>OY979682.1:7678754-10270792 GCA_963855955.1 Luperina nickerlii
AGATTGTTTGCCAAGAGAGCAAACAACTATTTTGAAGGCGAGAGGGATCCAAAGTACGTCACTCGAGCTTAAAATAGTGTTGCTCCCGAGGTGGACACTCTACTTTTTATCACCCTCTATGAAAAAAATAAGTAAGTGCAACTTATGAATAATATATAATGGTACGTTTATTTATTTACATACATTACTTAAGAAGACATACCTCATTTTTTTATAAAACAAGTAAAATAAATAACTTTTAGTCCCTAGGGATTAAAGAGCTGTTTTAGTCCCTATTTACAAAGAATACACTAGTTTTTTTTTTAATAGATGTGATATAAAAACACATAATTATCGTAAAAATAAAAATTGCGACTTTTCCAAGTGTCAAAATGTAAACATTATAGAATTGGTCTAAAATTTTACTCTCATCAATAACACAAAGTATGTAAGAATATTTTAATAGCAATAAAAACTGCATGATATAATGTTCTATTGTCCGTACTGACATTGACATTGCTATGTCAATAACCACAGAACGTGGGAAGATGTTGCTATAGTGAAATATGGCTAATGATATCATGGCCTTACTTGATGATGAGGACTAATGTCTACGTGTACCTAGTTACAAAGGAAGTAGTTTTTGTGTGATTCTATGGAGTATACAATGTGGAAACGACAATATTTATAATAGAACCTTTTTTTTTAAACAAACTAAATGATAGTGATGGGCCAATTATGGATTTTGCCGATCAGCCAACTAGTTATTGACTACACTATTGGATATATTTGATTAAATTTCTGCACCAGTGTATGTACAGACGCCAGCACATCAAGCTACTAAAATCTGTCACATTTCTTTAATTGATTTCAACTTTATCACTAAAATACAAAGTTCAAAGTTGATTGGGAAAATTTGACAGTTTCAGGTAGTTTGATGTGCTGGCGTCTGTACATTCAATTGAGGCATTATAGTGTTATTCTTTGGCAATCTGGGGTAAAGGTAAGCTGGAATATATTTTTCGGCCCAAAAAGATCCACCAGTGTCTAAAAACCCGCCTTTTCAACCAACGTGTCCGTTTCAAGTAACGCACCTGCGACCAGAGAGACCACGTAGCAAGGGTAGTGTGGGACGCCCCTCAGCTAGATGGACCGATGATCTTAAAAAGATGTCAGGGTCAGACTGGATGCGGAAGGCGGTGGGCAGGGTGTTGAGGTGCAGCCTGGGAGTGGCCTATAACCTGCGGACTGCGATAGGCACGGTGATGCCAAGTTACTTCCCATCAGATGGACCCATAGATATCCGTGGGTGGAACGCTTACTTGCCCCAACAATAACTTAAAAATGGTGGCTGGTTTATTATCCCATAGCGGAACCCAATACAGTCCTCCTGACCATCTGCAATATGCTAAGCCTTTTCCCAATTATGTTAGGGTTGGCTTCCAGTCTAACCGGATGCAGCTGAATACCAATATTTTAATTAACGCGGCTAATTATGTGTACTTGACAACCCAGTTACTGGTAAAGGCTCCTGCAAACAGGCGCGACGCGCGACGCGAATCGCGCGCGACACAAAGGCATCGCTCGTTGCGCGACTTGCGGTGCCTTTGTGTCGCGTGTCGTGTCGCGCTTGTTTGAAGGAGCCTTAACATGATACCCCTTGGCAACGAGTATCAAAGATTTACGAATGACAGCTCAGACCAATTAGCTTGACGTGCTTTCCGAGACGCCTGTGCGCGGCGCCTTGACGTATTTTCTTTCTTTCTTTCTATGGCGTGATCTCGGTATGTAAGGGACGGTCACTCAATCACGGAGTGACCGCGGCAAGAATAACTTTATCTTAGATCATAGTTAAATGGACCCGTGCGGCTCTTATCATTTAGACACGGACCCCATTATCATAAATATCATCATCATCATCATCATAATCTGCCTATAATGTTCCCACTGCTGGGACACGGGCCTCCTCTTTGTGAGAGGGGCCGTAATCCACCACGCGGGCCCAGTACGGGTTGGTAGATGTCACATGTCTTCGAATATTTGGCTCTAGGACATGCCGGTTTCCTCGCGATGTTTTCCTTCACCGTTCTGAGAGCAGTGGTGATGAAATAATTTACACAAAGTAAAGCGTCTGTCTGGATTCGAACCTACGACCTACAACTCGTAAGTCGAGGCCGATAGCACTGGGCCACCAGTGGTCTTATCCACAATTGGACGAAAATAGATTCTCCTTGGAGTAAACAAAGGAAAACAAAAGCATGTTACACACGGCGGGCTAAGAGCTCAATATTCCCAATAGTTAACCCTGAACGTATTTTATTAACCTACAATCCAATGGGCCCCAATTTGGCGGCCGGGCCCCTTGCCGCCCGGACAGAAAAATAATAAACCTTTTCTTTCCCAATCAAAATATCCCGAAGGACGGTTATAAGATTACCGTGGTGTTATGTTGCCCTAGTAACTCGGAAATAAGTGTTACGGATGAATGAAGTAACCGTTACGGTTCAAACTGGTGGACGGATTTTATTAGTCCTCTAACAATCGCAATGATGATAATCGAAAAATAATCCTTATTGGTAGAAACTCATCAAACACCCATTTTTATTTTTCTTTATTTTTAGGTAAAAACGCGACTAAGGCTCCACAGTCTGTCTGTCACCAGTCTCATGAACCATGATAGCTAGACAGTTGAAATTTTCACAGATGATTTCTGTAGCTGCTATGAAAACAAATACTAAAAACAGAATAAAATAAATATTTAAGGGGGGCTCCCATACAACAAACGTGTTTTTTTCGGTGTTTTTGTCTTGTGGTACGGAACCCTTCGTGTGCTAGTCCGACTCGCACATGGCCAGTTTTTTCTTCTCGTTCCACATACCGTAGTGTTTCAAGACGAAAGTCTTTGACCAGTGCATGTTGCCAGTGATAATGACCTGAAACGTTAAGGATAAACTCTCAATTTATAAACACTTGTGAAAGGCTACACTTATGTAAAGGCTAGTCACCCAAAGGGCAATGGAGAGGGCTATGCTTAGGGTTACCCTAAGGGATCGAATTAGAAATGAAGAGATCCGCAGGAGAACCAAGGTAACCGACATAGCCCAAAGAATTGCCAAACTTAAGCGGCAGTGGGTAGCACATTGCTCGCCGAACAGATGGCCGATGGGGCCGAAAGTTTCTGGAGTGGCGACCGCGTACCGGAAGACGTAGCGTTGGAAGGCCTCCCACAAGGACCGTTCGAGAGGTTGTGAAGAGGTGGTGCTTGGGGAGGATCAGTACTGGACGTCTTTCGGCTGAATAAATGAATGAGTCTGCTGTGAGTATGTAATAGGTGATTGTTAAGGGGCAGAACCTAAAGACTAAAAACGCAAGTTTTAGAAACAATAAAAGTATATCATCGACTACAGTAAACAAAATCAAAAAAAATATATGATATTCTTCAGGATATAATCATGCTAGTTATAAGATAGTGTGTTAAAAACATAACACGACTAATTGGATACGATCGAAAAAAAATCATTAAGATACCTCTAAAAACTTTCTTTTTACATTAAAAACCATACTAATATACATACAATTATTCTGATTTTTGGCCAGATTATTCTACAAGCAACATACTAAAACATTAGTGTTTTAAATTTTTTAGTCCAAACAATAGAATTTTTGTAAATAGAATATTTTGCAATAAATTACCAGCGTTGTGTCATCGCGCTTTTCTTTTCTATGCAGTCCGACAAAGACCGCGCTTTAGGTGATGTAGTCGCCTAAGTCTTCAAATAGCCTTTGTAAAACATTTGTTTTTATTTTTGCACTGTATAATATAGTGGAAAAAAGATTCCCTTTGCCTTAAAAGGGTTTGAGATTACTTAACTAAGATGACGCTATAATTAACTAAGATTACGCTAACTATTTCGCCCATTCAGATATGTTCCCACGAGCCCCCCGTATCGAAAACTCCGTAGGAAGTAATAACTTAACTGCTAAATTACGTGAACCTCCTTAGAAGCTTCTAACACCCGTATTTATAAAGAAGTAATTACTTGTTGCTAAGTAATTTCTTAATTAAGTCATTACTTATGGTTAGAATTCTTAAACACAAAATCTCATTCTATAGTTGAGTAACACACGTTACTTACTTGAGCAAATGCCTAAGTAATACTCGACGCTTGATGGTTGTTTCTGTGTGGCAACACTTAGTGACAACGTTTCGTTGCAAGAAAAGGCAAACGTAAGGTCTAGATTATTTGTACAAAACCTTGCAATAATATTTTTATATTACTTTATTTTACATTCATAATAACAATAGCGTTGTATAAAGTAGTTTGAATTGTAAAAAGTATATTATTGTCATATAATTTTGTTAGTACAAAAACAGGAATGCTTGGAGAAACAAAACGTTTTACATGGTATAACCCTACTAAATTTAAATGTTTACTTTTTACACATGGATTATAAGCCGATTCGTGAATTTTTACTTAGAAAGATTATACGTTCAATTCTGTCAAATAGTTTATTATATTGTATAAACAAGGCTTAAACTAATTTACTCTTCTCTCGTCGTCTTTCCATATTTTACGCAAATTTCAAGATATGAATTCTCGGTAAAATATAATAACATGTCCCACAATACTTTTGGAGGAACGAAATCTCTTTTTAACTCTTCGCACGTCGAGTGTACACCATGTGTACCGATAACAATAAAATTTCTATTGTGTCTGCTAATTGGACGCGCGACGAGTTAAAACAATCTTCCGAATAGTCATGATTTGATTTCAGAATATTCGCGGAGAGGATCTGCGTCACGGAAATATACTTTAGTTTTTCTTGGTTCATTAATAGTAATATTATTCACAACTTCCTCTAAATGTCAAAATTGTTCAAATATAAAAATAAATTCTCGATGTTTTCCATGTTTAGGTAAGGTTAGAAAACGACAAAGCAACGCGAAGAACAAAGAAACAATAGATCCGAATTGAATGTGCGTTACTTAAGCAACGAAATTGGTTACTATTACTTGGCTAAGAATTCTAACTTAAAACAGTTCTTACTCGGACCGATTTCTTAACTATGCAATAAAAACCGTTGCTCAAGTAATTACTTTTGCTTAAGTAATTACTTTTACTTGTCTATAAATACGGGGGTAAATCACTTAACTTCATTATAGTCGCGTTACCTCTCAATATAGCGCATAAAGTAACAAACTGATTTAGTGTAAGTAAGATTGACTTCAACTTAGGTGAAATTTGTGCGATACCTTTATTATGACTTGTAAAGTTCAGGCGAGTGGTTATTGAACTCTGAGAAGTTAGTTAGTTGAAGGTCTTATTTTTGAATCGTCAGATAATTTTTAGCTAAGGAATAAATATTCCGGTTTGACAGCTTTTGTATAGAAAATATGTCAAACTGTCATATTTATTCTTCAGATAAAAATTATCTGACTATTGAAAAATCAGCCCTAAGTGTAATAAAATGTCAACCCCGATTATTGTTGTTATTCTGTTTATCAAAATAAATGTGTGATGGCCAAGTAATTATGGTCTGTCCTCTCATGCACGAGGTTGTACCAAATTCGGGCGCACGCAAAATACGCGCTTTGTATCCTCGTCAAAGCGCGTATTTTGGCGAGTGGCTTTTTTAGGCCCCCTAGTGCCTACTAGGGGGCCTAAAAAAGCCACTTTGGCAGAATCATAAAAGGATAACATTATTAATCATAATATGGTGAAGACAATCCATGTTTTTCTTTTTCTCCCTGCACTACGTATTAGGTATAATCAAAGAGATTGAGATTGGATTGATTGGTATTTTAGCATAGACAAAAAAAGATAACTGAAAAATCCATCACCAATGGGATTTGATACGATTAACTTAACAGTTGACTGTCCATTATGATTAATAATGTTATCCTTTTATGATTCTGCCAAAGTGGCCTTCTTAGGTCCCCTGACCGTATTGCTTAAGTACCAATGTGACTTTTTAAATTCATTTACTTTCTGAGTTTATCTTGGACATTACGGCAAGGGAAAATATCGTAAGAAAACCAGCGGGGTCATTGCGTCACACACTATCAGTAGCAATGGGTTTAATTTTGACAGTTCGACAACATTCATTGCATTATTTACGTTGTTGAGCAGACACATTTCTTGAACATATGAAGCAATGGATTAGCAATATTCTTCAAAATTATTCAGATTGAGTTCGATCGTGTGTTACGCAATCAGGGTGCTGAACTTATCCATGTATACATACATACTTACACACATACAAATAAATAAAATTGAAGCGGCTGTTTGTAATGTCAAAATAACAGCTTTTTACTAAATGCATATAAAAGTATTATAGGTACAGCAGTGCGATTCTGTAACCATCTCACCGTGAAAACGTGGGCCTTTTTGGCGCAGCCGTGAGGCACACTTTCCTGCTAATTTCTTACATCGGACTTTGCACTTTTTATTTTTATCTTATTTTTTATCTGATGTACGACTAATATCTAACTATCTGGTGTATTGTGTGTCTCTTAGTCTATGCTAAATAAATGTGTTTTCTTTCTTTCTTTCAAAACTTAGGTAAGTGAGCGTGGAGTGAGCTGTCAATAGTGTCAATTCCTACCAAAAACAAACTCACTCCACCTAAGTTTTCACGGTGAGATTCTTACAGAATCGACGGGCAGTAGGTACTTATAACAAGTAAAAAACAATTTTGTCTGTCTGTTTGTTTCAGATAATCTCCGAAACGGCTGGACCGAGTTTGACGATACTTTCACTGACAGGTAGCTGATGGTATAAGGAGTAAACATATGATAATTTCCATCCACGCGGGTTAGCCGCGGGCAGAAATCGCCAACCCGTCTTCGGCAAGCGCGGTGATCAATACTCGTGTCTTCTCTGTATGAGAAGAAGCCTTTGCTCTGGAGTGAGACAATAATAGACTAGTATTATTATTATCATATAGTATAATTTTATTATTTGAGAGGAAATACGGTACGAGAGACTTTTAAAAAAGCCTAAGTAAAAAGTCATAATTCGAAGTTTGGCTCTCGCCTATTTCCTTCTTTACCAACCAATTTAAAAGATATTTCTTAAACTGAAAGAAGAAAAACATTCTTTTTTGATTAATGGTTGTCAAATTTGTACAATAGGCCTCTGCTGACAGCGGTTTAAATCGGCAATTATTAGCATTTTTTGAGGAGGAGTGCATATAAAAATAATTTATCATCAAAAAGGAAAACATAGGGACATACAAGTAATTAATATTTATTATTCTGTAATAAATCAGTCCTTATGGTCAATAACAAGAAAGAAAACAGACGAGAGCGTTTCTATGGAGAAAAGACCATCCGCATTTCCTCTTAAGTAAGCTTATCAGAAGATAACATAACCTCACAGATGCAATTGCATACGTATCCCGTCTCATACATACAATTCCTTATACAAAGTGTAGCCATTTATAAAAAAGTGTGATTGTTTACACGAACGCAGAAACCTCTTTAATTTTTATCCACCAAGATTGTACCGACTCATTTAAGGAAACAAACAATTTACATGGTAATTTATGCAGTTAAATGCCCTTTTTCACTTCCATATCTTTCTACAGTTGTTTTGTTGAACTTCTTGGGCGCGTTGGGCATTTTTTGAGATGGGAAAAAACCATTGAACTCGCGCCATTGTTACAACACCGCGCGTGTTTTGTTTATAAGACGATTAAAAAAATACCCGCTTCGGATGTGTTCGCCTGTCCTCGGGATGTACTCGGTTTTAATGTATATCCGATATGTCAGTGAGTGATGGCAAAGTTCTGTCACTTCTGTCAGCACTCCCGGAGTGCTACGGTTTTTTTTTAATTTATTAGTGGACGACCTACAGAAGATCCTGGGGAAGACTTGGATGAGACTCGCACATACCAGGGAAGCATGTCATAAAAGGAAAGAGGCCTAGTAGTGAGTGGAACAAGGTTGCTAATGATAATGATGTTGGTGACCTTTTTGTACAAAACGCATTTTCAAGAAATATTATTTATTGAAGAGAATAAAAATATAAATACACTGGATACAATTCTTTTACTACATTAACTAATAAACTATTGAAATTAAAATATAATAACCCAGGTGACCTAAACTAAGGGCTGATTTTCCAACGCCAGATAATTTTATCCGTGGAATGATTTTGAATTTTTGACAGTTTTTTATACAAAATCTGTCAGACGTCAATTTTGTTCCACGAATAAAAATTATCTGTCGATTGAAAAATCAGCCCTTAGACAATTAACAAACTAAAATATGTCGTGGAAAAATTCCTCCGCATCGCTGTCGACTGGTAATGTACCCAAGACACTGGCGGCAGAGCTACGTTGTATCATTGTATGGCAATGCTTAACCTCTGTCCAAGGTAAAAGCCAGCTTTTAGGTCACGGGAAGTACCAACCAGCCGTTTGGAGATTTCATTGAACAAAGCATGAGCACTTTGACCCCACGACCCGAGGGTTTCAACCCAAAACGGCTCGAAAATATAATTACCGATAATGTCTATTTTAAGGAATTAATTAACGATTTTCGTGAAAAACAGGGTTCACTGATTTGTTTTCGCAAACCCTTTTCCTTCAAAAGTTGCAAATGTTTTACAGACTGCTGTCAACGGAATTAAATGGTGTTCGAGCACATAGATAATAATTATATTAGATATCTAGCAATGAAGGAATTATATCGTTACGACAGTGTGTGTGCTACGCTTGCTACGCTCTACGGAAGTCGTAGTAATAGGGCGGAGCCTACAAGCACCAATTGATAAACTATCTGTTATCACTTTCACACGTACTGTACCACGTTGCATCAAACAAAGATATATCTAGTGTGGAAACACCTGTAATTTCTGCTCGCCTTGTAACGAAAATGGGGCGAAGATAAAGTGAGAGCTACATTTTCCTCACTACTTTCCCGATAACAGACGATCCATCAATCGGTTCTTATGACGAAATATTAACTAGTCAATTCTGTCTCTTTCTAATCTACCTCCCATAAAATAATCTCCACTTTCACGGAAACATCTCCCCGCGCCATGACTTCGGACTACCAGGCTTGCATAGGAAGTAGGATATGCAGTGAGTGAGACCGTTGTTTGGAGGGACAGGGAGAGCAGAGGGCGAACGTCCGCTTAATTCAGGTGTTCCCGTATTCATAGTGCAATTTTGCTATTTTCACTGAAATCTAAAGAAGCTGATTTAGTTCTTCAGAATGTAAAGAAAGTTAGCGTCCTGCATTACTGAGTTTCTTGTTAGCAATTTAATTAAGTTTTTGTTTATTCTCGTGGCAATCTGCCGCAAGTTTCTCAAAAAGATATAAACAGCTTTAATTTAGTTTTGTAAGCAAGACAGTACCTAATTAAAATTAATTTGTTTCTACAAGACTGAATAATTTGTTTTGTTGCATTCAATGTTTGTAAACGGTGTGATTTTATAAGAGTACATAATTAAATTCTAACGGGGCGCACCTGTTGGTTATATTAAGTATACTACCTGTGCTTGTTGAATAGATTCACTACAATTATAATAATCAATTAAATAAATACAATACAGCTATAGAAGGATTCTTCTACTTTTCGTTTTTCATACCATACTATTACTTGTATAGTTTTTCATTCTTAGGGCAATCTTTGTACTTACAGAAACTCCAAAAATTACGCAACTCATCAAATAATTTTATTTACGAAAAACAAAACAAAAATTCATTGTTTCACTCCGCTCCCACCCCTCCTCTCCTTTATTGTTCTTATCTGTGGCGTTCTTCAAATCGTCAAAAATATACGCGTAGGACAATTAACTAAACAACTAGCCGTGCAAATGGAATATGGTTTTGGAGACAGAAAAAGGGTGGGAAGAGCGGATTATAGCACTGCATTTTGTATAGAAAATGAATTGCCACTATAAACATTTTCTTGTCTTATTCAAATTCAAATAGTTTTATTTTCTCTTCATAAAACAATGGTACTTATCATAAAAATTAGACAAGCTTAGAAACAAGTTTGTGAGAGACTGGTGTCTGCACTAGAAAAACCTGTATAGCAGATCACCAGGGTCTCACCACACGGTATGAGAACATAAATTACTTATTTAGTAAATGTGAAGGGATACAGGGCATAACATAAACTCAATGAGAAAACACAAAGATTAAGAACAATAAAACAAAAAGAGAAGTACGTCGAAAAAAGTTGATCTAATATGTGTAGGGAAAGTACGGGGTTGGACTATTTTGGATGAGTTAGCAAATCCTCAGTTGCTTTATAATCTAAACTAAAGAGCCAATCAACCAGAGTAATCTTACACGCCTTTGTTGTTAGATGATAAATCGTTGAAGATGATTTCATTTATTATATACTAGCGACCCGCCCCGGCTTCGCACGGGTGCAATGCTGATGCTAAATACACTACAGAAAAACTGTGAACGTTGTATATAAAAACATAGCGGCCCGCTCCGGCTTTTTTATAGGCACGCTCTTGCCGCACCGGGCGGCCGGCCGGTACCGCCGCAAACGCTACGTCCCGCAATTTTTAAATCTGTAATATCTTCGAAAATTTTCACTTAAATCATACGGTGTTAAGGGCCATATAGATCTATATTAAATGAACAATGTATTCAAGGTATTTAATTGGTTAAGGATTAATGCTGTATTGGTTAAAATCGCTTCGAAAATTATCCATTATTTGTCGTAAAAACTAAATGACAAAAAAAAGTTATTGTGGGTAATCCATAAGAGATAGACATATACCATCACGGACTTTTCTGTAGACCTTTTCAATGTGTACAATACTTAGTACATTATTTTGATAAAACTCGTAGGGTTCAGCCTGCGTTTGCAATGTAAGCGGAAAAAATGTAATTATTTACGACATCACATTAGAAACCTCAAAAATAACAGTACTTCTCCACTATTTAATGGATGTTATTATACATATAAACCTTCCTCTTGAATCACTCTATCTATTAAAAAAAACCGCATCAAAATCCGTTGCGTAATTTCAAAGATTTAAGCATACAAAGGGACATAGGGACAGAGAAAGCGACTTTGTTTTATACTATGTAGTGATAGTGAAGTGGGAACCTAAGAAAGTATAAAACCTTTGAGAGAAACTTGTTCTTAGACCTTTAGTCGTATTGCATACAGAGTATTTTCGGCGTTTACCTGATGTAAAGGAGGGATCAAATGTTAAGGAGGAATGCTTCTTGAGGACAGTATATACAACAAAAAGTTGCCTCACTGACAAGACTTTGAAGTGTTTGTAAAGCTCTACAGTAGGATACAATGATTATGAAGGCCAGTCACTCCACGTAAAATACTGGTATTCAGCTGCATCTGGTTAGACTGGAAGCCGACCCCAAAAATAGTTGGGAAAAGGCCAGGCAGATGATGATGTTTATGAGGGCCATTGGCAATATCTTCTTTTATATAAAAATTTGCTTACCTTTACAATACTCTGAGGAGGAACTCGTGGCTAAAATTAAATAATAACAGCCGCACTGGTCGATCGAAGGTTAAGCTGCGCTTACCGCGGTCAGTTTGTAGATGGGTGATCATCCATTACATATCGAGACCCCTCCGTATCTCCGAAAGCACGTTAAGGGTTGGACCTCATCTGGCAGCACGGAATCGCCTTTTTCCGTCGCCCTTTCTCTTTCTGTCGCTTAGAACTGCCATTTGCTGTAAAATACGGGTTCTCAGCTGCATCCGGTTAGACTGGAAGCCAACCCCAACATATTTGGAAAAAGGCTAGGCAGATGGATTGATTGGCCTTTACAATAATTATACACACCGTAAACTTTCCGTCACACGTTCTCAAATTTTAACGGGTTACTGAAGAATTCGATCTGTTCGGTTCAAAATATGTACCTATTTGTTTAGGATAGATTTGCTCCTGATCTCGAAGCGTTGTCAAACAACTTTATCCATCAATCTTTCGCATATGAGGGTAATCCTAGGATGTGAATCACTTCTCAAAATGTAGGACACATCCTTTTTAGAGTACAAGGTAAATAGGATCACATTAGGGGTAAATATTCCCTGTACGGATTCATGTTTGCCAGCACCTTGTAATACTTTTTCAAACAAATGTTACTGGTATCCGATTGGTAGTTCCAGAACTACGGATACCAGTAACATTTGTTTATTTGTATGTGGGGGGGGATAATCTCTGGAGATTACCCCCCCCCCCCATAGATACAATATACAAATAAACAAATTTTACCTCTTTATAATATTAGTATAGATATTTAAGCGACGCGGAATTAGGTTGAGCTGGTCGGTCTGTTGGAAAAAAATGGAATAGTTCGATGGGTTGATTCACGTCGTCCAAACCGAAAAAAGGCGGAATTAATGACGACTTTTTCGCTTTTTTTACATAGACATAATAGTAAAACTCTTTCTGACCGGCTCAAGCTGATTCCTCTGGTAAATATTAGGTAACCATAAGATATCTATTACATTCATTATCAGTATACCCGTCATTCTGGCTGTCAGGACTGCGGCTCACTTTATTATTATAATTGTTATTGTTTCTTGGAGATACATTGGATTTTACTAAAGGTACATTTAGGTACAGACGCCAGCACATCAAGCTACCCGAAGCTGTTAAATTTTCCCAATAAACTTCGAAACTTATGCTTTAGACATAAAGTTGAAAATCTATTAAAGAAATTTGACAGATTGTAGTAGCTTGATGTGCTGGCGTCTGTACATTGCATGGTACATTCCTTTCATATATAACATATTTATTTCTGTAACAATGCACCCGTCATTCTGACCTACACGATTCCGCGACGATAAGTCTGATCACTTCCTTTAAAGTAGCCTTCGCTAAATTCTAAGCAGTCCTGATACCGACTGCTGACTAGCTTATAAATGATTGCTACATAGGTACCTAATACACGAATGTTACGTATCGGCACGAGTTTTACAAGAATAGCCCGGGAAAATAAGATTTGTGAGCCACTCCAGCCATGCAAGATTGGAAGCAGGATTGATTGCCCATTGTGCGCTAGACATACGGTACCTACTATAGACCAGTATTGTCACTTACAGAAGTCTCCTCCTTGACCATAGAGCCCTATTGAATGAACCTCATGACTTAATTTATTCGATAAACAAGGGATAAAATGTGAATAAGTTATATTAACGAAAAATAAGAACAGGGGAAAACCAAAGAAACGATGGATGGAGTAGGTATGTGAAATATGATATGGCTGGAACCGGTGACTACTAATTGAGAAGTATGGAAGGAAAAGCTACGTTGCGTCGACCTCAATTAGATTGGGATAAGAACTGGAGAATGATGATGATGAACCAAAAATCGCATTTGTAAAAAGTCGGCCAGCCATTCCAAACCGTTAATGGTTGGTTGCTTTCGTCTGATTGTCTCGTAATTTGCAAAACCGCCTCCATTTTCATGTTACCCCAAACATATATTCAAGAATGTGGGACACTATTCTGGCAATAATGTAGTACTGACTATCAGGCTTCTTCATAAACGGTCTATCTTACCCCAGCCGTAACCTGACGAAACTCTTAAAGCGGCCATCGACCTACTTTCCGAGGAAATTACCAGGACAGCAACGACAGAAAGGGGTACTTACTTTTTATTGTTAGACCTGAGATTTAGGACGACGGGTTACTGCCTTTTGAGGACCTCCATAAATTTGAACAGTAATCACTTAGGCAAATGTGGGAAATATATTTCTGTAAATAAAATATTTAGGAAGTTTTTTATTTACGGCCTCCGAATCAAATAGTTGTGAAGAACAATATTGCCATACGCACACACACACACACACACACACACTGTACACTGCTCACTAAACAAAGACTTTCACACACAATAGGCATAACGGATAGTCCATTATGCAGGGCTTGCATGAAGGCCGAGGAAACTGTTGCGTACCTATGTGCTCTTTGAATGCGCAGGCGTCACTCAGGTTAGGACAGAAATCCTCGGGGCACCCAGATCTTAGACAGATATTCTCAACAGACCGTTCGATCTAATCAAGTTCTGGAGGGGAGGTGGGCTGGTTGTTATAACCACCGACGGCTACCTTGGCTCGCGCACAATGGGCCACGTAAGTGCGGAAACTAAGCCCTCTAACATAGAACATAGAATATTGCCAAAATCCCGACCAGGATTAGTGACCACATGACCAGGAACTCAGCATATTCATGGAGGTCACGATAAAACGAAGAAACTGTCAGCCTGACACTTATAACTGCAACACATAAACAAATGCTACGCGTTCCAAAGAAAAAATAATAGGTTAATTTATTTATTTGGTTCACCAACAATTGTATATTACACTATTTTAAGCAATTTAAACACAAGCAACAAATCGGAGTAAAGTGTAACAATCACTTATAGGTAAACTGCATGCACACAAATAGTTGTCGTAACTAAATGCTACGCGTTCCAAAGAAAATATTATAGGTTAATTTATTTATTTGGTTCACCAACAATTGTATATTACACTATTTTAAGCAATTTAAACAAAAGCAACAAATCGGAGTAAAGTGTAACAATTATAGGTAAACTCTGCATGCACACAAATAGTTGTCGTAACTAACAAAAAAATAGAAATAAAAGACTATGTGAATGTGTGTTGTGTGTGTGTATGTATGTATGTAACTAGATTAACTAATTGTAATTAAGTAGATTAACTAATTGATCTAGTTTCCTAGATACCCTACATTCTGCCCATCCCTTCCGAGAAAGCAGCGTGCGGTTAAGTAATAAAGTGAAAAGATGGCGAACAACAGTTACCACTGTTTACCATACAGTTAATTGTTTCTGAGTAGAACGCTCGAACGAAGATTATACATATATCAATGGATACTTCGAGGAATTACCCACGTGTAGGATACGTTTCCATTGATATACCTAATTATAATATTGATTTATTTCTCAATATTGTCATCATGGGCTTAAAGAAAAATATTGTTGGAGACTGGTACATAAGCTATGTCGAAGAGGGCAATTATCGAAATTTTAGAACGTTCGCAGAACGTCTGAGATCGGTTTCAATCTGTCAAGAATACCTCTAATTTCCCTACATTTTTGGCATGTTTTTGACATTAATTGTCGCTGAAATGACATTGCGACTAGATTTTGAACTTTTTAATTAAGAGAATTGGCCTTCTGGTCTCCGGTCCTAGCGACATAAGTCATAACAATAGTTTCCCATAAACTAAAACTAGACAATAATTTCCATTTTACGTATAGGAACGTGTGGAGTGGATGTGTGAGTGTCATAGGAAAGCGATGTGTGTGAGTCGTCTTAGAACATGTTGTAAGTATTTCTATATGTCGTGTGTCGTGTCGTGTCGACTGTGTGTGTGTGTTGTGTGTGTGTGTGTGTGTGTGTAATGTTGCGTGTGTGTGATATGTGTGTGTCTGTATGTCTGTTGTTGTGTGTGTATGTATGTCTATGTTGTGAGCAAAATCGGAACTAACACACCCCCATATTGTATTTTTAATACTTTTCACAATACAATTGCACAAATTATCACCAACTGCTGCAAGCTCCTGATGTAGCAGTGTAAGGATTTCAGTCATAACTTCAATGACGAATAACTAAAGTTCATCTGTGTTGTCATCATACAACATCACAAATCATTGGTGTTGTTGAAGGTGGATTGGTACTGTAGAGGCTATCTATGTAGCCCTACCTTTAGCAGTATAGGCAGTACACAAAGAGTCTGTCAAGTTATT
Organism: Luperina nickerlii; assembly: GCA_963855955.1. Classification (NCBI taxonomy): domain Eukaryota; kingdom Metazoa; phylum Arthropoda; class Insecta; order Lepidoptera; family Noctuidae; genus Luperina; species Luperina nickerlii. The sequence goes on from OY979682.1 coordinate 7,694,466, forward strand.
CTTCATCTCCTCCGTGTCGCTGGCACGAGAGTTATTCAAATTTTGTTGGCCTGAAACTTCGCCATTTCCACAAGGAATTAAACTCAGAGGCTGTAGCATCTATTTATTTATGATCCTTCTACAATCGTTACACAGTTCAACACAAGCAAACATACAAGCCAAGTGCACAATAATAAAGCGATATAGACACAGCATGCAAAAACAATAATATTATTACAATATTTAAAAAAATAAATACAATATTACAGTAGGTTTAAGACAGAAATGACGCATAATTTTACACAATTTTAACACGAATAGTTGACAATAGTTGGAGAAATCGTGCGTCTATTAATTATTATATCTCCAAGGAAGATTATAGTATCAAAATTAGACATAGTTGGTACATACATTCTGTAGGTACAGGCTACCGTTCTCTATATTTTTTAATACTTGTTTTTACTTTTCTATTAAAAACACATTATCGAATCGTCCCCAACAACGGACATACACAAATGTATAAACCATTATTAACGGTGGTCAGTATCGATCGGTATCGGTATTGGTATCGGTATCGGTATCAGGGGTCAAGGGCACTTTGATTAGACAAGGCAATAAGTGAATTAGTTCTGATAATCGTTCAATTAGTTAGATTAAAAGTTATAACTATAATTAATAGATTGCGTAACTTTATGTAATAGGTGGAAGTTACAATTACCAGCACCTTGTTTCTGATAGCCTAGTATTGAATTGTATCTGTTTTCAAATGAACAGCCTACAACATTCCCACTGCTGGGACACAGACCTCCTGTCTGTAAGAGGGAGTGAGCCGCGGGACCAGTGCGGGTTGGTAGATGTCACATGTCTTCGTATTTTTGGTTCTAGGACATGCCGGTTACCTCACGATGTTTTCCTTCACCGTTTTGGAGAGCAGTGGTGATGAAATAATTTACACAAAGTAAAGCGCCTGTCTGGATTAGAACCTACGACTCACAAATCATAAGTCGCGGCCGTTACCATTGGGCAAATATTTTTTTTATAATATATGTTTGTTATTATTAGTCAGCTAAGTCACAGCAGTTAAATTAATATCCCTTTGAGTTATCTCTCCCATCTATGCTGAAAACATGTTAGGTATCCAAAAGACAGGTATGTTTTTTGGCTCAAAAAATGGCTGATGGTGGAATTTCACAGCAACACAAGTGGTAAAGAATGCAGCTTGACAAAAAAATATTTAATTTTACATCAATGTGCTAAAGTTACAAGCAAATGTTATTAGCAAACTTTATGTCGGTTAAATAATTGCTATGAATATTTTAACATTCAAACTCTGCGAGGGATATTACCTACAAAGTTAGTAATCTCGTCATAGGATTATGTTAGTATAACTACTGTAGATTTAAATAACTACATACTTGTCAATATTAGTCATCACTTCGGGTCATACCCTGATTATTGGAGAAACCAATGTGGGTATTCAAGTGATTATGATGTCCTAGTATGTTGGATGGAATGTTTAAAGGGATGATGAACCAAATGTGTGGAGAATTCTCTCATTACTTTTTACATAATGACAGATAGAATAGACATAATTACAGACAGAATAGACATAATTACAGATAGAATAGACATAATTACAGATAGGATAGACAAAATGACAGATACAATCTGTTTCTTACGTCAATAAAACCATACGGTTGTCATGTTAAGGCTCGTACACACAGGCGCGATGCGACACGCGACACAAAGGCACCGCAAGTCGCGCAACGAGCGTTGCCTTTGTGTCGCGCGCGATTCGCGTCGCGCGTCGCGCCTATTTGCAGGAGCCATTAAGGGCCTTACTCTCGTTTAGTACCGTAACACGGTCACTTTATGAAGCTTATAACTCATTAACGGTTTGGTTAGAAGGTCTGTAAAAAATATATGTTTGTTATAGATTCATGTACTGCATTTTTGAAACAGGGTTTTTTCATAAGGCTAATACTTTTGCCTTAAAAAAATATTTACCAAAACGCTATTTTGGCTAACATTTGCTTATAACTTCTAAACGGCTTTGATGTTTGGAAATATTTTTACACTGAAAAATTGCTGGTTAGAGGTACTACATATTTGAAATAGCGTTTTTAAATCAATCAACAGTTGCAAAGACAATGCCCCACTTTGAGATATAGGTTCAGAGGTGCTCTGCGCGGGCGCAGGCGGCAGTCGTGCGTTAGCACTGAGACGGGGTGGCTGTGTCGCTCGCTGCTCCGCCCCGGCTATCGATCGACTACGCGCGTTTGGCTGTGTTAGTGCAAATATTTATGAACGAATTGTATCAGTATGCGTTTATAGATTAGCTCGCTGCAGAGGGCCCATTTCTATTGTCCGCGTGGACGCTTTATTAGTGGTGCCATTTCTAAATACTGTTTTTGTTTATTTTGTAAATATAATTTGTAAATAAATAAAAATGCCAAAGCAAAGCAAGTCAAGAAAAATACGTTTTCTCTACGACGACGCACCGTTTTATAGATATTAGCGAAAAACTCAAAAGTGGGAATTTTTATACCCTCCACTCCGGCTCACCTCCTAGACGCGGGGACTTTTAGTATGTTTACTCCCTAAGCACTCTGAGCAACTTTCTGAAGAAATGGCTCAGGGCCCAGCTCACGCACTCTACACCTCTTTTTGGGTTATTCGTTGAGTGGACTAATAAGTATCTATCTATCCATAGGTACAAATAAATAAAATTGGAGTGTCTGTTTGTAATATTAAAACAACCGCTTCAGGCCATTTTATTTTGACTGTTTAGAAAATAACTACTTACCCACAATAAAAAAAAATGTTTTCAAACACCATAATTTATAAAAAATGAGCGTTCTTAGTTATCAATCTACGAGTATTTGCATTACTGAGTTTATTGATTACTACCTTCTCATATTCTTGTGCGGATTTATTTCTGTGACTGGGACTTTCACTAGCAGATAGGTGAATAAGGAGTAACTTAGGCACTTTTATTTTAGAAAAAAAAAGAAACTAGGTTCCCACGAAAAAAAATTAAAACCTATGAAATTAAATATTGAATATTTATCCGATTCAAATAGGGAGGTTGTATACTACGTTTATTTAGGTACTTAACCAAATGTAAATAAATCATAATAAAGAAACGGAGTTTAGTTTTTTTTTTATATAAGTGGATCCTATACGTGAAGATTCCTTAATCTCCAATGAAATTGATTGAATAAATAATATAGTGTTTTTGTTTTAGCCCAAGGAAATCGTTCACCAAATATTGTATATAAAAAAGGCTAATACGAAAAACTAAAAATAAATAATAATTAAACTAAAAATGCAAAAACGATCAAAAAGAACTAAATGGAGAAATATTAGAAGAATTTCATTAAAATTAGCATAGGTATTTCTTTACGTGGCGGTGAATAGACGACTTTTATGTATTTGAGTTTACTTTTATGTAAGTGGGATACGAATAGTCCCCGCCTACGGCGGGGTGCACCGCGCGAATTTTGTCGATGAGCGACTTCCATTATATTTAGAAGCGTAATTTCGCGACTCGAACAAGATGCACGATTGCCTCCGCGCTCCACTGTCCGGATTCTCACTGCGTAATCACCAGGTTCGAATCTCAGTGGACGCATATCTCTTTTTGTTATTTTTTTATTATAATGTGCTTATCATTTGTTTTGTTATTTTTTAATTATAATGTGCATATTTTTATTTTCTTATTTTTAAAATAATTCAATATCTCTTTTTGTTATTTTTTTATTATAATGTGCTTATCATTTGTTTTGTTATTTTTTAATTATAATGTGCATATTTTTATTTTCTTATTTTTAAAATAATTCAATAAGTAATTGTTATTTTAATAAAAACAATCATTTTTATTCTTATAGTTATTTTTCTTCAGAATCTAGAGTAATATAATAAAAATAAAATAAAAACGTCCACCAAGCTTGATTCGGAAGAAAAATAATATACCTACAGTGTGTTACAAAAGAGTATAAGCAATAATAATATAGTCTGAAAATTTTCAAACAAGAAAATCGGCAAAAAGTAAAATAATAATTAAAAAAACATTTATATCAAATAAGAAAATCAACAAAAAGAATATGTCAAAAAGTTTGGATTTGAACCCGGACATTAGTGACTGATACAGAAAACTATAGTGACGCACGAGACCACTAGACCAATCGAGCTGTTGTAATGTATGTCGAAATTACGCGTCTATAGATAATCTATACAAACAAAATATGGTGTGTACAAAAAAGTAGGTACCTACCTACTTACGTTACAATTTGTTTCGTCGAATAAGATCTCTTTATTGCCTTCCGTTTATTTTCTTGTTGACCATTTTTTATACACTGATTGCTTATTTATACAACTTATGAGTAGAACCGAAACAGTACAAACATTTGTACACCAACAACATTACTTAGAAAAAACTAATCATAAAATAAAATATGTATAATAAACAGCTTTCATCAACAAACAGATACCAAAGTACGTACACTAGGTACCGACCCGAAATAATTGCAAGACTTCAAAGTATTTTAAATACGGCTACTCGCTCAACTACATAGGTACCCAACCGCGTCAGTTTTCGGAAATGCGATCATGCTCCTTATCAATTAGAGTCTACGGAACAATTTCGTATGAAAGTATTTTTACTTTAATGGTTTGTGAAAATATTAATTGTAAACGCGATTATGCTCCTTATTCATAGAAGGTAACGGGTCAATTTCCTATGCAAGTATTTTTACTACCAACAGGGCTTTTGAATACGCGATTGTATTTCTTATTTGTATGAAGTCATGGATCAATTTTCGATGCAGATAGAAAATACTTGATAGTATCTCGAGCTATGGTTTTTTAAGGTGGACGTACTTTGTAGCTCTGGTACTCGATTTTGCAAGTACGACCCATGCCTAAACGCGATCGTGCTCCATAAGTAAGAATTCAGAGTTCAATTTCCTATGCAAGTTTTTTTTTTCCAACAGGGCTCTTGGTTGGAACAGTAGTAGAAACTTTAATCGTCTATACTCTATAAGTACGTATTTATTTGTAAAAGTGATTTTGCTCCTTATTTGTATACAGTTAAGGTTCAATTTCCTATGCAGATAGAAAATACTTGAAAGTATCCCGAGATCTAGTTTTAGGACGTGGTTTCTTAAAGAAGTCGTAAGTACTTGTAAGCCCTGGTACGCGATTTTGCAAGTACGACCCATGTCTAGTCACTGCTTTTTAGTTGGGTACTTATACCCTCCCATAGAGTATAAGTACCTAACTAAAAAGTACTGTCTCACCCCTCCCTTAGAGTATAAGTACCTAACTAAAAAACAAGACTCACTGTCGCTCCGCGTAGAAATGAAAGAGAAGCTAAAAAGACGCCGCGATGGCGCAACGTTTCGTTCGAGTTATTTATCATTAAATACAATTAATCCTTACAAATATCTTATTACAATCGATAAATAAAAACAACAGTTCCCTTTATTATTATACATCACTGTTATTAATTTTATCAAGATTTGTTTATAAATAACACAATTACAATTGCAACGATTTCAATTTTAATGGTTATTTTATGATTTTTTTCTATCGAGAAAATTTACCGAAAACGTGTTTTGAACACAATGGTCCACTCATAAATATGATCAAGATTAAAATTTTTTTTGCTGTTCTAAAATGTATACATTTGGCTAAAATATTGTTTTGTGAAGCCTATTTTGACTAAGTACAGCGCCTTAATAAATTATCGTAAACTCTGCGAACTCAACAATAAATTTTTTGTTAAATTCCACACGGACGATTAACAGCTAGTACAAAATATATCAGCCTTGCATCCGCCATTCCCTTCTGGAATCGTAGGCAAAAATGGCGACCTACGTGCGGCATGTCTGCGCCTCTTCATATTCTTTGATCATAGTTTTAGTGTCGCGCGCCACCGCACACATTTTACGTATTCGGGAGTAGGGCGTTTAGCTCCGCCCACATGCACAAGGTCAGTGAGCCATCTTTACACCTTAAGCGTGCAGCAGGTTCAACAACTTTTTGCCATCTAAATCACATTTTTTACTAAGAAATATTTGGATAGGCCTAATCTTTCCGTAATTTCGGGCCTGTCACTATTCCGTCAAACATGATTGATGTATGATGAATTGATGATATGAATTTATTCCCAGAAGCATAGCGAATGTGTGGGCGCACTTACAAAAAAAAATGAAAGTACCCCGTGTTCTGGCAACAACTAATTTAAATTCAATCCAGCCCACACGACCATTCACGAGTTTTTAGAGTTCTGTACCTTAAAAAGAAAAAACGGAACACTTATAGGATCACTTCGTTGTCCCTCCGCCAGTCTGTCTGTCAAAGACCCTTTTTCTCAGGAACGCGTGGAGGTATCGAGGTATCAAGTTGAATTTGATCAGAATACCAGCGTTGCGATGTTTATTTTTTAAATGTATTGTGCGTACAAACTTACATTTTCAGTTGGAATGTATGGGAGAACAAGTTTTTCAACTACAACGTTAAGTTTGTTCTTGGAATAAATTCGTCCCAACTACGGAACCCTTTATTGTGCGTGGTCCGACACGCACTTGGTTGGTTTTTTTCCAGATAATATAGGTTTGTGACCCACTGTGCAATAATTGTGTTCGAATTAAATAGATAATACGAGAACCATGTATTAGGTACCTACTTATTTATACTTAGACAAGTAAAGGTAATTATTAAGTAAGTACTCTAAGTAAAAATACTTAGAGTACCTACTTTATTACCTCTACTTGTCTAAGTCTAGACTTATTTGGCCTTGTAGATCCAAAATCGCACACAAAAATGGTTTTGTCAGACAAACGGTTAATACCGACCATGTGTAGAACATGCTGGGAGTACCAGGCTACCATAAAACACGAAGGTCAGACAGTCGTCTCGCCCGCTAATCAGTGATGGAACATGGAACTCACTGGATGGAGTCATGAAATTAACTATAGGTAAAAGTGATGTCATACGATGCACTCGACCTATTTATACTTCACTGCTGAACACCTTGAATAGAAGTCTTGAAGTTTTATGGCTACCAACTTCAAAGAAAAACTAACAAAAGTCGCATTAAGATCTCAATGACATTTGAGATATTTGCAGACATAAAATGTATGACAAGGACGGTGGTGGTTCAATGGAGAAAAGCAGGTAGGTATCTACCTACTTAATAATTATTCTTTCGTACTATTTTTACTATGGTTGTTTTTCCCAAGAAAACACTTAATCTGCAAAGGTACAGACAGCAAAAAAACACCTATTGTGAAATTCTTAAAATGATTACCTACTGAGTTGACTGAATTTGTGATGAATGCGAGCAGTAAGTACCTATATTATCCTAAAAAAGAAATATTGCTAAGAAACGATACATTATCTTTTTCAAGGAAGAGATGGAGTATCTAAGAAAAACTTTGAACTCTTCCTTTTTGAGTCGTCGAGCTGAAGACCTCTTCAGTTGCACCACAAAACTCGGTTCTCCCCCTAACATTTCAAGTAAAATATAAGTCAGCAACAGATAGCGATCTTCCAAATTGCTATTGTTACTTAAGGTAGATACATGTCATCGTTACGAAGATTGCGATAACATAACATCGCGATCGGTTCGACAAGTCATCATCCATTCATGAGTCGGAAATTCAATTTTTAGGCAGGGTTTATATTTTCCTTATAGAAAAACTAATTCTGATCTATTGGCATTCCTCAAATTGGAATGATTGGTGAATTTTTAATAGTTTGCATTAGTAAACTACTGTTAAAATGTTTGATTAGTAGGTACCGGACAATAATCTAGCTAGCTTTATTTACATCTTATAATATAGAATCTAGTTCAGAGCAGATAGAGGGCGTAACGTCGCGGAATGATGAAGTAAGACTACTAGGAACTCAGAAATACAAAAGAAGTCAGCATGTAATAGCTGATGATGAGCTTACTATAAAACAATGGATGAACGACTTAAAGCTATTGGAAGTAGATTTTCTTAGAAAGATTTCTCTTTGCTTTTGCTTAATTCTTTGAAAGTCAAAACAGTGAAGTTAATAAACAATTATTGGCTTCAACCCACACATACTGGCAAGGTTATAAATAGGAGTAGATGACATTACTCTCCTTCATAACAATTACGAAACAAAATATAGAGGATTTCGTCATGGTGACGAATGATTAGGTGAAAGAGAACTTTGGTTTGTGTTAAGCTTTGTTAATGCAACTTTCGTTTAAGAGAAAATATTCGAGCATACAATAAATCTAAGTAATATTTTCTTCGGAAGATAGAAAGAGCCTTTTGTTACTCCCTTTCTTATAGCACACGATACTGAGAGTTCATAAAAGTTTCATAACTCTTAGTTCGTAGGACCAACACATAGCCAACTTTGTTGTTATTACCAAAAAGTTAGTCCTACTTACGGCGAGAATCGACAAATAAACTTCAGTAGGATTAATAAATAAGCCTCCAAGATCTTCGGTCAGGCCCTTTAACTTTCAGGGAAAGATACCTTGCCCCTAAAAGGTGTGATTTACTAACACCTTTGTACCAGGAAATCATGATTACCAGGAGGTGGCAGGAGGTGTCGCGCTACCTAGCCCGGCCGGTTTTAGGCCATCGACACACGTATATATTACTATTACTACACACGTATTAGTTTTAGGTAGGGGGTTTTCCTTGTTAGATTAAGTGTAATGTAGTATTAAATCGTATATTTTTGTACTTGAAAAACACATTACTTTGACCACAAAACAGATTTGAATGAGTATGGTGACTATCTGACATCACGCTATTTTGCAACCAATGTCTTTACAACCTAATCTTCATGGGACAGGGGGTTTACTTTCTAATGCCCGGTTTCTGAGGTACTTTTGTCAGCGGTTTATCTATCCATTAGCGCTATTGGTTCGACAACTTGTGGAAGTGCGTTTCCGAACACCGCAATGTAAGATAAACTCCGTTTAAACTCAAGTTAACTTAACTGACCAATGTTCGCCGTTTATCGGTTCCATAACTATATTTGACGTTGCATTTCATAGAAAACTACATCAAAAACGTGTGTTATGCCCGGTTTCTGAGGTACGAATTTTATGTACGAAGGTATGAAATTAAATGACGTGTGAAAGATAAAATATTAAAATATTTATATACATATTATAATTATACAGTAAAGAATACAATGAGTGATCATTGTCGATCATATAGTGAAATTCATTAGCCACTTCGATAGGAAGCATCATTATTCTTTCAGTAAAATTTTGATTCCATGCTATTTTGCAAAATAATGAATAAAACACTAACCATTGGAAAGACAAACAGACTTTTAACTTAAAATGAAACGGCAAAGCAAAAATAATACTACACAAAAACAATGAACTGCTGAGTTAAGGTTTCTTTAAAAAAAAATGACAATGATGTCGTTCAAACATCTGCCGTAAACTGCTCATAAATAACATTTTTTACGCGAACCCGTATACAGACCCCTAGTTATCGGTTTCATAGTTATTGAATGGTTTGTTGCGTGTCCAGAAACGCAGTGACAGTTAACCGACGTTTATCTTATGCATAACTTTATTGAATCCATAGTTAATGAGAGTTTATCTGGGGACTTCAGAAGCCGGGCATTAGTCAGGCTTACCCACATTTCCAGCAGTTATATTTGACTCCCACTTATTAGGGAGCAAGCCTATTAACCGGGCATAAGTCCAGATTGCTACTGAAAAAAATCCAGATGAAAAAACCCAATAATTTCCCGGATCGGGAATTGAACCCACAGCAGTAGCGCTTGTGACAATCAACGGGGCAGTTCAGTCATCATCTTTCCAATGAATGGTCTCTCCGATTTGGTGGGACTTGTTTTGCAACAGATTCCTAGACATGTATACTTATAACATAACGTCACGCCTATAATTCCCAAAGTGTTAGGCAGAAGAGTACGTAATAGTACACCCATATTTTGCCAGTTATCTTAAGTGTCCAAACACACTATGCCGAAGGTACGCGACCGAAGTTCCGCGGCTGATTTTACGTTCCGTCGTATTCGGCTGATATGACACACCATAAGGGCGTTTGTGCACTACAAAGAATTTTAATGTCCGGCAGTCCGATTTTATTTTTTTATTATGTCGTGCCATATGGGACCGTAAAAAATCGGACTGCCGGACGGTAAAATTCCTTGTAGTGCACAAACGCCCTAAGTGCCGAACTTACGCGGCAGAAATTTAGTTGCGCACACGCGGGGCGCGGGCATGCCTGCCTCCCGCTGCTCCCCGCCCCGGATCTTCTTCGGCAATCGAACCGCACTTCAGTCACGTATAATGTGCTCTACAGAATACGTTTTCGCCGAATTGCCGCTGAACTTACGGCCGACCGAAGTTCGGCTGTACGCTATACCGCAACGTAATTTCGGCATAATCTGTCGAGAGTAATTCAAATAGCATTGCAGGCGTAATCATACCGAACTTCGGTGGCGTACCTTCGGCATAGTGTGTTTAGACAAGTTCCATGTAATAGTGGGTAAGCCTTGCCATCAACGGGGCATAATTCCAGTCTCTAGGCTGCTTCTGACAAACTTTTGATGGAAAAATGCAATAACACTTCAACCGACCTGGATATTGAACCCACAGCAGTAGCGTTTGTGACCATCAGAAGGCCAATTCCCGTAATTAAAAAAAAAAAAACAAAATTAAAATCGGTTCATCCGTTCGTGAGCTACGATGCCACAGACAGACACACACACACAGACACGTCAAACTTAGAATACCCCGTCGTTTTTGCGTCGGGGGTTAAAAACGTTCATCATCTAGTTGCAATCTCATCTCAGCAACAATCAGTGTCAAAAATTTGTCAAAAATTAATGGAAATTAGAGGTAAGTACAGTACCCGGCGATCAATATTTGCACATCGACCTTTTTACACAAAACCATTTTATACAAAGAATAAAAATAATTATCAAAAGAAGCAAATCATAATTTGACTGTTTGTATTTCGTGCGACAGAGATAACGCTCTACGAAGCCGAAATTAGCCGATTGTCTCTTTCCAAAGGTCGAAGTGCAATATTTATCGCCGGGTACTGTAAGTATATTTGACAGATCGAAACTGACACTTCAGACATCATCTGTAGATACTAATAATTGTCTCTACTAGACATAATAGCACACCTATGTAGGTTGGTCATCATCATCATCATCATTTCAGTCGAAAGACGTCCACTGCTAGACATAGGCCTCCCCCAAACACCCCCACTTCGACCGGTTCTGTGCTTCTCGTATCTAACGGGTTCCTGCGGTCTTCACAAGGTCGTCGGACCACCTTGTGGGAGGCCTTCCAACGCTAGGTCTTCCGGTACGCGGTCGCCACTCCAGAACCTTTCGGCCCCATCGGACATTTGTTCTGCGAGCAATGTGCTCCCCACTGCCACTTAAGTTTGGCAATTCTTCGGGCTATATCGGTTACCTTGGTTCTTCTGCGGATCTCTTCATTTCTAATTCGATCCCTTAGGGTAACTCTCAGCATGTCAGCATAGCCCTCTCCATTGCCCTTTGGGTGACTCTTAGCTTTTACATAAGCCTTTCACAAGTGATTACACAAATGTTTACACAAGTGTGTTTTGTGTTGTGCCCTGCCCGCTGCCACGGTAGGGAGGGAGTTAGGGTATCTAGGTAGGTATATAACAATATTCTTTGTTATACCTATTTACATAACAGCTATTCATCATCTGCCTAGCCTTTTCCCAACTATGTTAGGGTCGGCTTCCAGTCTAACCGGTTGAATAATAATATTAATATAATATTTTACATGGAGCGACTGCCTATCTGACCTCCACAACCTACTTACTGGGTAATACGATACCTAGTGTTGCCCAAATGCAAGACCAAGACAAGACCTTAGCCAGTCTTGGTCTTGGTCTTGCGTCAATACACCTGGTCTTGGTCTTGGTCTTGGTATTGCGCTCTCAGTCTTGGTCTTGGTCTTGGTCTTGCAGCAAGAGTCTCGCAAGTCTTGCGAGACTCTACTACTTAGACTAGACTACATTCAAATACCTATTAGTCTATTGCTCAGGGTGGCAGGGACATCGACGCGCAACCGCTTACCATGGATTCAGTACATGATTCTGGACCCCCCTGCGTTGAAATTTTCCGTCGGTTTTTTCTTAATTTTTTACGTTTTTTTCTGCAATTTTTTTACTGTAAACTGTATAAAATCATTATTTCTATCTGACCCAATGAGATTTTTAATTAAAAAATAGTAAATTCACTTGTTTTACTTAAAACAGCAATGTAAATAAAACTCGAAAGGGCTACCTGATCAGCTGTATTGCTAAAGTTCATTTACGAGGTCAACACTGTCTTCGCGCTTACGCTATTCGCTTTCAAATGCCGCGACAAAGGGACCGCAGCGCCAAGCGGTCTCCTCGTATTATTAACGCACTTGAAAATTTACTTTAAAATTATTACAATAAAGTGCATAAATGCTTGACATTTACTTTGAAATTTATTATTTATGATTATTGTACTTGAATTATTATTCTTAATTAACCTTTACTGTTTTTATTGACTTTTCTAAATCTATTAATGAATTTTATTTTAATTGCAATTGTATAATAATATTTTTGAAGTTTTTAAACACAATGTTACTTATGACTTATGACTTGAACCTGACAAAAATGCGGAAGATTGCGGGAATCCCCGCGCGGCGTCGAGTCGGCCATGAATCCCAATGAATCTAACAGACGCGTCACATGAGGCATTTTAATCATCTACATAATTGAATGACCCATTTACTACTTTTATTTTAGATTCGTTATGAGGGGATAATTATTTTTCTAAAGCTTCATCGATATAAGGGGGAAGCGCTAAGGTAAATCAACCATGAACCTTAATGCTTTAGCGATAAAGTTGAAAATCTGTTAAAGAAATATGGCAGATTGTAGTAGCTTGATGTGCTGGCATCTGTACCATAACATCGGCTGGCTTAAAAACTGCTACTAGTACTAGACCTACTCGACTCGCTGTTAGTTTTAAATTTTGCTGAATAGAAGAATAATATAAACTTTGAAACATAAATACATACCTAGGTACATAATTTTTACAAATCTACTAACGTTAGATCTGCACATTAGACTTATACAAGTATAATAAAATACTCTAAGTAGATATACCTACAAGTTATGAAATGAACTTTGCTAGAAAGTTATGCTAGGTACATTTTTATCACATAAGGGAACAAATTTGTAAGTAACACGCTACCTACCTACTTAATAAATAGTCGAAACATATAATAATCAATACAATACCTGTTAGTGTTATGACGATACGGTTTTGATACTGGGGAACGTCTATCAAAATCGGGATTGAAACCAAATACCTACTATAACGCCCAAATCTCAGTTTGACCTAACTGCGAGACGCAAGAGTCTTGCAGGCTTACTCTTGTTCTTGCTCAAGTCTTGCAGGGGTCAGTCTTGGTCTTGGTCTTGCTACAATAAGTCGGTCTTGGTCTTGGTCTTGGTCTTGCAAAAATGCAAGAACAAGACCAAGACTGCAAGACCAAGACCGATTTTGGGCAACACTAACGATACCCCTTGGTAAGACTGGTTGTCAGACTTTCGGGCTTCTGACTACTCGTAACGACTGTCAAATATCCACGAATGACAGCCGGTACCAAAGGCTTAACGTGCTTTCCGAGGCACGGAGGACTCTCGGTATGTAAAGATGGCTACCCATCTACAGACCAAACGCGGCAAGCGTAGCTTAACCTGATCGATCGACCTGTGCGGCTGTTATAATTTAGCCATGGGCCTTTATAAAGGATATTAATAATGTTATACATTTGCCTAATTTTAATGCCTCATTACTTATTACAAACATGCTCAGTTCAGCATAGGTTTTCCTTATAGATACAAGTATTTAATGCTGTATATGATTATGTAAATAGACGGTAAAGAACCTGATACAGGAAAGTTTTTTTATGTTTGATATGTGTGTGATTTGAATGTATAAGTAACCCTTTTTGACACAAGTATTTGAAACCAGGAAAATGTTTTTTTTATATTTAAACTACCATATCGAGACAGGGAGACGTTATCTCTCCGAAACTGTTAACCGCTGCACTGGAGGATGTCTTCAAGGCTCTGGACTGTAAAGGTGCTGGAATTAACATCAATGGCGAATACATAAACCACCTTCGGTTTGCCGATGATATCGTAGTCACGGCTGGACCGACCTTAGTACAATGCTCGATGACCTCAGTAGAGCCTCCGAAAGAGTGGGTCTTAAAATGAACATGGACAAAACGAATGTCATGTCAAATGCCCATGTAACACCCACTCTCAAAAAGATCGGAGACGCTACACTCGAAGTTATGGACGAGTATGTTTACCTAAGACAAACTGTCCAGTGTCTTTCTGTTTTTAACAGAATGTCCAAGTCAAGCGCCGTCATTAAGTTACGCATTTATACCACCCTCGTCCGACCATCTCTAACATAATGCTACGCCAGCCTGGAGTAGCCTGACTGATAAAAACTACAAGAAGTTGCAAGTTGTTCAAAACAAGGCAATCAAAATATCTTTTAACACTACCATTCTTAGAAATTTAAAATGAGTTCACGAACAAATTAAATTTCCAACTATTAAAAATGTTATCTTAAAATCAGTCCGAAAATTCTATAGGTATTTGTAAAAATCCCAAATATTATAACCCATTAATTTCATCCATAGGCAAAAGTAGATCTAGTAACTTATCGTATTTTACAACATAATCGATCTCGTTTACCACATCACTATTTTCTGAGTGAATATCAATAATATCTACCTACCACCGGATCGACCGTGCTGCCCTCACCCGGTCGCAGTTAGCATACTCGGCGAAAAGTTACGCAAATTACCCACAATTTAGAATTATCATTTCTTTGTTTTAACTCATCAATGATACATTTTTTATAGTGTTGTAATGTTTTAGCCTGTGCTCCAAATGGTCTTTGTATTATTTGAGTGCATTACCTATAATAGGTAAACAATAGTGGTACCTATGCGTATAAATTCAGTGCTAAGACTTTTGTGCTTTTTTTGAATAATAGTGTGTTCGTATGGACTTAATATAGAACATTTATAGAATAGTAAAATAGTAAACTCAGTGTAAAATGTTTGTAAAGGTAAGTTAGCCTAAGAACTTGTTATGTATATGGTTCTACACAATTAAGATAAGATCTTATTGTATGCACTTTGTGTTATTATGTTATAATAAAGACTTTTAAAATCAATCAAATACATAAATAAATGTAAATAAATAAATTAGTAAAGTTCGAAAAAGTTCAACGATACTAACTCATGGTGTTTTGGCCAAAAAATTAATAATAGGATTCTAAAATTGCCTAACTTCATATAAACCAATTGATTGATATTTCGTAAAATAGCCATTAATAACAATTCCCTTTTTTGTTGTAACTTACTAGCAGCGCCCCGCGGTTTCACCCATGTAAATTTCGACCCCGTAGGAATATCGGGATAAAAACTATCCTATGTCCTTTCCCGGGACTCAAACTATCTCTATACCAAATTTCATCTAAATCGGTCCAGCGGTTTAGCGTGAAGAGGTAACACAGACAGACAGACACACTTTCGCATTTATAATATTAGTATGGATTCAGATTCAGACTCGCGCACCGAGGGTTCTGTACCATCATTATGTTTTTAAATTTTCATCGGCGAGGCCTATATTCGTCAGAGAATTTTTTCAGCGCCATCTCTTGACCGATAATGGAACTAATGTAACTTTTGTTGGTGATTTCTGAAAAAGTGTGCTATTTAGAGACTTCGTTTTATTTTTCCTGTAATATTTAAATAAACTTCTATCACAAATAATTTTAGATTTTTCTCTTTGCAAACTTCGGAGATAAGGGGGAACGGTATATTTTTCTAAATTTTTCATTCATTGTCGAAAATAATGCGGCCTAAAAAAAAAAGAACAATGTTTGAGTATGTGCAAACTGCGCTCTTTCATATGATATCCCACATGCCCTAGTAGCCCCATTTCGAATTTTTTCAGCCCACCTTTCAGTCCATGTTGCAAAAAATATAAGTACATATATTTTTATTTCTTTCCTATTTGTAAAATAGTTGAGCCAAGGTCGTGTAAAACTATTCCAAATTTCAAGTTGATAGCATTAGTAGTTCTTGAGATATCCAGCTGTGACAGACGGACAGACAGACTGAGTCTCACCATAAGGGTTCCGTCTTACCATTTTGGTATGGAACCCTAAAAAGAATCCTTTATTTAAATACCTTCAAGTTTCATCGTAGAATACTCATTTATTTTATTTTGGTCTTGAAAGTTGAGAAGTTCAATCTATCTACAATTTAGAGGCCAATGACCCGGGAATATGGCTCAGGTGTAAATTTTTTTTACAATACTTAAAAATTAAATCTGTTTTATATCATTACTTGCATCTCAATCTGCATAGCCTTTAACCTATGTTAGTCGGGTAGTCAGAAGTCCGAAAGTCTGACAACCAGTCTCACCAAAGGGTATCGTATTACCCAGTAACTGGGTTGTGGAGGTCAGATAGGCAGTCGCTCCATGTAAAATACTAGTATTCAGCTGCATCCGGTTAGACTGGAAGCCGACCCCAACATAGATGGGAAAAGGCTTGGCAGATGATGGTGTTTTATTAATTTTTACTTGAATCTAAGATGGTTAATTTTATTGTTAAAACAACTGAATTTAGAGACAATACTGAATATTTTTGATTCACTTAAGTATGTACTTATTAAATAATTAATTATTTTTTTAATTCATTGAACACGTAGCGATTCGTATTTCTTACTTAATAATCGCTTTTTGAAATACCACATTATTTCAATTAATATTTCAGCTAATTTTATAAATGTAGGAATGTTGTGAGTTCTCAATAATCGTTAAGAATAAAAGATAAATATTAAAGCCTTGAAACCTGTCTACCAGACCCTATTGAGTAGTTATGAAACTGAGAAGATTATAAAAAAGACAATATCTTAGTTATTAAAATAAAATCAATTTCGCTTCAAAACAACATACACAAAACTAAAAATTCAAAATGTATATTTTCGACCGTGACAGGACTCGAACCTGCAATCTTCGGATCCGAAGTCCGACGCCTTATCCATTAGGCCACACGGTCGCTGAATATAGTTGCGAAATAGGTCATTATGTGCGGTTACGCGAGCCTCCAGCGCGCTACGTCACGGATGACGTCACAAGGTCGTTCAACCCGCCCGGCCTCCGTGCCATACCTAGATTTTTCCGATAATTTCGTTTTCATTCACATTTCACGAACATGTTTATTTATTTACGTATGACAACGACAGATTATTCTTACAAGGTTAAATATTATAATTGTTAGGTACTGTTTATACAAAACAATATAATTGTTGGGAAAATCGATTAATAGCTTAATATGAGGAAAGTCAGTATTGTAATTGGTTTTGAGGAATTTAAAATTAATTTAATTAATCGATTTTGCGATTTATTAAGGGGCTTTACAGGACCTAAACACAAAAAACGCAAGTTTTAGAAACAATAACAGTATGTATATGATCGACTACATACAGTAAACAAAATCAGAGAAATATATGATATTCTTGATAATAATATATGGTAGGTATATAGTGTGTTGAAAACGTAATACAACTAATTTGATACGATAGAAAAAATCATGAAGATTAAACTAGAAAGAAAAAACT
Source organism: Luperina nickerlii (assembly GCA_963855955.1). Lineage (NCBI taxonomy): Eukaryota > Metazoa > Arthropoda > Insecta > Lepidoptera > Noctuidae > Luperina > Luperina nickerlii. Next base: position 7,712,179 of record OY979682.1, read on the forward strand.
AAACTAACTGACTAAACTAAACTAACTAAACTTCTTTTTAAAATAAAAACCATAATAATTATACCTACATACAATCATTATGATTTTTCGTCAGATTATTCTACAAGCAACATACTAAAACACTAGTGTTTTAATTTTTTGGTCCAGACAATAGTTTTTTTGTAAATAGATAATTGCTTCATATTTTGCAATAAATTACCAGCGTTGTCATCGCGCTTCTCTTTCTTTTCTATGCAGTCCGACAAAGGCCGCGCTGTATCTTTGAAACTTTGAAATAGGTAATGTACCAGGTATGTAGGCAGTTAGGCACTCGAATAACTTCATTTATACGCGTTTTTGTTACTATTTTCTGTTGTCCTTGTTTCTGAAGTACTAGGTTTGGATAAATAGCTAGATACGCATAATTATTTTGTTAATAGATAATTACTGGGGTGTATCCTTATGTATACTGTGATTTGTATGGGGAATACATAACATCTAGGAGATAAGATATTTATTTTTATCTCTATAATGCAATACCTACATTTGGCTAGTGCCTACACGCTAGATATGTAACTATAACGCTTGTTATTCTAATAGGCTTTAGCAGAAGTGCTTTCTTTATAAAATTGTGCTTACCGACGGGGTAATTGCGAACCACTAGGAATAGCTTTAATTTTGACAGTTCAACAATATTCATTGCGTTATTTACGTTGTTGAGCAGACACATCGAACATAATTATGAAGCAATGGATTAGCAATATCTTTCAAAATATAAATTAAATACTTCGTGAGATTAATATTAAAAAGAAAAAAAAATAAAATAAAAAATGCTTCAAATAAATTATGTGATGGAGCAGTGGTGGCTAATTGGTAACGGTCGCGACTAACGAATCGTGAAGTCGTAGGTTCAAACTCAGACAGACGCTTTACTTTGTGTAAATTATTTCATCACCACTGCTCACAAAACGGTGAAAGAAAACATCGTGAGGAAACCGGCATGTCCTAGAACCAAAAATTCGAAAACATGTGACATCTACCAATCCGCACTGGCCCCCTCCCTCTCACAGAGAGGAGCCCTGTGTCCCAGCAGTGGAAACATTATAGACTAGATTTGTGTAATGTAATACTGACGAAAATTCTATGTATAATTGTTTTGATAACCTCAAACATTTTGATAAGCCATTGATATATCCTAGTAATTTAATTGATTAAATTCAAACATTTTTTTCTCACCGCCATTACAGATTACTAGGTACAGACGCCAGAACATCAAGCTACTACAATCTGTCCAATTTCGTTAATAGATTTTCAACTTTATTTCTAAAGCATAAGGTTCAAAGCTGATTGGGAAAATTTGACAGTTTCGGGTAGCTTGACGTGCTGGCTTCTGTACATCAATTGAATGTTAGACAATTAATACTAGTTCCTTTTATACTTGTATTTAGAAGGTAAAAAAATAAATACCAAAAAACACTAAGCATCATTTAAAAGCCGTATCTACAAAGTCGTAAAAAATAGTACCTATATTTTTTTTTCAGGATGGCAAATCATCAAATGACTCCTCCCGCTCTGGGTGGAGCGGAAGGGAGTGTCAGACTCTTACTGACTAAAACCCACCCGTGCGTGTTCCTTCCTTAGCCCATTATGCTCCGGGCCAGCGGTAACCATTTCGGACAATCCCGCTGATGTGCAAAATAGTACCTACTTGCTTATTTAAAAAGATTCTTGTTCAGCGTGCGTCTGCGGTCAGGCCTACCGCCTATCTTGATTTTCATTTCGATAAAAAGTCTATTGTCTGTGAACAACTAACCAACTGCCAGTAACAATGAGTGAATCTACACTGTGATTCATTCTGGACGCTTCGTTCTAGAAAAAAAGTTAAATTTCGTCGTTTTAAACGGCCTTTTTCATTCACAACAAAGTATGATAGACATACAGTACCCGGCGATAAATATTGCACATCGACCTTTGGAAAGAGACAATCGGCTAATTTCAGCTTCGTAGAGCGTTATCTCTGTCGCACGAAATACAAACAGTCCGGTATCTACATATTAGGAGCTATTAAAACAATTATGATTTGCTTCTTTTGATAATTATTTTTATTCTTTGTAGGTATAAAATGGTTTTGTGTAAAAAGGTCGATGTGCAATATTTATCGCCGGGTACTGTAACATAACATCGCGCTTGTAATTCCCGAAGGGTCAAGTAGAGTTGTACCGTATAGTATGCACATATGTATTTCGTTTCATTTATGTTTTAATTCCCATGTTATAGGAGGCGAACTGGATAGAAATACTTCATGAAAAACTCAAAAAGCAACACTTTTGCCCGATCTGAGAATCGAATCCAGGATCTCATGCTCACCAGTAGCGCTTGCGACCACTAGACCAACGAAACAGTCGAGACTTGGGGTCATCCTCTTTATTCACAGATTGCTTCTTCTTCTTCGACTTCTGCACGTACCTACTGGGTCACGTCGTTAAAAAAAATGGGACGGTCAGCAAAGTCGCACTTCGATGCAGTGGATTACGGCCCGCTCCCTCTCACTCAGAGACCCGAGGCCCAAGTGAGAACATTTTTTTTTTCAAGATGGGAAATCATCAAATGACCCCCTCCCGTTCTGGGTGGAGCGGAAGGGAGTGTCACACTCTTACTAAAACCCACCCGTGTTCCTTCCTTAGCCCTTTATGTTCCGGGCCAGCGGTAACCCTTTCGGACAATCCCGCTGACCCGGCAACTCCCGCTGACCCGGCAAAGTGAGAACATTACAGGTTGAATATGTTTATGCCTATGCAATGTCGACTGCGTTAGGCGAAGTTGACTAAAGGATCACGTTAAACGGATGGGCAGCTGAGTCATTTTGTCTAGGATGATCTTTCCTTCTACCAAGTATGAGGTTGATAGGAGGGAAATAACTATCCCTGAGTGCACACGAACCCTGTCCTGTTGATAGCCCATCCATGATTTATGAAAGCAAGCCTCTCTACTACTTCCATAGATTCAGCATAGATCCATGGAGGATCCACTCAAACCATGATTCCATAAATTATATTAATTAGTTCCACGGATAAAAAGCCACACTTAAGTAGGTATACCATATACCAAGAGAGCATAAACTAAGAGAGCTCTCAACTAAGAATGATTCATGAGTAAGTAAAGTTTAATGGGCGTCTATTAAGAATGCATTGTATTTTCGAAATAACGCAACTCATTCGTACCACGTAACTTCTAAAAAGGATTTTGTAATAAAGTTTAATGTCTGACGAAATAGCAATAACATCGTCGGTTTAATATCTATGCCCTATGTGCATACGTTACATGAATACAATGATACTTGTCGTCGACATTATTGTTTATTCTAAAATTTGCTTCATTGTTTTATGGTAATCAGTTGTATCTTGGGATAGGGACCGTTTGTGACTCATTTTGTGGTTTTGTCTGCTCAAAAACGTAAATGACGTAATTAATATTGTCGAACTGTCAAATTGAATGAGAGTACTACGCACCTGACTTTTCTGTATATCTCCAATAAGGTCACCATACATAATGTCCAATGTGCAATGTTCTATGTTTTGTGTGTTGTAATAATTGAACATCATCATTTCAGAAAACGGACCGGCCATATTAGCCTTAGAACCGATGATCTTTGGGGTAGATGTGCTCTTGAGTGGAGGCCGTGAATCGGCAAACATAGGATGGTACGGTCTCAGATTAAAAGGAGCGACTACTTATCTGCACTGGACGCCTGGTAGCAGCTGGGTGAGATTGGCCACGGGTGGAGTTAATTGGCATGCGATTGGAAAAGAGGCCGCATACATCCAGCGACAAACCAACTGAACTATGAGCCTCTTATTCAGTTCGTCGCTGGTTATAGGCCTCTAGTTGGTTTTGGATAATCGGCTGATCATAATTTCAGCCATCATTCACTGCTTGTGGCCTCTTTAGGGAAAACTATAATGACAGATTGGCGAAAACAGCTGCCCGTTTGCTTTTTGCCATAAAAAAATCGATTTTGGCAATAGCCCAATTTTATGATTTTATCTAGTAAGTAGCGAATTTTGTTAAAAAATCGTGTCATTTAAGATTATGATCTAAAAAATAGCAATTTTCTATAAAGAATAACTTGTGATTGGCAGTTAATCCCAGCATTATCCATAATTGTTTGTATATGCTATGGGAAAACCTATTGTTCTAGCGACGTTTTGTTTTAGCAATAACAGCGTAAATGGCTGAAATTAGACCACTTCCTGTTATCTTAAACACAATAACAATAAAAAACCTGATCTTTTATGTGTTTATAAACACAACGTCTGCTTGACACGCAATCATCATCTACCTAACCAGATGCAGCTGAATACCAGTATTTTACATGACGCGACTGCCTATGACATGCGTGACTGCCTATCTGACCTCCACAACCCAATTACTGGGTAATACGATACCCCTTGGTGAGAATGGTTGTCAGACTTTCGGGCTTCTGACTACCCGCAACGACCAATGGCTTAACGTGCTTTCCGAGAAATGACAACACCTAAAATCCATCTTTGATGTAAGTACCTATTATCCATACTAATATTATAAATGCGATAGTGTGTATGTCTGTCTGTTACCTCTTCACGCTTAAACTGCTGAACCGATTTAGATGAAATTTGACAAACAGATAGACCTTGAACTGGGTAAGGATATAGGCTACTTTTCAGCCTGGATTGCAGACGAAGTCGCGGGCAACGACTAGTATTATAAATGCGAAAGTGTGTCTGTCTGTTACCTCTTCATGCTTAAACCGCTGAACTGATTTAGATGAAATTTGGTATAGAAATAGTTTGAGTCCCGGAAAAGGACATAGGATAGTTTTTATCTCGATATTCGCACTGGATCGACACTTATGCGGGTAAAACCGCAGGGCGCTGCTAGTAAGTTATATAACAATGACAGTCAATACGACGTGACTTTGAAACGACGACAACAACCCAAAATATTATTGCGAAATCTCGTTTACAACTACCTATGTGTCATCAGTTCATCACATAGCGTACTACTACGTATTTGCACGCTATAAAAACGTTACGTCATGCAGACGTGAATTTAATATTAAAAAAACCGTCTGGTCTCTGGCTGTATGATTCAGTTCACAAATTAATAATACGATTTGTTTGTTTGATACATGGACGCCGTGTCTTTCATACTGTATTAACTCGGAAATGTCTATTGCTGACAGATTGAATACTAATGTGTGGTTTTAATCCATTGATATATAAAAAACCCACCAGGTTTTTATATATCAATGTTTTAATCATATGTTTCGTATCTACTGTGGGTTTAGCCTTAGGTATGTAAAGTAGCCGGCAGAGAACCAAAGTTGTCGACATAGCTCACAGAATGAGCAAGCTGAAGTGGCAAGGGCCGGCCATATTAGCCGTAGAACCGATAACCGTTGGGGTAGAGGTGTTGAGTGGAGACCGCGAATCGGCAAACGTAAGGAAGGACGCCCTCAGGCTAAGTGGAGCGACGATCTTCGCAGGATGGCTGGTAGCAGCTGAATGAGAGTTGCCGAAATTCGAATTGAATGGCATGCAATAGGAGAGACCTATATCCAGCAGTGGAATGGCGTGCAATAGGAGACCAATAAAAATACAGAAAATAAATTATGTAGTCAACTGGACCCGCGGGTCCAGAAGCGAACGGGTCCAGCTGACCGACGACTCAGGCGTATGTCCAGCAGTGGAATAGCGTGCAATAGGAGACCAATAAAAATTCAGAAAATAAATGATGTAGTCAACTGGACCCGCGGGTCTAGAAGCGAATGGGAACAGCTGACCGACGTCTCACGCGTATGTCCAGCAGTGGAATGGCGTGCAATAGGAGACCAATAAAAACGCAGAAAATAATGTAGTCACTGGACCCGCGGGTCCAGAAGTGATCGGTTTCAGCTGACCGACGACTCAGGCGTATGTCCAGCAGTGGAATGGCGCGCAATAGGAGACCAATAAAAATACAGAAAATAAATGATGTAGGTAGTCAACTGGACCCGCGGGTCCAGAAGCGACCGGGTTCAGCTGACCGACGACTCAGGCGTATGTCCAGCAGTGAAATGGCGTGCAATAGGAGACCAATAAAATACAGAAAATAAAATGATGTAGTCAACTGGACCCGCGGGTCTAGAAGCGACTGGGAACAGCTGACCGACGTCTCACGCGTATGTCCAGCAGTGGAATAGCGTACAATAGGAGACCAATAAAAACGCAGAAAATAAATGATGTAGTCACTGGACCCGCGGGTCCAGAAGTGATCGGGTCCAGCTGATCGACGACCCAGGCGTATGTCCAGCAGTGGAATGGCGTAAAATAGGAGACCAATAAAAATAAAGAAAATAAATGATGTAGTCAACTGGACCCGCGGGTCCAGAAGTGATCGGGTCCAGCTGATCGACGACCCAGGCGTATGTCCAGCAGTGGAATGGCGTAAAATAGGAGACCAATAAAAATAAATAAAATAAATGATGTAGTCAACTGGACCCGCGGGTCTAGAAGCGACTGCACAGCTGACCGACGATCGACTAGAATCAATTCTATTTGTTGTAATTTCTGACTTTCAAAAGTGCCTTTTATGTGCCTATTTGAAATAAATGCTTTGACTTTGACTTTGACGACTCAGGCGTATGTCCAGCAGTGGAATGCTGTAGGCTGATGATGATGTAAAGTATTGTGGATAAAGCCACACCCAAACATAATTACATCATGAGCCTAAAGTAGGCGTTAGGACATACTTGTGCCATACTTGTGCCATGCTTCCTTGACCGGCATAGTAATTCACAACCATCCGACAGGCTATCGTATCGAAAATGACACATTTCGATAACCTGATTTGCTTTGCCCCCCGACAGCAGACAGCTCGCCTCTTCGCATTAAAAGTGTACAATCTCAAAAAAATACGAAATTGAGTTAAGTATACAGAAATGTCTAGTATCGCGTGTCTAGTGTTTAGTTCTTTTTTCTCAAGTGAAAAAAGAACGATCCCCGCTAGATATCACATTGGTTAGTTTAAAATTTTTGATTTGTGGAAATTTATTAGTCTTTAAGCTTTTAAAACGTCCTCCTGTAAAATTAGTAAATTCTGAGATTATATACTTTTAATGCGAGAAGACGAGCTGTCGGGAGAATTACGGCCCACTCCAAACCATCGTGGTGGATTGGCAGATTTCACGTCTTCGAATTTTTGGCTCTAGGTTATGCCGGTTTCCTCACGATGTTTTCCTTCACCGTTTTGAGAGTAGTGGTGTCGAAATAATTAAAAAAAGTAAAGCGCCTGTCTGGGTTCGAACCTACGACCTACAACTCGTAAGTCGTGTCCGTTACCACTTGGCCACTCTGCTCTTTTTAATTAATTATTCATTTTAATTGACTTTACATAATAATAATGATTATGTAACTACCTCTGGAAAACATTACAATAAGTAGGTTACTTACAGTGACTTAATAGGAAAAAAAAAAACATTTTTCTTTCATCCCACTGCAGAGCAAAGGCGTCTTCTAGTACCTACAGATAATTCACAAACATTGTTTACAACGCTTACTCAATTTAACGATATCAAACTTACCTACATTTTTTACTGATACCTAAATGACGGAATATTGACACTGTACCTATACAATTTAATCACAAAAACAAAAGTAATTTATTCAAATTAGACTGAGAATATCAGCACTTTTCAATCGTCAAAATTACATAAGACACGGGTCCCCAAAACGCCCGCCCTTCCCAAATGACCTACAAATTATGATTTAACACCTTAATTGGCAATTAATAAATGAATCATCTATGACTGGCCTGTCTGGCTTTTGAGTTTGACCTCGGAAAGAAAGTAACCAACAGTTAACGTCCTACGCAATACGTCTAGTACGAAATAGGTCAATTTGTTTGTCAGCTTAGATTAGTGAGACTGACATTTTTATGCAAATCAATTTAAAAGGGCAAACCCTTTAGAAAAGATCAACTTATAAAAATAAAAATGTTAAGTGTCTCCTTGGAGACTTAAGTGCTATGTTAGCCCAGTGGTCTCTGACTTACGAGTTGTTAGGTCGTGGATTCAAACCCACGCAGGCGCTTTAAGACTCCTACAAACAGGCGCGACACGCGATATAATCGCGCGCGACACAAAGGCACCGCTCATTGCACGAGTTGCGGTGCCTTTGTGTCGCGTGTCGTGTCGCGCCTGTTTGAAGGAGCCTTTACTCTGTGTAAATAATCTTCTCAAAAAGGAAGTCAATAGATAATTTATGCTTTGGTATTGAGCTACTTGTGAAAAAGTTTCCGTCGGAAATTATTCCTACCATGCTTTTTTTGCTAAGCTAGCTTTGCTTGCTCTATTGTAAAAAATGATGCAGTGGAGATGAGAGCACTGGTGGCCCAGTGGTAACGACACCGCCTTATGAACGTGGGTTCGAATTCATGCAGGCGCTTTACTTTGTGTAAATATTATTTCATCATCACTGCTCTCAAAACATCGTGAGGAAACCGACTTGTCATAGAACCAAAAATTTGAATACATAATTGTGACATCTACTAACCCGCACTGGGCCTGCGTTGTAGATTACATTACAGCCCACTCCCTTTCGAAGTCCTGTCTCCCACTAGTGGGAAACTGGGAACATTATAGGCTGATATAATTAAGAATTAATTCCTTTAGAAAAGATCAATTAAGGGAAATAAAAATGGGAATAAAATGCGAATTAGATGAAGGCGGCTCGGCCTTGTCACCTCACCCTTTCGCAGACCACTGCTGAACATAGGCCTTTCTTAAGTTGTGACAGAAAACTAGGGGTTTGTGCCTTTTGTATCCAGTGTTGCCTTTTTTCGGTGGCCCAAGAGAAAGAAGCGAGCCAAGAATTCAAGCATTCGGTTCCTTACTACTAGGCGCACATACTCACATAGGTAGGGATTTAGCATTCTTCCCGTTTATGATAATTTGAGTGGGAGACTGATACTTATAATTTATAACAAGTACCAATAGTGTCAATATTGTCACAAATCATTTCCATAAATCTCACACTCCATTCCAAATATAAACATTACGATAAAAAAAACTCAACTGAATTCAAATCTAAAAATAAATAACACAATTGAATAATACAAACGCAAGTCACGACGCAATCAGTTTTTTTTATTTGCTGTTCTAAATACAGATACACATAATTGGTTTTTGACCAACGAATATGATGATTTTATGACCCTATGTTATTTTATATCTGAGGAAATTTCCTATCGGTCGCAATGTCGCAATAATTGTTAGGAAGTTTGCACACTTTACCGTGGGTGCAGTTGAGTTGTGTTTACTTGCACTTAAGAAGCTGTTGACATTTTGATTGAATAAGTGTTTTTTAATTAGAGTAAGGGCAGATTTTTCATTCGACAATTTTTTTTTATTCGTGTAATAAAATTGACTTCTGACAGTTTTTGCATGGAATAACTGTCAAAAATTCAAAATTATTCCTTGGATAAACTGATCTGGCGTTGGAAAAATCAGCCCTTAAAGTTTAATCTAATGGATGGAGGGAAAGATTTCAAGGAAAAAATGGAAAGCTTATTCGTAAGTTTTTCGATAAATTCATGTCACTTTAACTTCATTTGGTAACAATAATTAATTACATACTTGAACACATTTAAGAGTAAATTACTAAAACTACACACCTACACATTACATACACAATCATACATTACACAAACGTTATATTTGCTATTTGATTTTTTTTCAGCAGACTTGCAAAATGGCTGACTGTGATGAATTATGTTTGATAATCAACTAGTTTTTTGCCTTTTTCCAGCAGTGGGAAGGTTCAGGCTGTCAATAGCCAGCACCCTAAAACAAACCCTATAAACAAAAACGATGGTTTTGCTTACCAATAGTAGCATTTTCTTGTTGCCAAACTGGGAATATAAATAGATCCGTAAGCTAATTGTACCTGTGATAGCTGCTTCCATAGTTATGGGTCTACTATGCAAAGCTCTGAGGTCTTTGCTTCATTATTGGTAAAGATAAGAGTCTTAATTTTAACCTTTAACAGTCCGTATGTTATAGGAATCGGTCATAAATGCGTAACACACTATCAGTTACAATCTGAACCATCCTGAAGGATATTACTAATCTATTGCTTCATATTATTAGTTCAAAGTCTGCTAAACAACGTAAATAACGCAATGAAAGTTGTTGAACCGTCAAAATGAAAGCCATTCCTATTGTTGTGTGTTAAGGCTCCTTCAAACAGGCGCGACACGACACGCGACACAAAGGCACCGCAAGTCGCGCAACAAGCGGTGCCTTTGTGTCGCGCGCGATTATATCTCGTGTCGCGCCTGTTTGTAGGAGCCTTTACGCAATTACCCCGCGGGCTGACAGAAACCTGGGGGCCTAAAAAAGCCACTTTGGCTTCTGTCAAAGTGGCTTTTTGATTCTGTTATCGACGGCGAAGTGCCAATAACTCCTAACTAAGAGTAAGATAAGGATGGATATGGATAAGAGTTTAGATAAATGTACACTATCGCAATAGGTTTCCCTGTAAGGATAGATGTAAGTTGAGAAATAAATAAATAAAAATAAATAATAATAAAATAACTGACAAAGTCAAAAATTTACACATACTGGAAAAAAACGTTCAAAAATAGACACGTTGTTTTAGTTGGGAGGTACATATTTACATATTTTAATTTAATGCTGTTGCAACTAAACATACACTTAGGCGATTTCACTAAAACATGCGAATAACGCCTTTAAATTCAAAACAAAAAAAGTGAATTGCTCAAAAAAAAATCAGTTAGGAGGTATTGGCACTTCGCCGTCGTTATGATTCTTCATAACAGGATAAAATTATGAATCATCATATGGCGAAGACAGTCCGTGTTTTTCTTTTTTCGCTGCACTATCTATACTAATATTATAAAGCTGAAGAGTTTGCTTGTTTGGTTGAACGCACTAATCTCTGGAACTACCAGTCGGATTTGAAAAATTATTTTTGCATTTGATAGCCCAATTCTTGAGGAAGGCTATAGGCTATTTAACAGCACGCTATGACCTTTAGGAGCCGACCAAAAAGAAAAAAAGTCAGAAAGAACGCTAAGCAAAAACGAAGTAATAGCGCGGGCAGGCGATGCGATGCGACGGGGTGGGTCGGAGTAACAAGAAAATTCACGCGGACGAAGTCGCGGGCAGAAGCTAGTGTAGGTATAATCAAAGAGATTGGGATTGGATTTGGATTGGATTGATTGGTATTTTAGCACAGACAAATAAAAATAACTGAAAAATCCTTCACCAATGGGATTTGATACGATAAACTTAACAGTTAACTGTCCATTATGATTCATAATGTGATCCTTTTATGATTCTGCCAAAGTGGCCATTTTAGGCCCCCAGTATCTAGTTTGAATTTAGTTTCAGTACCAACCAATGCCAATTTAAGGCTCCTGTAAACAGGCGCGACGTGCGACGCGAATCGCGCGCGACAGAAAGGCACCGCTCGTTGCGCGACTTGCGGTGCCTTTGTATCGCGCGCGATTTTACCGGGTGTCGCGCCTGTTTGAAGGAGCCTTTACCAGAATACACGAATTAAGAAATTAAAAAACCAACACGCGCTCAATCTTTCAATCATGATCGTGTTAAATTACCATTTGCGAGTGGAAATTTTCACGAGCAATTGAATGATTGAGTAAACTCCGTTATCAAAAGAGGTGCAATACTGAGAATATTCGTCCAAAACGCGGCATTGTATTTACGGAATGAAAGATTGCTCAGGTGAACTGTATTCTAGAGGACAAGTGGACGGACGCGACGAATCGATTGACGCGTAGAAAATTTGTGACTGACGCTTTTCACGCAAAACTAATTATTTGAATGGATTTATGGAGTCATTGTACAGACGCCAGCACATCAAGTTACAAATCTGTCAAATTTCTTTAATAGATTTTCAACTTTATCGCTAACGCATAAGGTTCAAAGTTGTTTGGGAAAATTTGACAGTTTCGGGTAGCTTGATGTGCTGGTGTCTGTACTTGGTCATGTATGTATTGTGCTTGATTTTGTACGGTAAAGGTTAGTTACAGTTTCTTTGTGGATAGTACAAAAACTAAAACAAACAAAGTGATGATGTAACTCGTTGTGTCCTATGTGGGTACATTATCATGTCAAAACAGCTATACCTATCATTAAATTTTTCATAGTCAAAGTCTAATTATTTATTCACGAATTTGGGTGTTAGAACATAAATTTAATTATTATTACCTAAACCACCGTATACCATTTGGTATCATCACATTTTTCCATTAGGAATGCAAACGGAAAACTAAAATGAAACGAATTATCAAGAACAAACATATTTTTAACCGACGAAAAAAGGAGGAGGTTCTCAAGTCGACATGTACTTATTTATTTTTATTAGTCATTATTTAAGGAAATACGAAACATTTTAAGAAGTCGGTTTAATTAATTCCTCATCTAATGTACACACCCTTTTACGGTTGCAGATAATGGTAACAATGCAATTATAAAAATAAAATAAGTATTCATAATTTAATTAAAGCATAAATAACATTGAAAAATTATCTTAACGAAGTTTTGTTACTTGCAGACCTTGAATTTACTGTTTGAAATTAAATTTCTTTTTCACCTGACTACATAATTAAATTCTTAAAAAATGTAATTCATTCACAATTCATGAGTGCGGGAATTTAAACCTTGAGTGTTCGACGTATTGATTGGTCAAAATACCATACCATACCCATCTGGTGCCCGTATTATGATAAATATAAACAAGCAATAGAAATGGTTCAGAAAAAATTTCTCCGTGCCACGCACTATAAGTGCTTCCGTACTAGGATTCCCTATGCAGATTTGCTAAAGCATTATAAGATATTGAGCTTGGATTCCAGACGTTCACTGATCATGGTTGTGATGCTTCACGGTATATGCAATAACAAATTTAATTGTACTGAGCTCTCGATTAGATTGTGTTACGTATAGTACCTAGGACTGTTATTCGGCGGGAGGTGCGCGCACCTCGACTATTCTACACTACGCGATGTAGAACGAAGGCCGGGGTGCGGGCTCCTCTCCGCCGCGCCGTCTTTTAGAAACCTATAACTCACAATTCATTGATTTTGATATTTTCGCGCTGTCGCAATCTAAATTTAAAAGATTGGTTTCACAATTTCTTGCAAGTCGCACATAGGACGGATGCTCTTGTCATCCGTTTCCTCCGATTTGTCGGTATATAGTGTTTTTCTTCTAAATACCTATGTACCTACTCCTCTTTTTTTTTCTCTTTTAACATGCGTTCGTTATCGTACTCTGATGTCACGTCGTGGACAATAGTGTGGGTTATACGTTTTTTTTGACTGTAATATAACTACTTTTTGTAAATGCTGCAATGTATAACTGTTTTTTGTCCCAAATAAATAAAATAAAATAAAAAATAAAATAAAATAACTTCTATTATGTTCTTCTATGTGAATTGTAATGGAATGTGATGGAGGCACATCACAATTATAACTTACTTACCTTTGAAAGGGAACGGTGGCGTAAAGCTCAGATAGTGTATGTAGGTACTTGAAATGTTCATTCAGGCTTGCACTTGCTGCCTGAGATTTGTGATGCTCTAGTACAAATTGAAACCAGTACTCGTTCTCTTAAAGCTAAAAAGTGCGTAAAGATGGTTCCAGTGATGGTTCCAATAAATAAATCAATGCAAAAACGTCGTATCATGAACAAAACATGTGTTTTAATGCAATTACTGTGCAATAATAATTGCATTCATTATCTGTTATCAGGCATTCCTCAATTAGTCAGTCTGTACCACCCAAGGACCGTTGATAACCTAAAGATTTCCCGGCCAAAGGAATATTCCTATTGTTGTTTGTTTCAATTCAGTTAAATATAACTTGAAAGAGCTGGGTGATGATGTCAATGGAATATTACAAAAATAGAGGTCATTGATTGATGAGCAGTAGACGTGACATCTACCAACCAGGGGCGGTACCTTCATAGAAGCCGAAAAGCCCGGCTTGCCCTAATAAAATCATAGTTCACAACAACAAACTTACTTAAACCTATCAATAAATAAATATATTAAAAAAATACCAATCAATGAACTCGAACACAAACATTAATAACTGAAAATCAGCCAATCCCTCAGTTGGGCGTTTTTTTTATACGTTGAAAATCTGTGGGCTTGCCCTAATTTTGACCCCTAGGCACGCCACTGCTACCAACCCGCGTGGTGGATTCTCACCGAGAGGCAGCCTGTGTCCCAGCAGTGGGAAGATTATAGACTGCTTAGGCATCGATAACCTACCGGGTAAAAAGAAGAAGACTAAAAATAGCTGTCAAAACATGTGTAAATCTTCATGAAAAACAGACCAGGCTTTTAAAAGTATAGTTTTGGCCATTGTGAAAGTCGTGGGAATCCGCTGGATGCGGTCACATCAAGGTGAAGTTCGAACGAACTTAGTTAAGACCCACCCTATTATATTGATTTTGTTAGTTTATCCGTGGCCTGCGGGGCCGGTCGTGGAAGGAGGCCCAATGTCCTGGTGAAAGTCGTTGGAATTCGTTGGATACGGAGAGCATAAGACCGGTCGTTTTGGCAATCTTGGGGACACCTGTATCCAACATTCCAGCAGATTCACGTCTTTCGACTGAAATGCTGGTCATCATCATCGTCGCTGCTGAGTATAGCCTCCTTCCTTCCTTTGTGCTATGCTTTCCTGGTATGTGCGAGTCTCATCCAGGTCTTCCCCGCGATCCTTCTTCCTTCTGTAGGACGTCCAAAATGCTGATGATGATGAAATCCAGGTTCAAGAAAAAAATGGCGCGTATAGCATGTTTATTCCTCTATTAGTTGAGGTGTTATAAAACAGCTGTTTCTCAGATTAAAATGTAAGTTGTGAAAAGATAACAAACATATAAATACGAGATAAACATGTATAAAGTTGTGACAAGTTATCATAATTATGACACTAATAGTTTGTAGTAAAAGATTATTCGACAAACTGTTGAAAATGTGTTCGTTTGTGTGTTTGTTTCTTTCCACAATCAAAGTGAAAATATACGAGTTATTTAGAACTAAAAATTGAAATTGGCATTCTATCTTGCTGTAGGTACAAAGTATGTACTTAAATTGTGATCCAAGGCAATTTTTAATTAAACAATAACTATTGGTACAAGTTATAAATTACAGAATTAGTATTACCTACATACTTTCGTATGTGAGTTGATAAAAAAACCCATTTTGTGCCTTGCCTGGGTCTAAGAGGTCTTCATCATCAATGATTAGGCAATCATTATCAATTAATTAGTTTGTAGCGGTATCTACCTCGCCACATGCGAACCACACATCACACCTGAAGTCACTCAAAATCCTGCATCGCGCAAGCAGAATTTACCGCGCAACTAGCATATGACATATAGAATGACCCAACATCAATCGTCGGGCAGTTGCTTACCAGATACGACACCCGTCTGGTCGGATGATCCTCCCTTTTCTATGGAAGATAAGTGAACGTTACAACCTAATCCTCATGCCTCTACATGTCATCTAATAAATATTCCCATCACATATTTTAGTTCTATGAATAATTAATAAATTATCCATGGTCAATGGTCATGGTCTATTTAGAGAAATTTCTAAACGTCTGGTTGACACTTCCCGTGCCTCAAGGGCTGGCTTTTACCTTGGCCAGAGGCTAAGCATTGCCATACAACGCGTGGTAATGCCGCCAGTCTCTTAGGTACATTACCAGTCGACAGCGATGCGGGTGAATTTTTCGACGCTGTTTTTTAGTTTCTGTACAGTTTTAGTTAAGTTAGAATTTATTTTTGTTATTTTTAGTTTGCAATCATTATCCATCATACAAACCTGGGATAACTGACTAGCATAACTAATATATCTACTCGTAATATTTTTATCTCAGATAGGTCAAGTGTCTCATTGAAAATTCCGCAATACTATTTAAAAACATTGTTATCTCAGAGGCAAATATTCTATTTCATTGAACGGCTTATTTCACAATACTTAGTTGACAATGTTCCACGTTGTACTGAGGTTAAGCTGCTCTGAGGTTTAGAAATGGATGATGGGGTGGACAAATCATTATCTATAAGTATATAGTACTTCCCTAAATTATGAAAGTTGATGTAATTATAAATTATCTCCTGCGTACCTAAGTAGGTAAATAAACCTTTTAGACGCAAGCACAAGAACAAACTCTTCAATAATATTGATTAAAGTTAAAATCATTGTTGCCGAGAAAATTTTTGTATAAGCAGGAATTATGAAAATCTTTAAAGAAAACCTTACTTTTGTTGACAAAATTCAATAATCGTAAGTATTATATATAAAAACACTCCTGAAAAAAATGGATTGAATGGATTCAAACACAAAACTTGTTAAAAATAGTTGCCGATCCTGGAAATATATAAAAAACTTTCCTAAAAAACAAATCCTAACGAATGCAATAACAAGATAAAAAGTTCACAGGCCTCATTAAAACCTTAACTTTAAATATTCAAATTCGCACTCAAAAAGTTTTTCCAAGTCGATTTTAATTGAGATACACACCCCAAGTTTGTGAAAACAAAATAATTTTATACCTACTCTACTCATTAGAATCCTAGTACTCATATGTGTATTATTATGTATACTCATATATGTATTCAATAACTATAAAAGTTAAATGGGATAGATTATGGGGGTTAATAAACCTATCAAGTATGACGTGACTATATTGATAGAAACGTCATTTAATTTTCAAAGAGCAGTAATGGTTCTATCATAAACATGATTTCCATTAGATTGACGCACAATTTCGTTTTAGTGATCAATCACTAAAACGAAAATATAAAAGTCTAATTCAAATTAGACTTTTTTATTTTCGGTGGTAGGTAACCTAAGATTTTCTTTTTTGCGATATCTTGTCATCATCTGCGTAGCCTTTTCCCAACTATGTTGGGGTCGGCTTCCAGTCTAACCGGATGCAGCTGAATACCAGTATTAAAGGAGCGACTGCCTATCTGACCTCCACGACCCAGTTACTGGATAACACGATAACCCCTTTTTTTTTTTTTTTGTGGATGGGAAATCATCAAATGACTCCTCCCGCTCTGGGTGGAGCGGAAGGGAGTGTCAGACTCTTACTGACTAAAACCCACCCGTGTTCCTTCCTTCGCCCTTTATGTTCCGGGCCAGCGGTAACCCTTTCGGACAATCCCGCTGACACACGATAACCCCTTGGTAAGAATTGTTGTCAGATTTTCGGGCTTCTGACGACCCGTAACGACTGTCAAAAATCCACGAATGACAGCCGGGACCAACGTGGGTGCTGGTTACTGGTGGCTTTACAAATGCTGAGAAAAAGTCAAACAATTTTGATTCCATCCAATGATGTGACAATTGAACTCTTTATCAGCATCAAATCTATCGAAAGGCCTGGGTGCGCTGTGTCATGTTTGGGGTCAAGCATCGCCACAACGACCCGTCTTGAACTATCCGCATCTAGCGGATGCCCGTGACCTTCACAAGGTCGACACTCTACCTTGTGAGTTGTGATAGCCTACTCACACTGCGCCTACCGGTATGCGCTATGGCTACAGTTGCCATATACATATATAATATAGTATCCTGCTGTATTAGAGGCCCGACTACTATATTTCAAAAAAAGTATATAGTAGGCGAAACTACTATAATATTATTAGGCACCAAACCCACTAAGCAATAATACTCATTTCAAAATGTGTAAGCTTTAAACGAAACGTCAATATCTATTTCTGAACGATTCTGGTATGTAGAGTTTGCGTTCTGGAAATACCTACTTACTTTTGAAGTTAATTTCCCGAAGTTCTCAATTATTATTATATTAGTCAAAATTTTGTCAAAACTTTGAACCTTATGGTAATAGCGATAAAGTTGAAAATCTATTAATGAAATTTGACAGATTGTAGTAGCTTGATGTGCTGGCGTCTGTACAATGAGAAGTCAGAGCTTGATATGTCATCGTGCGTATAAAATGGCTATCAATTTTATAGGCGC
The DNA here is from genome assembly GCA_963855955.1 of Luperina nickerlii. Classification (NCBI taxonomy): domain Eukaryota; kingdom Metazoa; phylum Arthropoda; class Insecta; order Lepidoptera; family Noctuidae; genus Luperina; species Luperina nickerlii. The sequence continues at coordinate 7,730,229 of OY979682.1, forward strand.
ATGTCATTATACAATCCTTGGACCTTTCAACTTTAAAGGCGCGATAACGTGTAGTTTTCCGGTATTTCTGAACACGTAATTAGCATGTTTATTAAACAATTGAGATAACTAAACAATTCAGTTGATAACTTCTGTTGCTAGTCGCCATTCTAATTTGATATTAGAGGCTGAGCAACTGTTTCTGCGAATTTAATAAGGAATGGGAAATGTGTTATTATATGAATACTAAGCACGTGCTTCATAAGGTTATCGCAACACATGTTGTTATACGTTGGGTTTAAAGATCGAAATAGTATCAATAATATTGTAATAATAGGTGGGCAAAATATAGCGGAATTATTTACTCACAGATTAATTGCGAAACGAACAGAAACTTGATAAACTACATGCATTACCAGGGTATAATGATCCTACTGTACTGCTGGCTGGGACAGGTCTGTTCTCTTCAAGAGGAAGTCGCTTGTATTCTACCACGCGGCCCAGTGCGGAGCGATAGATGTCACATACTCACGTCATGTCTTCGAATGTTTGGTAGTAGGACATGCCGGTTTCTTCACGATGTTTTCCTTCATCGTTTTGAGAGCAGTGGTAATGAAATTATTTAAGTACTTACTCAAAGTAAAGCGCCCGTATGGGTTCCAAGTTTCGAACCCACGACCTAGCCTAGGTATAACAGTTATTACAAACAAAAAAAACTAAACACAACACAACAAATACCTACTGCAAATAACTACAAATACAGGTATTGAGCTGCATCCGTTTAGACTGGAATCCGACCCAACCTAGTTGGGGAAAGGCTGGGCGGATGATGAGGTGAGGAACTGAGGACATATACTTGTTTGTATGGAAAAGTTCAGTACGGTACAGACAAACCTCTCAAGCTCCGCTAATGAGACACAGTTTATTTTCTATTGTATTGTATGGTACGCGTGGAGCTTGACCGGAAGGTACATTATTATGTTAAAAGCATTATGAATATTGTGACACTGACATACATTTGATTCATGTATGCATGTATGATTGAACTGTACTCATAAGCTAATTTTATCACTTTATTCAAGGGGAAACAACACTTAAAAGATCAAAGTGACACTTGGAAAAAGCACTTCTTTATGAATCAGTTTATAAAACTGCTATTAATAAAATGATAACTATGAGTTGTTCCTTGAACCAATTGATAAGGAGTTCCGCGATCATTCCCACGGACTGCCCATCCCGTATCCCGACCCTCTTCCCACTGTACAGTACCAGGGACTCAGACACGCATAAGAGGCTAAAAGCTCACGTAAAATCTGCTACGTGTCACTGACAAGACCAGCAAATGGTATTTTCTGTGCAGGAAACCTTATGTCGTCTGTAATAAGAATCATTTTATTGTGTCTGTACCTGCGGTTAACAGCTGTTACATCGTGCCATATTGAATAGACTTTATACACATAGAATAAGGACCACGTTGGCTTGTGTTCCGTTCTCCCGATGAGTCGGTCGGATCCGATATCGCTTGCTGTATTCTATGTCCCTAGTACCTCGGTCATATGTTTTCGTTCCGTGGTCGTTACGGTCCTGTGGACCCTTTTGTTTTAGTTTCAATGAATGCATTTTGTTCGTTACTTTTTGCTACGAATGAATAGAAGTTAAAATGTAAGTAAGTTTCACCACCCGTTGTTTTGTTTATTTATTTTCGTTAACTTTTGCAATAAATTAGTCACGGGTGTTTCTTATTTATACATACTCAACAATAAAATGTTTTGAGGAAGTTATAATACTTTTGGAATTTGAAAAAAGGAATAGAAGTTCAATGTCACGTCAAAAATTGTTGTTTATTTTTTGAAGCAAGACAGTATCCGAATGTTGTCGTAAATCAATTAGTAGGTTTAACAAACGCATTTATAAGTTTAAAGTTAAACCGAAAATGTGAACTCAAATCCCTTGGGTTTTTAGAAAGATCGTCATTTCGTCAAGTCAAAGTCGTCATTTATTTCACTTGTACTACCATTTCAACGTCAAACAAGAAAATAGAATTGGTTCAAGGCGCTGCTTTTAGAGGGTAGTTCCTTATTATAGAGAAGAATAGGCAAGAACTCCATACTTAGTTACCCTTTTAAGAATATTTTACAATATTTTTTGTACAGACGCCATCGCCAGCACATCAAGCTGCTACAATCTACACACATCACACACACACACACATGACATTATCACTAAATTATAAGCTTCAAAGTTGATTGGGAAAATTTGACAGTTTTGGGTAGCTTGATGTGCTGGCGTCTGTACATAAATTATGAGAAAATGATGTACCTACCTAGGATAAAATTACTATAGGCAGTAACTGGACGCCTGAAAAACAGGACATCGCCGTTGAGTTCAACCACGCCGACCGAAAGTGATGTGACAAAGAAAAATAAAAACAGCTAGAGAGGTTCGGTAGGAAAAAGGCCTTTGCTCAGCACAGAATCACAATTTAGGACATTGTAGAGCTTACACAAAAGTGGTTGCCAGTATTCTGTATTGTATTTGTATCTTTTAACATTACACCACACACTTTGATAAAGGAACAGTGACAAATTGATGGATGCGGTCTCTTATGAGGTTACCTAGAGATTAGTCCACAACATTTTAGTAGGTCTACAGTATACCTAGGTGAGATCTTCACAAGCTTCGTTACTTTGTACACGGCATGGTTTCTTTACGGTACGATATGAACCGCGCCGTAGAAAAAACATGTCTATCAACGAGCTTCCATAGTGACCCATATACAACACTAATGACCGTGCCTACACGCGGCGAATAAACCGTAGATTTTCACGGCAAGAAAAACTTGTATGTTTATACAAAGGGCCTTCCCAGGCCTGCTGGCGGCCCGATCCTTCCTCACAAAGCTATTAGGAGATCATAAAAAGACGAATCAATCATCAAGTCACCAACCTTTTCCTTAGTCTCGATAACACCAAAAAGACTGACATATATATGTAGGTATCTATAATTCTCCATTAAAATAAGTTTATTTTGACCTGCTTTTTCGGCTACACATTTTTACGGAAATTAGGACCAGAGAAAACTTTCCATTGTCTTAAATTATTTTAGTCATATCAGTAATTGTTCTTTTTTGTCACATTAATGATGAAAACGAGCCAAACAATACAAATCTTGGTCCATCAGAATGATTTAAATCATCAATCACAAATCACTAAATGCATTTAGAGCTAAAGGTATTCAAAACATCGGTCTGTTTCTGTCAATCATTTGAACACGTCAGAGACAGAATGATGTTTTAAATTCGTTTAGCGTTAATAGTCTTTTTTTAGTAGTATGTGGTGCAAGTGGCTTAAGGAGGATCCGCTAAGGTAGCCTAAGAAATTCAAAGGACATCATTAATTCGGTATCCAAAAATTAAAGTAGTACTAGCCACAAAAAAAGTAGGTACCTAACTGTCGTCTTATGGGAAATTAGCTCTTGACCATTTTTTACTATTACAACGAAATTCTATTAACCCCCTGGCCGCCATTTGAGATTGGAAATTCCAAAAATATTATTTTAATAACAAGTTTACAGGGTTAATTGGGTTAACTGGCACCAGTGCACTGGTGCCAGTGCACCAGACCATTCTCATGTGTTACATATCTCGGTGACACCATTCTCATATACTTACATATCTCGTTTGGTTCAGCCATCTTGACGGTAACTTAATTTTAGACTTTCTACTTGTACTATTTATTCTGTGCTTTCGCTGTCAAAAATCAAAACGAATCAATACAACCTGATACCTACATGCAAATTGCAAAAAAACTTATGAAAATTTTAATTTCGCAGGCTACTTTGACGCTCCAACACCCTGGCTTCCACCTTCCGCAATCCGCATCCAGTCTGTCCCAGCCACTGTTTTAAGGTTGTCGCTCCATCAAGCTGGAAGCGTCCCACTCTATGTTTGCGGATACGCGAGCATTGTTTCATAGTAAGGTCTAATTACACTTATTTTCTTTATTTACACTCATATAATATAAGTACCAATAGTACACACAATATTTTTGAAGATAATAGAGAGAATTAGTCACCTACGCAATACATATTTGTAACAGTACCATATAGGAACATCCTTGGGTACATACATGGGACTACGACTCTGCCTTTAGGCGCGGTATTGGCAGAAATGTAGGCCTATCCAGGCCTATCGGGGTTTAATTTATGGGTCGCCTCGCCAATGACATTTATTATTAGACGGTATTACTCATAGTTGAGTTGTTTCTGGGTATCGTCGTGTGTTGTGGTTTTCCGTATCGTGTCCAGGAACGTATGCCATGAGAAGCCGTTAATAAGAACGTAACGTATGCTACGCGTTAACTTAGTTATTAGGCAAATTAAGGCTCGTGCACTTAGGCGCGACGCGACACGCGACACAAAGGCACCGCAAGTCGCGCAATGAGCGGTGCCTTTGTGTCGCGTGTCGCATCGCGCCTGTGTGTAACGAGCCTTTAATCGGCTAACTTTATAAAGTGGGTTGATGAGCAAGGCCAAGAGAGGAATACGCTTGTGGCACTATAATTACGGATTATATAATTCCTAAAAAAAAAAATTGACTGATTTGAATATGAGTTTTATTCATTTACACGTGAAAAACATTCTTACACTTATTGAGCATACAAAGCACACTAACGCAAAAGGATTACCTAACATGATAGGGACGTGCACTAAAAAAGAATATAATATATGTAGGAGAGGACTTTGGAAGAGGATTATTTATTTATTTGTTTATTTATTAAACTTTATGCACAAGTAAAATAAAACTGTACAAAGGCCTTGGGCATTTTCTACCAGTCTACCTTAGGGTGATATCGTTCTAAGCTTTATTTTTCATAGTCTACCAATGTCAACCAACATTTCGCAACTCCGTAATATCAAATTGAGCACGCCAAAAGCTTATCCGACTACATTGTAAATGTGAAACTTTGTATGTTTGGTTCAAGCACGCTAAACGGCTGAATATATTTGGATGAAATTTGCCACACAGATAGTTTATAATGGGTAGGTACTTAAAAGTACCCATATACGGATTAAAATCCCGGCAATATTTTGCTAGTGATTGATGAATTATGCGACTATACCATATGGAATACCGATTTTTTCTCCCTGGACCAATTCTAATTGGAGATTGATTTGATTGAATTAAGTTTATATACCTACTGTTTTGGTCTGGATTAGCCGGACAGTTATTTTTATACTTTGAGCTCAATTTTCAACCTAATTTTAGACGGGAATATTTATTTCATTTCTGTTTTATACTTTTTAGTTCTGCGGGGTAATTGAGTAACAGACTAACAACAGTAGGAATGGCTTTTATTTTGACAGTACAACAACATTCATTGCGTTATTTACGTTGTTGAGCAGACACATTTTTCGAACATATGAAGCAATGGGTTAGCTATATCCTTCAAAATCCTTCAGATTGAGATTGATAAGTTGCTGTTCTTTTTTTTTCAGGTATTTTTACTATGCTAGGGGTGGCTTTTATGAGTTTCTGAATACAAAATCTCAGGTATTTATAATTTTTCCTTTTATTTTTGAAGTGAAACTTCTGTACGCACGCTTGACTTGGTGAGTAAGCTGGCGAACGCGTGACGTAAGCGTTACGAAAAGTGTGATCAGGCGAGGCGAACGGGAGTTGAGTGGGGGATATAAGCAAGAGAAAGCAGATCGCGCGCACACTTTTTTTCTCTCTTCCTCTCATAGCCAAATACGTTCCGTATATCTAAGCACAGTGCAGGCCTATTGTCTGTATCACAGTGTAGGAGCAAGAGAGAGCAGTGCGCACGCACATTTTCTTTCTCTCTTTCTCTTATAACTAGTAAATGAAATACATATGTATATATCTCAGTCAACTACTGACTGAGATATATACATATTTCATTTCGTTTGCGAGTTTACTAGCGTTACGCGAACGGTGATTCTTTCGTTATTATTTGTTTTATCGTAATTCAAATAATTGAAAAAAAATTACTCTTTTTAAACTTCTTTACTCTTTTTAAACTTCAGTCGTGTGGTCATAAGCACACTCGCTTTTTTTTTTCAACATTTATTGTTCCACTCTCTTAAATCTTATTAAATTTTAATTAAGTATATAAAAAAAACCAACTTATTCAAACTATTTAGTTTGTCCTTCGCAAACAAATTAATTTGAGTTCAAGTTAGCCCGCCCGTCAATAAGTACGATCATTGACACTTAACCCTTGAATATAAGTTCAAATGTAACTTAATTACTTGAGATGACCTTACTTATATCTTGTTAACAGGCGGGTACTTAGCTATGAATAATAATTAGCACTAGATGCGGAGGACAGGGTTTTGTGGTGCAGCCTGGGGAGTCCTATCTCCAGCAGTGAACTGCGATAGACTAAGTTGATGGAGTAGCATAATCAGAGTACAATGTTCCCACTGCTGGGACATAGGCTTTTTCTCTGTGACAGGGAGTGGGCCAAAATCCACCACGCGGGCCCAGTGCGGGTTGGTGAATATCACATGTCTTCGAATTTTTGGTTCTAGGACAAACGGTTCGGTTTCCTCGCGATGTTTTCCTTCACCTTTTTGTCAGTGATGATGAAATTGTTTACACAAAGTAAAGCGCCTGCCTGGGTTCGAACCCACGACCTACGACCTACGTTACTCTGGGCCACCACTGCTCTTCACGGAAATCGGTTATAGCCAATTCCGTCACCACGTGTTTCAAACATCACCAATTCGCAACACCATTTACAACGCCAAGGATTTACATAAAAGGTGTTGTGTAAGTTTGTCTCAAGTGACGTTTGCGCACATTGTCTCTGCCTATCCTGTTTTGGGTCAAGGCCTATTTCCGCATTTCAAAGATTAAGGTGCGTTACTGCCTTTTACCCCTGCTGCCTTGGTATATTTGCAAACCTTGCCCAATTACCTACGTATGTTTATTTGGTTTCTTAAGGGGCCGGCGGAGCATGCGTAGTTCATACAAACGTAATAGGTACCAAAATAATTCCGATCGGATTACAGAATATCTAGGTTCCCAAATATATATTTTGAATGGACACTGATTTAAAGAAGAGTTATGAGTTAATTTACGTTTTCTATAGAAATTTGAAATTCCTCATAATTATCTCGTCTTTATATCAGTGACTTTTCAAAATATATATTTGGGAACCTAGATATTCTGTAATCCAATCGGAATAAATACACACTACCTTAATAATATGTTTGATTTACAAATTATTTTGATATTACGTTTGTATGAACTACGCATGCTCCGCCGGCCCCTTAAGTCAACAATAGTTTGGTTAAGTGATTGTTTGTTTGGCTGCTTTGAGTAATTATTTAGTGGAAAAGCTGTTTACAATGCGAGGAAAATAATAGGAATACTTATTAAATCGATATGGTTGAATAATGCTTCTATTGTTTCTGTTAACCTGGTTACGTGGGCTGCCACGTGGTGGTGGTTTACTATGTTTTGAATTGAAATAATTCAACTTAGGGCTGATTTTTCCAATGCTAGATAATTTTGTCTGAGGAATAATTTTTAATTTTTGATAGTTCTTTCATACAAAATCTGTCAGAAGTCAATTTTATTCCACGAACAAAAAATTTCTGTCGATTGAAAAATTTGCCCTTAGCCTACTAACCTAATGGCAGTCTACTGATCAACAAATTCCAATGTTCCCCAGTTCCAGCCTTCCATAATATCTAATCAAACTCATTTGCGTTTTTTAAGAGTTCGGTCTATCTGTGGACCAATATTCACGTCCATTTGCGATTCGCTATTTTCATTCGTATATTCGTTTTATCACCAACGTCATTGGTAGCCTTGTTCCACCCACAGCTGAGTACAGGCCTCCACACTTTTGTGTTATGCTTCCCTGGTATGTAGATGCGTCTGCTTGACGGCATAAGACCTTAAAATACATGGTTTTAATGGCCTATTTCCCGTGGAAATAAACGACCATAAGTTATTTAACTTTTATTCATACTCATAGTAATAAAACCGTCCAAATATTCCCATGATTTCGGCAGGTGTCGTGGAAAAGTACCAGGGTCTCATTATAGTGAAACCGCTGTCGGTTGACAATGATTTAAGTTACATCATTTAATAGGCCATAGTAAAGTCGACTGTATTTAGCATTGTGTTATAATAGAATCTAAAGTAGGTACAGACGCCAGCACATCAAGCTACTACAATCTGCCATATTTCCAGTAGAACTGTCACATTTTTACCAATCAACATCATCTCCTGCGGTCGGTATCTCTAAGATAAAGTTGTTCTTACTAATACTGATATTTAGATATAATGTTTTTTTTTTAATTTTGCTGATAGAGGTACTCTAGAAAGAGGCCCTTTATCTACAGTGGATATAAAAAAAGTTATATTTTTCGACAGGCTGCTTAGATTAATTCACGCAGGGACCAAGGCTCACATTAGGGACCAAGACTCACTTCAGGGACCAAGACAATACTGAAGATAGCATAATCAACCTATTATTGTTCCTACTGCTAAGTCACGGGCCTCTTTTTCTTCCCTGTGAGAGGGAGTGGGCCATAATCCACCACGCTAGCCCTGTCCGGCTTGATGAATGTCAAATGTCTTGGATTTTTTGTTCTAGGACATGTCGGTTTCCTTCACGTTCTCCTTCACCGTTCTGAGAGCAGCCGGTCGATTCTGTAAAAATCTCACCGTGAAAACTTAGGTGAAGTGAGATTGTTTTTGCTAGGAATTGACACTATTGACAGCTCACTCCACGCTCACTTCACCTAAGTTTTCACGGTGAAATTTTTACAGAATAGCATTGAGTGAGTTATACTACTACGTAGTACATTATAACTCAATGCAGAATAGCACCGCAGTGGTGATGAAATTAAATACACAAAGCAAAGTGCCTGTCTGGATTCGAACGACCTACAACTCGTAAAGGCTTCTTCAAACAGGCGCGACATGCGATAAATTCGCGCGCCACACAAAGACACCGCAAGTCGCGCAACGAGCGCGAGCGGTGCCTTTGTGTCGCGCGCGATATAATATCGGGTGTCGCGCCTGTTTGTAGGGGCCTTAAGTCGGGGCTGCTAGGTATCTACTACTACTACTCTCGAACATAGAAGATAGCATCCATTGCTATTACTCATTTTGTCCGTCTGTTCTGTATACCTTCAGTGAACTTTCTCCCTCATGAATTTTCTCCCTGAAATCGGAATTATGTGTTTTTATTATGTTTCTCAAAGTTATTATAAGAATGAACCCGCGGTAGGTACCTACTCTAACTAAAATCGGCCTTTCGTAAGCAACCGTGTCTACTGTCTACAATCAGGTGAAGTTTTTCTCAGGCATTTTCTCTTAAGACTTTGGTAAGCAACGAACAATGAGTTTCTTCACCCCTAGATAGTTAGACTTGCTCGTAGCGTCCGTCGCTTTACGCCAACCCTAGGGACTTTGGCTTGTTTACAATTTTATCAATACAGGTGGTACCTATATTATATCGAAAAATAACGGTTATTTTTGCTACAGGACTGTTTGTTGTGACTTCAAAGTTGGAAAATGCAATAATTGGACATGATAAATCAATTACTAATTTTATTCAACAAAGAAAATTGTTGAAACAATAAACAGCGCAGTTTCTATGTTTCTGGCTTTCTGCTTAGTTTCTAACGCCACCATACTTATGCTTTTAATTTATTGATATTTTGACAGAATATCTACCAACTTTTTCACTCACATAGGTAAGTAATTATCTCAATAATAGAATTTATTGGTTCGACAACTAGACTGGAAAAATTATTTAAAATTTTTTGTAAGCACATTGTTGTCAAATTTCTTTAATAGATTTTCAACTTTATCGCTAAAGCATAAGGTTCAAAGTTGATTGGGAAAATTTGACAGTTTCGGGTAGCTTGATGTGCTGGCGTCTGTACTAGCTATAGAACTTAATGAGCTAACCATGAACTCAATAAACCCAGGACCTATCTAATATTTGATTTAAAAAAAAATGGCAGCGATTGTCATAATATTATCGTATGACACTACATTATCTATGGCAAGGTTACACCATAAACAAGATTCATTCACCTTGTGAACACCCCATGCAGTTTAATGAGATGCCATATTGTATGAAGCCTTATTATGCTCAGGGCTTTTTAAGTAATAAATTAGAGACTGATGGATCGAAAATGGTTTTTCATGAAGAAAATTAATCATTTTTTACATGAAAAACTATTTTCGATCCATCAGTTGTCAAACAAAAAAAAATACATTTGATTTAATGATTACTTTCAGGGTCTTTTGATGTGGGTAACAATTTAACAAATTACATACTGATTAATCGATTCAATGATGATTTTTTCATGTAGAAATTGTTTTTAATGTAAGTAGAAATTTCTCCTTTGAGGGTGAAATTGTCTTCCGGTGCACGTAAAAACTTTTCTTTTAAAATATAACCGTTTTAGCCAAAATTAAATTAAGATCATTCATGCTTAGAGTTGCGATAAACGACTAAAAAACAGTTAATACCGCTAAATTGAGGGCCAATCGTGTTTTAAAGAACGTTCGCATTCTAACCTATTTCAATTTGTCAAAAATATCTCTGTTTCCAAAATTTTTAGGGCTCCGTACCCAAAGGGTAAAATCGGGACCTTATTACTAAGACTCCATTGTCTGTCTGTCTGTCACCAGGCTGTATGTATCTCATGAACCGTGATAGCTAGACAGTTGAAATTTTCGCAGATAATGTATTTCTGTTGCCGCTATAACAACAGATACTAAAACCAGAATAAAATAAATAGTTAAGGGGGCTCCCATACAACAGTGTTTTTTTTTGGCGTTTTTGCCTTGTGGTACGGAACCCTTCGTGGGCGAGTTCGAGTCGCACTTGGCTAGTTTTTAACAAGTTTTTCACATTGATTGTCTCTGAGATGAGATTGCCACTAGATTTTGAACGATTTTAATTACGGGAACTGGCTTTCAGCCAGTCTATTCTGTAAAAATCTCACCCTGAATGAAAACTTTTGTGAAGTGAGCTGTCACTCCACCTGATGATAGGAATTGACAGCTCACTTCAAACTCAGTTCACGCAAGTTTTCACGGTGAGATTTATACAGATGTAATAAAACACTATAGTGCTATTTCGCAATAGTCGTGGTGCACGTCCGCTCGGCTTAGCAGTACGTTCGCTTCTGCCCCCCCTCGCGCCCTCGACTATATCATTTATTTATACATTGTTATACACTAATCATCACAAGCTCGACAGCTCTTATTGTTTAATCCATATTCACCCACTGATCTGCTGGCTATATTAAGGCTCCTTCAAACAGACGTGACACGACACGCGACACAAAGGCACCGCAAGTCGCGCAACGAGCGGTGTCTTTGTGTCGCGCGCGATTATATCGCGTGTCGCGCCTGTTCGCCTCACTAACAGTAGGAATGGCTTTCATTTTGACAGTTCAACAATATTCATTGCTATAAATATTCACGTTGTTGAGCAGAAAAAATTTTCGAACACTTAAAACAATGGATTAGCCATCAAAATGATTCAGATTGAGATTGACAGTATGTTTCGCAATTAGGGTGCAGCTTTATTTGGAGCAGCTAGGCTATCACGACAAGGCTCTCAGTTAAGCTTAGGCCGCTATCCCACTGGCGTTTTACGAGCGTTGACGTCAACGTCACGCCTGCGCAGCGTCGACGCCGTGCAGACGCGACGTTGACGTTGCGTCGTCGCGTGGGAAGCATTAACGTCCACTGAACGCGACGTTAACGTCGCGCACATGCACCTGTTGCCGACAAACGCGATGTTAACGTTGCGCAGACGCGACGTCGACGTCGCGTTTAGCGGACGTTAATGCTTGTCACGCGACGTCAACGTCGCGTCTGCGCAACGTTGACGCTGCGCAGACGTTCGAGAGACGCCGACGCTCGTAAAACGCCTGTGGGATAGCGGCCTTAGTTGTTCTGTTTCTTCTTCCACCTTTCACCCACTGCTGGCTACAAGTACCTATCCTTCCTCATAAGATTCAGTTATTATTAAGGCTCAATTCACACGGTCCTCAGTATCACATTATACCAATGGGTTCACCTTGTGCCCACCCCCTTATGCTAAGGTCGTTTAAACACCCGATAAAACTAAATGACAGTCGAGGCTACAGTAGGTCTTCTGTCACACCGTCGCGTAACAGAGAAATAACATGGCGAAATTATGGTCATTGTATTTCCTTCTTGTCAAAAATATGTCATATTATTTTGCTCTTGATTAAAATTTATTTATAAACGATGATTAAAGTTAAGTGACGTTTAGTTAATTACTACTTAACTTTAAACAACGTTTATGAATAAAGGGTATAGCTTTAAATATTTACAGAATGTAGTAAAATTTAGGTTTTTTGAAGTGAAAACTTCTTTAGTGGCGTTGTACACTTTTTTTGTAATGGGTAAAATATTTTAAACTCTCGTCAGTACCTACACGTGACCTGATCGAAAATTCGTAAGACGGATGGCCGTAGCCGGTACCGCGCGTGTTTTGTTTATAAGACGATTCAGAAAATACACACGTAATTGTTCAAGTTTTCACTTCTGTCGGCACTCCCAAGGTGCCACTGTTTTTTTAAAAGTTGATTTCAATGATCGTGGAAACATTCGATATGAAAACATTTAATAGGTTTGCCTTCCCCCTATGCGGGCTTTTTTTTTGAGAATGGGATATCATTAAATGACCCTTCCCGCTCTGGGTGGAGCGGAAGTGAGTGTCAGACTCTTACTGACTAAAACTCACCCGTGTTCCTTCCTTAGCCCTTTATGTTCCGGGCCAGCGGTAACCTTTCGGACAATCCCGCTGACCTGGAGCCTATCAGACTATTTCTCTCCTTGTAACTTATTTTCCATCTTACCCAATTTATACACTAACCCTCTTACTAATAAACGTTGTATATCGTCTGTATAGTTACACAACGCTTTGTCTTCTTCTTTCGAAAGTCAAATTACTGACGACTGAAAGAGAGAAATATCTGTGTGTTTCATCTGATATAATACGTTTATTAATAAGAGAGTTATAAATTCCCAGTCCGGTGTAACAGTGTCCCTTCAGCAAATAAGTCAAACGTTACAGTTGACCCCAGTTGCTGAGGTTACTCCCATTGATACAAGGTTACTGCACAACACAGTCTTACACTGAGCGAGGGTTATAAAAGCTTAGCCGTTTGTCTTGGGATTTTCCGCAGTTCACTTGTCTTTTTACTTTTTTTTGGTTGTGTGATTTTTGTCCTAAGTTCCGTATGACTTTGAGTGATAAATTAGGTAAATAAATATCTAGCAAAAGGCAGCAAGATACTTTGGGTTTTAATGGGATTTATAAGTCTTCATCATTATCATCATCATTGGCGGCCTTGTTCCACCTAATGCTAAGAATAGGCACAGCATAACCAGGGTAGCATGGCACAAAGGAGAACGGTCACTTTTGTTCCATGCTACCCTGGTCTGTGCGATTTATAAGTCTTAAAGCCAATACGTAGATCTTAACAGAAGCCTATTTTAACTCGAGTTTAGGCAGGTGCCTAAACTCGAGTTAAATTAAAATAAATGCTGTGCCCTTTTCCTAGGTAGGAAATGGGTACAAAATATCAACTTGGCGACCAGCAGTGCGATTCTGTAACCATCTCACCGTGAAAACTTAGGTGAAGTGAGCGTGGAGTGAGCTGTCAATAGTGTCAATTCCTAGCAAAAACAAACTCACTTCACCTAAGTTTTCACGGTGAGATTTTTAAAGAATCGACCGGCTGCACCCTAATTGTGTAACACCCTATCAATTACAATCTGAATCATTTTGAAGGTTATTACTAATCCATTGCTTCATATGTTCGAAAAATTCGTCTGCTCAACAACGTAAATAACGCAATGAATCTCGTTGAACTGTTAAAATGAAACCCATTGCTACTGATAGTTTGTTACGTAATTACCCCGCAGTAGATCTGCTCTTTGGAGTAGAAGTTTACTCCCAGATGACGCTAGGAAGAATGATCAAAGACCATGACGTCACACGACCCATCGCACAACAAACATACATAGGCTGGCTACTATGCCAAACGTCAAAACTACAAAATTACAACCAACGTGGTGTTGAAGAGTCTGGAGAATAAAATACAATTTTGGGATTCCAAAGATATCAAAGACCGAGCTGATTTCTCAGTGGAACAACATTGAATAACTGTATTTATCTTTCATGTAAATAAAAGACATTAAATTCATTTCAATTACAAGCAAGTTTTATTTAATAACCTAACGAAATTCTAATCACACACTATGTAGCCAGTATTTATTGATCTCAATCTCAATTAATTAGAAGTTTGATTAGGATTGATAATCACTGATCAAAAGTTATAATTGTTATAGTTAAAAGTTATATTAAATTGTAGATGATACGAAGTTCACCGGGTCATCTAGTAGTAAATAATTTTCAGAGAGAGATTTATTCAACTAGATTGGGGTATTGGCATGACATGAGGCATGTACTCGTATGCTCCCGATGTAGGTACTTACTATAATGAGAATGGTTCATCTCCTTCTTCTACCTTTTACCATTGATACCCTACGACGGCAAAAAGTTCATACATCTTTGCCCCAAAATTCAGCTGTGCGAACTTCGTTCACTGCCACAGTCATAAAATCATCAAGTGCACGTGTGACAGCATATGGCGGTTGCGCAGGATGGAAGATGGGCGGGCCATTGCCTGTGGGAAGGCACCGCATACGCACATACAGTACCCGGCCATAAATATTGCACATCGACCTTTGGAAAGAGACAATCGGCTAATTTCGGCTTCGTAGAGCGTCATCTCTGTCGCACGAAATACAAACAGTCCGGTATCTATTAGGAGCTGTTAAAACAATTATGATTTGCTTCTTTTGATAATTATTTTTATTCTTTGTATAGAATACAAAAAGGTAAAGGTAGATGTGCAATATTTATCGCCGGGTACTGTACCTGAGATCTGAGGCGTCCATGAACCCCATATTATATAGTCTTTGATGAACCCCATCTGTGGAGATTGTCTCTGCTCCGGTCGACTTGGGTTCGAAGTCTGTTTAGAGATTTCCAAGTCGGCCACGGTACTCAATACTCAATTATTCATTGCATTCTACAATGCAGGCTTAGGTGGTAAATATTTGCCAAAAGAAACAATCATAGATGGTTGTCTGGCACAGCAAAAGAAAGATATGTGGAGAAGATGACTTATCATTTACGTATCATAATCTCACTTTTACAAAATAATTAATTTAAATAATAATAATAATTTAATATTTTGCTTATTATATACATAAGTATTTCAAGGATTTATCATTTAAATATTCGTTGACACTGTTATAACTTATAACATTTGCTCATTAATAGATTTTTTTATTTGTTCGTGAATAAATGGACAGACAGACAGACTGTAACATGTGACTGGGTAAATAAGTAGAAATACTAGTCACTCAGCAACTATGTAGTGTATCTGCCCACTGCACAGTACGCCAGATGAACATCTAGTAAAAGCAAACGGGCAAAATTGCGTTTAATTTTTTCGAGAAACTACTAAAAGTTGCGTTGGCGAGATGATCTACAATCCACTTACTTACCTATAAAAGTTTATAACGCAATGACACTATCTTCTAAGACACTCGCTCGGGAAGATGAGGTTACTATATTTACAAGAAATAAACTACTTATGATCTCATTTATAAAAGGTTCAAGAGTCAAGTGAACTCTAAAGTTCACAGTTTACGAGTACAACGGAGGACAGGTCAGTGACCTCTCAAAGGACATTGTCCGGAATCGCCCGGTGCACAAAAAATATTGGACATACACGATAATTACTGTCTATTTTATTATATTAGTTGCAAATAGTTTTGTAACACGAACTAGCTGCATGCCAAAATGAACATTTTAAAATATTTTACGTGCTACAACAAACATTAATTGCCGCCATCTTCGCCAAACGTCATGTCGTATCGAAAAAGATTAGGGATACCCAATAGATTGCAATCGATCAATTGAATTTTTATTAATGAATTATGCATGTTTTTGAATCTCAATCACAGTTTTAAATTATTTCGAATATATCAATAAAAAAAATTCAATCACCATTCCATATTCCATATATTATTATTCCCTAAAAGTATAATTTAAAAAACCTACTAAGTATAAGTACAGACGCCAAGCACATCAAGTTACTACTGTCTGTCAAATTTCTTTAATAGATTTGCAACTTTATCGCTAAAACATATAGTCCAAAGTTGATTGGGAAAATTTGACAATTTCGGGTAGGTTGATGTGATGGCGTCTGTACTTTATGAATGAGGACATACTCGATTTTAAATAGGTAGTTAGAATAATGTTGAAGTGAAACAAACCTTCATATTTCATCATGATCATTAGGTATTCAGGGTTTTCTAATGATCGTTTAGAAAAGTGTGTTTTTACTTCTAACTAAACGACTATTTACGACAATTAATGTAAATAACTCTCCTTTTGGGCTTCACCACAGTCAGGTAAAAAATACTTATCGTTACTGAATACATTATAAATATTTTCTTCAAAAAAACAATATTGCAGACTAGATACAGATGTTTTTATGTATTAATATTATTACAAGTATAGAAGAGTGTTATTATAAGTAAAGTAGGAGATTGTCTTAGTTTTAATGGTATTAATATTATCGTATGACAATTGTTGATGTAATTCAGTTTGTAACGCATGGCCATAGTAAATCATAGGAAATATCGATTTATCGTATCGAGTTTGTCACAATTTTTGACGTGACTAAATGGCGGTTGTTTGTCAGTCACAGAGCATGTAATCTTTGTCAGTCTCTCACCTAACCTATGCTCTCACTGCGTCGCTTGCACTTTGTAATTGTATCGGTGTGTTTTGGTGACTTTCGGGATTATAATTGAATATTACGACTTGGCTATTTTAACGGACTCTGATTGCTTTCAAAAACGACTTACCAGCAGTGCTATTCTGTAAAAAGATCACCGTGATAACTTAGGTGAAGTGAGTTTAAAGTGAGTTGTCATTCCACCTGATACTAGGGATTGACGTAGTACATATATAAACAAATCGATCATTCACATGGTATCTATTGGCTTAACTTAACTTACTTGTTATTGTTAGATAAGTTAATATGTGATTAACTGTTTAGATACTTGTTTAAGACTAATTATTATTATTCTTCAATGCAAGCACGTGACTTCCATTTTTAGAAGTTTGCTTAAGGGGGAAGCGCTAAGGTAGCCCGCGAAATTCAAATTTTCTTACGTTTTTTGCAATTTGCTGGTCAGCATTAACTTGTACGTTGATTAATATATGAATCGCGGCCGTAAGAAATATGTTTTTACAGAATTATAATCATTAAAGTCATCAACACAACTCTAAGACCACGTAAGTCCAAAGAATGATGATTTCATGAAACAGGTTATTCTTGGGACTTACGTGGTCTTAGAGAGTTGGTAGTTCGACACTTCGGTTGGACTCCCGATTAACTAACTTTTTAGTACGGGTAAAAACAGATCGGAAAAAAAACAACTACTGTCAAATCGTGTTCGGGCCCCAAACTAATTTATGTCCGTAAGTGAAACGGATTAGGATGCGCCCGTAACTTCGTCTGAATCTACGGACCTCGTTATTAGGGTTTAGGCTCTCCAGAGCATCAATTGATCACATTCATTGTCACCCACGGTTTTGGCAACTCTTGTGAACAATTAAACAAACTGGAAATTTAATCCAGGCAAGCTCAAGCTGAAATTTTCTGCGCCACTGTAGTAAGTAGGTTCTGCAACATATTCATTATCTATACTTCTATACTAATATTGCCTAAAGGGCAATGGAGAGGACTATGCATGGAGTTTCCCTGCGTGATCGAATCAGAAATGAAGAGATCCGCAGGAGAACCAAGGTAACCGATTTAGCCCGAGGAATTGCCAAACTTTAATAGTAGTGGGCAGGGCACATTGCTCGCTGAACAGATGGCCGATGGGGCCGAAAGATTCTTTAGTGGCGACCGCGTACCGGAAGGCGCAGCCCACAAGGTGGACTGAAGACCTTGTGGGCTTGTGAAGGCCGCAGGAACCCGTTGAATGCGAGAAGCACAGAACCGGTCGAAGTGGAGGTGCTTGGGGGAGGCCTATGTCCAGCAGTGGACGTCTTTCGACTGAAATGATGATGATGATACTAACTAATATTATAAAGAGGTACCTATTTGTTTGTTTGTACGGACGCCAGCACATCAACCTACCACAATCTGTCAGATTTCTTTAATAGATTTTCAATTTTATCGCTAAAGCATAAGGTTCAAAGTTGATTGGGAAAATCTGACACATTGTGGTAGGTTGATGTGCTGGTGTCTGTACCTAAGTTTTATGTAGGGTGTGATCTCTGGAATTAACAGTCCGATTTGAAAAAAAATTGTTTGGCGTTTTGTAGCCCAATTTCAAGGAAGGTTTTAGGCTATTTAACATCACGCTAAACCCTTAGGAGCCGAGCAAAAAGAAAAAAAGTAAAAAAGAACGCTAAAGGAAAAGAAGTAATAGCGCGGGCAGGCGATGCGATGCGACGGGGTGAAAACAAGAAGTTTCATGCGGACAAAGCCATGGGCATAAGGTAATACAAAAATAATAAAAATGGTAAACGCATCACTTGAGAACGGCTGGACCGATTTGGCTATTTTTTATGTGTGTACGAGAAATTTGACGCGGACAAAGTCGCGTGTAGAAGCTGGTAGTAAATACATATTCAAAGCATTTCACAAAATTAACATAATACATTTCTCACATCAAAACAAGCTATTACTTGTTCAATCATTCAAGCTAATGTTACGAAACACTTTAATTTGTTTATCAACAGACAGTTTTTATTATCTACAAAAAACGGCTCCAAGTTTAATAAAAATAGATTTTATGCATAACAGTAACGGTTTCTTATATAAATAACTTCGTTATCATAACACGTTATGTTTATTTATATACATACGTCGAGAGAAAGATAAAATGGATTCGGGGAATACAATATTGTAAAACAATTGGATTTTCTTCTAAGTATTATGCTATAGTTGTTGTGTTTTATCATAGCAATAGCGGTCATTGCCCTTTTCCTAATATCTCTGTAGTTACAAAACAATAAACTAGGTATGTATGGTTTTTCGTTTTTGGAGCAAGATGAAGACCACGTTAGGTGTTGATTCAGGACGTTAACAGACTTCATTTCAGTTTTTTAAATAAAAAATGCTAAAAAATGTAGGTGGGTCAATGACCGCTATTGCCATGCTAAAACGCCACAACTATAGCATAGTACTTAGTTACAAAAAATCCAATTGTCCAGTCTTTTTTATCGCTTTCTTTTTGTATCGTGTTAGGATTGTTTCTAGAAACTCATAAAAAGGGAGATGGTAGATATAATAAAATCCATCCAGTCTATCCCAGCCTCCATTTTGAAATGAAAACTTCTATAGGCGCGTTGGGCATTTTTTGAGATGGGAAATAACTATTGAATTCGCGCCACTGCAACTGTTACCGTAACCGACACTGCTTCGGATATGTTCGGCTATCCTCGGGCACAGAATACTAGTACTACGCCTCGGGATGTACTGGTTTGAATGTATATCTGATATGTCAGTGAGTGATGGCAAAGCATTCTGTTTGTGTTTTTTTTTTCACTTCTGTTGGCACTCCCGGAGTGCCACTGTTTTTTTTACGGCCGTCGGTCTTTCTAGCTGGGTGCTGAAGAACAGGGTGTTGTGGCACAACCTGAGAAAGGCCTATCTATGGCCAGCAGTGGACAGCGGCCATTGATTGATTTTAATGAACTAGGTACTCGAATGATTAATTATTATTATTAAAAAAGGATTTTACTTACCTACTGAATTTTTATATGACACGCTCGTCCAATATTCAATCCTTGGTAGATATCCTTCGTGTCCATAAACAGTTTTTGAATGCTTTCAGGAGGTGCCTGAAAGCATTCAAAAACTGTTGCATGCATAGTGATGCATTGGGAGCATTTGTTTAGGAATAACACCCCGGCAAGTCTACTGCCATTAACTTGGCACATATCCAGACTCCGGGCGAAATGCAAAAATGTGGGTGTACAGACGCCAGCACATCAAGCTACCCGAAACTGTCCAACTTACCCAATCAACTTTCAACCTTATACTTTAGCGATAAAGTTGAAAATCTATTAAAGAAATTTGACAGATTGCAGTGGTTTGATGTGCTGGCGTCTGTACAATGGACATACCTCTAATAATTAACCCTTAGGGGATAACAAGCGTCATGCTGTGTTATGTGCTAAATAAGGAATCAGAGCGGTTTTCGTAACACACTATCAGTAGCAATCGGTTTCATTTTGACAGTTCAACAACATTCATTGCGTTATTTACGTTGTTGATAGACACATTTTTCGAACATATGAAGCAATGGATTACCAATATCCTTCAAAATGATTCAGATTTAGTTTGATAGCATGTTACGCAATGAGGGTTTTCCGAAATGACGTTCGCTAGGTGGCAGCACTGACACGTCAGGTCCAGGCATCTGTCAAAGAGCCTATATTTTCTTTAGTCATGACTGAATGATGAACGAATGAATGAAACGAATGATGAACGTCATCATATGTTTTATATTCATTGTCGAAATGGAAGACCTCTTGTCAGTGGTGCCAACTGGTGTCATAAATGTTCACGAAAACCCCCAGAAGCACCAATCACCATAAGTTCATTAATATTATGTAAAGAAGCACCAACCTGCATTGGGCCCGCGTGGTGGATTATAATGGCACACTCCCTCTCACAGAGTATTGGAATATGAACTTACATAAACTTAACCTCGTTGTTTCTGAACGATTCGCGCGCCCCCTTCAATTAGTATGTTTTTCAACGATCTTTTCTCTGTCAGTGGATAAACGATGCGTCTTTTGTTTTTTTCTCAGATTCCGTTGTTCTGTTGTTGTAACCGTTTATTGTAAGTACTTTATATCTTATTGTTTTCATTACATATTAAGGCCTGTGTCCCAGCAGTGGGAAAATTATAGGCTGCGAAGAAATAAAGCAAAGATGAAACCAAAACTCGTGGTCGACCTATGCAATGCCGATGTTTGTTATCTTGGTACCAGGAGTACAGACATACACAGCACGTGTTTGATGTCTTCTTATTACGGTCATCGCGTCCAACACTTCAACCAGATTATGTCACTAGGGATTTGGTGCTATTTATTTTGGGTACAATGAATGTGATAATAAACGGTAGGTTTCGTGCCGAAATATTTTTGGCGCCTAATTTAGGAAGTAGGTGAGATATTTATGTAAGTAATGGCTTTTGGGAGTAGGTCAATAACAAATCCATACTTCTATCAGGGGGCCTAAAAAGGCCACTTTGGGAGAATCATAACAGGATAACATTATGAATCATAATATGGCGAAGATAGCTGTTTTTCTTTTTTTCGCTGCACTACGTAGATTTATACAAAGAGATTGGGATTGGATTTGGAATGGATTAATTGGTATTTTAGCACAGACAAAAAAATTCTTCACCAATGGGATTTGATACGATTAACTTAACAGTTAACTATCCATCATGATTCATAATGTTATCCTTTTATGATTCTGCCAAAGTGGCTTTTTAGGCCCCCAAAAAGGTTGAAAAAAAATCCTTGAAGTCGTTTTTTTAAAAAAACCTTTAAAAAAAACGACTTCAAAGAATTTTTTTTTTTACTCTCAATATGAGCTAAAAGCTTTTGCTTTTGATAAGTCTTAATACGTCATCATCTCCCTAACTTTTTCCCAACTATGTTCGGCTTCCAGTCTAACCGGATGCAGCTGAATATCAGTATTTTACATGAAGCGACTGCCTATCTGACTTCCACAACCCAGTAACTGGGTAATACGATACCCCTTGGTATGACTGGTTGTCAGACTTTTAACGCACTTGAATATTTGAAGTAGAATTCATGATTGAATTTTAGTCATAATTTCTTCAATGAGCTAAGAATATTATCAGCAGATATCGGATGTTTTAACTAATACATTGTTTTACTTCCGATACCCGTGTGGTTATGTTGGTCAATGTACTATTAGAATGTATTATTAATTTATTATTATTGTAATATAATTGCGTTTAACACTATTATTGAACTTGATGATCTTTGTGGATCATTTGTTCGAAGCGTGTGATGTGATGTATTGATGATCAATAAATTCATGCTTGATAGTATAGTATTTTATATTGTTATTATTATAATAAATTACTTGCAGTTATTATTTCAGAGCTGTGGTGACCTAATGGAAACGGCCGCGACTTACGAGTTGTAAGGTCGTACGTTTGAACCCTGACAGGCGTTTTAAGGCTCCTTGAAACAGGCGCGACACGCGATAAAATCGCGCGCTACACAAAGGCACCGCAAATCGCGCAACCAGCGGTGCCTTTGTGTCGCGCGCGATTCGCGTCGCGCCTGTTTGTATGAGCCTTTACTTTTTGTAAATTGTTCCATCACCACTGCTCACAGAGTTGAGGCCTGTGGCCCAGTTACTGGGTAACGTAATACCCCTTGTATACCCAGTAACTGCGTTGTGGAGGTCAGATAGGGTCGCTCCATGTAAAATACTAGTATTCAGCTGCATTTCGGGAAAAGGCTAGGTAGATTGAATGGTTGTGTGTAATTTTTACTTGGCATCGAGAACCTACTTAAAATATAAAATACTTTCTGAAGTTACTGAACTTAGAATAGAACTTACTCTTTATAGTGTACACCATAAAAATTACAGACATAAATGTATTGAATTTCACAATCATACGGTGTCACAATGCGCGGCCTTATGGCTAAAAGCGATCTTGTAAAGACAACCTTTGGATGGATTAAAAAGGGGAAGGAGAGACATTACTGTAGGAGAGACCTTAATGAAGTTAGCTCAATTTGCCTAATATACGGAAGTGTAAAGTACGTGTTCCTTCACACGATACGGAAAACCACAGATTCTCTCCATGGTCTGGCAGTTTGAGTAATTTATGTGGCCTACCCAAATGTCCTTTCTTTGGTATTGTTCGTCGGATCGTTGAGCTCCTTAAGTCTTGAGTTGAGCTGCACGATTTCTGACAAATGCGTGCACTGACTGGACAGGTCCTCTCAATCTGTGTGGTTCTTTCCTCAAAAGACCATCTCAGACATCGACTTACATGGTCTTCATATAACCTGACCAAGATTATGTCTGGACTTTAAAAGAGACTATGACCTCTGAGTTTGTTTCGGCCTTTCTTCTCAGAGTAGTCAGATAGGAAACGCCGACCTCATCTAGTTTAAAAAATATGATTGACGTGTAAAAGTGTTTGTGCAAACCTACTTACAATAATAAAATCATTTATCATTTATCACAACACACGACGAACGATACCCCGACATCCCTCAACGATGAGTTCTGGCTGGGCAGATTGAGTAGGTACTCGCAACCGGAGCGCGTGTAGATCTGACAAACGCCAGCACATCAATCTACCCGAAACTGTCAAATTTTCCCAATCAACTTTGGACCTTATGCTATAGCGATAAAATTGAAAATCTATTAAAGAAATTTGACAGATTGTAGTAGCTTGATGTGCTGCCGTGTGTACCAAGAGGAGTAGGTAGAAGTAAGGATTTTAGGATCGTAGACCGTTGTATAAACATAACCAGCCTATTATCTTCCCACTGCTGGGAAACAGACCTTCTCACTGCGAGTGGGAGTGGGCTGTAATCTACCACGCGGACCCAGTGCGGGTTGGCGGATGTCACAATAATATATGTCTTTGATTTTTTGGTTCTAGGACATGCCGGTTTCCTCAAGATGTTTTACTTCACCGTTTTAAGAGCAGTCGTGATGAAATTATTTACAGAAAGTAAAGCGCACTGGGTCACGGTCAGGGTTCACAGTCCTAGGTCCCACCGCGGTGGGACCTGGGACTACGGTAACTGCAGGTGCAGATTAGACAGTTCACAATCTCGCGAGATAGATTTTAAGCAGCAAACGATGTTCACAATCATATTATGGTGACATAATAGATGTATATGTTGTTGTTGTTAGTTTACAAATGCGATAAGCATACTTCGTGTATCGAGTACATTAGCACTGAAACAACTGTAATAAAACTGAGATAAGGGTTATTACCAAATTGATAACTGAACCTGTACTTATATTGGACAGATAAGCTCAAATTAATTGGGTAAGGGGGTTAATTTCAGATTTATGTTCGAAGGTTTTTGTTTGATGGTGAGTACGTCATACAAGGGCTGCCTACAAATCAGTGCAGTATGTATTCAGGTGCGAAAACTAATAATAAAGTTTGTTTGTTTATTTGTTCACGCATTAGCGCGTCCCACTGGTGCACCCAATCAAATTCCACTGGTGATTCTAGAGATTACTCTAGAATCACCAGTGGGATTTGATTTTACCCAGTAACTGGGTTGTGGAGGTCAGAGAGGCAGTCGCTCCATGTAAAATACTGGTATTCAGCTGCATCCGGTTAGACTGGAAGCCGACCCCAACATAGTTGGGAAAAGGCTAGGCAGATGATGATTAATCAAAATAAAAATATTATAATTTTATTCTTCGAAATGGATCAACAATGATAGAGAAGAACATGAAGGATTCGTAATAAATGATACCGATAGACGTTTCATTTGGTGCGTTTCAAAGTTGGTGCGTTTCGACGAATACCCCCCATTTTCATTATATTACAGCCGATATTTTGATTAATATTAATACTTATTTCTTTTTTTTTCGAGGAGTTCTTTTGATGCAATTCAAAGTTGCTGCGTTTCGAGCAATACCCCCATTTTCATTATATGACAGCTGAGATTTTGATTAATATTAACTTTTGGTGCGTTTCAAAGTTGGTGCGTTTCGAGGAATACCACGAAAATGACACTAGTTCCGTTCCATTTCAGGGTCTATCACTGTTAGAAATAACCTAATTATTTCAGACTTAGACATATATAATATATTGTAAGTACATTTGGCATCCCTAGGCGATACGGTATCACTATTATTAATGTTTTGGAGTTCCGCTAGCTTGAGCTACCGTGTTTAGCAAATAACACAGAGTGCGCAATTTGTTATTCTATCCACCAACAACTGCGGAAAACCTCTTCCTTGTTTTTCTGATTTTTCTAACCTTGCATACCTGTACCATGTACTGGTTACTCTACTATTGCACCGGTATCACCACGACTGTAAAGGCTCCTTCTAACAGGCGCGACACGACACGCGATACAAAGACACCGCAAAAAAATGAATGTCGCGCAACGAGCGGTGGCATTGTGTCGCGCGCGATTATATCGCGTGTCGCGCCTGTTTGTAGGAGCCTTAATGCCCAAAGGGTTAGACAAAAGTGTACTTACTTATGGTTTCATAGTCTAGGCACACTTCATATATATACCCACATTTTGCCAGTTATGTTTTAGTTCCACCTGCCATCAGCCGACCTGGTAATACTTTGCCCGACCAGGGAATTGAACCGAGGACCTCATGAGGTGAAGCGCTGTTGAGCTGCTCAATAGCACTTGCGTACATTGAACCAACGAGGCGGTCTCAAATCTCATAAAGCACTTTAAACTCATTAGTTTGGCAAGTGGCATTCCACTTGTGGGCATTTGGCTTGTATTTGTAACTGAACCATGTGTTTGACACTAAGTTGCAAATTGCAGATGTAGTGGGTTCGCCTTAGCACCAAAACCAGCGGGATAATTGCGTAACACACTAGCCAACAAGTAGCAATAGGTTTCATTTTGACATTTCAATAACATTCATTGCGTTATTCACGTTTTTGAGCAGACAAATTTTTCAAACATATGAATCAATGGATTGGCAATATCCTTCAAAATGGTTCAGATTAAGACTGATAGTGCGTTACGCAATTGGTGCAAGCCGTCGTCGTTTGTTAGTAAATCCACAAAATTAATTTCGCTCATCAGCGTATCGTCACGTTTTCCCGAATTAGTTACAAATCAATATTTATTATTATATAATCAGCAGATACCAGATACAATTATTTCTACACGTAATTCCAAACGTGCTATAGTGATTGACCTTTTGTGGCTGATTGCCAAAAACGTGAGCCATCCATCCAATTCCTTTTCTCCAACACATTTATTTTAGTTGATTTACTAAAACGTCTGTCTCCACAGTTTTGGTTTGTGTCCTAAATACACAGGTTTAATGGATGCATACTTTTGTTTTGATTTGTTTTTGCTTATTTTCTGCGCAGTATTATCCGAATAGCACTTAATAAGTTACCTACAGCAATTGTCCGCATATATATTTATCCGACACAACTGGAGAGAGATCGCGCGCGACACCAAGGCACCGCTCGTTGCGTGACTTATGGTGCCTTTGTGACGCGCGCGATTTTATCGCGTGTCGCGTCTGATTGTAGGAGCCTTAACGGACTATGTGAGTGGGGGAAGAGAGAGTGCACCTGTGTCTGTGCACTCACTTTTGCACTATAATATCTCCCGCGCTGAAGAATTGAGATTGGTAGTTTGTTTGGAAACATGGCTTACTGCAAAAAATCAGATATCTAGGTACATACGTTAATAGATATCTGCGGTACCTATCTTATTTCCATTCAACATAATCATGTTATTTTTAACGTTTTATGCTCGGTTCCTATAAAAAAACGAATCGTTTTGCTTTTTTATTTCTAAACTGGATAATAAAATTAGATTCATAAGCTAATTTTACCTGTGATAGCTACTTCCCTACGGGAGGGTCTACTATGCAATGCTATATGAGATATTTGCTTCATTATTGGTAAACATACAACTCTTATTTTAACTAATAACGATCCGTTAAATGTTAGAATCGGCCATTACCTACACATTAAGTATTTTTGGGCAGTCGTGTTTTTTTTCTCCTTTCAACCGATCACAACAGCTTAAAATTATGAGTTTTGACAGTAGAATTACTGAGTAGAGACTAGGCTCACAGAAACCAGTGGTGGTCTATGCTGCAGGTGTCTCTAGGCGGCAGCAACCGCTTACCATCAAACGAGCATCGAGCTATTTGCCAACGTTTTTTACATAAAAAAGAAATACTGGATATTCGTTATCTACCGACCCTTATCCCACATAATCAACAAATTATAAGATTACCAACTGACAATCGATCGTTTGAGTATGCACGATGGATAATAATCACTGACGATATCATGTCTAGTGTTGCCCAAATGCAAGACCAAGACAAGACCTTAGCCAGTCTTGGTCTTGGTCTTGCGTCAATACACCTGGTCTTGGTCTTGGTCTTGGTATTGCGCTCTCAGTCTTGGTCTTGGTCTTGGTCTTGCAGCAAGAGTCTCGCAAGTCTTGCGAGACTCTACTACTCAGATTAGACTACATTCAAATACCTATTAGCCTATTGCTCAGGGTGGCAGGGACATCGACGCGCAACCGCTTACCATGGATTCAGTACATGATTCTGGACCCCCCTGCGTTGAAAATTTTCGTCGGCTTTTTCTTAATTTTTACGTTTTTTTCTGCAATTTTTTTTTACTGTAAACTGTATAAAATCATTATTTCTATCTGACCCAATGAGATTTTTAATTAAAAAATAGTAAATTCACTTGTTTCACTTAAAACAGCAATGTAAATAAAACTCGAAAGAGCTACCTGATCAGCTGTATTGTAAAGTTTATTTGCGAGGTCAACACTGTCTTCGTACCTACGCTATTAGCTTTCAAATGCCGCGACAAAGGGACCGCAGCGCCAAGCGGTCTCCTCGTATTATTAACGCACTTGAAAATAAACTTTCAAATTATTACAATAAAGTGCATAAATGCTTGAACGTGACAAAAAATGCGGAAGATTGCGGGAATCCCCGCGCGGCGTCGAGTCGGCCATGAATTCACACTTCTTTTGCATTTCGCCGATTTTAACGGATTTTTGCCAGTTCCTAGATTTTGTTGATCGTAAACGGGCGTGCTGTTTGCGAATTTGTGATCTTAACGTACTACGTATTACGTACCTACTGTACGTAATACACTGACCGACCAACAGTTTATTCGCGGAACGTCATATTTTACCAATCAACCATGAACCTTAATGCTTTAGCGATAAAGTTGAAAATCTGTTAAAGAAATATGGCAGATTGTAGTAGCTTGATGTGCTGGCGTCTGTACCATAACATCGGCTGGCTGGCTAGTACTAGTTGCAGTTTTTAAACTGCAACTAGTACTAGACCTACTCGACTCGCTGTTAGTTTTAAATTTTGCTGAATAGAAGAATAATATAAACATTGAAACATAAATACCTGCATAATTTTTACCAACCTACTAACGTTAGATCTGCACATTAGACTTATACAAGTATAATATAATACTCTAAGTAGACCTACAAGGTATGAAATGAACTTTGGTAGAAAGTTATGGTAGGTACATTTTTATCACATATGGGAACAAATTTGTAAGTAACACGCTACCTACCTACTTAATAAATAGTCGAAACATATAATAATCAATACAATACCTTTTAGTGTTATGACGATACGGTTTTGATACTGGGGAACGTCTATCAAAATCGGGATTGAAACCAATACCTACTATAACGCCCAAATCTCAGTTTGACTTAACTGCGAGACGCAAGAGTCTTGCAGGCCTAGTCTTGTTCTTGCTCAAGTCTTGCAGGGTTCAGTCTTGGTCTTGGTCTTGCTACAATAAGTCGGTCTTGGTCTTGGTCTTGGTCTTGCAAAAATGCAAGAACAAGACCAAGACTGCAAGACCAAGACCGATTTTGGGCAACACTACATGTCGGTAATCTTTTGACCTGTCTATATTTTGAGTTTGCCATACAAATTAATAAGTTGTATAAATAGTACCTACCACAACACACTTCAACTTCTCTAGATTTTATTAGACCTTTCCCGACACCTGAAGAAGAAGTATGGTAATTTTTCATTTTCTGCCTCAAAACTCCTATCATTTCCAGCAAATAAAAACATTCTGATGGAAATGTACTGGGAGTACAGACACGCCTACAAGTCGTATAAAATAACTTTTAATGGCTATAACGCTAATTACAAGTCGCCGTGTATGCGTTAACTATCAATGGTCGGTATGTGATGTCTCCCGGTCCTTGAGAAGTAAGTAATTAATCGAGCGAAAAACACCTTTGAAAGCTTGGTTTTTAATAAATGAAAAATGATGGTGAATATAGCTGATGAGCTGAGTGTTCATGGAGATTTTTGCCCGTTTTGCTCCATAGGAATTCAATACGCTTTGGGATAAGCAACTAGTTTTTGTTCTTCGTCGCGTCGTCAGCTTCGACCAGAATATGGCCAGTTCGGCAGCGTTATCGTTGGCCTCGCAAAGGTCTTCCGTATTGCAGGTGTTAGTGCTCAGAGAGCACGACAAGAGGTGGGGCATAGTCTGCGATGTGGTTCCGCAGGCGCACTGCGTACTACCACCTGACCAAGTTGTACCTCCAGCGGCCCACTTAGTGAGTTAAGTGATTTTTTTAGTTTTAATCGTGCCGCAATAGAGCTGCTACCGCTATGTAGTGGGATGATGATTTTTATTTTTCCATAGAAACAGAGATTTCCAGTTATCTTTTTTTAAATAAGAAATTTCGAAAATGTTCCTAAGTAACTTTTAAGACCTTTGTATCCTGCTTATGCGTATGAAGCTTCATTAAAGTCGGTTCATTCATTTCGAAACACAAGGCTTGAAAGTTTGTATGAAATGCTACAGCATTTCATACAAACTTTCAAGCCTTGTTTTCATACTCGAAATATACTTATGAGCGTTTACGTCGTACAGACGTAAACGCTCATAGGTATATTTCGAGTATGTCTACGTGGTTATCTTAGATGACTCATACGCAAAGTCGTCTTGACCAAAATATTGACATAACCTATACCTGTGTTTAACAATAAGCTCTGATTCTCGGATTTATTTAGTGTGTTGTGATTAGGGAATCCAATCCCGCATCAAAACCGCGATCCCGCAAGCATGCGGGATCAAGGACATCAATCCCGCGGATCCCGCGGGATTTGCGGCATTGCTTTTATTTACTATTATTTTGGTTTTGTGTAGTGAAATGAAAGACATAAAGACAAGTATTTTTTTAGTATTATTATCAATATGAAGCTAAATTATTACTCATATTATAAATTGAATATAGGTAATGATGTTTAAGAAGCATAAATAATCAACTTCTTTTAAGAAACGATATAATACAATATTTAACTTTTCATTAATATTTAAATTTGTATTGAAAATAAAAAATATTCCTTTGTTTTAGAGACATAAAGAGGTGAATTAAGTAAACGCCGGGTAAAAAGTGAGCTTATTTTTTCTGAAAATGCTTTCGAAGAAACAATAAGGTATCTAACGTTTCATCTTTTAGATTTGATCTTATCTTATTGCATAAATAGCCAGCGGCGGAAAAAGCACGCTCGGCTTCCACACTTGTAGGCGGAATTGACTTCCGCCTACAAGTGTGGAAGCGCGTTACTTAATTCACCTCTTTATGTCTCTAAAACAAAGGAATATTTTTTATTTTCAATATAAATTTAAATATTAATGAAAAGTTGAATATTAAGATAAGATAAGATATAAATAATAAGATAGTCGCCTGAGCCCATTTTTCTTAAATATATATTTTTTTCAATCCCGCAAACCTGCGGGATCCCACGGGTGTAATCCCGCATCTCTGAACCCGCAAAAAAGGTGCGGGATCCCGCATTTGCGGGATCCCGCGTTTGCGGGATTGGATTCCCTAGTTGTGATGCTTCTATTGACTTAGTAAGCCGTAGTTTTGTCAAGGACTTGTAAATATTTTCATGTCAACGTACAGCCGTAGGTACAGGGCTATCGCATCTTATTGTGGCGAAACAATAATCTTTTAATTGTTTTTAAATAGCTATTATATATCGTGTTAGGTACCTACCTAGGTAAGTACTAAAGAGCCGTGCACGGAATCAACTAAAGGCTCCTTCAAACAGACGCGACACGACACGCGACACAAAGGCACCGCAAATCGCGCAACGAGGGGTGCCTTTGTGTCGCGCGCGATTATATCGCGTGTCGCGCCTGTTTGTAGGAGCCTTAATTTTGACAGAAACGTTCATATCGTTTACAACCTAATTTTACAAGAATCTACTTTTGATATTGAAAATTAAAAAATATCATCAAGATAATTTTAGTTGTCTGTTGCTTTCAACACTTTTTCGATTTCTATCCAAAATATAGCTGAAAAATTGTCTTGACAAAACCATTTATTTTTAATCAATTAGCTGATGCTGGAATCCTTTTATTTAGCAAAACTTTCAAGAATTAGAAAAATCTGTTGTCCTTGAAATAAAATCAAAATTTTATTTAAAGAGAATACAATATCTTAAGAGAGATCTTGAGAGCGCAAAAGTGATGAAACTATTAACAGGTGCTTGGGAGTGCTGTGACTGACACGAATGCTTTGCGAAAATTGTACAGATGCTAGCACATCAAGTTACTACAATTTGTCAAATTTCTTTAATAGATTTGAAACTTTATTGCTAAAGCATAAGGCTCAAAGTTGATTGGGAAAATTTTACAGTTTCGGGTAGCTTGATGTGGTGGCGTCTGTATTTTATAATCACGCAGACCTTTATGTTTCAATGATTTCCAGCTTTCTCGCAATTAGATAAGAAAAA
Source organism: Luperina nickerlii (assembly GCA_963855955.1). Classification (NCBI taxonomy): domain Eukaryota; kingdom Metazoa; phylum Arthropoda; class Insecta; order Lepidoptera; family Noctuidae; genus Luperina; species Luperina nickerlii. Next base: position 7,761,897 of record OY979682.1, read on the forward strand.
GTTAAAAGGGTGTTTAATATTTAATTGTTAATTTAAGACTATGTGTGACTTCTACCAACCCGCGTGGCGAAAGGTAAACAAAGTTAAGCGCCTTGTCTGGATTCGAACCTATGACTGGGTCACTACCACTGCTATTTATTATACTATATAAAGCTCGATTACCACTCACTGACTGACTCACTGACTCACTGACATAATTGTTCTCCCAGATGGTGAAGGGGGAGGTGGGTATATTTTTACAGATTCGTATAGAAGTAACTCTCACGAGTATGGGAAAAATCCCAAACCTCCCCTTTTCTACCCCACTCTCCCCCCTCCCTATCGTATCTCGGAAACTAAGAGTCCCGTGTTTTGTTGTTTTACGGATTCGTATAGAGGAGGCTCGGAAAAGTAAAATCCATTTTTCAAAGTTGCCCCCTTGCCCCCCTTCTCCCCTCCCCTCTAGGTAGATCTCGGAAGTTGAGAGACTTGGAACATTTTTTTTTTCAGATTCATATCAAGGGGCCCAGAGTTGGTCAAAATCATTTTTCAAAACTCCCCCCTCTCCCCCCCTTCACCCCTCCCCCCATCGTATCTCGGAAATTAAGAAACCTGGGTTTAGTTTTTTTACGGATTCGTATAGAGGAGGCTCGGAAAAGTAAAAACCATTTTTCAAAGTTGCCCCCCTTGCCCCCCTTCTCCCCCCGTCTAGAGGTAGATTTCGGAAGTTCAGAGACTTGGAACACTTTTTTTTCAGATTCATATCAAGGGGCCCCGAGTTGGTCAAAATCATTTTTCAAAACTCCCCCATCTCCCCCCTTCACCCCTCCCCCCATCGTATCTCGGAAATTAAGAAACCTGTGTTTTGTTGTTTTACGGATTCGTATAGAGGAGGCTCGGAAAAGTAAAATCCATTTTTCAAAGTTGCCCCCCTTGCCCCCCTTCTCCCCCCCTCTAGAGGTAGATCTCGGAAGTTAAGAGACTTGGAACATTTTTTTTTTCAGATTCATATCAAGGGGCCCCGAGTTGGTCAAAATCATTTTTCAAAACTCCCCCCTCTCCCCCCCTTCACCCCTCCCCCCATCGTATCTCGGAAACTAGGTAGCGGTAAAGCGAAGCGTAGCGTAGCGTAGGGATAAGGTCACGATAGCTTTCCGGTGGTAGGTAGGTCCTGAGTGGAGCGAACCTGCGAGACCGAGTTATTATATGTATTATCGGGCAATCAGCATTCGCTCAGAGACTATGAACGAATGCTATAAGTGTACTCATTTGCGAAGTCACGTCGTTAGATTTAGTCAACACGAGTTTTGGTGACATCTATATTTAGTAGCATAAAATAAAACGCTTTCAACTTGAGAACTTCGAAAACGCATTGGGATCATTATGCTAGCCTGTAGTGTCTAATTTGGATGGGTAATAACTTCACAGCGCTGTCACTGTTAATGTAATAGACATAAGATTTAACGTGGGAGCAAATGAGACAGAAAGCATTATACAGTGTGTTTGTGTTTTTGAGTGTTATTGAGTGTTGTTGAGTGTTGTTGAGTGTTGTTGAGGGTTGTTGAGTGTTGTTGAGGGTTGTTGAGTTTTGTTGAGTGTTGTTGAGTGTTGTTGAGTGTTTTGAGTGTGGTTGAGTGTTGTTGAGTGTTGTTAAGTGTTGTTGAGGGTTGTTGAGTGTTGTTGAGTGTTGTTGAGTGTTGTTGTTGAGTGTTGTTGAGGGATGTTGAGTGTTGTTGAGTGTTGTTGAGTGTTTTGAGTGTGGTTGAGTGTTGTTGAGTGTTGTGGAGTGTTGTTGAGTGTTGTTAAGTGTTGATGAGTGTTGTTGAGTGTTGTTGAGTGTTGTTGAATATTGTTGAGTGTTGTTGAGTGTTGTTGTTGAGTGTTGTTGAGGGATGTTGAGTGTTGTTGAGTGTTGTTGAGTGTTTTGAGTGTGGTTGAGTGTTGTTGAGTGTTGTTAAGTGTTGATGAGTGTTGTTGAGTGTTGTTGAGTGTTGTTGAATATTGTTGAGTGTTGTTGAGTGTTGTTGAGTGTGGTTGAGGGTTGTTGAGTGTTTTTGCGTGTTGTTGAGTGTTGTTGAGTGATGTTGAGTGTGGTTGAGTGTTGTTGAGTGTTGTAGAGTGTTGTTGAGTGTTGTTGAGTGTGGTTGAGTGTTGTTGAGTGTTGTTGAGTGTTATTGAGTGTTGTTGAGTGTTGTTGAGTGTTTTGAGTGTTGATGAGTGTTGTTGAGTGTTGTTGAGTGTTGTTGAGTGTTGTTGAGTGTTGTTGAGTGTGGTTGAGGGTTGTTGAGTGTTTTTGCGTGTTGTTGAGTGTTGTTGAGTGTTGTTGAGTGTTGTTGAGGGTTGTAGAGTTTTGTCGAGTGTTGTCGAGTGTTGTCGAGTGTTGTTGAGTGTTGTTGAGTGTTGTTGTGGGTTGTTGAGTGTTGTTGAGTGTTGTTGAGTGTTGTTGAGTGTTGTTGAGTGTTGTTGAGTGTTGTTGAGTGTTGATGAGCGTTGTTGAGTGTTTTGGGTGTTGTTGAGTGTTGTTGAGTGTTGTTGAGTGTTGTTGAGGGTTGTTGAGTGTTGTTGAGTGTTGATGAGTGTTGTTGAGTTTTGTTGAGTGTTGTTGAGTATTGTTGAGGGTTGTTGAGTGTTGTTGAGTGTTGTTGAGTATGGTTGAGTGTTGTTGAGTGTTGTTGAGTGTTATTAAGTATTATTGAGTGTTGTTGAGTGTTGTTGAGAGTTTTGAGTGTTTTGGGTGTTGTTGTGTTGTTGAGTGTTGATGAGTGTTGTTGAGTGTTGTTGAGTGTTGTTGAGTGTGGTTGAGTGTTGTTGAGTGTTGTTGAGTGTTGTCGAGTGTTGTTGAGTGTTGTTGAGTGTTGCCGAGTGTTGCCGAGTGTTATCGAGTGTTGTTGAGTGTTGTTGAATCTTGTTGAGTGTTGTTGAGTGTTGTTGAATGTTGTTGAGTGTTGTTGAGTGTTGCCGAGTGTTGCCGAGTGTTATCGAGTGTTGTTGAGTGTTGTTGAATCTTGTTGAGTGTTGTTGAGTGTTGTTGAATGTTGTTGAGTGTTGTTGAGTGTTGTCGAGTGTTGTCGAGTGTGTCGAGTGTTGTCGAGTGTTGTCGAGTGTTGTTGAGTGTTGTTGAGTGTTGTTGAATGTTGTTGAGTGTTATTGAGTGTTGTCGAGTGTTGTCGAGTGTTGTTGAGTGTTGTTGAGTGTTGTTGAGTGTTGTTGAATGTTGTTGAGTGTTTTGGGTGTTGTTGAGTATTGTTGAGTGTTGTTGAGTGTTGTTGATCACAACAAATCACAAAAGACGTTATGCCGCATCCCCACTAGAGCCATGCGGCTTAACGTCTTTTGACGCGAAAACTGTTTGACGCGCTAAAATAAGAAAAAAAAAAGACTTATTTTGTTGGCTGACGTATTTTGTAGAAACAATTTTCTTGGTAAAGTTTAAAGTTTGGCGGTGTAAATCACAAGTTAAAATAAGTGATTCCAGTGACAATTATAGCAATTTATTAACAAAAACTCCACAACTTGTGTAGTATAAAGTAGTATATATCACTCGAGGGTAAGTACAGATTACTAAACTCGTGTGGTTTACGGCCCTCCGCTTCGCGTCGGGCCTCAAATGCACACTCGATTAGTAATCTGTGCCTTACTCCCCTTGGTGAATAAATAGCTATTATTACAAAATCCTATAAGTGCTAAGGATTACTGTCCAATTCTCAAAATTTTACAAGGGTAAGAAATACTCCTCAAAAACACGACCCCGCGAGCTGCTTGCAGCTCGCGCAACGCCCAAAATCTAGTTTGTATATAATGGTTAAGTCAAATGTCAAGAAAAATCATAGGCACCTACGTAGTACCCCTCGAAGAATTCCGTTACCCAGTTTTTCGCGAACTCATCCATGATATTTACCAACAAAACGTAACCATCACTATTTCTCAGTACCTGTCCGTATCGAGTGGGCATCTCAGAAGCGGCTTCGTGCAAATAATTGATCAAACAACGCTTACGAGGAAAATGGACAATGAAATGATATTCTTCATTATTCTCAAACATTGCTTTGTTGGCTCGCGAAGGAAAAACAGAGTGTTTGACATTTGTGATGGTTACTCTGTATCCGGGAGTACCAGGAATGCAGAAAGTCGTAGGTGATTGTTATTCCGTAGTTCCCTGCTGGGACCGCTCCAGCAAGTCTTAGACTATGTACCAGCATGCAGCGTAGTTAATCTGCATTCGCGATTCAAATAAATCAAAAATGTAAACAAATATGAGTTTATGGAAAAATAACTTTAAATCCTACATTATAAAGTTCAGTTTACGCCACAACTTGAAATATTTTTCTAACTTTTTCAATAGTGCTAGTCACTCTAAAATCGACTTAATCACCATTAAAATAAAGTCGATATTAATTTGTTTAACTTGATATAATATTAATTTGAAACAAGTTTGAATATAGTTTACTTTGGTACTTATTTCTGTCCACCATGTTTTTCTTAAACAACGCCACCAGGAACCCATAGAATCATAGGGATCTATCATGGCATGAATATTAATATAGGTTTGTATTATTATTTTGCAGTTTTGTTTTTAGTGATTTCTTTCATAACGATCTATTGAAAATGAGCCCTAAAAAAACGTAAAAACGGTTTCTATTTACCTATACAAGAAACGGCCTTAATTTTAGCCATAATTATTTACGTAGGTACTTGATGTTACCTACATTTTGTATTAATAAAGTAAATGTTTCCATCCATCAAGGCTGTACCTTCCAGAGCATTCTTCAAGTCATCTTGGTAATCATAAAGTATAGTGTTACTAATACATAGTTGATGACACGTAAATACTATATTGTTTGCTTAGTAAAATATACGCATTAAGGCTCGTACACACAGGCGCGACGCGACACGCGACACAAAGGCACCGCAAGTCGCGCAACGAGCGATGCCTTTGTGTCGCACGCGATTCGCGTCGCGCGTCGCGCCTGTTTACACGAGCCTTAATGAACATCAACGAGGAGGCGTTAACATGTGGAAAACCCTCTTTGCTTAAGGCGAAGATTTGTAATTATAATTATCTTCGTGTTTTTGACCTTCCTTTGATTTCTGATAGCCTGGTCTCTCTATTTCTTTTATGCATTTCTATCAATCGTTATCTCAGTATTCAGTTTAAATTTTTAACGGTTTTGACTTCGTTACTATTTTATTATAATAGGTATGGATTTAATTCGGCGATAGTATTTTTTATCAAGTTTGATAATCTAACACATTGATAATCTCTTTGAAATTAATATTGGTCAGACGGTAGATGTATGTACAGACGCCAGCACATTAAGCTACCCGAAACTGTCAAATTTTCCCAATCTACTTTGCACCTTATACTTTGGTAATAAAGTTGAAAATCTATTGAAGAAATTTGAGAGATTGTAGTAGCTTGATGTGCTGGCGTCTGTACCAAATAAGGTCGCAACTAGCACTCTGACCGGGATAATTGCGTAACACACTAACAGTAGCAATGGGTTCATTTTGAGATTTCAACAAGATTCATTGCGTTATTTACGTTGTTGAGCAGACGAATTTTTCAAACCTATGAAGCAATGGATTAGCAATATCTTTCAAAATCATCGTGATAGTACCTATATGATGCTATCCACTGCTACACTACTAGACCAGCGGTGCTATTCTGTAAAAATCTCACCGTGAAAACTTAGGTGAAGTGAGCGTGGAGTGAGCTGTCAATAGTGTCAATTCCTAGCAAAAACAAACTCACTTCACCTAAGTTTTCACGGTGAGATTTTTACAGAATCGACCGTCTGGTCTATTCTGTAAATCTCAAATCTCACCGTGAAAACTTAGGTCAAGTGTGCTTGAAGATAGCTGTCATTCTACTTGATGCTAGGGAATGACACTATTGACAGCTGACTTTACCTACAGTCCATTCACCATCACTGTCAAAATCACAGTGATCTATATTGCCGTTGCAGCAAGGTTACTGTTGGGTTGTTGCCATTGACAAGTTTGTCAATTCACACAGTACTTGGTTACTGCTGTCAGAGGTAAAATAACTGTGAAAGAACTATACGTTTTCACGGTGAGATGTACAGAATAGCACTAGATGCAGTACTACTAATGTTTCTTTTTATCTGGTAACACACTCACATTCAAAATCCCTTTTATTTCGACACTTAAGGGGCTTACAGGACCTAAACGCAAGAAAAAACGTAAAAAACGCAAGTTTTAGAAACAATAAAAGTATATCGCTCCCCCCACCGAATAACATGGTAATGTGGTACTACGACAGTTTTCGTTTTATTGCATATTCGGTGTCTAAAGCATTAATTATCATCTTGTAATTTTTTTTGTATTTTTTCTATGTATATTTATAAAAGTACAATAATTTCAATGGTACCGTAATGAACATAACAACATTATTCCCTTAAAATCTAAACACACTTTTTGCACGAATAATACCATAACATGTTATTACAGATCATGCAATCGTTAACTTTTTCGGTAAGCGACGATTACCATTATAATCGCGTAAGAAATGCATGCCTTTTTCCACGTAAAGTATAAAACAATTATATTTGTGAATTATTTTTGTTTACAATATAATAGAAACGGCTCATTCGATTCAGATGCGGTTTTTACTAATATATTGCAGTAAGCTTCACTTAACATTTAGTATTTATTTCATGTCAATCGGTTCATAAATAAAAAAGTTATGTCAATTTAAAGAATCACGGCGGACATTTTTAAGGTATACTATCAGAGTACGTACATGGACGCGCACTCTCGAGGCTAACTGATGAACAGCGTTTGATATTTGATCTGGTGAGCGTTGATAGTACTTTGGAAGAAATGCTATTTGTAGATGCACCCGGTGGAACGGGTAAAACATTTCTTACGAAAGTTATTTTGGCGAAGGTACGAAGCCAAGGTAAAATCGCGCTTGCTGTCGCTTCATCAGGCATAGCAGCCACATTGTTGCCAGGTGGGAAAACTGCTCATACAATGTTCAAAATTCCGATCGATTTAGATCGCACAGAAAGCCGTGTTTGTAATATTTCAAGAAACAGCGATAAAGCTAAGGTTCTTCGTGATTTTAGCCTTATTATATGGGATGAGTCCACAATGGCCAATCGAAAAGCAGTAGAAGCAGTAGACAGAACGTTGCGTGATGTCAAACAAAATGATCAACCCATGGATGGCATTACTATGCTTTTTTGTGGCGATTTTCGTCAGACTCTCCCTGTAATACCACGTGGAACAAGGGCTGTTGAAGTTAGAGCCTGCCTAAAGAGTTCTCGACTGTGGCATTACATTATACCTTTGCATTTGACATTAAATATGCGTGCGCAAATTAGAGGCAACGAAAATGCTCAAGAATTTGCAGATTTGCTACTTGAGATTGGTAACGGTGTGTTACCGCAGGAACAAGGAAAAGTTGTTCTTAATGAAAACCTATGCAACATAGTTTCATCAATGCGAGACCTCATATCATCTGTGTATGGAAACGCAACGCAAATACCAACTTGCGAAAATTTCTGGCTTTGCGAAAGAGCTATTTTGACGCCACGAAACGACCAAGCAGCAACAATAAACGCTGAAATTTTGAGCTATGTTCCGGGGGATTATGTTGAGTATATCTCCATTAACAGAGTCATGGAAGAAGGAAAATCTACAAGCTACCCAGTAGAATTTTTAGAATCCCTCAATGCTCCTGGACTACCAGCACATAAAATAAAATTAAAAGTAGGCGTACCGATAATGCTTCTTAGAAATTTAGGCCCCCCAAAACTTAGCAATGGCACCAGGTAAAAGTGACCAATTTACAAAGAAATCTGATAGAAGCAGAGATTTTTAACAAGGTGTGGAAAAGGTAAAAGTGTTTTCATTCCTCGGATACCTCTCATTCCAAACAATTTTCCATTTAGTTTTAAACGAGTCCAGTTTCCAGTCAGCCTATGTTTTGCGATGACAATTAATAAAGCCCAAGGTCAGACGCTGAAAGTTGTAGGTGTAGATCTAAGTATCAGCTGTTTCTCGCACGCTCAGTTGTATGTGGCTCTGTCACGGGTTAGCAATCCTAGGAGCCTGTATGCTTTCATCCCCGATGGCCATACGTCAAATATCGTATACAGAGAAGCATTACTGTAAAGTAAATTTTTAGCTACCCAAACGACGGTATATGTAATTCAAAATATGCTGCCCGAAAAGTCACTATTCCACGCTGACGAAGTCGCGGGCACAGCTAGTTAATAAATAAAAGGACTGATTATGATGAATAATAAAACCTTTGTTTTATTTCATAAATTTTAATAAAACGCTATTATAAATTATCCAGTATTAATATCAACTTCCTCTATTATTGTTATTTTTCTGCCAAATCAAATAATAAGTACTGGATTATTTAATAAAACATGTATTTGCAACATTATATTACTGTTAATCTTTTGACACCACACATCGACGAATATTACTGTAATGTAATATTACATTATACACTATCGCTTGGATTTCACACGAATAATATCGTAATATCATATTGCCGTTAGGTTTTTTGACACTATAATATTACAACGAATAATACTATAATGCATTAATATTGACTACGATATTGTTGCGTTTACACGCGAATAATATGGTAATGATGCGTTGCATACTATACTTTTGCCATTTAATTTCAGTAACATTATTTTTGTGAATAACTTAATTTTATTAAAGTATTACAAAAAAATCATAATATAAATTAGATTGTAAAAAAATTTGCTTTGTTTTGACGTTTAAATGTCTACCTTACGATCTACCCGTGCCGAGATATACGCATAAAACAGTTTTTTATTTTTCCTGTAAAATTTAGATTTATCGATTACCATATTATTCGGTGGGGGGAGCGATATGATCGACTACAGTAAACAAAATCAGAAAAATATATGATATTCTTCAGGATATATGCTAGAATCTAGCATATATCCTGAAGAATATCATATATTTTCTATATCTATTTTATATTCGAATACACACTATCTATCTAGCAGCTAGATAGATAGTGTGTTGAAAACATAATACAACAAATTTGGTACGATAGAAAAAAATCATGAAGATACCTCTAAAAACTTTATTTTTACGATTAAAACCAGACTAATATACATACAATCATTCCGTTTTTAAACGGTTTTTTTTTACCAGATTATTATACAAGCAACATACTAAAATACTAGTGTTTTAGTTTTTTAGTCCAAACAATAGTTTTTTTTGTAATTAAATAATTGCTTCATATTTTTCAATAAATTACCAGCGTTGTGTTATCGCGCTTCTCTTTCTTTTCTATGCAGTCCGACAGTGACCGCGCTTTAGGTCATGTAAGACCCTTAAACAATATTAAATTGAGTTCTTTTATGTTGTCAATGAACTACCGGTCTGGTAGTTCGAATGAAGGATATAGATGAGGAAGACGCGGTGTAGAATTTCAGCCGAATCCTACACCGGCCCACGCAGTGAGCAATCGTAATGATCGATGATCGTGATAACTCCGTGACAAAAGGGGCCATTGCCCTGTAGTGACAAATTTATAGGGGTAGATTTTTATTGACAGTTGTAGGTTAATTTACTACGTAGGCCTCATGCGTATACTTTTTAGCAGAAATACATAGAGTTCAAACTCTCTAAGATACTACAAAAAATACAATGTAACCAGGTATTTCCAAACAAATCAACCAATAAAGAAATATAAAGGAGTCTGGGCGAAAGTTTATGAACCAATACGGTTTTGATATTTGTGTAAGGGATACCTGAGGGCCTAAAAAGGCCACCTTGGCAGAATCATAAGAGGATAACATTATGAATCATAATATGGCGAAGACAGTCCGTGTTTTTCTTTTTTTCGCTGCACTACGTAGGTATAATCAAAGAGATTGGGCTTTGATTTGGATTGGATTGATTGGTATTCAAGCACAGACAAAAAAAAATAACTGAAAAATCCTTCACCAATGGGATTTGATACGATTAACTTAACAGTTTTTATTTATCGATTTATTTCAAGCGTCAAGGCCCATATAAAATACATACAATACAATATTAATATAACTTAAAAATTCTATAAATACATACAACATTAAAATTACACTAAAAACGAACAACTAAAAACTAATAACTGAAAAAAAAATAACTGAAATTCCTTCACCAATAGGATTTGACACGATTATCTTAACAGTAACTGTCCATTATGATTCATAATGTTATCCTTTTATGATTCTGCCAAAGTGGCTTTTTTAGGCCCCTTGATCTATATAGGTATCCCTATTTTGCGCAACTGCCAGCCAAAACTGTAGCCAGAGCCGAATCTGTCGTACTCTAAAGGTGCTGAATGCCCTTCTGGTTGCCAACCCTGAATGTGATGTGTTTGCGGATGATTGAATTAAAATAATTATGCGTATATGTCTAGAGTTCTGTGAGAGAAAGTATGCAAGGGAGTCCACTGTTCGATGTTAGTTTTAAATTTTATTATTGTGCACGTAATTATTGTCTCTATGTTAAATTAATGTAATTTGTGTTTTACCGTTTTAATTAACTATAAATAAAATAAATCCCTTACATAAATATCAAAACCATATTACTATTGGTCCATAGGGTACTTCCTATACAAAATTGCCCAGTCTCCTTTCTGCCACTTCTTCTTCAGTTATATAACTCTGTTACATACACAATTATTAACCTACATCACATAGTTTTTAAAACAGCAACGCAGCAATTACATACGCAATTTTAATATCAATTAACAACGTATTATGTAATAAAATAATGACTACTAGTTTGTCTAAAAATAATCACTCTAGGCTGCAAATACCTATTACAATACACAATTACACACAAAATGGCCGGCATGGATGGCAAATGGCATGGCGAGGCCTATATTCGTTAGAGAATTTTAACACTGTGCACTGCAGTGTAGAATATTGCAGTTTTATGTCAGCGCCATCTCTTGACCGATAGTGAAACTTATGTAACTTTTCTTGATGTTTTCTGAAAAAGTGTGCTATTTAGAGACTTTGTTTTATTTTTCCTGTACCTAATCTTTACATAAACTTCTATCACATAGAATAATTTCACATTTTTCTCTTTGCAAACTTCAGAGATAAGAGGGGAACGGTATTTTTTTTTACATTTTTCATCAAAAATCGAAAACTATGCGGCCTAAAAAAAAGAAAAATTGTTTGAAAATGTACAAACTGCGTTCTTTCATATGATACCCGACATGCCCTAGTAGTCTCACTTCGAATTTTCCAGACCCCCTTTCAGTCCCTGTTAGAAAAAATATACTTACATATATTTTTATTTCTTTCTTATTTGCAAAATGATTGGGCAAACGTCATCTAAACTATTCCAAATTTCAAGTTGATAGCATAAGTAGTTCTTGAGATATCCAGCTGTGACTGACAGACAGACTGAGTTCCGTTTTACCATTTTGTACGGAACCCTAAAAAAGGGGAATACATTTGTATGGAGAATCGCGCGCCCATATTAGACGCCTCATATGTTAAGAGGGAACACCCTCTTAACATATGAGGCGTCTAATCTAATCCCATTATACTACATATTGATATTTTAACCTCGAACACAAAGAGAAAGAGACCACAGACCTTTGGTGGTTTTATGGTTTTGATCTAGAAGTCAAGTAGAACGGTTTATCCTTATCACACATCGCTCTCATTCATAGATTAAAGGTAGGGGTTTGGGGTCAGCTGATCAGCTCCATAATATACGACCATAGTCTTATCGGCGAGCTGAAAATAACTTCATTCAACATTATATGCAGGGAAATTGACGCACAACCTGTTATCATGGATTCAGTACCTACATGATTCTAAATTCAAAAAGTTGAAATTTTTTGACGGTTAAAAAAAAATGGCTCTGCTACATTTTGACCGCGTAGGTTCTGCACTTTTCTAGTAAACAGCAGATTTTTTTTGATAAATGATAAATGATTTTATATGTATTTGTAAGTAGGTTTGCACAAACACTTTTACACGTCAATCATATTTTTTAAACTAGATGAGGTCGGTTTTGATAAAGTTTTGGTAAAGTTGATGAAAAATTTCTACTCTAGGTCTAGAATCATTTGCTGAATTTATGGTTTCAGTTTGCGCGGCGGTGTCCCTGCCGGGTGGCAGCATATTTTCTGCAGATTCCTTTTATAGAATACCAAGTTTTCATTTTGTTGCTAATCTAGGTTGTCAGGGAATACCAGATACTGACGGCCCCATTATGTCAAAATAAACACACTCCTACGCGCCGGAATATAAATAACATTTTGTGGTTCTTGCTCCGGAAGTCGGATTAAGAATTCAATTCCGAAATTCCGGACTTGATGCCAGATTTGTAACCAATACTTCTCAGAGGGTTATTGAATCCTTTTAAGAACGGTGAACTTTTATTTGGAAGAAAAAATATGAAGTAGTAACTTATTGGGTAAAAAAAGGTCGGATACCGGAGGGAGCCATCACATGTCATCCCAGAAAATGCTGAATAGAATACTTTTTACTACGTACCTACTCCGTTAAATTACAAATATAAATATATAAATTTTACAAAGGGTGAGACAATGGGCGGTCTTATCGCTAAGAGCGATCTTTTGAAGACAAACTTTGGATGGATTAAAGAGGGGAAGGAGAGACAGTACTGTAGGTAGTCTGTGGTGCACCATTTACATAATACAATATATAGGTACATACATAAAGCATATTATACTAATCTATATAAATATAGGTATATAATAATAATCATAAAACAGGAGCAAATAAAATATGATGATGATGTTTAACGAGAGAAGAAGTGCTTTTTATCATAATGAGTATCTTATATGATTCGACCCGTGCGGCTGTTACTACTTAAGGCTCCTTCAAACAGGCGCGACACGACACGCGACACAAAGGCACCGCAAGTCGCGCAACGAGCGGTGCCTCTGTGTCGCGCGCGATTATATCGCGTGTCGCGCTTGTTTGTAGAAGCCTTTAGCCATAAGCCTCATAGTAGATGAATTATAATGTTATGTATTTCTTCTTCTATTCTTGAGATGAAGAGGGCATTTGTCATGTCATTAAGAAAGTTTAGACATTTAAAGTTAACCTCTGCCTTTAAAACATCAAAATAGTTTCTTACAATAGATTTGTAGACATAGGCAGTTACTTACTACATATAAACCTATTTTAATATCGGTAACCATTGTTAATGATGACCTTGGAATTATAACCATAATACATTTCGTGTTGTCTGTTGTTAGTGTTTTATTGAGCAGTGGTTGCCAAGAGATAACGCCCGCGGAGTTACGTGTCGCAGGTCGTGGGTACGAACCGAGGCAGACACATCACTTTGTGTAATTTATTTCATCACCACGGCTCTTAAATCGGTGAAGGAAAACATCGCGAAGAAACATACACCGCGAAAATACGGCATGTCCTAGAAGTCCTAGAACCAAAAATTCTAAGACCTGTGACCTGTGACCTCCACCAAGCCACACTGGGCCCGCGTGGTGGATTACGACCCACCGGGCCCACGCCCTCTCATTGAGAGGACACCTGTGTCCCAGCATTGGGAACATCATAGGTTGATTATGATGATGATTTACATTTAAATATTTCAAAACTATTGAATGAACTTGAAGCACCTACCTCAACAAAATATAAATATTTTTTCGTCCAGCTAGTGTACAAGTGTCTAAACAAACAAATCTGCATTATTTCTGCAGTTAGTAAGATAACTGAGTAACAAATAAGCGGAAGTCAGCATTTAAAAGACCCGTGTAACACAGTTACAATCGATATCCGGGTCATTTTGTTTATTTGCTGATTAATAAATTGATTCATTGCATTTTTGTTGCGTCATCTGTACCTGTCTTTGTTGGTTTCAGATGTGAGGACACAAATCTTAGAGATTTGATTTGATTACTTTTCTTAAAGTAACTGATAGACCTAATTTTTATTGTTTTGTATTAACAAAATATTATAAGCTAACATACTCAAAATAATATTAATAATAATGTACTTACGTGTATATAAAAAAGAAGGCAAAGAATCATAGGGAATCAAAAAATTCGTCCGCATCGCTGTCAACAGGAAAAGTGCCCAAAAGCTGACAACATTGTCACGTTGTATATCGATGCTGATTCTTAAAATAGACCAGCTCTCTGATCACGTGAAATGTCGACTAGGCGCTTGGCGCGGTCTCGCAAAACCAAGGGGCAATCGGATCCCCTGGCAAAACCAAGGCGCAATCGAATCCCCCTTGTTTCAATCCCAAACGGTTCGAACATATAACTCCCAATAAGATTGGAATATTTTCAGTGTTTGAGGTTTTCCGCCTATGTAGCAGCCGCCCCAGCACAGTCCGCCGTAGGTACCAGGAAGAGAGGATGGCGCAAGAGTATCAATATCTAATGTGCAATTTGTATGAGAACAGGCGTTTGCTCTACAGTGGAACAATAATAGGTTGGAATTATTATTATTATTATAACTTTGCTATTACAACCTATTTATCTGGTTTGGATCCCACAACCAGGTACTTCAAAGACGACTCTTAAATGTCTGTAATATTTCTACAATAGCTCAAAAGAACTCGGTTGAAATAACATTCTTGTTACCAAAATCTCTGCATATTTCTTCAAGACAAAGAATAGTAAGTTTATACAATAACTCATTGTGACTGTTTGACTGCCCTAGAAACCCAGCTTTTTTTTAATAGTACAAACAGCTGAAGTTATGTAAACACACGCATTCCTATTTGTTATGAAATGTCGGGTAAGTGCCTTTTCGCAGGTCCCGGTTGCCGGGAAGCCGGTGCCGACTATCCGGTAATGGTAGGTTCACACGCGCGCGTTCAACTCGACATTCAACGTGCACATTCACATTCACGAGCGTGTAAACGGTTCGCCCGAGCCCGTGAACGCGCCTGTGAACGTGAATGCCGCGAATCGGGCAAGTGTCGGTTTTTTGGCAAAGTGCAAAGGATGAATGTGCGGGCGCCCGGTGACTGTTTACACGCGCGCGGGCAGCCAGTCTCTCCCGCGCTTTCGCGACGAGTGGATTGTCCCACGGCGATGCTTCATCGAGGGGAAGTACCTTTAAAATATTGAAAATAGAGCAATTTACAATAAACAACTGCATTCACAGATTCTTTTTAATTCTACGAATTTTAATATTTTGTTAAAATTTAAAATTAATTTTTATTTTTTTAATTAAAATCTGTGAATGCAGTTTAAATTGTTTTTAAAAATAAACTAAAATCATAAATGGGTAATTTTGTAAGCATTTTACACTACTGAATCACGATCGGAGAAAACACAGGTACTTGGTACGATTTTTGTGAACTGTTATCATCCACCACCTTCTTTGCAGTCTTTTTCTTTTTCTCCGTCGTTTATAATTTTGTTTCTTTTTCCAATAAAAATAAGTTAAGCCAAAGGATATGGCAGCAACAACACCGAGATCCTCGCTGCTCGCCATGCTGGCACTGACTGACACGACGGCGTGCGTGTGAACAGCTTGAATGTCCGCCGGCCCGGGACGGGCTGCATGCCGCGCAGCCCGCCAGGCAGCCCGCCGGGCTGCACGGCGCGCGTGTGACCGTAGCATCACACTTGCCAGGCAAACTACGCCGGTACGTGTGACATACATGGTTATACCCTTCGCTACCGGATAGTCGGCACCGACTACCCGGTTGCCGGGAAGTGTGAAAACGCACTACCTACCGAACTGTTGCGGAGACGTTCCTTTGTTCAGTGACGGGGTGTTGGAATACAATCAAACTGTCACTCGCAAGTTCATGACAGAAGTTTGAGTTTGACAGCGCATAAACAGCACGTATCTCAGAGGTGTGATCTTTATGGGTGTGGTAGAAACCATCAAACTGAATACCTTTCTCCATGGGACCAACATTATCAACTGTCCCATACAAAATGTTGAATACTTACTCGACCCAAATGTATGGGACGTCTGATTATTTTTTCTCGATTACGATATAGGTCGTCCGCACGTATGTAGATTACATGGAATGGAGTGTAATTAAGGTGTTAATGATTATTAATATTTTCAGGGTCTACAACATACTCTTCTGATCTGATTAGATAAAGAGGCTGCTGAAAACCAATGTAGCCGACCCCAATATACTTGAAAAAAGGGTACTCAGATTGATTGAAGATAATTCTTTAGTTTTAGGTATAAGAGAAGTCTCTCTTTTGGAATCTTTGAGGTTTTTCAACCTTCCAAATATTCCACGATTAATTGAGGATTCTAAAACCCACATTATCTTGCATGTTTTAAAGAATTTCAACAGCAATATGTTTGACAATGCATCATTAAATAAAAATTTATGTAACCACTGATATTCTTCATAATAAATGTATCGTTAAAGTCAACACGTGCTTTTGAAAATTTCAACATAGGATTTAGTTGATGACTCTACTCATCACACTGACGTCACGCAAAATCCTGCATCGCGCAAACAAAGTTTACCGCACAACCAACTTAAATACCTACAACGTCCCGACATGAGACGTCAATCGTCAGGCATTTGCTCACCAGACACAGCACCCGTCTGGTTGGAGGATCCTCCCTGTTGTATGGTGGATGAGTCTTTACATCCTGTTCCTCATACCTCATATTTCCTCATCTCTGTGCTGGTGACCCCGAGTATGAACGTCTGCGCAGTCTTTGTGCAACTCGTTCAGCGTGACGCCATCATCATCACTTCTTGAAGCAAAAATTATTTACGTATGGACAAAAAATACTCGTCTGGATTAGATTAGATTTTTTTGCAATATAGAAATGAATACCAAACACATGGCTTTATCCTGTCCCTAGTAGTTTCATGCCCGTTTCTAGTGACACAAGATTTTGAACTTTCTGCGCCAAGCCGAGCGTTGTAATGTTGTAAATCCAACAGTGCACTTTTATTTAGGCTTTTAATTAGGTATCGTTTAGTATTAGTGAAAAGAGGCATTAGCCTTGACCTTTACTAAGTAAATAGTATTTATTTGATTATTGTGATTCCTCCACCTATTTCAAACAATCATTTGAGAACCATCATAAACAAATAGATATAGGTACATCATTCGATGACCCAGATTCCCCTGTCAAGGATGGCCCGACCTATTAAAACTCAGTACCTGTAGCCCGGGCCTTTGAGTGGTTCGACGTGTGTTTATTATAACACGACTCTAAATGGCACATGCGTTAAGGCTCCTGCAAACAGGCGCTACGCGCGACGCGAATCGCACGCGACACAAAGGCACCGCTTGTTGCGCGACTTGCGGTGCCTTTGTGTCGCTCGCGATTATATCGCGTGTCGCACCTGTTTGTAGGAGCCTTTATTTTATCCATTTTTGCACGTTTCTAAACATAAATTAATTAAGATAACACGTGTATTTGCATGTGTATTGACATTTATGTTTCTACGATGTGTTAGAGATGAATGTTTGCTGTTTTAGTGTTTGATTTTAAATTAGAAACCAAACGGATTAACAAAGAAATAAATAATGATAAGGTTCGCTCGTGTCGCTAAATAATTACTGCCGCGAAGGTTAAGCTACGCTTGCCGCGGTTGTTACGTGGATGGGTGACTAGCCAACACATATCGAAACCCCGCCGTGCCTCAGAAAGCACGTCAAGCCGCTGCGCAAGCTGTTGGAACTCTTTAAAACGTGTAGGATAAAGTGGATTTTAGGATCCTCAAATTAATCGTGGAAGATTTTGAAGGTTGAAAAACGAAAAAAGAAAACTAATTAATTCCAAAAGTAAACCTAATAACCACGGAAACAAAGTATGTTTTCCTTTCACGAATATAATTAAATACCACTTTATGGTTGAGTTTCATAAAAAAGTTTAAACGCGACCGCACATTAAAATCCTACCGTTCTAAAAATAAAATGAGTGTACTGTATACCGACTTCAAAGGAAAGGTAAATGAGTTTAACAATGCATCCCCGATCATATTGTTTATTGGTTAATTAAAGATTATGTTTTGCTTGAGTAATGGTAGAGAGGAGCTTCGTGCTTCGGCTTTGTTTTCGGTAAACTTCGGAAAGTCTCGGTTTTGGGGGTAAAATTGTTGTTTTGGCTGATGACGAAGGCTTATCAAGCCTATTATTAAGGTTTTTTGGCAAATCTCTTATCAGACATTTTTTTTGTAAATGTACAAATCCAGTGAATCATGGCCAATATCACCTTGCTGTCATGAGAAAAGCAAAATCTATTGTATGTTGCACATTTCTTTGCCTCCTTCTGTTGGCATTTTAACTCACTGGACGAGAGAAAATAGCCGTTTGTTCCCGCTGTCATTCATACATTGATGACAGTCGTTACGGGTAGTCAGTAGCCCAAAAGTGTGACAACTGGTCTTACCAAGGGGTGTCATATTGCCCAGTAACTGGGTTATGGAGGACAGATAGGCAGTCGCTTCATCTAAAAACCTGGTATTCAGCTGCATGCGATTAGATTGGAAGCTGACCCCAACATAGTTAAGAGAAGGCTAGGCAAATTGATTGAACGAGAGAAAATAGAATGGTATTATGGAGGTCAAGTACTTATGTAGCAAGAACATTAACGATACATTAGGATATCGTACAGTTACATTTAGCAGATCACGTCATAATGGTGTACAATCAAAAAGGAGGTCACCCAAAAACCCTGGCCTTGTACATCGTAAAGCCGAATGTTGCCGAAAATTACCGAACATGCATTCAAAGAAAGTTAAGCGGCGAATATACAAGACATGCCAGTAACTTGCACAAGAGTATGCAGAGTAGCTTGCATGCCAATGTGACATACCCATGGGCATGGTCATTTGAATAAAATGTTGAGACTTTAAAAGACCATGAGGCGGCGTTTGTTTCGCCATTTCTCTTAAAGGATTAGCTAGGAAATGCATTGACGTATAAAAGTGTCTTAGAAGATCTACTTACAGAAATAAATGCTAGATGCTTCGATTTGTTGACCATTTTCAATTTTCTTGTTTCATTTAGGTATGTCAAACACTGTCCTCTCATACCTATCGTCACTGTAATTTGAAAACATTGTAAAAAAAGTCAATTATTTTTAAAATAGTAACCGTGGAGTTACTTGCCGGCTCCAAAGGAAACGACCAATTGGAACTGTGCACCTAGCTTCTGCCGTTGCAAAAGTGCTCATGTAGGTTTATGTGAAATTAAATATTTTTGCGCGACTTGCAGTGCTTTTGTGTCGCGTGTCGTGTCGCGCCTGTTTGTAGGAGCCTTTATGTCGCGTGTTGCGTCGCGCCTGTGTGTACATGCCTTTACCAATCAAAAACTGTTATTGCACAACGGCATGCAAGCTACTTGCAAACAAGTGTGCAAGAGACTGGCATGTGCTTTCCATGGCTTTACGCCGAACTGAACTTCGGCCGGCGCGGGGATACCAATCTTGATCCAACGTTAAATGAGATGACTCATACAACGATGCTTCTGTAAATACAAACCAGTTGGTTTCAATCACTTTGTTTAGACTTACAAGGGTCATTGGGTAATTAATTTCACTAATGTGAGATTTATCACTTTTGGTAAATTATTGCCATAATATTTCGTGATATTTCTTCTTTATTAAAGAGTTTTTATTGACTCACAGAGACCATTTTTGCTTGACGACTTTCCACAAATGTGTTTCATTGAATTAAAAATTACAAGGAGAATCTTTTTACCTAGATGCGGTTTTCTAGGTAGTCTTTGTACGTTTCTCTTTATTCTAATCCGACATATAATAACATCACGAAGTTCCCTGAAGGGTTAGACAGAGGTCTACCCATAGTACACCCACATTTCACCAGTTAAGGCTCCTACAAACAGGCGCGACGCGAATCGCGAGCGACACAAAGGCACCCCTCGTTGCGCGACTTGCGGTGCCTTTGTGTCGCGCGCGATTTTATCGCGTGTCGCGCCTGTTTGAAGGAGCCCTTATGTGTAAGTCCCATGTAATAGGGGAGGAGCCTATGCCACAAATCCAGACTCCGGACTCCTACTAAGAAATTCCAGATGGAAATGCCCAATAACACTTTTACCGACCTGGGAACGAACCCTGGACCTCATGCTCAGCAGTAACGCTTGCTACCACTGGACCAACGAGGCAGTCAGTCTAGTCAGAGTTTCCATTAAACTTAGATTCAGAATTCGCATTTATAGGATGTATTTATGGAAGTGGACAAAAGAAACAAACTTGCTCTACCTAACATAAATTAGGTTGGAACCCAAATCCGATTAAGTATAATTCGAATTTTAACCCGAAAAAAAGAATCTGTCTAAGCTCAAATGATTAAATTCCGCTACAATACAAATTCGCAGCCTTGTGACAGAAACGCGTGCGGATTCACGTGCAGTATCGATCGAGTATAAAGGCGGCGCTCCACAGCAGCCCACGGCTAAGCTACGCACGCAGCTTCGCTTTGTATGATAATGTGTATTGGAATTAAGTTTTTAAGGTAATTTTCAAGTTATGAAAAAACAAACTAAATATTATATTATACGATACAAAGTTCAAATTCCATTGCACCCAAAAACTTATTAGATAGGACCTTTTTGTTACAAATGGCCACGCAATAATTAACTTAAAATACATTTCACTAAAGTAGAGAACTGAGTAAGTGACGATGGAATGTAAATTATCTGAGATTATGAACACTGCTATAGTCGAGAGATCGTTCACTGCCACCCACGGCCACGCTGTGAATGCGTTGCTGGCCAACAAATAAACCGCGTAACTAACTGCGCATTTACATAGGCTTAAAGATATTTATTCTCGTAAAGAACAAAAATAGTTCACTTAAAATATGATATTATATAATAGATCATACACTTATACTATTACATCATTACTCCGTGTGTCGATAATAAATAAACTGAGAGCGATAACAAAATATATTTCAATAGGGTTCTAGTGAAATTAAGTTACATTAGGTCGTTCTCCGGAAATTCCTTAGAATTCGGGCAATAGACCAAGTGTAATTGAACGGGTTCGAGGTTGTTCGCTTATTCGAGTACCCTCCAACCCGCACTGGGCCCGCGTGGTAAATTACGGCCCACTCTTTCTCACCGAGAGGAGGCATGTGTCTCAGGAGTGAAAACATTATAGTCTGATTATGCCATGAGGACAATCTGTTCCAGCTTCATCTTTGCGGTTACCCGAATTCGGATATCCGACGCCAGTATTCCTTTCGCTTCTATCAGTACTTTGCCAGTCGTCACAATGAGTAGAAGAAGAAGAAGGGAGAAAAAGAAGAAGGGAAGAAGGAGAAGGGAAGGCGGGCGCAGATACTCGACTTCATTCAAAGTACTGGTACTCGTTAGCCCGTATTCTAGACAGTGTCCGAATTCGTGTAGTCTTTCGAGCACCCGAATACGGGCTAACGACCAAGTGTAATTACGCCTTAAGGCTGACAGGCGCGACGCGACGTCGTGATGCGATTCTGTTAGAACAATCCCCATGAAGTTTTCATAGAAATTGTTCGACTAAAGTCGCGTCGCGTTGTCGCGTCGCGCTTGTCTGTCTCCTTTAACGTGGCGAACGTTTCCGTGCACATCCCACGTCGCAGTGGACAGTCGACTTTATCGATGAGTGATCGATATTCGATGCTTCGTATCGAATGACACTATCGTGCACATCACCTGCTGATGTTCAGCTGTTTGCAATGGCGTAATTATAATAATTATGACCCAACATAGTTGAGAAAAGGTTAGGCAGATGATGATTTGTTAATATTTCATTATTAGGTTACACGAGGTTCGTTTGAGTTAATCTGGGTTTGTAAATACGGAAATTGCATTTGATTTGGTTAGTAGGTAAGTAATGAAGTAAAAACACGTTTGGTAGCTGTTGTATTAGTTATATCTTGATTAGAGACGAAAAGGTCATGATGTACTTTTTAATGACGATTGCATGAAGATTTTGTAGCAATATATGTATTTTGAATTATAAGAGCATGCATGGAGTTTCTTGCCCGTTCTTCTATACAACGTGTAACGTTAAATGCGCAAGACCTCTTAAGAGGTCATTGTACTGATCATTATGAACAACTTTTACTATGGGGCCAAACTTGAAATCGCAAAAAAAACAGCTGTTTAGTACATTTTGACAAGTTGATTGAACAACGGATTTTTTTTTCTTTTTGCGATTTCAGCTTGTGTCCCATAGTAAAAGTTGTTCATAATGATGAGTACAATGACCCCTTAAGAGGTTTTGTGCATTTAACGTTACACCTTGTATATGAATCAAATACGCTTTGGAATTGTCGCAACTAGTTTCATCTTTCTGACTGAACAACTCCTTGACAATTCAACAGTAAGTACACACGACGACATATCAAGCTAAGCATTTCCTGTTTTGGTTGACCTCGCATTATATAGACTTTTCGTACAATGAGAAGTCAGCTTATACTAAAAATATATAGCTTGCTATGTCGTCGTGCGTACCTATTATGGTAATTGAAATAAATGGAGTTTGTGTTTTACACAAACAAGAGTAATAAAAAGATAATGGAGGACTTAACCCTTTTCGGCCGTCGCGTCGTCCTCAACCCCCCTTTGTCATAAGCTGTCTTTTCCAAAGCATCAATAAATTCTTTGGTCCAGGAAATCTCTCTTCATTTTCTACCAACTCTCATCATCTGCCTAGCCTTTTCCCAACTATGTCGGGGTCGGCTTCCAGTCTAACCGGATGCAACTGAATACCAGTACATGGAGCGACTGCCTATCTGACCTCCACAACCCAGTTACTGGGTAATACAATACCCCTTGGTTGTCAGACTCTCGGGCTTCTGACTACTCGTAACGAATGTCAAAGATCCACGAATTACAGCCGGGACCAAGGGCTTAACGTATTTTCCGAGGCACGGGGGGGTCACGGTATGTGAAGATGGTCACCCATCCACAGACCAACCGCGGCAAGCGCGTAGCTTTTCTACCAACTCTATATAGTATGCAACAGCTACGTGAGAACCAGTATGTCCTAGAACTGAGAAATTCGAAGGCATGTGACGTCCGCCATCCCGCATTGGGAGCCGCGTGGTAGATTATGGCCCACTCCCTCTCACGGAGAGGACGCCTGTGTCCCAGCGGTGGGAATGATATAGACTGGTTATGTTTATGGTTCATCTGGTTAGACTGGAAGCTGACCCCAACATAGTTGGGAAAAGGCTAGGCAGAAGGATTGATGCTTATGGTGCTGGTGGATTGTTCTGCCGCCTTAAGTAAAAAGAGCGCATCTGAGGAAAGGGAATAGAGGAAAATGAGCCTTAATGGGTGGTGCCTTTTTGTTCCATTAAGGCTCATTTTCCTCTATTCCCTTTCCTCAGATGCGCCCTTTTTACTTAAGGCGGCAGTGTTGATCTTTGATCGCATATTATGGTACAGTAACCGGCGATAAATATTGCACATCGACCTTTGGAAAGAGACAATCGGCTAATTTCTGCTTCGTAGAGCGTTATCTCTGTCGCACGAAATACAATCAGTCCGGTATCTATTAGGAGCTGTTAAAACAATTATGATTTGCTTCTTTTGATAATTATTTTTATTCTTTGTATAAAATGGTTTTGTGTAAAAAGGTCGATGTGCAATATTTATCGCCGGGTACTGTAAAGCGGTTTCATTGCTCCGGTTGCCACAATCCGTTAGTTCCTCTTCACAATTATTGCATCCGCGAACGGAACAGTCCATGCAGTAGGATGACCCATTACCTATTTGAGTGTCAGTGTGCGCACTCGTTAAGTGACATTGAACTGAACTGACACTTGAAGTACCCAGGTACACGATAGTGGCACTTAGCCATTATTGGCACGTAGGTACTACTGTAAATTCCGCTGTAATAGGAAGTTACTAGAGTAGTAGAGTGGTACTTAGCTGGCAATTTTAATGCCGGATTTATTACAAAATAAAAATGCAATTTCACGGTATCTGAACCGAGTGAATTCAGTTTTTTTTTTCAGTGATGAATTAGGTTTTAGTTTCAGGTGAACACTGCCATTTTAAACGAGAAAACGTGATGAACTAAACTGGTTGTGATTGCAGGTCTACCACCATCATTTATTTTCAATTTTTCGGGAATAAACATACATAAAGTGTTTCCGGTTTCAGGTTATTACCTAAAAGATGACACACGCGGAGTACACAAACAAACTGGCCAAGTGCGAGTCGGACTCGCACTCGAAGGGTTCCGTACCACAAGGCAAAGCGCCGAAAAAAAAACACGTTTGTTGTATGGGAGCCCCCCTTAAATATTCATTTTATTCTGTTTTTAATATTTGACGACACGGTTGGCGCAGTGGCTGAGCGATCGACTGCTGCGCTGCGTGTCGCGGGTTCGATTCCCGCACGGAACAAATATTTGTATTGCCTACAGGTAGTTGTTCCGGGTCTGGCTGTTTGTGTATGTGAGTTTAAATGTTTGTAAAAGCACCCACGATACAGGAGTAATTACTAGTGTGGGGCAACGTTTAAAAAAAAAATATTTGTTGTTATAACTGCAACAGAAATACATCAACTGTGAAAATTTCAACTGTCTAGCTATCACGGTTCATGAGATACAGCCTGGTGACAGACAGTCAGACAGACGGACAATGGAGTCTTAGTAATAGGGTCCCGTTGTTAACCTTTGGCTACAGAACCCCAGAAACAACGTGAAACCAAGTTATTAGCCAGATTGCCTTACACATAAATGTAATTCTATTTTATTCTATTGATTCATGTGGCATGGTTTTATAATAACAGTACTATTATCTTAATTTATACTACCTACCTACATAACTAAAATGTAGGACAATGCCCAAACTTTTTTTCGTCCGTAAAAGTAAATCAATAAATTACACCAACAATTTATAGATTTTATAAATCAATCTATAAAGTCGCTTTTCGTATCTGACTATGGGACCGCGCCGTTCTTCCTAAGCGACAGATTTTGCTACAGTTTTCACCATCATTTAGAGAATTTATTCCGGAAGGGTTATGAGTATACATGACCCTATTACTATTAAACTTACATAATATCCTAACTAATATTATAAATGTGAAAGTAAGTTTGTTTGTTTGTTACGTTTTCACGCTAAAACAGCTGAATGGATTTGGACAAAATTTGGCACATGAGTAGAGCATGACTCGGAGAAGGACAGAAGCTAGTTTTCATCCTCTATCGCAGACGAAGTCGCAGGCAACAGCTAGTAGGTAATAAAAAAATCTCAATGTTTTGTCAAGTCGTAAAAACCATGCAAGGCTGGAAGCCTACACACTAAGTCCGTAAACGAAGATACGGGCCCGTCGGAAAGACGTTCGAAACTTCGGAGTGAACACGACTTCCTATTAATTAACTTTTTCAGACGTGTCAAAACACATTAGGAGTAGGTACATCTGTCAAATCGTGATGTCAATCATTGTTAGGTCGGGCACTAAACTAATCGTTATGTCCATAGTGATACGGAGTAGGAATCGCCCGTAAAGTAGTTTTCGAGCTTGAGGAGTAAAGAAGGGGCAGGTCGCTAGTTTACAGCAAGTTATTAAACCGGAACCCATAAATCAGAAAGAAGTCTGCACTGACAAGATAGAAAAGTATTAATTATGCTATTAATTGCCGATGTTATGCTGATTATATCAACAATAACAATAAAAAGAAAAATATACGTCTACTTAGAAATAATAACGACTTATTGAGGAAAACGGATGCTTTTAACCTAGTCATTTACATTAAATAAAATAAAAAAATAAAATACATTTATTTCGAGCAACCATAACTCATATATAGAGTGCACAAACGCAATAAAACATAATAAAAATAAAGTACCTAACAATAAAAATAAAATATCTGCGAAAAAAAACGTAAATAAAATTATTCAATTTCGCCTAAAATGAAACACAACAATAAGCGATAATATTTTGTTTACTTTCAGTTGAATTATAATCTATTTGTATCTGTACGATCAGTTTATTCGGTAGATCACTAAGAAATTGATATTTTTTACCGATAGCAAAAACCTAGTACCTAACTCATTTTCTATACTCAACACCGTATTTGTCACAAGTAACTTATTGGACCAACATAATTCACTGCCAAATCTGGACTTGGGGCCAAGATTTGGTATTGGTTAGTCTAGTAGCCGTTGAAGAATGACTAACAATGTAAACATACATACAAAGGGACCAATGATCATAATTCTGCCACTAACTAGAGCCAATGTAGGCAAGTAGCTAAGTAGCTCCAATGTTCAAGTGTCTTGCTAACGAGGAAAGTGAAATAAGTAGGAAAACGACACTTAACTTAACCTAGCACGAGCTATGGCGCCATACACTTGACATTTTAGAGGTATGAGAGGCTTGGTTAAACGTTCCTTTTCCTCTATAGAAAAGGGAGGATCCTTTGACTAGACGGGTGTTGTGTCTGGTGGGCTACTAGGTACCTGATGATTGTTGTCGGGGTTCTGTATCGCGCGAAAATCTCCAATATCACGATGTAGTATCAACATCAGTGTAAAAGTGTATGAACATAAAATTTAACAAAAATAATCAATTATTTAATTGACGATCACAAATTGCAATACTTACCTCCCATTTATGAAATAAAAACGTCCTCACAAAAATAATTATACGATGACCTATTTTCCAAAGCATTAAATGATTATAAATAATGCTTTTGTTTTTTTTTTATAAATATAATAGTTGAAAATTATAACCACACTTCCGAATTAGGTCTAAGATCTCTATATATAAAAATAAATATGTGGTTTATTGATCTTCAACATTTCCGCCGAAAGACGTTCACTGCTCAGCTCGTTTATCTACGTTTTTGCTACGTTCATCCGCTGGATGTGAAAAGCACAAACCTTGGGGGCGAGCCCAAGGTTTGTGCTTTTCACATCTAGCGGATTCTTGCGGCCTTGGAATGTGGCAGTGCGCACATATTGCTCGCAGAACGGATGGCCGATGGAGCCGAAAGGTTCTGGAGTGGCGACCTCGTACCGGAAAGAGGTAGGGTTGGCAGGCCTCCCACAAGATGGACCGATGACCTAGGGGCCTAGAAAGGCCACTTTAGCAGAATCATAAAAGGATAACATAATTAATCATAATAGACAGTTAACTGTTAAGTTAATCGTATCAAATCCCATTGGTGAAGGAATTTCACTTATTTTTTTTCTCTGTGCTAAAATACCAATCAATTCAATCCAAATCCAATCCCAATCTCTTTGATTATACCTACGTAGTGCAGCGAAAAAAAGAAAAACACGGACTGTCTTCGCCATATTATGATTCATAATGTTATCCTTTTATGATTCTCTCAAAATGACCTTTTTAGGCCCCCTGGTTTATTAATACTTAAAGTAAACACTACATAGTAAGAAATTAAACAATAAAAACAATTATTACGTTAGTGTCATGACTCCCAGTCTAAAAACAGAATCTAATACATTTTGTTTCGAAGCAATTTGTTTACAACATGCACACATGAAAACTGTAATTACAGAGCTTTAAATGTCACGAACTTCACATGACACGAAATTTTTGTATAAAGTGTTATTTTCAGACATCTATAAAACAAAATGTAAAAGGTTGTTGACATGAATGTTATTGTAATTGTACAGACGCCAGCACATCAAGCTACTACACTCTGTCAAATTTCTTTAATAGATTTTAAACTTAATCGCTAAAGCATAAAGTTCAAAGTTGATTGGGCAATTTTGACAGTTTCGGGTAACTTGATCGATCGAAGGTATATCGTGGTTCGTGGATGGGTGCCCATTAATTACATGCCGAGACCTCTCTGTACCTCGGAAAACACGTTAAGTCGTTTGTCCCGACTGTCGTGTCGTTAGATCTTTGACAGTCGTTACGGGTAGCCAGATACCCAAAAGTTTGACAACCAGTCTTACCAAGGGGTGGCACCCGATCGACGCGCAAACTGTAACCATGACACACACACACACCCCCTCACACACACACACCCCCACACACACACACACTCACACACACACCCCCACACACACACACACACACACACACATACACACGCACATGATGCTAGACTCCCAAGGGTAGAAATTTTTCGTAGGTTATAAAAAAAATCAGCTGCAACATGATGCTAGATCATGAGTGAGTTTACGCGTCCATATCACTGCCATCCTGTAGATAAAAAACCAAGCCTGTCTTATCCGTTCTAACTCCAATGCAACTACTAATTACAACAATATACAATTTAAATAATTTACAGTTTATCTTCATGCACCGTTTACCTCTGAATGGAGCCTTGAAGTTAATAGTAACAATTAAAATAAAAACCGTTCGCCATGACACCGGAAGTATCGTTAATTAACAGGATATAACGTTACAATGCATCGTTAAATCATAGTTTAGTCATAGGAAAGATTAGACTATTGTAGACTAGTGTAGTTATAGCGGAACGGATTGCGAAATATAATGTGTTGATTGTTTAATGATTTGTAAGTTTAGTAGCATTATTTTTGTGTTGAGAAATGGCTAGAGAGAGAGAAGAGAGACAGAGAAGAGAGAGAGAGAGAGAGTATTCTATTCTATTCTAGACAGAATTATTGAAACTGTAGTTTTTAAACTGTAGCCTGCCTAACCTTTTTTCAACTATGTTGGAGTCGGCTTCCAGTCTAACCCTTACCGGATGCTACTGAATAACCCCTTCAACTGTCAAGACATCTCCTAGATATCGGTAACAATAGAAAAAGTAATTGTGTCTGATTAGTGACAGTTGAGCTATTATTTACACAAATCTGGCCTCCACAACCCAGTTAATGGGTAACACGGTATCTCTTGGTAAGTATTGTTGTCAGACTTTTGGGCTTCTGACTTGTAACGACTGTCATAGATCCACGAATGACAGTCGGGTTTGTGATTTGTAGGTAATAGTGGAAACTATATTTTCGTTGTTTCCATTTTGTCTGTTTGTCATTGAAATTGTACATTTCAGTTTCAACTCACAATATTTGTTTTACTTCAGCGATTTTTTATATAGGAGAATGACAATAGCTCTGTACACTTGGTGTACCGTTGACGTTTCGAGTACTTTCTCATAAGTAGACTTGGTGTACGTTTGAGGGGTTAGTACTTGCATTAAAGAGTTTTGTCCGATGGAAGGCTTGCTTGTCAAGAAGTAAAAGTTATATTATTAACGTACTAGCAGCGCCCCGCGATTTTACCCGTATAAGTTTCAATCCCGTGGGAATATCGAGATAAAAACTATCCTATGTTCTTTCCCGAGACTCAAAACTATCTCTAGACTCTACTCTCTAAATCGGTATTGCTGTTTAAGCGGAACCAGGTAACAGACAGACCGACACACTTTCAATATTAGTATGGATTATTATCATCACACTTGTATTTTCCGAAGGGTAAAATAGAGATGTACTTATATTATACCTAATTTCGCCAGTTATTTTTAAGTCTCATGTAATAAAAGGCCATCGACCGAGCACAACTCAGACTCCGGGACGCTACTGGAATTCCAGTATTGCTAATACGCGCACCCGAGGTCAAAAACTCTTCCCGCATGATTTGCGTGGCGTTAACCCTTCTTATCACTCGGATATTGGGCTTACTTTGTGATAAGTATCTATATGGTAAAGTCTCCTGCAAACAGGCGCGACACGCGCGCGATTTTATCGTGTGTCGCGCCTGTTTGAAGGAGCCTTAACGCTTACCAACCATGTCGGTCGCGGTACTCCAACATTCTCGTTAGTAATGATGTTCGTTAATAGATCAGAGATCTCATGGGATAATTCACAGTTGAAATGACTGTCAACTCTTAAAATAGACAAAGTCGGTAGTTAGGTGAGACAGCTATGTATAGTAAAGAGCATTACTATTACAGTTATACTCATCACTTTTGCTTAACTGGAAAGCCGTACCTACCTGAGGGTGAAAGAAAGAAAGAAAAGAAAGAAAATACGTTTATTTGCGGTAAACATGACGCAAAAAAGAACAAAACAAAAAAAAAACAATATGAAAGGTTGACATGCGTCACATCCACGCAAAACGGCTATCGCTCAGCATTATGCTGCGACCCTATGCAAGACAGAGCCCCAGCGCTGGTTTTCAGCGACAGCCGGCGCCGACGTGATGACGTCGCACGGTGCAGCAAACAATTATAATTTATCAAAAAGTATTATGACAAATTATTTATAATTTTAAGCAACCAGTTATTAAAACGCTTTACTGGTATAGCGTACAAAAAGCAAAATAATACAATTTAATGCTTGCACAAAGATGCGGGTTCCCGGCAAAGACAAGTCGGTACCAATCGGTGCGGGTGAAATAGCCCCACATATTTATGCGCTCAAACATAAAGAAACAGGTAAAACATGTAACCGTTTTATTCCGAAGATCAACCTGCAGAGACCAGGGGGGCAATTGCGTAATGCGCCTGCCACACACTCGACGAGTGGCATGGGAAGTAACGAGGAAAGGAGGCAGAGACATAGTGTGGCAACATTACTCGTCATGCCACACGTCATGCTCCTCGTCCTACTCACTGCTCCCTATTTTGTCGGTTTTTGCGCGCGAGTCAAAGGACCGGCAATACGAGTGCGAGTGGCCGGCCACATAATCGCGCGGTCGCAGTCTGCATGGAGCGCTCGCGCAAGACGCACGCGTATGCAAAATTGGAAATTATGTCGTAGCCAAGCGTGGAATGGTCAAATGAAAAGGTGTTAATGTTTATTGATTTGTAGTACGGTAGGTATAATAAGTCACTATGTCAAGAATTAGTCTAACAAGAAAAGTTGTATTTATTAGTTATCTAAAAATGCATAGCACGCACGCTGCCACCGTTTCAACGTCCATTGTCTCACCAAGGCAAATGACAAGTGAGGAGCGTCGCGATTAATTGCGCGAGTAGAGCAGTGTGTGGGCAGAGAGGGCAACATCGCGGCAAATCACGGCAGCGCGAGGAGCATAGCGATGAGCAGCGCAAGGAGCATAGTCTGGCAGGCGCATAACACATTATCAATCGGAATCGGAAGGAACACGGGTGGGTTTTAGTCAGTAAGAGTCTGACACTCCCTTCCGCTCCACCCTAGAGCGGGAGGGGTCATTTGATGATTTCCCATCCTCAAAAAAAAAGCACCCTTTTTCACCGCCCCCGCGAGAAACGAGCTGCGAGTACCTACGTGACGCGACAACGGCCATGACCGATCACTCGCTGGTATGCATATGTGAGTCTCTCAGGCAGTGTTCTTCCCGCCGAGCGAGCGTCGTTGAGCGAGTACTCTCTTTGATAACTCCTATATTCGCTGCGACAAACGAGTACTCGATGTGAACAGTCAGTGATCAACTAAGTATAAAATTAATATACAGGGTGGCAGAAACATCGTTGCGCGTCCATGGATTCACGATTCAGCAGATGATTCTGATCCGTTGAAATGGATTCAACAGATGATTCGGCACCCCATAATTGCGTAACACACTATTGTAAATCACGCAATGAATGTTGCTGAACTGTCAAAATGAAACCTATTGCTACTGATAGTTCGTTACGCAGTTACCCCGCTGATCCGTTGAAATTTTTCATCGGTCATAAAAGGAATGCTATTTCATACATTTTGAACGCGTAGGTATTGCACTCTTCTATGAAACAGCACATTTTTTTTTTGATAATTTACGAGTAATACACTAGGGGGTCTCGACTCTTGAATCATGATTGTGCTGAATTCATGATTACAGTTTGTGCGTCAATGTCCCTGCCACACTGTGTGTATCTCTGTTAGTTACACGGGACCCAGAGGACCTTTAATCTTTTGTACGTATCTTGAGCGAGAAAATCATTGATAGCTTGTCGCCTTGTGGTGGGTCCATGTGCCAGAAGGTTCCTTTAAGGAAACGAACCAGAATAACATCAAAGGCGAGTACCAAGAAGCATTTTCCTTATTCTGTTGAGAAAACATGTTAATTCCTTGAGGACCGATAAGAAACACGTGTATCTTGTAAAAAGGAATGATTTATAGGTCCTTTCCCTCAAAATTACCACTCGAAGCAAATAGCGGTAAAGTGTCAGGTATGAAGACTTTAATTATACAAAACGAAGTAATACATGCTTGCCAACGCCTACATAATTATAATGTCTGCCAGTGCCAATGACCCAAAATTCTCATAACATCTAAAATTCACTTCGCTTCAAACTAGACGTTACCTAAACATTTGTTCATCATCTGCCAGCTTTTCCCAACTATGTTGGGTTCGGCTTCCAGTCTAATCGTACCAGATACCAGTATTTTACATGGAGCGACTACCTATCTGACCTTCACAGCCTAGTTACTGGGTAATACGATACCCCTTGGTAAGACTGGTTGTCAGACTTCCGGGTTTCTGATTGCCCATAACGACTGTCAAAGATCCACGAATAACGGCCGGGACCAATGGCTTAACGTGCTTTCCGAGGCACGGAGAGGTCTTGGTACATACCAAGACCCCCACTTTACATGAAGATGGTCATCACCCATCCACGGACCAACCCCGCGGTTGGTCCATGGTTGGTCAAGCGTAGCTTAAAGTAATCGATCGACCCGTGGGTCTGTTAGTACTTAGCCACAAGCCCCCCTCCCCTACCCAACATACATACCTCTCTACACTACCTAAATTGTTAGATTAGATTTATTTATTTCTGAGTATATGATTTATCATTATTATTGTTATTTTTTAAATTCCAGGTTACAAAGTGGAAGCCCAAAAGTTAGATAACCAGTCTTACAGAGGACTATCCCAGTTTTACCCCGTAACTGGGTTGTGGACACTTGTGGAGATCAGTTAGGCAATCGCTCCATGTTAAATATTGGTATTCAGCTGCATTCGGTTAGACTGGAAGCCGACCCCTACGCAATGTAGTTAGGAAAGGGCTAAGCAGATGATGACTGCAAAGTGAAGATTGGCTTACTTCACTCTTTATAAAAAGGAAAAAAATGTATGTTAAGAGTTCTACTTAGATATTTTACGCCCTTAAAACAGCATTCAGTAATTTGATCAATTCATCCCATTTGATATGCTTTCCATGTCACAGGGATAGGCTGTCACAATTGTGGAAAAATTTACAAGTGGGTATTTCATATAGATCTTTATATACACCCTATGCATCTAGTTTCATCAATCCACCTGTACAAAGCTCGTGGCAATCTACTTTTACTGGTCGAAATCTCAACGCAAGTTCTTTTCTTTTTATTACGAAGAGGACCTGCTCTTGACGTCAATCTTGCCTGGTCGAAAGCGTTGGATGTAGTCTACAATGGAACGAGCAAGCCCAGAAGATGCCTGTTCACTCTAGCTTTGAAGGCTAACAGTGTCTGTATTCCCCTCCACGTCTAACTATAAGTGGAGGGGATTACAGACACTGACAGAGAGTTCCTCATTTGCTCCAACATCTTTAACCATCAAGATCACACGTGCCTTTAACATCACGGTCTGGTTAAATAAATAAATTACAAGAAAATAATAAGTATTCATACTTCACAAGAAATAATACATATTACCTTGACATGAGGAACACAATATCGAGATGTCATGTCGTGTCCACGATCAATGTGGTTTTGAATATGATATCTATTTATTTTATTATATACCTACACCTGTCACTTACAGGGTACATTGGTTGGAATTTCTTAATAACAGCCGGGAGTTTGAATACCCCCGTGGCCGTTGGTTCTCCCGCTCCGTCTCTGAATATCATATTCTCAAATTACCATAATCGCAAATCATCTGCACATTAACAAAACATCACATTATCAAAACATCATATTCTCAAAACAACATATTCTCAAAATATCATGATCTCAAAACACCACATTTGCAAAAAACACCATTCGTAATACATCAATTCGCATATTTATAACGCCTAATCTCTCTCCGGTCGGATGCCCGTCACATCGGGCTTTGAGAGTGATAGTCCGGGAGCCGGTGACAGTAAAATTGCACTTACACGGATTCTAAAGTTTCGTATACGAATAAATAGTATTTAATTATAGGTACAAGATGAGCCCGGTGTGCCAGGTCTTATCCTGGCAGAAGTATTTTTAATTTTTTTTTATATTTTAAAAAATTCCTAATAATTTGCACTTACACGGATTGTGATGTTTTATATATCATTTTATTGCAAATTTTGTGTACTTTCTAAAAAACTTGGTGTGACAGCTCTCATCCTGGCAGAAATGTCTGTCACACCGACTTTTAATAATGAAAGTTCAACAAATTTTGCACTTATCGCGGAATTAGGTTTTCTTGGTTTTAATCTCTTCCTTTCTACTTCTACTCTTGAAATATCTCGGTGTGACAGCTCAAAACTTGGCAGAAATATCTGTCACACCACTTTGTATTACGGCTTCAACACCTGAAAATCATGAGAATGATGCATACCTACCGAAATAAATTAATACCAGCAGTGCGATTCTGTAACCATCTCACCGTGAAAACTTAGGTGAAGTGAGCGTGGAGTGAACTGGCAGTGTCATCTTACCAGATACTAGGGATTGACCAAGCATACATTTACAATCATAATCGAGATTTTAATAATATTTTATTTAGCCTAATCCTATTGATATTTTTATATAATTCAAAGCTAGTATTTTAGTGGTCAAAACATTAATATTTTGTGGGGTTTTACTTACAATAAAATAGCAAAACAGAAGCGCAGTCAGAATCGCAATCCTGTTTTTTTTTATTTTTTCCCTAGTCTAGTAAGTCCTTATATAGACTGAGGCGCGAGCGCGTCACGCACGAACAGTAAATAAAATTAAAACATTTACGTTTATGACAGCTAGACTGATGAAAATACGCATCGACATTGTTTGGTTATTATGAGCAATTGTAGATCGAGTCTAGTAAAGACTGCGACGATGTTCAGCGTTGTTATTAACCCAAATCTATTGAATTAGAAGAGATAACCGAGTGTGTCAAGTCATCGAGTTGACGTGTCGGACGACGTGCCGGCTGACGTGTTAGACCACGCACAGTGAATTGCAGAAAAATACACCTTCTTTCCAGTTTTCATCCATATAGCGCCAATAGTATCCGAGTAAAATGGCAATGGAACGAACGGACAGACTAAAAACACAATTATTAAAAATCTTTATTTTAATAATTCGTTCCAAAATGATAGACATTGTGGGATAGATGTTCATCCACTTTTGGACATGGGCGTCCCGCGAGTGTCGGTACATCGACCGGTCCTGTGATTCTCATATCCAGCGGATTTCAGCCAGTCATAACGTAAGCCCAGGTACGCAGGGACAATTTTATCCCGCGGCGATTTTTTTCGCACCCTAGATTTTCAACGCACTGCTCACCGCCGAGAGTTAAAAATCCAACAGTGTGTTTTTTGACGCTCTGGGATAAGCTCTGTTGGGTTCCCAATGCCCGGCTCAACACCGAGAATTGAAAATCTAATGCGCGACAAAATCCCGCCGTAATATTTTAAGTCCGTGTGAACGTGTTTTTTTTTTCTGAAAACCAAGTACAACTGTATTGTTTGAGTTCATACACAGGAAAAGGTATTTAGATTTTTGAAGCCTCAAGAACTAAATTAGAAATAATTTATTTCCTTATAAGTAATCACGTAAATTGTAAAGTTTCTTGCCGCGGTTGGACAGTAGATGGATGACCATCTTTACATACCAAGAACCCTCCGTGCCTCGGAAAGCACGCTAAGCCGTTAGCCCCGGCTGTCATTCGTGGATCTTTGACAGTCGTTAAGGCGGTCTGGATTGTGAAGGTCAAATAGGTAGTCGCTCCATGTAAAATACTGGTACTCAGCTGCATCCGGTTAGACTGGAAGCCGACCTCAACATAGGTGAGAGAATGCTAGGCAGATTGATTTGTTTCCATTATTGTTCTAACACCTCCACCGGTCATTGGCCCCGCTCTGCCTCCGCACAGCACCTTGACCGACCAACGTCAACAGATGTTCCGATGACATTGACTCACGATTTTGACATATGTCAAGGCCAGTGTGACGTAACTGTTGCGTCAGTTTTCACAATATGGCGGCGTAGAATTCCATTTTTAAATACATAGTGAAGTGACGCTCGCGCTCTTGACTAAAAGACGTTTTGGGTATTTTAATCGCGTTTCCGTCATCTGTTGTTTGAAAAAGACCTTTGGTAAGTGGAAAGATGCTTCCTTGTAGGTGACGTAGGTATAGTAATGAAATCTCTGTCTAGATCTGGACAGCAATAGCTGTCCAACCACACAACCATTCGATACGCTTCCGTGTTCAAAAAATTTTATCGAGGGATCAAATCTGAAACTCGAAAATTTTGGCAGTTTTAACCAAATATACGACATTTATTCTTCTGACGGCTATTTTTTTTTCTGGGACTAGGCAAATCAGGTAACCTAAAATGGTTCTTTTTGAATCGGAAACCTGTCGAAAGGTTGATCTTCCTGACTGATACTGATAGGTACTGAGGTGATACGAAAATAGCTCGTACTAAGCTGAAAAGTTTTGCTAGTGAGTAAGATGGTAGCGGAGCTAACGGTTCTTTCCATTCACCCACGTAGATGGGATATGCTGATGAGATATGGGTAACGACCAAAATTTTGACGCATTTGCCCAATCAAAAATCCAACCCCTTTTTCATAAACACTATGCCTGATAGAATTTTACGACAATTAGGTAATAATACTAAATTAAATGGATATTTGTCCAGCATGCCAGAATTATAAAATATGTATATATTTATAAAATTCACAATGTAACCTCAACTTTATAGTTTTTTTGCTACCATTTTGTGCCACTGTAATGTAAATTTCTGTGCAACTTTTGTGTCACTATTGTATAATTGTGTCATTTGCGTCAATATTTTGGACTTCACCCATATGGTGATGATGGGATATGATATGGGGATATGATGAGATATGGGGATATGATGGGGTGTGAGATATGGGGCTATGACGGCATATTTGATGGGGATATGGCTTCTGAATTTAGAAGAAGTAGGACAGTAGCTTACGCTTGTTAAATACATAAATTTTTAGCTTATCTGAGTTTGGCTCCTAATATAATTATATAGTCTGTATTCTGCACACGATCTTATTGTGTTCCTTATATAGCTAGTTATTGGAGCGACTGCTGTTCTTATATTTCTATTGTTATTAATAAGCCTCATTAGTAATTTAAAGAGCCGGAAGCCACTCTGGTATTAGCCGGGATAAATCACAGCAGGTGGGAGAAATGAAATAAGACAATACTATTTAAGAATAGAATTCACTATTCACCTAATAGGAACATTTTTCGGTGGGTGGTAAAAAATAAATGAAAAATCAAAATAAAAAAGCAACTCATGAGTTCATTTCCGTGTCTTCAAGTGTACGATGAGTTATATGTTCACGCAATAAGGTGTAAAATCCTTTGTCTAGTAAAAAAGATTGATTGCCAAAAGTCAATGCTGGCACTTCAAGATCGAGTTTCAAAGTTTAAAATATTTTCTGGCAAACACACAAATATGAATGATTTTTAAAAAGCTTCCTAGAATAATTACGTGTGCAAATGAAATTAGTAGCAACACTTAATATGTATTTGCCGAAGGACCAGTCCGCTTATGAAAACGAATTAGCACGCGAGTGGTTTTTAATATTTCAGTCATCATTATTATTTTTTGTCCTTGACACATATCGGGACCCTGGGATCCCGGACCTTTGGAAGGCGTACCAGAAGCTGAAGCCAACTCGCAGAGGCCTCATATAAAATTTTAAATTATGAGGAGGCACCAACCGACTATTATCCTTGTATGCACTATGCAAGTGCACACAAGGACAACCCCCCTTGGTGCAGGACGATTGCAGAACATGAAAACAAAATATATTGAGCCATCATTATCATTGGCAGCGTTATTCTACCGACTGCTGAGTGCAGACTGCAGACCTCCCTTTTGTGTCATGCTTCCCTGGTCTGTGCGAGTGCCCATCTTCTCTTATTGATATTTCAGTATTTTTCTCAAACTGACGCAACTGAATTACCTAAAGAGATAGATACAATGAATACTCTTTATTATGTACACCATAAAAATTACAGATAAAAATGTAGGATGTTTACAAGGTGTGACACAAAGCGATCTTTTAAAGACAACCTTTGAATGAATTAAGGGAGAAGGAGATTCAATACTGAAGGTAGTCTGTGGTATACCATTTACAAATATATAATAAATACATATACACATAAAACATAATATTGTCTATAAAAGTATACAATAATAATCATGAAAAAAGTGCAAAGATAAAAATATTGTTTATGGAGAGAGATAGTGTTTTTCAGAGGATTTAGATATTCTAAAATGTCGGACTATCGATTTATATAAATAAAAGAACAATATTCATTAGATCAACAAGAAAATTATTTAAAGGCTGTCTTCAGTCTGTCTGTCTTTCAAAGTAGGCCACTTTGCTCAAGTAGGTCATTTTATGTAATAATAACTAGCTTTCACCCGCGGCTTTGACCGGTGTTGTTGTGGAAATGATTCCCTGGGAACGTACTTCCGGGACAAAAGCTATCCTATTTTCGAACTCAAGTCATGGTGACAAATTTAATCCAAATCTGTTCAGCCATAAAGGCTCCTACAAATAGGCGCGACGCGATATAATCACGCGCGACACAAAGGCACTGCTCGTTGCGCGGCTTGTGGTACCTTTGTCTCGCGCGCGATTTTATCGCGTGTCGCGCCTGTTTGAAGGAGCCTTAAAGGCGTGAAATGGTAAAAGATGGACAGGCTGACACACTGACTGAGTTACTGTTGCATTCAATAATATCGGTTTAGAAGTATGGATGAGCATTAATTTTGAATGGACTCAATGCAATATCGACCTACATATTTTGTAGTATTTTAAAGCTTATTCTTGTTCAGCTGTGTCAATCAATCTCCCTAACCTTTTCCCAATTATAATTAGGGTCGGCTTCCAGTCTTAACTGGATGCAGCTGAATACCAGTATTTTACATGGAGCGACTGCCTACCAAACCTCCAAAACTCAGTGTCTGGGTAATACGATACTCCTTGGTAAGACTGGTTGTCAGACTTTCGGGCTTCTGACGACCCGTAATGAATGTCAAAGATCCACGAATGACAGCCGGGACCAACGGCTTAACATGCTTTCCGAAGATGCTCACCCATCCACGGACCAACCGCGACAAGCGTAGCTTAACCCGATCTAACGATCCGTGCGGCTGTTATTACTTGGCCAGAAGCCCCTTGACTTATTTTTACCCTGTTTGAGAAAATACCTTTGC
Source organism: Luperina nickerlii (assembly GCA_963855955.1). NCBI lineage: Eukaryota > Metazoa > Arthropoda > Insecta > Lepidoptera > Noctuidae > Luperina > Luperina nickerlii. Next base: position 7,801,113 of record OY979682.1, read on the forward strand.
CTTTTGGGATTGGCTGGCTGATGACGATGATGAAAAGCCAAGTTTTTAAGTGCCAGATATTTTTTTTTTATAAAAGGTAACAAACCATTGAGAAATCAGCCCTAAGAGTCATTTTGTACAGACGCCAGCACATCAAGCTACGCGAAACTGTCAAATTTGCCCAATCAACTTTGAACTTTATGTTTTAGCGATAAAGTTGAAAATCTATTAAAGAAATTTGACAGATTGTAGTAGCTTGATGTGCTGACGTCTGTACCTTCATAATTACCTCATTTTCTTTGTTAAATCACTACACTACTATTTAACTAATTTAAAACAATAATAGTCGGCATTATTAAAACGAAATTACATAACTTTAACGGTCTACAGTAATCTTCGGGCTGCAGCTGGTACAATTCTGATAAAGACACCAATATTACAGTGAAACTTGCGTTTTTTGCGTTTAGGTCCTGTAACCTCCTTAGGTTACAGGACCTAAACGCAAAAAACGCAAGTTTTGGAAACGATAAAAGTATATGATCGACTACAGTAAACAAAATAAAAAAAATATGATATTCTTCAGGATATAATATACTAGGTAGATATTGTGTTGAAAACATAATACAACTGATTTGATACGATAGAAAAAAATCATGAAGATACCTCTAAAACCTTTATTTTTACAATAAAAGCCATACTAATATACATACAATCATTCTGATTTTTTGTCAGATTATTCTACAAGCAACATACTAAAACACTATTTCTGTTTTAATGTTTTAGTCCAAACAATAGATTTTTGTAATTAAATAATTGCTCCATATTTTGCAATAAATTACCAGGGTTGTGTCATCGCGCTTCTCTTTCTTTTCTATGCAGTCCGACAGTCATTATTATTACAGTAGGTACGTTACTACTCCCAAACCGTTGGTATCATTGATCTAAGAAACTAAAGTGATATGCCATGGAAACACATCATCTAGGTATACTCACATTTTACTGAAGACGGTAGCCATTTCCAAACACAAACCAAATCCCAAAATAAGTCTCAAGAGATTTTCCCTGACATTTTTTTTGGTAGTTATTTGACAGTCAGTGTCATATATCGAAAATACATTAAAGCAGTAAGTGTTTAATGTCAACTAGTCTAAGATATCACTTCGAAAACCCCACTATTAACTGCTGGCTTAACTACAAGTCTTGTGTTTTCAATTCTTTCCTATAAAGAAGAGGGGAAGAGCAGACATACCAATAACACAAAACCAAAGATTTTGATAAAGGATTACAAAATCGCCTAAGCCTTGACGATTAATTACTCCTCAACATTGTACTCCTGGATATTTGGTACATGTGGACAAAGAATATGCGAAAGACGTCCACTGCTGGATACAGGCCTCCCCCAAGCACCGCCACTGCGACCGGTTCTGTGCTTTACGATTCCAGCGGATTCCTGCGGTCTTCACCAGGTCACCGATGACCCACATACCCACACACCGCAGTGCCTTATCACGAACAATCTATTTATAGAAGAGAAGGTATGAAAAAGCATCCTATCACCACAGCAACACAACCAGCACCCTAATGCGTAACACACTATTACCCTCAATTTGAATAATTTTGAAGCATATTTCTAATCCATTGTTCCATATGTTTGAAAAATGTGACTGTTCAACAACGCAAATAACGCAATGAATGTTGTTGAACTGTCAAAATGAAACCCATTACTACTGATAGTGTGTTACGCTTACGCTACGCAATGAGGGTTTTCGTGAAAATTTACGACACCAGTTGGCACCACTGTGACAAGAGGTCTTCCAATATAAAATATATGATGACGTTCATCATTCGATTCATTCATTCGTTCATCATTCAGTCATGACTAAAGAAAATATAGGCTCTTTGACAGATGCCTGGACCTGACGTGCCAGTGCTGCCACCTAGTGAACGTCATTTCAGAAAACCCTCATTATCCTGCTGCTTTCGAATTCTATCTATATAAAACATATCCATCATTTCTCTAATCCTGGCTTACATAACGTTACTCCATCACCGCATCTAGGTCATACAGCAAGCCATAAAAGAGCTATCAAAGTAATTTTGCTATCAAACCGATAGGGTATGGAATATTTCTGGATTTGACATGGCGGATAAAGAAACAATTGAACGAGTGTATTTGTGGAAAATGCCCATTGTTGCGATAACAATGATTATATTGACAGTGTCCGTTTGTAAGGATATTTCCAGTTGTAAGGGAATGGGAGGCAATGTAGTTGTTGTAAGCAACACGGTGTATGTCCTCAGAGATAGCCTGTGTGGTAGGTGCAATTCGGCAAAAACGCACCGGAATAGTCGGTGAGGTTGCATAGTCTACAATACAAATATTTTTTAAATTACCGCTATGGTACCGACAGATAGTTTTTAATATTCTTGCACTATAATATTTTCATATTTCTAGGAAAAAAGGCCTCGTTTTGGTAAAAGTTTGTTAAGATAGCAAGGTAACAATTTTCAAACCAAAAAATTTAAGATATATTATCTGTACCTATTCATCCTACAAGGCTACCTGTTTAATCCAAACTGTTGCTAGGACCTTCACTCCAGTATATACTCTGTTGTATTCACCATTCAAGAGCGCGTGCAAATATCGGTCAACAACACTTGGTCTCTAAGTCAAGGTTGAATCAATCAGTCATTCATTCATTCACTCAATAAATTTAATCCTTCACATCATAATATTTCATTCTTGATCATAAAGCTACATGGTCAATTGCTTAACATAATTATTTACAATCACAATTTTAAGGACTTTGAATAAAATTCTTCATCCGCTATTTCATATGTTCGAAAAATGGATCCTGTGTGTTAAAATTAATAGCATTGCCATTATAAGTTTGTTACGCCATTGGGGTAATGGCGTAACAAACTTATAATGGCAATGCTATTAATTCTAGACTAGACTTCCAAGTTAAATTAAAGGATGACGACATAACCTTCCCAAGTGTACGTTTCAAAACCTGATTGAAATTCGGGTTACATCAGCAAAAAGCAGCATCCAAATCAGTTCAGCAGCTTCCGAGAAAAATGTTTATAGTCTCTCCGATGACTCTTAAAGAAAGGATCACACAAAGGTAGAATTTAAAGTGTTTGCCTGAAGTCATAGAAGGAACAATGCTATTATAATGTTGTGGTGGAGTTACCCACCTAAAAAGTATCTTTGAGCTCACCCTTAAAACTTAGTTTTTTAAGTGGCTGCATCTATGTATATGTCCATCTGTCTGTATGATAGTTGGGATCGACCTCACTAAGTTCCCGTTTTTTCATTTTTCTTATTACAAGAGCGTCAAGATAGCTGTAAACATTAGGCTTGTGATGTGGGTTGATACAGATAACACGTTCCACCAATATGAGGCTTACCTACATGACCTAAAGCGGGGTCACTGTCGGACTGCATAGAAAAGAAAGAGAAGCGCGATTACACAACGCTGGTAATTTATTGCAAAATATGAAGCAATTATTAAATTACATAAAATCTATTGCTTGGACTAAAAAATTAAAACACTAGTAGGTATTTTATTGTGTTACAATAATCTGACAAAAAGTCAGAATGATTGTATATATATTAGTATGGTTTTTATTGTAAAAAGAAAGTTTTTAGAGGTATCTTCATGATTTTTTTCTATCGTATCAAATTAGTTGTATTATGTTTTCAACACACTACCTACGTAGCATATATCCTGAAGAATATCTTATATTTTTCTGATTTTGTTTACTGTAGTCGGTCATATACTTTTATTGTTTCTAAAACTTGCGTTTTTTTGCGTTTAGGTCTTGTAAGCCTCTTAATTTTTAACGTAATTCTTTTGGCAGACTTTTCGCAGATCTATCGCGCAGTTCCGGTTATCGCGTAAAAGAGGTGTGCGTAGGTTTTATCCGACAACCTGCGTGGTTGTCGGATAAAACCTACGCACACCCTATTTTTATCGATATCGCAAATATTATTCAATATATGTACTACATTGTATAGAATTTATGTATCGTCATGTTTATAATTCATCAATTTATGGACGATTTACATTTTTATTAACAAAACTATTCAAAAATATACAAGCTCATGACGTATTCTCGAATGATTATATCTTTTTTTTTGTTATTTCTACGTCAATTATTCAACACCCATTGATCAACTATCACTAATCGGGTATGGATGGCGTCACAACAAGCATGAATATTACTGTATAATCTTATGCATACGTAGGTTAGTATAAATTATTGCGTATGTTTTGTTAGGTGGATTAGAATTCTCACGGACTGAAAACTGAGGCAAGAATGTCTGTATGTCAGACAAAAAGATCATCATCCACCTAGCCTTTTCCCAACTATGTTGAGGTCGGCTTCCAGTCTATCCGGATGCAGCTGAATACCAGTATGTTACATGGAGCGATTGCCTATCTGACTTCCACAACCCAGTTACTGGGTATAACGATACTCTTTGATAAGACGTTGTCAGACTTTCGGGCTTCTAAAGACCCGTAACGACTGTCAAAGATCCAAGAATGACAGCCTGGACCAGCGGCTTAACGCAATTTCCGAGGTACGGGGGATCTCGGTATGTTCTTAAACATGGTCACCCATCCACGGACCAACCGCGGCAAGCATAGGTTAACCTGATCGATTGACCAGTGCGGCTGTTAATGCGACTGCTGTAAATCTGAGAAGGATTGGTACAAGAAAGTGGAGGCAGTATACGGATTAATACAAGTTGAAGATGATAATGAAGAACGTATACTAGCAGACCATAATTCTACAGAGGACACGCGGTGTTCGCAATGAGAACAGTGGTGGCCCAGAGGTAACGGCACCGACTTACGAGATGTCGATTGTGGGTTCGACCCAAGCAGGCGGTTTACTATGTGTAAATAATTTCATCACCACTGGTCTCAGAACGGTGTAGGAAAACATCGCGAGGGAACCGGCATGTCCTAGAACCAAAAATTCATAGAAATGCGACATCTACCAACCCGCACTGGGGCTACGTACATGGTAGACCCACTCCCTCTGGAAGAGAGGAGGCCTGCATCCAGTAGTGGGAATATTATAGGCTGGTTATGTTAATTCTACATCACCATTTATGGGCTTTCAAACGATTAAATAGCGAACGGACCATCGGCAGACAACCTAGATTTGTGTAGAAGGCAAACGGCCTAGATTTGTGAGATAGTTCCAATGACCGATAGTTATCGTAGTCTTAAAGTACTATTGCCTACGTATTCTCCTGACGTATGCATTTACGTCGGTATTTTTTTTAGATCCCCACTATTTCCATATGTTAAAAGAGGGAGCGCTACACTATTGGCCAATGGCCACCCGGTACGCAAATGTGTGAAAATTAAGAGGATAAACAACTTACTTCTATTTTTAAAAACTTCGTAAACGGTCTGTCAACAACTGTTTAAAAAATATTACAATAGATAGATCCAAGCCTTTTGGCATTCAGCCTGGGAGGAAAGAGCCAAAAATATTCTGCAACAATACTTGTATATCCGTTTCAACTAAAAATATTATTAATATTTTACCTGATCTATATATTGTTGTGCACCTGTGTTTTAGAATGAAAAGCTTGAATCATCGAAGGAAAGGTCACAAAGCTTTTTGTATTCTCTTTGTGGCGGAGTGGCGGGACAGGCCCGATCTTGATCTGCACCCTACCGCCGGCCTCGCTACCGTCAGGGCGATGCGACCTGTGCTCGACGAATGGCTCAGGAGGCACGGCTCCCTGTCGTTTCGGGCGTCCCAGGTGCTCTCGGGGCATGACTGCTTTGGCAAGTACCTGTGTCACATAAACAGGGAGCCAGACGCTCGGTGCCATCACTGCATTCATTGTCTAGCGGACACGGCGCAGCCATGGCCTCTTACAGATTTACAATAAGATATGTCAGCTTCTTACAGATTTACTTAAAAAAATTCCATGTCCATCGCCTTTGGTGCTTAACATTTATTCGATTTGGTTTGATCAGACATGTCGATTGTCGAAAACCGAGCAAATCTGTGGTTTGTATTTGTGGAATGGATTAAGTGCGGGAAATAAATTATATGAGCAAGGCGAGGTATGGTACGCCAAAAATATGTTCAATCAGACGAGAGCAAGAAAAGCAATCCACTCACCATGCAATGCCTCCACGATGACCTGCCTGACGATTTCTTCTTGGAGAGGTAGGTACTTGAGGCAGCCGGCAAGCACAAGCGGCACGTCCAGTTGAACGGGGTTTTTACGATGATCGCGGAAGATGATAATTATATGGATTATAATATGGCGGCGCGGGGCGGAGCGGCACGGAGCGGCGCGGACGCAGCACCTCAGCGGAGCGGTGATCGAGAGACGACCATGAGACGACTGACTCGCTCGCACTCGCATGCATAATATACGCGCGAGCGATGAGTGAATGGATGCGATCCCCAACTCTCGCCGACCGAACTATTTTGGCGCGACCATCCTCCCCCCTTTGGAAATCCGTAGGATTTTCGAAACAAAAAAAAAGGAGAGGTTAAGGAAAGGATCTTAGATTAAAGCGGAGCGAGATCAAATGGATTGAAGTAAAGTTAAAGATTACATACAAGAGGTGAATATTGAAGGTGTGGATTAAATTACAGATATACTAAATTACATACTTAAAATTAACGAGTTTATAACTGTGCTAGTTGATAGATTAAGTTTAAATTATTGCGAAGGAAGGGGGCACAACTTAACGACGGGGCGTTTGAATGTCCCTGCTGTAGTGCGTACTAACGCGACTCGCACGATTCCATCTTTACCCGGATATACTTGTTCAACAATGCCGGTAGGCCAGCGAAGCGGCGGTGAATCATCCTGGTGGATGAGAACAAGTAAACCTGGCTGAATAGGTACATCAGGAGTATTCCATTTTTGCCTCAGTTGAAGTGTATGCAAATAATCTACATGCCATTTTTTCCAATAGCTTTGGACTAAACTGTCCAACAGTTTTTTCCTATCATGAAGACTCACAGATGCGTCAACCTCATAAGCAGGTAACGACTGCAAAGGGGTTGTGTTTAGAAAATGCGCAGGAGTTATAATCGTGTGCGGCTGGTCAGACAGCGCACACAATGGACGAGAATTTAAGACGCACTCAATTTGAGTTAATACTGTCAACAATTCTTCATAGCACAGTAATTGTTGCCCAATGCAACGATACAAATGGGTTTTTATGCATTTTATGTTGCTTTCCCAAATTCCTCCCCAGTGGGGGGCGCGAGCAGGGATATTACGCCATGTAATTTTACGATTATTTATTTCAGTTTGAAATGCGGTAGATGTATCTTTAGAAGAAAGGAAAGTGTATAATTCGTCCAATTGACGCTTTGCACCGATGAAATTTGTGCCGTTATCGGAATAAAGAACAGACACTGGCCCTCGCCTAGACAGGAAACGCTTAAAAGCGTCAAGAAACGTTTCTGAACTCAAGTCTGAGGCAATTTCAATGTGTATGGCTTTGGTAGTCAAACACACGAAGAGACAAATGTACGCCTTTTGGCTTTTAACGCCCCTCTTTCGAGTGATAGTAATATTTATAGGACCAGCATAATCAACGCCAGTGTGAGTGAAAGCCTTAGCTTCTTGCACTCGAGAAGGGGGTAAACTTGACATCATAGGCGTAGGATGAGAGGGCGCAAACTTAAAGCAGAAGTTACATTGGCGTATGCGTTGTCGAATAATGTTTAGAGCGGAAATGATCCAATATCGTTGTCTTAATAAAGACATAAGAAGATGTGAACCGGTATGACAATTGGATCGATGACAATCATCTATTAGTAGATCGACTACGTGATGTCGACGAGGAAGCAACAATGGATGCCGACTTTCAAAAGGTATATGAGCATTTGTCAGTCGTCCACCCACGCGGAGCAATCCGTTGTCATCAACAAACAGATCGAGCTTTCTTAAAGAAGGCGAAGGTAATCTACCCTTTTTAATATTTTTGATTTCATCAGCAAAGTGTTTGCCTTGCAACTCGCGAAGGATCACGAGCTCAGCGGTTTCAAGGTCAGAGACCTGAATTACCGAAGCGGGAGGTAACTTACGTAGAAAGCGCAAGACATATACCAGAATGCGTAATAATTTTTTCCAAGACGAGACTCTGAGAGCTAGCTTCAGAAGTATCGAAGTATCCAAATCAGGAATTACTGTTAGAGTAACAGAACTCTTTGCTTCAGGTATAGAACCTTCAACACATGACGGTTTGAATGGTGCAATTGGCCATTCAGCGATTGGATGGCAAATCCAAGGTGGACCGTGCCACCATAGCGGATGATTAATGAGTTGCGAGGGTAATAAACCTCTTGATAAACAATCACTGGGATTTTCTATCCCACTTATGTGAAAAAAGCGGTCAGGAGATAAATTTTCCTGTATCTCAGTCACACGGTTGGCCACAAATACTTGCCACCGGTGTGGAGATGAGTGAATCCATGACAGAGCGATCGTAGAATCACTGAAAGCGAAAATCTCTTTTATAGGATAGCGATTATCAAAAACCGTATGTACTTGTTTTACTAGTTTAGCCAGAAGTAGCGAAGCACACAATTCAAGCCTTGCCAGCGAAACAGTCTTTAGCGGAGCCACTTTGGACTTAGCGCATACTAAATGAATGGATATATTACCGTTAGGGTTCGTTACGTGCAGGTATAGGACGCATCCGTAAGCCTTCATACTAGCGTCCCCAAAGCCAAGCAAGTTTACGACACAGCCGGCCGCGACACCCAAGTGGCGAGGTATTTGTAAATTAGATAATAACGGTAATTCAGATTTGAGTTTAACGAAACATTCAGTAATGATTTCCGGGGGCTCTTCATCCCACCCCACCTTAGCAAGCCAAAGATCCTGTATTAGAAGTTTTGCGTAAAGAATAACTGGTGCGACGAACCCTAGCACGTCAAATAGGCGAGCAATAGTAGACAATATGGCACGTTTAGTGTTACAAGTAGTCGCGGAGGATGTGGCGAACGAGAACACATCAGAAGTAGGTATCCATTTTAAACCTAAGACTTTCAATGTATCATCATCATCTGTGAACTCGATCACAGCACGATACGACTCCGGCAAGTGAGCGAGAAGTTCCGATGAGTTGCTTGCCCATTTGACGAGATCAAATCCGCCGACCTTGAATAAAGCGAGCAGCTCGTCCGCTAAACGAGTACCATCTTCAGCAGAGGGTACAGAAGTAGTTAAATCATCCATGTACAGTTCTCTCATGGCGACATCTGCCGCGAGAGGAAAGCGTTCGCGATAGTCCTCAGCCAATTGACGGACGCACAGTGGGGTATTTGACTGATTTGGGCGGCCAAAATATTTTTCCAGTTTAATCAGTGGAAAGGCACCTATACACTAATTAATGTGTTGTGTAATTGGTGATATGCACTAGCTTTTGCCCGTGATTCCATTTGCGTCAAACTCGGATTACCCGCAATTTTAACTCTTAATGTGTCAGTTTATTTATACCACCCCGCTCAGGTAAGAATTTGAATATAAAAAAGTTGCACCATTTAATCTAAACTGTAAGATGTTGAATCGTGAAAGCCGCATCAAAATCGCCTCAATAGTTTTTGCGTGATCATGGAATAAATCAGCAGTCATAAAAATATCCAAAAAATATTCGACTGAGTTCAAAGACTAGTCCCTATAGCATAACACGTGTGTGGTTTGGAGTAGCTTTTAAAATTAGTACATGATTTTCTATAAGTTTTATAATAGTACAGACAGAATAAGACGCAATTTTTAATTGTTATAAGGTGTAATGTAATCATATAAAATAAAGGGTAGGTACAAAAAAAAATTAATCAAAATATGAAATTTCTTCGTTAGAGGATAATTCAGATTCATCTATAATTTCTTCTTCATCAGTCTCCTCGGTATCTTGTGCTTCGCAAGGTTCAGCAGGAAGCAGCATGTCAATTGTTTCTTTGAGAAAAGGTTGTGTTTTCTTTCTTTGCAAGGGTCTCATACCAGTCAACAATGGATCTGAACTTAACAGTAATCTGTTAAGCACGTCTTGATTGCAAGAGACCCTTGAAAATTTCCTAGCTCGGCTTTGTCGAAATAAACGAAAATGTTTATTTCGTGCTTCTGCGGCCTCTTCTGATAGTTGACCTATCGGAAGTATGGCGTGCTTTATTACGGTGGGTCCATGTATCAAGATCTTATGCATGGTAGGTGTCATGGGATACCACGGGTAAAGTTTCACATATAGTTCTGCTGTTTCTTTGGTATAATCCGTGAATTTGTCAATATGAATTTTATGCCCACTTGATACTGTCTCCAAAATTACTTTGAGACGAAATATCAAGTCCATATCTATACCTGTTATTTCAGCTGACAACTCGGGATCGATAAAAAACCTTCTGCTCGTGTTCCCGTCATTAGTGTTGCCAAATCCAGGCTTAGGAACATCAACAACTAATCCCATTTTTACTCTAAATTTCTCTTGAATCTCTGATTTCCTTTTTTGAATAATATGCTCATCAGCTTTACTTGTTCTCCACTTTTGTACTGGCAGTTTATATGCTAAATGCAATAGACTTTCAAATAAGCGTATCCTGGCATGTAAAATGGATAGTCCGAATTCAAGTGTTTCTGGTTTAATGTCTCTTTCTTTCGACAGATCGTTAAAATCTTTTGATGTTAAATCGCAGATGTAACAACGCATAGTTGATTTTGCATGTGAAACAGCATTACAAACTTTTCCGTCGACCATAGTGAGTGTCATCGTGTGATTGACAGTAAAAGTTTTGTTGTTTAACCTAATTTCAGAAGCACTCAAAGAATTTATTTCATATTTTATGTAATTAATTTCTTCAACAGTGATATCAGTTGATTCCTTCACAAAACGAATCCTTATCGGTCGACAGTAACGTGGTGATGAAGGTGTGGGATTTTGCCAGATTACCTTTTTATTTGATTTACAAACAAGTTGTAGTGGCACAAATGAGCTTTGAAATATATTTGTATCAGAATCGGAGTCATTCTGAAACTTTTGTTTATACTCAGCCTGTCGTGATCCGTCACAGCCCCATTTGCATATTATTAGGAGTGAATGTCTTTCTTCTTCATCCAAAGTATCTAAAACTTCATTCAAGTGCATCAAAAGTCGTGTAACTGTATGGTCTAGTAACGCTTGAATATTAACTTCTGCGTAAGTTTCAGTCACAGTAATGAATTCCTTATCTGGATAAGAGTCATGTTTTTTTCGCTGTAAAATACTATAGGCGGGATAAAATTTCTTATTAGCCGCTCTTATAATTTCATACTGGTTTCGGGAAAGATTAGCTTCGACAAACAACGATAGTGCCTGTATCGGTGACATTTGAGAGTCTGATTTTTGCTTCTGATGATATACAGTAAATGCTTGCTTATATTTTGTAGCCCGTTTTGGAGAAGTAGTAGTGATTTCTTTAATTATATGAGCAGCGTCTCTCTTACCAGAAGTTGCTAACTTCACCTGCGCAGCATGAGTAAGTATTTCTACATCTGTAGAGCTCCTTAATTTTTCCGTTTTTCTTCTTTTAGATCTCTCGCTGGATTCAAGAAACGCTTTTGTTGGTCGACCTGGTCGATGCACTACTCTTGGAATCGTAAATGTGCCTTGCAGCCAATCTGAATTTTTTTTGATAAATGCGTCTTCTTTATTATGTGCCGCTGTCCATCGACTTTTCATTTCGGATTTAAAACGGGAGAAATTGTGTTTAATCTCTTTTATTTCAGCCTCTGTGTAGTCATCATAATTCAGTAGGTAACTCTCCACAAAATCTAGTTTTTCGTTAATATTTGGAAGATTTTGCTGCTGCATCTTATTAAACAACTCCCTACGAGTCATAACTTTAACATTTGCTGGACCTGAAACAAATTATAAAGAGAGTTTACTCGAATTCACGCAATATACCATATAAACAATTAAAGCAACGAAAACGTTTTGCCACTCGTTTTTCTCAAAACCAAGTGATTCTGTGGCTAGTTTCAACAAAATCGTGTAGCAACAAAATCAAGGCACACGATACAGAAAAAAAAATTGGCGGGAAACTTTGGGAAGTATAACAATTTCTTTCGGATTTGTTAGAAACAGCAAAAGAAAATAAAAATTATTCGAATTAATTTTATCTTTTTATACCCTATTTATATTACATCTAGTTTAAACATAAATACCATTAAACTATAAATGCTTACCTGGTTTGTTAAAATCCATTGCACTTTGCTCTAAACAACAATTTTTAGTAATAATAAAACAATGGAAAAATGTGATTTCTCATAGGTCGCCGAACAATGGCATGAGCACTAGTTACAACGAACAAGTTTCGACTGGCCGTTGCAGGGCAATTATTGGGCGGAACCGGAAAGAATTTTAGTATTTTTGTTTTCTTATGAATTATCTGTACTGAGCTACCTCTTGTTTCTACATGCGTTCAGTTTTACGAATTTGACTTATGACCGCCCAGATTACCAAAATACCCCACTGTGGGACGGTGCGCATCGCCAAAAATGGACTCGAGCGGAGGCCAAAAGCGACAGAGTTAAATTGAAAAATACGAATACTCTCGTTATGATTAAAACGATATAATATTTTTTGATATTTACGATCGTCATCTGACAATGAAATTCTAAGATACATTTGACGTATATCAGCGGTAATTGCTACCTTAAAATATCTAAAATTAAGCAAAAGCGAAAATAAGTCTGCCTGCAAATTAGGCCCTGTATGCAACAAGTCGTTGAGCGACTTGCCGCTATCAGTTTTAGCGCTTGCATCTAAGACAATGCGGGTTTTTGTTGTCGACTTGTCAGGCCGTACAACAGCGTGGTGCGGGATGAAGTAGCCTTCATTTATAGCGGATAAAGAATAAGGTATTTCCGAAAGATAACCCTTATCTATATAATCATTAATTACGTCGTTATAAGCTTGACGTAAAGCGGGAAGCGAATGAAACTTGCGCTCGAGCGCAAACAATCTACGCTGAGCGTGAACGAAGGAGTTACCTAAAGACGTAGGTTCACCTTTAAAAGGTAACGACACAATATATCGCCCACATGAATTTCGTGAAACGGTCGATTTATAAAAATCTTCACATTCTTGATATTCCGGATCCTTTTTATTAACAGTAGGTACTTCCTCTATTTCCCAGAATTTTAAAATTAAATTATTTAAATTATCTACTAATGGGCCGAAGGACCAGGCTACATTATCATGGTGAAGAGAAGGTACCTCACCCATGACAATATAGCCAAGCGTGGTTTCTAAAGCATGAGGTATGGAGCGAGCGGTGACCTTACGATCAGCTGATTGAGAGGTAGATGCTGGTATAACCCTTTTCCCGAGCAAAACAAATGCGAACATTTGCGTACCGAGAATCGCGTCTATGTTCCCAGGTACATCCCAGCATTCATCTGCAAGCGGTAAACTCTTGAAATGATCCATCACGGACCTTTGTACCGCGCGAACAGGTAACGGATCAGCTATATGATCAATCACTAACATTGTCAATTCGTATTGAGCGTCACTTACGCGCGATTGTATTGTAAGCGACACGTAACCTTTAATTGGAGTGGAAATAGTACCTACTGATTTTAAGGATGAGTTAACAAGCGGTTGAATATTTAGTTTTAATTTTCTACAACATGCGAGGGTAATAAGATTATTTTGAGAGCCACTGTCTACTAAACATCTTATGACAAAGCGTTTTCCATTTATCGGAACATAAACTTGTGCCGTTGGTAAAACAACTGACGTGTTTAACTGGTCACAAGCTAAATCTATATTATTACGCGACGTCAACGCGATCGAATTCTTAGAATTAGTACATTCTTTCAACTCGGCACACGAAGATGTCACGACCGGCGGCGGCGGCGAGGCGATTGAGTTTACATGCATACACACCGGCTGCGCGCCGCTGGCGCCGCTATCCAGTACGCCTGCACCAGACAGCGACGCGGCTCCTAATACATTAGGTTGAGATTGCTGCGAGATAAACTCGCGATTATTAAAATGCAACAATGAATGATGCTTTTTGTTACAATGTTTACAAGTATTTGTAGAACCACAATTAAATGTGGTATGTTTATCACTAAAACAATTGATGCACATTTTATTATCTTTAATAAACTTAAAGCGATCTTTCACATCCAATTTTTTGAATTCTAAACACTCGTATAAATGAGTATGTTGAGAGTTTTTACAAAAATTACAAGCGGTTATATTACTAACCTCCCTTTTTTCTGTTATTGCAAAGCTATGTGAAGTTTTCGATGCAGAAGATCGCGATCGATTTTGTAAGTTAGTACCCTGATTATTTTGAGGTGATGTGTTCTGACGAACAGTAGTTGTTCGTTCAAGAACCTTTATGTGATGACGTACAAAATTTACTAAATCATCACTTGTGGGTAAATCTTTATCGCGGATGGATAACTCGAAACTTTGTAGTACTTGAGCGTCTAACCTTTTTAAAACGAGATGAGTAAACATGAAATCTGATAAATCGCTAATGTCTAACTGTCTTAACGCGGACCAAGATGAATGAACCTTTTCAATAAAATTATTTAATTGACCGGGTGAACCCGAGGTAGGTTTTATGTCGAGTATATTATTTAAGTACATAGACCCAAGTAACCTCTTGTCCTGGTATTTTGTCACTAACGAATTCCATATCGTAAGATAGTTAGACGCATTAGGAACTATTCCCGCGAATACATTTTTTGCGCTGCCATTTAATTTTCCTACCAAATACTGTACACGTTGATCATCAGTAAGATTTTTGTTATCATGAACGTTAGTTTTGAAGCATTGATAAAAGAGTGGCCAACTTTCTGGCTGGCCAGAAAAACTTATTAATTCCAATGGCGGTAGGCGGCAAAAGTATGAATCGACCGCGGGCGCGGGCTTAACTACATTTGCGCGGTTAGACTCTAATATGTTATTACGTATATATTGTATTTCTGAAAATAATGTTTCGAAAGAGCTCCAATTACTAAAACTTATTTTACAATCAGGGTCTATTTCTAATAATAATGTATTATGTTGATCACAAAGATCGTTAAAGTTATTATATAATTTTTCGATATTCGAAGAAGCGGCTAGAAATTCTTGTTTACTTCTAGTATCAATATTTGAAGGAATTATTTTCTTTGCAATCTTGAATAAGCCATTGATTTTTTCGAAAATAGTTTCTTTTTTTGCAATGATCATTTTCAATTTTGCTTCCGACGCCATTTTGTGGCGTCACCTAAGTTCCCGGTGTTTGAGTTAAAATTTAAAGAAAATAAGTAGGTACTTATGCTATTTATGGATTATTGAACAAGTAAATTAGATTATCGCTAGTTAAAACTTTTAACTGAATATAATGGAACTTGCTACTTTGTTAAGTTACAGATGCGTAATTTACTTGATTATAGCACAGTTATAAACGTAATTATGTAGGGATTACTTAGGTAAGGAGATAGGGATTATTTTAAAAGGTATGTACTGGCTCAATCCGGCTCGAAGGACCAAAATTATGGTGATGCGGTGCGGTTGGATTAAGTGCGGGAAATAAATTATATGAGCAAGGCGAGGTATGGTACGCCAAAAATATGTTCAATCAGACGAGAGCAAGAAAAGCAATCCACTCACCATGCAATGCCTCCACGATGACCTGCCTGACGATTTCTTCTTGGAGAGGTAGGTACTTGAGGCAGCCGGCAAGCACAAGCGGCACGTCCAGTTGAACGGGGTTTTTACGATGATCGCGGAAGATGATAATTATATGGATTATAATATGGCGGCGCGGGGCGGAGCGGCACGGAGCGGCGCGGACGCAGCACCTCAGCGGAGCGGTGATCGAGAGACGACCATGAGACGACTGACTCGCTCGCACTCGCATGCATAATATACGCGCGAGCGATGAGTGAATGGATGCGATCCCCAACTCTCGCCGACCGAACTATTTTGGCGCGACCAATCATATTACAAGCAGCATTACCCTCCTCTCAAGCTGCAATCCTACTGCAATTTTCAATGTGCTCTGGTTATTTTTCTGGTTGTTTTTATTTTTCTTCGGTACAGTCCAATGGCAATAACAAATTCCTACCAAATTAAATCCAAAGCCAAGTAGCCTCTCAAAATTCTATGGATTCCTAATGAAACGCATCATGCACGCCTATGGCACTTCTCGAGAGCCTCGTATCCTAGTAACCCTCGACAACCTTAAGATTTACGGCAACGTCTCTATCTGTTGCCAGTTCTGTATCACATAACATAACATAGCGCCTTCGGCTATGTTATCAGTTCTAATACACAGAGACAATCGAATGGCCAGTGTCGACATCAATGCAATGGTCTCTGAAAATGTTATACAGAATTCCGAGTCAACAATGCAAAGACAATTTGAATTTAAAAGTGTGTTGAGCATGCTAGATGACACCCTGGGTCAATATTATAGAAATTGGATTATAAACTGTCATGATGGGTGTCTAATTGTAGATATAGGGTGTTTGGAAGCTTTACACAAAGCCTTAACGGATGATAGTTAACACTATTTAGAGCATTTTGAGCCATACATGTCTTAGACGAAGTATGTTTTTTTAATTTTTTTTCGCAGTTAAAGTTGGTATGTTAATTTTGAGAAAAAATTTTAAGGTAATAAAAAAGGTACTTCGTCTAAGAAATATGTATGGCTCAAAATGCTGTAAATGGTGTCAACTGTCACTCTCTTAAAGCTTTGCACTCAGCTTTCAAACAGTCCTCCGGACCGTATTTCGGCCATGGCGGCCAAATACAGTCAATGGAGACTAACTAGCCTTTGGCACGGGAGGGAGATATTATGGTGCACATGTGTGTGCGTAGACATAGGTGCACTCCCTTTTCCCCACCCTCATAGTCCATTGGGACGGCAATCCGTCACGACTGGAGAGAGATCAGGCGTAACTGAAAAATTCTTAATGGAAAAACCCAATAACATAATGCCCGATCCGGGAATCAAAACAAAAAAAAAAACTGGTCAAGTGCGAGTTGAACTCGCGTGGAGAGGGTTCCGTACGATGAATATTTTATGTACCATGTTTTTTTTTTTAAATGTAACCCAAATTTGATTGTGTTAACTAAAAAAAATTATCATTGTTATTGAAAAACATGTTCTCCCATACATTCCAACTGAAAATGTAAGTTTGTACGCACATTATTGAGAGATTTATTATGTTGTTTTAAGACCTCAGACTTCTTATAGGTTTTCCTGTAATCTATGAGTATAGAACTATTTTCCGTATTAAATAGTTCTATTATTTTCTGTATTTTTTTTTTCAAGATTGAGATAAGGGGGGATGTGGTCAATTTTCGTCTATTTGCTTAAATAACTTTAATACAATTCACTTTAAAATTATGAAAAAAAAAATATTTAAGATCCTCACAGTAAGCCATTGTATTTGATGTCACACGGTATAAATTGCGAAACTTTGTTTTTATTATTTTCTATTCGCCCCCAAAAATTACCCCCATATTCAAAATTCATTTATTTACGTTACAAATCTGTATTTGGGTCACAGAGATTCATATGTGTACCAAATTTCAACTTAATCGGTCCATTAGATTCTGAGCAAATTGGCTGTGACAGACGCACGGACAGGCAGACACACGAGTGATCCTATAAGGGTTCCGTTTTTTTCGTTTCGAGGTACGGAACTCTAAAAAGAAACACTCATGTCAGATAGGTACTCTTTTTTCGACAGGAGTGTCCTGTCGATAAAAGAGTATCTTACGTGTTGCATTCTGTAAGTCGTATGAGAACCCAGAAATAGAATACCAAGATCAAACCTTGATTTTTAATTTCCACAACAACATTAATTATGTGCGTGGGAAAATACAAATCACCTATTATTATAAACTAAACGCCTTTCTCCTATAATTTACATAATTGCAAGTTATTTATATGACTCACATGTTGTTTTGGTACAACAAAGTTCCCCCTTCCATAAATCGGTTTGGAGAAATTTCCAGTTTGTTTGTGTGGTCTAAAGACCGGTTTCTTGTGACGCTAATGGTCACCCTTCCAAGTTGACGACGAGGTTTCCTATGCGAAGGATTTGGCATTAGCAGGATGATTTAGTTCGATTTGTTCGTATCTTTTTGTAGGAAGTAAATAATCATGCGATAATAAGTCATCCATATGACGGAGAAGGTACCTACGTCTCTCTCTTTATCATCAGCCATATTTTAACTACTGTGGTGTGAGTCAGCAACAAAAGTCGATTAAAACTTCAGTTTTTTAATCTTAGTTATTGAGCAAAATATTTGTTCAAAATTGCAGCAGAAGTACAATTTTTAGAATAGGTATACACTCTTTGCTATTATGTGAAAAGCTAAAAAGCAGTTTATTGATAAAAATGGTAGTCAATTTAATAACATGTAAAAATCTCAGTGTTGATGGAGTTTTGCTGCCGACAGTACTATGGGTAGTGTTGGTTATTGCGCAATAGATAAACCGTTTGCAGTTTAAATCAGATTATAATTTAACGAATAAATTAATCACACTAGCGAATCACACACTGTAGGTACACAACTCAACGGTAGGGAGCGCGAGACAGTTTCTGAGCACATGTAGTCAGTACGATGTCCTATGGTCAAGAGAGCTGCGCCACCCTGCTCCAGCGCTCTCGTCTACCCCTACGACCCCGGCTAGACTCTGTCGAGCGCCACCTGGCGCTGGCGTCCCGAACAGTCAAACGAATGACTCTGACATAATTATGTATATCACAATAACAAAGTATATTCAGGTTATAAGTTATGTTGACAAATTTAATTTGCATTAAAAATCAATTAAACTAATTACGTACAACTATCATCTTTCAAAGAAGAATTCGTTACATTTTGACGCTTGTATCACTTGCAAGGATTAGTTTGGCTACTGGTTTTTTTTATTGGCTGCCATGGTTAACAAAGAAGCCAGAGGCCTAAAAATTTAATCTATGCGCTAATCAGCTTTCAGTCACCACAACCCCCTGGAATTTGATATTTAGCGACCTTTCAATGAATCTTTGAATGACTCATTTACCTGTAATTTCACCGGTATTCACAGCCGGAACACACTCATACCGGAACTCAGCAATAATACTCGAAAATATCGAAGCAAATTATCCAAGATTCTACAATGACGAAATCATTTGCTTATGCTATGCTATCGTATAACCCTGATTTGTCGTCATCGTGGACAACGGTCGTCAACCTCGGAGGCGACTTTCAATAAGGACTGTATACCGTCAGCAAGATAAATGGATGAGATCTAAACATATAAGATTCTTTATTAGTACCTTCTACGATACTTAACTACCGTAAAAGTGAATTGTCGTATGTTCGGCAAAGTGTTGACTGGCAGCGACATCATCGGGCAAACTGAATGTAAGAGTTCAGCATATGACTTAAGAGCGTTTACGCCGTACGGCATTTCATACCAACTTTCAAGTCCTCGTTTTTCGAAATGGATGAACGGATTTTAATGAAGCTTCAAACGCATAAGCAGGATTCAAAGTAGACCTTTGTATCCTGCTTATAAAGTTACTTAAGAACATTTTCGAAAAATAGTACTACAGCCAAATTAGACCGATTTTAAATTTGCCATAGAAACAGAGATTTCTAGTTATCTATTTTTTAAATAAGACTTTTCGAAAATGTTCTTCCACCCGTGTTCCTTCCTTAGCCTTTTATGTTCCGGGCCAGCGGTAACCCTTTCGGACAATCGCGCTGACCCGGCAGGCTTCGGCCCTGACGGGCCCCTTCACTTGATGCTGACATATCTTTGAGGCGCGCGTGGAACACGTACGCGTCGTCCGGCACGGGCCTAGTCCTGATCGGACGGTGAGCTACCCATTACTCACCGCCCGCAGGCCCGCGCTCCTAACTAGGCTGACATTTTCAGTAATTTAACAAAAACATACCTATCGGTACATGTGTTTTTTGTTAAAATTATTTATGTCCTGAGTAAAGGAAAAACTACTCAAATGAGTACAGTTTTGTACGTATTTAGCAAATTTCTTTGACAACCATACTTCGCTAACCCAAGTTGTATTATACCGCGGGAAGTAGAGGGATGATTGTGTGCAAATTAACTGAATATGTAATTTAATTAGCAATGTTTCTTAAGCAAAATAGCCCTTATATGTGGTGACAGGTGGAACGATATGAGCCACATAAGTGATTGACGTGAATACAAATGGTATTGACAAATTAATTGTCAACATGTCGCTAGGTATGGTCCTAATTAAGATAAATGTACAGATGGTAAACTGTCATTTGTTTATTTGAAACGGCCTTGTTAGTGGTACTTTCTTGGGTATTGATTGTTTTTTTTTTTAAGACAAGAACTAACAATTACTTTGGTCCTATAAAGAAAACCGACCGAACAGTTTCGGAGAGATCAGAATTTAGTGAATATACCTATATGACTAGCTTTTGCCCGCGACTTCGACCGCGTGAAATTTTGGAAACCCGAAACATTGCATCGCATCGCCCGCGTTCTTTCTGATGTTTTTCTTTTTGCTCGGTCTATAAGGGTCGTAACGTGATGTTAAATATTAACCTTCCCCAAGATTTAGGCTATCAAAGTCAAAAACAAATTTTTCAAATCCAAGTGGTCGTTCCAGAGATTAATAATAAAAGTTCAAACAAACAAACTCTTCAGCTGTTTTATATTAGCAAGATCAATAAGTATTTACACTGTGGCAGGAACAAAATTATGAAATGTTTAAAATATGTTAAGCCATAATTCAGCTGGATGATGGCAAAATCAGTACAGCATTTGACGTTTTAAGCTCAAATTAAGCAGTAATATCTTAAATTTTCTTGAAGCTATAGGTCAAAGTCAAATCATTTATTGTAATTCGGTACATAAAAGGCACTTTCGAACGTCAAAATGTACAATAAAATAAGTACAATTGATTCTAGTTGCCCCTTCCAAAAGGTAGTTTCTAAACGAAAACAAACCTCCACAAAACCTAACTCTTTTAAAATGTTGTACAATATTTTGTAGATCTTCATAAGCAATTGAAACCGGATCGCCAACATAAAGGTTACAAACGTAATAGTAGGTAATCAATATGACAATGTTTTTTTTTTGTAATTGAACTCTTGTAAGTAATTGCGGTTAGGGCTCCTATCACGTAAGTACCTATACAATTACCACCACGAAGTTTAATTGTTGTATAACAATTTATACATGAAGATGCTTCAGAAGGACACTGTAACGTTTCATTAATCCATTATAATAAATGGTGAATGAAACTATAATAGTGTCATAATATCATCATAATCGTCCAGCCCAAACCAATTTATTTAGTGTCGGTGAGGCCCAATATCTTTTTCACAATATTTCTATTAGCAGTAATCTCTGAATACATTCATCATGAAATTCCTAAACTATTGCCCATCATTTCTTGAAGACTCAACGCAGTCAATACTATTTAAACTTTCTTGCATCTATGCCCGCCTAGTAGCTACAGCACGTTCAGTATTCCTCGCCAGTTCATAGAGGCGCTGATGGTAAGGGAAAACTTGCCCTTGCGGTAATTTCTCACATCTATGCGATCCTGGTACCGACAGCGCGTGCAGTATTTCTCGCCATTTCATAGAGGCGCTGATTGTATGAGGGGGAAACTTCTATGTTTGTCATTTTCTCGCATTTATGCACGCCTAGTACTTACGACGCGTCCAGTATTACTCGCCGGTTCATAGGGGCGCTGCGCGTAAAGGGAAAACAGTCAACAAGTAGTTGTAAAAAACACCGGCATTTACATTCGGTTTTCTTATTTCACCAAAGACTGAATAGATATTCTTTAAATAAAAATAAATATATTAACTATTCAAATAAGTTTATCAAACTTAATCCTTACTTAAATGTTTTAGTTACACATAAATTCGTCAATAAAATAATATGAGTTTGGGCAAAATGGAACGCAACGCGGAATAGGGGTAGAGTTACAGGGGTGAAAGGGATGACGAATCGCGCATGCGTAAAACATCCAAATTGTGTTTTCAATGAATCACACAACGGAGAAAAATATTATCATCGACATCTTGTTCCGATTAATTTGTCTAAAATCCAATTGCGACCACAAAAAAGGACTGAAGTGAGTCAAGAAATGGCGCCTATTGAGCCCAAGAGGCGTGTGAAATCAATAAGGAAACCCGGTGATAACCCGATAGCAAAAATAAGGAAACCAAAAGGGAAGATACAATTCTCCAGAGCCTACATAAATAAACTGTTGAAGAAGGTACTGAAGAGGCGAGCTAACACGCATGATTCTGTGCATCTGATTTACAAGACCTATCGCAGGATGATCAAGATGGCTTGCGAGTTGGTGGCTCGTCGTCATAGGAAGATCACTCTTAAGGAAGCACACATTGCTATGGCTAAGATGATTCCTCGGGAGGTGGTTATGGCTGCCATCAGGGAGTTTCGCCAGCAATCAGGCGAAAAAGCGGCGGTAACAACAGTGGAGGAGGCGTCACCAGCTGATGAGTGAGTAGGCCAGTCGAAAGTGCAGTGTGTGTGGTGAAGTGATTTTGTTTATGTAGTTGTTTACCCTGGAGTAAATAATTAGTATGCAAAGTGTGTAGTGTTTTATTTATAACGTAGCCCAAAATCGTATGACAAGTGAGCTTCAAAGTGTCTAAGCACGCAGTCCGGAGTTTTGGATGAAGTTACGGGCGCTTGCTACTCCGTATTACTTTCGAACACAAATTAACTAAAAATGAATGACAGCACCATTTGACAGTTGTTTTTTTTTTCGTCCTAAAACGTAAATAAATCAGGTATAGGGTTCATTGCGAAGTATCGAACTACATAGACGGGACCGTATCTTCGTTGACGGAGAAGGCTCCCAGTTTTGGCGCCCAGCAACACGAAGCATTTACCTACCCTCCTAACTTATTTTAATATCACTTCACTCACTTCACTTTTTTTTTATCTAAATATCATCATCTGCCTAGCCTTTTCCCAACTATGTTGGGGTCGGCTTCCAGTCTAACCGGATGCAGCTGAACACCAGTATTTTACATGGAGCGACTGCCTCTGACCTCCACAACCCAGTTACTCGGTAATACGATACCCCTTGGTAAGACTGGTTGTCAAACTTTCGGGCTTCTGACTACGCGTAACGACTGTCAAAGATCCACGAATGACAGCCGGGACCAACGGCTTAACGTGCTTTCCGAGGCACGGAGGGGTCTCGGTATGTAAAGATGGTCACCCATGCACAGACCAACCGCGGCAAGCGTAGCTTAACCTGATAGATCGACCTGTGGGGCTGTTATTATTTAGCCACGGACCCCTATTTTAATTAGATAAACAAGCAAAATGCATCAGCTACTTGCGACGCGATGGTGAAAACAACCAATATTTCGTCGTTGCGCGTGCAAAAGTCGCTATGTGTTATTTAGTTATTTTCGGTTCTTTATGCAGTTTTAATCATTATTTCAATACACACATACTATATAAACAGCTATGTGATAAGTGCAATATTTAAAGAGTTAAGGAATGTAGCTGTGTGATATTCATACATCGGAAGTTCCGTATAAACACGCTAAATGTTATAATTCATTTATAAGCTCAAATAAGTTCACTAAAAACACATAGCGACTTTTGCACGCGCAAGGACGATTTATAATGTTGTTGGGGTGAGCTCGTCAATTTAAACCCTCCTGCGTGCTCCTGCTAAGCGAATGATATTTGTAGATATAAAGGCTCGTACACACAGGCGCGACGCGACACGCGACACAAAGGCACCGCTCGTTGCGCGACTTGCGGTGCCTTTTTGTCACGTGTCGCGTCGCGCCTGTGTGCACGAGCCTTAATGCCTTGCTAAGGATGAGTATTGCGTGTGGTTAGTATCTTATTTAAAGATCTCATTGTATAGGTAAGCATTTAATTGGTTAAGATGAGCGTGTTAGGGCTATAATCATAATAATTGTAATACGAAGAAACACTTGAAACTTGTATTACGACTCTGTAAATAATGGTTGCATCCCTATAACATTAACCCCGTTATTTATAAACGTTACAATGCGTGCCACGAAAGATGAGACTTGACACACCACGTGGTTTGACTTGCGCAGTACACGATTTTAGGTATCTTTAGCGGTATGAGGTCTGAGTGCGGGACGTGACCGGACGTCATAGGGGCGGCGGAAAGAGCGGGGGAGGCGGGGTCAAGTCTCATCTTTCGTGGCGCGCATTGTACTTGAAGTTACGAGACGTGTAAACGTCAAAAATGTATGGTAAAACAGTCGCCAATCATTATTTAACTTTCAACAACGTTAATAAATAAACCCCACAGCTCAGAGAACGTTTGAAATTAGCCTTTACTAGCTGCGGCCCGCAGTTTTACCCGCATAAGTTTCGATCCCGTGGGAATATCGGGATAAAAAGCTATATGTTAAATCAGGGTGTCAGCTACCTCCATACCAAATTTTATCAAAATTGGTCCAGCCGTTTGAGCGTGAAGAAGTAACAAACATATAAACACACACACACACTCACAAACTTTCGCCTTTATTATATTAGTGACATTTAAAAAAAGTATGTAAGTACCCAGGTACTTATTTGTTTTTTTTTTTTCATCTTTATACTCAAAGTTATTTTTAATATTAGGAACATTTTCCTGCAATTAGTATCTATTTCTCTGCATGTTCCGAATATTCCGAACCATTATCATCCTGTAATATTCCCACTGCAGAGACACAGACCTCTGTGTGAGGGAGTGGGCCTTCTGCCACGTGGGCCCAGCGCGGGTTGGTGTATGTCACACGACATGTCTTCGAATTTATGGTTCTAGGACATGCCGGTTTTCTTACGCAAACATTGAATGCTAAAATCAGAGAAGAAAAGCTTGCAAGTAAGTTTTTAATGAAAAATATGCCAACCCTAATTACAACTCACGTGTTCATTGTTATAACAGTTAATATGTATAATTAAAATGATAATCATTGCTACCTACTGATGGTGATTGCGTAATCAATGACTTGAAAATTCTCTCACTGCACTGTATCTAATGATGTTTTTAATAGCGGTAACTTGGTGATCATCATTGGAATGAGTACATCGTTTTGTTCTGGAGTTTTCCATTGAATTTGTTAGTGCTTTATAGAACTTTTGCTTTTAACTCCTTTTGGCTTGTGGCTAAAAATGATAACAGCTGCGCGGGTCTATGAAAGGTTAAGCTAAGTTGGTTCCTAGATGGGTGCCCATCCATTACTTAAATGTATTATATCGAGACCCTTCCGTGCCTCGGAAAGCACGTTAAGCCGTTAGTCCCGACTGTCATTCTTAGATTGTCTTACCAAAGGGTATCGTAGTAACTGGGTTTTGACCGTCAGATAGGCAGTCGCTCCATGTAAAGTACTGGTATGAATCAGCTGCATCTGGTTAGACTGGAAGCCGACCCCAACATAGTTGAGAAAAGGCAGATTTTTTTTAAAAAAAAACGTTGTCCTACACTAGGAATTACTCCTGTATTGTGGGTGCGTTTACAAACATTTAAATTCACATACACAAACAGTCAGACCCGGAACAACTACCTGTAGGCAATACAAATATTTGTTCCGTGCGGGAATCGAACCCGCGACACGCAGCGCAGCAGTCGATCGCTCAGCCACTGCGCCAACCGTGTCGTCATGATTGATTGTTACTGGCCCATATGATCTGACCTTCTAACCAAGATAATCGCTGGACTACGGTCAAGAGGTCACAGTCTCATTTAAAGTACCTAATTATCATAATTATGGACTTTAAAAGAGACTTTGACCTATAAGTTTTTATGGTGATTTTTCTCAGAGTAGTCGGATACTAAATACTGACATCATCTTTTTTTTTGTTAATTTAGTTTTGATGTCATATCTACAGCCTTTTTGATACAAAATGAAGAGTAGCATTATTACTTTGACTCTGTGATAATAGTTATTTTACCTAATTGTAACGGTAGAGCTTGAACTCTTGTAAGTAGCGAATAGCAACACGGCACAAGCACCCAAATTACGTAACACACGATCAGACATTTTGAAAGATACTACTAATATTAAATCCCTATGAAATCAGCGTTTTGTTTGGAGAATTTTAAAGAAGTTGCATTTTTCATACTAACATTTTCTTAATTTATTTAACAACCATGAGCACTAATTTTTTTAAACTTTTATGCACTAATGTTTAAAAACTAAGATAACGTATGCCACTTACATAGATTAAGCGACAAAAATAAGTTTTGGCTACGTTAAAACAAATACATAGTGGTCATTTCTACTAACAAAAAAGGAGTCATTTTTAAGGTATTTTTTTATGTTTAGAAAACTATATGTACTAAGGTTTTTTTACTATTGGTAGTTGTCTATGATGCTCATAATCCAATAGAATATCAAGCGATTGATGAATATTTTAAATAATAGAAGTGACAAGGTTCTTTATTTGTGAGAAAAAAACGCCAATTTCATAGGTGGGGACCCAATTTCATATTTTCGAAATATTTGTCTGCTCAACAGCGTAAATAGCGCAGTGAATGTTGTTGAACTGTCAAAATGAAAGATATTGCTATTGATAGCGTGTTTGAGTAAATGCTTCGAGGAATTGGATACAATTTGGCACACGGATTGACCATGGCGGTATTAGGTACAATGCGTGCCACGAAAGAAGAGACTTGACCCCGCCTCCCCCGCCTCTTTCCGCCGTCCCGCACTCAGACCTCATACCGCTACAGATACCTAAAATCGTGTACTGCGCATGTCAAACCACGTGGTGTGTCAAGTCTCTTCTTACGTGGCACGCATTATACGTTCCTGTTTTTATTTATATTTCCGACCTCCACGCAGGCAAGTTAAGGCTCCTACAAAGAGGCGCGACACGCGATATAATCACGCGCGGCACAAAGGCACCGCTCGTTGCGCGACTTGCGGTGCCTTTGTGTCGCGTGTCGTGTCGCGCCTGTTTGAAGGAGCCTTTATACATATAATATATACCTATTTCGTTCAACTCAGAGGGAATCTTCATGGATTTACATAGGTATGTTTAATGAACATGCAAATCCATGATAATGGACAAGAAGGTTGCTAATTATGTAGCACATTGCTCACGCGAGTAAACACTAATAAAATACTAAAATAATGATCACCTATTAGTAGTTACAATGCGTGCCACGAAAGATGTGACTTGACCCCGCCTCCCCCGCTCTTTCCGCCGCCCCTATGACGTCCGGTTTCGTCCCGCACTCAGACCTCATACCGCTAAAGATACCTAAAATCGTGTACAGGGCGTACCACGTAAGAAGAGACTTGACACACCACGTGGTTTGACATGCGCAGTACACGATTTTAGGTATCTTTAGCGGTATGAGGTCTGAGTGCGGGACGGGACCGGACGTCATAGGGGCGGCGGAAAGAGGCGGGGAGGCGGGGTCAAGTCTCTTCTTACGTGGCACGCACTGTACTGCGCATGTCAAACCACGTGGTGTGTTAAGTCTCATCTTTCGTGGCACGCATTGTAAAAGACTGAGGATCCTCCATTTTCTTGCTGCGTTAGGATGACTATTCATAAATTATGACATGTGAGTTATTGAATTGTGGTGTATGTTTCTTGGTGGACTATTGGCCCCTGTTCGTCAAAGGTGCCAAGTGAAGGAACATCCTATTTTTTTGCTGAATAACGATACATTGCGAAATCGCCAGGGAACGCAATTTTTCTTTAGTTTTTTTGTGATATAACTTTTTATAATGAGAAATATAATTTATTCAGGGCCAAATTAAATTAGCTAGCGGAACTTTGCAGACGTGATGGGAATCGACGATAAAATAAATATAACTAATTTGATGTTTTTCGGGGGTCACTGACCGCTGGTAGTGTTGTTACTTGAAGTATGAATTGAGAAAATGTTTTCTTTAGTTTTATCGTGTTTCAAAATATACTATGTTACTAATCACGTGTGTGAAGTTTACACTGTATTAAAGTGACATTGAAAAAATCTGTTTAATCCTAACCTGCGGTTACTGACATACAAATATTTATTTTTATTTTTTCTTAACTTTATTTTAGGTGCATCGTCTTCACATATTATGATTATATAATAATTAATGTATGCAAAATATTTAAAGAATTTTAAAAGAGTAACAGTGGAGTTTCTTGCCCGTTCTTCTCCGTACGAAAACTACCTTTTGGAATGGGCGACTAGAATGAATTCTATTTGTTGTAATTTCTGACGTTCAAAAGTGCCTTTTATGTGCCTATTTGAAATAAATGCTTTGACGTTTACTTTGACTTTGAATAAGTCATAAAATTGACTGCAGGGCAAAGGCCTCAACTTTCCTTTTTCCACTCAGTTCGATCCTGAGCCAATAATATGGACCAATCCCTTCTATATGCGTCAGGTTCACGGATATCTATAATCAGGTTCGTCCGCCATCTACGCCTGGGTCTTTCGCGATGCCGTTGGACGTTTTCAGGAACCCATGTATTTGTGGTCTACTAAGAAAGAAAGAAGAATAATTTTTGTTAAAATTTCTACAAATAAATTTATTATCTTTGTTTCTTTTCTTTCTTTCTGAGGCATTTTAAACACACGTTTTTCTTACCGTGAAAAACTGCGGTTTATTCGCCGTGTGTAGACACGATCCTCAATATTGTAAAGAAAGAAAAAAAGAAGGAAAGAAAATGACACAGAGACAGACAGACAGTTATTGTGGAAGCTTGTTGACGGACACGTTTATCTTCGGCGCGGTTTATACGCCGTACCGTAAAGAAACCGTGACGTGTATAAAGGGACATAGCCTACAATGCATCCAACATGCCGCAAACGAGTCCCATAATGGTGATAATGATATTCTCTAGAGATAAGGAATGCTAGTACTTACTACTTTTAGACGGAAAGTTACCCAAGCTCAAAATTGGTTGAGTCATCTTCTTGTTCACAAAATCAAATAAGCATCACCTTTGTACCTATTTTTCTGTTCTGTTTTATTTGATAATGATGATAATGATATTCTCTAGAGATAAGAAATGCTAGTACTTACTACTTTTAGACGGAAAGTTACCCAAGCTCAAAATTGGTTGAGTCATCTTCTTGTTCACAAAACCAAATAAGCATCACCTTTGTACCTATTTTTCTGTTCTGTTTTATTTGATAATGATGATAATGATATTCTCTAGAGATAAGGAATGCTAGTACTACTTTTAGACGGAAAGTTACTCAAGCTCAAAATTAGTTTAGTCATCTTCTTGTTCACAAAATCAAATAAGCATCACCTTTGTACCTACTTTTCTGTTCTGTTTTATTTCGTGTCTGTTTATATATGTGTGTACATAAATGGTAAAATAAATAAATAATAATAAGAATAAGTGGGAAAACGACTAAATGTATTAAACTTCTAAAGGATAATGAACCATATTGACACATAGTACACACGACGACATATCAAACTACGAGTATTATATCCAATGTTAGCTGACCTCTCATTGTATAGGCTTTTCGGACAATTAGAAGTCGAAAAGACAGCTTATACTGGAAATGTATATCTTGATATTATATGCGTATGATATGTCGTCATGTGTACCGAAGTACAGACGCCAGCACATCAAGCTACCCAAAACTGTAAATTTTTCCCAATCAACCTTGAACCTTATGTTGTAGGGATAAAGTTGAAAATCTATTCAAGAAATTTGACAGATTGTAGTAGCTTGATGTGCTGGCGTCTGTACCTTTGGGTTTTTCTGGATTTCCATTCAACTTGAAAGATATAAATAGCTATAGAATACACTTATAATTAACTCGTTAGTGGAAGATTTTGCATCAGTATTGCATCGTAAAATTAATATCGTGTATATGTGACCTCATGTTAACAAATTAATGTTGGTTCTTTTGACTCATCGGTCATTGTGTTTCAGGGAATATCAAGAATAATTAATATTAGTAGTGTGATGAATTGATGATGTTATAGCATGCTGAATGGTTTCCTGGACTTGGATTGCTAATACAGTTTCCACTCATATTTTAGGGAAAGTAACGTTACCATATTTATACAGGGTGTTACTATGGATTCAGTACATGATTTTGGAACCCTTGTGTTGAAATTATTATTGAAAAAAAAATTTGCTGTTCATTTTGACACTTTTGTAAGAAACAGTTTTTTTTTAAATGGTCGACGACCAGAACCGTATAGGTAGATACTGAATCCAAGGACAGGTCGAGTGTCGATGCCTCTTTGCCAGCCTGTATAATTTTCTTGAAGAATCTATAGAGGAGTTGTGTGTGTGGTACTTATGGTACGATGGTAATTCATAAGTAATATGAACAACCGCGGGGCAATTGCGTAACACATTATCAATCTGAATCGATTTCATTTTGACAGTTCAACAACATTCATTGCGTTATTTACGTATTGAGAAGACAAATTTTTCGAACTTACGAAGCAATGGATGAGTAAGATTCCGACAGATAGTGTGTAACGCAATCAGGGTGCCGGTCTATTCTGAAAACAAAACCTCAACGTGAAAATTTTGGTGAACGGAGCTTAAGGTGAACTGCCACTCCACTTGACGCAGGGATTGACACTATTGACAGCTCACTTGAAGCTCACTTCACCTAAGTTTTCATGGTATGATTTTTAGGATTCCGTATCTCAAAAGGAAATACAGAACTCTTACAGGATCACTTTGTTGTCCGTCCGTCCGTCTGTCTGTCAAGACCCTTTATCTCGGGAACGCGTGGAGGTATCGAGTTGAAATTAACCATATACTCAACTATACATTCTCTTGAAGCTGAAAAAAGATACGGCCGTTTATGCCGCAAATAACGTATAATAATATTTCGACACTCTCAAGGAAATCAAAATTTATAGGGTAACTAGCTGCGCCTTGCGGTTTCATCCGCGTAAATGTCAAATCCGTGGGAATATCGGGATAAAAAGTAGCCTTTATGTTAATACAGGATGTCAGCTACCTCCATACAAAATTTTATCAAAATTGGTCCAGCCGTTTGAGCGTGAAGAAATAACAAACATATAAACACACACACACTCACAAACTTTCGCCTTTATAATATTAGTGTGATGCCCGTTGACCTAGAATCATGAAATTTAACGAGAAGCAAGATCATGTAGCACAAGGAAAAAATCCGAAAACCGTAAATTTGTAGGTACATTAAAAAACCCGCGATAAACTATTTACATACCTACAAAGTAGTTTTTTTCATAATAGACCGACTGGTAAACTTTCAGAGAATGTCATAAATAGAGAAAGAACATAGGTTCAATAAACTTCAATGTCTTAAATAGAGTTCAAAAAACCTTATTGCATGCTAAAATTGTTTCATAGTTCTGCTTAATTCTTTACCATTTTGCTAATTGTACGGGTTCAATGGCGGTCTTATCGCTGATAGTGATATCAGCCAGACAACCTTTGCATGAACTAAATGGCACTTAATCCACCTTGCGGTACGATATTTAGAGGCTACTGTGATCATGTGCAAGTTTTATATATAATTTATTATTTATTTACTTTAAGGCGACTACATGACCTAAAGCGCTGTCTTTATCGGACTGCATAGAAATGAAAGAGAAGCGCGATGACACAACGCTGGTAATTTATTGCAAAATAAGAAGCAATTATTTATTTACAAAAAATCTATTGTTTGGACTAAAAAATTAAAACACCTAGTACTTTAATATGTTGCTTGTGGAATAATCTTACAAAAAATCATAATGATTGTATGTCTATTAGTATAGATTTTATTGTAAAAAGAAAGTTTTTAGAGGTATCTTCATGATTTTTTTCTGTCTTATCAAATTAGTTGTATTATGTTTTCAACACACTATCTACCTAGCATATATCCTGAAGAATATCATATGTTTTTCTGACTTTGTTTATTGTAGTATTTGTAGTTGATCAGATACTTTTGTTGTTTCTAAAACTTGCGTTTTTTGTGTTTAGGTCCTGTAAGCACTTCAAGACAAACATCAGTGTAGCCCTGGCTCTTGTACTAGGAGCTCATTATCACAAGAGCCAGAAAAAAAATTGTACCTACACAGATACAATTTTGTTAAGGATGAAGAATAGCTCTACTCCTTAATTTCTACCTAATTATACAAGATCAAAATAAATTATCTAGCGAAACTCCGCGGACGTGATGGAATATCGATATCTAAACATGAGAAAAATATATTAATATTAATGATGTTTTTGTGGGATCATCGACCGTAGTTAGTGTAGTCACTTGAAATAACAGTTTAAAAAACCGGTTATGTGCGAGGCAGACTCGCGCACCGAGGGTTCCGTACAAATTTGTGGGAATGTAACTACACGGTTTTCGGATTTTTTCCTTTACTAGTGCTACATGACATTGCTTCTTGCCAAATTTCATGATTCTAGGTCAACGAGAAGTACGCCTATAGGTTTTGATTCGCTTGCGAGTGTCAAATTATTCGGCATAAACGCAACATAAACGTCCATCTTTTGATTGCGTTGACTTAGAAGTTTTGCTTTTTTCACTGCTTCAAGGGATTGCAGCCCAGCGTATTTGATATTAATTTCAACTTGATAACTCCCCGCGTTCCTGATAAAAAGGGTCTTGACAGACGGACACCGAAGTGATCTTATAAGGGTTCCGATTTTCCTTTTGAGATGCGGAGCCCTAAAAATAGTTTTGCATGTGTAAACATGGCAGACGTGATAGGTATTCCTTTTCAATTTCACGCCATTCGGCTCGATTTTCAGCAACTCACATCCAGGTACTAGCCAGCCCCTTGCGAAGATCGTCGCTCCACCTAGCCTGAGGGGGTGCTACCTTACATTTTCGGATTCACGGTCTCCACTCAAGAACACCTCTACCCCAACGGTTATTGGTTTTACGGCTAACTAGCTTCTGCCCGCGACTTCGTCCGCGTGAAATTTCTTGTTACTCCGACCCACCCCGTCGCATCGCATCGCCTGCCCGCGCTATTACTTCGTTTTTGCTTAGCGTTCTTTCTGACTTTTTTTCTTTTTGCTCGGCTCCTAAAGGTCATAGCGTGATGTTAAATAGCCTATAGCCTCCCTCAAGAATTGGGCTATCAAATGCAAAAAGAATTTTTCAAATCCGACTAGTAGTTCCAGAGATTAGCGCGTTCAACCAAACAAACTCTTCCGCTTTATAATATTAGTATAGATTAGTATAGATATGGCCAGCCCATTGCCACTTGAGCTTGCTTATGTTGAACAGAAGATGCACACTGCAAAGTAGAAATCTGTACTGGTACAAAAACCTTTGAAAGAAAGAAAGAAAGAAAGAAAATACGTTTATTTGCGGTAAACATGACGCAAAAAAGAACAAAACAAAAAAAAAACAATATGAAAAGGTTGACATGCGTCACATCCACGCAAAACGGCTATCGCTCAGCATTAACATTGCTTAAGAGCGTTTACACCGTACGGCATTTCATACAAACTTTCAAGCCCGTATTTTTCGAAATTAATGAACCGATTTTAATTAAACTTCATACGCATAAGCTGGATACAAAGGTCTAAAAAGTTAGTAGAGAACATTTTTTTTTGTATTTTTTTTTCTCTTTCCTAC
Source organism: Luperina nickerlii (assembly GCA_963855955.1). Classification (NCBI taxonomy): domain Eukaryota; kingdom Metazoa; phylum Arthropoda; class Insecta; order Lepidoptera; family Noctuidae; genus Luperina; species Luperina nickerlii. The sequence continues at coordinate 7,834,690 of OY979682.1, forward strand.
ATGAATTTGTATACCACTACTTGCGATCAAAACAGTGACAGGAAGTTTTATAACATCATCAACATACACAAAGTGGATTAAATATTACGTATTGTAACAAACCCAAAACTACCTTATCAATCTTAATAAAAAGAAAAAAAAAATACATAACCGGTCTACAATTGATGAAAATATCGAGGAACATGCATAGAAAATACATATAGACGAACACAGAACCTCCTCTTTATTTGAGTCGGTTAAAAATGAAACCCTACGGTTAATTTACGGTATTATAGCCATTTCATATAACTGTCAAAGAATGACAGTTGTGATTCGAGTATGTGTACAGACTAGAGCACATCATGCTATTACAATCTGTCAAGTTTCTTTCATAGATTTTCAACTTTATTGCTAAAGCATAAGGTTCAAAGTTGATTGGGAAAATTTTACAGGTTCAGGTAGCTTGATGTGCTGGCCGTCTGTACAATTTAAGTTGGTAGCCAATTTGCATAAGTAAGGTTTCAAGATATTTATTCTGACATGAGAACAATGTCTAAAATAAATGACATAAAGTTCATCACAGACGTCACGGTAGCAATTATGATATACCCATCCAATTAATAAGTAGGTAATCTTCATCATCATCTTAGCCGAAAGACGTCCTCTGCTGGACATAGGCCTCCCCCAAGCACCTCCACTTCGACCGGTTCTGTGCTTCTCGCATCCAACGGGTTCCTGCGGCCTTCACAAGGTCGTCGGTCCACCTTGTGACCCTTGAGGTGTAATAAATATTAAATTCATTAAATTACATCATACTATTCAACCTGTTTTTCTAAGCGCACAACAGGACATACCTACATATGTACCTAAAGTATATTATACGTTTCAAATTGATAGTATTTCAAGTTAAACAAATATCAACATTATTTAAATGGTAATTAAATTGATTTCAGAATGACTAGCACTATTGAAAAAATTATAAAAATGTTTGTAGTGTAGTATGCTACAACTGAGCAACTGAGCATGTTAACACTTCGTATCTTACTACGTACGTAGGTAGGTACTCAGTTATCTCATGAATGGCGTGACGTAAGGCCAAGCCCCCAGCTTATCACTAGTAAACATACACTCGTGTGTATATGACACGATATATTAACGCTTGTATTTATTATCTAAGTGTGAACTTAAGTGTGAGTTTCTGGTTTTGTAGTTGACGAGAATTCGTCATCGGAATGTTATGAAAAAGTAAATTGTGATCAATAGCTGTGCTCCACGGGTTTGCCCGCTTCGCATAACCTTCCTCAAGAATTGTGCTATCAAATGCTAAAATATTTTTTCAAATCCGACTGGTTGTTCCAGATATCTCGTTCAAACGAACAAACAATCTCTTTAGCTTTATTATATTATTTAGCATAGATTTTATCTGCAAGATTCTTTCTTGAATTTCGTTTTGTATTTTGATGGTATCCATGAGGATACAAGTGGCAAAGCTGAGCGGGACTCCCGGGATTCTTGCAACAATAGAAAATTTATTGTGCCTCGTTAACCAACGCTATAGATTGAAACAAGACAGAGAAATGCTAAACATTTTTTCATCCGCTTGTCATTACCAAGGACCAAATGCCAAGCTTACCGGGTTTTCCGACATAGCTTGCGGAGTAAGCAAACTGAAGTAGCAGTGAGCCGGAGATGTTTACCAAATTACCGACGGCCGGTGGAGCAGACGAGTCCCGGAATGAAGACCGCGTATCGGCAAGTGTAGTGTGGGACGCACCGAACGATGACCTTAAGAAGGCTGGCAGGGCCGTCTTTACCCGGGGGTGCAAGGGGTGCGCGGCACCCAGGCGCGAGGTCTTAGGGGGCGCAAGCCGATCAGGTCATTAGTAATCACTCATTATAACCGCAACACTCCAGCGCTGTAACTGTACGTCACCGCCTCGAAAAAATCCCTTGGAAAAAATTGTTGGAAATCATTTTAAAAATGGAACACAAAAATTAAGTTTAAATTTATTTTTGTTGGCAAGGGCCCGCAAGCTGATTTTCGCACCCCGGCGCCCAATATGGTTAAGATGGCCCTGGTGGCTGGAACAGACTGGATGTGGAAGGCGGTGGAAAGGGTATTGTGGCGTAGTCTGGGAGAGGTTTATATCCAGCAGTGCAGTGCGATAGGATAAGATTGATTCAATGCCAAGCTTAATCCCAAAAACCAGCATGTTCGTGACAATCTCGGTTTGAGTGATCGTGATCCATCCTTTAGCGGGATTCACCAGTAAATTCTGATGCAATGCATATGAATATTACTCTGATTATGTGTTTATCAGTAGAGGAAAGAAACCAATGATAATAATGTCGTAGTATTTGTACATATGTGGCGTTATTTACATTTATAGATTACTTTAGACGTGGTGATGTTAAATATTTTTATTTATTTATTTCAGGCGACGCAGGCCCATACATAAATACCTACATATACTTATTATAAAACAGTTCTTCACTATCTAACTCTCGAAGTCTCGAGCAGTTCTGTGGTGTGGTGATTGTGGTGTTTTTGAACTGATACTGTTGAATTGACCGAGGACTGTTAAAAATACGAGGCTAGTAGTAATTCACACATGGTAGTAGATAGGTACCTACCTACTATAAGAACAGACGCCATAACATCAAGCTACTACAGTCTGTTTTTCTTTAATAGATTATCAACTTCATCGCTAAAGCATAAGGTTCAAAGTTGATTGGGAAAATTTGACCGTTTCGGGTAGCTTGATATGCTGTCTGTACATACAATTTCTCTTAGTTGAAAGTAGGATAGCCAACTTTAAAAAACCAAATATTGTTTTTTCAAAGCCATTGTTTGTAAAAATATAGTAGACGGCAAAAAAATAAAAAAATGTATTATGTACCTAGTGGTGTATAATGTTTTTAAAATATTTAATTTTTTTAATGGATATTCTTTGCGACTTTTTCCATTCCTTGAGCCTTCATTGACGGGTTTTTATTTTTCATAAATGTCACATTACTAATAATTATTGCATAAAGCCTCCTTCAAACAGGCGCGACACGTGATAAAATCACGCGCGACACACAGGCACTGCAAGTCGCGCAACGAGCTGTGCCTTTGCGTCGTGCGCGATTTTATCGCGTGTCGCGCCTGTTTGAAGGAGCCTTTAAGCGGACGTGTACCTATAATACACATTTCGCCAGGCAGGAGGCAGGCCTATTGCTATCAACCGAGCATAAATCCAGACACCGAGTTGCTACTGAGAAATTCATGACGGAAAAATCCAACAACACTTCTCCCGAACTGGGAAACGAACCTAGGACCTCGTTATCTGCAGTAGCAATAGCAACCACCCACAAGGTAGTCAACCTTACCCCCTCATACATATAGTCATGGACAACTGCCCATGCTATCTCCTTCTGACAACATTGAACGCGTCTTTTTAGTTCAAAGTTCAAGCATTAACACTGAGGCGCCAAGTTATACAAATTGCAATGTTGTTGTTATAACTCAAGGCAGAGAAACAAATCTTTGTAGCGTTATCTCTTTCTCATGATACTTGACACCCCTCTTCAATATAAAACAAACACTATCTCATGTGTGTCCTCATACTTCCAAATCAATCCGTATTATTAAAGTCTATTTTCGTGTCTGTCTGTGCGACCACGTTGTACTTTTAAACTACGCAATGGATTTTCCATTGCGTAGTTTGCCAGTAGTCCAATGCGGTTTTATATCATCACTAGCTTCTGCCCGCGACTTCATCCGCGTGAAATTTCTTGTTACTTCGACCCACCCCGTCGCATCGCATCGCCTGCCCGCGCTATTAGTTCGTTTTTGCTCAGCGTTCTTTCTGACTTTTTTTCTTTTTGCTCAGCTCCTAAAGGTCACAGCGTGATGTTAAATAGCCTATAGCCTTCCTCAAGAATTGGGCATCAAATGCAAAGAATTTTTCAAATCCGACTGGTATTTCCAGAGATTAGCGCGTTCAACCAAACAAACAAACAAACAAACTCTTCAGCTTTATAATATTAGTATAGATTTAGAGAATTCATTCCAAAAGGTTTATGTGTGCTGTATTAGTATTTAACTTATGCTAAGTGTCACTGAATTAACGCAAGACCCGAATAGAGGTCGTTGTACCATTATACTTCTACTATGGGAAAAACCTTGAAATAGCGAGAAAAACATTCAGCTGTTTCATAAAATTTGTCAAAACAGCTGCCTTTTTAAATTTTTTCCTTTATTTGTTCATAACTATGAGTACAACGACCCCTTTTCGGGTCTTACGTTAAATTAGTGACACAGTGTATATAATAAACAAATTAGTGACACAGTGTATATAATAAACAAATTAGTGACACAGTGTATATAATAAACAAATTAGTGACACAGTGTATATAATAAACAAATGTCGATGTTTTGTCAAGTCGTAAAAACCTTGCGAAGCAAGAGTGGGTCTTTAGTGCTCAATAAAACAAAATATGCATAATATTGGCTATCACAAAGAGGAATTTTTGGAGAGGGTGTCATTGCAAACGTCCGCGACGTCCTAAAAGAGCATGCCTACACCAATCTTATCGCTAAAGACCTTCACAAAGGTCAGTTATCTATAAGGATACCCATGAATGGTCAGATGTAAAGTCAGAAAATATTTTTTTAACAAATTGACTGATAACTTAAAATGGCGCCCGTATATTCAAATCACAACTGTCATTCTTTGACAGTTGTAGGCGGTTGTAGGTAATGGCTGGAACACGGCAAATAGACGTAGTATGTCAAAAAAGCGGCCAAATCCGAGTCGGACACGAAGCGTTCCGTACCACAAGGCAAAAAAAGTTGAACAAAACACGTTTCTTGTATGAAAAGGGGACTCCCTTTGATTTTTTATAGCGGCAATAGACACACTGGAAAAATTTCCTTCACAGAGTGTGTGCTAATACCTATTACGGTTCATGAGATACAGCCCGGTGAAAGATATACCGACGAACGGACATCGGAAGCTTAGTACTAGTGTACCATTGGTTTGGGTACGGAACCATATAAATAAATTTCCCTTACTGGATAAAAGGTTTGTAAGAATCGTAACAGTATTCAGTTAGTTCTGCCACTGTCTGTCCACACCACAGATAATAGATAAACCTAGATAACGCAAGAGGGCAACTACATCGCGTGCCAAAAATCGCACCAGCTCACGTACAAAAATCGTAATGGCGCTCAGTTCTGGGTGAGCATGACCGCTGCGCTGGCGCTAGGGCCCCGGGGGTGGGCGAGACGTGTGCCGCACGCTGCCGGTCTTTGAATCTATTTGATTTTCCCGTCACTAAATAGTGCTTGTGACGTCATAGTAGGTAGTCAAAAATGGCGACCTTGGTTTTCATACAGATCCTGATCGATATCTATGTCTATCTATATCTGTGGCCCACACGTAATTATGTGGAAAAAGGTGTGAATAATTATATTAAATAACATAAGATTACGCCTATAATCCTCTAAGGATGAGGTGTACTAAGAGTACACCCACATCTCATCTATATTATTATGTACCTACGTAATAAACAAATCACAATTATACACAGACGTCACTGGTATATTTATGTGAAGCACAAGCTCCCCGGTGCCTGGGACCGACCGACAGGGGTCGCGGGGTTATCTTAGTGGGTTAACAAATGGGAACTGACACTTAATTAGGAAACAACATTGAAATAATACCGGAGGAGTTGCGAGTGGAAGATTTATGCAAGTTTGGAAGAGGCAGAGGTTAAGGTCAAATCAGATCGCCACACTATAATTTACTTACTATAATAATTATTTATTGTAAGTACCAGTAAGATGCAACACACAATAAATTAAGAGGGGACGGGGCCTGCGAGGAATATTAAAAGTAGGTATTTGAAGAAACTATTGCCGTCGCCTTACCTCAAGTCTGCCACCGTAGTGTGTGATAGGGATAGCTGCAGGTCAGACCGAAATTATCACAAAATGTTTGACGAGATCGATAGTTTTTATCTCGATATTCCTACGGAATCGACATTTACGCGGGTGAAACCGCGGAGCGCAGCTAGATATCTATACAATGTGTTTCAGAGGGGTGTGACCAAACTTGGGGGTGTGGTACAGGCCATCAAACTGAACAACTTTTTCCCGGGGACAAACACAGTAATCGTGAAAAAAAAATCAGTCGTCCCATACAAAACTTCAATACCTTCTTGACCAAATGTATGGGACGACTGATTATTTTTTTCACGATTACTGTGTTTGTCCCCGGGAAAAAGTTGTTCAGTTTGATGGCCTGTACCACACCCCCAAGTTTGGTCACACCCCTCTGAAACACATTGTATAGTCGTAAGACAAATTTTGCAACCAATTAGTTAGCTTTGCTTTCAGCGCAAACTTCGTCAACGTTTACATGTAATCAACTGATGTACCCTATTTAATTACAAAGACGAGCGCTAGCGCTTAGGATTGTGAAACTCTTTAAGTGACCTTGTTTAAGTCCAAGAACTTTTCCTTGTTTTGGAGCGACATTCGCTCCCGCTTAGTATGTGGCAGAACTATCAGAGGATCCGTTCCAACGATACCTACTTTAAGAGCGTTTACGCCTTAAGGCTCCTGCAAACAGGCGCGACGCGCGACGCGAATCGCGTGCGACACAAAGGCACCGCTCGTTTCGCGACTTGCGGTGCCTTTGTGACGCGTGTCGTGTCGCGCCTGTTTGAAGGAGCCTTTATAGGTGAAAAATTCTAAGAGTTTAGAAGTAGGGGAAAATCTACGGATAAAAACTCATAGATAAACTTGCAGTAATAATCATTCCAACTGTCATAATAGGTTAATTCATCGTGGTTTTTTTCTTATAATGATAAAAAATTGTGCTTGTATCAAAAATTTTATCATCCTCTATTTATTTCTTAGGTGCACAAACCTATACTTAAAATCTATTCTGTTTCAAATTGATATTATTTCAAGTTACACAAAAATCAACTTTATTGTAATGCTTATTAAGTTGATTTCAGAGCGACTATTAGACTATACATATAGCACTATTAAAAAAATTATAAAAATGTTTGAAGTTGTAGCGTAAACTGCACTTTATTGTGTAAGAATTAAAGTTAATTTTCAATTAAATCACATTTGTTTACACTTTTGGCAAATAAGTCGCGAATGCAGATTAGATTACATCACGCCTGTATTTCCCGAAGGATTAGACAGAGGCATACCGATAGTACACTCACATTTCGCCATATAGAAAAGGAAAGTTTTCTGTTACAGGTATGACAGGTATCTCCATATTAAAATAAGGCCTCACCATCTGCCTAGTATTTTTCCAACTACGTTGGGGACGGGCCTCCAATCTAACCGGATGCAGCTGAGTACCAGTATTTTACATGGAGCGACTGCCTATCTGACCTCCACAACCCAGTCACTGGGTAATACGAAACCACTTGGTGGTAAAGTACCACTTTGACTGGCTGTCAGACTTTCAACTCCTGACGACTCGTAACGACTCTCAAAGATCCACGAATGACAGCCAGGACCAACGGCTTAACGTGCTTTCCGAGGCACGGAGGGTCTTGGTATGTGAAAATGATCACCCATCCACGGACCAACCGTGGCAAGCGTGCCTGATCGATCGACCCGTAAGACTGTTATTAATTAGCCACAAGTAAGGCCTCTACAACTTATTTGTTAAAACCTGTTGATTATGAAAATAAACTTATTATTACTTATTAATTTATTATGTCATAGGAGGCGAGCCTACTTCTTAGATACACAGAAACATAAGTCAGAAACTACAGAACGCCACCTGCTACGATCCTAATACTCCTTTTACAATGGGGGTTTTCGTGAAAATTTACGAAAACCTCTTTTTTTTAACACCAGTTAGCACCACTTTGATACAAGAGGTTTTCCATTTCGACAATGAATATAAAATATATGATGACGTTCATCATTCGATTCATTCATCATTCAGTCTTGACTAAGGAAAATATAGGCTCTTTGACAGATGCCTGGACCTGACGTGTCAGTGCTGCCACCTAGCGAACGTCATTTCAGAAAACCCTCATTAGATAAAATTTCTATTAAATCTAGAATGAAGTACAATCTCTATTAAATCCTCTGAAAACTGGCGTGTATGTATGTATGAGCTGTCACTTATAAAGTTGAGCATCATAACATCATCATTCTGTAAACACGTTTACCGTGTGGAATATTGCGCATGTTATGTGTTGTCAAGTTGAAAACATAAACATCATATAGGTAAACTATGTTTTATGTGTTTTGATTCTGCTCTTATTTGACTGTATTTAAAATAGTAACCATGGAATTTATTGCCTGTTATTCTCCATAGAAAATTGCGTTTTGGGACGAACCAGTAGCGGAAACTTTTTGAGTACAGCCCGGCCGTTAAGAGAGTGCGTTCCTGGACCTTGTCATTGCGTCAATTCTAGTAGCTAATAAAGATAAAATTCCCAAAACACGTATTCATTTGTATGAATTTGACAGGTGTCAAGAAGGTATTTTTCTCGTCGGCCGCACTGTAAATGACCGATTCTTTTACAAAAGTAAGTACCTACATGAATATTTTTATTGCATTAAATGCTTTGAGTTTGAGTTTGGATAGACGGTATGTGAATGGTTTCAACTCTGTCTTCAGATAACTAAAGTCATAGTTCGGTTCAGCAGAAATAAAATATTCAGCTGAAATACAGGACAAGCCGAGATGAAAGCCTTGCCGAAATGAGTGACAGTTCGGTATAGCCCTTCACCTTACCCAAGGTAAGGAAGTCTAAGAGGATTTCCCGACAAATAAATGAGCCCAGTGGCACACACACCGATGAACCAATAATAGGGATCCCAAAGGCTTAAGGCTCCTGCAAACAGGCGCGACGCGCGACGCGAATCGCGCGCTAACCAAAGGCACCGCTCGTTTCGCGACTTGCGGTGCCTTTGTGTCGCGTGTCGTGTCGCGCCTGTTTGAAGGAGCCTTTACACACATATGGACCAAGACGAGTATCATGATTTAAGTGAGGCTTATAACCAGTATTGAGATATTAAGGGGCTTACAGGACCTAAACGCAAAAAATGCAAGTTTTAGAAACAATAAATGTATATGATCGACTAAAGTAAACAAAATCAGAAAAAATATATGATATTCTTCAGGATGTATGCTATGTAGATAGTGATTTGTTTAATACAACTAATTTGATACGATAGAAAAAAATCATGACGATACCTCTAAAAGCTTTCTTTTTACAATAAAAAACATACCTACTAATATACATATAATGATTCTGTTTTTTTGTCAAATTATTCTACAAGCAACATACTAATATACTAGTGTTTTAATTTTTTTAGTCCTAACAATAGATTTTTCTAATTAAATAATTGCTTCATATTTTGCAATAAAATAATTACCCAGGGTTGTGTGATCGCGCTTCTCTTTCTTTTCTATGCAGTCCGACAGTGACCGCGCTTTGGGTCATGGGTGGTATAATTCTGTAAATACATATTTGTTACGGCCGCGAATCATACTTTGATCGCCGTACTACTTAAAACTGACCAGCAAATTACAAAAAAACGTAAAAAAAAATGAATTTCGCCGGCCGGCGCTGTGATTCTACGCTCTGTGGTTGATGACGAAGAATGCTCATGATCGTCAATTGAAAGCGCCTTCCTAAAGGCCTTACAGAGCTACCTCCTAAAAATAAAATAACGTCGCACTATCCAAGTTTACGTTGTAAACAATTATAATATTATAAAGGTGTGTCCTATATTATTTAACAGAAATAATTACTAAAGTAAATACTGCCCACATTACTAATTGGACAATATTTACGGGACAGATGTGTACCTACCACATTTATTTCGTACGAGTTAATCAATCTTTTGTAATGTTAAATCATTAGTCACCCATGACCAGCTGTAATGTGATAATACATTACAGCTGGTCGTGGCTTCGATGTCAACGGACTTAAATGCGCAATATATTTATCATTTGTGTGTAGGAACTTACATAATTTGGGTCGAATAATTGTCTTTTCCCAACTATGTAAGGAATGGCTTCCAGTATAACCGGATATCCGGAATCCCATGGAGTGACTGTCTAGATCTGCCTTCCACCACCCAGTTTCTGGGTAAAGGCTCCTGAAAACAGGCGCGAAGCGCGACGCGAAACGCGCGCGACCCAAAGGCACCGCTCGTTGCGCGACTTGCGGTGCCTTTATGTCGCGCGCGATTTTATCGCGTGTCGCGCCTGTTTGAAGAAGCCTTAACACGATAGCTGCCTATTAATTTTCGGTTTTCTGACTACCCGTAACGACTGTCAAATGTCTACGAATGACAATGGAACAGCTCAACTTGCTTTTCGAAGTACGAAGTGGTCTCGATAGCAATGTAAATGGTCACCCATCCACGGACCGACCTCGGCCAGAGTAGCTTAACCTTTAATCGACTCGTGCGGCTGTTATATTAGCCACGAGCATAGATCGGTATGACGTCGCATAATAGACAATGATCAGAAAATGACGGTCCCTAACGGGTTCCGTACACCTGTTGGGGAGTAATAACTGACAGTCTGCTTTTGCTACAAGTTTTTTTACGAATTATTTTCAGTCTTAAGGCTCCTTCAAACAGGCGCGACACGCGATAAAATCGCACACGACACAATGGCACCGCAAGTCGCGCAACGAGCGGTGCCTTTATATCGCGAGCGATTATATCGCGTGTCGCGCCTGTTTGTAGGGGCCTTTAAAGGCAAAGTTTCATCTAATTTTATCGGCACCTCCTTATCAGCACCCTAAATTGCGGAACACATTATCAGTGACAATCTGAATCATTTTGAAGGATATTGCAAATCCATTGCTTTATATGTTTGAAAAATTTGTCCGCTCAACAACGTAAATAACGCAATGAATGTTGTTCGACTGTCAGATAGAAAGCCAGAGCTACTGTTAGTGTGTTAGTTACCCCCCAGGCGGTGTACATACATAATGCACATAATGTAGATGTAATGTAATAATAATAACATAACTTCATGCCTGTAGTAGTCTCCAAAGGCTAAGCCTACCTCTGAAAGGCTCGCGGGTTGTTCGGAAGAGATACCGTGGCACAGGCAACTGAAGGAACACGGGTGGGTTTTAGTCAGTAAAAGTCTGACACGCCCTCCCGCTCCGCCCAGAGCGGGAGAAGTTATAAATTGATACCTAATTACCCAAGCAAAAAAAAAAACTGTACTTATCTATGGTACCCCCACATTTCGTTATTTATACATATTTAAGTCCCATGTAATAGAGGGCGAGCGAGTGAGGGGCTCGTGGTTAAGTAATAACAGCCGCAAGGGTTGATCGATCAGGTTAAGCTACGCTTGCCCCGGTTGGTCCATGGATGGGTGACCATCTTCATATATTGGCCAGACTGGGGCGCGGGCGCGGGTGCGGGAACGCGTGCGGTCTGCCTGTCCACACTGGAGCGCGAGCCTCCAGTGTTGGTCAAAACATAATATGGATGAAGAAGACTTATTTTTACTAGAAAAAAGCTCGAACTAGTTTGAGAACCTCGGTCCCCGCGCGGGCTGTCCGCGCCCGCGCCGCGCATCGACTGCGGCCACTTGTATGAACGAGCTATGGCATGAGTTGCCCGCGCGCTGTCCGCGCGCACGCCGCGTCGAGCAGCCCGCGCCGCTTACCGCGCCAGCGTGCCCACTATGGACACTCAAAGGAAGTTCATTATGTTTGCGTTCGCCGCGCCACGACTAGTGGTGGTTAATAAAACGTATAGCGCCAAAATATAACAAACTATGTGTACATAGCGTATAGCGTGTGCTATTAGCGGCTCTGACTTCGCGCTATATTATAGCGCCTCGGACTTCGCGCTATATTATAGCGCCTCGACCTACTCAGCGAATAAAAGTTTAAACGCGCACAGCGGGGCCAGAACGAGATAGCAAGATGGCGTTCGTACAGCGGGGCCAGAACGAGATAGCAAGATAGCGTTAGCGACTATAATGTATAGCGCGCGCGCATCATCAATTCATCAAGTCCGTTTAGCGTGATAGCGTGTTGCTAAATTATAGCGTCTCCGCGTTCAGACTGCGCCCGAGTTTTGAAATAGCGCGCTATAATTATAGCGTATAAAATAACAGACTATATGAATATATTTTATAGTTTATAACACGTTTACAGTTTATAGCGGATTTGAACATTACTAGCCACGACCGCCTGCGCCCGCGCTTCCAGTCTGGTCAAACACTTATGCGGACACTATCTTAGTTTATTCCACTATAAATAACACTGTTTATAGATTGCTTATAATTTTCTCTCGTTTTATTAATGAATGCTGATTAGAATCCTTATCTTATCCTGTGTTTCTATACATACATATATTTGAATATTATCATTTATTAATAAGTATGTATATAGTTTGTGGTTTATGTCTGATTGAACATACTCATTGACTAACGCGTTTGTCTTTAATAAATCAGTTAATTACGGTAGCTCTTGCGCTACGGAAAATAGATACCTACTGTTTATTTTCTGGCTAGCAACCTGCCCTCCGACTTTTACTAGGTATGGCGTGAAAATATGTAGACATAAAAGCAGCAGTTAATTGCTTTAGAATGGCTCAAAATCTAAACAATGAACGTCGTATCCTGCTCCTAGCTAGGGCATGGACACCATGTAAGCAGATTATTGATTTAGTCGAGGCTCAAATCTGACTAATGACTATAAATTTTCCAGCACCCAGAGCAGCACAACCTCAAGATTAACTTTACTTTATTTTGAAAGGCCATATGTAGCAATTTCCATATCTATCTGCACTTTGTCAACTCCTTCATTTCTCTGGCAGCTTGGTATTTTAGCAGCGCAACCTCGGGTTTAACTATACCTACTTTATATTGAAAGGCCGTTTATGTAGCAATTTCCATATCTATCTGCACTTTGTTAACTTCTTCATTTCTCTGGCAGCTTGGTATTTTTTCATAATCTTGCCTAAATATCAAGATTTTCGGCAGAAATTCTACTCGAAACTGCCGGAAGCCGAACCTACGAGTATATTGCATCTCGTACCGTTGCTATTAGTCAACTTTGTATAATCCATCACGCATGTACTGCATGTCTGCTGCATTCCTGGTATGCGCCAATCAGTAATCAGTATGGAAATCTCCGAGATGAGTAGTAATGTCTATCTATCTAACTAATGAAGTTTCAAGGTTTATTCCGCTATAACAGTAAGCCATTTACTATAGAGTCATTTCCACCATATATTAGTTCAGTAAATATCAGATTTGACAGCTTATAAATAAGCTATGCGTCAATTTGTATGACATAATGCCTTGATGAGTTTTTGCAGTTGGGTGATTTTGTATTGAAATCTATGAAGTTGTGTTGGTTAGTGTTTCATTCAGTTTAGACTTGGTTAACAAGCCAACGTTTTATTTTAATTAAATAACTGAGAAAGTTTTGCTTTAAATGTGTAAGACAGATCGTCGTTAAATTGACCATTCTTTACGCAAATTGCGGCACTGCGTGCCTCATATAGGTATTGAGCGCATTAAACTATTGAACCACATGTTCTCAAAGGGTCAGTTACAATTATAGACCTTATCTACTTCACTAAAAGGTACACAATTCAGTGAGATGATGGTGTCTATTACGTCGAGTTACGCCGCGCGGCGCCGCGCGGCCCACCTCAATGAATTGTGTATCTTTTTAACCGACTTCAAAAAGGAGGTTCTGTATTCGACCCGTATGTATGTATGTATGTCCGCGATTTTCTCAAAAACTAATGAACCAATTTTGTAAATTCTCATTAATGTAAACTACATACTTTCAGGAAGGTTTTAGTATATAATACATTATGTAATTATTCTTATGTACAAAGTTGTATGCATAAATGTACTGCAGTGCGATTCTGTAACCATCTCACCGTGAAAACTTAGGTAAAGTGAGAGTGGAGTGAGCTGTCAATAGTGTCAATTCCTGGCAAAAACAAACTTACATCACCGAAGTTTTCAAGGTGAGATTTTTACAGAATCGACCGGCAGCATTTCTATGCGAATTTTGATGATTCTTCTAGTCGGTGTCTTCAATTCTTCAATGCACTAGTGTTAATTGAATTTGTGTGGGGTAAGTACAACTAAAAAGTAAAAAAGGTTTTTTTGTGTAGTTGATAAGGTCCTGTAATTGTATTGCTATCTTGAAAACTGCGCGCCGCGCCGTGTCGCGTCGCGGTGTGAACTGACGCTAAGTGCTTAATAAACCGCCATGTCAAAGCGTTTATGCGACCACTAATAATATGCAGATATAATGAAGGTTTATGCCAAGTAAGAGCCTAAAATCCTGGCAAACGCTCGAATCTGCTTTGCTTTGGCGTTCTTCCCAAGTTGTTCAGCTGCTACGGTCAGATAGTGTCGCTTCTCCCATTTCTGCTTACCCTGAACCCCAGCACCCAAAAGATACACCCTCTCGTCATGACACCCACATATTTGACAGGTTGTCTTAACCGCTATAACATAATTACTAAGTCAGCGTAAGCATCTGTTATCGTAAACACATTACACTTGCTATACAGTTGAATGGATTGGCGACGCTGACGTCAGATAGAACAACTGGTACAATGTACTTGTGATCTTTACACCTTGATGACGTGTTGATACATAATGCTTATGCATAGGTATTTGTTTACGTAGATAGTAGGTACATATTGTATTGGATTGTTCCAATAAATTGTCATTTAGACATAGTGATGATAAGGTATTTCGACTGGCTTTACGCGGCATGTAATGTTAGTTTATTTCTCGACCTAGCGTTTACCCAACTATGATGGGGTTGGCTTCTAGTCTTAACGGATGCAGCTGAATACCAGTATTTTACATGGTCTCACCACGTTAAATACTGCTATTCAGCTGCATCAGGTCCTCGGTCGACTTATGTGAGCTCCACAACCCAGTTACCGGGTTAACAATACCCCTTATAGCTGATTTTACCAAAGATCTTTAAATCGTGGAATAACATTGACATCTGACAGTTCTAGTATGGTGAAGCTGTCAAAAATTCAAAATTTATTCTCAGGATAAGACTTATTCTATGTATAAAAGTTTGGTGGAAGACTGGTTGTCTGACTTTTGGGCTTTTGCATCGTGCATCGTAACGACTGACAAAGATCTACGAATGACAGCCGGTACCAACCAACGTCTTAAAGTGCTTTCCGTGTCACGGAGTGGTATAGATATGTAACGGATAGTCACCCCGCGCGGCTGTAATTATTTAACCACGAGCCCCTCCGTAGTCAGTATGTTAGTTTTTTGTGCTTAATTAACTATCCCCTTTCGTTGTCTTGAATGTCTAAAGCCCGAAAATAACGTACGGACGCCAGCACATCAACCTACCACAATCTGTCAGATTTCTTTAATAGATTTTCAACTTTATCGCTAAAGCATAAGGTTCAAAGTTGATTGGGAAAATCTGACAGATTGTGGTAGGTTGATGTGCTGGCGTCTGTACATTTCCTACTGTTTTTAAAGAAGACTAGTCCTTTAAACTCCAGAACGAAACCAAAAATTCAGGGCACTACAAACAGTTTGATTTTGATTTGATACTTCGGGGTTTTAACAAGATAATCTAGAGCTCAAGGATTCTTAGAAGTACAGTGGATACGGGTTTTCACGTTTTTGGGTTCATACGTAATTAATTATTATGTTTTTAATGAGGTATAATATGGTCAGCAGTGTGTATTTAATTTCCGCCAATTATTAAACCCCGAAAATAATGATATTTCTTGATGTTACGTGTTGGTAACTGGAAGTTTAAATACAAGCCCATTATTTAACTAGGTCAGGTTTATTTTTCGTTAGTAATTGTTAATATTCATTATAATGTTAAAAATTACTAACGGTCTAAACACAACCTAACATCATTACCGGAGTCAGGGTCTAATCAAAGCGTGTCTTATTTACTTAAACTAGCTTTTTTGCCCGCGACTTCGTCCACGCTGATTTTAGAATTTCCATACAATTTTGGACATCCTATTTTACCTATATGGTTTTTTTTTTAATAATTTCGTCGGCCTTCCTCTTTTTGGAACGAAGTACTTAAACGGAGCAAGTTTTACCAGTTTGCTCCTACCGCAAGGTAGGAGCAAACTGGTAAAAAAACCAAAATGGCGGTTGCAAACATTTTCAAATTTTTCATTATGGGTGTCGTTTTCATGGTTTTCGAGGGCGCTGAAGCCGATAACGAGGTCAAAATAAAAATCCAAGTTGTCGACAACTGTTTGAGATCTTTCTTATTCTTTAAAAACGCTATTTATTTCACACTTTCTTTCGCTCTCTGTCTTTTTCTATCTTATACGAGTGTGTGTCCGTGCGAGTATCGTGTAAAGAACTGTTCCTGATGAACCCGTTGGTCCTACGAACGCACAGGTTTTTTTGGGGGGGGATGCAGTGGCCGCGTCTCGGTCGAATGATAATGAGGTCCCTCCGCAGGTTTCAAGCTATTTCTATACCACATCAAAATTGGTCCAGCAGTTTACCAAAAAAAACGTACCAAACGAACAATCACAGACAATTTCGCATTTACAACTACAAACAGAGATTCCTTCGCTGATTGTATGATACTATAATTTATGAGTATGGTTATACCTAGTTTTATTAATTATTATCAACTATTTATAGTATTACATCACTCCGCGACTATTTTACCTCTGTCTGTATCATGCAGCTGATGTTTGACACTTCATGACACCGGCGTGTCAGTCATATAAATATGGAGTTCGCGTTAGTGATGGCACGTTTGATACTAACTGATGGACGAGTCTAAGATTGAGTGTAGGACGAGAGGTTTAATCATTGATTATATTAAATTATTTATTGAGTTTTAATTGTGGTGTTAAACTAGCTTAAAGAGGATCTTTAAGGCAGTTTTTTTTAATATTTTTTTTCGTAATTTAAATGATTATTTTTTTTACTGATAACACATCTACATATAAATAGAAATTATTATGTTAAAGCACAAATCAATAGACGTAATAGTTTTTCCGTAAAGTGTACCACAAAATGCTCAGGTTGTGGGATATAGCAGGGCTCGCTTCGCTCGCCCTGATAATGTTTAGGTTATCTATACAGGGTCAGATTAAATTAGCTAGCGAAACTCTGCAAAAAAAACTGATAGGTATACTAAGTGCGGTCGATGACCCCACAAAAAAAAGTCATCAAATTAATTTCTTTTTAATTGTATCGTGTTTAGATAACGATACGTATGAGGAGTTTCGCTAGGTAGCTAATTTAATTTGACCTTATATAAATAAAACAAAGTCGGGTTAGTTACTTAGACCATTAACTCAAGAAGGGCTGGGCCATTTTTCATGATCTTTGATCTGCTGGATTTATCTCTGCTGTAATTGCAGAATAAACTATAGATAAAATAATGAGAAAAATTAACGAAAACAATAAAGAAGTTAATTTGTTTTCTCATCTACATTCGTTCTTATTGATTCTGAGACGGCACGAAGTTCGCCATGTTACCTAGATGTAGACAAAATTAAAACTTTAATTCTCAAGAATTTCAAAATAGTGGTGTTTTTCCTTTTCCGTACAGCCTTTCCCTTTCGATTGATTGGCATTTATTTGTAAATACCTACTTAGTTAAAATATTCTGGTCACATTAAAGGCTCCTACAAACAGGCGCGACACGCGATATAATCGCGCGCGACATAATCGCGCGCGACATAAAGGCACCGCTCGTTGCGCGACTTGCGGTGCCTTTATTCCTTTAAGCCTCCTGCAAACAGGCGCGACACGCGATATAATCGCGCGCGACACAAAGGCACCGCTCGTTGCGCGACTTGCGGTGCTTTGTGTCACGTGTCGTGTCGCGCCTGTTTGAAGGAGCCTTTATGTCACGTGTCGTGTCGCGCTTGTTTGAAGGAGCCTTAAGGGTCGAGATTCAATATTAAGTATTACAAAAATAAACAGCACCCAATTGCGTAACACACTATCAATTACAGTGCGTGCCACGTAAGAAGAGACTTGACACACCACGTGGTCTGACATGCGCAGAACACGATTTTAGGTATCTTTAGCGGTATGAGGTCTGAGTGCGGGACGGGACCGGACGTCATAGGGGAGGCGGAAAGAGCGGGGGAGGCGGGGTCAAGTCTCATCTTACGTGCCACGCACTGTACAATCTGAATCATTTTGAAGGATATTGCTAATCCATTGCTTCGTATGTTCGACAAATGTGTCTGCTCAACAACGTAAATAACGCAATGAATGTTGTCGACCTGTCAAAATGAAAGCCATATTGCTGCTTTTAGTGTTACACAACTACTCCGCACGTCCTAACGCAAGCCTTATAAAACACACAGACAAGTTGAGTTGTGAAAACATGTACAGACGCCAGCACATCAAGCTACCCGAAACTGTAAAATTTTCCCAATCAACTTTGAACCTTATGCTTCAGCGATAAAATTGAAAATCTATTAAAGTTGATGTGCTGGCGTCTGTACCTACCTACATCGTTTACCTACGGGTAAAACCAGACATCACCTAAAGTTTCCTCAAATTAAAGGCAAAGATATTTTAGATTGGTATTATTATAAATAAATCCTACATTTTTATGTTGTTTACACCGCAAAAACACCCCCTTTACCTAATACCGCCTATTTATTATTTCTAGAATATTCTTAAAATAATTAAGTATGACTGAATATGGTGGCTTGTTTACATACAGACTATTCTTAGTAAAATTATCTACTATTAGGTATTCTATTATGAGAACCCTCTAGCTAATTAGATGAAGAAACCCATTTTTTATTTATTTTTAATGTATGAAAGGATTTTGTTTGTCATTC
This sequence comes from Luperina nickerlii, assembly GCA_963855955.1. Lineage (NCBI taxonomy): Eukaryota > Metazoa > Arthropoda > Insecta > Lepidoptera > Noctuidae > Luperina > Luperina nickerlii. Next base: position 7,853,516 of record OY979682.1, read on the forward strand.
ATTAATCATTATTGATAGTTTAAGAGTCTAGTTATTTTAAGGACCTATGATCTACGCTAAGTTTTTGCATATCATTTAGTTATATCCGGCCTCGTTGGTCTAATGGTCGCAAGCGCTAACTGCTGAACATGAGGTCTTCGGTTCGAATCCCAGATCGGATTTTTTTTTTGGGTTTTTCCATCTGGAATTTTCAGTAGCAGCCTCGTCTGGATTGGAGTCCTGTTGATGGCAATAGCCTTGGAACTATAGGTCAGATTTGAAAAAAAAAAATTTGCAATTGATTGATATAGGTAATCCAATTCTTGAGGCTACTTAACATCACGCTAGGTCCCTTAAGAGCCGAGCAAAAACAAAAAAAAATGTCCGAAAGAACGCTAGGCGAAAATGAAGTAATAGCGCGGACAGGTGATGCGATGCGACGGGGTGGGTCGGGGGTACAGACGCCAGCACATCAAGCTACTACAATCTGTCAAATTTATTTAATAGATTTTCAACTTTATCTCTACAGTATAAGATTCAATGTTGATTGGGAAAATTTGAACAGTTTCGGGTAGCTTGATGTGCTGGCGTCTGTACTTATAGTACACACAAATTTCGTCAAAGTCCTATTTAATAGGAAGCCTGTTTTTTCTTTGTGATATTCTTGCCCAATAAATACTTTTTTTGCTTTCTATTGCCATCAACCGGGCACGAGAAAATAATAGTATTCATTAAAAATACACCAAATTAGTAAAGACACATGTTTGTGTATTTGGTAAAATACGTTTTCAGCGTAGAATTAGAATATGTCTATTAAATTTAAAATTAAAAAAACCCCGTTACAAAATAGTAATAAAAAAATAGAATGACCGTAAAAAAGGCTAAAACAAGTTAAAAACACAATGAAAAAATAGTCGCAAACAGAACAAAAAAAAGGTATTTTTTTTACACCCATAACAGTAACCATAACTGCCCATTAATGTCTAGGACATAAAGTCTTAATTATTGACGAAACCTTTACTTTTGTGAATCGATAGAGTATTGCAACACTTAAACTGTTTAAAATCATAACCTTTCCTCTAGGTCAAGTCGGTAAAAAAAAACATTTCAATATTTGTACCAGGATCACATAAAACTTTAGCACTCATTCACTATATATGATTTTAACATTATGTTAGTTTATGTTTTTTTATAACTAAGAGAACCACTTTCTCATGTTGTTCTTCATAATATTCTATGGAATATTTTTTATCAGAATAGTCACAACTTTCTTTAAAGTTTTTTTATACGTCAATACCTAATTGGATGTTATTTTGTTGATTCATGTTAGTTTTATTACATTTTATTCTTAAACGCAGATTATGTAATCCTAAATCAGTTTATGCTTTACTGGAGTTAATAAACCAATCATAACAGATTTACCATTGACATCTCCTAAGTACCAATACCTAATTTGATTAATTGAATGCATCTTGAATTTGACACGTGTATGAAGTTAAGTTGACATTTCATTTTGACAGCTACGTGAATGGCACTTAGGATTTTGACAGCAGTTTATGTCGGAGCGAAGATTATTATCTACCTTTTAAAACTCGGCAACTTGAAACGTCACCATAATTACTGTATCGGCGAATCAAACGCTAAAACATAATATTACAGTGAAAAAATAATTTCTTACTACACCACATTAAAAGCTCCCACAAACAGGCGCGACACGCGATATAATCGCGCGCGACACAAAGGCACCGCTCGTTGCGCTGCTTGCGGTGCCTTTGTGTCGCGTGTCGTGTCGCGCCTGTTTGAAGGAGCCTTAAAGCGATTTCACGATGACTTACTGACTTTATAAAACAGTAAAAGACAAAACGGTAACTTTTAATGATTGACCATACTATTTACTGAAAAAAAAACAACAAAAAAAATTAAAACCACCATTATTGTAATGTAAGTAAATGTCAAAGGTTTGAACGATATCACCAAATTAATACAACAGTTAATTTTGTGACCTTTTAGCTACCTAAAACGTTAAAGTTTACTGTCATGACGGTAACATTTTGTCTCAAGCTTTAACTGTTTTCGGATCAGAAAATAATACTGTTTTGGACGTTAGACTCTTAGGGAACTGTTTAAAGGCTCGTACACACAGGCGCGACGCGACACGTGACACAAAGGCACCGCTCGTTGCGCGACTTGCGGAGCCTTTGTGTCGCGTGTCGCGTCGCGCCTGTGTGTACGAGCCTTAAAGCAGTTCAGATCAATGTATTTTTATTTACTGCTTCTTTCTTTCAGTGGCCCATTCGTCATCTTTCTCCTGATCTTACCCCAATTTATTTGGGATCGGCGCAACATGTTTTTATCTATACTTCTTTAGTAATCCCATTACCTAAACACCAGTGATGACTGTGCCGCTGAAAGGGACAAAATATCTCTGTGAGAAACATACGGAGTGGCGGCATCAGGAACTCAAATATTGTAACCGCAATAAGTGTTTTTAACACTGTTTTGTAAAACTGTTTTAAAAGAAAAATAATTCTAAATGTAACAGATACAATAATGTTACAGAATCAAAGTGTAACCTTTCATATGTATTATCAATTGTTAATGTAACAGAAATAAGTATTTGTAGGTATAATTTCACGGTACCGCAAAAACGTGCGGCGGACTGACAGGCGCGGCGATGGCAAAATAGCCTCTACCCAGTCAGGTTTGCGACTATTTTGGCAACGCCGCGTTCACCAGTTACACTTATTAACACTGTTAACACTTTCATAAATGTTAGAGATATATTACGGTTACACTTTTGTAAGTGTTTTGAGTTAAAGGCTCCTTCAAACAGGCGCAACACGACAAGAGACACAAAGGCACCGCAAGTTGCGCAAACTGTGCCTTTGTGTCGCGCGCGATCATATCGCGTGTCGCGCCTGTTTGAAGGAGCCTTAAAACATTAAACAACACACATAAAAGTGTTACATAATATTTGATTCTGTTATCAATTCAATATGTAATATGTACTTATAATTCTGTAACCTTTAAGGCTCGTACACACAGGCGCGACGCGACACGCGACACAAAGGCACCGCAAGTCGCGCAACGAGCGGTGCCTTTGTGTCGCGCGCGATTCGCGTCGCGCGTCGCGCCTATTTGCAGGAGCCTTTATGAAGGTGTTTTGAGTCCCTGGTTGGCATACATCGACGCGCAAATTGTAACCATAATTATTGAGCACATGATTCTAGTGAAGAAATTTTTAGTCGGTTATCATATCACAGAAAAAAATCTGCTGTATCATAGAAAAGTACAACCTGCGCGGTCGAAATCTCGAAATGTATGGAACAAGATATTTTTTTAATAACCCTCGAAAAATTTCAACTCAACTGGTTTCAGAATGATGTATTGAATCCATGGTAACAGGCTGCGCCTCGATATGATGCTACCTTGTGTTTTTGGATGGCAATATGCTTAGATTTTAGCAAACATTATCATCATCGGCTGAAATGGTGATGCCATTTCAGCCGAAAGACGTGCACTGGTGGACATAGGCATAGAACCGGCACAGAACCGGCACAGAACCGGTCGAAGTGGAGGTGCTTGGGGGAGCCCAAGCACCTCCACTTCGACCGGTTCTGTGCTTCTCGCATCCAACGGGTTCCTGCGGCCTTCACAAGGTCGTCGGACCTCCTGTTGATGGGGTCGAATGGTTCTGGAGTGGCGACCGCGTACCGGAAGACGTAGCGTTGGAAGGCCTCCCACAAGGAAACATTATAGTTTCAGGAAATCAAATCAAAAGGAATAGAACTTCACACCTGTAATTCTTGTTTTTCAGGCCATCCTTCAAATCATCCTGCGATGTGAGTCTGAAAAAACATACCCTCCCATCTCTTTCTTTCACACGTGAGCTAAAAACACTTCCATAAAAATGAAAAGGACTATTTCAAACAGGCAATACTCTCTCTCTCTTCTAAATTAAGTCCAGACGAAACGGGAAGTCACATTCCATTGCCAGAGTTATGTCAATATAGTAGTTTAGTAGTCTCATAACTTAGGCACTTTACTTTCAACATACAGCAAGCAGTTAGCGTTCTATTAGTGGCTGGAAATACAGTCGAGATGTACTAAATAACTTCGAAGTCATGTGCTTTAAAATCAATCTTATTTTAATGTGACAAGTTGTCAAACAAAATCTTGTTCTTATTACGGCCTATTCTGTAAAAATCTCAACGTGAAAACTTGAGTGAAGTGAGTTTGAAGTGAGCTGTCAATCTCTAGATTTCCTAGCGACAGGTAACATGACAGTTACCAAGAGGTATCGCGTTACCCAGTTACTGGGTTAAAAAGAGAGAAAAAACTCGTAAAAATACAATTTTATTTTTAAAACAGATCCCTTTCTAAACTTGTTGCAACAAGTTTTTAAGGGATTCCTTCAAAACTTGTTGCATCAAGTTTTTAAGGGATTCTATCTTAAAAATATGTGCAAATATATTTCTGCAAGGTTTCAATTAAAATACTGGTATATAATTTTTCGTAAAAAAAGGTGTAATGCGCCGTCTTTACTGCGAGTAGCCGACACTACACGACAGACAATGCTCATTGTTCTAACGTTTGTAATCCAGCCGTTTGTTTAGTTTACATAATACGCGCGAAACGAAAGCGGAATAAAATTGTGTTTCAGCTGATATCTTGTATTAATTGAAACTTGGCCTTACTAGAATGTTTCTTCATAATTCCAGCCTATAAATACAGGGTGACAGGAACATCTGCGCGCAAACTGTAGGTACATATCCAAATCCATGTATGTACAGTTTGCGCGCAGATGTTCAGTAGGTACATGATTCTGAACGCCAGGCCTGCGTAGAAGCTTTTCGTCAGTTATTAAAATTAAAAAAAAATGTGTTCCATACATTTTGACCGCGTAGGCTGAATTGCTATTTCTATAAAACAGCGGTTTTTTTTGTTTTTGATAAGCGACTAAAAATGTATACAGGGTCCCATTAAAATAGATCCAGGACAAATTTAAACACAGCGCTCAGTACGTCTAACTAAAGATATCCAAGCAAAAAAAAAAAAAACACTCATTAAAGTGATTTAATTTTGACCTAAAATAATAAATGGCAACATTAGTGTACTTTCGTTAGCTGATTATTTTTCTTGTAAGTATCTATGTGTTTTTTTTAATATATGTTTTTACCATCGTCCTTATTTTGGTGGTCTGAATGATTTGTAAAAGTTTGTCCATCTATTTTAATGGGACCTTATATTATGCTAGGTTGTCTAAACTCATGTGTTGAATTTATGGGTACAGTTTGCGCGTCGATATACCAACCAGCCTGTAGATACGGCTATCCAAAGACAAAGAGTCCATTTCTCATAATTTATTCTAGCTCCCTTTTCTGACGGCACGGTTGGCGCAGTGGTTAAGCGATTGACTGCTGCGCTGCGTGTCGCAGGTTCGATTCCTGCACGGAACAAATATTTGTACGACCTACAAGTAGTTGTACCGGGTCTGGCTGTTTGTGTATGTGAGTTTAAATGTTTGTAAACGCACCCACAATACAGGAGAAATTCTGAGTGGGGAGCAACGTTTAGAAAAAAAGCTCCCTTTTCTAAACCTGAAAATAAGGAAGACATGGACATTGACGCCTACCAAACCCCACTGGTCCTGCATGGTCAACTATGGACCACTCCTTCTCTCTTTTAGAAGGTCTCAGCGAGGTACATTACAGGCTGATAATGTAGGTACCAGAGCTGATATTTTGCTTCATCTTAAGGCTTCTTCAAACAGGCGCGACGCGCGATAAAATCGCGCGCGACTCAAAGGCACCGCAAGTCGTGCAACGAGCAGTGCCTTTGTGTCGCGCGCGATTATATCGCGTGTCGCGCCTGTTTGTAGGGGCCTTTATTTTAATTAACCTTTCGAATGTCTTATGTTACACAGTGCGACATAAGAACAATTAAATTCTATTGTGTCTGCTAATTAGACACTCAATGGGTTAAGACCAATAATGAAGTAAAGACATCATAGCTTTGCATGTAGGCCCTACCACATGAAAGTTTCCCGCCCCTAAGCATCGTCTAAACGACTAGTCACCTGGCCGCGTTCACCTGGTCATCGGCCCAGCTCGTAAAGGTCAAAATTGTAAGCCCCTTTTTTTTCAGGATGGGAAATCATCAAATGACCCCTCCTACTCTGGGTGGAGCGGAAGGGAGTGTCAGACTCTTACTGACTAAAACCCACCCGTCTTCCTTTCTTAGTCCCTAATGTTCCGGGCCAGCGGTAACCCTTTCGGACAATCCCGCTGACCCGGCAGGGTCCCGCTGACCGGGCAGGATTGTAAACCCCTCATAATGACAAAATTCCATTACATCACTCAGTCATTCAGCCGTTATGTAAAGACCGCTTCACCATTGTTACCCATTTACAATACAACGTGCAATTCATCAAATCCATTACGTAGGTACCTGGGTATCGCAAGTATTCAAGGTCGGTCAATGACCTAGGGACTCGGCATTGTTACCTACTTTATGAGCGACCTAGGTACATCTATCTTCTATCCATGTATAAACAAAAATGAAATGCTGTTCGTTGATAAGCGCTTCACTTGAGAACGACTGGACCGATTTTGCAATATTTGTAATAGTCCGAGTTAGTTTTTAAGGTAAGAAAAATTAGAAAAGTCTCCTCAATTTAACTTTAAGAACGTTCACACTCTGATCTCAGTCTCAATCTGTCAAAAATACGTCTAATTTCCCTATATTTGTGACAAGTTTTTGAAGTGAAAACTTTTTTAGCGGCGTTATACACTTTTTTGTAATGGGTAAGACGGATGGCCGTAGCCGGTACCGCGCGTGTTTTGTTTATAAGACGATTCACAAAATACACACGTACTTGTTCAAGTTTTCACTTCTGTCGGCACTCCCGGAGTGCCACTGTTTTTTTTTTTGACATTGATTTTCGCTGAGATGAGATTCCCACTAGATTTTGAATGTTTTTATTTACGAGAATTGGCCTTCAGACTGTGAAAGCTCTTAAACCTACATACAATATGAAATTTGGAAAATATTAATATAATAAATATAACAGAGGTGCCTGATATGTTTGATTTTAGAGATTGGAACGTGTGGACGATAAAGTGGGGTCAAAAAAATGTCAGAGAAGTCAAAGAGACGTATTCACTAACTTATGTTCTTAATGTAAAAAAAATCAAATATAGTTTAAAATTAAATTCATACCCTCAAGAATATGATACATCAATGAGACGTGCAATAAAAATGAGGATTACCATAACGGGTTGCCCCTTTTTTTTTCATGGTGGAAAATCATCAAATGACCCCTCCCGCTCTGGGTGGAGCGGAAGGGGGAGTGTTAGACTCTTACTGACTAAAACCCACCCGTATTCCTTCCTTAGCCCTTTATTTTCCGGGACAGCGGTAACCCTTTCGGACAATCCCGCTGACCCGGCAGGCTCGGCCCTAACGGGCCCCTTCCTTGATGCTGACATCTCTTTGAGGCGCGCGTGAAACACGTACGCGCCGTCCGGCACGGGCTTGGTCCTGATCGGACGGTGAGCTACCCATTACTCTCCATCCGCAGGCCCGTGCCTACGATGGCCGGGAGTCGTCACGCGGCTCCCGACGCCCGGAGCTCCTCCCGCGGCGGCTGGGACGGAAGGCTCTTTCCCTCAGCCATCCCGCCACCTCCTTCGTTAGCATGACTGCTTCGCAGAAGGTGGCGACTGCTTCGCAGAAGGAGGCGTCTGCCTCCCACTCCCTCTCGGGTTACCCCTTAGATTGTAATGTAAATGAAATACAGGGTCAAATTGAATTACGTGAGATACGTGACGTGATGGGTATTGACATATCTAGACACGACAAAATAAAAAGCTGATACTTTAAGTGACACTTCCTAAGGTTGGTTGATGACCCCTATAACAAACTCATCAAGTTAATTTCTTTTTTATTTGATCTTGTTTAAAAATCGATAACCGTCGCATCTGCTATAAAATTCAAATTGACCCTGTGTGTATTGACAATCTAAGTCATGGCCAAAAACTAGTATCTACCTAAGTAGTTACCTCTACTGGTACTTACATAGTACTCATTTTACACGTTCGTGAGCCACGTGGGTACTAACAGCTAGATAATGTCCATACTAAATACTAAAGCGCTTAAGGCTCCTTCAAACAGGCGCGACACGCAACAAAATCGCGCGCGACACAAAGGCACCGCAAGTCGCGCAACGAGCGGTGCCATTGTGACGCGTGCGATTCGCGTCACGCGTCGTGCCTGTTTGCAGGAGCCTTTAATAATAATAATGCTCTCTGGGGCAGTGCAGTTTTATTGATATAGCTTTGAAAGGATTAAGGCTCGTGCACACAGGCGCGACGCGACACGCGACACAAAGGCACCGGAAGTCGCGCAACGAGCGGTGCCTTTGTGTCGCATGCGATTCGCGTCGCGTGTCGCGCCTGCTTGCAGGAGCCTTTAATCTCATATTGGATTACAACTTAGTCATATTGTAAGTGGTCTTGCATACCTTGTCTGATAACTATAGTCTGATAGTATATGGAGACTGTATCGCTGGTCTTGTAGCCGCCAGCGCTACTACTTAGCATGATGTCCTAGGTTTGATTCGCGGGTCGGGCAAAGTTTTATTGAGTTTTTCCATCAGGAATTTCTCAGCCAGGAGTATGGATTCATGCCCGGTTGAGGGCAATAGGCTCGCCCTCCATTACATAACCGGCCTGAGGACTGGCGAAATTTGGGTATACGCAACCGTACATTAGGTACTTGACCGACTTACGCGCCGTGCATTCTGCACACACACCATACCCCCGTGCCTCGGTAAATACGTTACGTCGTTGCGTTGGTCCTGCGCCTGATTTCTCTCCGGTCGTGTCGGCGGATTGCCGTCCCATCGGACTATGAGATAGGGAAGAGATAGTGCACCTGTGTCTGCGCACCCACACGTTGACTATTATATCCCCCGCGCCGAATGCTGGTCTCTGTTGAGATTGGCCGCCATGGTTGAAATACGGTCTGGAGGACCTATTATTGCGAATAATATACAAAAATATATTTCAATAAAGTATAGTGGTCTGTTTTATTTCATCATCCCAATAGAATCCGTCGTTAAGGCTCCTTCAAACAGGCGCGACACGATACGCGACACAAAGGCACCGCAAGTCGCGCAACGAGCGGTCCCTTTGTGTCGCGCGGGATGATATCGCGTGTCGCGCCTGTTTGTAGGAGCCTTTATAAGTTGGCCACGCATTCTATTGAAAGTTTCAATTTGAAACTCCTAATTGAGAAACACACTATTAATCTCAATCTGAATCAATTTGAAGGATATTGTTAATCCATTGCTTCACATGTTCGGAAAATTTGTCTGCTCAACAACGAAAATAACGCAATGAATGTTGTTGAACTGTCAGAATGAAAGCAATTGCTACTGATAGTGTTACGCAATTAGGCCGCAGCTCAAGATCAAAGTGTTACCACTACTGTCTATTCTACGTTAGTCATTACTTAGGTATGTATTTAATTTTCTGAAGGAATAAGGGATTCTTGATAACGGCCCGAAGTTTCGTTTTGTGCCGGTTTGAGGCAATAGCCTCACCCCCTAGTTATTTGCGAAATTCGGTGTGCTATAAACCTCTGTCCACTCTTTCGAAGGTATAGGAGGGATTTTTTGTTAGTTTCATCAAAAATTTATAATGTTCAAAAAATCTATAATGTTAAAAGTCTATAATGTTCCCACTGTTGGGACACAGGCCTCCTCTCAATGGGCTCACGTGGTGAATTTTGGCCTACTCCCCGTAGGCCGTAATCCACCACACGGGCCCAGTGCGTGTTGGTAGATGTCACATATCTTCGAATTTTTTGGTTCTAGGACATGCCGTTTTCCTCACGATGTTGCATACATAACTGCATCTGTGTATATCTAATTCTGTTGCTAATTTTTGCTTTCAAGGTATATATAGTGTATTATCTGCAAATTTGATAGGGCTGGTTCACCAGTTCAAAGTCGCTCAGCGAGCTATGGAAAGAGCTATGCTCGGAGTCTCTCTGAAGGATAGGATCCGTAACGAATGCATCCGACAGAGAACGAAAGTTATCGACATAGCTCAAAGAATTAGCAAGCTGAAGTGGCAGTGGGCCGGCCATATCTCGCGAAGAACCGACAACCGCTGGGGTAAACGAGTTCTTGAGTGGAGACCGCGACTCGGCAAACGTAGTGTAGGACGCCCTCCGGCCAGGTGGGATGACGATCTGCGAAAGACTGCAGGCAGATGCTGGATGCGTCAAGCTGAAGACAGGGCGCTATGGCGCTCATTAGGGGAGGCCTATGTCCAGCAGTGGACTGCTATAGGCTGATGATGATGATGATCTGCAAATTTTCCTAAACCCGCAAATATTTTTTGTGTTAACCATGCCACGGGATTTACCCTGTATGTTGTCGGCTATTAATATGCCACTCTTTTGCCACATACGGGCCTTAAGAGGGTATTAAGGGATTACTACTATCAGAGAGATACGAGGCATGCACTTTTGTTGATAACGTGATTCGATCACGAATCACGAATCTTCATGCATATTCATAGCGTGTTCGGATTTTGTTTCTTTGTTTTTCGTCTCTTTCTTTATCACAATTATCACTCATAGCTTTTTTGTTGTCCTTTTATACTAACGATTTCTTTATCATACTTATCCATGGTTGTCAGTGTCATCAACAGCATGTATTTTCTAGTGTGCCTCGTTCTAAGTCGTAAGTCGTTTGTAACTGTTATTTCAGTCACCGTTTTTACTTTCCATTCGGTAGAGGTATAGCCTGTTATTTGTTACTGTCTACTTGGCAATTGTGTGTTACATTTCCACTATCAGTGATGTTACCAGCCAATTTTGTAAAATTGTACTTGCTCTATGTATACTTACAAATTTTACTTCTTACTTACTATCTTCCTTTCCATTGTTGTCTGTAGCTGGAATGTTTGTAGTACTTATGTCTCGTTCCAAGTGTGTCTGTGTGTTCTATTGGTGTTATCCTGCTGTTTTCAATTCGATTTAGTTGTGAGTCTGTCGTTAATTACAGTATAGTCTGCAACAAATTGTGTGTGACACAATTTTGTTATCAGCGTCTTTCAGTGGTAATAGCCAATTTGTAATGGAAGGTCTTGTGCCTTTAATTTACTTAGTATAGTACCTTATCTGTTGTTATGTGTTTGTGTAATACTTTGTTTCTTTTATTATGCTGTTAGGTTCAATCTTTAACTCTTCTGAGTTTTGAAATGTGTAAATTAATCTTATGTTTGTAATCTAGTATGCAATGAGTCACCGTCTCACTAGACCTTCACATTTCCATTTCATTCGTGTGTAAACTCTGCTCGTTGCGGTTCGCCACTAAACCGTGACGACTATTAGGGTCATGTGCAATCAAAACGACAATTTATTTTCACTTCAATATGATTTTATTTTCTTACATTTATCAGGTAATAAAAATTGGCTCCGCTCAGCGGAAAGGTACATACGGACACATTAATAAATTAACTTAATACTAAATCAGTCTAACGGTCGCGCCGAGCGCGTTGCGGCTTAGCCTAGTATCACAGATGAGTAGAGCGGTGGGACGCGGGGCGAAGCGCACCCGCGAGGAGAGGTGCGCGGGCGCGCGAGGTGGCGGTCACTCGTCCGACGCGGAGGACAGCTGCGTGCTGCCGCCCGAGCTGAACGAGCTGCGGCAGACTTCACTACCAGCCGTCGTGCAGGACTCCGGCGCCGAGCTGCCCGGGGACAGCGTGCGCAACAGTTCAAGAGCAGCCCGCGCGCGCTGCCCGTCCACCGCTGCCGCAGATGCGACCCCCGACGCTCTCTCCCACGCGCTCTTCTCTGGCAAAAGAAGTCTGCGCGCTTCTCTCTGCACGCGCCTCGAGCGCAGCGCGAATAGGAACGGTGACAACGCCGACGCCAGTAACAACAGCGCCAACGACGGCGTGCGGGCGCAGTCCGCCAGTCCCGGCGCAACCGCCGACACCACGGCCGCCACGGCGTGCGGCACGTGCAGCATCACCAACGCGCCCGTCAGCAGACCCACCCGGGCCGCGCGAGATTCTTCTCTATATCTAAACAGTGACGCGTTTGATATGCGGCATCTGATTGACGTGATTCTGGATCCATTGTGGCTAGGCAGCGGCGTACGCGGTTGTACAGCTAGCAGTGGTGCAGCTAGCGACGGTGCCGAGCTCACAGCCGGCAGTCCTTTCCTCAGATCCTCGTTAGACTTTCCTTCCTTACGAGAATTGCGTAAACTGGCAACCGATGGGCAACGAACTGGTCGTTCAGGAGGTAGTAGGAATGGCCCGAATTTCCTGTCACTCTCCACAGTTACGGAGCACTCAGGCCCGTCAATCTTAAGAGTAAGTCCCTCCCCTTCCTCAACAAGATCGGGTAGGATTGTGGGAGGTTCGTGTAGCTGCAGTGCGCTGGCACCGTGGGCTCGCGCTCGGAGTCCAGAGGAGCGCGCCGCACGGTAGATTCTCGCGTACATGAAGCACACGATGGCGATGGGTGTCATAACTCCAAGTATTAAGTACACAATATAGTAGGCCAGCTCGACTGCTTGAACAATGGGCTCCAGCGGGTAGTAGTGGCGCACTACGGCGATGGCAGCGCGGATGGCGGCTGCGCTTGCGGCGGCCAACCACGTGGCAGCGCATAGTGCAGCAGGACGGCGCTGCAACAGCCGCGTGTGGCAGCGGAGCGGGTCCGTGACGGCGTGGTGCTGGTCCAGTGCTATCAGCATGATAGACAGCAGCGAGGACAGGCTGCAGGCCGCCGCGGCCGCGTCGCCGGCCTCCACCCACGACCGAATGTCCTCCCTCGCCGAGTGCTCGCCAAACAGCGCGGGCGCCAGCAGGGAGGTCGTCAAAAGATTCGTCGCAAGTAGATTGATGACGAACCTGTAACAATGGAAAAATTAGGTTAGCATACTTTGTTACAACGTCCACATATTGTAGCGGTCGGGTCATGTTTACGCGGCCCCTCACGTTTGAACGTCTGCGCACCAAGGTTGCATCAGAAAGGCCATATTTCGTACGTTTTACGGATTCGATTCAACAGCAATTAATTTGACGTTCGCTTCGAACGATTACATTCGGAGCCGATTAGGTCGGTGGTATTGTTTATAAGCATTGCGTTTGCCATGTGATCAGACATTGTTAACAAAAATAGTAACCCATGAACTCGGTATGAAATGCTCATGAACCTCGTATTGCGACAAGGAAGCGGTCAAACAAACGATTCCGTGGAAAGATATTGATTAGCATGCAATGGCGACACACCAAGCCCCTTGGCTTACGTAAGTCTTATTAATCCTGGTGATTTGAACTGTCGCAAGAATTAGATGTGTTTGTAGATTATGTTGAACATTTTGAGAGTGCAAGAACTTTCGTAAACTGACCACCACCGCAACGAATGCGCAATCCGACCGAGTTACAATGTTCACGAATTATTTGATAACAAACTTATAATTACTATTGTTAGTACTAATAATGTGAATGTCAGACAATTAATAGCTTGTAGTGCGTTTGTACACATAAAACATTTCCTAACAAAAAAAAATGAAATATGGCATTAGTTTTTAGTAACTTTTAACGTAAATCAAGTAGATTCGGATAACTTAGAATATTTCCTAGATATATTTTTAGAGTTCAAAACCATTTTTAATTATGTGTCTACGGTAGATAAAAATTAATTTGAATAACAAAGTAGACTCGAAATATTAAATTAGTTATACAGCTTGTAGTTTCAGACAAAAACAGAGATTACTGTTAGTTTATATCTGATATCACAGTTTTCATGGCTTTGTTTAGACAAAATCGACAAAGGTTTGGGAAATTGACTAAAATAATTTGGATAAATTAATTCGCAAGTACATCCGTAATTAACTATAGAAACTAACTTAATTACTAAAGATTGTAAATCTTGGAACCTCAATCTATTATTGTTTGAAGTGTTTATACATATTACGTAAATTATATCTGTTTACAGAGCAGTTAATTTATTTACCAAAATTATTTTTGTTATAGAGCAAGTATAAATATTGATTCAAAACATTAAATTGCAATGAGGTAAATATTTAATAAGAAAAATGTTTGTTAGCATTAGGGTTACTACAAAATAAATCGTTACAAAGAAGATTCAACACTCTGTAAACTAGGAAAGCACTGAAAGTCAATCAAGAGTGTTGCTCAAAGGAACGTCAACGGCATATCACTCCATATTTCAACAGTCTTCAAGGGAAGGTTGCCTTTAATATTAACAAACAAACACATGAAAAGATTGAATAAGGTCTCATAAACAGTAAGTCACTCCCTAACATTTGGGAAGTAGTTTTATCGACTTTATAATTTAGATATCACGTGAAAAGCACGTGCTTTAAAATAGCTGTTGAATCATTAAAAAAGCAGGTTGAATTATAGTGTAACTGGTTCTTAATGAAACATGGAATCTTTAGTCGGAATTATTTTTTTCATACACTCGAAAACATGGAAAATCCTATTGAAATATTCCATCCGTGCCATTTATCCATTTCTTAATTCTCAGGATTTTCTTCGAACAACATGTTTATCAGTTCAGAAATATATTATGAGTAAAAATCAACAAGGTCTAATATCCTAGAATTAGCGGTCAACTGAATCGATTCAAAATCGTATTCGAACTCATTATTATGCGATTTAACATCGTTAGGATAGTATTGTAAAACCAGTCGCAGTCCGATTCTCTAGAGACTCGATCTAAAACATGTTCATCTGTTTTAACATCAATACACAAGTTTTGAAAGATATCTAATGTAAAGGGGCAAAAAATCTCGGGTCTCGGAATTGTTTTTACATCGCCATGTGGAATAACACCACTCACAGTTTTGTTGGGGTTTCCAAACGTATCCTAGTCTATAGGTTTTGATTCATCTAAAAACATTCCGTTCATAAAATTTTTTGATGCGCAATTTGCTTCGGTTGTAACAAATTTGTCATAATTAGGATCAAAGTTCATATTTCGCAATGAGATTGTTTGAGAAGACAGATTGGAAATAGTCATATGACCTTATAATGGGTGCCTAGCAGCCCTATCTCCATAGCCTTGTAGACCTATTTTTATTTATCGATCGTCCAGATTGTTCCTGTAGTTACATGTTTAACTGCCCTTGCAGATTATATAAAGCTTGACATTACCTCCTCAATGGCCTTCGAATGCAAGAGAATTGACATTTGAAAAACAGATCAATAGAAAGATGTAATTATTCATGCAATTTTTCTCTGTAGGCGGATACGGTATGGAAAATGCATACATCATTTAATAAGGTCTGATTGTGTAACCAAGGATGATTAAGACTACTCTAGAATAGTATGATGAATAATTTCTTTCTATCGAAGAAGCAAAGAAAATTATTGGTTCTGAAGACAAAGGACGTATAGATATACGTCCTTTGTCTTCAGAACCAATAATTTTCATCATCTACAGATGTAGATGATGATGATATGACTGTAGATGTTACTACAATCAGAAAGCGATAAATGATTTGTCAGAAAAATTCTTGATTGACGCTAGAACATAATTGTATTGAGTTGAGTGGAAAATAAAAAAGCATGACCGAAGCACATACAAGAGACAAAATCACGAGTCACATTACGCTAACTCAAAAACCTTATACATTCCCATGGATATAAATCTAATGTATGAGTTACGTGGGACGCGAAGGTGGTCCTAATGGCGTATGACCATAACAAAGTTGAAACCGTTTTGCTATTTTAACAACAAAAGGCAACTCTTTATTGTGTCGAGGCCAATTACGTGTACAACGTACCCAATATAAAGTTTATTATCTCAGATTTGCAAAATTTTTGGAAGCAAGCGCAATTTAATTTGACGGTCTGATGCATATTGAAGTAATAAGTTATAGACAAGGCTAGTATTAAAGGACTTAAAGAAGATATATTCAATGATGGAATATATAGAAATGATAGACGTAAACAAATTCAAGATATAATCAAGTATTTTAATGGAATTTTTAAATAACGTGACAAGAAACGAAAGTTAGAAGACAGAACCAGTCCATATAACAAGTCTGAAGTGTCCAAAAAATAAATTTGGAAGTAATTACCTAACGGTCCTGCAACCAAGCTTACGTTCTAACTTAATAGGAACTTTCCTACAATTGCGAATGTAATTACTCGATCCGGAAGTTTTTACTGTAGCTCTATAAAATCCTTGAAATCATATATGAATATTAAAGATCACTAATGTCACTTCCCAGACTTCAAAACTATATAAACCTTTACATCCGGAGATGTGCGAAAATGTATGTCAAGTGAAGTATAAAGATTTATTTTTCTAAGATCATGAGGCGTTTTATGTCGGCAATGAAATTTATTTTTAATTATTATTTCTTCTATTAGTTACAGCTTCATCTATCGATATTTGTTTTCCTTATCGTCATGTTTTCTTTGAAACTACAAGCCGGCAGTAACATTTTCATTCCGTTTACCTTGTTACAGTGACCTTTCAATTATTTGCTTTTAAACTATTTAGTTTTCATCGAGGCTTATAAAAACAAGACTTGAGATGTAAATAAGCGTGCGTATTTGCCACAATTTCGTAAACATGAATATTTATTTGTGTTTTAAGGTCGATATTGCCAAAAAAAGCACAAGGTCGGGGAAACCCCGATGTAAGATGCAATCTGAACCTGTTAAAGGTATTTGTTCATTACTGGGTGCAAACTACATTAATTAATTACCTACTACCTGCTAATTTTGGACTTTAAACCTCGTGTGGTTTCAAGAATGTTATATTATTGCAATATAATATCTTAAACTAGTTTGTACGAATCTTTTGTCCTTATTAGTCATACCGCGTCCTTAACAAAACAATGAAAAGTCTACAAGCCAATGTACCTTCTAAATTGCTTTTGCTATATACATATTTAGATTTTGTCATACCAAAATTTCATCACTATGAAACTAAATATCCCAGGAAGCAGACTATAAAATCAACACCGGATTTATGAAAAAAATACAGCGACACTAAAAAGCTTGTAATTGTTTGACACAAATGAAGGTCGTCACAAACTTCAAAATAGACAGGTGACGTTTTTGAACGCTTTCAAACGGCAAGCGGAGACGAGAATTGCGTTGTATGATTTTGAAATGTGATATTTTAATAGCACCATATCCATTGCGTTTTAGAGAAGAACGATTTGATTATGATACGGAACTATTAGCTCAAAGGATGGGGAAGTGGAGTCACGTGTATTAGCAGCATCCTTTTAGATTTCTTTGACTAGATCATGCATGTCGGTCGTGTTCTGTTGTGATGATTATGCAAAAAAATCGTTTGTTTAACTAATTGAATCCAGATTTCCAGTGCAGTTCACCTATTGTTACTCTACAAACTGTTAAGATTAATGTAAGCCATTATTCGCAACTTTCTCACGGCAACTGGTCTATAAATAGCGAACCATAAATCATAAAGTAAAACATAAAATTTCTAAGAAACTTTTTATAAATTAATTGTAACGAAAAATAGATAGATATCTGCTATGCATGAGTTGAGGACAGGGTTAGAAATAAGAAATATGTTATAATGCCACTTAGTGACGCGGATGACACAGATAATCATTTGTACATCAACATAATACATAAATATTACATTTTATATAAGAGGTAGACACAAGTAATTTCGCCAGGTTTTCCTGAAACTTTTCCGTTTCGCCACGAATTGAGTTCTGATGCAATACCTACACGTTTGTGACGCCGAATCCGAATCGCCGAAACAACTGAACTGGTTGAAATAGTTAGGGTGATGAACCTTGACGTGTTCGAGGAAGTTAGATGACATTACGCAAATTTACGATTTTTGTTTACAAATGTTTTGATGTAATTAATCTGTAAGTATATTTTTTTGTGTGTCGTAAAAGTTTCGAAGTTTTTTTTTTTATTATAAAATGTTGAATGGACAGTGAATGTAGGTGCTGGTTTTGTTATTCTCTAGTGAAATGTTTCAGTTATTAACAGTGATTAATGAGAAACAGTGGGTGGTTAGCTCGACAGATTTTATAAGTGGAAACATTTGTATAAACCAATTAATTTGTCAAATAACTCAACAATCACTACAGTTTACAATTAAATTACCCTGAAGTAATATTGTAACATTATTATTTTGTTTTTTTTTCACCTGCGCTCATATTTTGTTTGTAAACACCAAATTTATAGCAGAAACAACATTTATTATTTTATGAATGGATTGTGTGACGACTGGTTTATTATTTTTGACATTTATCGGTGTAGCAATGACAACAGATAAAATATTCGGAAGTGGCAGTGCCATTTGAGACAAGCAGAAACAGAACACGGTCTAACTCACAAATCAGGATTATTTCCGTAATGATTAAATAATTTGTATTATACTACGGAATTGTATTATACTAGAAACTTCCCCATTGTGCCAGTACTGAATAATGAATTGCACGTTACATAAGCAATAGTGCTGTAATTACCGATTAAGTTTTGAGGATAACCGAATTTGTCAACAAAATTCTTCTAAAAAAACTTATTTCTTTAAAACTTTTTTGAACAACTATGACCATCATTACATAGTTAACCCCTTAGCATTACCCTAAACTATGTCACTAGTAAAAGGGTTAATTATTTGCAAGCCACTCAGCTTTATTAGGCGTCACCCGTTCAAATTCAGAAGTCTCACACATCTATCTTCGTTCATAGTTTTCAATTAGCCTGTGTATATGCGTTTGCAAATTTGTATGTTCCGTGCCGTCATATGAAACTTTTACTATGAAGCTGTGCTTTATTCGAGATCAACGTACTGGCTGCTAAAAATACTTTTGTGCATCGGAAGTGATCGCATTTTATTTTTCGTAAAGAATTTTACCAGTTTTGCCATCTACTGTTTTTCAAAACCAGATTTTTCTACTCTTAATACAAAATCAGTTAACCTGTATAAATCCGAAATTAAACTAACCTTAATTAAAACACTTAATCTGCCATAAAACTGAAATTAAATACGATTTCATCCTTTATTAACGACACAATAAATTGTAAAAGGACTTTGATCTAGGAACCTACAGCACTTAGTACATAAACTAGTAATACCTAGGAACTAGGAAGTGGTTTCAGTAGGTTACAGCCCACAATAAACATAAACTTTGCAAACAATAACGATGTCGCAAACCAGTTAATTAATAGTACTTGTTTAGATAATGATCTTGTAGATGTGGGACGTAAGGATTTTCCGTTTATGCATATCCGTTTATATGCATTTATAAAAAAACAAAAATTCGAAAATAAAAAGATAAGTATGTAAACTTATGAATGGACTGTGTGAAATATGATATGACTAATAGAGAAGTGTGGAAGAAAAAACATCTTGCGTCGATCTCAAATACATTGGGATACATGAGCAGGAGAATTAATTATGTAAACGTGTCACTATTACCGATACGGTTTATTTATTTATTTAAGTATTTAATACTTCAAGCACATAAATGTACAGAGGCGGGCTTAATGCCTTACGGTTCACTTATGCCTTCCAATTTGGATGAATCAACCAAAATTAATAGTGTTGAAGATAAAAGTGAATAAATTTGGTTGAACCGTCTCATGTCGTCATTAATATTTTTCAAGTGAAGAAAAGTTCATTGCTCTACTCATAGACAAGACCATTATTAAAATAGCAAGCAATCTATCAAAACTCGTTGAAATTGTGCCAAACTCGGCTAAAAGGTTTAAAAAAATGGAGATAAATGGTCCATAGTCTAAATTAGACTGAAGAGAATAAATTAGTGACTTTAGTCTCGTTAATGAATTTAAGGAGAAATGGCTTAAACGTTTGAAAAGTGATAGCTGGCCTGGCAATCATTCACTTGTTCTCAGTCGGACTTGCTCCATTTGTTGTTAATATCTAGAAATAATTTATGTACCAAAATTAGTATTGTACCAAGATACTAAAGAGTAATTTTTCTTCAATTTAATTATTTAGAATTAAAAGTGGGCCGCTTTTTTTAATGGCGGCTGTCAACGTAACAAGATATCTATATAAGAAAATATTTCATTTTTAATTCTAGGGTCGTACGTCACACTATCTTCGATTTTGGTGCCAATGATCCATAAAACCTTGTATGAACAAAACATACCACTATGACACATTTCATAAAAGCAATAAAAAATATGGAGCCCTCCAAACGCTTGCCGAAAGCTAAATGGCCAATTAACTTTGCTATGGTGTCATGAAGTGTAATTGCCAACCGATTTGGCGGTAATATGCCATTATGAGCCAAAAGTCTTGGTAGTAATGGCAGAATTATTGGGCGAATCTTGGCAGCCACGTCTGTAGTGAAAGTAAAATTTTTGTCTATGCCCATGATATATTTGGGAACCAGCAATGCACAACACAGCAATGCACGGCACGAGAACGCACGACATTGGAATGAACGTGTTTTGAATTCCAATGACGTACATTGTCATGTCGCGCATTCTCGGCCCGGACCAAGAGTGTCCGGCTTGATAATGTACAGCACGGGAATTGGAATCAAAACAAACAGTGACGTCACAATAAAAAAGTAAAAAGCCATGTGAAACTAGGGATGAGATTTTGATTGATTAAGGATTGATTTTGATTGATTTTGTTTCATTTGACGTGTGGTTGACGTTCAATCAATTATTATTGAAGTAAATCTGTGAACTATTCGTTAAGAGGAAATACGGGCGGAACGACTTTTGAAAATTAGGTATTTGAAGAAACTATCGCTGTCGCTCTGCGAGCCCCCGCCCTCTAATGCGTGCGATAAGGACAACTGCAGATCCGACTGAATAGCCTAAGTAAAAAGTCACATTTTCGAGGTTTGGCTCTCGCCTATTTTCTTCACCAATATTGAACCAATTTAAAAGATATTTCATAAACTGGATAAGAAGGATATGTACTGTGCCGCTACATTATGGTTAACACCCCGACTCAGAGTACCCCGACTCGGATAGGTTAGGTTAGAAGGCTAAGGCGGGAGCGAAGCGTAGCGGAGCTCCCGCCTTAGCCTTCGTGGTTATTTTTTTTTAAACCACCCAGAAGTAGGAGCCCCGCGAAGCGGGGCTCCGTCGACCTATCTTACACTCTGAGTGCTTACCAAAATTTTATTAAACATGAGCAGCTGATTGCAGCTTATATAATTAATATGCTGTACAAAACTCTTTTTATAAAGACTTCTCTGCTTAAAAACTTATCAATCGCGCAATCAATCGTCTTTCGGAACAGCACTATCTAGCTCAATTACCTAGTATCCAAGTCCCAAAATTTCGAGTCACCTGATTGGCCAATCAATCGGCCAATCACGCGATGTCGCCAATTCTTGTGTTGTACATTCCTGTGTTGTACAATCCAGTGTCGTGCATTGCTGGTACGTGCATTACAGTGACGTGCATTATAGGGACTCATATATTTTACTATTAGGGACATTGGATTAACCAACTTTACCTCTAGACACTTACGAGACTTTGAACTTCGAGACGTTCAAAAAAGCAACAGAGACGTCATGAAATAAAAACTTGGGAGTGTAAAAACTAGTGACAAAACAATGGTCTATAAACGTCACTACTCGAACAAAAATATTTGCAACATTGTACTTGTATACATAAGTAGTTAATTAATTTAGTTTTGCACGACAGCGTTACCAGACTTTTTTTTCGGGCAGGTAATTTATTATTGTTTTTTATTTGGATCAAAGGTTTTCTAGCCACCATAATGAAGACGCGCAGAGTTGTTTTTTTTTAACTTCGAGCTTCGAATGCTTACGTAGTGATGTTAAGTTAAAACCTGTTTAGAATCTTGCGTCGCAAGTCCACACTAGAAACTGCACTCTCTCTTCAACGAACTGTGTGTTAATAAACTTAATGGTAACATTTCAACTAGTTAAATATCCAATATACTGAAATAAAATTTTGTGTGGGTTTAATAGTCAACGAGGCAGTAAATATTACGTCATCGTCATGTCGTTCTCGAAAATCTTTATGTATCGTGTCAATTTTCATTGTTTTTCTTGACTATTACGTGGCTTCGTGAACTTCCGACCTTATCTGTTAACGTATTAATAATGAAGTCATGTTTATATTTTGACACAAAACGCAAATGAACTAATCCGCAACGCAAATACGTAAACTCATTGAAGGTTATGCGTGAAAAGAGGTCGTAGCGAATGTGAAAAATGTATGACAATAATTCTCTCCTCCGAAATGTCAAAATTTAATCTCGCGGTAATTTGTAGTTTTGAATTTGGAACAATTAATTTTGTTTTTTTTTATGTTTAGGAAATGTTTTACTTTTATACCTATTCTTTGCTAACGTCATTATTTAATTTTTATTGATAAAAAACTTTTTCATCTAAGTATCTATTTAATAATTAATCACTGACTGGAACGTCTGGAACTCACAGCCTAAACCGCTGGGTCAAAAAGCATGAAATTTTGCACAAGAGTTCGTTTTATAACGGTGAAAATACATCCCCTAAAGGGTTTAAATAGGCCATGGAAGTTTGTCAGTTTTGCCGATCAGAAATTCCATAGGGCACACGATTTTTCTGTGGATAAATAAAAAAAAATTAAGAAAATTCCGAACCACGTGTTCGGAATTTTCACCGTAATTTGTTTTTAATTACGCTTGACGCATAACAAAAGCCTATATTTTATTCTTCTTTCAATACGTAATAAATATGTTCATGAAATATCAGAATCCTTTTGGAGTCAACGATCTTTGTTTGATATTAAACGTACAACCATTGAATACGAATAATTTTAAACGTGTTACATATCGTTGAGGACCTACGTGAGACCTTCAGTAGGTTCTACGTTGAATAATGTAGATTTTTTTATTATCTAACTTGTAGACAAAGCATTACGTGCCTCAGGAATAGGCTTTCTAGACAAGCAAGCATATCTCTAATTAATTAAAAACCACCTTTAAAACCATTTGCTCTATTTTAGAAAAAGAAACCAACGTACTTACTTTTTCTTTTAAAGATAGTATTTTTTGTTTATTTTTTAATGCTTGTGCCACTGTTCGTTAAACGTCCAATTTACTATTTATAAACTACAATGGTTATTGTTTTTTTTATGAAATGTAAAATGCAAACAGTTATAAGTCAATAAATAATATTAGTATTCATGCATTATCGATCAATTGGACAAATAATTTTCATTGTAAGGAAAAATCTAGCAAATGCACAAGTTATAATTTTACTTCAAATTTTTACCTACTTACTTATTTGTTGTTGTGTCTGTGTATTACAAGTTATTAGGTATTTAATTCAACAACCTAAACGAATATCTACAGCTTCATTAATATAACGCAACTCATTGCATTTAATAAAAATGATAATCTTATCTATGATCTACTTAAGAACCAAAGTATATAGTTTTTATTTGCCAGTAGGTAAGTGCTGCACGGAAACGTGATTGAAAAAGTCTAGTGCTAACTTTTCACCACCTAACTTTGCACCGGCAGCATTGCAAACACGGCTAATAATAATGCACCTCCGATCTTATCAACCTATAAGAATACAGTATTGAGTATTGAGTGGTACTGGGAATGTCTACACAAAAGAATTGTGGCGGGGAATACAGATTTGGTACCAGTTTTCCTCTTGCTAGTTTAATTTTCGGTCTAGAAAAAGATTGCAATAAGTGGTACATGTTGATCAGTCAAGGTTACGGTTTGACCTTAAATCTTAGACTCTTTAAAAATAGAAAGATGAGCATTCTTGTTTTTAGTCCTCATTATAATTGTGCAGTATTAATATTTGGGTGTAATTGAGGCTTGCAATGCTTGCTCCATAAATAATTGCAACATAATTTCTCAATTCAAAAAATCAATCTGACATTTAGAAGTTTCACAGTTCATAAATAGCGCATTATAAATGTCAATCTATTCTATTAGGTTGTATACCTGCCAGGATCAATGTCGTTAACGGTTACATTCTACTAAGTATTTTCTTAAAATTAAAAAGGGTTAACAACCTTCGTAGATACGAATTAATAAAAAAAAGAATTGAGGAAATATTTAGTTTCGAGCCTCAGGTCCTGTATGAGGTATGGACAAAGGAGTTTTAATTAATATCAGAGTGAAAGGAACTTTGTACTATGGTGTCTAGCAGTTATAATTTCAGTGACGGATGTTATTTATATTTAAAAAATATAATGATAAATCGGGTTAACTAAATTGGTATTTTATTTTATTTTCTCTACTGTACGGTCGCCTGCAGATAAAACGGACCCCTCAACGCTCACTGCTTAAAGGCGGGGGGGGGTCCGTTTTCTCTGCAGGCGACTGTACTCGGAAGTTTAAAAAAGTTATTTTTAATAAAACAACAACTAATCTGGTTTTTACAATGTTTTGGCAAAGATCATTAACTGATTTAATAATAAAATAGTAAGTACTAACAGCTCTATAGTCTTAAAAACATTGTCGTTTGTTCATTATTATTTATGTCCCATGCAATTTCGCTGTGACCAAAGTTCTGGCGTCAAGCCGAAATGTCACTAACTAGCCCACTAGCTTTAATATCTGTGACATCATCATTAGCAAAAACAAAAATGAAATTATTAACATTTCTCTCAAAAAAGAAAAATATTAAAACCTACTGTGTAATGAGTTTCTACCATGTTTCTAACCAACTGCATCTGCAGTTTGATTGATCTTCATAAATTGAAATTGTTTATCATTTTTCGAGAAAATTTTAAAACATTCACTGAAACAATGGACAATCACAAAATCATGCAGTAAACACAGTTCAAAGTACATGTAAGCCTGTTGGTATGAAGCAATAAGCATAATATTCTGACAAAGTGACAGTCCCAGGTAGTATCACTCCACTTCAACGTGTTACTACAATGCATGCGTGAACGGAAACCGCCATTGTTATGCGCAGCCGCTTCAAGATGGCCGACGACGATGAAGGATAAAAAAAATATCAAAATAGGCACTATTTTTACCCCCATTGTGTCCAATGTCATGGGTGTCAATTTTGAAACTGATCGTCGAGATATTTGAGTGAGTTACAGTCTGAAAATTTTTGAGGATAAAATGTAAATTTGAACCTTAGATAATCTGACTTTAGTTTTGGAGTTTCCTCTTTGTTGTATTGGATAATTCTAAACTTGGAACTGTTAACACCCAGAGGGGCGATTCTCATACTTTTTAATCTGATCTCAGTCTCAATTTGTCAAAAGTACCTCAAATTTCCCTACATTTTTGACAAGTTTTGACATTGATTGTCGCTGATATGTAGACTAGATTTCAAACGTTTTTAATTATGGGAATTGGCCTTCCGGCTAATTCTTGTACAGACGCCAGCACATCAAGCTACCCGAAACTGTCAAATTTTCCCAATCAACTTTGAACCTTACGCTTTAGCGATAAAGTTGAAAATCTATTAAGTTAATTTGACAGATTGAAGTAGCTCGATGTGCTGGCGTCTGTACTTTAGTTCTAAATCTAAAAAAATTATTAGCACTACCAACGTTAATAACTCATCAAATAAAGCCCTGAAACTCTTGAAATGTGTTGTCCCGTTAAATTGAAAAACTGCATACATCAAAGCTTTATAAAGAAAGCTTTGATGTATACAATTAATAATTGTTATTGTTTTGTATATTTTGCATTCACCTTCACCTGGTAACATGAATACCGGTTATAGGAGCTGACCTAATTTTGAGGATGTAGGGTTGAGCAGCTGCTTAACAGACAGGTAGGGAATTTATAGAGGGCAAGAAGTAAAGAAATACTAGACATAAGTAATGTAAGGGAATTTACCATCGCATGGAGTCTAACAAAATAGGACTTGAATTTCAACTTTTTCATTGTGAAGTATTTTTTATTGTATCAAAATGATTCAGTATTCTTAACACGTTTTATTAAGTTGTCTATCCCTGAATATTTTATGACAAAACAGTTTAAATTTTTAAAAACTTTTTCGTTTTTGCCAGCCCTATCTTCAAGTAGGTAATGTTAACTTGAAGTTTTTCCTTTTATACCGTGTTCGCGAAGCTATTAAAGCAAAGTGAAATATTTTCTAAATTGAAGACTGCAGGAATTTTCCTCTCATAATAAGTACCAAGTTTGAGTGATCATGATTATAAACATTTTACTGATAGCCATTTTACGCGTAGGTAATTTCATTTAAAATGGTCTCTCTTTGTGATACAAAGTAACTGCCTGTTTCGCAGCGTTATCTTGAGCCATTTGTTTTGATTTAGATTCAAAATACAGAACGTATCGTAAAAACCAAAAATTACCAATTCTGATAAATCATTTTGCAGTAAAACAATGTATAGGAAATAGCTAACTTTCTAGAAAGCTAGATTTCATCCGGCAAGGCATATAAGTAAGTGAGAATTTTCGTACAAAGCCAATTATTATTATTGGAAATAATATCAGCTCCGGCGGCAAATATGTGAAAAACCAGATTATTATATCAAGGTTACTGTGGTTAGCAACAAGTCTAGTGTCTATACACATTGGTGACCGCATGCCTGTGGGTTGTACCTATATGTATCCATTCCAAGATGCCTTATACAAAAACTTGTCGGACCCAATTAAAAACAAAACAAAGGAGTCCATATTCTCTATTCCACGTTGGAAAATTTTAATGTCATATGAATTTATTGTCGCCACTATTAATTATTCCGTGTTATCGCGTAAATGCAAACTTCTAGAATCTATGGTAAGCACTTGACATTTAATAGGATGTGACATTTATTTATACTGCTTCTTGAATTGCATGAATTATAATTGATGAAAACAAAGCTGTGACGATAAATTAACTTCCGTTTCTTCACGGAAAACTGGCTAGCTAGTTAACATCTATCACTTAACCCAAAAACCGTAACAAGCGTTTGCAAAAGCCACTAACTTAATGCACATAGCAGTTAAATGGGTCAATGGAAGCGGCTATCAAGGCAAAACCTACATCTACCTGGTGCACGAGACCTCGTTTCACTGTACACGTGGAATAGAGTAATAGAACTTAATGAGTTTTTTTTTCTGGATCGTTGGTTTAAGCGGTTGAGCCGTGGAGTGTGAACAAAGGTTTTAGTGTCATTCATTAGTGAACTGGGAAAATTCTCTTATTAAATAGTTCTATTATTACGGTATGAGTCAGTAGCAGTTTGACGTTAGAATCATTCTCATTCATAAAGAGTTGCTTATTAAACCAAACCTTTGTTATCTAATAATGCTACAAAAATGTCCTACAAAGAGAAGAGTGTCGGCCGTTAACAAGTTAATGGCAATTGTAATAGCAATTCTAATTGTCGACGTTTAGACGACAAGTGATCGGTTCCATTGAGCTATGTTCTCACGTTAGAAAAAAGGTTGATTAAGTAAATTACTGGACTATAGTTTCTCAACATAAAACATCTAATGGCGAATTCCTATATTCGCCATTAGATGTAATAGAACTCGAAATTACTCACATGTCCCAGAGAAACAATAGTGTTTAGGAAATTCCAAGGTACCTAGATTATTTGTTACTTAATAAAGAAATTACTTGGTGACTGATTCACCGTATTAAATTAATAAGTACCCAATCAATTTCAGCTTTAATGGCAGCTCCATACTTGATTCTGTCGTACCTGCGTATAAAACCAGTGACAGATACAAAGAAGAATGCAACATATCAATGATCAACGCTAGAGGTAGACAAAAAGATACATATTTACAAAACCCAGCGATTGACGATAGCGGAAAACGCTGGTTTAAATTTCCGTTCACTAGGTATCCAAGTATCTACCTATGCAAATAGAAGTAGGTAGTATTTTTTGCAATACTAGTAGTTTCCCTTCCTATTTTAAACGATACATTTCACAAGAGTAAAGTAAGAGCCCATACTAACTCAGCTAAAATTCAATCTTTATCTCGCTCGCACTATACTGCTCGCGGACTGAGTGAGAGCGAGACCGAGTTCAGTGCTGGGCGGAAGGCAGCGCCAATAGTTTAGGTACTTATTTGCTTTTTACGGTGAAAATAATGGTAATTAAAAAAAATAAAAAAAACAGAAGACCTGCTTTATACCTAGTTAGTTTAGTTATTATGCAAAGTTTCATGATCTAATTTGAAGGATTTTTTGAATACCAGCGATTTATTGTTCGGTTTGGACGTAATTTTGGATTTTTTTTTTCTATCGATAAAATTTTATGGAATTGTGTTTTCGTCCTATATTATTATACTTATTTCAAAATTAACGCTGCGGTATTTTCGACATAACGGAGGATCATGCTAAGCCATTTGAGGTAGTATAGGCTCTGATAGGACCTGGACGAGTACCGCAAGGGCTGGTTCAAGGTGACGGAGGTGACGCGGGAAAAAAGTTCCTGGAAGGATTTGGGGGAGGCCTTTGCCCAGCTGTGGGACATCATAGGAGAAAAAACAAAAAAAAAACGTTAATTATCTATATTGTCTATGGCTAAGGACAAAAATTTGTTACAACTTCATTATTTTATTGGAGTTAATGATAGATTAATTGAATTGAATCATAAAAAATATAACTTAAATGCGTTTTCCTTATTTTGCATAAAGTTATTGGCAGTTACTGTAAAAATATTATCGTTATATAAATAAATTTAACAAATGAGGTAAAGCCGCCATAGAAATTGATAAAACAGTATGACAATTAAAATGAATAAAATTGTTTCTTACTAACAGTAACAGTTAAGTCTCTGATGATCTCTAATTACCCAGCGACTAAGAAAACGATGACGTGACGAAGATTGGACTAGAAACAATAATTATTGTAGCAGCAGGATTTATTTATGACGTCAAACTTACACGTCCAGAGATTTAACCGCGTCAAAGATAATTACTGATGCACAGAATGTTGTATAACTGTAAATGAAGGTAGAGAACGATTACCTGAAAAGTAATTTTTCTCACGAGAAACTCTTTTCCTGTAAACCAGTTTATCTATCAACGCTTGAATTGAAGTTGAAATTGACAACCCCTGAACATTTTCACATTTCTCTTTTAGTCTATGGAAAGATGGCCCAATTTCTGGCCATTGTGCAAATGATGAACAAGAGTCTAGGAGCAAAGATACTATATTATGTAGCATAGCAAATGAAGCAACAATTGTTTCCATTGCTGCCAAATAATTCAGCAATGACAATGTGTGACACGCACACAACAGCTCCTGACTAATCTAATTAGTAGAACCTGACTATACGCTCTGCGTTTGACAGTTAGTTGTTAAATAGTTACAATAGGCTCGCTAGTCTAGATTGTTTAAATTTCACTGTGCACGTAACAAAAAATATTTTTCGTCATTTTTACGTAAAACTTCTCAAGTAATGTTTACGGTACCTATTCATAATATGCAATAAAAATTACTTTTTGCAATAATTTTAGTAGATAACTATTTTATTACCTAGTTCCTGTTCCCGTTGTCAACAGTCAAGAAAGAAAACATTGAACTATTTAGTTGCTCTTGTCTAATTACAGTTGAACAACAAATAGGAAACGATTTACACCGCTCCCTTCAAATTGTGCAATTACATGGACTACAAAATTATTTAATTGCGTTCACAATGTCAGCCAAAGGCTATATGAAAGCAATTCTAGCAATATATAATGCAAGTTTAAAGGCCGAACGGTACGGCAGTGGTGTAAAAGGAAATTGGTTAAGCGTGAGACGAACTTTGCAATCGTTATTTGAAAAAGCATTGGGAAATGTCAGTGAAGAACACTGTAAAAGTATAATTATAAACATTTTATGTCAAAATTTTGACGTTTCTGTAATTGTGTATTTCGATTCTAGTAGACATGATGTGCAGTTTTCTGCTCTTTAGCATTATAGAAAGTTATACAAAAGACGAACCTCAAAACTATCGATGTTAGCAATTTATTGAATGACAGTTAAACGACTGTGCGCCATGCAAACCCCGATTTAGACTAAAGTTCGTGACTGCGCCCACCATCTTGATTCATTGCCTTCCATATTCGAATTTGGAATAGGAGTCGCCATGCTTTCGCAAATTTTATTGACGTTTATTTTAAGACTTTTATGGCGTTAAATACAACAATAGGCACAAAATGTTGACAATAGAAGTTTGACATGAGAAATTGCTGTAACAGTTTATTATTGTAAGATTAAATAAAGGCTTTCAATGTCGGCCAAGTTCATGACCTCTGGGCTTCAAGTAGACTTTATAATTAGAATAGTCACAAATAAAATGTATCAAATAGGTATATACAATAATAATAGACAAAGCAACGTGTCCTATTTCTGTAATCTAATACATTACTTACTCAAATACCTAGAAAACTTTCCGAGGTTTCAATTGGAAGCAAGTCGATGAGCATGCGAAAAATAATCTTTTTACAACAATGGCGCCCTGACCGTGAAATCGGTAGCAAATAGCCTTGTAGCCTATTGTCAGTCTATCTCTATATTAATTACTGTAATCGATTTAAATGGTTTCTTTAGGAACTTAATTATATGGATCACTCTTTCATTCATCAAGATAAGTGCATTGTTATACTGATTGATCTTAGTTAGGAGTACCTATCCTTTATGTTTGGAGTTTAAGGCACAAGATGGAGAGGCTTGTTTACTTGAGATTGAGACTCCTGCGCATCCTAAATATATTACAAATTGAAAAAAAAAATCACTGCATAAAAAACTGAACTCAATTTTACACAAACGACATGGTCTAGTCTAGTCTGAATAGTACAACAAAATTATATTTAATACTCATTCTTTTATTAAAAACAAATGAACTGTGAAGTACCTTGATTGTCTATTGTCTATTTCAATCGATCTATTTCTGTATTCTCAAGTATATTTTAATAATGCATCGTGTCATAGTAATCGATGTGCTTATGGAATTGCCTCAACCCAATGTATTGCCCACGCAATGAATAAAATGGGACCAAGTCCAAAAAAGTTGCCCAACTATAAAAGGTAACAGACAGTTACTAAGGTAAGCAAAGTTAAAATTAGAATATTCTGTTTTCAAAATATTTTTGACGTTTGTCTTTGCGGACAGTGCCATTTTGGGCTGTCAAATTATACAGTGTTGGCACAAGAAGTCGCTTAAAAAAATAATGATAGTAAAATTGTCTATTCTCGGCGTGGTTTAATATACCTACCGAATGCTGGCTATTTTTAGAAAGCTTACAAACGATGATTTGGGCGAAATATTGTTGCGGAAAATAATGTGCGTTATGTTAGCGACAATATTTTTTAAAAGAAAAATTTTTATAAGAGAGATTTTTAGGGCTCAATTAAAAGTGATTTATTAATAAGGACTCTTTTAGACGTAAAGCGAGCTGTGACTGTGACCCAATTATTTAAATTCCCTGTTTTGTAATGACCCAAATGTTTGAATTACACAGACATTTCAATGCCATCTGCTAGACTGCTATGCTCTACACAAAGGTCTTAACAATAAAATTCATTTAAATATTTAAAAACAAATGTTTAGCTTTAAGAAACTTCGATTTATTTTACATACACTTTTAGCAAAATCCTTCTTTTTTCCCCAATCAAACAACAAGTTTCCTCAAGAGGTAAATGTTACTTTGGTAAACACTTTCCAGGGACTAAATGCCAACTGACATAACCTTTTTCATTATATGTAGTTACATAGACAAAAGAATTTTTTTTCTAACTCAGGGTTGTAATTACCTTAATTACATGCAAAGTGATGTTTAACGATAATTCTTGAACACAAAGTCTTTACCTTCATGCATTCAGAAAATGTGGCTCTAGCGTTTCCGTTGCTACAGTAAATCAAAGCATCCTGTATAGAACGAAAATAATAATTTCGATTGCAGTGTTAGTCATAGTGTGAATCTACAAGAGCAGAACGAAAGAACTAATAAAAATCAACTGTCAAAATTGAATTGACAGTTTGGTTCACGTGGTAATTGTATGCAATGCCAGAAAAATACGTGTGAGTTTTTTCACTCACGTTCGATTGCGAGCGCGTTAGAGTTGTATGGGTAAAAGTTGTAGTGCCACCTGGTGGTCACTAGGAGAAACCTAATTTCTCCTACAAAATTCTAACGCGCTCGCAATCGAACGTGAGTCGAAAAAACTCACACTAAGGCCACAGATTGCAAAAATCACTTTGGTTTACGAAGATTAGTCGGAGTTACACACTAACAGTTGCAATAATCTCGTGAAGCAAGGTTAACTTTAATGTAACCAAGGGAACGGTGCCTACATCGTACGTAATTATAGAGGCCTGGGACTTCTGCCTACCCAGTAAGCAATAAGAGCATGACGTTACAACTATGTACTTACAAGTAGTTGTATCGATATCACGTTACAGTGTGTTCGTTTTTACGTTTCTAATTTAGTAAACAATCATAATACAAAATATGGAGTTTTTGCGGCACTTTTGTAAGAAACTGCTTCGATTTTTCATTTGAACACATTAACTCTCTCTCAGTAACGAACGAAAAACTAAATGGAAACGAAACTAAATGGGACAAGTTAGAAAAAAAACACTTTACGTTTTATCTTAATGACAAAGGGCTTTCTCGTGGAATCTAGGTACTTATACAATAGAAGTCACAAGTCAAATAAATTTTAATTGTAAAACAATTTACTAAGTCCTTTG
This sequence comes from Luperina nickerlii, assembly GCA_963855955.1. Classification (NCBI taxonomy): domain Eukaryota; kingdom Metazoa; phylum Arthropoda; class Insecta; order Lepidoptera; family Noctuidae; genus Luperina; species Luperina nickerlii. The sequence goes on from OY979682.1 coordinate 7,886,158, forward strand.
AACCGGGCACGATGGATGTGTGAATATTTTTTCATCGACTTTTAATTACCATAGTAGAATGGACAGTGATGACTTTGTGACCTACCTATTTACAATGTTAACTTAGTTTTACATAATAAGTAACATTAATTACTTCTGACGTAATTATATCTACATTCGCAACAATGAATTTGAGACACATTCATTTTATTTCGTCAGTAAAGCGTCGGTAATTAATCTACCAATCAAGGCTAAAACAATACAGTCGAATTCTAAGGAATGGAAAGTGGCTAACTAATGAAAGCTACATCACTCATTTGTCAAAACACTAGTTACGCTGCTGACGAATCGATAATTTTTCTAAATCGATAGGTAATTGTAATCGATCAAAATAACTTTTTTTTTTATTGAAGAAAACGTTCCTTGGAATTCCAATGAGCGTTTTCTTACAAACGGAAGTAAGTGTAATTACACTGAAGGTTATTTAATGCGGATTTTTAAAGCGAACGCGATATCCTCTAGTTCAGCGTTCCCAGTTATTTTAAAGGAGATTGTTATTATTCATCTGCCTAGCCTTTTCCCAACTATGTTCGGGTCGGCTTCCAGTCTAACTGGATGCAGCTGAATACCAGTACTTTACATGGAGCGGCTGCCTATCTGACCTCCAAAACTCAGTTACTGGGTAATACGATACCCCTTGGTAAGACTAATTGTCAGACTTTCGGTTTTCTGACGACTCGTAACGACTGTCAAAGATCCACGGATGACAGCCGGGACCAACGGCTTAACGTGCTTTCCGAGGCATGGAGACTATGGAGAGGTCTTGGCACGTAAAGACCAACCGCGGCAAGCGTAGCTTAACCTGATCGATCGACCCGTGCGGCTGTTCCTACTTATCCATAAATGTATAGGTAATAATGATAAATGATATTCCGCACGTAGAACGGAACATATTCTACGTTTGTTTTTGCTCAGTCAATCGAGAGGTAGACACCCACGTCTCCGCTTTATGATCTAGACGAGTTACGCGTCACGGTGTCGTTAATCATCCAGCAAATTTATAAATACCTCATGCCCATACATGAGTGGATCTGAAAGAGATCACCGGTGACGTCTGTGCGACGTAGGTTTTTAGTGTAGTGTCTTCATGATTTATTTGAAACTCAAGAACCTTTCATGCAAAGTTGATTTTAAAGCGAATTAAGTAGGTAAGCTGTTTCTAGACCAAAGGTATAAATACTTGCATAAATTGTTATTACTGCAGCTAAATCACAGAAGTAAAAGTTCAATTTTAAAAATAGTTGATAGATGACAGGAACTCTATATCTATGGTACATAACTTTCCCGCCTTTTTAGCTGTCACATGGATTTTCTTTTTCGATTGCGCGTTTGTGTTTCCGTCGAGCTGTCAACGCGTTCCACTTTTGAAGAAAAAAATGTAGTCTTCATTTACATATTATTGCTTCCAGCCAGTATATCACTAACTGCGTTCTACACGGTACCCATTTAGATAGTAAAAAAGGTGAAAATGTCTTAGAAAGTCACTTTAGTTGATAACGTCATTAGTGTTGCCCAACGTTACTTACGCACTTAAGATGTTTACATACCTTTTACGGGTTCTAAATTTGGTTGATAGAGGGAATTTTAAATAATTTTCTACGGTCTCTTAATATTTTAAAACTATACGCGCATAGGCAATAAAATATCATGCCAAGTCCCGCTTAACAAATTTAATGTAAGGAAGAAGAAATCATAATTTTACTTTGTAAATCTTCGGTTATTTATGAATTATAAATTGCTCTCGTGCTTAAGTGAGGCAGGAGGCGTAAAATATTAACTTGAATAGATTCCGAATACATATTTGGGGACAGCCATATTTTTTACGTATTCTCCCACGAGTAAATTGTTTATTGACAAAACACATTAGATACTAAACATTTAACTAAAAAAACAGCAGTAAAATATCCAAAATAAAACACCCAAATTATAATTAAAATGCAAATTTTGAATTAGCCCAACAATATAATTTAAATGATAGTTATAAACAAACGCCATTGATCTTACAAATTCCATTGGTACAATCTTTGACATTGACATTCATACCTACTTTGTTTTAAAGATATCAAAATCATAGTTAGAACTACTTAATTAAAAAAAAAACAGCTTTAAATCTAGATAATTGATAGTCTCTGGCCTCATTTCTATTATTGTAAGGTCAAAACAGTAATTTTACGATTAGTCATAGTGACCGGGAGCTGCCAAAAATTAGCATATAATAGATCTTCTTCACTCATATTAATAATAAGCTGTTTAATAGTTAATTCTCCTAATTAATCATTAAATTGATTAAATAAGCAATATTTTCATAAGTTATTATTATTGAACTTGGCAGCACTTCCATAGTTACTTCAAGTAGTTTTAGCACTTGACATAGTTTACATACAGTCAATCCATGCGCTCTGCACAATGTCAGTCAATCGATTTCAAGACTACTCCAATAACGTCCGATATTAATCTACTCCGAGAAAGATGGATTGTATCATCACTATTAGTAGTCTATGGAAAGATATCATTGAAAAAAAAAACGTGAAATCAGCTCCACAGACAACACATGAGTGGTTTAGAAACATCCGCTGACAGCCGGATTAAGGCACCGCTGATGCCTTTGTGTCGCGCGCGATTATATCTCATGTCCCGCCTGTTTGTAGGAGCCTTTAACAATCCTGACTTACATTTCGAGTGAAAGCTTTTGGCAGACTCTGTATTTCCATCGGGCCATTCACTAGACGTAAACTGGGGACTGATAAATTGACCATTTCATTTAGAAGAAAATTGAACCAGGCTGGATAAATGATGACCTATTTCTGTCATAAAAAATAATTTAGCGCTGTCAAAAATAAGTTTAGTATCTACGCAGGTGACAGTCTCGTTTTTTATGTAGCAAAGACAACCAGTACAGTTATGTTCATATAAAAATAATTCAAAATGACTAGGTAAAGGGAACAAAATCGTGATCAAAGATACTATTTTTGAATTGAACATTGCCAATTGAATAAATATTATTCGTTCTTAACAAAAACGTATTGAAGGCTGACGTAAACTGTTATTAATTACAATAATTATAGTTGATCAAACAGTTCGCGTTGCTTTAAACACTGACATGGTAGTGTATTCATTTAAATTACCGATATTGTGTGCTGACATAATTTGGCATAGATTGATTTCCTGTTTATGGTTTAACTTTGAAAAGTTACTATCCACAGACAACGTTACGTTTGACAATGTCCAGTTTTCGCGCTAAAATTGCTCAGCAGTCAGTACTAATTTTGACATATTACATAACCAGAATAAGCGGTCAAGTACAAACTTGTGAAATATGTGAGAATGAACGTAAGTTGCACTCTTTTTTATTCTATCTTTTATAATGAAGCGCTATTCACTATCTGTTGATCTACCAAGTATAAAGTGTTAGGAAACTCTGTTACTAAATGAACCTAAGGTTAAAAATCTTGTTATTGTAATAAAAATAACTACCTATCAGCTATCTAAATAATATCATATCCAGGCAATGTTAATTTTTATAAAAAGACCATCTAAATAATTATTTAGTCGCGAATTCCTGTGAAAATATACCTCGTTAAGACGTTTTCTATGACATATTCTAATTATAAATTACCAGGTTCACGTTCAAGTTCACTTAGAGATAATTAAAAAAAAAGTGCAGCCTTTTCTCTTTTTTTTTTCTTCTGGCATCCCAAATTCAAAAGCATGAATCACCTTTTTAAACAATGGCCACCTGCCCGACTTCACCATACTTCACGTCGTCGTTCGTCTTACGAGTACGTTCCGCCTATAAAAATGTAGGTGCCGATAATTAAGATTAGACTGTTTACAGAAGTAGGATTATCGTTAAACTGTACGTCTGCGGTTACTTGGTTTCTTCCATTCAATAATAACTGTTATCCGGCAATGCGTTGCATTGAGTTACAATACTGCGTCTGATTCATTCGGTACACTCGCTTTATTTGTAGAAGGCGTAAGATAAATTGATAATAATTGTGGAACGAACGGTCAGTTTGCATATAAAATTGTAATCTTACGGGACCACGCTGAGATTCTATTTGTCCACGATAGTGAGTTTACGTTAGCAAATCATTTAAAACTTAGTCAGTGCCATCATTATTGTGAAACTAGCTTCTTCCCGCGAATTCGTCCGCGTGAAATTTCTTGTTACTCCGACACACCCCGTCGCATAGCATCGCCTGCCCGCGCCATTACTTCGTTTTTGCTTAGCGTTCTTTCTGTCTTTTTTTCTTTTTGCTCGGCTCCTAAAGGTCATAGCGTGATGTTAAATAGCCTATAGCCTTCCTCAAGAATTGGGCTACCAATGCAAAAAGAATTTTTCAAATCCGACTGGTACTTCCAGAGATTAGCGCGTTCAACCAAACAAACTCTTCAGCTTTATAATATTAGTATAGATATTGCGTTAAATTTCATTGCTGAAATGCGCCCTTAGTCATTATAATTTGCAGCGGTAAAATTTTACTTACAGTCGCATGTAGTAAGTATAACTTGAAGTCTATAAAACTAATGGCACAGAGCCAGAACTAATCACCTCGACCTTTCGATGTTAGACTATTGTTTTTACAATTTAAAGTCATTATTATTATGCAAGTGATAAATATTATCACACTTTTATCTGTTGTGGAGTAAGCAGAGTTCAATGTGACCCACGTGAGGTTATGTGAACTAATAATATGAAGTCATGTGTACTAATAATACCATTATGAACTATTAATATGAGGTTACATGGACTAATAATACCATCATGCACTAAGTGATATGACTGTATGAACTAGTTTCCTTAAAGTAAATCCGCAATAACAAAAAACATGTGTAAGCCTTGAATCTAGAACCAATTACAGATTATTTATAATAAACTCGATCCAATTATTCCGTTTACCAAATGATGAGATAAAATAAATTGCAATACCTACTATCGAAGTAGCGAATGAAATCAAGGAAAATAGTCATGAATTTAACATTTATTTGTAATCAAACGTCCGCAATAAATGGAAGCGGGTTACTAACTCAGAATTAACCTATTTACGTATGTAATTAGGGATTTGATTTCTGAACTGGTTTTGGAGATAGTGCGTAACGCTGCTTTTGTGCGTTTCAAGGCTCTGTGAGTTTCATAGCAATAGTTATACCAGAAGTAGAACCGCGTCGCACTGTTGCGTCGGACGTCTGTCTGCAGAGGCCTTCACTGAGACCTTTTTTTAAAGCTTTAAACGACTGTACAGGTACAAAATCAAAGGTAAAATTAAGCCGTTTTTTCTCTTACCACAGAGAACTATTTTTGTTAATTTTGTTTACAAGCGAGTTAAAATTCTTTAATCGTCATTTAACAATAAACATTAAGGCTCCTACAAACAGGCGCGACACGCGATATAATCGCGCGCGACACAAAGGCACCGCTCGTTGCGCGACTTGCGGTGCCTTAGTGTCGCGTGTCGTGTCGCGCCTGTTTGTAGGAGCCTTAAGGCACCGCTCGTTGTGCGACTTGCGGTGCCTTTGTGTCGCGTGTTGTGTCGCGCCTATTTGAAGGAGCCTTTAAATGACATTCCTCTTTACAAATACTTACATAGTTTCAAAACAATGTGTTTGACACTGATAAAGAATAAACAATATGAATCAAAGTAAGGAAATATAAAGGCAATTCTAATGGCAATTACGATTTGTATGAAGAATTGTATATTATGAAACATGATATCAGAATATTAAAGGATATGTAGCCGAAAGTTCATATTATTTTAGTATCACACTTTGTATGCACGATCAATGCAGGCACGTGCCAAGGATTGCTATAAATTTAGTTCAGTATTTGAGATTTGAGCGCATAACATTTTTCGGAAACAAGAAGAAAAATCCATTGATTGTTTCGATTCCCACTATCAAAAGAAGCTGTGACATTCCATCAGATCCAATGACAACATTATTAATTGATAAGGAATAGTCTGTTACGACTGCACAAGAGAGCGACAGTAGGTATGTTTATTGCATTTGAACCTTTAGATTGCGTGACACCCGGACAAATTGCGAAACTACACCCAATGTTAAAGGGGCCCACGCCTGTTGTGCCATTCACATTTGTCTGGTTAACCACTAGGGGTCAGGATTCGATGAATCATGGTGACGGTTCATGAGAAACTGTTTTGGAACAACCGTAGTTACTATGGGGTATTAATAGAAGTGAAGGACTTGAATGGGTATCTAAAGAGGTTATCGAAGTATTTAATGAGGTAGATGCATTGTTTGATGATGTTAGTAAACGTTAGCATATCAAAGTTAATAGTAAATATAAATACAGTAGTGATTAGAGCGACATAGAATTGAATGAACACGTGGTTTGTAGGTTTGACTATCTACCTAGCAAAATCTAAAAGATGAGGAAAGATCCAACTAGTTTAATAAAATGATCAGATAGCGTGATCCAGCTCTAAGTGTTGATTGGCTTATTTTTTCAAGTTGATCGTTCGACCGTTAAATAGTTTGACACCAAATTGAGCAGAATCATTATGATTACTTTTAAAATAATTGTTTGTTTAGGTATAAACAAGGGGATCGCTAATGAGCTCTTTAGTAATGGCAGCAGTCATTAGATTTTAGTGATCGGGTTTGTGACACGGCGCACGTCCTGAGGCCAGTACCGAGTGTATCAAGTACTGTAATCTCGATTAGATCTTCGGGATTCCATTTTATATTCTAAATTAATCTATACCGTGATGCAAATCGGAGTCATGGTCGGGCGGGATTCTAGACTTTCACGCCTTTTAGATTGAAATCATCGCCATTGTTAAATGATGTCCTAAATTAGTCTGGAATCCCAATTAAAAAGGCGATTAAAAGCCATTCAGAGAATCAGGAACAATTAGCTCGGCACGCTTGATGTTGAAACAAATAATCTAGTAGATAAAAAACATTAGACTTTACGGAGTTGCGGTAGCGCATCAATTTTCATTTCTGGTTTAAAATCGTAAGTCAATGTGTAATCATCAGACATCTATTTAGGTTGTGCAAATTCGATTTCTGCCAAATCTAAGTGACTATAAATATATCTAAAGGCAAACAAAGATTTCTTCCTATAATCTCAGTCCTTGAAACCCAAATCTCGTACCAAGAAGTGCATTGGACTTTAAAAAACCCGATAAATCGATGCAAACAAGATTGTTTAAGACTTTTATAGACTAACAATGAATGATAAGCAAATTCTCGTAAACAATATATAGTAAACAATGGGAACGGGATAGTTTTTGTTTTTATTATCATCAGGTAGTGCATCTCTGATATTTTGTGTTTGTCTTATCCCTTTCATATCAGTCCCAAAATCTACTTAGGACACGCATTTTTCATCTTCTAAGCAATCTGAAATGTGGAATTGTTTATGATTTTTATATTCCGCCCAATTTTTTTTTTCGAACTAATTGCATCATGTTCATATTTCGTATGTCCCATTTTACTTTTGGAATAATGATACGCTTGAAAACATGTACTGTTTCAAATTTATGTTCTAAACAACCAATACAACTATCGTCCTAATTATCTTCATAGGGCAATGATTTCTTATCGACTTCAGCAAATACCTAAGCATTGTTTTGCCTTGATACATCCTGCTACTGTAAACATGGAACTGACGTTTTGATAAACTGCACCAATTACTATTCAACTCTTGAAGTATGGTTCTAATGGATTGGAGTTTAGATATAGGTACTTTCCTATCATGCAATTTTGTCTGTTGTCTTGTCTGTAAGGTTTCTCTTATCTTCCATATCAGTCAGAACTTGGACTGAGTAACGACCTTAACCGGAACCAAATGCCAATTTTATTACTCGAGTAATCAGTTTGGGAACTTTAATTTTCAAGTATTCTGATAATAGTGTTGCGGAATAACGATTTTATTGTGATCGAGGAAAAGTTTATTTAAAATTACATCTGAATTAGAAAACATTATGTGGATCTTTTGTAACAGGTACCTATTGGCATGTTGTTAGTTTTCATAGCGGTTTTTCCAAGATTTAACTGTTTTATCATCGTTTTGATCCAGTATTTCGTCCAATGTTTTGGTACAAAGAACAAACATTTGGTCAATTGATCAAAATTAACTGCAACTGGCCACCTGTTGGTAGGTACACGTGATTTCAATTCACTTGAAACTACTACTAACAGCTGCCACATATACAAAAAGCTAAACAAAGAAAAGAAAAACTACTCAAGAAATTTTGGGCGGATTTTGATGGATTTCCAAACGATGAAGAGTTTAGTATTGGCGTTTTTAGAGTGTACGACGATAAGTTTGACCTTCTATCGAAACTTCTTGGCTGCTCGTGGGAAGTTAGTTGAGCAAAAAAACTTTTAAAGGTACCAAGCTACCAGGACAAAGCAGTTCCCTTATTTGACAAAGCAGTGGCATTATTGTTTCGGAAGATTAAAAAAAAAGGTTTTGCATTTAAAGTAAAATAAACAATTCGCGGCTAAATCGATTTTGGTATTCCCTTTGTAATGTGGAAAAATAACAATTTATTTGAATTAGTCTAGAATTAAATGTGGTACATCTACTAACAAGTTCTTGAAGAGAATTTTAATTTTGGTTAAAAGAGATTGAATTTTTAAAGCAAAGTCGTAAAAAGTTAATGTGGGAATGACTGGATTCAGTTCTTTGTTTCTCGTGGTCTTGGTTTAAACTATTCTTATAGTCTAGAATATCGAGAAGCTGTGTATTGTTGGCATTTTAATATTGTTTGGATGAAGATTCTCATTATGATGATAAAGCCTTTTTCAGTGAAGAGCTTAACAATTTATATAATGAAATTGATTATTTGATTATGATTGATAAAAACGTGACGGAATTTTATATCTTACTTAACCATCTCGATAGTAGATTTTACAATACTAAATGATTAACGATTGACATCAATCAGTGTTGCGATGATATTGTAAATTTTGTTTTGCAATACGTCAAAAGTTTTCTTTACGGATCATAAATCATGCATAGCGGCCGCAAAATAAATAATGAAAAGAGGCATGGCATCAGGTAGAGATACTACACCACTAAGTCTAAAAATACTGTTGGTTTTGGCCGTTGGCCCAACTTAGGGAGGGTTCTCAATTCTCATACAAGGTACACTTGTCATTTCAAAGTACAACTCGTTTGAAATTTAATTCCATTGTTTTATTTTCTTTTTATACTTGCCTAACAAGTCTCAACTATTTACAAACTACCAACCCTAGCTTTTGCATCATCGACGTTATCTGACATGTCGAAAGTCGATTATTATTACTATTGCTTTCACCAGTAACGTTCATGTTTAATCTATTTAATAAATTATTATTTACAACATCTACAACTCTCTCTCTTGTATTTGTTCAACAGTTTTCGACAGACCATCTAAACTTGTGAAACTGCAAGTTTAAGTAACGACATTAATATTTAACGGTTTTGTATTTGGGAACCTGTTAACCTTGAAATTTGACGACTCAGAATCCTGATGCCTTTTTTTCTATTCAGTTTACACAGGTGATATATTAAGGAGACATAAAAAGAAAGGTGAACTTACCGATTTGATATAGTTCTAAGTCCCGGTCGACGGCAGAAAACAAGTAAAGCCAACGAGTTGGCCGCAGTTGACACCAGGAACAGCGCTAGGAGTACAATCTCCTCCACAAGTCGGTCTCTCAAATCCATCCCTGACATCAAAGCTTGTCCAGGAGACATGAGAACCGAATATTCCGAGACAATGTCATCACTATCACAACACTTTAACTTGCAACTAAACACTCTCAGTCAATAATGTTTTTGTATACTGCAGTTGTTAGTCGCGTAAAGTTTTGAGAACACGCTGGTCGTTTAGGCCGCGTCTTTCTCGATCCGCTGTCGTGTGACAACTGGCTGCTCGCTCCGGCCGCCGCCGGAGCCGCCGCGCGCGACCGGCGCGTGGCGGCCCCCTCCAGTCACCGCCGCGAGTACTTCACTGGCGACGGTGCATACAATACATATAAATCTACAACTAATTTCGGTCAACATCCTGGGTTTTGTTTTATCGCTTCTTGTGAAATTTGCGGTGTGCGGTTTGTTTTGAGATTCGTTTGCATAATTTTTTATTGTTTTGAAGATGCTACAGATTAATAGTAGTGAATTTGCTTTATCAAAACTATTATATCTTATCTATATTTGCAGACCGGACTAAAGTTACATACAAGTGATAATAGTTTTATATGCAATTATTGGACCTTTCCCAATCATCATTAGATAAACCAACTTGATATTAGTTCAGTTTCATTAGTCAATGTTTTAATCTCAAATTTAGGATATTTTCATTACCAGTCGCAAGACATTGGCAGAGCGTCAGTGCCACTTTTAAAATTGACACTCCCAAAGTTTTGAAATCATAAGAATTTAGTGATTGCGACAAAAGATATAAATTATGTTGGGACAATAGATCACTTGAAGGTCCTGAGAAGCGCCAATAAGGATTGCACCGACGACGGTTAATTTAATACTACAGCAAATTGATTGAAAGAATTAATGATTAAAATATGAATAAAAAGCCATGTATTCAGCTGATTAAATCAATGTTTAAATAGAAAAGACTGTCTGTATAAGATGTTTATGTGACTAGTTTATTTAATATGCAGTTATTGGAATAAATCTCTTTCAGGGATTTTGCAACTGATTTTAAGTTGTTTCGAGAACTTTAATACAAAATTATTATACTTTCATACTGAACTAAGTATTCCTGAAATAAATCTGAATCATTTAATTATCTAATCTAACATCTTTTATATTTTCGCCGATGTATGATGACTCAATTCCGTTTCCCGTCCTCATAAATATTTACTTGAATCGATTATTAATATTATTGAATACAAAAGTCATGTCATTGATCTTTCTTTCCTTATCATTATTCTCAGTAGTAGTTACTGGATGGCTATAAATTTTAAAATTTCTGCTCAACATTTTACTAATCGTTAGTAGTTGTAAACCCGTTATCACAATTTTTAGCAGAATCTTCAATCAATTCTTTATTTACCATAAATTATTCTCTTGTACCCGTTACAAGGACTATAACTTAGAGATTTACCAAAACGTGTTATTTTCTATCGTAAATTGTATATTGGTAATGTGCTGGAAAATTAGATTTCACAGCTGTTTCTTATCTTCAGAAGGAAGTCGTAAAATGTGTGTGGAAATTATGTCGTTACAGTACCTGTGCACCTATTACACCTGTTGCAATCGGTTTATTACAACTTCGATTGCTTTTATAACATCAAAATATGTAAGTTGATATCGTAATTGAGTAAGTTAATGATTCGTTTTCTGTAACTATCTCCGGTGGCTTAATTTGATATATGTGTTCTGTGATGTTCATTAGAATCACTATTTAGGGGATTTGGTTTATAATAAAACCACCGAATTATCAGTAATTACACAACAACTCAAAGGGAACGTCTAGAAGCCACAGAGCTCTCTCTTGAGGCGCTACCATTGAGTTGTGCGCTACATTTAATAGTTCATATATTAAAAAAATTCCATCAAAATTCTCAAGGTTGGTATAGCATAAAGGCTCCTACAAACAGGCGCGACATGCGATAAAATCGCGCGCGACACAAAGGCACCGCAAGTCGCGCAACGAGCGGTGCCTTTGTGACGCGCACGATTCGCGTCGCGCGTCGCGCCTATTTGCAGGAGCCTTAAAGTGTTTCCTTTGTCTCATCATTTATTTGGAGTCGGCGCAACATTTTTTTTCCACCATATTTCTCTATTAATCGTCATCTTAATAGTCATCCCCTTTCTAACCATATCATAATTCACACAGTCCATGGTCCATGGTTTCTTTTGTCGATAGTTAATTATAAAGATACATTTACAATTCAAGATTAAGTGTGCTATCTTCTACTAGTCTCGTCAAATAGATTTTGACCATTAGATTTGCCTAGGTCTTAAACTTACAACCATTATCGTTAAAATGTAGTTGAAACGGATCAATACCAAGTAAAAACCATTCATAACATAATTTATTCCAGAAATGTGTTATGAACTGTATTCATGAAATCTTCACGTAACCGTTACCGTGACATAACCTGTTGCTGTCATTTTCTTTACAAAGGAACGAGACAGCAACACCGAGTTTCAGTTAGAAGATTTGTAAAGACACTGCTAACATTTTATGTTAGGTAACTTGAATGTTAGATAACATAAATACAAAATAAATAAACGTGGTTTACAAGGAACACACAGATTTTTATTGTAAGTAAGAAAACTTCCTTTGTGTGTGATTCGAAGTTATTTTCCTTTTAATTTTATTCGCAAATGTTAGTCTGTCGTAATGCATGTAATCCAGAATTTTCATAATAATTACTATCCCATTGATAACAGCGATGCGGACGAGTACTTCGACGCCTAAGTGTCCTTTGTGTTTGTATTTATTTCTATAGTCAGTTAGTTAGTCAATATGTAGTTATATACCGTTACGTTATCAAGCTACCCGAAACTGTAAAATTTTCCTAATCAACTTTGAACCATATGATTTAGCATTAAAGTTGAAAATCTATAAAAGAAATTTGAGAGATTTTAGTAGCTTGACGTGCTGGCGTCTGTGCTTGCTGAATCCATGATAACAGGTTGCGCATCGACGTCCCCCACCCTGTTTATTCGTACAATGACGGGGCTAAGGGTACAAGTCTGACGGAAAATTCGTCGGGCGTAACTGCGATTGCGTCTATTTATTCGCTCGACGCACTAACGCATCACAGAACTGGTCGAAGTGGAGGTGCTTGGGGGAGGCCTATGTCCAGCAGTGGACGTCTTTCGACTGAAATGATGATGATGATGATGATGACTAACGTATCATCGGTTGAGTGTGAAAGGTTGAATGTTCTAACATAATTATAATCTGTCTGTTCTGGCGTTACGCGACCGATAATACGCGACGCATTTTCCGTCAGATGTGACCCTAAAAGACGGATCGATTTCCTTGAGAACGTGGGGATAGATCTCACACTTCATTTAATAGGAACTAAAACATACGGTATCCAATCGCAACAGGTGAAACTGAAAACTGATCTCAACGTTCTTGGGAATATACTGGGTGTCGGATCGCTAAGATCGCTTACAAACGTGCGATATAGTTAGAAACAAGGTGGCCTAGTAACAAGCTTGAAATAACCTGGAGTGTTGCTAAGCGGTAAGCGGTGATAGTTTCAGAATTTGAACTTTTGATAATAATTTAGTTCTGTGCACAGAGATTCAAATAATAATTATAATAATTATTTATTTTATAAAAACGTTTAAAAAAGGTGTACATTTAGCCAAAGAGTAGAAAATTTTCGTTTTTATTAAATAAATTATTATTATTTCCTTTTTTAGTTTAATTAAGGAAATACTAATTATTTATTTAATAAAAATATTTACAAAATTAAAGAAAATTTAGGCTAAAAATAAAACGAAACAAAAAAATTTTTTTTTTTCTTAAAGATGCAAGTCAAAGTAAGTAAATTCAAAGGAATGTTAGTAGGTACTTAAAGATTTTATGGAATGCGAAGTCTTTCGAGACAAAAGCAAATGAAAAATAAGGTGAAGTGAAGCAAGAAGATGAGAAAAACATTAATCCAGTACTGAACTTAGGAAAATAAAGAAAGATAGAGAAGAATTTCCTCGTTGGTCTAGTGCTCACAAGCGCTACTGCTGAGTATGAGGTCCTGGGTTCGATATTCTGATCAGGAGAAGTGTTATTGGGTTTTTCTATCTGGAATTTCTCAGTGGCGGCCCGGAATCCGGTTTTGTTCCTGGTTAATAGGCTCGTACCCTATTATTACATGGGACTTACGACTTAAACTGGCAAGATGTGGGTGAATTATAGGTACACCTGTACCTTACCCTTCGGGGAAACATGGCGTGATGTTAGGCTATAGAGAACTCCTAATTTTTTTTTCCAAATCTTCGTCCAAATTCTACACCAACACAATTTCTCGTTTTTCTCCGTTGTCTTGTGATAGTGTTTCGTTGATTTTGAAAAAAAAAACAACTTTTAGACAGTTCTACATAAAACGAACACTCTTCGAGAGTGCTTTGTAGATAGGTGTGAGCGAAACTTGACAGCACGGATGTGATCTATACAAAAAACCTAAGTGCATCTTTCTTCAAAAGTGGAAAGACCTAAATGAAACGTTTGATTTCCAACTTTTCGTTCGAACATTTCAAGATCTTGCAAAAGTTCGTGAACCTCAAGTTTCTATTTATAAAGGAAAATATTTGTGTGAAGCCACATTTTATAACTATTGTTTTCCTTATGGTCGCACCAGGAGCCCAAGAGTTCAAGGAGTTATGTCATTGCGTATGGATCAAAATAACTTTCGCGCTTAGCAACAACGCATCGTCACAGGCAACGTGCCTACTACCTGGACGTATAGTAGTAAGTATCTTGTTCGTTGCGAAAAGTAAGACAGTTTGTCTTTGCTGTTATGAATAACTGTTCCGTCCGATCTTATCGAATCGTTTTGTTAAATAAAATAGACCCCTTTTTGATATAATTTGAATAAAGAAAAGGCATTTTCTATATCGTCATCTGATTAAATTCACCTTTGCTTGAATTTTGTTTGCTTTGAATTTTATTTGCTTTGTATTTAAGTTAAAAGAGTTACTATCCGAGGCTGTTCATTTATAAAACAGATTTTGCTAATAAAATAAGTTATGTTTTAATTGTGCATTTTCAAATAATTACCTTCTTGTCTTCTATTATTTATGAATTAGTGACCCGACCCTGCTTTGCGCGATGTGGAACATCGAGATTTGTGTGCTATAACATGTAAGTTAAATATTAAACTTGTACATGACGTTACGTGAACTACTTCGTTTTGTTACACCTTCCGGAATAAATTCTCTAAATGATGGTGAAAATTTTGTTGGGCCCGGTTTTAATGCCAATAGGCTAGCCTCCTATAACATGTGACTTAAATATAACTGACGGAATTTGGGTGTACTCACCCATCTGTGCCAACTCTTCGAGGATTACGGTTATGTTATATCAAATATTTTATGGTTTTGTACTCACAATACCGTTTCCAAACATTACTATACGCAGTCTGTAGGTACCTAACTTCATTGGTAAATACCGAAGAATATTGGAACTTGTAGGAAAACATGGACTTTGTACTATCAACAATCTTATGTTATAGGTAAGTATTGTATGCTCGTGTTTTCGCAGTAACTCCATGACCTGAGGCGGCATACCTATCTACCCTGCCTGACATTTCTTGACGCAAACACTTCTGCTCGTTTTGACTAAGGGTGTTTACATAGAGAAGCGAGTTTTCGGTCCCGACTCCCGGTAATCTCTGCAGGTTGATCAAAACGTTGAAGAAAACGGTTACATGTTTTACCTGTTTCTTTAAGGCTCCTACAAACAGGCGCGACACGCGATATAATCGCGCGCGACACAAAGGGACCGCTGTGTTATAACCCTTATTACAAGGCAATAGAGCCTACGTCAGCTTTTACTTATTTATAGTGTACTTTTCCTTTACTAAAGTACTGATGTTGAATTTTAACCCAATTTACAGAAATAATATGGATAATTGAGTTAGTTAGATTCTGCACGCTGCCGCGTAAACTAGTTGCCCTAATTAAGAAAGCAATTAAGAGGGACATTGCCAGAATATAAGTATCCAAAAACATGTTCCTGTGATTTGTACTGGTGAAACTTGTGTCTATATTTTTTGTATTGTGGTGAATTAAAGTGGTTCCAGTAGAATATTTTTTTTTTTTTAAAACAAACGGTTTCGGCTTAGTAGCAGCTCGTTGCGCGGCTTGCGGTGCCTTTGTGTCGCGCGCGATTTTATCGTGTGTCGCGCCTGTTTGAAGGAGACTTTATGTGTGAGCGCATAAGTTAATGTGGGACTATTTCATCCGCACCGATCGGTACCGATACCGACCCGCACAGACTCGCCTGCACCGGACACCTGTTTCTTTATATAAGCACCCTATCACTGGGTGACACCTAAGTGCCCTGTCGGATTTTCAACCCTAGGCTCAGCGCTGAAAACTGAAAGTTCAGCAGCGCATTTTAATTTTGACAACAATTTAGACGTAAGTATAAACGGGCATAATTCGTTTACCCAACCAAACACCGCAGAAATTTACCTATACCTACAGCATGTATCAGAAAGGTGGGGTGTGGTCGAAACCATCAATCTAACCAACTCTCTCCATGGGATCAACTGACTTCCGATTGTACGAAAAACCACAGTGACAGATTATTATTATGTTAATAGCAACATTACATCAAGCTATGGATTTCCAGTTTTAACTGATCTCGCATTATATAGCTTTTTCGTACAATCAGAAGTCAGTTAAATACTGGTTATACATATATAACTTAATGTGTAGCTGTGCGTACCTACTCGACCCATGTGACGGTATGAGACGGCTGATTATTTTTAGAGATGTAAACATGAACTTTGCACTCTCAATGAACCTATGACGTAGGTATTATTTGCTCGTATTGTAGTTTATTCCCTGTAACTTACGAACTTTAAGTCATCAGCGTCGTTTTCCGTGCGTGTGTCATTTCTAAAAAAGGATACCGTTTCAATGATTGGTTTCTACCTTAAGGAAAATCAATAATTTTTGATACTTAATAATACCTAATTGATCATGTATTTTCCTTCAGTCAGTCATGTTTTTTTTTTAATTATCAGAGGTGATTGATTACTGTGAACTTTTCGTGAATTTGCTGCCAAACCACATTTTCTAAACAGAATCTTTTTTTTATTTCCAGACTGTTTATTCCAATTTGTAAAATTGGATACTGTAAGAGCCAATTCCAATTTAGAGCTTACGTCGTGTTGTTCCTTTACCGATGACACACGCGATAGAAAGTGTTATCCTCCGCCTTTAACCATCAGGAAACCAGGAAAACTAAGCGGTATATCAATACGTACTATCCCTCCCGTTGATAACGTCACAATACTGTTGACCGACTGACTATCTTAGCGTGACGTAGTATTTAATGACGTATCATCGAAGCGTAAGACGTGGCTATATACGGAGAAAAACAAAGCTAGAAATAACTACGGAGTAATATTATTATTACGTGTGTCTTATCACTTTATTAGAAGCATGTAACAGTTCATAAACATTCTTGGTCTCTCGTGTCGACACGAGATGGACGAGAATAGCTCATGCCGTGGTATATAGTATGTACTTACAATGGCTTAGTTCTACCAAGTTTAACTTGGCAATACCGACTAATGCTCTGACATAATCCATGACACAGGTACTAGGGTATTATAAGATACGCGATACATTCTGGTTACACTCAATCAATTTTTTGGAAACAACAATAATACTGTGACGTCAAACATAATCCTGTATATCAAAACAATGATTTTTGTATATATGTATATTTTGATAGATTATTTATGTTTGAAAAAGCTAAAATGTCTTACGAAAGAGGCGTTTGTGGGTGATAAAATCAATATCGGTCTTCCAACAACACATAACATATGATCATGCCTTGTTTCGCTGAAGGGTTAGGCAGAGTACAGACGCCAGCACATCAAGCTACTACAATCTGTCAAATTTCTTTAATAGATTGTCAACTTAATCGCTAAAGCATAAGGTTCAAAGTTGATTGGGAAAATTTGACAGTTTCGGGTAGCTTGATGTGCTGGCGTCTGTACCTACAAGCCCTAACTCCGACTTTAGCAAAGAAGCGCGAACGCGCGCGCGCGCGCTGCGAATTAGCTGCAGTAAGATGACACT
Organism: Luperina nickerlii; assembly: GCA_963855955.1. Lineage (NCBI taxonomy): Eukaryota > Metazoa > Arthropoda > Insecta > Lepidoptera > Noctuidae > Luperina > Luperina nickerlii. The sequence goes on from OY979682.1 coordinate 7,903,958, forward strand.
TCTTACTTTTCTTCTACTTTTCAACAACCACGTGGGCGAAGCCGAGGGCAAATGATTGATAATTATGAGCCTGATATCTCAGGTACTCGTTCTATGGTTTAGGTTAAATTAAAACAACACAAACGCTGCTTGGCGACAGCGATGGGTATAGTCACTTATTGTAATACTTTATTATGCAAAAGACGATCTGTCCAAAAATTTGCTAAGTGCTACTTACACACTAGCGGCACGCGTCAACGCAGAGGTAACTGCAGCCGTTGACGTGTCGACAGCTGCAGCATATACGAGCGGCACGCGTCTGCGGCAGAGGCAACTGCAGTCGTTGACGTGTCGACAGCTGTAGTACACACGAGCGGCACGCGTCTGCGGCAGAGGCAACTGCAGTCGTTGACGTGTCGACAGCTGCAGCATATACGAGCGGCACGCGTCTGCGGCAGAAGCAACTGCAGCCGTTGACATCTCGACAGCTGCAGTACACACGAGCGGCACGCGTCTGCGGCAGAGGCAACTGCAGTCGTTGACGTGTCGACAGCTGCAGCATATACGAGCGGCACGCGTCAACGCAGAGGCAACTGCAGTTGTTGACGTGTCGACAGCTGCAGTACACACGAGTGGCACGCGTCTGCGGCAGAGACAACTGCAGTCGTTGACGTGTCGACAGCTGCAGTACACACGAGCGGCACGCGTCTGCGGCAGAGGCAACTGCAGTCGTTGACGTGTCGACAGCTGCGGCATATACGAGCGGCACGCGTCAACGCAGAGGCAACTGCAGCCGTCGACATGTCGACAGCTGCAGTACACACGAGCGGCACGCGTCTGCGGCAGAGGCAACTGCAGTCGTTGACGTGTCGACAGCTGCAGTACAAACGAGCGGCACGCGTCTGCGGCAGAAGCAACTGCAGCCATCGACATGTCGACAGCTGCAGTACACACGAGCGGCACGCGTCTGCGGCAGAAGCAACTGCAGCCGTCGACTTGTCGACAGCTGCAGTACACGAGCGGCACGCGTCAACGCAGAGGCAACTGCAGCCGTTGACGAGTCGACAGCTGCAGCATATACGAGCAGCACACGTCTGCGGCAGAGGCAACTGCAGCCGTTGACAGTTAAGTTTTCGCGGTGAGATTTTTACAGAATAGCACATTCTGTAAAAATATCACCGTGAAAACTTAGGTGAAGTGGGCGTGGAGTGAGCTGCCAATAGTGTCAATTCCTAGCAAAAACAAACTCAATTCACCTAAGTTTTCACGGTGAGATTTTCGCAGAATCGACCGGCAGATAAAAAAAGAGGAAACAATTTTGATTCCAAAAATATATTTCAAGATAGTGATTTTTTTTTCTTTCATCTATTTCAGCTGATCAATACCTGGTAGTCTAATATTGGATATCTTACATACTATCACTTTGCAGTAATCTAAAATACCAAATCATTGTTATCCATCTACAACAAACGAATAACATACAAGTTTTTGTACACGAACAAAAAAACATAGATATTGGTAGTAGATACAACATTATCAAAATGGTGTATTGATCACAATCTTAGCAGGACACTTTTAACATGTTGTATGTCTGATCACTATGTCTGATCACTAAAAAATACTATCACAAGTTACGGTTGTTTATAGGTGTACATATAACTTAGGTAACTTACTAACATTTAAAGGCTCCTTCAAACAGGCGCGACACGCGATAAAATCGCGCGTGACACCAAGGCACCGCAAGTCGCGCAACGAGCGGTGCCTTTGTATCGCGCGCGATTCTCGTCGCGCGTCGCGTCTGTTTGCAGGAGCCTTAAGGCGAATTAGAACAACAAATAAGACTGAAGTAAATTAAGCAGACAAGAGCCAGGACACGATAACAGGGACACCCACCATCTCCGCACTCGTCGCTCAGCTCCGCCTCGCAGTCAGCCAGCAGGTACGCGCCTCAACCAAGAGCGCCGTGTCACCAGTCGCTGCAGTTGCGTCGAGCTCGAGCGACGAGTTTTTCTTTCCACCCGTCACTGTTGTCACCAACAGCACCACGACCGACGCCGCGACGGCGAGGAAGAGGATGGCCACCAGCGGGCGTGACGCGCGACGCGGATCGCGCGCGAAACAAAGGCACCGCTCGTTGCGCGACTTGCGCTGCCTTTGTGTCGCGCGCGATTTTATCACGTGTCGCGCCTGTTTGAAGGAGCCTTTATTATTCAATGAGATTTATTTGATAATTTGTTAATGTATTTCTAATATTAAATATACTAACAAACTAAAACTGTAAAATATCAAAACTATTAACAATCTAAAATATGGCGTCGAAAAATTCCTCCTCATCGCTGTCGACTGGTAATCTTCCCAAGAGACTGGCGGCATTGCCACGTTTTATGGCAATACTTAGCCTCTGGCCAAGTTAAAAGCCAGCACTTGGGTCACGAGAAGTGTCAACCAGCCATTTTTAGATTTCATTGAACAAGCTATGAGCACTCGGATCAGAGGGTTTCAATTCAACCCCAAACGGCTTGAAATATAATTACCGATAAGGTTATTATACTTTCGCCGCAGCAGCAACGCCAGCACAGCACGCCGAGCCACGAAGAACATCAACACACTAACATTCATATTTAGGTACTCGTGTAAGATAATAAAAAACCTTATTATTACAATTTTAGATTCACTGTGACATCATGGTTGCATTACAAGTCTCTACGTTGACAATATTTACCTTAGTAATTCCGGGTCATAGCATCAGCACGCCAACTCACTGAGTAGCTGGTCAGATTAATACGAGATGCGCTCATACGTCTGTGTCATCATCTACCTAGCCTTTTCCCAACCATGTTGAGGTCGGCTTCCAGTCTAATCAGATGCAGCTAAACACCAGTACTTTACATGGAACGACTGCCTATCTGCCGTCCACAACCCAGTTACTGAGTAATAATACGATACCCCTTGGTAAGACTAGTTCAAAGAGTAAACTATACTCGTATAGGACTAGTTGTGAGATGTTCGTGCTTCTAACGACCCGCAATGACTGTCAAAGATCCACGAATGACAGCCGGGACCGGAGCCGGGATATATACCTTTTTAAATTTCTATGGCCGGGACCAACGGCTTAACGTCCTTTGCGAGGCATGGAGGCGTCTTGGTATGTAGAGACGGTCACCCATTCACGGACCATCCGCGACAAGCGTATAAACCAGAGGGGCAATTCTACTAATTTTAACAACGTTCACAGTCTGATCTCAGTCTCAATCTGTCAAAAAATACTTCAAATTTCCCTACATTTTGACAAGTTTTTGACATTTCTTTGTCGCTGAGATGAGACTGCGACTAGATATTTTGAAAGTTTTAAATTACGAGAATTGGCCTTCTGATCGTTCGATCCGTTAAATTAACTAAGACGCAAAACCGAGTCTACAGAACTCGACCAAGAACCGACTTGAGTCGAATGTGTAAATTGTGCAGTTTATATATCCGGTGCATGGGTAAAATTTTAGTTACAGATTCTGGCAAAAAAATACAACCACAAAAGCACAGATAAAAAAAATAGATCAAGTTTTCAAGAATAGTTTATTTTTTACAAGAAATACGTCCAAATATTGAGACAGAGCAGGTTTACAGAGCAGGTTCCATTCTAATCTGCAAAGCCCTGGAACCGCCATATTCGACTAAAATATTTGTTTCTCAGAACCACTTAAATACTCATAAAAAATAAATTAAGCCACCTACATGTCAATTTGCGATTTCCTTCAGAAGTTATACAGTTGAATGAACGCTTAATACTTATTCCGAATAAGTAATACTTAACTTAAACCTTGAAGAAGGTATTGCTATCAACGCCAACAATCTAACTTTGCAAATTACTCTAGAATTTGGAAGAAATCGCTTTATCCATCATCCGTTGCTGGTTTTGTAAAATGCTTTGGCTAATTTGGTTGTGGAAAACGCGCAATGGATTACAAAATCTTGTAAAATCGTATTAAAATAGTAAACAGATGTTAATGATTAAAAAATACTTAGTTTGCAACTTGATGTGTTTTACATAGCTACGTGAGAATTTCTTGCGTTTAATTAGGTCAAACATATTTTTTATTTTAATGAAATAATTGCTAAAGGTAGCATGCCTCAAGATATTATTGATATCTTAGGTTCAGTTGCTTTAAACCGACCCCAGTTCGGATGCTGTATCCACTGGCTGGCATTGCTCTTCCAAACATTCGCAGGACCATAGCCAGCCGCATCGGGAGGGCGAAGCAAGAAGCTGACCCATGTCACCCAATGCACAACTAGGTCTCAGTGCCTCAGTCTAAAGAGCCGAAAAAGTTTTCATGGGTGCGTGGGTCCAACTAGACCAGCCAATAGTAACGCCTCCACAGCAAGGTGTAATCTACGGCGGGAGCTGGACAAGCCCCCTAACAATCAATTTTATCGAACCATCTGAGAGCCTTCCGCCTGGGCACGCGTTGCCGTGGACTACTTGGAAATCTTTAAATAGATTTCGAATTCAAGTTGGCCGTAGCAAAGACAATCTCCACAGGTGGAGGTTCACGTACGGCTCAGATCTCAATTGCGAATGGCCCTGTCACCTGAGCACTTGATGACCTTATGACTGCGTCAATGAGCGGAGTTCGAATTTTGGGCCAAATATGTTTGAACTATTTGCCATCGATACACTTAACAGAAGAGCCCACTTCTGAGCTGCCTACAGCGCGTAAGTGAATACAAAACCAGTATAATCTAACCTCACATTGAAAGCCTTAAAGCCTTCTATTGAAACTCCGTACAATTGTGTAACATACTATAAATCACAATCTGAATCATTTTGAAAGATATTGCTAATCCATTGCTTCATATGTTCGATAAATGTGTCTGCTCAACTACGGAAATAACGCAATGAATGTTGTTGAACTGTCAAAATCAAAGCCATTCCTTACTGTTAAAGCTCCTGCAAACTTGCAGTGCCTTTGTGTCGCGCGCGATTTTATCGCGTGTCGCGCCTGTTTGTAGGAGCCTTTAGTGTGTGTGTGTGTGTGTCGAAAGGTAAGGCAGAAGTGTACTCAGCGGGATTGTCCGAAAGGGTTACCGCTGGCCCGGAACATAAAGGGCTAAGGACGGAATACGGGTGGGTTTTAGTCAGTAAGAGTCTGACACTCCTTTCCGCTCCACCCAGAGCGGGAGGGGTCATTTGATGATTTCCCATCCTGAAAAAAATAAATAAAAAAAGAGTGTTACGCAATTACCTCGCTGCTCTAGTTCAAAGTGTTTCCAGCAACGTGCAGTCTACTGTACAGAATACTGACCTCACAAATTTAATTTTTAAAGCCGTTTGTTTAGACTTCTACGCTACGTGTCATTGCACTACACCTACAATGTCTACTGAGATCTGTAGGCGTAGTGAAATCATCTTGATAAGTATACACAAAATTGAAAGTCTCAAATGATTGATTTTAATGTTATTGCATACCTACTAGCTTTTGCCCGCGAGTTCATTCGCTTGAAATTTCATGTTCCCTCGACCCACCCCGTCGCTACGCGTTGCCCGCCCGCTGTATTACTTCGCTTTTGCTTAGCGCTTTTGCTTAGCCTTCTGACTCTTTTCTCTTTGTTCAGCTCCTAAGGGTCGTAGCATGATCTTAAATAGCCTATAACCTTCCTTAAGGCGGAAAGCGCCAGGGTAACCCGCGAAATTCAATTTTTTTTTTAAGTTTTCGCAATTTGCTGGTCAGAATTAAGTTGTACGTTGATTAATATATGATTCGCGGCCGTAACAAATATGTATTTACAGAATTATAATCATTAAAGTCATCAACACAACTCTCTAAGACCACGTAACCCCAAATAATTACTATTTCATTAAATCTTGACATTTTGGGATTATACTAACCTAACAAGTTGTAAGTATTACTGATTCAAATGATTATGATTTTATAAATACATATTTGTTACGGCCGCGAATCATATTTTGATCGACGTACAACTTAATACTGACCAGCAAATTGCAAAAAACTTTAAAAAATTGAATTTCGCGGGCAGTAGCCCGCGAAATTCAATTTTTTAAAGTTTTCTAAAAGCGCTTCCCCTTTAAGAATTGGACTATCAAATGCAAAAAAAAATGTTCAAATCCGACTGGTAGTTTCAGAGATTAACGCGTTCACAAAAACTCTTTAGCTTTATTAATTGTATAATTATATAGATTTGCAACACAAATGACTAAAAAACTTTTAAAATATCGTTGTTTCTGTCATCTTAGAACAAACAAACAGAACGAGGTCTCAAATTCATGTAGCACTAAACGCAGTTAGTGATTTCTGGTGCAAACTGGCCATAATCTCCAATCTACCTACGATTAAAAAATAATGATAACATTTTTTGTCCATTACATTACTCACACAGTGTTTTCCAGACTGTAATCTAGCCTCACCCTAGACCCAATTCTCTAATCCTAGGTATTAGTCAGACTTTAGCTATCCACTTATCAGGTTTACTCTTCAACTGGTCACTGATAACAGAAGGATTAGGTCTTGGAAAGATTTTATTCTAGTAAGCGGAGATTTTCTGGTTCTAGAAACTGTCCGAGTGTTGACTGGTTGAAAATTATGATGGTCTTAGGCCTCTGTCATCTCTATCATCTAGTTCTAGGGTTTACGAACAATGTGACAAGAACTTTAAAAAAAAGTGCGCCAAGTGTGAGTCGGATTCACACACGAAGGGTTCCGGTTCTTATGGTAATTAATAAGGCAAAAAACAATTGCAGTTGGTATGTATGGGAGAACATGTTTTTCAACAACAATATTAATTTTGTTTTCATCCCCCCATCTCGGAAAGAGTATTTTTGCTCTTCGATATCTGAGTGCAAAAGCTGTTTTTATCCGCTAGAGGATAAAGTAAATTGAATTTAGAACATCGTGTGCACTAAGTTTGTGAATTCAAAACATCATTAAACCTATTTACTTCTACCTCCATGGTGCCGAATTTATCATACAACTTTTTTTTAATTTTTTAAAAACTCAGACTCTGAACCTTTTTGGTGTAGGTACTTTTTTTTAATTTGCTTTGCGCGCGCAATTTTCTTTTCACGTCATATTGTTAAAACCTTAGGTTAAAAATAAAAACAAGAAACTTGTAAACAAGTGAAAAATCTAAAATGAGTGAATCTAGCGACGACGAAGTTTATTTGACGCCAACAGAATTGACTGAAACTGTAAAAAATGCGCAAATGAGCTTTCTCCCTCAACAATCACGCGAGAAGTATTTGAAACAGTACGATATGTTTAACACGTGGCGACTAGCTAAAGGAGCCAAAACTTTATCAGAAAACGTTTTGCTGGCATATTTTATTGAATTATCCGAGAACAAGAAATCAAGCACTCTATGGAGTACGTATTCAATGCTAAAAGCAACAATAAGATGAAAAAAAAACATAAGACACCTATCCTAAACTAGTGGCATTTTTAAAAAGATCCTCATCTGGTCATCAACCAAAAAAATCGAAGGTTTTTCTTAATTATATTTACTCGTAGGTATTATTTGTTGTAATTTAAAGATTATTCTGTAATACTTACCTATCATAATGTAGTAGTTAATACCTAACTGAAATAAAAGTATCTTGTGATTGTAAATGTTTTTTTTTTGCATTTACTAATTTCCTCGCTGAGGTGGGATGAAAAGTTACGTGTTGCACTCGAGTGCAAAGATTTTTCACCTCGTGCTCTTTTGATTCCCTCGCTAACGCTCAGGATTCTAATTTTTGAATCACTCGCTGCGCTCGTGATTCAATTTTAGAATCCTTCGCTTGCTCGGTCATCAAAATTGAGCACGCGGTTAAAAAGCAACTTTGCACTCTTGTATAACAAATAACTATTTTGGGAATTCATCCCATCTACGGAACTCTTCATTGTGCGTGGTCCGACACGCACTTGGCCTATTTTTTTTATTATTATTCGATATAATCTCACTCAAGTATTTGTATAAAAGCAACAAAACAGTTAAAAACAGACCCGATAATATAAACACCAGAAATTCAAGAGTTCAATTTTCATCATCATTTGTAATGATGTAATTAACTCTAAAATTAACAGAAGATACTAATTTAAGTCTTAGCTTATAAATTGATAATACTTGTTTCATCATAAATATTATTTTGAACTGGGACACTCAGATATCTAAACCCGCGAATTTTTTCAAACACGGTTTCGTGGTTCTCTGTTGAAAAATCTGAATTTGATTTTAACAATAGAAAATAGCTTGTGTCTCATTAGCAACAGTTGAGCAAATAACATTAAAAAAAATGGTACCACGTGGTAAACACGTAATGTTTAACACTTTCGGGTGATCATCCCACAAAGGAATTCCCTATGTCAGGGTATCATTCTATATAGTTTTCTATCTTCATACAAACGGTCGGAACGCGAGTCATACCTACGCGAAAATTTCCTGTGAAAATTTCAACTGTCTAGCTATTACGGTTCATGAGATACAGCCTGGTGACAGACAGTGGAGTCCCGTAGGGTCCCGTTTTTCCCCTTTGGCTACGGAAACCTAAAAATAAGTTTTTTTTTGGTATCGATACCTATCACTACACTACACAAATAAAAAAAATTAAACAAATTTTCTCAACTCATATTATTTCATTCATTTCATGTAACTACACTATCAGAAAAGTTTATCAACAAAGCATTTTTTTGTTTTCTCGTGTTTCGATATCGAAACCCAACACGTCTGCAGAGTTTCGCAAGCTAATTTAATTAGACCCTGCATAATTACTACTACTAATTTGTTTCAATATACTAAGCTACTAATTTGTTTCAATATCAGATTTAATGATTTGATTGAATGAGTTAGGTTAGTTTTCATTTCATCAAATATATATATATATATATTTCAAATTTCATTTTCATTTCATATCAATAAAAAAATTCTGCTGAAGACTTGGCTGTATGGGCATAGTTCCCTTTGACTACAAGAATGGGTGAAGAAAAAAAAATCTCTGCTTATATTCTACGGTTGGCGCCATTGGTTAGTTGAGTTTATTGTGTTTTTATTATTTTATTAAATTGCTTCATTTTTTCGCAACTGTATTAAAAATAGTCGTTCAGTACACGTGCGAAACCGTCATTGCAACTTGTTCCGACTGTCAACCCTCGCCTTCGGCTGCGCCTCGGCTCGGGTAGACATTTGTCGGAACTCTTTGCAATGACAACCTTTCCGCACTTGTAATGAAATATACTATTTTAAACTGATATTACAAGTGACAACACTAACTGCGCCCGGGTGTCACCATTGCTAGGATCGCCCAGAGGACACGGTGGAGCACACGGTGGAGGTCTGCCCCGCTTGGGCGGAGCACCGCCGTGTCCTCGTAGAGGCGATCGGCAGCGGTGGCGACCTCTCGCGTCCGGGCCTGGTTCAAGCCATGGTCCGGGGCGAGAGGGAGTGGGGGGCAGTCGCCTCCTTCTGCGAAGCAGTCATGCTAGCGAAGGAGGCGGCGGGACGGCTGAGGGAGAGAGCCTCCCGTCCCAGCCGCCGCGGGAGACGCTCCGGGCGTCGGGAGCCGCGCGACGACTCCCGGCCACCGTAGGCGCGGGCCTGCGGGCGGAGAGTAATGGGTAGCTCACCGTCCGATCAGGACCAGGCCCGTGCCGGACGGCGCGTACGTGTTCCACGCGCGCCTCAAAGAGATGTCAGCATTAAAAGAAGGGGCCCGTAAGGGCCGAAGCCTGCCGGGTCAGCGGGATTGTCCGAAAGGGTTACCGCTGGCCCGGAACATAAAGGGCGAAGGAAGGAACACGGGTGGGTTTTAGTCAGTAAGAGTCTGACACTCCCTTCCGCTCCACCCAGAGCGGGAGGAGTCATTTGATGATTTCCCAACCTGAAAAAAAAAAAAAAAAAGACCGTCTGAAATGTTAATACTTACTCAACCAATATTGTAATAAAACAAATGACTAATGAAGTATATTACCTTCAGCATAAATAGAATGATGAGGAATCATCATTGAAATTACAGGGCCAAATAAAATTACCTATAGCGAAACTCTGCAGGCGTGGGTACCGCTATCTAAACATGATAAATTAAAAATAATAAATTGTTATACATATTAGAATATTTTTTTCGGGTCATCGACCTGGGTAGTCTTGATAAGTTGAAGTTTCAGTTGAGAAAATCTGTTTTCTTTTGTTTTAGATATGGCGAAATCCATCACGTCGGAAGTTTACACAAAAAAAAAAACAGACTTTTTAAACTGATATTACAAGTGACAACACTAACTGCGGTCGATGACCCCACAAAAAAAGCCCTCAAATTAATTTATTTTTTGTTTTAATGTTTAGATATCAATACCATATCGTCGTTGATAGTCCAATTCCGCGTAACTAACATTGTTAAATACCGCGTATGTACACTTTCGCTGATTTTACAGGAGGGCCAAAAAACTAATTTTCTAAAATACTAATCGGCCGAACTTTGAACGAACTTGAGTAAAGGATCGTTTCGTTGTCCTTAATCTAATGTACTAGTTTTATAATCAATATTCCCAATACTTCATTTACAAAGTCACTTACGCTGTATAGTTTCACATGACTCTGGATCATAGACAGTACTTACGCGAAATTGTAAATTAAAAAAAAAATACCACTACCTCAATCAATCATTTATTTAATAATATTAAGTATTTAAATGATTAAGTTAAATCATAAACATTATATGGTTAAGAAAGAATAAAGTTATCAGAGTTGTTATTTTAGTTAGTTGATATTTTTTCATAGGTACTTGTTGGTAACAAGTATGAAAAAATATCAAAAGTAATAAAGAGTCGACATTATTTCTTCTATAAACTAACTCAGCTTATAAACTGCAATAGCAACTATGCAGGAATATCTTGAAACATCAAATAAAAAAATAAATTCTAAAAAAATACCTTTTTAGCAACTAAGAATGAGCTGATGCCATTATCATTTAGGAACAAATCGAACATACTCAAAATTATCACTTGTAACTAAACAAATCTAGAAACAGTCTTAAAGTCTTCTCTTCTATAATAATAAAATTATCTTTGTAGTTAACAAATTGACCTAAAGTAATGATATCTATTAAAAAAAAACGTACAATTATGCCCAACAAAAACAAACATTGCTAAAATCACTACTTATTTCTTTTTAAACGGCAAATTATCATAAAATGCATGACAATCACGGGTTATGACACTTTTCAGTTGTTGCAAGTGTTCATATTTTGTTTCCTGAATAGGTAGTTTCGATGAATAAAGTAAAGGAACGCTGAACAAAGGTGAAGAAATATTTTTAGGTCTCCGAGGTAGGGGGCTAGAATCTGCTTCAAAATGATTTTTGTATTCGATTGTTCCATTAGGGTTGTACTTTAACACGCGGAGATCAACAACGCAGCCATCGCCAACCCCTCGTCCAGATCTTAAATAAATACTCCACACACTTATGGGACTAAATTTCAAGAGTGGAATAATTAAGGAATGCTTTCGGCACGCACTTTTTGGACGATTTTTTCGCTAAATCCTAACTTGGGGAACTCTTTTGGGTTGCTTTGGTAGAATTTGAAGCCGGCCAGCCGATTACATAAGAAATAACAAAAATAAAGGAATTTGAAAAAATACAGGAATACTGACTTTCGGAAAACTTGTTATTGTGTGACAAATTAATTATCTGAAACAGTAGAGTAGCACTTTGTTAACCATAGTGTGAAGAAACACAGTATCTATTATGTGAAATATGTTTACAACAAGTCTTAAACAGTCAGAAAACTATTCTAATTTATAGTTTTAGTGACAATTATCACTTTATTCTACAAGTATGTTATTTTAAAGGGCTTTGAGTAAAAAAAGATAGGCCAGTTGCAACCGGAAAACTGACGAGTTTTGGTGTTTAGAGCCAATTTTCACGTATTCATTGTAATTAGATTTTAACAAAATCGGGTGCAGACCATAACTTAGTCTAAATATTACTCTAGAACCTATAAATATTTATATTTTTTGTAAATACTAGTGCTGCATGCCAGTACGCGCAAAATTCCACTTTTAAAATTTAGTCCATTATACAAATTGGCGCAGATACGCGGCTTTCGTGTCGTAACTTGTTCGTCGAAAGATCCGCGGTATTGTAATTTTTAATAAACTCCTCTTCCTATTGGTCGATTCAAAAAAATCTCGTACGGGTCGACGCCAATCACAATCAGTTACCTAAAATCGCGAAATCTCATTTTTGATTTTTTTGTACATACGCGGTTTTGAATAATGTTAGTTACGCGGTATTGGACTATCAACGACGCGATCTGTTTAGTGATTTACCGGAGGATTTAAATATATATATATATAAACATATTTAAGGCAAAACTTACGGAACATGTATGTACAGACGCCAGCACATCAAGCTACTACAATCTGTCAAATTTCTTTAATAGGTTTTCAACTTTATCTCTAAAGCATAAGATTCAATGTTGATTGGGAAAATTTGCCAGTTTCGGGAAGCTTGATGTGCTGGCGTCTGTACCCTGTAATGTCACCAACGCCCCAGAGGCCAATATGATATTATTATTCAGATATAAGCATTTTGTATCTCAATTTAAGTGAACTGTGTTATTTAAGTTACATCCGCGGAGTTTCGCTAATTTAATTTGACCTTGTTTAACGTACAATTAAAAAACATTACAAACATCAATGAATCTAATTTCTTATCAGTCTACAAAGGTTGTAAATTATTGTTTGAGGACAAATTAATCTTTAGATAGAAACAGATGCAAATATTTCAGTGTCTGTAATGGCAAAATAACAGATTTTTACTAAATGCATAATTATTATTATACGGTACTTATAAAAAATTTTTTTAAAGATTTTGTTGTGTATCTGTCTGTCTGTTTGTTCCGGCTAATATCCGAAACGGCTGCACTGATTTTGACGAGACTTTCACTGGCAGATAGCTGATTTTATGTGGAGTAAGCTACTCCATATAAAATCAGCTACCTGCCAGCTATTTTAGAAAAATAGTTATGAATCCGCGCAAAAAAATAAAAAACCATGAAATTAACATCCACGCGAGCGAAGCTAATCGTCATTAAAAGTACTAAAACTATATCGTACAATTGAACAAATGTGCGTAAATAACATCAATGAATCTAATTTCTTATCAGTGGTAAATCACTATGCTTGAGGATAATTAATTATGATATAACTAAAATGTTATTAAGGTATTTAGGTACATCCCCGTTATTATCAATCGTTTGTAAGTAGTATTTTAGTGATTAAATCTTAGATAATAAATGATAAATGATTTTATTTTTGTAAATAGGTTTGCGCAAACACTTTTACACGTCAATCATATATTTTTTTAAACTAGATGAGGTCGGCGTTTCCTATCTGACTACTTTGAGAAGAAAGGCCGAAACAAACTCAGAGGTCACAGTCTCTTTTAAAGTCCAGACATAATCTTGGTCAGGTTGTATAAAGACCATGTAGATCGATGTCTGAGATGGTCTTTTGAGGAAAGAACCACACAGATTGAGAGGACCTGTCCAGTCAGTGCACGCATTTGTCAGAAATCGTGCAGCTCAACCAACGATTCGACGAACAATACCAAAGAAAGGACATTTGGGTAGGCCACATAAATTACTCAATCTGCCAGACCATGGAGTGAATAATAAAAAAATATAAAATGAATAAAATAAATGACCCACATCGTCTTCACATTCACAATAATTAAAATAATGTATACTTTACAAAGTAAGCAAATGTCATTGTTTAAAAAAAGAATTTAATGTCAATGTGTATATTATAAAAAAAAAACACTCAAAATGCAGAAATTGGAAGCAGCTCAATCCCAAGCCTTTTTATCCTCAATATAACAGTATAAAAGGCTTTCTTGCACAACTGACGTTTAATTATTTATCTGCGTGCCCTAATATAATATAAACAGCGTGGTCATAAGCATATTTACGTTCATCATACAAGGCTAAACCACTACTTCAGTGGTATCTATAAACTTAAGTAGGTGTAGGTACATTCATCATTGATTAACACTTTATTTTACAATAAAGGGTTAATCAACGATCCCACACAATCAAATACTAGGGAATAAGTTTATCTAAATACCGACGTAAAAATCATGTGGAAATATCACGAATTGATCCGTTTACCAGGAATGAATGTGCTTTAAGTCATCAAGATTTTATAAAGAGAAACAAACTCGTCGAGGAATTTGGTTTTATTTTTAATGCATATTTTTCCGCAAATGCCCTTTGGTTACACTATACTCCAAATAATTGTTATTATTCGAATGAACATCTATGCAACAAGATGTAAGAAAGTTCAAAAAACATAAAAGTCACGTGATCAACCTTTTACGTTAAATCACGGAAAAGTGACACTACGGGGCTTGGTCTTATTATGGTTTCTCTTTGCATTGATGTTAGCTTTCGATTTTTATAGGTTTCCTTCGTGGCCGCCATTTTGAAAAAAAGACAAAATGGCGCGACATAAGTATGCCACGGACCTTCAAAACCCTTTGTTTGCTCAACAATATAAATAACGCAATGAATGTTGTCGAACAGTCAAAAAGAAAGCCATCGCTACTGTTAGTGTGTTAAGGTTCCTACACGCAGGCGCGACACGCAATATAATCGCGCGCGACACAAAGGCACCGCTCGTTGCGCGACTTGCGGTGCCTTTGTGTCGCGTGTCGTGTCGCGCCTGTTTAAAGGAGCCTTTACGCAATTATCCCGCAGTTTCTAGACTTTCAGCCTTTTTAACAGTGAACAGGAGTTTGTCTGACAACCGAGACCAATTTCACCATAAAGGCTCGTACACACAGGTGCGACGCGACACGCGACTCAAAGGCACCGCAAGTCGCGCAACGAGCGGTGCCTTTTTGTCGCGTGTCGCGTCGCGCCTGTGTGTACGAGCCTTAATGAATACGCTCCACGAGGTAAGGAGAAGTCATTTGTAAACTTCATCTAACGATCACCAATTAATTAAAAGTCCCTTTATCACAAATTTTTGATTAAACTTTTTTAATAAACTCGCGAAACTGAAACGCTAGACTTCTGAAACTAAGTTTTGACAACCGTATCGACTATCGAACATTGACCTGTAAAGTAAAATTAGAGTAAATAATAACACGTTTTTAGACTGGAAGTTTAATGTTTCATCAATTACTTAGTTTGTTTTCCTTCTCACGGGTAAAAAGTAGGCTATCTTTGAAACCATATTTTCTAAAACAAACTGTCCGCACTAGAGTTAAAACCGTTTTGTCTTTATGTACCCATTTTATAGCAGACAGGACAGAGTTTTTCAGTAGAACTATCGGTCTCACCAAGGAATATCATGTCATCATGAACGAAAGATGTGGAGATCCGATAGGCAGCCGCTTGATGTAAAATACTGGTATTCAGCTACATCTGGTAAGACTGAAAGCCGACCCCAACACAGTTGGGAAAATGCTAGGCAGATGGAGACAATTTTTATAACCAGTCTTACCAAGGGGATCGTGCAACGCAGTAACTGGGTTCTAGAAGTCAATTAGGCAGTCGCTCCAAGTAATTTACTGGTATTCAGCTTCATCCGGTTAGACTGGAAGCTGACTCCACCATCGTTTGGAAAAAGCGAGGTTTTTTTTTTCAGGATGGGAAAAAAGCTAGGCTGATGATAAAAAATTTACACAACTTTGACTTTCTTTATCGGTATTGTACGGAATTACCTACGCGCCATTATTGTTTTCATACAGCCGTAGTCTGAATAACTGAATAAAAAAAAAACAGTCTTGACTCAGTTTCTCGCATTGCAAAATATCTATTGTCTAGACTTATTATCAAGAGTAGTCATCCATCTTTTTCATCAATAATTACATTCTTTAAAGACATCATTTATTTCAATGATGTACGTCTAAACACCAATGCGTTACCGATGACTGTTACTTATATGTAGATACTGAACTGCATTCAATACTGTAAATACAAGAATTTTATTTACAAAACACATTTCATAAACCACCGGGTGCCATGATACCGGATACATTCAAAATGAATTATTAGAAGATGACGTCCTAATTCACAGGTCTACAACGGAAAAGTATTCGAAATAATTTTAACAAATTTCTACTCAACTACCCATGCTGAATACAAATTGACAAGTGAAAGTGATTTATTAGTTTGAGTTTTTGCAATACTTGACATTTTCCGAATTTAATGATTCTACCCTCACTGAACTTGATAATGCTGATTATATTTACTGAGTCGGCATCGAATGTTAAAAATATTATGTTTAGTTAAAGTGATCTGTATTACTAAGTGATAAAAGTGTTAAAAATAAAAAAAATACGTATAATTTATAGCAAAATGTCTCGAAAATGTGTAAACAATTACGACAATTTTTGTTACATTTGTGGTGAAGTGATATTTAATAAGCAAAAGTGTTCAATATCACCTGCAATAAAAAAAGCTTATTATTACTATGTTAACGAAAGCATAAAACATCAGGATAAAAGCTGGGTTCCACATTTTTGTTGCAATCCGCGTGCTACAGGCTTAAGAAATTGGCTGAATGGCAAAAAACCATCATTTCGATTTGCAGTGCCAATGCAGTGGCGAGAATCGACAAATCATGCAACTGATTGTTATTTCTGCCTGACAACCCATGTATTTGGAAAAGGCAAGGGTGTTTCTAAAAAAAAGAAAAAAACCATAGTGTATCCGAATGTACCATCGGCTACTCGTCCTCTGCCGCACAGCAATCTTCACCCGATTCCGAAACGTCCTCATATTGAGGAAGATGAAATTACACTTACTTCACCATCAATTTCTTCAATGTCAGAATCCGAAGTACCTAGTACGTCATCACAGCCACACAGGATAACACAAGCCGAATTAAATGATCTTGTAAGGGACTTAGATTTGCCCAAGAACAAAGCAGAACTTTTAGGATCGAGACTGCAACAATGGAACCTATTAGAAAGTGGTGTGAATATTACATCTTTCCGTACTAGACAAAAAAACTTAACGCAATATTTTGAAATGGCTGAAAGTTGCGATGAACATGGGGAGCGCTTTCATCAGGATATCGCCAACATGGAAAAGCGATATCAAGGCCATTGGAACGTTTCAATGTTGGCGGATTATTGCTGGACTGTTTGTCGAGATATTCCAGAAGCAGAATATAAGAGGGCAGCGAAAAGACCACGTCGAAATTCCACTTATGATTAAAAAACTGTATAATTTCTGTAAATTTTTTCAAAAATCGTCTTATTTTTTTTTCTAAATAAGGGAAACTAATTTTAATGTTTATTAATTATTTTTGTGTTTAGTACGTGGAAATCAATAAAAAAATCTACTTTCCATGAACAATACTTTTTTAAAGTCAAAATTTGTAGACCAAATTATTTGTACCTATTGTTTCTGAATTTGCATAATTTGATTATGGTTAATCAATAGGCTGGCCACACCGTTCGTTCTTGTTGATGACGTTCGAGGATACCACAAACCATAACTAAATCGTAATAGTATCTAGTATTTCATCAATGGATGTAAAAACAAAATAAGTTTCCTAGTTACGTCAGGATCAGACTTCCTGAAAGAGATACAATTTTCGATATACTAACCTAACTACAGGAGTATCAACTATTCCTGGATCAGATTCTGGATTCAATCATACAACGAGAGCTTCTCTAGTGCAGGTTGAGGCTGTTCTCATAAAAGTCATTGGCCTATATATTTTACTTAGTAGGCAAAGATAAAATCTCCCGTATCGACAGCTTTTTGAGCCAAATCAAGATAACTCATATCTCCGGTGATGATGTTCATAACATTACAATGTCATCCGATCCGGGGAAAAAAATCAGCGAAACATTCAAAGAGTGATTCTCCGTAAAATTGTGACACTTTTATATTTTGCAGATACTTTACGCTAACCTTGCATTCAGAATCTAAGAAACATGTCTTAGTCATGTTTTGGAATAGAAACTCTTACCAATTTCCTTTTATATTGTCTTCGTGCTTATGTATCGACATTATGGAAAGATACCAAACTGCACATCGTAGGTAACAATATATCTATTGCTAATGAATTTATTTGTTTTTCCATAATGTCTGAATCACGAAAGCGTGAACGCATCTTTTCATAACATTTTGAGAATAAGATGAAATATATTGTAAACAACGCATAAAAATTGCTGTGAATGCAGCTGTAGCTAAGTACAAGTTTTGAAATACACTTTTATAACACATTTGCTCGTAAAGGGTCTCTTATTTCACCAATTTCAATATCGTAATGTATATGAGATACATACTTGTGCGGTAATGTAATGTAAATCGCACGGTTTATCAAGATGCTCCGTCAAAACGAACGGTACTTTTTTAAATCTTAGCAAAGAGTTTTTATTTCAGATTAGGAGTCAACATTTTATGAATAAAATTAACTTTGGGAGATAAAATATAATAAATAAACATTTAATTCTTTAATTTAATTAATTTTGACAATAAATTACAACCATTAATATCTGTAACAAAAACAAAAATATTAATTTACTTTATTAATAATACTGGCTGTTTTGTGCCTATGCCTGAAAAAAAGCGCGAACGCGCGCGCTTTGTGTAAAAACTTACGGTCGTAGATTCGTACACAAACAGGCGCTTTACTTTGTGTAAATTATTTCATCACCACTGCTCTCAAAACTGTGAAGGAAAATATCGTAAGGAAACCGGATTGTCCTAGAACCAAAAATTCGAAGACATGTGCCATCTACCAACCCGCACTGGGCCCGCGTGGTGGATTATGGCCCACTCCCTCTCACCGAGAGGAGGCCTGTGTCCCAGCAGTGGGAACATTATATGCTATGATTATGATAATGTAGACATTTAAACGGATCTATTTAGATTTTAACAATTTTCCTACATCGACACTGGTTTGTTCCCTCGTGTAAGCAATGTGTATTATGAAACGTAACTCATTGTGGAAATTGAAAATCAGACCCTTGAAATCAGGTGGTCTGTTTCCACCTCAGCATATTGTTTGATTGTCTTAAGGGGCTATTTTTTTTTGAGCATGGAAAATCATCAAAATAATGACCCCTCCCGCTCTGGGTGGAGCGGAAGGAAGTGTCAGATTCTTATTGACTAAAACCCACCCGTGTTCCTTCCTTAGCCCTTTATGTTCCAGGCAGCGTTAACCCTTTCGGACAATCCCGCTGACCAAAATCCATCTGTCTTCAGGAGCTTACAGGACCTAAACTCAAAAAACGCAAGTTTTAGAAAGAATAAAACTATGTGATCGACTACAGTAAACAAAATCAGAAAAATATATGATATTCTTCAGGATATATGCTAGGTAGATAATATGTGATACGATAGAAAAAAATCTTGAAGACCTCTAAAAATTTTCTTTTTCAATAAAACCCATACTATTAAACATAGAATCATTCTGATTGATTGTCAGATTATTCTACAAGCAACATACTAAAACACTACTGTTTTAATTTTTTAGTCCAACCAATAGATTTTTGTAATTAAATAATTGCTTCATATTTTGCAATATATTACCAGGGTTGTGTCATCGCGCTTCTCTTTCTTTTCTATGCAGTCCGACAGTGTGTCAGGTCATGTAAGCCCCTTAACCCACTTTCTTAAATCTGACTGCTTCCTTGCTTATATTTTCTGAATCAAAGTGACTGCTTCCATACTGTTTAGTGTTTATTAATTTTGATACTGCTTTGGGAATCAGCCTTAAAATGATGTTTATTGATTGATTAATAACATTTGTTAGCTTTGATAAATTCGCTAATAAATTTGTGTGGTGTTACCTAATTAGGTTGTTTTTGTTGTGTCATTTATGTGTGAACCATTTAAAAGTAGTGTTGCCCAAAATCGGTCTTGGTCTTGCAGTCTTGGTCTTGTTCTTGCATTTTTGCAAGACCAAGACCAAGACCAAGACCGACTTATTTTAGCAAGACCAAGACCAAGACTGAACCCTGCAAGACTTGAGCAAGAACAAGACTAAGCCTGCAAGACTCTTGCGTCTCGCAGTTAAGTCAAACTGAGATTTGGGCGTTATAGTAGGTACTCGTATTTGGTTTCAATCCCGATTATGCGAAAATGGATGTATTTTTTTATGAAACAGTAAATTACATTGTTGAATTGCATTCAAACCTAAAATTATTGTTGATAATAAAAAAATATCGAAAAATTACGTGACTATCAATACACTTCTGCACGTTTTTTTTAAATCTTCTTTACTTAAGGCGAAAGCGGTATTAGGTAGCCCGCGAAATTCACTGACCAGCAAATTGCAAAAAACGTAAGAAAATTTTAATTTCGCGGGCTACCTTAGCGCTTCCCCCTTAAATCGATGAAGCCTTAGAAAAATAATTATCCCCTCATAACGAATCTAAAATAAAAGTAGTAAATGGGTCATTCAATTATGTAGATGATTAAAATGCCTCATGTGACACGTCTGTTAGATTCATTGGGATTCATGGCCGACTCGACGCTGCGCGGGGATTCCCGCAATCTTCCGCATTTTTTGTCAGGTTCAAGCATTTATGCACTTTATTGTAATAATTTTAAAGTTTATTTTCAAGTGCGCTAATAATACGAGGAGAGCGCTTGGCGCTGCGGTCCCTTTGTCGCGGCATTTGAAAGCGAATAGCATGAGCGCGAAGACAGACGAGTTTTATTTACATTGCTGTTTTAAGTGAAACAAGTGAATTTACTATTTTTTAATTAAAAATCTCATTGGGTCAGATAGAAATAATGATTTTATACAGTTTACAGTAAAAAAAATTGCAGAAAAAAACGTAAAAATTAAGAAAAAAACCGACGAAAATTTCAACGCAGGGGGGTCCAGAATCATGTACAGACGCCAGCACATCAAGCTACTTGAAACTGTCAAATTTTCCCAATCAATTTTGACCCTTATGCTTTAGCGATAAAGTTGAAAATCTATTAAAGAAATTTGACAGATTGTAGTAGGTTGATGTGCTGGCGTCTGTACCTACTGAATCTATGGTAAGCGGTTGCGCGTCGATGTCCCTGCCACCCTGAGCAATAGGCTAATAGGTATTTGAATGTAGTCTAGTCTAAGTAGTAGAGTCTCGCAAGACTTGCGAGACTCTTGCTGCAAGACCAAGACCAAGACTAAGACTGAGAGCGCAATACCAAGACCAAGACCAAGACCAGGTGTATTGACGCAAGACCAAGACCAAGACTGGCTAAGGTCTTGTCTTGGTCTTGCATTTGGGCAACACTATTTAAAAGGTCTGTTCTAAAAATAGAGCAGAATAATTGTCAAAGTCTTTCGAATGCGGCTTTCGCTTTGGACGGTTTTTGTCCTCAATTTCAATTGATAACAAGGAAGCAATGTTTTAATGGAAAATTATATGGTATTTACTCAAAATAAATTGAAATTCTCCTCTTCTCCTTGTCCTCTCTACGTATTATGCTGCGTAGAATCTGAAAACCATAAAAAAGTTTAGTCTTACCAATGCATTTATGTAAATTTTCTTTGGATTGAATCACAAAATATTGAACCTTATCATTATGTGTCAAAAAATATTGTCGTATACTGAAAATAAAGATTCTAGATTATTTGTATGACTAGCTTCGTAGTACTCTAATATAGCTCTGTCATCGATACTATCTGAAGTAGATACATATGTATCTGCGTAAAATCAAATGATCATTGGCTTCTACTTTAGAATTTCAGAGTAAATCAAATCTTTGGAGAATTCTACCGGTTCCCCTATGTCATTCATCCAATGTCCTTCCCTATGTCAACATCCACCTAGCCTATGGTAACTAGGTTGAGTTCGATTTCAGTGTATTTTAGGGTTTCGTTCCTAAAGTGTGCCAACGGGACCCTATTACAGACGAACGGGTGGACGCCGATGTCCACCCGTTCGTCTGTCTGTTAGCGGGCTCTATCTCATGAACCTTAATAGGTAGATAGTTGAAATTTTTACAGAGTGTGTATTTCTATTGCCGCTATAACAATAAAATAAAGGTAAAGTGGTTTTTTGCCTTGTGGTACGGAAGTTTTTTTTATTGCCTGATGGGACTGCTCTTGATTTCAATCTCAGTTGGTGGAAAGCGATTTATGAAGTTTACGATGGAACGAGCGTGCTCAAAAGATGCCTGTTCACTCTTGCTTTGAAAACTGACGTTATAGGCGAAAAGGAACACAACGTTCGTCTGATATCATCTCCGCGATGGACGATTACTAGTCAATACGCTTTTATCGAAGGATTATTAAATTCTGACCACCATAGATTAGTGGCGGAGTGTGGGACGCCCCCCTAGCTAAATGGACCGACAACCTTGAAAAGGTGGCTGGGACAGACTGGATACGGAAGGCGGAGGATTGAATGTTGTGTCACAGCCTGGGAGAGGCCTATGTCCATCAGTGTACTGCGACAGGCTACAATAAAAATTTTAAAAAATAAATAAAGTTTCTTTATTAACTTTAGTTGTACAAAAACACTTATCTTAACACTATGCAGCGTTAAAACTAAGGGATAAAGTGGTTTCGATGAACTCTGGCACCCAAAGTAAGATATTTTAAGCTGAGTTAATTGATGGATTAGTATGACAACCAGAAACATCGGTTTAAACTACTTCCCGAGAGAAGCCTCCTTTAAGGCTCCTTCAAACAGGCGCGAGACGCGATAAAATCACGCGCGACACAAAGGCACCGCAAATCGCGCAACGAGCGGTGCCTTTTGTCGCGCGCGATTGGCGTCGCGCGTCG
Organism: Luperina nickerlii; assembly: GCA_963855955.1. NCBI lineage: Eukaryota > Metazoa > Arthropoda > Insecta > Lepidoptera > Noctuidae > Luperina > Luperina nickerlii. The sequence goes on from OY979682.1 coordinate 7,926,682, forward strand.
CGCCTGTTTGCAGGAGCCTTTAAGAATACGGTCTGGATTCTACTTTCAAAGTTAAGCCCATGACCTAACTGCTTCAAAAAATTAATTATATTGTTATTATTTTTAAAAAATCGGAATTCCCGATATTATGATTCAGTTTGTTATTTGTTTCGCCTTCGTTTAAATAAAAATAATTCATGAATTAATCATCGTTACTGTAGTACTACGTAATGCGGTAGCGATAACATATTGACGTCATGTTGTGTTTTTTAGGAATCAGTAGATAATGTTTACGAGTTATTGTTTCGAGTAGTAAGACTTGGAGTAATATTTGCAGTAGTAATTAATATTCGGTCAGCTTTGTTGGGCTAGGGGGCGTTGGTCCGTCGTCTGGCGCCCATGTGCTGGTTTGGTCCCTGGGGTGGTCACGGCGTGCTATGTGTTCTGGTGCGCCGGTGATGGGGAGTACGCCCCAGAGGAGTGTCCGGTAACGGACAGCCGCGGCGGGTTCACGGATGAGTGCTAACGCGTGCCCGTGTTCCCGCCGTAAGCGGCAGAGGTGGACACCGTGGAGTTTTAGTGGGTTAGAGTCCTACATAACTGCGCTATCTCCTCATGGTAGTGCAGAAAGCATGAGCATTTCTCAACGTTAAAAAAAAAGGGGGGCATTGTTCTCGACTGTCATTCATTCGTAGATCTTTGACAATCGTTTGTCTGTCAATTAGTCTTACAATTATTGAGTATCTTGTTATGCCGTAACTAGGTCGTAGAGCTCAGATAAGCAGTCGCTCCAGGTATCAATCAATCTGTCTAGCCTATTCATAACTATGTTGGGGTCAGCTTCCAGTCTAACAGGATGCAGCTGAATACCAGTATTTTACATAGAGCGACTGCCTATGGGACTTCCACAACCCAGTTACTGGTATTGTCCAGTATCCCTTTGTAAGACACGCGGTCCAGTGCGGGTTGGTAGATGTCACATGTTTTCGAATTTTTGGTTCTCGGACTTACCGGTTTCTTCACGATGTTATCCTTCTTCGTTTTTAGAGCAGTGGTAATGAAATATTTTACACAAATTAAAGCTCCTGTCTAAGTTCGAACTTACGACATACAATTCGCAAGTTGCAGCCGTTACCACTGGACCACTAGTGGTATCGAGACACTACTGTTCTCTGTCTTAAAAAAGGAGCTACGTCTGCCAACAAATTTAATTGCTTTGTATTTTGTAGAATCCATGTGTTATAAAACCGTTATCTCTGTGAATAAACACTTGTGTAGCATAGTTTCTTCTCAGGGTGGTATTGTTTTTAGTTGAATAATTGGAAGGCACGTTTAGCAGTAAAGAATCTAAATATAATAACTGATAAAACACAGTAAAAGGGGCACAAGCAGGTAAATATAAAACAATCGAAACTATTATGAGCGGGTAGCGAGCGTAGCGTACGGAGTCGCGTTCCTTCATCCACTGTTGGTTAGCGCGGGAGCGCGGGTGAGGGTGTTGCCAGGCATAAGGGCACGTTTACACACATTCGATAAAGGCCCCTTTACACTTGTTAATATTCATCATTATCATTCATCCAAAAGACATACGTGCTAGACATAGGCCTCCTTCAAGCATCGCCACAACGGCCACGGTCGGTCCTGTGCTTCCAAAACAGCGGATTTCAAATTCCAAAACTGGCACAAAACCTATTTGTGTTTTAAGTGCATATTACATAAGTGGCTGCCTCGCTGGTCTACTGATCGCAAGCGCTACGGCTGAGCATGAGGTCCTGGGTTCGATTCCCCTCGTGGGAATTTTAGTTTTACCATCTGGAATTTCTCAGTCCGGAGTCTGGATTTATGTCTCATTGATGGCAATAGACCGATGGACCGATGACCTTGTTAAGGCCGCAGGAACCCGCTGGATGCGAGAAGCACAGAACCGGTTGAAATGGCGTTGCTTGGGGGAGGCCTATGTCCCGCAGTGGACGTCTTTCGGCTGGAATAATGTTGGTAATAGGCTCACCCCCTATATGTAGGTAAGTCTCTGCATAACCCTTTGGGGATTGCAGGATTGATGATATGTTACATAAGTGAAAAGGAGGACGCAAAGGTGTAGAGGGAATTATGTCAAGATATATCTTAATTACCAATAAAACAAACGAGACGTGAGGTCTTGCCTTCAGGGAATCCTACAGGACTTAATAAGTGTTATATTAGAGTGACCTGTTTCATCTGAGATGAAATATCTTTTCAAGGGTAGTAGTGAAGCTCCATCAGGGAATTAATATGTATGTTAGTAGCAATTTAATACCTACTGAAGGCATTGGAGCCGATAAATCAGGTTTCGAAGTTGTACTTAACTTTGGTAAATTAACACCAAATGGAGACACCTTCAGTTACTTCTTAAGTTCCTACCAAGGCAATGACAAAATCTATTTGACTTCTCTAGTTTTCTTTTCTAATGAATTTCGCTTTAGATTTCAAGTCTGTTAAATCATTTTTCTTTGGAACCTGCCCAGAAGTTTTTGGCGGTTTTTTTTTGTTGGTCGCCAATCACCAAAGTTGGTCTGTTGTCAACAACAGACTGGGCCTAGTTGAAAGTAACTTTAACATACTCATTTCTCGTCGATACGTGGGAGTTCCAGTGCCTTAGGCAACTTCTGGGCACTCTTGTTCCATCATAGTCCTTATCCATCGCTTTCCATCAGGCGTGATTGAGGTCAAAAGCTGGCCCATACAGCAATAAAAAAAAGAATTGCTTTATATTGATTGTCGATGTTACCATTCTACAAGTCGAGAACCTCGTGAAAGCTGAGAAAGAGAAACAAATTAAATATCTCGACTTAGCACACGAGGTTGTTGACATGTGGAATGTGAGCTCGGCCAATGGCTTGATGGCCGAAAGCCTCGATCAACATCTTTGAGGCTCTCGGTAGGCGGTTGGAACAAGGGCCGGATTCAGAAGGCAGTACTCCACGATACGGCTCGCATGGTAAGGAGGTTCCTGTCTCTGGAACCCTAACCACCGGTAGCTTGGACCCTGCTCCTGATACCGATGGACTACTATTTTTTATATTTTCAAATATTTTTTGTAAAAATATTAAAAAATGTATATATATTATAGATATACATTTAATATGTCAGAGTCATTCGTTAGACGATTCTGAACTCCAGCGCAGCCCGGCAGAGTCTAGCCTGAGTTCGTGGGAGTCGAGGAGAGCGAGCAGCAAGGTGGAGCGGCTCTCTTGGCCCTTGAACATCGTACGGACAATATGTGCTCAGAAACTGTCTCGTCTCGTCCGTATCTAGTTGAGTCGTGTACCTACAGTGTGTGATTCGCTAGTGTAACTAACTTGTTCGTAAATTATAATTTGATTTCAACTGCAAACCGTTTTTCTATTGCGCAATAACCAACAATACCCATAGTACGCCCATAGTAGTTAAAATATGGCTGATGATAACGAGAGACACATACCTTCTCCGTCATACAAATGTTTCGAATGAGTGAAAAAATAAATAAACGAGATAATACATAGCAATATACCTCATGAATATTTTTTCCATAATACTCGTAGTTGCAATTGATTCCGATGAAAAAATTTCCTGTCTACCTCCGTACATTTGTTACGTTATCGAGCCCTGAGAATCGAAGTCAAACCCCAAACATCCGTTGCCTCGTGTACCGCACTTTATTTAATAACATTCACATACTAACAATAACATAATTACCACGGCAAATGACCTACAAAGGAAGTTTACATTATCTTGTACCACTCAAGGTCACTTTGAGGTCACTTATGGTTATGGTTTCAACTTCAATGTGAACCGTGAATGTTCAATTACAAATAAAATAAACAATTAAGTAAACAAAAGATTCTGTGGGACGTGGCTTGAAATGATTAAAATAGTCATATTTGCATTGCTTGCAGAGTAAGCAAGCTGAAGTGTCAGGGGGGCTGACATTGTTTGTCGAAGAACCGATGGCCGGTGGAGCGGACGAGTCCGAGGAGAAACCGTGTATCGGCAAGCGTAATCTGGGACGTTCCCCAGCTATAATCTATTTGTAATAAGATTAGACATATAAATAAACCTTTTTTTACAGTCCGTTCAATCAATTTTGACTTGTATGCCATAGTCATACGGATGGCATTGGAAGCAAAAAAGTTGTTACAATACCAACTGTTTACTGCAGCTGCTATTTGTAATGCCACCAACGCAATAGAATTCAAAATCGGTTGAACGGACTGTAAAAAAGGTTTATTTCAATGTCTAATCTTATTCCAAATGGAGTATAGATGGACTGACGACCTTAAAAAGTGGCTGTAACTGGATGCGGAAGGTGGATGATAGGGTGTTGTGTTGCAGTCTGGGAGAGGCCTATGGCCCAACTATGTTGGGGTCAGCTTCCAGTCTAACCAGATGCAGCTGAATACCAGTATTTTAAATGGAGCGGCTGCCTATCTGTCGTCCACAACCCAGCTACTCGGTAATACGATAACCCTTGGTAAGACTGATTGTCTGAATTTCGGGCTTCTGAAGACTCGTAACGACTGTCAAAGATCTGCGAATGACAGCCGAGACCAACAGCTTAACGTTCTTTCCAGGGCACGGTATGTAAAGATTGTCACCCATCCACGGACCAACCTCGACAAGCGTAGCTTAACCTCGTCGATCGACCCGTGCGGCTGGTATTACTCAGCCACAAGGGTTGCATGTTTACAAGACGACGGTATTCTGTTCACGACACATTGTGCACAATTTCTGACCAGTATCCTAACAAAAAGTACTGGGCTTGCATGAATTCACGATAGTACGAGTACTTCAATCGTTAGTATTATCTTACTAATCGGGTTTGGATCAAATTTGGCGCACAGATAGTTTAAAACCTGCATTAACATATAGGTTAGTTAGTATCCCGGAAGTACGTTTCCGTAGGACACTTTCCGACCATCACACGGGCGAAAGCACGGGCAAAGGCACAGGCAAAGGCTAGTAATACTTAAATACGAAATTATAATTATTTTCTGAGTTTTTCTTTTATTCCTGAAAAGCCTCGGCGTAAATATTGACCTATTTTGAAAATTCTCTCTCTTATGTAAGAAAGGTAAACTAAGTGGAAAATTAGCTATTAGGTATATGACCTATTTTCAAAATGCTCTCACTTTGTATTAAAAGAAGCAACTTGAGCGGAACTAATATAAATGGACTTGTTTTCTTGCCGAATAACTTTTTATTTTCACAGAAAAGACTGGAATGTCCGAGTCATTTAGTTACTTACTAAAAGAATGGCTATGCTTTTACACGTTGATAAATATTTTACTTCTCCTCAAAAAACTAATTGACCTACTTTTTAAAATATATGAGCCTCTTTTTAAATTTGTGGACTTTTCTCATAGTTGGTCTCAGTTACTAGGTAAGCTAGGATACCCCGACCGAACGGGTTAGGTTCCAACCGTGACATCCAAGTTGGTCGCAGTTACTTTGCTATCTATTATTTTAGGCCCCAAAAAGAGGAATTATTTGAGGTTCAATTAAATACATGACTCACACTTTCTAATCTTTTGTCACGATAACATGACAACTTGAAATCGTAAGACAAATTACTTCGTGAATAATTAAATTAGGACTAATTGTATGTAATAAGATACAATCATGAATTCCTGTCATCAATCTTATACTATCTCACAATTAATCTAGTTATGAGACTAGGTCGGCTACATTAATATTCTTGGGAGTATTTTATAGACAATCTCAGGCAATCGTATCAAATTTTCTGTTATATGATTATATCCAATGTAAGGTAGAGCAGTGGTGGCCCAGTGGTAAGTGCCGCGACTTACGAGTTGTAGGTCGTAGGTTCGAACCCGAAAGGCGCTTTACTTTGTGTAAATTATTTTCATCACCACTACTCTTAAAACGGTGAAGGAAAACTTCGTGAGGAAACCGGCATGTCCTAGAACCAAAAATTCGAAGACATGTGACATCCACCAAGCCGCACTGGGCCCGCGTGGTGGATTACAGCCCACTCCCACTCACAGAGAGGAGGGCTGTGTCCCCGCAGTGGGACAATGTAGGCTGATTGTGTTTGTGTGATCCAAGGTAATTCAGAAAAGATTTAAGTAACCGATACATAGATCATCCCGTACCGGACGGCGCGTACGTGTTCCACGCGCGCCTCAAAGAGATGTCAGCATCAATGGAAGGGGCCCGTCAGGGCCGAAGCCTGCCGGGTCAGCGGGATTGTCCGAAAGGGTTACCGCTGGCCCGGAACATAAAGGGCTAAGGAAGGAACACGGGTGGGTTTTAGTTAGTAAGAGTCTGACACTCCCTTCCGCTCCACCCAGAGCGGGAGGGGTCATTCGATGATTTCCCAACCTGAAAAAAAATATATATACATAGATCATGACACTCTGGAAGTCCTGGGTTGATTCTGACACTCTCTGTGTAGTGCAGCAGTTGCGATACACCCGTACCTCGAAAAGCACATTAACCCGTTGGTCCTACGCCTAAGCTCTCTCAGGTCATGTCGGATTACTGTCCCATCAGGCTAAGAGAGTGAGGGAGGAGTGAGTGCACCTATGCCTGCGCACACTCTTGTGCACTATAATATCTCAGGCGCCGAAGGCTAGTCTCTGTTGAGTTTCGCCGCCATGGCCGAAAATTGGTCTGGACTTCTGAAGGACTGTTATTATTATTAGTGCTGCCATATGGTAGAGTGACCAGGCCCGTTAATCAGGATACTGACCAAAACCTGCCGTTGAAACAGAATGAACAAGGGAATCCCTTACCAAAAGACTTTACCAAACCTTATCAAAAGCCAGAAAGAGTGAGATAATAGCAACTTTGAAACTTCCGGGCATGCATTTTAATTACATCCAAATTAATTGAGCTAACAAAGCCATGTAAGACAATACAAGCAAAGAAAAAATATAAAAAACAAAACAAACTGGGATTGGCGTGCTTCGAATGAATTAATAAGCTGTTAACTTCAATAATGCGAGGTCGAAGCGGCGCGGCGCCGCGCGCCAGCGCAAGAGAACGTGATTCTTTTATTACAGTTACGCTATTTCCTTCATTACTTTTACACAGGAGCGTGGGGTTTCGCACACGGAAAGAGAGGCCTATGTCCTATGTGTATGTAATTATAATTATAAAGACGAGTACTTCGACGGCTAAAGGCTCCTTCAAATAGGCGCGACACGCGATAAAATCGCGCGCGACACAAAGGCACCGCAAGTCGCGCAACGAGCGGTGCCTTTGTGTCGCGCGCGATTATATCGCGCGTCGCGCCTGTTTGTAGGAGCCTTAAGTGTCCTTTTGTTTTTGTATTTCTTTTTTTATTTAGTTAGTCATTTAATTTAGTACCTGATGTAACCCTCCCCCCCCCTCCTCCCTCCCTCCCCTCCCCTCCCTCCCTGTTCTGTTTTATATATACAATAAAATAAGGATACAAAAAGAAAGCTGCAAAATAAAAATTGTGTAATTGGATGGCTAACAATCATGGCAAGAAATTCATCAAAACTGAAGTCGAAAGTTCAGTCTTCAACAAACAGCTGTCAGAGCCATTTATAATCTACGTCGCTGCGAATCTCTCAGGGAACTTTTTAAAAGGACGAACGAACGGACGAAGGAAAACTTCTTATTATGACGGTACCTTGCCAATTCATTTATGAAAATAGTATGTATGTTAGAAAAAATCTACATCTTTTTAATAAAATAAGCGATAGACATAATTTTAATATTATAAATAAAGATAAAATACATCAACAATTTTTCAGATTAGCCAAAGTACATACCTACATCTTTTATGGGGTACTGTGTTAAATGTTACAATAAAATACCTTGTGATATATTGCAATTAAATGAAAGAAAATTTAAAACTCACATTAAACGTACACTTTGTAAACAAGCATACCATAAATTAGAAGATTATAACCAAGATAAGAACGCTTGGTAACATGCTGGTCCTGCTTCATAGGACAATCTAGAGTCTAGACAAGATCAAACTATTTGCTAATTTAATTGTAAATTTATTCTTTTTTTTTATCTACTTTAACTCACACCCTGACTTATTAATTTTTGACCTAATTTTAATTGTGATGTTGATTTTAATTGTGTTGTTGATTTAAATTGTATATACACTATGATCCTAAGTTGATTGAAATAAATAAATAATAATAATAATTACTTGTATTTTTTTTTTATTTAAATGAAAATCGTTTACTTTTAACATGTTTGTAAATATGTGAGCACCATGTATCTATCAGATAATTAATTTATATGTCATGGTTTCATTTTTAATTCTTTTACTTATTGTGGTATAGTAATTTTATTTTAGGTGCATCGTCTTCACATATTATTATTATATAATGAATGGTCGCGCCGAAATAGTTCGGTCGGCGAGAGTTGGGGATCGCATCCATTCACTCATCGCTCGCGTGTATATTATGCATGCGAGTGCGAGCGAGTCAGTCGTCTCATGGTCGTCTCTCGATCACCGCTCCGCTGAGGTGCTGCGTCCGCGCCGCTCCGTGCCGCTCCGCCCCGCGCCGCCATATTATAATCCATATAATTATCATCTTCCGCGATCATCGTAAAAACCCCGTTCAACTGGACGTGCCGCTTGTGCTTGCCGGCTGCCTCAAGTACCTACCTCTCCAAGAAGAAATCGTCAGGCAGGTCATCGTGGAGGCATTGCATGGTGAGTGGATTGCTTTTCTTGCTCTCGTCTGATTGAACATATTTTTGGCGTACCATACCTCGCCTTGCTCATATAATTTATTTCCCGCACTTAATCCAACCGCACCGCATCACCATAATTTTGGTCCATTTCGAGCCGGACTGAGCCAGTACATACCTTTTAAAATAATCCCTATCTCCTTACCTAAGTAATCCCTACATAATTACGTTTATAACTGTGCTATAATCAAGTAAATTACGCATCTGTAACTTAACAAAGAAGCACACGTGTCACGCGTGCTTCGAGTGATTTATCGACGTAGCGAGTGGATAATTGGTTCCATTATAGTCAGTTAAAAGTTTTAACTAGCGATAATCTAATTTACTTGTTCAATAATCCATAAATACCTACTTATTTTCTTTAAGTTTTAACTCAAACACCGGGAACTTAGGTGACGCCACAAAATGGCGTCGGAAGCAAAATTGAAAATGATCATTGCAAAAAAAGAAACTATTTTCGAAAAAATCAATGGCTTATTCAAGATTGCAAAGAAAATAATTCCTTCAAATATTGATACTAGAAGTAAACAAGAATTTCTAGCCGCTTCTTCGAATATCGAAAAATTATATAATAACTTTAACGATCTTTGTGATCAACATAATACATTATTATTAGAAATAGACCCTGATTATAAAATAAGTTTTAGTAATTGGAGCTCTTTCGAAACATTATTTTCAGAAATACAATATATACGTAATAACATATTAGAGTCTAACCGCGCAAATGTAGTTAAGCCCGCGCCCGCGGTCGATTCATACTTTTGCCGCCTACCGCCATTGGAATTAATAAGTTTTTCTGGCCAGCCAGAAAGTTGGCCACTCTTTTATCAATGCTTCAAAACTAACGTTCATGATAACAAAAATCTGACTGATGATCAACGTGTACAGTATTTGGTAGGAAAATTAAATGGCAGCGCAAAAAATGTATTCGCGGGAATAGTTCCTAATGCGTCTAACTATCTTACGATAATGGAATTCGTTAGTGACAAAATACCAGGACAAGAGGTTACTTGGGTCTATGTACTTAAATAATATACTCGACATAAAACCTACCTCGGGTTCACCCGGTCAATTAAATAATTTTATTGAAAAGGTTCATTCATCTTGGTCCGCGTTAAGACAGTTAGACATTAGCGATTTATCAGATTTCATGTTTACTCATCTCGTTTTAAAAAGGTTAGATGCTCAAGTACTACAAAGTTTCGAGTTATCCATCCGCGATAAAGATTTACCCACAAGTGATGATTTAGTAAATTTTGTACGGCATCACATAAAGGTTCTTGAACGAACAACTACTGTTCGTCAGAACACATCACCTCAAAATAATCAGGGTACTAACTTACAAAATCGATCGCGATCTTCTGCATCGAAAACTTCGCATAGCTTTGCAGTAACAGAAAAAAAGGAAGTTAGTAATATACCCGCTTGTAATTTTTGTAAAAACTCACAACATACTCATTTATACGAGTGTTTAGAATTTAAAAAATTGGATGTGAAAGATCGCTTTAAGTTTATTAAAGATAATAAAATGTGCATCAATTGTTTTAGTGATAAACATACCACATTTAATTGTGGTTCTACAAATACTTGTAAACATTGTAACAAAAAGCATCATTCATTGTTGCATTTTAATAATCGCGAGTTTATCTCGCAGCAATCTCAACCTAATGTATTAGGAGCCGCGTCGCTGTCTGGTGCAGGCGCACTGGATAGCGGCGCCAGCGGCGCGCAGCCGGTGTGTATGCATGTAAACTCAATCGCCTCGCCGCCGCCGCCGGTCGTGACATCTTCGTGTGCCGAGTTGAAAGAATGTACTAATTCTAAGAATTCGATCGCGTTGACGTCGCGTAATAATATAGATTTAGCTTGTGACCAGTTAAACACGTCAGTTGTTTTACCAACGGCACAAGTTTATGTTCCGATAAATGGAAAACGCTTTGTCATAAGATGTTTAGTAGACAGTGGCTCTCAAAATAATCTTATTACCCTCGCATGTTGTAGAAAATTAAAACTAAATATTCAACCGCTTGTTAACTCATCCTTAAAATCAGTAGGTACTATTTCCACTCCAATTAAAGGTTACGTGTCGCTTACAATACAATCGCGCGTAAGTGACGCTCAATACGAATTGACAATGTTAGTGATTGATCATATAGCTGATCCGTTACCTGTTCGCGCGGTACAAAGGTCCGTGATGGATCATTTCAAGAGTTTACCGCTTGCAGATGAATGCTGGGATGTACCTGGGAACATAGACGCGATTCTCGGTACGCAAATGTTCGCATTTGTTTTGCTCGGGAAAAGGGTTATACCAGCATCTACCTCTCAATCAGCTGATCGTAAGGTCACCGCTCGCTCCATACCTCATGCTTTAGAAACCACGCTTGGCTATATTGTCATGGGTGAGGTACCTTCTCTTCACCATGATAATGTAGCCTGGTCCTTCGGCCCATTAGTAGATAATTTAAATAATTTAATTTTAAAATTCTGGGAAATAGAGGAAGTACCTACTGTTAATAAAAAGGGTCCGGAATATCAAGAATGTGAAGATTTTTATAAATCGACCGTTTCACGAAATTCATGTGGGCGATATATTGTGTCGTTACCTTTTAAAGGTGAACCTACGTCTTTAGGTAACTCCTTCGTTCACGCTCAGCGTAGATTGTTTGCGCTCGAGCGCAAGTTTCATTCGCTTCCCGCTTTACGTCAAGCTTATAACGACGTAATTAATGATTATATAGATAAGGGTTATCTTTCGGAAATACCTTACTCTTTATCCGCTATAAATGAAGGCTACTTCATCCCGCACCACGCTGTTGTACGGCCTGACAAGTCGACAACAAAAACCCGCATTGTCTTAGATGCAAGCGCTAAAACTGATAGCGGCAAGTCGCTCAACGACTTGTTGCATACAGGGCCTAATTTGCAGGCAGACTTATTTTCGCTTTTGCTTAATTTTAGATATTTTAAGGTAGCAATTATCGCTGATATACGTCAAATGTATCTTAGAATTTCATTGTCAGATGACGATCGTAAATATCAAAAAATATTATATCGTTTTAATCATAACGAGAGTATTCGTATTTTTCAATTTAACTCTGTCGCTTTTGGCCTCCGCTCGAGTCCATTTTTGGCGATGCGCACCGTCCGTCAATTGGCTGAGGACTATCGCGAACGCTTTCCTCTCGCGGCAGATGTCGCCATGAGAGAACTGTACATGGATGATTTAACTACTTCTGTACCCTCTGCTGAAGATGGTACTCGTTTAGCGGACGAGCTGCTCGCTTTATTCAAGGTCGGCGGATTTGATCTCGTCAAATGGGCAAGCAACTCATCGGAACTTCTCGCTCACTTGCCGGAGTCGTATCGTGCTGTGATCGAGTTCACAGATGATGATGATACATTGAAAGTCTTAGGTTTAAAATGGATACCTACTTCTGATGTGTTCTCGTTCGCCACATCCTCCGCGACTACTTGTAACACTAAACGTGCCATATTGTCTACTATTGCTCGCCTATTTGACGTGCTAGGGTTCGTCGCACCAGTTATTCTTTACGCAAAACTTCTAATACAGGATCTTTGGCTTGCTAAGGTGGGGTGGGATGAAGAGCCCCCGGAAATCATTACTGAATGTTTCGTTAAACTCAAATCTGAATTACCGTTATTATCTAATTTACAAATACCTCGCCACTTGGGTGTCGCGGCCGGCTGTGTCGTAAACTTGCTTGGCTTTGGGGACGCTAGTATGAAGGCTTACGGATGCGTCCTATACCTGCACGTAACGAACCCTAACGGTAATATATCCATTCATTTAGTATGCGCTAAGTCCAAAGTGGCTCCGCTAAAGACTGTTTCGCTGGCAAGGCTTGAATTGTGTGCTTCGCTACTTCTGGCTAAACTAGTAAAACAAGTACATACGGTTTTTGATAATCGCTATCCTATAAAAGAGATTTTCGCTTTCAGTGATTCTACGATCGCTCTGTCATGGATTCACTCATCTCCACACCGGTGGCAAGTCTTTGTGGCCAACCGTGTGACTGAGATACAGGAAAATTTATCTCCTGACCGCTTTTTTCACATAAGTGGGATAGAAAATCCCAGTGATTGTTTATCAAGAGGTTTATTACCCTCGCAACTCATTAATCATCCGCTATGGTGGCACGGTCCACCTTGGATTTGCCATCCAATCGCTGAATGGCCAATTGCACCATTCAAACCGTCATGTGTTGAAGGTTCTATACCTGAAGCAAAGAGTTCTGTTACTCTAACAGTAATTCCTGATTTGGATACTTCGATACTTCTGGAGCTAGCTCTCAGAGTCTCGTCTTGGAAAAAATTATTACGCATTCTGGTATATGTCTTGCGCTTTCTACGTAAGTTACCTCCCGCTTCGGTAATTCAGGTCTCTGACCTTGAAACCGCTGAGCTCGTGATCCTTCGCGAGTTGCAAGGCCAACACTTTGCTGATGAAATCAAAAATATTAAAAAGGGTAGATTACCTTCGCCTTCTTTAAGAAAGCTCGATCTGTTTGTTGATGACAACGGATTGCTCCGCGTGGGTGGACGACTGACAAATGCTCATATACCTTTTGAAAGTCGGCATCCATTGTTGCTTCCTCGTCGACATCACGTAGTCGATCTACTAATAGATGATTGTCATCGATCCAATTGTCATACCGGTTCACATATTCTTATGTCTTTATTAAGACAACGATATTGGATCATTTCCGCTCGAAACATTATTCGACAACGCATACGCCAATGTAACTTCTGCTTTAAGTTTGCGCCCTCTCATCCTACGCCTATGATGTCAAGTTTACCCCCTTCTCGAGTGCAAGAAGCTAAGGCTTTCACTCACACTGGCGTTGATTATGCTGGTCCTATAAATATTACTATCACTCGAAAGAGGGGCGTTAAAAGCCAAAAGGCGTACATTTGTCTCTTCGTGTGTTTGACTACCAAAGCCATACACATTGAAATTGCCTCAGACTTGAGTTCAGAAACGTTTCTTGACGCTTTTAAGCGTTTCCTGTCTAGGCGAGGGCCAGTGTCTGTTCTTTATTCCGATAACGGCACAAATTTCATCGGTGCGAAGCGTCAATTGGACGAATTATACACTTTCCTTTCTTCTAAAGATACATCTACCGCATTTCAAACTGAATTAAATAATCGTAATATTACATGGCGTAATATCCCTGCTCGCGCCCCCCACTGGGGAGGAATTTGGGAAAGCAACATAAAATGCATAAAAACCCATTTGTATCGTTGCATTGGGCAACAATTACTGTGCTATGAAGAATTGTTGACAGTATTAACTCAAATTGAGTGCGTCTTAAATTCTCGTCCATTGTGTGCGCTGTCTGACCAGCCGCACACGATTATAACTCCTGCGCATTTTCTAAACACAACCCCTTTGCAGTCGTTACCTGCTTATGAGGTTGACGCATCTGTGAGTCTTCATAATAGGAAAAAACTGTTGGACAGTTTAGTCCAAAGCTATTGGAAAAAATGGCATGTAGATTATTTGCATACACTTCAACTGAGGCAAAAATGGAATACTCCTGATGTACCTATTCAGCCAGGTTTACTTGTTCTCATCCACCAGGATGATTCACCGCCGCTTCGCTGGCCTACCGGCATTGTTGAACAAGTATATCCGGGTAAAGATGGAATCGTGCGAGTCGCGTTAGTACGCACTACCGCAGGGACATTCAAACGCCCCGTCGTTAAGTTGTGCCCCCTTCCTTCGCAATAATTTAAACTTAATCTATCAACTAGCACAGTTATAAACTCGTTAATTTTAAGTATGTAATTTAGTATATCTGTAATTTAATCCACACCTTCAATATTCACCTCTTGTATGTAATCTTTAACTTTACTTCAATCCATTTGATCTCGCTCCGCTTTAATCTAAGATCCTTTCCTTAACCTCTCCTTTTTTTTTGTTTCGAAAATCCTACGGATTTCCAAAGGGGGGAGGATGGTCGCGCCGAAATAGTTCGGTCGGCGAGAGTTGGGGATCGCATCCATTCACTCATCGCTCGCGTGTATATTATGCATGCGAGTGCGAGCGAGTCAGTCGTCTCATGGTCGTCTCTCGATCACCGCTCCGCTGAGGTGCTGCGTCCGCGCCGCTCCGTGCCGCTCCGCCCCGCGCCGCCATATTATAATCCATATAATTATCATCTTCCGCGATCATCGTAAAAACCCCGTTCAACTGGACGTGCCGCTTGTGCTTGCCGGCTGCCTCAAGTACCTACCTCTCCAAGAAGAAATCGTCAGGCAGGTCATCGTGGAGGCATTGCATGGTGAGTGGATTGCTTTTCTTGCTCTCGTCTGATTGAACATATTTTTGGCGTACCATACCTCGCCTTGCTCATATAATTTATTTCCCGCACTTAATCCAACCGCACCGCATCACCAATGAATGTATGCAAAATATTGTAAAACATTTTAAAAGAGTAACGATGGAGTTTCTTGCCCATTCTTCTTCATACGAAAACTACCTTTTGGAATGGGCGACTAGAATCAATTATATTTTGTTATAATTTTGACGTTCAAAAGTGCCTTTTATGTGCCTATTCGAAATAAATGCTTTGACTTTGCAGCATACAGAATTTCTCAACTTCTCTCTTCCTCATTTATAATTTATCTTGGACCCAATCATACAGCACGTTTCTCAGACGACTCTTGAGACACGTGTCCTAAAACGCGTATTAGGCGCGTACGTGTGGCCTGTACGGGTAACGGTACCCAAATTATTATCAGCCATCCATTTGATCCGTAGTTCATTGGGTCGTATGGTTGATCGAGTTAATAAAACTTTTCTATTCAATAAAAGATGAATGAATTGACTTTGTTCTTTTTAATTTATTGTTAGTTTGTGTTGTGGTGTGGGCTGGCCATGTTTGTCAAAGGAGCGATGGCCGATGAAGCAGACAAGTTTATTTCGCATTCAAAACATTATATCCATAGGTGTCGGTAACAATAAACTTAGCCTAGTGAGACGAGTAATTAGTTACCGCTATACTATCTTACTCTAGGCATAATGGAGATCCTTTATAATGTGCACAGCAAAAGAGTGGAACTCTGGAAGTGCATACAACCCGAATCTCTTCAAAGTAAGAGTGAACAGGCTTCTTCTGGGTAAGCTCACTCCATCGTAGACTTTGTCTCTGTCACCTCTGACCTAGACTAGAGTCAAGAGCAAACCCATTTCATACAAAAAAAAAATGGAGACAGACTCCCCAACAAATTCTGCCGATTTATTCTGTAAAAAAGTGAACGAAACAAGCCTTGGAAGCATTTTCCCAACTATGTTGGGGTAGGCTTCCAGTCTAACCGGATGCAGCTGAATACCAGTATTTGACATGGAGCGACGACGTATCTGACGCACATCTCAGTTACATGATAACATGATATTCCTTGGTGAGATCGATAGTTCTACTGAAAAACTCTGTCCTGTCTGCTATAAAATAGGTACATAAAGACAAAACGGTTTTAACCCTAGTGCGCAATCTGTGTTAGAAAATATGGTTTCAAAGATAGCCTACTTTTTACCAGTGAGATGGAAAACAAACTTATGTAATTGATGAAACATTAAACTTCCAGTCTAAAAACGTGTTATTATTTACTCAGTTACTGGGTGACACGATACTCCATGGTAAAACTGGTTGTCAGACTTTCGGGCTTCTTACGACCCGAAACGATTGTCAAAGATCCAAGAATGACAGCCAGGACCAACGGCTTAACGTGCGTTCCGAGGCACGGAGGGGTCTCGGTATGTAAAGATGGTCACCCATCCACGGACCGACCGCAGCAAGCATAGCCTAACCTAATCGATCGACCCGTGCTGCTCAATTCTGCGAGTCTTTTCTATATCTACACTTCTAGGTGTATTACCTTTCAATATTTTTTTTTACCCACTGGCACGCCAAAAGAATAATGACATCGTCAAAATTGCTGGGCCCCTGGACGAGGGACAAATAGAACCTGACAAAGAAAAATAACAGAAGGGAATGGAGACCTAAACCCATCATTGGATGACTCCTGGCTGCAATTATGGTCTCAAGAATGCATCAATATTATTTATTTTCTTATGCTATAAAATATTCATGAATCCGTTATAGCAGCGTGGTCCTAATCACGCACAATAAAGACACGTCATGGCACGTGCATAGACAAGAGAAGATTTCGCAAGCGCACACGCACGCACACACACATGCACAAACGTTAGCTTTACAATACGTCACTTTACGACCGTTAATATAATAATATGCACGAGAATGACCCTGTTCTTGCGGTAGGTATCTTGTTTTGAGGTGAATTTTTGGTAGCGTGTGCGTATTGTTTTGATGACTTCATTCTAAAATTTTGACGTCAGAAGGAGGGTGGAGGTGATTCCTACTACATCGGTTTAGTATAAGCGGGATTGTCCGAAAGGGTTACCGCTGGCCTGGAACATAAAGGGCTAAGGAAGGAACACGGGTGGGTTTTAGTCAGTAAGAGTCTGACACTCCTTTCCGCTCCACCCAGAGCGGGAGGGGTAATTTGATGATTTCCCATTCTGAAAAAAAGTATAAGTTTATTAATATGCATAATTATGACGTAGTGGATCTTTGACAGTCGTTAAGGGTCGTCAGAAGCCCGAAAGTCTTACCAAGTAACCCGTATTACCCAGTAACTGGGTTGAGGAGATCGGACAAACCGTCGTTCCATGTAAAATACTGATAATCAGCTGAATCCGGTTGGCCAGGAAGCCGATCCCAACATACTTAGTTGGGAAAATGCTAGGCAGAGATTATGATGAATCATGTCGTAGTGGAACAGTAGGTGGAAAAGAGAGATAAGATAGGAAATAAAATGTTTTAATACTCACTTTGTCATATGCTGGACATTCGATCCGTATTAAAAATCTCTTATGAATCTAGAATACCAATGCCCGGTTTCATTAACACTTATCATCATCATATTTCAGCCGAAAGACGTCCACTGCTGGGCATAGGCCCCCAAGCACCTCCATTTCGACCGGTTCTGTGCTTCTCGCATCTAACGGGTTCCTGCGGCCTTCACAAGGTTGTCGGACCATCTTGTGGGGAGGCCTTCCAACGCTACGTCTTCCGGTACGCGGTCGCCACTCCAGAACCTAAAAAAAAAAGGCAATAGAGAGGGCTATGCTTGGAGTTTCCCTGCGTGATCGAATCAGAAATGAGGAGAACCAAGGTAACCGACATAGCCCAAAGAATTGCCAAACTTAAGTGGCAGTGGTCAGAGTACATTGCTCGCAGAACAGGATCCACGAATGACAGCCGAGACCAACGGGTTAACGTGCTTTCCAAGACACGGAGGGGTCTCACGGAGGGGTTTGTAAAAATGGTCACCCATCCACAGACCAACCGCGGCAAGCGTAGCTTAACCTGATCGATCGACCTGTGCGGCTGTTATTAATTAGCTATGGACCCCTCCGAAAAGTCCAATGATGAAGTCATCCTAAAATAAGCTAAAAAGTCTGGTCACCAGATGTCGAAGTTTTTATAATGGACACCACTTGTTCTGCCAAACTAAGTACAAATATTTTAAGAACCATAAATCTATAAGTTTGTTGAAAATTATTTTTAACCATAACAAAGTTCCTAAAGAAGCGCCAGGAAAAAATATAAATAGGTGTTAATTTTTATAATAAAAACAAAACAAAATAATGATTCACAGCGTGTGAAGGAAGAACTTTAGTGTGATACAATGGATAAGTATACATATATGCAGAAGGTTCACATGCGCGAAACCAGGTAGAGTGCTATTTTTCTTCCAAAGTTTTGTTGATGCCTGAATGATGGGGGGGGGGGCTCTCGTTGTTGGTAAAAATTGAAATTGTCACTTGTAAAAACAAGCTGGCGGTTTTAGATCCGATATTAGCCACGTGCCCAAATATCTTCATACACACAACATTAGTTCAAGCGACCAAATCAATGTCCATTGATGTTAATGTCAGCAAACTTAAAGACCAGTGGGAGGGACTGGTGGAGCGAATTACCGCGTTTCACCTTTGGCTAGGCAATGGAAGACCAAGGTGATAACCTAACTTCATCTGTACGGGCTCTTGGTGATTCTGGCTCTTGTGATACAGGAACTCCAAGCACAAGAGCCAGGGCTACTGTACACTGGTGTTTGTGTCTTGAAGTAAAAAAAAAATATTATTATTATCTGTGATCCACTGGTCCTACAAGAATGCATTATTCCTGCGGTGTTCTAAACAATTTTTCGGGTCGGCATGATTCGGCACAGCCGGGCGGAAAAACCGAATGTATATTTTTCATCGCGGCTGTGCCGAATCGTGCCGATCCGAACATATGAGTAAACCTTTCACACGTATCTGTAGTGTGACATCGCACTCTTTGTGTTACTACTCGCTCACTTATAATTCCTATCGCACTAATGAGTACATTCATACGCATAACTACAGTTAAGTACACAAAGAATTCACGGAAGTAAATGAGGAGAATAATTTTTAAATGCTTAGAAAAATATCTCCATACTAGGTGGGGCGACAGGGCCGGAGTGAGGAGGGGTGCAAAGTCATCGGCCCGTTAGATTCCTAAGATGCTAAAAAGTAAGAAAAACGAGAATCAACATAATCGTAATCAGCCTATAATGTTCCCACTGCTGGGACACAGGCCTCCTCTCTTCGAGAGTGGGCTGTAATGTACCACGCGGGCCCAGTGCGGATTGGTAGATGTCACATATCTTCCAATTTTTTGTTTCAGAACATGCCGGTTTCCTCACCTTCTCTTCACCGTTTTGAGAGTAGTGGTGATGAAATTATTTACACAAAGTAAAGCGCGTGCCTGGGTTCAGACCCACGACCAAAGAGAACCAGACTTATGTCTTAGTCGGTAAAAAATTATAATGACTCAACTCCAACCGTAGGCGTAAGTAATTACACTGCTTGACTAGCTTCTACCTCAAAACAAAAAGGCACCATTAGGAATATAAAGTTCATATCATGTGGGGTCGTGGCAACCCTACGGGTCGATCGACCAGGTTAAGCAGCGCTTGCCGAGGTCGATTTGTGGATGGGTGACCATCTTTACATACCGAAACACCTCCGTGCACGTACACTTTAAGCCGTTGGTCCCGGCTGCCATTCGTAGATCTTTGACAGTCGTTACGTCAAGCGGGCCCTATCAGAATACCAGTGCTGCAAAATTTATTTTTTAAATGTCGTAGCATCTTGCGGAGATAGGAGCCTTTTGGCCTCGTATAGGACTTTCTGTTTCATTTTCCTTTTGTTACTTTTTTTTATATATAACTTGGTTTTTTATTTTGCTGTATTTAGTTTAGTTTGTGATCTTCCTGTACGAGTCGCAATAAATACTTTTTCTTTCTTTCTTTCTTTCTTTACGGGTCTTCAATTCCCGAAAGTCTACCAACCAGTCTTACCAAGGAGTATCGTATTACTTAGACACTGGGTTGTGGAGGTCAGACAGGCAGTTGCTCCATGTAAAATACTGGTATTCAGCTGCATCGGGTTAGACTGGAAGCCGACACCAACATAGTTGAGAAAAGGCTAGGCAGATTAACTGACCATGGAGAAAAAAAAACCAGGACCTTGTTATCGTTGTTGACAAAGGAAAACTTTCGCTTATAACGCCGTGATGTTGCAAAAAATAGGCATTTAACTATAACAAAACTAAATGATCTGCTAAAAAATGATTGCTCCCGGCAAAAACGAAATTAATTACTTTATCAAAAGCCTCGAAACCTTAATGATTGACCGTCGAACGGTATCGTTCAATGACATTCGCATCTATCTATAATTACTGTTTACGGAAATTGATTAGAAATGGCAATTGTACAGACGCCAGCACATCAAGCCCGAAACTGTCAAATTTTCCCAATCAACTTTGAACCTTATACTCTAGCGATAAAGTTGAAAATCTATTAAAGAAATTTGACAGATTGTAGTAGCTTGATGTGCTGGCGTCTGTACACTGTACATGTCAGATATTCGTTATTTTTCCTTTGTTTCCGCTGCAAGATGTTAATGCTAACTAAGTATTTAGCCTATTCCTTCCACAGCTACAGAATTCCAGTGGCTATGATGGTTGGAAGCTTCAATATTCTTAATCATGTACCGCTCTCTTAAAAACCGAGTTACATAATGGTATAGGCAGTACACACAACAGTATTTGTCTCTCCTTCCCCTTTTTAATCTATCCGATGGTTGTCTTTAAAAGATCGCTCTTAGCGATAAGACCGCCCATTGTGTCACCTTTTGTAAAATTTCTATATTTATGTCTGTAATTACCCGACTACGGCGAAGCAATAAGGAGGGTTATGATTTTGACCGGTACGTATGTAGTTATGTATGTTCATCTGTTCCCTCATGACTTCAAAAATACTTATAATTATTTATGTGAGTGAACTTAACAGATCATTGTCCAGCAGATCAAAAATAAATATGAGTTCTTTTCGCATGCAGCTGAGTTCTACAGTTCCTGATACTTTTTAGAAATAGTTCTGGCGTTTTTACCTTATATATGTCAATTGGCATAATGATCTGCCAACTTCCCGTAGCAGATCATTTTGCAGCAGATCAAAAAAAATGTGGGTTCTTCTCGCATGCGGCTGAGTTCTACAGTTCCTGATACTTTTTAGAAATAGTTCTGGCGTTTTTACATTAAAAAAGTCAATTGGCAAAATGATCTGCCAACTTCCCGTAGCAGATCATTTTGCAGCAGATCAAAAAAAATTTGGGTTCTCATCGCATGCGGCTGAGTTCTACAGTTCCTGGTACTTTTCAGGAATAGTTCTGAACTCACGTCCACGTGCCAGCAAATCAAGTCAGAACGTTTAAAAAGTCGAAAAATACAATTTTAATCGTTTCAAAGAATTCTCGAAAGCAACTCCTTCGTTTTTCACAAGCTAATATCAGAACTGCAATCTAAAACTCGATCCGAGTCCAGAACTCACGTTGGAGTACCAGCAGATCATGTCAAAACGTTAAAAAGTCGAAAAATACATATTTATCGTTTCAAACAATTCCTGAAAGCTAGAACTCCTTCGTTTTTTACAGGTTAATATCAGAACTGCAATCTAGAACTCGATTTGAATCCAGAACTCACGTTCTAGTGCCAGCAGATCATGTCAAAACGTTAATAAGTCGAAAAATTAATTTTTTATCGTTTTAAACTATTCTTGAAAGCTAGAACTCGTACGTTCTTCACAGGATAATATCAGAACTGCAATCTAGAACACGATCCGAGTCCAGAACTCACGTTGGAGTACCAGCAGATCATGTCAAAACGTTAAAAGTGGAAAAATACAATTTTATCGTTTCAAACAATTCTTGAAAGCTAGAACTCCTTCGTTTTTTATATACATAAACCTACATGGGCACTTGTGAAACGTCAGAAGCTAGGTACACAGCAAATTATTTATCTATATTTTTTTTTGTAATTTTTTATTTATAGGTATTCAACAATAAATGGAAACAACATCAATTAGGAACACGCCTGATAATGGCATATTCA
Organism: Luperina nickerlii; assembly: GCA_963855955.1. Classification (NCBI taxonomy): domain Eukaryota; kingdom Metazoa; phylum Arthropoda; class Insecta; order Lepidoptera; family Noctuidae; genus Luperina; species Luperina nickerlii. The sequence goes on from OY979682.1 coordinate 7,948,914, forward strand.
AATTTATAATCACAAATAAATAAACAGAAAAGCATACATATTTGAATATTTATGCCCCGATCACTACAAAGATAGGACGCAGATTGAGATTTATATTGAGCGATGAGTTGTGGACGCGGTTGTTTCCTTGACATAAGGAAGCATGCTGTGAAATATAGTTGGAGGAGCGTAATCCATTTTATCTGACCTTTTGACCGTACCATATTATCTTCCGAGTCTTTTATTTTTAGAATGCTTTTAATGACATCTTTCGTCTGATGATGATGCTTGCATAGAGCTTTCTTATCCCATTCCTCAATGTAAGGTATGACGAACAGGGTATAAAGTTTACTCATACTCTATAGAAAAGATTTCCCGACCAGACGGGTGTTGTGTCTGACGGGCAACTGCCCGATGTTTCATGTTGGGCCGTTGTATCTATGTTAGTTGCGCGGTAAACTCTGCTTGCGAGATGCAGGATTTTGCGTGACGTCAGCATGATGCGTTGTTCGCATGCGGCGTTGTAGACACCGCCACAGTAGTTCACGCTATAACGTCGGGCGAATATCAATATACATATGCTCTTGGCAAAACTGGCGTCTGTTTTTTTTTTTCTTTTTCGCGCCACCTCCAATCACGACGGGGCAGGATGATACACGATGGACGGGGTCTATGTTCAGGCACCCATTGTGTAGATAGAGACTTTCGCCCAGCGGTCATCGTGCATACGGCTGAGGAATTTCCTTCTTAAATTATATTCATTACCCATCCTTTTCTATAGTCGGGTAAAAAGAGAAATTATGTATTATTCTTACGTAGGTACTTAGATTCTATTTATTGTGTGTCGTTAAGAGAAATTCTATGTAATTAACATTTACCGCTTTCCCCGTCACCGGAGTCACGTAAAAGCATACTTTCCAACCTGATTGTGACCAAAATCCCATTGACGATTTAAAGCGAAATTATACCAAATACGTCATCCAAATTTTATGACGTATTTCGGTATAATTTCAATCAAAACTCCGAGAATAATTAATGACCCATTGCATCACAATTACGGGTTAATTAAACAATTAAATTACCTTATTTTAGTAGGTAGGTATTTAATTAGGTATGATACAGGATATTTTCACTGCAACCGCAAACATAGCAGACTTCCTCAAATTAATTCATTCACTAATGAGGTACCTACTCGGTACGCTTCTACCTACGTTCGAAATTAAACAATTAACGTCAATTATTGGGTTTGGGAAGCATCACTTTTGGTTTTTTCAAATTCATGTGAATATTAATGTGTGTGTGTGTGTGTGTGTGTGTGTGTGTGTGTGTGTGTGTAATTTTGTGAAATGGCAAAATTCCGAATATTGAAACACATTCTACACGGGTCGATCTAAGGTTAAGCTACGCTTGCTGCGGTCGGTTTGTGGATGGGTTACTATCCATTACGTATTGAGACCCCTCTATTCCTCGGAAACCACGTTACTCCTTTGGTTCCGGTTGTCATTCGTTGATTTTTGTCAGTCGTTGCGCTTAGTCAGAAACCAGAAAGTCTGACAACCGGTCATGCCAAACAATAGTTTACCCAGTAATTGGTTAGTGCCTTAGTGAAAGTCACATACGCACCAGCTCCATTTTAAAAAATGGCAGTCAGACCCCAAGAAAGTTGGGAAAAGGCTGGTATAATTGGTAGATTGATTTTATTGACCTTATATTATTTTCATAATATGTAACTTTTGGAAAATCTACACAATTGCGCCTTCTGTCCGACCCTTGATTCGCCCCTGGCGATAGACACACAAGTAAGTATTCTATAGGTACACATATTTCAAAGATATCTTACTTATTTATCAATTTAATAGAATTGAATTGAATATGTGTACCAAAAGAGCCTACAGTAATAACAATCTATTTTCTAGTTTATTTATTCAAAATTAATATTCATACTAAATCACCAGGTACACACAGGACGGACATATTCTTGCACCTTTCGCCCGACCTTAGTACAACCCTGTCCTTCATTCACGTAATGACTAATGTTGCAATAACACTACCGTTAAATTGTAAACAAACCAGATACGTTTGGTACAAGACGGAAGACTCGTGTACCAACACGTTTCAATCAGCAGTTCATTTATCAGTTCTTCGCAGCCCAGCATCCTAATTACGTAATTCACTCAAAGTCAAGAGTCATTTATTCAAATTAGGCTGAGAATCAGCACTTTTCGAACGTCAAAATTTCATAAAGACAGTCCCCCAAAACGCCCGCCCCTCGGCACTTCCTTTCGCTGGGAAAAAGAAATGGCGCAACAAACTCCCCAGCAACTTTCAATCATAATTTGAATAATTTTGAAGGAATAAACTAATCCATTGCTTCATCTGTTCAAAAAAAAATCTGTTTACAACGTAAATAATGCAATGAATGTTGATGAACTGTCAAAATGGAAGCCATTCCTACTGATAGTGTGTTATACAATTACCCTGCAGGTACGCACGAGCGGTTTTCTATTAGCGCACTGGATTTTCAACGTACTGCTAAACACCGAGAGTTGAAAATCCCACAGTATTAATATGACGCGCTGGGATGCGCTCTGTTGGATTTTCAATGATCGGGTCAATACCCAAAGTTGAAAATCCAGTGCGCCATAAAAAAATCACCGCGTTAAAAAACAGAAGAAATGTTAGCTTTGAGCCTACGCTTTCGTCAGTTTTCTGACAGACAAATTAATAGAAATAGAAAATTGTTTTGTTTATATTTGTAGCTAAACTGAAACATGAAATCTTATTAAATTAGGGACTTACTGTCACTTAGAGCCTTACCTACTAAATGACTCTGAGTGGACTTCAATCCGACACAACCGGAGAGAGATCAGGCGCAGGACCAACGGCTTAACGAGCTATCCGAGGCACGGGGATATCACACAACTAATATCCAAACTCCAAGCTGAAATTCCTTATGGAAAAAACCAATAACCCCACCCCTCCTATCAGATTCCGTTCTCCGGGCCTCCGTCGAGATTTGACGAAATACAGTAACATTATTAATAACTAATTCAAAAACTTTTGGGGCCAAGGTATCTCTAAGCGCAAAATTCGTATTTTCAGTCGAAGTTTCAGGCGATTCCTCTAATATAATATTTTTTTTGACGATTTGACAGTTGTATCCCTACTACCTATATGGCTTAGCTCGTCCAAAAAAGTTAATTAAACAAAAGGCCAATTCTCGTATTTAAAACGTTCAAAATCTGCAGTCGCAGTCTCATCTCGGCGACAAACAAATATCAAAAACTTGTCAAAAATGTAGGGAAATTAGAGGTATTTTTGACAGATTGAGACTGAGATCAGACTGTGAACGTTCTTAAAATTACGAGAATTGCGTCTCTGGTGTAGTGTTCACTCCGAAGATACGAGATACTTTCGGACGGGTCCGTATCTTCGTCGACGGACGTAGAGAGAAGGCCCCTGACGTGGCACAAATGCACACGTTTTAACTATACCTATGACACATCATACGCATAAAACCGTTCCTACACACTTTCTCCGTTATCCGAGTGCAGTACTGCACTTTATCAATCACATGTTACTTTTTATAACAAACATTAATTGATTACACGTTTTTACGATATATTGCTCAATACCGGCGCGTGTTGCCTTATCACGTGGGCACGGCGCCATCATGGTTTATTGAACCCTTGGAAAAGTGTTTATCTTTAGATTTTCAAGCCTAATAATTTACATAGCATTACCATATTTATTATAGCGTAATCAGCCAGTAATGTTCCAACTGCTGGGACATAAACCTCCACTCTCTCTCTCATATGCATAGTGTTGGACTTGGTGTTTTTTCCAGGGGGCCTAAAAAGGCCACTACGGCAAAATCATAAAAGGATAACATTATAAATCATAATATGGCGAAGACAATCCGTGTTTTTCGTTTTTGGCTGCACTACGTTGATATAATCAATGAGATTGGGATTAGATTTGGATTGGATTGATTGGTATTTTAGCACAGACAAAAAAAAATAACTGAAAAATCCTTCACCAATGGGATTTGATACGATTAACTTAACAGTTAACTGTCCATAATGTCATTTTTATGATTCTGCCAAAGTGACCTTTTTAGGCCCCCAGGTATCATTTAAGAATCATGTAAAATGAGTTTGGAAGCAGAGTTTTAAGCTTATATAGCAGTCCGCGCCTCGGAAAGCACGTTAAGCCGTTGGTCCCGGCTGTCATTCTTAGATCTTTGACAGTCGTTACGGGTCGTCAGAAGCCTGAAATTTTGACAACCAGTCTTACCAAGGGGTATCGTATTACGCAGAAACTTGGTTGTGGAGGTCAGATAGGCACTCGCTCCATGTAAAACACTGGTATTCAGCTGCACCCGGTTAGACTGGAAGCAGACCCCAACACATTTGGGAAAAGGCTAGGCAGATGATGATGACTGCCTGACCTGAGAATTGAACCTCATGCTCAGCAGTAGCGCTTACGATCACTAGAGCAACCAGAGATTTAAGGCTACTTCAAACAGGCGCGACACGACACGCGACACAAAGGCACCGCAAGTCGCGCGACGAGCGGTGCCTTTGTGTCGCGCGCGATTCGCGTCGCGCGTCGCGCCTGTTTGTAGGAGCCTAAAACAGCATGTAACTTAACTCCGCGATTATCAATAAAGGGGTTAGGAGTCGGATATAATAGTATTAATAAAATGAAGTATTTCGTCTTAAGGCTCCTTCAAAGAGGCGCGACACGACACGCGACACAAAGGAACCACAAGTCGCGCAACGAGCGGTGCCTTTAAGTCGCCCGCGATTGTATCGCGTATCGTGCCTGTTTGTTGGAGCCTTTAAATAATAAATGCGATTACGATGAAAAGGTTTGCAATAATACGAGACAAGGTCTTCGCCTTGGGCCACATTGAGGTAGGCTTAATGATCGCCAATCAATTATCATCACAATCTTTTGACTTATTGAAGAAAATTACCAGCAGTTAGATGTTATTATTATGTACTTAGGTATTTATATAATTAAATAGTAGCATCTTTTAACTGACGAAAAGAGGTTCCCAAGTCGAAGCGTATGTATGTATGTCCCAACGACCCTGTATCAGAGGAAATCTAAAACTGTCAGAGTTGAGTACGTAAAGGCTCCTTCAAACAGGCGCGACACGCGATAAAATCGCGCGCGACAAAAAGGCACCGCAACTCGCGCAACAAGCGGGGCCTTTGGGTCGCGCGCGATTCGCGTCACGCGTCGCGCCTGTTTGCAGGAGCCTTAATGCGGAGGAATGAAAAAAAAGTCGTGAGGAAAGTTTTGAGTATGAATGTTGATTAGTATAAGAGTAGGGGAAGACCAAAGAAACGATGGATGGACTGTGTGGGAGATGATATGGCTGGGTGACTACCGAGATGACGACTAAAGTATCCTACAAACAAGCGCGACACGCGATATAATCGCGCGCGACACAAAGGTACCGCTCGTTGCGCGACGTGCGGTGCCTTTGTGTCGCTTGTCGTGTCGCGCCTGTTTGAAGGAGCCTTAATATAGAAGTATGGAAGGAAAAGAAATGCTGCGCCGAGCCCAAACAAATTTGGATAAAGGGCAAGAGGTGTAACGTCTGTCGAAGGACCGACCGACGGCTGGTGGAGCATATGAGTCCTGGAGTGGAGACTGCGTATCGGCGAGCGAAGCGTGTGACGCCCCCATAGCTAGATGTACCGGCGACCTTAAGAAAGTGGCTGGAACAGACTGGTTGCAGAAGACGGAGACCTGGTGTTGTGGCACCTGGGGGAGGCCTATGTCCAGCAGTGGACTGCGGAAGGCTAAGTTGATTGAAAAGCAAAAGAATTATGAAAATTCCTCCACACATTACCTCTGTATATTTCAGAACAATATCAGCTATCGTATTACTTCCCTGTTTTACATCCCAATGCGTAATAAATAAGAGGCGTAATGTTAGCTGGAAGTGGGCGTCTCTCATATTATATTGCTCGTCGGAATTTCATGAGATTCAACTGCGTATGCAATTGACATTTCGAACAGAGTTTACCAGCTATCAATTTACACAACATCTAAATGTGTAACGACGTAATACTATATCTATATAGCCCAATAATGCTAAAGAGTTTGTTTGTTTGAACGCGCTAATTTATGGAACTACAAGTCGGATTTGAAATATTCTTGTTGCATTTGATAGACCAATTCTTCAGGATGGTTATACAAAAGAACCTGTAATTAGTTACTCGTAGAATAAAGGGTTTGAGTTCATATTTAAATTGAGACAAAATGGTTCCAGTACATCTTAGTTGAGAGACTAGGGCACGTTTAACATCACGCTACGATCCGAAGGAGCCGAGAAAGACGAAAAAAAAAGCTGAAAGAATGCTAGTGAAAACGAAGTAATAGCCCGGACGATGCCACGTGGTGAATCGGGGGCCATAACACGCGTATGAAGTCGCGGACAGAAGCTAGTATATATAATATTTGTTTTATGTTTTCTGGGTATTGTTGAACAAACATGTTGATTATTTTTTATCGGGTATATTTGTTATCCTAGGTTGGGTTTGAGTTACACAGAAGGTGGAAAAGGGTTAGTCATCATTATGAATTATATATTTTAAACTCGCCGTCTGAACGTCACCGTTCTCTATGACAAACGCGCGAAATGAGCGCAAGATTTGTCATGATTAGCTAAGAAATTAACGAGGTAAAGTAATCGAGAGTAATCAAGAGTTTCGAAGTAAGTAATCATTGAGTGGCCGTAGTGAATTAGCGTCCTGACCAGGGACTTGTGAACGAAATAAATTTCGTTCCGTTACCACTAATGTTATCCTAAATTCCAAAATTTGTAACGATACTAAAACCTAAATATATCAATAACGTTACAAAAAAAAAACCGTTATAGAATATAATTTTCATACCACGTGGTCTACCCATGTGCTAAATTTCATCCAAATCCGTTCACCCGTTTTAGCGTGAAACAGTAAGAAACAAACATACAAAAATCTAATCTTTTCCCTTCATAATATTACTAGCAGCGCCCCGCGGTTTCACCCGCATAAAGGCTCGTACACACAGGCGCGACGCGACACGCGAGGCACCGCAAGTCGCGCAACGAGCGGTGCCTTTGTGTCGCGCGCGATTCGCGTCGCGCGTCGCGTCTGTTTGCAGGAGCCTTAAGTATCGATCCCGTGGGAATATCGGGATAAAAACTATCCTATGTTCTTTCCCGGAATGCAATCTATCTCTCTGCCAAATTTTATCGAAATCCGTTCAGAGGTTTAGGCGTGAAAAGGTAACATACAGACAGACAGGAAGACGAGAGTTACTTTCGAATTTATAATATATGTATGGATATAGGTTAGATGACTATTATTTACATATAAGATAGGGATTAAAAAACTTACAACAGTTGCAGGTATTGCTTTTGGTTACAATTTCAACGTTAAGGCAATTAATTATGGATTTCTAATAAACTTTGTCATTATAGGTAGTTACATCGGTCTTTTTCCAGAAAGGAAAGAAGGTATTGTAAACAAAACCCACAACTCTTAAACAATAAGAAGAATAATTATTTCGATGAACTGTGTAATGTGGTTTAGGATAAATTGGTTAGGAGAAATTATACGCCGTAGAGAAGGTTTTCTTTAGAATTTCGTGCTAAATAAAGACACTTAGTTTTTCTCCGAAAATTATACGCATAGGTTGCCAGTTATGTAATGTTCCATAGTTCCCATATAACAAGACCAAGATTTTGTCTTTAGCCTTTTTGAGCTCGTACAGGTTTTTTCATGCATTTTATTTTATTTTTAATGGAACTTGTTAGTTTAAATGCTCCTCTATACTATTTTATATTTCCCTGTGTGTCCCAAATAAAATATGTTTCTTTCTTTGATGTCATAAACCGAGCCCGTATGACGGTATGACGACTCCGCAGATCTGAGCTATTCACAAACATTCGATGCGCTTCCGTGCCGAATCGAACCTCAATCCATGTTATCAAAGGAGACCACTAAATGTTGTTTACAAATCCAAATATAATCAAAATATCTTGGCAGTTCTTCCAACACCTATTTGCGATCGGGGAACTAAGCAAATCAGGTAACCGAAAATGTGTCATTTTGGATACGACAGGGTTCCGAATCTAAAACGACACATTTTCGGTTGTGATTAGCTATGCAGGTCTCCTACTTAGTATTTCGTAATGGACAGAAATTATAGTAATTAATTTGTGATAGATAAAGCTGGTTTAGCCACGTGTGTTACTGTTTTAATTATTATTTTTTATTACTTAAAACCAAACGCGGTTGTGGCAAATTCTTGGCATTGAATATAAGCACGTTATACTGATAGTCAGAACATAACATGTACCAGATGTCACAGTGGCGCAACAGTCGCCCTTCTTGCGAAAGTATCCGTGTTTAATTACCAATTGCTTGTACCAATTAATTTAAAAAACCGTCCTAGACAGAGGAAACACAAAAAGAAAAGTGACCATATCAAAGTACCTAAAGTCATAAATTGGACAGTCAGCTCTACTAGCACCTGTGCTCATCATCAAATTCCTGTGGTTGTCCCATATTACTTGGGGTCGGCGCAACACGATTCCTTCTTCCATTCTACCCTGTCAACCGTCACGGTGTCATTCACTAACTTTTCTCTCTGTTCCGGTTCTGTATCCTCACACAATCCATCCATCTTTTCATTGCCTTTCTCTCCCTCTAAAAGAAAAAAGAGTGATTATAGTACACAAATGTTGAGGGATAGCTATCAACATGTGTACCTACTAATCACGCTTTTAGTCACTATCCTCTTTCACCACATGACCATACAAAGCAAACTCAAATACTCAAACTCAAAGCATTTATTTCAATTAAGCCAATTACTGGCACAGTCAGAAAAATGAAGCTAGTTGCCCATTCCAAAGCGTAGAAGTCTTGTTTACATCACTCATGTTAAAAAATATGCATGTGAGAACGATGCAGAACGTTAAAAGCGTCCGTATTAAAAAAAAACAATTCAAATATTAAATTAAATTAAAATAAGCCATGGCAGCAAAGAGATGACCAGTCCCTACTGACGGCACCCGTTCACGAACATCACGCATGTATTAGCACCATTCAGCTCAACCATTTTGAAGGGAGCTAAATGATCCAAAGCCAAACGGTTATCAATGTTACTATCAGGCAAATTTTTTATTATGATTTGAAAGATAATATCTGAACCTGAAACACTGTCTTATCCTTCCTAGAACTCTGAAAACATTGTCTGGATTACATTTTCGACAGCCTACGTAGGTAGGACGAGATATTCCCAAACTGAAAACATAAACAAAACCCAATTCGCCTTCATTCTGAACTCGAAACTAAAACCATAGACCAAATAGTATTTTTAAGTAGCACTAATTATAAAACTATGCGGAAACAGAAAACAATACAACAGAAAATATTTAAGACATTTGTATACATGTTACGTCAATTTGAGATAATGCGTGCGCGCAATCCACAAACGTCATTCATTTACTAAAGCAACCAAACAAATATGGCTCTTATGGCTTGACAGCAAGGTTTAAAATTGATAATATTAAGGAGTGATGTAAAAATTAACATACGGTTGATCAAAATCGACACTGCCCAAATAAGTCTGTGGGAAATAAAGTTAATGGGACATAATAAAGTTCCGGTCACCGAGAGAAATTTCAATGTGGATTTTCGCATGATTTCTATCTGTTTGTTTGTCGTTTGGTTTCGTAGTTTATCATTATTATCGTGCCTTTTTTCTTTCTTTATTTAGCCTACACTGTCCCACCGCTGAGAAAAAGCCTCCCCCAAGTCCTTCCAAGCATCCTTTTCTAGCGCCACCTTTTTTTTTGTTTCCGGGGTGGAAAATCCTCATGAATGTCCTCCGCCCTGGGGCGGGCGGAGGGGTCTGTCAGACTCTTACTAACTAAAAAACACCCCGGGGTTCCATCTCACACCTACGCCCGGCCGGGGGTCGCGGGAACTTACAATCCTTTCGCAACCCGACTGCAGGCCTCCTCAGGTCAGGGGGGGGAGAGCAAGGTGTTTGACTCCCCTGACAACGTCTACGAGGGGCGCGCGTGAAACACTACGCGCCGCCACCACGGGTCCTGATGTGTGGGGGCGACGGACGTCCCCGAGTCCGTCGCCCCTGGACCCATTCGGGGGTCTGGAAGAGGGCGCTGTCCGCCCTTCGCCGACGCACGGTGCGCCTGCTGCGGGCCGGGTGAGTGGATGAGATCTCCCTCTCCCTTTCCGCAGCCTACTTCTGCGATACGACTATTTCGCAGAAGGAAACCATCGTGTCCCAAGATTCTTTACTACCGACCATTGACTCGACCACGGCCGGCAGTGACAGGTCACTGCCTACTTCCGAGTTCTAGCACCACCTTGATCCAACCCTTGCGGTACACGTCTAGGTCACCTCGCCACCTTTTCCTGGGCCGGCCTTGACGGCGCCGTTGATCCTCAGGCACCCAACGCGTGGTGAATGTTGCCCAGCGTTCACTATGCATGCAGCTGACGTGACCTGCCCAATCCCCTTTCAATTTGGCAGTCTTTTTGGCTAAGTCTAGGATCCTCGTTTTGGAGCACAGCGTGGTGTTTCGTATTATGTCAGTTTCACGCGCGACACAAAGGCACCGCAAGTCGTGCAACGAGCGGTGCCTTTGTGTCGCGCGTCGCGCCTGTTTGCAGGAGCCTTAACGCCTAAAATACTCTACTCCATTACTCTTTGGCAAACCCCAAGGCGGAAATTTTGGGACTCGATGAGCGACCAGGTCTGAGCACCGTAGGTTAGGAGTAGACACATAATCCCTTAGTTTTTCTAATCTTTATGACAAAGAATGGTGACTGAATTTCCAAAATTATAATGAGTAGTAAGTACCTAGGAGTGTCAACAATATAAAAAGAAAAAAGCAATTATAAGTTCTAACTTCCGTAGGTACGCAAATTACGCGCTTTGATGTGGAGTTGTGAAAACCAGCCGTACTACCTAGGGGCTGTCCATTTATTACGTAAAACGATTTGAGGGGACGGGGGTCCAATCAAGTCTTATTTTTTCTTACGTGGGGGTCTAGATTGTTCTTACATAAGATCACAAAATTAAGCAAAAATTATACGTTTTAAATGTTTTTGCTACGTTTGTTTGCAACTTTGGTAAATACTAGTCTTACTTAAGATTGAAAGGGGCAAAGGGCGTTCATCCACGTCTTATTTTTTCTTACTTAGGGGGTCAGAAAGTGGTCAAAATTGTCTTAATAAATGAACAGCCCTCTATCACCGTATTACTTACCTAACTTCTATCATAGCTAGTATCGAAATTATCGGGGAAAGACTAAGTTTGAGTAAAATATAAGCTTTCTTCTTATACAATCAACCAAAAATACAAATTAGTATAAACAAGGAAAAATATAAAAGATTTTCTTTCTCGCGATATTCATTATATAAATTGTCACATTTCCCTCTTTAAACATAAATAAATCATGCCTTCTAATAGGAAGCTTAACTCATCTAAAGAAAACCTCAAACAATGTAGAACATTCGAACTACCAAAAGTAAACCCACAAAAAATACTAGTCTTGACGAACAAAACATCTACTTCCTGAACAAAATTGTTTCACTAGTAAACAATTAAAAACCTCATTTAACTGTCAAACCCTTATAAGGTATTGTTTTTGTCCCTTTTTGTGGGTCGGATTAAGGTCACAGAAGGTATCCAGTGTCCTCTAAGAGGTTTTTACTATTGTTTACTGAATAAACGAAGCGTTACGCATTTCAAATTCACTTTTTAAATGGCTGTATTTTTTGTTGAGAACCCTAGGACAACGTGCCGAACACAATTTCTGTTAGTACAAAGCAAGGATTCTTCAGCCCCAGGTTTAATCCATGAGGCCATTATTGAATTTCGAAGACTAGCTTCTGCCCGATTTCCCGACTTCGTCCTCGTGAAATTCCTTGTTTCCCCGACCCACCCCGTCGCATCGCATTACCTGCCCGGGCATTTTTTTTCCTTTTGCTTGACTCCTAAGAGTTCTAGCGTGATATAAAATAGAACATACCTAGCCTTCCTCAAGAGTTGGTCTATCAAATGGAAATTTTTTTTTAATCCAGCTGGTAGTTCCAGAGAATAGCGCGTTCAAACAAAAAACCTTCAGCTTTATAATTACTAGAGATCTACGGGAAGTTTTAAGGCCTGAGTTCACCAACATTCAAACCACTGATTGGGTATTTAAACAGTTGGTTTATGTCAAATTTCCTATGGAAGTTTTAAATATAGAACTGATTAAATATTTAATCAGTTGATTTAAATGTTGGTGAACACAAGGCTTAATATAAAATTGACAGCTTATGAGCGTTTACGCCTTACGGCATTTCATACAAACTTTCAAGCTCTTGTTTTTCGAAATGAATGAACCGATTTTAATGAAACTTCATACGCATAAGCAGGATACAAAGGTCTAAAAAGTTACTTAAGAACATTTTATAAATGGCTTATTTAAAAATAGATAACTGGAAATCTCTATCGTTTCTATGGACAATTTAAAATCGGTCTAATTTGGCTGTAACACTTTTTTTTCGAAAAGGTGGTTAAAAAACAATGACAGTATACCATAGATTGAGCATTGATCCTAGATTGAATGTTCGTATTCTGTACATTTATGCTCTAAGTAAAAATCTTAAATCATTTTTTTATGGCTTCTCGCAGGTTAACCTTTGAGTTTGTCGTCGGCTTAACTGGACTTACTTTATGTACAACTAGATCTAAAATAATATTAAAAGAGACTAAAAGTACGGTAACGTAGTAATTCTCTTTGACAATGTAATATGACAGAAATAAACATGTCAAACGTCAATAATCAATCAACATGACAGCTTACCGCCATGACGGGTTTTTGTTGTGTGTTGCAATTTCAAGTGTACATTCTTGTGCTTCACTACCAAACAAAGCCAATTTATAGTAATTGGATGATTGAGAACTGTTTTAATTGTGTTTCCCCATTTTTTTGTATGGTGTACAAAGACCTGGCCGGGGCTCCATACATTTTGAAACATCTCCTTTGGCAGAGAGATAGATTGCATCCTGGGAAAGGACATAGGATAGTTTTTATCGACATACCTCGCGGGCGAAGCCGCAGGTGGAAGCCAGTACATAATAAGACTGAAAGAGTTCGGAATTATCCCTCTTTAGTAAACTTATTTCCATCTCGTGACCTTTATAACAGAAACATGCAACATGCTTTCCTGCTACCTATGTCGAAACAATACCTGATTGAATTGGATTTTAAACTTAGATTAATGCACGTGCTAATAATTATTATTATTATTGATAATTTATTTTACACTAGCTGTGCCTCGCGGTTTTACCCGCATAAGTGTCGATCCCGTGGGAATATCGGGATAAAAAGCCTATGTGTTAATCCAGGGTGTCAGCTACCTTCATACAAAATTTTATCAAAATTGGTACAGCCGTTTGAGCGTGAAGAAGTAACAAACATATAAACACATACACACACACACACTCACAAACTTTCGCCTTTATAATATTAGTAATATCTCGGGACCCCGGTCCTTTGGAAGGCGTACGAGGGGCCGAAGCCAACTCGCAGAGGCCCCTTAGGACATTTTAATGAAATACGGCACCTTAAAATAATACTATTGGTATTTTTAGAGAAACGTGTTCACCTTTTACGAAAATAGAAGGGGTTCCTTCCTCGGGGACCCTAATCGCGTGGCTTTAAGAGGAACTTTAAAATAGATTTCCCGATACAAAAGGCATTCATCTCACAATTCGAATTCACCAAGTGGGCGCGGCACATTGCTTGCAGAACTGATGGCCGACGGGGCCGTAAAGTTCTGGAGTGGTGACCGCATTTCCTTGTCTATAGGTCCTTACGAAGGCTGCAAGAATCCGCTGGATGCAAGAAGCACAGAACCGGTCGAAATGGCGGTACTTGGCGGTATGTTCAGCAGCGGACGTCTTTCGGTTGAAATGATAATGCTGATATGAAACATTAAGATGGATGCAATGATCTTCAAGCAGTTTTATGATTTTTAGGCAATTATGTCATCAACAGCTTTATCTTCCAAATGCGAAGTTTGGAAGTCTTTAGATTTGGTTTCCTCACAGACATCTATACTAATATTATAAAGCTGAAGAGTTTGTTTGTTTGTTTGGTTGAACGCGCTAATCTCTGGAACTACCACTCGGATTTGAAAAATTCTTTTTGCATTTACGAGTAATAGCCCAATTCTCGAGGAAGGCTATAGGCTACTTAACATCACGCCAAGACCCTTAGAAGCCGAGCAAAAACAAAAAAGTCAGAAAAAAGGTAAACGAATTAAAAGCGCAGGCAGGCGATGCGACGGGGTGGGTCGGGGGAACAAGAAATTGCACGCGGACGAAGTCGCGAGCAGAAGCTAGTATAATATAAGTCTGTGGGTTTCCTCATAAGACATCAAGCTCTAAGTGTGAAAATTAATTTTAGCGAGTTTGTTGAAGAAAGATTAAAGGCTCATTCAAACAGGCGCGACGCGAATCGCGCGCGACACAAAGGCACCGCAAGTCGCGCAACGTGCGGTGTCTTTGTGTAGCGCGCGATTATATCGCGTGTCGCGCCTGTTTGTAGGAGCCTTAAAACTTAAGAGACCTACGTCTAGTCGACCTCGAAATGCTTTATCACCCTAACAGCCCGTTCACACATGTCATGGTATCCGTTTTACTGGTCCGTTTTATCGGATACGTTTTTGTTTCATCGATGGCGTATGGAGTTGTATGAGCGACTTCACATATGACACAGTATTCAGTAAAGTATTATTAAGTATTCGTATATTCGTATCCATTAAAACGGGTACCGTAAATACGGAGACTGTGTGAACAGGCTGTAAAGTGGAGTGCCTCTGACACTCAAGGCATAGACAAGTAATGAGGTTACGCTGGCGCAGATTGAAAAATATTTATTTTTTATTTTATTATTTGCTATTATCTACGTAGGTACTATTTATTTATTTCTGTAACTGCCCGTGACATCACAGCGGGCCCTATCAGAATACCAGCGCTGCAACATTTATTTTTTAAATGTTGTAGCATCATGCTGAGGTAGGAGCCTTTTGGCCTCGTATAGGACTTTCTGTTTCATTTTTCTTTTGTTACTTTTTTATATACATAATAACTTGGTTTTTTATTTTGCTGTATTTAGTTTAGTTTGTGATCTTCCTGTACGAGTCGCAATAAATACTTTTTCTTTTCTTTCTTTCTTTCTTTCACATGCGCCGTCATAAACAGACAAGGTTTAATTATGTATGCGACTGTTAGGTAGATAGCTTCAATTTACTTGGAATGAAGAATGTTACCAGGTATGCTAAATCGCTTGAAATTTTGCCACAGTAAAGCCTGTATGTATACAAATAAATACACTAGTTTTTGTTGTAGTCAAAAATACCTAGTAGTTTTGATTTTATAGGCATTCAAAGTTTCGAAAAATATCGAGGCCCGCTAACAGTCACGTGACCGCTATCGATTTACATACATTTTTGACAACTTTTTGACATTTATTGTCGCTGAGATGACATTGCGACTTGAATTTGATCGTTTTTTAAGTACGCGAATTGGCATGTAGTTGTAAATGTTGGTAGGATAAAGGCTCCTACACACTATGCCGGGCATGCCTGCAACAAGCCCGACGGCATTCCCGGCGGGTATTTGAGCCGCCGGGGCTTGCCGCACAAACAGACTGCACAACTGAAATGATGCCCTGCGGCCGCCATCAGCGCGACAAAAACCCGCCGTCTGTGCCCGTGTGCCGCCGATATAGTGTGTAGGAACCTTATATGTATGTATTCTGTCCATATTTTGCCTGTTTAGAGGCATGCAAATTAATTTTACATTAATACCCAAACTCAAACTCAAAGCATTTATTTCAATTAAACCATTTACAAATATGAAGCTACCTAATAGGTATGTACTTATTTTAGCAAAATGTAGCCTCCGGAGGTGACGCTCTAGAAGAGTGACCTTTTTGGTAATGTTCTTCAGAGTGGTCAGGTGCGTAGTGCTCGCAACCGGCGTGCACGTATGTCAGTCACCATTTATGTATGAACGTAAACGAGGCAAAAAGAGTATTTAGTTTCTGCATACCATGGGAAGAAGGCGTGGGTTTATGGATGTATGTATCGTCTATTCAAACTTATGTTTCAAATTAATATTATTTCAGGTTAAATAAATATCGTCTTTATTTTAATGGAAATTAAGTTGATATCAGTGACTAGCACTATTGAAAAAGTGATAAAAATGTTTGAAGTTGTAGCGTAAACTGAACTTTTTTGCGTAGGATTTAAAGTTGTTTTTCCATAAACTCATATTTGTTTATATTTTTAGCAAATAAATCGCGAATGCAGATTATGTACCTATATATTTAGGTACTGTATCAATAACGTCTCTGCCTTCAAACCAGCTATCAAAATCTCATGTCATTCAACACGGAAATCGCGAAACAATACACTTGAGCTAAACATGACGCAATCAACGAAAGTGGGGCAGCCAGAGCTCTGGGAACTAAGATAACAATGTACCATGTACAGTGAATGAATGCAGCCCGCCATGAATTATTTATTTGTAGTGTAGTTAGTTACTACACTGTAGTATATTGCTTAGAGGAATGTAGTAAGCTGTCTTGAAGTGCAAATATTTATGAGAGTTAAATGGTGGTCCATAACATGTTTAAACTTAAGTTGATTCCAACAAGTCTAAAAGCTGCGGGGTAATTGCGTAAAGGCTCCTGCAAACAGGCGCGACGCGAATCGCGTGCAACACAAAGGCACCGCTCGTTGCGCGACTTGTGGTGCCTTTGTGTCGCGCGCGATATTATCGCATGTCGCGCCAAGCAACCTTAACCTAAAATGAGTCATTAGTGGCCGGTGAGGCACAGCCGATCAATAATGTTGTACTGGATTTCATTATGACCCGCTGGTCAATAATGTGATTTGAATTTGGAATCTCACATGCTCAGCTAAATTGGCAGTATAGTACAAACGCCAGCACATCAAGCTACCCGAAACTGTCAAATTTTCCCAACCAACTTTGAACCTTATGCTTTAGCGATAAAGTTGAAAATCTATTAAAGAAATTTGACAGATTGTAGTGGCTTGATGTGCTGGCGTCTGTACCTACTATCAAACACCCTTTAGTGCCAGAAAGAGGAAAACTATTCTCGATACCCATACTATACGCGTGGATGATAATCTCGATTTCCTACAAAATCATAATGACTGCTTCTTCATATCGTTGCCATGTTTTCGAAGACATAATATTGTAAGAATAATTAGATAAATAACTACGAACCATTTTTTAAAAGGAATGGAAGTGCATATAACTAACTAGTTCTAAATATGTTATTCTTACTGTTTGTTTATTTAATAAATACTTTGTTTTTCGTACTATGGCTATTATTTTCTCACAGTAGGTGTAAAAAGTAGGTGTAAAAACTATTATTTTTGTAAGTAGGTTTGCACAAACACTTTTACACGTCAATCATATATTTTTTATGAAGACCATGTAAGTCGATATCTGAGATGGTCTTTGGAAGAAAGAACCACACAGATTGAGAGGACCTGTCCAGTCAGTGCACGCATTTGTCAGAAATCGTGCAGCTCAACTCAAGACTTAAGGAGCTCAACGATTCGACGAACAATACCAAAGAAAGGACTGTGGGGGTACTATTAATAGTACCTAAACCTTTGGGGATTACAGGCGACATATGATAGATAACAGCTGTCTTTAACTTTTCTTCTATTACGAACTAAAAAATTAGAATACCAGAGTCTTTCATATAAAATTAACCCGATTGATCAGGTTAAGCTACGCTTGCCGAGGTTGGTCCGTGGATGGGTGACCATCTTTATATATCAAGACCAATCCGTGCCTCGGAAAGCATGTCAAGCTGTTGGTCCTGGCTGTCATTCGTGGATCTTTGTTAGTCGTTACGGGTCGTCAGAAGACCGAAAGTCTGACAACCAGTCTTACCAAGGGGTATCGAATTACCCAGTAACTGGATTGTGCAGGTCAGATTGGCTGTCGCTCCGTGTAAAATACTGGTATTCAGCTGCATCCGGTTAGACTGGAAGCCGACCCCAACATAGTTGGGAAAAGGCTAAAGGCTAAAGGTTGAGTCTTTCATACAAATTTTCATCTATTATAATCTGATTCAGCCGTTTCTGACATCACTTGGTAGGTACAAACTTACAGACGAAATTATAAATAGGTTTTTAATTTTAACGATTCGGGGGATCACGCCATTCGTAGGTGTTTTACAACAGACTGACAGGTTCTTTTCACTCTATTTTATGTAAATATTACGTTTACAGTCGAGAAAAAAGTTTATGGAATTTGTCTATCTATCACCCATCTCTTTCAGAATCAGTCAGCGAAGGCTATCAACAAAGCAACCTATGACGTAAAAAAGCAGATGGAATGAACAGGCACCTCGCCCAAACACATTAAGGCTCCTTCAAACAGGCGCGACACGAGATAAAATCGCGCGCGACACAAAAGCACCGCAAGTCGCGTAACGAGCGGTGCCTTTGTGACGCGCGCGATTCGCGTCGCGCGTCGCGCCTGTTTGCAGGAGCCTTTAGCCGTAGTACCAATGACCGTTGGGATAGATGTGTTCTTGAGTGCAGACTGCGAATCGGTAAACGTAAGGAGGCCCTCAGGCTTGGTGAAACGAGGTCAGCGGGATTGTCCGAAAGGTTTACCGCTGGCCCGGAACATAAAGGGCTAAGGAAGGAACACGGGTGGGTTTAAGTCATTAAGAGTCTGACACTCCCTTCCGCTCCACCCAGAGCGGGAGGGGTCATTTGATGACTTCCCATCCTGAAAAAAAACAAGCTTGGTGAAACGATGATCTTTGCAGGGTGGGTAGTAGCAGCTGGATGAGAGTTACCGAGAATCGAGCTAAATGGCGTGCAATTGGAGAAAGCCATCTCCAGCAGTGGACTGATGTAAGCTGGTGATGATGAGTTCTCTTGAAATACAGAACAGCACTATGCGACGTAAGATAATATATAATAAATAAATGAAAATCGTTTACTTTTACCATGTCTGTAAATATGTGAGCACTATGTACCTATCTATCAGATAATTAATTTATATGTGATGGTTTTATTTTTAAGTATTTTACCTATTGTGGTATAGTAATTTTATTTTAGGTGCATCGTATAAATGAATGCAAAATATTGTAAAATATTTTAAAAGAGTAACGGTGGAGTTTCTTGCCCATTCTTCTCCATACGAAAACTACCTTTTGGAATGGGCGACTAGAATCAATTCTATTTGTTGTAATTTCTGACGTTTAAAAGTGCCTTTTATGTGCCTATTTGAAATATCAATCAATCAATCAATCAATCAATAATTTTATTTGCATAATATGGGTTTACAAGAGATGTTGCACAGGTACAGTTTCACCATATCCAGCTATGTTAGCATGCAAATTATATTAACAATACAATTGTCATAATAAATTCAAAACAATAAAGTTAATTAAATAAAAGAAATAATCAATAGTCAATCCATTACATAAAGTCAAAGTCAAATGGTAAAAAAAATAAATAAATGTCAAGAGTAAGATTTAAATAATTGAATTAAAGCAAATTAAATTTATATAAATTGCATTACAATTTTTCTTCAAAGAACTCTTTAACAGAATAGTAAGCCTTATCTGTAAGGAGAGATTGGAGTCTCTTTTTAAATAGATTTACACTATTGGAACTGCGAATAACTGAGGGTAGTTTGTTGTAAATCTTTGGCCCCATGCAAACAAAACTTTTGGAAAGGAGAGCGGTTTTACTTTGCGGAACGCATAATTTATCTGCATTTCGCTTTCTTGCGCGATACTCAAACAGTTCCAGATTGGAATGTATAAATAGAGCTGTTTCATAGATGTAGATGCTGGGTAGTGTCAGTATTTTTAATCTCGTGAAGTAAGGCTTACATGAGTCCGTTTGGGTTAAGTTGCACATAGCTCTTATACACCTTTTTTGTGCCCTGAACGCACTTTCCCAATCAGTGGAGTTGCCCCAAAAAATGACACCGTATCGAAGAGTAGATGCTACATATCCATGGTATGCAATTTTTGTGGTTGCAATATCAACAACTTTACTGAGACCACGTAAAGCAAAGGAATAACTGTTTAATTTGTTACTTATGTGCTCTATTTGTTTCTTCCATGTCATTTTATTATCTATATGTAGTCCTAAAAACTTTGTTGACTCCACTACTTCTATTGTGTGGTCATTATAATTAATGTTTAAATTCTCTGTCGCTTGCCTTTGTTTAAAGTTAATAGCTTTTGTTTTACTGATATTAATTTTTAAATTGTTACTTATTAGCCAATTAATTGTATTTTTTAATGTCAAATTTATATTATTGATAATGTCATGATTGTCATACGAGTCAAAAAGAATGGTACTATCGTCAGCAAAAAGAGTCATAGGATTTTTGGTTACAGCTGGAATGTCATTGATGTATACTAAGAAAAGCAATGGTCCTAGCACGCTACCTTGTGGCACTCCGTATTTGACATGTCTCTGGCTAGATTTATATACAGATATATTTTTTGTTTTTAGGCAAATTTTTGATATTACAGTTTGTTGCTGTCTACCAGTCAGATATGTTTTTATTAAATTATGAGCATTACCTCTAATGCCGATAGCATAAAGTTTGTCCAATAGTATGTCAGTATCAACGCGGTCAAAAGCTTTTGTCATATCCATAAATAGGGCAACAGTTGGACGTCGCTTATCCATATTACTTAGAACTCGCTTGCAGAAACTATATATCGCTAGGTTAATTGATTTGTTCTTTCTGAATCCCATTTGTTCTCTGGCAAGTAGATGATTGTTTTCAAGATAATTGCATAGGCTATTATAAATTACTTTTTCAAAGATCTTAGAAAAAATAGAAAGTAAAGCAATTGGGCGATAGTTGTCCATATTGTCCTTGTCACCTTTCTTGTGTATGGGCTTTATTATTGATATTTTAAGCTTATTGGGAAATGTACCTGTTTCTATAGACAAGTTTACTATATGTGATAGTATAGGTGAGATTATAGGAGCTACTCTTTTTACAATATTTGTCTTAATTTCATCGTATCCCACGCTAGAAGTGTTTTTTAACGAAACTATGATTTTGTGGATTTCAACCGGATCAGTAGGAGGCATAAATATTGATTTGCAGTGAGATGGGGGGCATTTGAATGGTGGGGGATTAGGATCCGGTATTATTTGATCAATAAAATAATTATTCAAGTGGGTAGCTATTTTGCTTGGATCATAAATTGGCGTATTATTAATTTTAATATTATTTATATGTTCTTGAGGTTGGTTGTGCTTGTTTTTATTGATAATTTTCCAAGTTGTCCTTGACTTATTGTTTGAATTGTTTATTGCGTATGTGTTTTGGGCTTTTTGTGTGAGTTTTATAATTCGCTTTACTCTTTTCGCGTATTGCTGAAATATTAACTTATTTTTGTGTGTCCGTTTTTTCCTATAATTCCAAAGGAGAGATCGTTTACGTCTACAACATATTTTTATGCCCTTTGAAATCCATTTCGGCCTCTTAGTTTTAGAATTTTTTATTTTTATACATGGAAAGTGTAAGTTGTAGAATAAAGTAAAAACTTCATGGAATTCGTTGTATGCTTCGTTAACGTCATTAGAGTTAAATACTTCCTTAAAACTTAATTGGCTTAGATTTTCAATAAATTTCTTTATGTTTTCCTCCGAGTAATCACGTTTATATTCATACCAGTGATCAATACCATATACTCTTTCCACAGGATATTGCAGGATTTGGGCTGTGTGATCAGACAACGCTAGTTCCACTACACTTGCTTTGCACCCTTGAACATTATGTAGAATGTTGTCTATACATGATTGACTAGCAAGTCTAGTGGGTTGTTGGATTGCAATTGTGATATTATTGCTTAAACAAATTTCTTTAAACATAGAGGATTGACTAGTTTTCTTTAGCAAGTCTATATTAAAGTCTCCACATATTACAAGTTTCTTGTTTTTTGAGTTTTGTATGATCTTACATAAACGATCAAAAAATATACCATAGTGTTTACATGTTGGCACTCTATACATACATACAATAATTGTTTTATACTTGACAAGTTCAACCGCACAACATTCTAAGACATGACTTATGGATAGGTTTAGAATGTCAGGAACTACCTTCCATTCATGATTATTTTTTACCAGTATACATGATCCACCCCGTTTGGAGTCATTTCTGCAAAAACTAGTAGCTAATGTGTAGTTTGGGATTGACAAATATGTTTCATAACCTAACATCATAAAATGTTCTGATACGCAAATGACATCAATATTACAATTGTTTTTAGATAATTCCTCTAACGAGACTATGAGTGCATCAGATTTGGTAAGGAGACCTGCAATATTCTGATGCAAAATATTTATATAATTATACAAGAAAAAGCTCGTTATTAGTTAAATTATCATGCACAGAGTTATTGATATTATTCATATTCATTAGGATGTCATTCTGGATGTCAAATTTTATAATGTCATTAATGTAATTAATAATGTCCGTAAATACAATACTCATGCCGTAGTTATTGAGTCTACCAGTCAATTTGTCAAACATTTTGAAGTCGCATGATAGGTTTTTGTTACTATCGAGAAAGTAGGCATGTTCATGGGCTAAAATATCTAGATAAAGTAGATTGTTAAAATTTTCTATTCTACTGTTATAAATAATAGTGCCTCTTCCGTATTTAAATGTTGGCGCGCATATTATTACATTTGTCTGTTTTATTTCGCTTAATGTACTTCTTATATAAGATATTAAGTCAAAGTAAGCAGTAGTGGTCCTGAAGTCGTTTTCCCCTATTAGAATAATACAAAAGTCATTGATTGTAAAGTCTTTCAGCTTTGTGTTGATGTTACACAGCATGTGTTCTGTGTTTGTGTTCGGCATCAAGTAGTGACATAGGTCATAGGCGGCTTCAAATGTATTTTCAGCTGTTTGCGTTATATTGTTCCTGTTATTGCTGCTTAGTATACATATTTTGTTTTTCATTTTTGGTTTTTTATCATTGGTACATGTTTGTTGTTCATTTATTTCCTTACTGGTTTGTTCTGCAGTGGAAAGATTTACTAAGTTTGCAGAACAGGTTTCAGTTTGTGTATGTTTGTTACTTGGTTTTTTCTTTTTATTCGGCGTTGTAGTCTTTGTAGATTTAGCAGGGCTATAAGTTACTGTTTTATATAAATCATTTTTTTTTGTTAATTCTATGTTATGTTCCCTTAATTTTGTGTTTTCTAAGGAAAGACATTCAATTTCCTGATGTGCACTGCGTAATTCATTTTCGAGTTTTTGCAGTTGTAATTTCAGCATAGTTAATTCTTCCTGTTGGTGTTCTTTTGACAGATCGGGCAGGCTAGACAAACTTCTATTATTGTCCGAGTCATCATTTATAGTGTCTGTCAATAGTTCGTCGGTTTTATTTAAAATTGAGTCAGAATGTGTGCGCGTACGTCGGAACGTTATGTTTTGTAAGAAATCCATTTTATCAAGTAGTCAGCTATCAAGTTTGTCCAGTACAGCCAATTTCTACCAATTAAATGGTGTTTTTATAGGTTGGCAGCACTGCTTTAGCGGAGAGCTAAAAGACTCGTATCCAAGTCTCACGGTATTTTTTAAAATTGATTTCTGAACGAAGCTTTTTAAGTCAGATTTTTCCCAGTCGTTTGTGATTGGTCAATGTCACAAGTATTGAGTCATCAGTTCTTTGTTTACATTACTCGTTGAAGATTTTTTAAATTCACAACCGATTTTAGATAGTACAATTGTTTAAATAACTTATTTGGAAATGTTATTTTTAATTGCAAGACACTATTTAGTGAGTTACCTTTACGCACACTATTTCACTGCATATTAATAATCTTTTATATGAATAACAGGTCATTTGGTCAGAACACTGTGATCATCACATTTACACATATAGTCTTAAATCTTGAGATAACACTGTCACTAACGTATTATGGTGTACTGAGTATTTAAAACAGTATTAAAGGTACTTTTAATTATAGAAAAAAATTAAAATCAAATATAAATTTGCATATCGATGTTGACATTGGCTAGTGTTGCTATCCTTCCAAACATCGTTATTGAATGGTTTGATTTTGATATCAGTGGGTCAACCAGGATGTTCGGAGTAACAACCTCTACAATATGAAGTCTAGTTGTATATTAAACAACATCAAATTATTTCTACATATTATTGTGTGCAAATTTTACCTAAATGCCTAAATTTCAAAATACCTAGTAATGTGATATCAATGAAGTGTCTATGCGTATTTTTTCACTTTTCTGCAAACCAATTTCTTTTTCATGTAAGAACCTACACATTGTTAGGTAAACCGCACATTACGTCCGTGGAAACCACAATACAAGTGAATATAAGAAGGTTGACTTTGTAAAGGTTATTCGTATAAACAAATCGTCACTCGATGAATTCAGCACATAATTCTAGATGCGTAAAAAATTTTAACTGGTTCAAAAAAAATCTGCTGTGTCATAGAAAAGTGCAATAGGTACCTATGCGGTCAAAATGTACGGAAGGGCTAATTCTTTTAAATAACCTACGAAAAGTTTTTAATATAGGGGGGTTCAGAATCACGTACTGAATCCATGGTAACAGGTTGCGCGTTGATGATGTCACCCTGTAAAATTGCTCTGTCAGTTATATTAAACTAGCTTTTTTCATCCTCCCCCCATTCACCCTCTTAGTCGTAGAATTTCAAAAAACCCTTTCTTAATGGATACCTACTCTTCACAAAGAACACATCCTCCAAATTTCATGTCTCTGGGACCAGCGGTTTAGGCTGTGCGTTGATATATCAATCAGTCAGGGCTTTGAATTTTATATAATACTAGCTGACCCAGCAAACGTTGTTTTGCCATATAGATTATTTCTAGGATTTTTTTTTTACTTCGATAAAAAATATAGATAGTAGCCGATTTTCAGACCTACCCGATATGCACACAAAATTTCATGAGAATCGGTCAAGCCGTTTCGGAGGAGTATGGTATCTAACATTGTGAAACGAGAATTTTATATATAAGATTATTACTAGCAGCGCTCCACGGTTTCACTCGCGTAAGTTTCGATCCCGTGGGAATATCGGGATATAAAGTATCCTATATGTTAATCCAGGAAACAGTCTATCTATGTGCCAATTTTCATCCAAATCTGTTCAACGGTTTACGCGTGATTCAGAGTAACAAACATCCAAAAATCTTCACAAACTTTCACATTTATATTATTAGTAGGATATCGATAGATAGGGCCCAGGTTATACTGAAACTTCTGTTAACACCTCCTTCATCTGTCGGATACCCCCAAGGTAGTATCTGTCTGTCTCAAGTGGCTTACCCATAAGTCATAATGTCAGACTCAAGTAACTGTCAAGTTTCTATCAAGAATCGATTGCTAGCTCCTTTTACAACTTATCAGCTGGTTTATTGTTATGTAGGTACACTTCTTTTATTACGTAGGTATAGTTTTGGCCGTGACATCATTATTGGTGGAACGTGTCTTTATTTTGCTGTTCGTATTTTGTCGAGTGGTCTTTTAAAATCCAAAGATCACTTTCTGAACAGAACGAAACTGAACCATCACGCTTGGGTGAGCGACGCTGAATCGGATTAACTCGTCTCCTGTCGATCGATGACGTTGAATCGTATATTATACCTACTCGGCATCAGTCGTAAGTTTTCACTTGTCATAAGCACGCCCACTTTTTTTGGGGCTACCAACTAGGCCGTCTTTCTGCTCATAAATCATCTGTAATAACGGTAAAGTCGATGCTCTGCCATCCCAGACCATCCCAGATATAAAACTGAAATGTTTCTGTAACTACACCGGCATACATACCTTTTTAGACGACTCCGCCTTGGAGTGTAAATATGGTGCTGTTCTACAAACGATGGGACACTTAATATCATTTCCTGCGTGTCCTGTCAGCTGCACGTTACAGGAACTGGTGGACGCTGGTGATGGCGCCAAACAAGTAGCCGAATTCTAGGCCGAGTCCATTTAGATTTCCATCGACACGCTAAGAAGAAGAACAGGAACTCAACAACCCTTCTTGACAACGACGTCGTGTTAGTAGTTCTCAGTTATTGAGCAAAATATTTGTTCAAAATTACATCGTACTTCTGTTGCAATTTTGAACAAATATTTTGCTCAATAACTGAGATTAAAAAAACTGCAATCTTAATCGACTTTTGTTGCTGATCGTACCACCTACCTACTTCCCCTAACGAGGTCCTTGACAAAGAGCTCATTTACTAATACTTAAGCCTTTTCAGAATCTAACCTAAATTTTATAGGGAGAAATTATTAGTCCGTTGCAATAAAAATCAGCAAGGCTTTAAAAGTCACGTGTCCATTAGGTACAGACGCCAGCACATCAAGCTACCCGAAACTGTAAAATTTTCCCATTCAACTTTGAACCTTATGCTTTAGTTAGCGATAAAGTTGAAAATCTAATAAAGAAAGACGGATAGTAGCTTGATGTGCTGGCGTTTGTACATTTAATTACGAGAAAAATAAAAAAAGTGGTTATATTAATATGTACTTACTAGCTTATGCCCGCGACTTCGTTCGCGTGAAATTTCTTGTTTTAACATAAAATAGAGCATCGCATCGTCGCCGGCCAGCGCCATTACTTTCGTTTTCGCCTTTTCGGTTAGCAGTCTCTCTGACATTTTTTTGGTTTTCCTCTGCTCCTGAGGGCCGTAGCGTGATGTTACATAGCCTTCCTCAAAAAAAGCCTATTAAATGCAAGAAGAATTTTGGAAACCCGACCGGCAGTTCCAGACATTGGCGTGTTGAAACAAACAAACAAAAACTCGTCAGCTTTATCATTAGTAGGTATAGTGTAAGTACAGATAGTTATATCGATTTTTCTAATACCCATCACGCTATACAATAATACAAGTTCTTCATAGCAAGTACAGACGCCAGCACATGAAGTTACTAAAATCTGTCCAATTTCTTTAACAGATGTTCAACTTTATAGCTAAAGCATAAGGTTCAAAGTTGATTGGGAAAATTTGACAGTTTCGGGTAGCTTGATGTACTGGCGTCTGTACGTAAGGTAAGTGAGACGAGTAGTCGATAAGTTGCATAATCGTTAGGTAATGTCAATGACAGTTGAGACGATGAGAAAGGTAATGTTGCCTATTATGAGTATCAGACTGGACTTTGAGACTAGTGTCACTGGATAAAATAGACAGTAGGTTTTTTCCTATTTAACAAGGTTTTCTGAAAAGAATACCGTTTTACCTAAGACCAAATTGTGAAACGCCGTCAAGAGGATAGTCAAAAAACTGTGATCATCATTTCATCTTAGTTGTTACCCCTTTCTTTACCTTTTTAGGTTCTAGTTAATAGAAGAAATAATTATTTTGCTTTACAAAAATACTAAATGTAGGTACAGTCAGCAACAAAAGTCGATTAACACTCCAGTTTTTTTAATCTCAGTTATTGAGCAAAATATTAACACTTCAATTTTTTTTTTAATTTCAATTATTGAGCAAAATATTTGTTCAAAATTGCATTGTATTTCTGCTGCAATTTTGAACAAATATTTTGCTCATATTACTGAGATTAAAAAACTGAAGTGTTAATCGACTTTTGTTGCTGACCGTACATGTTTATCCGGTTGTTTCTTGTTTATGCTTATGTTAGGTATTGAAAGCTGACCCAAATATATTAGAATGATAATGTATGGCTTACCCAGCAATATCAAAACCGCATTATCTAAAGCTAGACTGACACTTGTGTGAAATTGGTCTTCTGCTATTTTCTGTAACATGGAATTCTTTATGATTTTTGACACCGACACTGTTTTCAATTCACGCACGTTTTATCTAGGGGTGGGCAGTTAGCCAGGTGGTCTCAATTCAAGGCTAAAACGCATAGGTAATTTATTTGCAAAATTATTCTTTGGTACGTTTCTTTTTCACAATTGAGCCGGTGTTGACTACTCTGTCAGAATTATGGTTTCATGTGTTTGAAGTTAGATATGATTTGTGTACTGCTACTAAAATCTTTGGCACTGGAATGACATTGCCAGGGTGAAATGTATTTAAAAAACAAGATGACTGCAGTTTCAAATTAGCCACGCATCAAAAGATTCTTGTACAACTATAAATCAGTTTCCCTCAACAGAGAGATTTTCCATCATCGCCACTTATGGCTGAAATCCCTACCGTCCAATTTTTAACATAGATAATAATGTCTTGTGGGATTTTCACACAAACTGAAAATTTTCGAAATAGGTACTGTCGAAGGTACGTGATTTTACGCGCATATTACATTAGCATAGAGATATTATAAAACTAAATTAAATGATAACTGTTATAGACTGACTGCAGATTACTTAGTATTGCTGATATCTCAACTAAACCTTCCTGTTGATAGATTTATTAATTAATGTTAATCTGCCATAGGAATTGTACAGCTGTACCTAAATTAATAAAAGGGTAATAATGGAGACTATGTTACTAAAGTTTCCATGTTTCATTTTTTTTTTAGGTCAGAGGTGACAGGGACAAAGTCGACGATGAAGTGAGCTTACCCAGAAGAAGCCTGTTCACTCTTACTTTGAAGAGATTCGGGAAAATACTAACATACTTTTTACATTCCATCATACTTTGACAACCGGAAGTATTAAATCTTGTTGCAGACTATGTTTTAGTATGGTTCGTTCAATAGCCAGGTGTGTGCACGACTTACAGAAGATCGCGGGGTAAACCTGTATGAGACTCGCATACCAGGGAAGCATGGCACAAAAGAGGAAAGGGCTATATTCAGCAGTGGGTGAGTTAAGGCTCCTACAAACAGGAGCGACACGCGATATAATCGCGCGGGACACAAAGGCACCGCTCGTTGCGCGACTTGCGGTGCCTTTGTGTCGCGTGTCGTGTCGCACCTGTTTGAAGGAACCTTCATGCTCCATCATGCACGACGTACGGACGGACGGACAACAAAGTAATCCTATAAGGGTTCCGTTTGTTCCTTTTGCGGTACGGAACCCGGAAAATTAAATATCATTATTCGCTGCTGAAACCAAGTAGGTATTTCTGTTGCGTGGGTGGATTATCCATTTTCTATCATATTTGTACCAATCGCTATTATGTGACACTCTCCGGTAAACACGTTTTCTTTAAACGAATCGAGTGATGACATAATAATGAGATGCATACAATGGACTGAGGAATAATAAGATTGTAAGTAGGCCTTGTTATCTCAATGAAAAACCTATTTGTCGATATTCCTAAACAGACTTATTTTGTCTAGAATACACAACAATATACGACAATGAATGAAAACACTGCATACAAGAGTATTTTGGAACTATCAAATATATCTGTAGCGGTATCTACAACGCTATCCTATGTCTTTCCCCGGGGTGTAATCTATCTCTATGCCAAATTTCATCGAAATCCGTTTAGTGGTTTAGGCGTGAAAAGGTGACATACAGACAGACAGTTACTTTCGAATTTATAATATTATAGTATGTATTGTTCGTCACAAAAAAATAGATCGAACACTACAAAATGTACAACGGGCGGCCTTATCGCTTTCGGCGATCTCTTCCAGGCAACCTTGGAATTAATTTCAGTCGAAGGATGTCCACTGATGGACATAGGCCTCCCCCAAGCGTCGAACCAACGAACGATCCTGTGCTTCTCGCATCCAGCGGACTCCCACCGCTTTCACGAGGTAATCGTATTACCACTCACTATACAACTCATTTACACCTAGCAGACAGGATTAATTATTTACTAGCTTTTACCTGAGGTTTCGCCCGCGTGGAGTTGGTAAATTATTCCACGAGAACTTACACTATTGGGATAAAAGGTATCCTTGTCCTAACCCATGTCATAGTCTACAATATAATATGTATGTGCCGAAATCTAAATCCATCATGTAACCTGCCAACAGAGTTACTTTCGCATTCACAATTTAGTATAGATTAAAGAATGCAATTACTGAAACATTGGAAGAATTAAAAAAAAATCAGCAATATGACATATTGATTTGTAACTTCTTATAAATAAAATGAAATAAAAAAGCCTCTACTTGTTGTTAGTTTTTAACTTAAGCGACAAAAAAATTGATAGTTGAAAATAGAGGAAAGAAAGCTAATTAACTTAAGCTAAATCTTATTTTCGGCATTTGGTTGGTCTCCCCTCATAACAGCTGGTAGATTCTTTAAAAATCTCACCGTGAAAACTTAGGTGAAGTGAGTTTGTTTTTACTAGGAATTGGCACTATTGAGCTCACTCCACCCTCACTTCACCCAAGTTTTCACCGTGAGATTTTTACAGAATCGACCGGCAGCTTGACTTTCGACAAAGGCCTCCTCTATGGCTTTCGACTTGTTTCTGTCCTTTGCGGTACTTAACCATTCTGGGACTGCTTCTTATCATCATCATCACCATTATCAGCCTATAATGTTCCCACTGCTGGAACACAGGCCTCCTTTCTGTGAGAGGGAGTGAGCCGTAATCCACCACGTGGGCCCAGTGCGGCTGCTTCCTATATGCACACCCAAATATTGATTTCTTTTCACCCCAAACTCTTACAATTCCTATAGTTTCACTATTAAGGGGCTTACATGACCTAAAGCGCGGTCACTGTCGGACTGCATAGAAAAGAAAGAGAAGCGCGATGACACAACGCTGGTAATTTATTGCAAAATATGAAGCAATTATTTAATTACAAAAAATATATTGTTTGGACTAAAAAAATAAAACACTAGTGTTTTAGTATATTGCTTTTAGAATAATCTGACAAAAATCAGAATGATCGTATGTATATTGTATGGTTTTATTGTAAAAAGAAAGTTTTTAGCGGTATCTTCATGATTTTTTTCTATCGTATCAAATTAGTCGTATTATGTTTTCAACACACTATCTATCTAGCATGTATCCTGAAGAATATCATATATTTTTCTGATTTTGTTTACTGTAGTCAATTATATACTTTTATTGTTTCTAAAACATGCGTTTTTTTGCGTTTAGGTCCTGTAAGCCCCTTAACTAATAGATACTAGTGAAACGGTTGGAGCTGTAAAAAGTGACACGTGCCGAAACGAGCCATTGATAGAACACTTTCTGACCGTCTGCACCTACTACCTAAAGACAAACAGCTCACAACTTGACTTCAGTTTTCACATCGGAATGGAAAATTAAAGCTTGTGATTGACTAGGAGTTGGGGTTATAGTAAACGACGAAATGCAACAGGTTTAAACTATAGGTATGCAGTTCTGTCCTATGTACAGACGCCAGCACATCAAGCTACCCGAAACTGTCAAATTTTCCCAATCAACTTTGAACCTTATGCTTTAGCG
Organism: Luperina nickerlii; assembly: GCA_963855955.1. Classification (NCBI taxonomy): domain Eukaryota; kingdom Metazoa; phylum Arthropoda; class Insecta; order Lepidoptera; family Noctuidae; genus Luperina; species Luperina nickerlii. The sequence goes on from OY979682.1 coordinate 7,980,363, forward strand.
ATAAAGTTGAAAATCTATTAAAGAAATTTGACAGATTGTAGAAACTTGATGTGCTGGCGCTGTACTTTCGAACATTTCGCCAAAGTCAAAGTCAAAATCAAATCATTTATGCACATAAAAGGCACTTTTTAACTTAAAAACAAGAAAATAGAATCCAATTTGGCAGGACAAGGCTTCTGAAATTTCTTAACTTATAACTGTCACGTGCATCTTTCTCAAATCTGTGTGGATACACAGATTATATCTTGAACTTGACCTTTGACCATTTGACAGAAAACTTCTGTTCTTATATTATTTGATATAATGTGTTGAATTTCAATCCTGGATATTTATTATGCACTTTTTTCCATTCCGTACCAAATTGAATTTGTAAACGAAACTTAAAAAAACGTTAGAAAAAGTATATGAAACTTTAATTTTTTGGAGCGAATAGTATAATAAAATTGAGTTGTTACCAATGGTTCTAAACCTTGACCTTCCCAGTTCTGAGTACCAGATGAATATATTTTTCCAGATTTTTGAAGTAGGTTAGGATAAATTCTATCGTTTACATAAACAGAGAAGCTTTAAAAAATGACAGAGATTTGTTTAGTTGAGGTAAGTTTCTCATTGCGTAACAGCTTAACAACATTCATTACGATATTTACGTTGTTGAGCTGACAAATTTCTCGAACATATGAAGCAATGAATTAGTAATATCCTTCAAATTAATTCAGATCGTGAATGATTGTGTGCAATTATATAAGATGCATGTCGCACCAGCCGGTTACCAACGCAATTAGAAAAGGGTTAGGCACATAAATTACTAAAACATACACATAACACATAACATCACGCCTTGTTTCCCCAAATGGTTAGACAGAGGTTTACCTACTTAGACTCGATTTAGCCAGGCCTTTAAAGACCTATTACATTACACGATTTCTCAGGCCCTGCCCGTAGGGCATAGATTGATATATGTATAGTTAAATGTTTAATTACCAAATAATTATTATGTAACTCAAATTTTAATAGGCTAATCAATAAAATAAAAATATATATTACTTATTTAATTTTACTAGCATATTTTTAAAATTGCTTATTGTAAATTTGTGTCCTAAATTTATTATAAGATTAAATTTTATACCTTTTGCTGTGCCCTACAGGGTCCATAATTGTACCTTAGCTTTAAGCCATTGTAACACCTCTACAACATTATGGAATGCAAAAAAATATGTGAATATGAATATGAAATTTCACAGGAAAAGTAACACTGGACAAGCCGGTCGATTCTGTAAAAATCTCACCGTGAAAACTTAGGTGAAGTGAGTTTGTTTTTGCTAGGAATTGACACTATTGACAGCTCACTCCACGCTCACTTCACCTGAGTTTTCACGGTGAGATGGTTACAGAATCGCACTGAAAGTAGTGTAATAAAAAACAGGAAGTCAGAGTCCCTAAACAGGGCGACCGAGTGGTCACGACCTCGTGCTTCACTGCCGCGATGTCGACCGTGTAGGGGACAGGGAAAGAGGTATAGCCAATTTATTGAAGCTTAGACAAAGTAAGCGCCATAATGCTAAACGTGCAAAGGTTTCAACGTTCGACTAACGACTGAAAGTGAGGTAGGGCAGGAAGCGATTAAAAAAATAAGAAAAACTTTATTGCTCAAAAGATTACAGAGATTTTACTTACATTGGCCCCAAACTAGGCAAGCCTGTATCTTGGCTTCTAGCGTAAGTGTAATAAGCGGCGCCCTAACTAGTAGGCAGGGTTCGAGAAATCGTGTAATGTACAGACGTCAGCACATCAAGCTACCCGAAACTGACAAATTTTCCCAGTCGACTTTGAACCTTATGCTTTAGCGATAAAGTTGAAAATTTATTAAAGAAATTTGACAGATTGTAGTAGCTTGATGTGCTGGCGTCTGTACGATCTTTAAGTCAAATGTAACCTGCAATGGGGGGCATGAGGGCTATTGCCATCAATCGGACACAAATCCTGGCTACTACTGAGAAATCATCAAAACAATACGTTTACTGCGGTTTAGATACTGTATGTAATACAAATTTCAATTGTCTTTTCCGTCATTGTGACGCTGATCATCAGCACGGAATACTAATCACTTGATTTCCAATGCAATTATCTCCGAATTTTATAGGGAAACCAATGACAAAACATTGTATGACATAGTAAAATCACTTTTGGGGTTTTCCTTGTTGACAATGTATACTCCAGAAATCGTGTGATGGATCTTGAAATGTGTCAACGTTAGACATGATATAATTTTTAATTAACTCGACGACAGTTGTCGTTTTATGTGTTGTGTGTTGCTTTGTGCCGTTGTCGTGAGTACCTTGTAAAATCATCATAATACTCGTATTGCTTTGTTTTACTAGTAACATAAAAACGAACAAATTTTTTTATGAACTCGACGACAGTAATTTACTGTATTTTTATGTGTTGTGTCGTTGTAAGTCGTTGTGAGTGTCGTCAAGGCACAGACGCCAGCACATCAAGCTACCCGAAACTGTCAAATTTTCCTAATCAACCTTGAACCTTATGCTGTAGCGATAAAGATGAAAATCTGTCAAAGAAAATTGACAGATTGTAGTAACTTGATGTGCTGGCGTCTGTATCTACCTACTTTAAAATCATCATAATAATGCATTTTTTTTAAACTGACTACATAAAAACGAACTCCTTTTTGTTTCTCTGTGCTAGAGTATGAATTTTTGGAAACATCCAGAAGGTAAGCATAATCAGACTGTAATTTTCTTACTTCTGGGATACAGTACAGGCCTCCTCTCTGTGAGGAGCGGGGCGTATTGGAATACCAAGACGCGGCCTAGTTGTTGGCCGGTTTGTGGATGTCACATGTCTTCGAATTTTTGGTCCGATTTATTTCGGCGTATTTAGAGCAAAATTTACACTAAGTAAACTGCCTGTATGGGTTATCGAACACACGACCACGACTCGTAAAGGCTCCTGCAAACAGGCGCGACGCGCGACGCGAATCGCGCGCGACACAAAGGCACCGCTCGTCGCGCGACTTGCGGTGCCTTTGTGTCGCGTGTCGCGTCGCGCCTGTGTGTACGAGCCTTAAGTCGGGTATGTTACGACTGAGCCACTACAAAAAGCATATTATTATATTGTGAAAAGAAGATCTCTGTCATAGACGCGAGTCGCTCGGATATATGCACACTTACATCAACTGATTCGACAATTACCGTCCATAAATTGTTGTCACGTCCGTCCTACTTAAACATCTTTTGTCTCTATCACACACTCGCATAGGACGTGATAATTATCATGCTCAGGACATTCCACTGATTTCATACTAACTTTCTATTGTCTGTATTGTTTTATTGATTGATATCAAATAAAATATCTACCTACTGTTTAGTAATAATGAGATAGCTCTAGCACGGTTTCTATTCTGTCTTATTATCTCGACGCCAGACTGTTATCAGGTGATCAGATTAAGGATTTTTAATTATGTATGTACATAAGTGCGGATTATAACGATACTTTGCCGGGAATCACATGAAACTCTTTCATCTAAACCACGTTCAAGTGCTGTCAGTGTCATTATTGTTTTGAAATATTGACAATGACAGCTCTTGAATGCAGCTTAGATGTGCTGAACGCGTTCAGTTTTATTGGCACTGACAAAGTCGTCTTAAGTTTCATGTGATTCAACAAACTGATGGTCTGTTGGAAAAAAGTGATTACTGCATCCTATGTGTATTACAAGAACCAAGCAATTGTTAAGCTGATGCTCGACACGTTCTCTTTACAAACAATGGCTGTGTTGCCAAATTTTTGCGGCTCCCATACCATTTTAAACCATAGATAGATAGAAAACTATATACGGCATGTCCTATAGAACCAAAAAATTCGAAGACATGAGACATCCACCAACCCGCACTGGACCCGCTTGGTGGATTTTGATTACGGCCCACTCCCTCTCATGACGAGGAGGCCTGGGTCCCAGCAGTGATAACGTTATAAGCTGAATGTGCATTATGAATATGACAATGTACACACGCCTGCACATCAAGCTACCCGAAACTGTCAAATTTTCCCAATCAACTTTGAACTTTATGATTCAGCAATAAAGTTGAAAATCTATTAAAGTAATTTGACAGATTGTAGTAGCTTGCTGTGCTGGCGTCTGTACCTACACCAACAAAATTACAGATATAAATGTAGACATTTTACAAAGGGTGATACAATGGGCAGTCTTATCGCTAAAAGTGATTTTTTAAAGACAACCTAACCACCACCATAACATGGGTAATGCCGCTGAACTGCTGAAAAAGGGCCTGATATGACAGTTCCTTTGACATTCCTAACTGTTCAAAGTCAAAGTCAAAGCATTTATTTCAAATAGGCACTAAAGGCATAAAAGGCACTTTTGAACGTCAGAAAATTATGACGAAAATCAGAAAATTATGATGATACGTTATGAAAAGGGGTTGGGCTCCGCTCGCCCCTTGGATCTTGCCCCTTACATTTAAAATGTTCCACTCGCCCCGTTTTTTATTAATTTGGTATAGTGATTCGCCCCTTACGAAGGGGCGAGTGGAAAATTGACATTTAAATAATTATTTTGGTGTATCGATTCGCCCCTTACGGCAATTCCTTTGAAATTTAACCAAAAAAGGTACAGTTAGACAGAAAAATAAACACATGAATAACGCTTTGTTTGATTACTTTTAACTATCTGTAATCTCACCTACTCGTGACACTTGTGATAGTTTTTGCTACCTAGCTTACCTAAATTATAACAAAAGAAACCTTTTTTATGGGTGCAATAAACAAAAGGTTTGTTAAAATATGTTACCCGTTGAGAGAGTCGTATAATGCTTTCTCTTTCTAAGTTCGTATTATAATGTGGAAGGGATGCGTTTTACGATATTTGCTAAACCTTAGTTTAGTACTTATCTCAAAGTGTAACTAAGTAGGTGAATTATTCTTGCGTATTGTGAGTGGAATTCCTGATTGGAAGTAAAGGTAAGTTTTTATTACAACCGAATTTCCATTTTTTAGTTAAATTAAATTTGTAAATTAGGTTTTAAGCTAACGCCTTATATTCTATTATTTGTGTTTGGCTACTAATTCTGATTGAGTAAAATAAATTCGAGAGTCGGCAGACTATGGTTTAGTCTGCCGACTCTAGAATTATAAGTAGCATCATTTTAATCATTCGATTACGATGATACCTTTGAAAAAATAGATAGAATTAGTGACGCTTATGTCGACGCCATTTTGTTTACAATTGATGCTTTTAATATTTGTTGCAATTATTTTGTGAATTTTACAAACTGACATGCAGCGCTGTTTCAAAGTTAAGGATGAACTATTTACGATATTTCCTTAATTTGTTCTTAAAATGTTAAAATGGAAAAAATACCTAAGTTGTAATTAACTTAACTACATTGTCTATAAAAAAAACTCATATTTTGTATAAACAATAAAAGTTATATTTTCAGTTATTTTTTTAGTCATGTAAGTGTTGATTCCTTAACTTTGATCTGTGATTTACCAAAAAGTGTAATAAAGTTTAATTGTTAAACATTGAAATGATTATGTACGTGATTAGATTCCAAATTACACTTTTTAACTCCATATGCAGTTTTATTTCAATCTTCACCATTAAATCCCAAGAGACACTATTGAAGTTTTAACAAATAAAAACTATTTTACAAAAATAAAACAACCGACTTCCAAAAAACACTACAAAATGAAAAATAACTTTAATTTCGGAAGTCGGTGTCGTTGGTTCTGTATTTTCGTTTTTTGACACCAACTTCCGAAATTAAAGTTATTTTTCACTTTGTAGTGTTTTTTTGTTGTTTTGTTTTTGTAAAAAGTTTTTATTCTTCACTTTTTAGTTGTACCTACCTACCCCAAACAAATTCATATAACACTACTTGATATGTGAAATGTGAATATCAGTGACAGAAAGCTGTTTAACACATCTGCCTACCCCTTTAAAGGGTACAGGCGTGATGTTATGTTGTGTAATTGCGTAAACAATGCATACATATGCTATAGCAGCAATCGCGGTTGATTTACTGGCATTTATTGAAGAGTTCCGTTATCTGTCTCCGAAGCTCATCATCAGATCTTTACGAAATTTAAATGGGACCATTTCGGAATAAACCTCTTTAGAACAAAAAAAAATTGCAAATCCGTCTATATACGAGGGAGTTATGTCCGAACATACATAAAAAAATATAAACATCCGAATTGAGAACCTCCTCCTTTTTTGAAGTCGGTTAAAAATATTTGTTTCAAAATTTCAAAAACTTACGAGTGCTGACTGTACTTTTAGTTTACTAACAATCGGGGGCGATTTGGGGTATCTAATATTCAAGGGGGCGAGTAGGTACACTTAGGCAATTAGGGGCAAGATCCAAGGGGCGAGCGGAGCCCAACCCAAACTAGGCCCATTATAGACCCTATGTATTTAACAGTAACAATTTTCCTTCTTCTTCGTGTCGCTGGCACGGCTCTTCTCAGATCTTGTTGGTCCAAAACTTTACCACTTCCACGGCGTCGTCGGTGGCAGCGCAGAGGTCACTTTGGCTGCATGTTTTGGACACAGAGGGCAGGATAGTGGGTGGAGTATAGTTTGTGACACAGCTCCACATCAACACCCTGCTGCCGTTCCGTCGAGGTAGCCCAAATTTAACAGGGTGGAGTTACATCTTCCCACTTGTTAAGTAAACATAAAAAAACCAGTAAACATTACAGACACTTGACACCAAAATAACCCACAATTCGACTACGGCCTTGAAAAACACCTCAAACACTTACGGCCTAATTAACTCACCCATCCGTAAAACACGAAACACGTAGTAAATATTTATTATGTTCATTTAGTCACGTCTCTCACTGCATACGAATGTCCGACTGGACAAACAAAAGAAAAACGTCGTAGATTTCCACTGGCGAGACATAAAATTTAACAAGGGCCACGAGTGGACGGTAAATGGGCTATTTTTAAAGGCAATTGCATAGGTGTATTGAACTTTGTTAGGGTATAGGGATCGGGTTTGGATATGACAGGTCTATTTCTAGACGTTTTTTTATCCTCATATTGTAAATAGGTACTCTAAGGGGCTGGTGACAGCCGCATAGGACGATCGATCAGGTTAAGCTACGCTTGCCGCGATTGGTTAGTGGATGGGTGACCATCTTTACATACCAAGACCCGTCCGTGCCTCGGAAAGCACGTTAAGCCGTTGGTCTCGGCTGTCATTAATGGATCCTTGACAGTCGTAACGGGTCGTCAAAAGCCCGAAAGTCTGACTGAAAGATATATAATTTGAGTAAAAAATGTAGCTGGGAAAAGAGAGAATTTTATGGAATCTACAAAATTAAGGCCCTATGGTACATACTTTAGATCTATGTATTTTAATCATCATCTCATCATCTGCCTGGCCTTTTCCCAACTGTGTTGGGGTCGGCTTCCAGTCTAACCGGATGCAGCTGAATACCAGTATTTTACACGGAGTGACTGCCTATCTGACCTCCACAATCCAGTTACTTGTTAATACAATACCCCTTGGTAAGACTGGTTGTCAGATTTTCGGGCTTCTGACGACCCGTAACGAGTGTCAAAGATCCACGAATGACAGCCGGGACCAACGGCTTAACGTGCTTTCCGAGGCACGGAGGGAAATAAAGATAGATTTGTATGTAAAGATGGTCACCCATCCACAGACCAACCGCGGCAAGCGTAGCTTTACCTGATCGATCGACCCATGCGGCTGTTATTACTTAGCCCCTCTATACTCAAGATATAAGGATGATATTACAAAAAAAAAAACATGAAACCAATGTGTTTAGTTTCAAGCAAGATGTCTCATTTTTAGATCAGTCATTTTATAAATGGTGTACTATAATCAATAGTATTCTGTTTCGTTAATAGTGCAAAACATTTTTCTATCCATGTAGGTATAATGTTACAAAGTTGGCAATAAAATTCAATGGTATTCTTTGTAAACCCAGACATATTGGCAGCATTTTATTTTTAAACCGGTCAGACAGCAGACTGGATCCGTTTTTTTACGTTTTTATTTGTAGTAAAACATAATCGGTTGGCTTATTTTAATCTATAAGAGACATCTATCTATCCATCAATATAAGTCTACATATCACACTAATATTATAAAGGCGAAAGTTTGTGAGTATGTGTTTGTTTGTTACATCTTCACGCTCAAACGGCTGGACCAATTTTGATAAAATTTTGTATCGAGGTAGCTGACACCCTGGATTAACATATACTTTGTATCTCGATATTCCCACGGGATTGACACTTATGCGTTTGAAACCGCGGGGCGCAGCTAGTCATATTATAAATTAAAGTTGCTTTTCGTGTCTGTCTGTGTGACCGCGTCGTTCTACTAAACTAAGCAACTGATTTTGCTGTTAGTTTCACCACCATTTAGACAATTTATTTCAGAAGGTTTGTGTGAAAATTTATATAAAACAAATAAATTTAATAATAATATACATAAGTATATATTTTTTTATTGTTTAATATTGGGTGGGACCTATGAAATTGGCGTTTTTTTCTCACAAATAAAGAACCTTGTCACTTCTATTATTTAAAATATTCATCAATTGCTTGATAGTCTATCGGATTATGAGCATCATAGACAACTACCAATAGTAAAAAAACCCCTATATAAGTTTTCTAAACATAAAAAATACCATAAAAATTACTCCTTTTTGTTAGTAGAAATGACCGCTATGTATTTGTTTCAACTTAGCCAAAACTTAGCATAATTACGTTATCTTAGTTTTTAAACATTAGCGCATAAAAGTTTTAAAACATTAGTGTTCATGGTTGTTAAATAAATTAAGAAAATGTTAGTAGGTATGAAAAATGCAACTTCATTAAAATTCTCCATACAAAACGCTGATTTCGTAGGTGGGGACCTAATATTAAGCTTGCATGCAAATAGCAAAGAAATCTAAATATTTTGTCGAGTCGTAAAAACCTGGCTGGAGACCAAAGACTATATATAACCACTTTATTCTCTTTGCTGGAGACATGTAAATAATTAAGTACTTTATTAGTAGTTTTATTTATCATTTCTAAAGTGAAATATCGTCACGTTAGAAATTATAAACACGCAAAATGTATGATTGAACTTGGTGTTGTCAGCCAGACATTTACAAATACAATATCAGAATTCATCGGTAGACATTTTTATCTTATCTCGATAGTAATAAATATTAATCCGCTATTTTGCAGTCAAAACTGACGCATCTATGTCAAAAAGACGACTGGGGAATAACCTGAAGAAGATAGGCAGCTGCGTTGACCGTGAAAGTACGACCACTTATCTGGATCATGGACATTGAATCCCATCACTAAAATTTCTTTAAAGTATGTGCCACTCGATGCCAACCACGCAGGAGATGGCGGGGCGAGCTGGATAGGTTCTGTCAAAACTGGAAGGAGGACGGGTGGGCTTGCGAATGATAGAAGAAGTGAAGGGAGGCCTTTGTTTGGAGTGGGACACCGTAGGCTATTAAAAATAATAATAAAAAAGTGCCATTCGTGGAATGAAAATATTGCTCTAAGTGAAATGTGCATGTGCACAGTTGCTAAACGAAGCAAAAGAAGAATGTAAATATCGTATCAAGTGGCATTCTGTGGTGACACCACTCACTCACTCATACCTTCTTCCCATCGGTGTAGGCACCCTGATGGAAAGAATGTGAGTGAGACAGGGACGGGTGTGTGTGTGCGTGTGTGTGTGGGGGTGAGTTTATATATGTGAGGGTGTGTACAAACACACGGTGGCAGGAACAGCGACGCGCAAACTGTAAAGGCTCCTTCAAACAGGCGCGACGCGCGACGCGAAACGCGTGCGACTCAAAGGCGCCGCTCGTTGCGCGACTTGCGGTGCCTTTGTGTCGCGCGCGATTTTATCGCATGTCGCGCCTGTTTGAAGGAGCCTTAACGATGAATTCAACACATGATTTTAAACACCCTAGGCGTAGAAAGAATGATGGGCGTTTTGGCTGGTATGTCCAATAAAAAACACTTAAACATCAAATGAAAGTTTAAATCATAAGCATTAATATTCATTATGAGCAGAAGGCTGTGAAATACCGGGTTAAAGACATATAAGACCTGCAAGTACCATGTAAACGTATTAAGGCTCCTTCAAACAGGTGCGACACGACACGCGACACAAAGGCACCGCAAGTCGCGCAACGAGCGGTGCCTTTGTTTAGCGCGCGATTATATCGCGTGTCGCGCCTGTTTCTCCTACAAACAGGCGCGACACGCGATATTTATGACGCTAATATTCACTGTAACTGTAATAATATTAGTTATTGACTGACATTGAGGGGGCTTATGGTTAAGTAATAACAGCCGCGCGGGTCGATCGATCAGGTTAAGCTGCGCTTGCCGCGGTTGGCCCCTGGATGGGTGACCATTTTTACATACCAAGACCTCTCCGTGCCTCGGAGATAAAATGTTTTGTTACAGTAATTGTCGGTTATAAGCAATAAGTTGACATGCATTAGAACCTAGAACATCAGGTCAAGCTCCATACAAAAATGCCCATTATTCTCTATAGTCGTTAATCAAAAAAAATCAAGTGTCTCAATACCTATGTGGTCAAAATTTTTGTCCAGAATCATATACCTATTGAATTCACGGTAACAAGTTGCGCGACTATGTCCCTCCTCGCTATAAACTCAATACCGTGTTCAGTATATTCGGAAAACCGATCATAATAACGGAATATTTTCTGCGAATCACCTTAACTTGAGCTACGGATTTAAAAAATATTGATAACTTGATAAATTTATGTTACGTAAGTGTAAAATACATAATTATAATGTATTTAGTGTTTTTCCTTAAGGATTAAAATGTTATCTTTTGTAATATTATTGACATAATATACAAACGATAAAGATTAATCATTAAAAAGTTCCATTACGATTTGTTTTTTTTTTAATTGATAAGGTAACGGAATGGTGGAGGAGCACGTTGCTAAATACTAACCACAGGTCGATCGATCAGGTTAAGCTACGCTTGCCGCGTTTGGTCTATGGATGGATGACCATCTTTACATACCGTGACCCCTCCGTGCCTCGGAAAGCACGTTAAGCCATTGGTCCCGGCAGTCATTCGTAGATCTTTGATAGTCGTTACGGGTCGTCAGAATCCCGAAAGTCTGACAACCAGTCTCACTAAGGGGTATCGTATTATCCAGTAACTGGGTTGTGGAGGTCAGATAGGCAGTCGCTCCGTGTAAAATACTGGTATTCAGCTGCATCCGGTTAGACTGGAATTCGACCCCAACATAGTTGGGAAAAGGCTAGGCAGATGATGAAGGTAGCGGAAAGGTAGCGAATATTTCTCTCTTTGTGAGATGGAGTGGGCCGTAATCTACCACGCGGGACCAGTTCAGGTTCGGTGGATGGCACATGTCTTCGAAGTTTTGGTTCTAGGGCTTGCCGATTTCCTAGCGATGTTGTCCTTCACAGGTTTGTGAGCAGTGGTGATGAAACTAAATACACAAAGTATGTACAATGCGTGCCACGTAAGAAGAGACTTGACCCCGCCTCCCCTGCCTCTTTCCGCCGCCCCTATGACGTCCGGTCCCGTCCCGCACTCAGACCTCATACCGCTAAAGATACCTAAAATCGTGTACTGCGCATGTCAAACCACGTGGTGTGTCAAGTCTCTTCTTACGTGGCACGCATTGTAAAGTGCCTGACTGGATTCGAACTCGCTACCTACAACTCGTCTCAGTAGCAGCTCGGAGTTTGGATTTGTGCCCGGGGTCCATACCACTGGGTCGCGGGATTGTCCGAAAAGGTTACCGCTGGCCCGGAACATAAAGTGCTAAGGAAGGAACACGGGTGGGTTTTAGTCAGTAAGAGTCTGACACTTCCGTCCGCTCCACCCAGAACGGGAGGGGTCATTTGATGATTTTCCATCCGCAAAAAAAAAAACTACTGCTATCTATATTATCTGACGTATGGCATACTGCACTGGATTCAATATAACAAGAAAAAGCAAGAACATGACAGAAAATGGTAGTGATGACGATCAATCATAAATGAGCGGATGCAGAGATAAAACAATAATTCCATCGAAGTGAAATAAGGCAATATCTCCTCTAAACAACCACACAGGAAATTCATCCATTATGTAATATTTAAATAAATATTTCTATTCCAATCCTAGCATAGGAACAGTCGTACATATGTGAAGAAAACGTGATCTCATAATTATTCACCACAAACATAGAATAATCTATGCAGATCGAGACACAAACTTATAGAGCCACCAGCATAGACTGACACCCGGTAGAAAACGGAACGAGCATTGATGACTATGATAATTGTCAGACTTTTGGGCTTCTGACGTCGCATCACAACTGTCAAAGATCTACGAATGTCAGCTGGGATCAACGGCTTAACGTGTTTTCCGAGGCACGAAAAAGTCTCGATATGTAATAATCACCCATTCACGAACCAACCGCGACAGGCTTCCCCGTGCGGCTGTTATCAGTTAGCCACGACCCTCTCACCTTGAAAGGCTCAAGTCACATTGATACTTGCGAGGTTCAAATCTATAGCACAGTGCGTGCCACGTAAGAAGAAACTTGACACACCACGTGGTCTGACATGCGCAAAACACGATTTTATGTATCTTTAGCGGTATGAGGTCTGAGTGCGGGATGGGACCGGACGTCATAGGGGCGGCGGAAAGAGGCGGGGGAGGCGGGGTCAAGTCTCTTCTTACGTGGCACGCACTGTACTCGACGACCAGATCCTAGACTATCTTTATCTTTTTCTTACGCGTTTCGTTGATACTTGAATTATGTTGCTGAAATATTTTAGTTCAGGTAGTAAGTAGCAACGCCTAATGAGGGCTGATGTCCTCTGTGGTACAGTTCTAAGACCTATCAGAACATTATAATTATATGCTAAACCTCCGCATACCGAAAGACGTCGCGTTGGAAGGCCTCCCAAAAGGTGCACCGATGACCTTGTGAACACCACAGGAATCCGCTGAATGCGAGAAGCACAGAACGGGTAGAAGTGGCGATGTTTGGGGAGACCTCCGACCTCCTCCATCCGAAAAACATCCAACAGTGGACGTCTTTTGGATAAAATCGTCGTCTGACTGCACTCCAAACATCACGTTTAACTTTATTAATATTAAAATCACGGTCTATATGCCGCGGTGACCTTGGCCGTTACACAGGAGAACACGTCAAACGGGATGGAGAAAATGTTGAGCCGGAATTTAGTATAATGTATGGGCTGTGGTATAGGTTTGACCGACGTTTGTCGGGATTTTAAAGGTGACTTCAATATTATAATTCTGTTTGTCGTCAAAATCATAGGGGCTATAAACAGGATACGGCATACTCAATGATATGCTATTAAAATGATTGCATATTAAATGATGATGATCCGTCTCGCTTCTTCGCCGAAAAAAGACAACTTATAGGAGTATTTTGCATTTTTTTATTATTTTTTTTTTATTTTGCTCGTTCGAATGAACGGGTCACTCGATTGAAGGTTAATTTTTCTGTTCGATTATTCTATGTATATTTATAGGTGAGTGAAAAATGCCCTAGTACTGAAATCCAATATCGTTGGATCGGTTCACTAATGAATTCATTTTTCACTTACGAATTCATTTTGTGTTCAGACTTTCCATTCGAGTGAAATGCCGAATGAAAAAATGAACGAAAAGTGAAGCTTCTGATATGGGCTTTACCTAACTGCCAATTAGGACTAACTGCGAATAAATAACAATTACCTAGTGCCAACTATGGATAATTAGGTACCAACTACATTATTCCAAATCACCTTTTTACGTTCCGTACCCAAAGGGTAAAAACGGGACCCTATTACTAAGACTCCACTGTCCGTCTGTCTGTCCGTCTGTCACCAGGCTGTATCTCAAAAACCGTGATAGCAAGACAGTTGAAATTTTCACAGATGATGTACTTCTGTTGCCGCTATAACACCAAATACTAAAAACAAGATAAAATAAATATTTAAGGGTCCCATACAACAAACGTGTTTTTTTAGCGTTTTCGCCTTGTGGTACGGAACCCTTCGTGTGCGAGTCTGACTCGCACTTGGCCAGTTTTTTCGGATACCTGAAGTCGATTCAACAATGTCAAACCAAACTCATATTTAAAGCAACTTCAAACTGCATTTGTCCTCACCCCACATCCCGACCTCATCTAGCCCCGTTCTATATAAAACTAACTGCAAATTACAAAACTACTGCAAGCCACCCTAGGCAATCATCGACTGGGTCATTTTTCTAGCAGTAATCATAACTTTTCCCCTCCCTAGGGCGTGGGCAGTGCATTTAGATACACGTGCTCAGGTCAAGTCAATGAACTGTGCTCTTCTTTTGTTTACACGTGTGTTTCAAGGCTTCAAATGGGTGGGTGAGCTTGTGTTGATACGAAGCCAATAAATAATATGCGAGGGTGTTATAGCTATTTTTCATGGCATTTATTTTAAGGAAACTTAAAAAGGCAAAGGTGGCAGAATGGATTTGGAAGGTAGAGAATTCCTTTTGGAGAGGTATACAGGGTGTGAAAAACCCTTCACGAAGCCGGCATCTACGCAGTATGTAGGTACAGACGCCAGCACATCAAGCTACTACAATCTGTCAAATTTCTTTAATGGATTTTCAACTTTATCGCTAGACCATAAGGTTCAAAGTTGATTAGGAAAATTGGGTCTGTACATCAAACTAAGTAACTTTGTGCCAAAATAATTATAAATGATTTTATTTTTGACCGACTTCAAAAAAGGAGGAGGTTCTCAATTCGGATGTTTATATATATTTTTTTTATGTGTGTTCGGGCATAATTGTAAGTAGGTTTGTATAAAGACTTTTACACGTCAATCGTGTTTTTTTTAAACTAGATGATTTCGGCGTATTCTATCTGACTACTCTGAGAAGAAAGGCCGAAACAAACTCAGAGGTCACAGTCTCTTTTAAAGTCCAGACAAAATCTTGGTCAGGTTATAGCAAGACCATGTAGATTGATGTCTGAGATAGTCTTTTGAGGAAAGAACCACACATTGAGAGGACCTGTCCAGTCAGTGCACGCATTTGTCGGAAATCGTGCAGCTCAAATCAAGACTTAACGAGCTCAACGATTCGACGAACAATACCAAAGAAAGGACATTTGGGTAGGCCACATAAATTACTTAAACTGCCAGACCATGGAGAGAATAATAAAAAAATCTAAAATGAATAAAATAAATGACCCACATCGTCTTCACATTCACAACAAATAAAATAACATAAAGGCTCGTGCACACAGGCGCGACGCGACACGCGACACAAAGGCACCGCAAGTCGCGCAAGAGCGGTGCCTTTGTGTTGCATGTCGCGTCACGCCTGTGTGTACGAGCCTTAATGTAACAAGGTAAGCAAATGTCATTTTTTATTAAAAAAATCATTCAAAATGCAGAAATTGGAAGCAGATATCCCAAGCCTTTTGATTAAATAAATTCAACAATTTGAATTTATTAAGGCTTAGATCTTGAACGTGGCTTGGTAGTTTATTATAAAAGCGTATACATATATTGGCATCTGAACGAGCCAACTATTTTGTGTTTGTTTTGAAATTGCTGGGAAACTACTTTTATTTTTGATGTGAGAATTCGCTGCTTACGGTAGCGCGCAATGTAACGTTCGCAAAACATTGTGCTTATGGGTGCATGCAACAGTGCAGGAATCGTGGGAGTATTTAATGTTAATTTATAGCATGTAAAACTTGTTTTCGATAAAAAAAAAAGTTGGAACTTTGGCCTTTAATAATATCATGTCCGTAACCACCCAGGTGTTGGTTACAAAAACCGGTCAACAAGTGGTAATCAGACTCGCGCACCGAGGGTTCCGTACAAATTTGTAGGCACAAATGTACGATTTTCGGATTTTGTCCTTCGCTTGTGCTACATGACATTGCTTCTTGCCAAACATGTTTCTAGGTCAACGGAAACTACCCTATAGACTTTGATTCCCTTGCGAGTGTCAAAATGTGCGGCATAAACGGAACATAAACGCCCTTTTCCTTTGATTGCGTTGACTTAGAAGTTTGATTTTTTCACTGCTTCAAGGGATTGCAGTCCAGCGTATTTGATATTAATTTCAACTTGATAACTCCACGCGTTCCTTAGAAAAAGAGTCTTGACAGACGGACAACGAAATGATCTTATAAGGATCCCGTATTTCCTTTTGAGATACGGAACCCTAAAAGTGACCAAAATAACGGGAAAAAACAAGTAAATCTCGGCTCGCTTTGCTAGGGATATTTTTACACCCGTTATAAGTTAACCAGAATACTGTGCTTAATAGGCTGGAATATAAAATTCTTAGATGAGGAAGCAATAAAATGTGATTACTTTTTTGATTCGTAGATTTGAATCAAATAATTGTCCCAATTTATGTAGGATTATTATTATTATTTATTATATATTCAGATAACAGAGATCCATTGGGTTAGTAACAATAGTCTTAACCTATGTTAGTACTCAACTAATAACACCGACAATGTACAGGTGACATAAGTGACCTCACCAACGGGCTGTCATGTCTCCCGGCTATAGCGCGTAGGATACTGTTGGGGCTGCCACGGAGTCTGTTTAGCAGCGAGGCCGCTCTCTTACGCCGGTACAGCATTGAAGCAATCAGTACAAACACATCACACACACATCATACACCACACACACACACACACACACATCACACATCGGATTAAAAACATTACTTACTGATAAATAAAACAATATTATCCTACAGGGTGGCATGGACATCGACGCGCAACCTAGGCTGTTACCATGCATTCAGTACTTCAGGGGGTCCATTCTGAACGCCCTGCGTTGAACATTTTCGTTGGTTATAAAAAAAAATACATTTTTACCGTGTAAATTGTACTTTTCTATGAAACAGAAGATTTTTTTTGATAACCGACAAAAATGTGTACAATGCGTGCCACGAAAGAAGAGACTTGACCCCACCTCCTCCGCTCTTTCCGCCGCCTCTATGACGTCCGGTCCCGTCCCGCACTCAGACCTCATACCGCTAAAGATACCTAAAATCGTGTACTGCGCATGTCAAATCACGTGGTGTGTCAAGTCTCTTCTTTCGTGGCACGCATTGTACGCTAGGGCGTCTAGAATCATGAGCTAAAATTATGGCTACAGTTTGCACGTCACCATGTTTATTTACATAAATAAGCCGTATTTAACCAGCCGTATTTAGCCGTATTTTAGTTAGCCGTATTTAAGAGACTCGTGAAGGAACATTACTTGTTGTTGTGATTTTGTTTTCGTAGCTGCAATAATCTATAGTTATCATTTATTTTCGTTGTTTATATGTATATTTAGTATGTATTTATTTATGTATCTATTATACAGCATTATATACAGTATGTTAACTAACAGAGGGCGTTCCCGTTAACCCGCAATAGTATAGCATCCATACATGCTAAAAAAAATATTACCATTCGAAAATAAAATGTTTTTATTTTTTTATATTAAAATATTCACTAAAAATCGTAAATTGATACGTTAAAGAAACACTCTGTACACGCGTACTTGAAGGACAGCAATGTCGGAATTTATTTAATTACATAAATTAGAATTAATTAAATAAATAGAGTATCAATTTACGATTTTTAGTGAATATTTTAATATAAAAAAATATAAAAACATTTTATTTTCGAATGGTAATATTTTTTTTAGCATGTATGGATGCTATACTATTGCGGGTTAACGGGAACGCCCTCTGTTAGTTAACATACTGTATATCTACTAGCGACCCGTCCCGGCTTCGCACGGGTGCAATGCTGATACTAAATACACTACAGAAAAACTGTGAACATTGTATATAAAAACATAGCGGCCTGCTCCGGCTTTTTTATAGGCACGCTCTTGCCGCACCGGGCGGCCGGCCGGTACCGCCGCAAACGCTACGTCCCGCAATTTTTAAATCTGTAATATCTTCGAAAATTTTCACTTAAATCATACGGTGTAAAGGGCCATATAGATCTATATTAAATGAACAATGTATTCAAGGTATTTAATTGGTTAAGGATTAATGCTGTATTGGTTAAAATCGCTTCGAAAATTAGCCATTATTTGTCGTAAAAAGTAAATGACAAAAAAAAGTTATTGTGGGTTATCCATAAGAGATAGACATATACCATCACGGACTTTTCTGTAGACCTTTTCAATGTGTACAATACTTAGTACATTATTTTGATAAAACTCGTAGGGTTCAGCCTGCGTTTGCAATGTAAGCGGAAAAAATGTAATTATTTACGACATCACATTAGAAACCTCAAAAATAACAGTACTTCTCCACTCCGCAGGGCTCAATATTGGGGCCATTCCTATTTTTAGTATATATTAATGATTTACCACATTTACTGAAAAACCGACCACAAATGGTGTTATTTGCTGATGACACATCATTGATTTTTAAAGTAAGCAGACGTGCACAGGAGCTTGACGACGTAAATAACGCTATGCTTGTGGTCCATAATTGGTTTACTGTAAATAATTTGGTATTAAATGAGAAAAAAACTAAATGCATTAGATTCGCTTTACCGAATGTTAGAGGTAGTGAATGTCATGTTGTATTGAATAAGGAGATACTTGAATTCGTAGAAAATACGGTTTTCCTGGGGATCACGCTTGACTCAAAGCTACAGTGGGGTCCGCACTTAACATCACTTGCAGGGCGGCTAAGTTCAGCCGCTTACGCTGTTTGGAAAATTCGCCAATTAACAGACGTGGATACCGCGAGACTGGTCTATTTTAGTTACTTCCATAGCATCATGTCTTACGGTATTTTGCTGTGGGGACGGGCTGCAGATATTGAGTCAATTTTCATTCTGCAAAAGCGGGCTGTCAGAGCCATCTACAAGCTCAGCAGACGCGATTCTCTACGGGAACTGTTTAAAAAAATTAACATCATGACGGTTCCTTGTCAATATATATATGAAAACATTATGTACGTTCGAAAAAATCTACATCTTTTTAGTAAGATAAGTGACAGGCATAATTTTAACACTAGAAATAGGGACAAATTAGATCAACCGCGTTTCAGATTGTCTAAAGTAAAAACTTCTTTTATGGGTTACTGTATAAAATGTTATAATAAAATACCACTCGATATTCTTCAACTAAATGAGAAGAAATTTAAAACATGTATTAAACGCACACTATGTAGACAAGCATATTATAAGTTGGATGATTATATCGATGATAAAAATGCTTGGCTTAATGCTGGTCCTGCTCCACAGGCACTTGAGCTCACTAGTTAAAATTTCAATAATTGGAAGAGGTGCTTCCCTTTTTCTTTTTTCTTTGTGTTTCTGACATTAAGAACATAATTCTTTTTTTTTTTTTTGTTTTATTCAATAGTCTTTTAATTGTTGAATACTTCGTTATTAAATAATATCTCTTCCTATTTGGTAGTAAAATTCTATTAATCTCTTAAATAAATTACAAACTATAGTGTTGTATAATTTAGAAGCATTTTTAAATTTTGTAAATGTAAGAACCATGTTTTCGTTTACTATGATTTTTTTCATGTTGACTTGAAAGAGCATGGCGGTTGAGAACATGTCATGCTCACTTAAATGTCTCATCGATGGTGGCGCGTGTGTTGGATCATTCGGTTCCCTACAAAATGGTTGAGCTAGATGGTGCTGATCCACGCGTGATGTTCGTGAACGGGCGCCGTCGGTTGAGACTGGTCATTTCTTAACTGCCAAGGCTTATTTTTAATCTCATATTTTGAAATGTTTCTTCATTTGTTTTTTTTTTTTTTACATTGTTCTCGCATATAGAAGCAACAATAATTATGTACCCACGATTTGTAATATCTTGATTTAAAAGAGTGTCCATGGAGTTTCTTGCCCGTTCTTCTCCATAGAGATCTACGTTTTGGAATGGGCATCTAGCTTCAACTTTCTGACTGACTGACGGACTATTTTAATTTTAATTTTGACAATTCAAAAGTGCCTGTACAAGGTTTAATTGAAATAAATGCTTTGAGTTTGAGTTTGAGTTTGACTATTTAATGGATGTTATTATACATATAAACCTTCCTCTTGAATCACTCTATCTATTAAAACCGCATCAAAATCCGTTGCGTAGTTTCAAAGATTTAAGCATACAAAGGGACATAGGGACAGAGAAAGCGACTTTGTTTTATACTATGTAGTGATGTATATATTATAGTATATTATGTTGCACCACTGACAGTGACAACCCCATTTCATATATCCACGCAATCACTGTCCATTCCAAGGTTGCCTGGAAGAGATCGCAGAAAGCGATAAGGCCGCCCATTGTATGTTTTGTATTCATAATCATATTTTTTTGTTATGTATTTTCTGGTGTACAATAAAGTATATATAAATAAATAAATAAACCAAACGTAAGTAATCATGTTGAAGTAAATAGACATGTCCTTTTATTGCCGAAATATCCGTCAGCAAATAGGCAATTTCCTGCCTTTCCCCATATTTACGTAACCTGGTAGGAAGAGATTTAAACACAATAGGTATTATTATATAGGTAGCTTTAGACTTTGGTTTCTAGGAAAGCGATTACGTCATATTTTATCGTCCGTCATGAAAATCTGTCATTTACACCAGTTTTTGACATTAAGTCAAACCCCGCTGCCCAAAGATTTAAATCGCTAGATTTGCTCTCACTTTACTTAGTTAAACGAAAAAGTACTCGTACTGAGAAGATCGAGCTCACACACCTTATTAAATAGGTAATGTTTCCTTTACAATCAGATCAAGTCACTGCGTCATTGTGTATCAGAGGTGTCAAAAGGAAACAGAAACGCTACTATCTTTTGATGCGGTAGGGCGAATCTAACGATTTAAATCATTGCCGCTGCCATCATTTTTCTCTACGGCCGTTAAGTGCGGTCAGCTTTTGAGAAACCATAGCTTTAAAGGACTGAACCATTTAATAGTCCAGCTCATCTTGTACTGCAGAAATTCAGGAAACGGGAGAAATCGCTCCCCCCACCGAATAATATGGTAATCGATAAATCAAAATTTTACAGGAAAAATAAAAAACTGTTTTATGCGTATATCTCGGCACGGGTAGATCGTAAGGTAGACATTTAAACGTCAAAACAAAGCTAATTTTTATACAATCTAATTTATATTATGATTTTTTTGTAATACTTTAATAAAATTAAGTTATTCACAAAAATAATGTTACTGAAATTAAATGGCAAAAGTATAGTATGCAACGCATCATTACCATATTATTCGCGTGTAAACGCAACAATATCGTAGTCAATATTAATGCATTATAGTATTATTCGTTGTAATACAGTGTCAAAAAACCTAACGGCAATATGATATTACGATATTATTCGTGTGAAATCCAAGCGATAGTGTATAATGTAATATTACATTACAGTAATATTCGTCGATGTGTGGTGTCAAAAGATTAACAGTAATATAATGTTGCAAATACATGTTTTATTAAATAATCCAGTACTTATTATTTGATTTGGCAGAAAAATAACAATAATAGAGGAAGTTGATATTAATACTGGATAATTTTATTTATAATAGCGTTTTATTAAAATTTATGAAATAAAACAAAGGTTTTATTATTTATCATAATCAGTCCTTTTATTTATTAATTCGCTGTGCCCGCGACTTCGTCAGCGTGGAATAGTGACTTTTCGGGCAGCATATTTTGAATTACATATACCGTCGTTTGGGTAGCTAAAAATTTACTTTACAGTAATGCTTCTCTGTATACGATATTTGACGTATGGCCATCGGGGATGAAAGCATACAGGCTCCTAGGATTGCTAACCCGTGACAGAGCCACATACAACTGAGCGTGCGAGAAACAGCTGATACTTAGATCTACACCTACAACTTTCAGCGTCTGACCTTGGCTTTATTAATTGTCATCGCAAAACATAGGCTGACTGGAAACTGGACTCGTTTAAAACTAAATGGAAAATTGTTTGGAATGAGAGGAATCCGAGGAATGAAAACACTTTTACCTTTTCCACACCTTGTT
The DNA here is from genome assembly GCA_963855955.1 of Luperina nickerlii. Classification (NCBI taxonomy): domain Eukaryota; kingdom Metazoa; phylum Arthropoda; class Insecta; order Lepidoptera; family Noctuidae; genus Luperina; species Luperina nickerlii. The sequence continues at coordinate 8,002,473 of OY979682.1, forward strand.
AAAATCTCTGCTTCTATCAGATTTCTTTGTAAATTGGTCACTTTTAACCTGGTGCCATTGCTAAGTTTTGGGGAGCTTAAATTTCTAAGAAGCATTATCGGTACGCCTACTTTTAATTTTATTTTATGTGCTGGTAGTCCAGGAGCATTGAGGGATTCTAAAAATTCTACTGGGTAGCTTGTAGATTTTCCTTCTTACATGACTCTGTTAATGGAGATATACTCAACATAATCCCCCGGAACATAGCTCAAAATTTCAGCGTTTATTGTTGCTGCTTGGTCGTTTCGTGGCGTCAAAATAGCTCTTTCGCAAAGCCAGAAATTTTCGCAAGTTGGTATTTGCGTTGCGTTTCCATACACAGATGATATGAGGTCTCGCATTGATGAAACTATGTTGCATAGGTTTTCATTAAGAACAACTTTTCCTTGTTCCTGCGGTAACACACCGTTACCAATCTCAAGTAGCAAATCTGAAAATTCTTGAGCATTTTCGTTGCCTCTAATTTGCGCACGCATATTTAATGTCAAATGCAAAGGTATAATGTAATGCCACAGTCGAGAACTCTTTAGGCAGGCTCTAACTTCAACAGCCCTTGTTCCACGTGGTATTACAGGGAGAGTCTGACGAAAATCGCCACAAAAAACATAGTAATGCCATCCATGGGTTGATCATTTTGCTTGACATCACGCAACGTTCTGTCTACTGCTTCTACTGCTTTTCGATTGGCCATTGTGGACTCATCCCATATAATAAGGCTACAATCACGAAGAACCTTAGCTTTATCGCTGTTTCTTGAAATATTACAAACAGGGCTTTCTGTGCGGTCTAAATCGATCGGAATTTTGAACATTGTATGAGCAGTTTTCCCACCTGGCAACAATGTGGCTGCTATGCCTGATGAAGCGACAGCAAGCGCGATTTTACCTTGGCTTCGTACCTTCGCCAAAATAACTTTCGTAAGAAATGTTTTACCCGTTCCACCGGGTGCATCTACAAATAGCATTTCTTCCAAAGTACTATCAACGCTCACCAGATCAAATATCAAACGCTGTTCATCAGTTAGCCTCGAAAGTGCGCGTCCATGTACGTACTCTGATAGTATACCTTAAAAATGTCCGCCGTGATTCTTTAAATTGACATAACTTTATTATTTATGAACCGATTGACATGAAATAAACACTAAATGTTAAGTGAAGCTTACTACAATATATTAGTGAAAACCGCATCTAAATCGAATAAGCCGTTTCTATTATATTGTAAACAAAAATAATACACAAACATAATTGTTTTATACTTTACGTGGAAAAAGGCATGCATTTCTTACGCGAATATAATGGTAATCGTCGCTTACCAAAAAAGTTAACGATTGCATGATCTGTAATAACATGTTATGGTATTATTCGTGCAAAAAGTTTGTTTAGATTTTAAGGGAATAATGTTGTTATATTCATTACGGTACCATTGAAATTATTGTACTTTTATAAATATACATAGAAAAAATACAAAAAAAAATACAAGATGATAATTAATGCTTTAGACACCGAATATGCAATAAAACGAAAACTGTCGTAGTACCACATTACCATGTTATTCGGTGGGGGGAGCGAAATATTGATATCATCATCATCGCCCATAGGATTCTACTGCTGGACATAGACAGGCCTCGTCAACTTTTTATTAAAGCTATAGAGGTATGAGGAAGAAGGTGTCAAGTTCACTCATCCTACACAGAAAAGGGGGATCCTCCAAACAGATGGCTGTTATGTCTGATGGGCTACTGCCGGCGTTTGATATTGGGATGTTGTATATATGCTAGATATACAACGTCCCGATTGCTATATGATTTTGCGTGCCGTCAGTGAGAGGCGTATATAGTTATCATATAGCGATGGAGATGCTGCCACAAAGTGAAACCTTTAGGCGCGTTGGGCGTTTTTTGGTAAGAGAAAATTGTATGGGTTCGTGTCACCGTCTTGATGTCCCCATGATTGCCTATGTTTTTTTTTATTATTCAAGACGACCCGTTTAATAGCCTCTTTCCAAGGGCTTCCCAAAATACCGTGTGATGTTGCTTTCAGTGATTATTTAGAGTTTAGGAGTAAACCTGGCTCTTTTCAACATTTGTTTCATCATTTTTTTGACAATGTTTATTCCAGATTTTGGTTAAAAAAGAAGAAAGAGAGTCTCACAAAGACTTCCCAGTAGTTTTAGAAGCTATTGTCTCATTTATTTCTTATCTCTAAATCTATATAAGGCTCCTACAAACAGGCGCGACACGCGATACAATCGCGCGATACAGTTGCGCGACTTGCAGTGCCTTTGTGTCGCGTGTCGTGTCGCGCCTGTTTGAAGGAGCCTATAGTGTATAGGATTTATTCATTCATTTAGTCATTTCAATTCGAATCGAAAATATTTTAAAGAACTTATATTGACCATAATAATTATATAATAATTATGGTCAATATAAGTTCATTAAAATATTTTCAAACAAAAAACACGTACACATGTACGTGTTTCGAAAATCCCACGCAGGAAATCTCGCTAACAAAGGTCAAAGCTCTCAGAATTTTCTCCACAATTGACCGTCCTATATTTCTGCTTACCAAACTTTAGTTATTAGCTCAATGGTTGGTAAAATTTACTTTATATGGTCACAGCGAGCTTGTAATAAAATTGTATTGGCCGACGACGCCACAACTTATCGTCACCGTACTTAGGCACACGACGCACTGTAGTTTATGATTTCAGTCGAAATAGAATTTTTATTTTAGTTAGAAACTTTCACTAGGCGTCCTGCCCTACATTTGAGGTCCTTAACTTAGAAGGGGACTGGCCTTACACGACCCTCCGACCCTTGTTTGTAATGAAAATTACGTGTTTTCTCGCACTGTTCAAAAAGTATTTTGTTGTGAACTTTTCCAATTTATTTATGAACTAGCTTCTGCCCGCGACTACGTCCACGTAAGATTTCACCCTCCCCCATTCACCCTCTTAGGGGTGGCATTTCGAAAAACCCTTTCTTAGTATACCTACTCTTCACAAAGAACACCCTCCAAATTGCATGTCTCTAAGACCAGCGGTTTAAGCTGTGTTGATACCTATATTGTCAGTCAGGAGTTTGAATTTTTTGAATTTTCTTTGTTTTTTTTTCCTTTGATTTTTTTTTCTTTGAATTTTATGTAGGTAAATATCTATGTATATAAAATTCAAAGAAAAAAATCATGTTACGTAATTACCCCGCTGATTATCTAACAAGCGGGGTAATTACGTAACATAACACACTACTGACCTACTATTAATGTGTTACGTAATTACCCCACTGATAGTACCCATTCCTAAATGGGTCTCATTTTGACAGTACAACACAATTCATTGCGTTATTTACGTTGTTGAGCAGACACATTTTCCAACATATGAAGCAATGGATTAGCAATATCCTTCAAAATGATTCAGATTGTGATTAATAGTGTGTTACGTAATTAGGGTGCAGGTTGTACAGACGCCAGCACATCAAGCTACTACAATCTGTCAAATTTCTTTAATAGATTTTCAACTTTATCTCTAAAGCATAAGGTTCAAATTTGATTGGGAAAATTTGTCACTTTCGGGTTGCTTGATGTACTGGCGTCTGTACAAGAATAGATTGGACAGTGACCTCCGAACATCTACATGAACATCAACAACCAACTCCCTGTATCTTGGTAGTTTTTTAAATTTTAAATAAGTCCCACCAACCCGTTAGGTATATGTCTGCAGCAAATTATTAACCAGACATATATCAAGATTATTATTATGAATGAACGCAAGCATATTGTGAAGTGTTTAAATTCCGTAATGGCAGAGTCAAAGATAATGTTACTGCATACCAAATAGCATAAAGTTCATAGACAGGAAACGCGTTACACTCGTGTAAAATTAAATGCCGATACTTAGTGATTCTGGGGGTCTTAATTCTATCTAATTCCATCAACGAAGATACGGGTCCCATCTGAAAAACACATCGTGAATTCGTGAGTAGTCGCGGGCTCCAAACTAATCTTATGCCTGTAGGTAATACGGACTAGGGCACGCCCGTAACTTCAGCTGGAATAACGGATTTCAGGCTTAGTGAGTAAACCTTTAGAACGTTAGCGGAATCTTAGCCTAGTTTAAATGACTGTAATATAAATAAAAACAAATGACGGTCGCAGATGCTGTCAAACGGCACGTGATTAACCTCAATTTGGACTCTGAAACACCTCATTGTTTTGTGTTTTTTTTTATTATCACTCAGATTGGGCAATTTGCACCAGAATATCACCTGTTTTCTTTATTTGTCAGAAAATTAAGCTCTGCTTGAACTTAAAAGGGACAGTCCAGGAGAGTTTTACCTTTCTTGCCTCCTTTACAGAAAGTTTAACAGTGATTATTATCCAGTTTCCATCAGATAGACCAGAGCGGTGTAGTAGCGCAATACACAAACAGTAGCGATGCCTTTCATTTTGAAAATTCAACAACCTTCATTGCATTATTTACGTTACTGAGCAGACAAACTAACAAACATATGAAGCAATGAATTAGCAATTTCCTTCAAAAGGATTCAGATTATGATTGATAATGTGTTACGCAATAAACGAAAAAAAAATCTAGACAGCGTAGAGATTTGTCGTCGATTATCAAAAAAAAAAATCTGCTGCTTCATAGAAAAGTGCTATACCTACACGATAAAAAATTTCTACGCTATAAAGAAAGAAAGAAAGAAAAAGTATTTATTGCGACTCGTACAGGAAGATCACAAACTAAACTAAATACAGCAAAATAAAAAACCAAGTTATATATAAAAAAGTAACAAAAGGAAAATGAAACAGAAAGTCCTATACGAGGCCAAAAGGCTCCTATCTCAGCATGATGCTACGACATTTAAAAATTAATGTTGCAGCGCTGGTATTCTGATAGGGCCCGCTGTGATGTCACGGGCAGTTACAGAAATGGTGTCTCATGAGAATCATATGCTGAATTCATAGTAACAGTTTGCGCACCAGTTAATTTTTTTCCTGTATAGTATGCAGTAGTCAGTTTTCCATTATAATTCTTCAAATTGTTCAATCCAATCTAGACCTTATTCCCACACAGTCCAGTTGCAACCACATCCGTTTAGTACCTATAAAAACGCCATAAAGTGGATCGTTACACGTGGAGGATATTCACGTGAAGATCTAAACGAGAATCGGTTCGCCCTCCTTAGTAATATCGATGATACTATTATATTAATATGGTATATGAAAAACATCGGTTTGTACACGTGTATTGATAATCGATGTAATTAGTAAGAATTTGGTATACGAAAACAATTTTCGTCCTTTTTTTTCTTTTTTGTTGGCATCTCGCATTTAAACCTAGAACGTGGGCTCTTTCACTAGATATTCCTGTGGTGGCTTAATAAATTGAGGTCCTCAACCAAAATATAAACAGACATAGTTAACGACTACTCGCGAACGGCACTCCTGAGGCTACTCAGCTTAGGGCATCGCTGGTAGGACAGCAAAGGGCTGGCTGGAGCGGATTGAGATTATTTTGAGACAAATAAATAAGACTTAAAGCCTAGGACTAGCCTGCCCCGGTGTGGGCGCGTTCACTGCGGCGGCGAGCCGCCCATTATTTGAACGCGCCCCAGAAGGTGATAGCCACAAGGCTGATCCGGGGCTACCGCACGATCTCGGGCGAGGCGGCAAGCCTCCTTGCCGGACTGCCGCCATGGGATCTGGAGGCGATAGTCCTCGCGCGCCTGTATGAGTGGCGCGCGGAGGCACTACGCCGGGGGGAAACTCCGCTTCCGCAGCAAATCGCGGCGGAGCGGACGGACCTCCGGCGCGATCTCATGGCGGCATGGAAAGAGCGACTGTCGCAACCCAGCGCAGGGCACGCCACGATAGCGGCGGTAAGACCCCTCTTTGAGGAGTGGTTAGAGAGGCGTCACGGCGCCCTCACCTACCGCCTGACGCAGGTCCTCACCGGACACGGAAGTTTCGGGAGGTTCCTGCACATAATCAGGCGGGAGGAAACGCCCGGGTGTCACCATTGCCAGGATCGCCCAGAGGACACGGTGGAGCACACGGTGGAGGTCTGCCCCGCTTGGGCGGAGCACCGCCGTGTCCTCGTTGAGGCGATCGGCAGCGGCGGCGACCTCTCGCGTCAGGGCCTGGTTCGAGCCATGGTCCGGGGCGAGAGGGAGTGGGGGGCAGTCGCCTCCTTCTGCGAAGCAGTCATGCTAGCGAAGGAGGCGGCGGGATGGATGAGGGAGAGAGCCTCCCGTCCCAGCCGCCGCGGGAGACGCTCCGGGCGTCGGGAGCCGCGTGACGACTCCCGGCCACCGTAGGCGCGGGCCTGCGGGCGGAGAGTAATGGGTAGCTCACCGTCCGATCAGGACCAGGCCCGTGCCGGACGGCGCGTACGTGTTCCACGCGCGCCTCAAAGAGATGTCAGCAACAATGGAAGGGGCCCGTCAGGGCCGAAGCCTGCCGGGTCAGCGGGATTGTCCGAAAGGGTTACCGCTGGCCCGGAACATAAAGGGCGAAGGAAGGAACACGGGTGGGTTTTAGTCAGTAAGAGTCTGACACTCCCTTCCGCTCCACCCAGAGCGGGAGGAGTCATTTGATGATTTCCCATCCTGAAAAAAAAAAAAAAAAAAAAAGCCTAGGACTTTTTGGTCAACTGGACCCACTCGAACTGGACCCACGGGATCACTCAACCTAATCACATTTTGAATAGGTCGACTGGACACAATGCCCAATTTCAACATGAGTACAGTCACGGAGTAAAGCCGAACCTTCTAGTTTAATTTCTATGACTTAAAATATACTATTATAATATTATTCAATTAGGTATTTACACTTAAGAGTCGACGAAGAGTGTCATTAGTGGTCGACCGACATATGTAGTTTTGGAAACTGATATAACATAAAGGGTGGCAGTGACATTGACGCACAAACTGAAACCATTAATTCAGCACAATCATGATTCTAGACCCCCAGCGTAGAAATTTGTTGTCGGTAATAAAACATTGCAGAAAAAAAAAATTGCCTCCTTCCTGCAACTGTTTCTATTGTTATAATCCTGCTAGTACACAGAACCTACTTAATTTATATACCATTTTATAGATAATTTAATGGAGATTAACTCTGTAAGTACTTTTCAAAAATTTATTTAATGCAGTAGAAACGAATAAAACATCAAAATATTTCTAAAAAAATTCCCGCCATTCAAGTGTGAAACCTGAAAACCTTGTAGCTTGCGAAAAAATCAATTAATTAAGTCAGTGCAGTGGGGTTTAGAATCATGTACCAAATCCATGGTGACAGGTTGCGCATTGATGTCCCACCACCCTGTACTTATTGCATAGTTTTTTAGTCTTCGTTTATCATTTTAATTCTCGTAATACAGTTTTATACTAGTACGAGGGGATAGGGCGAATCAGACTATAGACAACCAAACCATCTTTTCATTGTACCATTTCACATCCAACGATCTGTCTATTTGTGTTTATTATTGAGTTACTCTGTATGGTTGTCTCAAATTTGTGAATATATATTATTATTATTATTATTTTAATAATAATAACAAACCATTTTTTTTTATTACCGTCAAAAGTTGCCCGTATCATGCCGGCGCTGATTTGCTGGATTTGTTTTATCCTCTACAGATCATTTTTCTTATTAGTTAATTTTGTTTATATATTGTATCTATGTGTTAGTATTTATTGTTCTATTTTGTAGTAATTTCCTAGCTATTTATCCCGTATGTTGCTGTTTTGTCTCTGCATAAGGCATTCACCAACATTTAAACCACCGGTTAGGTATTTAAACAGCTGCAGTATAGCACTGATTAAATATTTAATCAGTTGATTTAAATGTTGGTGAACACAAGCTGGTTGACTGGTAGAAAATACCAAAGGCATTACGTCCGCCCTTGCACAGAATTTTTTTTTTTACTTGTTCGTATAGTTTTCATAAATAATTTTGAGCGTTTTTTCAGCCTGCCTTTAAGCCCGGACAGGAATAAAGTAATGTGGAAATAAGCTATATAAAACACTTTCTGTATCAATATAACCTATGTAATAATTCGGAATTTCAGACGTAGCACTTGAGAAATTAGTCACCCTTTTAACAATGTCCACTAATTTATTCGTAGTTCATGGTGAGTAAAGCATTCAAAGAGAAATAAATAATCTATGGTAGTAGACAAACAACTAGATTTACTTAAAACTGTGTTCTTTTAGAAACTTCTAGTCTTCAGTAACAGTACCGTGTTCCTAAGAAACCTCCAGGCTTCAGCTATCGTCTTAATTAATATTCACGTTTTCCACAACGTGTTAATTCATGTGCCTAGATCCAGTGCCAAATTCTGTAAATTTGTATAACTAGATTTCAACGTATTTTACTGCTTTAGCCGCTAATTTGTCACGGAGCTAAAGTTCTGGACACACCTTTTCAGCTATTTATATCATCATCGTCATGATCATCATTTCAGCCGAAAGACGTCCACTGCTGGACATAGGCCTCCCCCAAACACCTCCACTTCGAACGGTTCTGTGCTTCTCTCATCCAACGGGTTTCTGCGGCCTTCAGAAGGCTATTTATATAAACTATAAGTATTTCTCATCAACGGTTTTCATTAGTTTGTAACTAGTCAAACCTTTCCCTGTTCAAGAATTATTAATTAACTGTATATTTCACTCGACTTCGACTATAATTTATCTGGATATTCCCATACTTTTACATTGTCATACATTATCACGTTTTTTTTTTGTTAATTTTGCCACAAGACTGTCAAAGTCAGATTGCAAAAAACTGGACAGTAGTAAAACAGAAAGCATAACCTGAAAAATAAATTAATTTAAATAGATATGAATATCAATATACATATTATATCTATAAGAATGCAATAAACCAATAATAACAACAACAACAAGTAAAAACAACAGCAACAACAACAATTAGTATGGAAAGCTAAAATATCAAAAGATTTGCACCAATCCAACCGTCGCTCGTTGCCGCTTTGGCGCCAGATCTCCACAATTTTACCTCGAAGTACACTTTGATTGACGTAAAACATATCTATCATCTGCATCTGTCCACAAGTCTAATGACATTCCTCATGAATGCCGTCACCAGACGCTCCTCGAACCGCGGTAATGCGAAAATTTCCTATATCTTTAGACCATGAAATGTCTTTAATTTCAAAATAGACCATATGTTTTTGCACGAGGCTGTAATGTGACATTAGATGAATGGTATCAAATTCATCTTACAGTCGTGACGACCGTATTAGACACATTTCAGCTTACATCCTAGAAATGATTTCTAGGATGTGAGCTGAAATGTATCTAATCTGAAGTTCCTTTCTAAATTTTGTTTTGTTGTAGTAAACAAACTGACAAGCCATCTTATAGTATGGTTACCGTGACCTATTAGCGATTCTTCATCAACACTATTATACTTCACCAACAAGATATGTCACCAACCCTATTAACAAAGTTGAAAAGTGTCATGTTACTGTAATTGCACCGCTGCTTATTCGATACCTATCAATGAACCTCCTCCTCCTCCTGTTTGTTCCTGTCCTGTGGATTTTGTATTTTGTGTTTCACGAACTGTGTCCAAATAAACGTTATCCTTTCTTTCATTATTTTTTCAACTTTTGTGTTCTTTGATATGATCAACTATTACAAGAATTAAAACTTCGAATACTGTTTTAACACAGTTCACTTTTAAGCCCAGTCGAAAAACGTTTCTGAATTTAATTTTGCTAAAACTGTGTCCTTGCAGTGTAAGGTCAGTCAACCTACACTGCTGGAACATGCTGATTGACAGATTGGCTTTTCTGTGTTATAAATCTACATCGGTCCGATCGAGCTTTGAATGAAACATAAATATTTGATTCAATGCTCGATGTTATTTTTGTGATAGATTGCAGCAATAATTAGTGTTTTTCTCATATATAATACAGAAAGGACTTACGTTTGACCTTGAAAGTCGTTGGAAAGCTCCAAATAAGGGAATACAAAGTGAGACAAAGTACACCTATTGTCCTCAAATACAAAACTAGGTGTATACCCTTTGAACCGTTTTCAAAAGAAGGTATTCAGGGTGGCAAGTACATCCACTCGCAAACTGTAGGTAACCATGAATTCAGCAGAATTCTAGACCCCCTATCGTAGGAGGTTATCAAATAAAAAATCTGCTGATTTATAGAAAAGTGCAATACCTGCGTGGTCAAAATGTACTACACAACTAACTTTTTTTTAATATTGACGAAAAATTTCAACGCAGTTGTGTTCAGAATCATGTACTGGATCCATGATAACAGGCTGCGCGTCAATATCCGTGCCACCCTGTATGTAGAAAAACCACCCTGTATGAATAAAAATAATTACCTAAATTAGCAGTTGTCAATACCAAGGATTGAGCTGAAGACCTTAAAAGGGAAAAATACAGTCGAGAGGTGTCGGGGGATACCCAGTAGGAACGAAGATCCTTTCGCTTCCTTATACTTAGCGAATGAGAACTAGACCTAAAAAAGTGTAACATTTTGATCGGATCCAAAAATACAATAGACGAATGCTTTGTTGTATTTGGAATGTGAACCTTAAAAAACCAGAATTTCAGAAACTCCGATCCAGTTTATTCATTCATTCGAATGGAAACTAAAACCGCGTGAAAAACGAGTTTTAGTTTATTCAATGCCAAAACACACATAGTAATGAATGGCGAGGAGAACACGAGAACCCAATATTTCAGTCTACGACGCATTTACTTGGCAAGCAGCGCAGATAGGCAAATACATCAAAACTTCAGGTCTTCCTACTCATGAGATATTAGTACTTTCTAAAACTGGGTCAATTATGGTGTAAGAGGTCTTTTCAGGTAATGATAAAATTTAAAAAAAATCTGCTAAGTGCGTGTCGGACCACGCAGAATTAAGGGTTCCGTAGATGGGATGAATTTATCCCAAGAACAAAGTTAACAATGGAATTGAAAAACATGTTCTCCCATGTATTCCAACTGCAATTGTAAGTTTGTACGCTCAATATTGAAAGATTTACTATGTTATTTAAAGACTATAGACTTCTTGTAGGTTTTTCTGTTATCTGTTAGCAAAGAACTAATCTCTGTATTTTTTGCAACATTATAGGCTCAGTAGTTTCGGAGATAAGGGGAAAACGTTAAACGAAAACAGTGGATACAACATGTAAAATACATGTTTTATGCCTTGGTGTAAACACAGTGGTGGTGGTGGGAGCGTTGGTGTGCTGGTGTTAGACTGGAAGCTGACCCCAACATAGTCGGGAAAAGGCTAGGCAGATGATGATGCAGGGTAATAGGTACCTACCGCCAAGCTTTTTGTCGAATGATCTAGTCGCCAATTCTCTATGACTTCAGGGTACTAAAAACTAAAACAAACTGATGCTACATTTTGTTATGTTCATATAAGGTACTCGCGTTAGACAATGTGGCGTCAAGACTGTTTCCTTCAAGCATCCGCGGTGATTCACTCGATATAAATGACTGCCGCACGGGAGGTGGTCAGGAAATGAACTTCAGAAATGATTTTAGAACATTGTAACGTTTTATCAACTTGGTTTATTTTGTACCGTCATTTAGTTATGAGAACAAACTGTTCAATACTTATTTTTACCCGACTACGCCAAAGTCAAAAGGAAGGGTTATAATTTTAGCAGTCTATGTATGTATATGTGTTTATTATAGAATATTCCCGCGTTTTATAATTTTTGGGTGCTCTTAAAGAGCTCCCATGAGTGACAATATTTAACTCACGAATAATGGTGTTTAAAATAACGTACAGCGCACAGTTAGTCCTACACCCAACCTTACTGACTGGCTAATCTAGGGTCTACTCCCTAGGTCCATCAACGAAGATACGGGCCCGTCCGAAAGGAGCCGATCTGTCAAAAAATGTTAAATTTATAAATTTTTCGCATATATCAGGAGTAGGGACAACTGTCAAATTGTATTGTCATTCAAACTTATTTCGGGGCCCAATCTAATCATATGTCCCTAAGCGATTCGGAGTAGTAAACGCCCGTAACTTCGGCTGATACCACGGATTTTGTGCTACCATAGCATTAGATTTTCTTTATTTTTAATCAAATTAAAATAATAATCAATCTTAGCACTTTTTAAACCTTTAGTTGAAACGTGGACAATGGTGTGGTTTGTTAAATCTTAGTTTAAGTATTTCACTGTATTTTGTAGCATGTAACTATTTTTTGTCCCTAATAATTAAATAAATAATTTATTGGTTTGCAAACATGGGTATTTAGTACATTTGTGTTTTGTTATAAGAAGTCCTCCATGTTTTACCGTCACATGGGCTTGCAAATCATAATTTATTGTTGAATAAATTATACTTTAAAAAATATTATAATTTTAAATAACAATTAGAAGAATGAAATAATACAAAATAAAAATTAATGTCAAATCTTTTGAATTACAGTAAAAATATCACAATAATACAATAATGGCAAGGTTACAGTTATATGTAAATCGGATTACCGAGCTGACGAGTGTGTTTACTCGTATCCACGGGCAGCAGAAAGCGGGGTTTAATGAATGAGGCAAAGCATTAATTTTGACAAACTATTATTTTCGTTATTAATTATCGACACTTTCATAAAAATTAACAAAACTTTATAAAAATCAAGACAAAGAGGTATGTGAAATTGCGAGCGTACGACCAGCGCCACGGACCGAGTCAAAGTGCCTCCCTACAACGCGCGCCGGCTGCTTTATAAAGGCACCGGTCGCCCCACTACCCCCACTTTGCTACAACAAGCGATACCACTACCGGCGCTGACGTCACTCGCAAGCCCACACGGACTAAGTAGTCCCCTCTTCTGTTGAGCGACAATAAAATCTAAATCAGTGTTTACGATACAAATAATTTGATCAACCAAATTCACTACACAAATTAAATAAAAGAACGCAGAATAATAATATTCGCGCGTTCATATTATGACCGCGCCGTCACGGCCATCCTGCGCCTTCACACGACCTCGTGTGTCTCGTCATCTGAACTTTCTGCAAAGAATAAAATTATGGTAAGTAGTACACTCAAGCTCGGCCATTCTGACCCCTTTTATAAAATATCACACAGAACAGTTGTCACACAGACTGATCGTCACACAGACTGATCGTCACACAGACTGATCGTCACACAGACTGATCGTCACACAGACTGATCGTCACACAGACTGATCGTCACACAGACTGATCGTCACACAGACTGCTCGTCACACAGACTGATCGTCACACAGACTATTTGTCACACAGACTATTTGTCACACAGACCATTTGTCACACAGACTATTTGTCACACAGACTATTTGTCACACAGACCATTTGTCACACAGACCATTTGTCACACAGACCATTTGTCACACAGACTATTTGTCACACAGACTATTTGTCACACAGACAAGATCTACTGCGCTCCCCTAAAGCGCTCGATCGAACCAGCACTCCATCCGAAGGGTCGCGACGAGGGCTATCCCGACACCCATACGAACTATCCCGACGCTTACGTGAACTTTGAGAGTACTCCGATCTATCACGACGACGCCTAGGAGATCTACTACGCGATTGACGATAATGTTCACGACGCCTTTTGCAAACATTACGACCGCTATGTGAATCGTTTTCCCGAGAATTACGCCTAGGTATATTCTCACGCGGCGTGCATCTACGACTCGACATGGTTATGACTATAGGCAACATAAATGACCACTACGTGAACAACAAACTAACCGCGAAATAAAGAATTAACACGTGGCGAATCACGTTTAAATGCACAGAAACTAATTACGGACAAAATCAAAAACACGTGGTGAAAAATTTTAAACAGTCTCAAAAACACTCTTTTGAACACGCCTATTTCTACCTCTATTACGAGTGGGAGGTAGCTCTTTCGGACATGATTCAAAAGCTTTTTCGCACGACACAGAAAAAAAAGATAGGCAATGGAGCCTATCCCACTTCTGAAATCGGATTACCGAGCTGACGAGTGTGTTTACTCGTATCCACGGGCAGCAGAAAGCGGGGTTTAATGAATGAGGCAAAGCATTAATTTTGACAAACTATTATTTTCGTTATTAATTATCGACACTTTCATAAAAATTAACAAAACTTTATAAAAATCAAGACAAAGAGGTATGTGAAATTGCGAGCGTACGACCAGCGCCACGGACCGAGTCAAAGTGCCTCCCTACAACGCGCGCCGGCTGCTTTATAAAGGCACCGGTCGCCCCACTACCCCCACTTTGCTACAACAAGCGATACCACTACCGGCGCTGACGTCACTCGCAAGCCCACACGGACTAAGTAGTCCCCTCTTCTGTTGAGCGACAATAAAATCTAAATCAGTGTTTACGATACAAATAATTTGATCAACCAAATTCACTACACAAATTAAATAAAAGAACGCAGAATAATAATATTCGCGCGTTCATATTATGACCGCGCCGTCATGTATATAAAAAAATGTTAATCGCTTCTTGCTTAACACTTTCAGATACGAAAGAAAACAAAGTTCATTCCTTTCGATGGCATCTGAAAGATGCTTGTAAATGTTTAACTTAGGTACTTAAGTCTAATGATATTTTCCATTCACCCTTGAAATTCACTTGACGACTATTTTGACACCTCGATCGTCCACCATTGACAATCCCACGCTTCAACTGAAAAAACATCAGAAAGGCGATTTAAAGAAAGTGTTTACCCATCAATAAAATTTAGTCTTAGCCTCAAAATGTTAAGGTCAGCGCCCACTCAACCCGTTGTTTCCCAATTCTTTAGACAAAGGCACAAGTCCGGATGCAGCAGGTCCAGTCAAAATGATCCACGAACTCGATGAAACTCATTCATAATCTTGTTGAAAATACACCACTATACCAGCTCGTAGACAGAAGTTGCCTCCTCCAGTACTGCCACCTCTTGCTAGGGGAAATGGATTGGTGATAAAAAAAAGAGTGCGTTCAAAAGAATGCTTACCGCCCATTCCTTCACACCCATAAATAAACTTTTAAAATACTAATTAAAAAAAAACATTTCTAATCACATGACCAAAATAGGCTTATATATAATGTTGGGGCTGTATTTACCAAGAAAGTACGTATGCAAACCTTTTTGGAAGTATCATAAAGAGTTAATCAAAACTTGGACCATCCTACGTCAGTCACTGCTTTCGAGAGCAGTGGTGGTGCAATGGTCGCGGCTTACGAGTTAGGTCGTAGGTTCGAACCCAGTCAGGTGCTTTACTTTGTGTAAATTATTTCATCACCACTGCTCTCAAAACGGCTAAGGAAAACATCATGAGGAAACCGGCCTGTTCAAGAACCAAACATTCGAAGGCATGTGACCTCTACCAACCCGCACTGGGCCCGCGTGGTGGATTACGGCCCACTCCCTCTCACAGAGAGGAGGCCTGTGTCCCAACAGTGGGAATATCATAGGCTGATTAAGCACTGTTTTCACCTGTTCTAGCTAAAGTTTGCATAATCGGTCTCTATCCGTATTTGTGGGCCTTTTGTATATTTCTGGTTGATGCCTTATTGGTCCAGGATTTATAGTAAACCAGATTGTATTAATTAAACGTGCCTCATTGGGTCACTAAGTCTGAACCAGTGACCTGTCTGCTGTGGTTGGTAGCTGTTCAATCACTCCTTGGCTAAATATAGCTACGAGTATAACTTGTATAGGGAATATTAAGGTTCTTTTGTTCTTTGTTTCTAGGTAGGTGACGGCATGTCTTTTCTTGTTTACCATTCAAAGTTAAAGGGCAGACATTTAAGAAACTTTTTTTTGGACCGTAGTGCTTTTATGACCTATGCTAGCGTCGTTTTCGCACACGCTCAGCCACACCATCTCCATAGGATGCAGACCCTCCAAAACCATTTCCTCAGAAAGGTCACGGGAGCCCCTCTTCTAAGCCGTCCTTACGTCCTCGTTGCCGAGGCCTGCCACGACGCCCCATTCCATGTCCGCCCCGACTCTTGCTCGAGCCAGCCCGCGCCGCTGAACCTGTAGCTCCAAATTCGTCCTTCTATATTACCGATCTAGCCTGTCCCTTGCTCTCCCAGCGACGACACCGGGGGTGCCCTTAGCGTGTAGTCGCTTAGTTTTTAAGTTTTATGTAGCCCTGGCTGGATGCCTTAATTTACTGAGGCAACCACAGGCAAATCTGGTTAAGCAGACGACAGCTTCGTTGGTTGAAATCCGAGATGCCAATCCCAAAAAAAAAAATTATCATCGTGCAGTTGTCCACCACACACGACACCCGTCTGGTTGGAAGATCCTCCCTTTTGAGGATGAGTGAACTTTACACCCCTTTCCTCATTCCTCTTGGCTTAGAGTATTTCATTGTTTTATGTAAGGAGCAATTTACTTACCAATACAATCTCATATTCAATTTCAGTGTTTCATTCAGGCCATTATCAATTCTGGTAGTCATAAAATACCATCCATAACCATTAACGATATTGCACAATGTTCTTTTCAACATGACTTCATTATCGTTACACGCGCCTCGACACATACATAGTTAAGTCAATCGAAGCCCTTACCCGTTCCCACGCAACCATAAAACAACGAGGCATTTATTGCTATAGATACATGAACGATTAAACGGATGGCAGTGTAGCATTATCTTTAAAGCGCCGCATCACAGCACCCCACGACAAAGGTACGCACGAGTGAACTTCGCTTTGTATGATTCAGGTATCACACCTCCGCCGCGAAACCGCATTAGTTTCACCGTGACTTGTCCGTTGTACAAGTGAAACAGGGCCTCTACTAATTCTACAAAGATACATATCCGAAAGTAGTCCCGTCAAAACATATGTCAAATTCAATAATTCGGACGGGCAATAGTACAGACGCCAGCACATCAAGCTACCCGAAACTGTCAAATTTTCCCAATCAACTTTGAACCTTATGATTTAGCGATAAAGTTGAAAATCTATTAAAGAAGTCTGACAGATTGTGGTAGGTTGATGTGCTGGCGTCTGTACATCAGGAGTAGGGAGGGACAGCTGTCAAATCGTGTTGTCATTAATTATTAGTTCGGGCCTCGAACTAATCTTATGTCCGTAAGTGATATGTCCTAGCAAACGCCCGTAACTTCACCTGAACCTACGGATTTCGTGCTTAGGGAAATAGGGAGTAGATCTCCAGAAGCGAAACTGCCTGCTGTAACGTAGATATTTGATTATGATCATATCTCTTTCCCGCGTAATGTTGCTGATCTGCTCGGAGGCCGAGTACCTCCGCGCTCAGCCTACCATTTTGTTGCGGTGCCGAGTTTGTTTCGCACGTATCTGTGGCAGTCGTCCTGTTACGTCAAGCGATGTTGATTTTACGGAAAACTAATCCCAGAGGTCCGGAGTAAATTGACTAAGTAGAAAGCGACAACATTGACGAACAACAGATGAATTGTAGCAAAGATGATATCTTTGCTACAATTCAACTGTTATTCAATGATATTCCGCTACTCGAAACGCGACATAATCCGCATTCACATCATTATTTTCGCGTCGAAGGTGTGCTAACGGCCCTAAAAATGTGGGCGGGATCGTCCACTGTGACCCACGGTCACGCAACGCACAGAGGGGCAATTCTCGTTATATCTCAGTCGCAATCTGTCAAAAATACCTATAATTTCCCTACATTTTTGACAAGTTTTTGACATTTGTTTGTCGCCGAAAACGAGACTGCGACTACATTTTGAACGTTTTAAATAACAAATGAACCGCGAAGCTAACGTGACACACCTCTCCGTTCACATGGTACGTAGCAGTGGACGGTCGACTTTAAATTCAACTAGCAGAGCCCTGCGGTTTCACCCACATAAGTCTTGATTCCGTGAGAATATCAGGATAAAAGTATTCTATGTGTTAATCCAGGTTATAAATTAGCTGTATGCCAAATTTCATCTAAATCCGTTCAGCCGTTTCTCCATGATTGAGTAACAAACATACAAACTTGTACATTTATAATATTGGTAGAATACAATTGATTAAAACAATTGGTGCGTGACTCGTAGATGTGGGTCTGTTCCTGTCATCGTGGGTAACGGTTCGGTGGAGTTCTAGGAATGGACTACTATTGGTTGAGTTTGCTAGTCTCGTCTGAAATGTACTCGTGTACGAGTAATTCTCTTAACGTTATTATAACTGATATTACTCGTTACAGAGCTACTGACCAGTATTGGCTAATCTGGTGGACTGGCCATGTTTGTCGAAGGACCGATGGCCGGTGGAGCAGACAAGTCTTGGAATGGAGACCATGTATCGGCATCTGTATTGTGTGACGCCCCTAGCTAGATGCATCGACGACCTTACCACATCCAGCACGGCTGTCCCATTTCAAAACCTAGTAAGAGACACTTTTTATAAAAATCTTGCAAACCTAGTAGGTAAGTCTCTACCATACACAAAAACACCAACTGCCAACTTTGCCACCATGCAGTGGGACAAACACAGGCTATAATAAAAAAATAAAGTTCATAGTCTGGTTGACTAGTCTGTAGACGTAATACCTGCTACTTATAATTAATAATTATGTACAATAAGGCAGAGATTAAAACAGAAGACGAACAAGCAGGGGATCGAGCAGAGGGGGGGTGGAGGGGGGTTTCAGGGGATCAGACCGAAATAACTCAGCGTGCAGGGACATCGACGCACAACCTGTTACCATGGCTTCAGTACTTACATGATTCTGAACCCCCCCCCCCCCCTACGTTGAGATTTTTCGCCGGTTATTAAAGAAAAACATTGCTGTTCCATACATTTTGACCGCGTACAACACTTTTATAGCAGGTAATCTTTTTTGATAATCGACGAAAAATTTCTACGCTAGGGGGGGCTAGGGGGCTTGTCATGTTTGTGCTGAATGCATGGTTAGGTACAGTTTGCGCGTCAATGTACCTGCCACCCTGTATATTGTTGCTACGCAGATTTCTCCCACAATTCTGTTATCCAACGTACGTAGGCGACTGTCCCGTCACTTTTGCACCATTGCACTGCAGTGTAAACAAAACGTTATGCGAATTGTTGTCATAGAATATTAATTTATTAACTCAATATTATTGTTGGCTGTATTGTTGCGTGGCGAGACGTCTGGCGCTGGCTTGCCGGTTGTCATCACTCTTGGTTATATAGTTTATTGAAATAACTTGAAAAAACTTTCCACAGAGTTAGCCAGAGTATATAAGTGCTAGTAGCAGTGGCTCATTGGTATCGGCCCCGACTTACGAGATGTAGACATCTAAGACAGACAGACAGACAGACCATAGGTTCAAACCCAGACAGGTGCTTTACTTTATAGACATTATTTTATCATCAATGCTCTCAAAACCATGAAGGAAAACTTTGTTAGGAAACCGGCATGCCCTATAAAATTTCGAACACATATGACATCTACCAACCCGCACTGGCCCACTACCTCTCGAAGAGATTAGGCCTGTGTGCCTCAATTATGCAGTTTTCAAATTGAATGGCCTCTTTCTGCGCTTTTTCCAGCTTCACTATTATCAAAGAGAGTGCTAACTGTTAATCTTCTTCCCATGTATGGGTACCTCCTAGCCTTTTGTCTAACAATGATTTATTGGCTTCTATTATAGTGCCAGTATTTTCAATGTTAAGACTGTCACCAGTCCTCTCCACAATTCAATTTAATTGCTGATTTTTATTTCCTCCTCGGCAGTTTTTCTCTTCATCCAAATTTCTAAACTCATAACAAAAGTAGTCAATAAAACAGTTAATATTAGTACTATTAAAGAAGAAGCTTCACTGAAAAGGGTTATCGACTTCAAAAAACACAATACCCCAAATCTTTCGAGATGACTTTTATAAATTACAAGAACTAAAATTAGAAAAAAAAAATGGGTTAGGTCTGTTTATTTTCCTGCGTTTCCATTCAAGATAATTGATTGATATGATCTTTTCGTGGTAAACAGAACACAGGAGATAGCCGTTGATGAGTAAATATTTTTGATCAGTTATTATTGCCAGAGTTTTTCTTATTAATGTGCCAATTTTTCAGTTCCTACTGGAGGTTAGGAGGTCGGACTGTCCAGGTTATTGAACTGAAGACTAGGGAGAAATGACCTTGTGTTTGTACAGACGCCAGTACATCAAGCTACCCGAAACTGTCAAATTTTCCCACTCAACTTTGAACCTTATGCTCGAACGATAAAGTGGAAAATGTTTTGAAAAAATTTGACAGATTGTAGTAGCTTGATGTGGTGGCGTCTGTACCATCTCTTTATCTGATTTTGTTTTTACGATGGAATGGTGAATGGGAATGGTTAACTGGCTGACTGCTTAGGGATTCGGCTCGCCTCAAAATTCCAATTTCCTTTATTGTTGGGTTTTTTATTTGGAACAAACATTTTTTTATGTTCTTACTTGAGTAAATAGCCCGACCATAATATCTGATTACGTTAATGGTAGAAAGGGACACCGATTGTGAAGGAACTATCTACTGCCTTATTTCTAATCAACATTTTTGTATTCTAGCTCAGTTGTTCCTTCACGGTTTTTATCATAATTATCAAACCCAAATGGTACAAACAGTTGATTATGTAGTAGTTTGCAGGGACATCGACGCATAATGCAACCATGAATTCCGCATATGATTTTAGACGCGAGTAGCAATTTGTAGTCGGTTATCAAAAAAACTTACCTGTTTCATGGAAAAGTGTAATATCTACGCGGTCAAAATGTGTGGAACAGTGTTTTTTTTATAACCTACGAAAAATTTCTACGCAGCCCCTGCGTAGAAAATTTCAACGTTTAAAATCATGTAGGTACTGAATCCACGGTAGCACGTTGAGCTTGTCCCTGCCACCCTGTAGAGCTAGTATATTAAGTTCGTCAGAAATTCAATTTGTGGAAGTCATATTGAGTAACCTTCTCGTCACAAGAACAAAGCCAACACTACACACCAGTGACATCAACCATATCAAAACAAACGATTTTTTTTTTCCTAAAACTGGTGTCCTTAAACTCATTACGGGAGTCAATTTGTCTGTTCGGCGTTAATTGACACTCATTAACCTCTTAAAGTTGGAACATTGGAATTTGTAACAAATTAGAGGACTGTTCCTATATTTTTGTAGTTTTCTTAAAAATATTGCTGGGAAAGAGGGCTTGTCTTCTTTGTCAACTTAATGCCTTTGGCGACCTATTTTTAATAGCTTCGATTTTTCATTAGTTTTCCATTAGGTGGGTAGAATATTTTTCATTTTTGCTTGCAGTAACTTGGTGATTTAAAAAAAGAAGGTAAAATGTTTAAATAAACAAAAGAATGGGATAACACAAGACATCCACTGCCAGGAAGGTATAATTAAATTAGATCATGCTAGTGTCTTGGAACTTTTACAGCGGTTACTTTGTGATTGATCTAGAGATCTATCTATGTATATAAATAAAAAATAAATTTTGTTCGTTGGTAAGCGCATCACTTGACAACGGCTGGAACGATTTGGCATTTTTTTTTAATTGGCATTTTTTTTGTAATAGTCCAAATTAGGTTTTATTAAATATTTAGGAAAGTAAAGTTGTAAAGAGGGAACCTGCAGTGGGACAACACAGGCTTATAATAATAAAAATAATAAAATTGGAAAAGCTTCCCGGAAAAAATTCACATTCGGGAAAACTGAACGTCCGTTTTTCTATGAGATTTTAATTTGCGTAGGACAACGTCGGTCGGGTCAATTTATGATCAATTAATTAAATTATTTAATTAATTCTAAATTATTATGAAATTATACTATAATAGCAACTTAGGGGATTGTAAATTTTAGTAGACGTCTACCTACTGCTACATATTATCATTAAACATGGACCACAAATCACAAAAACACACACCCATGTTTTCATATCAAACCTCTTCCTTGTCACAAGACATTTGGCAAGTGGCAATCATAGCGTTCGCTGATTGCTAGATTAATTGACTTTGTGTACGTTTGGTAAGTAGAAGTAAATGGACAGTCATATTGTCGGTAGACTTCCATTTAGTAGTGTCATAGTGTCATCATAAATCGTGCAGTGACGTTAGCGCTGTGTTTGGTACTTAGGAGGATTAGTTTTTGGTGATATACCTAAATATTTTTGGTATTACTAAAAAACAATCTGCCTAGCCGTTTCCCAACTATGTTGGGGTCCGCTTCCAGTCTAACCGGATGCACTTGAATACCAGTATTTTACGCGGAGCGACTGGCTATCTGACCTCCACAACCCAGTTACTGGGAAACACGATACTCCATGGTAAGACTGGTTGTGGAACTTTTTGGGCTTCTGACTACCGGTGGTTCTGACGATCTACTAATGACAGCCGGGACCAAAGTTTCAATCTGTCAAAAATACCTCGAATTTCGATACAATGTGTGTCAAGTTTTTGACATAGATTGTCATTAAGATGAGGTTTTGAGCGCTTTAAATTACGGGAATGGGTGTTCATAAAGACTCAGATAGAATGAATGACTGACCTTTGTCATGTTTTTAAAAGGTGACGTGAAGCACTTGCCGAGACTTTACACAATTAAAAATCTTCATCAAGTTGAAGATTCTGCGTATAATCATGAACTTTAATAACTTTATGTTATCTTTCAATTTATCTTAGAGGCGGAAGTATCCAAAGGGCAGCCATATTTGTAAATAAAAGATGACCCTTCGTAAGAAATATCACGAAGTCCAATTATGTGAGTGGTGAGTGATGGCATGAGGACAAAGACCTTGGCTTTTTGCTAGGGCGGAAAAATAAAAGTCGCAACGCAGAAGTTATGCTGTAAAGAGGTATCTACGAGTGTGATACCTCTGCAACTATCTCACAGCAACGATAAAGAATGTAAGCGAAGCCAAATTAAAACATAAATTAGTGGGTATCCGATAAAACCACTGAGCAATTTTTTATACAAAGGAGATAAAAACTTAAAATTTGTGTTTGTGTGTTTTTGTTTGTGTGTTCTCACTCACTCAGCTTAAACAAACTATAGGGTCATCCCTATAATTACAGCAACTGTAATTCTACACTGCTGTACAAAAATATGTGCCAAGAATAGGCTATTACACCATCACATACATCAAAAAGCAAGTTACTAATATTTTTCTCTCAAAAGAATGAGGAAAGATTAAGAAAAAAGGTCACAACACTAACGATTCCTCGTTTACGTGTCATCCAGTAACAAGACTGTACAACAGTTTCCCGGAACAAGATATAACTGTAGGTTATAATCATTGTTTGTGAGCGATTATGGGAGGAATGATCGGTCAATTTGTACCGCTATTCAATTAGTAAACAACGCTGACCTATGATGGACGAAGCTGCCATGTTTTTGGTTCAATGTGGTTGACTTTGATCCTGTATTAAGGCCCGCTTGTAAAGCGGATCCGTCACATTATAACAGCCGTCATAATAATCAGTCATTTTCACCAATTTTTGACATTAAGGTGTCAAAAAACACTCTGGATTTAGAAATCCACTATTGTGTGACCGTTGTATGACTTTAACACTTTCTTAGGAAACCAAAGCTTTAATACGTTTAGCGGTAAACGTATTTTAAAACATCGCTCTTCTCTGTCAACTTCAAAATGATTGATAGAAACCGGGTTGTGTGCAGTAGGTGAGTTTAATCTCTAAATTGCATTAATTGAGATAACAACTGTAATACGTTTACAGTTGTTATCTCGAAGGGCATGAATATAAGCTTACATAGCTTCGCCGTAATTGCCCAAAAGGTTACAGTATTTGCGCCGCTTGAGGGTCTCAGCAGCCGCAGCAGCGGCGCCAGCACAGCCCGCCATGCTAGGAACATGAGATGGCGCAAGGGTATCGACACACGTTGCGTCCCACACCAGAGGCCTACCCACCTTCCAAGGCAACAACGTCATGCCGTCTGGTCTCTTCCCATCGTCACGTACCAAGCCGTTTGGTTCTAACACAACTGGTACGCCGGCGCAGACAAGGGCTCGACGAATAATATCGTTGATGCTGGCGTGTCGTGCTATGCGACCTGCGCTCCTGCAGCAGGACAGGCCATGTTGTCCGAGACTGTCGACAGCTTCATCGCAGTGACATCGATGCGGAGCAACACAAGGTGCGCCCAAGCGGAGACACGTAGCGAGCCGAAACGATGACTCATCCATCATTGTGCTTATGGTGGATGATGGGAGCGCCTGAAGCCATAAGCCTGACTCCCATTCTCCCACAGCCAGCGGACGGGCACGCTCAACAGTATTACGTGACAAGTTTACAAGGATATTCCGTATAATACTGCAGAGCGGCACGTCCCACCGTCTCTGGGAAGACGGGTTATCGGGCAAAACCGTATTGGGACAAGACATTTTCCAAGCGTTCAACGCATCGGTCAAACACGGTACTTCAAAATCGACCAGTGAGGAAGATAAAATGTTCCTGGTTAATTTATCGATACTGTGGACCGAGGAGAGGAAGGATGGTAAACTTATACTTGAAATTTTGTGGAAAATTGCCTGCCTGAAATGTGCCACCAAACCCAACACACTGTCAACAAGATATTCATGAGTTTACCTATTACTACTACCCACGTCTTGTCAGTCAGTTCGCCTTACATGCGTTCATTATTAAAAAAACCTTCCCCACGATCTCCTCAAGTACATATGTAGGTTAGCTACGAATAATAAATAGGGGTACATGAGTGGCTGGGTGGAATGACCGGACAATGCGTGGCGCGTCAGCAGAGCCCCGTGGAAAAATTAGTTTACCTACGTACCTTGGTATTATTAGAATGGGAAAATTTTAAGACTGCATATCGGAGTGGAAAACTAAACTTAGCGTACCAAGTATGTGGATGGAAAATTTGAAGTTGAGAATTTATCAAGCTCTACTTAGCTAGCAATAAGAAAGCCCGCGAAATTAAAATTTCTTTGAAAAATTCGTAAGAGATATTGAATTTCGCAGCTATGTGAGGTTTAAGAGGTTAACAGTGGCAAAGTTAGTCAAGTTCTCAACTTCAAACCCTGAATTCAAAAACCGGGTGTTAGAATTGGATTTGGATAGGACAATTTCAACCTGGAAGTTGCCATGGAAAGACTTGTCTTCTGGATAAGAAAATTGCAGGCCTGGGAGGTGCATAGTAGAATCCCGTTTAGGAAAACATATACATCAAATGTTATAGGCATAAGTAATAAAATTTACTCTATTCAGAGCTTATTGCCAGTCGTTTAACTCGTGCAGCTTGTGGGTTAGGTATACGCAGAAGGCTTACAACGCTCTGCGCGTTCAGTATAATAATGCGTTAGAAGGTGTTATACTAATCTGTGTGATACTAATCTTTGGTCTGAAATAAAGAATTTGATTTGATTAGATAGACTAATTTAAGAATGAAAAAAGCCAATGCTGGACACTGAAAATAACACAGTAGAAGATTTATTGTTAGCACGTCTATATGCTTTTAAAGATCCGTGACGTATTTAAGAACACTAAAAGTAAAAGTATTTACGAGTACATAAAAGTTGTAAGGAATGACGTTTTTACGTCCTGGAAATACACCTAAAAAAGTAACACCTCATATACCGACAGACAATGCAACATATTTATATTCCTGGCACAAGAAATGTGACGTTTGTATTGCACACGATGATACTTGTCAAATTATAATCTGCTCACAAGATATATTGCTGCCACGCTTCGCAAGTATCTGAACCGTCAAGGTGAAGAGAATTTAACTTTCCTTAATTATAAATCTAAATATGAACAATACGGATGAAGCGATAGATCAATAGGCATAATTGTGTGGCATTTTAATATAGTAAGAAAAATATGTAAATAATAAATAACCAACAGTTTTGACCTTTAATACCAGTTAAATAAATGGTAAACAGGTAAATAAAATGGTAGACAGGTAACTGACATGACATATTATGCAAGAAAATTAGTCGATTGTACCTGTATGTCACTTTCGCTGACGGTAATATCTATATGTTGCAGCCAACTGGTTAAATTAGCCGCTTAGTTAACCGCCGCCTGGCATTTGGAAGTCGTGTTCATTTCGCTCTCTCAGCTCGCACGCGGTTGATCACAGTTCTAACCCATTTGGTCGGGGTGCCCTTGCTTAGTTACTGCAACCAATTCTGCTCGCGCGTGATTGGTTACAGTTCCAACCGAAACTATAATTGAATATCATTCAGGCCGTTAGTTGAACGGCCGCCGTTTAGTTAAAAGGCTAGGCGGTTAACTAAACGGCTAATTAAACCAGTTGGCTGCGACATATACGAGGTCAGATTCTATACATAGTATAAAACAAAGTCGTTTTTCGTATCTGACTGTGTGACCGCTTGGTTCTTATAAGCGGCGCAACGGATTTCCATGCTGTTTTCACCATCATTTAGGGGTCCAGAAGGTTTATATGTATAAAACAGTATGTTGTCAACCATTAGCGTTTACTCTATTTTTTATAAATATCGCGGCGTCATTTTTGTTGGCATATTGGTGTGTGCTAGCTGACATAAAGCAAATAACTTAATGTTTTGTGTTTCGTAATGTTTATATATTTACTATTGTATAGAATCAAGGTCTTCTAACTGTGTGCACAGCTGTCTGTTGACAGCTGTGCTGCTGGGGAGTTTGTTGCGCCACTTCTTCTTCCCAGCTAAAGAACTAGGAAGTGGTGAAGGGTGGGCGTTTTGAGGAACTGTCTTATTTAATGTTGACCTTCAAAAAGTGCTGATTCTCAGCCTAATTTGTATAAACGACTTTTGATCTTTGATTTTGACACAACACAAGAAGAGCACGGATACGAAATACAGATTCCACACGAGTAAATTCCATTTTTCACA
This sequence comes from Luperina nickerlii, assembly GCA_963855955.1. Classification (NCBI taxonomy): domain Eukaryota; kingdom Metazoa; phylum Arthropoda; class Insecta; order Lepidoptera; family Noctuidae; genus Luperina; species Luperina nickerlii. The sequence goes on from OY979682.1 coordinate 8,029,342, forward strand.
AAAACAAGCAAGTCGTATGTACCAGGAGTGTATAAATGCAAACTGTTTACCGTACCGTATGATACGTGACTACTGTTGACGTGACGTCAATTTGAATGAGGGCGGGCACACTGGATGGGACCCACCCTCACCGTCTGCGATCATCTTGGATGGAAAATACCTAGAGCCTAACTAGAAAAGAAAGTTTAGCAAAACCGTATAATGTTGGAAAAACAAATGAAATAATAGAATAGAAAACAGTTTATTTCTCACCAGCATAGCAAACAAGGATTACATATTAAAAGTACTTAATACTAGGTAAGTATCTAAATATACTAATGTCATGTACATTATACAATAATAATCCTACAGCATTTGTTGTGGTAAAGAGAAATTTACTTAAAGGGTATTGACTCTATCTTCTGAACTAGGCGAGGCCTGTATCGCAGGGATATAAAAAAAACAACCGACTTCCAACAAAAAACACTAAAAGTGAAAAACAGCAATCGCGGTTGATTTGTTGGCATTTATTGAAGAGTTCCGTTGTCTGTCTCCGAAACTCATCATCAGATCTTTACTTTAAATAGGACCATTTCGGAATAAAACTCTTTCGAACAAAAAAAATTGCAAATCCGTCTATTTACGATGGAGTTATGCCCGAACATAAATAAAAAAAAATAAAAAATGGAAACATCCGAATTGAGAACCTCCTCCTTTTTAGAAGTCTGTCAAAAATAATTAAATTGTCAGCTGATCGCTACAGCTGACAATTTCGTTATTTTATAACCCAAAAACACTGTATGCTATCTACTGTTTTAATTTGTTAATAAATAATGTAATAATGTACCGAATATACGAAATATGTGGTATATTATTAATTATATTAAACTTTAGCCAATTCAAGACGATATACGTGGGTGTAGCCCCAGTATTGGCATTCTCATTACATCATAGAGTAAGTTAGAATCAGAATGCTAACTTACTCTATGATGTAAATGAGAATGCAATCAGAATCAGGTAAAAAAATCAAAATTCATTGTTTTATGCATGTTGTGTTTAAAAGTAAGCATTTACTTAGTAATAAGCGCTAAAATTGTTAAATTATATCATTCATCATCATCCATTATCATCATTATTCATTTATTTATTTATATATACTTTATTGTACACCAGAAAATACATAACAAAAAAATACGATTATGAAGACAAAACATACAATGGGCGGCCTATCGCTTTCTGCGATTTGATTTGATTTGATTTTGCATTTTATTGCATGCAAGTACATAAAATAATTGCTTTTTGTGGCCGCACATGGAACAACGCCTATCATTTCCTTTTCAAGTAAAAAGGGGCCAGGGCAGGCCGGGGGGCAGGGGGGGAGGCAGGGGGGGGTATGACCAGCCTGTTCTTTGCACCCGGAACTTTTTGATATCTAGCCAGACTGAAAATTACTTTTGCGTTTACCTTTCAACGCATAAAACATCACAGGAACTACTAAAAACAACAGCTTATGAGATCGTAACTATTGACAGGTACTAAAATAAGTATGATTTCTCGAAGAAACCCACAACTGGTGGTATTCTTAGTAATTGTCGTAGGTAGTAAGTCATTACCATAGGATAAACTTCAATAAAACCTTGCAGACAGCTAGACGCGTGTATTTTACGAACTAATAATCCTTCACATTAAATCTAGGTTAGTATAATATTTTTTATTTTTCATTCCATTTTTTAAATTTCAATTCATTTATTTATTGTTTGTCGCAGGTAAAAAGACAGTTCTTACAATTATCATTCTTGTATCTCTGCAAAATACCCATGGGGTGTACAATATTTATAGTATGTCAATATTTTTGTAGTATGCTATGATTAAAATATAATTACAATTTCACTCATAATTGATTGGTGGTTCTTATACATTGGTTGTGTAAACAACCTCATTTTACATTCATAGGATTGTTTCATTAATTATATTATTATAGGTACCTACCCGTACGCAAAATACGCGCATTGACGTGGAGTTGCAGACACCAGCCCGTATTACCTATTACCTATAGGTACCTACCTATGTTTACAATACAACATTTTGCTGGTAACTTACAAAAATGTTGTCAATTCACAATAAAATTATTTCAACCTAAAGCGGACATATCGTCAATAGCTATGACCACAGAACACTATATACTCTAAGGCTATGACATTCCTGACACTGACTTCTATTGCTTCTTTTACAAGCATTTGTTCTTATTTTCTAAAAGAAGGAATAAGTCATCCTTATTATCTTCCGTAGACTTTGTCTGTGTCATCTCTGACCTAGATTAGAGTCAAGAAAACAAATTTAAAAAAAAAAACGGTTTCTAAGAACTCACTCTTAGAAAACCAATTATAAAATTGCTATATTTCTCATTTCTCATTCTTAGCTCATTTTCTTATCATTTTAAGGCCTAATTGCACCGCAGTTCACTAAATACATTTAGCGTTAAACGAATTTAAAACATTGTTCTATTTCTGACAATCGTTTGAAGATGAGAGAAACTGACTGATGTTTTAAATGGGTGCGTTTATTAACTGCATTTAGTGATTTGTGGTGCAAGTGGGCTTAAGGAAAGGAAATGATAGTTTATCATGACACATACATAACGCATTTAAACAGTCGCCTCTAAAAGTTTGATGAGATTTTTCCCCTTTAGCCGTGATGCCTCATTATGATTTAAAATAAACATCAATTTTTATGAGAATACTTTTTTTGGGATGCATGAAATAGCCTCCTCGAGTAGCGCAGTTTTTTCCGCCTGTTACTCAACTAAACCGAGCGCTCGGCGCATCCTGGACAGTCACACCCAACACCTTCTTTGAGTGGCCAAATCTTCCCTTGCGGTGGTAGGGCTAACGCCCGCCTGGTTTGCGACCGTCCTCCCACTGGAGCCGGCGTCAAGCAGCCTGCTGTGTTTCGTCGATGCGTGGGAGTTCCAGTGCCTTAGGCATCTTCTGGGCACGCTCGTTCCATCATAGACCTTATCCATTGCTTTCCATCAGGCGTGATATTAAAAAAAAGAAATAGAGGTAGTTGAATTGGTCAATTAAAACGTCATAGCAGTTCAAACATTTGGATCACTATAATTTTAAATCATATTCTGTGTTACAGCTGAAGTGTAAAAATGTCATCAAAATTTTGGAGGCCACTATAGGTCATCATCATCTGCCCAGCATTTTCTCAACTATGTTGGAGTCAGCTTCCAGTCTAACCAGATGCAGCTGAGTACCAGTATTTTACATGGAGCTACTGCCTATCTGACTTCTCACAACCCAGTTACTGGGTAAAACGATACCCCTTGATAAGAATGGTTGTCAGACTTTCGGGCTTCTGACTACCCACAACGACTGTCAAAGATTCGCGAATGACAGCCTGGGACCAACGGCTTAACGTGCTTTCCGAGGCACGGAGGGGTCTCGACTTGTAAAGATGGGCACCCATCCACAGACCAACCGCGGCAAGTGTAGCTTAACCTGATCGATCGACCTGTGCGGCTGTTATTATTTAACCACGCGCCCCTCGAAGCCACTGTAGGTACAATGCGTGCCACGTAAGAAGAGACTTGACCCCGCCTCCCCCGCCTCTTTCCGCCGCCCCTATGACGTCCGGTCCCGTCCCGCAATCAGACCTCATACCGCTAAAGATACCTAAAATCGTGTTCTGCGCATGTCAGACCACGTGGTGTGTCAAGTCTCTTCTTACGTGGCACGCAGGTACCGGCTTATTTTAGTCGCACGCAAGAGCCTCCCTCTCCCCTCTCACTATACTTTGCTAATACTCGTATGGGTCTGTCTTCACGGTAACAGCCAACTCGTCCCGCCATTTTTTCCTTGATCTGTCATAGAAACACGTACAAAATATTAATCTATCTAAAACATTTCCTCCTTTATGCCTACAATCGATATAAGAAAAATACAAATTACTTAAATGTAAGAAAACAATATGGGGGCTTAACTAATGGTTTGTTTACTTGACCTTTTCATGATGTTTACTATTGTGATAGGAAACTATTAATTTTTAATACGGAAGTATGGAGTTCAATGTCTGGTTTATGGCCAAATAGTATGCGCTGATCTATTGATCTAGATCTGGCCTTGGATGGAACAATTTTATCTATACAAAAGATAACTAAGGAGTTTGTTGCGACACGTCTTCCCAGCTTAAGCAATAGGAAATGGTGAAGGGCTGGCATTATGGAGACTGTCCTATGTATTTTTGACGTTAAATAAAAGTTCTGATTCTCAGCCTAATTTGAATACATGACTTTTGATTTTATTTGATAGTAAGTTGGATCAACCAGTCTAACTTAGTATCAGATCAAATCAAAAGTAATTAAGTCAATTTAGGCGGAGAACTTTAAAGTTTTGGGATAACATGGCTGTGTTAATGAATTGGGACTAAAAGTTTGACTTTGAGCACGAGCTCTGAAAGTCCCTTAATCCATACTAATATAGAGTTTGTTATTTTGTTTGAACACGCTAATCTCTAGAACTATCAGTCAGATTCAAGATTCTTTATTAGTCGAAACATGAGTATATGTACATACATACAGAGCATACAAAGTAATGATTAATCATAAAAAATGTTTAGTCACGAACCCCGTCAGTATATTATCAGGTGTCAGGATATGTTAATATGTAATCAGTGGTAAAGCCCAAATGCTTGCGGTGGCAGTATGTCGCCCCTGTAACATCCTGACTAACCAATTCTGTATTGAACGCATTGTTTAAAAATACCACAGTGTGAAAGCAAGCGTACTTACACTTCCAAAACCGCCACTTATGGCAATCGGGAAACCGCTGGCTATTCTTACACTGGACCATCTAAAAATAGCCTAATAATAGCCAGGCGATCAAATCGGCTAAGACAAAGTGTGTCAAATGCTCACGCGACACGCTTGTATGCACGTTTGAGTTATGGTTTACAAACTGCGGCTACTTCTGAACTGGACCAACACAAAGTCAGCCTTGTATTGCATGCCTAGGTTGTTATGTGGACCTGGTACTTCAAACCGTGGGCTTTTGTGTACCTACTCTTTTTTGCGCACAGCCAAAATATTAGCCAAACCAGAAGATTGGTGGATAATATATACAAAGGATCACGGATAAGACCGGGTTGAGACTCACGTGGACCAGGGCAGCATGCCACAAAAGAGAGGAGGCCTACAGGTGGTAGGAATAAGGCTGTCAATGATGATGATGATAATAATAATAAATGTTTTATTCAGTATTAAAATTGGTAAAATTATGATAAAAACTATTACAATTGGATCCTAATTAAGAGTACCTAACTGGGAACCTACTAGCAGATGCAGAATGTAAGAGAAAAGTGCTGAATTAACAGCTTCCGCAATGTCATTTCCTCAGCCATGCGAAGAATCCGAAAACAATTAGCTCACTGCAAAAGCATCTGTCCAACGCAAAATTCTACACAACATCAGGAAATCGATTCCATAATCGATTACAGGAATGTGAACGTGTAAGTCAACCTTAGAAGCTAATCGATTAGGTATCAAACACCGAATGATTGATAGCTTCGTATAACCAAAGTCTTGCTCACGCGACCAGTACGCGTTGTCGCGTGTCAACAAAAGGCGATCTTATTAAGAATGTCGCACATGCTTAACACAGGATGGCTTACTATTAATAGGTTGGTATTTTAGGAGCTCTGAGGAGGGTACGACATTCACGTGTGACTCCCGTGTGTGACGTCTCATGATCTTGAAATGTGTGTCACTGTCGATAGAAAAAGCTTTTCGATTAGGTAGATTTTCATTTTTTAAGCAAGTCTGGTTGTATGAGTGTGATTTTAGCACACATCACTGGGCCTGCGTTGTGGATTACGGCCCACTCTCCTTCACAGAGGGGAGGCCTGTGTCCCAGCAGTGGGAAAATTATAAGCTGATTATGCGATATCGTAATCATGATAATATATTGAGATACCTCCAGAATTAAGAGCATATTAAGCGGTCCGTGCGCTGTTAGGGTCGAAACGCGACTTTCCAACCAAACCAGATTTTTCAGCAGCCACTCTTACAAACATATCAATTGCTAATAATTTTGGGAAAATTTGTTGTCTATATTGTTAGTTAGAATTTTTCGATTTTTTTCGATTCGTGTTTGGGAATGCCATCAAGATAAGTGAACAGGGGTTTTCTTGATTTCACTTTCAGAGTCAATTTCGAAGCCTAAAATTTCTGAAATTACCATAATAATACTTCCTCTAAAATTTTCAATTGGCTGCGGGGGATTCGAGTTATTTAAAAAAATGTTCTTTTATGTTATGAAATTCGTGAGATTATTTAAAACATTATCTGTAGTTGAAGAATGTAAAATAAAAAAAAGGATTATGTGTGTGGGCATAATACTTTTTTTATTTTACATTCTTCAACTCGGGAATTAGTATTTATCCACTTGTAGTAGGTAGTCATGTAAACAATCAGTCGCACTGTTTGTTAACTGATTGTTACACTTGAGTTTCAAGTATTTCACCTTATTTTGAAGGCTTCCTTATGACGTGTATTGTATTCGTCGAAAGCAGAGGTATTGGTCTACATGTGAGTAGTTATTTAACATAGTTCCATAATATGTAAAGACAGTATGTGTGGTGTTACATGAATGGATAGAATAAGAAATTGCACTCATTTCTTATTCTATCCATTCAATATCTTTTTGATGAAACAAGGGAGACCCGGCATAACGACTGCTAAGCTCATCAGCTTAGCAGCGTTGTTGTTTGACGTGACCCATCCATTCCCATCGTAATGGGCGGGTCACATCAGCCGCATGCATAGTAAACGCTGGACAACAATCTCCACACGGTAAATTCCTGAGGATGGACAGCGCCGTCGAGGCAGGCCCAGGAAGAAGTACCAAGACGACCTAAATGCGTACCGAAAGGTTTGGACCGAGGTGACCCTGGAAAAGTATTCCAAATTCAACTGCTACTTAAGGAGAATTCCCTAATACATAGAAACAACAATGTTAGCATTGCCATTCAGCGTGGCAATGCTACCAGTCTTCTGGACACGTTTCCGGATGACAGCGATGCGGAAGAGTATTTCGACGCCTAAGTGTCCTTTGTTTTTATATATATGTACATAATTATATAGTAAGTTAATTAACACATTTAATTTATTTAGTATCTAGTTTAAATAGTTCGTTATATTTGGATTACTAAAGTTGTTTTTCATACATGCCTACAGGAAGGAGCGCTCAACAACTGCCCTTGCACGGATGATCGTCCGCGAAGTAATGAAGGCTCGGGAGGAAAAACAGCAGGTAGCAGTTCTCTTCTGCGACCTCTCAAAAGCTTTTGACGTCGCGGACCACGGAGTCCTGGCACTAAAGATAAGGCATCTTGGGGTAGAGGGAAAAGCGTTGGAGTTGCTGCTCGATTTTTTAAAAGGCAGATCGCAGGTAGTGGTAGGTGACGGCGGAAAAATTAGATCGGCCCCTCTTAACATCAGTACGGGTGTACCACAGGGCTCCTCCTTCTCTAACATCATGTTCAGTCTGCTGCTCAATGACCTGCCTGATGCTATAAGTGAGGCGAACGTATTCATGTACGCAGACAATATGGCTGCGGTGGTGTGCGCGCCGTCGATGGAAAGATTGCAAGAAAGGCTCAGCTTGGTAGTGAGTAAAATCAACAACTGGTTTCAAATAAATGGTTTAATACTGAACACGACCAAAACCCATTACATGCACGTTAATCTTTCCGGTCGAATGTGTACACCACTGTCACTTCGGGTAGGGGACAGTCAGGTCGAACAAGTTCAGGTCACCACATTTCTCGGTTTCGAACTGGACAGTTCTCTCACGTGGGGGCCGCATATTGATAAGATGTGCGGCAAACTCAGACGAGCATGCTTCGCGCTGGAACGACTAGCGCAAACGCTACCACGTAAAATGTTGAGAGGGAGAGCGCAAACGCTACCACGTTAAATGTTGTTGTTATTTTGGGTTGGTACACTCGGTTCTTCAGTATGGTGTTGAGTTCTGGGGCCGAGCTGCCGATTGGGAGCGAGCATTTAGGATGCAGAAGCGTGCTGTGAGAGCAAATACGCGTTCACGATGGGATGATACCGCCAGACCACTGTTCAAAACTTTAAAAATATTGACTGTTCCCGCCACGGTGATATTGCAGGCGGCAGTATATGTAAGGCAACATTTGAGTGACTACAGTAAACGTGGCGATAGGCATAACTACTGTACTCGTGGTCGAGACAAATTAGCTGGATGCCCACACTCCCTAACTAAGTCGGGAAAGCTAATTCATGTTATGGGTCCAGCGGTATGTAACCGACTACCAGATAAAATTCTAAGTGTGACATCTGAAAATGCTTTCAAAGCTAAACTGAAAGACTGGCTAACCGACCAGGCATTATATGACCTAAAAGAATGGTTTTAGATACTTACTTCATGACGTTAATTATTACTGACTTGGTTCTTTTATCATAATTATTTATTGTTGTATTCCGAATTATTAGTAATGACCTGGGTAATTTTATTATTATTATTATTTTTCTTTAATGTATGATTATTCAAAACTTGACATGTAATTTTTATAATTATTAATAAATAAACTAAACTAAACTATTCTGTTCCCGTTCGTAAATATCTCACGGTCAAAATGTACTGAACAATAGCACAAATTTTGAATTGCATGGTTCAGAATCATGTACTGAATCTATGATAACAATTTCCGCGTCGATGTACTTGCCACCCTGAATTTCATAATAAAAAAAGTTGGCAATCCTAACTATAAGTAGTAACGACACAAGTGTTTTCATTACATTTCCTAGTAGGGTCTGTTCATTTATTACGTAAAAATATTTGAGGGGGGAGGGGGCCCCAATAACACGTCTTATTTTTCCTTACCTGGGGGTGGGAAGGGTCTAAATTCTTTTACGTAAGATCACAAAAGTAAGCAAAAATTCAGTTTTGAATTTTTTTTATACTTTTTCCAATTTTGTTAGATACTGATCTTAGGTAAGATTGAAAGCGAGGGAGGGGGTTCATCCAAGTCTTATTTTTTCTTACGTGGGGGGGGGGGGTTAGAGAGTGGTTAAAATTTTCTTACGTAATAAATGAACAATAGTATGTATCATCGATACGTATTGATTTTCAGTATGTAGGTAGGTGCGTTTTCAATTGTTTTCCACAGACATCAACTGCTACAAGCTGATGGTCATGCGAGTCCGGCGTGTAATATTGATAACGTATGTGTTGACGCTTACACATTCCTGAAGTGTGAAGTGTAATAAGAAATATACAAGTGCTTTATAAGTATGTATTTCACTTCATATACTTTCGTTGAGGACAGGATAATTGGAAGTCAAAGGATTGTCAATTTGTTGATAAGCTGTTGCTGACTTATACAAGGTTGCAGGGACATCGACGCGCAACGTGTTACCGTGAATTCAGTACATGATTCTGAACTCCAACACGTTGCTATTTTTTGTCTGTGATTTAAAAAAAATAGCTCTTGAAAATATTTTGACCGCGTAGGTATGACACTTGTCTATAACGCAGGTGTTTTTTTTTTATAACTTTCTAGTAATGTCACATCACATCATGTGCTGAATTCATGGTTTCAGCTTACGGGTCAATGCCCCTGCCCCTGCCTGTATAAGCGATTGTTTGTTGTAAGTTTGGTCAACCAACCGTAACAGGCAGGTTCACGTATCTTATGGTTGAGCTGAATGGTGCTGATGTATGCGTCATGTTCGTGAACGGGCGCCGTCATTTGGGGCTGGTCATCACTTAGCTGCCTCGACTTATTTTTAATTAATTTTGAATTGTTGTTTTCTTACTATTTGCTGTACTCTGGACGTTTTTAATGCGTACGTCTTTTTTACATCGTTCTCACATATAATTATAAATTCACATTAATGATGTAACTAATATTTTTGTAAAAATATAATTTAAAAGAGTGTCCATGGAGTTTCTTGCCCGTTCTTCTCCATAGGTACCTACGCTTTGGAATGGGCAACTAGCTTCATATTTTCTGACTGACCGACTTTTTGACAATTCAAAAGTGCCTGTAAATGGTTTAGGTAATTGAAATAAATGCTTTGAGTTTGAGTTATGATTTAAATGAGGCTTGATCAACCGATCATTGTAGCATAATGAGCCTATAGTGTTCCCACTGCTGGGACACAGGCCTCCTGTCTGTAAGCGGGAGTGAGCCGTAATCCACCACGCGGGCCTAGTGCGGGTTGGTGGATGTCACATGTCATCGAATTTTTGGTTCTAGGACATGCCGATTTCCTCACAATGTTGTTGAAATGAAATTCACAAAGCAAATGCGATTTCCTCACAATGTTGATGAAATGAAATTCACAAAGCAAAGCGCCTTTGTTTTTTTTTTCTTTTTTTTTCAGCATGGGAATTCAAAACCCACCTGTGTTCGGACAATCCCGCTGACCCAGCAGGCTTCGGCCCTGGCGGGCTCCTTCGACTGCCGCTGACATCTCTTTGAGGCGCGCGTGGAACGGAACACGTACGCGTCGTCCGGCACGGGCCTAGTCCTGATCGGACGGTGAGCTGTAAAGTGCCTACCTGAGTTCGAACTCACGACCTGCAACTCGTAAAGGCTCCTACAAACAGGCGCGACACGCAATATAATCGCGCGCGATACAAAGGCACCGCTCGTTGCGCGACTTACGGTGTCTTTGTGTCGCGCGCGATTGTATCGCGTGTCGCGCCTGTTTGAAGGAGCCTTAAATCGGGCCGATACCTCTGGGCCACCACTGCTCCACAATTTCACTTGTTGCTAGGGATTGGCAACTTTCTTCAAGCTCACTTTACCTAAGTTTTCACGATGAGATTTTGACAGAATAATCTAGACCAATAAAAAAACCAGTGGTTAGTGTTTATAAGCTTCAATTTTATACTGACCTACAAATTCATGCAAGTACATAATTCAATAATACTGTTACAGCCTTGATATTGAATAGGCGTGAGTATGCAGATATTAACATATATCATAGTCATAGTGTACCTTTGCTCATGGTTCGCCTACGCTGACATGCTGACATCCTAAGTGGCCTGTTTCTCACGGCATTCACCTACAACTGGCACAAAATTATAAACTACCAACTTCGTTGTCATGTCATTCAACAATCATTTAACTGATAAAGATTGCAATCAGCTGATAGGTAACATTATTATAAATTATCTTTATTAGTCCTTCTTAATGGGTATTTTCTAATGAGATACAATTTATTATATATTATTGCGAGACTCCCGGGGCTATTGCAATGGTAATATACAGTATATGTATCTACAATAATAATATAATATAGTATATGTATCTACATACCATAAGAACAACACTTAAGTACCTACTTACAGTAAATTAGAAATCGCATTACGTATGATAATGGAGAGCATCCTCCGTCCATCTGTGGCTAAATAACAGCCGCACAGATTGCTCGATCAGGTTTTAAAGCTACGCTTGCCGCGGTTGGTCTGTGGATGGGTGACCAACTTTACATACCGAGACCCCTCCGTGCCTCGGAAAGCACGTTAAGCCGTTTTTCTGGCTGTCATTTGTGGATCTTTAACAGTCGTTACGGGTAGTCACAAGCCCGAAAGACTGTCAACCAGTCTTACCAAGAGGTATTACCTAGTAACTGGGTTGTGAAGGTCAGATAGGCAGTCGCTTCATGTAAAATACTGGTATTCAGCTGCATCCGGTTAGACTGGAAGCCGACCCCAACATATTTGGGAAAAGGCTAGGCATGATGACTGTGGAGCATCCTCTTGACATTCCAGCCCTTAGTTACTCTTTACGACATCCTCCATAACGACGGAATAACCAGATAAACTGTCTTAACCAACACTCTAATTGCGTAATACAATTTCAACCACAATCTGAATGATTTTGAAGGTATATATTTCTAATTCATTGCTCCATATGTTCGAAAAATTTGTCTGCTCAGCAACGCAATGAATGTTGATGAACTGTCAAAATTAAAACAGTTACTACTGATAGTGTTTTACACAATTGTCGCTGGAACCATACCTACGTATAAAAAGTTAATCCTAGATTCCACACTTACAAGAGTGAAATTCAGCATGAAACGTTGATGTTTGTGGTTTTATGAGACCTTTATTTATTTATTCAAGCAACAGAACTCTTCGCCCCCAAATGAACTCGAGCCCATTACTACGATACGACGTAAACCGGCGCAGTGGCAGCCATTGATACATTTTCGCAAGCCACGTTGAAATAGAGCTGCGCCGTGACACAGCTGGCACGCTGTCAAGTATGCGCTTGCGCCGCTTTATACGTAGCGCTAGACCCCATCTGTTGGCGGAATAGTGAGGATTTAATGGAAAATAAAGGCCAACGACAAAAAACTTTTGTAAACTTTATCAAGTTAAATGCTCAATCTTGACATGTTAATTTTTTTCCCTCAAATTTTTATTTATATTCATCATTCATAATTTATTTTCTCTATTTTATTTTTATGGTGTGTACACCTAGTTATAATTATTATGTTTTGCTCAAATAAATTTTGCTTCATGACTCAGGATGATGCTAAAAAGAGCTATAAAAACTTACAAATGTGAACTCATAGCCATTTTTGGCATGGTAAATATTCATAATCTGTCCAAGGCTTTTAGCATTTCGCTTCAGCTTAATGAGTGCATAATTTCCTTAACTGAATACAAGTTTTTGATCATGGAACAACACTCAAGCGTTGATGAGGTAATTTTGAAAATTCAGGCAGTCCGATTAAACAACAAACTTCTGGTCACCACAGCCAGGATGCACAGCTCGACTTATATACGTATATTTATTATCTTACTATAACTCAAGGTGAAATACCACCAGGTCTGTGCACTCAGGTATCGCGGGTGGTGCAACCGAAATGTGCTCTAGTTCTAGATTTGCTGATGTCTGAGATAACCGGGTTTATTTCATGAAGACGGGAAACTGTACCTGCTCCTTGCGCAGTAATAGTAGTACTTTCTCTTAGACGATCTTATTAAAACTAGTGACCCGGCTTGACAAAAATCGATATTTAAAAAAAAAGTTAAAATAAAAAAAATACAAGAAGAAATAGGTACAAGTTTAATATTTTAATGTGTAGACCTTCCCCTTGCCCCGTTCCCTTCGGAAAAAATCACTGATTCAATGATTGGGAAAACCACATACACTACACGGGATCCTGCCGTTTCGCCGAAAAGATTTTGCCAAAATTTCACTACCCGAACAAATTTTACCAAACTTTTTTTTACCAATGCAATGTTTGGAATGATTTTAGTACGCATATTTTCATTTGGTCAAATTTGTACTCGGCAGAATATTACCAAGGATAATGTCATTAAGGCATTTGGTCTTTAATCAAATGATTTGTTACAGCAAACTAGTACCTAACTAACTACTAACAACTATTTAGTCAAATACTAAATGTTTATTGTCTAAAGATTGTTATGAAAAAAAATATATAGACACATTTTTGGGAATTACATGGTTTTACTTACATAATTACTTATCATTACTTTTTTAATTACATTGCATGGTTGCGGTCGGTCGATAGGCGACGTAGGATGAAAGCGCGAGTGAAGGGCACCCCGAGGTTCGGTTTTTTTAAGTTACTTTAAACCGTTTTCTGAGAAATAGGAGCATATTTATTTCGAGGAAATTAAAAAAAAAAACGAACAAACGAAAAGATTCAAACGAATTTTTTCACAAGAAGATCTTGGGAACTGACGTTAACCTGACATGTACTTCTGTTATATTAATAAGTACCAACCACAGTACCAATACAACAAATTAAATTAGTTAGCGAAACTCCTCAGATGTGATGCGTATCTAAACATGATAAAACAATAAAAAACATATTTCATGTTTTATTGTTTTAGTTTGTTTAGAAAATCAGCTTTTTGTTTTGTTTTATAGCGTTTAGACCCATCAAGTTTGTGGAGTACTTGTGTAGGGCGGCGTGTACCTTTAAAACCATTAAGATTTGTGGCAGTCAAACCCAACAGTCATTCCTGATTACGCGTGCTTGTGAAATGTTCAAAGGACGTCCTTAGCGTCCTGTGCGTAGTCATCGATGTGTTGTCCATTGTTTACATACTGACCCCTCCCAGATCGACCCATCTATCCTTTGTAAAGGTTCTCGACCAATAATTTTATAAAAAGAACCTAGAGAAGCCATTTTATGTAAAGTTTTCTTTAGATTTGCGTAGCCATACAGGGTGATAAGTGTTAGTGCTGCTGAAGTGGGATCGCCCCAGGGTACGTCGCAATATCGACGGTTGTTAGAAAAAATAACATATTCAGGAGTTAAATGTAAAATATTTAATTAACATAACATCTGAAATCCATTTTTATATGCGAATGAGTTTTTCTGGATGATCAAGTGAGCCATGGAGCGCAGTATCCTAGGAGTTCAAATTTCGGACTGTTTAAGGAACACAACACTGCGCACGAAAACTAAGACACAAACATTAACCAGAGAGCCGCTAAGCTTAAGTGGGACTGGGACGGACATATCTGCCGCATGTCAGATGAGAAATGGGCTAAAAAAAAGAACCACCGATTTGGTCCCAATTAACACACGCCAGGCCAAGACGAAGAGGGCGGGACAAGCTTGCCTCCTACCTCAAGGAGTGAACTGCACTAGCAACAGACAGAATTGAGGCCCAATTAACACACGTCAGTTCAAGGCGAAGAGAGCGGGACAAGCTTGCCTCCTACCTAAAGGAGTGACCTGCACTAGTAACAGACAGAATTGGGTCCCAAATGACATACGTTAGGCCAAGGAGATGAGGGCGGGACAAGCTTTCCTCCTGCTTGTCGGACTGACCTGCATTAGCAGTAGACAGAATTAGGGCCCATTTAACACACGTCAGGCCAAGACGAAGAGGGCGGGACAAGCTTGCCTCCTACCTGACCTGCACTGGTAACAGACAGAATTGCGTGTAAAAGGGAGGTGGAGGAACAATACATGCTAGTTAGATTGGATAGATAGGATGATCAACTTATTCACTGTTCCACTTATATTAGGCTCAAGTTCATCTTACGAGGTCTTTAAGCGTCCCCCAAAATACATACTCTTACATGGTTAGAGTTTTTTCTTAAAGCCTGTAATCTCTGAAAGATTGGGCAGAAGTGCATCTATAAGTACACCCACATTTCCCCAGCCTTTTGCCATCAACTGGGCACAATTCCAGACTCGGGGCTGCTACTGAGAAATTCCTGATAGAAAAGAGTATTTTCTTAAACAAAAAAACTCATATTAACTTAATCGTTAAACAAACACTTTTAAACGTTATTATTTTTAGCTTTAACATTGTTATGTCCTTGAAATTTTTTTTCTTAGAAAGAATCTCGGATGCAGTAATTATAAAATACGCCCATAATTGTACGGTGAGAGAAAAGGATGACAATCGATGACTTCAACACAATGACGCCTAATCAATGGGTTTTCTTAGATCATCTTTCAACGAATTAAATATCCGCAGAAGTCAGTTGGAATTTATTTAATGGTCTATTATTGGTTATGAGGACTGTCCCCGTAACAAATGAATGGGTATCACGTGGTGAAGCGACAGTTCTGAAGGCCACGTCTACCATAGGTAGGAACAGGAATCCTTAGAAGAGGAGGGGACGCCCTAGGAGGAGATACTTCATTGGTAATTTCTGCAGAAAGGTCAGCTACGTATTACTTGCATCCGTGTATGACCAGATTTGTGAACCTAAACGAAGCAATGGGCAGCTCGCTGCCCGGTAAGGACCAGGCCCAGGTCGACGGCGCGTTGTGTTCCACGCGCGCCACAAAGAGATGTCAGCACTAACTGACGGGGTCCGCTAGAGCCGATGCCTGCCAGGGTCGCAGGTTATTCGAAGAGTCATCGCGGCCCCTGGCACAGGCAACTGAAGGAACACGGTTGGGTTTTAGTCAGTAAAAGTCTGACACGCCCTCCCGCTCCGCTCAGAGCGGGAAAAGTTATTTGATAATTTCCCAACAAAAAAAAAAGAGCGTCGTAGTAGGTGGTGCTCTATAGTTTGTGCCTACGCCCATGGGAAAAAGGCGTGTGTTTGTGTATGTATGTACATAGGTAATAGATTCCTTACCTTCCTTCCCAATGCACGCCAAGATCAGGGCAAACTGCCAAACATTAGATAAAATTCAGTCTAGTGCAGCCGTTGGAAGCCATGAAATACATTGCCGGTATCCACGTTACCCACGGTTTCCAATTGATGCTATATATTCACTTGAAGCAATATCAACTTTATGTTCGTGTTAATTTAGTTAAATAGTACTATTGCAAAATTCAAAAAAAATTATTGATGTTGTAGCGCAAACTGAATTTTATGAATGAAAATTAAAGTTGTTTTTCCAAAAACACAATATGTTTGTTTAAGTACGTTTTTGTAAACTTAATCGCCAACGCAGTTATACATCTATTCCAGGCCCTAAAAATTCGATCTTATGTTAGTATTAATTGAGTAGCTATTTATAGGCACGCCCGGATTAGATAACTAAATCCATAATGGATTTTTAATGTTATCCTACAGGTATTTAAAAAGACAAACACGCAAATGCAGTCATGTTTACATTAATTACAATGAGCTGGCAGAAACACGTAATCTCAAGTTTTTACAAGCAGTGCCATCATTGTTTTATATCTGGGGATTACATTTTTACAACAGTTTTTATAATTTATATTTACAACATGGTCGCGTTACTAAAAATAAAATCAAAAATCAATTATTAAAACTAAACTGAAAATCAGTCCTTTTGGAACGACAAAATTATATAAGACAGTCCCCCAAAACGCCAGCCGTTCACCACTTTCTAATGCTTTTGCTGGGAAGAAAAAGTGGCGCAACTTTCCATCACCACAATTGTCTACTGAGGTACTTGCAGTACGTACCTATTTCAAGAGTCTTCGACAAGATTCGTCGAGGGAATGAAAACGGAACTAAGTTTTAGTATAGCCCTGAACAAGATTCTTTATACCTTTATACCTTTGTACATGAAGAGGCCCATACATTAGTAGTCTTTACAAGACATGAATAGATGTCAACTAAAACAAAATAATGAAGATAAAGAGTGAATGATGCCATCTTGTAGCTCTAAGTAATAACAGCCGCACGGGTCAATCGATATAAGCTACGCTGGCTGCGGTTGGTCCGTGGATACCGTGACCATCTTTACATACCAAGATCCTTCCGTGCCTCGGAAAGCACGTTAAGCCGTTGGTTCCGGCTGCCATTCGTGGATCTTTAACAGTTGTTACGGGTCGTCAGAAGCCCAAAAGTCTGACAACCAGTCTTACCAACGGGTATTGTATTACACAGTACCTGGATTATAGAGGTCAGATAGGCATTCGCTCCATGTACAATACTGATACTCAGCTACATCCGGTTAGACTGGAAGCCGACCCCAACATAGTTGAGACAAGACTAGGCAGATGATGAATGGAGTAAATGATGAAGGAAAGAGAGAGATTCTAGAGTTTGCCAGAGTGATTTTAGGATGACTACCATCCTGCAATGATGCTGGAAAACTCTAGAACTAAATTAAAAGAAAAACCTTTTCCCATCATTCTTTTTGCGTCGCGGACTTTAAAAATCCCTAATACAGCTGAATTACGGTAAATTATCTACAAATACACTGAGGAAAATTCCCATGGGACCGGTTTGAGCCTTCAGCAAGACAATGGCCTAGTTTTTCCGTATTTTTTTCTAACTCAATTACTGTCAGATGTTAGCCCTGAAGAGAAATCATTGTCTAGATTGTTTAGGACAAAAAAAAATCTTAAGGAAATAAGTTTTTACTTGTATTTAGATGTTAGTTGTTGTTGCTAGAAGAAATTTGTAGTTAATGGTCTGTGGTTAGTTACAGGCAATATTGCTTGTATATGTAGGCTTTCTTCAACGTAAACTATAAATCCATTGGATCGTCGTCATTCGATCGTCATCATTCGCGACTGTAACAAATATGTATTTACAGAATTATAATTATTAAATCCGATTATAGTATTAATATATACGAAGTGGTCTCCATTGGCTGCAATACAGTCCTTTAAACGTTGAGGCCAGTTATCAATAGAAGCACGCACTCTTTCCATGGGAAAATTCTTCACTGCCAATCGTATGGATTGTTTTAGGGATATTTAACAACAATTAACTTCCTAATCACGCATTATTATTATTAACTTTTAATTATTATGCGCCATTAATTTACTGTTATATATAAACATTTTTGTATTTTGAAAAATTAAAAAATACTTTTTTTAACATGTTCAAGGCGGCAAGCATCTGACAGAGCTGCTCGTCCGTGCGTTACAGCCGCTGTATATCCTTACCAGTTTTTATTCATTTTTACTCCGATAGTTAAACAAAAAGAAGTAGGTAGTATTAGTAATTAAAAGAGTTTTTATAAACAAATTAATCATTTAGTCCGGTTAAACAATCTAAAATTCACACTAAGTACTTTTACCGCGAAAACGTCGAATGTCAAAACCAAAAAGTTTGTGATGTGACACATAGCGTCTTCACGTAATGCTGTGCTGTATCGATTCAGTAGGTTTTCGGTTTTCTTCCGTCTAACAGTTCGGCCATCCTGCAATCCTTCGGTCCCCGAAGGTAAGGCTCAGTTGCGCGACGAACATCCTGCCAGGAAGACTTGTCAGCTGCTCAGGAACAGCACTCCAGGTCGTAGTGTAATAGCTAAGGCCCTTAAAGCAAGCTTAATTGTAGGTAACCCTGCTAGGCCCCTATGGCAAAGACAGGTACAGATACAGGCTGAGGCCCCTGAGGCAGCACATGCATTTAAGTGGATGTTACTGAGGCCCGTAAGGCAAGAACAATGTCAGTCATTACTGCTGTGGCTTCTTAGGCAAGCATAGACTTGAATGGATATTATGCTGAGACCCCGAAGGTAAGCATACATTTTGTCAATTGCTAAGGCCCCTAAGGCAAGTATAAATTTTGACAATTGCCAAGGCCCCTAAGGCAAGCATAAACTTTGACAATTTTATTGCTAAGGCCCCTAAGGCAAGCATAAGTATTGACAATTGCTAAGGCCCCTAAGGCAAGCATAAATTTCGACAATTACCAAGGCCCCTAAGGCAAGCATAAATTTTGACAATTGCTAAGGCCCCTAAGGCAAGCATAAATTTTGACAATTGCCAAGGCCCCTAAGGCAAGCTTCATTAATGTAGAGCATAATGAAAGCACTATAAGATTCATACAGGTAGACGCTGAAAATAACTTCAAGCCCCACAGGCAACATTTGTAAATGCTACCAGGCCCCGTAGGCAAGCAATAGAAATTTCATTAGGCCCCATAGGCTTGTCTTATAAACGGATTCAGATTACATTGCAATATTATAGGTCTTCGTCAGATAACGAGTCACATCGAGCATTCCAAACCTTTAACTTATCACGTGCTACAATATTTTTATAGGCCCTCTTGCCCCTTGCGGCCGATGTCACTTCGTAGCGATCATTAGGCAGAACGGCAGTGATTTTATAAGGTCCAGCGTATTTAGGAACCAACTTACCACTGGATAAACCTGGTCGTAAAATCTTTCGCTCAACCATTACTAGGCTACCGACCGGAATGGGAAGAGTAGCTCGGCGATTCTTATCATATCGCACTTTCATTCGTGATGCATTCTCAACAATTCTCTGAGTTGCTTCCTCTCTGTTTTGAATAATGTCTACTGGCGCATATGACGCTCCTCGTATATCTCCAGCTAAACGTGGCCTCAACCCACACAATAGCTCTAAAGGGGATTTGCCCGTCCCTTGACTCACAGTCGAATTAATGCCTAGCTGTACTGTAGGCAAATATTTATCCCAGCCTTTTTGCTCCCCACCCATATGAGCAGTTAACGAACTCAAAATAGTGCGGTTTAGGCGCTCAACCTGCCCATTTGCGCGTGGAGTAGCGACGGCATTCATGACATGCTTTATCCCCAACTCACTGCAATAGTCTTTGAATTCACGTCCAGTAAAAGCCGTACCTCTGTCACTGACTATTCGTGAGGGATACCCAAACACTTGACCTAGCCTATTTAATGAAGCTATAGCCCCCTTTGCATTAGCACTTACTACAGCTTCCAGCCAAACGAACTTAGTGAACCCATCAATGACAGCAAAAATATATGTCTTACCATTACTCTTGCAGAATGGCCCCAAATGATCGACATGCAAAGTATCAAATGGTATAGCAGGTCTTGAAATGGGATGCAAAAGCCCAGGCTGTTTGCCTGTCGGCTTTTTGGTGAACTGACACCCAATGCAGCTGGAAATGTATCGTTCCACGTGTTTTCTCATTTTTGGGAACCAGTATTTGGCTTGTATAGCCTCCAGACACTTTTCGACACCCAAATGACCAGTATCGTCGTGATAAGTCTTCATTATGTGCCATCTCGCATTTTTAGGTAGAATAGGTCTATTAGCACCATTTACTACACGGCACAATAATCCATTTGCCACCTTATAGTCTTTAGATAAACCATCTTTCTTGTGCTTATTAGCGTCTAATTCCAGCTGTAAATTTGTTATAGTGGACTGAACTTCTTCATCAGCGTCTTGGAGGGTATTGATGAAATCTTTTTCTTCAATGTGTTGAACAGAGACTGGGTTTCGACTGAGGGCGTCTACGTGTACCATCGAAGTCCCAGGTCGATGCTCCACATCGAAGTCGTATTCTTGCAAATCGAGCCACCAGCGTGCTATACGCGGCGACAAGTCCCTTTTTGACCATGCTAGCCGTAAAGCAGAACAATCCGTCACAACTCGAAATTTGATTCCGGTTAAATAAACTTTGAACTTCTGGATACTGAATACGACAGCTAACGCCTCTAACTCAAAGCTGTGGTATTTCACTTCGGTAGCTGTGGTTTGCCGGCTTGCATAAGCAACAGCCTTCCATTCACCGTTTTCCTGTTGTTGTAACAGCACTCCACCTAGACCCAATTTCGAAGCATCTGTGTGGATTTGCGTTGCACGGGTTGGACTATAAATCGCTAGAACAGGATCAGAGGTAAGTACCTGTTTTAAACTTTCCACAGCTTCAGCCTGTTCAGACCCCCAGCACCACTCAGAAGTCTTCTTAGTCAACTTGGTAAGTGGTTTCGCGATTGTCGCAAATCCTTTTATAAATTTGCGAAAATAACTCGCCAATCCCAGGAATTGACGAAGCTCGTGAACATTGCTCGGAGTTTTAAAGTTCGCAACAGCTGTCACTTTGTGCGAAGATGGACGTATTCTTCCTTCATGAATCTCATGTCCCAGGTATTCAACAGTGTTGGTAAGGAATATACACTTGCTGCGCTTCAGTTTCACACCGGCAGAATCAATCAACTCCAAAACTTTTCTAAGATTATTCAGACAACTTGAAAAGTCATGTCCCCATATGATCACATCATCAATATACACTTCTGCGCACTCATGAATAACAGGGGCAAGTATCTCATTCATTGCACGCTGAAACACAGCAGGAGCATTACACAGACCAAAACTCATCATCCGGTACTGAAAATGGCCATCAGGAGTGACAAATCCCGTGTATGGCCTTGACTCTACTGCTATTTTAATCTGGTGATAGCCATTGGCTAAGTCCAAGCAACAAAACATAGTCTGATCTACGAGTCTGTCCAATAAATCTTGGATAACTGGTAATGGGTATCTTTCTTTCTCTGTGATTTTATTTAGTGCCCGGTAGTCGACACACATGCGATAACCCCCGTCCTTCTTCTTCACCAGTAACACCGGACTCGCATAAGGCGATGTTGATCTTTCTACTATACCAGCATTAAGTAACTCTGTCACAATGTCCCTCACTACTTCCCTTTCATGGAAAGACATTCGATATGGTTTATAATTAATCACTTTGTCTTCAGTCAGTTTAATATTCATTTCAATATTACAATTTCCTAACTCCATGCCATTGCTAGCGAAGCATCCACTGTGTTTATCTAGAAGAGAGTCTAAAGCCTCTCGTTGAGAGTTTGTCAAATTATCACCTATCTTAGGCGTGTTAGCTGTTTCTTCATTCAAATTCTTTAGTTCTGCTCTAGCTATACATGCCTCACTTTTAAGTGCAATCTGTCCATTCGTCCTGTTTACAAGTTTTATGATAACTGAACCATCTTTACTCTCTACTTCTTCGCTTAATATATCCTTCTCATTCATTGGCTCTCTCTGCTCACTGTACTTCACCACCATTATTCCGCTAACCATAGGCTCAGTTCTAGTAACAATTTTATTCAAACCAGGATCTAGCATAACATTAACTTGAGGATACAGACACACTTTCTCAAGGTCTTCACATAGCTCTGCAATTTCCATAGACATATCCTTTTTGAATACACTGAGTTGCGTAGCAGTTTTAAGGACGACAATATCTTCAGCTTCAGTAAACGGCTGGCCTACTAGAACATCAAAATCTTGTAATTGGTCTGGTACTATATAAAACTTTGTCTCCATATCAATTCCATCTACAGTCAACACAGCTCCAGTTACACCTTGTGGCAAGGTAAGAGCATTACCATACCCTTTTATAACAATATCGTCACTTGCAGAGACCTCTAAGTTGTGCTGTTCACAAAAACTCTGTTTCATTGTGTTGCATGAACTACCGAAGTCTACAAAAGCCTCAGCTGGACTCCCATTGACAAGTACCATTTTAAAATACTTCTTGTCTGAGAGGTCACAACACACAGTTTGTACCTTACGCACCAACTTGTTTTGTGGGCTCGCTCTTGACCGTTTCCTACATTCTTCTAATGTGTGACCTTTAATATCACAGAATGTACAATGTTTCTGATATCGTTTCTTATAACAATCAGCTTCGCTGTGGCCAACCCTATCACAGAATGAACACTTTTTGTCCACCTTATTTTTGGTTTGAATAGGGGTTGGCTTCTTGGCACTTGTTCCACGCCTAAAACACCTACTAGCCTTATGGCCAGTTCTACCACACGAAAAACATTTTCTTAATTTATTAGACTGGTCGATTTGCTTGGAGGTACCGGGTTGGTTGTTCTCTTTTCCTAAATCTGCAGAAGTAATACTAGCCAGATATTGTAAAAGAGAGCTAGTATCACGGCAACCGGCAGACTTAGCACCAATTTCCCACAGTTTGTTGCCAAGCGTTCCAATCACAGCTTCAGTAATAACGTCATCACTTAGTTGACAAGACATGCCTATACCTAACTTGGTGTAATAAAACTCAATTGGATCTTCATCTGGCAATCTGACTCTGTTTACAAGTTCTCTAATCTGAGACAATTTATTTTTAGTAAATGGAAATGCTTTGATCAATTTTTGCTTCCACTCGTCCCAACTAATCTCGTATGAAGCTTGTTGCTCGTACCATCCTTTGGCATAACCACTTAATTTTGAAGTACAATTACAGATTAAAGTATGTTCATCCCATCCATGCATTTTAGCTGTACCTTCTAAATTACGAATCCAATGTTCAATGGAGACAGGAGAGGTTTGTGGGTCAAATTGTGGAATAAAATCATTTCGGCCCACATATCGAACAACTGGTGGCCTAGACGTTGAAGCTTCTGATACAGTTCCACTATGGTAATTACTTTTCTTTCTAAGTTCTTTTATTAACCCTTCTAAGGCATCAATACGGCTGTCTTTCCTTTTTAATTCCTTTTTGTACTTCTTACTTTTAGAAAGTCTTACTGGCTCATCAGAACTTGAAGACGAAGAACTCTGAGACCTATTATTTCTCTTTTTATGACTACCCATGTTTAGAACACAATTAGATTTAAATTAATAAATGTAACAGTAACCACACAGCCACTAGATCATAAAACAATTGTCTTTTATTTACACTTTGTACAGTTCACAGTAAAATAATAGAAATTAAGTTCAGTCAATATGAGCAGTCAGCAAATAATAAATTCACTTTCAGTCTATTCAGTTCAATACTTTCACTTAATATAATGTGTCTTTGATCACTTAGTTATTTACAGTTTTACAGTACTTACATAAAGATTACAAAATAAGAGTCATCCTGAATAAACTGAAGTCAAGATAAGTATGAAACAATCTCACCAAATATTCAGGTAATGTGCAACAAACATGCAGACGTGCAGAAGTATGCTTAGAGCACTGACCACCTTCTTTTGTCCAAGAGGGAAGATGAGCTTACACATAGAAGTTCACCAAAATTACTTCAAAAGTTTGTTGTGCACAGGGTCAATGTACTTGCGTAACTTGACCAAAAGCATTGAGAAAAGTCACAAAAGCATTCAATAAAGCATTAATTCGGGTTAGTACCGACGTGCACTGCACTTTTAGTAAGTGTCCAACACCAATAAAAGCGTCTTTACCGCAAACAAAATTTTTATCACAATGTTCGAACGAAACCTCAATATTTTTGATTTTACTCAACAAAACACTTTGTGGGAGTTTGAAATGTCCCGCTTCTGATTCTGTTAGTAATTAAAAGAGTTTTTATAAACAAATTAATCATTTAGTCCGGTTAAACAATCTAAAATTCACACTAAGTACTTTTACCGCGAAAACGTCGAATGTCAAAACCAAAAAAATTTGTGATGTGACACATAGCGTCTTCACGTAATGCTGTGCTGTATCGATTCAGTAGGTTTTCGGTTTTCTTCCGTCTAACAGTAGGTACTTACATGAAATTAAAAGTATAACTTAACGAGTTAAATCTAGTTTGGTTTTTGTACGCAAGTTTTCACAAACCGGGTCAGATTACGTCCAATGACCTTTGGCCTCCGGATATAAAATAAGAAAGATCAAACAAACTGAACATAAAGGTTAAAGAATAGATGAGAAAATCCTATTGGATTAATGTTGGCGAGGCACCTTTTTATACTCACCTTCACCTTTCATAAAGTGAAGTGAAAACCTTTGATTGAAGTTCAGCAGTTAATTAATGCCTATTTAGAGGAAGACCAAAAAACGTTGGATGAACTGTGTGAAAGAGATAAATGCCTAGAAAGGTAGCCAACCTACGTGGATGACGACGAATAGAGTAGTATCGAAGAAAAAGATATTTAGCGAGACCCCAAATAAATTAGTACAAGGACAAGAGAAGGATGAGGTAGAAATATACCTTGGATAAATAAGACAAGGTAGAAAATAAGGTGCTATTCGACATCAATCGGTGATATTGATCAACGTCAGTTATAAATCACTGAACGTGTGCATATACCAAGGTACCAAGGAGTATTGTGTTATCAGGGTCACTAGGTTGTAGAGGTCAGATAGGCAGTCGCTCCATATAAAATACTGGTATTCAGCTGCTTCCGGTTAGACTGGTAGCCGATCCCTACATAGCTGGGAAAAAGCTAGGCAGTAAATGATGAACTATTTTGATGGTTACACTCCGATGTCAATCGTGCCTTGTTACCGATAAAATCGTTCGACTTTTATAGATTGATTGATACCAGCACAGGTTGATCGACTGTCTTTTTACGTATCTATCATCAACCATCCTGAGATACTATCCATGTTAGTAAAGGCATCGATCATATTATGGGTGTAACGACCCTCAAGTAACAAATAAAATAAAGAAAAATCAATATTTTTCGCTTTTGTCACAATTGTCAAAGTATTGTTGCAGTTCGATGAACTTCATTTTGGATTTTTTATTAGATTCCAGACGGCTGGCAGCTGTAACGATACTAACAATGACTGATAAAGAAATATTGTTGCCATAAATCGTATAATTCACCGTTAATTACATGGTATATGGCGTCAATAAATTATAAATTGTGTCATGCAAACAATTACTACAGTACCCGGCGATAAATATTGCACATCGACCTTTACCTTTTATTGTATTTTATACAAAGAATAAAAATAATTATCAAAAGAAGCAAATCATAATTGTTTTAACAGCTCCTAATAGATACCGGACTGTTTGTATTTCGTGCGACAGAGATAACGCTCTACGAAGCCGAAATTAGCCGATTGTCTCTTTCCAAAGGACGATGTGCAATATTTATCGCCGGGTACTGTATGTGTGTAAGTTTTTGATGTTTTCAGTTTTGGTTATGACCTAAGGGGGGTAATTCCAGTAATTTTAAGAACGATCACAGTCTCAAACTGTCAAAAATACCTCTAATTTCCCTACATTTTTGACAAGTTTTTGACATTGATTGTCGCTGAGATGAGATGAGATTGCAAGTAGATTGTAAACGTTTTTATCTTTTTTTTTAATGGGTTTGCTCTTGCCTCTAACCGAGGTCAGAGATGACACAGACAAAGTCTACGAAGGAGTGAGCTTACCCAGAAGAAGCCTGTTCACTCTTACTTTGAAGAGATTCGGGTTGTATGCACTCGGAAACACAAACACAGGTAGAGAGTTCCACTCTTTTGCTGTACGCATTATAAAGGACATTTATCTACGGAAATCGGTCTTCTTACCTACTCGCTATAGATTGCCAGTTTATGCAAAGGCCCAGGATAGCCTTTACCAGAAGTGGTCATCGTACCAGTGGTTCAGCAGCTTCAATTATCATCAAGATTATGCCGGAATATAGTTAGTTCGTTGTGGACGTAGTATGTATGACAGCGGCTCTCCTGACATCATCTCTGCCTCCACGAGAAGATGGCCTCTCTCCATTATTTTTTATTTTTAATTTAATATATTTATTATGACTATCTAATATAAATCTAATTTTATGTTATTTTCTACACAATGTATTTTGTTATGAAATAAATGACTATGAGTCTATGACTATGACATTAGAAGATGGCCTCCGCGCCAACATTGAGGCGACACTCTGCTAGAGTGTCAGTAAGCCAGAAATTGGTTTCGGTTCCCGGGTCGTGTCGAGTGTAAGGTTTTTTTCATCAGTAATTTCTAAGTACCAGCCCGGAATCTGGGCTTATACCCGGTTGATGGTAATTACCCGGGGTCGATGGCCCCCTATTACATGTGACATAACTGGCGAAAGGTATGTACAGACGCCAGCACATCAAGCTACTACAATCTGTCAAATTTAATGAAGCAGGTGGCTGACTAAAACAATGAAATTAGGTTGACTGAAGCAAAAAAACCTACTCAGATGGAGATTCATAGATGACTCTTCTCTGCAGTGTAAATGTGGTGTTTTTCCTCAAACGATAAGGCACTTAGTATCGTGTTCCAGACAACAGGACACGTCCTGTTGTCTGCACATAATAGGAACTGGTAGTGCCAAAATCGAACCCAAATTCTGGGCCAAAAGATTGCCATCAACTATGAAGAAGAAGGTTGGATACGGGGCTCATGACTTTGGATTGGTGCAAGGCCAAACTCTGGTCTAATTACACTCTAGACAAAAAGGAATAAAAATACATCAAAGCATACTTGACAACTAATTTCACCTGCCAAGCATGGGGAAGATCCAGCTGCTCCACAAATTGGCTTCTACAACAATCAAATTAGATTCATAAAGACTCGACTGTTTCATACATACATCTAACATTATAGGATCAGATAAGCAGTTGCTCCATGTAAAATACTGGTTTCAGCTGCATCCAGTTACGCTGACATATTATGTAGGTAGTTGGCAACAGGCTAGGAAGAGTGATTAATAATACTTATAAAGAGCTTTTGATCGCTCACAAAATTCTTTAGACATGTATTTAATCGAACCACTAATCATTCCCATTTTGCGCTCTTTAAACTATTTTTGAATGAATAGTCTATTACAATGACTGTGTCTGTATGAATTTTGTGAACCTCAAATAATCCCTATTTTGAGATCCCAAATATAGCTCAGTTACTACGAGCAACTTGGATGTAGCGATCTGAACAACTGTGAAAACGCATGAAAGTTAAAAAGACGCTCAATTCTATAAAAGAGTGCTTCATAAGAAGCGGGTTTCATCATTACGACGGTCAATAAGTTTTTAGAGGATAATTAGTTAGATATTTCCCAATTCTTTAAGGAAAAAGAAACAGTAGAAATCCCAAATAAGACCTAAATTTAAATGAGTTCATGTTCACAATTCCGTCAGCCCATTTAACACGATGCATTTCAAAACATTTCGGAACCGAGATAATGAAGCTTATGCAGACAATCCTTCAGAATGACTCACGAAACGAAATTAACTGAAAGCGAACAGCCAAGCAACGATATAAATACAGTTAACTGTTTTTAAACCAATTTGTAAATGAGAAATAGATCATGACTAGTCATTCCAAACAGATGTCCGTGAGTGGGGGAGAAATGTTTTAATGGTATTTTTCAATGAACAAGCTAATCAATCTTGGGTGGATTTGTTTCGCAATCATTGGTAGTACCGGTTTGCAAGGTCACTTCGTGAATTTGTATTTGCAGGCATACGATTCTGCCTTATGCCCAATGAGCTGTGAGAAAATAACAACTACGTGGAGCCCTGCCACAGCCAGAAGGCGCCATCTCTTGACCGATAGTGGAACTAATGTAACTTTTGTTGATGATTTCTGAAAAAGTGTGCTATTTAGAGACATCGTTTTATTTTTCCTGTAATCTTTACATAAATTGCTATCACATGGAAAAATTTCAGATTTTTCTTTATACAAACTTCGGAGTTAAGGGGAACGGTATTTTTTTTTACATTTTTCATAAAAAGTCGAAAACTATGCAGCCTTAAAAAAAAGTGTCTGAGAATGTGCAAACACACATTCTCAGTACACAATACAACACAACTCACTCACAACTTCGAATTTTTCAGGCCCCCTTTCAGTTTAAAACTGTTCTAAATTTCAAGTTGATAGCATTAGTAGTTCTTGAGATATTCAGCTCTGATAGACGGACAGACAGACTGAGACCCATAAGGGTTCCTTTTTACCATTTTGGTACAGAACCCTAAAAGATGTAGAAGTTATAGCGAAGTGGCCTTTGGTTAGCAGTTGAATAGTGCAAAGTAACCAGTAACGATTCTTTTCAACTTTCTTGAAGTATTGCAGTTCGAATACATACATATGCAAAGGTTATCTGCCAATTTTATCAAACAAAAAAAAATGGATATCGCATGCTTAATGGAATACTGACTTAACTCAAAAAGATGATTTTTGGGAAATTGCTAAAGAAGATCTTGCTATGAGGATTTATCCTATTTGTTGACGCATAAAATTAAAACTGATTTAAGTCGATTATTAATTAATCATGATGCTTGTATTTTGAACGTATTACGAACGATAACCTATTGATGATATCTGAGTAAAAAAAAATATTTTTCTCTGACCTATCTACTAATGGGTCAATGTTCCATTAAGCATGCGATATGTTTGCGTAGTATTTAAAAATCAAAACAAAAGTCATTTATTGAAACTAGTCTGAGAATCACCACTTTTTGAACGGTAAAATTACACACACACAGTTCACCAAAACGCCCACCCTTCACCACATCGTAATTTTTGAGCTGGGAAGAAGAAGTGGCTGCTGGGGAGATTCCAGCAGTACAGCTGTCTGTTAAGAGGGCACCGACCAAACGCCGACCGCGCAGCGGCGCTCTCATCGTTTTTTGGTTATTTCTTTTATTTTAGAATGAAAATGCAGAAAATAAGCACGTTAAATTGTGCTCCATAAGAGTATACGTTAATATTATTACAAACGATTGTTTTACATTATTTAGTTTTATTATAATCACTAAAACGGATACGGCCACTATTTTCTTTCTTAAAGTGCTTATTTTCATTCTAAAATAAAAGAAATAACCAAACAAACGATGAGGGCGCCACTAGGCGGTTGGCGTAGCCTTAAGGTAGAAGAACTTGATTCTATACAGTTTTAAAATAATAATAATATTACATACATAATCAGTCTACAACTGTTCCCACTGCTGGGACACGAGTCTCCTCTCTGTGAGAAGGAGTGGGCCGTAATCCACCACGCGGGCCCAGTGCGGGTTGGTAGATGTCGCATGTCTTCGAATTTTTGGTTCTAGGACATGCCGGTTTCCTCACGATGTTTTCCTGGCAGCAAGGCTGGGGCAGCATTGCCCCGTTGTATAGCAATGCTGATTCTTTGGCCAAAAATAGGCCAGCCCTCTGGTCACGTGAAGAATCGACCAATCGCTTGGCGATGTCTCGAAATACTAAGTGGGCACTCGGGCCCCATGGCCCTATAATACTTATAATTTCCTGGTAATCTCAGCCTGTCCCAGTCTACTGAAGAGTCCTAAAACGAAATCAAGTTGCACAATGCTCGGTTCTTCGATATCATCATTTTTTTTTAACGTTGCCCCGCTCTAGGAATTACTCCTGTATCGTGGGTGCGTTTACAAACATTTAAATTCACATACATAAACAGCCAGACCCGGAGCAACTACCTGTAGGCAATACAAATATTTGTTCCGTGCGGGAATCGAATCCGCGACACGAAGCGCAGCAGTCGATCGCTCAGTCACTGCGCCAACCGTGTCGTCAAATCATCATCAAGCCTACATTCGCCTTCAGCGGGATTGTCCGAAAGGGTTACCGCTGGCTCGAAACATAAAGGGCTAAGGAAGGAACACGGGTGGGTTTTAGTCAGTAAGTGTCTGACACTCCCTTCCGCTCCACCCGGAGCGGGAGGGGTCATTTGATGATAACCCATCCTCAAAAAAAAAAAAAGCCTACATTCGCCGCCTTCTATAGGTTTTTCCGAAATGATTGAGTTACTGCCTCTTTGGTCTAGTGGTCGCAGCGGTACTGCTGAGCATGAGTTCTTGGGTTCGATTCTTGGGTCGGGGGTGTTATTGGGTTTTTTCATCTGGAATTTCTTAGTAGCAGCTCAGAGTCTGGATTTGTGCCCGATTGACGGCGATAGGCTTCCCCCCTATTACATGGGACTTAAACATAACTGGCGGAATGTGAGGGTACTATAGGTACATATCTGCCTTTTTTTTC
Source organism: Luperina nickerlii (assembly GCA_963855955.1). NCBI lineage: Eukaryota > Metazoa > Arthropoda > Insecta > Lepidoptera > Noctuidae > Luperina > Luperina nickerlii. The sequence continues at coordinate 8,060,206 of OY979682.1, forward strand.
AGCATGGGATATCATCAAATGATCCCTCCCGCTCTGGGTGGAGCAGATGGGAGTGTCAGACTCTTACTGACTAAAACCCACCCGTGTTCCTTCCTTAGCCCTTTATGTTCCGGGCCAGCGGTAACCCTTTCGGACAATCCCGCTGACCCGGCAGGACACATCTGCCTTTCCCTGCCCTTCGAGAAATACAGGCGTGATGTTTATGTTATTGAGTAATTTTTTTCAAGGGGCCACCCCCTTTTACCTGACCGAATCGAACTACCCCTAAACACGTTTGGTCATCGTATGGTGAACTCTAGACAGCCAGTCCCTTACAAGTTCGCCAATCTTTCTTACTGACTAATTAATCTATTGACCACAAATTAATTTAAATCAAATAGAAATAGATATATTTATTTTCCAGTTAATACAGTAAGCAGGTTCACTGGTTGACAACAAGTTTAGACGACATGAGTAGCTTAAAATATTACATACAGCTAGGTTACAATATATAGTATTAGCTAGTGAGCCCCAGATTAGACAGTTACTCCGAGCCCCAAGATACAGACATCTTGGGGCTCAGAGTATAGTATATGTATATATTGAAAAGTTCTTTATTTAACCACTTAAGCTCCGCTAATGAGACACAATTGATTTTCTATTATTTCGTGACCCATCGGTCAAGCGCGGAGCTTTACCGGTTAAACTGGGCTGAGAATCAGCATTTTTTGAACGTCAAAATTACATGAGACAGTCTCCCAAAACCCGCCCTTCACCACAGACTAGTCTTTTCCTTGTATTTCGTAATTTCTAATTATCCAAGTAGGTCTACCAGTTCATTAATTCGTGCGAAAAAACGATATAGGAAGGAAAACGATCAAAAATAAACATTAATCATTTTTATCCTTAAACACAAGAAAATTTTGACTTGATCATCCCAATATTTGCTTTGCCCACACATATCTGTGATCAGTCTGGCTTTATATTTGTAATACCACGTCTGGGTAAAACCCAGCGGATTTATGCTCCAATAATAGCAACATTAAATGGATCGTCAGTATATAATCATCGTCGGTATATTACAATTATTGTTATAACTTGAGCCATCAATCTGATGTATATTTGCACCACTTGAAAATTTATATATAGTTGAGGAAAACTAAAATGGGAAGGAATTTAATGTACATTGATTTGGTGTAGTTAGTAAGACATGCAATATCTTCTCGTCCCACATACCGCAGTGTCTCAAGACGAAAGTCTTTGACCAGTGCGTGTTGCCAGTGATGACATATTATGGCACTGAAATGTGATCGCTCACAATGGGCCTTATTAGAAGGCTGAAAGTCACCCAAAGAGCAATGGAGAGGGCTATGCTTGGAGTTTCCCTGCGTGATCCAATCAGAGATGAAAAGATCCGCAGGAGAACCAAGGTAACCGACATAGCACGAAGAATTGCCAAACTTAAGTGGCAGTGGGCAGGGCACATTGCTCGCAGAACAGATGGCCGATGGGGCCGAAAGGTTCTGGAGTGGCGACCGCGTACCGGAAGACTTAGCGTTGGAAGGCCAGGCAAGGTGGACCGACGACCTTGTGAAGCACAAAACCGGTCGAAGTGGAGGTGCTTGGGGGAGGCCTATCTCCAGCAGTAAACGTCTTTCGGCTGACATGATGATGATGAGTAAGACATTGCATCATCTTGATCGTTCTCCTGCCCGTACCCTAATTCGGCTGGGCCAGCCATTCCCAAAGTGGGCGATAACGCCCCTTTGTGGGCGCTGCAGGCCTAAAGAGGGGTGGTAAGAGACCCAGAAAAAAATAGGGGCGTTGTGTAGAGACTTCGGGAGCGATTTGTAATATCATTTAGCTAGGAGGACTTTTAGACACCGACTGAGCTCTCGACTCTCGGCTACAACTTGTGAAGTTTGGGAACCTATGGCCGGGCGGTGTAACATGTATTTTCCATACTTCCCTATTACTCGTCATCTCGGTACCTTTCTAACCATATCATCATCATTCACACAGTCCATTTATCATTTCTTTGGTCTTCCCCTACTCTTATAGCCATCGACATTCATACTGGAAAAATTTCCTCAAAATCTATAAATAAACTACAGTTTATACATTTACTAGTGGCCCGCCCCAGCTTCGCACGGGTGCAATTTATTTTTTCGAATTTCCGTAATTTTGTTTCATATAAACCTTGTCCTGGCAATACCGAACACAACAAAAAGGAATTTACCAATTAGGTGCAGTCATTCCGAAGTTATGCGCATACAGACATTTTGGCGACTTTGTTTTATACTATGTAAGGATAAGGATAATGTATATCCAATTTAATTCTGGATCCTTGAAGCATAAAAAATTTGATTTTTGTCGCTTAAAAATATATCGCTCTTGAATAGCACAAAGAAACTGCCTTGTCTGAGCTTTGAATGTTATCTTTTTAATTTTGGTCTTATTTCATAACTAGCTTAATTTGCTGCAGTAGCTTGGCCCGCGTGTTTGACGAAAACAATCCCACGGGAACGTATTAACAGGATACTTTATCCTATGCGTTATTCCAGGTTATAAACTATCTGTGTGCCGAACAGTCAAATCATAATGAAAAACAATTAACATTTTGCAGAAAAAAAAATCATGAATGGTAAATCAACATTTTACTCATACTGGGCTATTGGGAAAACACTAACAACCTCTTAAGAGGTCATTGTAGTCATCATTATGAACAACTTTTACTATGGGACCAAACCTGAAATCGCGAAAAATAAATCAGCTGTTCCCTACATTTTGACGAGTTAAAGCTTCTACAAACAGGCGCGACGCGCGAAGCGAATCGCGCGCGACACAAAGGCACCGCTCGTTGCGCGACTTGCGGTGCCTTGGTGTCGCGCGCGATTTTATCGCGTGTCGCGCCTGTTTGAAGGAGCCTGTATACGAACATAAATGTAGGGCACAGCTAATTTATTTTTCGCGATTTCAGGTACTATGCTTGCATTATACATTGAGTATTATGAGGTTGTGTGATTTTCGATTACGCTGAAAACCAAACCCACGTCTTCCCAGGTGCCCCATAAAATTCTACTAATAGATTAAATCAAGGAGTGGACGGTGACAACCACGCGTGGAAAGAATTTATTAACGTTACGATGCGCTGTGGGAGAAATAAATGTGTCTTTAATTATGTGAAAAACCGGTCAAGCGCGAGTTACACTCGCGCACCGAGGGATCCGTACAAATTTGTAGGTATGTAAATAGTTTGAAATTATTTTTTTTGTAATATAACTAAAAATTTACGGTTTCCGGATTTTTTCCCTTACTTGTGCTACATGACATTGCTTCTTGCCGAATTTCATAATTCTAAGTCACCGGGAAGTACCCTATAGGTTTTGATTTCGGAACAAAACGCCCGTATGTTTTAATGAGGGTTTTCTGAAATGACGTTCGCTAGGTAGCAGCACTGACACGTCAGGTCCAGGTATCTGTCAAAGAGCCTATATTTTCTTTAGTCATGACTGAATGATGAACGAATGAATGAATCGAATGATGAACGTCATCATATATTTTATATTGGAAGACCTCTTGTCACAGTGGTGCCAACTGGTGTCGTAAATTTTCACGAAAACCCTAATTGCGTTGACTTCGAAATTTGATTTTTTCACTGCTTCAAGGGATTGCAGCCTTGAGTATTTTGATATTAATTTCAACTTGATATCTCCACGTGTTCCTGAGAAAAAGGGTCTTGACTGACAGACAGACAGACGGACAACAAGTGATCTTATAAGGGTTCCGTTTCTCCATAACATTAAATCACGCCTGTATTTCTCTGAAGAGTAAAGGCTCCTGCAAACAGGCGCGACGCGCGACACGAATCGCGCGCGACACAAAGGCACCGCTCGTTGCGCGACTTGCGGTGCCTTTGTGTCGGGCGCGATTTTATCGCGTGTCGCGCCTGTTTGAAGGAGCCTTAAGGCAGAGGTATGAAGAACCCATATTTCACCAGTTATGTTTAAGTCCCATGTAATAGGAGGCGAACCTATTACTATCAACCGAACACAGATCCAGACTGCGGGCTGCAACTGGGAAATTCCATGGAAAAACCCAATAACACTTTTCCCAGTCTGGGAATCGAACCCAGGACGCTTGCTACCACTAGACTTTTTTTTTCAGGATGGGAAATCATCAAATGACTCCTCCCGCTATGGGTGGAGTGGAAGGGAGTGTCAGACTCTTACTGACTAAAACCCACCCGTGTTCCATCCTTAGCCCTTTATGTTCCGAGCCAGCGGTAACCCTTTCGGACAATCCCGCTGACCCGGCAGGCTTCGGCCCTGACGGGCCCCTCCGAATGATGCTGACATCTCTTTGAGGCGCGCGTGAAACACGTACCGCCGCCGTCCGGCACGGGCCTGGTCCACTAGACTTACGAGGTAGTTTGTAGTTAGTCAGAGGGTAGTTTAGGGGTTTTGGGTAAGGCAAAAGTGTACCTATACCCCTAAGTACTATAGGTACCTTTGCCTAACCCTCCAGGGTATACACACGTGATGTATGATGTTACCACAAATATGTGACAAAATCACCTTCAAATTCAAATTTATCTATCCATCCATACTAATCCTATAAATTCGAAAGTAATTCCGTCTGTCTGTCTGTATGTTACCTTTTCACGCCTAAACCACTGAACGGATTTCGATGAAATTTGGCAGAGAGATAGATTGGACATAGAGGCTTATGAGAGAGACATAGGATAGTTTTTATCCCGATTTTCCCACGGGATGGACACTTATGCGGGTAAAACCGCGTGGCGCTGCTGGTAAAACATAAATGTAGGTAGCTTATACTAGTAACGTCTGAAAGTCAATAATTCCAGTCTGCCGGACGATTATGAATCACTTCAGTAAAGAGTAGTTGGAACCGCAGCGACTTTTCGGTATTGATATGTCATTTCAAGGTGCCTATCAATAGTATCTACGAGTACGTATTCGAGATAATCTACAATAAGAGTACTTCTTTATATAGTATAAAGCAAAGTCGCTCCCGCTCCCTGTTAACCTAGATCTTTTAAACTACGCAACGGATTTAATGCAGTTTTCAGCAATAGATAGAGTGATTTAAGTGGAAGGTTTATATGTATAATATATGCATATTATAGTAAAGCCGAAAAAATCAAAGATTTGTAATGTGATGTCGTAACAAACATATTTATGTGCGCTTACATTGCAAATGCTGGCTAAACCTTACGAGATTGATCAAATTAATGTACTACGGAATTGTATAAAAAACTCCGCGATGGTATTCAGATTGAGATGATTATGTGTTACGCAATTAAAGGGTACCTCTTTGAGAAAGAAATCCGTGAGTGCATTCCCTAAAATATCTCAAAAGCATCGTTCAGATTCTCTACATTTTCAAAACATTGCTGAAACCACAATTTATTCCTTGATGGGCTGTCCAAACATTAATGTTTCGCCGACGAGACCTGAACGACATAGTTTAGACAAACAAAATACGAGTACTACGACCGACAACTGAAACACTCGACATTTGGCCAACATCGACTATCGACGGCGTCTTCTGTAATGGCGGTTTTATCGACTAGTGCTGGCCAAATTTTTTTCGATGTATTTTGACATTTATGTGGGGAAATAGAAGGTTTGTCACGTTTCTTTCAAATCGTATACAGTTAGTGTTATTTGCAGGCATTTATCATACTATCAATTACTTAAGTAACGTTATTAACATATTTACAACGTTACTAACATTTTCAAATATGTTGTCCCAATTCTAAGATTTATATTAAAAGTATATTAAAAGTAAGTAATCAACTAGCGAACTATCGATCAACAAAATATAATGGCGCCCTCTTTAACAAAAAAAACAAAATGTTGTAACCCGGTTTCGTAGTTTACCGATAATTGCTTAGAAACAAGTTGATGATGGTTCCTATTTGAACTTTACTACTCACCACCGTGCTAAAGTAAATTTATAAGGTATAATCTGCTAGGAAGGATTAATTAAACAAGTACCTTCTTACACAATACAAAGTTTATTGGAATTATACAAAATTAAAGTACACATACAAACAATGTGGCAAGCCACCAAATTAATGTACCCTTCCCAGAGTCTATGGCATACACCCACACAACTAGTCTCCGTTCCTAGTGGTGTCAGTGCACGCCAGCCTTGAGACTAAATAGCAGTTTCTCAGAGTCGCTATAGCGAGTCCGTGGGATGATCGAATTAACAACTTCTAGCTCAATCGAACATGTATTGGCCTTTTCCGGACTGTGCTCATAGAGGGAAAATAAACGCTATACGAAGCAAACCCGAGACACAAGATCCTTACAACAACTGGTCTTAAAACAACCTAGTTCCTACAAAAGGCCTAACTCTCTCATAGATTAAACCATAATGACACACTGATAACACTCTCTATAAAACCTTCAGTATAACTCCTTCAGTTGACGGTTCAGGGTCCTTGGCGTCGTTCACAGGAGAAACCTGTGAACACACGCGAACGCGGCCTACGGACGAGATGGTGACGCTATCGTTACCTGGAGTGGCGAACTTCCCTCATCACCTGGATTCGGTTAGGTAAAGCCTTCCTAATGTCGGAGGACCACACCGCAAGGGATAACCATAAATTCGCCTGCGCTCTGATGAATTCCAATTCACCACACGGCGCAACACCAAGGCATCGAATCAATCGCGCATAGCACCAAACTTATAAGGCTAGCATAAACAGCCAGACCTGTAACAACGTCCTCGTGTCAGAACACTCATGCATGATCTAAGCTATAGGCTATCCAGCAAGAACAAAGAAAATGGTTTAGTACTCACGGAATTCTGCCAAAACAGCTCCTACTTATTAAAACCCCATCGGGTTATTTGGACACATCCCAATCCTCCTAGGATTAAGTCCCTCAAAATCGCCCTTTAGGCTCGAGTCCTTGATCGTAAAAAACGGACACCGTACCCGCCTATTTCTCCAGACCAATCTGACAGTTTCTCGAATCATCTTCCACAGACTATATAGGTTCCTTATCGATTTGTATCTTCACTTTATCGTACATTATGTTTGACATAAAATGTGGTAAATTATGTAAGTTTGTTTATTTATTATTTGATTATCCAATAAACTTGCAATTAATTAACTAATCAAAAAGGCATCAACGCCATCTGTGTCACGCAGAACAGCGTTGACGACCCTGGCGTAGTCCGCCGTTAATTACAACAGGTGTCGCTACTAGACACAATCAATATCTAATTTTGCAACGTCACAATGTAATGGAAAAATGTTGACTTCTATTCTATTGTATTCTATTATAACTGAATTCCCTCTAGCACCGACATTAAAAAGACCCCCTCACACAGAGACACACCCCCCCACACCCCCCCACACACAGAGAGGGGGGGTCCCTCTCACAGAGAGGAGGGCTGTGTCCCCGCAGTGGGACAATATAGGCTGATTGTGATTGTGGGATCCAAGGTAATTCAGAAAAGATTTAAGTAACCGATACATAGATCATCCCGTGCCGGACGGACGGCGCGTACGTGTTCCACGCGCGCCTCAAAGAAATGTGAGCATCAATGGAAGGGGCCCGTAAGGGCCGAAGTCTGCCGTGTCAGCGGGATTGTCCGAAAGGGTTACCGCTGGCCCGGAACATAAAGGGCGAAGGAAGGAACACGGGTGAGTTTTAGTCAGTAAGAGTCTGACACTCCCTTCCGCTCCACCCAGAGCGGGAGGAGTCATTTGATGATTTCCCATCCTGAAAAAAAAAAAAGCACCGACATTAAAAACGTAGCCATACAAATTTATCCCAACATAATAAAAATTTCGATACATCAGCTGCACAACACTACCGATAATCGGCCAGCACTCAGCTTCGAGGTTGAGACAAGGCGAAATATGTAACAGTACACTAAAAGTCAATGTTCAGCTGATTTGTAGCAACATTACGTCTGATTGCAGTTCGAATAGTCAATAGTCTGGATACGAACGGTTTTAAATGTCCGGACATGGCCGAGGACAGGTTTATATGAAGTAAATGTTTGTGGGAAATAATGGCGTCCATTATCAGTCATCGTTAAGCATACCGCCACTGACAAACATCAAAAGTTATAGGTTATTAAATACACACACATCAAAAGTGTCAAGGGATCAAGTTCGTTTTAGAGTATCGCCGCAATTGAGGATTATTATTTTAACTTTTATGAATCGTTATTGATTCTTTTTAGATATAGTATAATTACTATTTGAATATTTTTTTAATTTTAATTTGATTTAATGTAGAAAATCAACTGTCAATCAGAATTCTTATAAAAGTGTGTAATAGCGTTTTTACAAAACCATTATAATTTCTTCATCGGAACTGAAAAAAATTGCATTGATATGGAGCGACGAGATCATTTGACACGAGAAGAGATGATGAGAGCCGTCGGAATGTTGCAAGCTGGTTCCTGCAGGCACTGTACTGTGGCTGTCGCTCTTGGCACTACACAGAGCGTCATAAGCCGCCTTTGGACACGCTATCGTATCACGGGCAGCGTGACCGAATGAAGGCTCCTTCAAACAGGCGCGACACGCGATAAAATCGCGCGCGACACAAAGGCACCGCAAGTCGCGCAACGAACCGCTCGTTGCGCGACTTGCGGTGCCTTTGTGTCGCGCGCGATTATATAGCGTGTCGCGCCTGCTTGTAGGTGCCTTGACATGGAGAACGATCTCGCAACACCACTCGCAGACAAGACCGGTACATCCAAAATACTGCTCGACGGTATTGTATCATGACAGCCACAGTGGTGGCTCCAAGCCTCCACAGCTCTTCAGGCTTGCTGATAAGCGATCAAACCATCCGAAAACGTTTACGTGAAGTATGGGTCTGCGTTCCCGAAGGCCGCTGAGAGTTCCACCTATAGCACCCTGCAATCGTAGGGCCCGTTTACAATAGGCTGGCGAATACAGAAATTGGGAGGAAGAAGACTGCATGGCATTGTGTTTGCTTTTCCGATGAATCTCATTTCGGTATGAGGCCGGATAGAAGACGTACCTACTCGAGTTTGAAAGAAATCTGGAGGTCAAGAACGTTTGAAATTTTGTCAGGAAGTTCATTCATATGAAGGGGGAACACAATAATGGTTTGGGCCGGTATTTCACCAACATTAACTTAGTTTAATGTCCCACAATTTGCAAAAATTGCATTTTTTCTTAGTTCTTAAATTATCCTATAGGGATAAGTTGTTAACTTAAACATAGGAATTAAAGTAAGAAGCCAGTCTGTAAGACTAGATTTGGTAAATATAAATTGGATAATTTTTTGATGTGTTTATGTCATAGTTTTGACGACACGGTTGGCGCAGTGGCTGAGCGATCGACTGCTAGGTAGTTGTTCCGGGTCTGGCTGTTTGTGTATTAGAATTTAAATGTTTGTAAACGCACCGACGATACAGGAGTAACCTAGTGTGGGGCTACGTTTAAAAAAAAAAGTTTATATCATAGTTTTAAAATAAATTGACCTGAGTGTCCTAAGATCAATTGAGTCAGGAATCAGAATCAAAGTAATCAGGCCCGAGCTGTGCTTGCCGAGGCCGGTCCATGAATGGGTGACCAACCATTGGATGTCGAGGGAGACCTCTCCATGCCTCAGACGGCACGTTACACCATCGATACCGGCTGTCATTCCTAGATCTTTGACAGTTGTTACGGGTAGTCGGAAAGCCAAAAGTCTGACAACCAGTCTTACTAAGGGGTGTCGTTTTATCCAGTAACTCGGTTGTGGAGGTCAGATAGGCAGTCGCTCCTTGTAAAAGACTGTTATTCAGCTGCATCCGGTTAGACTGGAAGCCGAACCCAACATAACAGGAAAAAGGGTAGGCAGATTGACTGGACATAGTCGAAGACAGGTTTATACAAAATAAATGTCAGTAGAAAATAATGGCGACCATTATCAGTCATCGCTTGGCTCACTGCCACCGAGAAACATCAAAAGTTATGAGTTACTAGCAGTGCACCGCGGTTTCACCCGCATAAGCCTTGATCCAGTAAAAATATCGGGATTAAAAGTATCCTATTTGTTAGTCCAGGGTATCAGCTACCTTCATACCTAATGTTATCAAAATTGGTCCAGCCGTTTGTGCCTGAAGAAGCAACAAACATACAAATACACTCACACACTTTAGCCTTTATAATATTAGTGTGATTAAATATGTCATACCTACGCATTCTGGCAGTTTATGTACTTGTTGCGGCCTACCGAAGTATTCTTTCCTTGGTATTGAACGTCGATTCATTGAGCTCCTCATGTTAGAAAGTAAGAAAGAAAGAATAAAGTACGCGATTACTTTCAAATGCATGCACTGACTGGACAGATCCACTCAAATATGTGTGGTTCTTTCCTCAAAAGACTATCACAAACACCGACCTGCATGGTCCTCGGCCTGACCAAGATTATGTCTGGACTAAAAGAGACTTTGTCTTCTGAGTTTGTTTCGGGTTTTCTTCTCAGAGTATTCGGAAGGGATAGTTTACACAAGATAATTTTGTTGTTTTACAGAAACAAATACCACTAGCAGCGCTCCGCGGTTTTATCCGCAGAAGTGTCGATCCCGTGGGAATATCGGAATAAAAACTATCCTATGTCCTTCACCGGGATGCAATCTATCTCTCTGCCAAATTTTATCGAAATCCGTTCAGTGGTTTCGGCGTGAAAAGGTAATATACAGACAGACAGAGTTACTTTCGAATTTATAATATTAGTAAGGAATTATCATTTACGTCATAAAATAAATTGGCCAGAGGACACCTACATCAAAGGAGTTTCAATGAGTTGCTTAAATAAGAGGCAAAGTATAAAATCCATTTGTAACTGTTACTGCAGGAAAAGAAAGAAAAAAATGTGATGGTTTCCAGATAATGGACTATTGATCACCGCGCTAGCTAGCTCTTTGTGTTAGCGTTTTGTGCATAAGTCAATTGATCACCACGAGAGTCCGCAGTGTTTTCTCCAAAATTCAGGTACAGAGACGCAAGCACATCAAGCTACCCGAAACTATCAAATTATCCCAACCAACTTTGAACTCTACGCTTTAAGGCTCGTACACACAGGCGCGACGCGACACGCGACACAAAGGCACCGCAAGTCGCGCAACGAGCGGTGCCTTTGTGTCGCGCGCGATTCGCGTCGCGCGTCGCGCGTCGCACCTGTTTGCAAGAGCCTTTAGCGATAAAGCTGAAAATGTATTAAAGAAATTTGACAGATTGTAGTAGCTTGATGTGCTGGCGTCTGTACCTACATCTCTACCTAACCCTTTTATGGATTGTATGCGTCATGTTATGATGATGAAGTGATATTTTCTTTAAGCCTTCTGTACACCACAGTACTATCAATAAAGAGCGCAAATTATTACCATTATCGAAATATATGTCAATGCCATTTCTTCACGTTTGTATTCCCGATCTCTGCTTCAATTGTCTATGATAATGCAACAGCATTGCGATTCTGTAACCATCTCACCGTGAAAACTTTAGTGAAGTGAGCGTGGAGTGAGCTGTCAATAGTGTCAATTCCTAGCAAAAACAAACTCACTTCACCTAAGTTTTCACGGTGAGATTTTTACAGAATCGACCGGCTGATGTTGTTTTATGGTAAACTTTTGATAGTGAGTGTGTTTTGTTTCCTTCTATTTTCAATGTTAGTAGTACGCAAAATACGCGCATTAACGTGGAGTGGCGGACACCAGCCCGTATTACGTATCAATGTTAGTAGAGAGAGTTCATATTAAAATAAACACAAAAGATGATGTCGCGGTGATTATTTATAACAAGAAGGTAGGCAGTATTTGTGAAGCTCAATTATTATAATGGCACTATCCCATGTTCAGCAGTTGACGATCGGTAGAAAAATATTTATCTTCATTAGTCTTCAATAAAAGTGACTCGAGACTTGTATCTGTAACACCTAATTGAGGAAGTCGTAAAAGTACTCCTGAAATAACTTTTGATTTACATTCTTAGTTACCCACATTTTTAAAAGGTTATGGATTTAAAAAAAAATCCGGGATACTTTTCCAACAAATTTACTTTTCCTACAAACCTTATTCGGACTCTTTGGAACATTTTAAAACAAAAAATTGTGAAATCAGTCCAGCCGTACTCAAGTGATGCGCTTACCAAGGAACAGCATTTCATTTTTATTATAATTATACTAGCTGTGCCCGCTCAGCTGCATCCAGTTAGACTGGAAGCCGACCCTAACATAGTTAGGAATAGGCAAGGCAGATTGACTAGCTATAGCCCGCGACTTCGTTTGCGTGCATATCCGAAAACAAATTGGATATTTTTTTTCTGCGTGGAAGCAAATTTTTTTTTTCTAAAATAACAGTAGGTACAGCTATCTGCTAGTGGCAGTCCCGTTTCGTTTCGGAGATTAGCCGGAACAAACAGACCGACAGACAAACATTTCAGAAATCGTTTTTGTTATAAGTACCGTACATACTTTAAATCGCTGTTGTTTTGAAATTACAAAAAGACATAAATTTTATTTATTTTTATTGAAGGCTAGCGTCCGCACTCGACTTCGCCCGCGAGGTATGTCGATAAAAACTATCCTACGTCCATCCCCGGGATGCAATCTATCTCTCTACCAAATTTATCGAAATCTGCTCAGTGGTTTAGGCGTGAAAAGGTAACATACAGGCAGACAGACAGACAGAGTTACTTTCGAATTTATTATATTAGTATGGATATAGATTACATCATCAAGTAAGAAAATGGTAAATAAACAAGGAATTCTAAATTAGGAACTTTCTAAGAATAACGTAAGGAAGCTTTATAAAATCAATTTGTGAGGTCCACTCCGAACAATTTAATATTCATGTAAGAAGTCCTTTATGAATAATTCTTAGAGGATAACTCCAGATTATTAAATCGTTTAAATATGTATTTTACTTTCGTAGCTTCAACACTTTTTATGAACAAGATTTAAGTAAATGTGTTTGAGAGAATTCATAACTTTGTTAATGACCTTTGTTAGGTACTTTGAAAAAAAAAGTTATTTTTAAATGTCTAAACAACACTTGTTCGGGCGGCTACACCTACCATATAAATGCAAATATAACCAGCTTTTCTTCTGTTCCAATAAAAATGTTTTGACAAAGACCTAAACCTATAAAAGTCCTCAAACAAATCTTGCAATGTAAAATTAGAAAACTTGATTTAATTTTCAAGAAAATAATTGCAGTAATAAATAACAAAAGAAAGCGTTTAAAAATAAACTTATTCGTGGAAGCTACTCAAAAATAAAACACAATCGGGTTAAGAAATAAATGTTGCAAAAGGTTTGCAATCCCCACGATGTCGCAATGTTGTGAAGTGCCCAATATTTGTCACGTTATTCAGCACCCCTGATATAACAAATGTTTCTATAGTCCTTGCAATACTGGTTTTGATAAACATTTTCCTGTTTAGGTACCTACGTGAAAAAGCTTTGACGAAAAACACTGCTTTCATGTCAAAAAATATAATTTTGCAAAGGGACACCAGACTGTGACCAGACTTTGATTATTTATTTATTTATTTATTTAATACTTCAAGCACATAAATGTACAGAGGCGGACTTAATGCCATAGGCATTTTCTACCAGTCAACCTTTGGGTGATGCAGAGACAAACAGTGGTAGGTGCAATCAGACCATTGTGGAATAAATATTTTAAATATAAAGATAGGCATAAACCTATTAAAACTGAATATAATATATACCTAATTACATATAAATATATTACAAATAAATATACATAAATACATAAATAAATTTAATAAAAAGAAATAAGACATACAATGAGAAAATATTACCGTTGTGATGATACTGCCAGCTTCTTGCGAATGTGCTCGCGAACCTTAACCTTAAAGGATAATCGATTGGTTGCCATCCTGATTTCCTGGGGGAGCGTATTCCACAGAGAGATAGCCTGAACGAAGAAGGAAGAGTGAATGAAGTCTGTGCGGTGAGTGGGACATTGGAGAAGACGATTGTGATTACCGGTTATTCAAAAATACTATTAACAGTGTTAGACATTTTTACCACATCTTTGTATCCATACCCAATGATGCTTTTTCGTCTATTTTTCCTGGATTTCTTCCCAAAACTACTTACAAGCTAAACTAAAACAAATATACAAAAAAACCTGTGTAGTGTGCAATACCCAATACCAAATGTGGGACAACACAAAACTCAAAACACATCAACACGTGTTCATCAAAAACGTGACATTTATAACGGTAAGAATCGTTTGTGCGTGACCAAAAACGAAACTAACGCCGCCATTTTTGTTTTTCTCAACAATTGTACAAAATGCCCCCCTCCCTTTTTTCAGGATGGGAAATCATCAAATGACCCCTCCCGCTCTGGGTGGAACGGAAGGGAGTGTGATTATTGACGAAGAGCACCCCCTGTCAGTGTCATTCAGGCGCCAAAACATCTTTGTCACACGAGTGGAAACCTTCCGAATTTGTAACAATACGTGTTTATCGAAAACGTGAGACATGTCCAAACATAGTGATCTAGTGTACGACAGTACCCACCCTGTCAGTAGGTGTGTTCTATCACACTCGTCTCGTGGCGGACCGAGGTTGGCTTACTCGATCAAGGCACACGTGATAGCTCCTGACCTATTTCGACATGTATTGTTGAATATTTGTACGTAGTAGGCTCATGTTTCAGTAAACTATGGATTTTAGTTAGGTGTCGCTGTTATATGAAAGTTCTAACTTTTTAGCCCGTTTTGCTTAAAAAAAACGTTTGATAATTAAGCTCAAGGGAATTACAATAGCCAATAGCAAATAGCAGTTTCTCCATCCCATAAACGTCTACAAAATATTTATTTGAGATTCAAAATAAAAATAGCTAAGTATCAAATATTCGAAAACATTAAATCAAAATTACGAGCTTCAATAATAAAAAGCTTTTTGGGACAACTGTCGGATTTTTTTGCCCTTTACTGAAAATGTTATCAAAGTTTATAAAATTTAAACAATAATTTGTACACTGCATTATGACCCCATCCATTAGATGGGGTCACAATGTAGTCAAATCCATAACAACTGACGCAGTACAAACATCTTGTACAGACGCCAGCACATCAAGATACTATAATCTGTCAAATGTCTTTAATAGATTTTCAACTTTATCGCTAAAGCATAAGGTGAAAAGTTGATTGTAAAAATTTGACAGTTTCGGGTAGGTTGATGTGCTGGCGTCTGTACATAACTGTTTCTCTTATACCAAATCTGAATAAGAAATTGCATATTTTCAACTTTGCACGTCCATTGCTCGATGCAAGATACACGTGAGTAGGTGACTACACTCTTCATCTTCTGCCCAGCCTTTCGCTAACAATGTTGGGGGTCAGCTGCCAGTCCAACTGGAAGCAACTGAATACCAGTATTTTACATGAAGCGTCTATCTGACCTCCAGAACCCAGTTACTGAGTAACACGATACTCCATGCAAGACTGCTTGTCAGACTTTCAGGCTTCAGACTAAACATGAAATCGACGGCTTAACGTGTTTGCCGAGTCCTGGTGGACTCAGTATCTAATGGATGGGCACCCATCCACGGAACGACGTCGGCAAGCGTTGCTTGACTTTGAAGACAGAAGAATTGTACGGCTGTTATTATTTAGCACGCACGAGACTCTGAACTAGGTTTATAGCATATTTTTGCAGTTTCTTTTTGTTGTACAGAGGACAGCACATCAAGCTACCCGTCTGTAAAATTTTCCCAATTGAATATGAACCTTATTCCTTTGCAGTAAAGTTGAAAATCTATTACAGAAATTTGACAGATTGTGGTAACTTGATGTGCTGGCCTCTGTACTAAGTTAACTATTGAGTCAACTTAACTTATTTTTATCATATGTCATAATGTCAGAGAGCTTATCTTTCAATTCTACAGAACCGCTAAGCTGCCCTGTCGTATATCCTACGACACCTAAGTTTACGTCTTAAGCTCCTGAAAATCCCATATAACGCCATCTTGTTCTACCTATTCCTGTACCTAAGTAAACGACGACATTAAAATTTAACGCTTTAGACACGTTCGGTCAAAAAGTTTCCTTTTGGATTTTCGCCCACACATTTTGTAAATACCAAGGATCTTCGATAAATATTTTTTCCAACACTCGTTTTGATCATAAATCTGGCACTTAGGTAATCCTCTATACAGAATGGTTAAAAAGTCGTAGATCAAAAGAAATAAGGAGATAAAGGAGGTAATTTTAGTTTATAAGACATGGATGGCATAGCAACGCCATCCATGTCTTATAAACTAAGTTATAATCTTTAAAAACATTGCTCTGGTATCATTTACCAGGGAGAAAACCAAGGAATGCGTTTGTTTGGAATGAACGCCAACGAACACATGGCAATGCCCAATAAATTTCTGTATCCAGACGTTCCAGTTTGGACATCTTTACATGGTATAAAACAAAATCGCTCCCGCTCCCTGTTATCTTAGGGTTTTTAAACTACGCAACGGATTTTAATGCAGTTTTCAGCAATATATAGAGTGATTCAAGAGGAAGGTTTACATGTATAGTACATGCATATTATAGTAGAGAAAAGCCGAGAAATTCAAAGATTTGCAATGTGATGTCGTAACAAACATATTTTGTGCGCTTACATTGCAAACGCTGGCTAAACCTTACGAGATAGATCAAATTAATGTACGGACGCCAGCACATCAACCTACCACAATCTGTCAAATTTCTTTAATAGATTTTCAACTTTATCGCTAAAGCTTAAGGTTCAAAGTTGATTGGGAAAATCTGACAGTTCGGTGTAGCTTGATGTGCTGGCGTCTGTACTACGGAATTGTATATCTTAAAAATATCGATAAAAAAGTCCCCGATGGTAAATGTTTATCTCCTAAAGATAACCGTACCACAGTAACCATTTTTATCTTTTACATATTATTACAAAAAAAACACTGGCACTCCGGTAGTGCCGACAGAAGTGAAAACTTGAACAATTACGAGTGTATTTTGTGAATCGTCTTATAAACAAAACACGCGTGTTAAGGTGTGTTCCTTATTTTATAGGGTTTTTTGCAAATCAGGTATGATGACCAAAGTGACTGGTTTATTCTTCTCGTGAAAGGAATTTATTCAGATTTACAAATAAGCACACAGGATAGACTTCAGTTCGTGGTGTTGGTCGCGGCAGTGGTAAGAGAAGCAAGCCGCTCGCATGGAGCTCGTCGTCAGTTATATACCCGTGGTTCAGCGCCATCTCGTCGTTGTTGGATGAACTACGTAGTTAGTACGCGAGGCCCTCGTAGTTCTTCCCGATGTGCATAGATGGCGCTGTCCTCAACAACGCGCGTCTTACGTTTTACGTCTTACGTCTTACGAATTTTCGATCAGGGTCACGTGACCTGACGCGAATTTAGAAGTTTTTACCCATTCCAAAAAAAGTACACAGCGCCGCTAAAGAAGTTTTCACTTCAAAAATTATGGGTTATTTACCAAGCTATTTTAAACAATACAGTATCATTCCTTTTCCAATTAAATGCATTAAATACGTTTGCATTTCATGGAGATCAATATTGCCCTTTACGGTATATCATTAAAATGAATATCTTAGAAGATATCAGAAATTTAAAAAGCGGGGGCAGAGTGGCTGGCGGGGCGGTACGAAGTTCGCCGAGTCAGCAAATATCTGAATAATCCATAATTTTCACCCATAGAAAATTCAACTCCACAGTTTTCAACTACCTAACTATTATTATCTCCCATCTTTTTCACAGCATCAGTAAAATATGCCCCTTTTTTTTTTTTTTTTTCAGGATGGGAAATCATCAAATGACTCCTCCCGCTCTGGGTGGAGCGGAAGGGAGTGTCAGACTCTTACTGACTAAAACCCACCCGTGTTCCTTCCTTCGCCCTTTATGTTCCGGGCCAGCGGTAACCCTTTCGGACAATCCCGCTGACCAAAAAATATGCCCCTTACAAATAAAAAGCGAAGTTGTTTACAATATTCTAATAATAACAATACAGTTCAGCATACTCGTAGCTATTCACAGCCATTCGATAGGCTCCGAGTCGAAAATTACGCATTTTCGGTTAGATACCAGCAGTGCGATTCTGTAACCATCTCACCGTGAAAACTTAGGTGAAGTGAGTGTGGAGTGAGCTGTCAATAGTGTCAATTCCTAGCAAAAACAAACTCACTTCACCTAAGTTTTCACGGTGAGATTTTTACAGAATCGACCGGCAGCACCCTAATTGCGTAACACACTTGACAATCTGGATCATTTTGAAGGATATTGTTGACCCATTGCGTCATATGTTCGAAAAATTAGTCAGCTTATCAATGTAAATAACGCAATGAATGTTGGTGAACTGTCAAAATGAAAGCCATTACTACTGTCAGTGTGTTACGCAATTACCCCGCTGATTTGCCTAGCCCCCACCGCAGATAGCCACCGGAATAATGGTGATCGTCTATTTGATCTACTGTCAAAATTTTCGGGATTGCGAACATCCACAACATTTATTGATGTTCGATTCGGCGCGGACGCGTATCGTATGGTTGTGAATAGCTTGCAGGATCGTTCTCATTACTCTTCAAGTATTATATTCCCACTCAGAATGCAATCGGGTCGAACCGATGACTTTCTAGAAAAAAAGCGGCCAAGTTCTAGTCGCAATCGCACACCAAGGGTTCCTTACAACCGTATTATATTTAAATCTAGGTACATATTTTTAACACACTTTGTATGTTAGGCAAACTTATTAAGGGGTTTACATGACGTAAAGCGCAGTCACTGTCGGACTGCATAGAAAAGAAAGAGAAGCGCGATGACACAACGCTGGTAATTTATTGCAAAATATGAAGCAATTATTTAATTACAAAAAATATATTGCTTGGACTAAAAAATTTAAACACTATTATTTTAGTATGTTGCTTGTAGAACGATCTGACAAAAAATCAGAATGATTGTATGTATATGAGTATGGTTTTCAACACACTATCTCATCATCTGCGTAGCCTTTTCTAAGTTGGGGTCTTTCAACGGTGAGTGGGTGGGTGGGTGGTTTCAACTTTCAACTATGTTGGGGTCGGCTTCCAGTCTAACCGGATGCAGCTGAATACCAGTATTTTACATGGAGCGACTGCCTATATGACCTCTACAACCCAGTTACACACACAACACACTATCTACCTAGCATATATCCTGAACAATATCATATATTTTTCTGATTTTGTTTACTGTAGTCGATCATATACTTTTAAACTTTAACTTGCGTTTTTTGTATTTAGGTCCTGTAAGTTCGGTAACAATAGAAAAGGTAATTGTGTCTCATTAGTGACAGTTAAGTTCTTATATTAGCTTAATTATTAAATACTTTAAAAACAATGTTGTTATATCGGCCAAAGTAGTACTTACACATTATACTATAACTAGTGTGCCCTATGACAGACGTACGGACAGCAGCGGAGCCCTAGTAATAGGGCCTCGTTGACAAACTTTGCGTACGGAACACTAAAACTGGCTGACGAAATTATTTTTCTATTTTCGTCTTTTACGGAGAATAATAATATTGGTTAATCATAGATGCTGTGTATTTTTATGTTTTGTAGTATTTGCGGAGAAAAATAACAAAACATCATTTGTGTCATGTAATTGGAGCTTTTCGGGAATTATTTCAACTTTCAACATCGTTTTTGTGTTTTTTCCTGTAGAAAATGTTCTTTAACGTGCTTCGAGAATTAAGTAGACCGTACCGCTGAACGGGAAATGTGATTCAATATGATGTAATGTTGTGGCTTTGTTTTGACCGCTTAACCTTTTTGTGGGTCTTCTACAGAAATAAGTGACTTTCAGAATACATTCCCTTGTTTAGGGAAAATAGCTTGGGAAATTACGTAAGATTATAATTTTTACCTGTCTTCAATTCTTCAGGCAAAAAATAGAAATACATAAGTATTGATTAAGGACTACATGACCTAAAGCGCGGTCACTGTCGGACTGCATAGAAAAGAAAGAGAAGCGCGATGACACAACGCTGGTAATTTATTACAAAATATGAAGCAATTATCCATTTACAAAAAATCTATTGTTTGGACTAAAAAATTAAAACACTAGTGCTTTAGTATGTTGCTTGTAGAATAATCTGACAAAAAAACAATGATTGTATGTATGTATATTAGTATGGTTAGTTTTTAGAGGTATCTTCTGATTTTTTTCTATCGTATCAAATTAATTGTATTATGTTTTCAACACACTATCTACCTAGCATATATCCTGAAGAACATCTTATATTTTCTGATTTTGTTTACTGGAGTCGATCATATACTTTTATTGTTTCTAAAACTTGCGTTTTTTGCGTTTAGGTCCTCTAAGCCTCTTAAAATAAAGTGTGTGTGTGGACTGCCTCGTTAGTCTAGTGATTGCTAGCGGTACTGCTGAGCATGAGGTCCTGGGTTCGATTTGCTCGCAATTGAGCGTTTTGTGCACTTTGCTCGACCCGAGGGTCAGACAAGTATTATTGGGTGTTTCCATGTGGAATTTCTCAGTAGCAGTTCGGAGTCTGGATGTTTGCCCTGTTCAAGGCAATAGGCTTATAGAGGTATGAGGACTATGAGGAACAGAGTGTAAAGTTCACTCATACTCTATAGAAAAGGGAAGATCCTCCGACCAGGGGGCTTACTCTCCAAACTAATTTTAATTCCAATGAGATGCCAATATGATTCCAATGTTAATTTTACAGTCACGTGATTCGGTACTATTGAAAACAATATTGTCAACAATTACCCCACGCCAAGCCCGAACCCAATTCCACTTAGTTCTCCAAAATGGACACCCAATTATAAAATCATTTGGCGCTAGCATCGAACTCAAGAGTACGAAACGTCACAATTCCAATGTCGATCTATCGGAATTAAATTGAAGAGTAAGCACCCAGACGGGTGTTGTGTCTAGCGGGCAACTGCCCGATGTCGGGCCGTCGATTCATGTCGGGCCGTTGTATATGTGCCAGTTGCGCGGTAAACTCTGCTTGCGAGATGCAGGATTTTGCGGGAGGTCAGTATGACGCGTTGTTCGCAAGTCCCGAAATGTGGATGTGCTATAGGTGCGCCTTGCTGACCCTACGTGGATCACAGGCAAGATTTTATGTTATAAAGTGTGTCGCTTTTTCTGCTTGTGACACGAAATAGTTTCAACCGAAATAAATATTAAAAAATTTGCAACACTGGCCTGTTGCGCGCCATGGTCATCGACCTTTCGGTAAAACTTAGGTGAAGTGAGCGTGGATTGGGCTGTCAATAGTGTCAATTCCTAGCAAAAACAAACTCACATTACCTACGTTTTCACGGTGAGATTCTTACAGAATCGACCGGCTGTTATAATCTCACCGTGAAATTTTAGCTGAAATGAGCTGTCAGTAGTGTCAATCCTTAGCATCAGGTCACAGGTGAAATGACAGCTCACGTCAAGCTCACTTCCCCTAATTTACAACGCGTACCACGAAAGATGAGACTTGACACACCACGTGGTTTGACATGCGCAGTACACGATTTTAGGTATCTTTAGCGATATGAGGTCTGAGTGCGGGACGGGAACGGAGGTCATAGGGGCGGCGGAAAGAGCGGGGGAGGCGGGGTCAAGTCTCATCTTTCGTGGCACGCATTGTACAGTGCGTGCCACGTAAGAAGAGACTTGACACTCCACGTGGTTTGACATGCGCAGTACACGATTTTAGGTATCTTTAGCGGTATGAGGTCTGAGTGCGGGACGGGACCGGACGTCATAGGGGCGGCGGAAAGAGCGGGGGAGGCGGGGTCAAGTCTCTTCTTACGTGGCACGCACTGTAAACGGTAAGATTTCTACAGAACAGTGCTCCTCAATATTGAAAACTGGTAGTTTCTGCATCGACAAGAGCGTGGTTCACGAGAAGAAGATAATGTTATGCACTGGGCAAAGACAGCTTTTACCATGTGGAAATACATAAGCAGCATATAACGTTCCCAATGCTGGGACACAGGCCTCCACACTATGAGAGAGAACGGCCGTAATCTACTACGCGGGCCCAATGCGGGCTGGTAGATGTCACATGTCTTCGAATTTTTGGTTCTAGGACATGCCGGTTTCGTCATGATGTTTTCCTTCACAGCTTCGAGAGCAGTGGTGATGGAATAAATTACACAAAGTAACTCACCTGACTGGGTTCGAACACACGATCTACAACTCGTAAGTCGGGGCCGTTACCACTGGGCCACCACTGCTCTATGTGGAATTTATTGTAGCCATATAGCTAAAGAATAGATACGCAAAACATAAACAAAATACTGATAACAATTATCGCGTTAATTGTCAACTGAAAACTCAATCAAACCAACCAAATGAACCGTGAAACGAAATGTTACGGCAAATTAAACAACTCAATTTCACTAAGTACCTATCTACCTACTTTTTAAACAAAAAACCGATAACGGGAAGGTCTAGAATACTCCAAATTGTCTATCCATCTCGTATCTTCAGGAAGACTGGCAAGGTCGTCACGGTCAAACAGTACACAAGCCGCATTAGCGATCATAGACAAAAAGTCGATTTGATCACGTTTTTCATGAAGCCCTTGGTCGCTTTTTACGTCAAATTAATGATGACAAAATAAAAAGTGTTTACTTGTTATTTGTTGTGTTTGTGTTCTCTCTCAGCTTCATGTTTACCTAACGCAAATAAACGTACATATGTTCCTTCTACTGGCATCAATATTAATGGAAATTAAAAAGAAAATGTATTTGTAAGTCAAATGTTTTATAAATAGACAATTAGACATATATTAAAACATTTGTAAACTTGTGAAAATAGGATAAATAATTGAAAGAAAAATATTTGTTTAATTAAAATTTTGGCTCACGATTCAATCGTTTATCTAATTAAGATTTTTCCATCGCCAAATTACTTTTATTCGAGGAATAAAACTGACGTTTGATAGTTTTTGTATGAAATAACTGTCAAATAACTGTCGAATAAAGTAATCAGATAGGTAATTGAAAAATTAGCCCTAAGATTAATAATTTGTAAAAGTGACGTTTTTCGAAATAGATATTTTAGTTTGAATTCGTTCCACACTAGCAAGAAAATACGGGAAAAGGTTTATTTCAAGAAAATTTGTTTGTTTACTAATTTGAGTCTCAGTACTACATTTTAAATTATTTTACCTACTTCTGACAGCAGTTATAGCTTTAACTTGAACTTTCATTATTTTAGACTTATCAATTTAGGCTTAACGTAAAAGATAAATAGTTACACGCTCCCTTTTAAATCTCCTTGACTTTACCCGAAACCTTTTAAGATACGTTACATAACCCAGTCACAATAAGCTTCTATGAGTACATACATACATACCATGTTCGTAATATTATCAAAATAACAGCTGTTTACTAAATGCATATGAAAGCATAAACGGTACTTATAATTTTTTCTTGTCTGCCTGTTTGTTCCGGCTAATCTACGAAAAGGCTGAACCGATTTTGACGGGACTTTCATTGGCAGATAGCTGATATTATAAGGAGTAACTTAGGCTAGGGTTTTGTGTTAAAAAACGAATCTGTACTCGGCGCAAGACAAAAATTTAAACCCATAAATTCAATTTGTTTTCCGACTCGCAAGCGAATGAAGTCACGGGCACACCTAGTTATAAATATAATTGGAAACGGTTAATAAATTCACTTTACTATCAAAACCTTAATATTAAGACTGTCAAACAAAAATAAATAATAATGCATCATTGTCGTGATAAGTGCGAAGCGGTAAATAAACCTCTTAAAAACATATCCATTAATTTTTGAGAGGCGGAAAAGAGGTTGTATTTAAAATATGATGTTCTCAAAATGAAGTGTCTTCCTTATTTAAAAAGATATGTTCGAGATTACTTGAGGACTTGACAGAGTCCGGGTTAGTTGTTAAAAGTCATTGTTTATGGGTTCGGTGAGAAGACGAGAATACAAGTTTGGTTTTAATGTTTTGGAAGGTTTTGAACAAAAAAAACTTCCATTTTTTTTGACGAGGTTATGAAGGAGGAAGTTAAATATTATTTTGTCACTCGTGATATTATTTTGATGCATGTACGCGATTAGATTCCTCACCGCTGACCTCTGAGGAAACATAATATTTTAACTTTTAAGCAATTAAAAATAATCAATGCCTCTTTAAACCTAACACAACCATATTAACGTGAGTTTTAAGATTACGGTAAAGGAGAGCTCTTTATAAAACATGTAAGTAGGTACTTTGGAATGGGCAATTAGCTTAAGTTATTCCGGTCTGATCCGCTGTACCCCCTCCAATCCCCCTCCTCGATCGCCTGCTAGTTCTTCTTCTGTTTTAATCCATCTTATCCACTATAAACTTTCTCATTCCGGTTCAGACTAATCGCCTCCTTGACGATTCAAAAGTGCCTATAATTGGTTTAATAAAATTGAAATACATTCTTCGAGTTTCATGTGTTTGATTTCGAAGACAAATTAGCTGTTTAGGAAAGTGTCTTCTTACCTATTTACTAGAAAATTCTGTCATAATATTTCATAAGAAATATTACAATGAAAAGGTTATTCGTTGTTGAGCATTCTCCAAGATAAAATAAAGCTGTTAGGATATTTAACAGAAATTATTTAAGGGGAAGTCAACTATATTTTACTAGTATGCATACTGCATAAGTATTTTACAGGAAAAGCTTCTTCTCTTATTTACAAGCTGAGTAACACTATTTTTTTATTTATTCTTTTATTTAAGTGTTTATTCTTTTATTTATACAGACAAGAAGAAATTAACAGAAAAATACGAACAGACGCCAGCAGATCTAGCTACTACAATCTGTCAAATTTCTTTAATAGATTTTGAACTTTATCGCTAAAGTATAAGGTTCAAAGTTGATTGGGAAAATTTTACAGTTTCGGATAGCTTAATGTGCTGGCGTCTGTACAAAGGTGCTCCTTAGCCTAATACTTAGCCTAATACTCACCCACCATAAAGACTCCTTTACAAATTGGATATTTTTTTCTGCGTAGAAGCCTAATTTTTTTTTTTCTAAAATAACAGTACTTACTCTTTATAACGTATTCTTTAAAAAGTATTCTTTATAACATCGGCTATCTGCCAGTGGCAATCCCGTTTCGTTTCGGAGATTAGCCGGAACAAACAGACCGACAGACAAACATTTTAGAAATCATTTTTGTTATAAGTACCGTACATACTTTCTATTGTTTTGAAATTACAAAAAGACACATAAATTTTATATATTTTTATTGAAGGCTAGCGTCCGCACTCGGCTTCGCCCGTGAGGTATGTCGGTAAAAACTATCCTATGTCCTTCCCCGGGATGCAATCTATCTCTCTGCCAAATTTTATCGAAATCCATTCAATGGTTTAGGTAGGCGTGAAAAGGTAACATACAGACAGACAAACAGATAGACAGAGTTACTTTCTAATTTATAATATTAGTATGGACGGCTTGCAACTCTGCATTTGGTCAATGTTCGCTAGAATTCTTACACGCTTTTTCTGTAAAATGAAGAGTTTTTCTATTTCTACACTATTTCCCCACACAATAATTCCGTATATTAGCCATGAGTATGCGTAGGCGTAGTATGCCGTCATAGCTATTTTTAATCGGTTGACCTGTTTAATTTATTTAGAGCGTATGTGAAACTTGCAAATCCACTGGACACAGCCTGAATGTGGGCCTTCCAATGTATATTGGTATTAACTGTCAGACTCAATAATTTAAATTCATCTACACACTGAAGCTGTGTAGATGAATATATTGTAAAAAAAAAATTGTACAAATAGATAATAGGCAGTAGGGCGTTTTTGATGATGTCTGTATTGCATAAGTTTGGTTTTTGAGTAATTTATTTCCAAATTATGGTCTTTCAGCCAGTTCACTATAATATAGTGAACTGGCTGAAAGACTGATACCATAAATTTGATATAAAAGAGGCGTGATGTCGTACTTTCATAGGAAATTAAAATTATCCATTTATATTGCAACACTGCTTTTACTTAAATACTCCATTTAGAAAATTATGCAGTAAAATCTAACTGAATAGGTAATTAAATAGAAAATATTAACCCCCACATACGATTTCGATCAACTGAACTCAGAAAAGTTAAAAAAATATTTTATAATTTTTGAGTATATTTTTATGGCCATACTCTATTGCTTTAAAGCGGTTTTGAATTTGGGCAATGTCCTTTAACTTAATACTGTCGGCACATGGAAACACTATTGAAATGTCGTCGACAAAAAGGACACTGGGCATTTATTTCTTTCGGCAAGTCGTTTATGTAGATTATAAACAGAATACACCCTAGCTCACTATCTTGTGGTATAGACATGGTCACATCCGCTGCTTTTGATCTCACGGGAGTTATTATGCCAGAGTGCGGGTGATTATACCCTACTTCAACGATTTTCTTTCTAGGTATGAGAGAAAAACCACTTATGTGCGATGCCTCTAACACCAATTTGGTAGTAAATTGATAGTGTGTAGGGTGCTGTTAAATATTAAGTTTTCCAAAATACTTTAAGTCATATTGCCATTTAATTTATCTGGATACAATCCAAATTTCAAACTCAAACTCAAAGCATTTATTTCAATTAAACCATTTACAGGTTGTCAAGAAGTCGGTCAGTCAGAAAATATGAAGCTAGTTGCCCTTGTTGCCCTTTTAGACCTAGACCCTAGATTAAAATGTACACAGCCAGCACATCAAGCTACCCTAAAATGACAAATTTTCCCAATCAACTTTAAACCTTATGCTTTAGCGATAAAGTTGAAAACCTATTAAAGAAATATGACAGATTGTAGTAGCTTGATGTTCTGGCATCTGTACCTAGCATCTAGCCTTGTGCCCCGGTAACATAACATAACATCACGCTTGTATTCCAAGGATTAGGCAGAGATGTACCTATAGTACACCCTCATTTTCCCAGTTATGCTTAAGTCCCATGTAACAGGGGGCGAGCCTATTGCCATCAACTGGGGAAAAATCCAGACTCCAGGAAAAAGAAAGAAGAAAGAAAAAAAGAAAGAAATGAGAAAAGAAAGAAAGAAAGAAAAAAATAAGAAATAAGAAAAAGAAAGAAAGAAAAAAAGAAAAATAAATAAAAAAACAAAAAGAAGAAAATAAAAGAAGAAAGTAAGAAGAAGAGAAGAAATTTCTGATGAAAAAACGCAATAACATTTAGCCCGCGACCTGGGCATCGAACCCACGACCTCATGCTCAACATTAGCGCCTACAACCACTAGACCCGATAACCCCGTAATTTTCCTAAAACAAAACTCCCCTTAACAGTCCGCGTGCTACTCGACCTACCCTCCTCAATTTGCGTCATAAAAACTGTCAAATACACACTGTTTATTGGATATCTGAACCTAACTTGGGACGGTCTTCACAATCCATACTAATATTATAATACATATTATAAAGGCGAAATGCAATGCGATATGATCTGTCTCTTACCTCTTCACGATTAAACCGCTGAACCGATTTAGATGAAATTTGGTATAGAAATTGTTTGAGTCCCGGGAAAGGACATAGGGTAATTTTTATCCCGATATTCCCACGGGATCGCCACTTATGGCGGTGAAACCGCAGGACGCTGCTAGTATACTATAAAGTAGTATAAAGAACAGGAGGACTCTGTTTTCCACAACGATTTTAAACGCAATTTAATACAAAATAATACGGATTTTGTCGCGGTTTTGACCATCTTTGGAGAATTTACTCCGGAAGGTCGTGAGGAAACCGGCATGTCCTAGAGCCAAAAATTCGAAGATATGTGACATCTAACAACCCGCACTGGGCCAGAGTAGAAGATTATAATTATCCCTTATAGAGGGAGGAGTGTGCCTATGTCCCAGAAGTGGGGGGAAACATTATAGGCTGATTATGTTTCTCCGGAAGGTTTATGTGCCTAATACATTCATATTTCACTTAGATATAGCACAGAAATTACGATGTTTTGACGATGTCGTTATTACAAATAAAATAAATAAATTACACCTCTGCGAAGCAGAGACGGGTCGCTAGTTCCATTAGAAATATATTCATAATAATATGAATATATTTCTAATGGATAATATCCAAAACGAAAATGGTATTAGATTATATAAACCTAACAAACATATTATTAAATCTAACGTTACTCTTTAGACGTCAAAAAACGTGTAAAATTTGACTTCCCCAGGGTCATGAACGCTTTTGTAAGTAGCCATTTTCCCCATTTCAAATCGTTTTCATAGTGCAAAGCTTCAAAACGCCTCTCTAACGATCTATTGTCCTGGTAGCCGAGAACCAGTTACGAACTGGTTATGCAATATTACTTTCTTAAGCTTTATATAATTTGATTGAGTAATTTCAGACTGAAATCATGCCACTTGTTTACAAACGTTGATACACGTGGAGAATAGTACATTATGATATAAGTGCGGTAAGTTGAAAATTACAGCCGAGGCGATATTGCTTGCCCGAGCCGTAGGCGAGGGCTAAAAGAAAGCAAAGGGTGTAATTTTCAAAGCGCACGTATGTCATACGACGTTTTATAACATATTTGCGAGGAAATAAATAAAACTCGGACTGAACTTGCATATTTGCTTGTTTTCCATATGATGAAATTTTGATACGCTTGTAAGTATCTATCGGTCGATTTTTCGGGCGAGGCTTAGAGTAGCCTTTTTCGCTGCCTCTGAGACTTCTGGCAGTGTGGAATTAATAAATTCATCATTACTTGACGACATTTTCAAATAAAAAAAAGTACAGCGAAAAGAAAAAGCGCGCGGAATAATTTTTACTTCTTAACAGATAGGTAAGCGATGCGCGCGCGTTCGCGCTTTTTTTTTTCAGGCATAGGCACAAAACAGCCAGTATTATTAATAAAGTAAATTAATATTTTTGTTTTTGTTACAGATATTAATGGTTGTAATTTATTGTCAAAATTAATTAAATTAAAGAATTAAATGTTTATTTATTATATTTTATCTCCCAAAGTTAATTTTATTCATAAAATGTTGACATCTTTTCTGAAATAAAAACTCTTTGCTAAGATTTAAAAAAGTACCGTTCGTTTTGACGGAGCATTTTGATAAACCGTGCGATTTACTTTACATTACCGCACAAGTGCGTAATGAGATACATTACGATATTGAAATTGGTGAAATAAGAGACCCTTTACGAGCAAATATGTTATAAAGCTAATTTTCTGTTGTAATGAAGTAATGAAAATAAAGAAAGTCAATAAAGATTTGACGAGCTAGTATTTGTGTTTAGTTTCTATAATGTTCATTGCCGTAATGTGGTTGTCGCTGATTTCAATATTTTGACCATAATCAAAGAAGCATGTTTATGGTGCTAGTGATCATAGAGGCGTTGCGTCAGTTGGTGAGCAATCACAAGGTACACTGTCCAACCGACTTCTACAAATCACCTACTTTATATTTGATTTTTAAGCAGGTTAATTATCCCATTATGCGCGTGCGCTGGTGTAACTTTGGATGATAGGCTGAGGAATGATGTGAAAAAGCAACGGTGCGGAATATAAGAAGATATAGCGACAAAAATTTAAAAGAGTATGCTTAGATCTTCGATGGTTTGGTCATATTGTGAGGATGTCTGAAAGGCGACTAACAAAAAATATTTACAAGGCAGACGTGAGTGGAAACGCCAGGAGGGGATGCCCTAGAAGGATATATAGTGACCTTATTAGTGATGGTCTTCAGAAAGGTCAGGTGCAACCGGCTGTAAAGTGCGTGCCACGTAAGAAGAGACTTGACACACCACGTGGTCTGACATGCGCAGAACAAGATTTTAGGTATCTTTAGCGGTATGAGGTCTGAGTGCGGGACGGGACCGGACGTCATAGGGGCGGCGGAAAGAGCGGGGCAGGCGGGGTCAAGTCTCTTCTTACGTGGCACGCACTGTACTCCCAACTGGCGTGCGTGTATGACCAGATGTATGAATGCGAACAAGGCAAAAGGAGTATGTAATACTCGGAGCTGGTGGCGTTGTGTAACACCATGGGAAGGTGTGAGGCTATGTATGTAATTATGTAGACTTCCATCCATCCATCCATCCATCCACCCATCCCATCCATCCCATCGATCACATCCATCGCATCCATCCCATCCATCCATCCATCCATCTATCCCATCCATCCCATCCATCCATTCATCCCATCCAGCCGACCATTCACATCCATCCCATCCATCCCATCCATCCCATCCAACCCATCCATCCATCCATCCATCCCATCCATCCCATCCATCCATCCATCCATCTATCCCATCAATCCATCTAGGCCATCTAAAGCTGATGCTTATCTTTTCTGAGCTATGGAAAACTTGCTATTGAAAAACGTGAGTGCACGACATCCATGCGAGACAACGATCGTTTTACACGTTGAATTTGTCAACTCACACTTTCTAGAGTAATAGAAAGTCTGAGTTAACAAAAAACAAAACTAATTAAGTAATCAGAATCACACTCGAAAACTTTTGCAATCATCTTTAGACCATAAAAAGCTGAAAAGTTTTGTGTGTTTTTTGTTTGTTTGTTTGAACGCGTTAATCTCTAGAACTACCACTCGGATTAGAAAAGTTATTTTTGCATTTGATAGTCCAATTCTTGAGGAAGGTTATAGGCTATTTAACATCACGCTACGACATTTAGGAGCCAAGAAAAACGAAGTAACAACGGGCGGGCAATAGGATGCGACGTGGTGGGTGGCGCTCGAAATTTCACGCTGAGGAAGTCGCAGGTAGAAGCTAGTCTAAACATATTAGGGCGATTCACTACTTTACTTTCTTATTAAAAAGTCTTACAGTAACCTAATAAAAAAACGTAAGTACCAAAGTTTTATTACAAGAACTTTTAGTTAGTTATTAGCCTCAATGTTCTCAAGTTCGCAATTAAACGGATGAGTGGTTAAAATAATCTGTATTTAATAATATTATAACTGCAGTAAGCGTGGTGAATGAACTGCGAGGCAAGGTGATTAGCGAGGTTACCACTGTTTACTGCGGGGAGTAATTATAACTTTAATGATGTCATAATCGGCGGGAAACCACATGAAACAGAAACTGACGATCATATAAAAAGATATTCACAAAAAAATAAGTACACCAATACTTATACCAGCAATACAGCCACGACCCAGCACCCACGATACAGCCGGCCGATTCTGTAAAAATCTCACCGTGAATGAAAACTTAGGTGAAGTAAGTTTGTTTTTGCTAGGAATTGACACTATTGACAGCTCACTCCACGCTCACTTCACCTAAGTTTTCACGGTGAGATAGTTACAGAATCGCATTGCTGGAGTAATTCCTAGTGTGGGGCAACGTTTAAAAAAAAAAGAAAAAAAATGCTGTAAATACAACTACATCATTGCTTGAGGTTTAGGTGCCTTATCGTCGTCTTTGAAATTGGCGACTTTAACAAGAGGCGAGTAGTGGTGGCCTAGTTAAGAGATGTATGTCATGGATTCGAACCCAGCCAGGCACTTTTTTTTTTCAAGATGGGAAATCATCAATGACCCCTCCTGCTCTGGGTGGAGCGGAAGGGAGTGTCAGACTGTGGATGAGATATATATGTCGAGGGTTCGAACCCAGGCAGACGCTTTTCTTTGTCTTAATAATTTCATCACCACTGCTCTCAAAAACGGTGAAGCACAACATTTTGATGAAACCGGCATGTACTAGAACGAAAAGTCGATGACATGGTGACATGTCTTCCAACCCGCACTAACCCGCGTGGTGGATTTCAGCCCACTCCCTCTCACAGAGTGGAGGACCCGTGGACCCGTGAGGACCCGTGTGGAGCAATGGGAACTTTACTAGCTGATTAAGCTAAACTGTATGATAAGATATAGGTAATACGGGCTGGTGTCCGCAACTCCACGTCAATGCATTAGCATACAAAAGTATGATAAATTTAAAACTGTATATGCAACTGTATGATAAACAGACACTTCCTTTTCTCTCATCTGTCACCGACTTTCGACCAAGGTTCCTTTTTCTTGACGATCACGTGTATGAATCAAGGAAAATTTATAAAATTAACACACAATTTGATATAACCCCCTCCCATCCAGCTGATGGAATCTATCTGTAATATACTTACTATTGATAAAACTGAAGAGTTTGTTTGTTTGTCGGGTCAGCGGGACTGTCCGAAAGGGTTACCGCTGGCCCGGAACATAAAGGGCTAAGGAAGGAACACGGGTAGGTTTTAGTCAGTAAGAGTCTGACACTTCCTTCCGCTCCACCCAGAGCGGGAGGGGTCATTTGATGATATCCCATCTTGAAAAAAAAAACGTTTGTTTGTTTGTACGCGCTAATCTCTGGAACCACCGATGGGATCTGAAAAAATATTTTTGGATTTGATTGGCCAATTCTTGGGGAAGGCTATGGGATGCGATGTGATGGGGCGAGACGGGCGTCCAAGACATTTCACGCGAAGAAAGTCGCGGACAGAAGCATATAATTTTCCTTTGCGTACCACAACTTTCGCGTAGGAGTGAAGTAAAAACTTGAAGATAAGATTTGCAGTACCAATTTTAGATAGAATCAAACCTTCATTCTAAAATGTAGAATAAAAAATTGGTTTATTTGTTACAGAAACACGTGCGTAAAAAAGATAAGAAACTAGAACTGACAGAACGAGAGAATATTTGAATCTTTTGAAACATTTAGGCCCTTTCTTAATTTTTTTTTGTTTATGTTCTTTATTGCGTCATGTTTACCGCTAATAAACGTATTTTCTTTCTTTTTTCTTTCTACACACATGTTTTTCTTGCCTTGAAAAACTACGGTTTATTCGCCGTGTGTCATGGTCGTCCGTGTTGTAATATGGAAGCTTGTTGACGGACACGATTTTTCTACGGCGCGCCATACGCCGTGTGTAGGCACGCTCGTCAGTGTTGTATTAATCACTATGGAAGCCTGTTGACAGACACGTTTTTTCTACGGCGCATTTTATACACTGTACTTGCCGTAAACAAAGCGTGCCGTGTAAAAAGAGCCTTAGAGTGAAACTCTGAGCAAAAGGTACAATCTTGTTTTGGAAATACGCTTACGTCTTGTTAATGACGAACATCATTTTTCTCTATATTTAGCGGTCATGGACTCAAGGGAATAATCTCGGTTGCATCTAAGCACTTACTTTGAAAAGGTATAAAAAACATAACAAATTGAGGGAGTTCTTTATTTGGCATTTGCTGTGCCAACCCAAAAAAAAACTGTCTTTTCAATACGAGGCGAGGTGATGCCAATCCGGTGCCGAGCTAGTGTCAACACTCCCCCCGATGTGATAAATTAACGATTTAACAAACTGAAAATCACACTTATAACAAATGAAAATCGGTCAAGAGAATTTAAAAATAAAATCATTGACGTAAAGAGTCGCAAAATTTTTTTTACCAACTGACTCGATTGTTTTGTCTTCCAAGCGAAATAATAACAATATCTCAATAGGTACCATTAACCCACAAACACGTCCGGTAAAGGATGAATAAATCCTTAAAAATATTGTGAGAGCAACTGAGGTACCTACGTCAATGTGTCGACACAAACCGATCTCTCTTGGGAGTAATAACAAAAAAATATTGCAAGATTTCCAGAGTGAGAAAGTTTTTTTGACGGTTTTAGTCAGACGACTAATGATAAATAAATGTTAATGTCAACACAACGACAATACACGTACTCGATGCTATTTTACTAAAACACTGAGTAATGAACAAATAAGAAAGAATTTCATCAGTCTTCATCATATTGAAAATGTGGCGACATCTACAACGCCACGTGCACACTACGTGTCACACCTGACAATGTGCAAATCCTGCATCCCGCTAGCAGTGTTATCCGCGCAATCAACTTACACATCGGACAGTAGCACAGCGTGACTACCCAACAGACACATCATCACCCTTCTGGTCGGAGGATGCTCCCTTTTCAATGGAGGATATCAAAGACTCAGTCAACTCATTTATTTCAAATAAGCACATAAAAGGGACTTTTGAACGTCAAAATTTACAATATCATAGAAATTATTCTAGTCGCCCCTTCCAAAAGATAGTTTCGTATGGAGAAGAATGGGCAAGAAACTCCACATGTTATGCTTTTAAAATGTTTTATATTTAAAAGTATACATTCTGTTTACAATAATTTAGAATGATATGTGAAGACGATGCACCTATAATACCACAATAGTAAAAAAAAAAGATAAAGATGAAAAACGTTCCACCCCGTTCCTCATATCTCTAAAAAAATACTTCACTGGTCTGACATTTACTCCGGGAGAACTACAAAAACTTCTAAAGCATAGAAGAGTCTTGTTCTATGCTAAGCTCTGAATTTCTGTACTTAACTGCGTTTTGATATTGGTAAAGACAATGATATTATTTAAAATATCATTGAGTAAAGATAAAAGGTTAAGTATTAGATTTTGCATATTATGGTGATTGCTCTGATGGCCTTTTTCTAGGATAGGATCAACCGTCATTAAAACATTCATTTTGCAAGGTTGGTAGTGACAATGAATCCTTAGGATGCACTCGCTGTTAATATACTTACTACTCAAGAATGGCTTTAAAAATGGTTTATGAAGATATAACATTTTTTGGGTTGGAGGTGTTTACATAGCGAACGCTCCATGTAAAATACTTACTTATTCAGCTGCATCAGCATCCGGTTAGGTTAGACGTTACACGACACCCTTGGGTAAGGGTGGATGTCAGACATCCGGGCTTCCTGCCAAAGGTCTACAAATAACAGCCGAGACCAACGGCTTAGCGTGCTGCCCGAAGCACGGAGGGATCTCGACATGTAATGGATGGTCACCCATCCATGGGCCGACTTCGACTAGCGTTGCTTAACCTGAAAGATCGACCCGTGCGGCTGTTATTATTTCGACACGAGACCTATCAATGGATTTCCACAACGTGCAATGTTATTATTATCGTAACAGTTTCAAAACTTAGTAAATAACTCGCTTAGTGCCAGGTGCCAGGTCAGTGTGAAGACGTTTCAGCCTATTTAGAAGATAAACACTCGAGTTTTCCTTATCCTACTGAACTAAATACGTCACTAAACTAATGTGTTGCCAGCGAAATATATTGCACGCATAATGTATTATGAAATAAGATGTAACGTCTGTGTATTGAAAATTTGAGGAAAGGAGATGCTGAAACAAAGAGTACGTTTAATAATGTTACTGTTAGCTATCTTCATCCCACTGGTGGGCAAAGACCACTCCCCCCACCACTTCTAGCTCTTTCGATCCAGGGCTAAAGGGAAAGAAAGAAAGAAAAAGTATTTATTGCGACTCGTACAGGAAGATCACAAACTAAACTAAATACAGCAAAATAAAAAACCAAGTTATATATATAAAAAAAGTAACAAAAGGAAGTCCTATGCGAGGCCAAAAGGCATCTCGGCATGATGTTACGACATTTAAAAAATAAATGTTACAGCGCTGGTATTCTGATAGGGCCCGCTGTGATGTCACGGGCAGTTACAGAAATAAATAAATAGTATGGTATGGTAATAGTAAGTGGACCACTGGTCGTTTGTTTTCGCCAGCTCGTCCTGCCATCATCTACTAGGTCTGCCGCTACGCCTTCTGGCTGTGTCAGGGCTCCACGTAGTGGTGATTTTGGCCCACAATTCACTATAATATCTCCCGCGGCGCAGGCTACTCTCCATTGAGTTTGACCGCCGTGCTCGAAATACGGTCTGGAGGACTTTTTTTTTTATTATTGTTCCCGTGCTTTCAATTATGCATTTGTTTTGTTTTCTCTAGCTAGCTGTAAGTAAATCCTCATCCGACCCACCTTTGTCATAAACGATTCTATTCTTCCAATGATTTGTTCATTTTTTGAATAATAGACGTTGGTCTTACATATACTTTATACCTAAGTAGGCCGCATCTAAAACAACCTCCACTAGTGGCGGTTCATGGACAGCTTAAATCTCCGGTGTGTCTCACCACAGGCAATGGCCTACCTCCCACCTCGCACCGCATTCCCTGTCACCTGCACACGTGAGGCTCAATGGCTGCGTCAGCGAACGGTATTGGCGTTGGTGAATTTTGTGCCAAGCAAAATAAAAATAAACTGTAAGTTTTAGTTTTAAGTACCATTGTTACTAACAAAATATGGACCTGGTCTGAATTAAATGATTTTTTTATTTATTTTTTTATTTATATTTGATTTTTTCGTATGATTTTTGCCATCGACACTGTTAAATAAATCTAAACAGATTAATTTCATCCACCACGCGGGTACAGTGCGGGTAGGTAGATGTCACGTGTCTTCGAATTTTTGGCCCTAAGACAGGCCGGTTTTCTCACGATGTTTTCCTTCACCGTTGTAAAAAGCAATGGTAATATATATATAATATATAATAAATATATAATAAATTATACAAAATAAAGCGCCCGTCTGGGTTCGAATTCGAATCCACGACGTACACGGTACAATACAAGTCGTGAGTTGGGGACGTACCTACCGGTTTACTCATCACGACTGAAATCAGGAGTTTTCCCAAGTATATACTATATATAATTAACCGGGTTCTCTCGCACCTACAGTCCGTTGCTAAAGTAATAAAGCCTCTAATTTATTATGTGCTACAGAGAGACACTGGTTTTACCCAAAGACAATTTTGTATTTTCAAATGGAGAATAAAGAAGACACATTATTTTAGGAAATTAACTATTGAATGATATTATGTTAGTTTAGGTGCTAATACTTGATTCTGAAATGATGACAGTTGGTCATGATCGTGATTATATTGCTGCCAGAAGATTGTTTTTTTTTTTTTTTGTTAGGCTATACTATCCCAGTGCTGAGGAAAGGTCTCCCCCAAATCCTTCCAGGCATCCCTTTCTAGCGTCACCGCGATCCAACCCTGGCGGTACGCATCTAATCTGCGTTCGCGATTTATTTGCCAAAAATATAAACAAATATGAATTAATGGAAAAATAACTTTAATTCCTACACAATAAAGTTCAGTTTACGCTACAACTTCAAATATTATTATAACTTTTACAATAGTGCTAGTCACTCTGAAATCAACTTAATCATCATTGAAATAAAGTTGATATTTGTTTTACTGGAAATAGGGTGGGGGTTTGCAGCACTGCGCACTTTTGCTATAGGTCGTCTCGCCACCTCTTCCGGGCCGACCTCTGTAGCGCCATCCATCCTCAGGCATCCACCGTGTGGAGACTGTTACCCAACGGTCACAGTGCATGCGGCCGATGTGACCTGCCCAATCCCATTTCAGCTTGGTAGCCTTTTTGCCTACGTCTAGGATCCCCGGTTTGGAGCGCAGCGTGTTTGGTTTTCTGTCAGTTGCATGGATTCACACCTAAAATGCTGCGCTCCAGAGCTCTTTGGTAAACCCCAAGGTGGAACTTTTGCGACTCGGTGAGCGACCAGGTCTGAGCACCGTAGGTTAGGATGGACAGGATCATATCAATGAGTTTTCGCTTCAGCGAGATCAGTAGGAGAAAAAAATATTTGTAAGGTTATTGGCGCGACAAAGGGGAACAGGGACCGCACAGTTCCCCTTTGTCGCGCTGAAAACCTTACAAATATTTTAACACATTACTGAGGAGTGAGGACCGTGGTGGTTTTAGTCAGTAAGATGTAAACGTAGGTACGTAACTCTTTGGCTTTTCGTAAATGAAATACGTGAAGATTTTTCTGAAAAGAAAAACTACTTTCTAATAAATTTTTGTTATTATAAGACAGTCTCACGACGTCTGTTTTCTCACGATGTTGGGTACACAGTAAGGTACACTACCACAAATACTGGTTTAATTCTCTCTATGAGAAGGCACAATTTAGGTACTTGGGACGTTTACAAACGGGGCTTGTTTTTATTTTAATTTTTGAAGTGTTTTGGGCATTTTTTGAGATGGGAAAAAACCATTGAACTCGCGCCACTGTTACCATAGGCGACACCGTACGTGTTTTGTTTAAAAGACGATTTAAAAAATACCCGCTTCGGATGTGTTCGGCTGTCCTCGGGATGTACTCGGTTTTAATGTATATCCGATATGTCAGTGAATGATGGCAAAGTATTCTGTTTGTGTATTTTTTTCACTACTGTCAGCACTCCCGGAGTGCCACTGTTTTTTTTTTCTAGCCTTCGTTGTCTCACTCCTGGGCAAAGGCCTCCCTCCACTCTTTCCACTTTTCGCGAGCCCGCGCGTCCTCGGACTTATTATATTGCAAAAATATCAGAAAAGTAATAGACAATGTAGGCCACTCTTTGGACGGTAACAACCATTTTTTGAGAGGAATGACTTCCGAAGACCCGCGTAGGCGAAACTGAATTTAATGAAATTACCATTATTTTGTCATCTTTATAAAAAAGAACCAGTCAAGAGCGAGTCGGACTCGCGCACCGAGGGTTCCGTACCATCATATGTTTTTAAATGTTCATCGGCGAGGCCTATATTCGTCAGAGAATTTTAACACTTCACGCTGCGGTGTAGAATATTGCAGTTTTAGGTCAGCGCCATCTCTTGACCGATAGTGAAACTAATGTAACTTTTGTTGATGATTTCTGAAAAAGTGTGCTATTTAGAGACATCCTTTTATTTTTCCTGTAATCTTTACATAAACTTCTATCAAATAGAATAATTTCAGATTTTACTCTATGCAAACTTCGGAGATAAGGGGGAGAACGGTATTTTTTTTTTTCATTTTTCATCAAAAGTCGAAAACTATGCGGCCTAAAAACAAGAAAAAATATTTGAGAATATGCAAACTGCGCTCTTACATCTCCACATCCAGTAGCCTCACTTCGAATTTTTCAGACCCCCTTTTAGTCCCTGTTGCAAAATTTAAAAAAATATTTCTTTCTTATTTGTAAAATAGTTGGGCAAACATCATCTAAAACTATTCCAAATTTCAAGTTCATAGCATTAGTAGTTCTTGAGATATCCAACTGTGACAGACAGACAGACAGACTGAGTCGCACCATAAGAGTTCCCTTTTACCATTTTGGTACGGAACCCTAAAAATAGTTTTCTACGCAGCACTACATAACATATTCCTATAATATTTTGTTCGTAATTTTTCTTTGAACTAGATTTCATTGTCGTAAACAAAACTACTATTAATTTCAGAAATGTCACGTTTCCATCCGAAATAAAAAGGAAACTAGTCTGAAATCTTTTACTATTTATAACGTTTTTCATAACCTTGCCCTCAAAAGTATTTGAAATAGTTTATGATTTTTTCTAGGAAACTAAGTCATATGTTATTTAGAGCTTTTTATATAATACTGTTCCCTTTTAAAAACTAACTACCGTACCGGTTTTAATAATTTCAGCTCAGTTAGAATAAAATACATAGACATAAATATATAAATTTTACAAAGGGTGACACATTAATGGGCGGTCTTATCGTTAAGAGCGATCTTTTAAAGTTACCAAGTTGTGAAGGGTTAAGGCTCCTACAAACAGACGCGACACGCGATATAATCGCGCACGACACAAAGCCATCGCTAGTTGCGCGAATTGCGGTGCCTTTGTGTCGCGCGCGATTTCATCGCGTGTCGCGCCTGATTTTAAGAGCCTTTACCCAGGTAAGGCGTCTCCTTGCAACTTCCAGTCCAAACCTAACATCGCGCTTGTAAGCGGAGTTGTATAAGGCCTACGCGGCAACGGCAATGTGCCTTATACAATTCCGCCGTTTGCGCCGTTTGGCCGTTTTGTTTGGATGTAACGCATATTTTTCCTCAACTTGTTCTTTTTTGCGTTTGTGTTCTTTCTCTGCGTAATGTTTACCGCAAATAAACATATTTTCTTTCACATTTCACCTAAAGTTATAATAGAAGCCCCAATGGAGGGCAAGTCTATTGTTAGTAACATGCTGCCGTGTACGGTTCGTTTCATCGGAGATTCTGCACGGTTGCCATTCGGAGATTTTTGATAGTCGTTACGGGTAGTTAGAAGCCCAGCCGTCTGTCAACCAGTCTTACTAAGGGGTTATATATTACCCAGTAACTGGGTTGTGGAGGCCAGTCACAATCCGACTAACCAATTGCTTCCTAGGTTTGAAAAATTCGTCTGCTCGCTAACGTAAATCACGCAATGGATGCTCTTGAATTGTCAAACTGCCGGTCGATTCTGTAAAAATCTCACCGTGAAAACTTAGGTGATGTGAGTATTGTGAGTTTGTTTTTGCTAGGAATTGACACTATTGACAGTTCACTCCACGCTCACTTCACCTAAGTTTACACGGTGAGATGGTTACAGAATCGCACTGCTGAACTCCGCTGTCTTACGAAGTTGGTGATGCTATGGTTGGATATGCTGATGACGACCATCGTCAAGGCTAAGGGCTAATTTCACCAATGAAACTGAACGTGATCAGCAGATCTAAACCACATTCAAGAGCTGTCCTAGTGTTATCATTGTTGTGGATTATGGACACTGGCCGCTCTTCAACGCCGTTTAGATATGCTGTTCGCGTTCAGAAAGGAAAATATCGAGTAAGTACCTATTTGTATTTCGTATCGTTTCATCCCTAGAAACACCTTTGTTTTTCACGAAGCTATATAAAAACGTTGCGTAGGATTACCATTTCCAGAAAAAACTTTTCAATTAATTCTAAATATAGAAGAAAACATAAAATTACACTTCCAAAATAATAATGACATAACATATTTTTGTGTACGTAATTCTGTTGGTGATACCATAGCTTAGTTTAATCATAATATGGCGAAGACAGTCCGTGTTTTTCTTTTTTTTTCGCTGCACTACGTAGGTATAATCAAAGAGATTGGGATTGGATTTGGATTGGATTGATTGGCCTAAAAAGGTCACTTTGGCACTTATATTCAGTGAAGCTATAAATTATTGTGAATGAACGAAATGACTGGTGAACTAAAGAGTGATTATATTTAGAATAACCTTGTCCCTGATAGTAAGAAGCATATTTCGCAAATCATGTTATAAAAATATACGAAAATGAGTTTTGTCTGTTCATTAGAGTAATTTATTTATAAAGTCAAAGTCAAAGCATTTATTTCAAATAGGCACATAAAAGGCACTTTTGAACCTCAGGAATTACAACAAATAGAGTTGATTCTTGTCGCCCATTTCAAAAGGTAGTTTTCGTATGGAGAAAAATGGGCAAGATACTCCACCGTTACTCTTTTAAAATGTTTTACAATATTTTGCATACATTAATTATATAATAATATGTGAAGACGATGCACCTAAAATAAAATTACTATACCACTATTAGGTAAATGAATTAAAAATGAAACCATGGCATAATATAAATTAATTATCTGATAGAAGATAGTGGTACTCACATATTTACAAACATGGTTAAAGTAAACGAAAATCGATCGTTTACTTTAACCTGCAACGCTGCACTACGTAGGTATAATCAAAGAGATTGCGATTGAATTTTTGGATTGGATTGATTGGTATGTTAGCACAGACAAAAAAATAACTGAAAAATCCTTCACCAATGGGATTTGATACGATTAACTTAATAGTTAACTGTCCATTATGATTCATAATGTTATCCTTTTATGATTCTGCCAAAGTGGCATTTTTAGGCCCCCTGCACTCCACAAACCAATAATAGTCGACATTCTACATTTCACCAGTAGTCATGCTAGGATTTCGGCGCGTCAATGATAATCTAGTTATGATAAATAAAACATCTAAATTGTCAGACTAAATACCTACCCCAAGATTGTGGGCCAATACTTACAACCACATTTAAAATGTCACGACATGGGACAACCTCGTCACATTTTTCAACCACTGCAACTCTAGAAAACCAGAATCAGAGCAGACCAGATCAGAGCACATCAGATCAGACAATGAAGCTTGGTGAGTCCCAATAAGATGATTCTAACTTGAAACCTGCATCGAAATTGATCAGAAAAAGAAATTGGTACTACGATAAGAAAGGCATTTTCTGAACAATCTCCACACATTTTCCAACCACTGCAACTCTAGAAAACCAGAATCAAAGCAGACCACATCAGATCAGACAATGAAGCTTGGTGAGTCCCAGTAATATGATTCTATTATAACTTGAAACCTGCATCGAAATTGATCAGAAAAGGAAATTGATACTACGGTAAGAAAGGCATTTTCTGAACAATCTCCACACATTTTCCAACCAATACAACTCTAGAAAACCAGAATCAGAGGAGCAGACCACATCAGATCAGACAATGAGGCTTGGTGAGTCCCAGTAAGATGATTCTATTATATCTTGAAACCTTCATCAAAATTGATCAGGAAATTGGTACTACGGTAAGACAGTGGCATTTTCTGTACAGGGAATCTTCATCATCATCGTCAGCATCATTGGCAGCCATGTTCCACCTACTGTCGAGTAAAGCCCTCCTTTCTTTTCTTTTTGTGCCATGCTTCCCTGGTATCTTCGAGTCTCACCCAGCTCTTCCTCGTGATTCTGTACAGGAAATATCATCATCACCTGCCTAGCCTTTTCCCAACTATGTTAGGGTCGGCTTCCAGTCTATCCGGATGCAGCTGAATACCAGTATTTTACATGGAAGGACTGCCTACTGTACAGGAAATAATACAGTGTTATTCACTTGTTATATTATGTATGATTTCACCTTCAAGAGCCGGTAAATAAAGCCCTGGCAGACCGCAAGGTGTTTCCCGGTCATAATCCAGACGAGCTAATAATAAAATTGCACTTGAATGTTTATACACCTTTTAATCGCTAAAAGCAGGGTCAAATTAAATTAGCTAGCGAAACTTCACGGATGTGGTATCGGTATCTAAACATAACATACAAAAATAAATTTATGTTCTTTTTTTGGGGTCAACGGCCGTTGGTAGTGTCGTTACTTGAAGTATGAGTTGACAACTTTTTTTTGTTTTAACGTGTTTAGATATCGATAGCCATCAAGTATGTGAAGTTACACAAAAAAACTGATTTTTAGGGTTCCATATCTCAAAACGAAAAACGGAACCCTTATATATCACTTCGTTGTCCGTCTGTCCGTCGGTCGAGACCCTAATTCTCAGGAACGCGTGGAGTTATCAAGTTGAAATTAATATCAAATACATACTAAGGGCTGCAGTCCCTTGAAAAAGTGAAAAAAACAAACGTCTAAATCAACGCAAACAAAAAACACGGGCGTTTATGTACCGGAATCAAAACCTGTAGGGTACTTCCTGTTGACCTAGAATCATGAAATTTGGCAAGAAGCAATGTCATGCAGCACAAATAAAGGAAAAATTAAATTTGAAGTTACATTACAAAAAAAAAACCTGTAAAATGTTAAATAACTACAATTTGTACGGAACCCTGGTGCGCGAGTGCGACTCGCACTTGACCGGTTTTTTTAAATCTGATATTTCAAGCGACTAGGTACACTACAGGCCTTTGATGACCCCAAAAAAGTCACCAAATAATATGTTTTTGATTTATCGTATTTACACTGTTGATTTTATTTTGCTTAGTTTGATCTCACGCTAATGGCAATGTTATATTCTAAGTGTATTTTATTT
Source organism: Luperina nickerlii (assembly GCA_963855955.1). Classification (NCBI taxonomy): domain Eukaryota; kingdom Metazoa; phylum Arthropoda; class Insecta; order Lepidoptera; family Noctuidae; genus Luperina; species Luperina nickerlii. Next base: position 8,103,783 of record OY979682.1, read on the forward strand.
TTATTTTAAAATGATTTTAGATTAGTTAAATTTTAGTTTCTTTTCCTGTCTTGTAATAATCACTATGTACCACATAACTTTTAAAATGTCGCAACACTGACTCCCAAGATACAGGCAAATAATGCCTAGTTTGGGGGTCACAGTCTACTCTATTCCTGTACAAATTGTGACTAATAAATAATTTGAATTTAATTTGAATTTGAATTTAAAGATAATTATCGATACCCATCCCGTCTGCAGAGTTTCGCTAGCTAATTTAATTGAACCCAATATACAGGATGACTTGATTAAACGGATTCCTTCCAGCTCGTCATAGTGTGATCCCTTTACAACACTTAAGCCAGGGATACAACCTGGGCGAAAATCCATGAGAATCGAGAATCACGAACGATACGTTTCTTACATACCCTCTTATCTTCGAAATTGATTATGCGCACGGGTATGGTACACGTGTCACAAATCATACACACGTGCATAATCAATGTCCCCAAATGAGCCCATCCATTTTCCTCCAGAAAACCGTTAAGTTACGTATACAAGTTACGTGTAAGTATACAACAGCGTCATTTAAACAAAATAGATGATTCAGATACAGATAAATAGGCCAGTCAGGTGCGCGTGTAGTCTTATAATAATATTTCGGTCAACGGTAACTGTGACGGCATATTATATACAGACTACCTTAATATTGATTGATAGATTTGAATGTGAGGAATATTGGGTCAATCAGCGGTGCTATTCTGTAAAAATCTCACAGTGAAAACTAAGGTGAAGTGAGCGTGGAGTGAGCTGTCAATAGTGTCAATTCCTAGCAAAAACAAACTCACACCACCTAAGTTTTCACGGTGAAATTTTTACAGAATCGACCGGCTGGTTCTAAAGTGTTACAATGTTAGGTATGTAAAGTTGCTTGTTCTAAAGTATTACAATGTTATGTAAAGTTGCTTTGGAAGGAAGTGCTTGAAAAGTGGATGACAGACGGAGTAACTGAACGATGTCAAACAATCTGCCTAGCCTTTTCCCAACTATGTTGGGGTCGGCTTCCAGTCTAACCGGATGCAGGTGAGACCGCTCCATGTGACGGCTGAGGGAGAGAGCCTCCCGTCCCAGCCGCCGCGGGAGACGCTCCGGGCATCGGGAGCCGCGCAACGACTCCCGGCCACCGTAGGCGCGGGCCTGCGGGCGGAGAGTAATGGGTAGCTCACCGTCCGATCAGGACCAGGCCCGTGCCGGACGGCGCGTACGTGTTCCAAGCGCGCCTCAAAGAGATGTCAGCATGAAATGAAGGGGCCCGATAGGGCCGAAGCCTGCCGGGTCAGCGGGATTGTCCGAAAGGGTTACCGCTGGCCCGGAACATAAAGGGCTAAGGAAGGAACACGGGTGGGTTTTAGTCAGTAAGAGTCTGACACTCCCTTCCGCTCCACCCAGAGCGGGAGGAGTCATTTGATGATTTCACATCCACAAAAAAAAAAACCGCTCCATGTAAAATACTGGTATTCAGATCGAAGGTCAGATCGGCAGTCGCCTATCTGACCTGCACAACTCAGTGTCTGTGGTCTGTGTAATACGTTGCTCCTTGGTAAGACTGGTTGTCAGACTTTCGGGCTTCTGACAACCCGTAACGTCTGTCAAAGATCTGCGAATCACAGCCGGGACCAACGGCTTAACGTGCTTTCCGAGGTACGGAGGGGTTTCAGTATAAAAAGATGGTCACCCATCCACGGTCTGAACTCGGCAAGTATACTTAACCTTGAAGATATCAAAAATCTAAACATTTTATTTCACATATACCTACATGGGCACATATGAAACGTCAGAAGCTAGATGCACGGTCGTTTCCTATGGAGAAGAGCCGGCAAGAAACTCCACGGTTAGGTAGGTACTCTTTTAAAAATAATTGGCTTTTTCAATGTTTTCAAATTACAGAGGTATGGGAGGACAGCGCAGCGTAGGCCTGTCAACAAGTACACTTGATAAAATAAAAAATGGTCGACAGATCTAAAGTCTACAAGGCCTATAAAGTCTCCACATTTACAAAATAAGAATCTATCAAAAGATTAATAAAAAATAAAATATATAAACCTATTAAAACCGAGTGATATGATTGCCATTAAGTACAACCACTAATAAAGAGTTGAAAAATTATCGATCTTCAAATACGGCTGGTATTTGAAGATCGATAATTTTACTTCGTACGGCTGATAATTATTAGCCAAAAGCCCCATTACATAATCAATTATCAGTACCTAAGCTAACATAACATCATTCAATTCAATAGGTAGTTTGTTTTATTTATACCGGCAGTCAAACTGGAACACAGCATTGCGAAGTACCTACTTTTTAGCCGCAGGAATACCCGCTTCCGGACTAACTTCTTCAATCAAACACCTGAGCCTGAGTACAGTCTTTTTATCTCACGAATCGATGCGCATTTTACTTGTGGTAAGTAAGTGTCACGCTTTGAATGTGTGCGTGAAGACGTGTAGCGTCAGCACGTAACACACACATGCACACACTTCCGACTTCGCCATTGTCTCGGGACAGTACCGGGAGCTCCTGCGCGTACGAAGGCATACACAGCGTGTTTATACACTTCGTAACTACAATTCAAGCACGCGTCGCTCTGTGTAATCAAAATACAATACTAAAGACAAGTAAAGTACCACAAGAATCTATACTAATATTATAAAGCTGAAGAGTTTGTTTGTTTGTTTGGTTGAACGCGCTAATCTCTGGAACTACTAGTCGGTTTTGAAAAATTCTTTTTGCATTTGATAGCCCAATTCTTGAGGAAGGCTATAGGCTATTTAACATCACGCTATGACCTTTAGGAGCCGAGCAATAAGAAAAAAAGTCAGAAAGAACGCTAAGCAAAAACGAAGTAATAGCGCGGGCAGGCGATGCGATGCGACGCCGGGGTGAGTGGGAGTAACAAGAAATTTCACGCGGACGAAGTCGCGGGCAGAAGCTAGTATCAAAATACAATACTAAAGTAAAGTACCACAAGAATCTATACTTAATATTATAAAGCTGAAGAGTTTGTTTGTTTGGTTGAACGCGCTAATCTCTGGAACTACCAGTCGGATTTGAAAAATTATTTTTGCATTTAATAGCCCAATTCTCGAGGCAGGCTATAGGTTACTTAACATCACGCTAGGACCCTTAGGAGCCGAGCAAAAACCAAAAAAGTCAGAAAAAAGGTAAACGAATTAAAAGCGCAGGCAGGCGATGCGACGAGGTGGGTCGGGGGAACAAGAAATTTCACGCGGACGAAGTCGCGAGCAGAAGCTAGTCTAAAAATAAACACATCTAAAGTTTCTAGAAAAGAAGATCTGTCAAAAGATTGGCGTTGTTGGTCAAGCATTTGTGCGATTGTTTTGTGTAATGTATTGAATAACAAAATCGGAACTAACAAGAACGTTATTTCCGATTTTGGCCACGCGTTAACAGATCCTACAATAATTATTATACTCCACTGGTATTGCATTTTTTTAATAGTATTTTCATTCATAGGCCACTTGCGTTCAGTAACAAAATGTTTAGCCAACAAGAGCCGGTTAATTGGCCGTGTTTAAGAGTTTGTTCGAACTCGTGCGCACGCGTCGCCCATTAATTCTGGATTGAACTAATATTAATGGTGCTCCAAATGTCAAGGGTACTGGAGTATTGTACTGAGGTACAGATAGAAAGAAAATAGATGGAGAAAACTGGTCGTGCTGGGACTGCTGGCAGACAGCCCCGCGACGCAATTTCCAATAGATTTACTGTACACCCATTTAACCCTTCAAGTATTAAAGGCGTAATGTTGTGAACTTTCTTAGGTACAGACGCCAGCACATCAAGCTACCCGAAACTGTAAAATTTTCCCAATCAACTTTGAACCTTATGCTTTAGAGATAAAGTTAAGAAATTTGACAGATTGTAGTAGCTTGATGTGCTGGCGTCTGTACACCTTGTTGCTTTGTATTATATTTTTGAAATAATCTAATCACTCTGAATGTTTAAAGTAATCATTTTAGTAATGATATTTAGCTAAAAATCTCTGTTTTAATAAATTCAAAAACAAAAGGATATTTAGGCGTCGAAGTACTCGCCCGCATCGCTGTCATCCGTAAAAGAGCCCAGACGACTGGCAGCATTGCCACATTGAATGGCAATGATAATTCTTTGGCCAAAGAACGACCCAGCCCTCTGGTCACGTGAAGTGTCGATCAGCTTGCGAGAAATTTCTTTAAAAAGGAGACGCGCTCTCGGGCCCCATGACCCGAGCATTTCGACCCCAAACGGATCAAGCTGTTGTTACCCAGAAGGTAACAGTATTTGCGCCGCTTGAGGGTCTCAGTAGCCGCAGCAGCGGCGCCAGCACAGCCCGCCGTGCTAGGAACATGAGATGGCGTAAGGGTATCGACACCGGTTGCGTCCCACACCAGAGACCTACCCCACCTTTCAAGGCAACAAATTATTATATATCAAATGTACAGAGACGGACATAATTCCATAGGCATTTTCTACCAGTCAACCTTTGGGTGATGCAGAGACAAACAGTGGTAGGTGCAATCATGTAAATTGAGGAATTAATATTTTTAAATATAAAGAAACGCATAAAGGCTCCTTCAAACAGGCGCGACACGACACGCGACACAAAGGCACCGCAAGTCGCGCAACGAGCGGTGCCTTTGTTTCGTGCGCGATTATATCGCGTGTCGCGCGTGTTTGTTGGAGCCTTAAAGCTATTTAAAACTAATTATATAATACACCTAATCACTACATAGTATAAAACAAAGTCGCTTTCTCTGTCCCTATGTCCCTATGTCCCTTTGTATGCTTAAATCTTTGAAACTACGCAACGGATTTTGATGCGGTTTTTTTTAATAGATAGAGTGATTCAAGAGGAAGGTTTATATGTATAATAATAATAATGTTTCCGTGCGAAGCCGGGGCGGGTCGCTAGTTACATATAAATATAAGCGCAAATAAATATACTACATACATACACGAATAGAGTAAAAATTAATTACTGTTCTGTTATGGCTAGTTAATAAATTCCTTTACAAATAAATTCTTTAAAAAACCAATGGGGTAATTTCGTAACACAATATCAGTATAGACTGACCGCTTAACTGAGACGTTGCCTGAGGTAGCAGCGCGGTGCGGGAGGGGTGTAGTGACGTGATGCGAGAGCTCAATGATTCGTCAACTTGTGACAACTATCACCCCTCCCGCACCGCGCAGCTGTATACCTCAGGCAACGTCTCAGTTAAGCGGTCGGCCTATAGCAATGGGTTTCATCTTGACAGCTCAACCACATTTATTGAGTTATTTACGTTGTTGAGCAGACAAATTTTTCAAATTATAAAGCAATGGTTTAGCAATATCTTTCAAATTGAGTGCTGGTGTCACTGCCTGAATGACGGCCATTGGGGCGGAAGATTTATCTATGGGTGATTCTTTTAACTTTTTTCCGTCAGTACTGCACAGATATAGTCACAGCATTAACGATTATAGCCCCAAAACTCACTATTAGTAAACAAAGTTGATGTGACTAAGAGCCGCTTTTAACCTCATTCAACCAATTTCACACAGTCATAGAGGAAGCCATGGCTAAATTAACCTAATTTTAGAACATTAACAAAACGCTTTTTTAGCTTTAACATGGCTTTGACTGTCCAAAAATGGGAATTTGTATTAATGTATTATTTCAATTATCACTTATTTTAGCGAGAGTGGCTCGTGGCTAAATAACAGCCGTACGGGCCGATCGAAGGTTAAGCTACGCTTGCCGCCGTCGGTTTGTCGATGGGTGACCATTCATTACATATATAGACCCCTCTGTGACTCGGAAAGCACGTCGTTCCATTGTACCGGCTGTCACTCCTAGATCTTTGACAGTAGTTACCTACGTGAGTCAGAAGCCCAAAAATCTGACAACAAGTCTTCCCAAGGGGTATCATGTTACCCAGTTTTTGGGTTATGGAGGTCAGATAGGCAGTAACACCATGTAAAATACTAGTATTCAGCTTCATTCGGTTAGACTGGAAACCTACCCCAACATCGTTGGGAAAACGAAAATGTTATTTAAAAACAAAATATAGGTATATACATATATACCTACTAGGATTACCTAAAGATTTAGCCCAGTCTAGGATTTTCTGAATCATTTGGATTTTCAATATCGATCATGTTAAAGTCAATTATAGTCGAATGGTGGTCGAATGATGATCAAATAGGTACCCAGATTCTAAACGAATAATGAATATTTTGTAAGATGGGGTTTTTAAACTTAGATTTTTGAAAGTCGACATCAACTGTGCCAATGTTTGTGTTTATGTAGAATAAAGATATTAAAATCTTAATTTACCGATTACTCAATCCACGCAATGAGGTGACTCGATAACGGTTCCATAAACTAGGTATAGTCTATTTATTCAGTTAGCGGTTCCCGAGAGCACAGCGACGCTCTATTTTTAAAATACGTATTTGAATTTCGAATCGATCCACGGCGACCGTGTTTGTGCTAAACATGTAGTGGTCAGTATAAATGAATCCAAAAAGTTTTTGTTTGTATTATTTAGCAGATGTTAAGTAGGTGTTGTTCTGTTATTTTGATATACAGCGGGATCTGTTATTTATTTTCCAACATTATTATGTTGAACATAATCTTGGAATAAAATATGTTACCCGCAATATATAGGTATATAAATCTGTAGCTATGAAACGTAATCATCATCTGTCTTGCCTTTTCCAAACTATATTGAGGTCGGCTTCCAGTCGATCCGGATACAGCTGAATACCAGTATTTTACATGGAGCGACTGCCTATCTGACCTCCACAGCCCAGTTACTGGGTAATAACCCTTTTGTAAAACCGGTTGTCAGACTTTCGGGCTTGTGACTACCCGTAAAGACTGTCAAAGATCCACGTGCGTACTTAACGTGCTTTCCGAGGCACGGAGGAGTCTCGGTATGTAAAGATGGTCACCTATCCACAGACCAACCCCGATAACACAGGGAAGTAAAATGTATAAAGATCCTTTTAAATGTCCGTCCACGATAATGTTATATGTACACGTGTTTCCATACTATTTGCGGTTTCTCAGCGATTGACTCGTACCCTACAGTCTCAAAATGAGCGTTATCAAAAATCCTTCAAAAATTACATATTTTCTACTTTGCACGTGTCAAATTTGCCTGTCTTCACGAGTTCACGACGACTTCCATTCATAGACTAAATTGTTTTCATTCATCTTTCGCTCGTGGACCGTACCGGGTGGTCCTGTTTAGGTTATATATAGTATAAGAAGGAAATAAGCGATCCAATATTACTTTTAATCTTGCGCTGTATAAGTATATTTAGTCTCCATTAAATTATCTATACAGTGGTAAAAATAACAAAATAAATCCTAATTTAACTAAAACTATACAGCATCCGCATCGCTGTCGACTGGTAATGTACCCAAGAGACTGGCGGCATTACCACGTTGTATGGCGATGCTTAGCCTCTGGCCAATGTAAAAGCCAGCTCTTGGGTCACGGGAAGTGTCAACCAGCCGTTTCGAAATTTCTTTAAAAAGACCATGAGCACTCGGACCCCACGGCCCGAGGGTTTCAACCCCAAACGGCTCGAAAATATAATTTCCGATAAGGTTATTATATTTTTGCCGCTTGAGGTTTTCCGTAGCCGCAGCAGCAGCGGCAGCACAGCATACCGAGCCAGGAAGATGGGATGGCGCAAGAGTATTGACACACGTTGCGTCCCACACTAAAAGCCGACCCACCTTTCATGGAAATAAAGACATGACGGAGAAGGTATAGTGTGTCTCGTTATTATCAGCCATATTTTAACTATTGTGGGCGTACAGTGGGTAGTGTTGGTTATTGCGCAATAGAAACACCGTTTGCAGTTCAAATCAGATTATAATTTCACGAACAATTTAATCACACTAGCAAATTACACACTGTAGGTACACGACACAACCAGATACGGAACGCTGGACAGTTTCTGAGCACATGTTGTCCGTACGATGTCCAATGGTCAACTCCCCGTTCAAAAGTGAGCCCCACATCGTTCTGTCGAGCTGTTTTATAACCCCCACGGACTCAGGCTAGACTCTGTCAAGCGCCACCAGATGGCGCTTAGCGTTCCGACTAGTCAAATGCATGACCGGATGCGACACGGCCATCCTGCGATGCACACGTCCTCGTGTGTTAATCTGTAAACAAACATACCCCGCAAAGTATCTCATAGCTCGGTCACTCCTGACCAAATATGGTACAGGCAAAACAACACAATGAAAATTCGCACAAACTAAAAAAATTGCAGAGTTCAGAGTATCAATCATAATTTGATTCCCAAATCTCAAGATCACAAACTAAATAATCAAGTAAACATGATAGAGCGGCTAATAAAACATCCTTAGAGCATAACAAAACACAGCAGGAATCTTATTCGTGGCCTGTGGCTTTTCACTAAGCCCCTACAACAAACCCCATGTTTGTTACTTTGAATTCCTCCTGAATTCCGAGTCCCACGGACTCTATGGTCTCTACAAGACCCCGACCTCCGAACTAAGATTCACCACTATCACTAGACTTTAATCTCTACTCTGTTTCATCAACAAGACTTACTTGGCTTTCCTCAAATTCGTCATTAATACTCTGATCCCTTTGCCTGTGCCATGACATATGCCTTAGCCTCATGAGCGTACTTGACTCAACCGGAGCCATGTAATCAAACTTTAATCAATCATAACAAAAAAAAACATCAACCAGAGCCATGTACCATCGTTATCCACATTACAACAATAATCTTTTCCACTAAGAGCCTTAGACACCTGGAAACCCACACACGAGTAAACCACTCTAACGCCACGGCACTCCGGCCGACCAGCAATCGCATTGCTCTCACACATCCAGCGCATGGATCCACGTGTATCACCCCTGTGACTACACACTTTTTACTACGGCCGACAGAGAACCCCTACTCGCGTGGTTCCCACTACCCAGGCTCGCTCATAGCTCACTACCACTGTGATCACAATCTACTTCGACTGGTACATAACCTACTGGCATCATTCATAACCTATCGTGAGCGTATTTAAAAATTGCATCGTTAACTAGATTGGGCTATACCTAACAATGTAACAGTTCTTTGCCGTTGTTTACCAGGGAAGCACTCTGTACCAGAGTCAAAACAAAATGAAAACGACTCACCAAATTCAAATTCAGTAGACAATAGATCTGTAACTGGCTTAATGGCTGTAGTGGTTGCAATCCACAGCCTCCTTGGCAGAAGTCTTGAAACTCCTCGCTCGAAAAGCACCGTCCCTGATCAGCGACCACTCGTACAGGAGATCCAAAGAGTGCAGCGCTGTCCACCACTGTCATTCTGCTTGCACGTGTCCTTGTATGTTAACCTGTAACCAAAAAAATCAACAGCAGTGCATGTTCCCCTCGGCCAATTCTGACCACATTTAATAAAAACAATAACAATCATTGATAACAAAAGATTCCTCTAAGCCCTGGCAATAATTGTTCAGGAACTGCATCAACTCACGAGTAGATCACATACAACGCTCATGGCCCGGCTGCCGCAGCAGCTAGTGACACTCATGCCACCCATATCGTCATCACCTCAAGTGATACGACCAACACACATCACTTCTCATAGAGTCTACGACTCCCAGGTCAATACATGACCAACACAACAATAGTCTCCCTTGAGACCCAGGTCCCCGCCACACCACTAACTGCCCATCGCGCCCTGAACAACTCCTAAATGAGTTGCAGTTACGACTACAGACTAGTGCGTGCAGTGCGACCAAATAGCCATGGTATGTGCTCTACTACTCGGTGAAGGAACTATCCTCACCGCCTTCTACGTTTAACACGTTAGGAACACTACTTAGAGGCATCTTTCGTATGCGATCGTGAGCATACTAGTTAGTTCGGTTAGAATCTAAAGCTTATGTATGACGTATAGCGATCACTTGTCAAAACTTCCACAACCTTAAATGGACCTCTGAACTTCCGATCTAGATTAGTCTGATAATCTGATTCCACTCTTCGTTTTCTAATAACACAAAATACATAGCCTACCCAAAATAATACTTTGCAAGTAAATATCGTGTAGAAATGTAATAGAATCTCAAGTTGTGGCTCGCTATTCGCAACGCTACTTATGATTTGTTTTGTGCTGAATACACGCGTTTAACCAATACCAGTTAACGCAACAACATTATTAACTCGTTTGCCACTTAATTTGGCTGCACAACTAGCTTTTACTAACGAGCATTCAGCACCAGAATAGTAACAAAACAATACAGCTGACCTTTATGTTCCAACGTGCCTGCGGGTAGTTGTACGACGCAAACATCCACTCGCCGCTGCTGCTTGCAGCGCGTGCTCCACCTCCACCTCTGCTTGGCTGCCACTTCTCGTGCACCGGGCCGCAACATGTCCTGGATTCCCTCACTTGCAGCACACGAAGGGCTTCACCAACGGCTGCGGGCTGCTTGGCTCGATTCTTGAAGTCATTCCACGTCACTGGTAGCTCCACGCTACGTCCATCGTATTATTTACGACAGCCACATTGATACTGCTTCCTTTGTGCGCCTTAATGACAGCCACAAGTTGACCTCCTTGCAGTGAATTTTCAGCAAAACACAAATCAGCTGTCGTATTGTGTGCGGTTACGTTTGCACACGCGTCCTATCGCGTTTTCTAATTACGGGAACACTTTTTTTTTCTAACATGGCGGTAGGGCGCAACTAGCGCGTCACTGGGCAAAGGTATTTTTGTATACAGCCTATGCTCAAAACAACATTCACTATGATCGCGCATCCGTATCTGGCTTGTCTGGGTTCAACTCGAACAGATCCACACGATTATTTAATAAACGTTCGCAGTTTGCACTTTGTTTTTTTAAAATGTCAACGGTCACTTTCACTTTTAGCGTTCTCATTTTGCGCATGAACCAACACGAATCCCACTTCTGATGACGGAGAAGGTATAGTGTGTCTCGTTATTATCAGCCATATTTTAACTATTGTGGGCGTACAGTGGGTAGTGTTGGTTATTGCGCAATAGAAACACCGTTTGCAGTTCAAATCAGATTATAATTTCACGAACAATTTAATCACACTAGCAAATTACACACTGTAGGTACACGACACAACCAGATACGGAACGCTGGACAGTTTCTGAGCACATGTTGTCCGTACGATGTCCAATGGTCAACTCCCCGTTCAAAAGTGAGCCCCACATCGTTCTGTCGAGCTGTTTTATAACCCCCACGGACTCAGGCTAGACTCTGTCAAGCGCCACCAGATGGCGCTTAGCGTTCCGACTAGTCAAATGCATGACCGGATGCGACAGACATATATACCGTCCGGTCTCTTGCCATCGTCGCGTACCAAGCCATTGGGTTCTAATACAGCTGGAACGCCGACGGTGACAAGAGCTCGTCGGATGATGTCATTATGTTCGCGTGCCGCGCTAAGCGACCCGCACTTCGGCTGCAAGACAGGCCGTGGTGTCCAAGGCTGTTAACATCTTCGCCACAGTGACAGCGTTGGGGAGAACAGCAAGGTGTCCCTAGTCGTAGGGAAGCAGCGAGGCGAAAAGTAGTGTCGACGAACAAAGTGCCTATGTTCGACGAAGGTAGTGCATGAAGCCAAAGACCCGACTCCCATCTACCACAACCAGCAGGCGCGCACGTTCCGCAGTAGTAGCAGTCGAGTCAAGTAAATTGTTCTGTACTACTCTGCAGAGGGGCTCATCCCACCGTCTCTGGGAAGATGTATTGTCGGGTGGATCAGTATTCGGGCAAGCGAGTCTCCTGGCATCCATAGTCTCGGTGAAACACGGCACATCAGAATTAATAAGTGTGGAGGCTAGGATTTTCCTGATTAATTTATCAGTGCCGTGGACCGAAGATATGAAAACCGGTAAACTAATACTAGAATTTTTTTTTTGAGGCCTCCTATTCGAATGGTAAGAGTAGCTTGTGCCCAAGCTCGGTCGTCCATGGCCATATTTAAAATGGAAATTAATGTATGACTGATAATTTGGTACATTTTGTCTAAAAGATGAGTGTACTGCCATAAATGGGAAGCGCGAAGGAAATAAGTTAATTTTAGGCCGAAACAGCAGTAGCGGATTAAGGTTATTGCCGAATGCATATTAATTTGGAACAATCTTTCCGAAACGTCATTGAAATTTTGGATTTTGCCTCAATAAAAAAGGGAAGGAATTGTCAAAGATTGGAGACCCAAGGAGGCAAACAGAGCTTTTTTCAATAATTTTGATTTCTGGAGCTATTGCGTTAAATTTGGGAAGTGTCAGGTGTCTGTCAGTACTGTCCATTAAATATAGTTCACATTTAGAGATTGAGATCAAGGCCAGTGGATATGAAGTTCATTTTTTTAAATTGAAGGTCATCTAATACTTCTGTTTCTGCATCGCCTCCCAAGGTTCCATCATCGAGATACCAAACGTTAAATTTGGAATTTAGCTGTCGAATAATTGGATGAATGGCTAAACTAAAAATCACTGGCCCGAGGGGGTCACCTTGTTGACAGCCAACAACAGATTCCTAAAGGTTGTCCCAATACAGTAATTTAGAAGGGTGTCTGTAATATTGCCAAATGAAACTATAAATTTGGGTTATTTCTTTCTAGTTTCTGCCAGCAAGGTGTTCCTATTAACAGAATTGAAGGCATTCTTTATGTCAACCTTCAGGATGACCTCTCCTTTTCCAGAATTTAGGTAGGTCAACAAGATGTGTACGGCAACCTCACAGCCCCCTTTGGAGCCGTAACTTAGATGCAGGTGCTGAAATTTTTCCGAAACAACCTCACCATAAAATATACAACAAATTTTGGCTGCCATACGGCGGTAAGTAATGCCCACGGCAATGGGCCGAATGCCGCCATCCTTCTTACGCAGGGCGCATAGATTGACCCCGTTCAGAACGTCGATGACGGCCTCGTTCACCTTTCCGGAGAGCATAAGGTTAATCAAAGTCGTAAGCTCCTTCAAGAGCAACTCACCAACTGCCCCGGCGCCTGAACAAATAAGGTCCTTAAGGTGCTGAGAACTCAGGCTGTCGATGCCGCCAGCGGAGCCGTTCCGGAAGGAGAAAACGGCTGTGACCAACTCTCGACCTGTAATGGTGAGGGAGTGGTTATCAGGATCAGGAGGGTCGGGAAAAGAAAGGCCATCCGCTGCGGCTGGGTGTTTGCTCTCCAGAGCTGCGAGTGTTTCTGGAGAACTAGGTGCCACCACATCACTACTAAAAAGAATCTTGGCTGATCCGCTGTCACCTTCCCTTAACTTAGATTCTACCAGATGGGATTATATCTGTTGATAAGATATATCTCTGTGTCTGCAATTTTGAATCTAAATTATGAGCCGAAATTTTACAGTTTTCTTTATTTTGTGCAGTTAATGCCTTTTTGGTTGCCAAATTCTTTTGTACATGTAGAATTCTGTAAGGGAAGGTGAGTAGTTGTTCCCGAGCACTTAGCGAGTTCACCCGGGCGGCAAGACGAACGCAACCTGCTAGGTGTTGCGCCATTAGAGGTCTAGCGCCGCGGGGAACTCGCTTCAAACAGGAACAGAGTTTTTTAATATGGACAGGGTTTTCCAAAACGGGTCAAAAGTGGATGTAGCTGGAGTTGTAGGTGTAGCTGTTTAGACAGGGTCTGAGATGAGTGTATTTGGTGGCATGTGCAGCTTTCCAATGTGCACATTCAAACCCCGTTTACCTTTAAAAAACCGTGACTGGGTGCACAGCGGACATCTCTCCAGGATGCTCAGCGATGTTGAAGGTTGACAAGCACTGTTATCTACCACATCGCTGCTGCCACTAAGCATTTATATTTATATATACCTATATGAATTTTACTTATTAAAACTAATAACAATAAAATCACTAAAAAACACTAAAACAATTTGAATTGCATTTAAATGTAACTTTTTACCGAAGTTACCAATTTATCAATATTAGCGCTTATTACTAAGTAAGTTAGCTTATTTCTATGATTCATTGTTTTATGCATGTTGTGTTTACCTATAAGTAATTGATGCACTGTTATTTTTACTTTTAAAAATGTATTATGTGGTTGTGTTAGTGTAATTAATTGTTGGTGAACCTAATAAAATAAATAAAAAAAACGTCTATGTGACGCCGAAGACAATGCATCCGACAACGACGGGAACTGTGACGGGACCGACGTAGTCAAGCAGGCGGCCTAGGGAGCAAAAATAAATTATAAAATACATTAAAATTAACTTCCGTAAACATGAGCTATTTTGAACATCTATCTCAAAATTGTGTCCTGGCTTTTATCGACAATGAAAACAATAATGAAAACTCAGTCTTCCATATTAAGCGAACTGGCAACCCCGGATTGACGGGTAGCAAAATCAATGAAAATCAGAAATTCTATTATAGTTTCAGTATAGTATCTTATCTAAAAGGGTATTTAAACTAAAAAGCATATAAAGACAGAATAGAAAGAAGGCTAAAAGTGGTATTAAGTAAGGCTGCTGAGTTCTGAATTAGGTTCCACTATAACGTGGGCTCAGAACAGTCAGAACATTATCGGTGACGTAGGCAGTCAAGAAGCCACAGATTTAAAAAAAAATTGGTAACTACCTAAGGCAAGCCTAGTAAATGGGAGCGCAGGATGATACAACCTAAAAATTAACCTAAATACCTACTTTTTGGTCATTTTTATAGTCATTTGATATTATAAGAAACATTGACCCTCGCAGAGATGACCTATTATTCTATGAAGACGCACAATGAGGTTGTATAGTTTATCAAAATAACAGTTTATTCAGACTACATAATTCAAATAAAGGTGAATCATGGTGTGATATCATAGATTAACGGTTCTTTTTATTTGCAGTTTGCTCTATGAGAAAAGTATATAAGAACGGTTCTTTTTATTTGCAGTTTGCGCTACGAGAAAAGTATATAAGCAGTGTTCAGATCAGATAATTTACATTCCATCGCCACTTAATCAGTTATCTACTTTAGAGAAATGCATTCTAAGTTGATTTTTGTGTGACCATTTGTAACAAAAAGTATTCATTAGTTTTTGGTTGCAATGGAATTTGAACTTTGTTATGCATGAAATTCAGTTTGTTGTTCCACTACTTGAAAATTATCTCAAATTCATAATTGAAACATATGTATTTTAATTTGACCTGAGTATTCCTGAGATAGCATCGTTATAGCTTTCATATTGTTTTCGATTACGACAAAATATATACTAAATAGATTCCAGTATTGCACTACGCCTTATTTTTAAAATGTACAACCGTGATCGCTGTCATTTATTTTTAAATTTAGTGTAAATTTTTTAGGGTTATTATTTTCGGACCAATTTACAATAGCCCTTTAATAGTATCCCTTTACTAGTATTCATCAATAAATAAGAGGGGTTTTCGCGTATTTTGAAAAGCAGTCGCATTCTAATCTCAGTCTCAATCTGTCAAGAGAGAATAACTGTCATTAATTTTCCTAAATTTATGACAAGTTTTTGACATTGATTGTTGCTGAGATGAGAATGTGACTAGATTTTGAACGTTTATAAATACGGGAATTGGTCTTAAGAACGCATCCTTTGTAACAGGATCAAAATGCATTTGGAGCAAGACGTGAACGCGCTCGAAACAGTTTCACGGACTATTCGAATTTAGAATTGTAGAGCGGCGCCATGTTCGCTTGAAAACTCCATATTTGAATTTCTATTAACCCGTTAACTGTACTCCTTAGATGCGATTTTTGGTCGACTTACTTAATAGCAGCCAGAATTTCTTTTAGACCTTTATAAATATCATTAACATATTTGGAAACTTTTTTAAATAGAAACGTGCTTTATAGAGTTTGGTTTCCTAGGAAAGCAATTCCGTCATATTATAATAGCCCCCGTCATAAAAATCTGACCTATTTTAGCAGTATTTTATATAATGGTGTTAAAAACGCTCTGTATTTGGACGGCTGTTATTGTGTGACCGTTAACCGCTTTCTTACGAAACCAAAGCTTAAAGTGAATCATGTTTACTATTAGATTATGCAGCTTAGTCCTAATACTGATAACCAAACGCTTCACTCGAGTGGACATTTTTGTTTTATTCCACGTTCACGCAACACTGACAAAATTGTATAGAAATTAAAGTTAATTTCGTCATTTAGTCGTTTTTCGATCATTCGACCTTTGGAAGTGCGAGTGAGAAATGCCTAATGCTGATATCCAACTTTGCTGAATCGGTTTATTAATGAATTAATTTTTCACTTTTGATTTTCTGTAAAGACACTTCAACTGAAAGACGTAAATGATCAAATAGTGAACCATCTGATATCAGCTTAATAAAGGTTAGGTATTTGCAAGATTATTAGGCGTTGCATGTATATAGCGTCACTTAAATATAACTTATTACCTATCTGATTTCAGATCTACCTTAGAAAAAATTCTGCGTGGTTTTGAAAAAATGGTTGATATCGAATAGTTTCTATTCGGTCGACGAATTTCTCAACAAAAAATCATGTCAGTTCTATTACTTCAAAAATGCATTGTAATCCTTTTTTAATTAATTATGTTCCTTTGTTAATTTAGTTAACTACTTACCTTTTTTTTTCAGGATGGGAAATCATCAAATGACCGCCCTTTATGTTCCGGGCCTGCGGTAACCCTTTCGGACAATCCCGCTGACCCGGCAGGATAACTACTTACCTTACTATTTATATAATATGTGTGTAGCATTTAAATTGGTATTGAATTTAATAGTGGCTTAATAATAAGAGCCGCACAGGTCGATCGATCAGGTTAAGATACGCTTGCCGCGGTTGGTCTGTGGATGGGTGACCTGACATTACATATCGTGATCCCTCCGTGACTCGGAAAGCACGTTAAGCCGTTGGTCCCGGCTGTCATTCATGGATCTGTGACAGTCGATACGGGTAGTCAGAAGCCCGAAAGTCTGTCAACCAGTCTTACCAAGGGGTATCGTATTACCCAGTAACTGGGTTGTGGAGGTCAGATAGGCAGTCGCTCCATGTTAAATTAAATACTGGTATTCAACTGCATCCGGTTAGACTGGAAGCCGACCCCAACATAGTTGGGAAAAGGCTAGGCAGATTAAATTGTTATACTCGTTCATAGATTTCTTAACGCTAAAAAATTGTTATTAATCTATTAGGTATTGAATGCTACTACTTACTACATAACACAGGCGCGATTCTCTAAGGGAACTATCTAAGGAAATTAACCATGACGGTGCCTTGTCAATATATCTACGAAAACATCATGTATGTAAGAAAAAACTTACATCTTTTTAGTAAAAGAGGTGAAAGACATAATTATAGTACTAGACATGGGGACCTATTAGTTCAACCAGGTTTCAGAGTGACTAAAGTAGACTCATCTTTTATGGGGTACTGTTTAAAATGTTATAATAAAATACCTCCCCACATTCTTCAACTGAATGAGACAAAATTCAAGTCTTGTATAAAACGCACACTATGCAGTCAGGCATATTGTAAGTAAGGGGATTACATCGCTGACAAAAATGCCTGGCTCAATGCTGGTCCTGCTCCACAACCACAACTAATTGATTAACACTTGAAAATACTGTCGAAGCTGCTGAAGATTGTACGAATATATTTGCATTGTATAAACGCAATTTCCTTTGTATTGTATAATTGCATAGCACAGATGTGAGTTCTATGTATGTACTATAATACCCTTCAGCCTGATAGTATGTCATGCTCACACAAATGTCTCGCTGACGGTGGCGTGTGTTGGATCATTTAGCTCCCTTCAAAATGGTTGAGCTGAATGGTGCTGATCTATGCGTCATGTTCGTGAACGGGCGCCGTCAGTTGGGGCTGGTCATCACTTAGCTGCCTCGGCTTATTTTTAATTATTTTAATTTTGAATTGTTGTTTTCTTACTATTTGCTGTACTCTGGACGCTTTTAACGCGTACGTACGTCTTTTTTACATCGTTCTCACATATAATTATAAATTCAACATTAATGATGTAATTAACATTTTTGTAAAAATATAATTAAAAAGAGTGTCCATGGAGTTTCTTGCCCGTTCTTCTTCATAGGTACCTACGCTTTGGAATGGGCAACTAGCTTCATATTTTCTGACAGACCGACTTCTTGAAAATTCAAAAGTGCCTGTAAATGGTTTAATTGAAATAAATATTTTGAGTTTGAGTTTGATTAGTTCATATGTATTAAATATTTGCATGCCATCGACGGAATCTATTTTTCCGGTGTCACTCATAAGACTCTACAGTGTATAGACAAAATGGATTCATTCTTCAAACCAAAGACCAGTAGGAATCAGAAAGTTTAAATGTTCCGTCAAAGACACAATATTCAAGCTCTTTCTCAAAGCGTGTAAATTAAAAACATTTACTTTTACACGCTTGATTCGGCATCACTCATCAACGATGAATTCAATAATCACCCAATATAATGTCGCAATATAAACATCAGCAGAACACACTGTTCTACAGTAGAACAATGTGTTCTGCTGTTATATTCGATGGTTTGTTTGTTAATAAAGGATTCTTAAAATATTTTCCATCAATGATTGGCGGCCTTCAAACAAACCGTAAGCGCTAGTCTGGACAGAGTAAATTCTAATATCAACAAATTAAACACAAATATAGAGGTTCCAAGCACTTCAGTGTTTAATTTTTGCATAAATATTGAGAATTGTGGTTTGGATGTCGACAAACTAACGGTCGACATTGAGTTTGTAAAAAAAACTGTGCAAATGCATTGTGTAGATAATATTTGGGATGAGGACGAGTCGATCCTCTCAGTAGCTTTGGTCGTGTGATTATGGACACGGATAACAGAAGGGCAACTTATTTATTTTGAGGAACATGTAATAAAAAAAACAGGAAGACCAAAGAAAATATAGATGGACTGTACTTGTGTGGTTTGTGTTTGTTGTGTATGTTGTTCTAACCAGAGCTAGAAGGGAAGATAACACTGAGATGGCAGCTGATAGAAAATTATGAAAAGAAAAATAAACTGCGCTGACCGCAAAAACATTGGGATAGGGCCAGAAGAAAATGACATGCAGTCAGACAGGCAGTAAGATACGGACAAGGGGCGAATAAAGATTATAACTAATGGAAATGCAGCTTCCTCTAAACTAACAAGGCCGATTAGAATCAAAACATGACACCATTCTAAACTCTACATTGATGAAGAAGAAGATGCTAGAGACAAGATAGATACAGAAGAGAATAGAACTCTAGCAATGGCCTAAGTACGTTAATAAATAAATAAAAATAAAATCTTTATTACTAAAAGAATGGGTACAGTAAATCTCCTTAAAAACAAATTTGGCCTTATGCAGTGCACTTAGGTGTCAAAATAGTGCTTTGGCACACATACTAGGATTACCCTGTGTTACGAATGCTATCACTTTAATCCGGACTGACTAGGATAGTTCTTTAAACAAACAAATATCAGGCAGATTAAGTAACTGTTTACAATATAGTTTTTCGATGAAAATTCTAGAAATTCCTTCCATCGATTGATGCCAAGCTAATTATAAATCCTCTCGCACCAAATTATCCAGTTATTTACTCTCAAAATCTACTTCTAAAAGTTGAATGAATCATCAAGTTTTTCAATGAAACGGATCGATTCAATTAATAATATTTTTGTATACATTGTCAGTCTACAAACAGTAATGGTTAATGCATGTTCGTCAGGTCACGCCATTGATGCATAAAAAATATTTGCGAATGAATATTTTTTTGAGAATCTCTGTAAATCGTTAAACTTTAAGAGCAAACAGTTTAATGAATAATCAGAAGTTTAAAGAGGAAAAGTTTTTTTTAATTCTGTTGTTGTTTATTTTATACCTAAAGAGGAAAGTAATTCGTATTTTTCTTAGAATTTTGTAAGTTATCATGTGCGTACCCAGAAATTAACGTCTTGTGTTGCAAAGCAAACAAAATCTAAACAAACTACTTATTCGGATAATGAAACAAATATTTACCCAATACGACCTACATCTGCTTTTAGTATAATTTATAAACCATCCATCTCTTATAATTTAGGAATTGGAACTTAAATTGCAAAAAGACTGGCATGAAACAAAAGAATCTAAATAAAAAAAAATACCATTAAATAAATACAACCATAATTTCACTTAACAAAGGAGTTATCCAAAGAGGATTTAACAGAAAGAGAAACAAATCGTCCTAATGGCGGCGCGTGCAAAAATTGAGGGCAGAATGATTTTGTGCTTAAATTATTTATATATTTTTATATCAATCAGCCACCTGCTGTGCTGATGAGACTGAACCTTGAGACGATCCACGTGGAAAAGAACACGAGATCCTTAAGCTCGTGTGTGCTATTAAATTGTTGTTATGCAACCAATTTTCTTTGGAACAGCTTTTTGTGTTTGTTTGTTGGCTTTTCCTTTATAATGAATCATTTTATAGCCTTATTGGCATTTGTGTAGTTTCAGTGTGTAATGACGCTAATTATAAAAGGCCCGTTAATGTTTCAATTAATGTAATTTACAAAAGTTACCTACCGAATTGAAACTTTGAATCTCAAAGAATTTCATGAACACTTTAACAGTATAAATTATCAATTAACAAAACTCCATCAGAAGAGAGCTTTCAAAAGACTGAAATTATTATTGTGATTACTTGATAAACGCTGTGTTTTTATTAGTTATTTATTTCCAAATTATTTTTATCCATAAATATATAAGTTAACACATCATCATTACAGCACATTTGTATTTTAAAGTACTTTGAAAATTATATTTTTTGAAAGCCCGCTACGTATCAATCCCGAAAACAGGTTCAATTTGAAGGACAAATGTTTCTTCCCTTACAGAGAAGGCATAAGCATTGATCACCACGCTTGCTCAATACGGGTTGGCAATTTCAGACTTAGGTATTACTTTACGATGTTTTTCCTTCACAGATTTCAGAAACTATTTAGGGTGGCCCACTACACTAGTAACGGCCGCGACATCGCCGCGCCGGCCGCGATTCGAACCCAGATAGGCGCTTTCCTTGTGTAAATTATTTCATTACCACTGCTCTCAAAACGGTGAACGAAAATATCGTGAGGAAACCGGAATATCCTTGAACCAAAAATTCGAAGATATGTGACATCTACCAACCCG
Organism: Luperina nickerlii; assembly: GCA_963855955.1. Classification (NCBI taxonomy): domain Eukaryota; kingdom Metazoa; phylum Arthropoda; class Insecta; order Lepidoptera; family Noctuidae; genus Luperina; species Luperina nickerlii. Next base: position 8,124,984 of record OY979682.1, read on the forward strand.
CACTGGGCTCGCGTGGTGGATTATGGCCAGTGGGTGAGAGGGAGTGCCCTCTCACCGAGAAGATGCGTGTGTCACAGCCGTGGGAACATCATAGGCTGCTTATGATTTCCTAAATATCCGAAATAAACTCAGAAAGCACAAAATTCAATAAAAAAATTCTTAAAAGGTCTGTCGTAATTCGCATTTCATCTCTTGATGACATGTATGTAGGCAACATTATAAAATAGAACGTAAAAGCATTATTTTGTTGGGGCGGGGCAGACATAAATATTCAATCAAGATCAAGGCTTGTAGTGAGAGATCGGCTCTTCATGTTTACATGAAACGCATGCCAAATAGCTGTTTTACGGAATAAATAATCTAAGCTTACTTTGTCATTTTATCTCTCGTTTCGGTAGGATTTTTTATCACGAAAGCCTCGTGGCGGCAATCCTTTCCTCCGGTTATTCACGGCTGTTATTCGTAGATCTTCGACAGTCGTTACGGGTAGTCAGCAGAAGCCCAAAAGTCTCACGAGCAGTTTTACCAAGGGGTACCATGTTGCACAGATAGGCAGTCGCTCCTTGTAAAATACTAGTATTTAGCATCCGGTAAGACTAGAAGCCGACCCCAAAACAGTTGGGAAAAAGCTAGGCAGATCTTAATAATACATATCAAAAAATGTGAAAGTTTGTATGTTTATTACCCCATCACGCGAAAATGGTTGAATGAATTTGGATTATATTTGGCACACATGTTACCTGGATTAACACATAGGATTTATTATAGACTTTTTGTCCCGGTAGTACGTTCCCGTGGGATAATTTCCGACCTCCACGCGGGCGAAGCCGCTGGCAAAAGTTAATGATGATAATAAAATTATAAATTAAAATATTAGCCAGTCAGCAAGGTGGTAGTAGCCGTGGGACGGACTGCTGGTGCGCCGTACGTACGTTTGCGTACGTACGTTTTAATTTCAGTAATTTTCAATGCTCCTGCCCAAAACCCAATTTATTTGGAATCAATGGAAGATTAAATAAATTCTAAAAAAAACAATTTCGAATCTTTACTCATTAATAATACATATAGGTACCAAATATGTATTTTATAATGCTTACTTTTACTAATTATAATTTCTATGACTTACTTACAATTTATGACTATTTATTAACTAGTATTTAATATGCTACTGCATAATTATCATCCGAATCTATATAATTATTGTTATTTGAATCTCTATATTTTTCACCGTCATTATGTATTTCTCCATCATTAAAAATCTGCTGTATTTCATCTGGACTCTCATAATCCAGCGGTTCTTGCTGATAATCAGGCCTACTATTCTTCTGATCAACGTTTTCGTAATAAAGTTCTCCACCGCTTAAATATGGTCTTAAGCCATCATAGTTCGAGTTAATTCTACTACGAATAACATTTGAACCTTCATTGTCTTCTTCGTAATCATATGGTTCAGATTGTGCCAGTTCTGGGCTTACTTCTCTGTTATTATCTTCATCATCGGTGTCAATACCTTTGACTTGGACATTAGAATCATCAATTTGATCTATATCGTCTGTATACTCCTTGTGTATGTCTGTCTGGCCATTTTCGCTATCATCTTCATAAGGACCACTTTCCGATTCGTCGTTATCATCTATTTCATCACTTGGCTCATCGTTGTTATCATCAGGATTGCTGTTTTCATCGTAATCATCACTTTGTTCCATCACTTCATTCTCAGCGTATTTATACACGTTAACAGATGACTGCATCAATTCAGTGTTACTACTTTGTGCGACATTTTCACTTTGATAATTGTTGGGTTGTGAACTATCATCACTCATATCTTCTGCACTATTGTTGGCATCTTCTTCAACGTCAACAGCATCACCGCCACTGTTTGGAACATATCCAATACTTGGTATATCGAAAGTCTGGTCATTCACTGTTTGCACTGTCACTACGGCGTCGTACGGAACGCCTGGGTTACCCATCAATACTAAGACAGCGTATTTGTAACCAGGTCCTCCGTCAACTATATTAGCTTTAAAAGCCGTTCCGAAGTCTATGCTACTTACTCGAAGATGTCCTATTGTATTCCCATCGCCAATCGCTGGGTATCTCAAAGCTACAGAGCCTCCGGGAACGGATAGTCTAATCTGTTCAGAATTTGTTTTTTCCAGTTCTTCATTACCGACATCTAGTAGGAACACAGTAGGATATTTGTGAAACGGATTCGCGACGACAAGTACTGACAGTTGACTAATGATAAGTGCAAGTAGCATCTCGACCGTTTGAGATCTAATGTTAGGTCATGGTACGATAATCAGATTCTTATATAAATCTGTTTCACGGTTGATTCAGCTCTGTTTTTGTGTGGCCCTGATTGAAGCGTGACGCGTTCAATGTCAACTGTATCTTCAATAATTGGAATCAGGAAAAAGTTAAGCCATTTAACAGGTGCTGTTAGTACTTTTAGGAAATTAACGCATGTAATTGAACAGAAAATTGACTTTATTAATAATGTAGATCTTTTTCCATTAATTAAATGGGCCTAGGACATAACACAGGCTAAAGTTAAATGAATTTCCAGTATATTTTATATTGGTATTTAATTTATGTACGCTAAAAATTCATCATCAGCCTATGGCATGGCATACTTTGCTAATCACGTGCCTCTCAATTAGGTGGCTACGCTTAGGTGGGTACGCTCGAATGGGTTACCGCTGAGCTCCATCAGCCACCTCGCTAAATTCATCAACATCATCAATATAATTTCTGCGCTTAGTCTGAGGTAATCCTTCGCTACGCTTAGGTACCGATTTCGACTTTAAAACAGGCGTGACCCACTGTCGTAAAGGTTCGGGGTACAGACATAAATGCCTTACATTTGCGCAAGATTCGTGCTATTTTGTCGAAACTGCTATTACGACATGTCTTTTATGAAAGTAGCAGTCATTATTTCACAAGAAAATCTCTTCTGAATCTTGAGTAACATGTAAGGTGTTGCTCGTGACTGTTATTATACCTATTGCCAATCTTTTTCTATTTACACTTGTAGCAGCAATTATTTTACGGACTACGTCTACTTTATTTACCATCGACTCCAAAAGAGAAAAGATGTCTGACACCAGTCTTAGCAAGGGGTATTGTGTCACCCAGTTAGGGTTATGGAGGTCAGATAGGCAGTCGCTCCATACTGGTATTCAGCTGCTTCCTTTTAGACTGGAAGCCGACTACAACGTAGTTGGGAAAAGGTTAGGCAAATGAAGAAGACAGTTCAACAATATAGCTATATAGCTTTTTTGTGCAGGTCAGGAACCACGAAAAAAAAGAGAATGAATGTAAGTATTTAATGTTAAACTAATATATCACCATTGTGCGTAATTACTGACGCAAACATTGTCAAAGTGGATATTGACGTCAAATATTGTGACTACAGTGTATTTTTAAATGGACAAAAATAAAAGACATATTAATCACAGCTTGGTTTCTTTCAATAATGCTATAAATCATATAAATATTACATCTTTCGTCTCTGACACTAATAATACATTTATCACAATGCTAAGAATTCTGCAAACAGGACAGACTTTAAGATCAAGCTAAATAGGGTAACAAGAAGAAATTCTTAATGGATAGGTATTTGTCAAAATCGTGAGTAAAGGGCTATTAGAGAAATTGGCAAGTTTATAATTTATTATAAATAAAAATACGTCTACTGGTACCCAAACAAGGTTTATAGCTGTGAACTGGGAATGCTGCACTAAGACCCTACCAGAACTACTAAAAACATTAAATTCATTAGATGTAAATGAATAAACACCAAGAAACATTTACATAAACAGCCACAGACTAATATAAGTCTGTGTACACAGCCTATAATGTTCCCACTGCTGGGATACAGGCCTCCTCCGTGTGAAAGGGAGTGGGCCGTAATCCACCACGCGGGCCCAGTGCGGGTCGGTGTAGGTAAATTCTCTGACACAGCTATTTTTTTTTCATGATGTGTCACCACATAGTGCAATTTACCTACAAGATTCATTAACAGTAAGCCCCTCATTTACACCATTTTGTTTAGCGGTAAATTAATTTAAAACATATTTCTATTCCTGTCAATCGTTTGATGACGATAGGGACAGAACGATGTTTTAATTAGGTTTAGTGTTACACGCATTTAGTGTTTTTTATTCAAGTGGGTTTAAGTGGTACATCAACTCTGGGCTGATTTTTCCATCGCCAGATAACTTTTATTCGAGGAATAAATTGACCTTTGACAGTTTTTGTATGAGATAAGTGTCAAAATTTCAAAATTATTCTTCGAATAAAGTTAACAGATGATAAAAAAAGAGAAAAACAGGCCCGGATCAAACAAATATTTACCAAGTCCAGATTCAGACGATTTATGTAATGTAATCATTATAGAAAAGGTTAATAAAGTCATTCCTATTACAAACACGTTTAGACCTACATGAATAATTTGCTCCACATAACCCTGTTACCCACGATTTTGACATTACAACATTGAATGGAATATTAGGATTAGTTACGATTAATTTATTGGTTACCATTTACCTTTATAAAGGGTTACATTAAATACAGATAATATAATATTGTCAACTAATGCAAATTCATGATTTTTATTACAATCACACTCACATTAAAAGCACCAATTTCTTAATATTTAATTTAATTCTGTTTTTCATTCTAATCACGAGTGATTTTTAGAAAAACAGCACACTACATAATGGAATGGATTTATACATTTAAGGATACTAATATATCTAGTAATTATAATATAAATAAATATAATTAAATTTAAGTTAGCTCTGTACTCATCATTAAATAAATGTAGGTATCTAAGGCCTGTTCCAAGACTTCCGGATAAGTTGCAGCTAACTATAATCTGGCAGATCACACATTGTTTTTCATTGCTTTATCTGAGGGGCAATTCCCGTTCACAGTCTGATCTCAGTCTCAATCTGTCAAAAATACGTCTAATTTCCCAACAAGTTTTTGACATTTATTGTCGCTGTGATGAGATTGTGACTTGAATTTGGACGTCTATGTACGAGAATTAGCCGGCAGGTGGCTAGTACCTATTCACAAAATGTGATACAAACCTTTCGGTTTAATCTCATGACTTGTACTTTGGCATCTTGTAACTTACGACCATACTATTTTATAGCTCGTGTGACTTAAACCCGCACATAAGTCACGCTTTTCTGTGTAAAAAAGGACTACTTAAGTGACAGAAAAGCGTGGCTTAAGGTGGAACTAATCGCGAGCTCGAACTCACTGGTGGGCATGACCAAAAAGCACGCTGTGTCACCTGGCATCGTGTCCGACAGAGACAGTATCAGTGATGAGCAGTTAGACGCTAGTCTACACGCACAACGTCTTGTTCTCACGGACACAAACACCGTTCCGAACTGAAGGGCGCGTAAAAAAATTCGAAAAGTCCTTTGGAAAATCGAATTTTATGAAAAAACCACAGCATTAATCAATTACAAATAAAGTTTAACTCTGAGATAACTGAGCTTTGTCGGTACCGACTTTGTTTTGAAGATTTTACAGTTCTTTTATTACTTATTTTCACCCAAAGTTATGTACTTTAAAAAATAGCAAGAAAACGAATCTTTGTTGCCTCATAACTTTGTAATGGCTTTTTATTTTACTATTTTGTTTACGTACAAACAAAATTAATAATAAGAAAAAACGATATCATGTTTAACTTTGGATGCACAATGTCAAACAGTGGAGTAATACGCTCCCGTTTGTATGGAAAAAATATCGACTAGTGCCACCTTAAGGGGCTTACATGGCCTAAAGCGCGGTCACTGTCGGACTGCATATAAAAGAAAGAGAAGGGCGATGACACAACGCTGGTAATATATTGCAAAATATGAAGCAATTATTTACACTTAACTATTAATTATTTATATTACATTTATTAAAATCTATTGTTTGGACTAAAAAATTAAAACACTAATGTTTTAGTATGTTGCTTGTAGAATAATCTGACAAAAAATCACAAAGATTGTATGTATATTTAATTAGTATGGTTTTTATTGTAAAAAGAAATTTTTTAGAGCTTCGTGATTTTTTTCTATCGTAGGTATCAAATTAGTTGTATGCATATGTTTTCAACACACTACCTACCTAGCATATGTATATATCCTGAAGAATATCATACATTTTTCTGATTTTGTTTACTGTAGTCGATCATATATGTATATATTTTTATTGTTTCTAAAACTTGCGTTTTTTGCGTCTGTCCCGTTAAGTGCGGGAATAGGTCACACAGTGCTATAAAGGTATTTTCAACACATTTGCTCGAAAAATGCATTTACAAAGCCTGTATACATTGTTCGAAAGTTAAAAATTACGCACCATACAACGGAACGTGCGGTAAAATAGGTACTCTCACCTAAGTACCTATTTTACGGCATATCCCGTTGTATAGCACCGTGCGTTTTCTTTACGGTTTTTTTTTTTAATTTCCATTAAAAAAATATAAGAATTCCACCAAAGAGTTTTACATTATGAGAATAAAGAACCTGACTGATCGAACCTCCTTGGAAGCGCTTTTGCTCAATACGTTGTCTCACTTTAATACTAAAGAGTAAATGAGACGAAAGATGTAGTTCTAATTTTCACCACGTGCATGTGGCGCCATTTGCAAATTCGCGCCATTTTCATATTGGAAACTTCAAAAATTGTTGCGACTGTTCTCTAAAAATAGTCAAATGAAAAAGTTTGTTTAATTACATACTGTACTGTTTTCTCGCAAATGTGTTGAAAAACATTGTATGACACACGTGCAGAAATTGGTATTTACAAACTCGTGACTATGGTAAGCCCTCGACTTCGTCTCGGGCTTACAATCGTCTACTCGTTTGTAAAAACCAACTTACCGCACTAGTATCATAAATAACTATTAATGACCCTACGTGTACTTACAGTTTACTAAAGATTATTAGGACACAGATGACTTTAAACATTATCATAAGAGGGATATAATATTATAATAAACACGTGATCAAACCAGAATAAGCAAAGTGATTTTACATACTTTAATATCAACAATAATTGAGCATTCGATTTACAAAAGATCAAGCCAACTCAGGATCACACTTCAGATAATTATAACCTACATAAAGTCAGGGAAATGAATTATTTTTATTTTTTATGTTTATTTTCAGATCCCGGACCTTTGGAAGGCATACGAGGGACCGAAACCAACTCGCAGAGGCCCGTTAAACGCTTTGAATGAAGTACCTAAGGCACCTATTATTTGGTTAGAAACACTAGCAGCTAATTAGTTCATGCGTGTATATCAAATAGCTTAGCTTATCAGATATTTAAATATTTAATCTGTCCAGTCGAATCTTGAAGCAGTTCAGTGTGGGAGAGGCTCCCGGAAAATGTTGCGGAAACGGAAAATGCTGTTAAAAATTCCATGTTGTAAATTGTCCGGATATTCAAATAACAACTTTAATTCTTTGACAGTTTATTGAACTGGCTATTACAGGGCAAAGTCTTTCAATTTGATAAACAATTAATTTTCCCAACTGTACCTAGACAGCGTTATGTTCAGTTACATACAATCATGTCTACGCGACCCCAGAGCGGAGTCAACGAGGCGTCAACCTAAGGCCAGAACTGCCGGTATAAAAATCTCACCATGAAAACTTAGGTGACTGAAGTGATCTGTCATTCCAACCAATGGATTGACAGCTCACTTCAAGCTCATTTCACTTTAATTTCACGGTGAGATTTTTACACAATAGACCGGCACAGCCTTCACATGGTATTCAAGAACCCATCCTGAGAATGCAGGTGACTCTGTAAAAATCTCTGAATCTGAATGAAAGGCGGAGTGCCAAGGAGGTCATTTCCCTTCGTCATCCACCGCTACACTTCCTCAAGAATGTCTAGCAACAAAAGCAGACTCAAACAATGACAACGCAGACAATAAAATCGGAAAAATTATTTAAAGGAAATCGTTTTTCAATAAACGTTTTAGTTTTACTAGCTTCTCGCCTCGCTTCTCGCGATTAGAATCCAATGGAAAACCATTACTGGTACAGGCAAACAGCGGCAAACAGGCGCAACGCGACTCTAGTAGAACTATTTCTATGAAAACTTCATGGAAACTGTTCTACCAGAGTCGTGTCGCGTCGTCGCATCACACCTGCCTTAATATCAACCCAAAAACAAAAGATTCTAGGCAATAAAACAGCTAAACCATTTCGGACAAACGATATTCACGTAAAAAATTCTGTCGGCTGACATATAGCGACACAGTTATATCTATCACCGTAGAGATCGTCTGTTCTTCATATAAAGGCAACTGCAATGGTACTTCGTGCTAAATCTGGTCAGACCATCTCTCTTCCCAAGATTACCGGCCCAAAAATTATCTATACACGATCTTCTCACGATTTTGTACCGTTTAGAGAAATTTTTAAGACTCGCACACTATTATACCCAATTTTGTTGTCCTCTCTCTCGTCCAATGCGTGAAAGCTAGTTGATGCATGGACGAAAACGGTGATCATTGTTATTTTAGGCCTACAAAACAGAACAGCTAAGAGGATGGAAGGGTAGAATTATGTACTAATATTCTAATTGGTATCTGTTTAGAAGACAAAGACAAACAACAAAGATAAAAATCGTGTTGGAGCGATCCTGTACATGACATACAATTAAGTATAAGCTTGTTCTGCGATTTTTTTCAGACGGTCAACAACTTATAGTCCGCGATAGCTCTGATTCATACAACTTTTACAAGTAGAAGCTGTGTTTCTGCCTCGCGTTTGCGGTTAAACATTTCATTGATATTCCAAATCTTAGCACAAATTTTTACCTCTCTTCAAATTGAATCTTAGCATAATCATCCATGGCATGTTCCCACTGCTGGGACACAGGCCTCCTCTCTCCGAGAGGGAGTAGGCTATAATCTACCACACTGGCCCAGTCCCGATTGGTAGATGACGCATGTTTTCGAACTTTTGGTTCTAGAACATGCCAGTTTCCTCACGATGGGCCACCACTGCTCTATAAATAATTGAAACTAATTTTGTGCTAATTATCAAGAACACTCAAGCCCTTTGATACATAAAGCAGTTCAAAGCGAACACCAGAGGAAGAACACGCAAGATACTATGCAGTCTTGAACGAGGTGGAGCCACGATCGCATTAGACATGAGTTTTATGAGTTAAATGAGATACAATAGGTACCTGGTCTACAAAATTATCGGAGGAAGGTCCGCATTTGCTTATTCTGGTTATTCAGCGACGCCTGAGCCCTATCTGCCTTATTAATCATCTGATCCAACTTACTAATCTGAGTCGTCATCTGCTTCCCAATATCTTTAACAGCCGCTTTACCCAACAAAGAAGTATTTTCCTGATCTTCCATCTTCTTTAATTCGTCCAAAGCGGTGTTTATGTCGCCGCCATGTTGTTTTGACTTTCCCGCGCGCGGCGTCATCTCATTGTCATCGGGGCCAAGGCCTTGGTTTATAGAGCCTATGTCCGAGGTTGGTGGGATGTAATCTTTGTCATAGTTTGTCTGCCCCACGTAACTAGGTTCACTTGAATAGGATAAATTGTCTTTTGCAGACCTTTTCACGCGAAAGAAGTTTGTGATTGTTCCGCAAACACCCTGAAAATATACAGTGTTGATTTAATTAAATATTATCTAAAAAAACAACAAAAAAATCTATTCATCAGAATCATCTAACCTAGCCTTTTCCCAACTATATTGGGGTCGGCTTTCAGTCTAACCAGATGTAACTGAATATAACCAGTGTTACATAGAGCGACTACCTATCTGACCTCTAAAATATAGTTACTGGGTAATACGATAGCCCTTAGCAAGAATGTTTTTCACAAAAAAATCTATTGTCATCTGTAACATTAAGTTGGTGTCGGTATATGACCGGAGTGTTGATAATAATTAGTATTGATTAGGTATTCTAATTTCAGCTAAGCTATCGTCGTAAGCCTTTAGGTTAGATGGTATCTATAAAATCTGGCAGAACTACGTTAGAAACATAGGTACTTTAGAGAAAGTCTCAAATACGGACCTACATGATTGTGGTCTTGTCATATTTTATAAGATATAGATACATAGTTTAATAGGTGTGTATAATATCATATGGGAATACTGTAACGTAAGGTGTTGTACTTATTGGTGTGAATAAATAAATAATATTACCTTCAGTTTATTAATTTTAGTCTGTGTGGAATCCAATATTGTGTTCAATTCTGAGAGGCCACCGCTACCTTCCTTGAGCTGGTCATCTAGCATAGCAGTGTTCTGAAAAAACAACAATAATAACTTAGGTAAGAAAAATAAAAATTTTAGTTAGGCAATTCAATCAACCTTATTGAAATATTAATTATGAGGAACACAAACAAAAAATAACGGGATAATAATAATTATTATTTATTTATTTCAGGTAAATAATTAACACCCATTATTAGTACACGTATAAAATCAGATAAAGTTTAAATTAAATAAAATCAATACAAATCAAATTAAATGCAAACAGAATAAACCAAATTAAATCAAATTAAAATAAATAATCAAAACAATAAAATGAATATGGAAACAAAAATTAACAAAATAAGCGATCGCCTTTTTTCTGATTCGAGATGTCAAGGATATACAAAAAATAACTTTACCTACGCAATAAAATAACTTTATGTACCAACTTATTAGGTAACAGATTCATAAAATCCTTGACCTATTTGGCCCTCATTCCTCAATTACCGTACTGACATAAAAAAAATAAGTTTATCAATAATTAGAAACAATTTTAAAGGACACAGAATTTATTTAAAAAATTTCTACCTACTTTAAGAAAAAAGTTTTTGTACCTCTGCCGTCCGAATTTCCACTTCCTCAAATTCCACGACATCTAAATGTTTATGTTTTGATAAAAAGTCTTCTCGATCAGGCAAAGGCTGGCCGAATAACTCAGCTCGTGTGCAAGCATCTTCATATGCTTTTAACGACATGATTAAAATCCACTAACGATTAAAAATAGGCACTATTGAGAAGAAAAATCTTATTGTAAATTAATAAATTGTATGAGAGAAGTAGAACACTATGACAAGAATACGTTTTTGGAGCAATGTCGTCTTAAACCTAGACCTTCAGTTTGTTGAAGTTATTGATTTTTCGAGGTACAGCTAATAAATATTTATCTTGACTTGTTTCGATCAAATGCTAATACAGAATTTGTAGGTAAAAATAATAATCATTATTTTAACTATCATTACAAACTTTTATAATTAGGTAGATAGCAAAAGTTTAATAATAAATTATCCTACTTATGGAACAGATTTCGAATTTCGCGCTAAAAATTCAATGTTGCCAGAGCTGAGATAATAAAATAAAGACCATTTGAATAATAGGCATTTACGGAACAAAATAAAAATTAAACACACTGAAAAGAAACGCTATTTCTGAATTTAAAAATATTTATTTGTAATGTACGATCTAGTTAGCAGAAAAAAGTTTTGGAAGACCATAGACTTCTGCAAATCAGCTGGTCGTAGGGTCAATAACCGAAAGAATGAACTTTTGAACCACTTTGGGAGAGGTTAATGATTGGGTTTGAAGGGAGATAGCAATATTTTCCTACTCCCAACTGTCATGACTCTTATTTCAAAGATTATAAAGATTATATTATATTGTTCATGTTGCTACTCCTACCCGGTCTCGGAAAAATGGAAATCCCTCGTTATTTTTTTCCGATAATATAAGTATATACTCTGTGGATATATAAACCATTTTAAAATAAATGTTCGTAAAATCATTTTCCACAGTGCTAATCAAGTGTCGGACGCATCATTTTTTACGAACTACTTCTGCAGCGATGTCTACAGGTATCTGAACTATACTTTTTAAATTTTAATTTGAAACTTAAACTTAACCAAAGGAGGTTAAGTTTTATAGTCAATAATTAACTTGTAGCTTTAATTATTTCTTATTTTTATCTTTGTAACAATGTTTAGTTTGCGAGTCGTGCGTTTATTTTTAATTTCATACTTGTAAGGCAGAATATTGCTGTCATTTTTGCCACATAAACAGATATAGGTACTGATATTATATATAACTATCTACAATAGAACATTAGTTTACTGGACAAACTGTAGATATAAATAAAAGTAAGCAAGCTTCATCTACAAGACGTCAGTTCAAAAAAAACCTTAGGTACTCTTTTTCGGAAACACCCTCTGCTAAGGTTGAATACCATTTAAAAATGTAATAAAATATGTCAAGTGATTTGCCAAATTCCTGTACAATTTCATGTAAATTAAAAATTATGTAATTTCTACAATAATCCTCTCACCATGAAATGAATAATATAATCAAGTTACCGGTAAATAATGGTGTAATCGTAAAATTGTTAAGATATAGCACACAAATAGATCATAAAAGTGAGTTTCTTTGTCAAAATTTTTGTAATTAAATATTCACCGTGGAAGTTTTTAATGATGGGGGTCAATCAGAGTCTGGTTGGTATATCTTGTGGAATGTCTACTTGCCAAGATAAAGGTGTGAAATATGACCAGTAATTGCGGAAAGAGTCTGTAACAAACGGGCTTATATGTTTGACCGGCTGTTGAATGAGTCCCCACAAACTATCATTTAAGAGATGATAAAGTAGTCCATATTAAACATAATGAGATTCTTGATGTTTGTAGTTCATATGAGTTTAATTGCCGCCATTGTTTTCTACAGGTACACCTCTATATAACCCTTTGGGAACATATGTGTTAATTTTTCTTTTTTTTTCTATTTTGTTTATATTCCTTTATGGGCATGTAAATAACCATGAAAATGACTACAGGGACAAAATTCTGTGTATCAAACATTTATAACATTCTTATAACCATGGATTTTCAGATAAAGTAAAAAAAAATCTAAATTGTTTATGTACCCTTACGGGTTTGGATTTAAATGTTTAAAATGACAACTAAATGTTAATACAAAGCTATAATTATTAAACTACCATTATTTCATAACATACAACCTCTTTTTCTTTCAGTTCCATTGACCTTGGATACTATATCCAAGTTCCGCAGTGACTTCTATTCCGACCCCAAAAATGAACTTGCACAGAATGCTTGTACAAGATTTGACCCATTCGAAGTTGCTATCAGTAGGAAGAAGACTGAGACTACCCTTCATGTCTACAACATCAAAGTAAGTTGTCAAACTATTTCAAATTGCAGGGCCATTTCACTCTTATTTGCTGCTCGTTAAGAAAACGCTACACAATTGTGTAGCTCAACTCAGAGCTTAACGAGTAATTAGTAATTACTGACAAATGTTGGCATTGACTGGACTATAGTCCACTCAAATCTGTGTCGTTCTTTCCTCGAATTTCAGACACTAATCTACACGGTCTTCATGTGACCTTACCAAGATTATGTCTGGATTTCAAAGCAAACTGTGACCTTTGAGTTTGTATTGGTCTTTCTTCTCAGAGAAGTCATATGGGAAACACCAAACTCGTCTAGTTAAAAAATATAATTTATTATTGATGATTAAAAGTGTGTGTACAAACCTACTTTCAGAAATAAAATCATTTATCATAATAAATTATCCCAATAACACTGGGAATAGTGTTTTACTTGCTTGTTTTCATGGACGAAAATTTTTTTTTCACAGGCCAATATTTTTTCAAAGCCTTTTTTGCACAGGCCTTTTTCTTTCACGGGCCTATTTTATTAAATCAATTTTTAACTTAAGTACTTCATGCTTTAGCCATATGAAACCCCCACTAAGCCTGTACTACAATGACAGTTGTGCAGAAACTTTCCCACAAACAGACTATTGATTGCAATATGTTGTTGTCAAGAGAGAAGGATGAAAGATAAGTATTAATCCTAAACTTCTAATAATGAATGGGTACCATGTTACCCAGTTAATGGATTGTGGAGGTTACATGGGTAGTTGCTCTATGTAAATTACTGGTATTCAGCTGCATTCAGTAAGATTGGAAGCAACCCCAACTTAATTGGTAAAAGGCTAGGCAGATGATGATGTAGTGGTTGGTTAGCCCATCATCAATGTATGTGTCCCAGACTGATCTTCTGGCTACATTAAAATAAACAAAATTAAACTGTGTACTCTAAGACTGTAAAGTTCAATTTCGATTAACAGATTGATTCTGAAGCCAAGCCGGTGACGAACCAAGAGAACTCCGGCCGCTGCTGGCTGTTTGCAGCCCTCAATGTTATGCGTCTGCCCTTCATGAAGAAGTATGGCATTGAGGAGTTTGAGTTCTCGCAGAGGTATGTTTTTTTTTCGCATGTTCGATATTTAAGGCACCCATTTCTAAGTGTAGGCCTCCGTTAGCTACTTTTGATGCTTCTTCTGTGTTGCGACCCGCCTGTAGTGTGCGTTGGTTGATAAAAAATGTACGAAAGTGATGAAGGAAGGTCATGGCATTGTGATGCGTTTCGGCGCGGCCTGCGCTAGCCTTAAGAGCATGATAACGGACCCAAAATGACTATTATGTATAACATAAGCGTAATTTAACCTATAATGTCCCGACTGCTGGGACATAGGCCTTCTCTCTTCAACAGGCTGCAAACTACCACGCGGGCCCAGTGCGGATTGGTTGATGACGTAGATGTCATGTCTTCGATTTTTTGGGTCCAGGACATGCCGGTTTCCTCACGATGTTTTCATTCACCGTTTTGAGACACTATCATAATTGATATTTTATTGTAATTGTTTACGAACTCGCCGGTCGAGTTTCAGTTTGTAGGTAAAGTTGAAGCTGAATCAACAAAGGAGATGTATTATGATTGCAGTAAGTTCACGTAGACAACAAAATAATGCCAAGTACCGACACGTTTCCTGTTACACGACTTTGTGAGCACAAACGGTGAAGTTATCCTTAGGGCCTTTTCACACTGGCGATTTTTGAGTGTACCTACATAACATACATAAGCGGGCTATAATGTTCCCACTGCTGGGACACAGGCCTCTCTGTAAGCGGGAGTGGGCCGTAATCCACCAGGCGGCCCAAGTGCGGGTCGGTAGTTGTCACATGGCTTCGAATTTTTGGTTCTAGAACATACGATGTTTTCCTTCATCGTTTTGAGAGCAGTGCAGATGAAATACACAAAGTAAAGTGCCTGGCTGGCTACGAAGTTTCGAACTCACGACCACCACTCCTCTACTATTAATGGCCAGATGCTTTACAATTAGTCTATATCTCCACAGCTACCTCTTCTTCTGGGATAAGATAGAGCGGGCCCACTACTGGCTGAACAACATCGTCGCTACAGCCAAGCAGGGAGAGGAACTCGAAGGAAGACTTGTCAACTTTTTGTTGAAGGTATACTTTCTTTTATACATATAGCTTTTGTCCGTGGCTTATCCCGCATAGACTTCAGAAATTGTCCCACGAGAACGTTCTATCGAGATAAAAGTATCCTAATCTAGGTCATGGTGGTGTATATTTCATTAAAATCCGTTGAAAAGGCGACAGAGAGAGTTATTAACTTTCGCATTTATAATATTACTAGCGACCGGCCCCTACTTGGCACGGTTTTTACGATTTAACAGGTTTCTTTAATTTATGTAAGTTTAATATTCATGTATCATGGTAAAAAAAACCTTCCGGAATAAATTCTGTAGGTATATGATGGCCACATCGAAGTCCGTTGCGACTTGCGTAGTTTAACCCGTCCGTAAAATACACGAGTTAGTTATAAAAATGATCGTTTCTAATTACCCTGAACTGCCCTGAAGTGAATCGTAAAAATCACATAAACCCCATTATTTGTTTGAACGTGGAGTAAGTTATTACTAAGGAGTTATTAATTATTATTTTAACTGTTCATAAATTATGCTATTGTATTGGTTGACCATCAAAATCATGCAATAATAAAACGTGTACTTGACATATCCGCTCACTGATGTATTATTTTGTCATTGCGGTTTCGATACCTACCGAATAGTATTTGTATAGCTATTGACAACCATTGGATACTGGATAGGCTGCCTCGTCGAAAAGGACACATTTTCAGTTACCTGATTTGTCGTGCGACAACAAATACTTGTCGATTGCAGTCGTCTATTTGATTTATAGTACACCTAATCACTAATCAGTCTATAATTTTCCCACTGGTGGGGCACAGGCCTCTCTGTGAGAAGGAGTATAATAGGCTGTAATCCACCACGCGGGCCCAAGGCGGGTTGGTAGATGGCGTGTGACCAAGTCACATGCCTTCGAATTTTTGGTTCTAGGACACGCCGGTTTCCTCACGATGTCTTCCTTCACCGTTTTGAGAGCAGTGGTGATGAAATAATTTACACAAAGTAAATCGCCTGACTGGGTTCGAACCTACAACTTGTAAGTCGCGGCCCTTACCACTGGGCCACCACAGCTCTCGTCTCATCCATATTGAAAAAAAAAATGTGTTGAAGTGTCATCATCGTAATAGTGGTAAACCAACTTACAAAAAAAATAAGATATAAAAACAATTTATAATAATATGTAGGAATTTTAATAATGAGTTTACTCCTATCTGAGTTGGTTTATTTACTTTGATAACGCGTATCATTGTAAATAATATGAATTGTGCGACTGTTACTATAGATTGCTCAAGGTTTATATATTATATGTTAGTTAAATATTTCGAACAAGGTACAGGTAAATGTGGGTATGAATACTTTAAAAATAAGAAGCAGTTTATTAAAATCCAAAATTTTCCTTACGTTTGCTGTATGTCATTACTTCCCAGAATTTGATCCTTATTACGGACACTATCGAGTGGTGTAATAATACAGTGTGTGTTTTTTTTATCAAAATCAACAGGTTCGATTTCTGGCTAGAAATATAGATTTTTCAAAAATCCAATGATGAAGTTTTAGTTATCAAAATTGAGTCCGCGATTCCTTTGAGTACTTTTCGCTATTCCTCATAGTTTCGGATTTGGCCATCCACGCCCACTTGAAAAATTCATCCTGTTATATCCATACTAATATTATAAATTCGAAAGTTACTCTGTCTGTCTGTATCTTTGTTTGTTACCTTTTCACACCTAAATCACTGAACCGATCATCCTGAAATTTTGTATAATTATACGTCGTCAGGTATACAGAAACGGACATAATATACCTTTCATCCCGAAAAACAGTGCTTTTCCCGAGGAAAACAACAATAACGTTATTATGATAATAGATGGCGCCACGTGTCTTTCGAACGGGATCGACACTTACGGGTCCAAAACCGCGGGCGCTGCTAGTATAGATATAAATAAAACTAATAACCAATCAAAGATATGCCTTTTAATATTTGTTTATTTGCAGGACCCAATCAACGATGGCGGCCAATGGGACATGATAGTAAACTTGGTCAACAAATATGGCGTCATTCCGAAGAAGTGTTTTGCGGAGTCGTTCAGTTCTAGACGCAGTTTGCACATGAACGCACTTATTAAGACTAAGGTAAGAAAATCATCACCATCTGCGTAACCTTGCACAATTATTGTCGACTTCCAGTCTAACCGGATGCAGCTGAATACCAGTATTTTACATGTTGCGATTGCCTATCTGAGCTCCAAAACCCAGTTACTGGATAACACGGTACCCTTTGGCAAGATTGGCTATCAGACTTTCGGACTTATGTCATTATTTGTGGGTCTTTGACAGTCGTTATGGAGTACCCGTATCCAATAATGACAGCCGAGACCAACGATGAAAGACGCCCTCTGGTGAACATAGACCCACAAGCATTGCCACAAAGTACGGAACTGCGGTTTCCGTATCCAGCGAATTCTGGCGACCTTCACCAGGTCATCGGTTCACCCTACGGGAAGCCTTCCCACGTGCCTTTCTCTAAGCGATATCCACTCCAGGACTTTTCGGCCTTATCGGCCATCCGTTCTGCGATTCTCCGAGCAATGCGACCCTTAACATTGGGAATTCTTCAGGAAAAATAGGTATTATTACTAGCGACCCGGACCAGCTTCGCACGGTTTTCACGAGTTGACAAAATATAAAGATTTCTTCATTTTGTTTGTTTACTAAAAATGTAATAATACACATAAACCTTTCAGAATAAATTCTCTAAATAATGGTGAACACAGCATGAAAATCCGTTGCGTACTCTAGAAGACCCCCGCGATCACACAGACAGACACGAAAACTGACTACTACTGAGGTCTTCGGTTCAATTCCTAGGTCAGAAAGTATTGTTACGTTTTTCCCATATCTGTTAAAATATTATTTGTTGTAGCTCCGCGAGTACGCCAAGGAACTGCGCGACAAGGTGGCCAGCAACGCGTCGGACGAGGAGATTCAATGCACTATCAAGGTGCAGATGGCCGTTATATACAACATCGTCGCCACTTGCTTAGGTAACTAATGCCACTGAGTAAAATAGGAAAACTTGAAATAGTGTGTGGAAATTTGGAAATAGTGGTCATTTCCAAATTTCCACACACTATTTCAAGTGTTCCCATTTTTTTCTTAAAAAGCCACGAACAGTATTTTGTGCTGAGCCCTGATTTCGTTCCCCTATGTGAAACTCTAGATTACGTACTTGTGAAGACGAGACTATGATCGATCTCTTTCGAAAAATGCGCCACAACGCCCGGTTTTCCGCTTTCCGAATCTAATCTGTCCTCGCATTTTTTTTAAACTGGCTAATCCGTCTAGCCGGTTTTTACATAGTTTTAAACTTCTAACAAGTGCAATGGTGGCATGTGAAATCATCAAGAAGTCTCAGCTATACCTAAGTAAAATATTAATGTATTATACACATAAACCTCCCGGAACAAATTCTCTAACTAAATAATAGTGAAAATCGTATCCAAATCCATTGTTTTTATTCAGTTTAGAAGAACTAAGCAGTCACGCAGACACAAAAAACGACTTTTTTATACTGTGTATAATAGATATATTTTTTATAACCTCAAACAGGTACCCCACCAGAAAAGTTCAACTTCGAGTACTACAACAAAGAGAAAGCTTACAAGAGCTTCGGTCTGCTGAGCCCTCAAGAGTTTTACGAGATGCATGTCCGGCCCCTGTTCGATGTTAACGACAAGGTAGCTATGAAAACATCAAGTTTTTAAGCCCATAACTTTTATTCTTAACAAGTTCTGTCCACAACAACCGGTATCGGTAAAACGAGGTAAATAGCACTGCTGTGGGAATAGGGACAAAACTGGGTGCTTACTCTTCAATTTAATTCCGATAGATCGACATTGGAATTGTGACGTTTCGCACTCTTGAGTTCGATGCTAGCGCCAAATGATATTTAGATTGGGTGTCCATTTTGGAGAACTAAGTGGAATTGGATTCGGGCTTGGCGTGGGGTAATTGTTGACAATATTGTTTTCAAGAGTACCGAATCACGTGACAAATTAACATTGGAATCATATTGGCATCTCATTGGAATTAAAATTAGTTTGGAGAGTAAGCCCCCTGAGAAGAGTTTTAATTTGTTGTCAACGAGGATTCTAAATATTTATTTACACAATAGTGCTCCAGGCCGTATTTTGACCATGGCGGCCACTCTCAACGGAGACTAGTCTTCGGCTTATAGTGCATAAGCGTACGCGCAGACACAGATGCACTCTCTCTTCCGTCCTTCTTATAGTCAGACAGGAAGGCACACAATCCGACACGACCGGAGAGAGATCAGGCGGAGGACCAACGTACTTTCCGAACATTAGCTGTGCTTCAGTTACATAAACAACCTTATTTACCTTAACCAACCAAACCTTATTCATTCATTCATTGATTCAACCTTATTCATTCATTCATTAATTCATTCATTGTGTTACGGGACTCGTTTCGTTGCTCAACTTTGTTTCCCAAGAAATACTATGCTTAACAGGCTTATTCTAATATTGGTAAAACCCAAACTAAGATGGTTAAGGATCTAAAGTGATGAGCCTCCTCACAATATGTGCTGTGTGATAAGACAAACCCCTTCTGTATTTCACTCGCAATCGCAGACAACAGCTTAATACTGAAACATTGTTTCTTTGATAGCTTGATAATGAACGAACTAATACATGAAATATAGTTGAAAATAGTGTTTTACGTGATGAGACCAGTAGCGTGTGCTCTCGTATATTTTTAATCAAAAAAGTGCCTGCTAATAACATGCTCTAACAATTTGCAGCTCTACCAATAACATTTTATTTATTTATTTATCATTAATTCAGGCATATTACCCATAAATTTGTTTGTATTATTTAAACTATGTTAGTATAATTAACTAAGACACAAACATAAACATATTATGAACAACAAAAAACAATATAATACAACTTAAGAAATCCTATGATGCCATCTCCTGAAGACACCCACAAGTAACATGCTTTATGGACAGGTGCCTAATCAGGTGGCCTTCAGTCTTGTTCGCAACAATGCTCAGGGGACTGCTGATTTTATCCCAGCATGCATGATTTTGTTTCCAGTCTATCCGGAACGACTGCCTATCTGACCTCCACAATCCAGTTACTGGTTAATACGATACCCCTTGGTAAGACTGGTTGTCAGACTTTCTGGCTACTGACGACCCGTAACATAATGATTTTGTAATTAATTTCTTTAAAAAAAAAAACATTGTTATTATAATTCGCAGGTGTGTTTAGTATCGGACCCTCGGCAGTCGAACCCGTTCGGTCAGCTGTACACGCTGCATTGTCTCGGCAACGTCGTTGGAGGCCGACAGACCGCTTACAACAACCAGCCCATTGAGACTCTCATGAAGTTAGTACAAACGTTCACTTACAGTACCCGGCGATAAATATTGCACATCGACCTTTACCTTTTTTTGTATTTTATACAAAGAATAAAAATAATTATCAAAAGGAGCAAATCATAATGGTTTTAACAGCTCCAAATAGATACCGGACTGTTTGTATTTCGTGCGACAGAGATAACGCTCTACGAAGCCGAAATTAGCCGATTGTCTCTTTCCAAAGGTCGATGTGCAATATTTATCGCCGGGTACTGTACGCTATTTGCTCTTGGGGGGTGGGCAGAAACTACTGAACACCATTCGCTATGATCGTTAATGGCCTGTAGTATCCACCAACTTAGCCCGAGTGGTGGATTACGGCCCACTCCCTCTCACTGAAAAGAGACCTGCGTCCCTGCAGTGGAAATATTATAAGCTGATAATGCATACCATAAGTTAAAGCAACAAGAAATAGTTTAAATTAAAACAGTGTTTAGAAACTGCAAGTCATTTGTTGCTACAATTTTATTGTATGCCACAGGCAATAAACTTCCTTCTTCGTTTTCAAAAACAATAGTCATAGAGAAATATGAGTAATAAATATTCTATTTAAAAAAATGTATGTTTCAAACGAATATTTTCCGTTTTCAATGAGCTAAATAATTCTTCGTTAATCAAGTAGTTTATTACCAAGAGAATAAACAGCCAAACGACTATATCATTCTGTCATCTGTCGAATGAGTCATGGGCCAAATCTACCACAATGGAGGTCCCAGAAAACGTCTAGCGACATCGATGCGCACTCAAGAGAAGGTGGCGGCACGAGCTTGACGCCTACAAACAGGATGGGTCCTCACTGGCTCAAGACAGAGAGAAGTGGCAAAGAGAAGGGAGGCTCTATTTTTCAGCAGTAGGACCACTTATCTGTTTCAGGGTGGTCAAAGACAGCATCGCCGGCGGTGAAGCCGTGTGGTTCGGCTGCGAGGTCTCCAAGAGATTCGAGCGGAAGAATGGATTTGAAGACTTGGATGCGTGAGTACTTTAGATGTTATATAAGTAATGCGGGATAGTAGGGAAATACCCTACTATCAATAATATACATGACTAGTACAATTTTTTTTAAAGATACTTATTTTTAAGATGTTCTTAAAAAAGACGATTAATTGTGAAAAAATACTTAAAATCGATCGAAGTTATATCTTTTTGATTTTTCTTCTGGATGATTATTCTTCACTAAACACACGCACGTGCTTGAAAAGGATTTGTCACGTACGTTCGTGTGTCTAGAGACGTCAGTGTGTCGCACGAATTCATGCGACGTCGCTAAACTCTTGTCCCACGATGTCGTCAGACATTTCATGCGAAGTCGGGCGATGTCCCACGATTTCTCTGGACTCTGGCTACGTTCGCAATAGCAGTCCGGAATCTGAATTTGTACCCGTTTACTGACAAGGCTCGCCCTTATAACATGGGATGTACCTACTGTAGTTAACAGAGAAACATGTTTCTGGAGAGCTTGTTCTGCCACTTCCTATCTAAACTACTAGGAAGTGGGGCCTTTCGGGGCTGTCTTTTGTGTCCTTTCACGCTTAAAAAGTGCAGAAAACTACGATTCATATCTACATGAATAATTATGTCTATTATCATCCACAGCCAAGACTACCGTCTATTATTCAACACGGAGGTTCAGATCGGACTGAGCAAGGCAGATCGGCTGATGTACAGCGACTCGTGGATGACTCACGCTATGGTCTTCACCGCTGTGGGCACTGACGTAAGTACGCGTATTCGCGATGTTGAGATCTGATATAAAGCTGTTACAACCACCGAAGTACTTGCCTATTTTGTATTACCATGTTTACAAAATTTAAAGATTAACAACTCTATATATACAATTCCAAGTGACAAATGACGATCTGAGTCCCGAGTAGGTAACCAGACGGAGTGAATTCTTCATACAAACGCGCACTGATAGATGCACTACTACAAAGCGCGGCAGTACAAAACTTAGAAACATTGCCTCTGTGGGGGGAGACACGAAGATTACCGAAGCGCCTACTTTTTTTTGGAAAGCTGTATGTTGGGGCTGGCTTCCAGTCTAACCGGTTGCAGCTGCTTACCAGTAATCAACATAGAGCGACTGCCTATCTGACCTCCACGACACAGTAGTCCCGAGTACCCTTGGTAAGAGTGGTCGATAGACTTGTGGGATCCGATTCTGGCTACCCTGGTAAATCTTTAACAGAATCTCTACAAATGCCAGTCTGGACCGACGGCTTAACGTCACCCATTCAAGGACTGCAGATAATTAATTCATCTAAATCATGTTAGATTTTTTGTATGGTAGTTTATGGCTATCCGGCCCCTATTAATTTGTTGTTTTTTAACTTAAACAGGAGAAAGGCAACCCATTGAAGTTTCGCGTAGAGAACTCTTACAGCGACAAGGAGTATGATAAGGGTTACTTGCTGCTTACCGAGCCCTGGTTCAGAGAATTCGTCTTTGAGGTATGTACCATACATCTCTATTAGCATTCATCTCAACAGTCACCATCTTTCTAGCCTTATCGTCGTTCATACAAACCATCGTTTCTTTGGTGTAGTCCTCCCGACCGAATTTCGATCACGGTAGCCAGTCTCAAAGAAGACTAGCTAAGTACGTAGATATTATAGTGTTACTCTATTCCCCGACTCTCTCGCAATCTCGAACCGGAACCGCCCTCTGTCGGCGCGACTGGGTCGCGCCGACAGAGTGCGCTATCCGGATTTCGAACAAAAGTGACATGAAGACGACGATCGCGTATTCGTCTGACGATCGCATTTGGTTAGGAGGCGGCTTTGGTCCGATGGGACAGCAATCCAACATGACCATGACAAACAAATGTCAATCTATGATGTTTACTTGCCTAATAAAATTGTTTGGGCAAAAGAGCTGTCTGCTTCCTAATGTCTAATCTCTCAGTCTTTGTCTCTCTCTCTCTCTCTCTCTCTATCTCCGTATATCTAATTGATTTAGGGTTGATTTTTCAATCGACCAATATTTTTTATTCGTGGAATAAAATTGACATCTGACAGTTTTTGTATGGAAGGACTGTCAAAAATTGTAATATTATTTCTCCAATAACGTTATCTGGCGTTGGAAAAATCAGCCCTTTAAGAACTTAATTTTACTTATCCCTCCACAGGTGGTAGTCGACAAAAAATACGTACCAGATGAAGTGTTACAAGTATTCAAACAGGAGCCCAAAGTGTTGCCAGCCTGGGACCCCATGGGTACGCTCGCTTGCCCTTACTGTGACAAAGAATAGCGCTCCGATATATTAAGTAGGTAACAAGTGTATGTATCCAACGAAGGAGAGATAACATATCTGTCATTATTAATTTAAGGTATTTGACGAAATAACACGTATAACGCTGCTAGGTTATTTTAGCGCGTGGCCACAATCAGAACTAACGTCGCCATCTCGTTTTTAATTTAGTACAATAATTGTACTGGCCTTGAAAAAATGTTTTGCGAAATTATTTCGCAAAACATTTTTTCAAGGCCAGCGCCCTCCTGTCAATGTCAGTGAAGCGCCGAAAGATCCTTGTAACGAATTTATTCCTCGAAGGGGTGGGTCTGCCCACCCCTTCGAGGAATAAATTCGGTGACCTCTGGGTCATTGATAACCTCCTCTAGATGACATTAATGATCTCGAATCATAACTCAAGATTTTATAAGTGGTAGAAAACTAATTAACGGCGAATGAAAACTGCCTGCAATGCGGAATCTAGAAGAGGTTATCTGTGGTGGAGGTGAATAATACACAATTAACCAGTATAAGTCAGTAATAGCTGTGAGAGATATTGATTGTTAAATAACTGGTAGAGCACGCACTGCGGCTGATAAACTTAACCCTTTGTTAAAATCTTAACTTTTCAAAAGAGTTGTATGTTTAATAGGTTGAAAGGGCACGGAACTGTGACACTCCTCCATTCATTAAAGAGTTGAAGCGAGAGAACAAAATGATCATTCAAACGGGTCAATTTCTGCATTAAAAGTGGTAAAATATTTAAACAATAGTTATTTTTTAAATTACGTATTTAAATTTTCATTGAATTAATGAATCCTGCTGTAAAACAAATTAAATTGTTACTTAAATAAACTAAAGAGGCCTGTAAACGGGCTTCTAAAATTACATCTTGTTGGGAATTTTGTTAACCAATATAGCTCAGTATATTTGCAACTATATAACCCTTGCTGCAATTTCATTGTGCAATACATTGCCGAGTGTAGTCCAGCAAGATTCTGCAACTGGATTGCTGAGGAATTTTGTTTGTACACGCGGAGCTATATTGAGGCTAGATCTCAGAAGTTAATGACGCCTCTTCCGTCGTTACATGAAACTTTGCGGCAATTACGGCCCAAGCATCCTTCTTAAAGTTACGATCTTTATACGCACTAGCTTCTACATCCCATAATTCAGAACGTATATGGATTTCGTTGATAAAGTTCAAAATCTTTTCGTTTGACTACTCGGCCACAACGAACAGAATAAAATCAACAACAGATACAAAACAATTTCACTAATCGCAGAACACGTGGTGACTATGTTAGGCATCAGCGTTTGTGTGCGAGGAGACAGCGGCGGCAGCGACAGGACGAGGCGGGGGATGCGCGCGAGGGAAAAGAGATGCACCTATACATCAGAGCAAAGACAATATACGGCGATATTGCAGTAAAGTCCAAGCGGGATAAATCATTTGCAAGCTAGCCGGCTAGACATTGAATACTTGCGACTACTATGAAATATCTTGGCAATATCGCCGGGCTACATTGCAAGATTGCTGCAATTGTTGCACTGTGTTGAGCGATATAATCGGCAACTTGGCGACTACACAATTGCAGCAAGAAATGTAAAAAAAAACTAGCCCATTTAAGAGCACCTTTAAAGCGGGAGATACGTTACTTGAGCACAGCACGCGGTTCTACTGAACCAAGTCCAATGGACACAGTTGCACTAGTCACACGCGGACCACATGTCGATATAGCTCATTAATTTTTGTTTTTGTGTTTATATGTACGTATCAAAATGCCTTTTTGTATATTTAAGATATGTTCCAATCACTCAAGAAAAAAAAAAATATGACACACAGTGATCACAGATGCTTCGTTGCATGTCGTTGTGCACCGACCCAGGTTTAGTGACTGCGATGTTAGAGCCTACCGTAAATTTTTTGTTGAACGCTGTAGTGCGTACGCTCCTTCCAATTTAACATACCACAGATATGTGATTTCTCACAATAGGAACATATAACTGGTATAGGGGACGTTCTTCTTTTTTATCGACAATCTGACCGGCAAATTTTTATATTTGATAAAAAAATTAACTTGTGACTTATTTAGTGAAATGTGATTTAAATTATTGCCTCATTATTGTAGATTACAAAAACATATAATGCAGCGAAGTATTACGTGTAATTTTCGTTTTATTTCAAATTTCGTAGGAATGGTATGAAAAAAATAACACCTCAGTCACAAAAGTATTTATTTTTTTTAGGTCTCATTTTAAATCAGAAATTCAGTTTCTTATTACTTTCTTATCAAGAATATAAACATTTACTGTTATCTTGCTCCATTGGACGGAATTTTTTAAATATTCATTTTCATTAAATTATCCAATACCACTCTGTCACATTTTTGCTTCATAAGACA
The DNA here is from genome assembly GCA_963855955.1 of Luperina nickerlii. Classification (NCBI taxonomy): domain Eukaryota; kingdom Metazoa; phylum Arthropoda; class Insecta; order Lepidoptera; family Noctuidae; genus Luperina; species Luperina nickerlii. The sequence goes on from OY979682.1 coordinate 8,151,407, forward strand.
TAAAACTTTTTAATATTATGAAAGTCGCCCAATAAACTCGCTTAAAAATCAAGTGAACACCTTAATTATTTAGCATATAATACTAGAAAACGTTATTTTTGTAAATACTAAAAATAAAGTGGTTCATAACTTACTTTGAACAAAAATTTTAAGGGGGACAAAATTGTGACAGAGTGGTTAACGAAGTGACGGAGTGGTAAACAATGTTTACGTCCGCCGAACAAAACTAACCTTATAACAATTTTTAATTTTAGAAAACAATAACAAACATACTATATACTTAAAATGTTACTACAAGTCTTGATGATTGGTGTCCATTCTTTGGTAGATATTAATTTAGTCTTTCTTTTCACTAACTCTCCTTTTCAAAAACTTCTATTGGTTGATCGTATTCGTAAAACACGCGTTTTCCTCTTTTAATTATCTTAGGAGGTGGAATAATTTGTAACAAATTTTCATACATCACATCTGACACATCAGTCTCTACCAATTTAAACAATTTCCCAGTATCATCAACAGATTTATAAAACATCACTCGAACATCTCCATCTTCATCCACTCCACTTTTTGCTACTCCTAAGTAAGTACACTATGAAGGCGTGATCTATCTCGTCGCACTTGTTTTCTTCCCCTGCTACTGGCAACAGACGAGGCTGGAGTCAGTGAACGAGTTCTGGGACTTAATGGAAGTAGTCTGGGACTTGAAGGAGGCGGTGTAGAAGCCGGAGTGTTAATCAAAACGTTCTGCAAAGTTTTCTGTCTTTCTCTTCTCTTATTATTTCTAATCTGCCATTGTCTTTTTATTTTTTTATGTTCTTTTGGTGTCATATCCTTAACTAACTTTTTGCGAGCATGATATCTTTCTAAATCTTTACGTTTTACTTTTGCAACAAGTTCAGGGTTAAGCTTTCTTTTTTCACGACACCGTCGCTGTCTTTCAGCCGCAGATAATGCCATTTTCTCATTTACTTGATGGTAATACCTTAAATTAACAAAATAGTTGACGATAAAATAAACCAACATAAAAAAACTAGCAATCATCTATTATGGATATTAACTAAGGCTCTAAGTTCCATACAAAAATGACCACTCCGTCACGAGTTATACCACTCCGTCACACATTTTCGTGACAGAGGTGCTACGTGACAGAGGTGTAAAATAGTAGTGTTCGAGATATTCAGCATTTTCCTAATTATAATTTACGCATAAAACTGGGTTAAAATGAAATATTTATCATAAATGAATCAAATAATGTTAAAACCCCGAAATTAGAATAACATTTGGAAGTCGTAACTTACGTGACGGAGCGGTCGCTAAATAAACACACGCACCTCCTTTTACTGTTTGCGAGCGACTGACTGGTATTGCCGGGGCGTGGGAACGTATAGCGCGAGTGCGGGGTGGAGGGGGACTATTCTAGAACCTAGTGACCAAGGTCAAAGTTTCTAACGCACACTATTTTGTACCATAAAATGAATGACAGAAGGTAGCAACTAAAATCATATACATCGGGAGACAGCCAATAAAATATTTTTTTATTTAATAATATAAACATTAAAAATTATTTCTTCTTATTAATGTAATAAAAAAGGTTAAGTAGTTCAGTAAATGTTCTTGGATAGAAACTTTCAATGTGATTTTTTTTTACGAGAGCAGTTTGTTTACATTACTAGTCATAGAGGGACACACTTTATTTGTATATAAAACACCTCCGTCACGCTTTTTGTATACTATGTCACACTGATTTTGTAAAAAATAATTGTGAATAAAATCTAGTTTTGAGGATATTAAAATTATTGCATTGTCAAGTGTATTTTTATATAAAAAAATTAAGTAATTTAGTATTTATGAGCAAAATATTATTACTTTTTGCGGAGAAGACAAGTCATTGTCGATAAAAAAGAAGAACGACCCATAGGCATTTTCTACTGAAGTTATCAGCATTTTAATTTGTTACAAAGTAGCTATAAATCATGCCTATATTGTTACGCTTCTCTGAGCTAACTGTAGTTTATTAACACTTAGATAATAATATCGCTCACCTAGTAATATATTGGCACATCTACGTTTTTCACATTTTACAGAAACGAGGTTGCGGGGGGGAAACAATAATAATATTACAATGACACTTACGCCCCTCTCTCGATGAATACGGGAACTAGCGTTGTGCCGTTATGCCACTTTATAAATTATGCACTTTTGAACACATATACCTACGGTAAAAACTATTTCACATTATTTGTAGATGTGCCGATATATTACTAGGTGAGCGATATGTAATTTATACTAGCTGAAATGTAATTCATCTCCATTTTACATTTTTTTAGCAAGTGCAATGCTAATATGCTGAGTTATCTCGTGTTGCCATTACCTGAGAAGCGGGAAGAGGCAAAATGGCTGACAAGTCACGTTATAAATATTTGACGGCCAGGTATATCAGGTGCGTCTAATTTGCAACTTTACTTGTTTAGTAATAAGGCTCAAAGAAAATGTATGTATTATTTATTTGGTAAAATTCTTTCAGAAAATGATACTGATAACGAATCTCTTAAGAAATTGGAACTGTTTGGCCACAGTTGTATTTATTTGCCCTTCCCTGAGTAATTTCTTTTTTCATGGTGAGCCACAAACAAACGTCTGGCAACACCAGTGACATACCCTACCTAAATCAAATTCAACGGGTAACATTATTAAATTAAACACATAAATGGAGATGGAAATAAATGAATTTATATTTTACCATTTTATATTACAATAATTGTGTTCAGTATGTTACCAAAACCATGTTGCTATTATTTGTAGAGAAAAATAATAATTTCTTTATTTTTGTATTGCCATATTCGTTTTTTTTTAACGATTTTTACTGTCAATTTTAGACAGCGACGTCGTTATAATGCGAATAAAATATCATATTTGATAAATAAATGTTTGAAAAATAATTGCAGTAATTTTAATTACCTAAGACCTTTTAGCTAAGACACCCATCTTCAAAAAGTATACACAGCACAAATTGATTGCTAAATTTAAAACGGTGCGCCCTTCCACTGCTTGCTATGCTTCGTACACATTCTAAGCCCCCATTTACCCCGTTAGGGGGATGGATTTTCTAAAATTCTTGGTGCTCACCTTCATTACAAAAGCTTTTATGCAAAAAAAACCTGGCAAGAGCCAGTCGGACTCGCGCACCGAGGGTTCCGAACCATCACATGTTTCTAAATTTTCATCGGCGAGGCCTATATTCGTCGGAGAATTTTAATACTGCACTGCGGTTTAGAATATTGCAGTTTTATATCAGCGCCATCTGTTGACCGACAGTGGGACTAATGTAACTTTTGTTGATGATTTCTGAAAAAGTGTGCTATTTAGAGACTTCGTTTTATTTGTCCTATAATCTTTACATAAACTTCTATCACATAGAATTATTTCAGATTTTTCTCTTTGCAAACTTCGGAGATAAGGAGAGGGCGGTATTTTTTTAATTTTTCATCAAAAGTCGAAAACTATGCGGCCTAAAAAAAAAGAAAAATGTTTGGGAATGTGCAAAGTGCGCTCTTTCATATGATACCCCACATGCCCTAGTAGGCCCACTTCGAATTTTTCAAACTCCCTTTCAGTCCGTGTTGCAAAAAATATACATATATTTTTATTTCTTTGTAATTTGCAAAATTGTTGGGCAAACGTCATCTAAAACTATTCTAAATTTTAAGTTGGTAGCATTAGTAGTTCGTGAGATATCCAGCTGTGACAGACAGACAGACAGTCGCACCATAAGGGTTCCTTTTTACCGTTTTGGTACGGAACCCTAATTATATGATTCTAGACCCAGCGGATTAGGCTGTGCGTTGTCAGTGATTGAATTAATTAATTTAAGATTTTTATTAGGTAGAATATTTTCCTTTTTCATCATTTTGATACGCTAACCAGGCTGTGATCGCCCCTAATGTCGACGCACACAAATCAGCTCTGCACCTGAGCGGCGCGCCTGCGTTGAAGATGTTCTTAATAATTAGCAAACAAATAATGAAATAATTAAAATTTATTTACAGCACCAACAAAATTAACAAAGGAAATAAATAATCACAATTACGGTTCTAATACGTAGATTTTACATCAGATGTAAATAATTATTAACACGTTGTTCGAAATCACCGCATAATGCTTCAGGATCATGAGACCTTCAACATACCGATCACCTACATAAAGTAATGAAAACGAAACCTGCTACGCTTGAGTTCAGAATCTTAAAAATTATCTATGATTCTGAAGTTCAGGATAGGACTATTCTGTCAGTACATGTTTTACACAGTTGGTGTTTTTTTATTCAACCCGGTTTCCGGGTACCCGTTAGCAGAGTGTTTAAAAGCTTTCGGGGTGCGAAAGCTTTTACCCGGCGCTTGAGCATATGAAAAGGCACAGACCCGTTGTACACAATTTTCTTGCCGTGAAAAAAAGGGTTATAAAAGCTCACACAATTATTTTCCGGCGCAGCTAGCGCGCCATACCGTAACAAACCGTGCCGCGTACAACTGGACTAACTGTTAGAACTTCTAACGTAATTTTCTTATTTTAATATACATATTACTTTCACTAATGTAACACGGGTTATATGAACTAGAGAATATTTACAAGTTTGGTATTTCTAGTTCCTGTAACTAATTCCTCATGTGATTTTACACAACTGGCGTGCAGTACAAAATGTTTCTCCTATATTACTATTGGTTATTCTCATATTATTAGACAATGATAATTATAAGTAGATAGGTTATACACTCCGCAAGTGGCGCGTAATACTTGGCTAATAAGCCTAGTTAAGTATCGTCTGTTTCTTTTTCGCTTCCGATAATTACGACATTCCGCCCTATTTCCACGCGTCATCTAATAGTATCGCATTGTGCTGTTGGATAGGTAACCATTTATCTACTTCTTTTTTTGCTTATAATATCATTGCTAAGTATTAGAAAAATATTGCTTGCAGCTTCCATAGTAACTGGGGGCCTAAAAAGGCCACTTTGGCCGAATCATAAAAGGATAACATTATGAATCATAATGGACAGTTAACTGTTAAGTTAATCGTATCAAATCCAATTGGTGAAGCATTTTTCAGTTATTTTTTAATATCTGTGCTAAAATACCAATCAATCCAATCCCAATCACTTTGATTATACCTACGTAGTGCAGCGAAAAAAGAAAAACACGGACTGTCTTCGCCATATTATGATTCATAATGTTATCCTCTTATGATTCTGCCGAAGTGGCCTTTTTAGCCCCCCTGACCAATGAATGATATAGGTGCGTATTTTGGATGATGATGTGTCAGCAATTTGTATGACATTGCATGTATAATTACCAGAGATCGGAATTAGGTGTGTGAAAATACCTAAAGTTTGCAGCGAGACATAACATAGAGTTGTTACAACCACTTAAGTTAACCGGTTTAGTTTCGGTTTTTTGTTTTACATGTTCTTTACCTTTCAAAAACCGAACTATAAACATTAGCAAGCTGCTAATACAGTTTTAAATTAATTTTTGTTTTGAATGTTTCCGGTTCAAATTCGGTTTTTAGTTCTACTTGTTCTCTACGTCTGAAACACCGAATTTTACACATCTGCAAGCTGTAATATAGTTTGTTTTTTAAAAAAAAAAAACGAATTTTAACCGGAAAAGTACAAAACAAAAATTAATTTAGAACTGTATTAGCAGCTTGTAAATGTTTATAGTTCGGTATTTCAAAGGTAAGGAACATGTACAACAAAAAAACCGAAACTAAACCGGTAAAATCCAAAACCGGTTTAACTTAAGTGGTTGTAACAACTCCATATTATGTCCCGCTGCAAACTTTAGGTGTTTTCACACACCCAATTCCGATCTCTGATTATTACATAGGTACTTGGCTTGTATAATGTCGCTCAAAAATGTAATACACTACAACTCACTACATTTAATTGTTCTCACAGGGATTTGCAGGCCAAGGTCCATTCCAATATGGGAATAGTTTAACAAGCAATGCTGAACTTGCCCATGATTTGCAAAACTATGCGTAACTTATTACTAAGATTGCATACAATGCTTGCTAAGCTTGCTATGTGATCAAATTAAGAATAGGAATGGCGTTAAACTCAATCTATCAATCAAGTTTGCCTATCACAGCCCACTGTTGAACTGAACATAAGCTTCCCCAAAGCTCCTAAGGAAGCAATGAAATTCATTTTGTCAGAGCATTTTAGCTAAGCGCCTTTGCACCGTTGGTTGACGTTGTTGACACCTTCTGGCTTAGACGCTGCGCAACTGATCAGTATGTATTAAGGGGCTTACAAGACCTAAACGCAAGTTTTCGAAACAATAAAAGTATAAGATAGACTACAGTAAAAAAAATCAGAAAAATATATGATATTCTTCAGGATATATGCTAGATAGATAGTGTGGTGAAAACATAATACAACTAATTTGATACGATAGAAAAAAATCATGAAGATGCCTCTAAAAATTTTCTTTTTACAATAAAATCCATACTAAAATACATACAATCATTCTGATTTTTTGTCAGATTATTCTACAAGCAACATACTAAAATACTAGTGTTTTAATTTTTTTGTCCAAACAATAGATTCTTTGTAAATCGCATATTCTTATTTTCGAACAAAATACGTGCGCATGTGTGCGTAAACGCTGTGTAGCGACACTGCCGGCCGAGGCCTGATGCTATACGGACGTGTCGCTCTTTTCGCCGCAATATTTCCGCCAAGATTGTTATGTTTTTGTAAAGTTTTATTTGTAAATTCATTGTTTATTATTATTTGCATAATCTTCTTTGCGTAAATATTTTTATTTCGTGTAAATATAAAATACTTTGAAGTTAAAATAGCGTAACCTTGTTATCAATTATCATTTATTGTAAATATGAAGTGAAAAATTCCGTTCGGACTACAAAACGTTCATATAAAACGCTGAACATATTATATATATATATACGAAATTAAAAAATAAGAGCATTTTATTATTATTGAATATTTATTTTTTTAACAATAAAACTATGAATTTAGAAACGTCTAAGATAGTGCAGTCATGACGCATATACGCATAAGCTCAACTTTTTCGACTACATTCGTAACTGTTACGTTAGCGTATGAGGCCGATGTGTAGATTTGTATTCAAGAGTCCCCGGGTTCGAGTCCCAGGGATTCTCTAACCGAAGTTTTCTTTTTAAATGTATTTTGAATTTATATATATTATGTATTTATTATTTTTTTATAAATAATAATTAAAACGTCTACAATGTAATTATCTTTCACAGGAGAAACACAGTCGTAAATATCAACACGGAAGTTATTTCTAATGCGAAACTACAATTTAAAAAAAAACTAAAAGCACCTAACTTATTGATATTGGGCATAACGAAATAACAAATTCATCTAAAAATTGCGATGAAAATTATCACAAGCAAGATTTTGGTTTTTATTATTATTGATTTCGTTTATAATAAATAGATTCATAATATTATGTATGAATGTTAGGTAGGTACCTATCTTTGAGGCTGTTTACACATTATGCCGCAGCTGCAGCGGCACCGCCACTGCCGCGGCGCCGCTGCATCAGTCACCCTTGGATTTGTATGATGATGAACACACGGCGCCGCGGCGGAGGCGACGAGTTTTGATAAAACCGTAGCAATACTCGCCGCCGAATCATGCTGCCGCCGCCGCGGCGCCGCCGTGTGCAAGGGTTCATGCAAATCCAAGGGCAACCAATACAGCGGCACCGCGGCGGCGGCGGCGCCGCTGTATTATATAATTTTTTTTTATAATGTACTACAGTCGCGCGGTACGTAAACACGCGATAACCCCTCCCGCCTACAGTATTTTAATTTCATCAGCCTACTTGAGTTTCTTTCTAGTTTTGTGACTGTACCTACAGTCACAAAACTAGAAAGAAACTCAAGAAGTTAAAAAAAATATTTACCTATAGGTATAGGTAAATATTTTTTTTAACCGACTTCTAAGAATGAGGAGGTTGTCAATTCGGATGTTTCAATTTTTTTTTTTTATGTATGTTCGGTCATAACTCCGTCATAAAAATATGTAGATGGATTTGCAAAATTCTTTTTTTGTTCAAAAGAGGTTTATTCCGAAATGGTCCCATTTAAATTTCGTAAAGGTCTGATGAGGAGTTTCGGAGACAAACAACGGAACTCTTCAATACATGCCAGTTTACCCAATCACACAACATAACATCACGCCTAACATCACCCTTTAAAGGGGTAGGCAAATGTGTTCAATAGCTTCCTGTCACTGATATTAACATAGCAATTAGTGTTATATGAATTTGGGCGGGGTAGGTACAACTAAAAAGTGAAAAATATAACTTTTTTACAAAAAAAAAAAACAACCGACTTCCAAAAAAATACTACAAAGTGAAAAATAAAGTCTTTAATTTCGGAAGTCGGTGTCATAAAACGAAAATGCAGATCCAACGACACCGACTTCCAAAATTAAAGTTAATTACTTTGTGTTGTTTTTTTTTTGAAGTCCGTAGTTTTTTTTTTTTTTTGTAAAAAAGACTTTTCATTTATAAAATAGAAACACGTTGTGAATGGAATAGAAAGAGTTCAATAAAAATACATGGTCTTTTTGATCAATAGATTTAATTAAAAAAACTTATTGACGAATTCAAACAACCAAAAACAGCACAATATAGTCTCTTTGCCATATTATTAAGTAAGTACTTGTACTTATTTCAATGAATATTTGTCACAAATTGCACGCTTACTGCTTACGAAACCGTCACACCGTCCGGCGTCCACTCGTCACTGCGGAGCATTCGAGACTGAGTGTAAACCGAAATCGAGGCGCGTAGGTATGATTCGCGTTCCGACCGTTTTTATGAAGATAGAATACTGTATAGATAAAAATACCGTGGCGGGCGGTGCGCGGCGGCGCTGCCGCAGACACGGCATAATGTGTAAAAGGCCTTACTTACTTGACAAAGGAGAATGGGTAGACCGTACCCAGACACAAAGTTAATTGCAGCATTATGAACCCACGCACAACGGACCAAATGGGAGTCTAAGTGCGGAAAAGGGAGTCCTATCATCATCATCATCATGCAGCATTATGAACTATGTTGATCTTTATTGCCCTCATGGAGTAGTTTGCTTAATTAATCCTAAGACAGCATGTCTGAATTCACTTGGAGAAAAAAGTTATGTGAGGAAATTGAATTGATTTATTAAAAGGAAATATTTAACCTATTCTTTCAAAACTTATTGACCTGCTAATGATGGACACTTTTTGAAATTAATGAACCTCTAAAAACTTTTTGCGCTTTTAATGATGCACTTTTTTAAATTATTGAGCCTCCTTTTAACTTAATTTAAAATAATTAAAAACGTAATTTAAAATCTTCTATTTTTTTCATTTAATTATTGATGAATGGGCGGCCCGCTTTTGACCTCGATCACGCCTGATGGAAAGCGATAGTTGATAAGTGATGATATGTGATGTTATTTTTTTTATAGATTGGAAACAGTGGTACCACAGGAAGATCACGATTGTGAAGTTATTGATAAAAGTACATATTCATCTAAACGTGTACTAGAAGAAATAACGGGATAAGAGCTTGACCCACCTCTTTTAGTTTTAACGTAACTCCAGAAAAACTTCGGATTATTTTTGAATTCGTTTTCCAATCGCTTCATATAATTGTTGTAACAAAGTTTTGCTAGGTCATTACAGCGCTTAGTTATAATCTGCAGTTCAATTCTGTCTAAAGGGTTTTTGTAAATATTGTGGCGATTTCTGATCTTATTTTTGCAATTAAGTAATTTGATTAGATCTCGATTGAACCATGGTGGAAATTTACTTTTTTTTTGGCACTCGCTTAGTTATAAATTTTTCTATACCTTTCTGAATAACGTCATAAAATACCTCCACCATCTCATTAACTGCCTGCTGTGCTTCAAGTAACTCATCCCAGGCAGTTTCACTCAAATATTTCCGAATTGGTATGTAACTCGTTTTTCGAAAATTAGGTCTACCGCAAGTAGTGTTATATGGGAGTTTAGCTTCCTTATTTAGAGAAATCACGATATCGAGGGGTGGATGATGCTGGTCAATATTAGCAATCGGATCCTCACTTTGACTCACTCTACACAATGAATGGTTACATAGTATAAGATCTAAAATGCGGCTTGAAGCATTACATACATTGTTAAATTGATTAAGCCTATTAACATACGTGAAATCTATCAAAGTTTGACTTAAATTGGACAACTTAAGGCATTTATCAGAATTATTGACTATACTTCAATCGATATCACCGATATTGAAATCACCTGCGATGCAGACATATGATAAGTTTAACTGTTCAAACACTGCATTACATTTGTCCAAAAAGTGTTCCAAGTACGAGATACGTACAGGTGGTGGCAGGTATACAGAACAGAGAGCTGCCCGACGTACAGATCGAGCCGCAGGTAGATCTAAAATTACCCAAAGGTCTTCACAATTACTTTCAAATTGTTCTGCTCGTTTGGAAATTATAGATTTTTTTACGGCTATCAAAACACCCCCACCTTCTTTACTACTCTGTAGACAAGAACTTTCTCTGTCCCTTCTGTATACAATGTATCTGTCGTCGAACAGCTCGCTGCTCAGTACGGTATTATTAAGCCAAGTCTCTGTAAAAATGATAATGTCATAGTTATTACAGCATACATTACGAAAGATGATAATATGCGTTTTTGTTCTCACGCCTCTACAATTCTGGTAATAAATTTGTAAATTATCGAATTTTGTATTATATTCAAGTTACAATTACATGTATTTTTAATTAAAATATAAAGTATGTTTTTTTTCACGTCAACTTATTTAGGGACTCTAGATTCTTAATGAGGATATGTTCTGACCCATCACTTTTCCTGACGAAGATTCTACCATTTCTAACCCAGACGAATTGATATCCTTTTTCTTTTGCTTGAAGTCTAGTAGCAGCATGCAGCGCTTTGTTAGAAGGAGACAAATTTTCTTGCACATATATTGGCTTCTTTTCACCAGCCAGTCCAAGGTCCGCTGTATTTAGTTTTTCGATGTTATTCTTGCCTTTAGTGTAGTTAATGACAGAAGCCAAGAGTAGGTCACGAGTTCTTGGGGAGGCCAATTGGACTACGATAGAGCGCGGGCGGGCACTAGAATTTTGTAGTTTGGCTACACGGGTGCAATGATGGATATCGGTGTCGCTCAACTTGCATCCAACGACTGATCCTAGTTGCTTAACGACTGTATAGAGATTCTCCTGTTTATTTTCGGGCAAACAATGAACTTCAAGGTAAGTCGAACGTGCCTGTTGCTCCAAATAGTTGATTCGCTGGCCCATATCCGCCACTGACCTCTTAAGGTTAGTATTTTCTGTCTCTAAGTCTTTTACAGAGACTTTCAAAGCCCTATGTTCAGACTGATATTCTTCAAACTCCTGTATGTGAAAATTCAATGACGCCGTCATCTCCGTAAGTTCTTTCTTAATCGGTTCAAGCTCTTTATTTACGACATTGAGTATTGTATTGTTTATTTGACGAAGCATAGAAGCGAATTCAGCCTGTATTACTTCCTGGAGGATATCGCGTACATCATCACGAGTCACAAAGGTTGCTTCAGGGGGCGAGTTCAAAGCAGGTCTCTTGTTCCCCCTAGAGGTGGAGACATTACGGGTTGGAGTATATTCCTTTTTGGAGGTATTCGAGATGTGACTCTCGCAATTAGAACACCTCCATTTACAGTAGACATCCGTGTCCTCGGAAACTTCCGGAAGAGACAGGCACTCAAAATGATACAATTTATTGCATTTGGAACAATTAATCGATTTTTTTCCATCCTTGCTGTCTTCATTAGCACAGCATCCCCATAACAATGTTGACGAAGCCATTCTAATTAATAGTCAGTCTCACAACAATTCCAATGCCGAAATAATTATTAAAAATAAAAATATGTATACTGTTCCAAGCACACTATTAAAGACCCCTTCAATCTTTGTTGGTAAAAGTGCACTCTAATAAAGGCCCTGCGCAATACAACGAGCGAACTAACAGCGAGCTCGCGAGAAGAACGTCGTATGCGCCGTGCTATCTGCGGCGCTTACGCGTTTTATTATAACTGGTGAATTACTCCTGACGGTAGATGAATAACTATTTTGATACGTTTTTTGTCTAGATTTGATACACAAAGCACTAAGTCACTTATTAATTGTAGATTGTTGTTATTGATATTATTCACACGATCAGCACTTTTAACGACACTTTAGAGCACTTTTGACGCGTACCTACCAACAATATTTTCTTAGGAGCAGTTCGAATGGGTAGTTACTCGTACAACGTATCACTACATAGTATAAAACAAAGTCGCTTTCTCTGTCCCTATGTCCCTATGTCCCTTTGTATGCTTAAATCTTTGAAACTACGCAACGGATTTTGATGCGGTTTTTTTTAATAGATAGAGTGATTCAAGAGGAAGGTTTATATGTATAATAATAATAATGTTTCCGTGCGAAGCCGGGGCGGGTCGCTAGTAATTTATAATTGCCGACTTTCAAAAAAAAACACTACAAAGCTACAACCGACGATACCGAATTCCGAAATTAAAGTTATTTTTCACTTTGTAGTGGTTTATTTTGGAAGTCGGTTGTTTTTTTTTTTTGTAAAAACAGTTTTTATTTATCACTTTTCAGTTGTCCCTACCTACCCCACACAAATTCATATAACACTACTTGCTATGTGAATATCAGCGACAGGAAGCTATTAAACACATCTGCCTACCACTTTTAAGGGTACAGGCGTGATGTTATGTTGTGTGATTGCGTAAATAATGCATACAAATGCGATGGCAGCGATCGCGGTTGATTTGCTGGCATTTATTGAAGAGTTCCGTTGTCTGTCTCCGAAACTCATCATCAGATCTTTACGAAATTTAAATGTGACCCTTTCGAAACAAACCTCTTTCGAACAAAAAAAGAATTTTGCAAATCCGTCTATTTATGATGGAGGTCGTCTATATAGGACCCGAACATAAATAAAAAAAATAATAATAAACAAATCCGAATTGAGAACCTCCTCCTTTTTAGAAATCGGTTAATAATTTTGTTGTCATAACTACTTGTTTCCGCGTCATCTATTGGAATACTCGGGCGTAATCGTAAATCGTATGCTGTATGTCATAATTGTGATGGGCGTCGTCGTTAGATGGCGTACGCGTCGATTGTGTATATGTGTGCATGCGTTTCTCAAGGACACTTTGCTCTACTAGTCCTCTTAAGTCTCGTTAATAAGGCGGCAGCTACGCATTGGCTAGGGAACATTAACGCAACAATGTAAATATTCTCTAGATTCGAAGTGTGTCTGACACACTAAATCTATATGGCTACAAGGACCATCCATATTCTTATTTCAACCACATAACAACCCTTGTTCAGTTTCAATATGGCAGTACAATTCCTATTTTACATGACATTACTGGAAATATATATTATATATATTCTTTTACCAATGGGACAAGTAATCCCAGCAAATAATGCATTTATATATTGCTGGTTAAAGAGATTATCTCTGAGAAGATCTCTTGATACACATGAAGGGGATGATGCTTAGACATAGGAAACTTCAGACAACTATTCATATTCCAATCAAATTGTCACAGCATTCAGTACTGTTCCATTTTTGATATCACAGTCTTTATTCTGCTCTATGGAATCATGTTTTAAACATCTCAAATACTTCAGTTTGGCCCAAACTCCATGACACATGCGTATCAACCGTTTGTCATGCGTGACTCTTGCGAAGGCTGCTACATTTCTCACAATGTTCCTGGACGTGTGAAGGTTCCCTTTCTGAGCTTGTGACAGTGCAGAGTAAAGACGGCTTCTTGCTGCTAAGCCATCGTCACCTAGCATTTGTGACAGCTTGTACTGCCTCAATGATATCCTGCCTGCTTCCTCAGCCTGGAAGTGTAGTTAAATTTTGTTAGATATAGTTGCTTTAGGGCACCATTCAAAGTGGCCATGTTGAATGTTATGAAGAACGACATACAAGTCAATAGATTAAATTATCTTTTGAGTATTATTCTATTGTAACCATTCAAGAAATTAAAGATAACCTTGGTATAGAAGAGATACGGCTAATATTTTTCACCATATTCATGTCATGAAGAAGATATAAGTAATTTGAATTTCTAGAAATTATTTAAGTTTTATGCATTCTTTTTCCATTAAAAGCATTGTTTTCTGTTATTTATAGTTTTAAGGTTTTTTTGCTGTAATGCCAAATTTTTCTTCACATTTTTCTTAAAAACAGATTTTCTTTCACTCTTTTCTACTAATAAAGAGATATTTATTTAAATCTTTGAAACCATTGTTATAACAACAAGCAACTTACACAATGATCAAAATAATCTCCTAGAGCAGAGTAAGCACCTCCAAGAGTTGATAGCCAAGAAAATGCATTTTCTATTTCTACTCTAGTCCAAATTAAGCGCAGAATCCTTTCATTCCTGGAACATTAACAAAACTGATATCAGGACAAAGTCATACAGGTATAGCAAAAAGTTTGATATGGAAAAATACATGGGAGCAGCATTACTTGAGCCATAAAGTAAGTACATATTAAAAAATAAGAATGAATAATATTTAATTCAGAATCTGAAAATTCTCCATGACACTTTTAGATTTTTTCTTTCCATAAAACCTAATTTGGAATATTATGAACTATTTCGAACAAAAAAATATCCAATTCGGTCCAGTAGCTCTCATGTAATGCGCGTTCTTATTCCTAAAGATTAGCTCATAATCCTAATACTGCACAAATAAGTTTATGTTAATCTGACGTCTTTATAGTAAAACAGGAAAGTGTACTTTAAAGTATTTGTTATAATACTTACCATGCATAATCAATTATTTCAGTATCTGGAGGTTCTAAAATCAACTTCAAAAATACTGTCCCACATTCAGGGTATCCACCAAGCCGATTCAAATGCGATACCACATTGGATCTGTACACATCAGAATTCACACACTCCCTTACGAATGGTTGCAAGAATAACGCGTTAGTTCTGACCCTCAGCTTCTTTTTAACCTCGTCTTCGCCATCTATCTCCAATTCACAACAGTCTCCTGTCTTCACACCAATAGATTTGTAATAATGTTCATCCGGCAAGACACTCATATCATCAGTAATGAAAAATATTGTATACGGACTACGAAACAGACGAACTTTTGCTACCACCTGCATAGCGGCATGAAATAGGTTATATTTTTCTATTAATAAAAATTAACTACGGCAATGTTGCGTCGCAACAAAATCAACAGTTTTGAGTAATTTTACTCGAAATCACGTGGTTTTTCTGTTAAATTTATTATTCACAAAATTTTGATACAGTCACCTCTCTGTTGAGGTTTGTCATTGTCATTTGGTTCTATTTGTCATGGTTTGTTGTAATTGTCAATGTCAAATGTCTGAATGTCATGGCTTGTTTATGGTGCTGCGAAATTGTGGCTTTTTCTTTTTTTATGATGGCAATTTAGCACAACTCAAAGGGTAGGCAGAGTTCTACCTTCTCCTCAAAACTAAAATTTATCTTCTGTCCTTTCTTAATGAAATAGAAAGAAAAAGATGCACTGAACTTAAATTTAGATTAGTTTGTGAACAAGGGAATCGGCACCATTCTCAAGGAATGTATTCCCAATCCGTTTTTGCGCTTGGACTATGGATAACCACAAATTAAAACAATAAGGGCCACTGTTTAGAGATAGCGTTGCACAACGCCGTAAATCTCGTTGTCCGGACAATAAAACGGGCTTGGCGGAATCAAACTGCGGTCAGTGGGTCGTCTTAGGGGAGGATTTGTACAACACCAACTCCACGGGCATCCAATGCATACTCTCCGAAATGGAACCGATAAGAAAAAAAAATTTTCACAATCCGGCGACGATTTTCAAGGCTCTGAAGTCGTAACTCGACTAGTGCATCGTTGCTGATGAGCCTCTTGTCCCGTACTATCTTCAAAACATAAATAGACTGGTCAATCTAACCCACAGAAGGTTCCCACAAAAACTAAGCAATATTTTTCCTTCCTCATCGACACAATTGACCGGTCTCTCGACCGGTAGTTATGGTAAAAAAAAACTTTATGTCACATTAGGCAAGGAAGGGTAGATCGGGGTCAGCTGAAACACGTCACGATTGAAGTAGGAACCTAACTAATAGAAAATGAAATATATTATACTAAATAAGAAGTTTGTTTGTTTGGATGAACGCGCTAATCTCAGGAACTACTACTTCTTAGAATTGAAACATTTTCATTGTGTTGGCTAGTCCCTTTATCGAGGAAGACTATAGGGTACTAGCATAGCGCTTCTCTTTCTTTTCTATGCAGTCCGACAGTGACCGCGCTTTAGGCCATGTAAGCCCCTGCGTAAACGGTTAAAGTTACGCAAAAATCATTTATGACGGAAATGTTCCCCTTTAAAAGTTCAAGAAAAAAGTCTGCAACAGCATAAATGTCTGTCTTTTAAGGTTGACTGACTAACCTTAACCTTGATTACCATAACCTTTTTTTATGGTAATCTTTATTCTAAAATAATGCAGCAGCGCCACGCGGTTTCGCCCGTATGAGTTTCGATCCCGTGGGAATATCGGGATAAAAACTATCCTATGTCCTCCTTTCTCGGGACTCAAAATTTTCAACTTTATCCCTAAAGTATAACCTTCAAAGTTGATTGGGAAAATTTGACAATTTCGGGTAGCTTGATGTGCTGACGTCTGTACATTGTATAAATAAGAATTATAAAATGGCGGCTAAAACATTAGAAATTAGAGTATTTCATTCGACTTTACGTACTCTTTCAAAAGACAAATGGTGTGACGAGTAGTTGAACCACATGAGGCTTTTGTAGCGAAACAGTTCGAGATGGAATTATGGAAGACATTTCATTCAGGAATCAGAGGACACCCGTATTTGGTCTGATAACATTCAAGATGACGCCTCTACAAATATTTATTGACGTGAATACGTCTTTAAAATTGCTTCCATAGTGGGAGGCAAGTCAAAAAAACCCATGATAACAAAATCGGGGATTCAGTTGGTGTTGCTGCTTCTTATCTACATCTCCATCCTAAATTCAATTTTACCATTGGATGGCTAAAGGATCAAAGAATTCATTACGCCAAGTGAGGACTGTGACGCATCGCGTGCGGTGGAGGGGGAAGCGCCGCCATTTTGAGGTAATTTTGCAGCGAATCGAGATTTCCACTTAGTATAACTTTTGACTCGGAAAAGCTACGACGTTTGTTTAAGTTTCAATTGTCAGCTCTCGTCAAAATCTATCGATTGTATATAACATTAATGTAAAATAGTGACACTAAATAAAAGGAAAATAATTTCAAAAATATATAATGTCAGCCTATACGCGTCAAAAACTCAAATCAAAATAAAGAGGTCTTATACGGTTGCAAAGGGCTTCTCAAAAGCAATCGAATGGTACCAATAAAACACCAATTATGACCGAGTGAAGCAGTGCTGGGAACGTAAATGAATGAATGCGGCCGAGCGGATCAACCCCGTTACGTAAACGTATTCACGTACAACACACGGCGGTGTTCTTGACACAGCCACACCCCATTTTTTTGCCTTTTCTGTTTCACAGCTGGGCAAAGGCCTCCCCAAATCCTTCCAGGAACTCTTTTCCCTCGCCACCTTGAACCAGCCCTCGCGGTACGCGTCCGGTCATCTCGCCATCTCTTTCTGGGCCTCCACGCATTCCAATCGGCCCCGGTCTACCCTACTAATTAGAATGTAGCATCAAATAGTAAAAGGTCGGAAGCAAGCAATAAACAAATCGGTCGGCACCGGAACAGTATTTCAGTAAACAATTAGTTAACGTAAACAATTTCATTCAATATCTAGTCGGGGCTTTCCTCAATTTCCTCAATGAGTTCTATTAACGATTAGACAGTGCCTGAACGTTTAGTGAAAAAAAAAACAAATTATACCAGGGTAGCCGCAACAAACTTAATAAAAGTACCTACAAGAATTCAACATGGTGGATTTTAGGAGTCGCATAGTATTATTGTTGCTGGCAATTCATAGTAAGTTCAAAAGTAAATTTTATTTCAAAAGAAGGTTTTTTAACTTTTCAAGTTTTCATACGCAAAGAATGCTGACGGGACCCTATGGTCTCCCTGTTGCTACGGTTACATTGTCGCGATAACGCGAACTACACTTCGCGAGCTTGCAGGACACTGGGATTTATATATACCTACCTTACCTACCTAAGTCTTGTGTTAAATCTTTGATGTAATGCTACGGCAACAATGTCACGATAAGGCGAAAATTTGGGTTGTCTCAACACGCCTAGACAAGCACATTCTCACATCGCGAATCATTCAAGTTTTTACAATATGAGCAATATAGGTAGTTCGACGTAGATCGGACACGAAGTTTTATTGCGACAATGCGACACCGACACGAATCTTTGCGCGACAATGTGGCCGTAGCAGAAGGAAACTTGTGGTTTATTCTGCACATTTTTATGGTAGATAATGTGAACACAATTCTCTTAGTTGAGTTGAGAATTAGATCTATTTGTGCTTATTAGGTCTAAGCAAGGTAGGTAATGAAAATAATGGAGTTCATCCATACTAATATTATAATGCGAAAGTATGTCTGTATGTCTGTTACGTCTTCACGCTTATACCGCTGAACCGATTTAGATGAAATTTGGTATAGAGATAATTTGAGTCCCGGGAAAGGATATAGGATAGTTTTTATCCCGATATTCCCACGGGATCGACACTTATGCGGGTGAAACCGCGGGGCGCTGCTAAAAGTTAAATAGTTAATAAATATTAAGCTCTGGTCAAACTGAGGCGAATTCCACGGGGCATGGGACGAAATACTTACGCTCGCGCTATTTGTGTCAACTTACTTGTATGGAGGTGTTAAAAACCAAATATTGATTCTCCTTATTTTGAATAGTCCATAACACATGGCGTGGCAAGGACATCGATGTTCAACCTTTTACCATTGATTTAGTACATACGAGTACATAATTCCGAACCCTGCGTTGAAATTTTTTATCAGCGGTTATAAAATAAAAAAGTTGTTCCATACATTTTGACTGCGTCGATGTTGAACTTTTCTATGAAACAGCAGATTTTTTTTTTGATAACCGACGAATATTGTGCTGAATCCATGGTTATATTATGTAGTTTGGGCGTCGATGTGAGTTTTATAATTGTATTTTGTTTTTAGCACATCACATTGTGTGTGTGCTGTGGGACCGCTTGCGCTGCTCATCTGATCCTACACAGGAGATGACCGAAGGCTCCGTGGCGAACATAGGACGGTTCCCCTGGCTGGGCATTGTGCAACACACCTTCTGTTAGTATAATATAAATGAAATCGCGTTTATTTGCACAAGTAATAATGATTTCATTCGTAATCTCGGTAATATTTCACTTAGATTTAGCACAGAAATCTCTATAATATTTAACTTAGATTTAGCAAAGAAATCTCTATAATATTTAACTTAGATTTAGCAAACCGTAAGCAAAATACGCGCATTGATGAGGAGTTGCGGACACCAGCCCGTATTACCTATTACCTAGATTTAGCAAAGAAGATATCTCGATAATATTTCACTTAGATTTAGCACATAAATCTCAATGTTTTGACATGTCGCGTTTGCACTCGTGCGAAAGCGAGCGGTTCGCTGCCATGATATTTAATACATACATGGAAACTCCCGTGCTTCCACCATTCCTTTTTTTAGTCATAGCCGGCAAGTCTCACTACGCTGTTACCGGGGCGGTACTCATTCACCCTGCGTTTGCTATAGCCGCAGCTGAAGACATCGCCAAGATAAATGCAGATCAGCTCGTGTAAGTCATGTTCATTAATACTACTTCTATTTAAAATGCTTGTGATCTTTATAATGTTGCTGGGAGAACACCGTACGAATCAAAAATGTTGTCATTAAAATATATTACGGAGATCACATCTCAGCGCCAAACTTACCCCAACATATCTAAACGTATCATAATTTTACTCTAATTCTTATGAAACCTACTCTAATTATTTTCTTACCTACTTTTTTTGCACGGTCTTAATCTATATATTGTCTTCCTGGGTAGGATAGGAATAAAAGTAACTACTCGCTCTTCCATTCTTTATTATTCTCATGTCGCTGGGTAGGATCTAGGGGTTACTCTAGCTTTTTTTTCATAATATTTAGTTTTTTTCCAGGAACAACACAAAGTTGATACTTTGGGGCCCCAGGTCCATTAAATACGCGTTAGACGTTAAGGATTATATCTTACATCCGGAGTATCATGATCAAATAACTTTTGCCACCATTGCTCTATTGGACCTCATCGCATGGGGTGAATCTCAAATGAACGAATGGAAAGGTGATATATTTTTATTTTGAACGGGGTCTAAGTTATAACTACCTATGTAGATTGCACATTTCTATTAAGGACCTATCTGAAAGCCAATTCTAGTACCTACTTACATTCAAAATCTATTCGCAATCTCATCTCGGCGAAAATCGATGTCAGAAATGTAGGGAAATTCGAGGTATTTTTGACATTTGGAGGCTGAGGTTGGAATGCAAACGTTCTTGTAAATACCAGAATGTCCCCTTCGATAAACTCTCGAAAAAGCAGTGCGATTCTGTAACCATATTACCGTGAAAACTTAGTGAAGTGAGCGTGGAGTGAGCTGTTAATATTGTCAATTCCTAGCAAAAACAAACTCACTTCACCTAAGTTTTCACGGTGAGATTTTTACAGAATCGACTGGCAGTAACCATCTCACCGTGAAAACTTAAGTGAAGTGAGCGTGGAGTGAGCTGTCAATAGTGTCAATTCCTAGCAAAAACAAACTCACTTCACCTAAGTTTTCACGGTGAGATTTTTACAGAATCGACCGGAAGGTCTAATTTAATAATGATTACTCATATTATATTGAATTTTGGAATAGATTCAAAGTTTTGGACTGCAAACTAAGAATGGATGGATGAATTGGCCTCGAAGTTTTCCCAGGAGCCAGCAGTGACCAGAGATGCATCATACAGTCCTATGTAATAGGGGCACAGGAGGTGTGCCTACCACTATAAACCGGGCAGCCGGGCACATATCCGGGCTCCAGGCTTCGGGAAAACTAGAAAACCTATTTTCAAAAGAAGATTTGCATACATAATGATCCAATATCGATGAAAGTACTTGTATTGTGAAGCATTTATCACTGCTCCGTAACTCTGAGTCTATGCTCGTAAAGTTTACTTTGCCGGAGACCAAGAGAGATACAGAAACCCGCAGGGCAGCATGTGGCGAGCTGTTGGGCAGTAGCGACTCCACGACCTTATCTTCCGGGAGAAGTCTTTTTCCTCACCTCTGGCTTGCCTTTATTGGCCAGCTGAAGTGAACACTGACGAGGAACAGAGCTTCCACCTCTTTCTTGGCTGTCTTGAGTGAAGATTTGCAAGAGCAAACGCGCTCAGAGGAAAGAATTATTCCATTAAGATGCTGGTAGGGATCTTGACGGTACTTCAGGGATTGTCCTGATGCCGTGGAATACCTCTAGACTTCTCAAGCACCTCAGGAAGTTTTACCCCCTTATCGCTACATCACCATGTGCTAGCGACCGTTTTCGGGGGCCCATTATTGAGTGTGCAAGTCACCCCATGCCATTCAAGCAGGGGTCACATGGGCCTCCACAAGTTGGCTTCAGTTTCTAGTACGCCTTACAGAGGTCCGGGGCCCCAGGGTCCCGAGATATGTCAAAGATATCTATGTAAATAATATATTTTTTTTGTATGCAGCTCCAGTACTACCAATTTGCTTGCCTCTCAAAGGGTCCGGAACGTTTGAAAACAAAATGTATGCAGTTAAAATGAGTGACAGTAAGCAGTATTAAGCTATGACCAAACAGAAGCAAAACCCGCACGGGATGCGGGACAAAATTCGCTCGCGCCGATTGTGTCAACTAACTTTATGGAGTCGCGCGAATAGGCGCGTGGCTTCCTAATCATTAATGGCCGATTCTTATAACTTACGGACTGTTAAAGGTTAAACTTAAGACTCTTTTATCTTTACCAATAATGAAGCAAAGACCTCAGAGCTTTGCATAGTAGACCCATAACTATGGAAGCAGCTATCACAGGTACAATTAGCTTACGGATCTATTTATATTCCCAGTTTGGCAACAATAAAATGTTACTATTGGTAAGCAAAACCATCGTTTTTGTTTATAGGAACCGAGCATAAAACAATTGACGCGTGTCATTGCGTCCCGTGCGGGATTCGCCTCAGTGTGGCCAGAACATTAAAACATAATCTAAAAAGCTCAATCGTCTGAAAGTCAGATCGCCTGAAGCTGTAACAACAGCTAGTTTGTATCGGTATTTATTTTATTTCTATTACAGCGCTCGGCACAATGGAAAAAGAGGTTTTAAAAATGAACTATGTGGAGAATCAAGCTTGCGAAGAGTTTTACTATAGAAACCATGTAAGTTATCCATCATCTATCATCCTCGTCCTGCCCTTATTCTGAACACCTAACAGCTAGTTTGTGCCGGCCGGCACGGTATGGCTGACTTCTTCTTTTTCTATAGATCTCTAAATGTACAGACGCCAGCACAGCAAGCTACTACAATCTGTCAAATTCAACTTTATTGCTAAATCTGAAGGGGGAAGCGCTAAGGTAGCCCGCGAAATTCAAATTTTCTTACGTTTTTTGCAATTTGCTGGTCAGTATTAACTTGTACGTCGATCAAAATATGATTCTCGGCCGTAACAATATGTATTTACAGAATTATAATCATTAAAGTCATCAACACTCTAAGACCATGTAAGTCCAAAGAATGATGATTTCATGAAATAGTTATACTTTGGACTTACGTGGTCTTGGAGAATTGTGACTTTAATGATTATAATTCTGTAAATACATATTTGTTACGGCCGCGAACTGACCAGCAAATTGCAAAAAAACCTAAAAAAATTGAATTTCGCGGGTTACCCTGGCGCTTTCGCCTTAAGGTTCAAAGTTGATTGGGAAAATTTGACAGTTTCGGGTAGCTTGATGTGCTGGCGTCTGTACCTACATTGTCCATATCACATACTTATCAGGCGTCATCTCAGTGCTAACTTCCTTCCTAACCTTAGTATCTTTCACACAATCTATCCATGTTTCTATCACATTCGTTTTCTCTCTCATGACATACCTTTCATTCTTTTGTGTCATACATGCATATAGAGGTACTATGTCGGCATTTCTGAATATATTATATTCCTAACACAGTTAACATTCAGAAAAATGAACCCGGTAAACCCGCTGTGTGCAGTATCGGAGTCTGCGAAAATACCCTGCGTCTGGGACAGCGGCACCGCTCTGATCACCAGACAATCGTGGGGGTTCTGGAAACTGGTTAGTTCGTGTAGCTAGACGGATGATTTGTCCGAGGTTAAGCTTTAGTTTATACTACCGTTGCCTTAGAATATGCCTTCTCTCATGTTGGAAAGTGTTGTAAAACACATATAAATTATGTACAGACGCCAGCACATCAAGCTACCCGAAACTGTAAAATTTTCCCAATCAACCTTGAACCATATGCTGTAGCGATAAAATTGAAAATCTATTGAAGAAATTTGACAGATTGTAGTAGCTTCATGTGCTGGCGTCTGTACTTCGGCACAGTCGACCCGAGATATACAACATTTATAAATAATTATTACAATACAGGGTAGCAGGGACATTACATGATTCTCAATGCGTTGAAATGTTTCGTCAGTTATTTAAAAAAAAATAGCAATTCCACACATTTTGACCGCGTTGCGTTGTATAGCACTTTTCTGTGAAACAGCAGATTTTTGTGCGACTCATAATGCGAAGCATTAGAAAGTGATTTCGATCAAAAAAAAAAAATTTGCCTCCTTTCTGCAACTGTTTCTATTGTTATACTCCTGCTAGTACACAAAACCTACTTAATTTATATACAATACCATTGTATAGATAATTTAATGGAGATTAATTCTGTACTTTTCAAAAAATTATTTAATGCAGTAGATACGAAAGAAACATCAAAATATTTCTAAAAAATTGCCGTCCATCAAGTGTGAACCCTGAAAAAATTGTAGCTTGCGAAAAAATCAATTAATCGAGTAATTTTTTTTAATAGATTCGTTTCACTCATAGGAGGAACCCTATTGATAATGGCTCTTTTATTCAAAGCAGTATAATTATAATTAATAAAAACTAACTAATATTATATGTATGGTTTTTCATACGATCGACGCATTATGAGTTGTGTAGTTTTGGATTTTCCAATTTTCTTT
This sequence comes from Luperina nickerlii, assembly GCA_963855955.1. Lineage (NCBI taxonomy): Eukaryota > Metazoa > Arthropoda > Insecta > Lepidoptera > Noctuidae > Luperina > Luperina nickerlii. The sequence goes on from OY979682.1 coordinate 8,175,774, forward strand.
TTTGATTACTGGCGGTATTTTTCTACGCTAGGTCTAGAATCATAAAAATAAAAATAAATTAAATATTTACTTTAATAGATTATCAACTGTATCGCAAAAGCATTAGGTTCAAGTTTGATTGGGAAAATTTGACAGTTTCAGGTAGATTGATGTGCTGGCGTCTGTAGGTACCACTGTTACTTACTTACTTACTTAAATTCATGACGTTCGACATTTAGCTGGGATTCGCTGTCCGAGGCCCCGGCTGTGGTGCACCGACCAGGTTCCTGAACATTCTCGACTACCTACCTTGGATAAATGACATCATCACTCAGATCCCTTACGAAGATTCCGCGCACACATACAAGATAGGAGTGCGTAGGTTGTCACCGGTCAAAATTCTCATGTACAACGGTAAAATCTGAGTCTTGGTCACAGACTTATTAAGTCTGGTGTCTTGGTATTCTAATTTCCATAGAATGATAAGCAATTTTACTTTTCCAAATGTACGCACATACTATATTAATTGTTAGAATTCCGTAGGTACCCAAAGAGTAAAAACGGGACCCTATTACTAAGACTCCATTGTCCGTATGTCTGTCTGTCACCAGGCTGTATCTCATGAACCGTGATAGTTAGACAGACTAAAAACTGAATAAAATAAATATTTAAGGGGGCTCCCATACAACAAACGTGTTTTTTTGCCTTGTAGTACGGAACCCTTCGTGTGCGAATCCGACTCACACTTGGCCAGTTTTTTCTTTTTTGGACGTGACGTTAGGGAAAACCGTGAGACTAGGCCAAACAGGAGAGATGCTCCACGTCGTTATAATCATTTTAAAAATCGCGGTATCAGGTTTGCTCGCTGGTGACAGCATGCTCGCTGGTGACAGCATGCTCGCTCGTGCCCCTGTACATTTATTTATGGGCAGATTTTTCACACGATAACCTATATCTGAAGAAACTTGCAGGTACATATATATTGAAAACTTTTTAGATAAAGACTATAGTCTGACTATTTAAATTCGGCCATTGATTTTGTAAACGAATAATATAAAGGGGGAAGCGCCAGGTTCACCATTAATATTTCATGAAATAATCATTCAATAGAATTTTATGACATTACAATATTTTATTGATGATTTTAATGATTACAATTCTGTAATTAATACCTACTTGTTACCGTCGAGAATTATATTTTGTTCAACATATGTTGGTACATAAATTATGTAAAGACGCCAGCACATCAAGCTACCCGAAACTGTCAAATTTTCCCAATCAACTTTGAACCTTATGCTCTAGTGATAAAGTCGAAAATCTAATAAAGAAATTTGACAGATTGTAGTAACTTGATGTGCTGGCGTCTGTACAACCTGACACTAACTTGCTACTTGTAAAAAAAACCTGTAAACTGCGAGTCGAACCCACGCACCGAGGGTTCCGTACAAATTTTTAGGTATGTAACTACAAATTTTTTTTTTTTTTTCTTTATTTTAAGGGCTTTATCGCTGAGCGATAACGTCGCCCTGTAACATCAGCATCACAATCAACTAAACCTAAATACAGATACCACTTACTTTAAAACAAAGAATGCCAGTTTGTACAGTATCCTAGCTTGTTCCGATAAAGGACATGCCAGGATAGCATTACACTCTCCAATATCATACTTATTTATAGGGCCAAGTAAATTAAATCTCAAGGCCCCATTCCGGACACACTCCATCAACACGTGTTGCACGTCTTCGACTACTCCACATTCCTCACAGTTGGGTGTTGTTACCTTTTTCATCAGAAAACCGAACTTCTTTGATGGAATGTGACCGGAACGAAGTCTTAGTGCCATAACTAAATCCTTTCTGCTAAGCATATTTTGATCAGTCCAATTATACACTGGAAGCTGTGGTTGGATGGTCTTGTACCAAATTCCCTTTTCTGTTGACCTCTGGTTAAAATATTCACTCCACATGTCTGTGCACTGCTGTTTTATTGATTTTATATAATCAGTATATAAAGGAGTAACATTTATAGAAATTCCGTCTGACACGGCTTGGTTGGCCAAAAAATCTACTCTTTCATTATCCTGAATCTGTACGTGAGACGGGATCCACTGTAAAACTATCGTAATTGACTGTTGGTCTAGTTTGAATATAGACTCCAAAATCGTGTAGGCTATCGGTACTCCTCGCACTGACGAAGTGCACCGAGCCAAGTGTTGCAGCGAACTCTTCGAGTCTGTTAGAATGACAAACTTATCATGACTAATTGAGTTAATATACGAAAGAGCCTCTGCTATTGCAATTAACTCGACATGCATAATGGAGATATCGGAGTCTATAGCAAGTTTGACATTTGTATTAAATTGTGGATCCCAAACCGCCGCGCCATTGCCAGCACTACTCTTAGAACCATCTGTGTAAATCTTATGGAAATCGACATACTCCTCTACTATATAATTTGTGCAGATTTGTCTCAGACTGTTGCAGTCATAATGTCGTTTAGGCTTAGTTATAGCTGGAATATTATATTTAATAGTCTTAAGAACATTGATGTTGCTGACCCATGTCCCCAGAGAAAACATTTCAATCAACTCAACTGAGTGGACAGCAGAAGATTTAAGCTCATTGTAAATTGAGACCATTATAGGTTGCTTTCTACCTCTCCAATATTGAGAATTATTAATGTTTAAAGTTAACGACTCAATTAAGTTAATCGCAATGCTCTTCCTAAAAGACCTACATTTTAGACAGTATTTTCCTCCCAGAAATTTCCTACGAATATGTAATGGAGATAGATTTAATTCACTCTCCATCACGTGGATGGGGGTGCTTCGAATAAAGCCACCAATAACACGAAGAGCTTTGTTTTGCGCTTTGTCCAATTTAGATAAATGGCACTTGTAACTACAATCATACAAGAAGCTACCATAGTCTAACCTACTGCGGATTATAGAGATATATAGTCGACGCAGGTGTTTAGGGTGAACACCCCAACCAGGACCTGCTAACACTTTGAAAATATTTATAAATTTTAAAACCCTTTGAACCAATTCATTAATATGTTTCCCCCATCTGAGCGACTGATCCAACCACATTCCCAGGTACTTAACGTTGTTCACTACAGAAAGATTACTATTATTAACTTCTAACTTAACGGGTTGTCTGCACATACCTCTCTTAAAAATACAGACCTTAGTCTTAGTAGGAGATATTTCTAAGCCTAGATTAATAACTATGGAATTAAATGTATTTAAAGCCGACTGCAGCTCTGAAACAACTGTATTGACATTAGGACCTGATTTAAATATAACAAAATCGTCAGCATATTGAGATATATCAGCGTTCGTAATATCCTTACAAATATTGTGAGTTGCAACGTTAAATAAAAGAGGGGAAAGTGGGTCTCCCTGGGCCAACCCTCGTCCCGTAGACCGCATATATTCCTTATTATTAATTGAAATTTTAAGTATTCTCTCATTCAAGAATCTCCACAAATATGAACACAACTTACGACCTACTAAAAGTTTATCGAGAATGTTCAATAAACTAACAATATCGACATTATTGTAGGCATTATTGATGTCAATAAAACAGCCAACTGTGACAAGATTTGAACTAAAACCAAGTTGAATCTTTGTCGTCAAAGTAAAAAGACTATCTAAACATGACTTAGACTTTCGAAAACCTACAGTATTTTCGGAGAATATGCATCTTTTTTCGAGGTACCATTCCAACCGTTTGTTCAAAATTGAGTGGAAAATTTTGCAAAGGCATGACATCAGAGAAATAGGTCGGAGAGAAGATGACAATCCAGAAACTCGTCCTGGTTTAGGAATAGGAATTATTTGAATATTGCGCCATTGTCTTGGAACACAACTAGAATCGTAAAACTTATTGTACAGAGAAAGTAATAATAGTTTACCGATGGCTGGAAGATTCTTGACCATAGAAAAAGAAATTTCGTCACAACCAGGTGCCGTATCTTTTGATTTTATGGAATTTTCTAATTCATGAATAGAGATAGCAGCTTCTAATTTATTGTTGCAGGACTGAAAGCAGGGTTCAGGGGGAGAAACGTAATCAGGCGTTAGGTCATTAAGAAGCATTTCTGCTAAACTTGAATCAACGTGTTGATATTTAGATTTACGGCCTTTTACCCATCTCATTTTGCTCCACATATCACTAGCAGAAGTTGTTGCATCGATACTTGAACAAAAGCTTCTAAAGTTAGCACCTTTTGCCTTACGCGTCTGCCTTTGCGATTCCTGAATGTTTTCCTGCAATAGTGCGTAATTTTGAGGCGAAGGGTTACGCCTAAATCTTGCTAACGCTAAACGTCGTAATGCCACTGATCTGGATAGGTCAGGGCTCCAATACGGTTTTGGCTTGAATTTAGAGCTGATATGTTGAGGAATAACAATTTGAGGGATGTGGGCATCTGCTGCTTTCTGTAAAGTATTTTCAAAGAAGTCATAACACAACTGTGGATCTATCGGGGCGGTTGAATCACGGAGAATGCTTTCTACAGACGAAGCATATTTCTCCCAGTTAGATTTTTTAAAATTTCTTTTACGTATGTTTTGCTTACTAACATTGAAATTGGTGGATAATTTAATAATAAGGTGGTCACTTCCTAACGATTCATTTGTAACTTTCCAGCTAAAATCTAAAGCCAACTCCACAGAAATAAAAGAAACATCGGGAGAGGATTGTTGCAAAACATTATTTACTAATTTTATACGAGTCGGACTACCGTCATTAATTGATATAAAGTCATGATCTATCATAGAATCGAATATCTGAGATCCACGCTGATCGGTTTTATATGACCAGTTGGAATGATGACCGTTAAAGTCACCTAAAATTAAAGTTTTGTTATTTGCTATCGAAAATATATTATCCCAATCCCTTGGTAAAGTACGAACAGTTGAAGGACAGTAAACAGCAACGATATTCTCAATATACTGACAATTCAACAATTGAATGCACAAGAATTCAATACCTGGATTATAATTATCTACATTACGCAATTGCGCTTTAATTGATTTATGTACAATAACCGCTACCCCCCCATAACCGTCATTACGGTCCGATCTGAAAAGGTTATACTCATTCAAATTAAAGTGGCTGTCTGGTTCAAACCACGTTTCACTGATAACGGCAATATAAATCTTATCTTTATATAAAAACTGTTCGAACAATGTTGATTTCGGCCGCAGACTTTGTGCATTCCATTGTACAATATTAAAAGCGAGAGAATTATTATGACAATCCATTAATAAGTTTACTTACAAGAGAGTTTTCTGGCAAATTATTAACCACAAGTATTATCAGCCATTCTACTATTATTTTTACCACATTGTTTATTTTATTCTTAAGTGAATCTTTCTTCAGAAGTATATTTGTAATATTACTTATAAAATTACCAGATAGCGTATCTTTAGGCTTATGATCGCTTGACTTATTTCTATTATGCTCACTTAACTTCTTTGGTTTATCTGTGTGTGACGATGTTTCTAGTTCTTCACTCACACAAGTAGTAGACGACACCTCCGAATCCCAATCCATAACGCCAGTGGTCGCGGTCGCGGACGGACGACACTGCAACCGTTTTTTATGATGTGCTGTTTTCTGTTTTGATTCCCGTTTCGAATGCGAACTAATAGCCTGCTGTTGCCCAGGTATTATGACAGGTGTTTTAACTATATCGGCATACGTTGTCTGATCCTCATTTAATTGTACTGGGTTACTTTCTAGTGTATTTGTAAGATTCTTGTTCTCTCTCACATCAATAGTTTCAATCAGAAAGGTAGGGGGAGGAGATGCAGGTACATATAATAACAGCGCTTTGCGGTATGTACAATTAAATTCATTCATTAACTCACGTAACCTTTTTTCCTTCAAATAAATAGGACATTTCTTGTCTAGGGCTAAGTGATTACCTTTACAATTTACACATATAAATGTAGTTTTATCGCAATTGTCGTGACTGCCTCCACATTTAGGACATTTAACTTTACTAGACGTACACATCTTTGCAATATGTCCATATCTCCAACATTTAGAACACTGAGTTACAGGTAAAATGTATCTCTCGACTTTGGCTCTCATACCGTATATATTTACATAGGAGGGTACATGTGCGCCTTTAAAACAAATGCGTATAGACTCGCTTGCAATCCATCCATTAGAGGTAACTCCTTTATCGTCAGTATCATTAAATCTACGGTTGAGACGTATTGCTGACAGAATTTCCACATCACACGAGACATTGGTGACAAATTCTTCAATTGAAATATCCAATTCTATATCTCTGATAATCCCGTATGACACTGCGACTTCCCATGATTTTTGTGAACGCCAACCCATTTCTTTAAATACTTTGCAGTTCATCATTTTTCCGGCATGAGATTCATTATCAAAAGTGATTATTAATTTATACGGATTAATATATTTCACGCGTGTTATACCGATTATGTCATTAGTTTTAAATAGTCTGGCTAATGCAAATTGTTTCGGAAACTTCTCGTTGTTGTATACGCATATCTCAACTGTTCCTTCTTCATAGTTACAGCTTATCTCCTGAACTGGAGTTTGTCTTCTAGCGGTTCTCTTCCCCAGTCCATTTACCGTTGAACTACAAATTTACGGTCTTCGGATTTTTCCTTTACTTGTGCTAGATACATCATAACATCATAATTGCTTCTTGCCAAATTTCATGATTCTAGGTCAACGGTTGATTCCTTTGCGAGTGTCGAAATATACAGCATAAACGGAACATAAACGACCGTATCTTTTGATTGCGCTGACTTAGAACTTTGAATTTTTCACTGCTTCTAGGGATTACGGCAGTGCGATTCTCTAACCATCTCACCGTGAAAACATAGGTGAAGTGAGCGTGGAGTGAGCTGTCAATAGTGTCAATTCATAGCAAAAACAAACTCACTTCACCTATGTTTTCACGGTGAGATTTATACAGAATCGACCGGCAGATTGTGTATTTGATATTAATTTCAACTTGATAACTCCACGCGTTCATTGACAGTAGTAGACTTGATAACTCCACGCGTTCGTTAAAAAGGCTCTTGAGAGACGGACAGACAGATGGACGACGAAGTGATCTTATAAGGGTTTCGGTTTTCCTATTCATGTACGGAACCCTAAAAACGTAAGAAAATTTGAATTTCGCGGACTTGCAGTGCGATTTTGTAACCATCTCACCGTGAAAACTTAGGTGAAGTGAGCGTTGAGTGAGCTGTCAATAGTGTCAATTCCTAGCAAAAACAAACTCACATCACCAAAGTTTTCACACGGTAAGATTTTTACAGAACCGACCGGCTGGCGCTTTCCCCTTAAATGTTCTTTTATATTACAGCTCAAGATATTATTGAAAAAGAACAGGGACAATGCGACAGGTCAAAACGCGGCAATATCTTGTTTAAGGAAAACTCAGAACTAATGGCTAATATGGACTACGTGCAAGGTTTCTACCATGTAAGTATTTCACACTATTTCGACGAGTTTGAGGCTTTACGTTTTAATTCTCGGATCGGAATACTGCCGCTTCTCACTTTGTTCTCGCCTCACTGGGGATGTTCTATCAGAGGGGCAATTCTCGTAATATTAAGAACGTTCACATGATGTCACGCTCAATCTGTCAAAAATACCTCGAATTTCCCTACATTTTTGACAAGTTTTTGACATTAACTTTCTCTGAGATAAGATTGCGATCAGATTTTGAACATTTTTAATTACGGGAATTGGTCTTCTGACAGGGAAGCTATTCATACACACGCGGACTTACATTTCAAGTGTACGACGCCGCCTCCGCCCGCGCTACCGCGTCTGTCTCCATGGAGTTTCTTGCCCGTTCTTCATCATAGATGACCTATGATGAAGAACGGGCAAGAAACTACGCTGCGCTAGTAGATACCACGCTTTGGAATGGGCAACTAGCTTCATCTTTCTGACTGACCGACCCCTTGACAATTCAAAAGTGCCTGTAATTGGTTTATTTGAAATAAATGCTTTAGGTTTATTTGTCACAGAAACACGTGCATACGACGCAGTCGAGTAAAAAGATAATTAATTTTAATAATAAGAAAAAAAAGATGTAAGTATAGTTATTATATATATCACGAATACAAAGCACAAATAGTCGACGGCAGAGGAGGACACAACACAAAATACAGAGTCATATTAAATTAGCTAGCGAAACTCCGCAAACGTGATGGTCCAAAAATATATTAATTTGATGACTTGTGGGGTCATCGATCGCAGTTAGTGTATTCACTTGAAAGATAATTTTTAAGTACAGTGTAAACTCTTTATAACGTTATCCTTTATAACAATAAACTCCCTGTAACGTTAAAGTGAGCCCAACTTGGTTGGTTTGCGTTAAAACCCACATATTGAAACACTCTTTATAGCGATACGCCATTCTCTATTACGAAGAAATGTGTTCATATTTTTAGACAGTAAATATTTATTATCGGTATTATTGTTTATGTTATGTTATCAGGTAACAAAAGACTTTGAAGCTCCGAAACATCCGAGGTCGGTCTAGCTTCTTTTGTTATCCTTAATTGCCTTGAACACGTGCAGTATGACGCATTGTTTTCTCGGAAGTGATGGTCTTCGACCAAGCATACTGGGTACCTATCGTATTATCAGTCGTAAACCTACTTTGAAACTGTTAACATGGCCAGTAAACTAAAAGCGATTAGTGTTGACGAAAAAGTTTGTGTGATATTTTTGTTCACTCCATATAACGATAACTCTCTATAACGTCAAAAAATGCTCAGTCCCTTGAGTTTCGTTATAAAGAGTTTACACTGTATGTATATTTTTTATTTTATCATGTTCAAATTTTAACATAGATAGTTAGATACCCATCACGTGCGAAGAGTTACGCTAGCTAATTAAATTTGACAATGTATATTAATGATAGAATAAACGTCGTGTAACCATGAAATGGGTAATATTATGTAGATGTCTATTTTCAGTTGATCATATCGACGCTGGCAGAGTTCGCATGCGCAGTAGTCGATCTCGATGTAGATAGGCAAACTAACGCCGCCATATGGTTAGAACATAACTGCCACAAAGATGTACATGGGTCACATTTTGGACATCTAAGACCGATGAGAGAAAAGTAAGTCAAACAATGCAATTACATCCAACTTTACCCGTGTGCACCTGTGCACACAATCATTCTACCGGGTGACTGAATTTATTAGCATTTTTCCAGATGGTAACAACTTATAATTTAATGGGAAATACCTATCTGCTGTTTCTTCAAAAATACAACAGTGAGAGCTGATTTTTTCATCGCCAGATAACTTTTATTCGAGGAATATAAGTGATGTTTGACAGCTTTTGTATGAAATAACTGTCAAAATTTTCAAAATCATTCCTCGAATAAAGTTATCAGATGATTGAATAATCAGCCCATAACTAAATAATATTAACTTATTTTAAAGATGTCACGGAAAATATATAATATAATACAGCGGGATAATTGCGTAACACACTATCAGTACCAATAGTTTGACGTTTTACGTTGTAGAGCAGATCAATTTTTCAAACATTTGAAGCAATGGTTTAGCAATTTCCTTTAGAATGATTGGGATTGATAGTGCGGGATATCGACGCCCAACCTGTTACCATTGATAATCATGCAATTATTGTATCAATGATTGATTCTGAACCACCAGCATTGAAAATCGAATTACTTTTTACTATCCCGCAGAAGGATGGCAGGCTACTCGGGGATAAACTTGTATCTGTCTTGGGCGAGCTTGAATCGGCACTCAGGACGCTGCGCTTAGCCCTAGAAGGATAAAATCCTTTGTGACGTTCGGGATTCAATAACCTAGCGCCCGTGACATAAGACACTGTTTTATCCCCTTGGTGAATAATCTACTATTTTCCACGTAGTTTTTTTTTATATTTTCTGAAATGTAATGTTAAAACAAGTCTGTCATATAGGTACAGACGCCAGCACATCAAGCTACCCGAAACTGTCAAATTTTCCCAATACACTTTGAACCTTATGCGTTAGCGATAAAGTTGAAAATCTATTAAAGGAGACAGATTGTAGTAGCTTGATATGCTGCGTCTGTACCTACCCTATTACCTAACGGCCTAACCAATAAAATAAAAACGTACATAAATGCTTATAGTAAGAATTATACTGGTTGTTGTTCTCGTAGTACTCATGTATAATATTTTAGATATGTATGTATGCTTTAACAAGTAGGTACCTAAACGTAATTTCATTTTTATGTCCACAGAATGTCGTGTTTTATATACTTCAAAACTACGGCTTTCCTCGAGTTTCGGTTTTATTTTTCCTTCAAAGCAAATATCGATATATCAATTTACGGTTTTGATGACAAAAAATCGTTTGTCCCGAATCCATTCAAGTCAACGCAGTTTACGACAACGTGGTGGCCTACTTCGGGCCGCCTTAAGTTCGGCTATTTTGCACCTGCAAATTTGTGGTGGTGGTATATGTAAATAAAAATGAACATTTTAAAAGCATAATAACTTTTATTATTCCCGCGGGGTAATTGCGTTACACACAAACAGTAGCAATGGCTTTCATTTTGACAGTTCAACAATATTCATTGCGTTATTTACGCTGTAGAGCAGACAAAGTTTTCGGACATGTTATGAGGCAATGGATTAGAATATCCTTCAAAATGATTCCAATTCTAATTTTGAAAGTGTGTTACGCTATTAGGGTGCTGGACTAATGCGCGAGACTTAAAACAAAAATCTTTTCTCTTTTAATCTTTATTTTGGATAAACACTAGCTTCTGCTCACGACTTCGTCCGCGTGAAAGTCGTAAGACACCACGATTTATACTAATATAACCTAGTCACGATCTCTTCAGGAGTTATCTTACAGGTCGTAAACGAATAATAAATCTTGAAAACTATCTCAGCAACCAGGAGACGATTACTTTTGGTGTCCCCCAGGGCAGTGTCCTGGGACCCCTACCTTTTCTCATATACGTGAATGAGCATTGTCAGTTATCTTTACCCAACTGCAAAATTATAGCTTATGCCGATGACACAGCTCTAATTGTTCATGGCCGGGACCGGACTGAAACTCGCCTCAACTCGGAGTTTGCCTTGAGCACCGTCATGATGAGGTGGCTGACCACAAATCTTCTCACTTTAAATGTCAATAAGACCTTTATCACATTCTCTACTATGAAGTCAAGTCAGCCCCCTACACCGATTGAATAGTGCGCACACCTGCCCAAACTTATACGCAAACTGTGGCTGTCAACAATTGGAAAATACCCCTATTATTAAATATCTTGGAGTCACTCTTGAAAGTAACTTGAAATCGAAGCAACATATTACTACAACGGTGGCTCATGTGAGAAAACTTATATAATTATATTTTTAAAAAGCTCAGAAGCCCGTCTACTTTGCGCTTGCTCAGTCTGTTCTAGGCTATTGCCGAACTGTCTCGGGTGCTGCCGGTAAAACACTGATGCTTCGGGTTGAACGACCGCAGAGAACCTGTCCTGAAGGTGCTGGCAAGGAAACCGATCCGATATTCGACATCCTTTCTATATAACCTCTGCCAGGTCCACACCGTCAGACAGCTATTTTGGTCCTCCAAACTATTCTTCGCAAACACGGGCAACGTACCTTTGATCCTAAATGCTGTCCTACACGCCGCTCTAATAGGGTTTGTAACACTGAGTCTCGTAGAGCCGTAGCTACAAGTCGTCATTACAAACACATAAGTTCAAAGATCTACAACAAATTAAAAAAAAAGCTTACACTGACATCTACCAAGAGCAAATGCAAAATGAAACTTGACCGCTGGCTAAAATCACAAAATTATGGTGAAACAGAGAAACCCGTGAAAGTGTAAAATACTCATCACTCCCTCACACACCCCAACAACATGCCAAATACACAACACACATGCCAAAAACATCACAAACACCCCTCGCACACCTCACTAACACTCACCCACACACCCATTCACCCTACACTCACCACATTAACTCATCGTCAAAATACATCCCAAATCATGATGTCCTGTACTAATTTTTTGTTTTTGTTATTAATTAACTAAATCTAAATCAACTTCATTTTTGGATGGAACATTATTCCATTCTGAATCTGGACAAGGGCGTTGTTAGCTGCGCTACAGTATACTTTTGCAACTATCATCATTTTACTTGTTGTTCCGAAATAAAGCTTTTTTTTATTAAATTTACCTTTACCTACAATTATAGTTTTGGTTGTAGTCACCAAAATAAAAAAAGAGTCAAGACTGATGAAGCGACGTACAGTTGTCCGTGTGAGAAGCAGCTCGTCCTGAGGTCGGGACCCGCAGCCTGGCCCGCAGTCTTCAGTAGCAATATACCATTGCTTGCGAAGTTTTTAGTTTTTTCGTGAATTAATGAACACCTGCGTTCATTACACTGGTAACCTGACTGATGCATTCTTGCAGATTATTCCTGATGAACGGCTACCTATCACTAATTGGGAATCGATCTTACAACCACAGGTTTGCATTGCAGTAGTCGAACCACTAAGCTAATTGCTTTGTTTATAGGTCAGTATTGCCGTTCTTATACATGACGGAGAACATAAAGTCTTAAAAATTATTTACAAAGGTATAATAATATTAGATGCCTGTACTTGGATCAACTTGTAAGTATTACAGGCGGCATGAGCATACTTTATGGTAATTGTAGGACTATAAAAATAATGTCAACATTTTATTAATTCATTAATTTATACCTAGTTTACTTAAATACGATCCCAGTGATATCAGTTATTTTAGTAATGGAACGGATTGTTGTATTCTTAACTCGGTCCAGAAGTTTAAAACCCAGAATAGGTACTCCGTTCCATAGCTATCTGACAAACCTTGACCGTGGACGTGCTGAATTGTTAAAGACCCTGTTTAAGAACCATACGTGATGATAGGAAGAATGTAACACATGTCGATTAGTCTTCTCTTGAAGTGATAGTGGAAGATCGCCCTTCATTAGATCTTTCATGGCCCAATAGCTCTTCTAGGCGTTTTCGATGCGTCTTGCCACTCTTCTTTGTTTTGTCTTGCCTGGAAAGAGACTATTTGACCAAGATAGAGATACTCATCGATATTTTGACCTCCCCACCAGCCACGGTGATCCTGCGATGCACGCCGGTACGTCATCAACATGGTCTTTGACATATTCATTTGAAGTCCGATCTAGAGGTCAATGGAGCCTATAGGCTTGCCGTGCTGAGATCTTCTAGCAGCTGAGCCAGCTCGGAGACTGAAGACAAAAAGAGGACAATATCGTCGGCAATCTCTTTTGTCCAACCATAATGCCCCTTTCTGCCCAGTCTGCTGCCAGGTTTCTGAGGACTTCCTGCAGAACGGCTGTAAATAATTTCGGAGACAGCGGGTCAAACCTACTTACAGAAATAAAATAATTTATCATTACCATTGCCTGGCGGCGGGCTTCATGTATGAAAAAGAAGGAAATATTGGATTGGTTTCGTAGGAGCATTCTTGTACCTACCTACTATCAGTTTACCTAAAGCTGGAATGTTGTATTGGGTTGGATTTCCAAGCCCGTTATAGTATTCTAAGAGGGATGTTTGCATACCTATAACACTATTCTTGAAATAAAAATAAATAAATTATTATTATTACTATTGATCTAAGGGCGCGTACACAGCGACCCGTTGTAGTCCGTTATTTGATGGTGTATGTAGTTGTATGAGTGAGTTCACGCACAATACAGAAAAAACCGGCCAAGTGCGAGTCGGACTCGCGCACCGAGGGTTCCGTACAAACCTGCAAGGTTTACAAAGTTCGTTCATTACGACAATCGTGTCATAACTATGGTATTTTTATTGCAAAATGAAATTCATAACATTACAATGGGGAAAGATGGAGGAGCATAAATTTAAGACAAAGATCTCTTTGCTCTCTGTGCTGTAAGCTATTGCTTCTTACCAAATTTCGAGATTCTATGTCAACGGGAAGTGGTCTTTAGGTTTTAATTCCCTTGCGTGTAGTTGCGAGTTTCAAAATATGCGGTATCAATGGTTGTACTTTTGCGTTTTGCGTTTTTGCGTTGACTTAGAATTTTTTTTTTTCACGGGTTAAAGGCAATTAGATCTAAGTATTTGATATGAATTTCAACTTGATAGCTCTACGCGTTCATGAGGAAAAAAGTAATAAGTTTATATTTATTAAAAAATAAATATATATTTTGTAATGTAACTAAAAATTTAAGGTTTTCGGAATTTTTCCTTTATGTGTGCTATAAAACGTTGCTTCAAGCCAAATTTCAAGATTCTAGGTCGACTGGAAGTACCCTTTAGGTTTTGATTCCCTTGCGAGTACTTGCGAGTTTCAAAAAATGCAGCTTAAATTGCTGTTTCTTTTGATTGCGTTGACATAGAAGTTTGTTTTTGTTACAGCTTAAAGGTATTATAGACCTGAGTATTTGGTAAGAATTTCAATTTAATACCTCTACGCGTTTATGAGGAAATGGGTAGTAAGTTTAAAATTATAAAAAAAAAAATATTATTTGATGTAACTAAAAATTTATGGTTTTCGTAATTTTTCCTTTATCTATGCTATAAGACGTTGCTTCGTACCAAATTTCAAGATACTGAGTTCACGGGAAGCACCCTGTAGGTTTTGATTCCCTTGCAAGTGTCGAAAATTTGCGGCATAAACGGCTGTATCTTTTGATTGCGTTGGCTTAGAAGTTTGATTTTTTCACAGCTTCAAGGGACAGTAGACCTGAGTAATTGATATAAATTTCAGCTTCATAGCTCCACGCGTTCCTGAGAAAAAGGGTCTTGACAGACGGACGGACGGACGGACAACAAAGTGATCCTATAAGGGTTCCGTTTTTTCCTTTTGAGGTACGGAACCCTAAAAATCCGTTAAAAAGGATCCTGTAAAAACTGACGTTCTATGTGTATGCGCCCTGAGACCTGAATTCCTCTTAGGGTCAGCTCACACCGAGACGCGACGTGACGCAACGATAGTGCAAATGTGTATCTTTTCGAGTAGTAAATAGAGTTAGATTTTGAATAGCTCTATTGAAATGTGCGCGCAGCGTCGCGTCTCGGTGTTGGACTTGACCCTTACGCTGACGTCGGTCGCGTACCGTCGGACACGCGTACCAAGACGCTGACGATAAATGGACGTGTTTACTGTAGCACCGACGACGGTCGGCGAGCGCGAGTCCATATATAAATCGGTACGCGACCGATGTCAGCGACCGACGTCAGCATCACAGTATTTCCAGCCTAACCATCTCATCGAGTCCGAACATACTATAATAGATCCCTACTTAGGACTTTTGCAAGCTCATGCTTGATAGTTCACACAGGAATAAAAAAAGCTATTGTGTTTTACAATGTTCATTTTTATTTACAAATACCACCACCACAAATTTGCAGGTGCAAAATAGCCGAACTTAAGGCGGCCCGAAGTAGGCCACCACGTTGTCGTAAACTGCGTTGACTTGAAAGGATTCGGTATATATGGTTTCACGGCATCGGACCCGTACAATGATATATGGATAATTGCTTTGAAGGAAAAATAAAACCGAATCTCGAGGAAAAGAGTAGTTTTGAAGTATATAAAACACGACATCCTGTGGACATATAAAATGAAATAACGATTACTTGCTAAAGTATACATACAATAGCCGATTATTCACTAAGGGGATAAGGCAGTGTCTTTTGTCATAGGCGGTAATTTGATTCCTCCGGGATTCAAAATACCGCTGCCGTTACGTCCGCGCCATGGAGGATACTATGGCTCTGAGTTATCCTGAATGAAGCAAGGGATTCAAACTCGCCTAAGACGAAGACAACTTTATTCCCAAGATCACTCTATAACGCACCAACTGCGAGGGAATAAAAAAACCAACTCGATTTTAGAATTAGCAGTTTATGAAATTGCTCAATAAACGGGGAATATCTAATTACGTGCATTTTCATACACTACTTTTTCTAAATTCGCAACTCAAACCTATGAAGTGAGAACTCTTTGTGAGAATAATAAAGGCTTTTTCTGTTAGGAATTTTCAAACGAATTTTTTGCCGAGGTTCCAAAATCAAATCACATTATTGGCCAGCGGTTTATAATGTAATTCAGTTCAATATTATACCAGGCTAGACCCTAGAGCGATAATGACTCGCTTAGGGTAGATTTGCATATTTCCCATAAAATCATGAATTGTCACCCTCTGGAAAAATGCTAATAAGTTCAGTCACCCGGTAGAATGATTGTGTGCACACGGGTAAAGTTGGATGTAATTGCATTATTTGACTTACTTTTCTCTCATCGGTCTTAGATGTCCAAAATGTGACCCATGTACATCTTTGTGGCAGTTGTGTTCTAACCACACGGCGGCATTAGTCTGCCTAGCTACTTCGAGATTGACTACTGCGCATGCGAACTCCGTCAACATCGATATTACCAACTGAGAATAGAAATCATCAGAATATTTATTTTAGTCATAGGTACAGACGCCAGTGAGCACATCAAGCTACAACAATCTGTCAAATGTCTTTAATGGATTTTCAACTTTATCGCTACAACATAAGGTTCAAAGTTGATTTGGAAAATTTGACAGTTTCGGGTAGCTTGATGTGCTGGCGTCTGTACATAATATTTCCCATTTCTCACACGTCACGTCGTGCTTTCACAACGTGACAAGAATAAAACGAGAAGCGGCAGTATTCCGAGCCCCAATTGAAGCTGTTTATATCCTCAAAGTTGTCGAAATCAGTCGCACACAAAGTGGGGGAGGGGGGGGGGGGGTAATGGATGCCGTTGAATTTAGGGTAATTGCGTAACATACTAACAGTAGGAATGGCTTTCATCTTGACAGTTCAACAATATTCATTGCTTAGTAACGTTGTTGAGCAGACAAATGTTTCGAACGTATGAAGCAATGGATTAGCAATAACCTTCTAAATGATTCAGATTGTGATTGATAGTGTATTACGCAATTAGGGTGCACAATCTTTCGCGTTAAAAAAAAAAAAAAAAATTTTTTTTTCGCAATCCCAGATCTACCGGGGCGGGCGGCAGCGGCCCGGGCGGCCGGCGGCCGGCCAGCTCCAATTACTTTTGAAATGCAAAAAAAAAGGGAGATGGCTATAATGTGCGTGCGCTCGAAATAAAACGACGTACCTACATATGTGCCAAAACGAATTTACTCCTTCTTTAAGGGGCTTACAGGACCTAAACGCAAAAAACGCAAGTTTTAGAAACAATAAAAGTATATGATCGACTACAGTAACCAAAATCACAAAAATATATTATATTCTTCAGGATATAGGTTGATAGTGTGTTGAAAACATATACAACTAATTTGATACGATAGAAAAAAATCATGAAAATACATCCAAAAACTTTCTTTTTACAATAAAAACCATACTAATATACATACAATCATTCTGATTTTTTGTCAGATTATTCTACAAGCAACATACTAAAACACTGGTGTTTTAATGTTTTAGTCCAAACAATAGATTTTTTGTAATTAAATTGCTTCATATTTTGCAATAAATTATCATCATTGTGTCATCGCGCTTCTCTTTCTTTTCTATGCAGTCCGACAGTGACCACGTTTATAGGTCATGTAAGCCCCTTAACAAAATAAATAAATTAAATTTTATACCACTTTGAGTAAACTTTGATATGATAATTATCTATGTTTTAAAGTAATTTCCATTGAAATAACTCTTAAGCGTTACGCCTTGATGTAGAAAAAAGTAAAAAAATAGATAGGTATAACTTTAGGTTTTCGAAGTCGTCATCCAAGGGGGAAAAATCCGCTCCTGCGTTGCTGCTATTCTGTAAAAATCTCACCGGGAAAACATAGGTGAAGTGAGCGTGGAGTGAGCTGTCAATAGTGTCAATTCCTAGCAAAAACAAACTCACTTCACCTAAGTTTTCAAGGTGAGATTTTTACGGAATCGACCGGCTGGTCGAAATTATGATTGTAATGTTAAAATACTTACAAAGTAGAAACCTTGTACGAAGTCCATATTAGCCGTAAGTTCTGAGCTGTCCTTAAACAAAATATTTCCTCGTTTATCTCTTGAGCACTGTCCTATTTTGTTCGGATATTCACCTTTACCTGTGATTTTAAAGAGCATTTGATATTATTCGTTTACCAGAAAAAAAAATCGTACCTTTCCCAGAAAAAAAATGGGGGCGTTTTGTAGAGTCTACACAACACCCCCATTTTTTTCTGGGTCTCTTACCACCCCCCTTTTAGGCCTGCAGCGCCCACAAGGGGGCGTTATCGCCCACTTTGGGAAAGACTGGTTTACAGGATTAATTGCCGATTTTACGAAAGGCACATAGTTTTTATCTAAAAATAAATTATTATTTAGCGGTATTTTCTATACAAGGGTTTTCAACCCGCAATTTTTAATCTTCAGATGAAAGTTATTCGAATATTTAAAAAGGGTGTGGCATCATCGACGCGCAAGCACATGCAAAAATCAGCCCTTAGATAAATATATCAAAAATGGTTTTTTTTAATACTTTTTTTCAGTTGAACCGTTGCGCCTTGTTCATGTCTCCTGTATGCACTAAGTATTGATTAAATCTCCCTAACCTATAAACCTTCTCCATTTCATCGCGGGTATACAGAAATTGGGTAGATCGGAGAACCAAAAATGTATTCAATAACGCTACTAATATAGAAATATTACGTTTCGTACCAGGAAATGCGTTCGGAGAAACTTTTTGAAAAAGCCTAAGTAAAAAGTCATAATTCGAAGTTTGACTCTCGCTTATTTTCTCCTCCAATATTAGACCAATTTAAAAGACATTTCATAAACAGAATAAGAAGGATATAGGTATACTGTGTCCTATGTTTTCCTTTTTGATGATACATTATTTTCATAAGCACTAGAACCACTGACCTCTATTAAACATGACTGCATAATACAGGTCAGTGACTAGAACCCTCAAAAAATGCTCAAAATTGCCGCCGTCAACAGAGGCATAGTGTATAGATTTGACAAATATTAATGAAAAAATAAAACATAGGGACGCAACTTATATCACTGTCAGTGGTATATCCTTCTTATTCTGTTTATGAAATATCTTTTAAATTGGTCCAATATTGGAGGAGGAAATAGGCGAGAGCCAAACCTCGAATTATGACTTTTACTTAGGCCTTTTCAAAAAGTCCAGTCAATATCCGAGTAATTATAAGAGTAAAATAAAATAAAAAACTTGCAACCCAAAAACTTAATGTTTCTGCTCACTGTCAAACCGGGTGTAATGGCAGTCAATGATATGCTGGATATGCAAGCTGTAGAATTTTAGTTTTAATTTTTATTATTTTGCCTCCCCCACGTTTACTCATAACACATTTGAAATTGGCAGAATCATCGACATCGGCACCATTGCCATAGAGAAAAATACAATAGAATAGATATGCATGCTATCAGCAGCGAGCAAACACAATACCTCGATTTTTACAATGATGTGAAAAACATCTCCCTGCTTGGCCTAGTCTCCAGGTTTTCCCTAGGACCCCTTAGGGAATACCAGGTGACTAGGCCAGACGACTAAAACACGAAGAATATAATATGCGTGCACAATTAAAATTGCTTATCATTCTATGGAAATTAGAATACCAAGACTCAGATTTTACCTTTGAACATGAGAAGTTTGACCGGTGACAACCTACGCACTCCTATCTTGTGTGTGTGCGCGGAATCTTCGTAAGGGATCTGAGTGATGATGTCATTTATCCAAGGTAGGTAGTCGTGAATGTTCAGGAACCTGGTCGGTGCACCACAGCCGGGGCCTCGGACAGCGAATCCCAGCTAAATGTAGAACGTCATGAATTTAAGTATGTAAAAAGTATATATATTTTTTTGTTAGGCTATGTTGTGTCCCATTGCTAGGCAAAGGCCTCCAATATAAAGTATATTATATACAATAATTATTTGTGTTTGTATCTTAGGTCAATTGTGCCGAAGGCGAAGTACACACGACGACACATCACATAAAGAGATAAGGAAGGAACACGGGTGGGTTTTAGTTAGCAAGAGTCTGACACTCCCTTCCGCTCCACCCAGAGCGGAAGGAGTCATTTGATAATTTCCCACCCTGAAAAAAAACAAACTATTCACTTCCAGTTTTAGCTGACTTCGCATTGTAGGTATACGTTTTTCGTACAGTCAGAAGTCAGCTTATACTGGTTATGTTATTATCTGGATGTGCGTACATAAATATGTATTTTACAGCCCTTTCCAACATGAGAGAAGGCATATATGTATCTAAGGCAACGGCTGAGTTTTAGACTTGTTGTTTACTCTATCGTGCGTATTATGAAGTAAAGCTTAATCTCAACCAAACCATCCGTCTAGCTACACGAACTAACCAGTTTCCAGAACCCCCACGATTGTCTGGTGATCAGAGCGGTGCCGCTGTCCCAAACGCAGGGTATTTTCGCAGACTCCGATACAGCACACAGCGGGTTTACCGGGTTCATTTTGCTAAATGTTAACTGTGTTAGGAATAATAATATATTCAGAAATAATAAACAAAATACCTTTAAAAGCATGTACCTATGACGCAGATGAAAGATAAACATGTGACTACAAGGAAATTATGAATGTGGAGGAGTTTGCAACTCTCCTGTTTTTTTCTCACATATTAGAGGAGCAGAGTGAAGAAAAATGTATGGATTTTGTGACGGGTGATATAACTTGGAAGGAAGTTAACACTGAAATGACGGCTGATAAGTATGTGATATAATGGACAATGTAGGTGCTCTATGATCTATGGCAAAAGAAGAAGACAGCCTTCTGTGCCGGCTCCAACTTATTTAGGACTAGCTGCGCCCAACGGTGTCACCCGCTTAAGTGTCGATCCGTGGGAATATCGGAATAAAAAGTAGCCTATATGCTAATCCAGGGTGTCAGCTACCTCCATACAAAATTTTATCAAAATTGGTCTAGCCGTTTGAGCGTGAAGAAGTAACAAACATATAACACACATAGTACTTTATAATATTAGTGTGATAACGGCAGGCAGGACGATGATGGTAGACAATGGGTAACTTACATGGTTTTTATAGTAAAACTCTTCGCAAACTTGATTTTCCACATATCTCATTTTTAAAATCTCTTTTTCCATTGTGCCTTGCGCTGTAACAGAAACAGAATAATTAATACCGATACAAACTAAGTAGCTGTCGTTAGAGTTTATTCAGACGAGACGATCTGCAATTGAGCTGGTTATAATCATACTTTTTAGACTTCTGGCCACACTGAGGTGAATCCCGCGCGGGACGGGGTTACACCTACCCGTCATGAGTAGGAAGTCATGTGACTATTCGCGCTAATTTGATACGGGTATCAAATCTCCACCGCGAAATCATAGCAGCGAAACCGCAGTAAATCCGCCATGGCTTGTCCGTTGTATCACAGTATAAATAAAGACATACAGTACGTCGTCTTCATACAAACGGACGAAACGCGAGCTATACCTACGCGCCTCGACCACGGTATGCGCTCAGCATGCAGACAGTCGCGACTGTGCTGCAGTGACGAACGGACGGTGTGTTGTTTTTTTTAACAATAACCGCGCGATTTTTTCACTAAAAATAAGTTCAAGTACATATTTAATATGACGAGTAGGCTATATTGTGCTGTTTTTGGTTGCATGAATTCGTCAATAACGCATCCAGAGATAACTTTTTTAGATTACCTGGAAACTCTGAAAGGTAAGACTATAAAATAATTTTACTTACTTGTAGGTAGGTACATAATGTGTGTATTTTTAATGGATAAGTATTTCATTTTATCTCCCGAAAAAAAGATGACTGGATTAATAAATGAAGTGAATAGAGTAAAGGAAAGTGATAAACACGAGTGAGGTAGGTAGTTATAGGCGGTTCATGAATCATTAAACGGTAGGTACGCTGGTGTTAAAACCTCGGGGCATGTGTGTTTTGTTAGTTTGTATAATTCCAAGTAAAGACGTGGTTTTTATTATTAATAATAGTTGTTTATTGTACTGTGTGTATGAATAATAATAGAAAAAAATTGGTTGTCTGTAAAGTCGATTTACGGACGATAGTTTAACGTGACAACATAAATGTTTTATAAATTCGAAATTCTTGATGTACGCTGATGACCTGAAAGCGTTTCATGCGATACGTACTATGGACGACTGCCGGTCATTTCAGGAGGATCTAGACAGACTAACTGCGTACTGTATTGACAATAAGCTGCATCTTAGTATCCCCAAGTGTAACTACATACACTTTACTAAGAATAATTCCATCTTTAATTTCAATTACAACCTTAACTGTATCCCCCTAAATAATATATCTATAGTGAAAGATCTAGATGTTCTCTTTGATGGCAAACTGTCCTTAAACCAGCATATCGAAGCCATAGTCAATAGTGCTTTTAAAATGTACGGATTTGTAATGAGATCTTCAACAGAGTTTAAGCGTGCCTCAACCTATCTCTATCTGTATAAGACGCTCATTCGCTCCCAGCTAGAATATGCGGTCCCTATCTGGAACCCCTTCTACCAAAAGTACGTAGCTGAAATAGAAAGGGTCCAGCGCAAGTACCTCCGTGCTATGTACTACAGATGTTATGGGACCAAGACTCAACTGTCATACTACCGACTTCTTGATATGTACAAGCTAATCAGCTTGGAGAATCGACGCAAATACCTGGAGGCCAACGTGCTCTATGATATAGTTCACAATAATTTTGATGCCATTGATCTGACCAGTAATCTGTGTTATTCTGTCCCTCGAACGGTCCATGTGCGGCAGGTTCGTGCACGTACCCTGTTTGCACTAAATTCTTGTCGTACGAACTCCGGCTTACGTTGCCCTATTCATAGAATGTTGGAATCCTATAATTCTAATTTCATTGATATTGATATATTTGCATGTTCGAAAAATAATTTTAAATCTAATATTATAAAAATGTTATCTTAATTATAATCATGGTACTTATTAATTTATAATTTATTATTATTTATTTATTGCATAATTCAAGTAAATGAAATTGTTTCTAATCTGATTTGGTTTTGTAACTATAGCTAGCGTTATAATAACTTATTTATTTGTTTTAAAATATTTCTTGTTAATTTTGGTAATGCTCGCCTAGTGGCAACCTGTGATCTTTTAATATGTCCTATCTGCGGATAATATAGTGGACTGCAACATTGCTTCCTATACCTTTGTTAAACTTATGTAGTATAGTATATATTGTAGTTGTTTATTATCCCTCAATAAATAAAATAAAAAAAATAAAACATCATAAACATTAATGCAATGATTGCATACTTTTATGAATAAAATTTAATTATTTTTATTGAATTATTAATATTTTGTATGAATGAAGGAGAAGGAGGAAAGAAAGGAGGAAGGAGTGAAATGAAATCTACAATTTAATTGATAAATTTGCTTTTATTTGCACTCATTAATTTAAATATGTTTATTACTTCAATGAACAGATTATTTTAATTATAATTTTTATATTATACATGTTTGCTATTTAACTTCTTCCAATCTGTGTTATTCTTTTAAGGATAGGACGATGATAGGAAAGATTAAAAAAACATTAATATACAAATTTAAAATTTTATTTGTAGTTCTTGAACGTTTGATTTAACTATAATAATAATAATAATTTAACATAATTTGTTTAAAAATACACTTGAACAAGTTTTAAATTCATAGAAATAAACTGTAATCAGATTTATGTTAAATAAATGGTTAATTCGAAATGACGAATTATTTTATTATTTATGTACACACAGTAAAATACAATAACAAAACTAAATGGAAACACAAAGTAGGCAAATGTAATTAAAATGCTGGAGGCGGGCAGCCCTATCGCATGTTTACGTACCGCGCGGCTGTAGGCATTTAATTCAAGGTTACGGCCCAGATACAATACTGTATGTCTTTATACTGTGGTTGTATGTACGACAAGCGAAACAGAAGCGAAACTGCTTGATTCTCTCTTTCCCGCGTGATTTCACAGATCTGCTCGGAAAGTTCTCGCTCAGCACTCTATTTTGTTGCGGTGCCGCGTTTGTTTCGCACGTTTCCGTGGCAGAGTGGCATTCGACAAGCGAAACTTTATTTTTTTGTAAAAATGGATGTTGATTTTACGGAAAAACTTATCTAAGTAGACCTAAAGTGTATTACTAGGACGAAAGTGATGACATTTTGTTCCGATTGAAACAATTCAACAGACTCTCATGATGTTCCGCTACTCGAATCGCAACACAATTTAGTAATTTTTCTTAGCGGAATGGGGGAGTGCTAAGGTCCTGAACGACTCCACAAAATTTAGTTGACACGTAATCGGCGAGCGAATTGCGTCCGGCATCCTGCGCGGAATTCGCTTGAGTTTGGTAAAAGGTAAAAAAAAAAATTAAAAAACTGCTTACTGTCACTCATTTTAACTGCATATATTTTGTTTTCAAACGTCCCGGCCCCCTTGAGAGGCAAGCAAATTGGTAGTACTGGAGCTGCATACAGAAAATAATAATAATGATTATTATAATAATTGATAAATGCTTAACAATACAAGTAGGTACTTTCCTGGGGGCCTAAAAAGGCTTTGGCAGAATAATAAGAGGATAACATTATGAATCATAATGGACAGTGAACTGTTAAATTTGATAAAATTTGGCAGAGAGATAGATTGCATCTTGCATCCCGGGAAAGGACATAATTATGATAGTTTTTGAAGTCGGTTAAAAATACAGCCCTCCCTAATAAACGTTGTATAGCGTCTATACATAATTATAGTTACACAACGCTTTGTCTTCTTTTTTCGAAAGTCAAATGACTGACGTCTGAAAGAGACAAATCGGTGTGTAACTATTCATCTGATATAATACGTTTATTATATTTAATAAGGGGGTAAATGTGCAACCTATACGTAGTTATAACTTAGACCCCGTTCAAAATAAAAATATATCACCTTTCCATTCGTTCATTTGTGATTCACCCCATGCGATGAGGTCCAATAGAGCAATGGTGGCAAAAGTTAATTGATCATGATACTCCGGATGTAAGATATAATCCTTAACGTCTAACGCGTATTTCTTTGACCTGGTGCCCCAAAGTATCAACTTTGTGTTGTTCCTGGAAATAAACTAAAAATTGTAAAAAAAAAACTAGAGTAACCCTCAGATCTTACCCAGCGACATGAGAATAATAAAGAATGGAAGAGCGAGTAGATAAAGAAAGAAATAAACTTTTTCTACCTTCCATCTTACATTCCTTTTCTTCCTATCCTACCCAGGAAGATAATAGATTAAGATCGTGCAAGAAAAGTTAGAAAACAATTAGAATACTTATGTTTTATATGGGTAAGGTTTTTGGAATAAGACCGTAATATTTTTCATTATAAATTCGAAAGTAACTCTGCCTGTCTGTCTGACTGTACCTTTTCACGCCTAAACCACTGAACGGATTTCGCAAAAATTTGGCAGAGAGATAGATTGCATCCCGGGGAAGGACATAGGTTAGTTTTATCGACATACCACGCGGGCCGTAGCCGCGTGCCGAAGCTAGTAAATAAATAAAATAAAATAATATCAGACTAACAGCGCCCTGCGTTTTGACCCACATAAGTGGCGATCCCGTGGGAATATCGGAATAAAAAACTAACCTATGTCCTTCCCCGGGATGCAATCTATCTCTCTGCCAAATTTTATCGAAATCCGTTCAGTGGTTTAGGCGTGAAAAGGTAACATATACAGACAGATAGACAGACATACAGACAGAGTTACTTTCGAATTTATACTAGATTAGTATGGGAGTATGGATAGGCAACATCCTTATAGGTTAGTAAACAAAAAGATAACTTATAAGTACCTATAAGTAAACAAAAAGATAACTTATAAGTACCTATAAGTAAACTTATTGAGGGGCCCGTGGTTAAATAATAACAACCGCACAGGTCGATCAATCAGGTTAAGCTTTCCGCGGTTGGTCTGTGGATGGGTGACCATCTTTACATACCGAGACACCTCCGTGCCTCGGAAAGCACGTTAAACAGCTGTTGGTCCCGGCTGTCACTCTTGAATCTTTGACAGTCGTTACGGGTAGTCAGAAGCCCGAAAATCTGACAACCAGTCTTACCAAGGGGTATATATTACCCAGTTACTGGGTTGTGGAGGTCAGATAGGCAGTCGCTCCATGTAAAATAATGGTTGTTCGAAATGCATCTTCGAACAACATCACCAAATAAAGGAGGCTCGCATCTCCCAGTCTTGGAGTTGGAGCTTTCCCGCACTCTGCAGAGCAAAAAGGCAGATTTCTGTCTGACGATGGCGTGGAAGCCATCGACGTGTGCTTGTGCACACATACCTGATGCACTGCAGAAACGGGGCAGCCCCATCAACATCTTGAACCCGTTGTTATGTTAGAACCGTAATAAGGCCAACAATGCTGATAATATTTTTAATTCGTACGGTCTTCTCCCAGCAGCGCCGAACTTATCCCAATACATCTTTGTACACATCATAATTTTACTCACTTACTTTTGTAACAATGTTCAATATTTTTATTGCATAATAAAGATTGCGAGCATTTTAAATAGAAGTTTAAATAGAAGTTATTGAACATGACTTACACGAGCTGGTCTGCATTTATCTTGGCGATGTCTTCAGCTGCGGCTATAGCAAACGCAGGGTGAATGAGTACCGCCCCAGTAACAGCGTAGTGAGACTTGCCGGCTATGACTAAAAAAATTAAATGATGGACGCACGTTAGGTTAGGTTAGTATAGTAGTTTCATGTATTTCTAAGTGGTCACACACTTAGACACGAAAAGCCACGATCAAGCTATACATTTCCACTTTTAGCTGACCTCGCATTGTATAGGCTTTTCGTATAATGAGAAATCAGCTTATACTGGAAAAGTATAGCTTAATATCATGTCTTGCGTACATGGGTACCTACTATGTAGATAAGTACTTAGATTTACAAGCAGCAGTTGTACACACGTGTGTGTGTGGTATAGATGTATAGATGGTGCAAGATTCCAAAATCGATTAAGTCATTTTCAAGCTAGGGACTAATACGGCCTGGCTTATTGATACGAACTTCGGGTGTAGTCTCAAAGGGAAAACATCTCAAAATCTTGGTCAAATTCTAGTGCAATATTTACAAAAAACTAGTACCTACTTAGTACAAACAAATATTCCAATTTTAAGTTAAAACTAAAAACTACGAAATAAAAAAATAATTTAAAAAATAATTAAACCGACTTCAAAAAGAAATAAACTCAAAATTATGAAATAACTTTAATTTCGGAAGTCGGTGGCAAAAAACTAAAACTAAAATACAGATCCCAAGACACCGACTTCCGAAATTAAAGTTATTTCACAATTTTGAGTTAATTTCTTTTTGAAGTCGGTTTAATTTTCTTAAATTACTCTTTATATACTAACAGAAGGTGTGTTGCACAATGCCCAGCCAGGGGAACCGTCCTATGTTCGCCACGGAGCCTTCGGGCATCTCCTGTGTGGGATCAGATGAGCAGTGCAAGCGGTCCCACAGCACACACACGATGTTATGTACTAGAAATAAACAGATACAATCCTAAAATGGAGCGCATCAGCAAACGGAAAGAAAGAAGAAAAGACCCAGAAAGCGGTGGCGAGATGGCCTGGGCGCGTACTGCAAGAGCTTGTTCGAGGTGGCGCGGGAAAAGAGTCCCTGGAAGGACTTAGGAGAAGCCTTTGCCCAGCTGTGGGAACATATAGGAAACAAATCCTTTTTTGGGGCCAAATACCACTGTTATTGTAGTTACTTGAAGTCTCGGAGTATGGTGTTGAGAAAATCAGTTTTTCGGGTAGGTAATCAAAAACGTTCAAAATTTAGTCGCAATTAATCTCATCTCAGCGACAATCAATGTCAAAAACTTGCCATAAATGTAGGAAAATAGAGAATACAGATGGAAACTGAGATTAGAATGCGCTCGTTCAGGTATTTTGGGTTTTGAAGGAGATGATGGGGGCTTCGGTTGCTCGCTATGCTCAGCAGCTCACTCACTAGCCGCCCCAATCCTATTATTCATAGCATAATACGGGTGTGAAGACCACAGGAGCGTAATTTTGTGAGCTGTGATTGTGAGTCGAGTTTTTACCATGACAAGTACCAAGTACGCTGCATTCGGTTTCATATAAAAGTCCAGTTTGCGGCACACGATGAGACGACGATGCAAAATGAGTCCTTATTTTGTGGAATTTCATTTGAACGTAGGAAAATCAGCTACTGATTTTGCGCTACCGTAATTAGCCATGATAAATTCAACATCGCCCAACGTTGCCCAACTAGCCCCGACATCTCTAGCGACACATGCCATGGATCATTTGTCCCCTAGTGAGTACGAGGCTTTCATTTAGGACACAAATAAAAAAAGCAATTAACTATTTTGAAACAATAAGAAAACTTTCAAGAACTTACTATGAATTGTCAGCAACAATAATACTATGTGACGCCTAAAATCCGCCATGTTGCGTATCTTATTGCACCATGTGTTGACAGACACCGTCGAATCAATTATAAAACCGAACAGTACAGGCGCGAGAAAGCACCGACTAGATATTGATTCCAACTGTTTACGTTATCTTCATGTTTACGGTAGACCTGATCATTTTCCCACCGATTTGTGTATTGCTAGTCTTGATTGTCCTTTAATAATGCCTTGCTTACACGTACCGAGTAAGTGGCGGGCGAGATAGTGCTAGAGACACTGTCAGTCGACTGTCTTGCTATCGCTACTGTAGACTGAACTCGGTTTGTGTTATCAACGCAGGATCACTCGGCAGAGTGATCTGGGCCTACGCACTCGGTAGGAAATTTTAAAATATATTTATAAAAATGTGGAAAAGAAACTGGTGCGGCTTTTTGGCCGGATAACGCAGAGGTTTGAATCGATTCCCAGATTATTATCGCCCGTAGGACGTTCTCTGGATGGGAGTGATGATGGTCACGTCGGGGTCACAAATTTATAGATTACTGTACACTTATTCTCGTGTTTGTATTGTGAACAGCAGTATATTAAGAATGATTGTTTGCTACCCACGGTTATAATGTTCATACACAAGACGCATAAACATCCACGAAAGAAAGGCACATCAGTTCGACACTCGCATGGATAAACCACACACAAAAATAACACACACATAACAATCACAGATCACAAGTTTCATACTTCAGGGTGTGTTGTTGACACACACGCTCTGAAGGAAGAGAGAAAGTTAGAAAATAACCTAACCCTTCGGGGAAACAAGGCGTGATGTTAAGTCGTGTGTGTATAGCACACACTCACTCTCGTCACATTACAGACCTACTGTCCCAGCCTAGTGAGTTACTAGTGACATTCTGCTGTCTCGCTCCTGAAGTCGCCATGTGTGATCAAGGCGTTAGATGCTGCATCTTAGTCTAGTTAGAGTGAATAACATAATGTTACACTCTCCTTGCTTCCTTTGTGCCATACAGACTTGTTTATGTTTACCATTGTCTGCCTTGCCTGGCGGACAACGCCGAGGGGCTTAATGTATCAACAGAAAGATAATATTGCTTCGGTGTTGTGGGACCATTCTGTAGTACTGGCAGTATAGTTGGATTCTCAAGCCTGTCTAAGTTTTACAGGCAGTTAGTTCATAAAAAAGTTTGTTAATCCATGTCGTGATGACCCAGTGGTTGTACCAATTTTTCAATTTATATGATCGTTCTACTTATAGTTTATTTTGGACATTACTGACATCGTGGTCAGAAATCATGCATCGTGAGGAAACCTTGATTTATAGTTGATATAGGTCTGTAATCGCCAACGCGTGGTAATCAATGCTTGCTGTCGCGGTGTGCGGTCTCTGGCCATGTTGGCCCTGCAAACGTTATCAGACCGTCACACCACCTATATCTATATATAATTATATATACGTATATATTATATTAAAGTCGCTTTTCATGTCTGTGTGACCGAGTTGTTCTTTTACACAGCATCGGATCTTGATGTAGTTTTCACCATCATTTAGAGAATTTATTCCGGAAGGTTTATGTGTATAATGCATTAATATTAAACTTACTTAAATAATAAAGATACCTCGATTTTTTGTCAAGAAACCGTGCGTAGCAGGTGTGGGTCACTACTTAGCTTGTCAATAAAAAGTTATAATGTACACAGTTAGAACACATAAAACTAGAATTTCAAATCATAATCTGGCATTACCTACAGGAACAGAAAAAGGTCAACTAAAGGTCACTAACTTTTAGAGGCCTCTGTACTCAAAATAAAAATACATTAAAATAATATATTGTAAAATATGCACGGAATAATTAAGTGTCTACAACCAAATTTTAATTATTTTGATTCATACCTACAGTCCCTACAGAGCGTTCACTAATGAAGCAACTATGAAACTTATAGCATTGTTAAATTTGGTGGTGGTTGTTGTAGCTAGAGAATACACCGGTAAGAAGTTTGTCTTGTTTTTGTGCAGTTTAAGTGCCTAAGTAATAGCATCATCACCATCATCATCATCTTCATTGGCAGCCTTGTTCCACTCTCTATTCCTCCCCCCCCCTCCCCTAGTCCAGTCTAGTCCTCCTCCCTTTTGTGTCATGCTTCCCTGGTATGTGCGAGTCTCATCCAGGTCTTCCCTGCGATCTTCTGTAGGTCGTCGATCCACCTAGCTATTTATTGGTCTTGTCAATGCTCCAACCACAAATGGTGTAATTTGCTGACGATACTTCCTGAATTTTAAAACTTATAAACGTGCATCAAATCTTGACGACGTAAATAACGCCCTAATGCAGATCCGAAATTGGTTCACTGCTAATGATTTAGTATTAAATGGGAAAAAACAAAGTGCATAAGATTTTCTTTACCAAATACCAAAAGTGGTAATTGTGATTGTGAGATAGTATTGAATCAAGAGAAACTAAAATTCATCGATAAAATATGTTTTCCTGGGGATCACGCTCAACTCAAACCTTCAATGGGGTCCTCATTTAACATCCCTTGTAGGACGGCTAAGTTCAGCAGCATATAATATGCTGTGAGAAAAATCCGTCAATTTACTGATGTTATTACCGATTTTCAATTATTAATTATTATCAATTATTCTTTCTATTTTTTTCTTTACTGTATTTTACTATGGGTACGGGCTACAGAAATTGGGTCTATTTTATTCTGCAGAAAAGAGCATCTAACCTCCGCAGGAGTGACTCTATAAAGGAACTGTTTCTAGATATTATCATCATGACGGTACCTTGTCAATATACGATTATCTATGAAAACATCATGTACGTAAGGAAAAATGTACATATTTTTAGTAAAAGAGGTGAAAGACACAATTATGTCGCTAAAAATAGGGGCCAATGAGTTCGACCAGGTTTTAGGTTGACTAAAGTAGACTCATCTTTCATGGGGTACTGTTTAAAATGTTACAATAAAATACCTCCCCACAATCACATACTACAACTGAATGAAATGAAATTTAAATCTTGTTTAAAACACACACTATGCAGCCAGGCATATATAAATTGAGGGATTACATCGCTGATAAAAATGCTTGGCTCATCGTGAGGTTCTGCTCCACAAGAACGCACAAACAAACAAATTGATTAGCATTTGAAAATACTGGTGGAGCTACTGAATATTTTTAAAGACTATTTTGCATTATATAAATTCAATCTATTATTATTGTATATTAGCATAGCACATGTGTGAGTACTATGTACATACTTTATAGTATGTACATATGATATGACATATAGTATGTACACATGTATCTTTATAGATACCATTTACTGGGTACGTCTTTCATTGACTTGAATGTGCAAAATGGTTTAGCTGAATGGTGCTAATCCATGCGTCATGTCGTGAACGAGCGCCATCAGTAGAGACTGGTCATCTCTTTGCTGCCATGGCTTATTTTAATTTAATTTAATATTTTAATTGGTTTTTTTTTCTTTTCATTACGGACGTTTTTAACGTTCTGCATCGTTCTCAAAATATGCATAATTTTAACATGAATGATGTTGCCAAGTGTCCGTGGGGTTTCTTGCCCATTCTTATCCATAATTACCTACTACGCTTTGGAATGGGCAACTAGCTTCATCTTTCTGACTGACCGACCCCATGACAATTCGACAATTCAAAAGTGCCTGTAATTGGTTTATTTGAAATAAATGCTTTGCGTTTGAGTGAGCTGTACTCGTAGATAAATTTTCGCTTAGACGTATGACTATAGTGACAAGTCTCTATTCCAGATCAAGACAGAGCCAGTTTTCCAAAACTGTTTCATCTGGACGAATATGAGCGATGCCTCACGAGGGTCGATGGGGTCTACTGTCTCGGGATCTTCGAGCTCACCCCGGCAAAACAGCCACACCCTACTTACGAGCTGATGAAAGTAGGTACTAATATTTTTTCCGGACCGAAGCAGGCCAAGCAAAGGTCACATTTTAACACGGTTTACTATTGCGTGGCTCAGGTCTGCATAGGCAATTTTTTATCTCGGAGATGTTTTTTCGCGCTCTGGATTTTCAACTCTTGGTATTGAGCCGAGCATGGAACATAGAAAATTCCAGGCGCGTCAAGGAAACATACTGACGGATTTTTAACCCTCGGCGTTAAGCCGAGCGTTCAAAATCTAGTGGGCGAAAAAAAAAATCACCCGTACGTGGGCTAACTGTAATGTACTTTTTCCAGGCATACTCAGATGAATCGTACCGGCATTTCAACCGTACGCGCATACATCGCGGCTACTGCTTGAGCACACGCTGTGCAACCTTGGCCACATCGGACAACTCTTGGCCTGCCTTCAAAAGCAACGCTTCGCACTTGTTCGAACGCTGTGCTGACCACTACGCGCAACGGAGCGAACTCCGTGCCTCGCTTCACACTCTTCACTACTGCCGCACACACACTGATTCCATCACTATACAACCCTCAACGACAGCTGAACACATATTTAAGCTAGTTATTTATGCTTTGGTCGTAGCCAATATTGTGGGGACTATTTATGATAACTATGCTAAAGACACTCCTAATAGTAAGTCAAAGATTTCCTCTTCATTTCTCGGGTGTCAAGCAGTAGTACAGCCCAATTCAAACTTTATGGCGGCTCTGAAGTGCGCTACTCGCTGCGCAGTACCTCACCCCCCACCCCCGCTGACACATCAATTTGTTACTGTGCAGCGACTCGCCTCATCTGACCCGCCATAAAGTTTGAATCGGGCTGTAGAGGCAGTGCGGGCGGGTGCACTACTACATAATATGCGACGAACTGATAACTCCCATATCCTAAGCTCCACAAACATTAAAGCATTCATTTACTGTACAATACGGCCGGTGAATCATGGCTGGTCTGAACAGCCTATGTTCAGACCGAGCTTTCGCGCATATTCTCTCACTTACACTCGCCTCATTTGGTTCCTAAAAAATGTTACAGCGCCGCTTTCTGCGCAAAGTTCTGACCGGCCATGATTCATGGGCCGTATTGTAAAGTGCCTTCTTGTCTTTCAGAAAACAAGTTGCTATCTGCCTTCTCAATACCAGCCAACTGGCGCCGGCTGACATTTATTCCTAAAGGTGGTGACCCTCGACAGACAGCCCTGGACCCTATGGAAGGTGTCAGGTATTTAAAAATTGTCTTCATTTTAATTTCCAAATCTTGCCTTGAACGCCTCTTGAAATGGGGAGAAACTACTTATGAACAACTACAGTGCAGCACTGATGGATCGCTATGCGCGTACAGCTAAGTCTCGCTCGCTGACGAGGACGTGGTCGAGCTCGTTGGTCGACTGAAGCGCTATGTCAGTATGTACCTAATGCGGCTTGTAATGGGGGGGATTACAAGAGGTAATCAAGGGAAGAATCAGTGCTAAGGACGTGTACCTTACTATCTTATACCTTCAATCATAATTATACAAAGTATCATGATTATTTAAAAAGTTTTGGGTTTTGGATTTGTGAACAGCGCTAGAACCCCTTCGAAAACATTAATTGATATTCGATTCGGCATGAAAACATATCGAATTGTTGTGAACAGCTATGCAGATTTTCAGCTTAAATATAGATATTTCTTCATTTCAGGGTCATGGCACTGGGCTTCACAACTTATGCTCACGCCAGCGTGTTCCAATTCATGTTCTACACGATAAATCCAGAATATTTAGAACAGGTATATATTATAACTTTATAGATGCATCCTCTTATCCACTGGCTACCTGGCTAATTTGACACATTTATAGTCATACGTACAGGGTCAAATAAAATTAGCTAGCGAAACTCTGCAGACGTCATGGGTATCTAAACACGATAAAATAAAATATAAGTAAACTTAAGAGTGAAAAAAAAAACTTTTTTACAAAAAAAAAACTGACTCCCAAAAAAGATACTGTGAAGAGAAAAATAACTTTAATTTCGTAAGTCAGTGGCAAGCAACTAAAATGCGAACTCAACGACACCAACTTCCGAAATTAAAGTTATTTTTCACTTCCTTGGTAGCGCGGCGTCTTATTTGGAAGCCGGTAGTTTTTTTTGTAAATAAAAATGTTTTTTTGTTTTATCGTGTTTAGACATCGATACTGCGGTGCTATTCTGTAAAAATCTCACCGTAAAAACTTAGGTGAAGTGAGCGTGAAGTGAGCTGTCAATAGTGTCAATTTCTAGCAAAAACAAACTCACTTCACCTAAGTTTTCTCGGTGAGATTTTTACAGAATCGACCGGCTGTTGTGAAGTATACACGAAAAAACTGATTTTTAACTGATCATTCAGGTTTTTTTTTACTGTGTTAGATTACACTAACTTTGGTCGATGACCCCACAAAAGTCATCAAATTAACTTCTTTTTGATTTTATCCAGTTTAGATATCGATACTCACCTCGTTTGCGGAGTTTCAATAGCTTGTATTAAGGCTCGTACACACAGGCGCGACGCGACACGCGACACAAAGGCACCGCAAGTCGCGCAACGAGCGGTGCCTTTGTGTCGCGCGCGATTCGCGTCGCGCGTCGCGCCTGTTTGCAGGAGCCTTTATGCTTCGAGCCTACAGACAGCCGAAAACCTTGTGGAGGCCGCAGGAATCCGCTGGGTCCAAGAAGCACAGAACCGGTCGGTGCTGGGAGAGGCTTATGTCCAGCAGTGGACAACTTTGGGCTGAAATGATGATGGGCCTTGATCTCACCCTCGGCCAGTCTCCATTCTCATCCAGTCTTTCATCTGTTATGAGCCAATCTACTAGTTTCAGACTTACCTTAAGAGTTCTCATTGTTCATCCCGCCATCTGCTTTTCGTCTAGCTGTGTCAATGTTTTGTAGGTATTAAGGGGGAAGCGCTAAGGTAGCCCGCGAAATTCAAATTTTCTTACGTTTTTTGCAATTTGCTGGTCAGCATTAAGTTGTACGTTGATTAATATATGAATCGCGGCCGTAAGAAATATGTGTTTACAGAATTATAATCATTAAAGTCATCAACACAACTCTCTAAGACCACGTAAGTCCAAAGAATGATGATTTCATGAAACAGTTATTCTTTCCGCGAGGCTCCTTTCATGCAGACATGAGGTTCTGTAGACACGTCACGTCTGTAGACACATCACGTCACGTCAACCTCATGTCTGCATGAAAGGAGCCTCCCCGAGCAACGTGTCACACGTCGCTCGGGGAGGCTCCTTTCATGCATAGATTGCTATCGACACGCTAAGTAATTTTTTGAGACCGTCAAGTCAAAACCAACTGCTAGGTATCGTTTTCATGACAACCATCACTGTGGCCGTTATGTAAAAAAAGCAGAAAATACGTTTATTTGCGGTAAACAACCGCCACCGCACCGTTACCGTTCTTCTAGGAAACCGAAACTCTTTTAACGAATAATCTTCATCCATGCAGATGACTCAAAGAATAGACGGAATTTTTATGGCGAACGGAACATCGCTTATCCAGTGCTTCGTGATGATGACCTGCTTCCTTACCGGCTACAACCTCCTCATATACTCTCAAAAACAGGAGCTCGGCCTGCATATGCTGCCGCTATGTATCATTAAACGAGTTGTAAGGTGCGTATATAGTATATAATTATATAGTCTTTGACCTCTTTGGCGAAAGCGCCAGGGTAGCCCGAGAAATTCTTATTTTCTTACGTTTTTTGCAATTTGCTGGTCAGTATTAAGTCGTACGTTGAATAAAATATGATTGGCGACCGTAACAAATATGTATTTACAGAATTAGTCATCAACACAACTCTCTAAGACCAAGCACAGAATGATAGCTTGACATTTTGGGATTATACTAACCTAACAAGTTGTATTACTGATTTTAATGATTATGATATTGTAAATACATATTTTTTACGGTCGCGAATCATATTTTAATCAACGTTCAACTTAATACTAACCAGCAAATTGCAAAAAACTTAATAAAATTTGAATTTCGCGGACTACCTTAGCGCTTCCCCCTTATAGACCCAAAAAGCAAGCAGGCAGAGCCCCCCAGGAAGACACGTAGAATTCCGCAAACGAAGGAATTTCTCGGAATATCCTGCGTATTTGTCTGAAAAACATAATAAAGTGTAGGTGCCACGAGGCGGGATGCAACCCGAGCCGAAGCCAAGGCGAAGGCGTAACCGTAATGGAGCAGAGAATGTAATGACAAATGCTCACGCTTGTCAAACGATGTTATAAATACTTAAAACAAATTTGTGAGGAAAAATTACACAAAGGGGAGACACTTCTAAATGGAGCCTGGCATACTACCGACATAATGTCGCGCCATTTTGATCTTCAATCCCCTTTATGGTTATGGGGCTTACATAACCTAAAGCGCGGTCACTGTCGGACTGGTCGGACTGCATAGAGAAGCGCGATGACACAACGCTGGTAATTTATTGCAAAATATGAAGCAATTATATAATTACAATAAAACTATTGTTTGGACTAAAAAATTAAAACACTAGTATTTTAGTATGTTGCTTGTAAAATAACACAGGTCAACAATTTTTTTTTCAAGAAACCAGACTATACTTTTCCGAAGGATTTTGACGCGCTGAATTCAAATCTGGCCTCAAAATTGCTCTATCACGTCAGGGTTTCGAGATATCCTAACCTAAAAGTGCAAAAAATACCGTTTTTGCTCATTTTTGAGGTTATGTAGCACGGCCGATCCTATTTTCTTTCTAAAATTATTAATAGCATCTTGTAAACAGGGGCAGTAATAAGAAGCACAGTTAGCCGGTTTTAGCAGGGTTTTATTAGCAAAGGATGCATACGTAGTCTTACTAAACAGAAAAACACAATGGCGTCTTCTCAACAGTGGGTGGACATAGACTAAAAACACAAATCATAGACACGCTTATTATCTATGTAGAGAGTGTTGCAATCTAAAACTAACTATAACATTGTATCTCAACACCCTCCCTCAATGTTAAACATCTAAGAATTTTTCTTTCACATAAAACACTCAAGCACTAAGACCTAATATGCTTCTGAACTTTTGAAATTTGACTCTACCTAAAGGCTTTGTTAAGGCATCAGCTGGTTGTTCACTAGAACCAATATGCTTCAAAACTATTTTCTTAGCAAATACCTTTTCTCTTACAAACAATACTTTAACATCTATATGTTTTAGCTTATGATGAAATTGAGGGTTCTTACACAAACTTATAACTGGCATATTGTCCTCAAAGAGTACAACAACAGCTTCAATACCAGAAAGACTACAATACAAGTTACTAAGCCAACAAGCTTCACTTGCTGCCATACTTAAAGCTACAAATTCTGATTCAGTTGATGACAAAGAAACAGTGAGCTGTTTCTTCGATACCCATGAGACGCTACATCCATCCAAGATTTTAAATAAGTAGCCCCCTGTAGACCTCCTGTCTACTTTGTCACCAGCCCAATCTGAGTCGACATAACCAACAATGACATCAGAACAATTCTTATTTCTAGTAAATACCAAACTTAAGTTTAGAGTACCCTTAATATAACGTAAAACACGTTTCAAAGCATTCCACAAATCCAAGCTAGCACAAGATTGGTATCTACTGAGGATATTTAATGCTACACAAATATCTGGTCTCGAACATAACATAGCATACATTAAAGATCCTATCAATCTTCTACATCTATTCTCAATAGCATCATTTTCAGATTTATCTCTCTTCAGAACACTGTGATTAAAATTTTCCTCCATGGGAGTAGAAACAGAATTACTTTCAAACATACCAAAATCTCTTAAAATCTTCTCTAAATATGCACTCTGACAAATAGATATAATTCCCTCCCTTAAGTTTTGCACAATACACATTCCCAAATAGTTTCTTATCAGACCTAAGTTCTTCATTTTAAAACTCTTACTCAATAAAAGGTTTAGCTTGTTTATTTCACCCTCACAAGTAGAAGCTAATAACAAATCGTCAATGTACAGAAGCAAATATGTTTTACAATTATTTTCTATCTTTGTATATAAACAATACTCAAAATTACTTCTCACAAATCCTAAACCAGTAATAACATTGTGAAACTTAGCGTTCCAATTTTTGGGCGAATCCTTCAGGCCATATAATGACTTATAAAGTTTACAAACTTTTCCATTCTCACAATCACTATACCCAATAGGCAATTTAATGTAACAGTCACCGACTATATCTCCATACAAGAAAGCACTACACACATCAAGTTGATGTATAGGAATATTAATGTTATTACAAAAAGCCAGGAAAACACGCAATGAGGTCAGCCTAGCCACAGGGCTATATATCTCAGAATAGGTTTTTTGCTGAAACCCCTTTGCTACCAGTCGAGCTTTGAAAGACATAACTCTACCTTTTTCATCCCTTTTTCGTTTAAATACCCACTTTGTATCTATCAAACTACAATCATTTGGTTTGTCCACAAGATCCCAGGTGTTATTCTCTTCTAAGGCTTGCATCTCTTTTTCTATGGCATTCTTCCAATGCTCTGCATCAACACTAGACATCGCATCAGAGTAGGTACTAGGGTCATCATCAACCCCTGTTGTCAACAAACCTAACTCATAGTCCTCTAAGTATTTAGGTTGTCGGCAGCGCCTTCTGGATCTTAAACTATGTGGCAACTCTTCTTCATTGGTCGCATTCTCCAATGCATCATCTGCATCCTCAAAATGATCCTCTTCTGGGCTAATCACTTGGTCTTCAACAGTCTCTCTATTTTCTCCCAGTTGTTGTTCTTCACCAACATCTCTGTCTCTTCCGAGTTCTTGGACTTCACCAACCTCTCTGTCTTCTCCGGATGAACTACAATTTCCCTCACCAATCTCAATTCTTGATTCTTTTCGCTGTCCTCCTTCTAAAGCTGGAATCCTGTCTGTACTTTTCTCATCACAGCATAATATGCTATCTTCTTTACTAGGAACGTCACCTTTTTCCTTTTCAGGCACTACTTGCGGTAAGAAGACAACATCTCGATGTACCTCAATTTTCCTCGAGGATGATATGAATATTCTGTACCCTTTCACATCAACGTCATAACCTACAAAGATACCCATCTTATTCTTGGGATCTAGTTTCAACCTCTTCTCTTTAGGTACAAGGACAGATACACGAGACCCAAACACTTTTAAATCTAACAGAGGTGAATCTCTTCTATAAAA
The DNA here is from genome assembly GCA_963855955.1 of Luperina nickerlii. NCBI lineage: Eukaryota > Metazoa > Arthropoda > Insecta > Lepidoptera > Noctuidae > Luperina > Luperina nickerlii. The sequence goes on from OY979682.1 coordinate 8,215,450, forward strand.
GGCTTCAAAAGGAGTTTTACCTCTCACAGGACTTGGACCGGTTCTATTAAGTACATAAGCAGCCGTGTTTATAGCCTCTGCCCAAAAAACTTTAGACATACCTGTGATCATGGATCGAGCAGCTTCTACTAAGGTACGCATTTCTCTCTCAGCTCTTCCATTCTGCTGAGGTGTATACACAGTGCTTCTCTGATGGGTTATCCCATTCTCACTCAAAAATGTACGTAATTCGGCATTCATAAACTCTAGTCCATTGTCACTCCTTAGGATCTTCATCCTTACACCAGTTTCTCTTTCAAATTTCACTATGAAATTCTTAATAAAGCCTTTAACCTCATCTTTATGTTTCATAAAAAACACCTTGCGAAAACCTGAATGGTCATCCTTCAGAAGTAAAAAATACCTCGCTCCTCCGAGTGACGGTGTCTCCATAGGCCCGCACACATCTGCATGAACTAGTTCAAGGGGCTCATTAGCTCTCGACAAGCTAGAAGGGAAGGGTAGTCGATGCTGCTTTCCCGCCAAGCACTCCTCACAAGCATCATAGTCGTCCACGAATTCAACACAATTACGCTTCAAATACTCCCTAATATGCGCAATATCCTGATGACATAACCTACGATGCCATACAGTTAACGACTCAACCCTCTTTGATAAATTTACTAGTCCAAAGTTTGTCATAACACCAAAATTCTCAAAAAGTTTTACATGTTTACAACTACAAAAAGAATTACCATCACAAATGTCACTATCGCATTCCGATACTAAAAATGTAGCCATAGATTGCATTTTATTTTTATCTCTTAAAGTGACCATAGACATCTCAGATTGTGTTCCAGTGCACGAAAACAGCATATGATACATTTTGTTTACTCGTTTTGACAATGCACATATATAACCTTTACTGTTTACAAACTTACAATAATTCTTATCAGAAACTAAATGAAAACCTTTATCCAAGACAGTTCCTACTGAGAAAAGATTAAATTTCAACTCAGGCACATAAAGTACTTCACTTAACACTGTTTTTATGAACTTTGACCCATTCCACGCGAACAGTTCCACACTACCACGCCCAATAACATCCAGAAGCTTGCCGTCTCCCACAGCAACCTTTATCGAGCCTCTCAGGTGGTTCAGGTTGCTGAATAACTCCTTATTGCAACACATGTGCTCACTGGCACCCGTGTCCATGTACCAGTTTTCTATGCCAACATCTTGACATGAACTACTCCTGCACATAAAAGCATTCTCCTCTAGAGCTGGAACTTTCTTCTTTTCCTTGTCCTTTAAAGATCTGCAATCTGCTCTTAAGTGGCCCCTCTTTTTACAATAATTGCAATTTCTTGTCTCCTTTTTCTTTTTCTCCTTACAGTCTTTTGCAAAGTGGCCCTCTTTCCCACAAGCGTAGCATTTACCCTGTTTGCTTACACTGGCCAAAGCTGTCTCCTGTAGTTGAAGGGACTGGTCACTTCTCTCTTCTTCGATGAGTAATCGCGAAGTCAACTCCATCAATGTCTGCTTCTCGATAGGGACGGACTCCCAGGCTGAGCGGAAGTGCTTGAACCTCTCAGGCAACGACATCAGCACTTTTGTTACAATCATTTTCTCAGAAAGCGGCTCACCTGCTTGTTTCAATTTGTTGCTTATTTCCTCCAATCTTGACATCACTGTAGTCACAGAATCATGGCCAAATTCCAAAGAAAAGAACTTCTGCTGCAGTAGGTGTATGCTGACAGCAGATTCCCTTTCGTACACCGACTTTAGTTTGGTCCACATACCGGCAGATGTAGTGCATGATAGTAAATGTGTGAGCGGTCCTGAATCCATCCGCGTCACTATCAATTCCTGAGCTTTTGCGTCGCTCTCCAGCCATGTCTTAACCTCACTTTGTTTCTCCGTCGGTGGTTTTTCGTTTTCGCCAGAAACTATTTGAAACAAGCCTCGGCCCCTAAATATCACCTCCATCTGGAATCTCCATACCGCCCAGTTGTCCCCTCCAGACAATTTCAACGAATTATGTGTGGATTGCTCCATGACGCCTCGATGCACCTCGATGCACGTGCCGGCCTCAAGACTTCGTACCGGGACGCATCCAACTCAATTTGCTCACTCCCAAAATAAACCACTGCCACGACCTGGAAACTGACTAAGTGCTCTGGGCCCATAACCTGTAAACAGGGGCAGTAATAAGAAGCACAGTTAGCCGGTTTTAGCAGGGTTTTATTAGCAAAGGATGCATACGTAGTCTTACTAAACAGAAAAACACAATGGCGTCTTCTCAACAGTGGGTGGACATAGACTAAAAACACAAATCATAGACACGCTTATTATCTATGTAGAGAGTGTTGCAATCTAAAACTAACTATAACATTGTATCTCAACACATCTCAAAGGACTAGTTTTTCTCTTTAAAATGACGTTGAGTTTACTCAAATACCTTTTTTTTTCGCTGAGAAATGCATTTTGAAATTTTCCAATAGAAAATGTATGTGTATGAATTCTCAAACGTAGAACAATACACGTACGAAAATTTCAAAATGCGATATCTCAGCGAAACAAAAAGATATTAGAGTAAACTCAACGTCATTTTAAAGAGGAAGACTAGTGCTTTGAGATGCTATTAATAATTTTTGAAAGAAAATAGGATCGGCCGTGCTACATAACCTCAAAAATGAGCAAAAACGGTATTTTTTGCACTTTTAGGTTAGGATATCTCGAAATCCTGACGTGATAGAGCAATTTTGAGGCCAGATTCGAATTCAGCGCGTCAAAATCCTTCGGGAAAGTATAGTCTGGTTTCTTGGAAAGCGTGTTCGTCAAATTTTGTCGAACAGTGTAATCTGACAAAAAATCAGAATGATTGTATGTATATTAGTAATTTAGTATGGTTTTTATTGTAAAAAGAAAGTTTTTAATCTTCATGTTTTATTTCTATCGTATCAAATTAGTTGTAGGTATTGTTTTCAACACTCTATCTACCTAGCTTAAATCCTGAAGAAGCTCATATATTTTTCTGATATTGTGTACTGTAGTCGATCATTGTATACTTTTATTGTTTCTAAAACTTGCGTTTTTTGTATTTAGGTCCTGTAAGCCCCTTAAGCATGTTTTTTGACGCGGCCATTGTCGACGGAAGAAGCAACTGCACTCTGCAGCGGTCGACAACGTGCCGCTCGTGTATTTCAGCACCGTACTCAAATACATGTGCGGCACGCTGACGTCAACGACGGTCGACGGTCGGCGGTTCCATCGACGCGTGTCAACGGCTGCAGTTGCCTCTGCCGTAGACGCGTGCCGCACGTGTTTTTATATGAGCACTAAGTCAATCGATTCAATTTTTTAAAAGAAAAAAAAAACGTGTTTTTAACTTTACTCCTAGGATAACTCCGGTGCACCTTCTGATCGTGAGCTACGGAGCGACCTGGTGGATGAACTCCCGGGATGGCCCTCTTGTCCCCACCACGATAGGCCTGGAGAGCGAAGCCTGTAAGACGAAATTCTGGTCTCATTTTTTCTTCGTAAACAACATTGTGGACGCCAATCATTACTGCGTGGCTCCGACTTGGTAAGAATTAATTTAATTTATTATTATAAATTAATTTTTTGTTGGGTCCTGTTGGCATCCTTTGTTTACGCACCCAGTGCCGCATTAAGACTACTTGATGCCCTAAGCAATCTAGGCTTGTTGGCCCTCCTATGCACTAGTCACCTCGTATTTTTTCAAAACAACGACGAGCGATTTGTAAAGATTGGCGCACATCTCTAGCTAGAGTGACTTTTGGGTCTTGTAATATCTTGCTGATAAACAGCCTTGCCTTTCATGTGCTAGCAAATACTGTTTCGGTGCTGTTTCTGCCTTATGGTGCCCCCGAGACTTGATGTCCTAAGCAATTGCTTAATTTGCTTATGGGCTAATCCGGCACTGTACGCACCCAAAGGATGCCCACAGGACCATATTACTAAACTTACTCCGTCTATCTGTCGTAAGAGGTGAGAGCCACTTAATAATAGCCGGTCGATTCTGTAAAAATCTCACCGTGAAAACTTAGGTGAAGTGAGTTTGTTTTTGCTAGGAATTGACACTATTGACAGCTCACTCCACGCTCACTTCACCTAAGTTTTCACGGTGAGATTTTTACAGAATAGCACCGCAGAATACAATTTACTATTCGAAGACCTACATTTATATCTTAGTAAATTATAAAAAGATGGTAAACTAACCGTAAAAGTTTTCGTGTACGGAACTAAAGGCACCCCGTGCGTAAGCCCGATCACCACCACACCCGACCACAACCATTCTTGCAGTATCAATAGAAAAATAAATTTACTCATTTGAAACTTTAAAATCTTTAAAATTTAAGTAATAAATTGTTTCTATTTACAATCTATCTATCTATCAATCTATTTATTTATTATATATATATATATATATATATAAAACATCATTTAATACAACATATTTTATGAATGATTTAGTAGAGGTATACAAGGTGTTATGCACCGAGATTCACGGTGGACCTTGTATTGTAATATGTATACCTAAGCGCTGGGTGCTCTCCGCCCTCTATCTCGAAAAGGGTTGAGCGTACAGAAAAAAAGTTAAAACAAAAGTTGTGGCAAATTTTCGTATCTTTAATTTTTATTATAGGTCTTGAGGTCATTGGAGCCATAGAAACAAAGATAATGGCGAAAAACCGATTTTCGTGACCTTTGACCTCCAATGACTTACGACGCAGACACGAGATACTACGAGACTTTTGAGACAACTCTCAGAATGCCAAAATGAAGCTGTAAACGAGTTTCCAGCTTATTTTCTCGAATTCCGAGGTGAAACCCTAAAGTGACTGGACTAAAAACGATTTGCGCTTGGCTTGTTAAATTATAAAATAATGGATAACTATAACTAAGTAATCATCCATTTATATTATATATTAATAAATATATTAATATAATAAAGAATCAACACAATTACACAACACAATTTAACCACAAACAAAGGATGACCCCCGTTAAAGGATCCTTCGATTCAAAAATATGACTAAGAACTTTAGTCGTAATAAAACCGTTTTCTAGTTTTTCGCCGAGCTTATATAGTAGCGCTCGTAACGAAACCATAGCGACTTCTAATTCGACGCCAACACCATCTATCGAGCTAGGTGGTACACTTTTGCCATGAAATTTTTCATCTTTTATTTGTTTGTCACGTCGACGTTTCCGTTGCACTTTAATTATTGTTAAATAATAATTTATTTATTTCAGTATCATTCTGATTTTACCATAGTCACTTGTCCCGTTATTGTAATCATCGGAACCTATACGGAAATAGTGGAAGTCAAAGATCCAACCTTTTTGACGTTTTTTTTAAGTTTTCGTAAAAAAAATGTCAAAAAATGTTGGATCTTTGAAGCACAATGTTTTGCGTGTGCACTACCGTAAATAGCGGATTTTCACATCAGAAAATAAAAATCGTTTCCCAGCAATTTATTTTTGCAAAGATTTTTAGTGTATTTGTTTGACTGGAGCCATGGAGGGGTATTCCGCGAATGAAATGTCTATCGATATTATTTATTACGAATCCTTCATGCTCTTCTCTATGTTTCATCGTTGATGCATTTCGAGGCATAAAATTATAATATTTTTATTAATATTTAATTATTTTTTTCGAGGATCGCTTTTGGTGCGTTTCAAGGAATACCCCTAATTAAGTAAAGGCTCGTACAAACAGGCGCGACGCGACACGCGACACAAAGGTACCGCTCGTTGCGCGACTTGCGGTGCCTTTGTGTCGCGTGTCGCGTCGCGCCTCGCGCCTGTTTGTACGAGCCTTAATACTTAAAATGGACTAGAACGATCACACTCAGAACACTGTCAAACTCGCACAGAATAAGTTAATCATCCTATAATTTTCCCACTGCTGGGACACAGGCCTCCTGTCTTCAAAAGGGAGTGGGCTGCGTAATCTACCATGCGAGCCCAGTGCGCGGCTGCCCCATTTCAAAACATGTAAAAATAAAATTATATTAAGGACTTAAAATGAAATTTTACAGGAGAGCGCATAAACGTAATATTGGTCAGCCTATAGAAGGTATTTTTTGAATTGGTTAAAGTGACTTACTAGGTTTTAAAATGGTTACTAGGGGGAGTGAAAAGTGGACTTACTAGGTATCGATGCTTAAATATATCTCCTTTTATGTAAGTTTAAAACGCTGGTGTTTTTATATTTGGTAGAGACCTTCTAGGTTAGCAAGATTATGCAACAAAACGATTTTTGTAAAAAGTGTCCCTTACTAGGTTTTGAAATAGGACAGCTGTGCGGGTAGGTACATGCTTCATGCCTTCGAATTTTTGGCTCTAGGTAGATGACCTAATCAAAACCTCAGTTAATCAAAAGTGTTTTAGTACATTATTTCATGAATCTCAGGTTCCTCCCCGTGAACATGCACATGTATATCCTGGCATGTACCTTCACCCTTCTGCTCTGGCGTCGGCGTCGTCTGGCTGTCAGCATCTATGCAGTTCTGTTCATCGCTTCATGTCTGCTGACTGCCGTCGTTGTGTATATCAATGATTATAAAGCAATGCTGAAAATCACTTCGCCTGAGTGAGTATTCGGAGTAATAACATAACCTGCGGGGTAATTCCGTAACACCAGGGGCGGAACTTGAATTTGTAGGGCCCTAGGCTAATACTGCTTAGGGGCCCTACCTATTTACTCAGCCAATTGCCATTTTATTATAATCGGATTTTTTTAAATTCTAGATAATTTTTATTATTGACAATATCGTCTATTGTTTTCAGTTCGGTTGGGGGCCCTTTGTATCCACGGGGCCCTGGGCTGCAGCCCAAAAAGCCTTTAAGTAGATCCGCCCCTGCGTAAACACTATCAGTACAATGGGTTTCATTTTGACAGTTCAACAACATTCATTGCGTTTCATACGTAGTTGAGCTGACACATTTTTCGAAATTTAGAAGCAATGGATTAGCAATATCCTTCAAAATGATTCAGATTTAGATGATGATTGTGTGTTATGAAATTAGGGTGCTGCTTTCCCCCGCAGGGATCGGCAAAGGTGTACAATGCGTGCCACGAAAGATGAGACTTGACACACCACGTGGTTTGACATGCGCAATACACGATTTTAGGTATCTTTAGCGGTATGAGGTCTGAGTGCGGGACGGGACCGGACGTCATAGGGGCGGCGGAAAGAGCGGGGGAGGCGGGGTCAAGTCTCATCTTTCGTGGCACGCATTGTACAGTTATTGCTACTCACATAGTATACTCACTATTAGTAGTAGTACCCAAATTTCGGATATCATGATCAGCACTGCGACCACTAGATGAGACAGTATTTTTTTTTCATTGTTGCCTCTCAAGTTAACCTAGGAAGTTGTCGGCCGGTTAACCGGTCTTGTCTGTGGATGCATCAATAAACTAAGGCCTCAAGCCAAGACTAAAACACTTAATAGAATAAGCGACTACACGCTAATGGCACCCCCTGTGGGGTACGGATCTCGGCTTATAAGGCAGTCAAGTCATAGATATTATATTATTATGCATTTGCAGTAAGCGGTCTAATGCTCAAGCGTCTCAAACGATGGGGATTACAGGACCTAAACGCAAAAAACGCAAGTTTTAAAAGCATTAAAAGTACCTATATATGATCGACTACAGTCAACAAAATCAGAAAAATATATGATATTCTTCAGGATATATGCTAGGTAGATATAGTGTGTTGAAAACATAATAAGTAGAACTAATTTGATACGTTAGAAAAAAACATGAAGATACCTCTAAACTAAAACCTTTATTTTTACAATAAAAACCATACTATACAACCATTCTGATTTTTTGTCAAATTATTCTACAATCAACATACTAAAGCAATTTAAATTTTTAGTACAAACAATAGATTTTTTGTAAATAGATAATGCTTCATATTTTGCAATAAATTACCAGCGTTGTGTCATCGCGCTTCTCTTTCTTTTCTATGCAGTCCGACAGTGACTGCGCTTTAGGTCATGTAGCCCCATAAAGGGGATTGAAGATCAAAATGGCGCGACATTATGTCTGTGGCATGCCAGGCTTCATTTAGAAGTGTCTCCCCTTTGTGTATTTTTTCCTCACAAGTTTGTTTTATTTATAACGTCGTTTGACAAGCGTGAGCATTTGTCATTACATTCTCTGCTCCATTACGGTTACGCCTTCGCCTTGGCTTCGGCTCGGGTTGCAACCCGCCTCGTGGCACCTACACTTTATTATGTTTTTCAGACAAATACGCAGGATATTCCGAGAAATTCCTTCATTTGCGGAATTCTACGTGTCTTCTTGGGGGGCTCTGCCTGCTTGCTTTTTGGGTCTGATACTGGCTCATATACAATTTGAGCTGGACGAGAGGAAAATCAAGCTTTCCCAGTATAAAGTAAGTGAACCTAACTGTTACTTGGTGAAAGCGTATGTGATTGGGTCGAGTGATCCCGTGGCTCACGTGGCTCGTCGTGATTTATATGGTGTACCTATTACATAATAAAGAGTATTCTATTCTATTCTCCATTTCGAGTAGGTCCAGTTGACCAAAGACTAAATACCTCTAATAACCCAACAGTGACAACGTTATAGATGTCGTTCAGTCATAGGTACTGATGTGTTTGTTCCCTTTCCTGAATCCATACCATCCACACCTACATTACATTTACTTATTATTTTTACTTACCTATCACTTATAATAATTATAATATTATAAATTCGAAAGCAAGTCGGTGTCGTTGGTTCTGTATTTTCGTTTTTTGACACCGACTTTCAAAATTAAAGTTATTTTTCAAATTGTAGTGTTTTTTTTTGAAGTCGGTTGTTTTTTTTGTAAAAAAAAAAAATTTACTTTTTAATTGTATTTTATTTTTTATTTATTAAAACTTTATGCACATAATGTACAAAGGCGGACTTAATGCCTTGGGCATTTTCTACCAGTCTACCTTAGGGTGATGCAGAGACAAAACAGTAGGTGCAACAGAACAGAAAATTTTGAAGAATAAAATATAATAATAAATACTTATATACATACATACAACAAATTATACAAAGTGAGGAAAGATAAAAAAAAACATAGATGGAGAAAACCAACAAATTAATAATTAATTGTACCTACCTAACCCAAACACATGACACTACTTGCTATGGTAATATCAGTGACAGGAAGCTATTGAACACGTCTGCCTACCCCTTGAAAGGGTAGACATGATGTTATGTTTTGTGATTGCGTAAACAATGCATACATAATAATATGCTATAGCAGTAATCGCGGTTGAATTGCTGGCATTTATTGAAGAGTTCCGTTGTCTTTCTCCGAAACTCATCATCCGATGTTTACGAAATTTAAATGGGACCACTTCGGAATAAACCTCTTTCGAACAAAAAAAAATTTGCAAATTCGTCGATATATGTAGGTATATGAGAGAGTTATGCCCGAACATACATAAAGAAAAAAAAATATGTAAATATCCGAATTGAGAACCTACTCCTTTTTTGCCTAGCCTTTCCCATCTATGTTGGGGTCGGCTTCCAGTCTAACCGGATGCAGCAGAATACCAGTATTTTACACGGAGTGACTGCCTATCTGACCTCCACAAACCAGTACTTACCTACTGGGTAATACGATAACCCTTGGTAAGACTGGTTGTTTGATTTTCGAGCTTCTGACTACCCGTATATAACGACTGTCAAATATCCACGAATGATAGCCAGGACCAACGGCTTAACGTGCTTTCCAAGGCACTGAGGGGTCTCGGTATGTAAATATGGTCACCCATCCCCTGATCGATCGACCTGTGCGGCTCTTATTAGGTATTACTATTTAGCCACGGGTCCTCTAACTACTACAAACAAATTATAAAAATCAAACACCTTTTATATTGAGGACTCGTGGTATCCCTAAACTGACCATTTATATTTTAACTCAAAACGGGATATGGGTTTATAAACGACATCGACAGTTAGCAGGTTACATGAAAATAAACACGACTTTTTAATTTTTTTTATTTAGAAAAAGTGTAACTTAAATATAATTAGTGTTTTCCACTTCACTATACCTACTATAAATCAGATTAATTATAATTATTTTCATTCTAAAAAAATAGGCATTCAGCGTGAAAATTGAAAATAAATAGTCAAAGGTTTCATTACAATTAGAAATCTTTTAAATTAGAAATCTTTTAAATAAATTCGAACAAATTGTCAAAAATAAAAATCAATAATCGGTTCACCATTCATATTAAATTTCCTCTGACATAATATGTTTTTTAAACGGGACTATTTAGCGTCCCGAATCTTTGTTTGGGGACAGGTGACTGAGACAAAGGAAAGTCCCGTTCAAAACGGGACGTATGGTCAGTTTAGGTATCCCACAAATGAGGGGGCGTCTCAAAAGTCAAAACAAAATCTTTCTCTGGCTGTAGCACTTTACGCGGGAGTGGTGTTTGGCTGCGCGAGTGCGCAAGCGTCTCTTCATGCTCGTGGTCATCCGTGTCCGACTCATAGTGGTCCGACTCCATCGCTGACCGCTCGCCACAGACCGCTCGCTAACTGACCGGTGATTGACGAAATGCAATTACACGTTCACTCAAAAGTCATGATTGATGGTTGCATGATGCAAGAATCAAAATATTCAGATTTTCGTCAATCACTATCATGCAACCATCAGTCACTGTATTAGACGGTCACTCACAATCCTTGATTGTGGTAAAACTAACAGCAAAACCTACCGTGTAATGGGCGACTTAGGTATTGTTTATTTTAGTTTCTATTAACATTTAATGATTCATGAAAATAAAACATACACAATAAAGGGCACACGGGGTCATCTCACTACGTCAATTCGATAAGCAAAGGGATATCTAATTTATTTAGATATCGTTGCAAACGTAGTGTAGTGCTAGCTTAGCTTACCTTGACTTTTGGGTCAATGTCATTGAGGGACCTGAGATATTAATATGTATTATATCCATACTAATACACTAATTATTAATATTACTAATAATAATTAAGCATTATTACGCAATTGTTTGTTGTCCTAAAGAAATAAAAATAAAATAATATTATAAATTCGAAAGTAACTCTGTCTGTCTGTCAGTGATTTAGGCGTGAAAAGGTAACAACCTTTCACGCCTAAATCACTGAACGGATTTCTATAAAATTTGGCAGAGAGGTAGATTGCATCCAGGGGAAGGACATAGTATAGTTTTCATCCCGATATTCCCACGGCAACGATACTTATGCGGGTGAAACCGCAGGGCGCTGCTAGTTTAAATATATAACTCCTTGATCAATTATTTATTTTCTGTAAGTAGGTTTGTACAAACACTTTTTTCACGACAATCATATTAACTAGATGAGGTCAGCGTTTCCTATCTGTCTATTCTGAGAAGAAAGGCCGAAAAACAAACACAGAGGTCACAGTCTCTTTTAAAGTCCAAACAAAATCTTGGCCAGATCATGTGAAGACCATGTAGATTGGTGTCTGAAATGGTCTTTTGAGGAAAGAGTCACACAGCTTGAGCGGACCTGTTTTAGACAGTGCACGCATTTGTCAAAAATCGTGCAGCTCAACTCAGAACTTGAGGAGCTCAACTATTCGACGAACAATACCAAAGTATACGGCCTACACAAATCGCACCCTTAATAATATGAAGGCACAATTCAAAAAAGTAGTTTTTTGAATTGTGCCCTTATATTATTAAGGGTGCGAAATGTCCTTTACATTTGAGTAGGTCGCGTAAATTACTCAAACTGCCAGATCACGATTAAAACTAACTAAGAAAGAACAGAAAAAAGAAATGACCCACATAGTCCTCACATTCACAATAATTAAATTTAAAAAAATACTTTACAAAGTAAATATTCAAGTCATTGTATAAATAAAATTCAAAAATGTCAATGTGTAGATATCTATATAAAAATCCGGACATAATCTTTGAAGACCACATGCTTATCATTTAAGCAATCGACAATAACATTAGGTACCTATTTCACTAGCTCTGTCCCACTCCTGAATGCATGCATAGCATGCATAGCATAGCCTGCAGTGTGACCAGATTCAGTATTTTAATACTTTTTCAGTATATTTCATCGATTTTTCCGAACATCAGTATATTTTCAGGTATATTACTGGCAGTCAGTATTTTTGGGTATATTTTGGTTGAAGTTATGGCAACATCGTAGTGAGTGATCGACTTTGCGACAATGTTTGCGGAATTTCCCGGAATTCGAACATTGGGGACTTACACTTATACATGTTATCTATGAGCAAGTAAGTGATTTGTTACAATCTTTCAGCACTGGCTCACCCATCTCATCTGAACAATTTTGGGTGGAAGTTGGGAAAATTTCCAACAGTGATGGCATGTTAAAATACAAAAATATAACTAGTTTTAGTAAATCTCTTCTATGTATACCGGTGTCGAATGCTGCATGCGAGCGCATATTTTCACAGATAAATTTAATAAAAATGGACCAAAGAAACAGATTTATAAACAAAAATGTGTCAGCTATTTTAAAAACAAAGAAAGGCGTTAAGGATGAAGGAGGTTGTGTAAATTTTAATCCTTCGAAAAGGATGTTAAAATATAACTCTAACATTTATTGTGAGTATGAATAAATAAAACGTATTAATAAAATCAGTATTTTTATTGGTATGTCTCTCCTATGTAAGTCGGTATATTTCAGTATTTTTTTGAGGTGCCTCGGTATTTTCGTAAAATTTAATCTGGTCACACTGATAGCCTGTGGGGAATCATAATTCTCCAAAGTTAGGTTATAGGTATAGCAAGGATTAGGCAGACGTAGGTAGGACCTACAAGTAACCTAAATTTCGCCAGTTTTTTTTTTTGTATTAGATTTATTCGCTTTTTTGTTTTGGTGATTTTGCATCATTTATTTGATTCCATATACTATATGACAATATCTGCTATTTGATACAGATATATATTATCGTAAAATTTTGTCATTATTATATCATGTATTATAATATATAATTTTTTTTTTTTTTTAAATATACATTTTGTATTTGCTATGTGCCGTTGAAATGTTTCAATTCGCTTAAAATTTTAGTGATGTATTTAGTGAACGCGACATTTCGCCAGTTACGTGTAGGTCTCATGTACCTAATAGGATGAAGTGTCGTTAGCAGTGGACTGTGGGGATGTTGCTAGGTTTCTGAGGGCAGGAGGACTTCAATATTTGGTGAAGTAAATTAAGTATATTTAGTACAGACACGTCCATTTATTGCACAGTTCGTGGTTGGAAGAGAGCTAAATACAGTGCTCCACAGATAATATAAACGTCAAAATTTACATTAAAAATATTGATGTTGGTGCTGCCAACATAGGGGGCGAGCAGATTGTCGTAATGCGGGCACAAATCCAATATCCGGGCATCAACTGAGAACTTAATAACAGAAAACCTAACACCCCACTGCAACCCATCGGTGACTCGGTTGTTGATCGCTAAGTACTCAACTTACTTTTATTTTATTTGTTGCAGTGTTTCGTCTACCTCCATTACACATGCTTCCCTATAATATTCTTGTGGGCACTGACAGGCATGTTTGCGCGCGGACAGCACTCTGCTCTCTTCAATGCAGCTTACACTGCGCTAGACAGACCGTTCTACTGCATTCTTATGGGCCTAGCTCTATTAGGACTCTTTCATGTCAATGGTAAGGATACAAGTAGGTACTTACGATAATAGGTACAGAGGAATTTGTCTGCCCTACAACGTAAATAACGCAATGAATGTTGCTGAACTGTCAAAATGAAACCCATTGCTACTGATAGTGTGTTACGAAATTACCCCTCGGGATTAGGGACAACTGTCAAATCGTGTCGTTATTTATTCTTAGGTTGGCCCGAACTAACCTTATGTCCGTAAGTGATACGGAGTTGGAAAGGCCCGTATCTTCAGCTGAAAAAGTAGACCCTGGCCTCAGATGCAGACACGAAACTTAGCGTGAACTTACACTTCTGTGCTTTCGTTTCGCCCCTGTATCTGAGCCCAAGTGTCGAGTCAAGCCGTATTGTGTGTGCACCTGAATTCTATTCTGATTCTTGCAGCAGCGGCTTCCAAAAGTCACTACAACCAAAAAATAGAAAGGGATTAAGTAGGTACCTATGCCAATTCAGATCTGTGGTCTGGCGGCAAAAATCGACCGCTGACCATCTGCGTTGACAAAGTTTAGGACCAATCTGGCCTCAACTTCATTTGATTGGTCCTAATAAGATTGTAAACAGATCAGTATCAAGAGTTCAAGCCGGTAAATACGTGTTGGATACGTTGACCATGCAGATTAGGCTAACCTTCCATCTACACCATAATCCAACTGCCTAAATTCATGACCCTATTAAGCCCGTATTTTTATTTTCAGGTCCACTAAGAAGATTCTACTGCTGGACGGGGTGGCGCAGCTTGGGCCGCCTGTCTTTGACAGTAATGATGCTGCATTGGTGCATCAATATGACAATCGGGTCCAGGCCAATGGCTTACGGCACCTCTATACTTGACATCGTTAGTTTTTTTGGTCATATAAAGTACTCGTAACACCATTTACTTTCCGAACTTATTTACAGGAGGTATTAGCTTGCCTATTCTGTTGTTGAAGCACCCGGACTCTCAGTCTGGCTTCATTAACCAGCTGGTCTGGATTTTGTAAAAATAAAATCCTGACACCTCTACCTTACCCTTCGAGGAAAACAGGTGTAATGTTATGTGTCTATCTAAAACCCTGTACCCGTTTTCCCGATCCAGAGATCGAATGTCGTTCTTGAGCACTGACTTCTATCATACAAGAATACAGGTCAGTGTTCTTGAGCCACTGACCTCTATCATACAAGTACCTACGCGTGTCTCGAGCCAATAAACTTAACTTTAATGAAAGAGGACGAGGCGCTAAAAAGTATAAATATCAAATAATTCTGTAATATTGTTTCAGTTCGTGGACTGGAGCGCAACTAATTTGATAACCTACGCTGTCGCCGTACCAATCACGATTCTGGTAGAATTTCCAATGCAGAAGTTCTTAGAAGCATTATTTTTTTAATGGATTATTAATAGGTAATAATGTAAACACAATAAAAATCAGAGAACAAAAGAGTTATTTAATTATCTTTTATTTTTTTATAATATGGTGAATGACCGAGGGCCGAGTGGGCGAGAGACACATAAGGGGGAAGCGCTATGGTTGTATTGATGATTTTAATGATTATAATTTTGTAAAATAAATACATACTTGTTACGCTCGCGAATCATATTTTGTTTACCATATAACCTGGCACAGACCTGCATATACCAAAAATTGCAAGAAATTTAGAATTTCGCGGGCTACCTAGCGCAGCTCCAAGAACAATTTCTACGTACAAGCGTTGGTTCAAATATTAAATTATTATATTATATTATTCCACTTATCTTAAAGTTATTAAGTTATTGGTGTGGACTTTGCGTACAATTTTAATGAATATATAACTATGAATCATGGCACATCAAAAATTTGCATGCTGAATTTAGTAGGCGGAATATGAAGTACTATGAATTGTATTATGACATCTGTAAGCACCATATTTCATGCAAATAAACGATTATTATTATTATTATTATTATTACACGTAGAGGCATATAATATGTTCAAAAAATTGCGCGTACGCATATAATGTAACTGAGACTCAAAAGACTAGATTCCCGTTATGACATTTAGCAGTGCATGTTGAAAGCCAAATTAAAAAAGTATAAGCAGCCATTTTGATTTCTCCTGTCTCTTGACAGGCCGGTGTGCGGAGATTATTCCGATTTTATTACTGCACACCACGTTTTTGTGGCTGAATTTATGTTTATGAAGTGAAAAGTGTAGTGTTCATCATGGCGCGATACGGTCAGAGACCGGAGAATGCCCTCAAACGGGCCAATGGTTAGTACCGAATTTCTATGATAATGTTACCACGTTGCATCTGAGAATGACCTTACGTTATTCGCCCCATCACCAGGAATAAACACACATTGAGCTAAAAATAACCCCTAATAATGCTTATGATGTTAGATGCAAAAATATTAGTTCAAATTGATGTTGTCCTCAATGTTTCAAAAATATAACCAAAAGGCAAAGCCGCTTAATTCATGCACTTTTGCGTAACAGCATCTCAAGTTAACCTGAACATCTTCTAATTATTGCATTGAACTATTACGCTAAGATATCTTTCTCTACATAATATTAATTATTGCCTAAATTATGGAATAATAAAAATATCAAATAGTACATCACAGATTACCTAGCGTTTTTCCTTATCTTTCAAATAATTATTATCAGCCATTTATGTTCAACTGCAGGGCAAAGGCCTCCCTTCCCTCCTTCCACTTATCCCTATGCAGTGCTGTTAAACGCCAATCCTTGTGGGAAGAGTTGAGCAAGTAATAGCCAAAATTCCAGATGCTACAAAAGATTGCTTTTTGTGGTGTGAGAAACACCATATGTAACTCTCAAACGTTCTATTTTTATTTGTTATGGTGTACAAAAAGATTAGTCTAATAATATCCTACTGTTTTAAAAGTCACTGATGGACAATATTTCTCTAAAAGAATTCACCATATAAAAGTATATGGCAAAGAATTCACCAAATAAAAAAAAAAACTAAAATAATTAACTAACATAAACAACCAACATTAATTGTTTACCCTTCCCTTTCAACAGAGTTTATGGACTTGGACAAGCCAGCGAGAGCTTTAGATACTCTGCAAGAAGTGTTCCGCAATAAGAAATGGGCGTACAACTGGTCCGAGTCTGTACTGGAGCCGATCATGTTCAAATACTTGGAACTATGTGTGGACTTACGCAAGTCACACATTGCCAAAGAAGGCCTGTTTCAGTACAGGAATATGTTCCAGTCTGTCAATGTTGGATCGTTGGAGCAGGTTATAAGGTAAGGCAAGAATATTGAAAACATAATTTGTAGCAATCAAAATAAAAAGAGAACTGAGTAGGGTTGGAATTTGGAACAAACATGTGTATATTCAAGTGTCAGCCTCAGCTCACACTAAACCAATCTCTGCTGATGTAAGTCGTTTTAAGTTAGACAACTCTGTAAACAATAACATAAAAACACTGGCACTCCGGTAGTGCCGACAGAAGTGAAAACTTGAACAATTACGAGTGTATTTTGTGAATCGTCTTATAAACAAAACACGCGTGTTAAGGTGTGTTCCTTATTTTATAGGGTTTTTTGCAAATCAGGTATGATGACCAAAGTGACTGGTTTATTCTTCTCGTGAAAGGAATTTATTCAGATTTACAACGCCATCTCGTCGTTGTTGGATGAACTACGTAGTTAGTACGCGAGGCCCTCGTAGTTCTTCCCGATGTGCATAGATGGCGCTGTCCTCAACAACGCGCGTCTTAAGTTTTACGTCTGACGTTAGTACGCGAGGCCCTCGTAGTTCTTCCCGATGTGCATAGATGGCGCTGTCCTCAACAACGCGCGTCTTACGTTTTACGTCTGACGTTTTACGTCTTACGAATTTTCGATCAGGGTCACGTGACCTGACGCGAATTTAGAAGTTTTTACCCATTCCAAAAAAGTACACAGCGCCGCTAAAGAAGTTTTCACTTCAAAAAAATAAAGTCAGAAATAACACTGAAAACGAAGTAACAGCGTGTGCAGGCGATGCGATGGGGGCCGAAATTTTACGCGAACGAAGTCGCAGGCAGACTTAGAATGAAACTAATTATTTTGTTACTGGTTAGTATTTTGTTTGTTATCTTGTGTATCACTTTAACTTTTTTGGAACACAGATTATTAAATTCCTAGCTTATGAAATATAAACCACAATTTGTGAAAAGTACTTGAATCGTTCAAATGGGTGATTGACATAGGAAACATGTTCTTATATATGAAGTAACTTTGTTGTTACCTTGAGTTTTAGTTCAAAGATCATATACAATGTCAATCACACTTGCACAAAGAACATAAATAATTCTTCCATAATACAAGGATAGATTACTCAAAGAGACTTACAGATATTATGATAGGCAAAAGTTAATTAATATTGTTATAATGGGAGCTCCAAGTGACAGAAAGTGATATAGATACAACACAGTGTAAGGTAGCGTCCTAACCAAAAGCGACGCGCTCTTTTATATGAAAACCAGCTTCTGACAGCGACTTTGGTCCGCGTGAAATTTTTTATTCCCCCGACCCACCCCGTCGCAACGCATCGCCTGCTCGCGCTATTACTTCGTTTTCGCTTAGCGTCTTTCTGAATTCTTTTCCTCGGCTCCTAAGGGTCGTAGCGTGATGATAAAATAGCCTATAACCTTCCTCAAGAATTGGGCTATCAAGTCCAAAAAGAATTTTCAAATCCGACTCGTTCCGGAGATTAGCGCGTTCAAACAAACAAACTCTTCAGCTTTATTACTAGTTATTGTGTATATTAGATGACAATAATGTTAATAATGTAGTATTGCAATCAACCAAGTCGCGTTTGTACAGACGCCAGCACATAAAGCTACTACAATCTGTCAAATTTCTTAGACAGATTTTCAACTTTATCGCTGAAGCATAAGGTTCAAAGTTGATTGGGAAAATTTGACAGTTTCGGGTAGCTTGATGTGCTGGCGTCTGCACGTCAAAAACGATCGCATATTCGCGCGAGGTTAAGACCCGGGCAAGTCTGATTTCACCCTTATGGTGAGACTTTGTCTGTCAGTCTATCCTTCTGCTTATTTCAGCAACTACTAATGCTATAAAGCAATTTGGAATAGATTTGAAAAATGCACGACCTTTATTGCAAAGATTTTAGGTCTCTAGCTTACTTCATGATAATCATTAATCAGTAACATCATTCAATTTTCTCAGAGGCTACTTACGCATGGCCGAAGAACGAACCGAAGCGGCTCGTGCACAATCCACAGCGGCGGTCATTGAAACAGATGACCTGGACAACCTTGCCACTCCTGAGAGCATACTGCTTAGTGCTGTGTCTGGAGAAGACGCGCAGGATCGGTCTGATAGGACTATACTTACACCATGGGTAAGGATATCCAATTCCAATTTTATAGTAGTAGCTCCATCATTTTATCGATGATTCTGCGAATGTCAAGGTTTAAGGAAACAGTGTATTCGCTGAGGTTGACCAGCTATACTGCCTCTAGTACGGTCCTATATTATATTGCAGTTTGTGAGTACGGTTTCATTACAACTGGATCTATTTCAATAGCCTGTAAGGACAACACAATAGATTTATTAGTATCAATTGTTAATAACCAAAAAACACAAATTAATTTTATTATGGGATGAACAGAATGAACCACTGTTATGAGTTGCTATGTTATAGCTTGATGTTATTGGGTAAGGACTTAAAAAGGTTATTTGAATAGTTAGGTCAATCTCAATCAATCAATGGCCCTTTTATGCTGAAACTCCTTGTGTGCAAGTTTAATTGCTGTTATTTTCTTTCCTGAGTTTTTTTTTATATCTCAGAGTTCAGTGTGCCTTTTGGCAAAGGCCTCCTCTAATAATTTCCATTGCTTTCTGTCTTTTGCAACTCTGCTCCAGTTTGGACCTTCTGTGAGATTGAGATTTGAAGAGATTGAGATGAGATTGAGATGAGAGATGATGATGATGATGATTGAGATTTTTTTTTTTTTGATTTGAGATTTTTTGATTTTTTTATGTAATTGAGATAAATTAAAAAGTATATTACTACTAGCTGCGCCCAGCGGTTTCACCCGCGTAAATGTCGATCCCGTGGGAATATCGGGATAAAAAGTAGCCTATATGTTAATCCAGCGTGTCAGCTACCTCCATACAAAATTTTATCAAAGTTTGTTCAGCTGTTTGAGCGCGAAGAAGTAACAAACATATAAACACACGCACACTCACAAAGTTTCGCTTTTATAATTTATTTATTTATTTATATATACTTTATTGTACACCAGAAAATACATAACAAAAAATACAATTATGAATACAAAACATACAATGGGCGGCCTTATCGCTTTCTGCGATCTCTTCCAGGCAACCTTAGTGTGATTAATATTAGTGTGATTTTCTATCTGAAAAGACCATTTACCCCGCGTGTGTGGTCATATGAAATAATATGTATGATGAATAACCGCGACTTGATTGTTCGCGCGAGTACTTCATATTTATACAAAAATAAAAAATAGAAACATCCGAATTGAGAACCTCCTCATTTTTAGAAGTTGGTTAAAAAGAGCGTGACAGTCGCTTTCGGCCTGACACAGTTAGTTTTAGTAGATTATTTTTCCTTCAAATATAGCATTTCTACAAACATTTCAACACTTCCAACCCAAACGATGGTAGATAATGCATTATGACACTTCATTTTGCCCTACGCCTACGGTATGGTCAACCGACTATGAACCACCACTCAAAGTGCTACAAAATAATTCTCTTTCAAAGTCAAACTGTCGCTATGGACATCATTTGGAACTACCGCCTAAATGAATATAGATTTATTTATTTTAATTTTCAATACATTACATACACCTTTAGATAACATTACCCCATTTTTCTAGGTGAAATTCCTGTGGGAGTCGTACTGCCAATGCTTGGAGCTCCTTCGTACGAACGCGCACGTCGAGACTTTGTACCACGACATAGCGCGCATGGCCTTCCAGTTCTGTCTCAAGTACTCCCGAAAGACGGAGTTCAGAAAGCTATGTGACAAGCTCAGGAAACATCTTGAAGATATTTGCAAGCCTACGGTAAGTTTTACTGCCTGATTTATTATTTCTTTGAATAAATAGTCGTCTTTACCATGCCTTGAGTGTCGTGTTCTTTATGCGAGAATCAAGGCAACACGAAAAAAAACTGAATTTTATGTGTATTTGTAACAGGTGCAAACTGGGAATGTGAGCATCAGCAAGCCGGAGACACAGCAACTCAACCTGGAGACCAGACTGTTCCAGCTGGACAGTGCTATCCAGATGGAATTGTGGCAGGTTCGTACATCTTATCTTTGATCTACAGGTTAAATAAAGGTCACTAAGGGAAAAAGTACCATCGTGCCTGTTTCTGCCACCAAGCAATGTTGTTGTGACCAGCTGAAGTCTTGCGCATAATAGTTCGTGACCTGGAGCGCTCAGTTTAGTTTGCAGCTCCTTAACGAACTAGGTCGTTCTTTTAGTTCGTCAGCTACTGTCTCGGACCAGAGAAAGACAGATTGCTCGCTCGCTTTGCTATTGTGCTCCTGTATGCGTTCCACTTGGTCAGTACCGAGCAACTAAACGAACGATGAGTCGCACACTACTGGCGGGCCGCACCGCGCTTTTTTGTATGATAATGCGTTGCACCCTGATGCGACTGTAGTATGCGTTTAGCAAACAGGTTTTGCACAAATGTTAAACTCTTTTTTTTTGTGATCATTATATTACAAAATTTTCTTTAAACAGGAAGCCTACAAAGCGATTGAAGACATCCACAATCTGATGAACATGTCGAAGAAAACGCCTGTAGCCAAGACCATGGCCAATTACTACGGTAAGCTGGCACTGGTGTTCTGGAAGGCCGGGCACTGCCTGTTCCATGCCGCTGCTCTGCTGAAACTGTTCCAACTGTCCAGGGAGATGAAGAAGAATATTACTCAGGAGGAGTTACAGAAGTAAGTATAATGCAAAAATTTATAAATGTTATGTAGCACATACTTTCGTTAAGCATTATTTCTGTCGCTGTATACAATAGTTTAGAATTTTGACACTAAAATACAACATTCTATTGACCTGGCTGCAGCAAATAGGCACAGTTCAACTGAAAAGCATGAAAATGCATGCATTCTCAAACCAGCGTCAGTCCACAGACTGTTATGAGACACATGAAAATCACAGTTTGATATTTCGATCTTGTGGTCTCAAACGCGACTGCTGATCTGTCCTAGGTTCGATTCTCAAGTCCGGCAGAGTGTTATGGGGTTTTTCCATTGGATACTCAATATTATACAGCATTTATTTACTAAACAAGTATACCTCCGAATTAAATCCCACGACTATCTTTGTCATAGTCAGTCGTGGTAGGCCTCGGAGGTACATGATAGGTTCGACTTGACGCGACAGAGTGCGTCAACATGTGCACTCTGTGTTAATTTATGTCGGCACAAACTTCTACTAGATAATCTAATATCGCTCGAAAAGTTCTAATGAAGATTAAAAACTTTGCTAAATGTCGTTGCATGTTTGACTACTTGTATTTGAAATATCTTTACTCCTTTAAAGCTGTGTGTTCACTAGCTAACTATTGTTGCGCGTCTATATTTATTGACGTGTAAAAGTGTTTGTGCAAGCCTACTTACAGAAATAAAATCGTTTATCATTATACGCGCTACTTTTTTCTACGCACGAAAATGATCCAATCTTGTTAAAGGCACATAAAATGTTGCACAACTTTTGTTTACCATAAATACGAACTGTGTTCTCAACACGTGTTGCTGACAACTTAGGACGCTGGAATGCAAGGTTGTCAGTGAAACGTTTCGCGCTTCGCCGAAGCTAGCCCAAACTTGTACAAAAGCATCCCTAACACTGTCTCTCCCTCGCTCTCCAGAATGGCATGTCGCGTACTCGTAGCCGTATTATCAGTGCCACTGCCGTCACTTCACCCGGAGTTTGACCGCTTTGTGGAGACGGACAAGAGTCCGGTTGAGAAGGCCCAGAGGCTGGCTGTACTGCTTGGTCTCGCTCAGCCACCGACCAGGGCTAGCTTGTTGAAAGGTATGCTACATTATAAGTCTCCCTATATTTGGTTTGCTAACATCCGGTTTCTGGTACGAGAATTAACATAAGAAAGCAGCAAGTTAATAAAAAGCTCGTAAAAATTAGCTAACAAATTATTTGCATGTCAACTGCTGTGATTGGTTGATAGAATCAATAACAGCCAATCAGATCATTTGAAATGAGTTTAATTTTGAAACGTCGTTGATTTTAGGTCTTACTGACACACAAAGGAACCTAAAATTTATTGCCAGCCTGGGAATGAAAATACTATTTTTATCCCAAGTTGCTTGATGTACTTAACATTGTTTTGATTTTAGCCTTGAAATTCCCAACTTCAAATTCATATAGTCATCTTTAGTTTTAAAAATTACCTTTACATGCCTCCGAAATAAATCCCACGACTATCTATGTCATAGTCAGTTGTGGTAGGCCTCGGAGGTACATGATATGTTCGGCTTGACGCGACAGAGTGAGTCAACATGTACACTGTGTTAATTTAAGACGGCACAAACATACAAAATTGACTTGTAAGGAAAGCAGTAAAATAATAATAACTAATCTCTATAATATAATCAGTAAAATGTATAGACTCATTGCCTGTTTTTTTTTCTTTTAATACTTTCATCATCGCTGCTCTTAAAACGGCGAAGGAAAACATCGTGAGAGAACTGGCAAGTCCTAAGACCAAAATTCGAAGACATGTGACATCTACCATCACCAAGTGGAAATATAATAGACTGTTTGTGCTAATGAATGTTCTTTGTTCTCCAGACGTGGTCCGCCTAAACGTGGTGGCTCTAGCAACGCCCCAACTGCAGCAACTTTACTCCTGGTTGGAGGTCGAGTTCGACCCGCTCACTCTGTGCAACAATGTCAAGAGCGTCGTCAAGTCGCTGGAGGAAGAGCCTAGTAAGTATCGTTTTTTTATAGATAACAAATCAATCATATTATTATGAACTGAGCGACCACGTTTCAGTGCCATAAGTCATCATTGGCAACACGCACTGGTCAAAGACTTTCGTCTTGAGACACTGTGGCAGTGGGCAGGGCACATTGCTCGCAGAACAGATGGCCGATGGGGCCGGAAGGTTCTGGAGTGGCGAACGAGTACCGGAAGACGTAGCGTTGGAAGGCCTCCCCACAAGATGGTCCGACGACCTTGTGAAGGCCGCAGGAACCCGTTGGATGCGAGAAGCACAGAACCGGTCGAAGTGGAGGTGCTTGGGGGAGGCCTATGTCCAGCAGTGGACGTCTTTCGACTGAAATGATGATGATTATGAACTGGCGAAATGTTGGTGTACTATTAGGTACATACACATCTGTCTAACCCTCTGGGAAAGCAGTTTGATTAAAGGTCCCATCGTTTTTGTTCGAAAGTTGGCGAATTAAATGTGACTATCGACCAAAAGTAATTGATTTAAGCATCGTCTAAATCATAATAGGTTGACGCACTCAAGAAAGACAGACAAGGCTAGGCCCCATAATATATTTTAATAATATTGTTTTTTTTGGCAAAGTAGAGTTTTCCAATGCCTCCGAAATAAATCCCGCGACTAACTGTCATAGTCAGTCGTGGTAGGCTTCGTAGTTACATGATATGTTCGAATTGACGCGACAGTGTGCGCCAACAGAGTGCACTCTGTGTTAATTTAAGACGACACAAACATACAAAATTAACTTTTAAGGAAAGCAGTGTAATTAAGATGCTCACTTATTGCCTAAAGGAGAATTTTAAAACACCAGTTTTTAATTTAAGGGCCTAGTCTTCTATTGCACAATTTAAGAATCGCGTGCGGCGAGTCCACGCGGCCGTGCGTCTGCACCCGGGCTCCCTGCAGTCCCCGCAATCATCCTACCTAGCGATATTTGACACGGTCGGAAAGTTGCTCTACTAAGTAATAATCAACATTTATTTATATTTGAATGGTACCTTGGCGGGGGTTGCTCTTCCTTCGCGCCTCCGGTTTTTATATAAATTCGTTCATGCTAGATAGTAATACCAAAAAACAAGTTACGACCGATGAAGATTTTCAGATGACAAAAAAAAACACTGGCACTCCGGTAGTGCCGACAGAAGTGAAAACTTGAACAATTACGAGTGTATTTTGTGAATCGTCTTATAAACAAAACACGCGTGTTAAGGTGTGTTCCTTATTTTATAGGGTTTTTTGCAAATCAGGTATGATGACCAAAGTGACTGGTTTATTCTTCTCGTGAAAGGAATTTATTCAGATTTGCTCGTCGTCAGTTATATATCCGTGGTTCAGCGCCATCTCGTCGTTGTTGGATGAACTACGTAGTTAGTACGCGAGGCCTACGTAGTTAGTACGCGAGGCCCTCGTAGTTCTTCCCGATGTGCATAGATGGCGCTGTCCTCAACAACGCGCGTCTTAAGTTTTACGTCTGACGTTAGTACGCGAGGCCCTCGTAGTTCTTCCCGATGTGCATAGATGGCGCTGTCCTCAACAACGCGCGTCTTACGTTTTACGTCTTACGAATTTTCGATCAGGGTCACGTGACCTGACGCGAATTTAGAAGTTTTTACCCATTCCAAAAAAAGTACACAGCGCCGCTAAAGAAGTTTTCACTTCAAAAATAACTCCTTAAATAAACGGAACCTTCTGACCAAAAAAGAGATGAACTACAGAAACAGACGATAGACCAAAGTTTCGATCACATATTATGGTAGAGATAATGGACAAAAAGCATTATCTCTGCAGGAAAACGTCACAATTGCCAGCTGCGGTCTTTATATTAAACAAACAGTCCAATATTTAGGAGCCAGTCCCGATGGTATTTATAAACACAAAGATGGAAAAACAGGACTGGTAGAAGTAAAATGCCCACTTTCTGCAAAAAATATGCAATCTGAAGAAACGATAAAAGAAAAAAAAAATGGAAATGTAACATTAGGAGAAATACGTTTGCGATTGACAAAAACCACGTCTATTATTTCCATACTCAGAGCCAATTAAACATTACGGAGATGGATATGTGCTTATATGCCGTATGGGCTGGAGTGGACTACTCAATGAAAGTCGAATAATATAAAAAGAGACCCTACGTTCTGGCACCACAAAATGGTAGGCCCATTGACAAAATTTTATTTGCATTGTCTGCTCCCTGAGCTAATTGATTCCCGCCTTAAAAGTCCCGCCATAAATATAATTCAACCTATTGAGAAAAAAGTAAAAAGAAATATTTACCACGTCTTTTACCGCAGACTTTGTGAAATGACAATACCCACAAGACCACGAGAATTATCAGAAATCTACCCCAATATAACCGTCGAGAGATGGTTGTATTCAAAATAGAAAAATTCCCTCAACGGACCAAAAAAAAAATGCGCTAGTCCCAAAGAACGCCATGAAATCGCTCACACAGACACTACACATCACATCAGACACAACACAACACAGACACCAACACATGCTCATCGCAGACTTATATTTTATCGCCTTCAAAGTATGCTACTTCAGAAACGATACACTTACGCCAACGAATAATCCAATCATCAAAACATTTTTTTTTAATTTGGAATTGGTTTGCTTTTGACTCTAGTCTAGCTCAGAGGTGACAGAGACAAAGTTGACGATGGAGTGAGCTTACCCAGAAGAAGCCTATTCACTCTCTCTTTGAAGAGATTCAGGTTGTATGCGCTCGGTAACACATTTTTAAACGCTTTTTCCGGAATTGAGTTTAGTTCTCGCCGCGAATATTCCTTTGTCTTACCGAATGAAAACGGTGCCACGAAGTGGTAATTTGAGGTAAGGAAAAAGAAAGAAGTCGGCTGGAGCCATATCTGGTGAATAAGGTGGTTGCTCGATAATCACGAATCATGTATTTGTTGAGCTTTTGGTCAAAAATTTGTTTACAAAGATGGCCTTGTGCGAAGGCGCATTATTGTGGTGCAAAATCCAACAATTTTCTTTCCACAAATCTGGCCTTTTTCTTCGAATTTGCTCTCTTAAATGCCGCATAACGCTCAAATAATATACTTTATTTTTTTCGATATACTTTATTTATTTCGAGCTTCTGACAAGTTGGTAACATTTGAAAAAGGTTGCCGAGAGCCAGCAGTGGACCTGTGAAAATAAAAAAGTCATAAATTATTAACAGAGTTTTCAGAAGTACCTATTAGTAAAAAATCATCGTACTAAAAGATATCCGACTTTGGTCTAAATAGCCCTAAAGTATAGTAACTAGCGATCTAATACATACATAAACACCAAAAACACAACCCACCCCATACATTCCCCTCACACACTCACCCCCCATACACACACCCCCACACACTCACTCCCACACACTCACTCCCCATACCTCATACAGATACATCTATCAACACAAAATCACGCCCTCCCCACATACACTCACGCCCCCCACACACGTTTAGATATCGATACCCAACACTTTTGCGGAGTTTCGCTATCTAATTTAATTTGACCCTGTATACGATATTATCTAAACACGACGAAATACAAAAAATAAAGATTTGATGATTTTTTTGGGGCCAATGACCGCTGGTAGTATTGTTACTTGAAGTGTGAGTTGATAAAATCTGTTTCATCGTGTTGAGATATCAATATCCATCACGTTTGTGGAGTCTCGCTAGCTAATTTAATTTGACCTTGTAGTTAGGCCCTAAACATGAATACTGTAAACAGTTCTACTTACCTTTAGATTCTATTCCTCTTCATCAATTCTACGTTTGAGGCCAATTTTCTTTTTCTTGTACAGGCATATTTTTTTTACGTTTACGATCCATTTTGAAGTCAAATATTTACAAAACTATTACTGATACACAAATATTTACAAAACTATTACTGATATACAAATATTTACAAAAAACTCGAAAAATTATATACAAAAAATAATAAAGTAGAGCAACTTTAGATACACAACAATGCGCATCCTATGTTAGAGCAGGAGCAAAGTTAGAGCGAGAGGGAACAGTTAAAATTCGTCGTGGACCACACGTCTGAACGCTCCGACCGTGCAGTGGCCACTAAGAAATTTCTCTCTCAATTCTTGTTTATAAACCCCTTTTTTGTAGGTCTTTTGAAAATATTACTATTGTTAGGGTAAGGTGATTTAGGTGCTATTTTTTTTTGTATTTGCTTATTGAACTCTTGGCATTAAAATAATCTAATTAATACATACATACGATGCATAGTTATTATGAAAAAAACCGTTTATTAAGAGATAAAAACAGAGAATTTTGATGAAATTGTGACGTCTAAATTAAGAAAATGGAATATAATTAGAAAAAACTAATCAGCACATTTTGAAGACGAGAATGTTGAGATAAATATGTGCTGAACAGATTTCCAAATTAATTCTTCATTGCCCTAAACTAAGCGCCCAAACAGAACTCGAAATGATGTTGGGCGCGAAAGAGCTGTATTTAACGCTTCATTTACCTAACTTATCCCATCTAAATGAACTTAAAAAAAACTAGCTATTACTTATATTGTGGTTATTTATGTGCAATAATAAAATTTCATGTTATTTCATTGCTTTGTTTAAAAAAAAAATACAAAGTTGCGCAAATAATTCGCCGCGAGTGAATTTTGCAAGACTGCAGCCTTAAGCCGGCAAACACATTTGTCCACACATTAGATTGTTTCAAGATATCTTGCTTCCTTCACTAGGACATCCTGTATACGATCGATGACGTTTATAGGAAACTAATCCCTATTACCGTCTAAAGAAGTCTCTTATTCCTTGAACAACTTCTATAGGCTACCATGAAAACGCACATACACAATCTTAGATAATTGACATGTATTACCACTTACTTTAGCGTTATATAGCCTTAAGTTGATTTTTAATTGACTATTTAAAAAAAGTTTGAATAAGATTGGGTCGCAATGGAATTTGGACTTTCTAATGTATTGTTTTGAGTTTGCATTCTCAAACCTTGATAATTATCTGAGATTCTGGATTCAAATCTATGTTTGTAAAAGCGAAATACTTCAATACACTCACTCTCTCACTCACTGACTGACTAATCACAAAATCTTACGAACTATTTAACTTACAAACTCGAAATTTGAATAATCCATAATGAAAGATCCATCACCTAACCAAATGTCCTTTCTTTGGTATTGTTCGTCGAATCGTTGAGCTCCGCAAGTTCTGAGTTGAGCTGCACGTGACAAACGCGTGCACTGACTGGACAGGTCCGCTCAATCTGTGTGGTTCTTTCCTCAAAAGACAATTTCAGACACTAATCTACATGACCTGACCAAGATTTTGTCTGGACTTTAAAAGAGACTGTGACCTCTGAGTTTGTTTCGGCCATTCTTCTCAGAATAGTCAGAAAGGAAATGCCGACCTAATCTATTAAAAAAAAAAATATGATTGACGTGAAAAAGTGTTTGTACAAACCTACTTACAGAAAATAAATCATTTATAACCGCCTATCGTTCTTTCAGACTCACCCCTCGCTCAATACACGATCGCTCTAAGTGACGTAGCCCTCGTCCGTCTGATCCGCCAAGTGGGTCAGTGCTACGCATGCATCCAATTCTCGCGACTACTGCAACTGGCGCACACCGATGACCTGTTTCACCTGGAGCGGCTGCTGGTCGACTGCGTTCGGCATAACGATATGCAGATCAGAGTTGATCATGCTAACAAGTGAGCATTACTATGAATTATTAAAAAAAACATGTTTCAAATTCTGCTGTTTGTAACTGTCCCACTGCAAGCCAGAAGAATTGCGTGTTTCGATAGCGTTACTCAACTTTAAAGGTCATAAGCACACGTATCAAACCGGAAAGGGCTCGGCACCGTATTATCTCGAGCCGTTTAGTATTCTTTGTATGAAACTTCCTACTAATCGACATCGTAACGGAATCGCTTCGCCTCGGGACCAGCCGGTCGATTCTGCAAAAATCTCACCGTGAAAACTTAGGTGAAGTGAGTTTGTTTTTGCTAGGAATTTACACTATTGACAGCTCACTCCACGCTCACTTCACCTAAGTTTTCACGGTGAGGTGGTTACAGAATCGCACTGAAGCTCACGAACCGCGGTGCGGTGCGTTACGGGTCGTCGTCCCCGCGCTTACGTCTCTCCGTACCCGAGCTTACGTCTCTTCGTCCACCCTTGCCCCTCTCACCCCTACAGCCTGCCTGCTGCACCATCAACCAGCGGTCGGCGAGCCGTAAGCGCGGCGTCGCCTAGCCGTAGCCGAGTCGACGTATCGGAGCTTCTGATCCTCTTTGGTTACGTGCTTACGCTAGGTTGACGCCTGTTTGACGGCGAGCGCGAAAGGTGATACGGTGCCGATCCCATTCCGATTCGATACGTGTGTTATGACCTTAAGTATGTAGTGTCCAAGAACTTAAGAGTGTTAGTAAAATTTAAAAAAGGCACACTGCCAATACATCTTACCTGAATAAATTTTATAATATGCTTCAGTTTGAATAAGATGATTATTAAATTGATTTTCAGAGGTGAATAATGTGGGAACTTAGAAAATCGGTATTCAGTGCATACTTGTTGATCCAACATCGAATTCTTATTTTAGCATGCCTCCGAAATAAATCCCACGACTATCTTTGTCATAGTCAGTCGTGGTAGGCCTCGGAGGTACATGAGAGGTTCAACTTGACGCGACAGAGTGCGCCAACATGAGCACTCTGTGTTAATTTATGTTGACACAAACAATTATAATTTTGCCTTCCATTGAAACGCCGCTTGATCACTCAGTCCCAGTCTCTTTTTATTTAAAAGTGGATGTGCCATATAATCGCGTCTCTGTACAGTACAAAATATTGACGTTATCTTTGCCTTGCAGGTGCGTTCACTTCGGCGTGGAAGCCGGCGGCGGCGAGTGGTGCTCTACTGCCGATGAGGCGTGCGGCGGCGCCATACTGCAAGCCACGCCTGCAGAACAGGTCAGCTTCAGTTTATTAAGTAACATAATATGAATCTATCTACGAGAACTATACAGTCAGTCACTGAAGACTGACAGACTGAGTGATGTTCCGATGGATGTTCTCGAATCAAATAAAATTTTATTAATAGAAAACAAACAGCTCATTTATTAAATTTCAGTCAACAACATCATTGGTTTCTTACTAAACTTCAACTATATCCGACGATCCTGCATACTTATCTCTTTAGTTGACTTAATACCATAAAGTGTTCGCTTTTACCTTTCTAAATCAACCTAACTCCACAGGTTCGTGAACAACTCGTCCGCGCAGCCGAGGTCCTGTCCCGGGCCGCAGCCACGCTGTTCCCTGCCCGTCGCAAGCAAGAGCGCGAGCGTTCCCGCCAGCACATGGTGCAACACTACCACGAGCACAAGCACGCCGAGCATCACAGGGTGCTGCAGCGACACAAGATCATTGAGGAGAGGAAGGAGTACATCGAGAGACTCAACACTGTACGAGAGGAGGAGGAACTCAGGTAAATATTGTTAAGAGCGTTACTCCAGAGCGGCGCACCTCGCGTTTAGGTAAATTTACTCACACAGCTATACAGTTAAACGCACACACAGCCGTCTGTGTTGGAGCGCGTATCATACACCGCTTAGAATCATCTTGATACTTAGCCAGTTTTTAGTTAGTAGGGAATGTTTTCGTTTTCCGTAAGCGGGATTCAGTTTTTTGTTTATTGTAATAAATGAGCAATCAATTATTATTAGTTAGGTTAAAGTAAATAAAAACAATTTCGTGTAAAATAAAATCTTAATATTTGTTGTCTCTAAGTTTCATGGACCTAGCTTTTCGGGGATCAACAATTTCGGGTAACAGGCATTTATTGTAAAAGCTGACTAGCCGATGTTCCATATTTTCGCTCCAAAATTTATCGTCCCTGATTATGTTTTCAGTCTTCAATTTAAAATCTTTGCCTGTCCACACAGCAAACAGACAGTAATTTCTGTTAGTTATATGCAGCTGCCCCTGTATCTGATAAAACCAGTCATGGCGTCGATTCACAGATCCATCTATTTTCCAGAATTTAATTTTTTTTTTGGCTAATAGCAAAATCTGCCTCTAATCCAAATGCCGAACTAGGACATTTAATTTCGGTGATGCCATCATCGTCGATTAGTCCATCCAGCGAAGCACCTGTAATCATAATAATTTGAAACTCAATACTCTAATTACTTCTTTTTAATAGAATTTAAGAATACAAAAATAAATTGTTTGTTAGAAAAATCTAAACTTGTACCTGCAACTGTTCTATGGCCACTTTTTCGTTTACTTTCCCATGTTGAATACTAGGGATATGGTCCAAGGAATATGAGTAAAGAAATTGTTTAACCAAAGGGGCTGGGCTAATAGTCGATCGCCGTTTGCACACTTTACAGAATGAAGAGGCTGTCAATAAACAACGTCGTAGCTCTAGCCAAAGTGCACTCTCTGCCTGAAGTACAGTATCCCTTTCAACTTCTTGTCTATTATTTACCTATAACATAAAATTTGGAAATATATTTTTAAGTCTAATATTATCAGAAACAATGTACAACATGTATTTGAACTTATGAAAGTATACTGTAAATACGCACTTGTTCTTGAAGGTTCTTGTTTTATTTGTCCTAAAATATGTTTATAAAGACCAAGTCATTCTTACAAGATTCCCTGCGTCAGGATCTTGAATTGAAGCCGTTTCTAATGCCTGCAAGTTTTCTTGAATTTCCAGTGTTTTATCACTGTCTTTTTCATTTTCTTGAGTCTGAAAATAATATGTAGAGTATAATATAGTGACACAAACCGTATGCACCATGACAGGCGATCGATTGTCGGCTTAAGATAGCACATAACTAACAATGTTTTTTTTGTGCTAAAATATGTATACAAATGACCAAGTAATTCTTACAAGATTCCCTGCGTCAGGATCTTGAATTGGAGCCGTTTCTAATGCCTGCAAGTTTTCCAGAATTTCCAGTGTTTTTTCACTGTCTTTTTCATTTTCTTGATTCTGAAAATAATATGTAGGATATAATATAGTGACACAAAAAGTAAGCACCATGACAGGCGATCGATTGTCGGCTTGAGATAAATAAATAATGAAGAAAGGTCTTATTTAGTTTTGGTTTAACAACTGCTCAATCAAAACCAAGGAAACACGTGTCTGCCGCAGCTAGTAAAATATAAAGTAAAAAAATAAAACTTACAACAGAATTTTTATTTAAGTCCTGGTTTTGAAGTATTTGAACTTCTCTTTTCTGCCTATAACAACGAATTGGATATTAACTTTATCTTATTACTACTGTGTTTCATAAAAATATCCAAACAAAAAGTAATAAAAAAAAAATTACTTCAAAAAGTAGTAAGTATATTGTTTCTTATTACACCTAATAATAATATATTTTTTATAAGTAGAGAACCTCGGTAACATACCTTTTAGCTTCATTAGCCTTGGCCAAATTTTCGTTTTTTTTTGTTCCCATATAGCGCCTTTTGTTAGCCATATCTGAAAAAAAAAGTAAAATGAAAACATACATAAAGAAGTCTAATTTAATTTTTCTTAAGTTAATAGAACACCATTACATTAAAATATGTACTCACCAGTTTTGTAATATAATAAAAATATATTATAATAAAAAGTATCAACATGTCCTAGACGCGCTAAAAACTCGCGAAAGTACGATAATATTTTACGCGACTCGCGGCTACGGGAGCGACACACGTCCTACCTCTGAAAGGCCTCAGCCGGCACTGAGCGCTGGCGTGATTCCGCGCCGATTATATAGCAGCACTAAATAATTCATAGTAAAATAAAAAAATAAGTTATTAAAAAAATATTTGTACCATGTTTTAGAAGGTAAATGTCTTCGTTTACTAGGCCTAAAATAACATATAAATATTTCAGATTTCATCCTAAACTAACGCGTTTAAAATATCGAAAAGTGGCTAAAATTGACACTTTTGAATATACTTTTCTTGAATGAAAACTTACAGTAATCGTTTTTTTTTTTCAGCCATGCACTAATAAATGCTATTATTATTTATAAAGCAACGTTGTTATAAGTTTGTCGTATATGGTTTTACTAATACCTTGCATTTGCGTAGACCGTCGATCGCTAGTTTAAAAAAAGGCTTGCATAAAAACTGTTCTAATGAGAAAACTGTACGAATAAATGAAAATGTTTTTCAGCCATGCACTAGATTATGAAATTCCCATTAATATGACGTCAATATCTTATCTATAAATTAAACAGATTATGGTTTTATTGTCCGTCGGAAATCATCAATTTTGACTCCAGCGTGGCTCTAACGGATCAACCCTCTTAATCTTATCTATTCGTTACTACGAATGCGGACAGATTAGGCGGTTCATTTCTGAGACACTGGATCGCATTTCATATGTCAAGTTACCTGATTTTCGTTTGTTTTTTGTTGTTTACTAACATATTTCTTAAGTACCTACGTACTATAGTATTTTATCTAACGAACCGACGCGCGCTTTACTTGTGTTAGTAAGCGCAGGAGCTCACGGAACCGGGCCGAGACAAGGAAGTTGGAAGTGTGTGTGACAACACGCTATGAATGTGTGCGTGCACAGCGTGCATGTTATGTGCTAACGCGTAACACGCTGTGGATATGTGTGTGAAGAGTGCGTCTTTACACGCATATCCACAGCGTGTTGATACACCCCAAACACGCTGGTTGTTTATCACAAGTAAAGCTCTCACTTATTGAGATAAAAATACTGTAATACAAAAGTTATTATTATTAACATATCATTATCTCCGCAGGCGCCAAGAAGAAGTATCTCGCGCAGCAGCCGCGGCCGAAGCCCGTCGATTGGAAGCGGAGCGCGAAGAACGCGAGCGACGTCGACATGAGGCCGAACTCACCGCCATGAGAGAGAGACATCTGCGCGAGAGAGTCGCGCACATCAGCCAGACCGCGCACGGACAGAAGATGTTGTCCAACATCAACGAGGAGGTATGTGTTTCACTTATAATTGGCAATATCCGTCAAAATACGACTTTATTCATACCAATAAGGAAAATTTTCGTAAATGTTGCAAAAGATAAAAATTAAATAAATTACTATTTACCCCTAGAGCTACATAATGTTATGTTGTATGGACAATAGTTACTGAGATATAGTATTTTTATCTCACGAAGCGACGCGCGCTTTATTTATGGTTACCAAGTGCACAAACATGCTGTGAATGTGCGTGCACAGGCATGGGCGTAGCCACACTGGGGCAAGCTGGGGCGCTTGCCCCACCTTGGCTCTGACCTATAAGGTGCCTAATTAAACAAAACAAAAAATTTCTTATACTAACAACAATATAAAAAAACAGAGAAAATGTAAAGAAAGAAAGAAAGAAAGAAAGAAAATACATTTATTTAGCACAGACTAAGAGACACACAATACACCAGGTAGTTAGATATTAGTCGTACATCAGAATAAAAAATAAGATAAAAATAACAAGTGCAAAGTCCGATGTAAGAAATTAGGAGGAATGTCGACGAACACAGCGGCAATTTTATAGCTTAAGCTCAAGAGATCGTTGATGCTCTAGTCTAGAGATTGATTTGTCAATGCCGCGTATCGCAAAGAGACAGACACACCGTCCAAATCCTCCAGCAGAAAGTCCTGCCCAGTTTTGGAAACGATCACCGATTATTCCCTACCTATACTCGCTGATTATGTCACTAGAAGATCGTTTCGCGGAGAGTAACTTACCTGCATATTCTTTGATAACATTGCACCCATGTCATGTGTTGCAAATGACCTGCGACGAGTTTTTGAAAAAAACAGAAGCTTTCTGCAAGTTTTACAAATTAAATGATACTTTCCCAAGCGAGGCTGAAATGTGGTATAATTTGTGGGAAGAAAAAAATACGGATGCATTGAATGAGATGGAAGTGGCGGATCTGATCAAAATTTCGGAAATGCAATTTTATCCCAGCGTAAAAACTGCGCTCGCTATTTTTCTTGCCCAGCCATGTACGGACGCCAGCACATCAACCTACCACAATCTGTCAGATTTCTTTAATAGATTTTCAACTTTATCGCTAAAGCTTAAGGTTCAAAGTTGATTGGGAAAATCTGACAGTTAGGTGTAGCTTGATGTGCTGGCGTCTGTACGACCTGTACAATAATAGAGCGATCATTCAGCACATTACGGCGGGTAAAAACGTGGCTTTGCTCAACCATGAGCGAAAATCGTCTAAGCGGCGGCCTGTGTATGCTAAGTGTGCACAGAACGAGGATCGCCGAATCAAAAAATAAATTTGTAGAAGAAGTGCTAAATAGGTTCTGCCAGAACCCACGCCGGCTTCTCTTGAAGTAATATTACTTATAAAGTTAGTTAAAACTTTAATTTATAATCACCGACTATTCATAAATAAAACTATAATATCTATCCTGTGTGTAATTGTTTATTTTCTGTACCTGAAAATATAAACCTCTAAAACAGATTAACAAATTGGCATTAGGCGCAGAGCCTAAACGGCTCAAGTTACAAAAAAATTACCGGGGGAGGGGGGGATAGGTTGACTGCTGCCCCACCCTGAGCCCAAGGCTGGCTACGCCCATGTGCACAGGAGCTCTCGGTACCGTCCGAGACAATGGCGAAGTCGGAAGTGTGTTTGTTATGTGCTGACGTCACGCGGCTTCACGCACACATTCACAGCGTGTTTGTATACTTGGGAAAGCGCGAGTCGCTTCGTGATATAAAAATATCATACAATAGTTAGAAGAGCAAATTGGGACACTGTTAAATTCAACTACTAATTCCGAAACCGGGTGAAGCTGTACTATCAGAATCGGTGATTCCTCCAATTTGCAACAAAGTATTATGCTCTTAAATTATTTAAAACATATGACAAAGATATCCGCCGCGTTGTGCGCCTCTGTACATTTGTGTGCTTAAAGTATTCAATAAATATCTCATTATACCTCCGAAATAAATCCCACGATTATCTTTGTCATAGTCAGTCGTGGTAGGCCTCGGAGGTACATGATAGGTTCGACTTGACGCGACAGAGTGCGCCAACATGTGCACTCTGTGTTATTTTAAGACGGCACAAACATTATCAAAGAAATATTCTGCTAACAGCACTTCGAAATAAAGTAAACTGCTCTATGATGTGGCTTGTCTAATTTCATAGCAGCTACAATTTGTAAATTTTAAAATATAACGTACAGACTCCAGCACATCAAGCTACCCGAAACTGTCAAATTTTCCCAATCAACTTTGAACCTAATGCTTTAGCGATAAAGTTGAAAATCTATTAAAGAAATCTGACAGATTGTAGTAGGTTGATGTGCTGGCGTCTGTACCATCAACCGCTCGAAGTGGTAGTGCTTGGGAAGGCCTATGTCCATTGTCCAGCAGTGGACGTCTTTCGGCTGAAATGTACACCCAAAATACGCCAGTTATGTGTAAAATGCTTCTAACTTATATTCACTAATAAAATCATGTCTTTAATAACAGGAACTCAAGAAGATGGACGCCGAAGCCATCGCTGCGCGCGAGGCTGAGGAGCTGATGAAAGAGCGCCGCGAACTGCAGGCTCGACTTAAATCGCAGGAGAAGAAGGTAAGATAAAACAGCCTTAAGAATCCGTGCACAAAACTGACTCGCGCAAGATTAGGCATTTTCATATTTGTGTGCACGTTTACGCACACATGGCTGCGAGTAAGCTTAGAGATCGCGTAAACAATTTTGATCCTTTAATTGACAATTAAATTATTTTAATAGCGTTTAATAAAATGCGTTTTGATTTTTGTTATTATATTAGTAAGGTATTTTTGGTAAGTTTGTCTACATTCAAAATGGTAAGATAATAAGGCAATAGGCTAAAACTAAAAAGTATCTACGATAAAATTAAATAGAAAAACGGGAATCGTAAACAGAATTTATTTACTATGTCTCATCTTTAGAAATGTATTTACATGATTTGCTTTTAAACGCTTAATATATAGAATAAAATAGAAAACATTCGACACAGACAGTACAATAGCAACAAACAAAAAATACTACAAATTACAGAACAAAATTATAAAATTGCGCTGAGCGTACAAAGGATACCATCTCAGCATTTGATGGGCGTTAGACACAGCGCCGGTTGTCAGTTTGGATAAAATAGTATTTCTATTATATTCTATACATCAAAGCCTCGACTAGTAAATCTACCTCAGGGACAGCTGCACTTTATCAAAGTTAGGGAAAGGTAGATTACAAGATAGTCAGGAATGATCCATTTTGGAACAAATATATGAAAAAAAGTTGTTTCTTTTTATAATACATGTCTCATACCTGAAATAGCTGATCCCGAAAGCTAGGCCCATGAATCTTAGAGACGACAAATATTGAAATATGTTTTTTTTACATTAACCTTGTTACTACATGTATTTATTTTAAAATGAAGTGTCTCAAAGAGGCATGGAACGAGATTTTCTGGGATCGATAATTTCAGGTAACAAGCATGTGTCATAAAAATCCACAAGCCTTTTCTCCATTTTTGTCTTCCAAAAACTATCTTCTTTAATGACTCTTTCGACTTTCATTGTATAATCAGAACCTGTCCATACTGCAAACAAACATACATCCTTTTTTGTAATGTGCAATTGGCCTTGAATCTGGTACCACCAGTCGTGATTTTTATTAATTTTCATTTCCCCATTTTGGATTTTCCAAAACTGTATTTTTTTTTTCTCTTATGGCTTCATCAGGGCTCATTCTAAATGCCGAAAATGGACATTTTAGCTCTACGATACCATTTTCAAATAGAGCGTCTGGCGTTGCACCCAGAAAAAAATGTTCATCGTCGATGAACAGGCCACATTTTTCAAAAACAATATTCTCTTGCGTTTGCAGCTGAATTAAGGCATTCTGTTCATTCGTTTTGCCATGTTGAATTGCTGCAACATGGTCAAGCGAATACGAGTAAAGTAAATTTTTTACAAGACCTGCAGAACTTATATTTTTTCGCCGCTTGCACACTTTACCAAAATTAGAAGCAGTCAAAAGACATCTGCGTAACTCGAGCCACAACGCACTTTCTGCTTGTAATATAGTGTCCCTTTCAATATCATGTCTCTGTACAATTTGAGACATGAGGTTTTCCAAAAATGCGGTCTTGGCTGATGAAAACTCCTCATCTGACAAGTCAGGCTTTTGACAAGAGTTACCATAGTCAATATAATTGCCATCGAATCCTAGTCTTCGTTTAGGTTTCCAGATTTTTTTTGTTTTATTAGCTTTTGCCTGTTAAAAACCTGTTTGTAGCCCTATAATAGCTCCAACACCTGCTGCGGAGGAGAAGTTAGTTTTATAAGACCGCTTTCCCCAAGCAGCATCAGCTGTTACAGCTATAGTAGGAACACCTGAAGGACTCAAACTTCCACACTCCAGCGCCAAATAAGCTTCTTCTTTACCAGCTTCTATCATAGTTGCTTCGGCTGTAGCCTTCCACCAGTTAAATAAGTTATCGTGACAATTTTGATATGTTGTTTTGCTGATAAGTGGCAAATTTAGGGAAGCAGCTAGCTCATTCAAGTTGGCGCGACCACATCCAATACTTATAACTCCTGAAACTGCACTTTGATTGACGTCCAATGCATTTGTGTTACTCTGACACGTTTTTAGCAGGAATCGACTACCACACATAGTACAAGATAGTGAAAATGTTGACAAAAATCCTTGCTGCTTTTCTTCTAATATTTTCAATTCTGATACATTACATCCGAATTGAAGACTGTGGTTTGTGATATGTATCCACTGGTCAAAAAAGTATTGGAAGTCCACTATTCTTCGCCCTTCGATGAGCAATGATGATACCGGTGATTTCTAAAACAGCAAGAGTTTTAAATTCGTTTGTGCTGTTTTATGATTTTTTATTTTTTTTTTTTAAATTCATTAATTTGTGCAGATATATCATACCTTGTTTGATTCAATTTCGAAGTCATCACTTAAATCTAAATCCATTGGTGGACAGCTTTCTAGACTCAGAATATTTTCTTTACTCTGCAATAAATCGCATCTATATTAATAATAACGAATTTCGATCACGGTGGCCTATCTCAACGGAGATTTACCAAGTATTCAGAAGATATAATAGTACACAAACGTGTGCGCAAACACAGATGATCTAATCTCTAATCTTATATAGAATACCTATATATCTCATTTCTTCAAAAAAGTGTGAAAAATATAGTATTATCGTCATAGCAAATCTGCAAGCTTTATATTTAAATGTATGGGATACCAGAAACATACCATGCCTAGATTAAGTGGAACTGAATAGTCGACATCACCACTCATGACAACTTTTTCAGGGCTTCTATTGTCATTAGCTGCCTAAAAATACGAAAATATTATTATTACAGTACTTTATTCCTATTTTTCTATATACGTATGTATACTTAGCAATAAGCACAAAAACAACCAAATATAGCCTGCTGTTAAAACACAGTTTTTTGCAATTATTTGAGCTGATAGTAACTAAAACTTACACCATCTACAGACGACGAAGTGGTAGCCGGTTGATTATAAGTGCGTTCTCTTAGTACTTGTCTGGCACGTTCCATTCCCATAAAGTTCCTTTTTCGTTTATTGACACACTGGTAGTGTGTTCCTTTCTTTCGCCCCGTTATCTATAAATTTAATAATACGAATTGACGCATGAAAAACAAAAATGATTGTATAAAATCAATAGCAAAATCGCTATATGTTTTTCTATAAAAGTTGAAGAGTTATCCCGCTGATTTCTCCAGGATCCCACCATCAGATCCCAACCTGATGACCATGGGACCACCCGATTTTGTTTAATAGGGCAGACACCATATTAAACAAACAAATAATTCAAATCTGTTCAGACGTCTTTGAGTATAATATACTCAAAGACGTCTGAACAAACAAATAAATAAATAATAGGAGGTTATATATATTATATATAACCTCCTATTATTTGAAGTCAGTTAAACACATAATTTATAAGACATAATCAAAAAACGCGGCAA
Source organism: Luperina nickerlii (assembly GCA_963855955.1). Taxonomy (NCBI): domain Eukaryota; kingdom Metazoa; phylum Arthropoda; class Insecta; order Lepidoptera; family Noctuidae; genus Luperina; species Luperina nickerlii. The sequence continues at coordinate 8,256,165 of OY979682.1, forward strand.
TGTATACTCTACAAAATACAAACGGTTCTAATACAGAACCTCCTTTTTTGAAGTAGGTTAAAAATCCAAACTTCTTAACAATCAAAAACTTCACAACTATATTTTTATATCAGTAAAATGTACTGAAAACAAAATACATACTCACCGGACCAAGTTGTGGTAGTCGAAGTATATTCTTGCTAAAATTCTTACGAAAGATCGCGTGCTCCAGTGACACAGAGCGATACGTCCTCCCGCTGCGCTAGCTGAGTTGACACTGAGGCGATTGATTTTGCGCGCATGTTATTATAGTATATTTTGAAATTTATTTTCCATATGTTTTCTATCTGTTTTTGTTAAATAAAATTTTGTTTTTAGTATAAAAATAACTTAAGATTATTATGTAATTTTTTAATTTCTTAAATATCGAGCTAAAAATGAGAAAAAAAATACACAAGTGGCTGATTTTTTCCGTAGAATGACGTAACTTCATCATTTTTTTTCTGTTAATTTTTGTATGGGAATGTAAAAAAGTGATCAACACAAATGCAAAAGGGTTATATGCTGTTGTTACTTATATTTTTATATAGTCAAAATTTATCGTAGTTTTTCCTGAAACGATGGTCAAACTTCACTCTGACGTCATTTTTTAAGAAAGTGGCATTGAATTTTGATGGTTTATCATTAGTTATGACGTTTTTTTGTAAAATACCTTCAAGCCACATGCAAGATGAAGAGTTAAGCTACTCATAACGTGCACAGTTTTGCTCATATTATGTTACACAATCTAACAATTACAGAACAAAATTGACCGAAATTAGCCGTTTGATAGGACGGACTCTTAATGACTTGAAACATCCTAACTCTATCGTACCTGAAGCCTAGCACGAACGCGTTGAGAAAACTGACGTAAATTCGAACGATTTAAAATGAAAATACTCGTGACGTACAGACGCCAGCACATCAACCTACTACAATCTGTCAAATTAGAATTTTTAATAGATTTTCAACTTCATCGCTAAAGCATAAGGTACAAAGTTGATTGGGAAAATTCTACAGTTTCGGGTAGCTTCATGTGCTGGCGTCTGTACATAATATTTACTTCATTTTAAGACTTTATTCTACTACTTGTATATACTAAAATTGTGCTTGTCACAAAATTTAAACCAATAGGTGAGTTTTATTTTCGATTAAAAAATCGTTCGTTATTTACGTAAATAATTAAATATGACACATCGGGCGTTCTATTGAGCTGAATAGTTCTTAAACTCGATGTGCCATGTTTACTGCCGAATACTGTCAGTGTAAACAGATTTTTTTTGAGGTAAACGACCGTATACGTTCGACAAAAGCATCAAAAAAGATTCCTCCGAAATAAATCCCACGACTATCTTTGTCATAGTCAGTCGTGGTAGGCCTCGGAGGTACATGATAGGTTCGACTTGACGCGACAGAGTGCGTCAACATGTGCACTCTGTGTTAATTTTCGTCGGCACAAACTTATTGAGATACTTACTTATCATTGCTCCTGTATTCCCCGAACGGGTAGGTATTGATGCATAGTGTTATTATTATTTCGCCAGTTATGTCGGGGCGAGTATATTACCATGCCCAAACTAAAGGGAGTCTTGTATTTGTACCTGGTTGAAGGCTCGCCCTATTACATAGAACTGAAACGTAACTGTCGAATATTTTTGTACTTCTTTCTAAACAGCCCTGCCTATCCCTACGGGGCGTACAGGCGTGATGTTATTTTCTAATTTATGCTCTAAGACTACCGAAAGAAGAGTTAATAAATAATCATTCAAAGCAAGGATTCAGTTTTTTAAATCGCCGGATTATTTATTTTCAATTTTTCCAAGAATTAGACGTAATGAGGGTTTTCTGAAATGACGTTCGCCAGGTGGCAGCACTGACACGTCAGGTCCAGACATCTGTCAAAGAGCCTATATTTTCTTTAGTCATGACTGAATGATGAACGAATGAATGAATCGAATGATGAACGTCATCATATATTTTATATTGGAAGACCTCTTGTCACAGTGGTGCCAACTGGTGTCGTAAATTTTCACGAAAACCCTCATTGTCAATGAGGGTTTTCGTGAAAATTTACGACGACGATTTTCAGAAAACCCTCATTTACAAATGCCTCATACTAAAACAATGAACCTATCATCAGGTGGACTACTTCGAGCGTGCCAAACGCTTGGAAGAGATCCCTCTGCTGCAGAAAAGTTTGGAGGAGAAGCAAGTGCAGGACAAAGCATTCTGGGAGACACAAGAAAAGGAGCGCATTCAACAACTCATTGGTGAGTCAAGAACCGCGATTGTCAACTCTCAGTGTTAAGCCGAGCATTGAGATCCAACAGCGTGCATCCCAGTGAGTCAAAAAAAAACAGTGGCACTCCGGGAGTGTCGACAGAAGTGAAAAACATAACACAAACATAATTGCCATCACTCACTGACATATCGGATATACATTAAAACCGAGTACATCCCGAGGACAGCCGAAAACATCCGAATGTAGCGTGGTGTCGGTTACGGTAACAGTGTCGCGAGTTCATTGATTTTTTCCCATCTCAAAAAATGCCCAACGCGCTTAAAGAAGTTTTCACTTCAAAAACACTGTTGGATTTTCAACTCTCAGCGCTAAGCAAAGCGTTGAAAATCCAGTGCGCAAAAAAAATCTCTGAGAAAATGAGAATAACATAACATAGTTTATTCGCAGAAGTCCTCCAAAAACGATCATAATTAATGACATCAAAAATGAATCGGTCATTGAATAAAAGAGGTTGTATGCTTTCTCGCTAAATAAATTCGTCTATTCTTTCCATTTCTGGCTCTCTTGCTTCCTCGTTCTTTTTTTAATATTGTTACCTAAAAATGTGTTTAGTAAAAAAAACCATAATAAACTAGGTATTTTTTCGTGAAACTTTCATATTTATTTATTATTTTCAGGGTGTTGGTAACTTGGGCTAAGTGGCAGGGGCTTGTGACTAATAATAGCCGGGCGGTTCGATCGATCAGGCTAAGTTACGCTTGCCGCGGTTGGTCCCTAGATGGGTGACCATCTTTATATACCAAGACTCCTCCGTGCCTCGGAAAGCACGCTAAGCCGTTGGTTGCGACTGTCATTTGTAAATCAGAAGTCCGAAATTCTGACAACCAGTCTTAGCAAAGGGTATCGTATTGCCCAATAAGTGTGCCCAAGAACTCCACGACCTCATTCCACCGGCCCCCTTGTACCTCCGGACATCCAGACGCACTGCAAGTTACCATCCCTGCCTAGTTGCCATTCCACCAATTCGCACTAAGCGTTTTCAAATGTCCTTTATAATGCGCACAGCAAAAGAGTGGAACTCTCTACCTGCGTTTGTGTTTCCGAGTGCATACAACCCGAATCTCTTCATAGTAAGAGTGAACAGGCTTCTTCTGGGTAAGCTCACTCCATCGTAGACTTTGTCTCTGTCATCTCAGACCTAGACTAGAGTCAAGAGCAAACGCATTTCAAATAAAAAAAAAATTAACTGGGTTGTGGACGTCAGGTACAAAGTCGGTCCACGTAAAATACTGGTATTTAACTGCATCCGGTTAGACTGGAAGCCGATCCCAACATAGAAAAGGCCAGGCAGATGATGATGAGTAACAGTAACTCATTCAACCCATCTTTTTCCCAACAGAGGCGCGTGCCCGCGACGTTACAACCGCCGCCCGTATGTCCCGCATGGCGGTCGACCGCGAGGCGTTCACGATCAAGTTGCGTTCTGAACGCGGCGCCGCCCACACACAACGACTGGCCGCTTTCAAGGACAAGCTGCAAGCTGAGAGAGAGAAGAGGCTGGCGGAGAGACGGCAGCAGAGGATTGAGAAGAGGAGGCAGGAGGTGGGTTTATAGGCCTGTAATATGGCACCTTGGAGAATAATCTATACAAGTGACAGAGACATCGACGCGCAAACTGCAACCATAAATTCTGCACATGATTCTAGACTAGTGTAGAACTTTTTCGTCAATTATAAAAAAAACAGCTGTTTCATAGAAAAGTTCAATACCAACAAGGTCAAAATATAAAGAACAGCTAATTATTTTTAATAACCGACGAAAAATGTCAACGTCTCGGGGTTCAGAATCACGTACTGCCAGTCGATTCTGTAAAAATTTCACCATGAAAACTTAGGTGAAATGAGTTTGTTTTTGCTAGGAATTGACACTCTTGACAGCTCACTCCACGCTCACTTCACCTAAGTTTTCACAGTGAGATTTTTACAGAATAGCACCGCTGAATCCATGGTACATGTTGTTGCGCTTCCCTGCTACCCTGTGTATGGTCACCAAAGGAGATAAGTAACCAGCGTGGTCGGTTAAAGTTGAAGTTTAGTAAGAAACCGATGGTTGGTTCTCGAATAAAATTTAATTTAATTAATAGAAAACAGTTCGTTTATCAAATTCAATTTCATTCAAAACATCCATCGGTTTCTTATTAAACTTTAACGATATCCGACGACCCTGGTTACTTATCTCTTTTGGTGAAAAAGGCGGTTCTAAATGAAGTACACTTTTTATTTTAATTTGCAGAATATGTCGTGTGCGTAGTATGTGTTAAATAAGAGTATGTTCAATCTATCTACGAGATCATATTTTGAACTGTCATATTGATCCAGTAAATACCTAACTATTGCTGCAAAATTTTTGTTGTGTTACCGTGTGATTGCTCTGGCATCGAGAACATTGACAATTTTGCCCGAATCTTTGGCTGTTATCATTTAGTACCGAGATGGATGATACAATGTATTGGTGGTTTATCCAGCCATTGTTGCCTGCGTAGGAGACAAGATTGCCAAATGGCGGGCCATAGTTATTGCAATAGAGGCATAACCCGCTCAGAAGCACCTTCTGAACTGTCAAAATGATAATGACATCAGAAAATCATATGCACCATATTTCCATTTTTATTACATTATGGTTTTTTGTTGTTTAGATATTTAACTCTTACACATTCTTCCTCAGTGGCTGGACCAGAAACATCGTGCAGAAGAGCGCGCCGCAGAAGAAGCGAAACGCATTAAAGAAGAAGAGGAACGCAAAGAACGGGAGGAGAGAGAGAAGAAACATGCGGAGGAGATCGCCGCCGCGAGGGAGCGGAAAGAGAAAGAGGACAGGTAATTATCATAACGTAAAATCACGCCATTTTCCCAAAAGAGGTAGATAGGATTGTAGTACACCCATATTTTGCTAGTCACGTTGGTAAGTCCTAGAGTGACGAGTCTATTACTATGATAATGTTTTGGCTAATTTGAGAATGGGTGTCATTGGAATAAAGAATGATACTGAAATAGCCCACCGTTTATGGAAGACTCCTATAACGGCTATTTTAGTACAATTTAAAAACACTAAGTTGTTATTGGCGATAAACTATGGAAAATGGTGGAAAGTTAGAGAGAAGATACAAGAGCGAAAACAATGTTACAACATTTTATGGACAGTTTATGTGCAAAGAGCTCTTAAGAGTAAACTAGTGGCGAGCTCGAACTCACTGGTGGTCATGGCCAAAAAGCACGCTGTCTCACCTAGCTTCGTGTCCGACAGAGATAGTATCAGTGATGAGCAGTTAGACGCTAGTCTACACGCACAACGTCTAGTTCTCATGCACAGGAACACCGCTCCGAACTGTAAGGCGCGTAAAAAAAATCGAAAAGTGCTTCGGTCGATTTTCCGAAGCACTTTTCGATTTTTTTCGCGTCGCTTTAGTGGCACCTTAGCAGTTTCAAAAACGTAGGGTTGGCAGTTCTACTAAAATATTCCTTCACTGAAATCAGAATATCGAAATTCATCTAATCCAATGTGTATTCCTTTCACAGGGAACACCAAGAAATGTTAGCCCGTACCGAAGCCAAGATCCGAGCTAAGGAGGCCGAAATCCAACGCAAGTTAGAAGAGCAAAAGACTACAACCTCCTCGTCGTGGCGCGACGGCGGCGCCGGCCCGCGCCCCGCCGCGGCGCGCGACGACGCGTGGCGCGGCCGCGACAAGGATGACAGGAAGCCGCCGCCCGTGCAGCCCGCGCCGTCCGCGCAGCCCGCGCAGCCCGGCGATACGTGGCGCTCTGGTCAGGGTTCAAACTAATCTAAATTGCTTTATTCAATTACAAACCTACTGATAGGTATGACCGGCATCCTAATTGTGAAACACACTATCAATCACAATCTGAATACTTTTTAAGGATATTGCTAATCCATTGTTTCATATGTTCGAAAAAGAAATCTGCTCAGCAACGTAAATAACGCGATGAATGTTGTTGAAATGTCAAAATGAAAGCCATTGCTACTGTTAGTGTGTTACGCAATTACAATGCGTGCCACGTAAGATGAGACTTGACCCCGCCTCCCCCGCTCTTTCCGCCGCCCCTATGACGTCCGGTCCCGTCCCGCAATCAGACCTCATACCGCTAAAGATACCTAAAATCGTGTACTGCGCATGTCAAACCACGTGGTGTCAAGTCTCTTCTTTCGTGGCACGCATTGTACCCCGCTGGGAGTATTCAAGGTAATAGTGAATAGGTTACTTCTAGGCAAGCGAGCACCATCATAAACCATTAGTTACGATAATGATCATTCCGAAGACTATCAAAATAATTGTGTCAGCTATTTTCTGGTAGTTGCTACTATGTATTTTGGGCAAAGAAGTTGCGATGGTTGAGAATAGTGTGCAAGCGTCTCGCAATAGAAAAGGAGAAAACACCCGAACCGATTTGAATTGCCTTTTGTCGAAATGTCATTGTGTAATACATTATTATACTAATATTTGTCCTGTGCTATCTGCAGGGCGCGCAGCCCGTGAGCCGGTCGCTCCTCGTGAAGACCGTCCGCGTTCCCCTGAGCGCAGGCCGCGCGAGGAACGCCCACCCGCACGCGAAGAGCGACCCGCACCTAGAGAGGAACGTGCGCCAATTAGAGAAGACAGGTATAACACCTATAAACATTAATGTAGCTCTTGTAATAACTGAAAATTAAGAAAATGGGATGATTTGCAGTAAATAACAGATGTAAAAAAACAATAAAGCCGAGAGGCACTTGTTCTCCCCGTCGTTTTAAAATTTTTTTTGTACTGGACTAAACATGGGGAACCTTATTACGGAGATATGAAGGTCAACGTTCCAACTTTTACTAAAGTTTTTTTTTAATGTTATAACACAGCTTCAAATACCCCCACAACCCCTGTACTGTTGCAACGTTCCAACTTTTACTAAAGTTTTTTTTTTATGTTATAACACAGCTTCAAATACCCCCACAACCCCTGTACCGTTGCAACGTTCCAACTTTTACTAAAGTTTTTTTTTAATGTTATAACACAGCTTCAAATACCCCCACAACCCCTGTACCGTTGCATGCACCCATAAGAACTATGTTTTGCGTGTGTTACATTGCACACTACCGCAAACAGTAAATTTACACACCAAAAATAAAAGTCTTCCGGCAATTCTTTTTTGTGCAATGCTACTTAGTTTGATGTAAAGAATGCGATTAGAGAATCGATTACCGTGACCCCTGCGTGCCTCGGAAAGCACGTTAAGCCGTTGGTCCCGGCTGTGGTTCGTGGATCTTTGACAGTCGTAACGGGTAGTCAGAAGCCCGAAAGTCTGACAACCAGTCTTATCAAGGGATATCGTATTCCCAGGAACTGGATTGTGGAGGTCAGATAGGCAGTCGCTCCATGTAAAATACTGGTATTCAGCTGCATCCGGTTAGACTGGAAGCCGACCCCAACATAGTTGCGAAAAGGCTAGACAGATGATGATATAGAGAATCGTTTCGTTTAATGTTTTAAATAATTACATTATTCATGCTGATTTGATAAAGTGGCGATTTGTTTCTAATTATTATTCGTCATTGTAGACGTGAAGAACGGCCCCGCGAGGAGCGTCCAATCCGCGAGGAGCGCGGCCCTCCCCGGGATAGAGACGACCGGCCGCGCGACGACGCGGGCGGCTGGAGGTCCGCCAACAGGGAGCCTGCCAGGGAACGGGAGCCCGACAGGGACAGGTCAGTCAATACGAGCTTTTCTTTATAAAGAAAAACAAAATGAATTTGCGCCGTTAGATACTCGGTTTCTGGAAGGCTTATAATAACAAGTCCCAATCAAACTCTAGTGAAATGATTTTATTGGTTGTAGTTATTTCATTCAGCAAAACACAGAGCTATACATGAGGTAGACAATTATGTTAGCTTCTATTTTTAACACGCTATTATTAGTTTCACTTCTAATTTATGTTGACAGCCTTTCAAAAACCTGGTGTTAGTATGGTCACAGTATAAATAAAGACATACAGTACGTCGTCTTCATACAAACGGACGAAACGCGAGCTATACCTACGCGCCTCGACCACGGTATGCGCTCAGCATGCAGACAGTCGCGACTGTGCTGCAGTGACGAACGGACGGTGTGTTGCTTTTTTTAACAATAACCGCGCGATTTTTTCACAAAAAATAAGTTCAAGTACATATTTAATATGACGAGTAGGCTATATTGTGCTGTTTTTGGTTGCATGAATTCGTCAATAACGCATCCAGAGATAACTTTTTTTAGATTACCTGGAAACTCTGAAAGGTAAGACTATAAAATAATTTTACTAACTTGTAGGTAGGTACATAATGTGTGTATTTTTAATGGATAAGTATTTCATTTTATCTCCCGAAAAAAAGATGTCTGGATTAATAAATGAAGTGAATAGAGTAAAGGAAAGTGATAAACACGAGTGAGGTAGGTAGTTATAGGCGGTTCATGAATCATTAAACGGTAGGTACGCTTGTGTTAAAACCTCGGGGCATGTGTGTTTTGTTAGTTTGTATAATTCAAAGTAAAGACGTGGTTTTTATTATTAATAATAGTTGTTTATTGTACTGTGTGTATGAATAATACTAGAAAAAAATTGGTTGTCTGTAAAGTCGATTTACGGACGATAGTTTAACGTGACAACATCATAACAAAACATTAATGAAATGATTGCATACTTTTATGAATAAAATTAATTATTTTTATTAATTTATTAATATTTTGTATGAATACAAAGAAGGAGTGAAATGAAATCTACAATTTAATTGATAAATTTACTTTTATTTGCACTCATTAATTTAAATATGTTTATTACTTCAATGAACAGATTATTTTAACTATAACTTTTATACATGTTTGCTATTTAACTTCTTCCAATCTGTGTTATTCTGTTAAGGATAAGACGATGATAGGAAAGATTAAAAAACATTAATATACAATTTTGAATTTTATTTGTGGTTCTTGAACGTTTGGTTTAGCTATAATAATAATAATTTAACATAATTTGTTTAAAAATACACATGAACAAGTTTTCATAGAAATAAACTGTAATCAGATTAATGTTAAATAAATGGTTAATTGGACGAATTATTTTATTATTTATGTACACACAGTAAAATACAATAACAAAACTAAATGGAAACACAAAGTAGGCAAATGTAATTAAAATGCTGGAGGCGGGCAGCCCTATCGCATGTTTACGTACCGCGCGGCTGTAGGCATTTAATTCAAGGTTACGGCCCAGATACAATACTGTATGTCTTTATACTGTGGTATGGTCTTTATCCATAATAATGTTTTTTAAAAAGTAGGACAACCGAAACCGCGATATCGCTCTTTATAATTTTTAATGATAAAAGCAGCTGTTTATTGTTTATCTGTACTGAGCATAAACAACATACGATTTTAAAGTATTTTTTGTAAAATTGAACTATATTTTTTATCACACCAGGCCCCGCTACGCCGGGCGCTCGAGCGGCCCCGAGGGGGGCAGCTGGCGGCGCGGGCCCGCGGAGCCGCCGCCCGCGCCCGCAGTAAGTACACAACATACTTTGCTTAAGGTGATTGGATACTGACACTTTTTCATACATTCTATCGGGGTACAAATCTCGATACTTAAACGATTTTTGCAGAATAAAAGCACGTACATTAAATGATTATGATCTATTATTGACGCATATCGTAAAAAACTTTAAAAAAAACACTATTTGTAGCATATTTAGGCCTGACAAAAAACGATAAATCTTTGTATGTGTGCGCGGGCGGAGGCACGCCCTCTACAGGATATTTCAAGAACCCTCAAGAAACAGAACACCATTTTTGCTAAAGTTATCAGTTATCATCTAACGATTAAGATCTACTGTAATCTTGATCGTTAGATGGCGTTGTTTGTCAACGGATGGCCAATTTTATAACATGCGTGATATTGTTGACAAGTTTCGAATCGTAGGTATGCTGTGTGTGTGTGTGGGTGTGTGAGTTATATTTTATCAATTTAATCATGAAGTGAGAAAAAATGCATTACTTAGTGATAGGATTATCTGCGATCTACCCTGGGTTCGATACTACTGTAATGAATGTCTAAGTTCAAGTAAGTACCTACATGCATTTAGTAAGTAGGTACTAACTTACACATGAACTCTTCGAGAAATTTTCTGATGTAAAAATCATTCTGCATTATGTAGGTAAGTACCTATTGAGAGAGCCCTTTCTTTTAGTAGGAGTGGGCGATACAAATCGTATATAGATAATATCTATGTATCGGTAGAATATCCAATACCTACCTATATATCGGACGGCACTGAATCTATATTATATCAGGTATCCGCGTACCTAGAACACTATACCGATATCGTATCACATGATCTATGATATTCGGTTCAAACTGATTCAGGTCAGGTACAATGCGTGCCACGAAAGATGAGACTTGACCCCGCCTCCCCCGCTCTTTCCGCCGCCCCTATGACGTCCGGTCCCGTCCCGCACTCAGACCTCATACCGCTAAAGATACCTAAAATCGTGTAGTGCGCATGTCAAACCACGTGGTGTGTCAAGTCTCATCTTACGTGGCACGCATTATACAGTTTAGTAGTTACACGGTTTTAGGTACCGTATCCTTGATGCGCGCGGGCGGGAGTGATGTACCTAGCTAGAGATGAACGAGCGAGAAAGCGCGCTAAGCTAACGTCTAATACTAATTTTAAACATTATTTACAGGAGCATAGAGTTTAATACCGAATACATTATTTTGTAAACAGGTAACCATCAATAAACGTCAAAGGAATTTAAATCGTATGGCATTCTCAACAAAAATAGGTACTCGTAGTTTTAAAATCATTTTACGTTGACCTTGATTGCACTTTGCTGTTTTCGTAGGTACTTTTCGTGTTCTGTTTTTAGTTACGCGTCGCGTTAGCTGCAGTTGGCCGAATTTCTCTGCTTGATTTCATTACTTTATAAAGTAGACAAAAAAAAACCGGCCAAGAGCGTGTCGGGCCACGCTCAGTGTAGGGTTCCGTAGTTTCCCGTCCGTCACAAAAAGTGATCCCACTTATGAGTTTAAAAGTGGGTATCCATTATGTTCGCGCTCCAGCAGCACTCCGCGCTCCTGCAACTGCTCCCGGTAGTGTGTACGTACGCGAACGCTCCGTGCGTGCAACATTGCACGCTCCGCGGCAGGCGCTCCGACTCGTGACGGTTTTTAGCGCGAACACAAAGGGATACGTTCAGGATAATAAAATATGTAAACGAAGTTAAAAAATGCTTGCATATACGATTATATTTCGCAGCTTCATTCGACGCGATTTTCTTCTTTTACATGTTGTAGCTGAGTCCTAGGCATTGGCTTCACACAGATTTTCAGATAAAATAAGTAAAAAAATAAAAACCATATGGCAATACTGGGGTAATTTTCCACATTCAACTCGCTCGGCGGTAGGTACTTCATTCTGTGTTCTGTGTGCAAAGGCTTCGCACTAGAAAAAATTTGCTCACAATGGATAGGAAAAGAAGATACAATTCGGAGGAAACGGATCATAATAATAAGCGTCGCAGAGTGAATACAGTTAGACGGCGTATTATTTCTTCATCATCGTCGGATGACGAATTAACCGAACGTAAGTTTTATAATACTACCCTCCTACTTATGTACCTACGTTTATCGTTAATTTTGTTTCAATAGAGTGATGCGAGAAACCAGCGGGGTTTCCTCTGTCACGTTGATTTGATACAAGTTAACATATATATAAAAAATGTGATGCGATTCAACCAGCGGGGTTGTTTTCTGTCACGCTTATCTTGCGCACAATTCAGCGGGAATTGTGTCTACTTATACTTATCTATTACTACCTACATTATTGTCTTACATACAACGTGATGTTTATTTTTTTTTGTAATGCGAACAACCAGCGGGGTTGCATCCGTTACGCTTGATTGCGCATAGTCCAGCGGGGACTACGCCTACCCTCATTTAAAAATTAATTGATCGTAGTTTTGCCTCGCAAATATCTACTTATTGTGACTTTTTTCTAGGTCACAGTAATGATAAAATTATGTCGGACAATGGTATGACACCAAAGTCTAGCCCGGAAGAAATCGTAGTAAGCGATCCTATAGATCCTAACACAAGAGAGACTGAATCTTTAGATGATGAAATCCTCGCCTTATTAGGCGATGCTCCTAAGAGCGAAAACGTTCTTGGTAAACCAATTCACAAAGACATTGCAGCTAGGTGGCACGAAATTCTTGTAAAAGGATTACCGAAAGAAACAAAAGACGAACTATTGAAGGATTACCTAGTACCGTCAAATTGCGAAATGATACTAGCACCAAAACTAAATGCTGAAACCAAAGCTGCTATAGCTGAAAATCTTGTAAAACGAGATAATATACTGGAGACAAAACAAAATCAGATAGGTTCGACACTAGCTGCACTATCGCGGGCCGTAGATAGCTTATTAGAAAAAGATTTCTCGCCGCAAAAAGTGCTCAAACCTATCAGTGATGCATGTCGCATCCTTTGCGACAGTCATTATAACGAAACGAAAACTCGAAGACATTTTATAATTTCGTCAATAAATAGTGATATGAAAGAAACTATGACAGAAACTGTTCGAGATAGATACTTATTCGGAGAAAATATTTCCGATACACTTAAATTGGCAAAAACCATCAAGAAATCTGGCACCGACTTGAAATCAACAAAAACCACTGCTACCTTCAGAAATCAAAAATTTAATAAAAGTAATTTCTTGAAAAATAAAGGCCAAGGTCAGTCAAACTGGAAACCCCTGCAACGGAAACCAGCGGGCAAAACCGATGCAGGGGCATCACGCGCAGCCCAGTACCAGTCCCGCATGAGGAACAGCTTTCAACAGCGGGAAGCAGGAGGTCGATCGTCGCCACCGCCGTCACGTCATCGCCAACAACAACGGAAGCGCCAGTAGAGGTACGTTTTGCGGGTCGTCTACAACATTTTTTACAACAGTGGCACGAGATCACTGATGACCCTATCATCTTATCTTGGATTCAAGGATACAAAATTCCTTTCTCATCAGAACCTATTGATGATGTTAAACCTAGTTTTCATACTAGAACAAACAAGGAACTTCTTGATTTTGATACTGAAATAAACTCACTTTTAAAAATAAGTGCCATATCAAGATGTACGCCGCACGATCAACAATTTTTGTCGTCTATATTTTTAGTACCTAAACCAAATGGAACTAATCGTTTCATTTTGAACTTAAAACGCATAAATAAATATGTCATCTCACAACATTTTAAAATGGAAGATTATAGAACTGTTACAAAAATTATAACAAAAGACTGTTATATGGCTACAATCGACATGAAAGACGCATATTTTTTAATTCCGGTACATAATCTTCACAGAAAATATCTAAGATTTACATTATATAATTTCAATTGTCTTCCATTTGGTTTAAGTACATGTCCTTACGTTTTCACAAAAATTTTGAAACCTGTGATGGAATATTTAAGATCCAGAGACATGATTTCCGTCATATATTTAGATGATATATGTTGCATAGGGAGCTCTTTTCAAGAATGTGAAAATAATGTAAAGTTGACTATGAACCTGCTAGAAAAATTAGGCTTTATTATAAATCATGAAAAAAGTTGCCTTATTCCAAAACAAAGGTGTAAATATCTTGGTTTTATGTTTGACTCCGCCAATATGTGTTTAGAATTGCCAGATAATAAGAAATCGAAAATTAGAGAACAATTGAAGTTGTTTCTAAAAAAGAAAACTTGTAGACTTAGAGAATTTGCACGTCCGATTGGTCTGTTAGTGTCTGCGGCTCCTGCCGTTCAATATGCATGGGGTTACACTAAACAACTTGAACGTCATAAGTACCTAAGCTTATTAGATAATCCTAGCTATAACAGTATAATCGATATACCCCACGCAGTAATGTATGATTTAGAATGGTGGTTACTAAATCTAGATATTAAAACACAGCCTTTAACACTTAGAGAATTTAAATTAGAAATTTTTTCTGATGCATCAATGACTGGCTGGGGCGCTTTTTGCAACAACAATAAAGCTCATGGTTTTTGGAAACGAAATGAAACCACGCAACATATCAATGCACTAGAATTAAAGGCCAGTTTCTTAGCATTAAAAGTGTTTGCGAAACATTTACAAAATTGTAAAGTGTTATTACGCATTGATAATGTCACTGCTATTTCATGTATAAATAGGATGGGTTCTGTACAGTATCCACATTTAAATCAAATTACCCGAGAAATATGGGATTGGTGTGAGGAACATAATATAGTAATATTTGCGTCGTATATTAATACAAAAGCTAACATTGAAGCAGATAGTTTATCACGAAAAAAGTTTGCAGATACAGAATGGGAACTGTGTGGAACGGCTTTCAAACAAATTATTAAAATTTTTGGTCAACCCAAAATCGATTTGTTTGCAAGTCGTTGTAATACTAAATGTCCTGTATATATTTCTTGGAAAAGCGACCCGGATGCTTACGCGGTAGATGCATTTACAATTTCTTGGCATAGAATGCGATTTTACGCTTTTCCCCCCTTTGCGTTAATTCTTAAGATGTTACAGAAAATAATAAATGATAGATCTGAAGGGATAGTGGTTGTACCAAATTGGCCAACACAACCTTGGTTTCCCATTTTTAAAAGACTTATGGTTTCAGAACCGTTATATTTCGAACCAAATATTAACCTATTAAAATCTCCTTCCAGATTATCACAGTCTCCATCAAACGCTAACATTAATTGCCGCCAAATTGTCAGGAAAGCACTACAACTAAGATTTTTTTCACAAAATTCAATCGATATTATGTTATCATCGTTATCTAAAAATACATACAAGCAGTATGATAGCACTATTAAATTGTGGGCTAATTATTGTAATAAAAATAAGTATGATTATTTGATGGGATCAGTTTCAGTAATTATTGATTTTTTAACAGAATGTTACAAAAATGGTGCGAAATACGGCACAATAAATTCACACAAGTCTGCATTACACTTTCTATTTCCAAAAACTTTGAATGATGATGACTTAAAGCGATTTATGAAAGGTATATTTAGGTTAAGACCGCCCGCTTCTAGATACAGTGTTACTTGGGATCCAAATGTGGTTTTGAAGTATTTAGGTCAAAAATGGCCTAACGATCAGCTTAATTTAGAAACGTTATCTAAAAAGACAGTTACGTTGCTGGCACTAGTAACTGCCCATCGGGTTCAAACATTCTCACTCATAGATGTAAATAATATAAAAATTCAAAGCACTAATATAATCATAGCAGTACCCGATCTTATTAAAACATCACGAGTTAACTCTTTACAACCTCTATTAAAACTACCCTTCTACAACGAAAAACATGAAATATGCCCTGCTAGATCCTTATTGGAATATTTAAATAAAACAAAATTGTTGCGTAATAGAAATAACAATTTATTCATTTCATATAGAAAACCATATAATAAAGTAACCTCACAAACACTTAGCAGTTGGATCAAAAGTACACTTTCCCTCAGTGGAGTTGACACGTCAGTTTTCAGCGCTCATAGCACTCGCCATTCTTCCACCTCTTCCGCTAAACGACTCGGTGTCAGTCTGGATGTAATCCGCAAAACTGCCGGATGGTCAGAGTCATCCAAAGTTTTTGCTAAGTTCTATAATAAGGAATTAGTTGATGATCCTAATCAATTTGCAAATACGATTTTATCAAATGCATTAACAACCAATTTGGATACATAATTATTTTGTTTTCAATAAAGAAGTTTTGATTTTTTAGATACCATTTATCTAGTTTCATTTTACTGATACTCTGAACATCCTACAACATGTAAAAGAAGAAAATCGCGTCGAATGAAGCTGCGAAATATAATTAATGATCAAACGAACTTACCCGTACGTGAAGTTCGATCATTATTATATAAGCAGCTTCATTCGACGCGATGATAAGAACCCACCCTTTTGCCCCAACCCTAAAAATGAAACCAAGAAGATAGATCCTGGTACAACAATATACCTAGTCCCTATCTACTAATCTATAGTTGTATAGTATGTAGGTAGATATTAAGGTAAATATTTACCTACATAAAGAATGCTTTAAACAAGAATGAAGTACCTACCGCCGAGCGAGTTGAATGTGGAAAATTACCCCAGTATTGCCATATGGTTTTTATTTTTTTACTTATTTTATCTGAAAATCTGTGTGAAGCCAATGCCTAGGACTCAGCTACAACATGTAAAAGAAGAAAATCGCGTCGAATGAAGCTGCTTATATAATAATGATCGAACTTCACGTACGGGTAAGTTCGTTTGATCATTAATTATACTACAAACTTAGTCCAGAAATTATTTTGTACAACTTTTTGTCTTTTTTGTACAAAAACTGTTATTTCCATCAACTTCAAAATAATTTTCCTAGAAAGTCCTTATAGAGTTCTACTTTGCAGATTTTTTTCATAGTTTCTAAACTTATGGTTCAAAAGTTAGAGGGAGGGACACATTGATTTTTACTTTTAGAGCGATTATTTCCGAAATTATTGACATTATCAAAAAATGATTTTAGTAAACCCCTATTCATTTTTAAATACCTTTCCAACAATATATCACACGTTAGGGTTGAAATTTAAAAAAAAATCACTTCCCACTTTACATATAGGGGGGCTACCCTAATAAAACATTTTTTCCAATTTTTATTTTACCACTTTGTCGGCGTGATTGATATAGGTACATATTGGTACTAAATTTCAGCTTTCTAGTACTAACGGTCACAGAGATTAAGCGAGGACGGACGGACGGACAGACAGACATGGCGAAACTATAAGGGTTCTTAGTTGACTACGGAACCCTAAAAAGAAAGAAAGAAAGAATTATAAAAATATAAATCTAATAAACCGAAACGGCTGTATTAGTTTCATTTCAGTGCCATATTATCAACAATACCAAACGATACATTCACTGATTTCGAGTACTTATACAGTTACAAAAATTCGTCGCCATTCCACGCGCGAGGCACCGCCCACTTAGGTACTACGACACACATACACGCGCTTGCGCACGTGCGCGCTTTATACCTAGAGTGACCGAATGGCCATAATTTATCCTAGTTCGAATTCGAAAATCACCTTCATTATTGTCATAAATTACGCTAGACAATTAACTCATTTTTAAGTATCATAAGAATGCGGAAATCTTACTAATGAAAGTAGTAGTGCCCCAAAGAAAAGTTCATTGACCTACTGTAAGTAGTAACCTACGGTAGTTATCAATCAGCTGATTAACAAAATGTTAGTTTTGCTTTACTTATTGCGTTTTATTGCAATCCTGCTGAAAGAACAATCCTAAAATTGGTATTCTTAGATCTTAGGGCTCTTTCAATTTAGAGGTTTCGTGTCGGACCGCTGCCGCACGTTTACCGTCCCGGGCCGCTACAGTACGGTACGGTAGCAGTCCGATACCAAACGCCTAAATCGAAAGCGTATCCGACTGCCGTGCGTTTGTATGCTAGTGTTAGTGTTGTGTTTGTTGTGTGTTATTATTGTTTGCGACGTTGCCGTCCTGTTGTCGAGCGTTCGCGGTACCGATGCCGC
This sequence comes from Luperina nickerlii, assembly GCA_963855955.1. Classification (NCBI taxonomy): domain Eukaryota; kingdom Metazoa; phylum Arthropoda; class Insecta; order Lepidoptera; family Noctuidae; genus Luperina; species Luperina nickerlii. Next base: position 8,274,079 of record OY979682.1, read on the forward strand.
ACTGTTGCCGCACCGCGTGCTTTGTATAAAAACAAACGACCGTGCGTGCGCAATACCGCTTCGGCACCGCAGCAGCGCGAGCGGTCCGAGAGATTGAGATTGATAATGTTTTACGCAATTAGGGTGCTGGGTTAGGACAGGACATAATTATGTAGGATACTTTTATAAACGGTTTTATTTAGCTTAACCTGTTTATTTATTTGGTTCAAATTTAGTACTTGAAATTTTACCCCCTTCCTGTTGGCAAATTGATCTGATATTTAGTACACACTTTAGTTTTGATGACAATACATCAGTATCACTGTAAATCCAAGATGGCCGCCGCTACGAAATGGCGGATTACATATTTTCTCACAACCCCCTCAATGTGGGTATCAAATGAAAGGGCTTGACTAGTAGAATATTGCCGTGCGTTTTTGTAACCCTCTCACCGTGAAAACTTAGGTGAAGTGAGCGTGGAGTGAGCTATCAATAGTGTCAATCCGTAACAATCAGGTGGAATGACAGCTTACATCACTTAGGTTTTCACGGTGATATTTGTACAGAATAGGCCGGCTGTACACTATAAAAAATCGAGCGGAGCGGGCGCGCCAGCGGCGCTCGTCAATCAAGTTCCCCATTTCACCTCGCCCCGACCCCGCACGACTCATGTCCGTGACTACCGCAGGACCACCAACGCCAATCGCTTCCATATTTGGTAAATAATTAGTGCTCAATTGGTACTAATTAGTACTCGAACAACAAAATTGGTACCTTAGTAGTTTTCGAGAAAATCGACTTTGAAGGTGGTCCTGCGGTAGTCACGCTCCCTTCAGCAGGTCCACCATGAGCGCCGAAAAAGGGCCCACGCTACAGCTATTCTAAGTATACAAATAATTAGTACCCATAAATGTGATTTATTTCGTAAAAAAACAGAACTGTAATATTTGTATTTACCGAGAAATCAACGATGATAACTTTCTCGAAATTGTTCAGCAGGACCACGATTTTGAATGTTGATTCCAAGCTAGAGAAGCTTGTCGCTTTCCTCAAACCTACATAGAAAATTAGTACCCTGCAAGATAAAATTAGTACCCAAAATTCAAAGTTAATACTTCAGTAGTTTACGAGATATACCATGCCAATGGTGGGGTGGCGGTAGCCACGGTGCCAAATTTTCATTTCAAGATTTCTCTATTAAAAACTCTATGATTTCTTCCCAAATTTATACAAAAATTAGTACTCCTAAAGAAATTAAAGCGACTAGAAATCCAGATTCCTAAGTGTTGTATTTTAAGAGAAATTAGCTTTCATTACTTTTCCATACTAAATCTCCGCGTATAATCCGACCAAATTAAGTTGTCAACGGTGCCAATTCCTTTGTTCACAAACTAAACTAAATTTGAGTTCAGTGCATCTTATCTTTTGTTTCATTATGAAAAGGACAGACAATAAATTTTAGTTTTGTCCTGTCAAAGTAATCAGAGCCTGACACTATTCAATACAAGTTCAGACGTGATTAAAAACATGCCTACTAATGTTACGTCAATTTACGTCAGACGCTGATTAATTTGATAGGACTAAACTAAAACTTATCTTTTGTCCTTTTCTTAATGAATGGATAGAAAAAGATGCACTGAACTCAAATTTAGTTTAGTTTGTGAACAAGTGAATAGGCACCAATGGTGGTATTGAGCTGTTTAAGAGATGTACACTCGTGCACATAAATTTATGGATGTCGGAATAGTATCAACAGTTCAATATCTAAATTTTTATACAAACTGTGTATCTAGGTTCATATTAACCCTTAACCAGGCTATGGATTGAGCATTTCCCACATAGATTTTTAAGAGTTTTTACCAGGTTTTGGTAAAGAATCTACCACAATCTGTCAAAAACGCTAACAAAGAAATAGTACTTATGGTAGGTAACAAAAAAAAAAGTAAAACGGAATGCAAATGTCACTTTTGCAGCCATTTTATCTGTGGTTGGCCGCTAAACGAACATTTTGTCCAGAAAGGGCGAATTCGCCGCGATTCTCTCGTGCGTATTACGCGCGACCTTTGCGTTCAGAAGGGGCGTACCAACGCGCGAGCATTTGGGTTCGAATTTCATTTGTCAGTAGAAAACATGGAGTAGAACGCTCTGAAGTTCGCGCGTCAACTGGACGCAACAAGGAGTCTCCAGTATCTCGACTCGCGCGCAAAACGCGCGAGGCTGGCGAAGTGAACGCGATTTACGCGCGGATTTTGAAATCGCGCGATGCTTGTGGACGCGATGTATTGGCGCCTAGTATCTCGTTAACGCGCGAATGAATTCTCGCGAAACGTTTCGCGGCGAATTCGCTCCTTCTGAACAAGGTCTTAGGTAGGTATTACTGCTTGCAGCAACGGTAAATTAGTAGAAAAGAAATAAATAAAAAATACCTATCGCTTTTAATGATATTCATTCACAACAACACAGAAGGTAGATACCTACTTACAATACCTACAGAAAAATAATTATTCGAGTACTTACCTACCTGCCCACGTCAATAACAAAGGTATCACAGGCGATGGGTAGCGATAAGTTATTTTTTTTTTCTTATTAAGTATAAAAGTTCAGTTTGTATAAAAATTTAGATATTGAATGTTAATACTATTTCGACGTCCATAAATTTATGTGCACGAGTGTACATCTCTTAAACAGCTTAATACCATTGACAACTTAATTTGGTCGGGTTATACGCGGAGATTTAGTATGGAAAAGTAATGAAAGTTAATTTCTCTTAAAATACGAGGGGTGTTCAAAAAGTAGTGAGAATGATGTAGAAATGGGGGGTACTTGAAAAAAAAATATATTGTCACGGAAAGATTAGGTCTTTGTCATAATACCCTCAAATAATTAGCTTTATATCTTGTCAGTGTCAGTTGTATTAATTATTTGTTTGTGACGTGTCGATAATTCTCGCTAAAAATGGATAAAATTGAAATCCGTGCGGTGATAAAATACTTTTGCTTGAAAAATTTTACTACGGAACAAATTTTTAAAGATTTACGTGATACATTGGGGGAGTCTGCTCCTCCATATTCCACAGTAGCTCGGTGGTGTGCAGAGTTTAAACGTGGTAGAACATCGGTTAAAGATGACCCGCGCTCGGGCCGCCCTTCGACGTCAGTCACTCAGGAAATGGTCGAAAAAGTTGAAAAAATTGTTCTGGATGATCGCCGTGTAACAGTCCGTTTTATAGCTGAAGAGTTAAAGATTTCAACTGGTAGTGTGCATAGCATTTTGCAAGATCACTTAAGAATGAAAAAGGTATCCGCGCGTTGGGTCCCGAGAATGCTAACGGACGCACAAAAGCAAACGCGACTCAACATTTCAAAGAGCTCATTGGAACTGTTTCAACGAGATCCTGATCTTTTTTTGGCTCGATTCGTAACAATGGATGAAACATGGCTTCATCATTATGATCCAGAAACGAAACAACAATCAATGTCCTGGAAAAGACCGTCATCCCCCACACCAAAGAAATTCAAGACTCAACCATCTGCCGGCAAGATCATGGGCTCAGTTTTTTGGGACAGCCAGGGGTTGATAATGATTGAATACCTTGAACATGGAGCCACTATCACAGGAAATGTCTACGCAGAACAAATAAAAAAATTACGTCAGGAAATCCTTGAAAAGCGACGAGGAAAACTCGCGAAAAAAGTTTTGTTCCATCAAGACAACGCGCCGGCGCACAAGTCTGCAGTTGCCATGGCATCAATCCATGATGCTGGCTTTGAGATCCTCGATCATCCGCCATATTCACCGGACTTGGCCCCCAGTGATTTCTACCTATTTCCGCGTTTGAAAGAACACTTGAGAGGCACAAAATTTGAAGATGACGAAGAAGTGAAAGCCGCCGTAAACGATTTTTTAAGTACTCAAGACGAAGATTTTTTTAAAAAAGGAATTTTGACTCTAGAAAAAAGATTTGCTAAATGTATTGTCCTAAAGGGTGATTACGTGGAAAAATAAAATAATATTAAATAAATTCATTTTCTAACATAGCTATTCTCATTACTTTTTGAACGCCCCTCGTACAACACTTAGGAATCTGGATTTCTAGTCGCTTTAACTTCTTTAGGAGTACTAATTTTTGTATAAATTTGGGAAGAAATCATAGAGTTTTTAATAGAGAAATATTGAAATGAAAATTTGGCACCGTGACTACCGCCACCCCACCATTGGCATGGTATATCTCGTAAACTACTGAAGTATTAACTTTGAATTTTGGGTACTAATTTTATCTTGCAGGGTACTAATTTTCTATGTAGGTTTGAGGAAAACGACAAGCTTCTCTAGCTTGGAATCAACATTCAAAATCGTGGTCCTGCTGAACAATTTCGAGAAAGTTATCATCGTTGATTTCTCGGTAAATACAAATATTACAGTTCTGTTTTTTTACGAAATAAATCACATTTATGGGTACTAATTATTTGTATACTTAGAATAGCTGTAGCGTGGGCCCTTTTTCGGCGCTCATGGTGGTCCCAAGTAGCACATGACAGCTGCTCAGTGACTTGATTATAGAATTTGTGAATACTCAAGGCTGTTTTAGTTTCCTGCTTAGGGCCTGTGTAGTTAGCTACGCAGCCCTTGTAATTCTAATTTGGGCCCCAAATTAACCAGCCTTGAGCATTACAGTTGCTGGTTAACGGCAGTATAATCATTGAAACAGGTGTACAAGACCTGTACAATGGCTTATACAGCTATACAACAGTCATTGCAGCCTAATATTCAGCTATTTTAATTCTCTTCAACAGCTTTTAGATGTTTAGAGGCTTGGCAACAGCTTTTATTAAAGTATAAATAACAAAAAAAAAAACTTTTGTGTATTTGTAACAGAAGACGACATTTATTATTAAATTTGTTAAAGTGCGCGGGCGGACATATTTATTTAAGGTAAGATATTTTTAATAGTTTTCACGTTGGTTTTGAATGTCCTCGTATGTAAATTGAGTTGCGAGTACCATTTTACTGTAAATGTGTATAGGTAATTACATCAAATATTACACGCGCCATCAGAATAATATCGCTTTAACGAAAATTTTTCACAAGATAAATGGTGTACGAATACTTAATAGATTTATCAATTAAATTATTGCTTTCTAACTTATTGTATTCTATTAGGAAATAAGTGGAAAATATATTGTTTGAATTAAAAGCTATCTAATATCCTTGAAATCTGTAAGAAATCATTTGGAAATTTAATAAGAAATCGTTTCTGTAAACCTAAAATGGTGTCCATTTGTTATCCAGCACAAATTCTCCTTAAATTCTTTTCAAAAGTTATTTACTGTACACTGTGGTGTTACCAAGTCTATGTACCAGCTTATAGCATTATGCTTCGCAGCTTCATTCTTTGCGATTTACGTTTAACATGGTGTAGTAGCGCCATCTACCGTAGGCCTTGCACGATGGTTTAAAGTCTATGATTTTTTTGACATTTCGCCCCACCTCTTCGCACCGCTGTCGTAGCGGACTGTCCCGACATTAATCCTCATTCTGTGTTATCGTGCTGTAGCCTTCGCACGCATTCGGTTACCCTACCACTGCGTTCTTACTTTTTTAAATAGGTAGTGATAATAATAAGATGGGAAACAAAAGGAAACATCGAGAAGAGGAAGAATCTAGGATCACAAAGAAGATTAAAAAACGGAAATTACAGCGCCGAAGGCGCGTTATTTCGTCGGATGATAGCAGTAAGTTAAAACAATATTATTATAATCGTCGTTGACGTGTTACTATTGCTACTGCTTTTAAATCATCTCGAATAACAAGACGATTGATGTTTGAACCAATTACCGTCGTTGGCGGTTAATATTTGAACTACTCACCGTCGTTGGCGGTTAACATTTGACCTAATTATCGTCGTTGGCGGTTAATATTGGAACTAATTACCGTCGTTGGCGGTTAATTTGTTCATAGTATATAATGCCGTCGTTGGCGGTTAATGTTTGAACTATTTACCGTCGTTGGCGGTAAATTTTTTCATAGTATATAATGCCGTCGTTGGCGGTTAATGCTTGAATCTACTACCGTCGTTGGCGGTAAATTTTTTCATAGTATATAATGCCGTCGTTGGCGGTTAATGCTTGAATCTACTACCGTCGGTGACGGTTACGTGTGTCAAGTTTTGAAATGACAATGAATTTTTTATTTGTCACATAGATCCTGAAATTTATGAGCAAGTTTTGCCCGTGATGTCACCAAGACAATCACCAACCGACCTTGGAGTTTCGCCACTCAACCACAGGGATGTATCCCTAGATATGCCTGGTCTGATTTCTCCTATTCCACAAACCTCACTGTATAAATCTACTAGGTTGGATCATACCAATGCAGAAGCTGAAATTCTAGAGCCAGGATCGTCGTCTGCTCCCGATCCATGTTTGTCAAATGTGCAAGAGGAGGATACCCAGCTAGAAGAAGATATACTTCAGATCTTTGGGGAACCACCACAGCCAGATATTGCGCTGGGTAAAAATATTCATAAAGATATCGCATTCCGTTGGCAAGATATCTTGGTTAAAGGCTTACCTAGAGATCAAAAAGAACCACTTCTCAAAAAGTGTCTAATACCGGCTAACTGTACCTTTCTTGTAGCCCCGTTATTAAATCCTGAAGCTAAAGCAGCTACCCCAGATATTCTATCCAGGAGAGACGCCAGTTTGTTACAAAAGCAAAATCAAATTGGCGTCGCATTAGCCGCGTTATCTCAGCTTACCGAAATGATTATGCACCGCCCACCGCCCATTGTATCACCCCTTGTACAGTTTCTATATTTATGTCTGTAATTTATATGGTGTACATAATAAAGAGTATTCTATTCTATTATACAAAATGAAACCTCCAAGCACACACTTCTGTAGCCTCTTAGTGATGCTTGCCGCATTCTATGCGACAGCCACTGTATTGAAAATAGAACCAGACGTAGCATAATTATGAGTTCTATTAATACCAGTTTACGCGATGCTCTTGCTAATACAAATCGTGACAAGTACTTGTTTGGAGAAGATTTGGCGAAGAAACTAAAAGCCGCTAAGTTTGTCCAAAAAACAGGAGAATCTCTGCAAAAAACTAATCTATACCGTCTACTAGCAAAAGTGGTTCGAACTTCAGGGGCACGCCACGGAACCGGAATTTAAACTTCAGGGGTCTAATACAAAGGAAACCACCGAACAAGACAAACGAGGTATCGAGAGGACGACAGCCGGCGCGTCAGGCGCGCGGCTTCAACTATTCGCGTCAGCCGCCACCTCCGCCGAAGACGTCTTCGCCGATCAGGAGGAACTATCGCAAATAAATACTTAGGTACCTAATGCAACACGCTGGACGTTTGCAATATTTCTATTTACAGTGGTCGCAAATTACAGATGACCCAACCTTACGGTCTTGGATAAAGGGATATAAAATCCCATTTATTTCCACTCCAATCCGATTTGACAGTGTATGTTCTATGCCTAAATCAGAACAGGAGCATTATGATTATGTTAAAACAATTAAAAAGTTAGTTGAGGTCAATGCAATTTCACAATGTTCACATGAGGAGGGTAAATACATATCAAGTATCTTTCTTGTACCTAACCCAAACGGTGGAAAACGCTATATCTTAAATTTAAAACTTTTAAAATCATTTTAAAATGGGATTACAGGACAGTCATTAAATTAATAACTAAAAAATGTACATGGCTTCGATCGACCTAAAGGATGCATATTTTTTTATTAATGTCGCTAAATGTCACAGAAAATACTTGCGTTTTAATTATAATGGAACTCTTTTTGAGTTTAATTGCCTAAATTTTGGATTATGCACCGCTCCGTATGTTTTCACAAAAAAAAAAAAAATTTGAAGCCTGTGATGGAGTATTTGCGGTCGAGAAATATGATTTCAGTTGTTTATTTAGACGATATATTTTGTATAGGAAAAGACTTAAAAGACTGTACTCTTAATGTTAAACATACTTATGCATTTTTAGAAAACTTGGGATTTATTTTAAACAAAGATAAAAGTTGTTTAATACCAAATACTAAGTGCAAGTTTTGGTTTTGTTTTCGACTCCCAGAAAATGATCATGGAATTGCCCTCTGATAAGAAAGATAAAATAAAAAGTAACGTACAAACTCATTTAGTGCGTGTCCTGCTTTAAAATATTCTTGGATGCGTACAAAATTATTTGAGCAATTCAAGTTTAATTCTTTGTTAAAAAATGATAGTTACAATCAAACAGTTTTATTGCCTAACTTTATTAGGAAAGATCTTAAGTGGTGGTTAAATAATGTGGCTTTTGGTTATTCTAATATTAAAATCAATATACATATATATAAAAGAAATTTTTAGCGATGCCTCATCCACTGGGTGGGGTGCATTTTGTGATGGTGATGAATCGTACGGTTATTGGAAAGAAAATGAGACTCTTAATATTTTTTTTGCATCATACATTAACACTAAAGATAATCAAGAAGCTGATAGGTTGTCTTACGCATACGAGGAAATAAAAAATAAGTTAGGATCACCAAATATAGATTTATTTGTCAGCCGTTGTAATTCTAAATGTAATACATACGTTACCTGGAAGAATGATCCTGATGCGTGGACTATTGATGCGTTTACCATTTCATGGCTAAACAACGTATCTGATAAAGCGGAGTGTATAGTTGTTATCCCATACTGGGACACTCAACCTTGGTTTCCAGTATTTAATAAAATATGTAAATCTGAAATTATTTACTTTCCACCTGATTGTAATTTGCTAAAAATCTCCTTACAGATCAACCCACAGTCTACATCGAACATTAACGGTACGTTGGGTGCCGCGAGATTATCCGGCAGACTATTAAACAAATTTCTGTCACCAAGGTCGTAACGTTGGGTGCCGCGAGATTATCCGGCAGACTCTATTAAACAAATTTCTGGCACCAAGGTCGGAAATAATGTTAGAATCCTTGTCAAGTAACACTTATAAACAATACGACGTCTGCATAAAAGCCTGGATTATTTACTGTCAAAAACATAATTATGATTACACTTGTGGTTCAATACCGATAGTTATTAATTTTTTAACAGAGATATTTGACAAGGGTGCGAAATATGGGACAATCAACTCTTACAAATCTGCTTTATCTTTATTATTAAGTCATAATTTAGATGATGAAAGACTTCAATGATTCAAGAAGGGTGTTTTCAAATTAAGGCCAACTAACCCAAAGTACAATATTACTTGGGATCCTGACATTGTTTTAAACTTCTTAGCCCTCAAATGGCCTAATGAAAACCTAGATTTGAAAACTGTCTCCAAGAAAACTGTAACGTTAATGACTCTTGTGACCACACATTGTGTACAAACCTTATCTCTAATTAAAATTAACAATATAATTACAAATCCCAATGAAATTATTACATAAATTCCCGATACAATAAAGACAACAAAATTAAATTCATTTCAACCAATTTTAAGACTTCCATTTTATAATACACGTCCAGAAATCTGCCCAGCTAGATGTTTACAATCATATATGAATAAAACTAAGACATTACGTAAGAATAACGATAATAGTTTATTTATTATTTTCAAAAAACCACATTCAAACATTACTTCTCAAACTGTTAGTCATTGGTTAAAGGATACGCTACTAGAAAGCGGTGTAGACACTTCAATATTTTGCGACATGACACGACATGCAGCTACATCAAAGGCAAATAAATTAGGAGTAAACATAGATGTGATTAAAAAGACTGCTGGATGGACTAATTCGTCTTCAGCTTTTGCCCGATTCTACAATAAACAAATTGTAAATCATAATCAATTTGCTGAATCATTGCTTAATTCTTCTCAAATATAAGTAATGTAATAGGTAATACAAATAATGCATAATTATGTATAGGTACTTAAATAAAACAAGAATTGATTTTAAATGATTGTGTGTGCCTCTTTCCTTTAATACGTAACTTTGTATTTATATACCCGAAAGTAAAAGCAATGTTCAAACCTACAAGTATTGAACATTGGTTTTTGTACAATGGCATTCTCTAGGATGTCATTGTTTTAGTATTTATTTTAAAACCTTTGCTATAAACATCCTACACCATGTTAAACGTAAATCGCAAAGAATGAAGCTGCGAAGCATAATTGAAGATCAAACGAACTTACCAAGTGAAGTTCGATCCCAATTATGCGAGCAGCTTCATTCGACGCGATTTACCAACTCCCACCCTATTTTTAATGTTAATTATAAATTACCTATCAATTCAGTAATTAACCCCATCCCGATATGTTCGAACGGTTCTAAAATAAATATTCTTTACCTTTAAACAAAATGAGGATTAATGTCGGGACAGTCCGCTACGACAGCGGTGCGAAGAGGTGGGGCGAAATGTCAAAAAAATCATAGACTTTAAACCATCGTGCAAGGCCTACGGTAGATGGCGCTACTACACCATGTTAAACGTAAATCGCGTCGAATGAAGCTGCTCGCATAATTGGGATCGAACTTCACTTGGTAAGTTCGTTTGATCTTCAATTATGCTGGCTGGACAAAGGATTTTAATTATCTTTCTTACTGCGTACTGGTATAAAGAGAGAGCATAAAATAGCTTTTCAGGGATAAAGAAATCTCGACAGAAAACCTTTAGTCAATCGTACATAATTTACCTACAAACCTTCACTTCATTTGATTTGTTTTGATTTTGATTTTCCGTTTTCGTACTATATTATGATTGCTAATTACTTTAGTTTTGTTTTCAGGAATAATAATGCCGTTTAAAATAATCAAAACCGTTGAAAAAGGAAAGGAAAGATTAATAATTGTTCCAAGTGGTTGGGAGCATAATGGCATTTTGAGATGGCCAGGAAAAAAAGTTTCTTTAAAATTGCTAATAAAAAGTGACAAATCGACACCTCTGCCAGACTGGACTAAAATGTAGTGCACAGTCAAACGGTCATTCCTACTTACAATAAAGCTGAAGAAGTCCTTGAAACAATGTTGAACTGTAGTGATACGACCGATTATCCAGATGATGAGGAAAGAGTAATAATACACAGCAGCGTTGATTACAATTCCGAGGCAGCTAGTAGCTATGCTATTTTTAAATTGTATAGTATTTTTAATAAATTATTCCTTGTCTTCATGTGTACTTAATTCAAATTCGTCTCTGTCGGAATCCATTAAACGTATGGAATTCTGTTTGTGCGACGCTTTCTCTTTACTGCAGCTTGGTTCATGAAAATCCTGATTATTATAAGCATCAATATTTTGATCAAAACCTGTTTGTCCGGAACCCTCACTATACGAAAACGACACTGGCTTGTAAATATCAATCAGTACTGCTCCTTTGCAATACTGACGTAATTTAAACACCAAAACACCAATAATCTAGATTTACTCTTAAATAACACCGAAAGCTGTAAAATAGCTGTCAGCTACACTTTATGCATTGGCATTAGGATAGAGTACACCTATTCCAATTTACAACTCAAGGTGGATTAATGATTCTCTTATAAATGTAGCGGCATTTGTAGAGATTACATACCCACTTTTAATCAGCCATTAACAAGCTCATTGAAGTAGAATTAGAATAGAATTAGTGTACACCAATTAAAAGCCAGTGGCATTATTCGATACTTCAATGCAGCCCGCACCATTACAAGAGAGGTAAACTTTCCGTATTAACCAGTCGTTAACAAGCTTTGGATATCTAAACCAGCTAGTAGTATCACTTGCAGCCAAAAGATGGACTAGATCATTTTAAAATTCTACTTAAATGCTTTTAGTATATTTTTTCGCGATTACAAAGTCATTAGTCAGCTATGCTGTTTAATAGTGTATAATCTTTCCTTAATACAGTCTAAAGACTCGTCCTATCCTTTAGTACATCTGCATAAAAGCTGTAGACTGTAATGTAGCTTCTTTATGACCTAATTCATCGCTAATGTGCTACTTGGGGTCCTGCTGAAGGGAGCGTGACTACCGCAGGACCACCTTCAAAGTCGATTTTCTCGAAAACTACTAAGGTACCAATTTTGTTGTTCGAGTACTAATTAGTACCAATTGAGCACTAATTATTTACCAAATATGGAAGCGATTGGCGTTGGTGGTCCTGCGGTAGTCACGGACATCACGACTCGACTCCCGCGCACCTCATACCGCCTGTCGACTAACAAGCAAGTGAGAACGTGATAAAATTGAACGAAAAATAGTGTGCGGAAATATGAAACTTGTTCCGGGAAACAGGGGCGGATCTTGAATTTGTGGGGCCCTGGGCTAATACTGCTTAGGGGCCCTACCTAATTACTCAACCAATTGCCATTTTATTATGATCGGAGGTTTTTTAATTCTAGATAATTTTTATTATTGACAATATCGTCTATCGTTTTCAGTTCGGTTGGGGGGCCTCTGTATCCAAGGGGCCCTGGGCTGCAGCCCAAAAAGCCTTTAAGTAGATCCGCCCCTGCCGGGAAATACGTGTTTTTGAGCAAGTTTCAAGTTTGGCTGCTCCACATTTTCTGACACGATTACCCTAATCCATGGTCTGGGGTTGAAGAATCCATAAACTTGGTATTTACTAGCTAGAAGTTCATGCATGGCGCGGCGGAGGAGGTCCAAGGTATAAGTAGGTACCTACAAACTATTTACCTATTTTTTCCCTAAGCTACGATTCACCGTTGCGTAGGTAGTACCTAATCGAATAATTGAATTATATATAATTCTTGTGAAACCAGCATTCAAATCGAAAAGGTAGTTACAGGAAAGCGAATACACAAACAAACGATTTGTTTTTTCATAGTATTTGCGCTTTTCAGTGTTATTAGCACACAGTGCGTCAAGGTCAACGTCATTCTCAACTAGCTAGGCGTCTCGCCTACTGAAAACCATTCGTTCAGAAACTGAACTGCAAACTAATTCAAATAAGAATAATTTTATAATTTATTCATTAGGTACAAGCAATACGAAAACGTTATTTCAATCAATATAAATAAATGTTTAGCGAACAGTGTGAAGCAAGAGTGAGTCAAGTAGGTACAACGTCTTTTTAATTTTTGAACGTATTACTTATATTGTGCCTTGTGAACTACATTTCAATACCTACGTGAAACGAGCATATATTTCACCTAATTATTTATAGGTATAGTAAAGTTTATTATGGTAAGAAATGTTTTATTATAACAAGTTATAATAACATTCGTATGATGTCGACGATGATGTACGACGTATTTTAAAACTGACGTATTTTATTAGTATCAAAAATAAATATTCACAATAAAATTGAACGACTACGGACCTTGATATTTTAAAGATTGTGACAAGGAGTTGGTCGTACACATTTGTAATATCACACTAAAGAACAAACTTCCACTTAACTATTTAAAATCACCGACCATAAGCTTATTGTGTTGAAAATTCTGTTTGCGCGATGTAGAATTTTTGATTATAACTTCTTTGTTTTTGAGAAATTGTTAAGTAATTTTATGTCATTAATTGTGTAATTACTCTATAAACATATACTATACTTGTTTTATAAAATTGTGATAAAGTTTAACTGTTTTCCCGATTTTTGGAAATCATATTAATTACTTTTACAACAGCGCCATCTAGTAAACGACGAAATAACGATTTTTAATTATTTGTAACTATTGTGGTATAGTAATTGTATTCTAGGTGCATCGTCTTCATATATACCTACTTATATAATTAATGTATACAAATATTGTAAAACATTTCAATCAAGTCAGTTTTTGTTATAAACATTGATGTTAAAAAATGCCTTTTAGGTGCCTATTTGAAATAAATTATTTGACTTGACTTTGAGTCTATTATTTATTTAGGGCCGACTTTTCAATCATCTGATAACTTTATTCGTGGAATAATTTTGAAACTTTTACAGTTCATACAAAAACTGTCAAACGTCAATTTTATTCCTTGAATAAAAGTTATCTGGCGATGGAAAAAATTGCCCTTAGTGTAATAACTGTTAAGACACGACAAAACGATTTAAATAATTGGATAATTTGTGGTGTTGAAAAGGTGGCCAATCATGATATGAGCCTTTATGAAACAAAATAAATATACTTATATAAGTATTCTTTTCTTCAGTTTTTACTTTACTGAATGAAGGATGGTCATCATAAAAATCTTTTATTTCAATTAACGCCATCTCAACATACTTATTTCAAACCAAGTTTATGAATTCGACGCCATCTAGTGGTATCGAAAGTAAAACTATTTTACTCTACATGTGTGTGTAATCAAATAAAGTGAAACGGCTAAACGTTTAGGGGTACAAATCTTTGTATGAGACGAGTTATCAAGCAAAGTGAATATCTCAAAAAATTAAGTTAATACTCTAGTTGACGCATATAATGAAGTTGTCCCTCAAAGATTTCTGAGTTAGGCGTAAAAATTGAAAATGTTCGAATTTGCGAATGTGCTGCCATCTCGCGAAAAAGTAGCTGGGAGATCAACTATTCAATAGCCTTAAGGTGACCCATACACCTACAATAATATTGCGCAATGTTGATGATTGCACAATATTATTGAGCATATAGGGGTAGTATTGAAGATTGCGCAATGATTGAGAAAAAATTTAGGACTTTTAAATTTTATTGCACAATATTTATTTATTGTATCTTGTGTATGGTATATTGCCCAATATTTTTTAGTTTCGCTACAATTAAACACACGATAGCTGCAGCCAAATCTTTATCAGACATGGTGCACTGTTGATAGTTATGACGAGAATGCTTGTTCAATTTTATTGTCTCGTTAAATAATTGTACCGTGTGGGTTTCAGAGCTCATCAATCATATTGTGCAATCATCAACATTACGCAATATTATTGTAGGTGTATGGTGGGTCACCTATCAACAGAAGCCCAATTCTGGTACTTTAAAATCTAGTCTCATCTGGGCGACAAACCAATGTAAAAAATATACGGAAATGAGAAGTATTTTTGACAGATTGAGACAGATCAGACTGTGAACGTTCTTAAATTTACGAGAATTGAATCAGGAGTAACTAACTCATTTAAAACTCATAATATTATGACATGTTTTCGTTTACTTTCGCCAAAGTGTGCTGAAGCCACGACCTTGCCGCCACAAATACCATTGCAGTTCGTGCGTATGAACGTTAACTTGGGGCCCGAACTGCAATGGTGATATCTCAATCAGCGTAAACGCATTATGAATACAGATAGTATTCATTACGCGTTTTGTATTCGTACTCGATTTGATTAGATGTTGGTTTCAGTAAAATCAACCTACAATAAAAGTAAATAGACTTACTTTTAATTAACATACTATCTATTTCGCCAACAGGAGCGCTCATCCACATGGCGTTCTAAAGACGCGCCGCCGCGTGAGGACCGCTTCCGCGACGCGCCGCGTGACCGCGACCGCGGCGAACGTGACGGAGCGTTCCGAGACCGCGACCGCTTCCCGCCCAGAGACCGGTGAGTGAAAGATATAGCTGTTATGCAACGTTTGCCTTTGGTTTCTAAAATTCTAATACATTCATAGGTGTGGTACGAAATGCTGGCTTAACTCCCACGCAAAAACGCTTGCGCATTCGTGATAGAGGAATCATTATTATTGGTTGACTAATCACAACACAATGTCTTATATGAAATTGCGCTTGTCGATACAGGTTGTTGTAAAGGTACAGCTCTAAAGTGTAACAAGAAATGAAGGAAGATGTATGCTCATTGTAACTTTAAATTCAGTTAGAGAAATTCAAATTAGACTTTTAAAAATTACTATTACGTAAGTTTCGTAATGTCGGTCTTAGGTAATAGGTAATACGGGCTGGTGTCCGCAACTCCACGTCAATGCGCGTATTTTGCGTACAAGACAATGTCGGTCTTATAAGAACATACTAATAAAAACTTATTTCCACAGTGACGGTCCTCGCCGCGATGACCGCGACGGCCCACGTCGTGACGATCGCGACGGCCCGCGCCGTGACGACCGCGACGCCGGCCCGCGCCGCGACGAACGCGACGCACCGCGACGTGACGATCGGGATAGAGACGGACCGCGTCGCGCTCCGCCGCGTCGTGAGGAGAAACGTAAGTATTTCTACTTTACTCATTAGATTTGGTACTCATAGTTTGGAGTTAGTCTCAATGGGCTCTGGACACGAGGCCAAGAAGGTAGTCAGTTCAGTTGAAAGTTCATTATTTATACATTAATTTTAAATAAAACGGTTAAAAACTAATAACAATAAAAACATCAAACACACCTTTAAGAGATTGAGGTTCATAAAAAAAATAACAAGACTCATGAATCTCTCTCACAGTACTTCTGACATACCAATAAAATCTTCGCCCATTCATTCGCAAAACGATCGCTTGTTGTTCATAAACTGGCCTTGTGTATATGTGCGATGTTGCTGGATTTCAATTGCAAGGAGCCACTGCCATTTGGACTTCATCTACCAAGCTCAAAGTATTATGTCATGTAAGCTAAACTGTAGCTGTAATCAAACTAGTCAATGACATTCAATTTGATGTCTGAAAGTACCAAAAATATTTAGTTTTAGTGTAATACCAGCCAGCATAATAATAATATGTGATAATATAGAAAAGCTCAAATAAAGAATCACAAAAACACAGAATCAAATAAAATGTTATGACATACATGTGTGTATATTGCGACGACTTTGTACAATCTGTCAAGTTTCGTTAATAGATTTTCAACTTTATCGTTAAAGTATAAGGTTCACAGTTGATTGGGAAAATTGACAGTTTCGTTTAGCTTGATGTGCTGGCGTCTGTACAACAGTAGACCTGTCCTGCTAAGAAGATTAAGACACATTTCTTACTCCAAATTTTGTTTCAGCCCGCGACCCTGACGGTGATGACTGGCAGCCAGTCACCAGACGCTAAACAAGCGAGCGTCGTCCTACCCACATTTAACTCTTTGTATTCATTTGTAATTATGTATTACGTTTTACTTTGCCACGAGTTCAGCAGGCTACCTTTTCATTATTACAAACATGTATTATAGACATAGGGAAAATCGTAAATTCGGTTTTGAAAAATATTTAAGACGACAAACAGCCTCGTCGAGAACGTTACATAATAATTTAACTATTGACTTATTAAAATGCTATGCTCGACCATACCGCACGGCAATAGCATTCACACCTTCGTAATTGTATATCTTTGCACGGAAAACAATTACCCTATACAAACTGTGTGCCCACACGACGGCAGGCTAAAATGTGAAAGCAGGTTACATGCCCTGCGCGCTACTTACTTTCACATAAATTAATAATAGCAAACATGTTTCATATAATATCCGGAATTGTATTTGCATATTATTTGCAGGGTTTGCCAAAAACAAAGTTAATATTGAAAGTGTAAACTGCGAGATATTTACGAAATTATGTATATCTTTGTGGTTCTAAAGTAAAGATCAATTTCTATATCAAATATATATTTTTTTTATAGAAAATAGAACGTCGTATTGGATGGTTATGAAATGGTGACTTATAACTTGCAGGTTTTTTTTTTATTGTATTTGCTATGCTGGTTCATTCTATATTTTTCATTGTACTCTGCTGAACTCAATTTTTTGTCACCAATATAAGTTACAGTTTGACATTATATTGTTCTAAAGCGCAAGTGTAACGCGCTAATGTAATCCTTATTGTATACGGGATAAGGGCTTATTTACTATACACATGAGTGGATGCAAATCCGCGCCCTTTTTAACCAACTTCAAAAGGACGGAGGTTATGCGTTCGACGCGTACTTTTGAAACACTTGACGTAAATAAGTTTTTTTTTTTCATATATTTTGTTTATATAAAACAGCTTCAGAACCATGTTTTGAGTAGATAGTTACAATTAGTTCTATTTTAATTCAAAATATATTTTATTTTCTACATTTGCTTTTTTTTCTTGTCGTTGGTTCAGACGCGGTCGTGATTCTCTCGTTGACATCAAATGCTTTTTTTAGTTTCCAAGTTTGCCCAACATTGCGATGAACAAGCTTTATAACTACGTTTGTACTACGACACAAGAATCGTATAGATAAGTACTTATCTAAACTGCACACATACGAACGAATTGTAGTGTAAAAAAACTTGTCACAAAGTATCTCAAACTCGAAATAATTTAAGTGACATGATTTTCAATAATGATAACAGAAAGATGGTACAAAATGATGGCGTCTCTGGCGATGTAAAGATAAACATTTACGTGACTACTGACTTGAATAGCTCGTATTCAGTCACCATCGGGCGAAGAAAATACAGTTATTTTACCTCTGACATCAGCAACCTTATTATGACGATAATAAAGATCACAATGATTTTGACAGACAGGTCAATGGCAGCAACGCAACAGGCGTTCTGATAAGAATGGGAATAAAGATCATTGATTGTGGAATGCAAAATCAGAGGAAAAAAAAACTGTCTACAAGCCGAATTTGCTATCTTCTGGAACATAATTCATGATGAACTGTGTCGTAGTCTAAACCACGCTCTAATACAATAGTTAAAATGTATTTACAAAATCAAAGTGTCTTACAGATAAATGAATACTCCTTTTTGAAACGTACTGGTGCCTCAATGCCATAGTTACATACTGTACAGTACCCGGCGATAAATATTGCACATCGGCCTTTACCTTTTTTTTGTATTTTATACAAAGAATAAAAATAATTATCAAAAAAGAAGCAAATCATAATTGTTTTAACAGCTCCTAATAGATACCGGACTGTTTGTATTTCGTGCGACAGAGATAACGCTCTACGAAGCCGAAATTAGCCGATTGTCTCTTTCCAAAGGTCGATGTGCAATCTTTATCGCCGGGTACTGTAGTTAGTGCTTTATCTACTGCCATAGTCAATAAATCACTGAATCGGGATTTTGGTTTTATTTCTTGTATGTACAGACGCCAGCACATCAAGCTACACCTGTCTGATTTTCCCAATCAACTTTGAACTTTAAGCTTTAGTGATAAAGTTGAAAATCTATTAAAGAAATCTGACAGATTGTGGTAGGTTGATGTGCTGGCGTCCGTACAACACATTTAAATATATCTTCACGCCTGTTTCCCAAAGGGTTAGGCAGAAGTTTACTTATAGTATACCCACATTACACCAGTTATGTTTAAAACCCATGTAACAGGGGGCGAGCCTATTGTCATCACCCGGACACAATAAAAAAAACTCAAACAAAAAATACCCTAATCAACTGACTTTAAAAAAAGGAGGAGGTTATGCGTCCGACAAGTTTTTTTTTCGTAGTCCTATGTATACTGTATACCGATTTCTCCGTAATTACTGAGCCGATTTACGTGATTCTTTTTGTTTATTTGGTAGAGAAAGCCAAGGCGTTGGACATTCGTGAATTTGTTTGGGGCAGCTAGGCACCTACCATAACAAAATAGTGAAAAATATCGGAAGTTTTGGAAATCGATGTCTTTAAATTTGTTTCATGTTTTGAAGTCAGTTGTTTTTTTTTTATAAGAAGTGTTTTACAAGCTCCGCTTTCATTGGAAAACAAATTGTTCAACAGATTTTCAACAACATGTTTACGTGTCACGGGAAACGTTTTAATGTTGCTGGCAACATGCTAATGTCCCGTTTTCATCGATAAACAAGTTTCTCAACATTGTTTCCGGTAATTTTGCAATTTATTGAAGCATAAAACTTCAAGATTGGTTGCTAGACAAAAACAAGCGTATTCCAAGCAACAAATTAATGTTGACATTTAAACTTTATCTATCTCCAGTACTAAACCAGCTAAGTTACTTTTAGTCATTGTTGCCTAAACCCGTCTACATTGCAACAGCGATATCTAAATAAGAACCTACTTGCGCTCCATTTGAAGTAAAACTAGTCTGAACCTTGGCTTATGCTCACGGAGCATAAAACCAGTTTATATGCCAAATTCATAGGTTCTTCGATTTCGATAGTATTGTATTGAGTAAGACCTATTGCTTTAATACCTTTCCAATGCCTCTTAGCATCTTACTTCCGTAAGCAAAATACGCGCTTTGACGTGGAGTTGCGGACACCAGTCCGACTTCACCCACTGCTGGCCTCTTTTTCATGTGCCAATCTCCACACTCCTGTGCCAGCCTCACCCAGGTTCTACCCGCGATGGCAACAATATCGTCACTCGGTCACTGCCTTACTCCACCTGCTATCACAAGTGTTAGGTATTTACCAAGCATCTACTTACTTCTACTCGTGGTCGACAGAGCACCGAAAGAAAAATTTACGGAAAGTAAATGATCTTTATTTATTACCTATTTCAGTCACATTCTTAAAACTAATTTGAGATGAACTCAGGTGTCATGTTGGCATCGTATTGTTTCGAACTCAACCTGGGACGTTGAACCGAGTTATTTTTACAGTAAAAATGTGCCAATTTGTGCACAGACAGACGGAAGAGTTTTAGGTATTCGAGTCAATAATCTATTGTCATATGGACGCCTCTCTGCTGGTCATCCACCTTAGATATCATTGGGTAGATACCATAGCATTTTAGCTGTACCTAGGTACGGAATCACCACCATTGGCAGCCTTGTTTCACTCAGAATAATCAGCCTATAATGTTCCAACAGCTCAGACACAGGCATCCTCTCTTTGAGAAGGAGTGTGCTATAATCTTCCTCGCGGGCCCAGCGGGTTGGTAGACGTCACATGTCTTCGATGTTTTATTTTAGCACATGCCGGTTTCCTCACTGTGTTCCCACCCAGTTAGGTACCCATTGCCGAGTATTATAGGCGAGGTGGGTGGGCCTTTACGGAATGGTTTACAAAAATATCAGACCTAAGTTGTATAGTACGGTCGTAACTCGTAACGCGTTTGTATCGATTAAATTGCTAAATTAATTAATGCGTAATAAAGGAGGTTGGAGGAAATTACATTGATATAACATCCGCCCATGTGGTATAGATAGATTGGTTTCTAAAGCCGATGAGATAAGTGCTTTGATAACATGCAATTCATTATCTCGTGAATGGGTACATAGGTACAATCTGTCGTGAGTGATCATTGTGATCTTTAAGAATCCAGCCGGTCCTATGGCCTCGTGCACTATTATCGATTTAGTTAAAAGACACATGAAATATGGACTGATATTGGTGCCGATTCCCTTGTTTATAAACTAAACAAAACGTAAGTTCAGTGCATCTTTTTCTTTCTATTTAATTAAGAAAAGGACAGAAGATAAATTTTAGTTTAGTCCTGTCAAATTAATCAGCGCCTGACGTAAATTTAATATGCAAGTTTTTAATCACGTGTAAACTTGTGTGGAGTAGTGTCAGGCGCTAATTAATTTGACAGGACTGAACTAAAATTTTTCTTCTGTCCTTTTCTTAAGGGGGAAGCGCTAAGGAAGCCCGCGAAATTCAAATTTTCTTACGTTTTTTGCAATTTGCTGGTCAGTATTAAGTTGTACGTTGATTAATATATGAATCGCGGCCGTAAGAAATATGTGTTCTCAGAATTATAATCATTAAAGTCATCAACACAACTCTCTAAGACCACGTAAGTCCAAAGAATGATGATTTCATGAAACAGTTATTCTTTGGACTTACGTGGTCTTAGAGAGTTGTGTTGATGACTTTAATGATTATAATTCTGTAAACACATATTTCTTACGGCCGCGATTCATATATTAATCAATGTACAACGTAATACTGACCAGCAAATTCCAAAAAAACCTAAAAAAAAATT
This sequence comes from Luperina nickerlii, assembly GCA_963855955.1. Classification (NCBI taxonomy): domain Eukaryota; kingdom Metazoa; phylum Arthropoda; class Insecta; order Lepidoptera; family Noctuidae; genus Luperina; species Luperina nickerlii. Next base: position 8,295,783 of record OY979682.1, read on the forward strand.
GAATTTCGCGGGCTACCCTGGCGCTTTCGCCTAGAAAGAAAAAGATGCACTAAACTTAAATTTAGTTTAGTTTGTGAACAAGGGAATCGGCACTATTAAAAAAAATATAGAATAATATTAAAAAAAAAGTTTAATAATTTCATAATCACCAATCAATCATCAACAAGGTTAAGTTGTTTTCCGACTCCCAAAAGATAGCTAGAACTTTAGAGAAAACGCATCTTTATATAGAGCGGTTTTCTTCGAACCGTCTAGTAACCGCCTTTATTTACGTAGGTAAATAAAGCCCTTCGGACAGAAAACAGAAAATCGTTGAATTTTGCTTGCCTTGCTCCGAATTCAAATTTTATGGCACTAACTTTGCTCCATGGTGGGGCTCATCATTATAAATATCACGGACGTCACCTGTAATCGGCTCCGTGACCGCGAAAGAAGCGCTAGGTACACACTCTTTAGGTCAAACCCAGATTAATCTCAAGAGTTATTAATCAGACTCCTCAATCTCCTCAAACTTAAAATCTATTGATTTTGTAGATGAAGACCTTTGCGACTGGACATCGTAATTTGAATCCTGATGTGCAGAGGGGCTTACAGCTCTGAAATGTTCTTTCAAATTATATGGCTTGCTCTGCCTTGGGTGTTTGTCATACGCCCCTATTTCGGCTTTATACAAAATGTTATTTATGTGGTACTGCGCCGTAGATCGAGCGTATGAATTCCCAATTTTCTTCAGCTTCATCGCTACTAGCTCTCCGTATGTTGTGTATTCGTCTCTTTCTTGAGTACCGTGGTCCCTTTGTTTTGTAATCATTTTATCTTTGAGTGCCAGTTTCTCTATCCTTAGTGCATCGCCCTGCACATTTGGTTTGCTGCTTTGTTCCTCGCGGTGCTGGTCCACCGAAACGAAATAAGGAGGTCTTTTCCGAATCTGAAAGAGAAGTATTTTTTTAAACTTATGCGACAACATTTTTAACACCAATAAAACGTGTTGTTGCGCTAGGTACTCCTGCATTGAATGTGTAGGTGTGTAGCTCGTGAGTCTGTGTGTCAGAAGTTGTAGAAAATGTGTGGTAAACAATGTGAATTGTTCAGTGGGCTTACAGAATTCACAATGCATCTGCTGCAACAAAGTAAAATGGGAGCATTTTTAACCGACTTCAAAAAAGGAGGTTCTGCATTCGACCCGTATGCATGTATGCTTGTATGTCCGCGATTTTCTCAAAAACTTATGAGGCAATTTTGACAATTGAATTTGTGTAGGGTAGGTACAACTAAAATATTAAAAATAAAAACTTTTTTACAAAAAAAAACAACCGTCGTCTTCAAGAACACTACCTACAAAGTGATAAATAACTTAACTATCCTAATAACTTAACTTAATTTCGGAAGTCGGTGTCAAAAAACGAAAATGCGGAACCAACGACACCCACTTCCGAAATTAAAGTTGTTTAAGTATCACTTAGTAGTGTTTTTTTTTTGAAGTCGGTAAGTATTTTTTTTTTTAAGTTTTTTATGTTGCAAAGAGCTGGAGCCGGCGCGGCGTCTTGGCGGAACGCTAGTAGATACCTAAACCAAATAACCTGCTCTTTGCCTGAGCCTTGATCCCTAACCTATCACTCGTATCTTTTAAAAGCGGGAAATTCAGCCGAAGTAGCGGCTGATCATTGAATCAAAAAAACTTTGTATCGAAGAGCGCTCTCCAGTTCCACACGGTAACCAACAGTTGAATCTTCAGAGTATTACAATGACCCACTTCCGGCCATACGATTTACTTAGTTGAAATTTTGCACTCCTTGGCAGTTCCGTAATAGCAGTACCTACATTATTTTGATGACGTAAACCGAATCAAATAAAGCAATCGATTACTTACAACTGCTTTCGTGGAAATTAGAATGTTTGTCAACATTTGTATCCGTCACACAAAGATGTTTTCCATTTGTTATCTACTAACATCGACAACTGCATTACCTATGTTCATAAACATGATGTGAGTTATGTTATGACCCACTTTGTTGCAGCATCTTAGACATCTGGTTCTGCATGATCATGATTCTGTTTGAGCGCATTTGCCTGGCTTAGGTAACCTACATTGGTAATATTATGTTTGCGATAACATGCCGAAATTGAACTACGTAGCATCGTTGTTATTGATACGGCTATTGCCGTATTATACTGCAATCCACAATTTTTATCAGAAAATACGGCAGTCCTCTCATTGCCGTATCACAAAATACGGCAATTGACTATAGGTGAAACGAAACGTTTTTCACTAGCTTAATGAATGAAACGAAACGTACACAGGTAATTTTATGAGCACAGCCGGGAAAATCCCGACTACAAAAAACATGAAGTTGTAATTGTAACGCGCCAAAGTGGCATCTCTTGCGTTTTGGTTAATAATGAATGAAAAGGTTGCAAATAACCCACGTACGTTAGTATGCTCTAGATACTCGTAAACATGAATAATAAAATAATAATTTTTTAAGGCTGTTTGTGTATGTGAATTTAAATGTTTGTAAACGCACCCACGATACAGGAGTAATTTAAACGTTGCCCCACACTAGGAGTGTGGGGCAACGTTTAAATAATAATAAAAAATAATAATAGGTAATACAAACAAGAAACAAATGAGGGATAGACATTTTTTATTGAATACGGCAAACCAGACTGACATACGGCAGCTCAGATTTTTACGATAGCAACACTGCTACTACGTCGGTTCACACGGCTACACATCAAATCAACTATACATTTCCAGCTGTAGCTGACCTCTCATTGTACCTACAGGTTATTTTAGAGAGTACAGTAGAGTAAGAGAGTATGTAGACGCCAGCACATCAAGCTACCCGAAACTGTCAAATTTTCCCAATCAACTTTGAACCTTAAGCTTTAGCAATAAAGTTGAAAATCTATCAAAGAAATTTGATTGTAGTAGCTTGATGTGCTGGCGTCTGTACAATCAGAAGCAGGGTTGCCAACCGTACGAGGTTCCTCGTACAAATACGAGATTTGTGGTCTTCCGTGCGAGGTACGAGGACAGTATCAACCTCGTACAATTATGTACGAGATTTTGATAATATGGCCATACGAACATTTTGCATCACCATTAAAATAGTAAGAACTAGTGTCATCTATCAGAACTTGATAGAACTTCATCTTACACCAAAAATTTCATTACCTACCGCATTTACACGATGATTGTCTATGGTGGCTATCCCGTCATCCGGGAAGTCCCCAGCTAATAAAACATTTCTTTCTTCGCATTAATAGTCTCTGTCACATAGCGCAAATTTCTACTTTCTCTGTTCCTTACTTACTGTCCCTACCCCATGCGAATGCTGACTGCGAGCGGGTTTTTAGTAAATTCAATTTAATAAAGACAGATAAGAAACCGGCTAACAGTGGAAACAGTGAACGGCACACTTCTTGCTGCAGAGAGCGCAAAAGGTTCAACTCGTACTGGAAACTGTGTCAATTTTGAACCCACAAAAGAAATGTATAGCCGCATGAAAACAGCTATAATATACGGCAGAAAAAACGATGACAGTGAAGATGTTTCTGACATAATATTTGGAGAGATGTAAACTAAGTTACCTTGCAAAGTTAAGTAATAATATAGACCATTTTTTTATTTAACTTTTTTTAAGTACATACTTACAACACAAAATGATGTTTTATTTAGTAGGAAACTTGCAATAGTTTATTTAATTGAGTAAAAAGTCCTAAATCCAGTAGTTAAATATACCTTAATATTGGTTTTAGCACTTTTTCGATGTATAATAAATGTACGAGGTTTGAAAGTCAAAATACGAGATTTTTAGCTGCATATGTACGAGGAATTTTTTCTTACGGTTGGCAACCCTGATCAGAAGTCAGCTTATACTGGTTATGTATAGCTTGATATGTAGCCGTGCGTACCTTTTTATCTACGTTGTTCAATTTCGGATTTTTGTCAATGCGAATGGGTAAAATCAAATCTTACCTTTTGTGATACAGCTAGTTGCCGTGACTTTAGAAACGACAACCTCTGAAAGGCAAACCATCTACTATTACGTTTCGTTAATAGTTCTCTTCGGTACTGGCTCATAAGCATTCTTATTTTCCTTTCCACCGTACTGACGTCTGTTTCCATCGCACTTGCTATTTCGAGCCAAGATTCTTGTCTTTTGTCTTTATCTCTATAGTGTTCCGATGAAATATCCCACAGCTCAGGTTTTTCTTCAAACATTCTGATTAGCTTGAAAACTAACTCGTTGTTCCAATAGAAAGTGGTCATGTTTACAACAAATTACAACAGCGGAAAACAAATCTGACAACACGTGCACGCTGTGCTGCGATATTCACGAACTAAACCGGCAGAACCGCCCCTTCTCGCTCACGACAGCTTCGTAAAGTGAGACAGCGATACGCAGGCTACGCGTGTGCGAAAAAAATAGAATTTGTTTGTGCAGCCAGACATTCCAGTTTATCGACAAGTTTGTAAACGTTGTTTTACAATGTTGTAAAACGCTACGGATTCAACAACCTTGTAAAGTTACTTTCTGTGTTATGGTTTTATGAATTATGACTACATTCGACTGAAATTAAATGTAAATAGCGGACACACCACCGCACCGATTTGTTAAATCCAAAATACTTTGTCAATTTATTGTTTTGGTTATTTATAATCGAATCCTGGACCCTCAATCTCTATGTAAGTATACAGGGTCAAAAATAAATTAGCTATCGAAACTCCGCAGACGTGATGGTTATCTATATCGGTATAATTATAATTTCAATTGTTTTTTCACAAATCGATAAGTAGCTGCAACATAGCAGGCGCCGACAGGAAACACAATACGAGCGTAGGCTGTGTCCTAATTAATAAGTATAAGCGATCTTCGCGCGAATACGCTCTCGTCGGAGAATCCTCCCTTTTATTATAACGAGGAACTTTCCACTCTGTTGAGTGTTTACTGTTCCACACCTCCAAACTGGAGACCTCCACCGTGTATTAACAAAATTCGCGCCAATGAGGGTTTTCGTGAAAATTTACGACACCAGTTGGCACCACTGTGACAAGAGGTCTTCCAATATAAAATATATGATGACGTTCATCATTCGATTTATTCATTCGTTCATCATTCAGTCTTGACTAAAGAAAATATAGCCATATAATTTTAGGCTCTTTGACAGATGCCTGAACCTGACGTGCCAGTGCTGCCACCTAGCGAACGTCATTTCAGAAAACCCTCATTTGCGATAGTCGCCGTAATCGCGATTTATTAAAATATAGGAGTACTAGCAGCGCCCCGCGGTTTCACCCGCATAAGTGTCGATCCCGTGGGAATATCGGGATAAAAACTATCCTATGTCCTTCACCGGGATGCAATCTATCTCTCTGCCAAACTTTATCGAAATCTGATCAGTGGTTTAGGCCTGAAAAGGTAACATACAGACAGACAGACAGAGTTACTTTCGAATTTATAATATTATTAGTATGGATAAAGGTAAATAAAATAATAGTGGATTATTCACTAATATGCATGGAGATAAAGCAGCGTCTTAATGTCTCGGGCGCTATATTGAATCCTGCTGAAAACAACGAAGGATTCTAGGGCTCCCGAGCGTAGCGATTCGAGGGAGCTCTGAGTTAATTCCTGAGCGAAACGAGTGAGTTCAGACTAGAATCTTGAGTACAACGAGGGATTCAAGCTCACCCAAGACAAAGATCCCAACTAGCAAAATAATCCTGGATTGCGATTCTATAATGCTACGTGGACTTATAAAGCTCCGATGATGGTTTTGGTGGTTGCTACTGCGCTTTTAATAGCATAAATACATGCTGGTTTTACTCAAGTACACTTAATCCTATAATTTGTACTTATATCGGTATATGGGATCATATTTCCTGACAAACATAGGATCAAGACTCCTATGAAAGCATGAAACAAGAGTAATTGCACTCAAGAGTAATAACTCCGGTAACTCGGACTTATATGCGCCTATAAGATAACATCTACGGACCATTTAAATCCTAATACTCCTGTAGGAGCATGTACCAGGAATATATGCACTGAGGAGCCATTGCTCTTGTTATTTTTACTTATAACCTCATATAAGCTAATATTTTATGGCCCATATAAGTAAATTAAAGTTAAATTACTGTAAATCATTTATGGTTTGGTTTTACATATGCTTAAAAGTAAGTGTTAAATGAATTTCATATCCATGTTTTAAAAACAATAAATCACCAAGATTACACAGCATGCAGCACTCGGTAGGATAAATTGTTCTCTGTATCGATTTATCGTATGCCGTTTTAAACCTAGACATATTTATATAGGCATTCCACAGTAGTGTTATTGTCCAAGAAATCTCAAAGAATCCTGGTTAAAACTCTTATGAAGCCACTTTTGCTTGTAACGACCAGTACAGGCGAAAACACGCTTTATATAGTTTTGCAAATTCTATTTTAGGATTTGACATCAGCCATTTTGATTAGGTACAATTGTTTTTGTTTACAAATATTGAAAATGGATTTAAATAAGTGGAAGCGGTTTAAATAGGAGATCTTATAAAAGAAAAGTTAAAAAAGATATAAAGAAATGTTTACCGCAGTGACCACCGATTTTTTAAATTTAACTGGTGAACTGAAGACCGTATCGCCAATTCTAGCGAGGGTTCCGGACAAGATAATTGTAGTAAGTACTACTTTAGATGGAAGAGGTTCCGACAACGAAAGTACCAAATCTTTGAGCGATATTGAAAGCGAAGATCTTTCGGATTATAATAAAAATTTAGAACTGCGTTATTTTATTAAAAACTGGGAATTCCCCGAACCACATAGCCATGCTATTGAAGCTTAGCAACGTTGCGCGTGAGCGGGCGAACCTGCGAGTATTATGCCGTCGATTTGAGATGGTCAAGAAAGTACCATGAACTCTTAGTAAACGACTTCTTTTTAATTTATCGTAGTTGCTACCATAGACGTATAAAAACTAATACAATTCATGAAGAAGTTCATGGTACTTTTTTGACCATCTCAAATCGACAGCATATAATACTCGCAGGTTGATCGGTTTACCGACGGCGTTGCCAGATTTATCAGCATGGCTTGTAAGAAAATAAAGAAGACTGTGCCCGTACCTATTGTGTTATTGTAGGAGATCCATAAACATTTGTGTAATATTGCCCAGACATCAATCAGATTTGACAAGTTACAAATTTCACATTCGTCTCTTGGGAAGTGATCATAAACTACGTAAGTAGAACAATTCTCACACCAAAATCAATCTTGATATAGCAATGATCTGATGTGCTCTTGATTCTGAGTAAAATGTTAATCTCTAGTGTAAATAGAAACCACGCTGTGACAACTGGGACATATCTCCGATAACAAGAGATGTGTAACACTCCAAGGCCATTTTAAGTTCTTTAAAGATCGGAAATCTTTTTTGGTTAAAAATCGATCGATATCCAGGAACATCGGCATAGTCTTGTTTAAATCGTCGGCAACCTCTTATATAAATATGTTAAATAAAAACAATGTTTAAACTAATGTTTAACCTAGCACATAGAACAAACCCTTAAAATATTCCTTTCATTTACTTATCTATAAATATCAATCGATTTTATCGGGCATTGCGGAACCCTAATCGGTAACAATGGCGAATCTTCTTCGGTTTTGACATAACCCAATATAGAACCAATATACTTATATTGGTACTATGTCACACTTGGAAATGCTAAAAATACTTATTTTAGCACTATGTCACACTTGGAAATGCTCACCAAGAAAATGGCAGCTGCCTTCATAATATTTATTTAATATTAATTAATACTAAAATGTAAATAAGCAAAATTCAAGAGGCGCTTTAAAAATTTTATCGAAACCATGATAGATTTCACAGTAAATTCAAGTTCCCCTATGAATAAGCTATAAGTAAGACTAACAATTTGACAACAATAAGATTGTTTTTCTACTATGGTTGACATGAATAATATAAATGTCCTCAAGATGTTAAAAATATTTTTTACAATGCGCGATACACTCACTTCGACTGTTCGCAACTATGAGCTTATAGAAACATTTCTAGGCGCGTATTAATCTAATTTTTTACTATAATTTACTTATAGTGAGATTTACAGGAGTAATTGTATTGACGTAATTCAATTACAGGAGCAATATAGGCTTATATGGCATTTCAGCGGTCTAATATAAATACGTTATAAGTAAAAGTAGACTTATAAAGTGGGCCCTTTTCGCAACTTATATGCGGATAAAAGCCTCATATAATCCTCGATATATGATGGTTCTAGGATAGTTTAAAAACCACTTTTTGCTAGTTGGGATACCTTTATCCCCGCGGATTTTTTTTTCATTTTATCTACTATCGGCTGTTTAGTCATAGATGTGATCTGGAGTGGAATTTTTTGATGGCCATTCCAGTGAATAGTCTCAAATCTAAATGTGGAACATTTCAGTTCCTTTGGTCGAGTTCCAGTATGTGCCATATTTTAAGGCGTTTTCTAGGGTCTTTGTCTTGGAGTAGATGTCTGGCTAGCGAGTTGCTGTGCTGTGGTTGTTCAGTCTGTCTTTGTAATTTTTGCTATAATTGTTTACTTCTTCTTTAAAGGTCAGTATTTCTAGGTATTAGCGTATTTCCGAGTTTCTTAGAAACTCTGGACCCGCTGGAGACAATTTTTAGTGCAATATTTTGGAAGAGCTGAAGTATCTCGAGGTTGGAATTGCTAGCCGATCCCCAGAGCTTCTTTGGAATTGCTAGCCGATCCCCAGAGCTTCTTTGGAATTGCTAGCCGATCCCCAAAGCTTCTACTCCATAGGTCCAAATTGGGCCTATGATGGCCATGTAAACAAGCAATTTATTGCTGAGAGAACCGTGATTTACGGCCTAATAGCCATGAAAAATTCTTGAATTATATATTTGTTTCTGTTCTCTTGGCTTTAATGTGGTATGCCCATGCCAGTCGTCTTACCTAGGTGCCTAGGTATTTCACCGTGGTGCTGGTTGACAAAGTCCCTCGTTCCATTCAAACAGGTGCGCAATCCCCCTTTCTGAGTGAGAATGTGACATGCATGGACTTTTTTACATCGTGGAGTACGTGTGCCAGAGGACCTAGTACAGCGGTGCAATTCTGTAAAAATCTCACCGTGAAAACTTAGGTGAAGTGAGCGTGGAGTGAGCTGTCAATAGTGTCAATTCCTAGCAAAAACAAACTCACTTCACCTAAGTTTTCACGGTGAGATTTTTACAGAATCGACCGGCAGGCCGAGTGTGCAGTTGCTTGAATCGCCCCGCAACGTCAACTTCAAGGCGTTCGTGGTGTGAGTACCTACATGTTACCTGCACCTGGTCATGGCAGAGGACTTTTGGCCGCAAGGTGTAATGTTCCGTCGCTTCCGCGGACAAGTGCCACACGATCGCACAAGACAGTGCTCGAGTGAAGTGAGTTTTACTAACGTAATTTTAAGTTTATACACTAACACACATTGTACTATTATAATATATATGTTGGTGTGTAAGGTATTTATTTATCTATGGGCCAAAGTAGCCTGAAAATAAAGGTTTTATTAATTATTTATTATTTAATACGCTGGGCTTGATTCTCCATTTTCGAAGCCACACGTCGATCTTATCCAACTATGCCTGCAGTTTAGTGGTCTGTATCGCTGGCGAGACACGCAGTATCAGCTGCATAGGTCGCTGTAACTATATCAGCAGTCCAAGGCAGGTCTGCCGTATATATGGAGTAAAGTACAGGGCCCAGCACTGATCCTTGTGGTACAGAGGCTTTATTAATTTGATGAAGCTTTGAGAATTCTTCTTCGTATTTTACTTGTAACCATCTTTGTTCCAGGTATCATTTAAGAATCATGTAACATGAGTTTGGAAGCAGAGTTTTAAGCTTGCATAGCAGTCCGCGGAGAATATGGCGAGAATACGGAATATGCAGCACTTTTCGCTCCTCCTGCAAGGTAATAAAAACCAATTCGATTATCTAAAATTACCCTACTCCTTACTCTTAATTACCCTACTCTTAAAAATAACCTAACACTTCCGATATGTTTGTAGGCATATATGTGCCATTATTTCTTTCTCTGGCGATGCAGAGGGAATACACAATGACATGAGCTGCACGTAGCCCCGCACCCTAATTGCGTAACACACAATCTGAATCATTTTGAAGGATTAATGATTCGCTAATCCATTGCTTCGTATATTCGAAAAATGTGTCAGCTCTACTACGTAAATAGCGCAATGAATGTTGTTGAACTGTCAAAATGAATCCCATTGCTATTGATAGTGTGTTACGCAATTACCCCGCTGTCAATTAATTGCTGTCATAAAAACTCGAATTTGAAAGGGAGTCATTTAGAATTGAAACCACACAAAGTAACTGTTGTTTGGGCTAATAGCCACTGTGTCAGATTGAGATTCATAAAAGTGTCGGTTTTGACAGCCCGCCTCCTGGGACGTCATTGTATGCGGTCAGTGGATTATTAGGGGAACCCTCACTTTTGTCACCGTCCAACCACAAATAATTTTAACAATTTTAACTAAATGCCTCCAACAGAAATCTGTCTCTTTAAATATTTAACTAGGTATTTAATTTTGCTTTTGTAAAAATCTGTTTTTTACATTTCTATGGTCACAGACAGCACAGTGGACAATAAATCCATCCACCGAACTTTAACCTACTGTTCTATATGTATAGGTAGGAGGTGCAATTACCGTTACCTCAATTTTCCGACCCTTATCATAATATGCAGCACCTTATCACAACAAATAAATATGAATTTAACTGCCAGTAATTATGTAAGTAATCGTCAACTACAGACCTACCTAATACCTAGCAACCAATCGCGGTCGTTTGAGAAAGTTTATTTTTTTTAAACCCGACGCGCGCCAGTCGCCGATCCGCCATCATACCGCGCACATGCGCGTTTCCTGTCAAAAAGAAAACCGGTTCCGTAATATCAACATAGTACTAAAATTCTTTTGAAGAAAGTCTCTGTGTTCAGTGATTTATTTTGATGTTAATCTGAGGAATATTGGAAATTTTCAAAATGAATGTAAGTGGTTTTCTTATATTACTTTCTTATTTTCACTATTGTGATTTTTATTGCACTTTGGCTGTGATGTTGTGCCATTGCTTGAAGTTTGATTTAATCGCTCCGTTCTGAATTTAAAAATAATTTAAGTGGAAATCCTTGTGCTACAACAGCCTACAATTACAATTTCTTAAGCGAGGCATTTAAAAGATTTTTGTGAGTAAAAATTATTTTGCAAAGTTAAAGAAACATGCATTTCTATAACTTACAAAATTCAGCAACAATTTATTACCTATGCAGAATTCGTTCTAGTAATTGAAGTAAACTTCAAGTAATCAATAAAAGAAAATGAGTGCTACTGCACAGAGGCCGCGGCCGTTGCACTTAGAGCTGTTTACTGTGAAGTTGTGAACCAACTGGTCCCATTCAGAAAATAACAACTTACCTATACACACTAAAGTAATAGGTTCCATTCCTAGAGACACAAAAATTTTAGTTTGTGTAGTAAGGTTAACAAAATGTATTTATTTTTATTTACCTCGAAGCGACAAAAAATACCTACGTTGCGTATTATCACATTTCTAGGTCATACTTCTATGAAAATTAGTTACGGCCTTTGGGTCAAAGAAAACGAAAAGATTTCGCGGTATTTATAGAATCTTATACTAGTAGTAGTTTAGTAAGACTACAAAATATGGAAATGTAAGCAAGTGATTTATGAATTAATCATTCCATTACCTTTAAGCAAACAAAATAAAAAATAACTTTTGCCTTTCCGGCTTACGACAGTGCCAAAGACCATTATGTCCATCCAGCACAATCCAGCATATTTGTTTAACCTCTGTTCCACTGCTGGTCAAAGGTCTCCCCTATAGCCATTCCATTCTTTTTTGTGCGTCACGTACTTCGACACTGGTCGAAGTACGTGACGCACAAAAAAGAGACTGCTCCCGTAACCATATCTAGGTCATGCACGCCAAAATTTCACAAACCACCCTCGGCAACAAATTTTAAAATAATATTAGGCATTTGAATATATTTTCTGACCAAAAACCGGGAAACCTCTAAAAGGAAGCATGGGAATGCAAACATCGAATCGAATACATTTCTTCACTTTCGACACAGACCAAGTTTCGAATAACATTTAACATTTTTGTCAAAAGCTAGTGAAAGTATTCGCTAGAAAACGACTCTACACGTCGTATGTTTAACTTACTTTTACAAAATCAATTGTCACTACACTGACTAGGAAAATATCTCTTTAGAATTATCGCGAACGATTCATCTGACGAAGTGTTTTTTTCTGAATTGCAAGACGCGTCAGCTCAGACCGATGTTTGGTCAGAAAAGTTTACAAAGAAATAACAAAAATCTAATAAAATTTAAAACACAATAGGGAACTTAGTAATAAATTTTATTTGATTTCACCGATAGTTTTAATTTTAATCAGCGTCTCTCTCTCTTCACGTTGTCTCTTCAAAATGATCGTACCTCAGGATTTTGCGAAAATATTAGTATCTACATACCTGCTCATTGCCAAGTGTTGCTAATTTTTAAACATACTCTGCCGACCTTTACGATGGTGACGGGTAGTCCAGACAAGCAGTCTTATCAAGGGTAGGTATCGTGTGTGTTGTTCAGTAAATGGGTTGTGCAGGTCAGAAGGCAGTCGCTCCATGTAAAATACTGACATTCAGCTGCATCCGTTTAGACTGGAAACCGACCCCAACATAGTTGAGAAAAGGCTAGACTGTTGTTAGCTGATGTTGTTGTTGTTGTGTTGTTGATGATGACTCTACCGACCTTTATGCGCCTGCCACACACTCGACGAGTGGCATGGGAAGTAACGAGGAAAGGAGGCAGAGACATAGTGTGGCAACATTACTCGTCATGCCACACGTCATGCTCCTCGTCCTACCCACTGCTCCCTATTTTGTCGGTTTTTGCGCGCGAGTCAAAGGACCGGCAATACGAGTGCGAGTGGCCGGCCACATAATCGCGCGGTCGCAGTCTGCATGGAGCGCTCGCGCAAGACGCACGCGTATGCAAAATTGGAAATTATGTCGTCGCCAAGCGTGGAATGGTCAAATGAAAAGGTGTTAATGTTTATTGATTTGTAGTACGGTAGGTATAATAAGTCACTATGTCAAGAATTAGTCTAACAAGAAAAGTTGTATTTATTAGTTATCTAAAAATGCATAGCGCGCACGCTGCCACCGTTTCAACGTCCATTGTCTCACCAAGGCAAATGACAAGTGAGGAGCGTCGCGATTAATTGCGCGAGTAGAGCAGTGTGTGGGCAGAGAGGGCAACATCGCGGCAAATCACGGCAGCGCGAGGAGCATAGCGATGAGCAGCGCAAGGAGCATAGTCTGGCAGGCGCATTAGAAATCTAAAATGTTTCAAGACAGACCTTCGTCTGTATGCCCAGGAGCCAGTAAAAACAAATGCCTGTCGCAAGGTGTGTTGAGAAGCATTTCTAACCAGTTTGTAGTAATTTATGTCACTTGTCAGTAACTACTGTAACTAGGTATGTGTAAAAACTGACCAGCTGCAAGTCTAAGCAATTTACGAGGATCTACTGCGAAACAGGTTCAACAGGCTTAGAGGTAAGAGTATTTTATGCTCAGTGCCCTTTATTGCACCTATTCATCTGAACTCTGAAAGGACTTGAGCTATTTATTATAAGGATTCCGTTTTAAGGCTCCTACAAACAGGCGCGACACGACACGCGACACAAAGGCACCGCAAGTCTCGCAACGAGCGGTGCCTTTGAGCCGCGCGCGATTCGCGTCGCGCGTCGCGCCTGTTTGCAGGAGCCTTTACCATTTTGGTACGGAACCCTAAAAATAATATGGTGTTTAATCGATCAACTAAATAAATCATTTTAAATAGTCTACTTATTTCTTAACATTGACCATATACACTTTCACACGCCTTAAATTACTTGAAATTACCTTTATCGACCGCCTCGCTGCGGCCATTTTGATGTTCATAAACGAATCCATCATCATACCACTCTGTTACGAAGTACACGGAATGCTTTCTCTCCATTACACCAATTTCATGGCGGTAATATATCAGAGCCGTTGATAAAATGCAATGAAATGTGTTGAGAACTTTTGAAGTTTCTGTTGGGTGAGGGCGGGTGGTGAGAATTTGCCATATTGTTTGAACTAGTGGCGCAAAACAGGTCACTGGGGCAGGGACAACCCTCTCGATTTCAAGACAAACACAGACAAACGACTGTTACCGTTCTTAGTCCCACTGGTCGGTAGTCGACTATTGATTGAGATTTCTGTGGGGACTGTGTCTTACGTACCCATCCCTTGCATAGTTTTAAGAATGTAATATTTTTATAGAGGAACTTATTGTAATTATTTTTAGAAAGTTTCATTTTTGTGTTTTTCCCACGTTGAACATCTGCAAGCAATTTAAGTTATAGGTACTATTGTCTTTCATGATTCTTTACTTTTAAGGTTCATTGTTCTATTATGTTTAGTTATCTTGTATTGTACCCATTTGTATTTCTCGTGTTTTATTATTTCTCGGGTTTTATTATTGTACTTTTAAAATGTAATCGTTTTGCTGCGTCCTTTGTGTAAAATCGTTGTGCCGCTTCCTTTGTCTAGTGAACGGCAGATTTGGGAGAGTTTTGGTTCGGAGCTTCAGTCTGTTTTTAACCAAGATCGTGCGAGGTCCTCTCTGACCCCGATCATATTTTACTCGCTGAAGCTCGCCGTAACCTAGTGTTTCTATTCGTTTTACTTTTCATATAACATTATTTAATTTTACCTTTTCGTGTCAAGTGTAACTACTAGATTTAGTTACTTGATATCTTAAATAAATTAATCGTTACTTATTTACAACTTACTTCTGTGTGTTACTTGTCCACGCGGTCACGAATTCCCACAGTGGTGACCCCGACGTGATCAAAACTATCATATAGCGTGAGTTCGTGACAGTGCGTAAAGGGTTTCGCGAGTGTTAAAGCAAAGTACGTATTAAAATGGCAAACGGTCCAGAGAACGGCAACGTGTCGTGTTGTAAGCTGTCGACATTCACACCAGACTGTCCAGATTTATGGTTTGTAATAGCAGAAAGGTCAATGGCGGAGTCTGGGGTAACAAACCCTGCAAACATGTTAACATGCTGTTTACGCAGCATAGACTACCGTGTATTGAAAGACATACGAGACATTGTGCTGGAACAAACACCTGTCGGGCGAGACGAATATCAATATTTTAAAGAAAGAATCATCAAACGCTTCACCGACTCGAAAAACGTGAGAATTACAAAGCTTCTTCAAGATCAAGCGATGGGTGATCGAACGCCTTCTCAATATTTGCGTCACCTTAAATATCAGTGTGGTAATTCGATAACAGAAGACGCGCTGCGCGTAGTATGGGTCAAAGGTTTACCCAAGAACATGAGAGTTATAATGGCCACTCAAGAGGATGTACCGCTCGAGAAAGCCGCAGAGCTTGCGGATACCATATTACAGACGCAACAAATGCCAGAGTGTAGCAGCAGCTCAGCCATTGCAGCCGTTAACGTTGAGCCTCCTCCCAATAATACGTTGTTAACAGAAATGCTGGTAAAAACCATGACCATGTTGGGAGAAATAATGCAGACCGATCGTAGATATCCTAGACAAAGGAAGCGGCACAACGATTTTACACAAAGGACGCAGCAAAACGATTACATTTTAAAAGTACAATAATAAAACCCGAGAAATAATAAAACACGAGAAATACAAATGGGTACAATACAAGATAACTAAACATAATAGAACAATGAACCTTAAAAGTAAAGAATCATGAAAGACAATAGTACCTATAACTTAAATTGCTTGCAGATGTTCAACGTGGGAAAAACACAAAAATGAAACTTTCTAAAAATAATTACAATAAGTTCCTCTATAAAAATATTACATTCTTAAAACTATGCAAGGGATGGGTACGTAAGACACAGTCCCCACAGTACCCCCCTACCAGTGATAAAGATCACGAAACACCTGCCTGATAGTAATCAGGAAATTTAACTCGCCTACCAGAACGGCGAGGAATATGCTGTTGCTGTGGTTGCATGTTGCTATCTGCATTAAGTGGTTGATCAGCAGCAGCGGTTTGGTGATCGTTTTGCTTTACAATATAAGTTGTGATATTCTCGCTAGGCGCAGATTGACCTTCTGACAGTATATGAGCCGGTTTTAACCTGTCAATTGTGACTGTAACGTCACGGTCCCTAATTCGAATGACAAATGTTTTGTCATTCCTTGTAATGACTTGGTAAGGCCCATCGTAAGGCTGTACTAAAGGGGCTTTAACAGTGTCATTGCGCAAGAAGACATGACTGGCTGTTGCCAAGTCTTTGAAAATGAAGCTCTTTATATCACCATGTGCAGAGCCATTTACTGGTTTTAACGAATTGAATTGAGTTCGAAGTTTTTAGCACCCTCAGTAAATAATAATATCACAGTGGCGTCAGACTTTGCTCAAGAACTTCGAACTCAATTCAATTCGTTAAAACCAGTAAATGGCTCTGCACATGGTGATATAAAGAGCTTCATTTTCAAAGACTTGGCAACAGCCAGTCATGTCTTCTTGCGCAATGACACTGTTAAAGCCCCTTTAGTACAGCCTTACGATGGGCCTTACCAAGTCATTACAAGGAATGACAAAACATTTGTCATTCGAATTAGGGACCGTGACGTTACAGTCACAATTGACAGGTTAAAACCGGCTCATATACTGTCAGAAGGTCAATCTGCGCCTAGCGAGAATATCACAACTTATATTGTAAAGCAAAACGATCACCAAACCGCTGCTGCTGATCAACCACTTAATGCAGATAGCAACATGCAACCACAGCAACAGCATATTCCTCGCCGTTCTGGTAGGCGAGTTAAATTTCCTGATTACTATCAGGCAGGTGTTTCGTGATCTTTATCACTGGTAGGGGGGTACTGTGGGGACTGTGTCTTACGTACCCATCCCTTGCATAGTTTTAAGAATGTAATATTTTTATAGAGGAACTTATTGTAATTATTTTTAGAAAGTTTCATTTTTGTGTTTTTCCCACGTTGAACATCTGCAAGCAATTTAAGTTATAGGTACTATTGTCTTTCATGATTCTTTACTTTTAAGGTTCATTGTTCTATTATGTTTAGTTATCTTGTATTGTACCCATTTGTATTTCTCGTGTTTTATTATTTCTCGGGTTTTATTATTGTACTTTTAAAATGTAATCGTTTTGCTGCGTCCTTTGTGTAAAATCGTTGTGCCGCTTCCTTTGTCTAGTGAACGGCAGATTTGGGAGAGTTTTGGTTCGGAGCTTCAGTCTGTTTTTAACCAAGATCGTGCGAGGTCCTCTCTGACCCCGATCATATTTTACTCGCTGAAGCTCGCCGTAACCTAGTGTTTCTATTCGTTTTACTTTTCATATAACATTATTTAATTTTACCTTTTCGTGTCAAGTGTAACTACTAGCTTTAGTTACTTGATATCTTAAATAAATTAATCGTTACTTATTTACAACTTACTTCTGTGTGTTACTTGTCCACGCGGTCACGAATTCCCACATTTCTATAAGGTGTTTGTTCGAATATTATATGAATACCTATCCGTGCTGACTGCAGGGCACCTAGTCTCTAAGCACGAAAACCATAGTTTCGTCCGGAGTTACGGGCGTTTCTTACTCCGTATCACCATGGAACTTATTATAGTTGGGGTCTGAATTAAGAATGAATGACAATACGATTTGACAGCTGTCTTTACACCCGATGTGTTTTTGCCCGTTCGAAAATTTCAACAAAGTACAGAACTGCTTTCGGAAGAATACCCTCTGCAGAATGGGGATTTTCGTGAAAATTTACGGCACCAGTTGGCACCATTTTGACAAGAGGTCTTCCATTTCAACAATGAATATAAAATATATGAGGACGTTCATCATTCGATTAATTCATTCGTTCATCATTCAGTCATGACTAAAGAAAATATAGGCTCTTTGACAGATGCCTGGACCTAACGTGTCAGTGCTGCCACCTAGCGAACGTCATTTCAGAATACCCTCATTTTTGCTGCATAATCAGCCTATAATGATCCCACTGCTGGGACACAGGCCTCCTCTGTGAGAGGAAGTGGGCCGCAATCCACCACGCGGGCCCGGTGCAGGTTGGTAGATGTCACATAACGTCTTCGAATTTTTGGTTCTAGAACGTGCCGGTTTCCTTACGATGTTTTCCTTCACCGTTTTGAGAGCAGTGGTGATGAAATAATTTACACAAAGTAAAACGCCTGTCTGGGTTCGAACCTATGACTTTCCACTGGAACACCACTGCTCTTATTTCAATTATAAATATATATAGGTATATACTTAGATAAATTTAAGTTCTGCTGCTGTCAGTTAAATCATTCGCTCTAGGGCAACAATTGTGATAAAAGACAAAATTACATTAATCACTAATGAAAGATAAAGCACGTAATGTTCGATTGAGTAGTTAGGTATGTATCGTAGTTGTGGACGTACCTACCCTTTGCGATGGGTTTTCATCGGCTTGAAAGGTTTACGCAATGGCTATACTGTACCCTTTACAATGGAGTTTCAATTCATCATGGTGATACCTAGGTACCCAACGGCCATGCCAATGGCCAATAATAATAATAAATAATAAAATTTGTTATTATTTATTATAACTTTTTCAAGAATTAATTGATTTAAATTTATTTCCAGAATACTGATTTTAGAATTCTCATGATATATCCAATCGTTAGGCTACACTTTCTAAACAATTTAGAAGAACTGTGAGACGTTTTCCAGCTATGCTATTTATGATAACAGTTAAATTAAAAGCGTTTTCCTGTTGCCTATAAATAAATATTCATTATTAGTTAAGCTATATTTTAAATGTGAACTTAGGTGACCTGTCTTTAGGTTCTGGGAAATGTACATACTTCACATGCATTTCAATCGATTGGTACTAAGCTGTACAGACCACAATGAGTCATTGGCTTCGTCCGCTGACTTATTGTCTCTGCTGCACCGGAAAACGTGCCGAATCTAATCACATTCTTATGGACCTTTTTAACGTTATAACGGTACCTACTTGCTTATCGAGATCTCGGATTGTTAATTAATTATTGGAAAATAAAAAATACCATTTAGACCCTAGATCAAACCAAACGCACTGCTTCTAACAAAAGTTGTAACTACTTGTGGCCGAACAACTTACAAAAATAATCGAAGAACAATTTTAATCAAATTTCGAACAGCGTGGTCTCTTAGAAAGATTTTGACAGTTCTAATTGGTGCGAAAACGCATTCTGTGTGTCACAGTTAGAATACAATCTCAAGCTTTTAGCTTGAATATACCAAACAGAGAAATATTCTCGCAACATCATGGTTCAGTTTTGCTAAGCAAAGAGGTGCATGACTACAGTGCAAAACAACACAAAAGACATTATTACGACGTAAACTATGTAAGACTTGCACTGATAACACTCTACATTACCTATATGGTACACAACACAAAAACAGCAAAAAGTGAAGATTAGCTCATAACTTAGCTTCCTGGAGACCGAAGCAAATCAATCAGCATTATACAATGAGTAATAAGTATGCAACCAAGCAAAAAACACTATAATTTGGGAAGTGAATGCTTCAAGCGCAATGGAGTGTGAACCTGAGAACTATTAGTCGTAATTTTAAATGGTTAAGTACTGATTAATTTATCGTTTTAGAGGATTCTGTTTAACTACTTTAACCGTTGTCGAATTTCTTCTACTTTGTCTCTGGCCGTCTTAAGTGGAACCGTGGAAGTATCAACGATGTCACTCACATATTTTATAAAGAAACCTGAAAGACCTTCTAAAGAGACAGAAACATGCTTCAATTTTAAAACCCCTGTCTGTACCTAATGTATTGTAATCTTTTTTCTCAAGAACACCGTTCTGCCTAAATTGGACGCCGTGTTTGACATAACCTTGTCACTAAGTTCTCAACAGAAGGGAAATTGAAACGGGCTTTTGTGATGTAATATTATTCAATGTATTTTTCAATCCATATAATTTATTGTTATCTGTTATAATTTTTAGTCTGTGGTGCCCAAAAACTTTTTTGTTTGACCCTGACTTTCCCGCGCATAACCTGTCAAATTAAGCGTTCCTTTTTTGAGCAAAGGTAACTAATTTACATAGCCTCTATTAGTTAGCTTGTTGAGTGATGAATTCTATCCAAGATGTTTGCTACAGTTGCTATTACTTAACCATAACACTCTGGAAACATCCGTCGCGGTACGGAGCGGCGCAGATGCTATTGAAATTGAAATCGTAAATGAAACTCTAATCGAATGCTCCTTGTCGTGTTGCTATGGTCTGTTGGAGTTACCTACTTACACATTATTTAACTTTCGGCATAGACTCACCGGCATGTCCTAAAACCAAAAATTTAAAGACGTGACGTCCACCAACCTGCGCTGAGCCCACGTGGTGGATTACGGCTGCCTGTGTCCCAGCAGTGGGAAAATTATATGCTTAAGATTATGCTCACCTATTAATAATATGATTTTAAAAAGTCCTAGCACTAGATTCAATTCTATTTTCTTTTAAATTTTGACGTTCAAAAGTACCCTTTAATCGCTTACTTGAAATAAATAATTTGTGTTTGACTTTGCCCACTATATTTTAAAATTTCACTTGAGCCATCTAATGAGCAGTTTAAAAAAAAAATACGATTCGTTCTACAATCTGTCAAATTTCTTTAATAGATTTTCAAGTTTATCGCTAAAGCTTAAGGTTCAAAGTTGATTGGGATAATTTGACAGTTTCGGGTAGCTTGATGTGCGGGCGTCTGTACCTACCTAACGATAGCTGCTCATAACGATAAATGCATAAATTAAATAGTCACGTTCATGTACGATTTGGCTGTCAATAGTGTATAAAAATTTTACCATCCATCATAAAGTTCTGACTTAATAATGTTACAAGGCTAAATAAATCGTGACTGGCTTACTTACAGATTTTGTTGTTAAGTGACGTCATATGCGGTCAAATATGTTACGTGAATTTTATCAAATATTTAATATTAAAGTTACCTAGGTTGGTACCGTAAAGGTTCTGTGCAAAAGGAAACCTTACATCATGCAGGTTAGTAGAAAAATGTCAAAATTGAATATGCGGCAAGGCAATTGTTTTAATAAAACAAGTTATACATATGTATACTTATGTGAAGTTGGCGCGTAAAAGTGAGCACGTCCTCTTGAAATAAATAGCGAAAATTCAGTATTGCTTCTTATTTTCTTCTATAGCGCTTACCACCCCATACAGATTCCAACTCCCAAATTCGCCTTCAACGCCCGTTTGCTGCCCATAACTTATTTATTCGAAGGCGGTTCAGCATGGTTTCTGCTTCCCTACATCCCTGTGTTCATCTCAATCATAAACCCTTTTTCTAGAACAAACATATTATCATCTCTTGCAAACGCCCCACTGACCTCTATAAAACAAATACTTGTATAATACAGGTCAGTAAAACGCCCCCACACTCCAATTCCTACCCGACAGCCTATCTATGCTCAAAGCTTTAGGAAGCAAACAAACTAACAAGTTAATTTTTGAGTGCCATCTAGCTCTGGAGAGTTTATCGACGTCTAATCGTATTACTCTCCAGTGGATCAAAGGGCACAGTGAATCTCTGGGCAATGATGCTGCAGATGAACTTGCGAAGAGAGGCTCTGATATGAGGGTGTTAGGCCCGTACCCACTTCTCCCTTTGCCTTTCTCACAATTTCGTGCGTGGATTCGCCAAAGATCAACCGAACTCCATAACAACAGATGGTCACGGGCAACAGACTGTAGGCAGTCAAAATTGGCTTTACCAATGATACACCCGCGATTAACCAAAAAACTTCACAGCCTGAGTAGGAATAATAATAGGTACAATTACAGGCCACAACCTCCTTAACAAACATATTTTCAACATAGGCGCCACGGACAGCCCCCTTTGCACTTTGCAGGGGCTGCCTTGATGCCGAGTTATTGCCGAGGTATCAGCCGCCCACGTCATCCTGGATTGCGAGGCCGTAGCTTCTCAACGTGCAGAAATCGTCGGAACAATGAGGTCGCTCCGCGAAGCCTGTGAAGCTCCCAGGAAGCTTCTGTGCTTTTGGGCGGAGCTAGGCTGGCTCTGTTAGCTAGAATCCCCACGCACAACGGACCGAATGGGAGTCTAAGTGCGGAAAAGGGAGTCCCTTAATCATCATCATGATCAACGCCCCCACACAGAAAAAAGTATTAACACCTTTTCAACGGGCATGACCAATTATTGTCCGATAATTTTTAGGTCCATGCACAATGCCAGTAATATTCTGAAAAAGTGGGGAATCACTTCCAAGTATTTAAGTGAACCCAGAGAACAAGAGATTTAAATATTCCTATATTTAAATATCTTCATAAGGAAATAAAGACCGTTAAGAGACTAATTTAGATCATAGATTGCCGGTGTATGTAGAGAAAGTTTCACTGGGCCCATTTATGGGCCCGTAGGCCCAGTAGTAAGAATGACATTATATTTGACGACGAGACGCTAGTACATAATAAGACATTAAGACTTCTGGACAATACTTTGTTGTCGTATATCTCCAACACTATTATTAAGTCCATAAAGATAGTAAAGACGTTCTGTTTGTCCAAAATCGGCCACTGTAAGGTAAGAAGCCATTACTAGCCTATATTGGGCACTCAAGATAACTTTCACTGATAGACGGTCCCTATATTATGTTGTCTTGCCGAAAGTGCAAAGGTTACTTTAATCTTAAAATCATATTAATTAAAATGAAGAGGTCAATCGTTTTTAAAATAATTAAGAGAAAGCACATACTGTGCACCACTTGTCCTATTCGAGCCCGCGAATAGCTTAGCTTCTTAAAAATGGTTCCCCACCCATGTATACTTAGTTACCACAAGTAAAGCGCGTATCGCTTCGTGCGATAGAAATATTGTTGTGAAAGAAATTATGGGTTATATACACGGGGCGTACGTGACACACCCAAGATAACAATTACGATTGACAAAGAATAAAAAACATAAACGAAACCTATGGGAATGGCATTTATGGATCGCGTGACGCTTTAAGTTTAGTAGATGTCAATTCCTTTCCCATGCATTTAGATATGTCTTGTGATTTTTGTCATATTGTGTAAAAAAACGATATGGAATTCCGTTTTTGTCAGAGCCTACTAGGTATAATACTTTAAACATTCCATGACAATAATTACCCAACGACCCTTTTTACGTTTAGATTTGGCCTTGACCTTTTGTATTTGGAGACCTAGATCCGTCGTCACATTTCGCGCTGCAGGGTTCGTTAACTTTAATCTTATGTAAATCTAATCTAGTAAAAGTACTAAGTTAACATTAACTTCAAAGAGATCGCCAGCCATTTGTTTGGGAGGAAACAAACGCACAATTTATTAGCGCGGTACTAAGGTCGCTCACTCCTTGATCACTTCCGGATTCGAACGTGATCCGCATCCTCTATCCGATTTCTATTGTACCTACTGCAAGCAGGCCATTGTGTTTTTTTAATTAACGTCTTGTTTTAAATGCCTCGTAAAAGGTATGGTAAAGGAGGTATGGCTAAAAGGTGATTAAAAGAAGGTTGTATAGAGTGCATAATTTAAATATCTTCACATAATTAAGTACGTAATAAAATAAACTTATATTCATATTACTATTGAGGAATTTTAAGGCTGAACTTGATTTGATTCTTTGTTAAAAACAATAGGATCGTAATGCCGGCAAATAATTCGAAAATCAAATACCCATTTGAAAAATGGTATTGTGTGTAACTAATGTTACCATTATCATCTCCGAAATAAGTTCGTGGGAAAAATCAGCTTGAATGAATGCATCTAGATTTTAATCTTTCTGGTCTAAAAACTAGTGTGAAATTAAAACATTACGTAATTGTTCACACACATTGTCTCGCCCTAATAATCACTCTGTTAATGGCTGATTTAGTCACTACTCACAAATAACAGTAAGTAGGTACCTAATTTGTCAATTTAATGAAGTCTCTGATACAAAAAGAAACATTCATTCAGACACAGGTACTAGGAGCGCAAACCCACACACAGCTGTGATCGTGAAACTTTTTTTAATCAAACTCAATACTTCAATTGCTGTGTTGAATTTTTCTGATCAAAAAAGGTTTCTCAGCAAACTTTTGATTGTATTACATCGTGTGTGATGGTGTTGTCAGAAAAAAATAACATCAGCTCCATATTTCCGTTTTCCACTAAACGCAACTTAGCGTTGTTTGTTATTATGTGACGACATTCTTCCTTTCCTTGTTTCCACATGCCCAGTGAGAGTGCAGCACACAAGGAAATCGCAAATATCGTATTAGCCTGCAATGCCGTGACCGACCGTCACCGATTAATTGTGCAACCAAAGTGACTCTAATAATAACATATATAGGACCTATAATAGGTTGCACAACTGCATACGCAACTTTGTCAAGCCTTTCAACCGTGTAGTCGACAGTTGGCCGTTTCTCTTTTCAAATGGTCACACAAAGGACTTTTTGGGTTGTGTGCCTTTGCCCGATTTTAAAATAAATATTGTTTATATGAAATGGTGTGTGTGATGTCATTCGTTATTCAGCTTTTTCTTGGATATTATTGCTTTGTAGGACTTACTTTATTACTTTTTTAGCACAATAAATATCTCTTGCGTCTGTAAGTCTCGTCTCGTTTATGTTAACCACTTGTAGTGTGTTTTAAATATGTTTAAAATATTAATAAGTCTATTTTTAACCACAGCACTGACCCGGATCAGTATATATTTAACCAGCTTGCGCTATATGACTGCTAAACATTAGCATAAGGTCAGGTCCTCGGGCCCCAGCCGTTATGTTATTATTAATATGCTAAACTTTCTTATAAGTAACACACTTTCATGTCCACTCTGGTAAATATTTCGCACAGTTCTAGCCTTCTAGGTATTAAAGAAAATAAATACTCATAACACAACGCTTGTATTCCGCGTGAAGTTTGGCTGAGGTGTACCTCTAGTACCTATCCCCTCATTTCGCCAGTCATGCTTATGTCCCATGTATTATATTATATGGGGCGAGTATACCTATTGCCATCAACCAGGCACAAATCCAGATTCCTGGCTACCACTGAGAAATTCCAGATAGAAAATCCAACAAACCCTTTGCCCGACTTTGGACGAACCCAGGACCTCATGCTCTGTAGTAGCGTTGCGACCACTAAACCAACGAGGTTGCCATAAATGCCACAGATATTTTAAAATGAACTTGCTAAAGGAAATTTCGTTTTAAATTAGAGATACTTAGATCAATTCGTGACTTCCCTGCGGTCAAGTCGGCTACAATGATTTAAATGAAATCAACTAGTTTCTCCTTCCACAGAAGATTATGATTCAACGAAGGTAAACCAGTGAAGGGCCTAATGCTAAAGTACCTTCCTAGTGCTTGAGCAACATCTAACGTTTGAAACTTTAGTAGTTATAGGTGGCTATATGATTTGATCTACAAAATGGCGCGGTCAAAATAGCCAATAATATAATAGGCACAAGCAAACAGCAAAATAGAATATACTAATTCCATGCATGAAATATTGGTGTTTCTTAAGGGCTGATTTTTCCAACACCAGATAATTTTATCGAAGGAATAATTTTGAATTTTTGACAGTTCGAGCCCATAAAAAAACGCTCAGACGTCAATTTTATTCCACGAATAAAAATTATCTGCCGATTGAAAAATCAGCCCTTGCTAATTTTAAAAAGGGGAATGTAATGTTTCAAGGATTTCAACCTTCCATTTCGGAAGAAGAGGCACCTACCATTATTTCCTATATTTTTTATTGTTTTACACATCTTGCTTGCGATTACTTGCGAAGTTGCTAATCTCATATCATATCTAGGTTCGTTCGGACTGACTCATTATTATCTTCCACATACATAGTTCTCAGTTCAATAAAATTATTGTCAACATTCTCAGGAAGTGGAACAATCTTTTCTAACAATACCTAACTTATCTTTAATTTATATCTAAGTTCTAGGATTTTTCCCACCTTTTATACGTAACATCCGTAAGACAATTGGGTAACTTTCTACTGTTAGGGCTACTGCTTACCTTGCTATTATTATATAATAATAAAGTGTGGTTTTTTTTTAATAATGACCAACCGTGAAGGTAATTTGTGCAATTTCTTCTAATGCTTCTGTGCTGCACTCGTTAGGTAATTATAACTGTATTATTTTTCGTACCCAGCAGTTAGCACGGTAAAAGTTCATACAATGCCTCCACACTTTTTTTATGTAACTGTAGCTCTTAGCTAAGTCAATCTACTTAGCCTTTTCCCAACAAATTGGGGTCGGCTCCCAGTCCTGCCTATCTGACCTCCACATTCCACAATCCAGTATCTGGGCACCACGCTTACCCCTTGGTGTATTTTAGTCAGACTTTTACCCCCTTAATCATAAACGTTGTGTTAGCGTCTGTATTAGT
Organism: Luperina nickerlii; assembly: GCA_963855955.1. Lineage (NCBI taxonomy): Eukaryota > Metazoa > Arthropoda > Insecta > Lepidoptera > Noctuidae > Luperina > Luperina nickerlii. The sequence goes on from OY979682.1 coordinate 8,322,376, forward strand.
TACACAACGCTTTGTCTTCTTCTTTCGAAATTCAAATTACCGACGATTGAATGAGAGAAATCGGTGTGTAAATTGATCGAAGTGTGTAACTATTAATCTGATGGTAAAGGGGTGGCTTTGTCTACAAACAACAACTGTCAACGATCTACGAATGACAGCTGGGAGTAACCGCTTAACGTACTTTCCGAGGCACGGAGAGGTCTGGATATGTAATGAATTCGATGGTTATCCCATCCACAAACCGAACGCGACAAGCGTAGCTTAACCTTCGATCCGTGCGGCTGATATTATTTAGCCACGAGCCAAGAATAGCTAGGTATAGGTATGGTGAGACTATGATTTTGAGAGCTGTCTTGAACACTGACCATTGCTAGCGCTCAAGACAGCTCTCAAACAGGAAAATGAAAAATAAACCATTCCAATATTGCCAACCTTAATAACAACATATGTAGAATTTCATTAAGGCTCCATCACACAGGCGCGACGCGCGATAAAATCGCGCGCGACACAAAGACACCGCAAGTCACGCAACGAGCGAGCGGTGCCTTTGCTTGTGTCGCGCGCAATTCGCGTCGCGCGTCGCGCCTGTTTGCAGGAGCCTTTATTTCGCCTGTTTCATATCAACACATCTTATCACTAACAACTGTGGAGTCATCGCTAATTTACCACAAGACAACTAATGAGCGCGATAAAGTTTATTTTGATTTTAATTGATATAAAACTGCACAGTTATCTAACTGTGAGTTCTCTTTAAATGCTAATGAACCTGAATAATTGATTGCATAATAATTAATAAATGACAGATTGTAAGAAAAACGACGCCAAGTGAAAGTAATTTCACATAATTATGCTCGGTTGCTATAGACAAAAACGCATCGTTTTGCTTACCAATGGTCTTCTTCTTCGTGTCACCGGCACGAATGTATTCTAAATCATGTTTTCTCAAAACTTTGTCACTTCCACGGCGTTGTCGATGGAAGCGATGGTGGCAGCAGTGGTAGAGTTTGTATTGCTAAACTGGGCTTATAAATAGGTTCGTTTGCTAATTTGACCTGAAGAAAAGAGATATTGTTTATTCTGCACAAACGAAAACGCACATGGCAAATTAAAAAAAGTAAAGAAGACAAAATATTTGAAGGGACCTTTATGGTGAGGACCTTTAGGTAGGTAGATGATATGGAGTAAAAAACTGAAACCATTTTGTACTATGCATCATTGAATAAAAAAAGCATAATATTGATAAATAACTAAACCTAGATAAGCATGCTAGATAGATTTCTATATGGCAGTCGTTTCCTCTGAAACCACAAATTATTAGTTGCCAACTACATTTCTTGTCATTAAGTAACGGTATTCCAAAGAGAAATTCTAAATATGTACTAAGTTTCTCGCAAACCTACGTGTATACCTACCTCTATCTATAGGTATCTAAACAATTTAAAGAATAATGTACGGACGCCAGCACATCAACCTACCACAATCTGTCAGATTTCTTTAATAGATTTTCAACTTTATCACTAAAGCTTAAGGTTCAAAGTTGATTGGGAAAATCTGACAGGTGTAGCTTGATGTGCTGGCGTCTGTACCTAGATACTGAGGGATAATTGCACACTAACAGTAGGAATGGCTTTCATTTTGACAGTTCAACAACATTCATTGCGTTATTTACGTTGTTGAGCTGACACATTTTGCGAACAGATGAAGCAATGGATTAGCAATATCCTTCCAAATCTATACTAATATTATAAAGCTGAAGAGTTTGTTTGGTTGAACGCGCTAATCTCTGGAACTACCAGTCGGATTTGAAAAATTCTTTTTGCATTTGATAGCTCAATTCTTGAGGAAGGCTATAGGCTATTTAACATCACGCTATGACCTTTAGGAGCCGAGCAAAAAGAAAAAAAGTCATAAAGAACGCTAAGCAAAAACAAAGTAATAGCGCGGGCAGGCGATGCGATGGGACAGGGTGGGTCGCAGTAACAAGAAATTTCACGCGGACGAAGTCGCGGGCAGAAGCAAGTTATTCAGAATGAGATTGTCAGCGTGTTACGCAATTAGGGTGCTGGTCTTTTAAATTATTTGATAGGTATATTATAGGACTGCTGTTGGTCGCAAGCGCTATTGATGAGCATAAGGTCCTAAGTTTGATTCCCGTGTCGGGCAAAGTGTTATTGGGTTTCTCCATCTGGAATTTCTCATTCGCAATCCAGAGTCTGGATTTGTGCCCAGTTGACGGCAATAGGCTCGCCCCCTATAACATGGGATTTCAATATAACTGGTGAAAAAATGTAGGTGTACTATAGGTATACCTCTGCCTGCTTAGGACGTAAATTGACGTAATTTTAGTAGGCAAGTCTAAACTTGTATGAAGTAGTGTCAGGCGCTAATCAAATTGACAGGACTAAACTAAAATTTGTCTTATGTCCTTTTCTTAATGAAATAGAAAGAAAAAGACGCACTGCACTTTAATTGAGTTTAATTTGTGAACAACAAAATCGGCACCAATAGCGTAAATGCGTAAATTATAAATAGTTATTACTTACATAGATTAATAAAAAGAAACAAAATGTTCCAAAAAGTTTACAACTTTCACTCGAACATACTTTCGATTTGTTACCGTTCGTTGCCAAGAATTAAAAAAGATATCCAAGTTGTTAGATTTAAAAAAAAAACAACCGTTGGTCACGAAATCACGATCACCAATCATTCATCCATCGAATTCGATTTCAATTCAAAACGGATTTAAGTGACTTCTATAAAAAAAACGAAGTGTCTATGGTGTTGACCTTCACTGGTTCGGAAATACAATAAACAATAAAAGATCATACTTTGGTCAAAGAAAGTTGACAACGATGATGAAGAGAAAAAAAAATTATAACAGAGCATTAGCTCTGTTATTGAACAAGAGAGGCCTCTAGCCTTCTAAGTAGTCTAGCTAAAACTTCAATAAGGCAAGGCAAAACAATATGATTTAAGAAAACGGCTGAGTAGTCGATTCGCACGAATTTACTCGCCCGAAACGTATGAATCGTCACTTTTAAATAATATTATTTTTTCTATAGGCGACTCGTCGAAGTTAATTTTATTTGTGAATTTTATGCATTGGTAAAGAAACAAGTATACGTTGTTGTCGTTTCGCCTACAAATAGAGTTAAAAAAAGAGACTAAATTCGTGCGAATCGACTAATAAGCCATAGAAAACTGTAGCGAAGCGCAATGACTAATAGACGCGAAAAAAGTTTTAGTGCAATATTTAAATTGACGCTACAGATTCGTTGGAGCCATTAACTCCAAAGCCAACGAACACTTTAAAAACCTTGATCGAGACATCCAAATCTATGACTGCTAAAACAATACATAAATTACAAACCAATAAAAAATAAAAAGTGTCAAATTCGACTAAATAATGACCAACCTTGAATTGATGAGAATATGTTGACAATTCACTATAATTAACGGTGATTGACTTATGTTCAAATCAAAACATATCTAACTCATACTACTCCACCAGTCACAGCTTGTTAAAGTTAGGTGGCGAGGATATAGGAAAACAGTTAAGAGAAACGAGAAAAGTATATTTTATATCTTACTAGAAAAAACGAATGAATCGGATGACATATTTATCAATAGACAGTATTGCTAGGCAACACAACCATAGAGTACAAACTAAGGAGTATACATTCCTCAACATCCACCCCTGTTGATGATAATGCCAGCCATCTTCTTTAGCATTTCAAGTCTGGGCCCATATAATGGTTTTGTTAACATGTCAGCTATCTGTCTGGTTGCTGGCACATGGCTGATTGCCAAGCTTCCATCTTGTAAGCATTCTCTGACGAAGAAAGATCTTATCCTGATGTGTTTTGTCTTCTGGTGAAATTCTGTAGGGTTCTTCGCCAGCTTTATTGCACTTTCATTGTCAACACCTAAGGTCGCAGGGCAGTTAGTACCAGTAAGATCTTTAAATATCTTCTGTAACCATATAGTTTCTTTGGCGGTTTCGCTGGCTGCTACAATTTCCGCCTCTGTCGAGGATATTGCAACGGTGCTCTGCCGTTTGCTGTACCAGGAAACAGCACCTCCAGCGTAAATACAGAGAATGCCTGATGTAGATCGCGCAGTTTCCATATCACCACCATGATCTGCATCGCTATAACATTCCAAACTATAAACGTTATCTGTCCTGTAACATATACCTTCATCCATAGTTCCTTTTAGGTATCGCATAATTCTTTTTACGTTCAGGATGTTCTCTTTTGTTGGTTTCTCCAAATTTCGCGACACAACGCTTACTGCATAGGCAATATCAGGTCTTGTGTTTGTCATCAAATAGGACAAGGCACCAACAGCTTCACGGTATGGAAATGTCTCCGAAGTATGTTCCTTAACCTGAGTATTGTTTGCCTTTAAAATTGGTGTTTTCACTGGCTTGCATTCGCCCATGCCAAATCTTTCCAACAACCTAGTGACGTATGCTTTCTGATACAGGAAAATGGAACCATCAGAGTACCTTTTTATCTCTATTCCTAGAAAGTAGCTTGCGGGTTTTACTGTTATCTTAAAATGTGCTTTCAATTCATTTAGGAAACAGTTAGCCATTTTCTCGCTAGTATATGCCAATAGACCGTCGTCAACATAAAGGGCCAGAATAATTTTCTCCTTTCCTTGTCGTCTTACAAACAAACAGGGGTCAGAATTACTCTGCTTGAATCCTGCCTTTACAATGTAGTCTGTGATGCATCTGTTCCAGCAGAGTGGGGCTTGCTTTAGTCCATACAAGCTCTTCTTTAACTTGAAGACATACCTCTCGTCAGCATAACCTTCAGGCGGTTTCATGTAAATCTCCTCGTCTAACGTGCCATAAAGGAAGGCTGTAGACACATCGAATTGTGATAGCTTGAGTTTCTCCCTTGCAGCTACGCTTAAGACGGCTCTTATCGTGCTGCTTCTAGCTACAGGACTAAAAGTTTCGTGGAAATCAATATCTTTCTTCTGCGAATATCCCTTTATCACCAGCCGAGCCTTGTATTTATCAATAGAGCCATCCGGATTGGTCTTTATTTTGAAAATCCACTTGCATGGGATGGCTTTTCTACCTTTTGGTAGTTCGACTAGTTCCCATGTTTCGTTCTCTCTTAACGAGTTTATTTCGCTCTCGATAGCATTTTTCCACTTTTCTCTGTCTTTACATGACATTGCCTGCTTATATGTTTGGGGCTCGTATAGATTGTTGGCTTCCAGAACCATAATATGATCATTAAACCTTACAGGAGGCTTTAGGTTTGCTCTATCTCTGAGAACCATGCGGTTTTCATCAGAATTGTGGCTTTCGTTTTCTTCAGCTAGGTTTTCGTTTTCTTCTTCAGAAGGCAAGGACTCGAAATCTGATTCATTCATATCATCTACCATTTCTTCATTGGTTTTGATATGTGCCCTTGATGAAGAAGGTCTTGAAATTATTTCGATTTCATCCTCTAAATCATCTCGTTCTCCAATCTCTTTATTAACATTCATTTCATGTTCACTCTCGAGACTTGGGAAATTATGATTGAAGTTTCTCTGAAGAACAGGAGTCGGCTGTTTCGGTTTCTGTACATCCTCTTTTGATTTTCCCAGTAAAGGTACCTCTTCAAAAGTGACGTCTCTGGATCTAATCAATTTAAATGCTTCTTTGTCCCAGATCCTATAGCCTTCATCTCCTTCATAACCAATAAGTATCCCTTTTTGTGCCTTTTTGTGCAGCTTCTTCCGATTAGCTTTAGGAACATGGGCATAGCAGGTGCAACCAAGTATTCTAAGATGTTTTATCGCTGGCTTCTGTCCGTACCACAACTCATGTGGAGACTTGCTTGGCACGTTCGTTGGCCCTGTGCGATTCAACACGTAGACTGTCGCATTTACTATCTCTGCCCACAAGTCATCAGGAATTTTATCATGTGCGTGCATGATGGCGCGTGCGGCTTCTACAACCGTTCGATTTTCACGCTCTACGCAGCCTGCTTGCTCTGGGGTGTGGGGCATTGTGAGTCTTTGCTTAATTCCGTTTTCAGTTAGGATATTTTTGAATTCCGCACTAACAAATTCTCCTCCGTTGTCACTTAACATTTCTTTAATGACATGTCCTGCTGCTTTAGCTTCATTTAAGAATATTTTAAGCTTTGAAGCTGCTTCAGACTTTTGTCGAAGAAAGTAGATATGACGATAACGTGTGAAGTCGTCTTTGAACAGGATGTAATATCGAAACTTCGAAATCGAATAAGGAAATGGCCCGCATAAATCTGCATGGATTAGTTCTCCAGATTTAGTAGCTCTAACCCTTGTTCCAAATGAATGCCTGTGCGCCTTTCCATAGACACAGCCTTCACAAATGTTGGATTGGTTGTTCTCCATTTTTAATCCTAGCTCTTTTTCGATGACCTGACAAACATGTCTTTTGTTCTGATGTACCAGCCTTTCATGGTATACTTGTAAAGGGTTTGTCAGTAATTGATTGACTTCCTGATTTTTAGGCGCGACACATTTCAACTCCAGCTTGAATAGTCCCCCTTTAATCGTTCTAGTTCCAATTACTTTTGCTTCTCCATTTACTTTAACTACACATTGCTTAGGTTTAGATTCGAACGTACTTGTGACCAAATTATCATGCACAGACAGCATTGAGAATAAGTTTCTTTTAATCTTTGGGACATACCAAACGTCTTTCAAAAGTATTTGCTCAACTTTTCCATTAACGATGGCTTCAGCTCTAATGTTGCCTTTACCAATTGCTTTAATGGTTTCTCCATTTGCCGCAGTCACCGTATGTGTTCCTTTGAAGTGCTCGAAGCTATCGAAGAAGTCACCTCTGTTAGTAACATGACTTGTCGCTCCGTTATCAACGTACCAGTTAACTTTATCTATTGGCAATCCATTCTCAATAGCTAACACATTCATATTTACAGACACATTTGGGTCTTGTCTAGCGTTTGACGGCTTTGGCGGTCTACCATCTTTTATCCATTTTTGGCATTTCCGCACAACATGGCCTGCTTCTCCACAATAATTACATTTGAAAACTGTATTCTTCATCTTCTTCCGAGTCTTCACGGCTAATACTTCCTCGGTATTCTCAGTTTCTTTAGTAGTCAATGCTTTTTCATAAGCGCTCAGTTGCGACGTCAGATTCTCTACTGTCCGATCCTTTTTTGTTATTAAAAGCCAACTTGACTTAAAAGCAAAATATTCTTGTGGCAAAGTTCCAAGTATCTTACAAATCAGTAATATCTCAGGCAGATTTGCTTCGATTTGGCTATTTAGCTCGTGCCAAATATTCTTCAACGCAGAGATGTGCTTCCTTATGTCATGTTCAGGATCCCTTTTATAATCAAAGAATTTCAGACAGAGATCGTAACTTTTGTCTTCGCTACTTCCACTGTATAGGCGTTCTAGTTCGTCCCATACCTCTTTTGCGCTTTTGTAACGCATGACTTGCTCCAGTAACTCGTCTGTCATATTCGTTGTCATCAGAGTCAATACTATACAATCAATCTTTATAAATTGTTGCAAATCGTTCTCATATTTTACTTTCGCAACAGCATCAGCAGTCTTTGCTAGTTCTCCGGGCTTAATTATTTTTCCTTCCAAAATTTGTTCAGCTCCGGGAATGGCTCTGCATACCATTTCGATCCTATATCTCCAGTGCTTGTAGTTGTTTCCGTTTAGGTGCACTATTTGTACCTTTGAGGCTTCAGCTATAGCCTTATCCATTTTCGATGGATTTGTCTAGGTACACTTTCTGCTAGAATAATTTTATTTTTCTTTATTCTTTCCTACTAGGAAAAACTTTTGCAGCTTCTCTCACAACCACGCTCTGCTACCATGTTAAAGTTAGGTGGCGAGGATATAGGAAAACAGTTAAGAGAAACGAGAAAAGTATATTTTATATCTTACTAGAAAAAACGAATGAATCGGATGACATATTTATCAATAGACAGTATTGCTAGGCAACACAACCATAGAGTACAAACTAAGGAGTATACATTCCTCAACACAGCTCTCAAACTGTTTCAGATCGTCATTGGAGCACTTTGAGTCATCTGTCACAAATGGACTACCTCCACTAACTCCTGACTCTGCTGTGCATTCGAAGAATACGGCAAATTATAAACTTGCACTCATTAACTGAACGGAAACTCTCAGTGAATGGTGTAAGTGCAAGTGTTATAACGTAGACCTGGCTTATTATATTATCTATCTCGACCTAAGCGCAACATTCCATACTAGTTGCATTTCTTCTGATTTCTACATTCATAGGTTCATTTACCAACTTCCTAATGAAACTCGCACTACTGTGACAAGACTTGTGACAAAAAATCTACTAATTTCGTAACATATTTCTTGTTATCTTTTCGTTGATGTGAGACCACAATAGGACCAAGAATAGAACCTTGTAGTATCCTATGCCTCTTCGTGCAAAATCATCTCTTCTCCAAAACAGAGGTACAAAACAGAGCCATTTGCTGTATGTTCACTGAGCTCTTTTAAGCAACTTTTCAGAATTAGATGCGATTTTCACCATAAGTTCCAGAATATCTAATGGAACGCTAAAAATTGCGTTCACATTTCAGCCGAGCGAAGCTGGGGTGGATTGTTAATAAAAAATCAAAAGAAGGTTGCTGGATGCGAACATTGTTTTAAATGTCGATTTCACAACAGAAAATAAATATATCGAGTATTTAAGGAACTCACAAGCAAGTAGGCACGTGGTAGGTACTTAGGTACGGCTCAAAGGAAATAGAGTGACGGCAAATATGAAATACATATTAACAAAAAGTTATCGATACACCGTGTCGTGTTCTCTATTACATGTACAGGTAGTAATTAAATTATTAAACCAACGAATTACTTTGCTAAAATTAGCACTGTGAAAGGAAATTGAAAATCGAATAAGCGAAGTGCGTGTCTGACATATTTTAGTAGTAGGTTTTCAGAAGCAACCACTTCTATCTGAGAATATATTATATACAACATTGATTTTTGCAGCTTTAATTTTATGTAAGTATGCTTACGTACCTAAATAAATGTATACCAGTCTATTACTGTCCACTGCAGAGCAAAGGCCTAGTCTTCTTCAGACAAGACTTGAGCACTGTTTACCACGCTTGCTCAAGACGGATTAGCGATTTCAGAAATACCTATTTTTTTGTTTAAATTTGACATCATTTGCTGCTGAGTTTAAATAGGAATTTACTCAAAATACTTATTAATCAATTAATAGCACCTTTACGTGTAAAGGTATCATCGTCATTATGCCATGCCTTTTCCCAACTATATTGAAGTCGGCTTCCAGTCCAACTGGGTGCAGTTGAATCTCAGGATTTAAGTGATCTACGTCATATCATCTACCCAGCGTTTTCCCAACTAGGTTAGGGTCGGCTTCCAGTCCAACCGGATGTAACTAATTACCAGTATTTTACACGGTGCGACTGCCTAACCTCCACAACCCAGTTACTGAGTAATACGATACCTCTTGGTAAGACTGGTTGTCAGACTTTCGGGCTACTGACGACCCGTAACGACTGTCAAAGATCCACGAATGACAGTCGGGACTAACGGCTTAACATGCTTTCCGGGCTATCTACGTAAGTACCTATCCATTTATTTCGTGAATGTAAGTAAGATCGTTGTATGTAGGCCTTATAGACTCGTGCTTCGATTTCTTGATCATTTTCTACTTTTAGTTGATAGGCCAATTTGAAAACATTGTAAAAACCAAGTATTTTTATAAGAGTAACCGTGGAGTTTCTTCCTAGCTCTTCTCCATAGGAAACGACCAATTGGAACCGTGCACGACATTTCATAAGTGCCCCAGCCTAAGTAGGTTTATTATGTGAAATAAAATATTTTGAATTCGAATAGTGTAATATAATCCTTTTTTCTTTAAAACTATCAACCTGTCACAGAACGGAATATTTCCATAAGCACTGAACTAGTGTTTTATAACCATTTACAGCTATAAACTTTCACCTGTCATGGCGTTTTCCGCAGTTTATTATACTCTTGTAGGACCAGTTATAATACACAGGTATAGGTTCCATTTACTTTCCCTACAATTTAGTTTAATATGATTCATAATAATATCATGTAAATTGGTGTTATATCACTTTAATTGGGTAATTATTATGTTATGTGCAAAAGATGAGGAGATTGATTTTTTTTTTCTTTTTTTTTTAAACATTGCCCCACACTAGGAATTACTCCTGTATCGTGGGTGCGTTTACAAACATTTAAATTCACATACACAAACAGCCAGACCCGGAACAACTACCTGTAGGCAATACAAATATTTGTTCCGTGCGGGAATCGAACCCACGACACGCAGCGCAGCAGTCGATCGCTCAGCCACTGCGCCAACCGTGTCGTCAAATTCCATGAATTAATCATTGAACCAATAAAAAAAATACCGTTCCATACATTTTGACGGCGGCGTAGGCACTTTTCCATGAAACAACGAATTTTTTGAGGTAACCGTCATGTCTTAGAACCAAAAATTTGAAGACATGTGATATCTACCAACCCGCACTGGGCGTGGTAGATGACTGCGCACTCCTCTCGTAGAGACGAGGCCTGTGTCCCAGCAGTGGGAACATCATATGCTAATTATGCTTGTGCATCTAATCGATCAGCATCCACACGTCATGATTACTTACTTCATTCAGATCCTTAGACGAAAATCCTTAGTAGACGAGACCTTTTTAAAAGGTAAGACTCTTGCTGAGACCCTCAAGCGGTTCAAATAGTGTAACCTTATGGGTAACTACACCGCACACTGTTTGGTGGCGAAACGCTCGTGTCACGGGGCCCGAGTGCGCGTCTCCCGGCTGATCGAAGCTTCACGTGACCAGAGGGCTGGTTCGTTCTTTGGCCAAAGAATGAGCATTGCCATTCAACGTGGCAATGTTGCCAGTATTCTGGGCACGTTTCCGGATGACAGCGATGCGGACGAGTACTTCGACGCCTAAGTGTTCTTTTGTTTTTGTATTTATCTGTATAGTTAGTTATCAAAAGGGTCAATGAAGAAATCTCCCACCTTATGGAAATAATCTACCTAAATCTACATTGCAAAATCTTCCAGGGAAAGCTTTACCTACTCGGCAATTCAACATATGTATAACATTGTCATTTGCGTAGATAAATCGATTTGATTAGAAATAATGGGTGATGCAAACGAACGTGTCTGACTAATCCGTTCATTCGTAAGCTTTGTCATGAACTGCTTAGCTAATTCAAAGCACCTTCCTAATCGTTGTCGAATTGAGGTTAACCAGACTTTTAGACTGATTATATCTTTTGTTGTGACTTGTGTTGACTGACAAGGGTAGGCTTTAGTGCCATACTTAGGAGTGAGGGAAGATAGAGCACACACTTGTGCATTATAATATCTCCTGCGTCGAAGGCTAGTCTCCGCTGAGATTGGTCGCTGAAGGACTAACTTACTAATTAAACTGTGGTCCTGTCTGAAATGACTGATGATGACTTTCAGTCATAAAATGATTGATATACAGTACCCGGCGATAAATATTGCACATCGACCTTTAGGTACCTTTTTTTTGTATTTTATACAAAGAATAAAAATAATTATCAAAAGAAGCAAATCATAATTGTTTTAACAGCTCCTAATAGATACCGGACTGTTTGTATTTCGTGCGACAGAGATAACGCTCTACGAAGCCGAAATTAGCCGATTGTCTCTTTCCAAAGGTCGATGTGCAATATTTATCGCTGGGTACTGTACCTACTTTTGAGTTTTTCCTACATTTTACAGGTATAAAATCTTCACACCTTTTCCCGACCTATGATAACATGTACTTAAAGCGATGTTTTATTTTACGAAGCACTTTCAAATAAACTACGTTGCCTGAACTGACGTTGCCCTGTCCATAGAGATCATACAAAAGTCCCATAGAAAAGATGACGTTCAATTTTTCCCGAATTCGTTTCCTTACAAAGCTAAATTGGTCTAGCCATTCTGAAGTGACGCTCTTTCCAATGAACAGCATTTAATTTTTATTTATATAGTAGAAGATACGAAGAAGATAGTTAAGTAGATGGCTGGCTGGCTGGTGCAAGCACTATTAGCCAGCCATCTACTCGTACTTAACACCCGTCATCACCAAGAAAATCTCAATGGAAAGTGTATATTTACATTATTTACGGACCGCAATGATATTCATAATACATTCTCTGACGCACAAAGTAAGTGCTTCACCATTATACGCCAGTTTAGTGTAATGGTGAATAACGCTAATACCATAACATTAACAATGGTCCGAAAGTTTCGTTGCGCATCTTTCAAAGCGTTTTCACTTTCATCTGCGATTCATTTCACGACCGCGACACGTGCTCGCGTGCATACTAATCGACTATATGTATAAGAACGATGACCACTCGAAGCACAGCCCTATTTCCCTGCGGCCTTGGAGTTCCTTGTTTGAAAAAAGAAAGGAATTACTGCGGCCATGGTTTTCGAAAATAAAAAATCATCGACTGCCTCTTTGGTCTGGGGGTTGCAAGCGCGACTGCAGACAACAAGGTCCTGCGGGGTACACTTTTAACAGTAGGAATGGCATTCATTTTGCCAGTTCAACAACATTCATTGCGTTATTTACGTTGTTGGGCAGACAAGTTTTTCGAACAAATGTAGCAGTGGATTAACAATATCCTTCAAAAGGATTCAGATTGTGATTGATAGTGTGTTACCGGTTACGCAATTAGGGTGCTGGGTTGTAAAGGAATCTCAAGGTAGGACAGTGGTAATATTGAGTTTTTTTTTTCAACAGGATTGGTTCAGTAGAATCTGCGAGTCTGAATTTATACCCGGTGTCATGCAGTGGCGGTACCTTCATAGAAGCCGAAAAGCCCGGCTTGCCCTAATAAAATCATAATTCAAAACAACAAACGTACTTAAACCTATCAATAAAAAATATATTTAAAATAAAATACCAGTCAAACATTCGCAACACACACGTACCTACACAATAAGAAAATCAGCCAATCCCTCAGTTGGCCGTTTTTTTATACGTTGAAAATCTGTGGGCTTTCCCTAATTTTGACCCCTAGGCACGCCACTGTTATGACAAAGGCTCAACCCCTATTATATGACACTTACGCATACCTAGGGGCATGTGGGTTTAATTATTATGACCCTTTGCCTATGAATCAGGGAATGCAGACTTGGTTATGTTTTTCAACACCCTTTGAAGGTACTTACCGTACCTACTCGTAAATAGCCAACTAGCAACTCGGAATGTCAGAACCACGGAACTAACGTAGTATCCGCACATTCCGAAGTGGTCGAAAACTGACCTTTGTATAATACAAGTCAGTGTCGAAATTACTTCCCCGAGACCTTGTCAAACCTTTTTAAAAACAAATCCGAATATTATTATTATTCATTTGTTTTCAGACCAATATTTGATGTGACTTGAATATTTAAAATTAAACCAACAGCAATGACTCTTTACCGACCTATTTCTGCAATTACTCATGGATTATTTATTTAAAAATCCCATGCATGGGCGTAGCCACACTGGGGCAAGCTGGGGCGCTTGCCCCACCCTGGCTCTGACAAGAAAAAAATACGGAAATTAATGCACTGAAAATACACAAAAATTTGTACACGCTATAAATTTATTATATTTTAATATTTTCTTGCCCAGTCATTTACGACCTGTACAATAGAGCGATCATTTAGCACATTACGGCGGGTCAAAACGTGGCTTCGCTCAACCATGAGCGAAAATCGTCTAAGCGGCCTGTGTATGCTAAGTGTGCATAGAACGAGGATCGCCGAATCAAAAAATACATTTGTAGAAGAAGTGCTAAATAGGTTCTGCCAGAACCCACGCCGGCTTCTCTTGAAGTAATATTACTTATAAAGTTAGTTAAAACTTAAATTTACAAACACCGACTATTCATAAATAAAACTATAATATCTGTCCTGTGTGTAATTGTTTATTTTCTGTACCTGAAAATATAAACCTCTAAATTTACAGATTAACAAATTGGCATAGGCGCAGAGCCCAAACGGCTCAAGTTACAAAAAAATTACCGGGGGAGGGGGCGGATAGGTTGACTGCTGCCCCACCCTGAGCCCAAGGCTGGCTACGCCCATGATCCCATGAATCATTTTGTTCGAAAGAATATTGTTTGATACATTCTATTTAAAATTCTATTGTGTGGTTACCAAATAAATAAAATGAATGTGTGTCCACCTGAGTCAGTGTGCATGCATCTCACGTCTGTACTACGGGTTGCTAAACAAACAATTGTTTTATTTAGTGTGGCAACACTTGTGCAAATGGCCTTTGGATAAATATTTGGGCAATATTCGGTGCATGTTCGAGTCTGCTAAGAATAACTTGCAAAATAGTAATAAAACAATTGTTTAATTACATATCTCCTTGAGCCTTTAGCCCAAGTATCGAGAGCAGAGCTGTGAGGGGCAGTTCATTGGGCAGTGCCCGTATTTTTAAGAACATTTGCCTTGTAGTGTCAGTCTCACAATGTTTAAAAAACCCACCAATTTTCGTTATTTTTAAATAATTGTTTGTCACTGACATGAGTTTGCGTCTGAACGTTTTGAATTACGAGAATTGGCCTGCCGATTCACAAATAGGTCTAATCAATTTACCTTGGCTTTGACAAGTTACAATGTTTCAGGCAATGTCTCGAAAGGCATAGGTAGGTAACAAAATGCTACGTGTATGTACAGACGCCAGCACACCAAGCTACTGCAATCTGTCAAAGGACATGTTAGGTTTTTGTATGGAGGCTGGGCTTTTATTCGAAGCTACTGTGAACAGGAAAGTGATCATATTTTTATGAAAGTACATAAATTAAGGAGACTTTGTATATTTTTAAAATTTTTTTTGAAAGCACCCTTTCCTTAATTATTATACATTTTAATAATCATTATTTAAAAAATAAATTGCAACCCACAGTAATTATTGATTTTGGCAACACTTTTCGGTTGGATGTCATTATTGTCATTGTGAATTGTAAACGTCAATCAAGTGTCAAATTCAATTCAATTTTGACCTGTGTACTGACAGCTGACAAGTATGACAACCTTACTGGCACAGGTAATATTTTCATAGATTCCATTGGGAGGCAAAGGAATTAATGCCATACATACAAATCATGGAGTTGGTTTTATTTTAAGCCATCTAATATTATTTTAGAATATTTTAAATAACAATAAGGTGTATAATTTGCTTTAAAAAATGATATTTAACCATTTTTTCTTTGTTTCAATGTGCAAAAATAATATTATGACACCAAAAATATCTGGATTTAAAATATGTATTTATTCAATAATGGTGCTTTTAATATTTTTTCTGTTTTTGTCAGGCCATCCTGAATAAGTTTCCCCATCAGAAAAACCATACATGACAGCTGTTCAAAAAAATTATTATTTTAAGCCCATTTCCTAACATGTCCTTTCTTTAATTGATTTTCAACTTTATCGCTAAAGCATGAGGTATAAAGTTGATTGGGAAATTTTGACAGTTTCGGGTAGCTTGATGTGCTGGGGTCTGTACCTATAGGTCTGTGGACTTCTGTAATGTAACAACAAAACAACCATAAAACCATAGATTCCAAAAATCAAAGCAATCGAGAGTTTTGAAAACTTTTGGTCACGTTTGACGCTTGTTGTGACTCGGATCGATTCTGACATCGTGCAACAGTTAGCTGTGTCTTCATCGATGAATCGATTATGAAAACTGTAAACATTTTTTCAGTATTCAGCTTTTCAGAATCGATTTCCATTACCGATTGTTCCTTAATTAGCCGCCATTCAGCATTGAAGTTGTTTCATTTGCTGAACGTAAATACAAAACATGCATTTATGGTAGGTTACCTACCGGAATATGTTTGGAGTAGGTTAGGTTACGGGAATGTTGCGGAAGGATCGTACGTTCCTGCGACCCCCGTAGGTGTGAGATGGAACACCGGGGTGGTTTTTAGTCAGCAAGAGTCTGACAGACCTAGGGCGGAGGACATCCATGAGGATTTCCAAACCGGAACAAAAAATAAAAAGGGTTACTTACGGTATTATTCAGCAGCGAGATGTACAGACGCCAGCACATTAAGCTACTACAATCTGTCAAATTTCTTTAATAGATTTTCAACTTTATCGCTAAAGTATAAGGTTCAAAGTTTATTGGGAAAATTTGACAGTTTCGGGTAGCTTGATGTGCTGGCATCTGTACGAAATTAGCATTTCTTGCTACGCCAAAAAGGCCTAAGCAATGCCAGATAACAGCGCCTGATGATAACATACATCACACTTGTTTTTCCACGAAGGGTTCGGCAGAGAGAGCAATCTGGAGGAAGGTTAGGAATTTACCTACTCGTACCTATGTGCTTAAATCTTGTAGCAACGAAAAACGCTCCGCTCCACGCTCTGCCAATCCTCAATCATAACCTAAAGGATGCGATATGCATTTAAATTATTAAAATGAATGGTATTCAGGGCCAGATCCAGTTTCATAAAGTAGGTTTATGTAACGCATTGTGACAGGTTAGGCAATAGCATTGTCACTCGTATTGAAAATATAGAGATCGTTATTATAATGCTTTATTGTTTTTACAATCATTTGTCTTGCACGTGTCCCAGTCTGATACACCTACGAATATTGGAATACTTACAAGTTTCACTCGAGTTTTCGGACCCCTCGGGTTCTCGCCTCTATTGTTTCTCTTTAAGTGTTAAAAGGCCTCAGAGGAGTCCCTAATAGATCGTTCGCCGCCTTCCCTACAGTCTCATTATTGCGTACAATCCAGTAGGTCGGGTACGACTCGAGTTCTTTATAAATCAACAGCATTATCATAATTCCATCGTTTTACGTATAACGCATAACTTTCAATTGCTAGGTTTCGTTTAAATGCTGCACTCTCCACAATGAACCTCAGCCTTCTGAATTCAAAAACGAAATTCACTACTTACAGTCTTCACAACAATATTTGAATTAAGAATTTGAGATAATTTTCAAGTTATGGAACAAACAACTGAATGTCAAGTAACAAAGTTCAAATTCCATTGCAACCGAAAACTTTAGTGGAATGCCACTAAAGTAGATAACTGATCAAGTGGCGATGGAATGTAAATTATCTGAGATTATAAACACTGCTATACAATATTGTGAAGTATAGAATAAAGGCTCCTGCAAACAGGCGCGACACGCGATAAAATCGCGCGCGACACAAAGGCACCGCAAGTCGCGCAACGAGCGGTGCATTTGATTCGCGTTACGCGTCGCGCCTTGTTGCAGGAGCCTTTATTCCATACTTCACAATAACACGTTTTTATGTGATGTTTTCTAAACAGAGAGGTTTCTTTTCCAAACAAAAAATAATTCTTGACCTCCATCGCTCTTAACAAAATCAACTAGCATAGCTTCCCATAATTCGACACAGTGCCTACACAACAGAAAGAATACATTATTCATGTTCTATTTAGTAGAAACTTTGATGATAAAACATTAATCTGCAGACAATACTGCATCTCGGCAGGTTCTCACGAAGATATCGATACAATAACTTGTTTTAAGTTACGAGAGTCGCGCGTTTGTGAACCTGGGAGAATTACGATCTGTTGATATTAAACATATATCTATACTATAGGTGCAGGTGCCCTCTCTGTTCCTTTACTACGATTGGACGGCAATCCGACGACACGGCCGGTGAGAGATCAGACTCAAGACCAACGGCTTTAAGTGCTTTCCGAAGCAGGGCCGGATATGCCTCTATGTTATTTTATTATTTTTGGAAAACTTACAGCTAATCTGACACAATAGTTAAGTTTTTAACATGATGATGGCCAATTACAAGTTTTCACATATAGAATATCAATTAACTATGTACTAGGTAACAGACAGTGTTACTTTAGTATACTGTATATTCGTATATAATGCAAGGGCTATTAATTTGTCGAAGAAGTGATTGCAAAGAGCCTTCTTTAATTTAGGCACACTAGTATTAAAAAGATCTATGTCAACTTACTGGCAGGCTTCATTATATATACGGCTCGCCCTAATTATGGGTTTGTGGTCCGCACTTAGTCCTTCAAATGGACCATTGTGCGTAGCAGGGGGGGTATCCCACCGCCAACTACCAAATTCCTAATAGTAAAAAAACCCCAATAAGACTACCCGACCTGGGAATTGAACCCAGGACTCCACGTGCAGCTGTCGCGCTTGCGACCACGAGACCAACGTAGCAATGGATTTAATTTTGATAGGTATAGTTCAACAATATTCGTTGTAGAGCAGATTTTTCGAACATGAAGCAACAGGATTCACTCGAATAAGTGTCGATTCCGTTGGAATATCGGAATAAAAACTATCCTATGTCCTTTCCCGGGACTCAAACTATCTCTATACCAAACTTCATCTAAATCGGTTCAGCGGTTTAAGCGTGAAGAAGTAACAGACAGACAGTGACACACTTTTGCATTTATAATTTTAGTATGAATGGAATAACGAATCATTACGCAATTAGGATGCAGTATTTCCAGAAAAACAAACAATAATTTTGAGACAAACAAACAATAATGCAGTATTTCCAGACAAACAAACAGCCCACTCCGTCTAGAAGAATCTGATTCCCAGCAGTGGCCACATTACAGCCTGATTATGCTTTTAAGAACAAATATTTACCTATCAGCTCTCATCTTGTACCAGGGCAGCATGAACACAAGAAGTAATTAAACTTTCTCAAGTGAATAAGTATTACATCACCATAATTCAATGATTACAACCTGTAAAACATCTGCTCCACTAAATTACGTCTTTTTTGGGGTCATGGCGATACTGCGTATGGGAAGATTCTAACAAAGGGCCGTAAAAACTTGTACTAGCTGCGTATTAATAGTGGTCATAGATTCTTTACACAATGGAGACAATATTATGCGTTTGGAGATGTGTTGCGGTATCTTCAACGCCACATGCGAACAACGCGTCATACTGACGTCACGCAAAATCCTGCATCTCGCAAGCAGAATTTCCGACGCAACTATAATATATAAATATATATTATCTATTATAGTATAGATACAACGCGAATGGCCCGACATGAATCATCGGGCAGTTGCCCGCCAGACACAACACCGTATGGTCGGAAGATCCTCCCTTTTCTATAGAGAATGACTTTACACCCTGTTTCTCATACCTCTATAGATGAATGATAAGAGTAGAAGGTGGATGGTGTGTGTTGGTCTCAGTAGTGAAGGTTGTATCACTTCTTGAATGCTTCTTAGTGAAGGTCCTTCGAAATTATACACATAACTAGCAGCGCCCCGCGGTGTCACCCGCATAAGTTTCTATCCCGTGGAAATGTCGGGATAAAACGATCCTATGTCCTTTCCCGGGACTCAAACTAACTCTATACCAAATTTCATCTAAATTGGTTCAGCGTGAAGAAGTAACACACAGACACACTTTCGCATTTATAATATTAGTATGGATATCACGCCTGTATTCCCATAAGGATTAGGCATAGGTGTCCCTGTAGCAAGTACACCCACAATTCGTCCCATGCAATAAGGGCGATCCTATTGCCAGCAACCAGGCTGCTACTGAGAAATTCCTGATGCAAAACCCCAATAACACTTCGTCAGTAGCTCTTGTGGCCCCAAACCAACGAGGGTTTGAAATTTTCTCTTATTTAAATGTCTACTTAGCTATGTAAATACATGGTAAGCTGAAGTGCTTATCTTGAATCGACTTTCAACGTAAAGGCTCCTACAAACAGGCGAGACACGCGATATAAGCGCGCGCGACACAAAGGCACCGCTCGTTGCGCGACTTGTGGTGCCTTTGTGTCGCGAGTCGTGTCGCGCCTATTTGAAGGAGCCTTAATGTGATGATCAATCCGATATTTATTTTGCTTAAAGTTAAGTAGTGATTAGCAACTGTTGTTAACCATACATTTTTGACGTTTGAACGTCACTTAATTTTAATCATCGTTTACAAATAAACTCAATAAGATTGGTATAGGCCTGCCTAGTTGGTCAGTTGGTCAAGTGGCACTGCTGAGCATCAGATCCTGGGTTCGAATCCCATGTCAGACAAAATGTTATTAGATTTTTCCACCAAGAAATTCTCAGTAGCAGCCCGGAGCAGATTTATAACACTTAACTGGCGAAATTTGTTTAAAAATAAAATAAAATATTCTTAAAAGAGTTAAGGCTTCTTCAAACAGGCGCGTCACGCGATAAAATCGCGCGTGACACAGAGGCACCGCTAGTCGCGCAGCGAGCGGTGCCTGTGTGTCGCGCGCGATTATATCGCGTGTCGCGCCTGTTTGTAGGAGCCTTTATTAATAAATCTCCTGCAATTATATTTGTAGCTAAAGTTCCTGGTCGAATAATATTTCTAATAGTTTCAATTAAAACTATAACGGTGTTCCTTGTAGGTTTAGTACACCAGCAGTGCGATTCTGTAACCATCTCACCACGAAATCTTAAGTGAAGTGAGCGTGGAGTGAGCTGTCAATAGTGTCAATTCCTAGCAAAAACAAACTCACTTCACCTAAGTTTTCACGGTGAGATTTTTTACAGAATCGACCGGCTGGTAGGTCGTTACACCTCAGTCTAACCCACGAGGAAATACACGCGTGTTGTTTTATTATGTATGTCCAGATTTGTAGGTTCCAGTTAAATTCTCCTGGAGAAGTCCTCAAGTGGCACCATGACGTAGGTAGGTATTATAAACGGGATTGTGATTAGACAGTTCCGCTTCGTTGACGCTGCTGCCCGTCTCTAGGGACATTAACATTACGGTATTCTAATCAGTCACCATCATTTCGCTATTACCTTGCGACCGTTCTTCATAGCGGATTGCAGGCCAATGATCTGTAGTAGACTTTTACGGACCTAACTTAGACCAGAAGGCCAATTCTCGTAATTTAAAACGTTCAAAATCTAGTCGCAGTCTCATCTCAGCGACAAAGAAATGTCAAAATAAGGTAAAAATAGATGGACAAACTTTTAGAAATCATTCAGACCACCAAAATAAGGACGATGGTAAACAAATAAAAAAAAGGCATAGATATTATACTACAAGAAAAATAATTAATCAGCTAACGAAAATACGCTAATGTACCGGCAATTTATTATTTTAGGTAAAAAAAAAATCACTTTAATCAGTGTTTTTTTTTTTGCTTGGATATTTTTAGTTAGACGTACCTACTGAGCGCTGTCTTAAAATTTATCCATCTATTTTAATTGGATCTATGTTGGGGTTAGCTTCCAGTCTAACCGGATGCAGATATATGTATGTACCAGTATTTTACATGGAGCGACTGCCAATCTGACCTCCACAGCTCAGTTACTGGGTAATACAATACTCCTTGGTAAGACTGGTTATCGGACTTTTGGACCACCACCATAAATACTTATAGTTAATATTTCTTCGGAATGTGTGTAAGTGGTATGTGACGAAGCAGTAAAATTTTGGATATTTAGGTGTGTGCCAATCAATGGAGATTCGGGAGACCATTATCCAGCAGTAGGATAACACAGGGTAGGTACCTTTTAATAAGGCATTATCTTAAGTTTCCAATATCTCAAGGAGTTAACTGACCATTAATGATGTGGGTACCTACTCAAACTCAAACTGAAAGCATTTTGTCCTACTTCCTACTATCCTACTAATATTACCTATAAATGTGAAAGTATGTGAAGATGTTTGGATGTTTGTTACACAATCACGCGTATACCATTGAACAGATTTGGCTGAAAATCGGCACATAGATAGACCATTTCCTGGATTAACACATATAATACTTTTTATCCCGATATTCCCACGGGATCGAATCTTGCGCGGGGGAAACCGCGTGGCACTGCTAGTTTCAAATAAATTAATTACAGCCACTTTTGAACTGTCAAGGGATTGGTCAGTGTGAAAGTTAAAGCTAGTTACCCATTCCAAATACAGGAGAAATTCCTAGTGTGGGGTCACGTTTAAAAAAAAAAAAAAAAGCGTAGTAGGTAGCTATGGAGAAGAACGGGCAAGAAACTCTATTAACTACTGTTATTTTGTTCTATTTATAGCTCCAACCACGTGGCTGGGGAAAGAAATTCGCATGAACTTCCATAAAAAAGTAGGAAAGATGTTCTATGCAAATGAGAACTCATTTCTACTGTCACGCCTACTTCAAATTGCTAATGTGAATCAGGTATTCGCACGATTCAAGTGTAGATTAGATTTGCATCTCTACTACGATTCAATGTCACGACCGTCAGGTAGCGTAGAATGAATGTGGAATAATTATGTGCGAAATCATTTTAGTGATGTGCTTTGTGATTTGCATAAAGAGTCGAGATTGAGACTAATATCACGCAGTCTCGCGAGTGTCACATCAGTCGTCAAACCAATTATACATATTTAGATACCTAACTTCTTCTTTCAGTTGTCGAATTTAGGGAAGAGCAGAATTATAAACGGTATGCTCTCTAATTAGTTCGGTTAGAAAAACACGGAATATTGCTTAGGTAGGTATACCTCGCTGTGTCTTCGCGAGAAGACACAGCCAGGTATACCGCCAGGTATATCGCCTCCAAGAGATGCTGACCAGTGCAACGTAAAGTTATTCTGTCAAATAAATACAAAGAGTAAATTGATAAAGCTTAACAAAAACTGACATTGCCAAGTCAGCGTCGCTCAGTAATAAAATGATAACTCAAAATCAAAGTACGAAACGTTTAATTTACATACAACTCAACAAATCCGCGCTTCAATCGATTAGGTAATGCTTACTCGAGTGTTGTTACCGATACCGAAACTTAATACAAGATGATTCACATCACTATGCACTTATGCAGTGAGAAGAATTATTATGTCATAAAGCCGTTATAAAGTCGTTAACCCGAGTGCATCGTAAACGATTTCTATTTGATAACGTTGACCATCATTTTGTACAAGGCCGTTTGTGGATTGCCTTTTGCATGTATTTGTTTTTAAGCCCGAAAGTCTGACAACCAGTCTTACCAATGGTATGACCCATTAACTGGGTTGTGGAGATCAGTTAGGCAGTCGCTCCATGTAAAATACTGGTATTCTGCTGCATCCGGTTAGACTGGAAGCCGACCCCAACATAGTTGGGAAAAGGCTAGGCAGATAATGAGGTATTTGTGTTCTAAATTCAACCAATAAACATGGCGGCTTCAAATTAACAGATCCTATTCGTAACACCACACTGCGCTCTAAAACACAGATTGCTGCGGTGCTCAAAATACGCTGAGCTGAAGTGGGACAGGTCTGGCCACGACTGCTAAAAACACTTCTACCCCAACAGTCATCCCATTAAACCCTCGCTCTAGCGGCCACTAGACAAGACAGTCAATGCAGGCAATATTTGAGTATAATAAAGTATGTATGTTGGAGTAAGATCGGCACTGGTATATGACCGTATGAATCAAATTCCCATCTAATGTGGCAATGCTTTTAATGCAGTAATAAACATTGGTGTTCTCCATCATTATTTCTATTCTGCCACGACGAAGAACAAAATTTAATTTTGCAGGCAAAGAATTTGGTATACGGTCTTACCCCAGCAACGATCTTACCCCAACATAATTTACTTGATCATGATTTTTTCTGGATCACTCGTAAATTAGCCTCGCCTAATCTAACATTATCATTAGGGTAGGTAGCTACCCTTTTTCTTACGAGGGTCGAAGGAGAATTTTACTAGGGATGTAAACAAGAGGAGGTCAATCCTTAATTTCATGGTCTACAAGAGTAACTACCTATTTCTGGTTAGGGAAATTATCAGCACCCTAATTGCGTTCACTATTAATCCGTATCATTTTGAAGGATTTTGCTAATCCATTCCTTCTTAGGTTCGAGAAATTTGTCTGCTCAAACACGTAAATAACGCAATGAATGTTGTGGAACTGTCAAATGAAAGTCATTAAGCCGTTGCCACAGAAAAAATTAAAATTAAAAAATTGTTAGTGCGTTACGCAATAACCACGTAGGTTCCGTAAATTTTTATGAAGATGCTTACTGTAATTTTTACGCAACAACAATAATTGGATAACGCTCATTCAATAGATACAAAAATTCGCAGGCGTCTGCAGGCAATCCTATCATCAAGTAGCGTGCACATTTTCATACAATGGTAGTCTTTAAAATTACTGTTAATGACTAAAACAGCGATAAATGTCTGTTTAATTGTATAATTAGAAAATAATCGTAAAATAAAGAGCGGCTTTTGCACAATATTGGCTGCTTTAATCTCTTTTATGCGTAGATTTTATAAGCGAAAATAAGTAGGTACCTATACAACCTACACAATTTAGATAATAATAGAGATTTACCTGATTATGCAAGATTTTTCCCACAAAATATTACAGGTGACGTTTATTACAATGGATAGAGATTTTCTATTGAAGGTTTGAATTGAAAATCCCAGGGCTGAAATAACATGTAATTATTATCATGGATAATTATAAGTAGGTAGCTAGTAGCCGATAGTTAGCAGATTAGGTATACCTTCTTACCTAATAAAGTTTTCTGAACTTACCTACTCAATTTTATTTTGAGATTTTTATTTATTTTATAAAATTGTATCCGAAATAAAGCCCATGAAAGTATTTGTTCCGGGTAATCGAACCTGTGAAGCTGCGCCAGTGGAACGGTCATAATAAATTTAAAACAAATATGATGAAAACACAAATTCGTTATGAATAAACGTAAAAAAAAAATCGCCGTAAAAAAAAAAAATCGCCGTAAAATCGTCGTAAAAAAAATTGCCCATAAACAACAAAAACCATAGAGTTTGATGAACCGTAACTAGGCCATAACAAAACCAATTTTCAATTACGATTTACAACGTAGAGCGAAAGTGACCCATTATTTAAATAAACGATCCGTTACATGACGTAATTTTATGTAATAAATAAATAGCATTACATTTTGTTGACCAAGACGATGATTTACATTCAGTGTAGCGGATTAAGATAGATTAAATAGGTTAGCGGCCATCTTGGCATCAATTAATGTATTTGGCAGTTTGAGTAGCTATCGTTTTAACTCATAAACAAAGAAAAGTAAACCTAGGCCTCCTAAATTTTATTTACCTATTCGAAGGTTGAATAAAGCGGCTTTCTGGAACCACTGGATAATAGTAACATTACGTACCCACATAAATAAAGTCACGTCTTTTTCCCACGGGGAAGACAAAAAAAACATGCGGTCGAATTGAAAACCTTCTCCTTTTTGAAGTCGGTTATAAACTACAAAACACTACCAGCCTGCTACGATTCATAACGTAGGTAGACTTTTCTATTGCTTCATACACGTTGACACATCAAATGAGAAAGACATCATTATGACCATATTAGTGCTTAAGTAAATATAAATTTATACAACGGTTCAATAAATGACCTAAAGGAAAAGTTCTTGACTGAACGTGAATACTTCACTAAGTAAAAGTTACCACTATCGGTATTCATCTTGATTGAATTGTTTAACTCCGTCACTATAATCAGAGATCGTTGCAAGTCTAGATCATTTACACGATATGTAAAAAACACTGACTTGTAACGACCGTGATAGTGAAATTGACGCTTAAATAGGCACATGTGTTAGAGAATAATTTACTTTGTGGACAGCTGCGTGCTATGAAGGCATTGGCATCGAATGTACCATAATGTATCTCTTACTTGCATGGATTTTGTTATAGTCTCTTTGAAGGATACCCAATGGTAGGGCCATTGGGTATCCTTCAAAGAGTCTATGTCTTAAGTAGATATGCATGCTTAATAAGCCCATAATTTACCCACTACTGGCACACAGTCCTCTCGATGAGAGGGAGTGGGCCGTAATCCACCACGCGGGCTTAGTGCGGGTTGGTGGATGTCACGTCTTCGAATTTTTTGGTTCTAAGACATGCCGGTTTCGTCACAGTGTATTCCTGTAGATATAAATCTACATAAAGACTCTTTGAAGGATAAAATCAGAAATGAAATTATCCGGAAAAGAACCGGAGCTACCGATGTAAGATTTATGTAGCTCTAAGATTAAGCTAGCTGAATTGGCAGTGGGCTGGCCATGTTTGTCGAAGAACTAATGGCTGGTGAAGTAGACGATTCCCTGGAGTGGAGACCAGGTATCGGCAAGCGTTGTGTGGAACGCCTCCCAGCTAGATGTACTGTCTATCTTAAAAAGTTTGCTGCAACACACTGGATACGGAAGGCAAGGTCAGGGTGTTGTGGCGCAGCTTCGGAGAACCATATGTCCAGCAGTGGACTACGATAAACTATGGTGATGTCTACATAAACATGGGTATATTTGTAGGATATGCAACAGCTCAAAAACATGCAACGATCTACCTAATAACCCTTCTAAGTCCGATGGTTCTACAAAAAGCATTGCTAAGAGCTTACGTTTTAAAATTGGATAAACATCACTTTCTTCGCTCGGTTATATGTATGTATCTATGAACGTCTACGCCTTAATAACCCCCTTTTTCTAAGATATTTTTATGCTTGAAGAATTTCCAATAGAACGTTTGTCTGTGGCGTAGTACAGACGCCAGCACATCAAGCTACTACAATCTGTCAAATTTCTTTAATAGACTTTCAACTTTATAATTAAAGCCTAAGGCTCAAAGTTGATTGAAATAATTTTAGAGTTTCGGGTAGCTTAATGTGCTGGCGTCTGTACATTTCTAATAGGTAAACTTTATCTTTGACCGCGTACACAATGTACAGACGCCAGCACATCAAGCTACTACAATCTGTCAAATTTCTTTAATAGATTTTCAACTTTATCGCTACACCGTAAGGTTCAAGGTTGATTGGGAAAATTTGACAGTTTCGGGTAGCTTGATGTGCTGGCGTCTGTACATACAAGAATAGATTCGTCACAAAAGCAAACAGGTAAGTCGGTCAATAAAATGTTCGCTCGAATCGCTCGTTAGCAAACATTTTAGCATGAAAGTGTTAACGCTAACTATTAGTAATCCGTTTCATTGACTCATGCTGCAATACATACCTGATGTGCTAACAAGGTATTTTCGAAAATTTTGGTAAGCCAACATGCATACACATGTGATAAATAATATTCGTTGGTTGGTTCTTAACTTCTTAGATAACTGCAAGCGATGTGTCCGTATGGATTGCGGAGCCATATGTCTCATATTTAAACGCAAGGTACTGCCAATATTTTGTAGTTAATTAGCCGATTTTTTAGGCCTGATCCTAGAATTTGTAGTAAAACCCTTAAAAAATTACAGAACGTTTAAGATGGCTCCCCAATTCAGACGACTGAATTGAAGAGCCACCTTAGAACTCGCAAACTAGCTGAAGGATATTTTTGAAAATTTGGTACGATTTGATAGAGTTCATGCGTAATCTGCACAAAAAAAAGGGTTTCGTAAACTGATTTTGAGATAACTACAACCGGATCCAACTATGTATGCTTGGGCAAAGATATAATAACCGATAGGTATGCCCAGTGCCGTATTATCCATAAGGCACTTTAGGCCAGTGCCTAGGGGCCCACTATGACCAGGGGCCCAGCACTCCCGATTAAAAAATAAAAAAGGGGATTGTGTGGTTTTACGAAACCACGGTAAAAGAGACTTTTTTTCACATTATAAGGTAAAAACCCCCATTATTGACACTATAAGAGTGACGTTGAATGTGAATTTTCAAGAAGTTTTAAACGATTTTGTATCTAAAAAAATTAGAATTTAAACATGATTCTTAATCAGTACAATATGTACATTATTATTTTTTAATGTTTATGTTAGTTTTTTTTAAAAATATGCAAGATTTTCCTATTCTTTGTTTCATTTTTAAATGACTCCGATACTTCGTCCTGTAGATTGTGGCGAAAGTCTTTTCACTTGAAGGAAGGCGTATACCTTTGCAATGTGATGACTGAAGTCTGTTGTTGATGATGATGGTACCTTCTTATTGGTAGATTCTATTTCGTAATGTAGACATTAAAAATTTCCAAATTGCGTTGTTGTGGTATGAAAAAGGGGGGGCCCGAAACGAGCTGTGCCTAGGGGCCCCGAGATGGTTAATCCGGCCCTGGGTATGCCTATTTAAACAACGTTATTTATGTAACCCGATCTTTGTTCCAGATAATCTGGTGCTTCGCGGTGCTGGCAGTCACATGGAGGACTGCGAGTGGTCACGGCAGACTCATCGAACCTCCCTCACGCGCCTCCGCCTGGCGCTTTG
Source organism: Luperina nickerlii (assembly GCA_963855955.1). NCBI lineage: Eukaryota > Metazoa > Arthropoda > Insecta > Lepidoptera > Noctuidae > Luperina > Luperina nickerlii. The sequence continues at coordinate 8,350,622 of OY979682.1, forward strand.
GTTTCGACACGCCACACAACTACAACGACCATGAACTATACTGTGGAGGCTTCTCAAGACAGTGGAACAAAAACGATGGCAAATGCGGAGTGTGTGGAGACGCCTGGGACGCACCAGTCCCCAGAGCACATGAACTAGGAGGCAGGTTTGGCAAAGGCGTCATCGTCCGCAAATACGCGCCGCAAGACGCCATCGTCATCAAAGTAGAATTAACGGCCAACCACAACGGCTTCTTCGAGTTCAGAGTCTGTGAAGAACCAAAAGGAACCACCCAAGAGTGCTTAGACAAATACGTACTTAAAATAGACGGAAGAGAAGGAACCAAATTCTATCCTAAAGACGGCAATAAAATCTACGAGATGAAGTATAAACTACCTGAAGGACTAGAATGTTCCCATTGCGTAATGCAATGGAGATATATCGCTGGCAACAATTGGGGGTCATGTGGAAACGGGACCGAGGCAGTGGGTTGTGGACCACAAGAAGAATTTAGAGCGTGCGCAGATATAGCTATAGGAGAACGCTTCGCCACCACAACGAGACGTCCCAGACCTCCATACGTGCCTCCTGGCAGAAGGCCAACAGTGCCAACCCCAGAAGAATCTACTGGAAGCTCGTGGTACGGCTTCGTGGTCGCTATCGTCACGTTGCTCGTTGCTATCGGCGTTCTGGCAGGACTCTACCTGTACTACTACAGAGGTGGCATCAAGATTAAGGACCTCCTTAAGTCGAAGGTGCCACCACCAGCGCCCGTTCCTCCTCCAAGACACAAAAGGGCGTCTTTATCGAGAGAACAGCCGCCAGAATTAACACCACCAAAAATAGGGATGTTCCCTGACTCTGGATTTGAGACTGTAGACCTAAGAGCTAAATGATAGAAGAAAAGAGGCTATTAGAATAAGCAGAACTACCTTAAACTGCCTTTATCTAGTGATATTAAGTCTTGTGTGACTGAATTACGTAGAGATTCGTCTGTGAAGTCGATTGTTAGGTAACTTAATTTTAATTTAGGTTAATTCTACTTTTGTAAATTATAGATATTTATGTTAAATTAAATGTTATGATTGATGTTTCGGCTTTTTAATTACCAATTACTATATCCCATATCCAATCCTAATTAATAAAATGTAGTAAATGATGGCTCTATACAAACAACGATCGACAATAATGTAGAACGGTCCAAAAGTAACACATGGTGGCCAATAATATTACAATCTCATGTACCTACACCTATAGTAGAGGCAGCCTCCAGACTATAGTCCATAATCCGTGCGAAACTAGTTGGCCGCGCCATAGTGCATATGTATGTGAGCGGTAGGACGGAGGGGCGGGGCGCTTTCGAACAATAGGCCACAGAGTACTTTTTGATAGTAGGCAACCCCGCCACCCACACCCCTGTCCCCACCCAAGGCGCGGCCAACTATAGTCAGACTTATAATTAGCTGCAGTAAAATAACACTTCTTAATAACTCATTTCGGACTGAGTTTAGAGATATGCATGTCAAATAAGTTTCGTTTGTTACACTATTCTGTACTAAAAAAACAAGATTTGGTTGATGGTCGCGAAAAAACAAAAGACGCCAATTTCAGTAATTTCATAAGCTGTCATTTTACTGCAGCTAATTAAAAGTCCGACGATAGTTCCGCGCGGACTATAGTACTAGGATGATTGGTAAGAATCTAGCATAGGTATTTTATTTATAAGTAGATACATCTAACTTAGATGTTAATTGAAGAAACTCTTAAATTAATGGCTTTAGTAAATATGTTGTGTATTAACTAAAACGACCATAGTTTTGTAGTGGTACTTTTAAACGTATGAATCAACTAGCTGCGCCCCGCGGTTTCACCCGCATAAGTGTCAATCCCGTGAGAATATTGGGATAAAAAATAACCTATATGTTAATCCAGGGTGTCAGCTACTTCCATACAAAATATTATCAAAATTGGTCCAGCCGTCTGAGCGTGAAGAAGTAACAAACATATAAACACATACAAACTTTCGCATTTATAATATTATAGTGTGATAAAAGATCGAATCTGAAATATGTCTACATGAACAAGCCGATTTGTTCACATCGACTGTTGTCTAGTTGTGGTTATGATATGATATAGAGATGGTGGCCGTGGTGGAAATTTTCAATGTAGCCCGCATGTGTTTTAATAGCACCATATCAGATTACATTGCAACTGTCTGAACGACGCATTATGAAATGGGGTTAAAAACTGAAAGCTCGTTATAGGTAACAATTAAATATGCGTAAAAGAAGAATGAATAAAATAAAATGATGCCAAAAAAATATGAATACTGACAACTTACTACCAAATTCTTAGACGCTGGATAGTAACGATGTTAGCAAGTGGGTTAACGCTGGCCCGGAACACGAAGGGCTAAGGAAGGAACACGGCTGGGTTTTAGTCAGTAAGAGTCTGACACTCCCTTCCACTCCAACCAGAGCGGGAGGGGTAATTTGATGTTTTCGCATCATGAAAAAAAAATGTGAGCAAGTGGCAGTTTTTATACCCACTTTGATGAAATTAAAATTAAATGCAGTCAGTGGCGTGGTGTGTAGTAAATTAGTTTCTACAAAAACGGGTCTTGTCTATGGTTTTATTTAATGGCAACATTAAGCCAAAATGTCACTGTCATTTGTCATAACCACAGACAAAAATCGCAAAACAAACGTGCTGTGAAAAAGCTTGAAAAAGTACCGAAAGGCAATTTATTTTGCGAAAAAAAACTTTATAAATGAAAAATGGCGGTGCGGCCACAGCACATGCACGACGGTGGTATTGTGGAGCGTCGGTTGCGACCAATTTACGGTAAAAAGTTAGCTTGAGCAAGAGTTCAATACTTCAGACAACCTCTTCAGGAAAGGGGATGTTTTTCAGTGAAGATATGTATATTTATGAATTTTTCAGACTGGTTGGACAATGGGAATAATAAGAAGGCGCTGCAAGAAGCGGAGAAGGTGCTTAAAAAGAGCCCTTCTCTGCAGGCGGCCCGGGCATTGAAAGCCCTAGCACTTTTTAGGTTAGGAAAGGGTCCCGAAGCGCACGTAGTTCTCGACGCCCTGGCTGACGAGAAGCCGAGCGATGATACCACTCTGCAGGCGATGACAATATCCTACAGAGAATCTCAACAATGTAAGTTGATTAACCACATACAGACAGATTAAAGCCCACAAAGAAACCCACAGAAAAAACAATAAGAACTTGTTTAAAGTTTAGTTTTCTGTTTATCCTATCTATGTTACCATATTCTTGTTTTCTATTTTCTTATTGTAGAAAGTCTTTTTGAAATTTTGACCAACCTTACATGTTTACCACCTGCAGCAACAGCTAACAATATTATATTCTAGAATAATGTATATACAGTAATTCTAGCCATTAAAATTTGCTGTATCTAAATCAAATATTTCATATTTCTTCAATGCTTACTTGTGTTACTTTTGTATATCTACCTATCTTCAAAAATTTCTTGTTTTTACATAAAATATAACCTATGACACTCAGAAATTCTATAGCTTCCTATTAGTGAAAGGATTTTTGGAATCGGATCAGTAGTACCGAAGATTACCCCTCTACATACAAACTCACAAATCTTACCTTTTTATAATATTAGTATCTAGATAAATAAAATTTATCTTTAGTGTGTTGAATTCACGCTGATTAAATAATATAATTAGATAACTTATATAGTTCATGCTAACAAATCTGACTAATTAATACCTGTGTAGTTTAGCTGTTGTTGAAGACAAACCTCTGTTTAATGAACCATCTATTCTCATTAAAACCTGCTAATACCAATCTTGGTAGACTAAAGCAAAAAAAAATAGATTATAGTGTGTTGCTATAGGCTGGTTACTCAATAATAACTACTGAACACTAGGCCTATAGGGTCCGAGAGCCCACTTACTTTTTTGAGACATCTCCAAGAGGTCGGTCAACTCTTCAAGTGACCAGAGAGCTGGCCTATTTTTTGGCTAAAGAAACAGCATTGCTATACCAGGTGGCAATGCTGCCAGCATTTTCCTATTGACAGCAATAAGAATGAATTATTTTATGTCCTCTGATTATTTCCTCCTTTTTATATACTTTTACATGTTATTATTTTAAGGCTATTAGCTTTTTAAATTATGTGATTATACCCATGCCAATGTACTACTGAAGTGATTGTTTCAAAACTTAACAAAGAGGCTTTCCCTCTGGTTAAATATAAATTGGTGTCATAATTATGATTTACCTATTCTAGTTATTATTTTGATCAAACAGCTATATTTAGCATGAATAGTAGATTAGCACAGAAGGAAAGAAAAAAAATTGTACATTATAAATTTATAATAAATCATCATATTAAAAAAATAGTATATAATGTATCATATATACTGTTTTAAAGCTCGAGTGACCTAAACCTGCACTCAAAAATCATGCTTTTCAGTGTAAAAATGAACTACCTAGGCTAGGCACAGAAATCGTGTCGTAAATATGGGCTTAGGTTAGGTTAGGCATGGGCACAGTGCTTCTAAATGTTTATTTGGCACAGTATTGTATGCAAGAAACACATTAGGAGAAAAAATGAAAAACCAATATAAAGTTATAACTTATAATATAATATATGATCATGTGTGCCTACCAATGAAGGCTTGCACAAATAAGTTTCACAATAAATACCAACTCTTTTGATATTATTATGGTAAAAAATCTGCCTAAAGCGAAAATCAAATCATTTATTTGAAGTAGAACATTATCAGGCACTTTTGAAAGTCAAAAAACCTGGAATCATTTTTCAGCCCCGGATCTAAGGGGGGGCAAACCGGGGCACTTGCCCCGGGCGACAGTTTCATGGGGGCGCCAAATCCTTGAGACAATAATTCGAAATATCGAACAATTGAAGCCTCTTTTCCTACAATCTCATAGGTTTTTATCAAGTAATCAAATCTTAATAATTATAATATGTTTGAAAAACAAACTGTTCTATTTCCATACCCCCAGTTAGTTTTTGAACACATACCAAGTGATTTATGAACGCATCTTAACAGATCAAGTAAATTTTTGAACGCGTGCGTGGTGTCCGTCTTTCTGCCAAGGGGAATCCTCGTCACATATCTATACGAGCCGAGCCGAACAAATTTCAAACAGTTGAACGTCAAGTGACAACACTGTTTATGTGGTTGATTGCGTTTGCGAGTAATCAGCGTTAATAAAATAAGTAATTTATTAGTGAAATCATATATTATCGTAGTGGAAATCAACAATTTGCAAGTTTTTCTCAAACACTGAAGGGAGGGGGCGCCACTATCAAGGTTTTGCCCCGGTTCGAAAAAATCGTAGATCCGGTGCTGTCATTTTTAGATTTTGACTACAAAACCAATTTCTACTAACTGTGCTGATTATTATTATTTATGATCAACATTTTTGAACCAAAAACCATCAACTTACATCAACTCAACCCAAAGCATTTATTTAATTTGATATAAATGGTTTGGGTTGCTTTGGAGTGCCTGTAAGTAGTTTATTTAAACTACATACTTACAGGCACTTTTGAATTGTCGAATTGTCAAGGGGTCGGTCAGTCAGAAAGATGAAGCTAGTTGTCCATTCCAAAGCATAGTAGGTACCTATGGAGAAGAACGGGCAAGAAACTCCACAAACACTCTTAAATATATCAATTTTTATAAAATATTCAAATAATCATATCTGTCCCTACTGACGGCGCCCGTTCATGAACACGACGTTTGGATCAACACCATTCAGCTCCACCATTTTGAAGGGAATTTAATGATCCAACACACAAGCCACCACCAACGAGACATTTCAGTGGCATGACATACTATCAGCTGCCAGGGCACATTCAAGTCAATGAAAAACGTACCCAGTAAATGATGGCTTTATAGTAAGTACATAGTGCTTACACGTGTGCTATGAAATTATACAATACTAAAACATTGAATTTATACAATACAAATATAGATTTTTCAAAGTTCAGCAGTTCCAACAATATTTCCGAATGCTAATCAATTAGTTTATGCGCCCTTGTGAAACAGGACAAGCGTTGAGCCAAGAATGTTAGTCAGCGATATATTCCCCGAACTTGGCTGCATAGTGTGCGTTTAATACAAGATTTAAATTTCATTTCATTCTGTTGTAGTATGTGGGGAGGAATTTAATTGTAACATTTTAAACAGTACCCCATGAAGGATGAGTCTACTTTAGCCAAGTCTGAAACCTGATTGAACTAATTGGTCCCTATTTCTAGTTCTATAGTTGTGTCTTTCACCTCTTTTACTGAAAAGATTTAAATTTTTCCTTACGTACAGACGCCAGCACATCAAGTTACTACATCTGTCAAATTTCATTAATAAATTTCAACTTTATCTCTAAAGCATAAGATTCAAAGTTGATTCGGAAAATTGGACAGTTTCAGGTAGCTTGATGTGCTGGCGTCTGTACATGATGTTTTCATAGATGTAATGACAAGGTACCGTTCTGATTTTAATATCTTTAAACAGTTCCCTTAGAGAATCGCGCCTGTGGATGTCGTATATTGCTCTGGTGGTTCTTTTCTGTAGAATAAAAATAGACTTGATATCTGCAGCATAATAAAATACCGTAAGACATGATACTATGAAAGTAACTGAAATAGACTAGCCTCGCAGTATCTACATTAGTAAATTGACGGATTTTTCTTACAGCACATGCTGTTGAACTTAGCCGTCCTGCGAGAGATGTTAAATGAGGACACCATTGCAGCCTTGAGTCGAGCGTGATCCCCAGGAAAACAGCTTTATCGACGAATTCTAGTTTCTCTTTGTTGAATACTATGTCATAATCACTACTTTTAACATTCGGTAAAGCAAACCTTATGCATTTAGTTTTTTACCATTTAATACCAAATTATTAGCAGTGAACCAATTTTTAAGCTGTCAAGATTTGATGCACGTATATATTTATCTTAAAAATTAGGGAAGTAACGTCAGCAAATAACACCATTTGTGGTTGTTTTTTTAATAAATGGGGTAGATCATTAATATATACTAAAAAGAGGAAAGGAACTAACATCGAGCCTTGTGGAACACCCATTTTTACTTTTAAACCAAGTGAATTGACACCATTTATATGAACTTTTTATTGCCTATAAAAAAAAAACTATCATTTAAATAAGATTTTACTAAACTGAGCGCAAATTGACCTAGTCCGTAATCAAGTTTCAAGTCCGTTTCAAGAGTAAGGTTTCGTGATTAAAGCAGTTAAATGCCTTGGAGAGGTCACTAAATATTCCTATGGCATATTGGGCCTCCTCCCACGCTGTAAATATGTGTTCTTATAAGGTGACACCGGCGTTAGTCGTACAACGTCCTTTAGTGAAACCATATTACTGATCATGTAAGATTTTGTTAGTGTTAAAATTATTCAGTATTTGATTGAGCGTTATCTTTTCAAATACCTTGCTGAATACGGGCACTCTATGATTGTTGGTGTCCCCAGATTTAAAAAGCGGTATAACCTTACTGTATTTCATTAAATCCGGAAAGACTAAGCTAAGGCTAAGTATGGTGCTATGGTCTCGATTATGGATGTACAAACTTTGATAGACATTCCCCACAGATCTTCGGTCAATTTGATTTTGATATGCCGAAAAGCTTTTTTAACTATCAAGGGTTAATAATTTATATGTTTAAATTGAAATTCAACCGGGCCGCCTGAAACTTTAGTTGCCCAGTCACTAAATATAAAATTAGGGCAAATATTTTTTGTTTTCTTTTCAAAGGGTTTATTAAATTCAATGTGCACTATTGACACGATCCTCATACAATTTATTTGCATCGTCCATATTATGGCCCAGATCATTTAACTTATTATTTAGGGTACTATTAAATATATTTAATTTGCCAGGCGTTATTGGTCTAAATTGTATTTGCAATTTTTTTAAAGGTATTTTAAACTGTTTGACATTGTGCATCCAAAGTTAAACGTGATATTGTTTTGACTTATTATTAATGTTGTCTCTACGAAAACAGAATAGTAATAAAAAGCCATTAAAAAGTTATGAGCCAACAAAGATTCGTTTTTCTTGCTATTTTTAACGTAACTTTGGATGTAAAAAAGTAATAAAAGAACTGTAAAATCTTCAAAACCATGTCCGTACCGACAAAGCACAGTTATCGAAGAGTTCATTAAACGTTATTTGTAATTGATTTATGCAGTGGTTTTTTCATAAAGCTCGATTTTCCGAAGCACTTTTCGAATTTTTTTACGTGCCTATCAGTTCGGAACGGTGTTTCTTTGCGTGAGAACTAGACGTTGTTCGTGTAGACTAGCGTCTTACTGCTCATCACTGATACTAGCTCTATTGGACATGAAGGCAGGTGAGACAGCGTGCTTTTTGGCCATGACCACCAGTGAGTTCGAGCTCACGACTAGTTTACTCTTAAAAGTTACCGTTTGTCCACTATGATCAAACGGCAGATAATTTACTAAATAATCACAATTGCAGAACACATTATCAATGCAAGTAGCAGAAGTTGGAGTTACTCTAGTCGGTTCTGTAAAAACATTACATAAATCAAACGATTTAAAAGGGCTTAATGCTGCTATTTCAATAATTATTTTCCAAAATATAAATATTAAAATAATTGCAGCTTTGTTACTGGATGCAAGTTTAGCTAGGAAATCTTTGATTATTGACTTAAATAAAGAAAACTACTGATAAGGGGGTCTGTAGATAGCGCCTGACGCAGGCCTCACCCGATACGGATATTTCGGGAGGTTCCTGCACATCATCAGGCGGGAGGAAACGCCCGGGTGTCACCATTTCGAGGATCGCCCAGAGGACACGGTGGAGGTCTTCCCCACTTGGGTTGAGCACCGCCGCCGTGTCCTCATAGAGGCGATCGGCAGCGGCGACGACCTCTCGCGTCCGGCCCTGGTTCAAGCCATGGTCCGGAGCGAGAATGAGTGGGAGGCAGTCACCTTCTTCTACGAAACAGTCATGCTAGCGAAGGAGGTGGCGGGATGGCTGATTATGTGTCTAAAACTAACAGGCAGATACCCCTAACTTTAAAGTTTCCACAGAACTGTTGGTGACAAAATACACGAGCTTGTCACTGTAACGAATAACTAAAAAGTGCATATATGCTTATTAAGCATATGAATATAATTGTATTGTCTATTTGTAAAATTTTCAAAATATGGGAAAGCACATCATTTGAAATTCTTTCCACAGTACACAAAGTATGTATGTTATACGAAAACGCAGTGAAGTCTGAACCAGCAAGTGAAGAGCTGCATTCGCACCTGTTCATGTCGTATGTGCGGGTCGGAGACTACCGGTCACAGCAGAGGGCTGCCATGGCACTGTATAAGTTTGCTCCCAAGAACCCGTATTACTTCTGGGCTGTTATGAGCATTGTTCTGCAGGTTAGTAATTAGTTTCTATAATTTAGGGGTGCTAAGGGCTTGTTTCATAGTGCCTGGATAGGCAATATCTACTACTTAAAAAAAAATGCAACATATTTTTTTTCTATCATTTCATAATAATCCACCCGATAAGTTAACCAGGATAAAGGGCATAAGGTGATTCCTTTAATGTAGCCTACAAAGTTTAATATTACATACTTACACTTTTTTGCATATTGCTGCGCAGTTTTACGTTGTACGTTAATCGAAATTGATTTCGCGGCAAATATTAAATGGGAAGGCGGAGGCTAGGTTAATATGGCGGAGCCTGGGAGAAGCCTATTTCCAGCAGGCGCCTACATTAGGCTGAATTGATTCATAATTAAATAATGACTAAATTGTAATAGGTAATCATCAATTAGCTCTCGAAATTATTTTTGCTGCAAATCATCATATTTTCTTGAAATACTCCCATTTCCTTCAAATGAAATTTGTATATTATAAAGTATTGATTTATTCTTTAGGTAATCAGACGCACCTTTAGACACACATCGAACTTTGTATGTTCATTACTTCGTTTAAATTGTGTTATAGTCAATAGTGGATTGTAAATATGTTTTTTTTTTTCTATTGAGACCTTGTAGGTATTTTCTTAATATCCGTGTACTTAATTTGTTATCATTTGCTATGCATTTCTTTTCTGTGCACCAAATAAACGATTTATCTTCTTATCTAATCTAATATATTGATTAAAATTTCTCTTTTTATTCGCATAAAAACCTGCCTATCCGAAATTTCTCAGACTCTTTCAAATTGGTAGTATATTTTCTGATTTGGTGTTACACTTACATTCAACTATAATTTACTTTTACAGGCCAAAACATCAGAGGACAACACCAAAAGAGGCATCCTACTTGCCCTCGCTCAAAGAATGGTCGACAACTTTATATCTGAGAACAAAATGGAAGCCGAACAAGAAGCCCGTCTCTATATCATGATCCTAGAACTCCAAGAGAAATGGGAAGACATCTTGAAATTCATTGAGAGTCCATTATATTCCCAACTAGTCCCTGGAAACACTGCTCAAGCCTGTATCCCATATCTAAAGAAACTTGGTGAATGGAGACGGCTCAATATGGTTTGTAAAGAATTACTATGGGATAATCAAGACCGCTGGGACTACTACGTCCCATACTTTGACTCCGTCTTCCATCTTATTGAAGAGAATGAAGAAGACTCTGAAAATGCGATTGACAATAGTGCAGAAAAATGCCATGAGTTCATTTGTACGTTAGTAGAAAGTATGACGTCGGGAAGGACCTTAAGAGGTCCATACTTAGCTAGGTTAGAGTTATGGAAACGGTTGGCTGTTGACGGAGACCCAACGTCTCTGATTGGTAGTGGTCTCGCGTTATGTGTGCAGTACTTGAGGGTGTTCGCTAATAAGCCGTGTGCGGTGCCGGATTTGAGGCCCTACCTCGGAATGATACCACAAAAGGAAAGGGAGGAACATTGCAGGGAGTTTTTGACGTGTCTTGGATTTGACGAGAATAGTGAACCTGAGTCGGTAAGTAATTGTATATCTAACTTTCCTACTGTTTGTATAAATTGTAAGCTCTAAAATTCTTTAAGTCGATGACGACCACGTAGGTTCAGGTTTACACATGGATCACTGCTATTAAATATAGAAACGAAGTAATACTTATACAAAATTAGCTTTAGCCCGCGGCTACGCCCGCGTGGAGGTCGAAAATTCTCCCACGGGAGCCTACCACCACGATAAAATGGTTACTATGTCAAATTTCGTAGACATTCGTTCAGCCGTTGCCACATCGCGCGACGTCGCGTTATGTGGCAATTAACGTGTTAAGGCAGGAAAGGTAACAGACAGAGGAACTTTCGCATTTATTTATTTTCGCATAACTCGTCTAATGTAGGGAACAGCTGATTTTTTTTCAGCGACCGATTTCTTTGATTTTTTGTATGTCGTCAGAAAAGGCGAAAACAAGTGTGTCGTATAATTTATTGCATGTATGTGGTTTATGCTGAATGCAAGTGAAAAAAAAAGTTACATTAGAATATTGTTTAAAAAAGTAGTTTTTAACATAAAGACAAACAATTTATACTCAAACCTAACAACAATTTTCTTTCTAATATAAAAAATAAAGTGTAATGCAATATATTCCTACATCTATTGTAGATTTCTTGGTCGAGGAAATAGTCGATAGGTAGTCGCTTCCTCGTCGGGCGGCGGGCGGTTGGACCGGCCGGGCGGCCCGGTGATGCCTTACGCAGATAACTTAGACTTATCCTTGTAGATCGATCAATACAGAAAAAGAGAAAATGAAATGGGCATAGAAAATGCTATGATGCATCGTAGACGAGACAAAACCCTTATTTTTTGCAGAAAAATTTGATAAGAGAGACTGACCAATAACAATTGTAACATTTAATCACTTTAGGTGGACGATATCCAACGCCACGTTTCCTGTCTATCCGCTTGGCGGTTGGTGGCTGAGCCACTACCCGCTGACGGAGCCCTATCGCTAGCTACCACGCTCAGGGGCCACTACCTGAGGTGCTTGCAGAAGGGACTGATCACTTCCAGTATTACTGAGTTCTGTGGCGCTGATGCGTATGGGATACTCGCGGCGCATCATTATTATTATGCTGGTAAGATTATTGATATAATAATATAATTTCTAAAGCGTATTTTATATGAAAGCCTATTTTCGCGCAGATAGGCAAAGTTGCGAAGCTCTATCCAACTAAGTTACAGTCAGCAACAGAATTAGATTTACTTTTACATCTGGGGGCCTAAAAGGCCACTTTGGCGAATTATAAAAGGATAACATTATGAATCGTAATATGGCGAAGACAGTCCGTGTTTTTCTTTTTGTCGCTGCACTAGGTAGGTACAATCAAGGAGATTGGGATTGGATTGATTGGTATTTTAGCACAGATAAAAAAAAATAACTGAAAAATCCTTCACCAATGGGATTTGATATGATTAACTTAACAGTTAACTGTCCATTATGATTAATAATGTTATCCTTTTATGATTCGCTAAAGTGGCCTTTTTAGGTCCTGTGAACTAAATAGACCCAAAATTGGATACACTAGTTTTCAACATTTCATGTAATTGGTAAAACTTTGCATTATCTGAATTTAAATGTGTTCCAATTCCAGTTTTTAATATTGTGCTCAAGAATTTTATTAAAAAAAAACCTGAAGTATGTAATCAAACCTTCTTCGTTACAGGAGTACTGCAACAAAGTTCAGCGCCGGTGGTGGATGCCCTGTGCCTTCTAGAGTTGGTGCTACACCACTCGCCAGCCAATTTCCACGCCAAATTACTACTCGTCAAATTGTATCATTTGTTAGGTAAGTAATAGAAAATAGAAATAGAAAATATTTATCATCCAGGTAATACAGTAAGCAGGTGGTTAACATTAAGTTAAGACGACATGAGTAGCTTAAAATATTACCTACAGCTAGGTTACAATATAGTATTAAGAGGGAAGCGCTAAGGTAGCCCGCGAAATTCAAATTTTCTTACGTTTTTTGCAATCTACTGGTCAGTATTAAGTTGTACGACGATTAAAATATGATTCGCGGCCGTAACAAATATGTATTTACAGGATTATAATCAGGCTATCCGTAAAGCTCAAATATAAGAAAGCCAAGTTTAATATAAACTTTCTTTTCCAGGTAATGCAATAGCAGCGGACAGTATATACCAACGTCTAGAAGTGAAGCACATACAGTTGGTGTCTATAGGTTGGCTACACTGTGCCCGGTTAGCTCCAGCTTGTGTGGCCAGTCGCGCGTTACAGTTGCTGGCAGACACCAGGGCCTTCCTCAAGCACCATGGCAAGGATGTGAGTATACACCAGAAAGAAAAGAATGTCCGACAAATATCCAGTATCCGGCCTTATTTTATTCTCCGGCCGGATACTGGATAATGATTCACTATTTTCTTATTATGTATTTTAATTAATTAAGAAATTTTCATAAAAAAAACTACATCATTTATTGACTACATTTTGATAAAAAGACGCTATAAATCTGTAATGTCTTTGACTTTTTCTTGATTTTCTTGCTATTAACTAAAATAAACAAATGAGAGTGATGAGGCACATTACTAATTGGTTTCTCAAAAACTGTCAACTAACTTATTCGAAACAAATCTATAAGTCAATCGCATCGCTACATTAATAAACATCGGTGTCCGAATCCACACAAGTATACATATAATATACCATCATTTTCTGTTCTTCACCTCCACGGAATCGCTCAAATCAGGCTCTGTCCGGCCGAATAACTGAAGGCCAATTCTCGTAATTTAAAACGTTCAAAATCTAGTTGCAGTCTCATCTCATCGACAAAGAAATGTCAAAAACTTGTCAAAATGTAGGGAAATTTGAAGTATTTTTTGACAGATTGAGACTGAGATCAGACTGTGAACGTTGTTAAAATTAGTAGAATTGCCCCTCTGGTGTCCGGCCAAACAACTATCCCCTAAGATTTATAAGGTTCGTATTTCGAGAGTTGATTAAAAAAAGGTTTGTCTATTTTAATGTTTTTTTTTATTTACACTTCTCAGAGCGTAGAACACCTAACATACGCCTACAAGTACGGTACATTCGAGAAGCTGGTGGAGTTAGGCGCGTGGGGGGCGCGGCTGGAGGCGTGTGCGTGGGGCGCGGCGGCGGCGCGCGAGCAGGCGCTGCTGGCGCAGCTGGCGGGGCCGCCTGCGCTGCTGCACCAGCCCAGCAGGCTGCCGCCCACTGCCACGTGAGTATACACACGGCTGGAGGCGTGTGCGTGGGGCCGGCGGCGGCGCGCGAGCAGGCGCTGCTGGCGCAGCTGGCGGGGCCGCCCGCGCTGCTGCACCAGCCCAGCAGGCTGCCGCCCACTGCCACGTGAGTATACACACGGCTGGAGGCGTGTGCGTGGGGCCGGCGGCGGCGCGCGAGCAGGCGCTGCTGGCGCAGCTGGCGGGGCCGCCCGCGCTGCTGCACCAGCCCAGCAGGCTGCCGCCCACTGCCACGTGAGTATACACACGGCTGGAGGCGTGTGCGTGGGGCCGGCGGCGGCGCGCGAGCAGGCGCTGCTGGCGCAGCTGGCGGGGCCGCCCGCGCTGCTGCACCAGCCCAGCAGGCTGCCGCCCACTGCCACGTGAGTATACACACGGCTGGAGGCGTGTGCGTGGGGCCGGCGGCCGCGCGCGAGCAGGCGCTGCTGGCGCAGCTGGCGGGGCCGCCCTCACAACTTAATTTGAATAAATGAATTCAGCAATTTATATAATAAACCATGAAACAAACGGTCCCGAAAATGATTAAATTACTCGTCTGCCGCAATAAAATTACAGTCACAGACATATCTATCCTGCGAAATGAATAACTCATTTCTTTTTTTCACTTTACAGCGACAACCGCGACCTAAACGTTATCGTAAATTTCGAGCCACCACAGTTCCAAGACGACCACCTAAAAACGCGGACTTTCGACCAGGAGGTGTCCTATCTCCGGCTGAAGGACGCCCTAGTATCGGCCATAGCGCTGTGTATCGAGCTGGCCGATAGCCGGCCGGTGGAGGAGAAGAAGGAGCATTATGAACAGTTGAATACGTGTGTGGACGCCTTTAGTGCGGCCATGGACAAGTGTCGGCAGGTTTACTGTGAGAAGGAGAGGATTAGTATATCGGCGCCGTTCCCGTCTAGGATTATTGGTGAGTGTTCAAAGTCAAACAATTATTTGGATTAGACCATTTACAGTCATTTACTTTTGGATAGTCAGAGTCTTGATAATTTGGCAGAAAAATTAGTTACACATTCCAAAACCAAAATAAAATAAAAAATAAAAATATTTATTTGACACTAAGATAAGAAATAAATGTTAAAAATGATCATAAAATAAACACGAATGTATTGCCACCAAACTGATCCAAACCTCAAAACTATGCCTGGGCCTGTATTTTGGGGTCACCTATGGAGAAGAATACATTAAAACTCTGTGGTTATTCTTTTTTTTTTACCATATTATATTTATTGGTATAGCAACATTATCGGTCCTTACAACCCTGGGATATTGTCACCCGACAATATTTACTTGAAAAAATACATCATATTTGTTGAGTCATCGACTCAACAGAAAGAACGAGCGGACCAGGAGGGGAGCGAAGCGTGAGCGGAGCGGCAACAGCTGCGTCATCGCGCCCCGCCCAGTGCCATAACAACACGCTACTTCGACCTGTCGCGCTCGTGCATCCTAAACCTTTTACTTTGTTTACCATTTAATGTTTTATTTTTTTAAATTCCTGCATTACGAGTTTTTTTTAAAGAAAAACGCTGCGCTGGACCCTGAACTCCTTTCTCCTGCGCTCTTACTATCTGATATTATTTTTTTTCTTATCGTCATCTGTATTATATTTCTAGCATTTGTAAACTCGCCGGTCCCATACCGGGAGCTGTACGCGACGATTCTGCGACTAGTCGCCGAGCTGGCCGTCGGTCGCACGACCGCTGCGCACGATGCGTGCGTTGCGGCCGCGCGACTTCTGCCCAAGGCGCAGTTGCAGCTGCAAACTGAGATGGCAGTCAAAGGAGACCCCGTGTGGAGTGCGAGAGACTGTCTCGAAAGTTTGTCGAATTATTTAGAGGTAAGTTTACTGCATTAAAGCCCACTTGCCCCATAAATTGCTAAATGCGTGATGATATTAAAGCATCATGTTGTCTCTGTCATCTTCAAATGATTGACAGATATAGAATGGTGTTATAAAATCGTTTAGCGCTCAATGCATTTAGTATTTTTTTGTTACAAGTGGCTTTAGTTTTATAATATTTTTCCCCAATTTACAGAATAAACATCACTTTCATAATTAATATCTTTGTACTTGAAATTTAAGTGAAATAAAATGAACGATTCTGATTTTGATGAAAATGAAGTCAAAATAAAGAAAAAAAAAACAAAAATCATTCAAATCTACAATTCTCATAAATTACTATCTTGTAGTATGTTGTAGCTTGTGACCACTTCTAGACAACCATTAAATGAAAAAAAAAAACCACGAACATTCCCATTGAACGACACTCAAAACAAAAGAAGACAGTATTGTAAACAAAACTATTTTATTTCCAGTTCATAGGTATCATAACGTTCTTGCTGGGTGTCTGCAACGAGCTGTTCTCGCCGGCCAGCACCAAGAAATCAAAGAAAAAGACCAACCACTCACCCGACGAACTCAAAACCTCAGAGCTTCTAAACAAACTCAACGAAACGGTACAAAATTCTATCAGTTTCCTGGAAAATATACTCGATGAGTGGCCCCAATACGAATTCGCTAACGACCTCGAACAATCCCTTGCTAAATTAAATATAGAAGAAGACGAAAAATACCAAAGCCCAGTAGAAAATAAACTCAAAAACGGACGAGAACATATGCTCATGGATGTCGGAAATATTCTCAAAAGAAAATCGAAATATCTAAAGAGTCTGCTACAATGATGCCTTGCAGCTAAGTGCTTGTATGAAATAATTAAGTATTGTTTTTATAATAAATATACATATCTTGTAAATACTTTTGTCCTTGCTGTTCGCGATTGTTGCTGTCGGCTTGTAACGTCGATGGAGTTGTAGCGAATGACGTGCGAATGTCGTGTACAGCTAAGATCTTTCGGTGCGTGGCAAAAATTGGAACTAATGCCGCCATCTTGTTTTTTCAATATATTTCACAAAAGAATTAGCAAGCAAGCAAGCGTTTACCAACAGCGCCCCCCCCTGTCAACGTCAATCGAGCGCCAAAAGATCCTTGTACAAACGCCAGCACATCAAGCTACCCAAAACTGTCCAATTTTCCCAATCAACTTTGAACCTTATGCTTTGGCGATAAAGTTGAAAATCTATTAAAGTTTGACAGATTGTAGTAGCTTGATGTGCTGGCGTCTGTACAATCCATTCACAGTAATTTTACCTCTGATTTTGCATCACTGTCAAAATCACAGTGATCTTTATTCTCATTCTAATAGGGTTGCTGCCACTTACAAGTCTGTCAAAATCATTGTGATCTTTATTTTCATCACAATAAAGTTGGTTATGTTGCTGCTGTTAGAAGGTAAAATAAACTAAAACTGTGAAAGGACTGTAGCTGTTAGGTATCATTCGCATCTCATCTGCTAATAAGAAGCTGTGGTTTCAGCAGCCTTATTCCGTCACACGCTCCTAATGACAATCGCTTTCATATTGACAATTTTATTCATATAAATTATACACATATTCATATATAGACACACATCACGCGTCGACCTTTCGATCAAGAATACTAATCAGGGTTAGCGCCTCAAAAGCAGCCCGAAAAAATAAGGCAATGTTCCCAAAAATCATTAAAATCATCAATACGACCCTATTAATTCATATAATGCTTTGAATGACTCACATATCAATCAATAGAATTATATGCACTTAGTGTTTGTTTGATTGATGATTCTAATGATTATTTTTCTGTAAATACATACTTGTTACGTTCGCGAATCATTATTTCAACATGGCACTGACCTGCGAATTGCAAAAATGTAAGATAATTTGAATTTCGCGGACTTTCTGTTTTTGAATTTAGAGGTTTTGTTCGTCATGCCGTATCTAGTGTATTCTTGATCGAGGCGTCGAACAAACTATTTTTTTCAAACATATTTTAAAGAAATGGGTTTAGTCGTGCTCTTAAAAACTGTAAGCGATTGTCATTAGGAATAGGTTGCAGGTTTTACTGACCTATCTCGATTGTTGTAACTGAATTAGTCAATAATTGTAATAAATACGTCCTTATTTCATCAAGAATCTTCAGATATAAATGAACCCGATGTACGATAATACAATGAAATTTTTAAAATATATAGATTTACAGAATTTTGCCTTATTATGGATGTTAAGACGTGAAATAGCATAATGTTGTAAAGACAATAGTTGTTTAGTTGGTTTAAATTCAGCTTTAAAGCTAGCTAACTTATGATAGATGCTGTTAACCAACGCAACGCTTCGAGGCTCCTATTATACTGACGTTTCCTTCTGCAAGAAACAAACGTATTTCTTCTATAGTCTGTTCCAAAAGTATCTGTTGAAAATGTAAAGAAATGGATCAAAAAATAAACCTGTAGTTGCCAATGTGTAGTGCCACTTACAAGTTGAGTGCTGTGAATTGATTAGAGTACCCAAAATTCTAATTTCAAATCACCTTTTTTAATAATTTTTTTAATGGCCTGTTTGCTGGGACCTTTTAGCCAAGTCTTTATTTGGTTTGGTTCAAATCACCTTGACAAGATGTTTTTCATTTAACAATTGAAGTTAATTAAAATTAAAAAGAAAACAATTCTTGTCAATGATTTTTCAATTATAATCTAATAATGTTAATCAAACGACAAATGTTGGTAAAGTGGTGAGATACAAAGCTGAAATCTTCTAAATACAGATGAATGTACTAATTCGCGTAAGAATTTAACCCTGAACAGGATTTGTTTACACTTACTGATACTTTTGAAACAGCCTATAGGGCAGGAGTCCCGCCAGTGATAGGATCTTTGAAGTCATTGATTGCACTTCCAATTTTATCCAATCTGTATTCACAACTAGTCTTCCTGTGTCTTCAAATTGCTGATAAAATAAAAATTGTATAAAACAGCATAATCTGTAAGTTTCATTTCTATTCGAATTATAACAGTTTCTAATAAATACTATATATTGGATTGTTTGAGAAAGCGTGCTTGAATATTTTGTGAGATAGTTGTAAACAGTGGCGGACTAACAGGGGGGCGGAAGGGGCGGCCCGCCCAGGGCCTCCGGTTTTGGGGGGCCCCCAAATGATAAAATCCTAAACAAGACTTTAAAAATTAATGTGCTTAGTACCTACATAATTTCATCAAGATCAAAACACTACAGCCATCTAGACTTTTTAAGTGGTACTAATATTCTTTTAACTTTGCTGAACGCGTCCAATTTGCTGGGAGAATTCCCGTCTTTGTAGCGGGTACTTCCCCAGAAATCCCTGAATGAATGAAGTGCAAATAATTCACTCTTGTACGCCTACATTTACATTCACTACATTCTATTTACGTCGAAAAATGAACATAGGCCTCATTTAACAAATATTGAATTTAATTACGTTGATATTTAATAGTTTATTAGTGGGTACTGATATTTTCGCGAACAGATAAGCCTTTTTTCAAACTAAAATAATAAACGCGATCTTATCCGTTCAAAGTAATTTCATTAAAAAGTGTAATAGTGTTTTTGATTTTTGAGTTCAGAGTTAGGGCATTTTCGAATACGTATTTGAAAAAAGTAAGTAAGTAATTCTTCGTATAATTTAGCCTAGCAATTATAATCCGTAGTTTCTAGTCAATATGCACCTACGAGTACATTGGTCCTTATTTTATTTGTAGCGCACGTTTATTAGGGATGTAGGTATCATAGGTATACTTGTTCTCATCGTGAGACTCAACATGGCAAAGTCTCTGTACATTTGTATATCTATATCGTCAAATTAATAATGAGGCTTAGTTTAGCTATCTTTTATAAAATTTTCTTATTTATCTCATTATTTTTATTGAAAAGGATTCAACCATCTGGCTCTCAGAAAAGGAAGCTAAAAACGAATACTGATCGGATACGGATCTTTATCCAATTACTTTTCGAATTCTGAAGAGAAGAAAAGTGGCGTTGCCGACGAAATTAACTAAATAAACATAAACACTTATTTATACATACATACAAATGTGAACTGAATAAAAAGCTTGTAAAACTAATTTTTTTTTTAAAGCTGGGGGGCCTCTTTCAGCTTTGCCGCCCCGGGCCTCTGACGAGCTTAGTCCGCCACTGGTTGTAAATCCCTGCAATTTAATTACATACTAAAATGCACATTTAAAGTACTCCACATTTTAAGTCAGAGTGCAAACTTCTGTTATAGTATTTTTATCTCACGAAGCGACGCGCGCTTTACTTGTGGTAAACAAGTGTATAAACAAGTTAAGAATTATTAATGTGTGCGTGAATACGAGCGTAGCGTCAGTACATAACACACACACACTTCCGACTTTACCAATGTGTCGGATAGAGACGATGAATATAACCATCAACCATTAAATTTAAGTAATATTTAAAATTAACTATGATATTCTATATATAAACAAAATTAACATTATCTAATCTAATTACCTACCATATCAACTTCTTCGGTGCAAA
Organism: Luperina nickerlii; assembly: GCA_963855955.1. NCBI lineage: Eukaryota > Metazoa > Arthropoda > Insecta > Lepidoptera > Noctuidae > Luperina > Luperina nickerlii. Next base: position 8,371,252 of record OY979682.1, read on the forward strand.
ATTGGCAACGTCGAACTAATAATTAAGGCAATGTCGAACTAAAAATCGTTTAATTAAAAATATTCATTCCGTTACGTGCGTTCAATTGTATGCTCTATCTCTCTTACGATAAAACACATTTACTTTGGGGGATATTTTATTTTAAATAAAGGAAATGATATTTTTAACAAATATTTCGATCGGTTAATTGTTGATTTAAGAGGGGCCCGTGGCTAAATAATAACAGCCGCACAGGTCGATCGATTAGGTTAAGCTACGCTTGCCACGGTTGGTCTGTGGATGGGTGATCTTTACATACCGTGACCCCTCCGTGCCTCGGAAAGCACGTTCGTGGATCTTTGACAGTCGTTACGGGTAGTCAGAAGCCCGAAAGTCTTACAACCAGTCTTCCCAAGGGGTATCGTATTACCAGTAACTGGGTTGTGGAGGTCAGATAGGCAGTCGCTCCATGTAAAATACTGGTATTCAGCTACATCCGGTTAGACTAGAAACTGACCCCAACATAGTTGGGAAAAGGCTAGCCAGATGATGAATGATTGATTTAAGTTGTTAACAATTTCAACATGCATTAACTAATGCATGTTGAAATTGTTAACAACTTAAATCATATAACAACAACAAATAACAATAAAAACAACAAACAACAATAATAAGTAAAAGAAGTTAGTTAATTGTTGTTTCGACAAATAACAATTACCTAACTAATAACCAATAGTCCCATCCCTAGTATCGGACGGTACCGAGAGCCCCTGCACTTACACATTGTTACATGCTTTGTGATTCACAGCGTGTTTGTACACTAGGTAAAGTGCGTTTCACGAAAGAATTCCCTTCGCCGTAATGTTGGCACCATTGCTTTTCATTGAAGGTAAAACAATTCTTCAATGAAAAGCAATGGTACCAACATTACGGCGAAGGGAATTCTTTCGTGAAACGAACTTTAACAAGTAAGCGCGCGTCGCTTTGTGAGATGAAAAGACTGTACTGAACGACGATCGCTTTCGCCCAGTAACGAAAATCCGCCTTGTACCTACTTGCTAAATAATACATATATGCATAATAAAACATGTAATTCTTGCTCCATTATTGCCTTGCAGAATAGCAATATTGTTTCGGGGTTCAAAAAATGCTCAAAATCAACTCAAATTAACAACGCATTTGTACAGACGCCACCAGCACATCAAGCTACTACAATCTGTCAAATGTCTTTAATAGATTTTCAACTTTATCACTAAAGCACATGGTTCAAGATTGATTGGGAGAATTTGACAGTTTCGGGTAGCTTGATGTGCTGACGTCTGTACATCCTACGAATAAAATTAGTCACAAAAATTTAATAATTATTATATTTTAATATGAAAAATTTTGTTATTATTTGAAAAATTAATTTGCATTAGAAAAATTATCGCGATTTGGTGCTTAATAAAATGCAAGCGGTAGTTCTAAAGAAAATAGAGAATCATTTAAAAGATGTTATTTTGCCAAACAGATAGTGTGTAATTAGATTAAACGGTGCATTGTTTGTACCTAAGAGTGAATATTACGATTTTGTATTACATTATAATTTATACAGCCATTTTTTTGTATTATTTGTCTATCCGGGATGTGACGAAATGTTACTGCGCCCGCGCTGGTTTTAAACTTAGACTTCCGAAGTTTTCAATTGCGCATAACCAAAAGTCAAGCTTGTGGCCATGTTTGTGGAAGGACCGATGGCCGATGGAGCAGACGCGTCCTGGAGTGGAGACCACGTATCGGAAAGCGTAGTATGGGACGCCCCCCAGCTGGATGGACAGACGACCTCAGAAACGTGGCTGGGTCAGACTGGATGCGGAAGGCGGAGGACAGGGTTTTGTGACGCAGCATGAGATAGTATGTCCAGCAGTGGACTGCGATAGACTGAGTTGATTGATTGTTTGAAAAAAGTCAAGTTATGTTTTAGCAGTCTATGTATGTCCATTTGTTCCACCGTAGCGCCTAAACTAATCATCCGATTTTAATGAATGAGTGTCAATTGATTCTTTATAACCGTGTGGCGTGCTAATATCTCTAGATTATTAAAACCGCAGACTGAGGCTGTGAATTTTTCAAAAATTCACAGCAGATAGGTTTCTGGGCGAGGCCAGACGAATAGGATAGATTTTCTTTTGGCCATACATACAGAAATAAGAGTTACCTACTTTGTCGACATAGGTCCTAGTAAGTTTAGGAGAACCTGTGCCTCATGAGCGAGTGAGGCGAGCTTAATCATTTTAGCACCTTACCTCTGATTGGTTTGGTTAGTTTTTCTTTTAACACGTTCCCTGTCCAATCACTCCAAAAGAGTCACGTTTGTGCCAAACTCGTACGTCCATGACTCCATAAGGAGTCTCAAAATTTTTAGTTCACTCGTCCTTGACTCCTTGTGGAGTCATAAATTTATTTTCTGGTCTGGTTTTTTTCTTTTCTGGTCTGAAAAATATACAATTTTTTAACTGATATTAGTATAGATCCCCCCTCCCCCCCTTATATAATCTCCCTCCCTCCCTCCATCCCTTATAAATAATTATTATCATCTTATAAGAAAATGATCGATGGACGTACGAATATTTTTAAAATTTTTGTTCTGGGACAGGGAACGTGTTAACACGTTTTTTTTAGTAGGTATCACTATCTTTCTGGCCCCCAGAAATAAATCCTGGATCCGTATTTCCGGGAGAAAAGTAGACTATGCCACATTTTCATTCTATGTCTGTGCAGGTAACTTTGTGACGAATAAAAATAAAAGACAAAAAATATTTTATATTAAATATTTATTAATTTATTTACAACTTGAATATTGCAGCGATATGAAACTCTCGGCCACTGTACAAAAATACTCATGACATTCAAGTATTTATATTATATACCATAACAGTCTGCGAAACGGAATGTGATGGATCATGGAACATTTGACGAACACACCATTTTGTAAAACACGATGATTACTATAGCGGTTACATAGATTTGTGCTGTGTAAAGTACCTATTTGCGTTTTTGTACGAGACTACTTTGGCACACATTAGGGTTGCAAGATAAAAAAAAAATATGACAAGAAAAAGTGCAGTGTTCATCTCTAATATTCTATGAAATGTATTAAACTGACTTTACCTACTGCATTTAATTTTTTTACAATATGTTTTGTCAAAACAAATAAGTATTTAATACTTCTAATGCGTATGGAGAAATTGTGAAGGTTTTTGCTGTTAGTGCAATCTTTTTTTTTCACGAGCTGTTTTTGGAAAAATGTAGTCTCGCACTTTTCTATTATGTATAAGCAGGCATTGTCCACGGATCACGGTACAATCTAAATAATCCTAAATAATGTCGAAACTAGCAATAACAACAAATAAAATAATAATAGTTACGATCTACGCAAATATAACGTTGAATAAAAAATTTCAATTGAAAATAAACAAAAAAAAAAATCACACACACGACACCCAAAGTATTAGATCACTTTACATTTTGACGGATTTTATACAATTTCTTATTTCAAGGAAGTAGGATATGACATTTTTCAATCGGTATGGAGGGTGAAAACCCTTCGTTTCAAATCCACACAGACCATCAATCAGTCCAGGTAGGACCAATTATTTTGACAACCCATTCATATATCGGATTCATACTACCTAATTTAAAAGTACCAGATTGCACATGAAGCTTAAAAAACACAAGTGTTACATACTCCAACATTTCAATATTCACATCTGTGATCACTCAAATTCCAAAGATTCAAGCTCTTGACTATAATACTAAGCAATACTTGAAATTGACGACTTAGTAACCGACATTTATATAATAGCAAACAATGGAATCAGCGTGCCGAATGAAGTAGTGGTAAGCCTAGAAAAGGGTGAAATGCCACTGGATTTTCAACTCTGTGTTAAACCGAACACTGAAAGCCAACAGAGTGCATATCAGCGCGTCAAAAAATACACTGTCGGACCTTCAACTTTTGCCGCTAAGCAGTACCTTGAAATTCCATTGCGCGATAAAAAAACCGCCCGTCGTTGGCACGATGCTTACACGCACGGATCAGCATTTCTCTGCTATCTCTTCGCTAGAGGGAGAAGGAGAAATGTCTCCACAAGGACGCCCCCTTTAATGCTAATGAGTACGAATGCCTGTGAGCGGACTTGTCGCTCTAGCGAATATCTACTTGGATGGTACATTCACCATTCAAGCACCAGTGGCTTAAACTGTAACTTTAATCATCATCACGACTGTAATCCTCGAAGGGTTGGGCAGAGGTGTACCTAAAGTACAGAGCACATCAAGCTACCTGAAACATTCAAATTTTCCAAATGAACTTTGAACCTTATACTTTAGCGATAAAGTTGAAAATCGATTAAAGAAATTTGACAGATGGTAGTAGCTTGATGTGCTGGCACTGTACATCCGTATTTTGGTACTATGTTTTTCGTACTTTACAGTACAGACTTTAGTTTTATATCTTACGTGACCACCACTACGTCATTCGACAGTCCAGTTGCTAAGTCGTTGAGATATAAATTAAATAAAGGGAATAAAACATTATGCACCATTGTGACGCATGTGCGCAAACTTATCAACTAAATCATAGCCTACATTCGATATTTGTTTACTTACATATATCATATATTACAGTGGTAACAGGCAGTCGAGTTGCGGACTTGTAACAAAACACATAGAATCTAGAGTCTGGAAGGGACATCGACACGCATCCTGAACCTGGATTCAGTACACGATTCTGAACCGCCTTGAGTTAAAATTTTTCGTTGGTTATTAAAAAAAAAAAACTATATATTCCATCATTTTAACCGCGCAGGTTTTACTTTTGTATATAACAGCAGTTTTTTTTTTTATAACCAACAAAAAATTTTAACGCGGTCTAGAATCTTGTGCAGAATTTATGCTCAGTTTGCGGGTCCAATGTCCCTTGCCACCTGAATAGTTTATAATTTGATTGTTATAGATTTTTGTTTCATAAGAAAGTACAGGTATTTGTATTACGGTAAATAAAGTAGTTATGGGTGGTAAGGCAAAATATGCTAAGTGTCGCCGAGAATACTAGAGGGGCACTTCCTGTATTTTTAAGATGTTTCGAATTCTAATCAGTCTCAATAAATCAAAAATACCTATTTTCATAAATTTTTGAGAACTTTTTGACATTGATTGTCCAGGTGATATTGCGCCTATAGTTCTTGATCAGATATTTTAATTCTAATTTTGCATCACTGTCACAATCACAATCGGAATCATTTTGATCTCTATTTTCGTTACAATAAGGTTGCTGTTGGATTGCTGATCAGAGGTAAGACGTTTTTAATCACAGGAATTGCCCATCTGGTCAAAACTGACTTTCGGGTCTATAATGACTACAGCATAATTTGCCTTAGCCCATATTCATCAAAAAAATACTTTCTAAATAGAACATTTTTCTATATGAATTTTACAGTGATAGTTAAGACTATGAAACAGAATGAGTAGTAAAATATGAGTTTTATTAAATATATTGTTGAAAAATGTTAAAAAATACAGATCTCTTAGTATCGTCGCTCTTGTACATATGGGTGGAAGGGAAGACTAGTGGGAATGTAAGAATGTGGGTACATACATTATTCTTAATTTAAACGCATTAACGTCGTACGCAGCGCAAGCGCAGCGTGCGTCGAACGCACATAATGAATTTATTGCATCATTTCAAAGACAATAAGGTTAACAACTACAACACATAGATCATTATCATATTGAAGACTGGAGAAGTTGTCAAATAACGTTTTCTTTGTTACAGAATACATATTGATCTTCCATACAATTACGGAATGGAAACTGTTAAATACAATGCGTGCCACGAAAGATGAGACTTGACCCCGCCTCCCCCGCTCTTTCCGCCGCCCGTATGACGTCCGGTCCCGTCCCGCACTCCGACCTCATACCGCTAAAGATAACTAAAATCGTGTACTGCGCATGTCAAACCACGTGGTGTGTCAAGTCTCATCTTTCGTGGCACGCATTGTACATGCCAATTTAACAAAATCGTATTGTACTTCATGAACAATTCTTTTTTTTTGTATTTTTACAATTTCATTATTTAGATATGTAATTGTAATAATTACGAATCTTATCACAAAGTATTATGAATTACTTTTGTTTTAATTTTACAATTTATTTTATACAGTCTCCTCTTATTCTAGTTAGATTCGTTCTACTACTAAATATGTGACTGGGGTGTAAAGAAAATAGAAATGATGACTAATATTAGAAATTTTCGAACAAATAATGTAATTTCAAAGAAGGCATAGTAATAACTAAACAGAGATACCTAATCGAAAAAAAAAAACTGAAATCGATGGAAATATGGGAGAAGCTACACGCTTTAAAAGCTTTTGGAGGGGTTTATTCCTGTCTTTGTCGCACGGTACAGATAACATATATGGCGCTTGTATGAAGTTACTTTTAGATTTTTTACAGTATTGTTTGCAAACAAATATAATTATACAATATAATTTTTGAACTTAGTATAAAATTATGCCCGAACATACATAAAAAAATAGAAACATCCGAATTGAGAACTTCCTCCTTTTTAGAAGTCGGTTAATAATTGTCATCATCCCTATTATTATGACTACTGTTTCATCTTTTTTATTACATAGAACACTGACGCAAATACCCATAAAATTTTCAAAAAGTTAAAGACAAATTATGTCATTTACACCATTGTTAATAACTTAGATTGGTTAAATTGAATTCGTTTGCAAGCATCAAAGCATCAAATTGAATGACCATCGTATCTCGTATCGTCTGAACACGCCGCCAACAAAAGATGATCAACTTTGATCCGGTTTTAACTTTACTTGATCAACAAAACACGCATCGCGAGGACGATAACATGAAATGTCAATGAATCATTCAATTCTTTGTAATTATTTTCTTTATTCAATCCCCAGTCACAGTCGTGAGCATAAGCTGCCATACTTTGTTATATTTTTTAAGACAAAAAATAAATAAGATATCAGAAGTTTAAAATATAAACTACAGCGAAGTAACTCACGAACGTAGTTCAGGAAACCCTTCGAAGGAAGGTATGAGGCAGATTCAAAATACTGTACGTATGGGAAACAAACTACATATATAGGGACATTATAAGCGCAAAGTTAAAGAAATAAATCATTATATCGATAATAGTAAAACAGTTATTGCACAACACTAGCACTGCCCCATAAGGTCCTTTGTTCACGGCACGGTTTGTTTACGGTACACCCTATAAATATAACCGCGCCGTAGACAAAACGTGCCCGTCAACAAGCTTCCATAGTAATCCACACAACACTGACGACTGCGCCTACACATGGCGAATAAACCGTAGTGTTTCACGCCGAGAAAAACGTGTGTGTACAAAGAGACTTGGGATCGTAAGTGCGAGCGAGAGGTCCGAAAAGTGATTTCTGACGTTAACCATGCGTTTGTAATGGCCCGGGTATAGGATGACTTTATATACCTTTGGTGAAATAATGTTAGGACATTTCATCATTATTCTTTTGCAATGACCCCTTTTTTGGGCGTCGGCGCATATCTTTTTTGGAATTTTAGGACGTTTGAAAAGTGGAAAAAATGTAGCAAGAATTTAATCAAGTGTTGAGAGGATTAAGTGGGGTAAAATCGTCATAGATTGGAAAGACTATGAGCATAGTGTCAGGGAATTTATTGAAAATCCAACAGCGTACTTTCATTTACGCATTTATTTAGGTGTAACCACCGCTCCCTTATCGACCAATATTGGTAGAAGACAAAAAGCCATATAAAGCATTTTATAAATTATAATAAACACCGAAAATGCGCAAAATTTGGCATACAAAATGATAAGTAGATTCGAGAACAAAATCGAATAAAAACATCGTTACATAACCTCCTCCTTTTTTGAAGTCAGTTAAAAACTTAACGCTAATTTTATAATACAATATACTAGATATGCTTGATATAGAAAGTAAGGGTTTACTTCAATTATTTGGCTAATTGTTGAACGTTTTGTCCTAGGAAATAATAATGCAATAAGTTATATTTAATATCGCGAGAAAAAAAGAAAAAATAGTGCTTATAGACGTCCAAAAAGCATATTCACTCCCCACTGGTTGCTATCCTTTTCTAACAAACAGTGCAAGAATGAGATAGAGAGGGTCGACTGTCAAACTAGATTATAATATGCTAAAGATAAGCGTGTTTTTAGGCGGCTTCTCAGTACAATCTTCTCAGAGTTACTTTACCTCTGACAGCAACCTATTAGAAACCTTATTGTAATGAGAATAAAGATCACTATGATGCAAAATCAGAACTAAAATAACTATGAAAGGACTGTAGTGTTCATTCATCTAATTTTACAGCTCTAATCTTCCATCTCATTTTTTTATGTGCCAGCAAGAGATAGCAATAGTTTATTTGAGTCAGCTTAATAATGATGCCAATGGATGGAGATATACAAGCACTATTTTTTTTATATACAAAAACATTCCAAAATGATAATTCATATTACAAATTATGTAATTTTCACAATTTATCGATAAAGAAAAATTTACAACACCATTTCGTACTGAATTTTCTTAATTATTTGACATACGGCAATCATGGCCGGCCCGAACCTAGCGCAGAAGGCTGCGCAGTAACATTTTTAAGAACCAAATATAGACAGCAGTGTTGGCTTAGCAGTAACGGCCGCGACTTACAAGTATCAGCGGGATTGTCCGAAAGAGTTACCGCTGGCCCGGAACATAAAGGGCTAAGGAAGGAACACGGGTGGGTTTTAGTCAGTAAGAGTCTGACACTCCCTTCCGCTCCACCCAGAGCGGGAGGAGTCATTTGATGATTTCCCATCCGGAAAAAAAAAAGTATGTCGTAGGTTCGAACCCAGACAAGCGCTTTACTTTGTGTAAAATTAAATAAATGTCCTCTAAAACGGAGAAGGAAAACATCGTGAGGAACACGCCATGTCCTATAGCCAAAAATTCGAAGACATGTGACATCTACCAACCCGCACTGGGCCAGCGTGGTGGTTTACTGTCCACGTCAGGAAACATGTGTCCCAGCAGTGGGCACATTAAAGGCTGATTATGCTAAATGGTGACATGAGGCGAGTGTAAATGAGAGAATATGCGCGAAAGTTCAGTCCAGCCGCGATTCTACGACCGTTTATAAGATGAATTCTAAAACACACTTCTAAAATGACAGCTTATATATAAGAAACAGCTATCAATAAACAGTCAGTTAAATGTACAATATAGTGACTTAATTTATCTTGCAAATACGTCCATTCCACATAAATACTATATACATTATCAATAAGAAAATTCAGTACCCAAACGTATACAGGCTGACTTTAAATTCATTGGCAATTTTATATAGAGTGTTGCTACTCTTGAATTTGAGCAACTTTGGGTATGGGACCAACTTTAAAAGAGTAACGGTGGAGTTTCTTGCCCATTCTTCTCCATACGAAACTATATTTTGGAAGGAGCGACTAGAATCAATTCTATTTTTTGTAAATTTTGACGTTCAAAAGTGCCTTTTAGTGCCAACTTTAAACTCTGAAAAAACCAAAACACATGGTTTTTATAAAATTTTTGTATGAAACAGTAGTTATTGGTAAAAAGAGCTGTTTTATATTATTGTATACTTATTTTATCCATCTATCTTTATTTCAGAGTTGGCTTTGGTGTTGGTTTTTCAGGGTTGGGTTTGGTTTGTTTGTAATTGGTTGGTTTGGAGTTGGTTCGTTGGTTAGGTTTCACCCTTTGCATGCAAGAACGTGGATCCACGTGAGACAAAATGGCGTTTTAATTGTTTCTGTAATTACAGCATTCAGTCGGTTAAAAGTTCTTTATATTCAGAAGTACTTTCACCCCCAAAAGATTACCAGTGAATTAAAATTCAGCCATTTACATTTGTAATAGATATTTATACATTTACACGCAGCCTTATTGCAACCTCGTCAATGACTACCATCACTAGCATATTATTTTACAAATACCTAGATTCATAACATCACTACTTACTTCAAGTCATATTGAACTAACAAGACACACATTTTAACAAATCGATCATCATTCAAGTATCAAATGAGAGACTTTCATGATAATTATGATGAAAATCGTTATTAAATTGCCGTGTTTTCTGTTATTATAATCGCTAGAAGATATGCGCTTTGCTTTTGTTTATATGTATACTGGGTCAAATTAAATTGGCTAGCAAAACTCTTATCGACAAATGATATCGACATCGAAACTCGATAAAACAATAAAAAAACATCTTTTCTCAACTCATACTTTAAGTAACAACACCACATGCGGTTGTTGAACCCAAAAAATTATCAAAGCTATTTTTATTTTGCATCACGTCTGCGGAGTTTCGCTATTTTAATTCGATCCTGTACATGATTTTTATCCCAGCAAAATATCTATAGGAACTATCAAACTAACTTCAGTTCAGATGACGTAAGATTTTGCTCACTCTCCCGAGTGAAGTTAGAACGGATCCAATCTTATTCTTATTTCGATCACACAACATGCGCACGTGATTGGCCGAATTTTCACCAATCGGCTCAAACAAGGCATTTTTTGCGAAAATATACACAGACACAAAGCTCATACCTCCTAGTGACGTCTGTACAACATTACTCGAGAACTGCCGAACAAATACACCTAAACATGTTATGATACAAGACGAGAAAAAAGCCACTTACTCTACCGTAACCCACTCAGTCGTCGGATTGGTCGTGCGTCGTTTACGCTCACTATCACAAAGCACTGGTACACTATACTAGCGTACCTACTGTCTTACTGTCTTATAGTCAGTGCACTCAACTTACAGAGTATTGAACAGATCCCTGGCGTTATTCTTGGAATAACGCTTGTAGGAACAATCGCTGAATCAGCTGCCACTGGAATGAGGAAATTGTATTTTTTTTAATTATAGGTTTTTGTAGAAATGTTTGCATTATATCTTATTTCGTTTGTAAAATTGATAAGAAATAATTTGTAATTAAAATTTTCGGTTTAAAAATGAAACGATAATTAATTATAAATAGCTTTACACGCTAATAACGTTACGTTAGTACGTTTTTTTATACGCTAACAACGTTTAGTATTTGCGAAAGATTTTGAAGGCCAGCGGTTCGTGAGTCACTTTACATAAAATCATAAAGCTACTATATTATTACACAGGAAACTGTTCAGTTTTAGGTAATGGCACCACCTAAATTTGTACTTTTAACGCCTTTTAGTTCACGGCATAAATATGAAATAGGAAAACATAAATTATTCTGTTCAAATGAACAGAATAATTTAAACTAAATTATAAAAATCTATTCATGGTAAATACCATGAATAGATTTTTATAATTTAGTTTTGCACCCAGACTCAATTTCTCTATTATTTCGCATCGTTATTGCTACAGCACGTCGAAGACGTAAATTGAACCTTAAAACTTAGCACATACGACACAAATGCTCGTTTTCTACTAACACTAGGCTACACCTAACTGAATGCGTAAATAAAAACGCGATATTGGATTTTCAACCCTCGGCATAACGCCGAAAGTTGTAAATCCTATGCCGCACTTTTGTTTCAGGCAAAAATCAACAACATATTCACCTTCTGTTAGGCATAGCCCGCCGCCTCGCGGTCTGCCTCTGGTGCTCAAACTCGAAGTCTTCCTCCGTCAGGTTGAGCCTGGTCATGTGGTACATCAGGTAGTCCTCTCCTAGGATGCCCTCTGGGGGGTGACGCAGGACCTCCAAAGTCTCGCACAGACCGCACGCACGCTTGCGTACTTTAGCAGGCCCCAGTGCGCCCGCTAGGATAACTAGCGCCGCTTTAAATAGTACCTGGAAGATAGGAGATAAGGTTAGATTCGTCAAATGGTTATGAAACTTTGTGCATTCCGTGTATGGTTGTACTATCTTATCATTACGTTCTAAGCAAAGTATGTGATAACGTTGTTGGGTTATTATACTACCGGTATTTTAAATAAATAAATAATAATCCTACATTCAAACGCACGTCAGTGTTAATTCAAGAATTACGAAAACTGTCTTACTATTTTTTTTTATTGCTTAATGTGCCTGGTCTTGACCTCGATCACGCCTGATGGAAAGCGATGGATGAGGTCTATGATGGAACGAGCGTGCCCAGAAGATGCCTATTCACTCTAGCTTTGAAGGCGTCTGCCTTCAAAGCTAGAGTGAACAGGCATCTAACCAGTCCAAATCTACATTTAACCCGTCTGGGTTAAAAGTGAGAGGGAACACAGATGCCTAGAACACAGAGACGGAGAGTTTCACACTTTGGCTGTGCGCATAATAAACGTGGAGGAGAAGCGCTGAGTACGACTCGTTGGGATATCAACCAAGTGTGGGTACGCAGTACGTCTGGTTGTCCGGTGGTAAAAAGGCGATGGTGGGATCAGGTCGTGGAGCTCCTGCGCACACTCTCCCGAAGTACAGTCTGAAGGAGACCGACGGGCAAGCAACATTACACCGATGAGCCAGGCTGTGAAGCGTAGCTACCAACGTCTCGTCGCCTATAAGCCTATTTTAGCTCTGCGTTCCACCGAGTCAAGTGCAGCAAGCTGGTATTTTGCTGAGCCATCCCACAAGTGGCTGCAATACTCCATACAGGAACGAACCTGTGCTTTGCACAGACTTCGACCGCTCGTGCCGTGTACCTCAACCTTAAAGCGAAGCTTACGCTTACAGGGGCAATTTTTTCAGAAATTGTTGTCCGGGTACATTTGCCTTCGATAGGTACAGGAAAGCTTAAAATTACGACTTAAAATTTATATTCCCTTCCCTTTTTTCTTTTCTTCGCTCTTTTTTCCCTTTTAATTATATCTTAGACTAGCTTCTGCCCGCGACTTCGTCCGCGTGAAATTTCTTGTTACTCCGACCCACCCCGTCGCATCGCATCGCCTGCCCGCGCTATTACTTCGTTTTTGCTTAGCGTTCTTTCTGACTTTTTTTCATTTTGCTCGGCTCCTAAGAGTCATAGTGTGATGTTAAATAGCCTATAGCCTTCTTCAAGAATTGGGCTATCAAATGCAAAAGGAATTTTTCAAATCCGACTGCCATGGTAGTTCCAGAGATTAGCGCGTTCAACCAAACAAACAAACAAACTCTTCAGCTTTATAATATTAATATAAAATAGTATAGAAGATGTCTGCAAAAAAATGTACCTTCACTCCTTCGCAGAGGAAACAGTCCCACACTCTCAGTAGGCTGTCCCAGGGGAGGGTGCGAGTGAGAGCGCACAGGAACCACTCGGTGGCGTACAAGACGGGCTCCACCTTGTGCTTCACTAGATGCCGGTGTACGGCAGGTGCTGTGCGGCGGAGAAGAGCGTGGAGGATGTCGCCGTCGCGCTGTAGGACCTGAGGGGTGATTAGTAAGTTATATAGTACAGTTTGTCTATTATTTTCCGCATCCGGCTTAGGGCAAGATTCACAGATCGCATTTTGACTTAAGGTACAGTACCCGGCGATAAATATTGCACATCGACCTTTGGAAAGAGACAATCGGCTAATTTCGGCTTGTGGGCTGGCAATGCGATGGGATGGGTCGGGGGACCATAAATTTCACGTAGATGAAGTAGCGTGCAGAAGCTAGTACTGGGTATAAAAGGAAAAGCTTCTTACCAGGCATGGAGGGGTCTTCTTTCCAAAGGTCGATGTGCAATATTTATCGCCGGATACTGTACTTTAGTAAGTAAACGTTCCGTACGAATATGAATCTTATAATTATGCAGTCGAAGTCAAATCATTTATTACAATTGGTGGTGAAACCGGCATTATGAGGAAAATCTCAGGCGACGACACGTAAATAGACACGCCTCCTACTCAATCAAACATAATCTAATAAGTGTCGCCAGACATTCGACTTCGTTGATTAGCAGTAGGTTAGGTATGGTAAACACAATATTGCAAGTCAAACAATAAAAATCACTCTTATCACTGAAGATATGAAACTAATGTCCGATAAAAAAATAACTGTAATTTCATATTCACTGCGACAAAGTACAGTAGGCTGCACGTTAAGGCTCCTTCACACAGGCGCGACACGCGATATAATCGCGCGCGACACAAAGGCACCGCTCGTTGCGCGACTTGCGGTGCCTTTGTGTCGCGCCTCTTTGAAGAAGCCTTTAGTGGTAACCAGTATAATAAGGCCTCTTATTCTATTGAAACTCTAACACACTTTAAGTCACAATATGAATCATTTTGAAGAATATTGCTAATCCATTGCTTCATCATAAATTTAACGTAAATAACGCAATGAATGCTGTTGAACTGTCAAAATGAAAGGCATTGCTACTGTTAGTGTGTTACCCAGTTACCCAGACGCCAGCACATCAAGCTACTACAATCTTTCAAATTTCTTTAATAGATTTTCAACTTTATCGCTAAAGTATAAGGTTCAAAGTTGATTGGGAAAATTTGACAGTTTCGGGTAACTTGATGTGCTGGCGGCTGTACATGAATCAGTGTACAATATAAATTTATTTAACCTGTTCATGGTGTAATTGAAATAAATTGACTTGACTTCTGGCTGACTTTAATACTATTTTATCACAATGACCGATCCAATTTGATCGGTTGTCGAATCTCATGTCAATCGATTCGATTGGCCGTTATTATTTCGTTCATTTTATCAGCTAAAAAAGGATCATAAAAAATAAACTTCCTTTCTTCTTTTTTTTTTTCTTTTTTTTCTTTATACCCACCTATTTGTTAGCAAATTTACGGATTAGTCTTGATCAGGCTTTTAAAAAACTAAGATAAATAAGGTACAGGCTGGGGGCATGCTTGTGATTGTACAGACGCCAGCACATCAAGCTACTAAAATCTGTCAAATTTCTTCAATAGATTTTCAACTTTATCGTGTAAGCATAAGGTTCAAAGTTGAGTGGGAAATTTTGACAGTTTTGGGTAGCTTGATGTGCTGGCGTCTGTACCTACAGCCAAAAATGCCCCAAAATGACGTTTAAAATATTAGCGTTGGATGCATTTAATGATTTGTGGTGCAAGCGTGCCTAAATTCGTTTAACGTTAAACGTACCTATTTAAAACATCATTTTATAAATCATCATCCAGGTACTTAATGGCTGAGGGCCATTCCAGACATTTCATTTTATATATTCTTTTAGACATTAAATGATAAATGATTTTATTTTTGTAAGCAGGTTTGCACAAACACTTTTACACGTCAATCGTATATTTTTTAAACTAGATGAGGTCGGCGTTTCCTATCTGACTACTCTAAGAAGAAAGGCCGAAACAAACTCAGATGTCATAGTCTCTTTTAAAGTCCAGACATAATCTTGGTCAGGTTATATGAAGACCATGTAGGTCTGAGATGATCTTTCGAGGAAAGAACCACACAGATTGAGAGGACCTGTCCAGTCAGTGCACGCATTTTTCAGAAATCGTGCAGCTCAACTTAAGACTTAAGGAGCTCATCGATTCGACGAACAATAACAGAGAAAGGACATTTGGGTAGGCCACATTTGTGGTGCAAGCGGCCCTCCGACTTTATAAGGGTCTAAACAGACGGACTACATTTTAGCTGCAACATCGCAGTTTGGATACAGTTGACTTAACTGCTTCGAAACCTAGTTATGTCTACTGTATCCAAACTGCGATGTTGCAGCTGGCATGCAGGTCAAATGCAGTCCGTCTGTTTAGAGCCTAAGAGCTGTCAGTGTCATCATCGTTGCGGAATATTGACACTGACAGCTCAAGAACGCGATTAAGATGTGCTGATCGCGTTCAGCCGGTCGATTCTGTAAAAATCTCACCGTGAAAACCTAGGTGAAGTGAGTTTGTTTTTGCTAGAAATTGACACTATTGACAGCTCACTCCACGCACACTTCACCTAAGTTTTCACGGTGAGTTTTTTTTACAGAATAGCACCGCAGTTTCATTAGTGAAATTCTCCCTTGGTGAATACCAAAGGCGAATTAAAAAAAAAATCCAACAGATTCTTACCTCAAGTCCCGGGTTATAGTACCCACTGAGGTACTTGTCGCTGATGCTGACGAGGCACCAGAAGGCCTGTACCGCCGGCATGTGCATCAGCAGGAAGGCAGCCACCGGCGCCTGCGCTTGGAAGTAGCCCACCTTCGGGTTTAGCACCGAGTAGGCTTTTAGAACCGAGAAGAGCTCTTGTTGGCTGGAATGAAAATAAATGTGTTATTAATATTTATATTCTTAGTTTTATACAAATAAATTCTACTCATTAATTCCAGTGAAAATCCCATCAAATTCGATCTAGCTGTTTCGGAAATTAGCCGGACCAAACATAAAGACAATTTTTTTAAATAGTTTTTTTGTTATAAATACCATATACTTTCATATGCATTTAGGAAAAAGCTGTTATTTTGACATTATAAACAGACACTTCCAATTTATTGAATTGTATAGGTCGTATGTTATTATGGTAAAAATATATAAAAAAAACTACTTTTTCTTCTTCCTTAGTCCCTCAATGGCCTCAATTTTGTTTAAGAAATACCAAAGAGTTTCAATTTGTTTACTTGTTAAAGCTGGATTATTTTTGGTTCTCAACGGCAATCCTTAGTATTTACCGGACTGCGACGCGGCGGACACCAAAAGGAGAAATTTATGTAATCATATTTTACATTACTAATAACCAAATACAAGAAAAGCCTTATATTAATAAAACATATCATTAGTCGCAAAACAACCCATGAATACATACTACCGATACGTCATTCGCATGACGTGACAAATGCGATAAGCTTCAGTTAGTCATACAATAACTGTGGACAGTCCCTAACCACAAGACCATTGGGCGATAATTATGATGAATTTAAACAATATGGTTTTTCGTCATCATAGTTATTAGTTTAAAAACATCCATTGCTAGACCGGTTATATTATGCCTATTACAATAAATAAGGATCACATTTCGAAAAGTTCTGACAAAAGTCGTAGCTACATTTTGCAAATAAGTCCGGACATTTTACTTTCAAATCTTTTATTTTTATTTTCTAAAGAAGTATTATATTGTATATACCTATGTCGAAAGTCCAGACAACTAACTGACAAGGCTGAACAACGTCCAAAACGCCCGACATGTCCAGATCCATTCCGGACGGATGGTAACTGTCGGGAAGTGACTCTATAGAGATAGAGAGCACTATATCGCTGTGTACAGATGTTACCAGCATACTAAAGACCGCACAACTCAATCTTCGCATGTGGCAGTCTAACAATGCTCAAATACTTAAGGCAATCACTACAAACACACTTGATTCATCCGGCTCGAAGGACCATGGAGAAGAATGGGGTAGTATCCTCCTGGTGGTACGAGGACTATAATCGAGTTTCACCGTGTTTTAGTCCTCGTACCACTAGGAAGATACTACCCCATCCTTCTCTTGTAACCCTTATTATAAAGTATTTTAGTCTGGGAAACATAATTAAAAACTGGGCCAAAAAATAATAATAACATAGATAACAACACCTGTGGCCGCAATTCTCTATGACAAAATTAACGAAACCGCGCGAAATCAACGCGTGACGTCAATTTCTTAGTCGATCATCCCGCCAGGATGATCAACTTCTTGAACTTGTTTTTTTCTATACCGTGAGCTATCCCGAAACAAACAAGTGAGAAAAACCGGAAAACGTATAAAAAAAACAAAGTGATAAACGTAAAACATCCAGGCGATTAATTAATAAATGGAAATACTAATTAATCTATTAATTACGAGAACCGCTTAGCGAGTCGTTACGAAATTAACTCGTTACTAAACCGAACGGTTGAACATTTAAACTACCTGTACAATTTAGATGTTTTAGTTTTTGTTATCGATTGCATTGAAATCGAAAGACAAAAGACGTCTTAAGGCTCCTTCAAACAGGCGCGACACGTGATATAATCGCGCGCGACACAAAGGCACCGCTCGTTGCGCGACTTGCGGTGCCTTTGTGTCGCGTGTCGCGTCGCGTCTGTTTGAAGGAGCCTTTATTGTTTTGAACTTGTTATTTGCTGAGGTTTTTCCTTTTAATCTGAAGGGATATAGGAGCCTCCTAAACATATGGTCTGTCATGCATGAGGGAACTCAGGACTAGTAGTGGTTCCGTGTAAAAAAAAAAACAATATTTAGATCATGAATCAGATTGATTGACTGGTCATTTCAGCATAGCTTCAAAAGACTTTGCAGATGATGACCCATGGTATCGAATATATAAGCCCAGAGGCCTATTTAATAAAACTGACAGGCGACAATCGGCCAGTTTAGAATTTGGTAAGTTTTTTGTACATTATTATTATACAGTACCAGATTTTTTGACAAATATGTCGCATTGTCAGTTATATTAAACGGGGCCCTGTGGGGTAATTGCGTAACGCAATGGCTTTTGTTTTGACAGTACAACAACATTCTTTGCGTCATTTACGTTCTTGACAAATTTTTCGAACACATGAAGGCTCGTACACACAGGCGCGACGCGACACGCGACACAAAGGCACCGCAAGTCGCGCAACGAGCGGTGCCTTTGTGTCGCGTGTCGCGTCGCGCCTGTGTGTATGAGCCTTAAAGCAATTTATTGGCAATATCCTTCAAAATGATTCTGATTGCGATTGATAGTGTTACGAAATCAGGGTGCAGATTGACTGGGCATTTCAACATAGCTGCAAAAGACTTGGCAGATCCATGGTATCGAATTTGTAAGCTCAGAGGCCTATTTAATAAAAAAAACGCCCAAGTGCGAGTCGGACTCGCACACGAAGGGTTCCGTACCACAAGACATAAAACGCCGAAAAAAAAAAGTTTATTTTAAATACCCCTTTAAATTTTACTTTATTTTATTTTTATTATTTATTTATATATACTTTATTGTACACCCCCCTCCCCTTTGTTGTTATAGCGATAGCGGCAACAGAAATACATCATCTGTGAAAATTTCAACTGTCTAGCTTTCACGGTTCATGAGATACAGACTGATGACAGACAGACAGACGAACAGTGGAGTCTTAGTAATAGGGTCCCGTTTTTACCCTTTGGTTACGGAACCCTAAAAACCGACAGGCGACAATTCGCAATTTGGTATGTTTTTTTCTGCATTATTAAATAGCACCTGATTTTTTGACAAATACATATTTCGAATTGTCAGTTGTATTAAATAGGGCCCAGATCTCACCACAGGGTCTCAGAAAAGCAGCTAAGGTATTTCGTCAAGAAGATGGCACTCTTGTCTTGTCTACTAATCATACTAAACAATGGTCCTGCAAAACGTGGTAATTATAATAATAAAAAATCCCATTTGTTCATTCATCGCAGTGACCTATATCCAGAAGTGATAAATCATGACACGACATAATTCACAACTATTACGGTTATTAGATAATAATACATCGCATAGTTATGCCACTCAACATGGCAATTGTCCAAGTTCATAATGTACTGTTCAGTGCACTTGGCAACTGAATGAACCGAGAGTGTAAACAAACAATCAGACTAATTGTTTCCTATGCTGTCGTGGAGATGAAAACAAGCTGTTGTGTTGTTATGATTTCCGAGATTGTTGTTATTAAGGGGACTGACTACATGACCTAAAGCGCGGTCCTTGTCGGACTGCATAGAAAAGAAAGAGATGCGCGATGACACAACGCTAGTAATTTATTGCAAAATTTGAAGCAATTATCTTTTTACAAAACAGCTATAGTTTGGGACTAAAAAATTAAAACACTAGTGCTTTAGTATGTAGCTTGTACAGTAATCTGATCAAAAACCATAATGATTTTATGTATATTAGTATGGTTTTTATTGTAAAAAGAAAGTTTTTAGAGGTATCTTCATGATGTTTTTCTATCGTATCAAATTTATTTAATTTTTTATTTATGTATTTATTTATCTACTTACATAAACCTACTTATATAACCTACTTACATAAATTAGTTGTATTATGTTTTCAACACACTATCTACCTAGCATATATCCTGAAGAATATCATATTTTTCTGATTTTGTTTACTGTAGTCGATCATATACTTTTATTGAACAATAAAAGTCAAGATGCAAGTTTTAGAAACCTAAAACTTGCATTTTTTGGGTTTAGGTCCTGTAAGCCCCTTAAATGTGTGTTGTTTTGGACTGTTCCACTCAATCAGGTCCGGTCAATCTGTGTGGTTCTTTCCTCAAAAGACCATTTCAGACACCAATCTACATGGTCACATCACATCACATGATCTGACCAAGATTATGTCTGGACTTTAAAAGAGACTGTGACCTCCGAGTTTGTTTCGGCCTTTCTTCTCAAATTAGTCGGAGACGCAGATCTCGGCTAGTTTTTTAATAAATATGATTGAAGTATAAAAGTATTTCTACAAAACCACTTACAGAAATAGACAACGCATAGCCTAAACTGATGGGTATAGAAGCATGCAATTTTGCACAAGAAATCCTTATACAATAAAAGTGAGCACTAGGGAAGGATTTTTTTTTTTTATATCATCACCTATAAGGGTGAAAGTTTGTAATTTTGCCGATGAGAAATCCCATCGGGCACACGATTTGTAATTGAATAAATTCACTCACCCGATCCCCTCCTCCCTGATAAACATCTCATGGTACGGGAACTGCCGGTGCAGGTCTTTCCTGATGTCCTCCATGCACTTGGGATCGCCGGGCGCCTGCAGCAACTCTTCGTATTCATTCGGATGTTTCTCCAGCAGCAGCTGTCCACCGCACAAGTAGAGCCAGGCTTTTGGACGTACTGATGCTGGTATGCCTGGAGAGGGTTTGGGTTTAGATATAAATATGTTATTGGTAAGGTTCTGGGGCTAAATAATAATGCGTTAAACTACGATTGCCAATGTCGCTCCAAAGTGGGTGACCATCCATTACATATCGAAACCGCTCCGTGTCTCGGAAAGCACGTTATGCCGTTGGTTCCGGCTGTTATTCGTAGAACTATGACAGTTGTTACAGGTAGTCAGAAGCCCAAAAGTCTGACAACAAGTCTCACCAAGGGGTATCGAGTTACCCAGTAACTGGGTTCTGAAGATCTGATAGGCAGTCGCTGCATTGGTATTCAGCTACATCCGATTAGAATGGAAGTCGACCCCAGCGTTGTTGGGAAAAGGCTAGGTAGATTTCATTGATTGGTAAGGTTCTGCTTTCGAGTGAGGGTTGTCTGCTATTGTTGTCATATCTGTGAGCTGTGGCGATGGTTAGCGTTTGAGAAAGGTCGTCGTCGACGTCTTTCGGCTGGATTGATGACTTTAAAGATGGTTTTAACTATGGAAAAAGTATTTCTTATGGGTGCATTCATTATAATACATTTTTCAGCTGTTTTGTAATGGAAACTTAGATATAATTTTGACTATCCCAGCAACCGTTAGAACCACCGTTAATGTTTGAAACATCGTCTGTGGTCTTTAACCCAGCACGATGGATGCTGAACGTGCTTCCTTTTTAGCCGAGTACGCGTTCTCTTATGCACAAAATTATGATCAGGCTTCTAGAAACCAGGGTTAGAAGATCACACGAAACCAACCATCATGCGAATAACTGGTAACCTTATATCTATCAAGACCCCAAGATCAACGTACCAAGTATTACGGCAAGTACCCACCTTTTCGACACCTCTCCCTGACTTTCTTGTAGTTCTTGCTCATGAACGCCTCCCAGTTGTTGAGCATGCGCAGCCATTTTTGTTCCCGCTTCAAAATTGTGCTCGGCGATACTGTCCTTTTGCTGTAACAAACGAAATCTACAGTTAGTTTCAGATTCACTCAAAACTTGTGTCTTATAAGGTTTTCATTGATTTGAAGTCTATCAGACTTATTAGACACTAGCAGCGCTCCGCGGTTTCACCCACATAAAGTTGCCTTTCCACCAGAGATGAACGAGCAGGCGTAGCGAGGGATGTATGTGAAACCAACCAATAACATCGCTTAATTTTTATACCTTGAACTCAATTAGCGTTGGTATTGGTTAGTTTTACACACATCCCTCGCTACGCATCCTCGCTCATCTCTTGTAAAAAGGCAACCTAAGTTTCGATCCCGTGGGAATATCGGGAAAACAACTTTCCTATGTCTTTTCCCGGAACTCAAACTGTCCCAATACCAAATTTCATCTAAATCGGTTCAGCGGTTTAAGCGTGAAGAGGTAACAGACAGACAGACACACTTTCGCGTTTATAATATTAGTATAGATTGGCTGGTCAATAGGTAATATTTTTTGGATTTTTAGAATATACTCCAATTATTTTAATACTTTTTCTCCGCAGTTAACAGTTTGGTTGTGCTTTCACTCTAATTTATCAAAAACAGACCCGATACCATGCTGTCATGTCGATTTGTCTTAGATAACCTTGAATT
Organism: Luperina nickerlii; assembly: GCA_963855955.1. Classification (NCBI taxonomy): domain Eukaryota; kingdom Metazoa; phylum Arthropoda; class Insecta; order Lepidoptera; family Noctuidae; genus Luperina; species Luperina nickerlii. Next base: position 8,393,650 of record OY979682.1, read on the forward strand.
AAAATTCTGTCTGAGCCGAGTATGATCTCAAGTCTCACCAAATCTATTTCAGTTAAATATACAAACTTTTTCTAGACATTTCAGTAGTTTTAGTATCAGTTTCAATCAATGTAGGTACCGCTTCATTGGTCTTGTGCAATCATTATCTTTGGTTACTCAATCTATATTGTTACTTAATACAGACGTAACATTGTCCATTTTACTTTTAAGTGTTTTGATAAAAGGAAGATACGTAAAATAAGTGAATGATGAATTTATTTAGTTAAGGGTTCCGGTAATTTATTAGAAGCGTTCGTTTCCCGTTACTCACAAGTATTTTAGTGAATGATCCTTTGCTATCAATAGTTTGCTTAATAATTCGTATTAATCATCTTTGACTACCATTCAGTCTGCAATAACAGTTTTATATTAATTAGTTTTTACAGGCAAACTAAATAAAAAGCTCCGTTTACCAATGACACAATATTTCGCTAACGCCTCATGGCCAGTAAAACGAGTTTTTCACAGAAATTAAAAACATTTTAACAGTAGTGGTATTTTCCAATATGCCAGTCATCCAGTCGCATGCTGGCAGGCAGGAATTCAATAACCATAGAGGAAATAAAAAAAAAGCACGTTCATAGTCGACGGGCGTTGGAATTAGTTGTGGCATGAAACGCCGGACGCGCATTTTTTACTTCGACATTCAATCTCCGCGCAGCTATGAAAGGAATTTTCTAAAGAAACCTTTAATAATGATCCAATATTGGAGGGTTTTAAAGTTCTCATTAATTGTATATTTAGGGTGATTGTATAAATAGCAAGAGTGAGCTTGCACATTGGTTCATTAGCAGACTATACTGAGGAGAAAGAAGTACTTAATGGACATTATCATTCATTTTCAAAAGTTGCAGTCATAGCCTTATCTTTGGTCTTAGTTGCCGATGAAATGTTACTACTAAAAACCAGTTAAGTGTGAGTCGGACTCTCATGTTCCGTATCACAAGGCAAAAATCGCCGAAAAAACACGTTTCTTGTATGGAGACCCCTTTTAATTTGCAAATTTATTTAATTTTCGTTATTTTATGTTATAGCGGCCACAGAAATACACTCTGGGAAAATTACAACCGTCTACTCATTCCGGTTCACGATACACCCGCCGCGCGCTGCCCGCTGACAATAAGACGGACAGATGGACAGCGGAGGCTTAGTAATAGGGTTACGTTGGAACCCTTCGGGTACGGAACCCTAAAAACCAAGTTTTTGCGTCTTACAAAGAGGAAAAAAAAATAACAAACAAGTAATCTATCAGTTACAGGCAATGATGACAGCCGAGCACGATGATTATGGGGATATCACACCCCTAAATGAAACAGCAACTTTTGGGACCAGAGACATCATAAATCTTTTCAGGTATTATACAACCACATTGAGTCGTTAAGGTGCGTGGTGGGTAGTTTCAACTTAAATGTCACAAGTTATGATACTTGAATATGCATTAGCCACGCAAATCAATTAGCTGGTGAGCTACATAATTTGCTAATTACAACACCTACTAAGGAATTATTTCCAGTCGAGTTGTAGAATGTAAGTTTTTTTTCTCTAGATCGTCCTAATGAATGGAGAGCCATTACGACGATCTACGTACTTCAAATTGGTTATCTTTTAGTTAGAACGACCTACTAGAATGACCTTAGAATATCGGCTGGCAGATCTGGATGTACGGAAACCAGGTGTTGCAACTTGGGGGAGGCCTATTTCCAGCAGTATAGACTGCAATAGGCTGAATTGACTATTCTTCAGGCTGTCTTTGCATGTAGATCCTCTATAGAATCTGAAGGAGGATTTTATGAAGGAGGTCCAAGCTCAGCAGACGGCAAGTTTTGATTTGCGGTACCAGGGAAGCATAGCTCAAAAGAAATTGGCAGCACTTGAGAAAAGGTTGACGATGTTCAGTACAGCAATCATGATCGTGAATTACATACCGAAAAGTATGTTTTGTTTTGAACAGTTTTGATACATAAATTGTATTAGCCGTTTGATAATAACAGTCATGAAAATGATGCAGTAACTTATCTATGTAGTTAACAGTGAAATTAACAAGAACATAAAATGAACGTCGTATCTTTACAGTGTGGTTTATCAAAATGGTACAGTGAGGTGGTAACGCTTCATATCAAGTATCAAGGCCACTTTAGAACAACAACAGTAAGTAGTTACAATGTAGATTTTTTAAATGATTTACTAAAGATATGAAACGGCCTATCTTTATAAGTAACTTTATTACCTTCTAGGGGCCTGTATCCGGATAAGCACTATCTACCAGTTAAATTAATATGTAGCGGTATCTACAACGCCACATGAGAACAACGCGTCATACTGACGTCACGCAAAATCCTGCATCTCGCAAGCAGAGTTTACTACCGCGCAACTAGCATAGATACAACTAGGGAATGCAAACCGGTTTCACCGAAAACCGAAAACCCGGTTTTTTGGAATATTTGAAATTATTTAAAAAACCGGGTTTTTTTCACGTTTCCGGTTTTTCGAGTTTTTTAAAAGTTTGAGCTTATGATTAAAGAATTTATAATATGGTTATACGAGTATGTTGGTTTTGTATTTTGTAATACTTTCTATTCATGCGTGATAGTTAGAATTACTTAATTATGTTTCGTTGATCTTTTTAATACTGTTGATTAATATTGTACCTACTAGGGTGAAGCACAAAAAGCAAAATAAACCTTTTACTTAAACAAGTTTATGTATTTTCATTGAAATTTTGAATACTTATGTATTTATTTTTAATAGATACGTTTCTATTTAATTATTGAAAATATGCAAGATGTAGGCGGCCTGAATTTCACAAGTAGTTTAAAAAAAACTTAGACAAAGAAAAAAAAACCGGGTTCACCGAAAACCGGCTTTTTTAATACGAAACCCGAAAAAAAAACCGGGTTTTCATTTTGGCCGGTTTTGCATTCCCTAGATACAACGGCCCAACATGAATCATCGGTCAGTTGCCCGCCTGACACAACACCCGTCTAGTCGGAGGATCCTCCCTTTTTTACTATCTATCTATCTTACACCCTGTTCCTCATAGCTCTATAAATAAAAAATTAAAGTGTTGGCATGAAATGACCTGTACCTCTAGCACGAATATTTGTAGGTTTCGTATCGTAAACGTATCGAGTTGTCGATACGATAACGGAAGAAAACTAATGTCGGAAGCACGAAGCTCTTTCGTAATAGTATCGAGACCTCGATACGATTACGTTAGTGACGTCATACTAATGTAAGTAAGGATGTACAAAATTGAACGAAAGATCTTAAAAGTGATTGAACGTTTCGTTCAAAAACTATACACGTATTTAGTTATTAGTGATTTCAGGGCCTTTAAAACTTTAAAACTGTTCAAATTTTGATGAAATACGAAGAAACTGCAGTAAAAGGTAATATTAATTTATGATAAATGGTTTATTTATTTAATTTATTATTAAAACTTTGTGTTTAGTGAGACTGTGTTCCTAAACGAACGACGCGTAACACTTGACATTTTTTGACGCCAAGCTCATTCAAGTTTAACTTTGTTTTGAAGTGAAGTTTTATTTCTTTGAAAGTTTTAAAACATAACTCTCGCAACAATTTATCATTCCAAAATGAGAACCAGCCACCCGCAGTACACCATTATGGTAGAATTTATGGAAAAGTAAGTAAATTTCATTTAAGATTTTATTGTAAACATATCTGTTGATTGTCAGTGTTTTATTAGTTTATTTTGTTTTAATGGGATATTTGGATTCTTTTTTTGTTAAGGATAAAAAAGCTACAGTTTATTTGTATACTCGAGTCATTCAAAAATATGCTCTAAGCTTGTTAATTTGTAAACAAATTTGGATTAAATTGAAATAAACTTTGATGAGGTAAGTATGTGCTTAATTTTTGATAATTATGTAGGTCTATAATTGGAAGGCAACATATTATTAGAATAGATATTGGAATACACAGTCCTTTAAATGTTAAAATTATTATAGGCATGGAGACTTGTCCAAACCCAGTGGGGGCCCTCGTGGTAGACACTATGTGCAGCAAAAATGGAAGGAATTGACAGATATGCTCAATAGTGATGGCACGGGGGACTCTCGAACAGAGGAAAAGTGGCGAAAGGTATGTCTATTAAATCTTTAGGCACGTTTAAGTAAGTAGACTTTCACTTCACACAAGTAGAAATTACATGCATGCATTTTATGTTGGTGCTGGGCATTCTTCTCTTTTTATTGGTGTGGTGTTTGTTATGTTTATTAAGGTTTGGAGTGATTTCAAAAATAATGTGAAGAAAAAGTGGGCCAAAATAAATAGGTCAGCTCAGGGTACAGGCGGTCCCCCCCGGTGGGTTCCCGCATTGTCGAGGCGGGGGGGCTCAGTAGCCGTGGTTTTGAGCCCCACGGTGAAGCTAAGAGGAACCCGAGGAGGGGCCGCTCGTCAGGGCTTTTGCGACCAAGCCGACGACGTAGCGGCCAAAAGTAGGTTGCGGTGCCGCTTGAGCGGCATCGCAACTGAGGCGGGCCGCGATGTCGTAACGGGGGCGTCGCGGCTGAGGGTTGAAGGCCGCGGCGGGAGAGGAGTGCCGGTATTACGGTGCGCCGCTCTCCCTACCTTCCGCGGCCTTGACGGGGTCGCCACCGTAAGATGGCGGACGCGGTGGGGCTGCAGGGGAAGAGGAGTGCCGGTATTGCGTTGGCCGCTCTCCCTATCCTCTGCAGCCGAAAATTGGCAGGCGGCGGGGCCAATGTTCTGACCCGTCACAGGGGGACCAAGGGTGTCCAGACACGGGGTCGTCTGGCGCCCATGTGCTGGTTTGGTCCCTGGGGTGGTCACGGCGTGCTATGTGTTCTGGTGCGCCGGTGATGGGGAGTACTCCCCAGAGGAGGGTCCGGTAACGGACGGCCGCGGCGGGTTCACGGATGAGTGCTAACGCGTGCCCGTGTTCCCGCCGTAAGCGGCAGAGGAGGACACCGTGGAGTTTTAGTGGGTTAGAGTCCCACATAACTGCACTATCTCCCCGTGGTAGTGTAGTATGCATGAGCATTTCTCCACGTGAAAAAAAAAAAAAAAAAAAAAAAAAAGGGTACAGGCGGTGGGCCAGCGCTTCAATTATCATTAACAGACCTAGAAAACAGGGTTATGACTATAATTGGGGTGCAGGCTGCTACTGGAATGCCCATACAAGAAGCTGGATTCATACAGGTGTGATAATGTATTTTACTTGGTGTCATTTTATTTATTCAGGGAAATATAATAAAGATCTTAGTAATCATTTTAAAAGTATCTAAATATTTAATTCCTTAATGGGACAGAATATGGTCAAAAGTTTTCTTTGTCTACAACTTACCTACCTACTGATAACCCCTCAAGTTATAAAAAAAGGTCACCACTTAAGCTCTTTTTTGTTAGTATTGTGACACTTAAAATTGTTGTGGATGGTGAATGGTGTTTGAGTTCATTTCATGCTTTTTATTTTTAGCCATTATTATTAACATTGATAATATTGCCACATAATGTATTTCAATTATGATTCTTGTAAATACACAATGTCTCTGAAGTTTGATGTTATCTAGGAGCATTATACTCTAGAGCAGTTTTTTGGTAAGAAAAAAATACAGTATAAAAACAGTAGATGCGGCTTTAAATCACTAATTGTATGTAAGCACTAATGCTAAATTATCGTTTTTAATTTAAACAGGTTGGTGGTGGGGAGGAAGATAGCTTGACAGATGTTCATCTACAAGTACCAACCACAGAAACTGTAGATGAATTGATTGTTGACGAGGTTCCAATAGAATGTACACCAATTCTTGAAGGTTGGTAATTTTTTTAATTTATCTGTCATTAACTTTAGGTAGGTACTAACTATAAACACGCACCTCTTTAGTTTGAAATAACTACTGCTAAATCAAATATTATTTCAATACTTAAAAATAAAATCGAATACAAAAGCTAGTCAAGTCCAGATAACTAAAGCTAGCCGAATAGTATTTATGTTGAACCATATTTTTTTCCAGATACATGGAATACTCCTGGAACGAGTAGGCAACCTACAGTCGCTCCACCTCCTCCTCCCGCGCAGCCACCAGCACCTACAGCAGCTCCAGTGGACTCATATTGGACACCGCCGAAAAAAAAGAAGAAATCCGAAGACCATATTTTAAAAATATTTAAGGAGTGTGAGGGGACTGCTAGGGAGTATGAAAGAGAGCGTGACCGAATTGCAGTAGAATTGGAAAGAGAGAGGATTCGACAGCGTGATGTAGAGCTGCAGTTGCAAGCTCAATGGTTGGATTTTATGAAAGAGGCTTTAAAAGTATTAGTTGCGTATTTGGGGAAAAGTAATGAATAGTGTCAGACTGTTTTGTTTTATTTATTAAGGCTTATTACAGACTTTGTATACACTTTTCACTTCTTTTTCATAAAAAAAAAATATTTTTGTTTGTTAGAATAAAATTTATTTTACTCAAACTATATTCATGAAAGTTATGTCTAAAAGGTACTTAATTGTGTTAAGTAAATAACTTAGATCATATTTGATTTTCAAATCTTTTAATTACATTTTTTATTCTCTAATGCTACCTTTATTATAGCGTTCTCATTCTCTAATAGTACATGGTTACACAAAAACCGAAATTAATTATTTACATTGTGAAGTCTATTAATCCTATCCACTAACATTTGTCTTAGTATTCTACCGCGAATCAAGTCATCCCCAGAACCATGTTCGCGAAAAACTTCTTCTGGAGAAGAAAATGTTGATACACCTAATCCTGAAGAATATATCATATCTTCTTCAGGATCAGGCACCATAAAATCTAATGCTAGGTTGTGTAAAACGCTACATGCCATTATAATACTTGCACATCTCTCAGGGGTGTAGTGTAATGTGCGGTCCTTACAAAGGCATCTCCACCTATTTTTAAGTCTCCCAAAAGTATTTTCAATTACAACTCTGGCTTTCCCATGGACGGTAGTATATTTTGCCTCTAGAGTACCTTCAGCAGCATCCGTGATTGGTGTCATCAACCAAGGCCTCTGTGGATATCCAGAATCACCTGCAAATATTTATTTTTATATAATGAATTAAGTTATCTAACAAAAATTTGCAAATTCGATGTACTAGGCATTTTGAATAGATAATAAATAAATCTTTTTCAAAAATATTATTTTTTTCATGTTAAAATAGAAAAAATGTAAATGTTAAAAAAATCTCAGGCAGCACTAGAATCTGCCTGCTGACCGAGGTATTTTTTCAACATGTTTTATTTTTTTAAATATAAATTTGATAATAAATTGTTTACCTAATAACCACACTTGTTCATTATTTTGATTTAAGTCCTGGATATACCTATTGGCTTGACTATTCTCCCAAATAAAAGCGTCATGGGTAGCACCTCCATACTTGGCATTAACATTTAAAATTCGGCATTCACTGTCACATATCTAGAATGTAAAAATGTAGAAGAATGTACAACTGTATAACATATTAGTTGTAATTTAATTAATTGTAAGTCCATGGGTAGGGAGGGTATAGAGTAAAGCATGATGTTAAAATTATTAGTAGAAAAAAGTACAGCAATATCTCACCATTTGCACATTCAGTGAGTAGAAATGCTTTCTGCAGTAAAATAAATGTTCTATATCTCTTTTTGGAGTGAATATATGAAAATGAGACCCATCTATGCATCCTATTACTCCAGGGAAGCCAAATTTTGTATAGAATCTGTAAATAAAGGATTGTTAGTAAATTTATCTATTATTTATCTATCATATTTTATGAAACCACAACTCTGTTTCGAACCGGGATCCTCCTTTTGCTCTTTAATATTCTGTCCACTAAATTAGTTTTTATTGGACTACATAGGTATTATTAATTTAATTATTACATACTTGTTTTTTACAATATTACGCTGCTCTCGTGTTGCTGGAAATTTTATATAAGTATTTAATATTAAGGGGGTCACAAGGGCATCAGTAACCTGCCTCACATATTTGCTAACTGTAGTTTGCCCTAAATATTTGGCCATTCCTACTATTCTTTGGTAGGAGCCTGTAGCATAAAATGATAAAGCACACAGCACCTACAAATACAAATAATAAGTTAATAGTTTTACTGTAAATTTGTAATTATTGGAATTACCCGACGTTCGGAGTTACCCGAATGCACCCTACCTATGTATTTAAGTACTAGGTACACTTACTTTATGTTCCAGGCTGATCCTTTTACTTGACCTTAGACTGGATTTATCTTTTAATTCGCGACATAAATACAAAAATGCTTCCTTACTTAGACGAAATCTATTTCTAAATTCTGTGTCGCTTAGGTTTTGTAGGCTAATATTTGCCATTGACATATTTTTTCTGAGAAGAGCTCTCCTTGAGATTTCTCTGTAATCATAATATTTATGTACTTAGTAAATTTATAAACTAACTTGGTTGATACATATTTATAAAAATATAGTGTTCTAAAATACATCACTCACCTTGTTTCTCTTCGTACATTTCTACTTTCAACAATCAATCGCGCCGCAAGATAATAGTACAATGTACTATGTCGAGGGGTCCTTCTTGTTAATCTAAGCATTTTCTAACAAAATGTATTTACGCAATCACTTAAATTAATATTTTAAGCTTCCAATAAACTCCGACGAAACTTTTCTCACTGCCAAATTTATAGTGAATAAACTTTCGTGAAACTCGCAAACCAGCCTTCGACATTGACGATACTATACGTCATTTTATACCTTCGTGCTAGCTATCTTCATACAAACGGCTCAAGTTTACGTTACGAATTCGATACGAAACTTACTTGAATAGGTTCGTGCTCACAAATTAGTTCAAATTACGCACACCAGGAGGCGCTGTTCATGTTTCCATATAAAATGCTCACGTTAACGATACGAATACTTTTTCGCAAGTTGTTCGTGCTAGGGGTACAGCTAGATTACTTAATCGGATCTTATCAGGAGGTGGTAAGTCAACCCGTAATAAAAACTCTACATATAGTTGGCGCGTTTTAGCATGGCAATAGCGGTCATTGATACCTACATTTTTTAATAACTTTTTATTTAAAAGATCAATATCTATCGTTATCTTCAACATGTTTGAATAACGAAAAATCATACATAGTTTATTGTTTGTAACTACAGAGAGATATGAGAGAAAGGGCAATGACCGCTATTGCCATAATAAAGGCTCGTACACACAGGCGCGACGCGACACGCGACACAAAGGCACCGCAAGTCGCGCTACGAGCGGTGCCTTAGTGTCGCGCGCGATTCGCGTCGCGCGTCGCGCTTGTTTGCAGGAGCCTTAAATCGCAACAACTATAGTTGTCGCGTTTTATCCACTCCACTCCACTCACTCTCAGATCAGACTAAAGACATATGGCTCAGTATAAAGTATCTGTCTACTACGCTGGACTGCTGTGGGAGAAAGTGTTTTAGTTATATCTAAAGTAGGTAATATGTGAAAATCTGGAAAGTCTAAGCTCTGTAGAACTTCCTTTATTTAAGTAACTGAATAGCAATTTACAGTCGTATTTTCTGACGAATGTCGGAATGGCTTTCAGTTCAGCTTGATGTGATAACTTTTCCAGATAAAGTATACCTGCTTACTCAGAATATTATGCTTCTTTGGTCTAGTGGTCGCAAGCGCTACTGCGGAACATGAGGTCCTGGGTTAGATTCTCAGGTCGGGCAGTGTTATTGGTGTTGGGATTTCTTAGGCCGCTATCCCACTGGCGTTTTACGAGCGTCGGCGTCGCTCGAACGTCTGCGCAGCGTCAACGTTTCGCAGACGCGACGTTGACGTCGCATACACGCATATGTCGCGCACATGTACACGTCGACGTTGACGTCAACAGGTACATGTGCGCGACGTTAACGTCGCGTTCAGCTGACGTTAATGCTTGCCGCGCGACGACGCAACGTCAACGTCGCGTCTGCGCGGCGTCGACGCTGCGCAGACGTGACGTTGACGTCAACGCTCGTAAAACGCCAGTGGGATAGCGGCCTTAGTAGCAGCCCGGAGTCTGGAGGTGTTGATGGCAATAGGCCAGGCCCCTTTTACAGTACCCGGCGATAAATATTGCACATCGACCTTTGGAAAGAAGACCCCTCCATGCCTGGGAAGAAGCTTTTCCTTTTATACCTAGTACTAGCTTCTGCACGCAACTTCATCTACGTGAAATTTATGGTCCCCCGACCCACCCCATCGCATTGCCAGCAACTCAGAATATAAATTTTTCTCTGAAACGGTTTTTATTAATTTGGACGTGTTGGATGTATTGTCGAAAATAACGGCGTACCTATTAAATTAGGAGCTCATCCATCAAAATGATTGATCGTTCAATACAAACGCAAACTGTACTTGCAATTTATATAGAGTCCGCTTAATAAATCTGTAATTTTTCATTAATAAATAGCTATGATAATTGATAGTTCCTGCTTTATATTTATTGCATCAAACCACGCTACCCCGGGCGTTGGAAGGTGATAAAAAACTTATCATTATATCAAAGCGGTTGATAACTGATAACGAAACTAGGTCTTTTTATTTTTTGTTGTTGAAATTGCAGATTTAGGTTAATTCTTTTGTAAAAACTTTGATTTAGTTACTTGGCGATGACGGTCATCAGGAGAAAATGCCAACCCGAACTGAGCCCGCGTGGTAGATTACAGCTCACTCCCTCTTGAGGAGAGTAGGCCTGTGTCCTAACGGTGGGAATTATAGGCTGGTTATGCTGATGCTAAGTCCCCACAATCCACTTTCTCCCCTTTTTTTTTTCAGGATGGGAAATCATCAAATGACCCCTCCCGCTCTGGGTGGAGCGGAAGGGAGTGTCAGACTTACTGACTAAAACCCACCCGTGTTCCTTCCTTAGCCCTTTATGTTCCGGCCAGCGGTAACCCTTTCGGACAATGCCGATGACCCGGCAGGCTTCGGCCCTGACGGGCCCCTTCGGTTAATGCTGACATCTATAACTTGCTCCCCTTACTCTTGTAACTTTCGGACTGTCTGAAAAAAGTATCCGCAATAAATATTCACGCTGTCATGCTGTGGGTTTCTTATAAATTGATGTGAATCATCTCTTATTCTAAATAATGTCGAATAAGTTTCCAGTTACATCAGTTTATGCCAATTATTCATTCACTAGCAGCGCCCCGCGGTTTCACCCGCGTCATAAGCGTCGATCTCGTGGGAATATCGGGATAGAAACTATCCTATGTCCTTTCCCGGGACTCAAACTATCTCTATACCAGATATCATCTCAGCGGTTTAAACGTGGAGAGGTAACAGAGAGACAGACACACTTTCGCATTTATAATGTTAGTATGGATTTACGTTTAACGTAAAAAAGGCGATATTTTTTTTCATTACCCGATTCTTTGCGACTTTAAACGGAGCACTTTTTATTAAGGGATGCATGCATACATAAACTCACGCCTTCTTCTCATGGGGGTAGGCAAAAACAACATACGATATTTTAATTAAATACTGCTGTCCTCACACTCGACTGCTTCGTTGGTCTAGTGGTCGCAAGGGCTACTGCTGGCTGAGCCACCATCCATCCATCCATCTGGAATTCTGGACTTTCTCAGTAGCAGCTCTGAGAAGACTTGTGGCCGGTTGATAGCGATAGGACACAACCAGCGAAATTTGGATGTACTAATGGTACACATCAGCCCAATCCATCGGGGAATACAGGCGTTGAGTTAAGTATGTACCTAGGTAATGTATTTTAAACACTCCTTGTGGTAGTCGGCTACGCGTGCCTGAGTGCAGCTCTAATTAATTTCCATCAGCCTTGGGACAGAGGTCGGTAAACTTATGGTATTTGACCTCTCAATTACTTGTGAAATTGCATTCGCTTTGCATAAGTCGGAAGATGGGTTGTGTGATAATTACATTTTTTCACGTCTGCGGGCAGCCAAGCGGAGTAGGGAGGAAGGGTTATGAAATGTGTGTATGTTCAACTTTGTCTATTTTTAAGTGAACATAGTCATAATTAAAGTGAATGAAAGATTGTTTCCATTGTACTGAAACTAGGAATAGCATTTGCTGTTCAAACTCGACACAGAGGAGATAGTAAGAAGTTCACTAAGAGCAGCTATGAACTTGAACTGTATACTATGACGTAAAATTTTCATCCTCAAAATGATAAGCTATGCAAGAAATAGCTATACCTACAGCCCTATCTTGAAATCTGGGATCCTAAAAAGTCAAAGCTACAGAAATAACCAACGCTTTGAAAGTTGTCAATCAACAAAAACAGAACAGATGATATACAACATTAAGAAAACCCCTTGATCCACGATCACATTACATCAACAAGCTATACCACTGTCCAGATCTCCCAGGCATTCGCTGATAGCTACGTCAATGTTTCAATAGCTTTATCACAGACACAAGAATGATGTCATTCTGTTACGCGATACGTCGACCGTGTGCCGTGCCTGGGGATTGCTAAATGATGACTAAGTTCTACCAGGAGCTAAATATTATAACCGGGGAAGTAGATTCTAGTTGGAGGAGCCTTGGAAACAATTTAGTGGAGAATTAACTGAACTGATAAGTCTTGTAGTCAATGAAGAAGCGGAACTTGGAGAAGGATTTGCTGTTATAGAGGCCATCCTTGAATATAGGAAAAGTTTTAAATCTAAGTGCACATGAAAATTGATTATAATCTGCCTAGCCTTTTCCCAGCTATACTAGTCGGCTTTCAGTCTAACTTGGAGAGGTGTACTCCCTTAGCAAGAAATGCGTAGTATCGGCGGAATTCGGAGCCCGAACCAAGAATGAATAACGACACGATTTGACAGTTGTTCAGTTGGCTCGAGATGTTTTTTCCCCCGTTCTAAAAATTTAATTTGTGTCTTGTTTTGCCAGGTCAACTACATTTCGGACGGGTCCGTATCTTCGTGGACGGACTTATAGAGTAGACCCTGTGATGTAACTGAATACCATGCACATGAGATTGATATAATCATTCACAAAACAGAGCCAAAATTGCACCAATTTCAAAACAGCTCATAAAAACAAAAAGTAGAACAAAACATAATGTGCCCGAAACCGGCGGCGTCGGAAACAATAATGGTACAATAATAACAGCAGTATGTATGATTCAGTTGTGCAAAGTAATCGAAGGCCGTAGCGTTACAACATGCCATGCCTGTGTTTCAAGCTCAATAAACTCTGTGGACAGGCCAGAGCGTTACGTATGGAATGCTGTTGCCAATGTTATAAGTGGACGAGGAAAATTGATCACAATTTGTAACAATATTTCCTCCAATAAGAGCTGAAAATTTCAGCTCTTATTGGAGCTCTTACAGGCTATTTCAGCCTGAAATAGCCTCAGCCTGAAAATCTAATTTTGACAATATTTTTCGATAAAATAATGAACGTTGAATAGCCTTTTTTTTTTTTTTTTTTTTTTCAGGATGGGAAATCATCAAATGACTCCTTCCGCTCTGTGTGGAGCGGAAGGGAGTGTCAGACTCTTACTGACTAAAACCCACCCGTGTTCCTTCCTTAGCCCTTTATGTTCCGGGCCAGCGGTAACCCTTTCGGACAATCCCGCTGACCCGGCAGGACGTTGAATAGCCTGACCTGACATTGAAATGATGTTGCAGTTGCATCTTGAGGCACTGAATTCAGAATATTCGTTTCTACCTAGATAAGATTTAAGCTAACTGTCGGCAGTACCATCAAAGAAATTTTGAGACTAAAAAGTCATTAGGCCCAATAAAACCACAAAAATGAAACTAAAAGACTCGAAATATCCTATTAAACATGAACTAAACATTGCGAAATATGAGGAAGCAAATATAGCAAGCATGTCACGACTATAGTAATAGACGTAACATTATTATTACTCTCGTATGGCACGTAATCAGTGTAATGGGGTTCATTACACCGACTCCTATTGTTTATGGGGACCGAGCCACTTTCAGCGTGTCGTTGTGAGCATTCCATTTCATTTTGCAGCTGGGATTATGCAAGTATTTCTTTTGACGTTCGTCGCGTGCTAACCATGGAACTGGGGCTTTATTTAGCCTAGTTACATGACATACGTCTCTCTTAAAGGAGGAAGTGTATTTATAGTATTTCTATAAATATACTATGACTCCCTTAAAGTTATACGTCTTTGACTCCCTTTAAAGTTATTTTGGGATGTCCTGATCCGTTCTCAACGCACGCACTTTGCTGATGAATTTATGTTGTTAATCAAATCCTCGACGAACGGCAGCAGGGTTAGATGTGGAGCTGTGTCACATACTATACTTCAACTCCTATCCTACTCTCTGTGCCCCAAAATATGCAATCAAAGTGACCCCTGCACTGGCACTGATAGCCCCGTGTATTTGGATCAACTACATTCGAATTACTGTCGTGCCAGCGACACGAAGAAGAATCAGATCAGTGTCTGTTCTTTTGATAGCAACTTGGTAGATAACATAACTTGCAAAAAGTGTTCTATATTCTAATAGCGTGTATCCGTATCAAACAAGTTGAGAGGAATTTTGTGAAGTTACCAACTGAAGAATAACACCCTCAAAAGACTCTTAACTAGTTCAAGATATGTCCTTTGGGGAACTCAGGTACATTTAGCAATACTGTCTGGCAACACATATGTGTAACAATACATAGCTCTCATGTCTCATACGAGTATAACGTGTGTGATTGTGTAATGGGGCCCTGCCGCCCGAGCCACGCGGGTCGCAATTTGAATGACATTCGCAACGCATTTCAATTTTGTGTAGTTTTTTTGCTTCTCTGCTAAGTATAATAGGATCATTCTTGAATAAAACAATATGTATTTCTTTCGGCTCATCTTCTGACTTTAAAATCCTCGTAATTATAGAATCAACAAGCAATTCTCTTGTTGATTGAATCGAATAATGTGCTGATTTTCGCGTGATTACCTTTATAACGCCTACATGAAAGATATGTCCAAATCTGGACTAATGCATACATATATGCATTGAATATGAAGTAACACAGTTATTCAGCTGTGTCGTAATGGCATAATGAGGATCATTACACCTGCTATTTGGCAGCTACGGTCCCCGACCACGCAGGTCGAAATCTGATTGTACGCATCCGCCACGCGGTAATAAATTGTCATATTTTTATACTGGGTAAGTGGATATATCCAGATGTAAGAGTATCTTAGATCTGAGGCACTCGGGATCCTTGGGTGCTGGCCAAAAATATGACTAATGGGTTCACCAGTTAAAGCTTGTTGAGTTAATTATGGAATTGGATAATAACTGGTTAGTGACTGACCTTAAGAACTTGATACCGGCAATGGTGGTCATCTGTGTTGTTGAACAGATCGGAAATTAGCTGAAGTTACCGAAATGCGGAAAACTTGTGGTCAACGCTAGGAAGTGTAACATAATAACATAACATCACTCACGGGTTAGGAAGAGGTAAGTTCACATTTCGCTAGTTATATGTATTTAAGTCCCATGTAACAGAGGGCGAGCCTATTTCCATCAAACGGGCACAAATCCAGACTCCAGGCTGGTACTGAGAAATTTCAGATGGGAAAACACAATAACACATTACCCGATCCGGGAATCAAACCCACGACCTCGTGCTCAGCATTAGCGCTTGTCCAACGAGGCGGTCGGATACGTGTTAATCAATATGAGTCTCACATCCATCACACATGGTCTGACAAATAACAAGAACTATACGTAGTGAGCAGTGGTGGCATAGTGGTAAGGGGCGCGACTTACAAGTTGTAGATCGTAGGTTCGAATCCAGGCAGGCGTTTTACTTTGTGTAAATTATTTCATCACTATTGCTCTTTAAAACGATGAAGGAAAACATCGTGAGGAAACCGGCGGCATGTTTGAGAACCATTCTAAGACATGTAACATCTAACAACCCGCACTGGGCCAGCGTGGTGGATTACGGCCCTTTCCCTCTCACAGAGAGGTCTGTGTCCCAACAGTGGGAACGTTATAGGCTGGTTATGCTATGCGTAATGCGAAAACTGTCAAAAAATATGACAAAATCTGCAACACATATGCAAAAGTTCTGTATGCAATGCTTCTATAGCGTGTATACATATACGGACAATTATTGAAATGGAATTCGTCTTTCAATTCACCTGTTTTGTGGCCACAGTCCACAGCTTCCCATCCATTGCATCTGATTGTGCACATCCGTTGCAGTCTTGAATGTTATATATAGGTAAGTCTGTATCACATAAACCAATGCTTTCAAAGCATAATACGTCTGTATTTTGATTGATAATAAACACAACGCCAAAGAAGGTTTACTGTTTGTTTATTCGAATCGAATCACCAATAAGGAATTATTAGAATCAATATCTGATGCAGTTCATCTTGGACACGACTTTGGGCATTTTGAACTAAAACCTCATTTATTGGAAAGACCAAGAAACTAAGCACTAGCTTCTGCCCGCGACTTCGTTCGCGCGATATTTCTTGTTCACCCGACCCACCCGCCGGTCGCATCGCATCGCCTGCCTGCGCTATTGCTTCGTTTTCACTTAGCATTCTTTCTGACTTTGTTGTTTTTGCCCGCCTCCTAAGGGCCTCGCGTGATGTTACAAAGCTGAAGAGCCAGTTTTATTATTAGCATAGATGTATCAGAAATCAGATGAATGATCAATAAATGACCATATTTAAGGGTTTGGTATAGACCATCAAACCGAACTTTTCTGAACTTTCTCCATGATACATTTGAATCTAGACTAGAACAGCAAAACCTAACAGGCAGCCTGTCGCATTTTTGTATCGTGGCAATACGTGCTAACTGTTCTAATCAACTATGCAAATCGAGCATTTTAAACTTCCGTTAGTCACGATCCAATAGAGCATCGATCGAACTGACAACTTTGAATAGTAACTTATAATTGCGGGTGAGGAGCATTGTGTAAGTTTATTGTGAACTTTCTACTAGTGTTAGCCAAATTATGAATGAGGTGATAAGGCAACCTTTTCGGTTTAAAAGATGTAGTGACAAAAATTTAAAAGAGTACCTATGCTTAGAGGGTTTGGTCATGTACAAAAGATATTTACAAGGCAGATGTGTGTGGAAACGCCGGGAGAGATCGCCCTAGATATACAGGGTGTGGCGTAAATAGTGGTCCACCGTTAAGGATTTGATATACCAGACAATTTACTAGGTATAACATATTACAAATTTAACCATTTTTACCCAAGGTTTACGAAAATATATTTTTTTTGTTTTTTATTTATGAAATTTCTACCTTTTGTTACAAATTTGGTTGTTTTTCAACAAAAACCATTATATTTTCATTTTGATTTCTGTTATTTACTGCTGAAATACTAGAGCTATCGTGTAAAATTATGGTTTTTATGTAAATTTAGTTCTTCTCTATTTTAACCATAATTTTTCACATAATCATGTAAATTGAAGAGCGATTTTTGTAAAAAAAATTTACTACTAAAATGGTTAAAATTGTAATATGTTATAGTAAATTATCTGGTATATCGAATTCCTAACGGTGGACTAGTATTTACGCCACACTCTGTAACTGTGACTGTACGCGCCCCGCACTAGGGCGAGCGAGAGGAAGGAGCGAGACGAGGGGCGGCAACGCGGGCGCAGCCCGCGCCTCGCGCCGGCCGACCGACACTCCGCAAACGACCGCGCGTACGACACACACGAAATGATTAAAACCTGATTTTAACTTAACAGTGAACGAAATTATAAGTAATGAATATTATAAAAGTTTATTTCTCAAAGTTTGTTTAATTGTAAACAAAAGTGGCGACCGTGACAGGACATAATCATCAAACAATCAAAAACGCGTCGAGTTTGCGGGCGTCACCCCACACGTGGCAGCCGCCATTATACCAATACCGATCCAGCGAGCCACCGGTCGAGTGAAGAAAAGGATTAGCTGTTGCTGCTTCGGGAGCCTTTGGGACATCGTGAACCGGAGGTCTAGCCCAAGGAGAGTAAGCCCTGTTCCTAACCTTTTCATACCTATCTTACCTAACCAATTCTCTCGATTCCTTTGTTCTCGCATTGTGTGTAATGGCCGACTTGCTACGCGAGTGTTGGGTTTATCGTCTAAGCTAGCTTTCAATTGTGTTTGGGCATAAAATACAAGCACGTGCGTCTCAGCGTTAGATTTAATTATCTAATCAAGCTTAAAATACAAGCACTTGCCTACGCTTCATGCACGCATTTACGTACCTACTGGCTAGCCTACTCGTTCTATGTTTTATTAATTCAGCACTTAGGTGCCTATAACCTAACCCATAACTGCAACTACCGCAAGACAACGTTAGCTGTTGTTTCAATACCATATGCCGACTATTCCAGCGTACCTCCGTAAAGTGGAGCGCATCGGTCTCGGTATCGCCGCCGCCCGCCCGGTTCCGTCGCGTGCGCCGCCTCGTGCGCGCTGCTGGCCTAAGCTGTCTGCTCGGCGCGAGCTGCCCTGAGCACCGCGTCGTGCTATTGCACCAGCGTGAGCGACTGGACCTGAGCTTCTCTGCTCTTCAAAACGGGTTTGAGTGCATATTTTATTGTTTCATTGTTTGTTCGCCTGTGTTATTGGTGTCTATATTATATTAATAATTATAATCGATCAAAATGAATGAAGCAGAGCTCAAGGTAGAAATAACTAACTTAGTCAAACAGCGCGGTATTATTAAAGGACGGGTAACAAGATTTTCAGATTATTTTAACAATCTTATTGGTTTAAAAGAAATTTCTTCTATTCATTATAAAGAATTAGAATTAAAATTGAATAAAATTCAATCGCTTATGGAAGAGTTTGAGGTTATTCAAAACAAAATAGATTTATTGCATTCTGATAGTACAGAGCAAATTAAAGAGAGAGATACTTTGGAAAACCAGTTTATTAGTTTAATAGCAAGAAGCCAAGATACCTTATATAATTCTCCCCAAAAAAAGGCTGAGAAAGAAAATTGTGATAAAGAAAATAGTGACCATGCATCTGATGGTAGTTGCCGTTCATTTAATGCCATAAAATTACCTACAATCCAACTTCCTACATTTGATGGAAATTACTTAAACTGGTTAGAATTTAAAGACACATTTCAGTCAGTGATTGATGGCAATGAAGGTATCGCACCAATTAATAAATTTCATTATCTACGGTCTGCGCTTGAAGGAAGTGCAGCTGTTGTTATTAAATCAATAGAATTTAGTTCAAACAATTACAAGGTTGCATGGGACCTGTTATGTCAGAGATTTGATAATAAAAACCTATTAATAAATAATCACCTGAAGGCATTACTTAACATAGAGACAATTCAAAGGGAATCCTATAAATCACTGCGGTTTATTGTTGACCATGTGTCAAAACATCTGCGAGCTCTTGACACTCTTGGCCAGCCTACTAACATGTGGGATGTTCTTATAATTTTTATGGTCTCAGCAAAACTAGATATTCACACGAGTAGAAAGTGGGAAGAACACAAATGCAATCTAGCAGATTTACCTTCACTTAGTGATTTTTTTTCCTTCCTGCGCAGTCGAGCTGACATACTCGAGACTGCCTATTTTAATAACAGTCGTTCTGACAAACAGGTGGATTATAAACCTAGGACAACCACCCAATCTAAAAGTCTAACTGTATCTGTTGATAAGAAAGAAAACAAGAATCGTTGTGTTTTATGCGATGAAAATCATCACTTGCACGAATGTCTAAAATTTAAAAATATGAATGTAGATGAGCGACTACATGAAGTTAATAAGTTAAAGGTGTGTAAAAACTGTTTGCATAGTGGTCACAATGCCTTTCAATGTCAGCTAAGAGCTGTATGTCGCCAGTGTAGAAAGAAACACAACACATTAATACATATTACAACGAAAGGCAACCCTATATCTTCTACTGAAACTGAACAACCCTCTACATCTTCCTCTTTACCTGTGTCACTGTCTATAGCATCCAATGAACAGGTTTTGTTATGTACGGCACTAGTCCAAATTGCAATAAATAATAAGACATATACAGCCCGTGCGCTGCTGGACACAGGTAGTCAATCATCATTCATTACAAACAAATTAAGAAGGAAGATAGGGCTAGTTATTAACCCCGGCGGTTCAGTGAATGTTTGTGGGATCAATAACGCTACATGTAACATTACTGAAAGTTGTTTTATTAAAATTAAATCTAGATGTATGCCATTTGAATTTAATGTTAGGTGTCTAGTAGTACCTCGAATAACAGGAATCTTACCAAATTCTACTATTAATACTGAGCATATAAAATTACCTGGAAATATTACCCTAGCTGATCCTAACTATTTTTCCCCGGCTGAGGTCGACATCCTCTTAGGAGCAGATGTGTATTGGGATATAGTTGGCTCTAATTTAATCAAGCTGGGCTGTAATAAACCGGTTCTACAGGAGTCTATGCTCGGATGGCTCATAAGTGGCCCTATTCAAGGTAATCAGTCCGCTTCAAAGGTTCATTGTAATTTTACTCAGGAGATAAAGGACTCGTTAGAAAAATTTTGGAAAATTGATGACTTACCTGCCACAAAAACATATTCCATTGAAGAGCAACTCTGTGAGGATCATTTTGTACAAAATGTATCTCGCTTAACAAATGGCAGATTTTCTGTGTTAATGCCCATAAAAGAGTCGCCTAAAAAGGCTCTTGGAGACTCTTACTATGTCGCTAAAAAATGTTTTGAGAGTTTAGAAAGAAAATTTATAAAATATCCTGAATTGAAGGCCAACTACAAGGCATTTATAGATGAATATGCAAAGTTAGGGCATTTAACTAAAGTTACTAAACCAGAATTTGGATACTACATGCCCCATCACGCAGTAATCCGTGAAAAGAGCGAAACCACAAAGCTCCGCGTAGTGTTCAATGCCTCTTCTAAGACTAGCTCTGGCAAATCACTTAATCAAATTCAAATGATTGGTCCAGTAGTGCAGAGTGATCTAATCTCTATTTTATTGCGATTTCGCAGGCATAAATTCATTCTCACAGCCGACATCGAGAAAATGTACCGGCAAATTGAAGTCGGGCAACAGCAGCGCCATCTGCAGCTTATTCTGTGGCGTGATGAAAAGTCCCAATCGATAGATGTTTTACAACTTAATACAATTACGTATGGAACTGCCTCTGCACCCTTTCTAAGTACTCGATGTCTCTTACAATTGGCGTATGAGTGTAAGGATCAGTCTATTGCTTGTGTAATCCGAAACGACTTTTATGCAGATGACTTAAACACTGGGTCAGAAACTATAGAAGGGCTAAAACACATATACCACGAAGTTGTAAACACACTTAATTCTGCATGCCTACCCCTAAGGAAATTTCGCACAAATTGCCCTCAATTATTTGATGATGAATGTGATTCTTCAAAACCTATTGATTTCAATAAAGAATCCAGTGTATTAGGTCTCAATTGGTGTCCCAAGGGTGATATGCTGCAATTCTCTACAGACCTAGAGCCTTCTACTCATATTACTAAAAGGTCAATAATTTCTACTACTTCCAAGGTTTTCGATCCCTTAGGATTATTGTGTCCCTGCACTATAGTAGCTAAGATTTTACTTCAACAATTATGGTCATCTAAGCTAGACTGGGATGATCCAGTACCAGCTGAGTTTTGTAAAAACTGGGCTAACCTCTTAAAGGAATTTACTAATCTGACTAACATTCGTATTACAAGGAGAGTTCTGTGTGATACACCCAGTAATATAGAATTACATTGTTTTGTGGATGCCTCTCAACAAGCCTATGCAGCTTGTGTTTACCTGCGTTCTGTAGATCATAATCAAAAAGTTACAGTCAGGTTGCTGTGTGCTAAGGCACGAGTTGCACCGATGAACCCAACCACTATACCCCGATTGGAGTTATGTGGCTTCTTGTTAGGTGCACGCTTATGTTCAAAGGTATTAGAGTCATTAAATTGTAATATCAATCGTAAATTTATATGGACTGATTCAAAGGTTGTGCTAGGGTGGGTGAATACCCCACCCAGGGATCTCAAAATATTTGTGTGTAACCGAGTGAATGAAATCAATCAACTTGCAATTGGATTCACCTTCTGTCATGTTCCCACAGATCAAAACCCTGCAGATATTGCGTCTAGAGGTGTGACTCCTAAGCACTTGCAGTCCAGTCTCCTCTGGTGGGAAGGGCCTTCGTTCCTCGCTAATGACCCATCTTGTTGGCCTACACAAACACACACACAAATTCCTAACATCTTACCTGAAGTTAAACACTCGCACACCATCGAATGTCATGTTGTTGTAACAAACAAAATAATTCAATTTGAGAATCATTCTAATTTAAATAGATTAAAAAGAATATATGTATATGTACAACGTTTCCTAAATTACTGCAAAAATAAAGATGCTAATATTAATGGGCCATTGGATATTAAGGAATTAGATAATTCTTTGCTGATGTTAATTAAGTTATGTCAGTTAGAAAGCTATCCAGAAGAAATTAAATTGATCAGCAATAATAAAACTCTTAATCGTAAGTCAAAATTATTGCCACTAAATCCCTTTATTGATTCAGATGGCATATTAAGAGTTGGGGGTCGAATTCAAAATTCTGATTTCGCCTATGATAAAAAACACCCCATTATTTTAGATGCAAAGCATCATTTAACTAAATTAATATTAAAGCACGAACACGAACGCCTATTTCACGCTGGTCCTCAACATCTTCTAGCCTCAATAAGAGAACGATTTTGGCCTATAGGTGGCAGACACTTAGCACGTAGCACGACAAAGCAGTGTATAGTTTGTATTCGCCTACGTGGGAAAACAATACAACCTTTAATGGGAAACTTACCTGCCGAAAGAAGCTACTCAATGTTTCCTTTCTACTCGTGTGGTGTGGATTTTGCTGGTCCATTTATGATCTCTAGCCGAAAGGGCAAAGGCAATCGTATTTCAAAATGCTACCTATGTTTGTTTGTATGCCTCTCATCCAAAGCGATTCATTTAGAGTTAGTCAGCGACATGAGCACTGATGCTTTCATTTTGTCTTTGCGAAGGTTCGTTTCTCGGAGAGGTAAACCTAATATAATATATTGCGATAACGGTACCAACTTCAGGGGCGCGAACAATGAAATAAGTAGAATACTCAAGTCCAGTCGTGAATCAGCTATTAATTTCGCCAATAATGAAGGCATAAAGTTCGTGTTTAGCCCCGCATATTCACCTCACTTTGGAGGTATATGGGAGGCGGGCGTTAAATCCGCAAAGCACCATTTTAAGCGTGTAGCGGGCAATGCTTCCCTGACATTCGAGGAGCTCGCGACACTATTCACACAGATAGAAGCGATTTTAAATTCTCGTCCCCTTACTCCTCTTTCCTCCGATCCTACCGATCCCTCTCCGCTAACCCCAGGGCACTTTCTTATAGGGCGACCTCTAGCCTCGGTACCATCGTTGCCTATCACCTGCAAACACCCCAACCGATATCAGTATATTGAGCAGCTGAGACAACAATTTTGGGAGAGATGGCGCCGGGAGTTTGTTGCCGAACTGCAACAACGCACCAAGTGGAAAACGAGCCAACACGAGCTTCGTGTGGGCGATCTAGTGATCCTCAAAGAAGAAAATCTTCCCCCACTTCAATGGAAACTTGGCCGCATTACCCATTTATATCCTGGGAAAGATGGAATCAGCAGAGTTGCCGACGTTCATACATCAAAAGGCACGCTAAGGAGAGCTGTCAACAAAATGTGCATACTCCCGACCACCAATAATAAAAAGGATGTCGCCGAAAATGAGCAGAACCTTGAAAGCAAGACTTTCAAAGCCCGGGAGGATGTACGCGCCCCGCACTAGGGCGAGCGAGAGGAAGGAGCGAGACGAGGGGCGGCAACGCGGGCGCAGCCCGCGCCTCGCGCCGGCCGACCGACACTCCGCAAACGACCGCGCGTACGACACACACGAAATGATTAAAACCTGATTTTAACTTAACAGTGAACGAAATTATAAGTAATGAATATTATAAAAGTTTATTTCTCAAAGTTTGTTTAATTGTAAACAGTGACCTTAGGTGATGTACTTCAAGGTCACGAACGTAAACGAAGCAAAAGGAGTTATAAGGATAGTAGCAGCTGGAGTTCTATAGTTTCTGCCTACTGTCATGGTAAGAAGATATGTGTTTATGTATGTATGTATGTAGCCAAATGATAAGCAGGATTGGAGTGGAATCTTTCGATTGACAGTTGGGACTTCGCAAAGAAAGTTTTTCGGCAGGATTCGGTAATTTGGAAGATGGTCATTCTTCCGAATTGCGGAATCCTGCCGAAAAACTTTAACCGGCTGGGGATGGCTTGCAAAATGATGGACTTGGAAGACTATTTGGTCATAATCATAACCACAGAGACTGAACAGTGATTACAAAAAACTCTCTCTGCACGAGATTCAATTTCGTCTGCAAAAACTGTTAGGTATATATAATTGCTTCCAGCAACTTTAAATCATTTTGAACCATTTATGTAATGAACTGCAACTTCATATAAATCTGATTAAATAAATCATTCTTAATTTAGCTATCGAGCGCAGATTCTCGAAGACAGGAAATAAGACGTACACACATAACATCAAGCGTCTGGATTCTCCTAACGTTTAAGCAGAGGTGTACTTTTTTTTTGGTGGGAAATGATCAAGTACCTAACTTTTCCCGCTCTGGGCGAAGCGGGAGGGTTGTCAGACTATTACTGACTAAAACCCACCCGTGTTCCTTAAGTTGCCTGTGCCAGGGGCCACGGTATCTCTTCCGAACAACCCGCGACCCTGGCAGGCATCGGCCCTAGCGGACCCCGTCAGTTAGTGCTGAGATCTCTTTGAGGCGCGCGTGGAACACAACGTGCCGTCGACCCGGGCCCTGGTCCTTACCGAACGGCGAGCTGCCCATTGCCCGCCGTCCGCAATCCCGCGCCTACGGTGGCCGGGAATCAGCTATCGATTCCCGACGCCCAGGGCGTCTCCTGCGACGACCAGGG
The DNA here is from genome assembly GCA_963855955.1 of Luperina nickerlii. Classification (NCBI taxonomy): domain Eukaryota; kingdom Metazoa; phylum Arthropoda; class Insecta; order Lepidoptera; family Noctuidae; genus Luperina; species Luperina nickerlii. The sequence goes on from OY979682.1 coordinate 8,418,660, forward strand.
TGCTTACTCTTCAATTTAATTCCGATAGATCGACATTGGAATTGTGACGTTTCGTACTCTTGAGTTCGATGCTAGCGCCAAATGATTTTTAGATTGGGTGTCCATTTTGGAGAACTAAGTGGAATCGAGTTCGGGCTTGGCGTGGGGTAATTGTTGACAATATTGTTTTCAAGAGTACCGAATCACGTGACTGTAAAATTAACATTGGAATCATATTGGCATCTCATTGGAATTAAAATTAGTTTGGAGAGTAAGCCCCCAGGGGCGTGAGGGCGCAAAGATAGGCAGAGCTGTACCTTACGCCCACATTTCCCCAGTTACGTATAAGTGACATGTAATAGAGGGCGACATAAGACGTCATCACTCTCCTCCTCCTTATACCAATTTATTCAGGGTCGGTGCAATATGTCTTTTTTTACTTCTCTATTAGACGTCATCTCGGTAGCCACCCCCTTTCTAGCACTATCCTCTTTCCAGTCCATCTATCGATTCTTTGGTCTTCCCGTACTCTTAATAGGTAATACGGGCTGGTGTCCGCAACTCCACGTCAATGCTCGTATTTTGCGTCGCCCCTACTCTTATAGTTTATTGTTATTTCCATTTATTTTAATAAACTACTGTTTGTTTTCCCTTACAAATAAATAAATAAACATTCATACTCAAAACTTGAAAAAATAAGACGTACGAGCTTTATTAACTTTAAATTGAGAAAATCCATCAATATTTTACCCAGTACTTAACATTTTCAATAGTGCTACTAAACAAACTGAACGAGTATTCCCCGCCAGTTCACATGGTCTTGTCAAAATTCTCTCATGGTCGAAATAACAGACAATGCTTGAGAACAGTCGTCAAGTAAATAGGAACGGTAAATATCAATTATGTGGGTACAGGTGTATTGTAAGTACATGCCGACTAAGTGCAGGTTGGCGCTGTTATTTTATATGATAGAAAGAAATTGGATGACGGTCTCTTCATTAGTTGCAGATCCCAACCTCGCAGATACAAATCAAACAAATTTCGTCATACAAGGCTTTTGAGTTTTACGTGAAATGGTCAAGCAGTGAGTAACGACCTGCTGAACCTGTGAAGTGTGTGAATGTGATGATCAATCTGTCCGGCAAGAGTGGCAATCACTTTCCCTAATTGATGTAATGATGAATAATACTATTTTGCTAGAAGACGCCATGGCCGTTATAAACGAATGCAACCACATTTATAAGCCAATTCTCCACATTTTTTAACTTAATACTTACGTCACCATTATTAGCAATACGTGTGTTGCTATCTAAAGTACACTATATTATTATGCTTCTCATTCTCTTCAAAAGGATAATATTGGACTAAACGAATAGGTCTTTAAAATACTTGTCTATAAAATATGTACAGATTTTTACATAATCAACACTTTTTTATTTCAAATCGGTTGATCAAATTGGCACAAGCGTCAAGGTCCATCAACATTGTTGATTTACGCCAAAACCGGATAATTAGGTAACGATCAGAATATTGCATAAATCGAGGTAAAATTGGCGGTGACGCACCCAGGGAAAAGTCCACACGTCCACATGTCGGCACGTCCTATAAAAACATGGCAACAAAATAGTTCCGTTGCATTCCATAAATTATGAAGAGGTAGATCTACTTTGTTTGTGGAGCCAACTTCTTATTTTCGTTGGCAAAAGTCAAATTACGCGGAAGCCCTCTTTCATGAGGTTACGTCTGGAGCAGAAGAAAAAAATATTTTATTTTATTATTTGCTGATGTTTTACATATTATTATTTATTTATTTCTGTAACTGCCCGTGACATCACAGCGGGTCCTATCAGAATACCAGCGCTGTGACATTTATTTTTTAAATGTCGCATCATCATGTTGATAGGAGCCTTTTGGCCTCGTATAGGACTTTCTGTTTCATTTTCCTTTTGTTACTTTTTTTTATATAACTTGGATTTTTATTTTACTGTGTTTAGTTTGTGATCTTCCTGTACGAGTCGCAATAAATACTTTTTCTTTCTTTCTTTCTTTCAAACTTGGTGATTTATTCAACTCCATCTGTTCTTCTTCTTCGTGTTGCTGGCATGACAGTTATTCAAATTTTGGTGGCCCAAAACTTTGCCACTGCCACGGCGTTATCGGTGGCAACGCAGAGGTCACTTTGGCTGCATGTTTTGGGCACAGAGGGCAAGATAGTGGGTGGAGTATAGTTTGTGACACAGCTCCACATCAACACCCTGCTGCCGTTCCGTCGAGGTAGCTTTACGAGGTTCGATTTCCACCTTCCCATTTTACTAAATTTATACATTTACTCCATCTTAATCAGAGGTAAGGGTAAAAAATTTAACAAATTTAACAAAGTGTAAATTTTGTAAGTATGCCAGTCCATGGCGAAACATGTAAGATCATAAATCTATTTATAAGACCTTAATGTACCATGTTTTAAAGCAAATAAACATATTCTATTCTACAGCAATTCAAATAAATAATTCTATGGTGAAAATGAGGTTTTCATCAACGAAGAAAATCTTTAGATACCAAATCTTTAAGAGTCCAGAAGGATCACATAAGCTTTCAATCGTGGTATCGACATTTTAACGTGGTCCTATATTATGAGTCAGCTTACAAGATTTTCAATACTAAGACAAGTTAATAAATGACAAAGACAACAACTGTAGACCAGATATTTTTCAGATAAAGAAACTAAAAGAATAACCGACTTAATTAAGTAACCATGCCTACGAACGAGATCATGTAATGCCTTGTGACGACAACACAGAACTCCACATTAAAAATAATGCAAAAAATGTGGGCTGAAGCGGTCAGATAGATCGTGAGGAAATGTTCAAGTTAATGAGACATTCCAACGCATGTCCTCATGCCATACCGGCCTTTTTATTGTGTGGAGAGCTATGTGCGAAACTTCATACAGCAACGTCTGATGCTCAGACCCAAACTGCAATAGCAATTTCAGGGTTAACTCCTAACCCTACATACACTTCTTAAAACTTTGGAATGTTTAATTTAACACCCACAAAAAGCTTTCTAGCCAATGTTTTATCTACAAATTATACGAATAATCTGTCTTGTGTATTCATATTGAAGCAAAATGAAAGCCCAAGGAAGGCTCTAGGCTATTAACATCGCGCTAGGACGCTTAGGAGACGACCAAAAAGAAAAAGGCAAGAACGTTAAGCGAAAACAAAGTAATAGTGCGGGCAGGCGATACGATGCGACGGGGTGGGGTGGGTGAACAAGAAATTCTACGCGGACGAAGTCGCGGGCAGAAACAAGTCGAATCGAGTCAAGTATAATCTAAAAAGTTATTAACGCCAACCCGGACCAAGACGCGGCAGAAACTAGTCTAATTATAATCTAAAAAATTATTGACGCCAAATATAGGCTCGTAGCGACAGACATCAGACAATGTGTAATGTAACCTAATGACAATCACTAAATCCTGCGACGAAGCCTACATGAAAATACTTGATCGTGATATTGCAGACCTTATTTAATTCTGTTACATAAGGAACGTTATGTCATCGCGATTACGGTGTCAAGGGATTGCAGTCACTGCCTACAAAGTATTGAACGCTGTAGGCTTGGAGATAATTAATTATCTAATAGGTACAGCTTTTCCACGCACGTCTGTCCACTGCCATCGCGGGCCAGTCCTTTCGATAGGAGTCAAGACCGTCCCTTCATCTTCGACTTGGCCTGCCGCGATTTCATGTGGAAAAGGGAAAGAGACGTCTTTGGCTAACAGTGGGACATTACGGACTAAGTAAGTACATAGATAGGTATAGCTAGTAGTACATAAGCTGGAACCCCCAAGCCAGGAACGACTAATGACACACTGCCTTGTGTTTAGTTTAGTTTGTGATCTTCCTGTCCGACTCACAATAAATACTTTTTCTTCCTTTCTTTCAATGAATTGAGAAATCCGACCGCGGTCACCAGTCTCATCGCTTATTGGAATTTAACTTAATTTCTGGGAAAACTATACATAAATAAATTAGTCAGCTAGATGGTTGCGGAACCTGAGCAATTACTCAGGACTCAGGGTGCGCTCGATGTACATTAAAGTATCTTAAATTGTGGATGCGATAAGCCTTGAGCAATAGTTGAATGCCATAAACAGTTTTGAGTTGCATACGCAGCTTAGAATAAAATGGTACTTAATTCTATCTCCAATCATCTTTGATCTGGCTACATATATTCGGGCTTCCAGCTTATGATGTCAAACCAACCTTCCACGCGATAGTCTTGTTCAAATTTAAGCAATTGAGCAAATGCTTAAGCGACGAAAATATTCATACATTTCGGATTGGATTTTCCGAATTCGTCATGAACTCATGACATTATACACGAAATCGATACTTTTTTTATACATATACATTTAATCGAGAAAACCGGCCAATATTTCATCAAAATTATTCACTTCCGTTCTAGAAGTATGTTACTTTGGCAAAGTTCTGTATTCCTTGTAAACGCCACGCCGTTGGCATGGTGTCTCCAGCCATGTTGATTCAGGTGTCTGTATTGTGAATTATTTGAAGGTGAATAGCGTCGGTGACTCATTAGGTGTTGTGTTCTCCGCAACTTACTGAAAATTGCGATAAATCATCTTTCTTCAGCTTCTCTAGCAAAAAGTCTAACACAACATAGAGGAAAACAGACAAACGAAACATTGGCACAAAAACCTGTTCGTTTCTAATACTTGAATAGGTTACAACTTTCATCAAAATGAAAAGTGAAGCACTTGTCTTTCCCCGATCAGCCTAGAAACAAATGCAGTCTGCGTCAGGAAGTTAAACTAGAAGGTCGTCTATCTAGGAGGTGCTGACCTTCAGTTACAGAGCTAGAGGTAATCATAGTTTAAGGGCGATGAGTCTCACCAGAAATACACGAGTTTGGATGATGTCAACGATAAATTGAATATGATTGTAGTACAGCAAATGAACATAAACATAAATATGATGATGAAAGGTAAAGTTCAACCCAAATGCGATGGAAAATGACTCTTAATAGTGCTTACTATACACCTAATGACGAAATCATCAAAGTAAATACATCATATTTGTAATGTCATATTTTGTTTTCCAAGGTCAATATATAATACAATGGCATAATAATAATATTAACATCTAGGATTTTTAGAAGTCTTTCTATTTAGAAGTACGTATAAGATTCGTAGTGTAACTATCGCTGTTTTGAAACCAAGTTGGAAAGCGGAACCAAAGACGCTGTAGAGGCTAAAACAAATACAAAACGAAAGAGCTAGTTTCTGTTCTTTTAAGAACCTAGGCCAAAATCGATGCATTGAAACTATAGCCAAGCCACTATAGTCGGTCTAAAACAGTCTCGAGTAGAAACACCGCAACGATTCATACATCGATTTAACTCCTCCTTGGATCCAGTAGGTACAGACGCCAGCACATCAACCTACTACAATCTGTCAAATTTCTTTAATAGATTTTTAATTTTATCGCTGAAGCATAAGGTTCAAAGTTGATTGGGAAAATTTGACAGTTTCGGGTAGCTTTATGCGCTGGCGTCTGTACATCAACAAACGACAATCTGACAATAAAGGCCGTACAAACAGGCGCGATGCGCGATGCGAATCGCGCGCGACAAAAGGCACCGCTCGTTGCGCGACTTGCAGTACCTTTGTGAAGCGCGCGATTTTATCGCGTGTCGCGCCTGTTTGAAGGAGCCTTAATCCTTAACAACAATATCCGAGACTACGAAGGCCAAATTACTTCTGACCTATGTATAGTTGCTTATTTTTCTACAAATTCCCCTGCTATACGTAGCTATTTTTAAAGCAAATTATTTCAATAAAATTCTGAAGATAACCTATGATCTGTCATTTCAACCATGAGTAACAATAACAGAATAAAGAATGCGTGGAGCCGCTAAGTATTCATTATTTTTATATTCTAGATATTTTATATCCTTTATATCCTATATTTTAGATTCTTTTTATTTTTGAGGCGGACAGTCTTTTAGACATTACTACAAATCCAAGCTTTGTAAGTTAGTATGCATACCCACGAGCGACACGCGTCAACGGCAGTGGCAACTGCAGCCGTCGTCGACGCGTCAGCGGCTGCCGTCGACAACATGCCGCCCGTGTATTTGAGCACCACCTCTGCCGTTGTTGTGTATCCCTCCTGTATATGAGCACTTACTAGATGACATGTTGACATTGCAAGAAACGGTACACTTTTCTGTACGCCTAACGTCCGTATCTATACTAGTCATAAGTCTTAGTTCTAATCTAGTCTATACTATTCAACCTATGTACCGATAACATATTAATAGAAGTTCTATCGCCTACGACCTCCATGCTACTTCCCTTTGGTAACCCACTTCCGAGGCTGACGGTTGAGGCAGATAAGCAACTATTATTACCTACGATTACACGTGCATCAGTGGAGTATTTTATAAGTGTTCTAGTGTTTTTACCCGATTACGTCAGAAGGAGGGTTATGTTGTTCGTGTGTATGTATGTATGTATGTATATTTCTGTAGCACGCTCTGTAGCTTGTAGCCAACTGAAGACTTGTCACAAATTACATTGCAATATAACTTAAAAGCACTTGCAAACACAATATTTGGAAAATTATCAAAAAAAAGTTCAATAATGCAAAAGCTACGAATAATCTATTATTATACGTAGTGCAAAAGGAAACAAAAATAATAAGAACTACAGCTCCATAGACGTAAAAAATCTCAATATTGGCCGTGATGATAATATCCAATTATCCGGCGAGTATTGTTTATCAATTCATTTATCATTCTGCTACGGACAGACGCGGTAAGTGCTAACAATAACTAATTAAGTAAATAATATTGGAGTTTATGTAGTTAGAGCGTGGATTAGTATCAATAAGCCTTGGTAGAAGTAAATAGTTTTATAGATGAAGGTGAGGAGACCGACAGGGTCAGCCGGTCGATTCTGTAAAAATCTCACCGTGAAAACTTAGCAGTTTGTTTTTGCTAGAAATTGACACTATTGACAGCTCACTCCACCACGCTCACTTCACCTAAATTTTCACAGTGAGGGTTTTACAGAATAGCACCGCAGCACTTGCTTAGTACGTACCATGTGGTAGTGAGATGATAATACAGTATGAATTATTTAACCTAACTTGGTTTCTATACGTCCTTTTCGGGTAACCACTGAAAATCAGCGATGTATTGTGGATCCCCACACTGTGCTTACAGCACAGCATCATGCCGAGTGGAAGCCTTCTTGTCACAGTCATGACGTTCAGTTCTACTATCTCTGTTTTGTGCTCGTGATTATAGATCTATTTTGTTTTTTATTTTTCTTTATTATAAGATCGAATTATCTTTTTGTATGCATGTGTTTTTTCGTAACAATGGTTTAATTAGAAGTCATAGGGGAGTGTCCTGGAGAAACGCATTACTAGCTTGCGTTATTGAGTAAATACCAAGTTGCCATGTGTGTGCCCGCATATTTTTAGGTACCTAACGTAGGTATTTTGAAATGTAAATCTAAAAACCAAGGCCAAATCTACAATTTGGTGCAATGCATAAAAATAACTACTTCCATAAATTTTCGATTGCGTCAGCCAATGTACGGTAAACTTTAAGTATTTCTAAATAATTAAATACCTTTTCATTTTGTCATTTTAGACCCAATATGAAAGTCATCATCATCTTGTGCGGCCTAATCTCGATCCAAGCTGGAGTAATCAAAGAACAAAATGAATGTACGGGGGGCGTGAACATAACCGGAGTCTACTATGAGACCGAAACGCTAAAAGAAGATCTCGACAGACCATATCTTTTAGCAGTAGACTACAGCACCAACAACCTTTACTTCAGCTACAACGTCAAAGAAGATGAAGATGATTTCAGGTCAGCAAGGCTGAATCTTAACACCAAAGAGTTCAACAATATCGAAGGCGTCGCTAACGGCTTTGCCCAAACAGTGGACCAAGGAACACACGAAATCTACATAGGTGGAAGCGACGGAATTTACAAATATGACGATGAAAATAATAAAGCAGAACTGCTTGGAGAAAGAGGTTCCAACATTTGGACCTTATACTTCAAGGAAGTTCTATACTATTCCATATTTCCCCATCAATTCTTATACGTGATGGAAGATGGACAGTCGAGAAGGTTCCTAGATTTGGAAGACACCAAAGTGGATCATTTCGTTATTGACAATGAAGATGACATTTTCTTTTCAAATAATACTGGCTTGTACTCACAGAAGAAAGGGACGAAAAATGCTATGTTGTACAAGGAAAACCCCGTGTTGAGGAGTTTGACTACCGATATTAATGGTAATGTCTACGCTTGTCTCCAAGACGGTATATACGCTGCGAGAAAATCAAGTACTTCTTTGGAAAAAGTTGTGGAACTAAGCGACGGTTTTGGTTTAGCGTTTGATAACGATAACAATATCGTGTATTCAGATGCTTCTAGACTCGTCCGACTTAAAGCTAACAGACATAAAAAATGTTAAGGCCAGGGTGTCTTTGAATTGTACATAATATGTTGCTAAAATAAATAAATTATATTTTCTTACTGTGTTTGGCGTATGTTCCTTCCTTCAAAATGCTAAGAATGAAGGACACTCTAGTTAGTTAATTGAATTAATAATTCATAAAGACATGACATGATTATTATAGAGTTTTTTTATAAACCATTTCGATGGAATTATCTCGCATTTTTTCTATGAGCATGAGCACGTATCTCATTCTGTTGCAAATAAGCTAACAGTCTAAACCAGATATTTATCAATATGATGTTAATTTAATCACGCATAAAACGCATGTTTAGCTTACTGCAATAATAAATAACCCGATTAAAAATATCTTGTTTGTAACTTTTTCGAACAACAGTAAAAAGTTTGAGGTTGCTTGACTCATCACACCCCTAAATTAATGACGGGGCTGTATGCTTGATAAATCTTTGATTATTATGCCTGAACGACCTTGCTGGACCTAAAAATGGAACCCGTCACCAACACAATCCAAAAATTTGCTGAGGCCCATAAACACCGACTCCACCGCCACCTGAACATCGAAGAAATTCAGCTGTTAGGTAGCAGATATCTTGCAGTCCGTATGTTTGCCTAGGTGGCTAGTGGGGCGGTAGGTAACCACGGGCCTTAATGGCAGTCTGATGATATTCCGTCGCCGTACCAACCTGCACTTTCAAATGACCGCTGAGGTTTCTCCGCTTTCATCGATTGTAACATTCGTCATAATGTTCGAACGTGATAACAAGTGAAGTTATGCACTGTGATAGCTTTCAGAACACCATCTACTTATTATAGATGCTTAGTTGCGCCCCGCGGTTTTCCCGCATAAGTCTCGATCGCGTGGAAATATCGCGATAAAATATATCCTGTCCTACCCATGTGCCAAATTTCATCCAAGTCCATTCAGCAATTTTAGCGTGAAAGCGTAAGAAACAAACAAAAAAAACCTTTTCTCTTTATAATTATAGTTTAGATAAATAAATAAAAATAGAAAGAGTACAACACACAACAGATTTTCTCGCGTTTTACACCTAAGGTTTCACTTTCTGCCTTTTTAAAGCTTATGTACATATTTATGCCAGTGTAAAGGCCAGTCCATTTGACAAAATTATTATTTATGCATGTTCGTTTTCATCCGCAAAGGGGCTACGAGCCGTTTGACATTTTGTGGGACCAAAAGGGGAAATATCACACGCTTGTCAGTCTTTTCCCCTTTTACATAAGTAAATAACAGCCATTCGTTTCCCTCAACGCGGGATCTGTTTTTGCAAGTCATGAATAAAATTTCTTTGCTAATAGCCTGCGGTCCCTACCATTGTAGGTCCATATCGCGACTTACGAAGACTGATGTTATCGTATTAGATTTACATTTTTGTTTAAATGTAATTACTGTTCTTGAGAATATAATCTTGACGTCCTAAAATTATACAGTTGGTACTTTTGGAGAGTGTTCATGATTGCTAAACATTCTACGACCTAAAAAGCGTAATTGCAGTTAGCGTTAAGAGAAAGATTCAGTGTTTGCTGCCCCTTGTAGGTAGTACGGTCTGCGCTCTGCATTACCTGACCCCTCTTATAAAGAAGAAGAGGGGAACCGGGGACGGGTTACGACCTATGTACCCCAGTTAACATTATCAAGTTCATAGATTGCTCATGCGGGCTTTACACAGGTGACTATAGCCTGGCTTCATGGCAATTTGGCTAGGCCGCAAGTGACAAAAAGCGGATGACTAAAATCGACCGTGAAAATGCTCAGTTGCAGGCGATCGCCCGCCGCATGAAGGTCGACATTTTGATGCAAAATGAACTAGTCACCTGTGTAATTGGGGGTGACGATTCGGCTTGTGAGGCGATTTGGTAAGAGAGACCGGCGGCACGGCGAAAATCGACTTAGAATACATCCAGCAAGTTATTGAGGATAATATAGATACTACCGTTCTCTTTGCTAAGGACTGAAGGCCAAAAACAGAGACATTTAGTCAAATAACTTGTAGTAGTTCCTATCTCCATTTCTAGAGGGTAATTTAAGGTTGAGATGCTAGCCTAGATGTTTAATTGAGCTGTGTCCGCAGTCCGTGTTAATCTCTTACGCCGTGTTTCGTGGTCAAGTTCCACTCTGTTTAAAACATTTCGTCACGCGCTTATTAGCGTATTTTATTCTTGCTTATGAAGTTTCTTGTTTTATGTAGGGTTTCATAATAGAACCAGATTATGGTTAGACTCCTTTGGATCAAATTACTTCTTTTTCGCGCAACGATTTATCTTCTGGGCCGAAAAGTGGCTGATGGACGGGTATCGTCAACGGTGTGGGCCTTGGACCTTGCCCTATAACTATGACAAAAAATGCATTGAAATACCCTCCACGAGTAGCGATACTAAAACGTACCGACGCGACGTCCGGCGCACCCTAGACAATTAGCCCTGGAACCAAGGTGGTTATCAGGGCTGCTTTACCACGACATGAGCTGTTCTTCTCCTTACATTTTGTGTCATTACGAGTGAAGCAGAAGACTATGACTGACTCTTCTTTTAATGAACAACCTGAACTTGCTAAGCAATCAATCTGCCTAGCATTTTCCCCAACTATGTTGGAGTCGGCTTCCAGTCAAACTGGATGCAGCTGAATACCAGTATTTTACATGGAGCGACTACTAATCTGACCTCCACAACTCTGTTACTGGGTAATACGATACTCCGACTGGTTGTCAGACTTTTGGGCTGACGACTGTCAAAGATCTACGAATGGCAGCCGCGACCAACGGCTTAACGTGCTTTCCGAGGCACGGAGAAAACTCTATAAGTAATGGATGGTCACCCATCCATGAACCGACCGCGGCGCGCGTAGCTTAACCTTCGATCGACTCGTGCGGCTGTTATCATTTAGCCACAAGCATCACAGCAAATTTCTTTACAAAAGAACTAAAATATACCTATTACAGTGCGTGCCACGTAAGAAGAGACTTGACCCCGCCTCCCCCGCTCTTTCCGCCGCCCCTATGACGTCCGGTCCCGTCCCGCACTCAGACCTCATACCGCTAAAGATACCTAAAATCGTGTTCTGCGCATGTCAGACCACGTGGTGTGTCAAGTCTCTTCTTAGGTGGCACGCACTGTACCTACCGTTCTCATTTTATGATGTGTATGCACACCGCATATCCACGTATAGCGCATGCGTCACTAAGAATGACAACAAAACTGCATTCACGAACTACCTTCGAATATTACGTGAGATTGGAATCGCGGAACAATACTCAATACTTCGTCAGAACATATTTCTTTAGGATTCCGTACCCAAATGGTGCAAAGGGGACCCTATTACTAAGCCTCCGCTGTCCGTCCCTCTGTCACATGCAGGGCTGTATCTTTTGAACCGTAATAGGTAGAATTTGAAATTTCAGAGTGTGTACTAACTATGGCCGCTATAACAACACATATTAAAAATAAAATATCATAAAATCATAATCAGCCAATGTTCCCACTGCTAGGACACTGGCCTACTCTCTTGAGAGGGAGTGAGCCGCAATCCACCACGCGGGCCTAGTGCGGGTTGGTAGATGTCACATGTCTTCGAATTTTTTGGTTCTTGGACATGCCGGTTTGCTCACAATGTTTTCCTTCACCGTTTTGAGAGCAGTGATGATAAAATAGTATACACAAAGTAAAGCGCTTGCCTTGGTTCGAACTCACGGCCTACAACTCGTAAGTCGGGGCCGTTGCCACTGGGCCACCACTGCTCTAAAAATAAAAAAAAAACATAAATTTAAGGGTAAAAAAAAACATGCGTCTTGTATCCGAAACCAGGGACCTCATAAAGTATTAAAATAAAAATAAATGTTGTGTTAAATATAGTGTGGTGCTACGGAATCCTTCGTGTTCGAGTCCGACTCACACTTGGCCGCGTTTTTGCTAATTTAATTTATTGTTTCAAACATACTTGTAGTTAGAAAAAGCCGACAGTTCTACAAGCCGTTACGACAGACCGACAATATCTGGGAAGTTGAGAAATAAACGAACTTCCGTTTCTTGCGTTGTATTATAAGTGGTGCACACGCGAGCGGAGATGTTACTGGTAAATTGTAAATAAGGTCATAGAATAAATTGTTGTTGTTAGGTCTTTTGTTGTGTCTAGGTAAATGCGTGGCCTTCATTCCAGCAAGGCATGCTGGGGAAAAAGGTGGGTTGAAAATACAGAAAGAAGTAATTTAAGGCCAGAAATTTAGATGAGCAGTCGGCCCAGGTGTTTTAGAGCTGCTCTCAAAACGGTGAAGGAAAACATTGTGAGGAAACCGACATGTCCTAGAACCAAAAATTCGAAGACGTGACATCTACCAACACGCATTGGGCCCGCGTGGTGGATTACGGCCCACTCCCTCTCACAAAGACGAGGCTTAAGTCCCAGCGATGGGAACATTATAGGCTGATTTATGATTTTTCTAGAAATACAAAGAGGACTCAAATACAAAAAAAGGATACAAATAGCCAGAGCGCAAATAGATTACAAAAGTATAAAGTTAATGGAGGTACCATTAACATAGGTTTTCGCTCAAGGGGGAGGGTGAATGTTTCGCTCTGAGGGAGGGCGATTTTTTAAAGCCATGAAAGCTTTCAAAAAACCTTCGGTACCTAGTTTTACGTAACGTATATATTGCTAATCCATTGCTTCATAAGTTTAAAAATGTGTCTTCTCAACAACGTAAACAACGCAATGAATGTACAGTGCGTGCCACGTAAGAAGAGACTTGACCCCGCCTCTCCCGCCTCTTTCCGCCGCCCCTATGACGTCCGGTCCCGTCCCGCACTCAGACCTCATACCGCTAAAGATACCTAAAATCGTATTCTGCGCATGTCAGACCACGTGGTGTGTCAAGTCTCTTCTTACGTGGCACGCACTGTAGTTGAACTGTCAAAATCAAACCCATTGCTACTGATGGTGTGTTACGCAATTACCCCGCTGGCTTATGCGACCAATTCGGCTCGCGCGTGATTGGTTACAGTTCCAACCTAAACTATAATTGAATATCATTCAGGTCGTTAGTTGAACGGCCGCCGTTTAGTTAAAAGGCGAGACGGTTAACTAAACGGCTAATTAAACCAGTTGGTTACGACAAATACAAGGTAAAAATAAAGGTTAAAAAACTAAGTTTGAAAAACTCTAAATTATCTAAAACTCTAAATTACTTAGACAAATTTAGAGATTTAGACTCTTGGTTAAGTGCAGTGGGGGCCACTTTACACATTGCCCCCTCCTGGTTCCGCGACTGATTGTAAATATTTGTAAATACTTAGTAAAGGTAAAAAGTAAGTTGATGCCCATTTTATTTTGTAGTCTGAATATGTATCTTACATTCAGACTAATTAAAAATGCTATAAGGTAATCTGCATTCGCCATTTGTTTGCCAAAAATGTAAACAATATGAGTTTATGGAAAAATAACTTTAAATCGTACACAATAAAGTTCAGTTTACACTACAACTTCATACATTTTTATAACTTTTTCAATAGTGCTAGTCACTCTGAAATCAACTTAAAAACCATTAAAATAAAGTTGATATTTGTTTAACTTGAAATAATATTAATTTGAAACATAAGTTTGAATAGACATTAGGTATTCTTGCTTTTTATGAGTGCCAGTTAATTAAGTAGTAAACACGTTAATTAATTTCAATTATTTTTACTGAACAGTGTGAGGTATGTAAAGTAAAACTACAATGTGATTTCAGGTTATATTATAGAATCTTTTTATTTTAGTCTACTTAGTTAATATTCTGACTTTTTCTCTATGAGAACATTAATGGCAATAGATCAATCTTTCTTTTTTTTCGATAAGTAAGTAAGTACTTAATAGTGAAAAAATGAAGAGACGGGCAAGATACACTGTCAGGGGAGAAGAGAAATGGAACAAAAAAGTGGCCCTACTATTATTGGTGGTGGTGGTGGTGGTGGACCAAGGGAGAGGAAGAGAAAGAAAGGAAACCCCTTGAAGAGATGGCAGAATGTCTTAGGGAAGACAGCTGAAAAGGCAAGGACTAGACAGGGGTAACTGTAAGGGGTTGGAGGAGGTCTTCACGAAAGGGCTTAGAGAGAGTCAAAACTGATATTAAACTTGTTTTGTACTACAACTACCACCTATACATATAATATATGTATAGGCTGTGCATTGATATTGATATATTAACGCACAGTCTAAACCGCTGGTCCTAGAGACATGAAATTTGGAGGGTGTGTTCTTTGTGAAGAGTAGGTATCCACTAAGAAAGGGTTTTTGGAAATTCCACCCCTAAGAGGGTGAATGGGGGGAGGGTGAATTTCAAGCGGATGAAGTCGCGGGCAGAAGCTAGTTCTGAAATAAGGCTATAAATAAAATAAAAAAGTACTGAATAGAGACTACTTGATACTAAAATTAGAAAGACAATGAGACAAGGCCAATTTTAGACATCTAAGAAATAGTTGTTGCAATAAAATAATTGTATTTCATTTCTGTTTTGTTTGTTGTGAATACCTACATTGTATTCGACAGTCTCATTCCAGGACAAAGGTCTACCTTCTCCCCTGCTTTAACTTGTTAGTAATTAACTTTATATATTAGTCCATGTTGTCGCAGGATCAAGTTTAGAGGAAAAAGGAAATGGGAGTCCTTTGCCCTGAAATGGGTAACACAGGCGATTTATTTATTTATTGTTGAGTTAAAAGAAAACAAAAACACCATCATCTATCACTAAATCATATTGTGTTTCAATAAATACATGTATATATCAACAAACTTTTGTAACACATTGTTTTAAAAATATTGTTCTCATGAGTTGAGTGTAACCTATTGTATTGTCTGGCAAGAGTGTTTTGTTTATCAATTTACTAATGAAAAACTTAGAATTATTTAAATAATTAATTACATGTCAATAATGCTGAGTTGGCAATTAAAAGAAAGAAAGAAAGACAATTAAAGAAAGAAAAGAAAATTACATGTGTTTTCCTATCTGGGATTTTGCCTGGAGTCTGGATTTATGCCCGGTTGCTTAAGCCTAAGCTTATTTTCAATAAGCTTGCTATTACATGGTACTTTTAACATAACTGGCAAAATGTGGGTGTACTATAGGTCATCTCTACCCAACCCTTCAGGGAAACAAGCTATGTATTATGTTCTATAAAATCACATACATTTCTTTAGAAGAGATTACCAAAGAAGTAACTGCTGTGAATAATGAAAGGCAACAATATCCTTGATAGGAATAGGATATAATAAGTGGTTGCTTGGTCAAGATCAAGCTACATATCATGATGATACAATAACAATAATTTTGTTTATGAGATAAATTTATAAATCCTCGATGAGAGGCATTACCCAATGCATTAGCATAATGAGCCTGTAATGTTTCCGCTGGTGGGACATGGGGCTCCTCTCTGTAAATGGGAGTGGGCCATTATCCACCATGCGGGCCCAGTACGGGTTGGTGGATGTCACATGTCTAAGTCACCTAGTGCATTAACTTCAAAGGATTTATGAAAATACCAAGTTGGTCGTCAATGTATTTGGTTAAATTTTATAGTGATAATGGCAACTGTTAAAGGAAAACTCCATAGGTACTTATCAGAGTCAAGGGCCCAGATTCCTAAATAAAACCATTTTTTACTAAAGTATTTCCCTTGATAACTCACACACATGCAGATAATCAGGTTTACATGATTTAATATCCTCTATGACTCAGTGATTTTGTCACTGTAATGTGATAGTGGGGCGTTAGCTATTTGAACACTGAGCTGAAATACAATACACTTTTAATAACAATGATTGGGCATGACACAGTACAGTTGAGCAGCTTTTGATATGTAACATAATTTAATAATACTTTAACAGCAAGAAGTATGTTGAGTAAAAAGGTAATCTTTCCTCCAACCATAAACACCTTTGTTTTTTTTTGCAAATAATGAGTTTAAAAAGTTTTGCTATTCTAAATAATGCATTGAAATTATATCTAGGTATTCCACTTTGATGAGTGTAATTTTTAGGGAAAGTAGGCAAATAGAGTAATTAGGAATGAGGAAAAATGAAAGTCTCTAATTAACATTAAATTCCTCCAAATTAGTACCTACTGTTATGTGCAAACAATTAATTCAAAGGCATGCAGATATAATATATTATACAGCATAAAACTTTTTGTGAATGGGTTGTAAAAGCTTAGGTAAGCAGAATTTGTGCAAATTGCTTTGGTACACTGAATTTGTTTATGCTCTGAAACATAGTAAACAATGATAATGATCCTGGCCTAATTATCTTGGTGTTTGGGATAAACAATATACTTACTGCAATGCAATACATAACAATATAAGTTTCTACTTTGTCAAGATGCTGGTAGAGTGTACTTACGGTTCTGGACTGTACTGAGCACCTCCGAAGAAGCCGTGCCTGTCCGGCTGCGTCGTCACCGACGAGCATATCGATGTTGTATCGCCCTGTTCACTCCTGTCTCCTCCCGCACTTTTCACACTCTTCTGCAGCGACATTTTAACAACAATCCACACTTATCCTACCTCCAACCTACTACCATCACTTACACTGAGCAACCACCACAGCGGACCACGGAGTGGGCGTACAAATTAATTACAAAACATGTATGCAACTGTCCCGCACGCTCACGCTCGTCTACAATCACACAACTCCACTAAACAATTGGCACAGAGAAACGGCTGTTGCGCACAAACTCCGGCGACCACCACATAGCCGAAGACGGTGAATATGGTAATAAAACGTGCCTAGAATAGAAACAAACTGTACTTTTTCTTATCAAAACTCAACGTGTGGGTGGGCGAATGAAGTGAATACAAGAATGTACGTCATTTTTAGTGATGCGCTTTTGCATCAACAAAACATTGACATTCATTTATCAATTTATCGGTTTTACGGTTACAATCGCATTCTACTAAAATAGAAGAATTAACCGAAACTTAAAAATTACAAAACAAATACTAAATAGTAGTGTGCATGTGAGCGTGTATGCACAGAGCGGCGGTGTAGTTTTTGTATGCTTCACTGTAATGTTCACAGTGCTATGTCTTGACTTTTTATTTGGTTTCAGGTATGTGTATAAGTTAAAATTCTTAGTTTTCCTTGAAATGGAAACTGACACGTGGCTAAACAATAACAGCCGCACAGGTCGATTGAAGGTTAAGCTTAGTCTTGCCGCAATTGTTTTGTGGATGGATGACCATTCATTACATAATAAAATTAGACCCCTTCGTGCCTCGGAGAGGGACGTTAAGCCTATTGTCTCGGCTGTCATGCGTGGATCGTTAACAGTGGTTGCGGGTGGTCAAAAGCTCAAGTCTGACAACCAGTCTTACCAAGGAGTATCGTATTACCCAGTAACGGGGTTTTAAACGTCAGATAGGTGGTTGCTCCATGTAAAATACTGGTATTCAGCGGCATCCGCTTAGACTGGAAACCGACCTTAACATTGTGGGCTACTGCGTTGCTTGGGAAAGAAGTTGTCAAAAATCTGTCAAATCCAATACATTTCATGAAAGTTCTTATTTTGCCATATTATTATTACTTATCGGACTTTAGTCGAGTCTTCCTTGTCACTTGAATGTCGATCTTTTTTAAAACAATTTTCGGTATCGGTCCGGAAGTAGGACAAACCTAGTTGGTTGCACAGGTTGCACCAGCTTATAAAATTAAAAAAAAAAGTGTGCAGCTGTCATCGGCGGTTTTTTGACAGTTCAGGACAGCTGACAGGTGTCAATATACGTGCAGTCAGGTTATTTTATTGTTAAAGTGAAAAACATTGAAAATTCTACTTAAAATGAATAACCTAAGAAGATTATTTGTAGCTCCAAGTTCGTCTAGGCTTAGTTCTACAGCTCCAGCTGAATTTGTGAACAGAAACCCTCGAAACTTGGAGAAAATAAGGATTGCTCGTAAACCTGATGGTTACCACTTAGATGCGCCTGGGAGGAAATTCTGGCACAAGTTTGTATAACCAACAACGTATCTAATTATAACATGACAGTTTAGTACTGTTTAAATTTTATGAAAGTGGTTGAATGCTGTAATATTAGTACAAGAAAAAGCAATGCCTGCTTCCTTTTTATTGTTGTGACTGTTGATTAAACATACTTGTATTCTCGAACATGTATAGCGCGATCATTGACGTAACTTTTAGCCGAAACTGTTTATATCCCCCAAATTTCAAAGCATAAATAAATTTAAAAATCAAATTAATGAACTTACTATCTTTTTCTATTTTTACAGACTAATATTAACAGCAAGTAACCGCACAGTAACCGCCCAAGTGGTTCACTTTGTAAATGGACCAGTTATTCAAGCGAAAACATCAGAGTGGGCACTACGCAAACAACTCTACAGCATCACGGATACTTGTGCTTATATTAACTTAGGCAAAGTCTTTGCACAACGGTGTCTTGAAAGCGGTATCACTGAGATGTACTGTGACATTCAACCTGTTGAAGGTGGAAAAGTCGACAGGTTTATAAAAGAGGTTGTCAATGGAGGTATCAAGTTGGAAGAACCAGAAGTGTACAAGAAACCAAATCCATGGGATCTAAAACGGCCAGAAAAACCATGGGAAATTGCCGAAGAATAGATTGTAGTTATAATTTAGTAGTAAGTAGGTAATAAACAAAACAAAGTAAAAAATTATGATAAATGCAAAAATAGTTTTATTTATTCTATTAAAAATCCAATTCAATTATCCCACTGGTACTTGCTACCAGGACAAAAATTAGCCTATGTGCTTGCCCAGGCTGCCATCTATCTCCTTGTCAGTTTTATCCAAATCCATTCAGTGGTTTGTGTGTGAAAAGATAGCACATGGGCAGAGTTGCTTTTGAATTTATGATATTAGTATGGATGTGTGTACAGAACATTATACCCTAAAGGGGTTTTGCCGCACGACACTCAGTATGTGGTTCGCAACACTCGGTCTAACGGGCCTGCCAGCTCCCTCGCGCTGTGGTACTATGGGCTGATTGTCCAAGACACGTTGGAACGCTCGTGTTGTTAAACGAAAATTTTGTGGGTGCCTATCTTCGGGATATCTCTCCACATGAATACGTAGTGCCCGTCTTGCGTTCCCACGTGCTTCGCCATAACACATGAGCATATTCCCGTATTCGCGGGCACTGAAGAATATTGTTCAGGTCTGGAAGGCATTTTGAACGTCACTCTCAAACACAAACGCATACAGAGAAAATTACTATTGATTTTAAAAACTACGTTAAGATCGCAAATTCGCGACAAACGGCACGTGCCCGTTTGCGATCAACAAAATTTAGGAACTGGCAAAAATCCATTAAAATCGGCTAAATGCGAAGTACTGTGCCTACAGTGCAAGGAACATATTTACTCTAGAAGAACGTCAAGTACGAACAAATAAAATGGTACGGTTTTTGGCGCCACCTAGTGGGTGCCCCCAAAAACTTGTGAAAGCGGGATATTCAAAATCGATTTCTTTGAGATGTTTCTTTGAGAATGTCCACGAAAGCAGAACTGAGAAACTGTAACCGATGTTTAATTGTGCTATTTTACTGGTTACAATTTTCCAGCTCCGCTTTGGTGGTCAAGCAGCCTTATTGTTTAAATTAACTTAAAAGGTGGATAGGAGATAATTCTTCTAGTAAAAAATTTTGAGTTTTGAAATAAATCACAATTTTTTGGTTTATAAAATAAAAGTCAAATGTTTTTACTAGTATTATTATAATAAATACAGTAGTGTGTCTTTTATGTCAAAAGTACTTTATTATTAAACCCCGGTTTGCCCCCCCCTTAGATCCGGGGCTGCATTTTTTAAATATTTTTATTTAGGCTTGGCTCATAGAAATTTATATAAAATAAACTGTAAAGTGTACCATAAACACTGGAATTCGTTTTATTTTTCTAGCTCTAAAATCAACAGAGATATATCATTTTGAAAAAAAGCGGTCTCCGGGCACTTTTTTTCAAATAGCTCCTCAATTAACTCAGATATAGAGCTAACATCTACTCGATGAACTGCTATTAGTACCATCTACAATATAACATAGGTTACGATATAGGTTCCTATCAGGGGCAGTTTGCCTATGGAAGGACGGCTATACCCTTTTTGCGAACTCGTTTTACTCTACCATCCTCTGTTCGTCTGATGTTCTAGCTTTTCTATTGTCGATAATGTATCTCCTATTTCTTTATCAATAGCCAAAAAAAATGTACCCATTCCTGAGCGGGACGGCCCCATTTAGTTTTGACGCCCCGGGCCCCCGTGAGACTACGGCCGTTCCCAATAACCTATCCTCAGTAAGCGATATTTTGTTATCGACGATAAATAGTAGACTTCTATCTATCCTTATTTTAGATCCCACAAGTGACGGTAACGCCTATCTATCCATCGAAATCGGTAGGTAAGCTCAGCTATCCAGCCCTCCCATACGTTTTGTTACTACAAAGGCTACAAAAAATAACAACGTTTAAACAAATATTTTTTCACATAAGTTTTTCGTAAAACAATACAGATTGATCGAATTAAAGCATTGGTGATATTTTTATGATAAAATAAGATTTGTAATCATAGTTATCTGTTTCATTGACATTATTTTGGCGAACAAATATTCGGCGCGACAAAAAGAAGAACGAAACGTAGTCAAGTGTCACTGTGTCATTGTCATGTCAATTCAACTCTAGAGAAGACGCTACCGGTATTATTATTGTGATTTCAAGTTTGTTTAGTGAATTCTGCTTATTTTTTACATATAATGAGCGCTGTAAGTATTACCAGACATTATTATATATATATATACGTTTCAATTCAAATTGACAGAGGCTTTTTAATAACATTTAGTAAATTACAGTGCAAACTAAACCTCGGAACAATTGATCTTTTTTTCGTCTTTCTTTACACATAATTAGGATAAACCCTGTATTTAATATTTGTTTTGTTTTCAGACAAAAGGTGTACCTTTAGCCAAGGATGAGGTGGCCTTGCTTATTGATCTTGTTGAAGCTAACAAGGTGATAACAAGCAAGGCTACAAATGCTAAAAATAATCAGCTTAAAGAAGCTGCCTGGACTAAAATCACAGATGCATTCAATGCATCGATTTCAAGTTGCCCACGAAGAACCGACCAATTAAAATTGAAATGGGAGAATTTAAAAAAAACCGCCCGAAAAAGATCCACCAAAATTAGGATGAACCAAATTAAGGTAATCATTGCTCCCTTACTCTTGTGTGTAGTGTTTATGAACTGTAGGATGTGATAGATATTATCTTTATTTAAATATGTATTATGGTGTATTAATGTAACTATAGTTTCAGACAGGTGGTGGCAAGCCAGATTACATCCCACCAGATGATGCATTGGACAAAGTGGCATCCATTTTAGGTGCAACATGTGATGGTTATAGTGTATCATTGGGAGGAGATGCTGATGTGACGGTGGATTCAGAGGTTCTGAGTGATGGTGGTGGCATCGTGGTGATTGATAGTGGTGTGGGTGATGGTGATTCTGAAGTAATGAGCATTGATAATGAGAGTGGATCATCAGGGAATAACCAACTGCTGGTTGTGACTACACCTAAACCAAAGAAATTCTTTTTTAACACTCCCAGTGGCAACAATATTGGTATGTATCTGCTGTCAGCAAAATGTACTATATAAATTTTACCAACAACATTGTCTATTTACAATTATACAGTTTTCCATTCAAATATTAACAAAGTAGGTAACATGCATCTGTAAAATGAGGGATATTACAATATGCCTATGACTGACTATACTCAATTCATTATTGCATCCATAATGGGTTTACATGTATGTGTAATCTAAAAACTTTTAAGTAAATCTGGGGTGGTCTGGAAAAACTAATTTAGTTAATTGCAATAAAACCAGTTTTATTCAATAATACTTATATTTCTTTGCAGATAAACAAAAACGTAAGCCAATGGATGAAGATATAAGGACTCGGGCTGCACGGAATCAAGCTATTACTGATTATTACATAATTAAAAGGAAGAAATTAGAATTAGAGATAGAAAATATGGAATTAAAAAATAGGAAGTTAAAATTAGACTTGGAGCAAAATAAATAAGTATTAAAATAAAATTTTCTTTTTCTTAATTGAATGCCTACTTACACTGAATTCAAAGTTATTCACTCAAATTAAATCTGAAACAAATAAAATATAACAGTAATAATTTATGTATCAGGATTCAATAAAATATTGTAGAACTGCATGAAAGACATGGGATCAAAAATAACTTACCCTCCAAAGTATTTGTTTATCAAGTCTTGTCGCTCATCAATATTACTGTCACTAGGTTCATGTAACATCATTGGGACTGCATCATAATTAGGTATTTCTACTTCTGGCATTACATCTTCAATTCTCATCTGTCTACAAATGTTATGTAGTATAGCTGTTGCTATTATTATTGACTCTTAAATCTGTGTCCATGTAATTCACTCTATCTTTATATGATCGAATTCGGCCGCTAATTTGCATATCGTCGTCATTATCCCAGTCTGACAATTGTTCCAGTAATTCAAGATCACTTTCACTTGATTCCGACATATTTTAGATAGATAGATGAACACTTTATTGTACACAAACGAAATAAATACGTAATAAATACAATAGCTAGTAGTCTTATCCCTCAAAATCGGAGGATAGCACGATCGATTACTAGAGATAGCAAAACTTACTGACCGACCGATTAAAAAAAAACAGCGTCGTAGAACATAATAAGTTGGGAAATTTCTAAACGAAATATATTAATTATGTACTGCAAAATTTCTGAACGCAGAAGTTTCCTTCATAGTGCGAAACAAGAATTGCGAACCAACTTTTTACTTCATCAATCGATTAATAATAATTTTGAACTAATATTAAAAATAAATAAATTGTTAGTTAATATTTATCGAATAATTTGAATTTCGTGTGGAACTATTTGGTAACCATGTAAGAATAATTTTTAAAAGAAGGTCAACGTGAGCTTGTACAAAAATGGCGGAAAGAATGATGGCGTCTATTTCATGCAACGAGACAGCGACAAATCTTTGTTTATCTCTTTCTTACTCATGTTACTTCTCGTAAACCACTGGGCACGCGTAGTGATCAATATGTCCACGTGATCTGTCGTCAGTCGCGACTCGCGTAATTGCAAATGCAAAATGTACAGGAAAGAAACGTTTGTGTTACAATGAAATCGTAAATATTTTGTTATTTTAAGTTGTAGTGTTGTAGTTTTAAAATGCCTGCGTCTATTGGTGTCAATTTACGTGTAACTGGCCACTGCAGCCAAGGCGGGAGAAAGTATATGGAAGACTTGTTTTCCGTTGCTTATCAACAAACTGAAGACGAGAGGGATTTGGAGTATGCTTTCTTCGGAATATATGATGGCCATGGCGGGAGCGAGGCCGCAGCTTTTGCGAAGGAGCATTTGATGGACTCTATTGTGAAGCAGAGGCAGTTCTGGTCGGACAACGACGAGGATGTACTCAAAGCAATCAGAAATGGTTACATGTTGACCCACTTGAACATGTGGAAAGAGTTAGGTAAACATCAAATTTCACGTTATTAACTAACTTAATTACGATGCATCGTACTAAAACTCTGCTTTGTCTAGGCCCAAGGCGAGTTCTAAGTGACTGTACCAAATGTTTAGCTTGACCTTGTTGAAGTTATTCATAATTTTTTCTTGAGTGGTTTGACATTGAGTTTACAGAAGTTTTTCGAATGGTCATTGTCGTTACTGTCCGTGCTATTACTTTGTTAGATAATAGCAAGTAAAACAAATTACCTTTGCAAAGTTTTTTGGAAATCCCACTCACTTTGCCAAGTGAAAGCAGTTTTACCAGTTTGAGTTTTTTTATTGGCTCAAGTTTCCTCTTACGAAAATGTTATGTATAAGGTCATTATTGCAGCTCTGAACAACTATAGAACTGCTCAACCTCAAAGGTAGCATACTGCGAAACCTGAAACTGTTTTGCTTATACTAACTATATCAACAAGATTGTTTTGCATAATTAGTATTGATATTTGGAATGCTTCTAGAATATTATGTCATTGATTCTAATGTCTAAAACATGTTTATTATGATTAAATGTTTCCATGTTTTGGACACATAGTCTTAGAAGTTTGGTGAAAAAGAAACTATGATGCTGAAGACAGCTTAATGAAAAACAATGTCTTGCCTTTCAAAGTTACTAGTCTCCACCAATTTATGCAACATATCCATCAACTTTTACACTGCAGTGAGTTTGAGAATTAAGAATACATATTTCAGAAATGCCTATGTCCACTTGTTCAGTGGTGGACTGCAATAGATAATGAAAACGGTGTATCAATATTATACAGGGTGGCAGGGACATCGACGCGCATCCTGTTACCATGGATTCAGTACATGATTCTGAAGCCCCTGCATTTAAATTATTAGTCATTAGGGTAGTTTAGGGTCAGGTAGTTCCATACGTTTTGACCTTGTACATATTGCACTTTTCTATGAAACAGCTGATTTTTTTGATAATTGTAGTTGTCTACGCTAGGGAGTCTAGAATCATGTGCTAATAACACAGTTTGTGTGTAGTTGTCCCTGCCACCCTGTATACTTTCATTTGTCCACAGCCCATATAATTTTTTATCAACTTGCTCTTTCAATACAAACAAAAGAATTTTAGGGTAATTGGAATACAATAAATACCTTTCACATTTTAATTTTAAGGACATTCCTAACTAATATAATTTCAATTAGAAGCAGCTATTCTGAATCCTCAAACCTAATTAGTACCTAATAAAAATACTTTTCAAAATCGCCAAGTAAATCTGTTAGCTTTGTTAAAAACTAGTTGTCTGTTGGAGCTGCTGAAGATTGTAAGACTATCTTTGCATTGTATAAACTTAATTTCCTTTGTATTGTATAATTGCATAGCACAGATGTGAGTTCTATGTATATACTATACCCTATGTACTATTTACCAGGTAATGCGTCTTTCATTGTCTTGAATGTGCCCTGGCGGCTGATAGTATGTCATACTCACACGAATGTCTCGCTGACGGTGGCGTGTGTGTTGGATCATTTAGCTCCCTTCAAAATGGTTGAGTTGAATGGTGCTGATCTATGCGTCATGTTTGTGAACGGGCGCCGTCAGTTGGGGCTGGTCATCTCAGCTGCCTCGGCTTATTTTTTAATTATTGTAATTTTGAATTGTTTTCTTACTATTTGCTGTACTCTGAACGCTTTTAACGCATACATGTTTTTTACATCATTCTCACATATAATTTTAAATTCACATTAATGATGTCACTAATATCTTTGTAAAAATATAATTTAAAAGAGTGTCCATGGAGTTTCTTGCCCGTTCTTCTCCATTGGTACCTACGCTTTCGAATGGGCAACTAGCTTCTTATTTTCTGACTGACCGACTTTTTGACAATTCAAAAGTGCCTGTAAATGGTTTAATTGAAATAAATGCTTTGAGTTTGAGTTGTTTTTACCAGATTGCACAACGCAAAAGAGGCTAATGTTTAAGAGACCAAATGTGTAGACCGATTTTGATGATTCTTGTTATTGAAGAAATATGTTTTTAAAAAACATTAAAGCACATAATATCTGTTGCATTCTAAAGTGTTTATTGTTTGAAAATTTAATTCTTTTGTTAGGCCTATAAATATACCAGACATGAAAAATAATTACATAACATTATTGTTTTATTGCAGAAAAATGGCCAAAAACTGTAACAGGGTTACCAAGCACGGCGGGTACAACCGCAAGCATAGCTTTTATACGCCGTGGCAAAATATATATTGGACATGTTGGGGATTCCGCTATTGTACTTGGTTACCAAAAAGATGGTAAGTGGTTTGAAATTAATATCTACACCATTTCTCAAAATTTATGCATTTATGTAAATATCTGGGAGATTATATTTTCATGTTGCAATTATCATGTCTGACTAACTGGTTAAGAGCCTGTCATATTAACAATTAGTACCTAAAAAAATCCAAACCAAAAAACAAAGCTTTATATAATTATGCACATGGATGACAAAGATTAACAGTATGTGATTTTTTTATGGGAACTCTGAGGTGAAAGAATGGCCATTTCGGACTAGGAAAAAACAGAATTTGTTACCGAGATGAAGTACAGATGCCAGCACAACAAGCTACCCAAAACTGTCAAATTTTCCCAGTCAACTTTGAACCTTATGCTGTAGCGATACAGTTGAATATCTATTAAAGAAATTTGACAGATTTTAGTAGCTTGATGTGCTGGTGTCTGTACATTGTTAATGTAATTATTGGATATCATTAATTAATTTTTAAAAGCAGAGGAAATAATATACAGGGTTATTGGTAAAACATTAACAACCTCTTAAGAGGTCATTTTACTCATCATTATGAACAACTTTTACTATGGGACCAAACCTGAAATCGTGAAAAAGAAATCAGCTGTTCCCTGCATTTATGTTCGCATAACTCGTCAAAATGGAACAGCTGTTTTTTTTTTCGCAAAAAAGTTGATGTTAGGTACTGATAAGTTGAGTTTTGCCAATTTATAAACTAATAACATGATTTTTACTTTATAAACCGATACTGTCGTATATACACATCAAGTGTTTAGGGATCAAGTACGTTTAAGAGTATCGCCGCAATTGAGAATTATTATTTTTTTGGGATCATTATTCTTTTTAGTTATTTTAACTATTTGAATAATGTTCTTTAAATATTGATTAAAAAAATAGGAAATCAAGTGTCAATCAGGAGTCCTATAAAAGTGTGTAATAGCGTTTTTACAAAATCACTACAATTTATGCTTCGGAACTGAAAAAAATTGCATCGATATGGAGCGACGACATCATTTGACACGAGACGACATGATGAGAGTCGTCGGAATGTTGCAAGCTGGTTCCAGACAACTTACTGTGGCTGTCGCTCTTGGCACTACACAGAGCGTCATAAGCCGCCTCTGGACACGCTATCGTATCACGGGCAGCGTGGCCGATGCAATGCCAGTAAAACAGCAAATGGAAATATAATAAGTCAGAAATTGTCAGTACCAGTAAGAAATGTTTTGAATATCATGGTACAGTATTGTTTCTTTGTATGTTACATAATCATCTATTTATATTTTATTGATATATTCTAGTAAAAAATATTCTTTTTTCAGGATTATCGCTTGCTACTGGACACAAATGGCATGAAACTGCATGTAAAAAGCAGACCACACAGAGCCCAGGGACACATTAAAAAAAAACATAAATCGAAGGGAACAAAGCAGAATACGACAGAAGTCGTCGACACGCAAATGACGTATTCTGCCAGAAATCATATTGAGATATGTTCAAAAAAAATGCTAAATGTATAGATTTGAATGGTATGTATACGCGGCTAGATATCAAGTTATACATTTACAGTATAAGCTGACTTCCCATTGTACGGAAATCCTATACAATGCGAGATCAGTTTATACTGAAAATGTATAGCTTTAACTGGTTAATTATGTAGCCGTGTGTACCAATATATACTGGTACACAAGGCAATTTTTTTTTACTTCATAAATTGTATCAATTTCAATGTATAAAATATATTATTATGTTATTCTAGTGAAAAATCGTCCATCAACATTAGTTAGAGCAGCTTAGGAGATTGATGATAAATGACATTTTGAAATGAATGGGAAATAATGTTCGTCCAAAGTAACATATATACTAAGTAATAATAGTAGATTCTTGCATCGAGCGCAAAGTGAGTTATTAATTCATGAGAGTTATGTTGGTGCCCGAGCGCACGCGAGTGCACTAAATTAACACGATTGCATTAGTTACTCACTTTAGCAAGGTGCTTATCTACTTTTCTTTCAACTACCAATCTGCCTACCATGATAAAATATACATACTCAAAATAAAAACTCAAATTAATGAAAACAAAGTTTTCCTAAGCTTTTAAATATGTATCCCGCGACTTTTGTGGCAAAAGGTTATTGACAACTTTATTTGCAGCTGTTTTTATACTTTCTGGAGTTGCATTCATATCGCTATGGCTATTTCCATTTTTTTTTTAATTTTCTTGCTAAATATGAGGTATCAAAGTTTTACTTTTAATGGTACAAAATGCGCGCCATTTGTTTATTTTTTTTTCATTGAGTCGATTTTATTCAGCCGATTTTTATTTTCAGCCAGTATTTTTTGATCTAATGCATACTTTTTATATTAAACACAATGGGAGACATTAAACCTCTGTGGTAAATTTATATCCGAATAAAAAATAAAAAACAGTGCATTCATGAAAAACTGCAACCATGAGATTTCATACAACATTTCTGCACTGTTTTGGTTCTAAGCAAAAAATATGTCCTTTGTGATCGGTTTTGTAGTGATTAATGATAACAGTACTACGTAGTTGAAAGAAAGGTTATTTTTCTTTGCAGCAGCCTTCTAGCAGTGGACAAGAAGACTCACGGCACATGGTGAAATCAACAAGTCAAACAATTTTTGTAGTAGTTTGTTTAGAATCAACATTATCATTGTATGGTTACTTTTAATTTGTATTTACTATAAAATGAAAAGGCGAAATAATACTTTATTATGTAAGTATAACCACCTGGTGAACTCAATAAGCTGGTTTTTAGATTTTTATTTTTCTAAAAAGTTTGTGCTTTGACATTATAAAATATTTTTTCACTCTGGTTGTACTAAATTGTATTTTTTTTTAAATTTGTTTTTATCTTTTTCTTGTGTCTGTTATGTGTAATATCTGTAATTATTGTAATAATTGGTTATGTTATAAATTTAATCATGTATCACTTCATTTGTGTCACTTCAAATACTTTTATTTGATAATTAATAAGTGTAAGGTAATAAAATAAAACTATCTTTATAAACTGTATAGACTAAAGTTTTTGTAATTGAACAGACAGCTGTGCTGCTGTGGAGTTTGTTGCGCCACTTTTTCTTTCCAGTTAAAGCACTAGGAAGTGGTGAAGGGCGGGCGTTTTGGGGGACTGTCTTATTGTAATTTTGACATTCGAAAAGTGCTATTTCTCAGCCTAGTTTTAATAAATGACATGATTTTATATAAATATGACTTTTATTATCCTATCATCATACTCATGCCTTCTTCCCATGGGGGTAGGCAGAAACTACAGAACGCCACCTGCTACGATACTTTTTATACTCCTTTTGTCTCGTTTACGTTCATAAATCTGGTCATATACGCACGCCGGTTGCGAGTCATACGCACAGTATTCACACCACACATGCTTCGCAACAAATGCATTTTTAATTTTTTCCTATCATATCGTAGGCGGCTCATTTTTTTAAATAGACGCCACCTAGTGTTCCATTCTTGTAAACGTATGGAAGTACTCGCTCACGTCTGTGGGTGTAAACGACCTGTATTCAATGGCAGATTTTATTTTAGGATTATGTGTCGAATTGGGTGGATTTTGAGGCAATGTTATGACCAAATTCAATAAAGTGTAATGTCCGATAACCGCGTCAACTATTTCTACGAGTTACTACACTATTTGCGCTGTAGCATGGTGCGGGTGACAGTTGC
The DNA here is from genome assembly GCA_963855955.1 of Luperina nickerlii. Classification (NCBI taxonomy): domain Eukaryota; kingdom Metazoa; phylum Arthropoda; class Insecta; order Lepidoptera; family Noctuidae; genus Luperina; species Luperina nickerlii. The sequence continues at coordinate 8,448,727 of OY979682.1, forward strand.
CCGTATGACGTTGACATTTGTCAGTACCACGTAGGGATGTGAGGTTATGCAATTCATTTTTATCGCTAACGTAGACAGAGAAACTAATAGACGAAGGGACTCTGTAACCGCAGTTGAGACAGAGATAGTTTGTCAATGTGTGCTATAAATGTTGCCATAGTAACTGCATTCCCCTGTTTTTGGAATGTTATATGGAATGGGGTAAATTATTTGCAGGATTTGATTAAAACAAAACGAGATTTTTTTTTAATTTTGACGTTTTATATAACTTAGATACTAAACACTTCAAACGTAAGTTTTTTCTTTCTTGGCGTATTTTCCTCCTTCGGTAAATGCAATTTTCTTCTGATGGTTTTTATTTTTGCGTCATCTTGGCGCTTGAAGATGTGGATGGTACTAGATCAGCACGCTCCTCAGGTGTTGAAATCTAAAACATTCAATCAAATCATTAATAAAGTATGTTTAACCTGTTGACTCGGAACACATTATGAATTCAAGAAGAATGTCAAATAATGCTGTCAATAGAAGAATACCTTTATGGGCTTTTCTGGCTCTTGCATTAATGAAACTGACACTGACTTTGATATTGTTGTATTATCGCTTTTATTTTATTAAAATAAATTCTTACCGAATTTGGTACTGCATCAGAATGCAAAACTGTTTTCCTTTTCTTTTTATTAGTACATTTTCTGGGAAATGATTGTTACATATTTTACAATATTTTGTGGGAGTCCAATCTTTTCTTCCAGTTGCTTCGACTTATTTTTTACGTAGGTCTGGATCGTCTGGAAAACTAACGATAAACTTAGCTATATTATTAATACTCACAGGTAGTTCAGTCATTCTGTAACGACAGATGTGTCATTTTTATTCGATCACAAATTATAGGAAATAATAAATTAAAATAATACATTTATAGACAACGAATCTTCCCCTAAAAGATACTATGCTTATTATTGGATTCCATATTTTTTTGTTTTCATTACATTTTTGTCGAGTCAATATTTTTTATCGAGACTCGGGACATTTTTTAGCTGACGCTGGCAACACTTACATGTTATTAATTATAGGTTATGAATGATAAAAACTCGACAAAATCCTATTATCTTCAGAGATTTAACGAGAAATAACGTTCCGTCATGCTATGGCATAAATAATCATCACTGAGAAAATATATTTAGGGATAAAACCGTCGTACTTACGTGTGAAAATACGCACCGGCAATTTTCTTCCCACTATTGCTTTTACATGAAATAACACGACAACGCACCATTGTATAATCGTCGATATGATATACGGATAATTTCTCTATCTTCACACTGGATTAGAACAGTTTTTTAACATAAAAATAAGCAAAACTTGAAAATCAAACACAATTAGGGCACGAAGTGTCAAAGTTTGTTTCGCAATTTGAGTTGCTGACCTTGAATAAACCGGTTACACGGTAAGGGACAAAAAAATGGATAATTGTATCTCTGTCTAAAACATTCGTAGCGTAATTTTTGCTCTCTTTCTTGTGTAAGCGAGAAAGGAGTCGTCACTGCGTCTATTAGTTTCTCTGTCTACGATCGCTAACGATACTCGCAGCGTGAATCTAGTTCTCTTTAATATTGTTATGAAAATTAGTGTATTATTCAGTTGTGCAGTGTAACTACGTGTGTGCTACGTGTATAAACTTGTCAATATAAATGTTTTATGGCTACATAATTATCTTTGTACTTATATAAAATAATCAAAATCGGGTTTATGTTTTTTTTTTCGTGACAACATTTTTGCTCTATGGTGCATCGGCGCGGCGGCCATGTTGTTTACCCGTGCGATGCTGTGAGTGCGACTAGTGCGAGTACGAGTGCAAGCGCGTTATATTGTGACTTAATGTGACACGTATTACGATTTCATTGTTTGTTTTCATTTTTGTTAAATTGTTATTTGTTATAAGTTTGTTGAGTTTGTTGTTATTACCATGCCTAAGCATACAAAAAAAACTGTTTTGGGTAGTCAGGCCAGGGAGCTTGTTGTTCGCCTCCGAGACTACTTTGAAAGAGAACAACAAAATAATGGACCGTTGTTACCATTGAATCATATTGTAGAACGAGTAGCCGAAGCTCTTGATATTGGCCGCAATACTGTTTCGCGTATAACACGTGAGAAAATTGGCCAAGATGGGATGTTTGAAAATAAATTATCGACACCCAACAAAAAGCGGACCAAGGTGAAGCCAATCACAGATTTGCATGATTTTGCTAAGGTTGCTATTAGAAATCATATTTATGATTATTATAGAAGAATGGAGCTACCCACATTGCTCAAGCTTCTAAAATCATTAAAAGAAGCTGACTTGTTCAAAGGAGGTATTACTTCGCTACGGCAAGTTATAAAAGATATTGGCTTTGTTTACAAAAAAGTTAACAAAAGAAAGATTATTATGGATAGGACTGACATTGCCCTAGCAAGATGTAGATTTTTAAGGAAGGCCAAAAACATAAGTGATTGGAGCAAAGTTGTCTTTTTGGATGAAACGTGGCTAAACGCCAACCACACAGTGGGTAAAAGTTGGACCGACGATACGGCACAATCGTGTACCAAAGTGCCGGAAGGCAAAGGCGAACGCCTTATTATTTGTCACGCAGGTACAGCAAGTGGATTCGTCCCTGATTGTTTGCTGGCTTTTAAGTCAAAAAAAACTACGGAGTATCATGAGGAGATGAATTACGAAAAATTTAAAGATTGGTTCATAGGTCTATTAAACAATTTAAAAGAGCCTATGACCATAATAATGGACAACGCACCCTACCATTCGGTGCAAGTTAATAAACCCCCAAACCAATCCAACCGCAAAAGCGAGTTGGTGAAGTGGCTGAGTGAAAACGGAGTTACAGCAGATATAAAAATGTTAAAGACGGAGCTTATTGCCTTAGTCCGACGCCATAAGCCACCAACTCCTACCTATGCTCTGGACGAGATGGCAAAAGAAAAAGGCCACCAGGTCCTTCGACTACCACCCTACCATTGCCAGTATAACGCTATTGAGCTGATTTGGGCCCAAATAAAAGGTATGCTTTTAATTTCAATTCCCATTTTGAAGCTTTATAAAAAAATCAGCTTTCCGATCGTAGCATGTACCTAGTTTAAAAACATTACCAGATACTAGATTAGGCTGATTGATGATTATTTGAATACTTTTTTTTATAAGTTCGTTTATTTTTAGGTTACGCCGCAAGAAATAATACTTCGCCGCCATTTACGGCAAATAAGATGTTGGCCCTATTACAAGAGGCCATCAACAATGTTCAACCTGAAGACTGGTCGAAGGTCGTGAATAAAACAAAAAGGGACATTATGTCTGATTGGGATCGTGACATACATATTGACAACATAATTGAGTCATCGTTAATAATATCCGTCACAGATTCAGATGATGAATTGAGTGACAATTCAGATGTTCCTGACTCTGATATGAGTTTAGACGAATAACATGTATTTTTTTTTAGCAACCTTTTAAGCAACCTTACCCTATAAATGTTCTGTTGTATAATTAGACCTTTTAAAAATAAAAATTGACCTACGCACAATATACGTTTTTTATTATAAAAAATATCGACTATCCATCGTAGCAGTACATCCCATCACTAAATACGTCTATGGCGTTACGTTATACGCATAACACTTTGCTTAATTTTTCATTCAATTTGATTTTATTTCTTGATTAGAACATTCTGGTTGGGTTTAATTTAATTTACTACAGTTATTAATTATTTAATATATTACGAATGTGGTACAACTGAAATATTAAGTCATAAATTGTAAATCGCGGCAACTTTCAAGAGTGAAACGAAATGTTACTGAAACTGTCACCCGCACCATGCTACAGCGCAAATAGTGTAATGCGCCAATTACACATAAAACAAAATAAACTAAAAATGTTGACTTCAGTGCCATCTAGCGGCCATCAAATGGCCAAGAGCAGATCGTATGATCCGCCTTAAAACCATTCATTTTGGTATACCACTTCAATTTCAAATAAGAAAAAAAATCTAACTCCACAACACGGCACCCCGAATCCGCCATTTTACTTTGTTTTTTTTTTTATTTTAAATGTAGCCACTGACACTCGCGCTACTAAGATAAATCTAAAGAAGTATAATTTATTCAAATCTGTTCACTCGTTTAGGAGTTACGAGGGAACAAAGAAACGGACATGGACACATACATAAATACTTACATACAGGTCAAACACATAACCCTCGTTTTGGGCTTTGCCGTAGTCGAGTAAAAATTCAAATTTTTGCCTTTTGCCATTTAATTGACGCCATTAATTTCCCACAATTTGCAAAATTTGCAATTTTTCTTAATTTTTACATAAAATAGGTAGAAGTTGTTAACTTAAACATAGGGATTAAAGTAAGAAGCCAGTCTGGAAGGCTAGATTTGGTAATTATTAATTGTATAATTTTATAATTAAACATGTACTTGAACCCTAGACACTTTTGATGTGTGTAGTTTGATAACTTTTGTAATTTCGGCATCGACTCTGTGTTCTTTATGGTCGTGTTTTATTTCACATTCGTTTTATTTTAAGGTTATTGATACTCTACATAATTTAGAGTGAAAAAGATTTCAATTTAAAATTAAATAACAGATTTATTATAAGCCACCTAACTCAAAAAATAATTTTGCATTTTGTTCTCCATATTAAAAAATAAAAACCGAATGTCATTCTATAAATAAAAAGGCAAATGAAACAACATGCATAGGTATCATCAAGTTTTATAAGAATTTTTTTAGTCCTTAGCATCTTATCAGAGTGACCACTGTTCTTTATACTCAACATACTATCACATTATACATTAACATTTTAATTTTATAGGTTGTGAGGAGTGGGCTGCAAAACCATTGACATCAGACCACAAACCAGAATCCACAACAGAAATAGAGCGCATCCAAAGATGTGGTGGCAAGGTAGTCTCGAAGGCTGGTGTACCGCGTGTCGTATGGAACAGACCGCGTCTCGGGCACAAGGGCCCAATCAAGAAGAATACGCCTATGGATGAGATACCATTCTTAGCAGTAGCAAGGTCTCTTGGAGACCTTTGGAGTTATAATCCTCAAAATGATGAGTTTATAGTCAGTCCCGACCCAGATGTTGGTGTTTTGACTATAGACCCGTCTAAATTTCGGTGAGTACTAATTTAGAACTTAGTCTTTATATGTATTGTATGGGTTTATTTATTTATAAACTTTGCTTAAAGTTAAGTAATGACTAGCGACTGTTTAACCATACAATTCTGACGTTTATCGACTCGACCTTTAAGTAACATTATAAATAAAGGGTTTTTTTTTAACTATATAAGCATCACATTATTCACGCACAATGGTCCACTTCAAGGACTAAGTGCGGAAACCTAAACCCCATGATAGAAGCATCACATTTAGTGCAAATAAATTAATGTACTGTCTTTAAAGTCAGTCTATCTGTCTTAATTTGCATTGTCCCGTAACAATCTCTTTTTGTTGCTCAAAATCATTAGAAAATTTCTTGCAAGTATGAATCCAGGAGTAGCTCAGGCTTATGTTATTTTCTATTAAATGGACAGAAATAAGAAAAAAGGCCATTCAATGGAAATCACCATCATCATCTCCCTAGCCTTTTCCGAACTATGTTGGGGTCGGCTTCCAGTCTAACCAGATGCAGCTGAATACCAGTATTTTACGTTCAATGGAAATATTAGTAATAATTCTTCTATATTAATTTGAGTTTTCTCTGATACATTACAGGTGTCTGATCTTCGGCACTGATGGCCTGTGGAACATGATCTCGCCAGAGGGCGCCGTCAGTCTAGTTCAGGCCACCGAGCGGCACAATGAAGCCGCCCTCGTCGGAGGGAATGGGAACCAGCCAAGAGACTGGTTGAACCCATCCAAAAGTCTAGTGGACCATGCTTTGGAAAGGTATGTACTAAGGTGGTTTAGAAAGACGACTGTCACACAGGTATGATTCTTATAAAACTATGCTATGTAGAATTCCCGGCCCCCGACCGTAATATGAGATCAAACTGAACAATAATAGTTATGGTGACCTAACATACAATTCGTTTTTCCATAGATGGTCAAACACTAGAATGAGAGCCGACAACACGTCTGTGGTGACCCTCATGCTGGACCCGCCGGGCCCGCCGCGCGCCACCGTGCTGCGCTCGCGCTCCAGCGCGGCCCGCCCCGCGCCCGCCGCGCCGCCCGCGCCCGCGCGCCCCGACGAGCCCGAGCCGCGCCCCGTGCCGCAGAACGGCCTCACCATCATGACGCGCTACTCCGACGGAGAGCGCGCCGCGCCCGCGCCCCCGCCGCCGCCCCCGCCGCCCGACGTGCCCCTGCCGCCCTGCGCCACGCTCGACTCGCGTCTGCCGGCCGCGCCGTCGCTTACGGACACCCCGCGCGAAACATCCGACCCGGACGATGACGCCATTGTCAACTACGGCAACCCCGCCGAATCATACTTTATGGCTCGTCTCCTTAATCGTACCCGCGTTATCAATACACTGTCGGCGGTCCACGAGGAGATCGCCGGCACGCCGGCGCCGCGGGAACCCTCCGAGCCCCGCGAGCCCACGCCCGCGCCCGCCACCGTCGTGCCGGACGTCGAAGTAGAGTCTGACGCGCCCACTGCCAACCGTCCCCCTCTCCCGCCGCGCGCCGCCTCCGGCGAACCAGCCGCGGCTGCTGCAGATCCCACGATCTTGCCCGACGATGATGGTGGTATTCAAATCAATGAAGTTTCGTCGAGCTCACCCACAGAGGGCCCACCAAAGCCGCGCGGACGTCGTCCACGCACCGACGCCAAGCGCGACCCCACAGCGGCCGCGCCCGGCCGCGTGCTGCGCTCGCACCACGAGGCCGAGCCGCCGCAGCGCCCGCACACGCGCCAGGCCACGCGCGCCCGCCCGCCCGCCGCCTGCCCCGCGCCAGCCCTCGACCGCGTCGTCATACTGACCCGCCGCGCGCCTCCCGTACCCTCTCCTGCACCCCCGCCTCCGCCAAGGACCGACCGTCTGGCGGGTGGGGACGTGAAACCATCAGGGCGTCGCGTCGCACCCGCACCTGTCGAACTCATTCCGGTCGACGAAGAGGCGAAACGTAGCGGCACCCGCTCCACGCGTTCTCAGGGCTCTCAGGGAGTGACACCCCTAGCTCAGAAGATAACACGCAGCATCGGGCTGTACGCCCGCGAGCTACGCGGTGCGGCGGTGGCGGCGGCGGCTGCAGCAGGTGCTCGGGCGGGAAACTCGGCGCGCGCCCCGGGCCCGGCGCGGCGGACCCTGGCGGCGCGCCGCCCGCCCCCCGACCGCTCGAAGGAGAACCTCGGAGCCGCGCGGGGACGCGCGCGCGTCCGCGCCGCGCCCGCCGCCTCGCCGCCGCCCTCGCCCCCGCCCGGCCCGACCGAGCCGCGCCCGCGCACGAGACGCACGGATAGCGCGCGCGACGAGCCCGAGGTGCACTCCACCACGGCCGAGCCGCCGCCGCCCTCCGCCTGCGCCGGCGCGCCCGCGCCCGCCCGGCCGCGCGCGCTGCGCTCGCGTAACGACGCCACGGAGCCAGTGCGGGCCGTGCGCGACCAGGGTGCCTGCAAGCGCACGCGCTGTGGCGACGACGGCGGTGGCGGTGCCAGCAAGGCGGCCCGCTTAGCGCCCGAGCGCTGTGCGCGGGCGCTGGGCAAGCGCGCGACGGGCCCTTGGGCGCCAGCGTTGGCGTTACGCAACCGCCTGCGCCGGCGACTGGCCAAGTAGCGTGGGCGGCCGCCGCGCCCGCGCCTCGATCCGACGCTTACGTCGGATCCAAAGATGACTGCGTCGTATACGGTTGATTTTCTGTTGTTGTTTTTTTATTTTTATCGCCGTCTCCGGCGTCGCCGCAGACGGTGGCTAGGCAGTAGGTAGTCGAGTTGGGTGACTCTGTCCGTGGACCGCTCGGGGCGGCCTGGGCCCCGCGATGTCGGTCGGGTCCCTACACTTCGGCCGGGCCCCGCGACTTCGTTGGATGCCCGCGGCCGCCGTCGACGTTAAACAATAGTACAAAGGTATATTCTATATTTAACGTGTAAGTTTACCGTGTGGACCAGGAGGATTTTATTAGCCCTAGTAGATATTTATTTTCTCTATATTTATAGCTTCTATCGTAATGCATTTAACCGTAGGCGAAATGTGAATCTGATTTTCATTGTTGTGACGTTGAGTCAGAGGCTACGTAGTAACTTCAGATAGATAGTCTGCCTTAAAAAGCGAGAGTACAACATGTTAACATTTTTATAAATATTTTATAAGATCACCTTTTTTGAACTTCGAGTTTTAAGCCACAAAACTTCTCATCAGAGACTCCAGTGATGTTAAATTTAGCGTAATATCTGAGCATGTGACACTTCTAACTTTACACTGCATTATTTGTTATATTAGGGAGATATCCGTTTATAATTCACAAGATTTTAGACACCTAAACATTTTGACAAATTGTTAATATACTTGATAAGTATACATATTTATTATATAACAAATTCTTTATTATATTACCTAATTGGAACTATACCAAGAGTGCTTTCTCGAAATATAACGTTAATTAAGAGTGCTATCTAAATATGGAAAATGTACAGATAAATAGTGTACAGTTAACACCAAAATTATTTGTTTAGATTGTGCTAATGTGTATTTTATATAAACTTAGCTAGATATTGGAGAAGTTATTCTTTTGGGAAAAGAATTGTTTTATGTACTTCCTAATTAGGCTTTATTGATTTAAGACTTCATACTGAATGTTTGTTACATGTGCCGAATAGTTAATTGTGACAGCTCAAACGAGCGACGGTAACTTTGTTTACTCTTTGAACATATCTATTAGCATAAAATAGTTGTACAAGCACACAAAAGTGAAACTCAACATATTCTTGGGTTAAGGATTAGTTGTTGGTGCATGAACCATTGTTAGTTAATTCGTTCATCGATCTCCTCTTAGTTATCCATTTGTTAAATAATATCTTAACTATCCACCTCCACTTTAAATTTAACTATCGAAATAATGTGATTATGAGACCATTGATTTATTTAAAACCAAAAAGGTTTTGCATGAATGCAACTTTGTTGACACTGTAAAATATTATGAAAATATTTTTTGAACAGCAACATAAGATGATTTGAATAGGTGTACCTAAGAATGGACTGAAGATGTAATGTTAGGTTAAAGAGTCCAAGTTATGTACATATTAATATAATAAATGAAAAGTAATAGTGCCTCATTTGTTACCGATTTAACAAATACATAGGTAAAAGTGTTCTTTCATATATTGAGATATGTATTTTTATTGAAAATAAAATTTATGCAATGTAATTTAGCTGTAAAAGAGGATTTAATATAATTTGTTAAGCTAATTGTGTAAAGATTTATATAATTGGCAGTCTGTCGCTTATATCGTGAAATCAAGGAAATTGTAGAGTTTAGTTATTGATTTTTGTTTGAAGAGCTGTAAGAGACAGAATGTCAAGTTGAGAATAAAATTGGTAACAATTTTGTAACATGGAGGGTATAAATGCCTAGAAGTAAGGGCCTTAACCTGACCACTGGGGTTATGGCAATCGCTAACGATATAGATTGAGATGCTAAAAACAAATTTTATTACTATACATAATTGAAAGTAAAAGGATTATTGTAGATTTTATTTTTTGATTTAAATAAAGTTTGTATGAAATAGATGATCGCATTTTTACTCTTTTATGCCCCACGCCTATGAAGTTAATAATTAAAGGTTAAACAAACTTACCTAAGTTTGTCCATAATGACATTGCAGTTTACACAGCCTTCAGAATTTGTCACAATGGCTTTTATAAATGTTTTGAACTAATGAGCACAATATTTAAAAAAAAAATTGTATGGGAAGTGACGTGATTATCAAAATTTTACTTGACTAGAAAACTGGTTTCCTCGTACTAACTGCAATGAGATGCTGCGTTCTTAACCTATTGACCGCCCCAGTCGGATTGATACGACAAATATTTTCGATCCCGGGGCGCCGAAAACTGAACAATGAAGATAGGTTTATCAGTCGTATAAGTACGACGGGCACGACAATTTTATTGATATTATAGGCACCAAGCGGATAAAAGGTCACTACATACATGAATAATTATGTTTGTAAAGTTTGTTTGAAATAGTTGGATACGAAAATTTATAGGACTCTTATTGCCTTAATATTAATATTTTTGTTTTATGCTTAGTAGGTACAGACGCCAGCACATCAAGCTACTACAATCTGTCAAATTTGTTTAATCAATTTTCAACTTTATCGCTAAAGTATAAGGGTCAAAGTTGATTGGGAAAATTTTACAGTTTCGGGTAGCTTGATGTGCTGGCGTCTGTACATTTAAGAGTGTACTGCCTGGTGAATTATGTAAACCTTGAGGATACAGCGATGAAGTTTAGGTAACTAAAACCACAGTTATGGTTCTATGGTCAATCAATCAACTTTAGCCTATAATAGCAGTCCACTGCTAGACAGGCCTCTCCCCGACTCCGCCACAACACCCTGTCCTCCGCCTTCCGCATCCACTGCCCCAGCCACCTTCTTTAGGTCATCTGTCCATCTAGCTGCCCAAGTAACATTTCATTCGGGCCTAGGTTGTAGAAAATGCCTTTAGGTTTTCTAAGGGTCGTAAAAAGGTTAATGCTTTGCTATCTAGTCATATTAAGTACTTGAGAATGATTAATAAGTCCTAAAACTAATTGTTTATTATTACAACCTTGGAGCCGCTGACAAGAGTTTAAATTAACGTTATTTTGACTTGTGTTTCAAGAGCATATAGTCCTAGGAACTTATAGTTGTCGTAGACTCTTGATTAAGTTCTGGAAAGGCTAGCATTATGCTAAAGTGAGATCTAAAGGTTTAATTTTTAACTTTGATATAACCATAAAGTTATGGAATGTTGAAATTGCTTATAAGTAATTTCTAAAACCTACTTAAAACTTATACGCAGTGTTATAGTTGTCTAAGTAAACAAATTAGGACTGCGTGGTGAAAACCTAAACCAATAAGCTATTTTTATGAGCTTTAAGGCATGCTTAAAGTCCTACAAGAATATTTTAAAGCTTTAGAGGCATCCTCAAATAATGTTAGTTGTGTCCGCGACTTCAAAGCATTCCTTTGTATTGCAAGATGAACCGACACAGGGTGTTATCAAAAAAATGGAGTGGAAGTTTTAAACGTAAAGTGCGTAAAAATTTCTTACGAAAAATTAATACATCAGTAAGTTTTTATGATAAATAATAGGTATTAACGTTAGCAGTTTCATTTTGGTATTTAATTATAATTGTATGTTTTGATCTCACTTATCATTAAATTTATTAATGAAACGTGTGCATGAAGGCAACCTGTTGTGTTATGTAGTTAAAATAAGTGCAGTTATGTTTGTGATAAGGTTTTCAACTTGATAAATCTCTATTATAGTTGAATTAAACAAAGAAACATTTATCTAAAGATTTCCAGTTATATTTTGTTGTCTTTCTTTAAGTTCTGTTATGGAATTGCCAATATTTTTAGTTATAAAAAAGTGTTTATCTTGAGTATCCTTTCCAGTACGATTTTTTGTATCCTTAAGTATGTAGGTAGTAAGATTTATAAGCTAATAGATCTCAATTTTTGTAAACCAATACAAAATTTGAATCTAGTTGTAGCTAGTAATGATTTTTCGTTGTTTTTTTTAAGTTTATAGGATTGCATAACAACTAAATAAATGAACCTAACTATAGAAATTATTTATTGTTTTATTTAACCAGAGAATCCATACATTATCCTTATACTTTATTAATATTATCTAAGTGGCACAATTTGCCCCATACATGGAACAACTCGCCCCAAAGTGGGGTTGAATGTTCCCTTCCGAAATTTTGCAAATTTAAATATGCCTGTACAAAAAAAATATAGAGAAACTAGCAGAAATGACTGTACTATTACAGAGACCGATTAAGACTTTTTAATTAAATCTAATATCAATATTGAAATCTTGTCATTTTCATCATAAATTTTCATGTTATTTGAAAATCGGAACTTTCAGCCCCGGCCTCCCCTAATAAATAAATTAGGTAAGTAAGTACCTACCTAAAACATAATTGAAAAAAATAGAAATTTACTTTAAGAGCAGCCTGTAGCTGTTTGTTCAGCACTCTTGTCAAACCGTCGAACGCACGTCCTCCTACAACCAAAACTTAAAAGAAACTAATTATGCGCAGAGGTTGTTTTCGCGACTCGCAAGTCTTGAACTACTCCTGGCGATAACCTTAAAGCTGCGAAAACAGCCTTGTAGTTTTAAGTAGCTCCGCGAGATGATCTGTAGCTCTTATTTTGGCAAACATTAAGAGCTTTTAGCTGTTACAGTTCTGAAAAGGTTAATTTTAATGCTTTCTAGTAATTTCCTAACGCCAGCCATATTTTTTTACTGAAATGAAAAAAAATCTACACAAAAAGCAATATTTTAAGTCATCATGGCAAAATTAAGTAACGTGTGCTATGTGATTAAAATATATGATTTTTATATGAATAGAAGTTTTATTTCTAATGCAACTTACTACTAACCACCTAATTTTATAATTTTTATTTCATTAAAATATCTTCTAAATTTTTTACTTACGAAAGGCCCGTCTCGTATACAGCACTATTATCCTAAAGTTTCACGATAAAGTGCCAGTCGCACTATTTTTTTGATTTTTCCTGACTTCAGCAAGCATCTTATTATTTTTTATGAATAAAATAACACTTACATCTAGTCATTTTGAAACTTGGTATAATGACAGGGAATGGCGCCATTATAAATAAGTATTTAAATCCACGATTGGTGTTTCTGTGTAAAATAAATCTTACACAGAAACATTTTAAAACCTGAGAGTCCTGGAAAGGCATTAATTCATGTCCATCAAAAAGGTTTTAAGTTGTCATTGAGTTACATCCATGACTAATTTAGAACTTAAAAGCTGCCTTGTTAGGTCATATTAACGTTAAATTAAGGTTGTGAAGGTTATATTTGGGTTCTGTGTAAGTAGTTTGAAAGGTTTTGAATTTGAGCTATAGGTTTTGCTGTAGCTCTCAGAAAGGTTCTAAAACTTGGGCCCTTTTTGCACTCAGGAGGTTAATATAAGCTTAATATAACGTTATTAAGTCTATTAAGACTTACGAACAGATTTCTATACAAAGGTTCTAGAACCTTTTCAAAACCTTTCTAAAACCTAAAATGTTACTTGGGTGGGGCCTGGGGGGCGTCCCACACTACATTTGTTTGGTTCTACTATGGTGTTACTGAGAAATTTATAAAGCCCCAAAAATACCAGTTATTAACCGACTTAAAAAAAGGAGGTTCTGTGTTCGACCCGTATGTTTGTATGTCCGCGATTTTATCAAAAACTGATTTTTGACTGGCTCGGTCTAGTGGTCGCAAGCGCTACTGCTGAGCATGAGGTCCTGGGTTCGATTCTTGGGTCGCATACATGGGGCATAAACATAATTGGCGAAATGTGGGTGTACACCTCACTCTCTATAAGTACAACTCTACCAAACCCTTGGGGAATACAGGCATGATGTTATGTTTGCACACAAAAGACTAAACAGGGACTAATGAAAACGGAAAAACGCAGCCGAATTTAGTGCGTGTAATCACTGAACATCACTCCACAAAACGGAGGTGATTTCACTTCATCATGTAGGTACCTATCGTAGATTCGTAGCAAGAAATGTGCTACCTCAAAGTGCATGTAGGTATTTAGACGAAAAAAACGTGCATTTCAGAGAATTTGCGAAGTAAGAGAAATTCTGCTGCGTTTTTCTGCTTAGATTTCTTTTCTAGTAAAAGGCGACAAAAGCGTGACAGCGTTTTGTGCACGTACAGACGCCAGCACATCAACCTACCACAATCGGTCAGATTTTCCCAATCAACTTTGAACCTTATGCTTTAGTGATAAAGTTGAAAATCTATTATAGAAATCTGACAGATTGTGGTAGGTTGATGTGCTGGCGTCCGTACATACCTAAATGAGAATAATGGTCCCGTCGATAAGAGTGACACCAAATTTCTACAATTTTACTGATTTGTAATGGTTGCGATCAATTAAAATATTTTTAGACGAAGTTTTAAACTGAGATCATGTTACCTACCTAGGTACCTAGAACCACACGTGGATTCCTGAAAATACCCCGTTATAAACACGTCAAATTGCAGCAAATTGTCCTCTACAACTACAAAATTCTGAACCGGCAAATATAAATCATAATATTCTACAATAATGATAGCTTCGCGTTCAAAATAACTGTTTCATACCCCAGGTAGTTTTTACGCGGTGGCGGATGAATGCGGAAGCTATCGGTCCAGAATGCATCGTCCCCTAACATGAATGGCCACCAACCCGCCCTATTTTTATTCACACCACTGTCTGTCGGCGCGCTGGAGCTCGCCCTACTATTTCAACTCGGCTAGGTTATAGTTTGGGCGCGCTCTAGCGTCCTGCCGTACTCCCTACTCGCCGGTCGTCGTCAGTTACGCGAGGAACGTAATAAGTGTCGCATCTGTTTATTTACCGCAATCCGGTTAAAATGTGACTTTTCGTTATAAATTGGTGAAATAACATTGATGTAGTATTATTTAAAAGTGGCGTTAACTTTAACAATTTTGTAAGTGCGTTTCCGGCGTGTAAAAACGCAGTATTGACGTGAAAAAACGCGGGAATTTAGCCTATAGGCAGTGCAGCAGTGCGTTTAGTTTATCGATCGTGTTTGTTTGTTGTGTTTGCTACTGCATTGGTGCATTCGAAATAAACTTAAATGTGGTTGTTTACCTCTCTCTCTCGGCTTTCTCGTATTTTATTTTGTAAATACGTAGAACCGCTGCTATTATTAGCACTAGGGTTAATAGTTATCGATCCGAGATGACATTATAAACGACTCGGCGGAATCAGGGTCATTTCATTCAGGGTTGACAAAATACACATGTTGCCGGTTTTTTAAATTTTAATCACGTTCACAACCGGATCCGAATAAATAAACATTGATAATAGTATAAAAAAATAGCGAACTCACATTCCTTAGGTTACCTAACACGCTCTACTAGTTTTTTATCCTTACATGGACGATATTTCGGCATTACGTTATTTGCTGTTTGTGGCCGTTATCGAATGGTTTTTGCCGCAGTAGTTAGAGTATTAACGATATTCGTTAGTAGTTAATGATCTCTTGAATAATAAGGCAAAGTATTACTCCATTATATCGAATAAATTAAGACCTTGGAAGCAGTCCAAGTAATGTTTTTGGAGATTTGAACTTATAGGACAACTAATTAGTCTGCTAGACGATTGTATACTGAAGGTACAATCGTCGTACACAAGAGGTTTGGGAACATGCCCAGAGCTCAAAAATCCATTGTCAAAAAAGTAATAAAAAAAATAAAAAACCCGACTGTGGTAAAAAACTTAAGGGCTTGTTTTTAACTTTTCAGTTTTTTTTTACTTAAGTTTTTACTACAGTCGGGTTTTTATTTTTTTTAATTACTTTATTTATTTCCAGCTTTTTAGTTTACAAATGTGAAAGATTTCGTAGACGATTTAGTTCTTGGTACGTGTTTTTTACGATTTGTCACTTCGAATTACTTTTAACCATATAAGTTGTATATAGTTTTATAATTACCTTTTAAAAGCCTTAATATTGATACCTTATTCGATAGGTTTAAATTTTTTTTTTAAGACATAATATGGCGCCCACATTTTATTATGTTTTTTTCAATTTTGATATACCCAGTGTCACTCTCACAACTAAGATGAATCTAACGGCACCT
This sequence comes from Luperina nickerlii, assembly GCA_963855955.1. Lineage (NCBI taxonomy): Eukaryota > Metazoa > Arthropoda > Insecta > Lepidoptera > Noctuidae > Luperina > Luperina nickerlii. Next base: position 8,464,569 of record OY979682.1, read on the forward strand.
CTCAAGCTGAAATCGATCAAGCCGTTTAGGCTACAAAGCGTGCCAAAGAAATATACATACATACATAGGTACATACACTCGAAAAACATAACCCTCCTTCTGGCACAGTCGGGCTAAAACACTTTGTTGTATGGGAGCCCCCTTAAATATTTATTTTATTCTGTTTTTAGTATTTGTTGTTATAGCGGCAACAGAGACACACCATCTGTGAAAATTTTAACTGTCTAACTATCACGGTTCATGAGATACAGCCTGGTGACAGACGGACAGCGGAGTCTTAGTAATAGGGTCCCGTTTTACCCTTTGGGTACGGAACCCTAAAAATCGACCTTACCTAAGGTCATTCGTTTTTGAAAAAAATCAGATACCTACCGTAAATGTTGCAACTATACCGAAGGACCAGAATCAACATGCTAAAAGATAATACAATACAAACAGGCTATCACCATGACGACTTTGTATCCTAGCTAACAATACGGCTTACCGCTTACCTACATATTCTTGTAAGATCTGTCAGACAATGCACCCATCATGTTTCTTCACGGTCCAGCTCGCATGACGCAATGAAACTTTACACTGGCAAAAGACCCGACTTAGCATAGGCTAGTACCTAGGTTTGTACTAACCGCTATAATTTGTGAAAATCTTACCGTAAAAAAATTGAATTTAGCTGTCATTCCACTTGCAAGTTGCATCGTAATTGCGTAACACCCTTTCAGTCAATCTGAATCATTTTGTAGGATATTGCTAATCCATTGTTTCATGTTCGAAAAATTTGTCTGCTCAACAACGTAAATAACGCAATGAATATTGTTGAACTGTCAAAATGAAAGCCATTTGCTCTGTTAGGGTGTTACGCAATTACCCCGCTAATGCTAGGGAATGACACTATTGACAGTTCACTTCAAGCTCATTTCACCTTAGTTTGCTGCGTTTGAAGTGGCCTGTCAACAGTATCAATCCCTAGCATCAGGTGGAATGACTCAATTCAAGCTCAGGGGGCCTAAAAAGGCCACTTTGGCAGAATCATAAAAGAATAACATTATGAATTCTATTGGACAGTTAACTGTTAAGTTAATTATATTAAATCCCATTGGTGAAGGATTTTTCAGTTATTTTTTTTTGTCTGTGCTAAAATACCAATCAATCTAAATCAAATTCCAAACTCTTCGATTATACCTACGTAGTGCAGCGAAAAAAAGAAAAACACGGACTGTCTTCGCCATATTATGATTCATAATGTTATCCTTTTATGATTCTGCCAAAGTGGCCTTTTTAGGCCCCCAGATCTAATTTTTCACGGTGACATTTTAAGGGCCTTACTCTCGTTTAGTACCGTAACACGGTCACTTTATGAAGCTTATAACTCATTAACGGTTTGGTTAGAAGGTCTGTAAAAAATATATGTTTGCTATAGATTCATGTACTGCATTTTTGAAACAGGGTTTTTTCATAAGGCTAATACTTTTGCCTTAAAAAAATATTTACCAAAACGCTATTTTGGCTAACATTTGCTTATAACTTCTAAACGGCTTTGATGTTTGGAAATATTTTTACACTGAAAAATTGCTGGTTAGAGGTACTACATATTTGAAATAGCGTTTTTAAATCAATCAACAGTTGCAAAGACAATGCCCCACTTTGAGATATAGGTTCAGAGGTGCTCTGCGCGGGCGCAGGCGGCAGTCGTGCGTTAGCACTGAGACGGGGTGGCTGTGTCGCTCGCTGCTCCGCCCCGGCTATCGATCGACTACGCGCGTTTGGCTGTGTTAGTGCAAATATTTATGAACGAATTGTATCAGTATGCGTTTATAGATTAGCTCGCTGCAGAGAGCCCATTTCTATTGTCCGCGTGGACGCTTTATTAGTGGTGCCATTTCTAAATACTGTTTTTGTTTATTTTGTATATATAAGATAATTTGTAAATAAATAAAAATGCCAAAGCAAAGCAAGTCAAGAAAAATACGTTTTCTCTACGACGACGCGACGCACCGTTTTATAGATATTAGCGAAAAACTCAAAAGTGGGAATTTTTATACCCCCCACTCCGGCTCACCTCCTAGACGCGGGGACTTTTAGTATGTTTACTCCCTAAGCACTCTGAGCAACTTTGGCTCAGGGCCCAGCTCACGCACTCTACACCTCTTTTTGGGTTATTCGTTGAGTGGACTAATAAGTATCTATCTATCTATAGGTACAAATAAATAAAATTGGAGTGTCTGTTTGTAATATTAAAACAACCGCTTCAGGCCATTTTATTTTGACTGTTTAGAAAATAACTATTTACCCACAATAAAAAAAATGTTTTCAAACACCATAATTTATAAAAAATTAGCGTTCTTAGTTGTCAATCTACGAGTATTTGCATTACTGAGTTTATTGATTACTACCTTCTCATATTCTTGTGCGGATTTATTTCTGTGACTGGGACTTTCACTAGCAGATAGGTGAATAAGGAGTAACTTAGACACTTTTATTTTAGAAAAAAAAAAGAAACTAGGTTCCCACGAAAAAAAATTAAAACCTATGAAATTAAATATTGAATATTTATCCGATTCAAATAGGGAGGTTGTATACTACGTTTATTTAGGTACTTAACCAAATGTAAATAAATCATAATAAAGAAACGGAGTATAGTTTTTTTTTTTATAAGTGGATCCTATACGTGAAGATTCCTTAATCTCCAATGAAAATGATTGAATAAATAATAAAATAATATAGTGTTTTTGTTTTAGCCCAAGGAAATCGTTCACCAAATATTGTATATAAAAAAAGGCTAATACGAAAAACTAAAAATAAATAATAATTAAACTAAAAATGCAAAAACGATCAAAAAGAACTAAATGGAGAAATATTAGAAGAATTTCATTAAAATTAGCATAGGTATTTCTTTACGTGGCGGTGAATAGACGACTTTTATGTATTTGAGTTTACTTTTATGTAAGTGGGATACGAATAGTCCCCGCCTACGGCGGGGTGCACCGCGCGAATTTTGTCGATGAGCGACTTCCATTATATTTAGAAGCGTAATTTCGCGACTCGAACAAGATGCACGATTGCCTCCGCGCTATACTGTCCGGATTCTCACTGCGTAATCACCAGGTTCGAATCTCAGTGGACGCATTTGTTTTTTGTTATTTTTTTATTATAATGTGCTTATCATTTGTTTTGTTATTTTTTAATTATAATGTGCATATTTTTATTTTCTTATTTTTAAAATAATTCAATAAGTAATTGTTATTTTAATAAAAACAATCATTTTTATTCTTATAGTTATTTTTCTTCAGAATCTAGAGTAATATAATAAAAATAAAATAAAAAAGTCCACCAAGCTTGATTCGGAAGAAAAATAATATACCTACAGTGTGTTACAAAAGAGTATAAGCAATAATAATATAGTCTGAAAATTTTCAAACAAGAAAATCGGCAAAAGTAAAATAATAATTAAAAAAACATTTATATCAAATAAGAAAATCAACAAAAAGAATATGTAAAAAGTTCGGATTTGAACCCGGACATTAGTGACTGATACAGAAAACTATAGTGACGCACGAGACCACTAGACCAATTGAGCTGTTGTAATGTATGTCGAAATTACGCGTCTATAGATAATCTATACAAACAAAATATGGTGTGTACAAAAAAGTAGGTACCTACCTACTTACGTTACAATTTGTTTCGTCGAATAAGATCTTTTTATTGCCTTCCGTTTATTTTCTTGTTGACCATTTTTTATACACTGATTGCTTATTTATACAACTTATGAGTAGAACCGAAACAGTACAAACATTTACACCAACAACATTACTTAGAAAAAACTAATCATAAAATAAAATATGTATAATAAACAGCTTTCATCAACAAACAGATACCAAAGTACGTACACTAGGTACCGACCCGAAATAATTGCAAGACTTCAAAGTATTTTAAATACGGCTACTCGCTCAACTACATAGGTACCCAACCGCGTCAGTTTTCGGAAATGCGATCATGCTCCTTATCAATTAGAGTCTACGGAACAATTTCGTATGAAAGTATTTTTACTTTAATGGTTTGTGAAAATATTAATTGTAAACGCGATTATGCTCCTTATTCATAGAAGGTAACGGGTCAATTTCCTATGCAAGTATTTTTACTACCAACAGGGCTTTTGAATACGCGATTGTATTTCTTATTTGTATGAAGTCACGGATCAATTTTCGATGCAGATAGAAAATACTTGATAGTATCTCGAGCTATGGTTTTTTAAGGTGGACGTACTTTGTAGCTCTGGTACTCGATTTTGCAAGTACGACCCATGCCTAAACGCGATCGTGCTTCATAAGTAAGAATTCAGAGTTCAATTTCCTATGCAAGTTTTTTTCTTCCAACAGGGCTCTTGGTTGGAATAGTAGTAGAAACTTTAATCGTCTATACTCTATAAGTACGTATTTATTTGTAAAAGCGATTTTGCTCCTTATTTGTATACAGTTAAGGTTCAATTTCCTATGCAGATAGAAAATACTTGAAAGTATCCCGAGATCTAGTTTTAGGACGTGGTTTCTTAAAGAAGTCGTACTTGTAAGCCCTGGTACGCTATTTTGCAAGTACGACCCATGTCTAGTCACTGCTTTTTAGTTGGGTACTTATACCCTCCCATAGAGTATAAGTACCTAACTAAAAAGTACTGTCTCACCCCTCCCTTAGAGTATAAGTACCTAACTAAAAAACAAGACTCACTGTCGCTCCGCGTAGAAATGAAAGAGAAGCTAAAAAGACGCCGCGATGGCGCAACGTTTCGTTCGAGTTATTTATCATTAAATACAATTAATCCTTACAAATATCTTATTACAATCGATAAATAAAAACAACAGTTCCCTTTATTATTATACATCACTGTTATTAATTTTATCAAGATTTGTTTATAAATAACACAATTACAATTGCAACGATTTCAATTTTAATGGTTATTTTATGATTTTTTTCTATCGAGAAAATTTACCGAAAACGTGTTTTGAACACAATGGTCCACTCATAAATATGATCAAGATTAACATTTTTTTTTGCTGTTCTAAAATGTATACATTTGGCTAAAATATTGTTTTGTTAAGCCTATTTTGACTAAGTACAGCGCCTTAATAAGTTATCGTAAACTCTGCGAACTCAACAATAACTTTTTTGTTAAATTTCACACGGACGATTAACAGCTAGTACAAAATATATCAGCCTTGCATCCGCCATTCCCTTCTGAAATCGTAGGCAAAAATGGCGACCTACGTGCGGCATGTCTGCGCCTCTTCATATTCTTTGATCATAGTTTTAGTGTCACGCGCCACCGCACACATTTTACGTATTCGGGAGTAGGGCGTTTAGCTCCGCCCACATGCACAAGGTCAGTGAGCCATCTATACACCTTAACAGAATTGATGTACCGGTCGGTCTAGAAAATTTAAGTCTTCATTTGCGTCCTGCATGCATTAATTAATATAGTTTGATAAGTATAATTAGGTCAAGTTAATTAATTAATCGATATGTTTTGTAAACAGTGTTTCATTGATAAGTGTTAATTTATCAAGCAATAGCGTGTCTAGGTAGCGTTGACATGGTACCTACCTATGGATACGCCGACGCACGTCATCTAAGTGGTTTTTAAATATGATTCACATTGAAAAGTCTTTGGAAAAACGTATTAATTTATCATTACGGATCTGCACGATTCATTCTAAATATGTATGTTGATTGATACAGGAGGACAATATCACCAGCCTATTATTGTCCCACTGCAGGGACTGCAAGACCTCTTCTTATACAGAGAAGGCACGAGCATTAATCACCATGCTCAGTGGCGTAGCGTGTCATCTCGGCGCCCGGGGCGGGAGATCCAGTTTGCCGCCCCCATTCTATAGGTGCTTAATTAAAATTAAATTTCACAGGCAATGAGGTATCTTTTATTGAAGGTAAAATAGGATGAGCGGTTTTACAAGCGCATTCTACGGGCCTTATGAGCAGCAAAGTCAGAAATTACTTTGGCAAAATCAATATTTGCAGTCAATTCTTGTTCAATCGACAATATAGCCAAGTTTGACAGTCTAGCGGAGCTCATAGTAGATCTGAGATAATTTTTTATTAGCTTCAACTTCGAAAAACTTCTATCACAACTTGCAACACTAATCGCCAAAGTCAAATATATACGAATCAAGATGACTATATTTGGAACCGAAATTCCGAGATTGAGTTTTTGAATGAACTGGAGGAGCTCCAGTGGTCCTTTACCCCTTATATCTTCCTCTGATTCAGAACTGGCAACAAACTGCTGGAGACGGTTCCGCTTCATCTGTAACTCGTCCTTGTCGATGTCTTCTAATACATGGGAAAGAACACACTCGTACTTGCTGTCCAAAAGTTTCGCTGGCGTCAAAAATCCGAACTTGTCCGATATTTCTTTAATGACATTTTGCCGCCCCCGCGGGCTGCCGCCCGGGGCGGGCCGCCCCCTCCGCCCCACCCACGCTACGCCACTGACCATGCTTGCTCAAGACGAGTTGGCGATTTCAGACTTATTAACTATGAGTCCACTGTCCACGTTTCCTCGCGATGTTTTCCTTCACCGATGTCAGTAATGGCCAAGATAATCTCAGGTACCCGCCAGCTCTTCAAGCTACTATAATCTGTCAAATTTCTTTAATAGATTTTCAACTTTATTGTAAAGCATAAGGTTCAAAGGTGATAAGTCTGCTCGCCTAGTACATGGGTTCACAAAATGTTAATCTGGTCTGTGTGTTATTTTTCTCGTCTAGCTCGTCTAGCGTTGAGTGTACCTATAGGTACTTTTACGTAGAACGGCTGTAACGCGACTGATCCGAGAAAAAAACACCTAATCCAATTTAATATATTATTTATACTTAAGGCGACTACATGACCTAAAGCGCGGTCTTTGTCGGACTGTATACAAAAGAAAGAGAAGCGCGATGACACAACGTTGGTAATTTATTGCAAAATATGAAGCAATTATCTATTTACAAAAAATCTATTGTTTGGACTAAAAAATTAAAACACTAGTGCTTTAGTATGTAGCTTGTAGAATAATCTGACAAAAAATCAGAATGATTGTATGTATATTAGTATGGTTTTTATTGTAAAAAGAAAGTTTTTCATGATTTTTTTCTATCGTATCAAATTAGTTGTATTATGTTTTCAACACACTATCTACCTAGCATATATCCTGAAGAATATTATATATTTTTCTGATTTCGTTTACTGTAGACTTTTATTGTTTCTAAAACTTGCGTTTTTTATGTTTAGGTCCTGTAAGCCCCTTAATATTAATGGCACATGAGAGCGCTGAAAGCTGAATTTTCCTTAAACAAACGGGTTCACCTGATTCTATTCTATGCCATATTGATCTACATCAATATGGCATAAACCCGATTTATCCATTTAAACTCGATTGGGTTGATAATGCTGCATAGACCTACGTCTATGCAGCATTATCAACTGCTACACAAATAAGTGAAAAATCATAAAAACTTACGTCCTCCGCTTTCTTTTTGTACCTAGTAAAATGGACAAAACGATTTGGTAAAACAGGGAAAAAACTGCTAAATCCGTTAACCGCAGCGAGATAGGTAATAAAAAACTCTATCGTCATAAGCGGTTGGTCAGCACGATCCGTTTATTATACGATTGGATTGTAATAAAATAAAACTGTGATCTAGTTACCAGGCGTCGACTTCGATTAAGGAAATATGGGGCCCCTTTGACTATTTCCTGCAAGACATAATAATAATATTGTATTTATTTCTGTAAATTGGTAAAAAAAATTACAAGTCATTTTTTTTAAGCTAGGTGATTTCGGTGTTTTCTAACCGACTGCTTTGAGAAGAAAGGTCGAAAGAAACTCAGAGGTCACAGTCTACATCTTGTTCTGTCAAGTTTATGTATAGACACCAGCACATCAATCAAGCTACCCGAAACTGTCAAATTTTCCCAATCAACATTAAACCTTGTGCTTTATCGATAAAGTTGAAAATCTAAATTTTGACAGATTGTAGTAGCTTGATGTGCTGGCGTCTGCACAACCGAATTTGCAAAAAGAATTTGGTAAGTATATTTTTCGCTCGTGTGTGCGAGCGAAAAATATACTTACCAAATTCTTTTATGGGCTTTTCCAATGTAGTTGAAATCAGTCCTGGAACCCGAAACTGAGATTTCATAATCAGACTACAATGTTCCCACTCCTGGGACACAGGCCTCTCTTCGAGAGGGAGTGGACTGTAAACTGTAATCTGGGCAGTGCGGGTTGGTAGATGTCACATGTCTTCGAATTTTCGGTTTTAGGACATGTCGGTTTTCTCACGATGTTTTCCTTCACCGTTTTGAGAGCAGTGGTGACGAAATTATTTACAGAAAGTAAAGCGCCTGCCTGGATTTCGAGGCCGTTACCACTGCTCTGCACTGATGCAGTGAGACAGCATTGTATCTAAAACAGTCATACTTGAACGGGCTTTGACTGATTTTCTATTTGAACCTTCGATGCCACTTGTTTCACATTCGATACGAAAGATACTGCCTTTACGCAGTATCTATTCTGTTAAATCCTATCATAGCAGTTAATGATTGCAAAATGACACCTTGCCTGCAAACACTACGGAATTCCGCAGATTCCGAAATTAATTCATGCCTACAAAAAACAATGTCATCAGTGTAGTTATGTGTGTATGCTCCACCTCCTATCCTGCCTTCTGTGTCCCAAAATATCCAATCAAAGTGACCCCTGCACTGCCACCGACGACACTGTGGAAGTGGCGAAGGTTTGAGCCGATAAGGACCAGCACGCTAATTTGTATAACCCTCATCACGGTCTGAATCATTTTGAAGGATGTTGCTAATCCATCATTGCCTTATATGTTGGCAAAATTTGTGTGCTCAACAACGTAAATAACGCAATGAATATTGTTGAACTGTCAAAATGAAAACTAGGTACTGATAGTGTGTTACACAATTACCCCGATGAAATACTGTCTAAGCTCCTGTACTAACCCCACAAGATCATGTGCGTGTGAACTGAGGGACCAAACTGGAATTCGCAAAATAAAAATCGTAGGATTTAGTAGTAGACTTAAAACAATTGTAGAACAAATCTGGGAATTTGTAAACAAATATATTAAAAACTACAGCCCTTAAAGTGCGGTCCCTCAGTTCTCACAGACCATCAGCCATATCTCGAAAAGTATTTGATAAATTAAGGTTTTGTGACTACAGACATTTAGTAAAGAATTTGTAAAGATATTTACTGAATAACAAATCAGAAAGCATCAAAGGTAAAAAATATATAACGACTAAACTGTGGTCCCTCAATCCTCATAAGAAAAATAAATATTTTAGGGAATATTACCTAGTAAATCTTTCTTTTTCCACATAAAGTTTTAGTAAGAGTCTTAAAACATTTTGTAAAAAATAAATGGAAAAAAAATATCGACGCAATTTAAAGATAGCGAATAATAAAACTGGTCCCTCAATCCTCACCTCTACTGACATAAGTGCATGTATTAGCTGCTAGACGAGAGGATTATCAGAAAGTCTAGTGTACTTAACTTTTAGTAAAAAGTCTCTACTAAATAATAGGTATCTAAAATTATGTATTTCTTACCTCTTAGCTGAAATAATATATTTTTTTAAATCCTATGACAATGGATAGAGTAGTGTGACCACACAGTGAAAGAAAATGTAGACAGTACTATTATACTTTATTTAATATAGTATTAGACGAAACGAAAACAAGGTTGTACGGTTAATTTAATGTTAGATATATTACATGTGGTGTAAGTGGTTTTTTTTATTATTTATCTTTTTTTATCGTGGTAAAATCATCAAATGAGTCCTCCCACCCAGGGCAGAGCGGGAGGGATTGTCAGACTCGTACTGACTAAAATCCACGGTGTCCTTCAATAGCCCTTTACGTTCCGGGGTCACGGTAATTCATAAGTCCCGCGACCCCAGCAGGCTTTGGCCCTCTAAGGGCCCCCGTCATTATGCTGACACTCTTTGAGGCGTGCGGGGCAACATCTCAAAATTATTGAAAGTACTGATCAAAAAATATTCTTACATTCATTAACCTACATCCAAATTTAAATTACTTATTTAAATAAAAGTATTATATTATAATAAGTGATTTATTAATTTTGTAATCTTCTTTTTTATTAAATACACATACGGCATGTAATATATCTAACTTTAAATTAACCATATAACCTTGTTTTCGTTTCTTCTAATACTATATTTAATAAAGTATAATAGTACTGCCTACATTTTGTTTCATTGTGTGGTCACACTACTCTATCCATTGTCATAGGATTTAAAAAAATATATTATCTCAGCTAAGAGGTAAGAAATACATAATTTTAGATACCTATTATTTAGTAGAGACTTTTTACTAAAAGTTAAGTACACTAGACTTTCTGATAATCCTCTCGTCTAGAAGCTAATACATGCACTTATGTCAGTAGAGGTGAGGATTGAGGGACCAGTTTTATTATTCGCTATCATCAAATTGCGTCGATATTTTTTTTCCATTTCTTTTTTACAAAATGTTTTAAGACTCTTACTAAAACTTTATGTGGAAAAAGAAAGATTTACTAGGTAATATTCCCTAAAATATTTATTTTTCTTATGAGGATTGAGGGACCACAGTTTAGTCGTTATATATTTTTTACCATTGATGCTTTGAGATCTGTTATTCAGTTAATATCTTTACAAATTCTTTACTAAATTTCTGTAGTCACAAAACCTTAATTTATCAAATACTTTTCGAGATATGGCTGATGGTCTGTGAGAACTGAGGGACCGCACTTTAAAGGCTGTAGTTTTTAATATATTTGTTTACAAATTCCCAGATTTGTTCTACAATTGTTTTAAGTCTACTACTAAATCCTACGATTTTTATTTTGCGAATTCCAGTTTGGTCCCTCAGTTCACACGCACATACAAGATCTACAAAGTTCAACTGTATCTTATTTATACTTGTTTTTTTTTTATACATAATACACACTTGCTTTTCCAATGCACTTTTGACATTGGCAGAATAGTCGACATCGGCTTTACTTGCCATAATAAAAAAATAGAATAGAATACTGTCTAGGCAGCGCCGCGAAGAAGAAATGTAGCACAATTTTCATAACTATTTGCCTAAACTTTGGAAGCCATTAATTATGGTGACAGCTGTAGCTAACATGTTAGTCATTAATTTATTATCTATCTGTTCTAAATAGTAATAATTAACCTCCTTTGTTATTTAGTCAAAAATCCTTGGGTTAAATAAATAGTGTTTGTTAATTTGCATCTTAATTTTAGAGCGGTGTTAAACGTCTCCAAAATTGAGTATGTATTGTGTCATTGTGTCCTAAATTCTGATTTCTCTTTTATATACCTTTGAAAAAGGTTGCAGTGGAGCAGAGAATGTTCGTCTCGTTCAAGAATTATTCAAATTCTGCTTAGCTATTTTATACAGGGTCTAATAGAATCAAACTAAATTAGCGAAACTTCTTAGATTTTTTTTTTGTAAACTTCTCTGACGTGATGGATATCTAAACACGATATACAAATAAAACATATTTTCTCAACTTATAGTAACTATAACCCCGCAAAAAACATCAAATTCGTTTCTTTTATGATGTTTTGATATCATTACGTTTGCGGAGTTTCGCTTGCCAATTTAATTGAACCTACCCTATAAATGACAAGATAGGAGGAATCTAAGAGACTGATAACTTTGAATTGATCATTTAGTATTTTTTTCTTTATTGTATGTATATGTGCACGACACCTTAAGGTAGCTAAGAAAACCCTATGTATAATACTCTGTGTAGCATAAGAAAACTATGTGCACAATGTTATATAGTAGCTCTAAGAAATTCGTATATTTAAATAATGTACATAGTGTGCACAACACCATATGTAGTATAATAAACTCTGTGTTAGTATAAGAAAACTAGATAGGTATACAATATTATAATAACTCTATGAATAAGATAGTCATAAGAGACTCTTATGTATAAGGAAATAGTGTATATAAGTAGGACTTATGTATTCATTGAAAATAAACTATTATTCCTCGTGTACTTTATTACCCCGCTTGGTGGCGCCACTTACGAAGGGCACATAAGCCTAAGTACCACAGAACTTTACCGTAAGGAGAGCCCATTTAGTATTTTGCATATTTTAAGTCCTAAAACTAGATAGATCACCTAGATTTTTTGTATATAACTAGAATAAGCACACACCCATGTTAGAAAATAAGAACTATTGTAATCAAAGACACCTGAACACCGAAAACAGCCCAGACTAGTTTCCCATACAAACTGGACTTTGAAACCGGGTCCAAAGTCCACGAACTCTGATTGGCCAACAAAATTTTGATTAGTGCCGCGTGCAAACTTCCAGGGCTGTGATTGGCCAACGGAAAAAAGTGTAGTGCCGTGTGCAAATTTCCAGGGTTTTGATTGGCTACGAAAATCTATAAAAGAAGGGCCCTTTTCGGCGGTCAGGCATTCCAAATCCAGCAGTCATCACAAGAAGCCAGAAATAAGAAAAATAAACAAGAAACAGTTTTTTAATATAAAGTGCTTTTAAATCAGTCCTGCATGAATCCACCCTGTTCCAGTAGCGCAGAAAAAAGGTGACTTCAGCCCACTACGTCTTCATTGCCGCCACACTCCCCGATAAAACTGCGTGTTGAAAAGCTCACTGAGCGGTCCCCCACATTATTGGTCCTTCGCAGCCGGATCGTCAGCCAGCAAGAAGATGGTTTTAACACGCAGCCAAGACGGGGAACGAACGAAACGCCGGCAAGAAGAGCTGAAGTCACCTACGGCCATAGAAGAGGCCGCGCCAGGGAACCCTTCGGTCAGCGGCACATCGAACACAGCTACCGACGCGTCGGGTAATAGCAGCAGTGATTCGACCGCCACAAAAGAAACCACCACTACAACTGGAACAGAAGACACGAACGCCACGTCCCGTATAGAAAAGGATAAAGTATCGCAGCGTACGTTGAAACCTACGGACGCCCGATCACGTGGCTCAGCAAGCTCTCGTAGAAAACAACTGGCGGATATAAAAGCAAAAGAAAGACTGGCTGAACTAAAGCTCGAACAAACAAGAGCCGAAATGGAGTTACAACAAATACGGGTCCAGCGCCTTCAAGCAGAAGCAGACACCTCGGAAGATGAAGAGGAACAAGAAGATGACCTAGCTTCAGTCCGTATAAGCACATGGTTAAAAGAACCTGAAGCTAGTCAACCTCAACCATCACAAGAGGCCAAGAAGAAGCAAGAAGACCCTGTTGAAGTAGCAACAAGACAAGAAGATACACGTCAACCATTAATAGACGTGAGCACCCTCGCCGCCGCCCTCTCTCAAGCGGTACGAAGCACAAGGGAACCACCGAAGTACATTCAAGAATTACCGCTATTCAATGGAAACTGTGCAGACTGGCTCGGTTTCAAGGCGGCCTATGAAGAAACATTGAAGTACTTCACGAGAACAGAAAACTTGGCACGTATACGTCGAAGCCTACGTGGAACAGCGAAAGAAGCGGTCGGCTGTCTAATAGTAAGCCAACCAGACCCAGAAGTCGTCATCAACGCCCTACAAAGAAGGTTCGGACGACCAGAAGCACTCATTCACGTCGAAATGGAGAAGCTCAAGTCACTGAACCGGGTCACAGATAACCCCAGAGAATTATGCATCTTCGCCGGTCGAGTGACAAACATAGTGGGCACCATCGAAGCACTAAAGAAGACACAATACCTACATAGTCCTGAGATGGCGCGAATAGTAAACGAAAAACTCACTCCCATACTAAAAAGCAAGTGGTACGACTACGCCGCGAGGAAGAAAGAAGAGATACCCGAGTTAAAAAAGATCTCTATGTTTTTAAACGAAGAAGCAGACAAGTGTGGCGCCTACGCTCTACCAGAGATAACCAACGACGACTCTACGGGAAGAGAGCGAAAGAACAGAAGAACAGAACGCACCTTCGCTGCAGAGAAAAGAACAACATCGGACGACAACTGCCCGCAGTGCAAACAAAAACACAAACTACCTGACTGCCAGCAGTTCGTCGCTCTCGACACAAACTCAAGATGGGAAGTAGCAAAGAAAAACAATATATGCTACCGCTGTCTACGAAGCAAACATCGCCGCATCCAATGCAAAGCTCCGCCGTGTGGAAAACATGGATGCTCCATGAGACATCACAAACTACTACATCATGAGAAGAGTCAAGATACCGCAAGCGACTCTACGAAGAAAGATACAACAGCACCGGCAGTAGAGGTCACATCAACAGTCAAGCCATGTGACCGTCGACGTGCATACCTGAAGATCGCTCCCGTCATACTAAAGGGACCGTACACCAGCATTGAAACATATGCACTATTGGATGAAGGAAGCACAGTCACACTAGTGGATGCATCGATAGCTGACGTCATCGGAGCCGACGGACCCACAAACCCTATGTGGATACAAGGAGTCGGCAACGAAATGAAGCATGACAACAGCAAGGTCATTAACCTCAGCATAAGAGGAAAGTACGCAGAAGAAGAATATAAAATTGAAGCCGCGCGTACTGTGGAAAGATTGAACTTCACACCAGAAACAGTGTACGACCGTCACCTAGAAGATTGCGAACATCTGATTGACATCAAAGATCAGATTGCATACGAACGCGCCTCGCCCAAGTTGTTGATTGGTCAAGATAATTGGCACCTCATAGTGTCAAGAAAGCTACGCACCGGACGCCGTAACCAGCCAGTCGCCTCCCTCACGCAACTCGGCTGGGTTCTTCATGGCTGTCACAGCTCACTCACAGCCACCGTAGCATTCTGTGGGAAACTCCAAGAAAAGGAAGATGAACCATCAATGGAAGAAAGAATCAAGGATTACTTCAAACTCGAATCCTTGTGCATCGAACCAAAGAAACCAAAAGAAGATCCCGAACAGAAAGCCATACAGATACTAGAAGAAACCAGCAAGAGACTGCCCGACGGTCGATTCGAAACCGGCCTGTTATGGAAAGAAAAAGACTTCCAGATACCAAACAACTACACCGAAGCCGAGCGACGCCTGCGTTCGCTAGAAAAGAAACTAGACAAAGATGAAGATCTGAAATCAAAATACGAAGAACGAATAAACAACCTATTCAAATCCGGTTATGCAGAACAAGCACCCGTCCCTGCTCCAAAAGGAAAGACCTGGTACCTGCCGCACTTCCCGGTCATTAACCCAGCGAAGCCACACAAGCCGCCTCGACTGGTCCATGACGCAGCAGCAAAAGCCACAGGCGTATGTCTAAACGACATGCTGCTTTCAGGACCAGACCTGCTACAGTCTCTCCCTGGAGTGATCATGCGATTCAGACAACACGCATACGCTGTCAGTGGAGACATAAAAGAAATGTTTATGCAGGTGAAAATCAGACAAGAAGACAGAGACGCCCTCAGATTCCTGTGGAGAGGCGAACGGCGGGAGGGCAAACCAGATGAATATCGTATGACGTCAGTCATATTCGGGTCTACATCATCACCGTGCACCGCTCTATACATCAAGAACAAAAACGCGAGCGAGTTTGCAGCCACTTACCCAGAAGCAGCAGCAGCAATACGAAAGAACCACTACATGGATGACTACCTGCAAAGCTTCCCCACTATTATGGAAGCGAAAGAAACGGCAAAAGCAGTCGACCTCATCCACAAGAAAGCAGGGTTCATACTAGATGGGTGGACATCAAACGACGTGAGAACCATCGAAGAGTTCAACCCACCAAAACAAGACAAGTCACTCACAGTGAGCCTGGGTGGCACAGAAACAGAAAAGACGCTCGGGTTACTCTGGTACGTGAAGGAAGATCACATCGGATTCAACACGAACACGATCAAGATACCAGCAGAGGTAAAAGAAAACAATCGCTCTCCAACAAAGCGAGAAGCTCTGAGTATCATAATGGCACTATTCGACCCACTAGGGTTAATATCACCAATCACCACCCCAGCCAAGAGAATATTCCAGGACACCTGGAGCTACAAAACCGACTGGGATGATACAATACCAGCGGAATTAGAAGACAGATGGAAACAATGGATGACGTCACTCAGCACAATCAAACAGCTGAGAATACCGCGATGCTATGACATCGAACCCGCTATCTCACGACAGCTGCATACGTTCGTCGACGCAAGCGAGCAAGCCTACGCCGCGGCAACATACTGGAGAATAGAACGAGCCGATGGAAGTGTACACGTGGCCTTAGCGGCTGCCAAGAGCCGTGTGACACCACTAAAACCTGTATCCATGCCCAGGCTCGAGCTGCAAGCCGCCTTACTGGGCGCACGCCTCGCGCAAACAGTAAAAAGAGAACACGAGTACAAAATAGCGAGCCAGACTTACTGGAGTGATTCACGCACAGCACTAGTGTGGATCCGGTCTGAGCCACGCACCTACAAGTCATTCGTAGCCCATCGCCTCGCTGAAATAGAAGAGACCACAAAGAAAAACGAATGGCGGTGGCTCTCTTCAAAGGACAACGTAGCGGACGACGCAACACGAGACACGCCGGACAACTTTACTGCTACTCACAGATGGTTTCAAGGGCCTTCATTCCTACGAAACCCGGAATCACAATGGCCAATAGAAGAGAAAGCAGTGAAATATGACACCGGGGAAGAAAAAGAAAAATGTAACCTACATCAGCTGGAGAGCGGTCAGGGTCAAAGTCCCCTCCTGTACATAGAAAAATTCTCTAAGTGGACTCGACTTATAAGAGTGACCGCAAGAGTGCTACAGTACACTGAACTGTGCCGACCCAACAAAAGTACAGTCGCAGCTACCCGAAAACGCACTATAAAAACAAAGGTCGATGACCCCGACTGGCGAAACGCAAAGAAAGCGCAACCCCCGGCACAAGCGACCAGAGACTCGCCCCGCCACACTCATCGCTACCAGGAATTACCCGCCTCGTGTCTAATAAAGGCGGAACGAATATGGATAAAAGCGAGCCAGAGAGAAAGCTTCGCAGCTGAGATTGACCGTATAGTAAAAGGTAACTCGACCAGCAACAGTGATCGATTACGCCAGCTCAGTGTGTACATCGATGAAGAAGGTATCATACGCCTGAAAGGAAGAGTGAACATGGCTCAAGACATACAAGAAGACACCTCCAATCCCCCAATATTGGAAGGTAAACATACCTACACTCGTTTATACATAGCTTATGTACACGAAAAGCTACATCACGGCGGTGTAGAAATGGTCGTAAACGAATTAAGACAACGACTGTGGATTCAAAAAATACGCCCAGCGGTGAGAAGCATAGTGAAAAGTTGCCTACTGTGTCGCATAAGAAGAGCGAAACCAGCGATCCCCCTCACGGGCGACCTACCAGCGGCGCGCCTGGCACATCACGCGCGGCCATTCACCTTCACCGGACTCGACTATTTCGGGCCAATCGAGGTCACGGTCGCACGCCACCGGGAAAAAAGGTACGGCGCCCTTTTCACATGCATGACCTCCAGAGCGATCCACATAGAAGTCGCACACTCACTGAGCGCAGACTCAGCAATATCAGCGTTAAGAAGGTTCATGGCCAGAAGAGGATGCCCCAAAGAGATATGGAGCGATAATGCTACCTGTTTCAAAGCAGCGGAAAAGGAACTCGGCGAGGCCGCACTCGAAGCCATGCACCACGAGACTACGTGCCACCACATAAAGTGGAAGTATATCCCACCCTCAGCACCATTCATGGGGGGAGCATGGGAAAGAATGGTACGATCAGTGAAAGAAGCATTACGCGTCACACTGAACGAACGATGCCCAAGTGACGAAACACTGACAACACTACTGATCGAGGTCGAAAACACAGTGAACTCACGCCCCTTGACCCACGTCTCTGTCGACCCCCTAGAACCAGAGGCTCTGACACCAAACCACATACTCATCGGGCCGAATTCCCACGTTCCGGTACCTGGCCACTTCGAAGAAAAAGACATGACAGCTCGCCAGCAATGGAAGCGAGCCCAGGTATTGGCAGATGTGTTCTGGAGAAGATGGGTCAAGGAGTACTTGCCACTACTACAGCACCGGCGGGAGCCCAGCGGCACAGGCGTCCAACCCAAAGTGGGCGACCTAGTCATCATATGTGACAGTAACCTGCCTCGCAACACCTGGCCACGAGGACGCATCAGCCAGCTCTACCCGGGAGCCGACGGAGAGGTACGAGTAGTGGACGTCACCACCAGCAGCGGCCACGTTCTACGTCGTCCCACGCGGAAGATCGTCGTGCTACCAACAGAGTCGCGGCTTCGCGACGGCGGGAGAATGTGCACGACACCTTAAGGTAGCTAAGAAAACCCTATGTATAATACTCTGTGTAGCATAAGAAAACTATGTGCACAATGTTATATAGTAGCTCTAAGAAATTCGTATATTTAAATAATGTACATAGTGTGCACAACACCATATGTAGTATAATAAACTCTGTGTTAGTATAAGAAAACTAGATAGGTATACAATATTATAATAACTCTATGAATAAGATAGTCATAAGAGACTCTTATGTATAAGGAAATAGTGTATATAAGTAGGACTTATGTATTCATTGAAAATAAACTATTATTCCTCGTGTACTTTATTACCCCGCTTGGTGGCGCCACTTACGAAGGGCACATAAGCCTAAGTACCACAGAACTTTACCGTAAGGAGAGCCCATTTAGTATTTTGCATATTTTAAGTCCTAAAACTAGATAGATCACCTAGATTTTTTGTATATAACTAGAATAAGCACACACCCATGTTAGAAAATAAGAACTATTGTAATCAAAGACACCTGAACACCGAAAACAGCCCAGACTAGTTTCCCATACAAACTGGACTTTGAAACCGGGTCCAAAGTCCACGAACTCTGATTGGCCAACAAAATTTTGATTAGTGCCGCGTGCAAACTTCCAGGGCTGTGATTGGCCAACGGAAAAAAGTGTAGTGCCGTGTGCAAATTTCCAGGGTTTTGATTGGCTACGAAAATCTATAAAAGAAGGGCCCTTTTCGGCGGTCAGGCATTCCAAATCCAGCAGTCATCACAAGAAGCCAGAAATAAGAAAAATAAACAAGAAACAGTTTTTTAATATAAAGTGCTTTTAAATCAGTCCTGCATGAATCCACCCTGTTCCAGTAGCGCAGAAAAAAGGTGACTTCAGCCCACTACGTCTTCATTGCCGCCGCCACACTCCCCGATAAAACTGCGTGTTAACAAGCTCACTGAGCGGTCCCCCACAGTATATGTAGATAACCAACTATTTATGTCTGTAATTTATATGGTGTACATAATATAGAGTACCTATTCTATTGTACATATTTACACTAGGTACTAAATTAAATGACTAACTATACAAATTATTACCGGATGACCCACGGGATTGGTTTTAAAACTGACAGCGGTGTAACAGAGTCAGCAAACTATGGTGCATTCCCCAAATAATGTCAAAAAAGAGCAACAAATGAATTGGACACAGATTACACAACAGTCCCAGAAAAACGCTCAATACTCAATGGGTAACTGTGTTCAAGCTTCCGGTTTTCACAGTCTACTGAACCGGAATTGTCAACGGCATTGGCGAATATTGGAACTGCTATCAAGATTTTAAATCGCTAGATTTGCCCGATTTGCCCTCATCGCTGCACCGTACGAAAAAGTGTCCATACTGAGAAGAATGAGCTCATACAAATGCAGTTGTATACAGTTTGAACGACTAACTAAACTGCAAACTTCATCGCGAAAGTAAACTTCTTCCAAGCACTTTTTGTTTTCGTCCGATACACCAGTGACTTACCTGATTTCTTTCGGCGACGCTCATTACCTACAGTATGGCAACCATAATTTTACTGGAAAGTGGACTTTTAGATGCCGTGGGGGAAAGCTTGCGAGTGCAAGATGTATGGCCGGGGCTTGTGGGGTGACTATGTTCGCTTTTCTTGTGGTGAATGGTTGGTGTGGCCAGGATTTTTTTGATGCAAAGAGTTTGGTATTAGATATTTTGGTTTCAGGGTGTTCATCTACATTCTTAGGTTAGCTATTACACTTTGGAGGTTTTAAGTGACATTAATAAGGGTTCTTAACTTTGTGTATCACCGAGAATGAGAGCCTAAGCTTTTTCAATTCAGCCAAAGTTTTTATAAAACCTAGATTTTTCCAATGGCGGTGTTTGGGAAACGGTATTGGTATATTATAGACGTTTATATGAGCCTTGAAGACCAATGTTCGCATTGAGGCATTTTTGTATTTTGTCTATATGTATATACACATCACATTACCTTAGTTATGAAGTATCCTCTATTTACCATATAGTGTGGGCACACTATAAATAGAAAACATGGCAGTTTACCTGACACGGTGTTTAGTGCAGCCAGCGATTCAAAGATGGATACACCATAGTGAACACAACTCACTTCTCTTTCTCCATGTATGTATACAATATACATAATTGCGATTACACGTAGGTAATTAAATGAAAGTGTTCTCATGTTTATAGTACTTTTACAATTTTAAATTATTGTGCTTGCTTAGACAGTTCGAATTTTGTTCTTACCTTGTGCTAACGGTTGGATGAATTAAAAAAAAAACATAAAACGCGGCAAAATTGACAGTACGTTGGTTTTTCCGATACCGGTTGCTGTGGCAAAGTTCGTGTTACTATTCGGCCTATGTGTGTAAAAATAAGTATTGTTTATAAATCTTTTAATTCCACAGGATCTTTAGTGTCTTCATATTTAATAACAGTTTTAATTGAAATAGAGTTTTAGTGAGTGCAAGTGACTGTCCCAAAGATTCCTCTGTGATAAATATTCAGTGCTAAACGAGTGTGTTGACTGTAAACATTTATTTAGTTCCAGCCAAAGAAATTTGATAACCATGGGTAAGTTTATTTTTGTTATTATTATCTTTTCCCATCTGGAGTTTAGTCGGTATTACATTTTTTATTAGGTTTATAAAACCGCAAGATTTCAGAAATGCAAGTGGTTACTTTCGCATTCGTTAGGTAGGTAGGTACTGTGAAGGTCCAGATGGGAGCTTCACAATATAATTAAAAAACTTTGACTTGGATAAAATATATTTACCACTTTACATTATCATGTTATTTCTAGCACTCCCTCTACTAAACAAAAATACCTTATTAAAATATTTGACACTTGTATAACGTTCGAATGGAAGACACCGGCAATTATAACCAGCCTGTTCTGCTAAAGGTAGAGCTACACCGATAGCCTCTACAGTACCTACATTTCGTCGCTTAAATAGAAAAATACTACTATCTATATTCTAGATTTCTAGGTGGAAAACCTATGATTATTTTGGCCTGGTTAATTTAATTTTGTACTTCCATTTCCCTTCGGCACTCGATTGCAAAGCGGAAGTGCAATGAAGCGATAAGAACCGGCGCCAAAATAAACAACAACAGACGATAAGGAAACAGTCAAAGAACGTTACCGGTTGATTTCTTGAGTGGATACCTATCCACTGTTTGCGGACTACCAGACTGTTTTCCGCATTATGGAAAAATTTCGGCAACGTGTTCCACTTTTTTCGCATAAAATCAGACACCACGACAAAGTGGATATCAAAAATCTACAATCAAAAGTCATTTGTGCAAACTAGGCTTATAGAATTAGCACTTGTTTAACGTCAAAATTATTGTATAAGACAGTTCCCGTAGACGCCCACCCTTCACCATGATGCTTTACAGCTTAAAACAGTTCTAATTCTCTGACTCCGAAAAAAGTATTCAGGGCCTAATAAGTCTAGCACGTTTCTCTTTTCATCAGGCAAAGTCATTCATACCTATCCTTAGTTGTTAAAGGACCATGTCCCTTGTCTACTGAACCCGTAACATAAAAATGTATTAATAGGGACATCGCGAAAATAGTTACGAATTATAAATTCCGCAAAATCATAATGGCTTAGGGTGAGGAAATTCCCATTTCGGTGAAAACCGGGTTTCCCACTAAGGGGAAAAGTTATTGACGTTTTCGTAGGGAAGTGAATAAGACTTGCGTTTTTCTGACTAAGCCTCTAATGTCTGCTTGTGTTCCGTTTATCTTATTACGATACTTTATTGAATGAAAAAAACTTTTTTACAAAAAAAAAAAAACAACCGACTTCCGAATAAGACACTACAGAGTGAAAAATAACTTTAATTTCGGAAGTCGGTGTGACGGTGTGACGTTGGGTTCGCATTTTCGTTCCGACTTCCGAAATTTTTCACTTTTAAGCTGTACTTAATCAACACAAATTCGTATAAGTAACACTACTTGTTATGTAAATATCGTGACAGGAAGTTATTATAACATCATCAATATTATAAACTAAGTGGCAAAAATACGTATAACTACCCAACTAACTCAAAACCTAATGGGACCACCCAGATAATATGGCATATCCCATCCATTAAAAAAATGTTTTTTGAAATCGATTTATAATTACCGAAGATATCGCGTAACAAACATACAAAAAAAAACCTACAGTCCAATTGAGAACCTCCCCGTTTTTGAAGACGGTTAAAAAGAAAGAAAAATATAAAATACGTCCAACCAGCCAGTCCTGCCAGCCAGTCACCAGTAACCAGTCTTACGACGCGCGACGGGGTATAATATTAGCCAGATACTGGGTCGTGGAGGTCAGATAGGCAGTCGCTCCATGTAAAGTTCTGGTATTCAGATGCATCCGTTAAGACTGAAAACTAGGGATGCATCCGATACCGATACCGATACCGATATATCGGCGATACTTCAGGTTTGCCGATATATCGGTATCGGCGATATTTTTATGGCCGATTCAACGATACTTTTCAAATTTCGCGCTTTGAAAATGTAATGTAAACGCGCGTGATGTCAAATAAGATTAAGAATTACATATCGTAATTGTTTGTGTATTGTATGTCATTTATAACTAGTCGTTTGAGTCAAATAAAATAAATAGTAGTCATATCAACTTCAAAACACAAAAGTGCTATATGGAATCACTTTGAAATTTCGACAATTGATAATTCCATAAAAATCTTATAAATGTTAATTTTTGTTACTAAAACTATTAATTAATTGTGTTTTATTTAATCTACCTTCCTTTTTGAATTCAGTAAGCGTATCGGTATCGGTATCGGTATCGCCGATATTTTTATAAGAGTATCGGTATCGGTATCGTATCGGCAAAAAGGCGTATCGAGGCATCCCTAGAAAACCAACCCAACATAGTTGGGAAAAAGAAAGGCCAATGATGATGATAACTCTTGGTAAGGAATCCAATCTTGGTTTGGTGGTTTGTTGGACTTTATCTGACTTTGATCAAGGGAGTCTAATATGGTTAAGGACCTATCTCACAATCCCTGGGGTAATTGCGTAAAATACTAACAGTAGCAATTGCTTTAATTTTGACAGTTTAACAACACTCATTGCGGTATTTACGTTGTTGAGCAGACAAATTCGAGCACATGAAGCGATGGATGAGCAAAAAGATTGAGATTGCAATAATAATTGGTCGTGTCATCGTATGTTACGCAATTAGCTTGCTGGATAGATACTATCTTCTAGCTAGATCAATTCAAAAATAGAACAGAATTTGTATGAAATTATCCGCCAGAGATAAGCCAGGCTATGGAAATGTACTATTAAGTATGTTGGCCCAATTTTCACTTCGGTAGTAGAACAAGAATCAGTGGCATAATGCACGTGCCTCAAGGACGTGCAGTTGACTCATGTGGATTGTCTGCAATCACAATTCACAGTTGTGCCTTATGCTACAGTAGGTGCGGTATTCTGATGCGTAGCGGCGATGTAGATTTTGTATCGATAATATAATTGTACTTTCTTGTACAATTCCATCAATTTGCTTAGCCTTTTCCCAACTATGTTGGGGTCGGCTTCCAGTCTAACCGGATACAGCTGAATACTAATATTTTACATGAAGCGACTGCATCTGACCTTCACAACCCAGTTACTGGTTGGGGGCGCTATGGAGGCCTTTTTTCGCAAATGTACCAATTTTGATGGCAGTATCAGGTTGAAATTGTCCATTAGAAACCATTTAGTACCTACGACGCACTATTTCCGAGTTAGGAGCATTCGAATTTTTTTACATAAAACTCTCTATTTTTTTGTTTTTTTTTTTCATAACATGATCATACCTGTTGGTGACTGGACTTTTGACTACCTGTAACGACTGTCAAAAATCTAAATATCTACGAATGACAGCCGGTACCAAAGCGGCAACTTCTTAATACGGTAAGCACGTGCTTTCCGAGGTATGGACGGGTCTCGATATGTAATGGATGTTTACCTACCCACGAACTCACCACGGCAAGCGTAGACCTTCGATCGACCCATGCAGCTATTATCATTTAGTCACGAGCTCCTCTTAGCCGTCTTGTACAGAAGCCAGCACATCAAGCTACCTGAAACTGTCAAATTTTCCCAATCAACTTTGTGCCTTATGCTTTAGCGATAAAGTTGAAAATCTATTAAAGAAATTTGACAGATTGTAGTAGCTTGAAGTGCTGGCGTCTGTACAAAATCGATACAAAATCTACATCGCCGTTTGTTTGGATAGTTTTCTAAAGTGTACTCAAGTGATATTGGATTAGATTACTTTGGATGCGTACTTCATTTGGGCGGATACACCGTTGACTGAACATATTATACTGGTTGACTTATCTGAGTTCCTTCCTGCCTTATCCAAGACGTACATTTGCATGAACTTGCTCACCGAACGCTATGAATGTCTTCCAGTCTTCTTTCTTGCGAATTTTAACACTATTAAATGTGCTAATATCTTTAAAAATCACCGACACATGCTGAGTTGATAACCTATAACCAGAAAAATCTTCAAAGAAACTCTTTTGCTACTAATTTGACCCCACGACTCAGGGAATCCAAGTGTGGGGTCCAGGGAATTTGTAAAAATCTAGATCCTAAAACTCCTATAAAATCTATTAATTACTAGTTTTTTTTTTTAATGTTGCACCTTTTTTTTTCTGAAGTGAATTAAATTTTTATTTATTCACATCTTCCCGGTCCCATGTTTCTAGGGCACGACGCAAAAGGTTCATCATTCATCTTCTTTTCAATCATATTGTAGCGGTATCTATAACGCCACATGAGAACAACGCGTGATACTGACGTTACGCAAAATCCTGCATCTCGCAAGCAGAATATACCGCGCAACTAGCATAAATACAACGGCCCGACATGAATCATCGGGCCCCCCCGACCCATCACCATGTTCGGCAAGCCGATCCCTTGGGAGAAGCAAGCCAAATATCTCGGTGTTATCCTCGACAGGCACCTCTCCTTCGCAGAGCACATAAAGGCGGTTCGCTCGCGCGCCGCCTTCGCCCTCGGTAGCCTCCACTCGATGCTAAATGCACGCAGCAAATTGTCACTTAAGTGCAAATTGCGCATCTACACAGCGTGCATTCGCCCTATCATGACCTATGCCTGCGTAGTCTTTGCACACGCAAAGCCCCACCACATCCATAGGATGCAGACCCTCCAGAACCGTTTCCTCCGAAAGGCTACGGGAGCCCCTTGGTTCGTTCGAAATGAGATCCTCCATGTCGATCTCAAAATCCCCACTATCCACCAATTCATGAAGCGCCTTTCCAAGCACTTCTTCGACTCCGCCCCCAACCATCGAAACCCGCTGGTTGTCGAGGCCGCCAGATATACTCCCTCCCAAATCAGTAAACTCCGCCGTCCAAGGCACGTTCTCACCGACCCAGATGACCCTATAACCGTCCTCCAAGAGAGCAGTAGGGCAACCAGCACGCTTAGGAAAAACAGATACAAGAAACCGACATACCGGCCTCGCCGACGAGGTCCCTCGCGACGTCCCCAAGTAAATGCCCCCCACCGACCCTTGCTCGATGTAGTGCCAGCCCGCGCCGCAGCTGAGCCAGTAGATTTAAATTCCCGACTCTGACCTCTGAGTTTGTTTCGGCATTTCTTCTCAGAGTAGTCAATTAGGAAATGCCGGCCCCATCGTTCGTTAAATAATCAAAATTAGATCCAGCCTGTCCCAACTTGCTGCCCTCCCCCCAGCGACGCCCTAAGCCGAGGCTCGTACCCCACAGGGGGTGCCCTTAGCGTGTAGTCGCTTAGTTTATTTAGTTAGTTTTAAGCCCCTGGCTGGAGGCTTTGAGTTTTCTCAAGGCAGCCGCAGGATTGTCCGGTTAAGTAGTCACGACCTCTCAAGGTCAACTACGAGATGCCATATTCTAAAAAAAAAAAAAAAAAAAAAAAAAAAAAAAATGAATCATCGGGCAGTTGCCCGCCAGACTCAACACCCGTCTGGTCGGAGAATCCTCCCTTTTCTATAGAGTATGAGTAAACTTTATACCCTGTTCTTCATACCTTTATAATATCATTCTGCACCGTCCATCTATCTTTCATTTCGTACAAAGCACTAATACACTTTATATATCAAATCACAATCTACAGAATACACCAGCTGACTGGTACGAAGCCCACGTGCCTCGCTGACCCGAATGTTTCGCCGACGCACGCACCGCCTCACACCTTTCCGACATTCCCCGCCGAACCCTGCAAATAGCAACTTTATCGTTTGTTTACTTTGCTACTGTCAATTGTATACGGAATAACGAATCTAGAGAATATAGGATTCTTTATTTGGGAATATAAGGCATGCTAAAATAGACTTGTTTTTCAACTGAAGTGTGACGACTTGGTCGATATAATAAGAATAAACTGTAACAAATGAACACAAATTGTTTGGAGAGGTGTGAAGCTTAAGACATTCGTTAGACGACACCGATTACTAGCTTGGCATCCGGAGTTAATTATTCTGGACGGTGTGGTGGCCCAAGGTTGCTACCCTGGGGTACACCGTTTCTATTTCGATTAATTTTTACGTTGGTATCTAAAAAGTGAGACACGTGTATTGGTATAGGCCGTAGCCGTAAAATAAGTTTTGACTTTACGTCGAAGTCTGTATGTCCCATTTTCCTTAGCAAGGTCGCACAACAATCATAAAAAAAGGTTTACTAAGATCTATTGCTAATGCACCTACTTATTATTCGTGACTAATTCTATATTCATTCATACACATGAGCATAATGTCATCGCATTGTAAAGTTGTCAAAGAAAATGCATTTTTTTGCAGATAAACCACCCACATGTCTATGTGTATTATAAATCAATTTGAATATTTTTTTATGTACAGATAATAACAAAACTGATAAATATCCTATGCTTTTATTGATGTTTTCGATCTCTATTCTCCATCTTTTGATCGTCTGTATTTGTATGTCTTCATACAAGTGTTGAAAATATGGGAAACCCGATAGTTTTGCTATCTTCTATAAATAATAGGGTGGTCTATTGAGTTCTCTGTTACCTAAGAAAAGGTAACATTTGGTTTTTAAGCAAAATTTGTTTCAACATACTGTATTTGTTACTTTGCCTTTTTGTTACTCTACCTACATTCTTTGTCTTGTCAATAGCCATTTGTTTTTAAACTCATTAAATATTGAAGTAATCTGAATTTATGTGACCGATGATACCTATTGGTTAGAGGAGAGTACGTCACCAGTTATTAGCACAAATATATGGAAACTTCGTGGGTTGAACTTTTTGTCTTCAGCGGGTCGATGAATGAATTGTTTTGTATGTCTATTTATACCTCTGTGATTTATACATAACTTTATAATAGCTTTTGGCTATATTTAGAATATAGTGACATTCCATGAAACATACTTTGACTTAAACTTTATGATCAACATCCTGTACATGATAGGTCTATATTCATGTAGGCCTAACAGTGCAAGAAATTGGGAAAGTGTCTGTTTTGCAGCATAAACATGTGATCACAGCCTGGGTGGTGTTCTATATCCTTTTGACTTTTGAGGTATTTAAGCCAACATCATTTTGTGTCTTAATATCAATAGGTAAGCATTTCCTAGAATATCACACTAAGTCACGGATGTAGGTACCTACTAAAGTCTGCTGGGTAATGGGGATTGTCCAAAATTTCTAACCATTATATTTTATTTTATTTTTTGTAAATTTAGAGCATTTTGAGAAACTAATTTGAATATTTTGATGATTGGCTCAATAGTTATTTTAATAAAAATTATTTAGTTATTTTAAGTTTTTAAGGTAGGTGACGTCATCCAGTGACATAAAGATTAAGTGCCGTTGCCTTACTAGTACATAATTAAAAATTTTAATCTGTCAACACAACGTCAACAATGTCACATCTGTCAAAGTGTCAATAGGCCGAATAGACTTCTTAAATAATCGAATCCTAGCTTAGCGTATTTATTTACAAATGGTGTTTTTTATGTGTAAGTGTCCTCCAAGGAATATACTACTCTCTATCGTCACTAGAACAATCGACGCGGCGACTTAGAAATAGAATAATAACGCACACGACGACATTATTACTATTATTGCTGCAAGTTGGAACAAAGCACTTCCTGAATTCCATAACTCTTCCAGTAGGTATATTAAATATTGTCGAGTGTTGAAATAATGTATGTAATGTAATAATGAGATAGGCATAAACAAGAATGTTTATATTTTTGACATATTTACAATAATTTGACATTTGACAGATTGTTGACAATACTTGCCTCTTACTTTTTATTTTCTGAGGCAACGATACAAAACTGTACGGCCAGTCGTACGTAATTTGAAGGGCAAAGAAGGTCAATCGTATTTTATCAAAAATATCAATAACATATGAATATTTTTCAAAATTAATTAGTCCGTAATGATCAGTAACGCTATTCCTCGAAATGGTTTTTCAATTACAACATTTAAAAAAATATGAACAATGCCCATTGCTTATCACACTGACAGAAGCAATGGCTTCCATTTTGACATTTTAACAATATTCATTGCGTTATTTGGGTTATTGTGCAGAGAATTTTTTTAAACATATGAAGCAATGGATTAGCAGTATCCTTCAAAATGACAGGTTGTGATTGATTGGTGTTGTTTGCAGTCTCGCAATTAAAACAATATGTACAATACGTAAATATCATCATTATCCCATGTCCTACTTACAAAACA
This sequence comes from Luperina nickerlii, assembly GCA_963855955.1. Classification (NCBI taxonomy): domain Eukaryota; kingdom Metazoa; phylum Arthropoda; class Insecta; order Lepidoptera; family Noctuidae; genus Luperina; species Luperina nickerlii. The sequence goes on from OY979682.1 coordinate 8,493,675, forward strand.
GAAAACGCCTAATATACCACCATACAATTCATGATTATATGCTAAGTTTTATTCCGTTGGTTCATTTGTCAAGTTTTTGCTTACTAAATACTCCTTCACTAATATGTTATTAACAACTTGTTGCCCTTGAACTTGTTTTATAACGATAGTGTTATTTAGTTGTCACTGGACAGTAGGGTCTCCATGAGGTTCAGTATCAATTGTTTTATCTATATCTATACTAATAATATTAAACTCTGTAGTTTTAAACTAGTGTTTGTTTGTTTGAACACGTTAATCTCTGGAACTACCCCTCCTCCTTCATCATCATCACGCTAGGACCCTTAGAAAAAATGTCAGGAAGAACGCTAAGAGAAAACGATGTAGATAATAGCGCGAGCAGGCGATACGATGCGACGGGATGGGTCGGGGTAACAAGTAAATTCAAGCGGACGAAGTCGAGAACAGAAGCTAGTAATTGCAGATAAACTCGTTGACCACTCGATCCATTTGCGACCAGTTTCTACTGATGGTAAAGCATGGGTTTTCTAGGGTAGCGCTGGCCGCCACACAATGGCCGCTGTGACGGTTGTCATGAAAATCATTGTCTGACGGTTGTCATTGGGGTTTACAGTTCCAAAAAACGCTCTCTTGAGTCTAGGGAACCACACCAACTTACTTACATAAATAATGTTTCAGTGACGTCATTCGATGGTAATTGCGGGCCCTATGTGGCGCTCACCGCAGTCTTAGGAACCCCCAGCGTAAGCAATGCTGTCAACAATGCTGCGTGGTTGTCTAGAAGTAGTATTCACTAGACTAGAGACTTGTAGACTTCCAAGTTATAGTTATCGTTAACCCCAGACACAGGCTGTTCGGTCGTTGTAAAGTTTTGAACGTGCGAAAACGCACGATATTAGAATCGTGCATTTACGGTGCATATCGGCAAGGAACTCCCTTTCCCTTCGGGGAATTCGGGCGTGATATTATGTTATGCTATCGGCAAGGAATTAAACATATTCCCCAATTTCCTGTGGTCGTCGTGGGTAAATTCCGACAGATAAGCGATGACAACCACATCCTCCTAGATGCTGATAGCAAACTTTTATTTAATTTGACTAGTTGGTTGTTTCGATAGTTGCCTGTCTATTCGGTAAAAATCTCACCGTGAAAACCTAGGTGAAGTTACCTTGAAGTGAGCTGTCATTCCACCTGATGCTGGAGATTGACACTATTGACAGCTAACTTCAAGCTCACTTAAATTCACCTAAGTTTTCACGATGAGACGTTTACAGAATAAACCGGCTAGTCATAAAAGTCCTGTCTCACAGTGACGCAGGACACAACAAGAGATTCTAATGTGATCACGAAAGATGACTCTCCTCTCACTTTTCGTGATCACAACATGAATCTCTTAAAGTAATTACAAACATTTCGTGATAATCGGCAAACATTTACATTTATCTTGCGTTAAATTCATAGAATGGAGTGAATAAAAACAAATGACTACTTTCCAATTACTGAACGCATGGTAAACACCACGCTAATCTTCCCACACGGTATAGATTACACTGTACGGCGTTATTATTCTGCTAATGTTATGATTAATTGATTCGCTCCATCATTACGATGTTTGCTCAAGCCAGACATCTACATTCAAAACTTAACTTTACCCAACCAACATTAAAGTACAATTTTCAATAAACGCTGGCAAATCAGGTGTAAATAAGTGCGGCGTTACACGAGCCGATTTACTGCACGCTTTAATTTTTACGATTTAACTGTTCTGTGTATTATCATGACGTGTAAGCGTGTATGTAAATTGTTAATATTCTGCACTACGGTTTTAGCAGCGTAACTGTGCGTTTGCACGACATAGTCCGTCTGCTCAGCCACTTAGGCTTGGATAGCGGATCTTTACTGTTGCTGGCAAGTTGGCAGCATATCTACTGGTTATTTCACTTAGATGTGCTCCAGTGAATGGTGAAATCTGGTGCCTATTATACGGTACTGGTTATGTGGCTGCAATTATTTACAGCTGCGTTCGTTGTGTATTATTAAGAGAGTATGAAAGTAAAGAACTAAGAAGGAACACAACATCAGTGGTCTGCGTTAGTGTTTTCTACTGAACTACTGTTTCATAATATAATGAAATCATCATTATCTTCCTGCACCCTAATTGCGTAATATCAATCACAACCTGAGTCATTTTGAAGGATATTGCTAATGTTGCCTCATATGTTCGAAAAATTTGTCTGCTCAACAACGTAAATAACGCAATGAATGTTGTTGAACTATCAAAATGAAAGCCATTACTGCTGTTAGTGACTACCGTTAGTGTGTTAGGCAATTACATCACTGTTCGTATCCCAACTTATCAGCTATCATCTCATTGTTGACAGTTACAACCCTTATAGCCATATCATATTTCACAATCCATTCATCGTTTCTTTGGTCTTCCTCTTCTCTTTTCGACTCCATATACACAAAAATTTCCTCACGTAATAAAAAGAGTCTTAATTAATTTTGAAGTAATTAGCAATAGATTTTTTTAATGACTGCTATTTATGGCTTGTCTATACGGGCACTTATGCTAGACCGGCACACTGGATTTTATCAACGGCATTGACCGAGTTTCTGAATTTAAGTTTCGTATAGTTTTTCACACTAAACGTTTTTGTCTATGCTAATTTATAAAAAGTGACAATGTAATAGTTTAAACTTGAAAATAATGCTCGGTTTTTTACAGAAATGCACCTTCTTCTTTTTCTCAGCGTATCGATTGCAAAAAGTTCTATCTAAAATCTTTGGTCCAAACAAAATATCTCGCGAACTCCGCTCACTGACGCAGTCATAAGACCATCAAGGCATCAAGTGCACAGGTGACAGGGTATGCGGCGCTGGACTGAAGGTAGGTCATTGTAGCACCTGGTAGCACCTTTTTTTTAATATTGTGGAGAAATGCTCATGCATTCTAGCACCTTAAGTTGTAAAAAGTGAACTTGGTAATATTGCAAAAGTGTTGAAATAAGAATTAGTCATCCGTGAGGTTTTTTATAATAGTGCCAAGCCAAGTGTATTTAATTAAAAGAGATATAAAGCAATTACGACGGTTGACAGTTATAAACTTGTTGTAAATCGTTCCATTTACGATAGTCAACTATCACTAAACACTTTATTATATCCTGTGTTGATAGTGGAGTTTCATTGCTCTCTAGCTATGATGATATTAATTTTAGATCGAGGACCGTTACTAATTAATATGACGTCGAAATTATAACTATATCACTCCATCTCATTATTTGAAACAGCTTCTTTGTTTTTTAAGTATGTATATTATATTAGCTTTCTCATCTACTTCAGATACAAAGTTCTTCAAAAGCAGCCACCTTTTTATTCTACACTAGCTGCGCCCCGCAGTTTTACCCACATAAGTCTCGATCCCGTGAGAATGGCGGGATAAAAAGCAACCTATCTCCTAATTCAAGTCATGGTCTACCTACTTGCCAAATTTTATCCAAATCCGTTCAGCCGTTTTAGCAAGAAAGCGTAACAAAGAAACATACGAAAATCAAAACTTTTCCCTTTCTAATATTAGATGTCATAGATGAACTTCTGGGTGCTCCCCCGATGGTAGACATAGTTCACTTCTGGCGGAGGTCCCACTTTTACAAAAAGACCATAATTCTCTCTGCTGTGTGCAGCTAATTATATCCACGTTACAAAGTATCAAAGACGGATGCCTTCTTTAATAACGGTAGACGTATCAGTAGGTCTAAAAGGTGAAAGGGCCGTACATTTAGCGGGGTTCTGAACTTCTGAGCCGGATCCGATTCAGCCTGATGGCCACATCTGGCTGACAATGCCGAGTTCTGCCGAGGAGTGCCGAGGTGTGCTCGTGGGCGAGTTACGACACACACACATTGTTATCCTGATTGCTGATACCTGATGGCATTGCGCAAATAAACATACATTGATGAATACATGTGGGCGGGTTTTTCTTAAACATTCACCTCGCCGCCGTATAGTGGTAAATTAAAAAAATGTTATGTAGAAAAAATGGCACGTCTACCTCTATAATGATGCCCCAGACGTGCATCATTTTAGAGGTAAACGTGCCATTTTTTTATCTGTTGTTAAGTACCTACTTGAATATATTTTCCTTGATGTTGCCATTCATGGCTTGAATTTATCAATGAAAGTCTAGCTACAATATAATTTGAAGGATTTTTTTTTCAATGAAACCCTGTTATTTTTATCTTTTAAATTCTACTTGCTTACTTAATTCATTAGTTCGAAAGTGAGTGTCTCATTGCTGCCTTTAAATGTCCAAGGGGCTTAATAAAAATAAATCTTAGCAGACGGATACCTGGCTAACTGGAGATAGCATAAAATCATTTGTCGTACCAGAAAATTAAAAGTGAATGCAGAAGCAACTTGATTTCAATAATGAATCAATAATGCATAAGTAAAGAAGTCTGATTATTCCTTCCAAACTTGCCTAATTATTATTCAAGACACATTAGTCAGGACACTAATTAGCATTATAAATGTCACATCTAACAACATGGCGGTCAAAATACACGTAACAAAAACAATGCAAATACAAGAAAAATACCGCGAATTCGGTGTTATCACGACACCCACAGCTTTGACGCAATTCTCGATTCGGTCTCTCGCAGACCTCGCAGTTAGTGAGCCACACAACATTATATTGAACGCGCGAATCCATGCCGATTAGAAAAAAAAAACACGTGATATATCATTACAAATTGTTTACTCTAAATTCAAATAAAAAAAAAAAACAGTCGCGCCTTATCACTAGCATTTAATTTAGTCTGTGTGCATCTGCGAAAATAGACGCACGTGTTTCGTTTCGGTTCTAACGGTGTTGTTGTGATTTCGATAACGGTTTTCGATTCTTTTTAATTATTTGAATTTAATCTGTAAAATCGTTATGTTATTAGTGTTGTGATTTGTGTTGTTTTGGATTGAAGTGCCATCATCGGCACTCACAGGTTGGTTTTTCACTATCATTTTGTGGTTTGATACTTACGTCTACCTGACGGCAGTTGCGTTGCACTTTGAATAACATTGCGGCGATGGCCCTAAGTTTAAAATACTAAAATTTAAAATAATAATATGTTATTTTTTTTATTTGCAACCTTTGGAAACATGAAACATCCTTTGACTCCACAATCAAGAAAAAAATAATAGATGGCATCAAAAACACAAAACGCGTCAATAAATTATTCACAAGTTCATTAAAATCTCACCGTTCGCAACATTTTCGCACAATGTTAACAATTTAACACATACTTATAAGGGAGTGATGGATTAGTTGAAACGCGTAAAACAGCGCGTGAGATTAATCAAATTCCACGATTTAAGAAATAAGCGGGATCCGGTTTACTCCATAAACGTTATTATAAAGTAATTAAAATATTTTAGACGCAGTATAATTAAGAACGTAAGACATATTAGAGATTAAAGCAGGTTAACATGAAAAACGTTAATTTAAAAGATCCGACGTCCGAGGTCAACTAATTACACTCGATTCGAGATCTACTTACAGACTCAGCAGTGGGCGAAAAAGTACTAAAGGAAAAATTGCTCTCACAATTTGACGTGTTTTTGGTGTTATTGACACTGGCTAGCGACTGTATTGGTCAGTTAGGTAATAGGTAGGTAATACGGGATCAACTACTAGCTTCCGACCGCGGCCTTGCCCGCGAGGTATATCGACATACCTATCCTATGTCCTACCTAAAACTATCCTATGTCCCCGGAATGCAACCTGTCTCTCTGCCAAATTTTATCGAAATCCGTTCAGTGGTTTAGGCGTGAAAAGGTAACATACAGACAGACAGTCAGAGTTACTTTCTACAAAACCCAACAAAATATCCATACTAATATTATAATATTAGTATGGATATTTTGTTGGGTTTTGGATATGATAACGTCTACGTTACTGAAGCTTGGGTTTTCTAGGAAAGTGGTTCCGTCATATTATTGTTATAACGGCCGTCATGAAAATCTGTAATTTTCACCAGTATTTGAAATTAAGGTGTCAAATAACGTTGTGCATTTGGACAGGCGTTATTGTGTCCTTTAACCTTTTACTTCTTTTTTAAGATACCAAAGCTTTATACTATCCACCATCTTCATATATCATGCATTTTCTTGACGCTCTTCCGTTACCTATTTAGAAACTGGCGCCTAATCGCATCACAGTCTGCCGGTACGTGACTTCTCATATAGTTTTAGTCTTTAAATAAATATTTATGCCACCTTTGGCTCGACAGTTAATGCTAAACGTGGCTAATGTGGCGACAACTCAATTAGTGTTGTTACCGCTTTGGCTTCCCTCAGTATTACTTCACAGGTTAGGCAAGTTTCACCGACGGTAGCCTTAACCAGGTCAGTAGAGTTTTATAGGAGAGAATATGTACCTTCAGGTGTATCCATTATTGTTGATCCTTCATTGATCGTATTGGTAGGATCGAAGTCAGAAACTATTCGACGACTACTTTTCAATTTATCTCGGGTTAATACTATTTTTGACTTCTGTCGAATCTACAAAACCTTAAGGGTAAATTTAACCAATGTAACTGCACGCGATCAGCACATCTAAACCGCGTTCAAGAGCTATCACTGTCATTATTGTTAAGGGATATTGACGCTGACACCTCTTGATCGCGGTCTAGATGTGGGTTATAACTTTTCATGAAACATTAAACCTAATCTAGCAAAGAGTCTTACCAAACTAGAGCTAGCAAATCTGATAATTAGATTCAAAGTTAGCCGTGTGTTACATATGGATTTATCCTAAAACATGTTATTATCCTGTCCCATGCAAGATGTCATTGACTAGTCTAGTCAGAGCCCGCGGATAAACATAGATTTAAGTATAGGTACATCTAAATCTAGTTTGTATAAAGTTTACTGACTCGCCGCCGTGTACTTAGGTACACAGACACGAGTGGTACGTGCGTCTTACAATCATTGTGGGTAGTGATAAGATTGATAACAGACTAGCGTTCTTGTTGAAGGTGGAATTTTTCATTATTTGTTCCACTTCCCTTCATTTCTACAATAATATCGCTATCTTTTTCATCCTTCTCTACGATGTTTTCGGCTTTGCGAATGAAACGCTCTTTTGTGTTAATCCAGAGTTCGTTGTAACCATTGATATTATTATGACTAAAAGGATTTGAATTATTATGTAAATCTGAACCGAATTTGCATCAATACGTTCATCTGATACGGAGTCATTGAGTTCTGCATTACATTCAGCTCTTGGTATTGGCCAGATAATGCGCCATGCCATTATATGGAAGTTGGACATTGATGCTCTAGATTTAAAACCGCTATATTGTCTGCTTTCAGCTTATTATCTTGCATAGGATGATGTCTATCGTACATCGGGCAACAAAATAAATTCATGATATTCATCCTGACGAGTCCAAGAAGCTCTCCCCAAGCCAGATGGGCAGTCTTTTCTCATTTTCGTCATCATCACGCTCCTGCCCAAATCCCAATTTTTATTTGACAATGGTGCAGCATGTCTTCTGTATTTTCGTTTCCCAATTGATTGAACAACTTATGGTTCAGTTACTTCTATCCAAGTTCATAACATTTTGGCATAAAAGCAAGTCCAAACAGAAATCCATCTCGTCCATATACATCTAAAACTAAACTCATTCTCAGTGTACTGCGCTTGCTCTGAAAGAAAACATATTAATCGTAGAGAAAAGCTTGTCTACGCTAAGTCCCGTGGCTCTCGAGAAAATCACGTCGACGATGTTCAACAAACTCGAGTATCGCTATAACTTTTATTAGTTTTAACTATTCAAGTGTCTGTATCGCTGTAACTTTTTAACTATTCAAGTGTCTTGCCTTTCTGTCCCTTCAATGGCTTATCAGATGAATCATCTATCTGTTATTTTATGAGTGGTGCACGTGCAATTATCAATTTGGATTAGCTCGAAGTTTCAAGTTGGTTGTTATTGAAATAAATCAGCACAATAGTGCAAACTCAAACTTAAAGCATTTATTTCAATTAAACCATTTACAGGCACTTTTGAATTGTCAAGAAGTCGGTCAGTTAGAAAATATGAAGCTAGTTGCCCATTCCAAATCGTAGGTACCTATGGAGAAGAACGGGCAAGAAACTCCATGGACACTCTTTTAAAAATTATATTTTTATAGTGCTATCTACAAGGTGCAATTTTTATCTATTGAAAAGCGATGGAAGGAGACGAAAAGGAAGAGATCGATTTCTATACATAAATCTATTACTTACAATGGAATATTTAAAAAACTAAACAATTATTTATTCCAAGATTTCTTTTTTATGGTCCTTTCTGATGGATGACAGAATGCATAATAGTAAAACTGTGATTTTGTTTATTCTGTTTCGCAAACTTTCTGTTATGTGTGATGACGACATTATTTATATCAAATTCGCAATGCTAGTAGACCGGACACAAAATAACCAAATTAATTCTAGCAAATATTATGACGAATCAAAACCACTAAACAACAATTTTGACATTATAGGACATTGTGTCCTTAAAGTAATTTAGATAGTCAAACCGCAGAGGCTGACTGCACTATGCTAACCGAAGTTATCGCAGAGATCGATGTTATCATTTAATGGACTGTTTGTCAATCGAGCGCCTGCGCATGCTATCGATGAATTAGACGTTTAGACTATTTCGCCAGGTGGCAGCATTTGTATATTCAAATGTTGATAATTTGGGATCTTCTGGTCAGCTGGCGCCGTTGAGTTTTATCAGCGTACGAAGGAAAGGAACCTTATTATGCTTACATCCGCGGGGTAATTGCGTAACACACTAACAGTGGCAATGGCTTTCATTTTGACAGCTTGACAACATTCATTGCGTTATTTAAGTTGTCGAGCACCCAAATTTTTCGAACTTATGAATCAATGGATTAGAAATACCCTTCAAAATGATTCAGATTGTGTTTGAAAGTGTGCTACGCAATTAAGGTGCTAATCGAAAAGTAGTACTTCTAAATAATACATAAATAATTTTGTGGCTTTTATATACGAGTATATCAGTAGGTATCAGCTTCTATATCCTCTTCATTATGATAAAAGTGTATGATCACTTCACTCGATTGCTTTATAATGAAAACTGAACATGGGTTCAATAAATGCTGGAATCAATAAACCATTATCGTATTACCCTAGAATCTATGTCCAATTTATTTGGGATGGCAGATCCGCTTTCTTTTCTATCATCTGTATTCGCCGTCACTTCAATTTTTACTTCCTATAATTTCTTGCCAAATCATCTTTCACACTGTCCATCCATCCTGATCCATTATTAGTAGGATCTTTATCCAGTCCACACCACATTTCTGTTTATAAATCAGGTTAAAATTATTAGTTCTTTTGGGCAAGAGTATATTACTCTTGCCCAAAAAAACTAGTCCCACTAATACATCAAACTATTTGCACATACATGAATTAACTTTAAAATGCAACTCCGCCGGTTGGTCCTTGCTTGGTTGCGTAGGCGCATGTTGCAGCACCGTTCTAGATATCGATCGCGAGTCGCGACATCTTACAGTGACATTCATGACTTCTTTGCTTCGGTATCGGTTTGATTAGCATATCCTTCCGCTCAGGTGGATGGTGACGTCATGATTGGACCGGTTGGATGTGGGGACCTGTAGTAATTTCTGTTATTAAAATTAGGTCAAGGTGGGGAGATGCCAAGGGTTATGAAGCTAAGGAGTTACGATGAAATGGAGTGTACGAGTATGTTAGAGAAGGTTTTATATTTCTTTGATGAACCTAAAGGAGTTGAAGTCTGGAACGATCATAACGCGGCGGGACAGCAGGCAATAGGGAATATGCATGAATTTTTTTCATGGCATTTATTAACAAAATATGAAAATGCCGTAGTAGAGATGACAAAAAGTGAAATTAAAATTAAAATCGGCCAAGAAACACGGCCGATATGAGCATTTAAAACTATTGATTACACACCAATTAGATAGAGAGATCCGACATAGACTGTGACGTCACATGTCACTACGGCCATATAAACTCCGTGTTAAATTTCGTTTTGCGAGAAAGAAATAGAAACAAATCTTCGATGGCTCATAACTTTTTTAATTTCATAGTTATCCGAAAAACAGTTTTACTAAACTGTTTATTACATGAATGAGTTTCAATTTTTTAAATAAAAATAAATCATGCATATTCCCTATTAACCATGAACATAAACAAACTCCCTATACTTACACAGTTACATGCGAAAAAGGCAAAAGCTTGGGAAACTTGAGGACTCAGTCACACCAGTCTCTAGGACTTGTTTGATTGGATACATAGACATTCGACTGCAAATGCAGTAAGTATACATATATACTCTTGCTTATAGCCCTTGTACCCGAGCATGTAATATATCTGAGATCGGAAAATCCACGTATTTAAAGGAGTTCTAGAATTAGCTCCAAAAATAATAAAACATGAGTTAGGCACCTGTCCCACCGTCGTCGACGAGGAAGCGATTTTGTCGCTCAAGAACGTACGAAAGGTCGGTCCTGTGTAAGTAAAAGAGGTACATGGTGCTGACTGTTCACACTGCTGACTGGCAGCTATGTATACTAGCGAGTAATCGCTTGTCGTCGTTGCGTACTCGCTTCTTGTTAATCGCCGGGGCGCGGGCGGTGTGACAGGCGGTGCCTAAAGTACCAAAGAAGAAAGAAATTCCTTGTTTAAACAAGTTTAATGTTTAATTTTATCCAAACCTAAGTCAAGAAACTCTGCGGGAGCTATTTTATGGGATAGTCGATTGTAGACAAATGTTCTGATTAAAATAAATTATTCAGCTTTTACTTCCACTAATACAGCTCTAATAAACTAAACTTTATTAATATTCTTGATTGCAGAATATGCTTGTTTATTGGTAGCCAGGTTTGTCACCAGTCACCACAAGTAAATAATTTAATGTCTTTCTCCACCGACTAATTTGTTGGTAACTGTTTTGTGTCCTTCGCAAAACGTTTGGTAAATCTTTATTTATAAGGTGGGGAAATAGCCGAAATAGTAACGTCATAATGTGAATGTGCCATAATTTTTGGAAATGTTTCATAATGTCAATAGGATTTGACACTTATGCTGGTAGATAGATAGAGAATGAGCTATCAATGCAATGGAGCGATACACATAGCTCAGGAGACAGACCATGGAGATTTTGAAACACTGAAAGAAAGAAAGAAAATACGTTTATTTGCGGCAAACATGACGCATAAAAATAAACAACACAAACATAAGAAAAACAATATAACAATTTGGAAGAAAGTATGCGTCACATCTACGCAAAACGGCCATCGCTCAGCATAATGATAACACTCTACGAGACAGAGCCCCAGCGCTGGTTTTCAGCGACAGCCGGTGTTGACGTGATGACGTCAGCCAGTGCAGCATACGAGTAGGTACTCGTAGATATAAATAAAAACAACAATCAAAATAAGAAATAAAATATACATTATAAAAAGGTGGTATGAGCATGAAATGTTTTGGCGATTTGAATTGGCCGGCGCCAGATCAGACGGCGGCGCCAGACTGCATTCCGGGAATTTTTGAAATCGCGTCTACCACCACAAACCACAAATCTTGCAAGTCTTAATGAAAACCAACATTGAAGAAGAAATCAGGCTCTGGAGCCAGATGTTTTGCGAGCAACAATTCAAAACTCCATCGTAAAACCGAAAACAAGCACAAAATGTACATCAACGCAGGACAATCGAAAAGATTATATCGGTCAAATAACCACCATTTGACCGATATAATCTTTTCGATTGTCATCCGTTGCAAATGAGCTGTCATTCCACCATATGCTAGGGATTGACACTATTGAAAGCTCACTTCACCTAAGTTTTCACGGTGAGAATTTTACAGAATAGCACTGCTAGCTAACCGACAGGTGAATGACGACTCACTGTCACTTCACATGAGTTTTCACCGTGAGCTTTTTACAGAATAGGCTTTTCGATCGCGTCAGCAAATCTATATTAATTCATTCATTTAGCGGAAAGAGGTTCTGTTCTTCAGATATGCGGTAGATGCAAATCTATATATATGTAAAAGCCCGAACTGCAGTAAATCTTAGGATTTACCGGTAAATCCTAAGATTTATCAAGTCTCACCGGTAAAAGTCCGAATCCATACTGTCCATACTCCATACTAATATTATAAATGCGAAAGTGTGTCTAGTGTCTGTCTGTTACCTCTTCACGCTTAAACCGCTAAACCGATTTCGATGAAATTTGGATAGAGATAGTTTGAGTCCCGGGAAAGGACATAGGATAGTTTTTATCCCGATATTCCCACGGGATCTACACTTATGCGGGTGAAACCGCGGGGCAAATGGAATGAATCTTTAATTTCAAATTTTACCGGCATTCAGTCGTTAAATCCTAGGTTTTACCGTAGACACCGTCAAAAATTGAAATACTGCCGGTCGATTCTTGAAAAATTCTCACCGTGAAAACTAAGGTGAAGTGAGTTTGTTTTTGCTAGGAATTGACACTATTGACGGCTCACTCCACGCTCACTTCACCTAAGTTTTCACGGTGAGATGGTTACAGAATCGCACTGTTGATAATGAATTGGGTCACATAAAGATACACCTGAAACTCTCTGAAACTAAGAATGCTAGCTAAATGAAGTGAAGTTGAATTTGACAATGAAAAAGAAGTGAGTCTTCGAGTAGTTGTCAGAAAATTCTCTTTAACCGGAGGGCAAGGATTCAAAAAGTGCAACTGCCTTAAAAAAAATGCTACTGCCTTAAAAAATGCTCGACGAAGAAGTGCGCTTGTTGCAATTCTAAATGCCATAATAGTTAGAATAGAATAGAATATAAAACTCTTTATTATGTGCACCATATAAATAGACACCACCATAGTACCATAGTTCACCATGTTGTAACAAGTAAAATCCTTTTTTTAACTAATATTAATAATAACGTTTAGCTTACTCATACCAAACCAAAGTACCTAGGTGTTATTAGTGAAAAGTATGTTTTTTGCATTTTATTTTTCTTTATCATTTTTTAAGACTTGACTAATAATAATAATAATGATTTTGCCGAATAACAAAATGATTGTCAAAAGACTGTTTTGTTTCTGATATGTGTTATTTTTTCTGCATTTTATTTTTTTAAAGCATGTTAAACATGTTTTGAGAATTGACTAATAAGTAATAACAATATTAATGACAGTAATGTTGAATAAATATTTACCGGTATCTGTGGTAAAACCTAAGATTTACCGAATGAATCGGCGCTAAAAGTCAGAAATTGATGATTATTATTATAAAACAATTCGGACTTTTACCGGTAAAACTTACCTTCTTGACCGGCATAAATGGCATCGTGATAACTAAAACCGTGGTTTTTGAATTCTCGTCCCACCCTTGAAATAGCATCATTATATTTTCACCATTTAACGACGCAAACAATATACCTGACAGTAAGTACGTCAATATTATGCGCTCATATGTTAATGATTATTTCGTATTTATTCCTACGTTAATCTTTTATTTAAATTTTGTTCAGTGCTGCTTATGGTTTGAGCTACCCACAAATCAAAATTTAATTTCATAATAATCCAAAATTAATTGCCGTCGTTTTTCCTCTTTAAATCTGCGTTAAATGATTCGCATCCATGGCAGGGAGCAGGGCATGGTGGGGCATGGTGGGGTGGGGCATGGTAGGCAGTCGCTCCATGCAAAATACTGATTTTGAGCTATATCCGGTTAGACTGGTAGCCGACCCCAAACATAGTTGGGAAAAGGCTAGTCAGTTTGAGGTAGGTAGGCAAGTAACACATTTACAGCAACTAAGTATGGTTGTTTACGTCATGTGTGGTGGTTTAAGCTCGTCGCCTGATGTCGCATAAACGACTGCTGTAGGTATTGTTCAATGAAGTCATACAAGACAAGATTTCTACTTTGTAATGTTTTGATATTATGTCGTTCATTTGTTTATTTTTTTGTATTTATATAGACCTACATTGTGTTCCTCTCAACTCCTATATACGTATGAAAAGGTATGCAGCGGGGTAATTGCGTAATACACTATCGGTAGCAACAAGACTTTAATTTTGACAGTTTTTTTTTTTATTGGAATGGGTTTGCTCTTGACTCTAGTCTAGGTCAGAGATGACAGAGACAAAGTCTACGATGGAGTGAGCTCACCCAGAAGAAGCCTGTTCATTCTTACTTTGAAGAGATTCGGGTTGTATGCACTCGGAAACACAGTTCAACAATATTCATTGCATTGTTTACGTTATTGAGCTGACACATTTTTCGAAAATATGAAGCAATGGTTTAGCAATATCCTTCAAAATCCTTAATTCAGATTAAGATTCATAGTGTTTTACGCAATTAGGGTGCAAGCAGAGCGTTTATAAATAGCTCTGCTTGAATACATAACGAACTTACATTTGGGTGTTGTGTCTATTCCTAAGGTGTCCTTTGAGGTAAATGAGCTTCGAAACTCATTGTTTGACGCCAAATAACTAAAATATTCTTTCAAGGGACAAGAATATCAGCCAGCACTGTCGTCTAATGTCAGACTTGTGAGGTATTAAGTAAGCCCGAAGGACAATAAGCGTGAGGAAGCCATTGTGAATCTGTCTTGCGAGACGATGTCTAGCCTGTAACGTCTAGCGTCTGTAACCCAAGATGGCACAGACATAGTATTTGTAAATATACAAGACGAATGCTGCTAGTATTCAACTTTTCCAGATTCATTTTAATTTTTTTCACGACGTGCGCAGCTGCCGAATATTTCTGTCTATTTTGGAACTACCTATTTTGTTTTTTTTTTGTTTCTCTTCATTATTCGAGTTAATTATCTTTTTGTATGCACGTGTGTCTGTGACAAAATTAAATCTATACATATAAAATTCAAAGTTCTGGCTGAATGGTGATGGGAGGGTGAAATTTCACGCGGACGAAGTCGCGGGCAGAAGCTAGTCTATCTAAATAAATAAAAAAAAGTTTGGTTAGTTATACCATTTATAACTCAAGAACGGCTGGACCGATTTTTATAATCTTTGCTTTGTTGGATTTGTCTCCGTCCCGAACAGAATAAGTACATGGGAAAAATTCACGAAAATAAAAAAATACCTAAAAAGATGATAAAAAGATACCTAATTCATTTTCTCATACATTTTGTATAGAACGGCTTTTTTGAAGATATCTTGAGAACGGATTGTTCTATTTCGATAGATGGCGGTACGAAGTTCGCCGGGTTAGCTAGTAAATTAATATTGCTTTCTTTATTTAATCGATCATTAATGAAAGAGCTACTTCTGCATGTAACAGGCTAGAAAAGCCTTAACGAGTTCATTGAAACGATAGAAAATTAAGGAGAATGTTTTAACATCGAAATTATAGTATCTACCTACAGGTTACTTCATCTTATATTCATGCTTCTCGAAAATGAAGGATCTACTGCGTAAACTTATAATTATCATTAGAGATAAGATAGTGTTTTAGAGCAAGGTTAGACCTTGATAATCTTGCATACCTACCTCTAGTAGATGATACATCTATAATAAACTAGCAGTGCCTCGCGGTTTTACCCGCATAAGTGTCGATCCCGTGGGGATATCGGGATAAAAACTATCCTAAGACCTTCCCCGGGATGCAATCTACCCTCTCTGTCAAATTTTATCGAAATCCGTTCAGTGGTTTAGGTGTGAAAAGGTCATACAGACAGACAGACACTTTCTAATTTATTAATAGTATGGATTAGTTTGTAAGTTTGCATGTAGGGGGTAATCTCTGGAACTACCAGTCGGACTTGAAAAATTCTTTTTGCATTTGATAGCCCAATTCTTGAGGGAGGCTATAAGTTATTTAACGTCACGCTACGATCCAAGGAGGTGAGCAAAAGGAAGAAGTCGGAAAGAACGCTAAGCTCAAACGAAGTAGTAGCACGGGCGAGCGATGGGATACGACGCGATCGGACGAGAGGCCGAAATTTTACGTGGACGAAGTCGCGGGCAGAAGCTAGTATGAGATATATAAGTAATCCTTGTTACATGAAATTAGGTACAGACGCCAGCACATCAAGCTACTACAATCTGTCAAATTTCTTTCATAGATTTTCAACTTTATCGCTTAAGCATAAGGTTCAAAGTTGATTGGGAAAATTTGACAGTTTCGGGTAGCTTGATGTGCTAGCGTCGTATAACTGGATACTATTTTGCCCAATGTCCAGTATTGTTGTTGCCACTAAAGCAGTGTCGATAGGTAATCAGTGCTAATATCAATTAAATCAGCTATTACGTTTAACTAAGTCCCCTCAATGGCCGATAATACATAATTAAGTATTGTATGTTCATTAGGACTCAACCCAGTCTTCAGGGCTATAT
Organism: Luperina nickerlii; assembly: GCA_963855955.1. Lineage (NCBI taxonomy): Eukaryota > Metazoa > Arthropoda > Insecta > Lepidoptera > Noctuidae > Luperina > Luperina nickerlii. The sequence goes on from OY979682.1 coordinate 8,510,082, forward strand.
TATAGAGATCTATTCCTAAACTTTCAGACTCCATTGAATTTTCTATGAGAATATCTTCGTCTATTTCTGTTCAGAAATGAACACACACACTACACATCTCTCTTAACATTCTTATTTCAGCTACATAGGTACTGTATTTAGGGTTGCGTTCCAAAATGGTAAAAAGGAACCGTTATGGTGCGACTCAGTACGTCTGTTTGTCACTTGAAATTTGGAACTTGAAACTTGGAATAGTTTTAGATGACGTTTGCTCAACTATTTTGCAAATAAGAAAGCAACAGGGACTGAAAAATTCGAATTTCGAAATTCATCTAAAATTCAAAGTGGGCCTACAAGAGCATGTGGGGTATCATAATTATGAAAGAGCGCTGTTTGCACATTCTCAAACATTGTTTTCGATTTTGATGAAATATGTAAAAAAAAATCCGTTCCCCCTTACTCTTACCCTTACCCTTACCTCGGTGCTCGACTCCGACTTGCTCTTGACCGGTTTTTTATATTCCTGCATGCAATGGCCTTTCATTCATCTCTTATGTGGCCCAACGTTCTGATCCATATAAGACAGCAGGACTCACCATTGTTTTAAAGATCTGCCTCTCAATTTTACGTAAAGAGTATGAAATGAACTGGTGGCATCGCATCCTTGTCTGCCCTGCAGGTCGTCTGCCGATCTGGCCCGGAGCGCCCACATAACTTTTCAGCTGTCCGTCAACTAAAAATCAAAAAATCCCACGTGAACTGTACAGCTTTAATATTTTAATCGATCTTGGCATGATATCATTGTGAAAGGGTTCAACGACTGCTGGAGGTTTTTGTGCAGAAACAGAAGGGTGTAGTGTGGGCTGCAGTCTGTTTGGTGCAAGTCACTGACTGTTTGATGGCTACGACTTTGAAACTTTTCAAATATAGCTTTAGCCAGACAGGGTGAAAATTTTCTACGGTTAATAAAAAAAATGTTTCTGGTGCCATACATTTTAATATATTTACCAAGTTTGTTTGCAATCAATGATGGTAGATATTGAAGAAGTCAGAGCACTGGTAGATGCTGTTGCCCATCTACCAGGGGGCCTAAAAAGGCCAGTTTGGCAGAATTATAAAAGGATAACATAATGAATCGTAATGGACAGTTAACTGTTAAATTAATCGAATTAAATCCCATTGATGAAGGATTTTTCAGTAATTTTTTGTCTGTGCTAAAATACTAATAAATCCAATCCAAATCCAATCCCTATCTCTTTGATTATACCTACGTAGTGCAGCGAAAAAAAGAAAAACACGGACTGTCTTCGCCATATTTTGATTCATAATGTTATCCTTTTACGATTCTGCCAAAGTGGCCTTTTTAGGCCCCTAGATCATTTACAATACTTTGAAATTTAACTACGTCGAAGGAAACAGAATTAAAAAAAGACTACACCTAACTGATATGCCGCTAAAATTAAAAGAACGTAAGTCCCTATGATATTCCAAGATATTCATACGAATTACAAAAAGAAAACTCAATAAAGTTCAGCGGTGTTATTCTGTAAAAATCTCACCGTGATAACTTAGGTGAAGTGAGCATGGAGTGAGCTGTCAATAGTGTCAATTCCTGGAAAAAACAAACTTAGTTCACCTAAGTTTTCACGGTGAGATTTTTACAGAATCGACCGGCAGTACAGAGAGTCCCAAGTACAAACAAAACACCTTATCTTGTCGTAAGTGTAGTAGGCGAGGGACAATTTACTGATAATATGACAACGGACACTCCGGAACGGTAGCATCCAACCGCGATGTAATAACAGTAGCACTCGAAGCTATTATGTTCCTGGAAATGCGAATATAGCACGGAAATTGCGCAGAACCGGCGAGTAGGGACAGAAATACGTTGAAAGTAAAGGAATAAGAAATGGGACTGGCTGGATAAGTCATAAATGTTGTCCTGGACTTTACGTATAGGAAGGTCGCTTCATACGCCTGAAACGCTCAATGTCTGTGGACGAAGATTGTTTTACGAATTTTCTAAAAATGTTGATTGTGGAAAGGTGTATAATTTTCTTCATAGCAGCATAAAGCTTATACTGTTCCCACTGCTGGGTCACAGGCCTACTCTCTGTGAGAGGGAGTGGGCCCTATAATCCATCATGCGGGCCCAGCCAAGCCCAGTCCGCGGGTTGGTGAATTTCACAAGTCATCGAATTTTTGGTTCTATGACATGCCGGTTTCCTCACGATATTTTCCGTCACCGGTTTTTCAGAGCAGTGGTGATGAAACTAAATATACAAACTGTCTGGTTGGATTCGAACTCACGACCATAAGTCAGAGCCGATACCACTGGGCCACCACTGCTCTCGTTCTTTATAGTAATATTGTTTGTTTTTTTTTTGTGATAACTTGATAGAATTACAATTTATATAATGCATAGAGACGACATCGCATATTGAAGATGTAGGATAGGCTCTGCCATGTGATCTCTGACAATGGCACGTTCGACGCCGACATAACTCATCGTATCAACACTGGATGGATGAGGTGGTGACAACTCTCAGGTGTGTTATGCGATAGCAGAATGCCGGTAGATGTTAAAGGAAAAAGGTGTACAAAACCGCAGTCCGTCTAGTTCTTACGGTGCCGTATGCTGCCGGTCGATTCTGTTAGAATCTCACCGTGAGAAGTTCGGTGAAGTGAGCGTGGAGTGAGCTGTCAATAGTGTCCATTCCTAGCAAAAACAAACTCACTTCACCTAAGTTTTCACGGTGAGAATTTTACAGAATCGACCGGCTGGCTAATAAAAAAGACCCAGGTCAAAAAAGTACACACGACCGAAATGAGGATGCTGAGGTGGATAGGATGGGAGGTGTCACTCTTATGGACAGAGTAAGAAACGAGCATAGGTATACGAGGAAGTTTTAAGATCCGCCCAATCGAAGAAAAACTCTTTGAAGCGCGCCTGAGGTGGTATGGCCATATTATGAGAATAACAGAAGAACACATGACTAAGCAGTCCTCTACATGAATCAGGTCCGAAGAAGCGAGGTAGACACCTTTCCACTTGGATGTCGGCGACAAGAAGCAACCCCAAGTGAATGACTCGACGACCCAGAACCGAAACATCTGGCGAAGAATGACGAGGAGAGCCGATCCCAAATGAAATAGGATAAGGCTAGGCAAAGAGAGCGCATATTGAAGATGGTAAGCCGTGTACGCACGAATGAACAAAACATGGTGGACACGACACGAATATCGATCACGGAACATTTGGTTCTTACGTGTGGACGTAAATTAGCAAAGTGAACACGAACACCTTGCGAACACAGTTCTAATTGTGTTCGCGCTCAACCCCATAGTAATCATGGATTCACCGTAGGAAGTGGTCGACAGTGAAGTAGCATCAAATTTCTTCCGAACACCGTCCGTCCGCACGGAACAACCAAATTGGATCGCCACGAACGTTTTTGATGAACACAGTGTTTGATGTTTTTTAATGGTACGCACGTGCGACGTGCGTACAAAGTGCTCGATGTTCGTGTTCACCAAGTTTTTGTTCATTCGTGCGTATACGGCTGTAGGGGTCGAGTTGTAATAGATCCAATATAGGACATCCAACCCTGGAAAGATTATATAACAATAGTGGATCCCGTGGGAATATCGGGATAAAAACTATCCTATGTCCTTCCCCGGGATGCAATCTATATCTCTGCCAAATTTTATCGAAATCCGTTCAGTGGTTTAGGCGTCAAAAGGTAACATACAGACAGACAGACAGAGTTACTTTCGAATTTATAATATTAGTATGGATGTAATACGACAAACAATGAAAAAGAGTTGACAGTGACAAAGTTGTAGGCAAGAGAGACCAATCAATTAATAGTTGTTCTGAATTAAATTACGAACGTGATTAAACTTAATAACATCTAGTAGAACTAGGTAATGAAACCCATTGCCAAAATGCCAATATAAAAACACTAAACATAAATCCTAATTTGCATCTAATTACAATAAAATTACACCACACCGAATATTGCAAATCCGCGCACACCTCAAATTGTGGTGTCATTTAATAAGTAGGTGTTTATCTGTTCAACGGACAGGCTAATTGTCGATACGATTATACGAACACGGGTGTCGGCAGTGGTAAGGTCGGCCGTGGGAATAAATGGTATACCTATAATCTTTACTCATTGAGTCTTAAAATCGTATAATTTTGCCACTTTAGGTAGGCTATGTGGTCCGAGCTGGATGTCGTCACTTCTCTAAAATTCTATAGTTTTTCCCATAAGAAATTAAGGGGCGAGAAAGCCAAATAACAGTGACTAACAAGCTCACACCTGTGTTAGTTGAAATTTATTCTTTTAAAAACTTAAACTCCGTAATTTGTAATAAACAAATGAATGACACCTCATTTCTAAAATGTACATTGTCTCACAGAATAATTATATATATAACTCATTGTCTTCATAGACCAGGCTTGAAGGACACGGCTACCTAACAGCTACCAGTCTCTTCCTCTAATTTTACACAGTAGGTATCTATTGATTGATAGTATTGTTATGAAAAATCATCATCTTCCTACCCAATTTGTAATGGGGCATATCTTTTTTTTCCTACAATATCTCAACTTCACAAAATCCATCCATGATTTCTTTGCTCTGTCTTTTATTTTAATGAAACCTCTGTTGTAACAAATTTCATAAAGAAACTGGCAGCATACACTTAGGTAAATTAAAAAATTGTTTTATGTTCCGTTGACATTTTTCAAATCGTGACGTTCAAATCGATTTGACCTCCAAGGGAAGTGCTGTTTTAATTATTGCAAACAATTGTGAATAATTAAATGATTAAAGCAAGAATGATTTCGAACTATCAAAGAACAAGAGAATATAAGTTTATAATGGTAATCCAATCAATCAACTATCTTGATAGATAATGAGTGTTAAGCGATAAGAATGTTAATTTATGCAGTAGTTGCAAGTAATTTTGAGGATCTACACGTAATTTCAAAGCTATGTTTAGAAAATCTATAAGTGTGAGTGTTATTGATAGTTTTTGAAGCATAATTATTTCGGTGGGAGGAAAGGAGCGTCATAAACATTCTATTTGAATGCTATCCTCTGTGGTTTGTCTGGATAAAATCGTCAGATTTCTAGAAAGCCGGGAAATTCCTTCCGTGTACTCTTATTTGTAATTGGTATTATTCGTTATTTTAACTTGTCATTGTTGTAGCTTTTATTTTAATGGTAAAAACATAATTAAGTACTAACTTTAGGAGAAAAACTGATCAACGCTCTTTGCCTATATTTCAGATCGAGGAGGTTATGCAGGAGAAGGCGCCAGGGGTGCCTAGTAACTTAAAACTCCAGTAAGTCGTACATCTGATATCATTTTCTATTTTTTTATCAGTTATATTATTGTTCTTCACCTTAGTAGGTAAATGCTAATGTTTGGCTTGCAAACATTGTCACTCTTTTATGCGACCAGTAGCGCCATCTCTTGTCACAGCATTACATTATGTACTAAAACTACACTGGCTCTTTTGTAGAGGGCGCTGTTACTACTGTAGTGTACGTTATTTTCGTTCATGTTCCCAGCGGGGATATAGCTCAGTGGTAGAGCATTCGACTGCAGATCGAGAGGTCCCCGGTTCAAACCCGGGTGTCCCCTGAGAAACCCTTTTTGCATATTTTTATTTTTGTGTTTTTACAGACATCCACACACAACATCGTCTCAAGTATTGCGTGGCAAGAACTTTACGGCGAATTTTTTCAAAACTACTTTTAGCTATCGAAGCAAGGCGGTTACGCCCACCTCTTCAAGTACCGTCGACAAAACTATCAAAATAGGCAGCGCGGAGACTAAGCCTGTAACTAGAAACAGGCCGAGGACAGGTAATGAAAGAAAATATTACTATTTAATGCAAAATTTAATTACGAAAATTACGATCTAAAAAAATATCTTACTTTCCAGCAACCTTATCTGATTCGGCAAATAATAATAAGGTTAAAGTTAAAAAGACTGCAGATCGAAGTAAGTCGGCTGGGCAGTACGTTGATAAGCAGGCGATCGAACCTGAACGACCACTCAGACACAAACCCACGACGTCTGACCCAGGCGGACCGAAACCTATCAAAGAAAGTGGTAAAAAGAGCGAAACCAAAAGCTCAAATGTGATTCTGCAAATTGTGAAAAAAACGGCCAAAACACCAGCCCCAAAGCCCCCAGATAGCATCCTACCACCGACATTGAGACCGAAAACCGACAAAAACTTAAAACTAACGAAGAATATCAACAATAATGATGTTTGGGCAACACCTAGTGACGTCAAAGTCACTCATCGGAGAGTTCCTTTATTACCTTTAAAGTAAGTTTGTTTATATTTTCATTAGTTTACAACTTCGATCAATAATAGTACTAGATGAATGATCAGGAACAAAAGTAAGTCGCTAAAGTGGCCACGTTTGCACACACATAAACATTTATATTTCTTACTACGAACTGTAGAAAAACGTTTAATAATATTAACAACTTCAAATTATTATAAACCTTAACACTCTAACATAAAGTTGTATTACGAATGCAAATGATAAATATTTAAGTCCTTCTGTCATCGGAGATAGGTTAAAAGCAATAAATTTAAAATGTCACTTGAAAATAAAAAGTCATTTTTATAATAACTACAAAAATATTTATTCTAAAATGAAACTTAATTTCTAAGCAATAAGGTTAAAAACATTTTGTTGACAATTTCGTGCTTACTGTATTTTGGAACTAGACGTAGTTCTTGGTATTGCATTTCAATGCTTAGAACACAGTAAGTATTGGAGTTGCAGAATATAATATTTTTAGGCGAAGGTTCGTTTTGTACGGTGGCAAATATTTTTAACCGATTTAAAAAAGTAGGAGGACTAAAATAGTACCATTGTGTTAATCGGTGTATTTAAACGTAATGTATGTTTAATTTCCTTTAAACAGATTCAGCTTGTTATAAAGTTGTCTTTTGGAATCAATTTTTATTTGAGCGGTTTCTTTTTCAAAACGTTATTTTACTCCAACTATTTTAATACTTTATGATAATTACCTGCAATTTGGGAACCGCTGTTTTTAGTAATCTACGCCTTTGCGTGTTTCCTGTTATGTCCAATCTGTCAAAATGAATCGAACATATTGTCGAATTTTTAAAAGGTTTGTATATTTGTTCTCCCCTTTCTTTCGCGACAATAGATACCCATTCTGCACATCGAAATGGGTCGCTAGGAAATCTACAAACAGAAATAACATTTAAAATAACACCACTCCATGCCCCTGTTCCACAATAGTCGATGTTTGCTAAAATAGTTGGCGCGTTGTCGCAAACATTGGCCAAACATTCATAATATTTGCTCATTTATTTATATTTACTATTTAATTGTGTTATTATTTTATGAAAAACATTAAATGATAGAAACTTACCGAAAAAAGATATTCCTTCCAAAATTTACGGTGGTTATTTACACAATTTTTGAACGCGCACTGAGGCATTTTGACGTCTTAACGTTGGCTATGATTGGACCATACTAATTTGAAATAAGAGCACAAAAGTATTTGTGCTCTTATTTTTCGGGCCGTTTTTGAAGCGCTTATCGGGCATCTAGTACAATTATTGATCGAAGGTTTACAAACAAACATAACAAAACTGATCGGAGAAGTAGTTTCATTTTGAATTTTCGCGCCAACTGGAAACATCAATGACTACCACAATCAATACACGACCTTACGGTAAAGGTGTAAAGTTAAATTTCAATCAAAATACTTTGACGTCTCAAGTTGATTCATGCACGTGATAGAACATAGAACATATTTTTTGTCGTTATATACATCTCGCTCTCGCATAACCCTTCCTCTTTCGTATTGCCTGCGTAAGAAGGGATAAGGTATATTATAGTTGTTTTCTTCGCACGTGTAGAATGTATTCGGCGACGTGTTACATGATCAATGTCGGTTGATAGTTCGGCGTTGGTAGGTTCAGAGTGGAGCGCATGTTTTGAATTTGTTGGGGTTATAGAAAGAAATGGACGAACAGCGCTTGGCCGGTTGTTTGAGCACGGCAAGTAGCTCAACAGGCAAGTTTGTTTGGTGCGACGCGCCACGGATGTCGTTCCGTTGGCCGGGTGCTTTTTTTCGAAGTTTTTTGTGTTGGTGACAAACAAAACGAACTTTTTATGAGTTTGATCATGGTGGTTATTATTGTGCTCCTGTGATGTGTTGAATTCATGATTGGAATTAGTTTGTGCATTGGTGTTTTTCAATCGTCGTCTACGTCGTCGGTTGTGTACCGAGCTAACAAAAATTAAACTTAATCAACCGAGTGTCTTATTACTCCCGCTTTCTCGAGGTGGACAATGGGCCACTGAGCCACTGATGACATGACTGACAGACGCTGTACCTTCTAAAGAAAGAGCTTTTGCTTTTTTTATTGTTTCAAACGTTTCTCAAATTGTTGTCTTTCCAGTCCTTTACTTGAAACATGTTTTGGTTCACAATCTGTTTCTAAAGCAACCCATACCGACGAATAATTAGTTTTTTAATGAGGCACTTAAAGGAATTAGGTTAAGTGATGTGGGTAGGATTCCACTTCAGTTCTGAGGACTCAGATTAGGTACCTAGCTGTATTTCCAGTTTTTATCTGAGCACTAATAGGTTCTGAATGATACATAGCGGTTTACCTGTCTTTAGTAAATAACAAGGAATGTAAATATGCGATAAAATTTACATAAACGGCGTTACATCCATCTTATATGTATAAATGCTTCTCTTCCTATTACATACTTTATGTGCGATTTTTATCTAGGTACCTGCTTAGCTAGAATATTTGAATTACCGTTTCCGTTTAATGTGATTATCTCGTAAACAAGTATGGCGTTATTCTTGATAAGGTCATGGTCTGAACCTTCAGCATCCTCTTCCTAAACTGTTTTAATGAGTAAAGTTGGAACATGATCGTCTTAATTTTATTAGAAGCTCAAAATGATTTCGACATTTTAAAATGTCAGGTACCCAAAAGAGCAGACGTACGCGACATTCAATGTTGGTTTTGCAAACTCCTTTGACTCAGTAGAAATGTGTATACTCGTAGTACAACTTATTCGAGACTTATAAAGACTTATCACCAAGTTGGTTTGATCGCATAGGTACCTTTCAGATAGCAAGGTATACGATCAAACCAGACCTAGACCTGTCTTACAAATCATTACCCAAGGTCCGTTTCCTGTCTGCACAAACGAAATCAGAATTCACCGTTCCTACTTCAAGTTATTTTGATTTACAAAACGAAACCGCAGCAGGAAATTGAATTTATAATTTCGAAAAGAATTATCATAAAAGAATCATTCATCTGAATTTCATGAACGAATTATCCTGTTGTACAGCAAAAGTTCTTACTGAACGAAACAATACTAAAGACATAACTAAAAATAAAGTAGATAGGTACAAATTAATGGTTTTCCAACTGAGACAAAAATGTGCGACGTAGGCGCAAGGCTGCATATCCACATGTTTGAACAAGTTGTTTCACAATAACAACTGGTGTTACGCTGAATAAAGACTTAGTCGAAGATCTTCAAACAAAAGATGAACAATTTAACAGCAATAACAGGCGAACAGTTACATAAAATGGAAACCGACCCCAACATACATAGTTGGGGAAAGGCTAGGCGGATGATGAAACAAAAAATGTGAGAATACGGAAATAACGGAATATAAAATTTGAGAATACGGAACTTGCCAAGTTGAAAGTCTGTAACGAGCTAGCTGCAGTACGGCTTCTGTAACAATTACCAATACCGAAACCGATTTCCTTAACCAGAACCAAACATGAAGAAAAAAAATATTGTTTTCTAGAAAGAGAGGAATTAAACAATAGACCTTAAAGCAAAAACTGCATCCTGGAAGTAATCTTATGACCAGAATTAGATGGCGCCCCGAATGAATTAAGAGACTGTCCGTCATTTCAATCAACATCTAAATATTAAAATAATCTAATTGTACAATCTGAAAGTTGATTGACAGCCCTAGTAACTGTTGTGCATCGGTTCCATCATAAACTTTGATTAGGTACTCTGAATTGTTATTTTATAGTTTATTACTTACTGAAGATGTCGAATCAGAAATCTCACATTTTCGAACAATTGTTCAGTTTCATGTTTATCGCGAGGCCGTCAAATTAGTTCGGATAAGATACAGCACGAATTAAACTTTATCTGTTCACACATTCATGTTTGTTGTTTCTTTGGCTGTGTATTTGGATAAGAAAGCATCGTGTGATTGTACATAACACGTATATCTTCAAGACCACTTCCTCTTTCACAAAACTGTCGTCAATCTGATTGAGGATGAGATAGTTATCCTATCTTTTGATATAGTTGACTATATGAATACGTGAAAACAAAAACATAATTGTCAAACTTTCGCAAACCGAAAGCAAACTCGTAGTATTCACACGGGCAAACGATTTACTTGACAATACAATGTCTCTTGTTTATGTAACTGATGCACAGAGAACCTTGTGAATATCGAAACAAAAATAGTCTTGTCTGAGACCGAGAGCCTTCACGTAGCGCGATAATTATTTTTGCAAATGTCCAATGACTAGTTATATTCTTATGGCTTCTTAAGTGACAAAGCATTTCTGTCTTTTGTATTTTTGACAGGCTGGGTACAACTTTTTACTATCGTGTCCTCAATATGTTACGAATTAACATGACTCATTAAATCATCGATGGTGGTACCATATGGCAAAGAATGTTCTACATCCTACGCCCAAATTAGGCGCCACACAGATCCGCAGTATCGAACAATAAAAAACCACAATGACTTAAACGCAGTTAACTGTTGTTGTTTTGTGGCCAGAGCTGAAAATACTAAGCTATTTTTATGATTCATAAGAAGAATTCAGACAGGAAAAATAAGCCCTATTTCAATCTGCGTAGGTAGGCCAATTGGTGACTACTTACATTAAAAACAATCACCACATACCATTCAACGGTGTTAACAATTGTTCCTACATCAAAGCCGTTCCCCTTTCGTACAATGAGGTATCTAACGCGTCATTTCTGACCAATAAGGTGGATCCGATATCCAACTATTTACACAAGTGTGTTACTCAAGGATTTGACTTTGTTCCTTCTTCGATCGTGTATAAACGATGTCTTATTATTTGTTGGCTCGGTCACTTAAGGCTCACTCGTGTATATATTATCTGATGGTAAACATTATGGTCGTTACGTATGTGTATCATATTGTCATCGCTTCCTGTTAATGTTGCAAAATGGCGTATGTCATTAACAAACCAAGACCTTGTAAGGAGTTTAATTTTTCGGAAGCCAAATAAAATATTCATGATTCAAACATACTAGTTTTGCAACTAAATACAATACCTTAGTTTGTAATTAATTCACAAGTTTCCTCATCGTCACAATGTACGTCTGGGCGTCTGCAACCTTATCTTATGCAACGTAATGTTCTCTACAGCCATTTGATTCAACTTCAGTAATATAATCCTTGTAGTCGCCACAACTTTTTCTCATTGCTTGAATCGCGTTTTTCACCTAGCTACGCTTATTCTGAGTCGTATTGTTCGCTTGAACAATTCAAGTAATGAATGTGTCGGCGCCTGGGTGCCGTTAGCTACAGACCTACTATACGTGCCCTTCCAGCGCTTGCTGCATTATATCAGCAATTAAGTGCGACTAGCGACAGAATGCACTGATGAATGTTTAAAAGCGTCTCACTTTACAAATATCTCTCCATGGATCCGTTACTGCTAGGGATGTGCAAATAACTGTCGTGTTTGGGTGGTGTACTTACTGAATCTAAACTAAAATCAAAGTTTGTTGCAACAAACTAGAAATAGTGTTATTTGTACGCATACATTATGAAGATCATTAACATTGTGAAGACGTAACCGAAGAAACAGATAGTAGTTACACTAAAAACAATGAAGAAAGTAACAGTAAAGAAATGCTGGCTACAGTTAACTCCTCTAATAAAGCTACCTCTACAGCTACTAACACAAACAGACGAAAACTCCATGTGAAGCGCTTCCATCTCAGTAACATTGCTCTGAAACAGTCTGCCTTGGCACTTAGCTATATAATGGCTATGCAGTTATTACTTGCAAACAGGTTTCGGAGTTTACCAAGAGAAAGTATCTTACATTTCAATCGTGAGAATTTATTTATTCTTTGATTGAAGAGTCGGTGTTATGGAGATCATTTCTGTCTATTGTACAGCTGAACCTGCCATTTAAAGCTTAATTTTCCTTTCCCAAAAGATAAAGAAATAGAAAAAAGTGATTGTAATTCAGATACTCCCAAACAGCCGAATAGATTTAGAAGAATCAAATAAACAAATCTGATAAGCACAACAATTTTATCCGAAACGAAAATGTTTAGCGAAATGTCTCTAGAGGCTGTTTCACGATTGTGATCGGACACGGACGAATGAGCAATACTGTGATTTTTCTAGCTGACTTTGAAGCTGACGACTGTATTATTTTCTGTTTGATGAAAGTTGGTAGGTAACTTTTAAGTCTTCATTCTACTAGATTCTGAGAAGTTCAACGAAGGAGGATAAGGACGTTGAAGTCAACTAACCGGTCATGACCCGTCTCAGCGCCAAACAGAATTCTCCTATGGAATATTCTTAACAAAGATTGTAAACCTGATAAAACTGAGATAAAACAATACTCAATCATCGTAACATCCGCCAATCTAGGACATTTCATAATGCATTACATAAAACTGCCATTTTAAGATTTTATCTATTCAGAAGCTTGAAACTCGTTTAAAAATGTATTAAAATTTATGAGCGTATTCAGAATTAAACTGGCTTGTAGCTCATACAAGAAAGCGACCTTTCTGGGTCGTGGTTCAGATACCGGTCGTCAATCTTTCACCGAACACACATTGCATTTCTCTTTCAAGTAATGTGTCATTATCACTTGCTATGTTTGACGTTTATTCATGTACTTCAGTTTAGTTAACCCTTATTGTATTTAGTGTTCAAAGTCGACTTTTTTTGATTGAGGAGAAGCTATTTTATTAAATTCTTCATCATAATATCCAATAGCTTGTTCAAGTACTTCGTTAGTGTGAAGAATTAATTTAACCACTGTCACAGAATAACTAACTACCTACTGTGTGATTACGCTGACTCCGTGGGTAACTTCTGTCAATAATATCCTTAATTAATGTTTCTCATGCACCTTATTTAATTGTATCCTTCAGAAAAGCTATTCTTGTAGCTTTATCTTTATCATCTTTTACATTCAATCCACTTTTTTGTGTGTTATTATTTGATTGTACCTATAGCTACAGTAAATACCGTTAACACAATGGGTGATTTGGTATCTACGTCATTCATCGTGAAATATTAACTTACTATTGACGAACCATAAAAGATAATTAAGGAACAAAACTAAGAATACTTCGGTTAGAAATACCGTGCTCTCAAAGACTATTCCATATAATATCTATACTAATATTATAAAGCTGAAGAGTTTGTTTGTTTGTTTGGTTGAACGCGCTAATCTCTGGAACTACCGGTCGGATTTGAAAAATTCTTTTTGCATTTAATAGCCCAATTCTCGAGGAAGGCTATAGGCTACTTAACATCACGCTAGGACCCTTAGGAGCCGAGCAAAAACCAAAAATGTCAGAAAAAAGGTAAACGAATTAAAAGCGCAGGCAGGCGATGCGATGACGGGGTGGGTCGGGGGAACGAGAAATTTCACGCGGACGAAGTCGCGAGTAGAAGCTAGTGTATTATAAGGTAATAGATTTCTAGAATATTGACAATATTAAAAATTTAACATGCGATCAACAATGTATCCAAAAATGATTTCGAATATTTATGAATCTTAAAAAAATATAGATCTTTTTCTTCGTAACTAGTTTTGTATTTAAGCTTTTATGTCATAACATAAAAGGCTTAAATACAAAACTAGTTGAACATTAATGGCGTGACACTAGAATCTATTCGAAACAACATTATAATTGAGTGTATTGGTATTGGCTGCTTCCATATTGGCGTGGCGACCTCCCTAGGCCGCCGCGGCCATGGCTGGTCGTTCACCCGCCAAGCCGCCATCCTAGGCGCAAGGAATGCTGCTCAGTGCTCAATAGACATTTAGAAAAAAACTTGTATCTTTTAGCGCGTTTTGGGGTACAGCCTTTTACAAAAAGGAAAAATGTTTGACGAATGGTTCGAACTTTTATGTCAAGTTAACCTTTTTTTCTGAGCGATAGAATTTGGGTTATGCTTTCAAAAGTAGCTTTATTTTTAAACGTTGAAGATGGATGGTTATTATTGCCGTGCTTATATTTTATGGCAATCTTCGTATTTCCTTACTATGTTTATGTTGCCAATATTCTACAGTAGTCAGGAATTGCATCGTGATTTAATGAAAACTGCTTGTAGAATGTCGGCCAAATCAGTTTATTTTAATGTTAGTGGTCCAGGTTTGTCTATTTCTGCTAACATTGTTTATCATTGTTAAGTACTAGACTGGTGACCATTCTGCCTCAACTTGTAACTATTTCAACTATTCGTCCTTCATATTTCACATTATCTAAAAATTATTCAAATAATCAAGCTTTAGCACTATTAGTCGTTTTAAACGTTATTTATTTTCGATTATGTACTTAGTCATGGGGAGATACTCCTTTGCCGAATACTCATTATACACAAGCTTCATTATACCCAGCTTGACGTAAAATCAATAAAATCTCCGTTTTTTTTGTCTGCCCGTCGCGAATACATCGCGATATATTACTCGCACCGTTAATCCAGCCTCTCAATGGAGGGAATTCCACTTATTTCCAATTTCGTCTTTCTGAGAATCGTCTCCAAATATAGATGTTGTTGTATAAGTAAGCAAGTTCACTTTTTGCTAACCTTGAGGGTTTTTAATTGAGGTTTACATTCACTCGTTTATAATGAATGTTTTATTCAAGCCTGGAGCTTGGCTTTCGTTATTCAACGATGCGAATAAGCAGGCACTTGAAAAAAGCACTGAAACTGCACTGCAGAATTTCTTTTTAGAGAAAAATGTTATATACACTAATATTATAAAGAGGTATAGTTTGTAAGCTTGAACGTAGGAGGTAATCTCTGGAAGTACTTACCAGATTTCGAAAATTCTTTCACTAGCAGAAAGCTACACTATTGCCGAGTACCATAGGGTATAATGTATAATGTACAGTTGACTACAACGTGAAGTCGCGGACAGAAGCTAGTTCATGATAATTTCTCACATATTGAAATGAAATTAAAAATATAACCACAGTAGTATAAACTACTACAAAAGTATAAACATAGTAGTCTTCTAGCAATAGCAACAGGGGAAAGACCATGACGACAGTTACTACACACATCGTTACGTACTTGCACGCTTTATCGCTGATACACAGTCGATAGTCCATACAAACATGCAAGCAAACGGCTAAATACATTTGTTTAACTTTCTCGCAGTTCAGCTATTTAGATATTTACATATAAAGTCAATCAATTGCGTGTTGGACATGCACTTAGTGATCCGAAGATAGATAAATAAGCAGTAACAGACAGTCACTTAACAGTCATAGCCAAAAAACTAGGTAGAATGCCTGCATAGTATAGCAAGAATTCAAAAACAGCAGAAATCAAAAGTTGGGTCACGGAGACGTATTCGGCATAAGTACAAATGTGACAGAGAACATGACCAATTATAAAAGTGTCGTGTTCAATTCGCCTATGGAACACTAAAATGTCGCCAATGTGGAAGCAATGTATATTCGTAGAAGACGTCAATACGCCAATAAATCGTGCGTAGAGTCGTAGACGCCTAGTGAAGACAGCGCCTAATAAAGCTGTTAAAGTGATCGATCTGTAGCCGATTTAATATTCGCTGGAGGTAGAGAAAGCGCATTCTTTTCAACACCTTGCCAGTGGAATTTCAATCGGAAGGTCTAAATTACTTGTAAATCGTGTTGGTGCAACTATTGACCATTTACAGTCTTTATAAATGGTTTTTCATCATAGGGCCCATAACTGTTCCTTGCAGAAATCATCAATTTATACCTGTGAATACTCAGACAGAATTGAGTTGTTTCTCAGTCTGATTTGGTGAATTCCGACGGATCTTATTTTATTTTGAATTTATAATGAAAAAATTCAAACGCTTAGTATTATTCCTTAAAAAAAAAACATTATTATATAATGAAGGTTGTTAATAAAACCTTTTTGAATGATCCTTCTGTGGCGTCACACTTCATTGATTGCTCGAATTTCATTTTAATGAGTTCTCAAGTTCTAATGAGTCATGATTTATATTTACCAGACTGCATAACATACATGTATTAATTACATAATATGCTACCCGTTGAGACGTATATACAAATATCTAGTTCTTATCTCTCTAGCTCGGAAATCTGATGCCGCAGAGCGTCGACCTCTCATTGCATAGGACGTGGATTCTACTTAATTCCTATGTTATGTATGAATGAGTTAATCGAGACCTACGCATATTATGAGTAAGTCTGCATAACAATTTCGATGTTTGAGAAAGCGACGTGATTTATTTAAGCAGGTACTTGTAGCCTTGTAGGAAGGAATTCCTTTGTAATTCTTCAATGCGAAACTAATCCTAGGACTGTTTAGGATTTTCATGGAGGTTGGTGTCTGGTCTACTTTTAGAATTAATACTGAATCACAAAGTCACAAACTCACTTTTCATTATTCCGTTCATGTAATTGCTATCCCAACTTTAGAACCAACAGTTATATTCCCTTATTCTGCTAATCATCGTCAAGTACAGTTCTGTTCAATCCTTCATTGGCACACGTTCCTAACTTATAGCGAACATTACCCACTTTAAGTGCAGTACCATTCCTAAATCGGTTAGTTGGCGTCCGCTGGCGTGCACCGTCCACATACAAATCAGCCATTCATTTACATACATGTAACCACAGTATAGCATATTTCAATTGAATTACTCGAAGTAAATTAACACTGGGCTCGGCATAAGCTTCGTTGTTTGGACTATGGGTGTGGTGTTTGTAGCCATAACAATTACTATGATTATGAGGGACTAATAACCAGACATGCTATTGTGGGAAATTAAAGCCGGACCGGTAGTTCTGACTTTACCCTTGATTAAGTTTATGCGACAAGCCTGTTGTAGAACTTCTTTTGTGGAAAATAGGATCGGTAAATAAGAAACCAAAGGAATAGATCAAAAGGGACCAAGATATAAATGGAATAGACAAGGCGAAATAAAAAAAAATATGCAAAAAATAAGAAAGAGAACAAGTTGTTAACCAAACTCTTTCACACATTCAACAATTCACAGACAGCATTAAAAAATCTTATTTATTCCCTGAATAGAATAACAAAAGGACTATAAGTGTGACGATTTCAAATAAAAGCAATTGAATGTTCCTGTTGCAGTAGAGACACGAAACAAAGACTGCCCTTCGCCCGGTCCCCTATCTATTTGCATATAGGGGGACGCGGTGCATGTCCTGCTCCGAATAACTTGGATTATCGGATAAGTAAGGGGCCACCTATAGGGTAATTGTGTTTTAAATGTCGGGGAATTTTATGGAGAGTCGTATCGTAGTCCTTTTTCCATACCCGATGTGTATACGCATGGAAGCTTTCGAATTCCAAATATGAAGTGGGGTTCCAATTCCTTGTTGGATGTTTTGTTATTGATTTGAAAGGGTGAATCATAAAAACATTATTTTTTTGCCCTAATCATCTTCGGTGACATCGCTTTGGATGAAATATATTTGGATTTAAATAATCTTAGTTTGCTCTTGGTCTATTTATTTTTGGGGTCCATAATTATCTCGTCTCTAAGTTGAATTCTATCTATCACACTAATATTATAAAGGCGAAAGTTTTTGAGTGTGATTTTGTATGTTTGTTACTTCTTAACGCAAAAAAATACTGAACGGATTTGAATGAAATTTGCCACACAGATAGTTTATAACCAGGATTAACTAACACATAGGATACTTTTAAACCCGATATTCCTACGGAATCGACACTTATGCGAGTCCAACCGCGGGTCGCTGCTAGTGTGATAATTATGACTGCCATTTGGAACTTTATTGTATTTGTAACATATTTCTGGTTTGCCATCAGGGCCCTAATTCACTATGACCCCTTAAAAATTCCTTACTTCGAAACCAAGTCAATTCCTTCAGCTAATCCCGCCAGTCTCTCGTTGATTTCGTGCGTTTTCATTCATTGTGTCATAGAAAATTACGGCCCTGATTTGGACCTATCGTTATTACAATGAAAGCGTGCTTTGAAATCAGTTCCAATAGCTAAATACGCTGCATATCACTGTTCAGTAATTGATGCATGCCACACTATTATTTACTTACTCCACATCATGATTGTATAATACATTGACTAGGTATCTGCTAATTAATACTGTGCGTGCTATGCAATTAAGATTAGTTGAGTCAGCCATACGATGCGTATTCATGTCATGTCTCTAGTTTCCCTTAATCATTGTATTGTCATATTTTTATCTTTTATCCATTAAATCTCGATTAATTGTATCTGCCTTATTTATGGTAATTTGTCCTCTTTCTGTATTATTAGTGGGTTCATTTTGTCTTAGGGAATGTCCTGCCGCACTGCATCATAGAGGAATAAATTCTATTCCCAAATATAAATACGAATCGTTTTTGACTGTCAAATTTTTTACCTCTTACGCATTTGTCCTTGAGTGTTACAACTAGCGTGGGATGATTACCAGCTGATACGGTCTACGTATTTATTTCATTGCCAAATCTGTATAGAAATCTGAAACTCTGTACCTACTTTATGGACACGGTAATCCTTTCGTTATTATCTCTTTATCTGTATTTAAATGAGTTGATAAATCTGTCGCTTCAAAGCCAATCGATAGGAAAACTATGCCAGTGTTCCGTGAACCGAGCACGTTACCTCTGCGCACACGGCTATCTTTATTACATTTGATTAATTACCATATTTTATCTGATACACGTAGTTTAGATAAGATATGTTGTTGTATGTTGTCTCACGAGTCCATCTTAATCGAGTTTGAGTAGTGAGAGTTTCCTGTAAAGATACGGACGTCTGTCGTCCGCAGCGATGCGCGGAAGCATCGGATTTTTTGTTCGCAGTCTCGTAGTCTAAAACCGTGTCGAGTGATTTCCGTTACGAAGTTAAACCTTAAAGTCATAGCACACATATCAACTCGGAAAGGGATCGTCACCGTATCGCCTTTCCCCTCGGCGTCAAACAGGCGTCAACCTAACGTAAGCACGTAACCAAAGCGGATCAGAAGCTCCGCAGCTCCGATACGTCGACTCGGCTACGGCTAGGCGACGCCGCGCTTACGGCTCGCCAAGCGCTGGTTGATGGTGCTGCAGGTAGGCCGCGGGAGGGGCAAGAGGGGCAAGGGTGGACGAAGAGACGTAAGCTTGAGTACGGAGAGAGGAAGGCGCGGGGACGACGCGGCGACGAGCCGTAAGCGCGGGAACTGCAAGTCGACCACGCACCGCACCGCAGTTCGTGAGCTTGTCCCGAGGCGAGGCGATTACGTTACAATTTCGATTAGTGTGCGTTGCAGTAGGGACTTTTATACAAAGAATACTGAATGGGTCGAGTTGATACGGTAACGATCCCTTTCCGATTTGATACGTCTGCTATGACCTTTAGGGAGTGATAGTTGATGTTTAATAATAAACTAATGAATTATTTATTTTTGAAGTTATAGTTATTTGTAGTAACGTTATAGTGAATCTCAAAGACGTCGAAGTATTGTTTAACACAATGCACTAATCTAATTCCGATCACAACAGCAATGTTCAAGTACAAAGTGAAACAAACGAAATGAAACCGAACTCCGATCAGTGTAACGAAAACGAAAAATGATATAAATAATTCAAGATGATGAAGTTCAAATCATTGTTCCGTAGAGGGCCAAGTCAGGGGAAGCAGGAGTCGGGGACTCTGAAGGGGGCTCCGTCAGTTTCAAGCCTCGACTCGAAGCACCACAAAGTCGCACCAGCACGCGACAAGGCCTTAAAAATCTTTGGGTCAAAAGAGAAGTTACATAAAGCTCATAAGAAGAAGGACTTGGGGAATAACAATGCTGTTTTAGAAGACCCTGAGCTGAGGGAAGGACTGGAGTATGAAGATGGGCAGGTTGGAGTGCAAACGTATAGCAGTGCCGAGGAGCTGGGGTCCGTAGACGGGCGCGGCTCGCAGGAGTGCGTCAGTCTGCCCGTGACTCTGAATGCCGATCACATGCCCGGGTTCCAGGAAGTGGAGCTCAGGCCTAGAGTACCATCTGAGGTCAGTAACTGTACTTTTATAACCGAGTGTTATTCACACTTATTTATTCCATCGGTCAGTTGTTTTAATTGAAGTACAAACAACGGTAGTTTGATATAGAAGCGTGTCAAAAGTCAGCATAACGCTCTGATTACATCGACTAAGAGTATAATAAAATATTAGAAACCGTTGTAAGTTGACACAAAAAATTACGAAGATTATTTTTTAAAGAATCAATATCTATGAGGGTTCGTTCGTATATCAATTGATATTTACGTGGATATTTAAATTGATATTTATGTCAAAACTAGAAATTAAGCAGATTCAAAGTTTACCATAACAACACTTGACAAAAAACTACAATTTGGATTACCTTAGTTTCCCGAACTGGCAATCTTATCATAAGTTTCGCTGATTCACGGAATTTTTAAATTTTATGGGAAACGCGTGTCCGTTCGAATGCTTTTAAAAATAATGTAAATGTTTCAATTTTGTTGTTTTAGTAAATTGATTATTATTTATCAAAGACTCGTACGTGTTTGTTACTCTTGTAGTAAAAACATCAAATAATCAAACACAAACTTATATTTTGCAACTAAAACACATATAAACCACTTACAGAATGCAAATTGAGTATTTTTTACACACGATCTTCATCATCATCTGCCTAGCCTTTTCCCAACTATGCAATTATGTTGGGGTCGGCTTCCAGTCTAACCAGATGCAGCTTTTTTATACACGATATTATAATTATATTAAATAACGAAAATTTTGATATTTATTAAAAATATCTGATTTTTACGATTTCAATTACGCTTGGAGGATTTTTATGAGCTCTATCGTTATAATCGAAAACCTTGAAAGATGATGAGTAGTTTTTAATTTCAACAATAGAATGCCAAGAATTTATGCGTAATTTTACCTGCTGGATTATTTGTAATTCTATACACGGAAAAATTCTGTGTGGAATGAAACCTAGCACATATTCAACGAATAGTAGTAAAATATTACGAAAACGATCTTATATGAATCCCAAGATTAATTCACGACGTAAGTCTTCTTTGTATAGTCAACCTCATTAATGCCTTGCATCACTTTTAACATAAATTCCCAGTAATTTGAAACATCACTAAGGTTGAAACTATCTTACTGTCACATTAGTCTTGTAAGCAAAATAGACCTTGTCGTTTTATGACGTGCAAGTGACATCCAACCTTACACCCGCACCGTCAACGGGACGTCAACAGGAAACGAGATTATTCGAACCGAGCGTGACGTCCCGGTAACGGCGAGCGGTTGACACACGGCCATAGTCATGTACGAGAATGTATCGTTATTTCGGCGGCTCCGTCATCTCGTTCTCGTTGACGTTCCGTTGACGTGACGGTGGACAAACGGCCATGGAGCTGAAACTAGCGGCGATAGGTATCAGTCGAACGCGGAAAACCCAGGGCCGAAACAATCGAGGGGCCCCAGTAAACATTTGTTGTTAAAATACCCTAAAAAATTGATTACGTCTGCATTACATCTTATTTTCGCATTATACTAATATTCAATGAACAATATCGATTGATAAGACGCAATTACAGATTTCGTCTCAATCGTTGTAATCGCTTTAACACTTAGAGGGATTTTATTCAATAAAAAAAATAGAAGGCATGTTCGAAGTTCATTGATTCTCCTCCTGAATCATTGCTATACATTTATTTATCGAAAAAAGGTTAGATCTCATAGAATCAACCTGTACAGAAATTGTTTAAGTATAATCATCATCTGCTGATGACATTCAGGAACACTTTATTCAATAAAAAAAATAGAAGGCATGTTCGAAGTTCATTGATTCTTCCCCTGAATCATTGCTATACATTTATTTATCGAAAAAAGGTTAGATCTCATAGAATCAACCTGTACAGAAATTGTTTAAGTATAATTATCACTTGCTGATGACATTCAGGAATACTTTATTCAATAAAAAAAATAGAAGGCATGTTCGAAGTTCATTGATTCTCCTCCTGAATCATTGCTATACATTTATTTATCGAAAAAAGGTTAGATCTCATAGAATCAACCTGTACAGAAATTGTTTAAGTACAATCATCATCTGCTGATGACATTCAGGAACACTTTATTCAATAAAAAAAATAGAAGGCATGTTCGAAGTTCATTGATTCTTCCCCTGAATCATTGCTATACATTTATTTATCGAAAAAAGGTTAGATCTCATAGAATCAACCTGTACAGAAATTGTTTAAGTATAATTATCACTTGCTGATGACATTCAGGAATACTTTATTCAATAAAAAAAATAGAAGGCATGTTCGAAGTTCATTGATTCTCCTCCTGAATCATTGCTATACATTTATTTATCGAAAAAAGGTTAGATCTCATAGAATCAACCTGTACAGAAATTGTTTAAGTATAATCATCATCTGCTGATGACATTCAGGAACACTTTATTCAATAAAAAAATAGAAGGCATGTTCGAAGTTCATTGATTCTTCCCCTGAATCATTGCTATACATTTATTTATCGAAAAAAGGTTAGATCTCATAGAATCAACCTGTACAGAAATTGTTTAAGTATAATTATCACTTGCTGATGACATTCAGGAATACTTTATTCAATAAAAAAAATAGAAGGCATGTTCGAAGTTCATTGATTCTCCTCCTGAATCATTGCTATACATTTATTTATCGAAAAAAGGTTAGATCTCATAGAATCAACCTGTACAGAAATTGTTTAAGTATAATCATCATCTGCTGATGACATTCAGGAACACTTTATTCAATAAAAAAAATAGAAGGCATGTTCGAAGTTCATTGATTCTTCCCCTGAATCATTGCTATACATTTATTTATCGAAAAAAGGTTAGATCTCATAGAATCAACCTGTACAGAAATTGTTTAAGTATAATTATCACTTGCTGATGACATTCAGGAATACTTTATTCAATAAAAAAAATAGAAGGCATGTTCGAAGTTCATTGATTCTCCTCCTGAATCATTGCTATACATTTATTTATCGAAAAAAGGTTAGATCTCATAGAATCAACCTGTACAGAAATTGTTTAAGTATAATCATCATCTGCTGATGACATTCAGGAACACTTTATTCAATAAAAAAAATAGAAGGCATGTTCGAAGTTCATTGATTCTTCCCCTGAATCATTGCTATACATTTATTTATCGTAAAAAGGTTAGATCTCATAGAATCAACCTGTACAGAAATTGTTTAAGTATAATTATCACTTGCTGATGACATTCAGGAATACTTTATTCAATAAAAAAAATAGAAGGCATGTTCGAAGTTCATTGATTCTCCTCCTGAATCATTGCTATACATTTATTTATCGAAAAAAGGTTAGATCTCATAGAATCAACCTGTACAGAAATTGTTTAAGTATAATCATCATCTGCTGATGACATTCAGGAACACTTTATTCAATAAAAAAAATAGAAGGCATGTTCGAAGTTCATTGATTCTTCCCCTGAATCATTGCTATACATTTATTTATCGAAAAAAGGTTAGATCTCATAGAATCAACCTGTACAGAAATTGTTTAAGTATAATTATCACTTGCTGATGACATTCAGGAATACTTTATTCAATAAAAAAAATAGAAGGCATGTTCGAAGTTCATTGATTCTCCTCCTGAATCATTGCTATACATTTATTTATCGAAAAAAGGTTAGATCTCATAGAATCAACCTGTACAGAAATTGTTTAAGTATAATCATCATCTGCTGATGACATTCAGGAACACTTTATTCAATAAAAAAAATAGAAGGCATGTTCGAAGTTCATTGATTCTTCCCCTGAATCATTGCTATACATTTATTTATCGAAAAAAGGTTAGATCTCATAGAATCAACCTGTACAGAAATTGTTTAAGTATAATTATTACTTGCTGATGACATTCAGGAATACTTTATTCAATAAAAAAAATAGAAGGCATGTTCGAAGTTCATTGATTCTCCTCCTGAATCATTGCTATACATTTATTTATCGAAAAAAGGTTAGATCTCATAGAATCAACCTGTACAGAAATTGTTTAAGTATAATCATCATCTGCTGATGACATTCAGGAATACTTTATTCAATAAAAAAAATAGAAGGCATGTTCGAAGTTCATTGATTCTCCTCCTGAATCATTGCTATACATTTATTTATCGAAAAAAGGTTAGATCTCATAGAATCAACCTGTACAGAAATTGTTTAAGTATAATCATCATCTGCTGATGACATTCAGGAACACTTTATTCAATAAAAAAAATAGAAGGCATGTTCGAAGTTCATTGATTCTTCCCCTGAATCATTGCTATACATTTATTTATCGAAAAAAGGTTAGATCTCATAGAATCAACCTGTACAGAAATTGTTTAAGTATAATTATCACTTGCTGATGACATTCAGGAATACTTTATTCAATAAAAAAAATAGGAGGCATGTTCGAAGTTCATTGATTCTCCTCCTGAATCATTGCTATACATTTATTTATCGAAAAAAGGTTAGATCTCATAGAATCAACCTGTACAGAAATTGTTTAAGTATAATCATCATCTGCTGATGACATTCAGGAACACTTTATTCAATAAAAAAAATAGAAGGCATGTTCGAAGTTCATTGATTCTCCTCCTGAATCATTGCTATACATTTATTTATCGAAAAAAGGTTAGATCTCATAGAATCAACCTGTACAGAAATTGTTTAAGTATAATCATCATCTGCTGATGACATTCAGGAACACTTTATTCAATAAAAAAAATATAAGGCATGTTCGAAGTTCATTGATTCTTCCCCTGAATCATTGCTATACATTTATTTATCGAAAAAAGGTTAGATCTCATAGAATCAACCTGTACAGAAATTGTTTAAGTATAATTATCACTTGCTGATGACATTCAGGAATACTTTATTCAATAAAAAAAATAGAAGGCATGTTCGAAGTTCATTGATTCTCCTCCTGAATCATTGCTATACATTTATTTATCGAAAAAAGGTTAGATCTCATAGAATCAACCTGTACAGAAATTGTTTAAGTATAATTATCACTTGCTGATGACATTCAGGAATACTTTATTCAATAAAAAAAATAGGAGGCATGTTCGAAGTTCATTGATTCTCCTCCTGAATCATTGCTATACATTTATTTATCGAAAAAAGGTTAGATCTCATAGAATCAACCTGTACAGAAATTGTTTAAGTATAATCATCATCTGCTGATGACATTCAGGAACACTTTATTCAATAAAAAAAAATAGAAGGCATGTTCGAAGTTCATTGATTCTTCCCCTGAATCATTGCTATACATTTATTTATCGAAAAAAGGTTCAATGAAGGATCCTAATTTTTCAAAAATATTTAGGGGCCCGGGCCCTATCTGTTATGTTTCGTCTCTGTCGGCTGCTAGCTGGTAGCTGCTAGTTTCAGTTTCATAAAACTATTTTGTCTCAGTAGAATGATTTTTGTTTATTTTTATTTTTTTTAATTTTTTACAATTCAACAATTATTGTTAATAAGCAGATGTCATGTTAGTTTTTAATATTATTTGTAATTTTGCAATGAAGGATCCTAATTTTGCAAAAATATTTAGGGGCCCGGGCCCCTATCTGTTATATTTCGTCTCTGTCGGCTGCTAGCTGGTAGCTGCTAGTTTCAGTTTCATCAAACGGCCTTAGGGTGGTAAAGCAATTACTAGGCCGACTATACCTATTGTAATTTATGTTAGGCAACCGCTTCAAAATTGGGATGCGTAAAATATTGCTGTTCTAACACTAATCTTCGATGTTATAGCATTGCTCTCAGGCGTCGTTGGCATCCGGGGTCCGGGAGATCGAATCGTTGAGAAGAGAGCTAGAAGCCACAGTGATGGAACGAGCTCAGCTGCAGGCCAGGGTCGAAGAGTTGCTGGAGAAGGTCACAGAAGCCGACCGGCTACGAGGAGAGCTGGATCGGATGAAGGTTTGTTTGACCTGAAGGTATTCTAGAGTACCTAATATGCTTGGCTAGTAGACTGATCATCGCAGTGTAGAATCATGTCGCCAGCTACTTTATTTTTAGTTATGCTAACTAAATTTTTACAAAGATGAGCATTTGTTGTAATCAGGGTTTTTATAAATCTTGTAACATATACGTAGATCCGTTTCTGAACTTCAAGATGGTGGTAAAAGAATTCGGAAAGATACCGCTGGAAATTACCGTTATAGAGGCCTCAAGATTCAATTCATCTCCAAGAAAATAAAGGGCCTTTTAAAATTAATTGGCTAACACAGACCTGACAGGAAACGGTATTTTGATTTATTACTATTAGATAACAATACTCGTCCGGTCTGTGAAGTTAAAAAATGTGTGGAAAAAAGGAAACAGGATTTATTAATATTTATAAATGTCCAGTAGATAGAAGTACAACTATATTTTGTTTAAGAATTTGAGATTTTTTTCAAGTTATGGAACAACAAACTAAATGTCATACTTAACAAAGTTTAAATTCAAAAAAAGTTTGAATTCCATTGTAACCAAAAACTTATTAGGACCGTTTTGTCACAAATGGTCACTCAAAAATCAACTTACGACTACATTTCACTAAAGATGGAGTGTAAATTATCTGAGATTATGAACACTGCTATAACTTGAATGTTTTTCTTGATTCCAGAGCATGGACGCAGAACGGGAGTCGGCACTAGAGCGGTTGGCTGACGAGAACGGTGCGTTGCGCGCGCGGCTGCGTGGCGTCGCGCACTCCCCGCTCTCCGACAGCGAGAAGCGACAACTGTTGCTTGCGCCCGCGCCGCGTCGCATGCACTCCTCTGCACCCGCATCTATAGCACTTGCTAACGTAAGTTTTCATCACTCGGAAATAGTATTTGAATATTTGCTTTTACCAAAATATAGGTCGTCTGCTACACATTTACAATGGCATCTTATGTCAGTATATGCTAGTTGTTGCATCAGTACCGTTACTTTCAATCTGAGCAAAATTAATCCAGCTGTGCTATTGAGGGGGCTTCTTTGTGGCATAGCTGTACCTACATCCATCTCATAATGGTCGGAGTCTACAAAAGGATGCATTGCTTACAGCAAACAAATGAAGTCGTGGTTAAATCAGCACGAGATCAGAAATCGAGCACATTTTGGTCATAAAGAAAATTTTACGAATCGTAGACTACCGTTCTGCAATAGAATTGCGATTTTGTAATGGTTTGTAAGTTCACACCGTGTTCATTTATTTATTTATTTAAACTTTTCGCACAAAAAGGTACAAAGGCGAACTTAATGCCTTAGGCATTCTATACCAGTCAACGAAGGGTGTAGAAGAGATTGGATGGCAGGTGCTTTGGTTGAGAGGACCAATGATAAAAAAAACTATTAAAACTAGGTACACGAATAAATAAATAGGTTATATACACATACATACTATTGACTAAAATATATACTTATAATATATAATATATAAAAATTCAAGGGAGAGAGGTGTTGAGATGACTGATGACGCTATTTGTTCATTGCACACAGGGTGAGGGTGACAGCGGCGAGCCGAGCACTCCGGAATGGGACAAGCACTCGTCGTCGTCCCTCAGCGAGGTGTCGGTCGCGTGTCTGCAGGACCGCATCCTGCAGATGGAGGAGCACCACTACAGGTAAATATTGATGGAGATACCTTGCGGGTGTGGTGTACGACTTGGGTGCTTACCATCATGGATGAAGCGGGTGGTTTACGGAAGGGCAGATTGTTGATCAGATTTAGTATTCGCATCCTATGGGTTTCCAATTGGTTTGGGTACCCAATTTTTTATTCATATGTGATCTCAATAATGTGCAAACACCTAAACTTGAATGGTAACTAAATGCAGATACCTAGCAACGTGGTGGGTTATTCCGTTTGTGCATCCCTAAAAATCCACCCGAAGGTGATGGATATGCGGAAACGCATGTCTGAGAATCCACCCTAAGCCTATAAATTCCGTTTATCCAACTAGGCCTAGGGTGGATTCTCGGACATGCGTTTTCGCGGATCCAACTTAGGGTGGATAAACGGAATAACCGAACGTTCACGACGGAATTCTCGATGTGAAAAGTGGCCTTTCGTTTTTAATGAGACAGCACCGGCTGAAATTGTTGAACCATCACATCTGTCGAAAATATTTCTACATCTGTGTTGTCCTAGCTTCGAAGTAAGCTCATCGTATATTATCATCTCTCTATTTCAGTACAAGCGAAGAATTGCAAGCCACTCTAGCAGAGTTAGCAGACTTACAAACACAGCTAGCAGACGCCCACGCTGATAATGAACGACTAGCTGATGAGAAACAAGTTCTTTTGGAGTCCCTGTGTCGACAGACTGAGAAGCTCGAGGACAGCCGCACTAAGGTAACTAGAGTTTTTATATCGACGGCGAAGTGCCAATAACTCCTAACTGACAAAGTCAAAAATTTACACATAGGTACTGGATAAAAACGTTCAAAAATAGACACGTTGTTTTAGTTGGGAGGTAATATGTATTTCCACATTTTAATTTAATGTTGTTGTAATAAAAATACACTTTGCGATTTCACTAAAACATGCGAATAACGCCTTTAAATTCATAACGAAAAAAAAGTTAATTTCTCAAAAAAAAAAATCAGTTAGGAGGTATTGGCACTTCGCCGTCGATATACAGTTATGGTGGATTCCACATCCCTATCAAGCACAAGCAGATAGGGATCCAGATGGGGGTTCACGGACTGCTCAGGTGTCAAGTGCGCATGCGCCACTTCCCCACAGACGATGCCTTCCATCCTGCGCCGCATGCTGTCACCTGTCCACTTGATGATCTTATGACTGCGTCAGTGAACGCAGTATGCACATTTGAATTTTGGGCCAAAGATGATTGAACTTTTTGCCATCGATACGCAGAAGAAGGGGGGATCTAGAGAGATAAATCTAAAAGTACGATCTTTATTTTAAAATCCCAGAGCATAACCCATACATACGCTTTCTGGCTTTCTGCATCTAGACTTTTTCTCAACTGCTTAACAAGAGCTTCTACAGGTACCCACCTGTAGAAGCTCTCGTTAGCTCGTCGTTAGCTCTCGTTATCGTGGTGGTCTGTTATAGATTGGCGGCAACAAGCATGCGATTTTCAAGCTGTGCATGAGGTCTTGGGTTCGTTTCCCGGTGCGGGCAAAGTTTTATTGGGTTTTTCCATCAGGAATTTCTCACTAGCAGGCCAGTCTGAATTTCTACCCAGTTGATGGCAATAGAATCGCTCCCTGTTACATTAGACTTTTATAATGACGTAACTGCCGAAATGTGGGTATTCTATAGCCTCTGTCTAACCCTTCGAAGGTTATAGGCGTGATGAAAACTTGGTTCAATAGATTTGTTTAATTTTGTAATAATAATAATGTTTTTTAAAAATCTTCAGGTGGATACCTTGCAAGAGCTTCTATTACGTGAAGGCGTTGAACCGGAGACGCTGGTGTCTGGTGACGCCGATCAGCAGCTATTTGCTGTTCTCAAGGTCAGGAAATAAGTAAATGAATTTAATTTTTTAATTAAGGCTTTCATAGAATTTATTACGATTGCGATTATTTTTCTATATTAAGTCATATTAACAGAGCAGATTAATTGCAATGCGAATGATGATATGGTTAGAAAGGGGGTAGCTACCGAGATGACGACTAATATAGAAGTATGGAAGAAAAAGAGATGTTGCGCCCACCTCAAATAAATTGGGATCAGAGCACGATAATGATGATTAAGTAATATTAATGATATAGATGATAGTAGAATATTAATGATATAAATGATAGTAGTTTAGATTCTCAACTTAATTTAAAACTCTGTCCATTTCGTAAAATCGACTGACTGGCTGTTCTCCTTACCACAGAATGAGCTATGATTTCGTTTTTAATTATGGTTCCGTACCCAAAGGGTAAATACGGGATTAAGAGACTCCACTGTCCGTCTGTCTGTCTGTCACCAGGCTGTATCTCATGAACCGTGATAGCTAGACAGTTGAAATTTTGACAGATGATGTATTTCTGTTACCGCTATAACAACTAATACTAAAATCAGAATAAAATAAATATTTAAGGGGGGCTCTCATACAACAAACGTGTTTTTTTCGGCGTTTTTGCCTTGTGGTACGGAACCCTTCATGAGCGAGTCCGACTCTCACTTGGCCAGTTTTTAAGGATATTCCATCATCGTCACGATTACGGAAATAATGTCTTAATTCTACTACTAAAATGAGAAAGTTTGTAAGTTTTGATGTTTGGATATTTGTTACTCAATCACGCAAAAACGGCTGAACGGATTTGTATGAAATTTTGTCCACAGATAGTTTATAACCTGGATTAACACATAGGGTTACTTTGTATCCCGGTAGTATGTTCCCGTGGGGTCATTGCCGACCTCCACGCGAACGTAAGCTAGTTTTATTATTAAAATACGAGCTAGAATTGTATGCAATTATATAATATTACAGCTATCTCAAGAAGAGCGCAGGCACCTGCTAACGAAGCAGGAACAACTAGAGGCGGAGCTGAACCAAACCAAGACTGCGCTCGAAGAGAAGACCAAAGAAAACGAAAACCTCGCGGAGAGAATACGGTAAGGGTCCGTTTTATCCACATTAACCGGGTGACAGAAAGAGACAGATGAGTTACAGCGGCTATAAAAAGCCAAGCGTTTTGTTAAATTCAATGTGCGATATTTAAGACCGTAAACTTACACGTGGAACAAATTAACGGCCTATGCTTTTAAAAAACATGTGCGGTTGAGGGACTCCCTTCAGGAACGAAGTTCCTTACGTGCTACTCGCTCGCACAGATACTCGTATATAATAGAAAGAGACAGAGAGAGAGATAGAGAGAAAGTCGCATAACGCTTTTTCCTTAGGTGACGATTTCTACCAGTCAACTACTACAGCAAACCGCGTCAAGCAACACCGTTAAAAAAAAGTTGCTCTGTTAACAAAAAAAAACGCGTTTTCTGGGAAAATG
This sequence comes from Luperina nickerlii, assembly GCA_963855955.1. Classification (NCBI taxonomy): domain Eukaryota; kingdom Metazoa; phylum Arthropoda; class Insecta; order Lepidoptera; family Noctuidae; genus Luperina; species Luperina nickerlii. The sequence continues at coordinate 8,541,380 of OY979682.1, forward strand.
AAGATTGTCATCTACAGAATAATTAGATTAACGATTATGTTGCTGAACACGTGAAATTCAATAGTTATTATGAGACGATAGCATCATACTTAATTTTTAATTAGTACATCGAGGAGACATAATTAGTTGATTTGAATGTTTTAGATACCTAAGTAAAGCAATAACGCAATTTTTGTAATGTGTGAGGTACAGCGGTTATGAAGGTTTTAGCTGCATTCCTCATTGCAATAGATCTTTCCCTATACCAACTTCTTTTTAGCGTGTCGATGGCAATGTAAATGCTCTAGGCCCAGAATTCGGCTACGTATCGACGCCATCACTAGCGTCCATCAGTTCCTGTAACGAGCATTTGACAGGACATGATATTCAGTGATAGGTACCACAAAAATATAATTATTTACGTCGAAATTATTAATATCAATGTCTTTATAAAGGATATTGATATACTATACTGTAAAGGACTCCTTTAAAATATTGGGTTCGTCTGCGACGGTCGTTATAGTTACAATTTTATACACCGTAGGCATGAGTCCGAACAAGTGTCGCAATTTGAGCCTCATACAACGTGCCGCTACAATGGCGACGTTAATAATTTAACACACGCACACACACATTTAGGCTTGTACACACACATTAATGTGTGGACGTTCATTCGTACCACGAATATCGACGTCCACACATTGCGAGTCATGCGATGAGCGCCGTGCGCTGCGCATGCCTCGCAATATCTGTATCTGCCTTTACACACACACACACACACACACACATCACACACATTTTTTTCTTTCGTTTTTTCTTTTTTTTTTTTCTTAATTTGAAAACTCCCGCCTGCGCCGCTCGCCGACATTATAGGGCTATCTTTCTTTCCTTCGATTCGCCTACTCTTTGCGCGTTATTCGTTTTAATTTCATTGAAGCGATGTTATGATCCCTGCGTTACAGTTCTTTAAGTAGAGGTTGCTCCAAGATGCTATCTTAGAAAATTTTAAATAAATAATTACGTTTAATTAAATTAAAATATGTTCATAAAACGAACGCGACTAACCTAACCCTTCATTCGAAGAGTAAGGTTCCAGGCGTGACTTTCTGTGTTATTTCAATATTAAATGGATTTTATTAACCTTTTCACCGCCACAGTCATGTATAGACGACAAACCAAAATGTGCCCAGCACACCACGGTTCGTCTACATGACAGTATGACAGACTTTGACGCCACGTTTTTGATGTTTTGACGTGTGGCGGTCTATAGATTAATATTATGATGAATAATGTTTCTTTACACCCACAGTGTATTGGAGGCGAATGTGGAGCGTGCGGAATCAGAGCGGTCGCGATGCGAACACGAGACAGACACGGCTCAGGAGCTCGCCGCGTCGAGGCAGCGTCAGATCGCCACTCTCACTGATTTACTTGATGCTGCTAAAGCTAAGGTAAGATTGTCTAATCTTACCTGACCCTTATGGCCGATTCCTATAATTTACGGACCGTTTTTGGTTAATATTAACACTCTTGTATCTTTACCAATAATGAAGCAAAGACCTAGCTTTGCATAGTAGAACCTCCCATATGGAAGCACGGTCTATCACAGGTAAAATTAACTTATAAATCTATTTATATGCCCAGTTTGGCAATCAAAAAATTCTACCATTGGTAAGCAAAACGATTCGTTTTTGTTTATAGGAACCGAGCATTACCTCATCTTCCTAGATTTTTCTCAAATATGTTAGGATCGGATTCCACTCTAAATGTAGTATTTTGCATGAAGCGACTGCCGCGCGGAACGAACCGGCCGCGCCTTGGCTGGGGGCGGCGGTGAGGGCGGCGGGGTTGCCTATTGTTCGCAACGCACGTACTGAGTCAGTCAGCGGGATTGTCCGAAAGGGTTACCGCTGGCCCGGAACATAAAGGGCGAAGGAAGGAACACGGGTGGGTTTTAGTCAGTAAGAGTCTGACACTCCCTTCCGCTCCACCCAGAGCGGGAGGAGTCATTTGATGATTTCCCATCCTGAAAAAAAAAAAAAAAAACGTACTGAGTCATGACAAAGCGCCCCCGCCCCTCCGTCCCACCTGCCTACATACCTAAGGCGCGGCCATCCAGTTCCGCGAGGACTATAGTTACTGGGGTTAACACGAATCACGATAACTCTTGGTAAGACTGGTTGTCAGAAGACATTCGGGCTTTGGACTGCCAAAGATCTACGAATTACAGCAGGGACCAACAGCTTAACGTGTTTTCTGTGGCACGGAGGGGTCTTGGTGTAAAACGGATGGTCTGACCTCGGCAATCTTTGCGTACCCTTCACCGACCCGTGCGGATTACGTAACCATGAACGAGCTCCTCCAGGAACATATCAGTATTTATCTGCACAAAATTGTCATCATAAATTCTTCTGCCCTTAACAAAAGTTTATTTGGGTTCGGCACAGCATGACTGTCTTCTTCTATAATCGTCACTGTAGTCGCCCCCTTTTTAACCATATTATCTTCCACACAGTCCATCCATCGTTTTTTGGTCTTCCCCTACACTAATGGACATTTCCATAATTTCTCCGCATCTATCACACCTGGACAAAATTAATCAAAAACACTATCTCCAAATCCAGTTAGAAGAACGAGATGGCGTAGTAGAAGGTGCAGCGGAAGCGGAAGCAGCGGCCGCAGCGGCGCGGCGCGACGCCGACGCGGCCACTGCGCGCGCGCACTCGCTGGCCGAGCGACTGGCGCATGCGCAGCGGCAGCTGGACAGAGCGCATTCCGATGCCAGGAAGATGCATGATGATGCTATGGTTAGTGAAGATTTTGCATAAGTTTTATAATACTTAAAAAAAATTCATTGCAATTTCTTCAAGGCGAATTCTGAGTTTTTGATGAACTGTTAAAAGTGTCAATGTTTTTGTTAGCTGTTGTCATTTTTTATTTGGGACACAAGCCCTCTCTTCGAGAGGGAGTGAGCTATAATCTACCACGTGGGCCCAGTGCGGGTTGGTAGATGTCACATGTCTTTTCGTTCTAAGACATGCCGGTTTCCTCACGATGTTTTCCTTCACCGTTATGAGAGGTTTCAATTCACGAGATTATAATTGGAAGTGAAATACTGAAAGGACTCTTAAATCGGGGCTTTTGATTGGCATATTTATTTTTCTAATTTACAAAAAAAAAAATTGCAGGTATCACGAAACAACGCAAAGTCAACGATATCAGAGCTGGAGTTCCAGATCGAACAGCTGCGACAAGAGAAGACGGCGATGCAAGGAGAGATGAAGACGTTGCAAGACAACGTGGAGGAGTTGCAGATTCAGGTATTAGTTTATTTATTTACAGTGCAAACCACAGTTTCACTCGCATAAGTCTCGATGCCGTGGGAATATCGCGATAAGAACTCCCTACCCTATGTCGTAATCCAGGTCATGGTTATGTGGCCATGTGCAAAATCTCATCCAAATCCATTCAGCCGTTTTAGCGTGAAAGTGTAAACAGACATACAAAAAATTCAATCTTTTCTTCAACATTAATTCGAGGCAACCCAACAAACCACCACCAACCGGCAACCTGGAATAAATCGCCGCTGATAACCGGTGCCGGTGCTAAATCAGCGCGCCGCCGATAAGCGCTGACAAGTTCGCATCTGATTAGTCGGCGCCGTTTCGTACTGATCACGAAAAATATGAAAACTACCGGCGCCGACCAGCGCTGGCATATCCGTGCCAGTTACCAGCATAAATTTCTCCCGCTCTTCGTGTCCGACTTTTACTGAACGGTATCTCTTTCGAACAAACCGCGACCCTGGCAGGCATCGGCCCTAGCGGACCCCGTCAGTTAGTGCTGACATCTCTTTGACGCGCGTGGAACACAACGCGCCGTCGACCCGGGCCTGAGTCCTTACCGGACGGCGAGCAATGGGTAGCTCGCCGTCTGGTAAGGACGAGCCCGCGCTTACGGTGGCCGGGAATCGACTCTTACATGAATACACCCTTAGCCCACTTTCGCGCGGGCGTGAGAATATCGCGGCGGGATTTTATCGCCGAGCATTGGGAATAAAAAATGCAGTGCGCGAAAAAAATCGCCGCGGTTTAAACACGCCTGTGCAAACCTGGACTTAGAATAGTAAGCATGCACTTAAAATCTGTTGTATTTTTCGGCCAGAAATTTGTAATTGGTTGTCATTTATCCCACTAGCATCTCATTTCCCATTGCCTTATGTTTCCAGGTGCAAGTAGCAACGGATGAAAAGCTAGCCCTAATGAGTCGAGCTGGTGAGGCGCTCGCTAGAGTGTCAGACTTGGAGCGACAGCTACAAGACGCGCGTGCGAGACATGCACAACTAACTAGAGACCGGGAGAGAGATGTAAGTCCAATTATAAGGTTCTGTGGCAAGATTGTTGATTGTTTGTGGCATTTGACATTGAATAGTAAACCTTATCATCACTGTTTTAAATTACAAACTAGACTACATGAGCGTAATCGACGACTTTCGAGAATCCCTTTTATGTCTGCTTTGATGTCGTCCATCTAAACATTTTATTGCACTGACAACAAGATTTCTCATTCAAAGTCATCAGAAAGCGAGCTGAGCTCTTTTGGTATGTGCGGAATTTCATTAGAATAATATCAATGTAATATAAAATCAATGTAATATAAAAGGCTGATTATGCTTTTTTTTATTCTATGCTAAGATCCTAATAATCAGTTTGGCACCTGTTCATAATACAGAAGATAAAGCTCTCTTTTATAAGGTTTTCTCTCTTCATTATCATAAAATCCATGTTCGACCATCTTTCCTAACAGGAAGCCGAATGGAAGCAGTTCCAAAGCGACCTTCTAATGACGGTGCGGGTCGCCAATGACTTCAAAACCGAAGCTCAAAGGGAGTTGGAGCGACTGGTCTCCGAGAACAAGGTCGCAAGGGACAGAATCCGACTCTTGGAGGACCAGATGCACTCAATCAAGGGTAAGTGGAAGAATGAGGGGGAGAACCTTGCGGGTTTTAGTGTGGATGCGTTTGACCAAATTATGAATTGGCTTTGTATGATACACTTTGAGTTTGGTGATATTTATTACACAACTCTTGTTATGGAATTAGTACGTCGTCAACGAACAAAAAAAAAATTGGTATTTGTAGATAGCCACTACCCGTATCTAGTGTAAAAATTTTGATTTGATGTCGATTTGATTATCTTCTTTTCTTGTGAATAATCTTTGTTCCCTATTGGCTCAATTTGATGCCTTCTTTGGTATTTCAATGTTTTTACTTTTGTGAGAGCACTGTATTTTAAAGTTTTGATTAAATTTTATATTTTGTTTTGCTGCACCAAAACTGAAATTATATGATTGGCAGAATTTTCTAAAACAAATGTGTTTCTGCTATGAAACTCGCAAGTGAGAGCTTTGCAACATTTGCATGTGTATGACAGGTAGATTTGAAAGTAGTTTGGAGTTTGTTAACATTTTTGTTATCTAGTCTTTGCTTTGGATCTTGCAAATGCTCAAAAGGAAATGGAAATTAAAGAAGGTTTAGTGAATTAAAATTATGAAAGTTATTTTTCAGGTAATTCAACATTTTTGTACAAAATTAAAGTTATTGAGAAAATAATTTAGCTTTCGACGTTTAATGTGTTCATATTGCATGTAATTAAATAAATAAAACAAGTCATATAAAAATTTTAAACTGTTCAATAATTTCAGCAGAATTAACATGCAATACCATGCGCTAATTCTGTGTAAAATGCTTAACTACGTAGACATTCATAAACTAACAGTGATCCACCATCAAATATATGTTAATCAATGTCTAATCTCAATTTGATGTACCAACACAGGTGTTGACAGATCGGAATCTATGGATAGCATATATTCAGGTGATAATAAGTTAGCCTCGAAGGAGTCTGACAAATGTGATTCTCAGACGAGCGATGATTTAAGTCCTTCCAAAGACGTATTCAAGAGTATAAGAACTAGATATCTTTCTAGAGTTCACAGTGTTACTGATCCTCCAGCGAAAGAAGCAAACTTGATAGAACAAGCATTCTTCAGATCTAACGTCCCAGAGCCGAAAAATTACTCGAACGATTTGTTAACAGATGAATTCAAATTAGAAATCGAAAACGTCACTACAGAAGAAACGAATGATGATGATGATAGCCCAAAATCGTCACAGGAAGAGTACCCGTGTAGAGTGTTAGCCGAAACTGTCTTACCTCCTTTCGAAACCAAGGAGCTGAAAAGACAAAATGCTATCGACCTTTACGATGAAAGGGGTGTAAGTCCTCCAGCTAAACCAGAATTGCCGAATAATCTTATGGATCTGAATCATAGTTTTAGGGTAATAAAATCAGATTCTACTTTTGCACCCAAACCAAGAGTACGCACTATCTTCAGTACAAATATGTCTGGAACATTCAATGGAAAACCAAAGTCTTATAGTATGGATAATTTAAACACTAACGAAGAATATAAAGAAGCCCTTAATGAAGCCACTAGTGTAGATTTTGTCAATATAAATGCTCTAAGTGATACATCTCTATTTACGGAAGGCTCTGATAGTGTCTTTCTGTCACCTATTGAGAAAAATAACAAAGTAAATAGTGTATTTGAAGCCAACAACAATGACGTAAATAAAGATATACCTGTTGTAAAGGCCGAAGAAGTGCTCCCTTTTCCATATCCTGATGATATTAAAAAAGCCCCAGCATTCGATTTGATGCCGCCTAAAAACCAAATACGGAGAGATAGTCCTATAGATGATAACGTTGAGAAACAACTGAAAATGGTTAATGAAGAACTGAAAGTCACATTCAAAGCTGCAATAGACCGAATTATTGGTAATAACAGAGCTAAAAGGGGTTCTCCTTGCACAAAAGTATTGAAAGAAAATGATGAGGAAACTGAACCTGTTCCTATTACTAAAGACGAAATAGATAATATAAATAAATCAAGAAAGATTTCTCCACCTAGTATTTCTAAAATACTAGAACCTGAGCCTCGGCGCGTTTCAAAACCAAAAGTTGTAGATGCCAAAGAAAATATTAGTTTAGTTACCACTAATGTAAATGTATTCAGTTCTAAAGAAGATAGTAGCAAACCTTTTACAGAACTCTACAATGATCCTGTTCCTCCTGAACCTAAAACGCCAGTTCCTATAGATGATAATGTTAGCTATCATCTTACAATAAATACCACAGACTTAGGTGATGATATATCAAAAACAGCTTCAGTGCAGAGTAATCCTAATGATAATAGTAATAAAGCTGTAAATACCTTTAGAACTTTCTTGGCTCCTATCCAAATAGGTAACGGCGGCAATATTGCACCGACATCCCCTATAATTATTAGTCCTGTATTGATACAGCCAGTGTTTTTTAAACCTCTTGCAACTCAAGAGGTCCCAGTAGAACAAAAACAAGAGGCCAACAAAGGTACTGTATACTACAGTGATATCGATCAAGTTGATAAAGATAACAAAAATGATACCAAAGTGACTGAAGTAAAGAACGTCGAGGACAATACCAAAAGGAAAGGTCTTTATCAAAAAAATGTTAAAGCAAAACAACTTCCCTTCATGTCATGGAAAACTTTCGGATCTAACGAAAACTTACCAGAAAGGAAAACCCCATCGCCCAGTAATAATATACCTAAACCTTCACTTTCACCTTCGCCTTTAGAAATATCAAAATCTGCAAACAATTTTTCAAAGACTCCAATAAAGCCTTTAGAGCCACCAAAGACTGTCGGCATTGTGCCAAAAGCTTCAGCAAACCCTCCAGAAGTGACCACAACTGTTGGAAAGCTATCGAAGACACCGCAGTGGTTGATAAACAACAAATATTATCAACCCGTAGCAAGCGTACCATTCGTCATAAATTCAAAACAGTCTTCTAATTCTAAACCCAAGCCAGTGGAAAGTAGTAAAGAACACGTCAACATTGGGCCAACTAATTCTTTCATACCTCAACTTGAACAAAGAAGATATTCCGAACAGGAAAATGTCTATGAAGAAATCGGACCTGTGATATCTGAAGTAATAACCAAAAATAAAAATATAGCCGATGACGAAAAGATATCAAATAAAAACCAACCGTTAAACGATGAATTGGTTACAATACCAAGGGAAGATCTGCTTAAAGTACCGAGACGAATCAAGAGACCTAAGACAAACGATAGGTTTACAAAATCGATATCGTTAGATTCCGTTGAGAACACAAGTACAGCGAAAGAGATGGCCAGCATTACCAAATCAATAATATCGTTATCAAGAGCGCCGAGCGCGAACGAAGATCTACCAAAGAAACCTACTGGATCTATTGTAGAAATAGTCCAAAGCTTAGAAAAGAACCCAGATCCAGATGTACGAACAGATGTAGCGCCTAGAAAATTTTCGCTACAGCATCCGACTGCTCCAAGTATAGATAAGAATACAGGGTCCCTGCCAAGAGAAAAGCCATATTGGAGAACTTTGGAGCACAAACGGTTGTCGCACCCGTTAAGGTCACTGAAAGATCCCCCGCCTCGAAGACCTCTACGTAAGTCAGCGCTTTTGTGACCGGAAACCTAAACGTTCGAGTGTGAATTACATGTAAATAACTGTATCAATGTATGGAAACATGATAGTGTCGTGTGTTGTTGTCTCATTCGGTGGCCGGTGACACGGTGGTGGTTTGTGTTCCATTTGGTTTTATTGTTAAGCTTCTGATTGCTTTCAAAAGTCTTTTAAGCAGAAGGTAGTGTGGGATGGTGCTGGGTTATGCTGCTAAAACCCTGTACAATCAGTGGTCATTTAGAAATTATTGGGTAAGGTCACAAATATTTCTACCTTCTATCTAAATTGCGTTTTGAATTGAGTCATGCGCGTTGGATTGAAAATGATGTAAAAGCGTTCAGAAGCGTAACTGCTTCTGTGAGAGTCATTTTACTTATTTTGGAGAAAATTTTCAAACACGTATTTAGAACGCGTTATGTATTTCAGGGTTTAAGGTGAACAAAATATAGGTAGCATGATGAAACATTATTTGTTTTTATTTAATCATCACACTTTATGCATGGTTTTTCGCTTCAGTTTTTCTAGCACTGGGATTTGACTGGTGTTGGATTACTAGATTATTTCTTGTTTATATTATACCAGACAAAGACGGGCTTTTATTAGATTTGTCCTCAAAATAATATCTTGTTCTTGTTAATTTTTAAAGTAATTCTAACTAAAGCAAGACGGCAGAGCCCAATTTAAACTATCTAAGCTGGATATACCAGATTCTTCATCCACTAAAGACTTAGACCTCCATTATCATCTACCCTGACAAGTCTAACGACAAATAAGAGCTTAAATTCTTCTATTTATTTAAATAAGAAACTGTCAATAACCTCATTGTCACCTCCAGCCATACCACCTCGAACGGAGGAGACGCCGCCTCCACCGCCGCTACTCACCAGTGCATCGCTACAAGACATCATGGCCACCGCTGCCTCACACAGGAGGACTAAAGGTAACATATTTAAGTATAAATAAAAGTCAAAGCATTTATTACAAAGATAGACATTTTTGAACGTCAACCTTTCAAAAGGTAGTTTCGTATAGAAGAATGGGCAAGAAAGTCCACTGTTATTCTTTTAAAATGTTTTACTTACAATATTTTGTATACATTATTATGTGTACTATAAACCCATAGATACGGCGGGGAATTTCGGGAATGAGGGTTTTCGTGAAAATTTACGACACCAGTTGGCACCACTGTGACAAGAGGTCTTCCAATATAAAATATATGATGACGTTCATCATTCGATTTATTCATTCGTTCATCATTCAGTCATGACTAAAGAAAATATAGGCTCTTTGACAGATGTCTGGACCTGTAGTGTCAGTGCTGCCACCTGGCGAACGTCATTTCAGAAAACCCTCATTTCGTAACACACTGACAGTAGGAAAGGCTTTTTCATTGCGTTATTTATGTTGATGAGCAGACGAATTTTTCAATCATATGAAGCAATGGATTAGCAATATCCTTCAAAATCATTCAGTTGTGATCGATCGTGTGTTACGCAATGAGGGTTTTCTGAAATGACGTTCGCTAGGTGGCAGCACTGACACGTCAGGTCCAGGCATCTGTCAAAGAGCCTATATTTTCTTTAGTCATGACTGAATGATGAACGAATGAATGAATCGAATGATGAACGTCATCATATATTTTATATTGGAAGACCTCTTGTCACAGTGGTGCCTACTGGTGTCGTAAATTTTCACGAAAACCCTCATTAGGTCGCTGGTCGTAAAGCTGCACAATGACCAGTCTTAGAAGAATTATTATTTCAAGACTGGCCTTGATCACCATGGTCAGTTAACAGATTGGCAACTGCAGTAACCATAATAACACTGCTTCACATGCCCTTAAAATACTTAGTGAAATCTTTAGAAGTCCTCTATAATTGTGCATTGTTTTGTTTCAGGGGTAAGCCGTCAAGACTCCCGTCTATCAGTCAAGTCCCTAATTGAAAGCATAGAAAACGCAGCCAAGGCAGCTAAGCAGTCACCTGCAACCACTCCGGTGGGAGAGTGGCCTCAGGTAAGGCCCTCTTACATTTTAGCTTAATAAATCTGCAAGACGTAGCGTTGGAAGGCCTCCCACAAGGTGGACCAATGACTTTGTGAAGGCGGTAGGAATCAGCTGGATGCGGGAAGCACAGAACTGGTCGCAGCGGCAGTGCCTGGGGGAGACCTATGTCCAGCAGTGGACATCTTTCAGCTGAAATTATGATGATGATGAAATCTGCGAAGGAATCAGTTGGGTTTGGGTTTTGGTGGTCGCCATCTTAATTTAAGAAGTCGTTTCATCGAGCTGCGACTTTTAATATGCAACAGACACAAGCCCCCCCCCCCCTCCCCGTTGCCGAAACCGGAACACATTCTGAGCAACAATTATTTCTCGGGCTGTACAGGATGTTTACAAATTGTATCGATAGTTTCTGGCACTCGCTTAATATGTTTTTTTTTCATTATTTTAGCAAACTTCTGTAGGCGTAACAACAACCTCTACTACAATAAAGAATGGCATGGCGGATTCCACGGCGCCGACCAATGGTATGGGCGGAACCACCTTCTCCACTAAACCGCCGGCTGCCAGAGGCAACCGCCCTTCACCGATCGCCAACGGTGAGTGTCTTACTGGAAGTTTATTTAGAGTAGGATATTTTTATGTAGTTAGTTTTTGTATACGTGGATGAGGTGATGGTGTACGTAATTCTGAATTTATTTTCGCGTGTGCCCGTAGTTTATTAAGTTATCAAAATATTATTGTGAAACTGAAGATAAAAAAAGTTATAAGTACCTTTTATCTGAATCCAAAATGCGATGCTCTATCACCTTGTCTAGTAGTTGTGTTACTAGGCAGAGAATAAAATTCCATATTGTGGGAGTTTTAGGGCTGACTTTTCCAACGTCAGATAACTTATCGAAGGAATAATTTTGAAATTTTGACAGTTCTTGTATACTTACAAAAACTGTCAGACGTCAATTTGTTTGTCCACGAATAAAAAATCAGCCCTTAATTAAATTATATGCATGGAAATAACCAATTATGTAATAAATACGTTTATTTACAAGTAAAATAAGTTATCAGATTTATTTATGTAGGTAGTAAGGCAATGAATGTGTAGAAAACCAGCATGTTATAATTTTTTTATTTTGACTTCGTCGATATTTAACCCTGCATACAGCGGGCTTTTTGTTTTCAATAAACAAAATTTACTTTTCATTACTCCAAACTATAATCGCAAAACAATAAGTTAATCCTAATTTAAGAATCCCAATTCAATTAAAATACGTGAATCTCGTCCCCGGCTACATATAATCGCATGTAAGTCGCTTATTTTTTCCAGCATGGCAGCATGAACGCGGCGCATAGCCCACCCCTTGCCTAATTAACGACCTATTAACGATTGTTGTGTGCGACGTTACTAATTTATTTATTAAACTCTTCGTTCATTACATGATGCATGCCAATAGACTTTTATTTACTTTTATTTTTTACATCCTGTATTTTATAAAGCAGAAAGTTTTTCTTTTTTTTATTGGCTTTTATTTTTGAGTGGCGCTTTATCCTTTGTCTAATTCAATATCTCTACAAGTTTACTTTGATCTTTATTAGCAAAATTATTAAACCTATTTTTCACTTCTTTTTTTTCAAAATTTCATGATACTGTCAACTGTCAAATCCGTATTTTCTTCAATATTGAGTAAGACAAAGGAAATAAAAATAATTATATTTATTTAAAATCAACCGTCACTCCAAAATCAAAATGGAGTCGGTATATTTCCCGCCAACCTTTCCCCTATTCTAATGGAGTCGGGTCTTACGGGACTATAAAGTTCACTCATTGGGAACGGTACCACTCTGCATTGTTTGTGTCTACTCAGAAATATCCACACTGGCTGACTGTGTTGATATTTCGCTCATGTACGACCATCGACGGTTTTGTGATAAAAACAAGTAGTCAACAAGTTACACGAATAAAAGTGGAGTAGAAAACAACAGATAAAATGATTTTGCCTGCGTCACTATTGTGAAGAGACTGGTTGTGAATGCCTGGGGCATTTAGACTACCTCTCTTTATTTAGCCGTTTCTTACAAACTGCAACTGCTGTGTCACCCTTTGTACAGTTTCTATATTTATGTCTGTAATTTATTCTATTCTATTCTATTCAGAAACAAAACAACCTAATAAATCATATGCGCGGTAAACTCGCTTGCGCGATGTAGGATTTATGTCAGTCGTAGTTCGTATATAGCCGTCTAGATGGCGCCACAGCTACACTATATTTCAAAGCTTTAAAAACCTTCACTGCTACTCTTATCACTGAACGTTATCACAAATCCGTCTGGCGTGCGCTTGTTTGACGTTGTGCCTAACGGGGCGGGGCAGAGGCAGCCGCTGCGCAGGCAAACATCCCCGACGAGCAGCGCGCGCTGACGCTGCAGCAGAAAGCCATCGAGTCCTTCGTGCGCCGGAACAGCTACGGGGATATATGTGAGTCTGTTTGTGTGTTTGGCTATGGAATTTTAAATGAGAAGCCAGCTAAAGAACTTGGCCGCCAATAGATACAGAATAGCATCTTTTTCGTAAACTGGGATATCAATTTTTTTTTTTATGAAAACGTTGCCCCACACTAGGAATTTCTCCTGTATTGTGGGTGCGTTTACAAACATTTAGACTCACATACACAACCAGCCAGAATTTACAAAACTGTTCAAAGCAGCTATGATTTATTCAAATCATTTATTTTATTTCTTCTCAAATAGGTATCTCATACTTATACCTTGCTAAAGTATAAGTAAAAATACTGGTGGCGGGACATCGCCGTGCAAACTGCAACCATGGATTCAGCACAGATCCTAGGGGCCTAAAGAGGCCACTTTGGCGAATCATAAAAGGATAACGTTATGAATCAAAATATGGCGAAGACAGGCCGTATTTTACTTTTTTTCGCTGCACTACGTAAGTATAATCAAAGATATACGGATTGGCTTTGGATTGGACTGATTAGTACTTTAGCACAGAGAAAAAAAAAATAACTGAAAAATCCTTCATCAATCGGATTTGATTCGATTAACTTAACAGTTAACTGTCCATTACGATTCATAATGTTATCCTTTTATGATTCGCGAAAGTGGCCTTTTTAGGCCCCCTAGACTTCCTAGCGTAGAAAGTTTTCGTAGGTTATAAAAAAAATACGCTGTTTCATACAAAAGTGCAATACCTACGCGGTCAAATTATATGGAACAGTATTTTTTAAAATAACCGACGAAAAAGTTAAATGCAGGGGCGGCGGCGTTCAGAATCGTGTAATAAATAGGTATATGGTTATAGTTTGCGCGTAACATAAGTTAGTTTGCTTTACGAAAATTTTCGCTGGCTCCTCCAAATGTGGTCACTTCATGATGTAGGTTGTACTTATGTGTGACGAGAAACCAGTGTGCACTCACCTCGAAAACATGACATCACCACACAATGTGGAATTGTAGATAGAATTTCGCTGAACAGTCAGATTAATGACAAAGCAGCGTTTTGGAGTTTTTTTTTTAATCGTAATGCACGTACGCAAAGGCAGGATATGCAATACTTAGTTTACAATATATGGACTTGTGTGGAAAAAGTGTGAGCTCTGTCTTATTATACGCCCTACACAGCTACACTACACAGCCTGTGGTACTTGGTAGTGTCCACTTAATGGTCCAAGATCCTTATTTATTTTCTAAGTAAAAAAAGTACCTACTGTTTTTTATGTATGTTTTAGAGGATAATGTTAATACACTTCCCGTCGCCTGTAATTTGAGCTAGACGCTTTAAAGTTCGCAAATAAATGACGTCATCCTAATTATAGTCTCATTGCTGATTTTTATGTAAAATATCAGCACTCAGACTTGGAAAAGTTAGTAGTGTTTTTAGGTACCTTTTTAGTAGGTACTTGATACCTGTATATTGGCTGTCGGCCGCTGGGAGACATGAGGAGGTACATTCAAAGTACAGACGCCAGCACATCAAGCTACTACAATCTGTCAAATTTCTTTAATAGATTTTCAACTTTATCGCTAAAGCATAAGGTTCAAAGTTGATTAGGAAAATTTGACAGTTTAGGTTGTTACTCAGAAAATAAGTTTGGTCTGGGGGTCCCGGGATCTCGCTCTATAAGATGTGGAAATAAAAATAATTACATAGACAAAATTAGGTCTATCGTCGTTTAAAACAAGAATTCTACAGCAGATCTACCTAGGTAAGTACCTAGATACTAAGCTTAGCTTCTATGTGTCTGCATGATAAATGTCGCAAAAACAAACATAAATACACAATGTTCATTAACATTCACTGCGAAGTCACCATCTGGTTTACTGAAGACATCTTCAAGTTTTAATCAAATCGAGTTTGATTCGATTAAGTGACGACACAAACATATTTGAGTCGATTCAAAACTTGAAACTGTCGAGAATAAGTCTGCAGGGTAGCTAGGTAACTCTCCGAATTCTTATTACAACTGAAATGAAATACTTATCTAATAGTCTGAAATGAGTATTTCTGAATAATCACAGGTGAAAGAAAGGATCCGTTGAACGCGTTACAAGTGAAGAATGGCGGCTCGAAGCGCAACGCGCTGCTCAAGTGGTGCCAACAGAAGACCACGGGATACAACAACATTGATATCACTAACTTTAGGTAAGTGCTTGTTTGATCATAGATACCCCTCATACCCCTTGGATTACTTTGGATATAAATAATTGGATACAATGTTGCATGTCTACCCATATTATTAAGCATACACTGATAAACTAAAGGAACCCACGATATGACTGAATTCAAGGAGCTCATGTTATTTTTGCTAAAGGAAATACTTATTTAATTGCCTGTTCTATTGCCAAAAATTGAAGCAACAAAAAAAGTTGCACCGTCGAAACAGTATTTATAGGATACAAATATTTGTTGCTCCAATTGTATTGTATGCCAAAGGCTAGAAACTTGCAACCCGTTAATAGTGTGCTGCCTGTGTGGGCCAGCGTTCAAAATTAGGCCTACTTTTGTAACCTGACATGTTGCTTTCCACTTCTCTATAAAAAGAGATATTGCAGCGCCAATCAAAAAAGTCCCTAACAATGTTTATCTTTCTCCAGTTCCTCGTGGAATGACGGCATGGCGATCTGCGCACTCCTACACTCTTACCTGGGTGACAGTCGCATCTCGTACGCGTCACTCTCGCCGCACGACAAGAGAACCAATTTCTCCGTCGCCTTTGCAGCTGCGGAGTCCGTCGGTATACCTACCACACTGGTCAGTATCGATCTACGTATTTTTTCTGCAGTCTCGTGTGTTATTCGAATCGTAAATTTTACATGAAGAAACATTGGTAGGTCACACAGAGTGCAGCCGGTCGATTCTGTAAAAATCTCGCCGTGAAAACTTAGGTGAAGTGAGTTTGTTTTTGCTAGGAATTTACATTATTGACAGCTCACTCCACGCTCACTTCACCTAAGTTTTTACGGTGAGATTTTTACAGAATAGCACCGCTGGTTTTGAAGACCGCCTCACTTTCTAGGATCATACCAACACCGTTGTATGTAGAAGAGCATACCGGCACCATATCGTAAAGAAGCTTATAGCATAGTCAGTGACGGCAGTCGTTTTGCGAGAATAAAGTATAAGTATTGAATCGAGAAGCAAGTTCTTATATTATAACTAGCTTCCGCCCGCGACTTCGTCAGCGTGAAATTTCTTGTACCCCCGACCCAACCCGTCGCCTGCCCTCGCTATAACTTCGTTTTTGATATGCGTTCTTTCTGACTTCTTTTTGCTCGGCTCCTAAGGGCCCTAGCGTGATGTTACTGCCTATAGCATTCCTCAAGAATTGGGCTATCAAATGCAAAAAGATTTTTTTCAAATCCGACTGGCAGTTCCAGAGATTAGCGCATTCAAACAAACAAACAAACTCTTTAGCTTTATTATTAGAAATCAGATATAGATGGTATTATTTGGTGCAGCCGGTCGATTCTGTAAAACTCTCACCGTGAAAACTTAGGTAAAGTGAGTTTGTTTTTGCTAGGAAATGACACTATTGACAGCTTACTCTACGCTCACTTCACCTAAGTTTCACGATGAGATTTTTACAGAATAGCACCGCTGGTTATGTTATTTTATACGTTCCTAAAAATGAGGCTGTCTACAAATAGAAGACATGTCAGTATACAATTTATATTCCATCTTCTGCTCCCAGGCGCCACGTTAAAATCATTTCTTGGTCTTAAATAAATCCATTAATCAATTCTTTGTCAACAGAACATTCAAGACATGATTCAACAAGAGAGACCGGACTGGCAGCAAGTTATGGCATACGTCACCAGCATTTACAAACACTTTGAAACGTAAACCAATGTCAATCTTACTACTAGGTAATAGAGAACAAAGTCGTAGTATTATGGATTTAATAAAGATTGCATTTGAATGTTACTTGGGCCGTAGATGGCGCTGTATACCATGGCCATTGTAGATCATGGGTCAATGTAATAATTTTGCTCCTACGGGATAAACAACATGTTATTTCAAGCCTATAAAAATAAATCTTTTAATCAATTCAAATAAAACATAATAATTAGTAGATTTATTATTACCAGATTGTAGCAAAAAATAATTCCTTGAGATAGGATATTCCATTTAAAATGTTTATGATATGGTACTTCTTCCAATTATTTTAAATCCTTATTGTAAAAGTAGTCTTTGAAAAAAGTACTTATTTTTTAATTGAAATATTGAAAGAAAACTAGAACAATGCAAGTGTACTATATGTTTCGCTAGATGTTAATAAATAGTCGAATCGTAAGAAATTCGAAAATACAGGTTGTAATACATTCCTGAAATGAAAACAAGCCTCATATTTTTGGATTGCTGATACCTACTTTAGATTGGGAACAATGAAATCGTTTAGGCTTAGAAAGGATAGTAAAGGGAAACTTATAATTAGGAAAAGAGTTAGCATGAATGTGATAGGGTTTTTCGATATTGAACCTTTTTTGAAGTGGAATATAGTTCTTAATTGAGATCTTCTAATCTGGACTCCATTTTTATAGATTGTTGATTAGATTTTTATTAACTTTGAAATAAAGTTCAATATCATTCGACCGTTCCATGCTGAGTTGATAAGTGAGTGATAAAAAAAACTAAAATTGCCTTGCTTCGGCCTTAGGGGTTGTTTTGAGCCGTCTTTCCAGAATAAAGACTGATTCGCTAGATTGTTAGGAGGAATAACATCTTACAAGGGATACGACCATTAATTTAGTCTGTCTAAAATTAAAATAACTTATGATATGCGCCTTTTTTGTGATGCTAAAGTAATCTTTACTATACTAAACTCGTCTATGATAACCCTAATTAAATTATACGGTTTGACATTTTTTGTATAACAATTTTGTTAGTACAATTGTGTGCAACCTGTATAATTTAGTATTTTTCTAACTATCGATGTTGTGAAAATCAGAAAGATTTTTTTTATCTTAAATAGTCGGAATGCAAACTTAAGTATTTGTCTCAAATATGCTATTTAAACTAAAGAAGTCTTCTTTGAATGTATCTAAAAATAGGGTAGTTTAGTGACGTTTATGTTAAGGCAAAATGGCGCTGGTTTCTGTTAAGATTGGTTTAATATGAAAGCGGTGAACGGTCACACAATCGGCTGTCCAAATACTAAACGTTTTTTGACATCTTAATGTCAAATATTAGTTAAATTGACAGATTTTCAAGACGGCCGTTATAAATATGTCGGCTACCGCGGCAGAACATCTAGAAATCCGTAGCTTTAGTGCCTCAATCAAGTAGGGTGACATTTTAACTTTGACGTTTAAAAAGATCTGTCAAATGAACTAAATGTAAGAAGTGCTTACTAACGGCTGAATTTTAATAAAAATACAGCTAGAGGCCTTTGCCCATTATAATATTCTAATTCACGGATATTATAAGTTCAGTCTAAATGTTAAATCTAAGATCCAAACAAAAGTAGTTAATATTTAAAATAATGAAATTCCATCTCATGAGATCTCGTCGCCTCCCCTTTTGCCTTCAATGTATTTCTACGTTATAATATTCTAAGATACGATACGATATGATATGGCCTTTCAATGTAAACATGATTGTGTATTTATACTTATATGCATATGGCTAGGCTTTGACTATTATATAAATAGGTTCGCCTTTGCGCTTATAGCGAAAGTGCATTATGGAATTGATATGTATTATGCAGATTTGTAAAAAAAAATACTTATTTAAAATATTGCACTCATTTTATAGCAGAAATAGAAACAAAATAATACAAAGGACAAGTAGTTTTTCAAGACTAAAAACATAGAAGTCGTCAATAAATCTTTCCAAAATGTTTTGACAGTTTCATAATATTTTGACAGTTCAAAATGTCTTCCGTCGCTTTCTTACTTCACGTGATAGAAAGAGAAATGCATTTTTTTTAACGTAGTCGCGTTTCTATAAAATCGGCCTCGAATGTTTATTACCTATATGATTAATACTACATACTCAAATAATTATGTAACCTAATGTGTAACGCCAAAAACTTGTTTTTTTTTTTAACATACTGCGGTGGGTAGATTCAGCTAATAGTGTCGCCTTTAATCCAATAGAATTTAAGCGTTGTACGCATACTGACCCTCTATTGGTTGATTTATTTTATTCGCTTGTCTAAATGGGTAGGTGAACATTGTGATTTTATTATTTGATTTTCTCTGGGTTAATTTTGTATCTAGTCCAAAACATTGAGTAGATCTCTGTAGGGCGAATTTGAACTTTTATGTCTAGAATATGATTTATCCTGAGAAAAAAAAAAGAATATTTTACCGTTTTTCCATACTAGAACTGTCAGTCGTCAGTTTGATTCCACGGATTAAATGTATATGACTTTAGTAAAATACGCTCTTAAGGTGGAACTAGTCGCGAGCTCGAACTCACTGGTGGTCATGGCCAAAAAACATGCTGTCTCACCTGACATCATGTCCGACAGAGATAGTATCAGTAATGAGCAGCCAGACGCTAGTCTACACGCACAACGTCTAGTTCGCACGCACACAAACACCGTTCCTAAAAGAAACGCGCGTAAAAAAATACGAAAAGTCCTTTGGAAAATCTAGTTTTATGAAAATACCACTGAATAAATCAATTACAAATCAAGTTTATTGAACATTTCGATAATTAAGCTTTGTCGGTGCCAACTTTGTTTTGAAGATTTTAAGCTTCTTTTATTACTTATTTACACCCAAAATTACGTTAAAATTAGCAAGAAAAACGAATCTTTGTTGTCTCATAACTTTTAAATGGCTACTATTGTGTTTCCTTACAGACAAAATTTATAATAAGACAAAACTATATCATGTTTAACTTTGGATGCACAATGTCAAACAGTGGAGTAATACCCTCCCGAAATTGGTATGGAAAAAATATCGACTAGTGTGCCACCTTAAAGTTAGGTACTTAATTGGAAATGTCTACAAAATCCAGCAATTTTATGAATTGGAGTTAAAATCGAGATCTATTTTTGTAGTAAATTATTTTAGCATTTGATTTTGTGTACGTATGTGGTTTGGCTGAATGTTTTGTGTACTAGTGTTCGTTTTTTAAAAAGTGATTTTGTGTTGACATCTTTAAATAATCGGAAATCAAATACACACTGTATAAAACTTTATATTTGAATAGAATTTCTTTAAAAAAGTACATATTTATTGGAGGCTGTTTCATGCAGTGTGTGTTTGTTCCACGAGGACTTATCGGTTGATATTAGATTTTAAACTACTTTGTAAAATCTGTCTTATGTTGCATGGCACCAACCGTAAATAAAAATTATAAAAATCTCGACACACATTCCGGAGTAATTTTCGTTTTAGAGAATTTAAAAACTGAAACAAATGCATAGCTATTGATTTTTTTGGCTACATTACAAAATTGGTATTTATATTACATTATTTAGTGGATACTAAATAATGTAATATAAATACCAATTTTGTTATCGAAATAAGTACATTACTATTTTATAGCTCGTGTGACCTAACTTAAGTCACGCTTTTGTCTGTAAAAATGGACTACTTAAGTCACAGAAGAGCGTGACTTAAGTGCGGATTTAGATCACACATTGCTATAAATTATTTTATTTAATGTAAAAATAATATGTGGTATGCTTACCTATTTTTACTATTTGTGTCGTGCAACATGGGGGAACTTTAAATATAATTGTAACACGCGCTGTGTTACGTTTCTGACTCAGTTGTTGATGCTTAGTAGTTTAATTATTACATATTTTGAGATAATTGTATTTTTGTAAATATAGCTTTTAAATAAAGTTCCTGATTTATTATAGCTGATTTCGTTTTCTTTATTATTATTATTTTCTATTTATTATTTATTTTATTTTCTATCAATGGTTAGTTCCTGGAACTACCAGGAACTTTTAGGCTAAGAACTCACGGAGCGATTTTCGCCCGCAACCGCCGCGGTCGTGGATCTGCGGTTTTATTTCAAAACTCACGAGACCGGTTATTCGCGCGGTTACGCGGCCGCCGCGGTTGCAAGACGGGCGGTTAACGATCAGTTGAGGTCCAGACCGCCATGGACACACACCAGAAACGAGCCGTTGGGTTGCCGATCGCAAAGCGCGCGGGCGCCACCCGCCGAGGCTGCGGGTAACCGCGGCCCGCGCGATTCTACTAGTTGCCCGCCGGTACGGCGGGAGCCGCATATAACCGCGTACACCGCGGGCGTAAAACGCGTCGTGAAATGTGCTTTAATTTTTTACTTATATAAATATTTGCATTCTACAGAAGCTGCGGGCCCGCAACCGCAGCGGACGCGGGCGAAAATCGCTCCGTGAGTTCTTAGCCTAATACTAAACGCAGAGATCTAGGCAGTCGTGGTCAGAAAACGTGAGAGAAGGACGGCGAATACTTAGGTATTAAGAGCAGCTTGTCCAGAAAGGTCGAATTCGTCGTGATTCTCTCTCGTGCGTATTACGCGCGACCGTTGCGTCCAGAAGGGGCGTAGATACCAACGCGTGAGCATTTGGGTTTGAATTTCATTTTTCAGTAGAAAACATGGAGTTGAACGCTCTGGAGTTCGCGCGTCAACTGGACGCAACATGGAGTCTAGTATCTCGATCGCGCGCAATACGCGCGAATCAAGCGCGAGTCGAGAGTCTGGCCAACTGCATGCGATTTACGCGCGGATTTTGAAACCGCGCGATGCTTGTGGACGCGATATATTGGCGCCTAGTATCTCGTTAAGACGAAAGCGCCAGGGTAGCCCGCGAAATTCAATTTTTTTTAGGTTTTTTGCAATTTGCTGGTCAGTATTAAGTTGTACGTTGATTAATATATGATTCGCGGCCGTAACAAATATGTATTTACAGAATTATAATCATTAAAGTCATCAACGCAACTCTCTAAGACCACGTAACTCCAAAGAATAACTGTTTCATGAAATCGTCATTCTTCGGTGTTACGTCATTACGTGGTCTTAGAGAGTTGTGTTGATGACTTTAATGATTATAATTCTGTAAATACATATTTGTTACGGCCGCGAATCATATTTTGATCGACGTACAACTTAATACTGACCAACAAATTGCAAAAAACGTAAGAAAATTTGAATTTCGCGGGCTACCTTAGCGCTTCCGCCTTAACGCGCGAATGAATTCGCGTGAATCGTTTCGCGGCGAATTCGCTCCTTCTGGACAAGGTCTAAATACACAATTTCTAAAAATGCCGACATATTCTGTAGAAATCTCACCGTGAAGACCGAGGTGAAGTGTGTTGTCAATCCGCAAAAAATAAAACAACGCGCGTGTAAAATAATATAAATTATTATTTACAATATCCATAAAATATTGTCAAATAAATTGACCAATTTATCTCAATACAAAAATAATATACAAATTATAAATTTTATCTTTGGTTTTACTAGCTAAATTACCGAAAGGGCCGATACATTTTACCGCATACTTAAAATTAAATAAAAATAGATCAATACATTTATAAAGTACTTTTGAGCGCAGCCGTAGCTTTGTAGGTCCAATAAAACTCGATATACAGAAATATAAATCGACATAGCGACATCAGTTAAAAAAAAAAACTAATAAATAAAAATAGAAAGAATAATAATTACATTTTGTACTGTACAGGGTATATGCTTGGGTCTGTCTACCACTCCAGCTCTCCTGGGATGTACTTCTCGATCAGCTTCTCGTAGTAGGGCCACAGAGCCTTGATGTCGGGCACACCGCCGCTCTTGGTGTATAGGTCGTATTGGCTGCGAAGAGAGGAGGAAGATAAGACGGCGGATTTCAAATCTATACTAATATTATAAAGCTGAAGAGTTTGTTTGTTTGTTTGGTTGAACGCGCTAATCTCTGGAACTACCAGTCGGATTTGAAAAATTATTTTTGCATTTGATAGCCCAATTCTTGAGGAAGGCTATAGGCTATTTAACATCACGATATGACCTTTAGGAGCCGAGCAAAAAGAAAAAAAGTCAGAAAGAACGCTAAGCAAAAACGAAGTAATAGCGCGGGCAGGCGATGCGATGCGACGGGGTGGGTCGGAGTAATAAGAAATTTCCTGCGGACGAAATCGCGGGCAGAAGCTAGTGTTGGTATAAAATATAAGTTTAAAAACTAAAACCAGACTACTGAAAAGGATGAAATAAGAAAGTACCGTCCCGTGGTCACATGCCGCTTTCCTAACATATTCTATAAGCTATGGGTAGTATGCGAGCACGGGAAGGTACTACTTTCTTGTTAGTTATTTGTTTGTTGTTGAGAATTAAGGGGCAATTCTCATAATTTTAAGGTGACTTTGAAAAAAAAGTGGTTTTTCTATTCCGTATAACTTGTTAAGTATGTGGTAGGGCTTTAACATTTTGGTATGTTTTTTGATTCTTTGGTCTAGTATCATGTAAAAGAAATACACGATTCAATGATTTTTTCGATACAAAAAATTTAAGTATTGCAAAGTTATATCTATTTATTTTACTTTTTTTGACATCACGGCGTAACTTCTTTTGCGTTTCAAAAGTTGCATCGCTTTCGCTCGCTTAGTCATAGGTTTCGAGGATTTTAGATTTTCGAGGTAGCGCCTTAAGAACATTCACTGCCTCCATCTGTCAAAAACACCTCTGAATTCCCAATATATTTTTGTCTTGACATTGATTTTCGCTGAGATGAGATTGCATCTAGATTTTGAAAGCTTTTAATTATGAGAATTGGCCTTCTGTTATGCGACTATTCCTAAATATCCTAGGCTGATAAAAATTTCGTTTTTCGACAGAGTGAGTTGTTAAAAAGGTTGCCCTCCTTTTGGAGCAATCGGGTATATAGTATACTTACTTGAATTCCAAAACGTGCTGCATGATCGTCTCGTCTCCTGGCTTCATAAAGTGTTTGTAGTCACCGCCCGCGTGCCACGGGTACAAAGAGTGATATCTGATGGACAAACAAACGCTGAATAAGCAAGAAATCACACACAGCACAAAACGTTTCGTAACATTCAGGTGAACGGAGATAAAGAGCTTTTGCCACGTCAACGCCGGCTGTCGCTGAAAACCAGCGCTGGGGCTCGTTTTATGCGTCACGTTTACCGCAAATAAACGTATTTTCTTTCTTTATTTCTTTCATAAATGACTTAGACCCAAACAAAAAAAAATGAGAAATGAGACGTGTAGAATAAATAGCTCACTGCTCAAGTCAAGCCTACAGTATGTTTACAATTATTAATTTTACATCTTGAGCTTGCATCACTGTCCAAAACACAGTAATCTTTATTCTAAAAGGTTGCCATTGTATATTATTGCTGCCATTGAAGTCTGTCAAAATCATTGTGATCTATATTCTCGTCACAATAAGGTTTGCTATTAGGTTGCCCGTTGCAGGTTGCTGCTTCAGAGGTAAAATAAGTGAGAACGGACTGTAGGGCCCGTGACACATATGAAAATAAAAACCGATATTTTACAAATATAGAGGAAAGTAAGTAAATGTGGGCTAGTGCTTTAATATGGGCTAGTAAGATTTCTCAAAAACCTACAATCGAAAGACGCAACAAACGACGATCGTCTATCGCATTCATTCGCTCTAACATCGCACTCACTCATTCTCGTCAATCGCGCGCGAGCTGTCGCCAGTGTCGGCCATACTTGTGTTGCTGCTGTTGAAAAATTTTCTGCGGTACGTATCAATGTGTTATTTAATTAATGAAAATTAGTAGAGATGATTTTCAGTCGATTTATTGCTTGCTATATATGATTTGTAAAGTACACGATCAAGTTGATTTTAGTAAAGAATTTCGAATATGGGCTAGGTGAAGAAGATATCCAATTTGATTCAGATAGTGAACCAGATGCTACAGGAAGAGAGGCTCCTGACACTGCCGATGCAGCGTGTATATTTGGTCAGGAACTTTTTTCCGAAAACGCTGCAGGAGAACTGTGGGTCAGATATTTAATGTGTCAGCTCTGGGCACATAATGACTGTGCTGAGCCAGAATTTGACACCTGGATATGTGATTTTTGTAAATAAATTATGTGATTTCTTCCATCTTCCAAAGCAATTTCATCTCTTATAAGTTAAATACATATTTATAATTTGTAGCCCATATTTGAGTATCTGTTCCATATTTAGCGTCTATTTTGATATTTTGTTTAATGCTCAATTTAATAATAGTTATATTAAAATATTAAGAACATAAGATTATTACTTAGCTCTTTAAAAATGTATGTGTGATTATTTTGACGTCAATAAATGGTTATTTTTGTAATAGTTTTTTATTTTTGAGGCAAAAACAAAATGGTAGTCCATATTTGGTTACTTTCCTCTACCGAATACATGAATAAACTAGGTCTAATATGAGACACCTCTGCTTAAGTGCTTACCCTTTTTGAGGATTAGACGCGTGACAGCTACGTATGGACGCCAGCACATCAACCTACCACAATCTGTCAGATTTCTTCAATAGATTTTCAACTTTATCGCTAAAGCATAAGGTTCAAAGTTGATTGGGAAAATCTGACAGATTGTGGTAGATTGATGTGCTGGCGTCTGTACATAGATAAAGTATTTATCATTTAGAAGATACTTTAAAACTTCGCAGAATATTAAAGTTTAGTTGAAACTATGAGCATTAGGAAGCAAGAAACTATTGAGCATTAGGAAACAAGTATGTACATAACGCATCAGCCGGTCGATTCTGTAAAAATCTCTCCGTGAAAATTTATGTGAAGTGAGCGTGGAGTGAGCTGTCCATAGTGTCAATTTCTAGCAAAAACAAACTCACTTCACCTAAGTTGTCACGGCGAGATTTTTACAGAATCGACCGGCAGATTAGCACTTTGTAGGTAAGTACAAAGTTTATCTCAAGAATGACGTAGGTCTATGTATGTTTATTCAAAACGAATGTTTAAGATTATGATATGATCACATGTTACATCTTTGAAAATCACAATCGTTTTGGAATTTTGTCATGAAACTTCGAAACCGAGATTAGCGGACGACATTGTTGCCATCGAGGGTCGAATCTGCACCCTTTCAATCACAATCTGAATAATTTTGAAGGATATTGCTAATCCATTGCTTCATCTGTTCGCAAAATGTGTCTGCTCAACAACGTAAATAACGCAATGAATGTTGTTGAACTGAAATGAAAGCCATTCCTACTGTAAGGTGTGTTACGCAATTACCCCGCAGAGTAAATAAATATCATCCTTGTTATTTTGACCATCAAACAGGGGGCCTAAAAAGGCCACTTTGGCGAATCATAAAAGGATAACGTTATGAATCAAAATATGGCGAAGACAGTCCGCGTTTTTCTTTTTTTCGCTGCACTACGTAGGTATAATCAAAGAGATAGGGATTGGACTGATTAGTATTTTAGCACAGACAATAAAAAATAACTGAAAAATCCTTCATCGATTGGGATTTGATTCGATTAACTTAACAGTTAACTGTCCATTACGATTCATAATGTTATCCTTTTATGATTAGCGAAAGTGGCCTTTTTAGCCCCACTTCATAAATACTTGAAGTATGTTCCATACCTAATCATGAAGAGTCCCTCCTTGGGGAACTTGGCCTTGTTGTGCACTAGCACCCTGTAGAGGTACTCGTCATGTCCCCATGAGATAGTCAGGTTCTCTATACCGCAATTAGGCTTGTAGATGCCGCATTCAGTGCTGAAAGAAACAACCCCGAATTAATGACGCGCCGAAGTCTATACGGTGAAACGCTTCTCGTCTTTTCATCCTATGGGAGTCTTTTTTAGCATAATAATATTTTTTATTTATTTATTTATTTATTAATAAGCAACTTATATTAACAGTTTGCACCGCACATACAAGAAAGCATAATCAGCCTATGATGTTCCTACTGCGGGAACACAATTGGTTCTAGGACATGCCGGTTTCCACACGATACGTTTTGAGAGCAGTGGGGATGAAATAATTTACAGAAAGTAAAGCACCTAACGCGGGTTGAACCTACGACTCGTAAGCCGCGGCCGCTACCTCTGGGCCACCACTGCACAGGATTTCTTTTACAAAATAAAAACGTTAAATGCATAACTAAAGGAAACAAAAGAAAGCGTTGGATGAAAAATGTCCGAACTATTTTTGCCAATGTCCGGCTTTTTATCAGGATCATTCAAATTTCGAAATTGCAACTCCACTCGAGAGCATATTATTAACTAGCTTCTGCCCGCGACTTCGTCCGCGTGAAATTTCTTGTTACTCCGACCCACCCCGTCGCATCGCATCGCCTGCCCGCGCTATTACTTTGTTTTTGCTTAGCGTTCTTTCTTTTTTCTTTTTGCTCGGCTCCTAAAGGCTATAGCGTGATGTTAAATAGCCTATAGCCTTCCTCAAGAATTGGGCTATCAAATGCAAATAGAATTTTTCAAATCCGACTGATAATTCCAGAGATTAGCGCGTTCAACCAAACAAACTCTTCACCTTTTTAATATTAGTATAGATTTAGCCGTTTGATATAGGTAGCCTTTCCTTTATCAAGGAAATTGCAGTCATCTAAATAGAAATAGCTGGTTGATAGCAAACAGTCTCCCACTTACTTGTATTTGGGGTTGTATGTGTCAGGGTTGTCCATGAAGCTGTCATCTCCGTAGACGATGGACGGGCCCCACTTGCAGCCCACGGGGAACGTGTCACCCACCACGCACCATTGAGGTTCGCTGTAGAAAGCCATCACCTGGTCAATGACAACATTCAATATACTTTAGGTTTCTGGCGTCTGTCGATGTTATGTTAGTACTTCTGCACTGCTGTTTTAACTAAAAGTTCAGAGACAATTTGACTACTGGATTATCGTATTGAACCTTGTTAAACCACCATGGGTCGATCATCTAACAATTCCATGCTGCAGCTCTAAAATGTAATTATTTGTCATTAAGATATTGCGCGTCACCAGCGGGGGAAAATTTAAGTGCGCATACCTAATTTATGTGCATACAAATAAATATAATTTAAGTAGGTAAGTAGATTTTTATTAAATATACTTAAACAGTTTAAACAGTACCTAAATATAACAAAAAAAAACGTTTATTTTTATTTTTGTCTGTCTGTCTGTTTGTTCCTGCTAATCTGCGAAATGGCTGGACCGATTTTGATAAAATTTGGTCTGGGAGTGCCACGGATATCGAGGGATGTAACTATATAACTTCGATATAACTCGAATAAATAATTATAAAGTAAAGGCATATCTCTCGGATATCTATGGGGAGTACCTTGAACCCTGGGGAAATCAACATACCGCGTGGTATGTTGATTTCCCCAGGGTTCAAAGTCAAAGTCAAATCATTTATTTCAAATAGGCACATTAAAGGCACTTTTGAACGTCAAAACTTACAGTAAAATTTAATTGATTCTAGTCGCCCCTTCCAAAAAGGTAGTTTTCGTATGGAGAAGAATGGGCAAGAAACTCCACCGTTACTCTTTTAAAATGTTTTACAAGGTTTTGTATACATAATATAATTATATGTGAAGACGATGCACCTAGAATAAAAGTCTACCCGAAAAAAATAATAAAAAAAGAGTTAAAAATTAAGCAAGTACAGGTAAATCAATTATGTGATAGATACATGGTGCTCACATATTTACAATTTACAAATATTGGAAAGTAGATGACCTTTCTAGAACTCTAACAAGTGTGTGAGTTACTGTAGTCACAGATTGTAAAAATCAATGTCATAAAATTTAAAAAATATGACGGAGAAGGTATAGTGTGTCTCGTTATTATCAGCCATATTTTAACTATTGTGGGCGTACAGTGGGTAGTGTTGGTTATTGCGCAATAGAAACACCGTTTGCAGTTCAAATCAGATTATAATTTCACGAACAATTTAATCACACTAGCAAATTACACACTGTAGGTACACGACACAACCAGATACGGAACGCTGGACAGTTTCTGAGCACATGTTGCCTGTACGATGTCCAATGGTCAACTCCCCGTTCAAAAGTGAGTCCCACATCGTTCTGTCGAGCTGTTTTATAACCCCCCACGGACTCAGGCTGGACTCTGTCAAGCGCCACCAGATGGCGCTTAGTGTTCCGACTAGTCAAATGCATGACCGGATGCGACACGGCCATCCTGCGATGCACACGTCCTCGTGTGTTAATCTGTAAACAAACATACCCCGCAAAGTATCTCATAGCTCGGTCACTCCTGACCAAATATGGTACAGGCAAAACAACACAATGAAAATTCGCACAAACTAAAAAAATTGCAGAGTTCAGAGTATCAATCATAATTTGATTCCCAAATCTCAAGATCACAAACTAAATAATCAAGTAAACATGATAGAGCAGCTAATAAAACATCCTTAGAGCATAACAAAACACAGCAGGAATCTTATTCGTGGCCTGTGGCTTTTCACTAAGCCCCTACAACAAACCCCATGTTTGTTACTTTGAATTCCTCCTGAATTCCGAGTCCCACGGACTCTATGGTCTCTACAAGACCCCGACCTCCGAACTAAGATTCACCACTATCACTAGACTTTAATCTCTACTCTGTTTCATCAACAAGACTTACTTGGCTTTCCTCAAATTCGTCATTAATACTCTGATCCCTTTGCCTGTGCCATGACATATGCCTTAGCCTCATGAGCGTACTTGACTCAACCGGAGCCATGTAATCAAACTTTAATCAATCATAACAAAAAAAAACATCAACCAGAGCCATGTACTACAGTTATCCACATTACAACAATAATCTTTTCCACTAAGAGCCTTAGACACCTGGGAACCCACAGACGAGTAAACCACTCTAACGCCACGGCACTCCGGCCGACCAGCAATCGCATTGCTCTCACACATCCAGCGCATGGATCCATGTGTATCACCCCTGTGACTACACACTTTTTACTACGGCCGATAGAGAACCCCTACTCGCGTGGTTCCCACTACTTAGGCTTGCTCATAGCTCATTACCACTGTGATCACAATCTACTTCGACTGGTACATAACCTACTGGCATCATTCATAACCTATCGTGAGCGTATTTAAAAATTGCATCGTTAACTAGATTGGGCTATACCTAACAATGTAACCGTTCTTTGCCGTTGTTTACCAGGGAAGCACTCTGTACCAGAGTCAAAACAAAATGAAAACGACTCACCAAATTCAAATTCAGTAGACAATAGATCTGTAGCTGGCTTAATGGCTGTAGTGGTTGCAATCCACAGCCTCCTTGGCAGAAGTCTTGAAACTCCTCGCTCGAAAAGCACCGTCCCTGATCAGCGACCACTCGTACAGGAGATCCAAAGAGCGCAGCGCTGTCCACCACTGTCATTCTGCTTGCACGTGTCCTTGTATGTTAACCTGTAACCAAAAAAATCAACAGCAGTGCATGTTCCCCTCGGCCAATTCTGACCACATTTAATAAAAACAATAACAATCATTGATAACAAAAGATTCCTCTAAGCCCTGGCAATAATTGTTCAGGAACTGCATCAACTCACGAGTAGATCACATACAACGCTCATGGCCCGGCTGCCGCAGCAGCTAGTGACACTCATGCCACCCATATCGTCATCACCTCAAGTGATACGACCAACACACATCACTTCTCATAGAGTCTACGACTCCCAGGTCAATACATGACCAACACAACAATAGTCTCCCTTGAGACCCAGGCCACACCACTAACTGCCCATCGCGCCCTGAACAACTCCTAAATGAGTTGCAGTTACGACTACAGACTAGTGCGTGCAGTGCGACCAAATAGCCATGGTATGTGCTCTACTACTCGGTGAAGGAACTATCCTCACCGCCTTCTACGTTTAACACGTTAGGAACACTACTTAGAGGCATCTTTCGTATGCGATCGTGAGCATACTAGTAAGTTCGGTTAGAATCTAAAGCTTACGAGTATGTATGACGTATAGCGATCACTTGTCAAAACTTCCACAACCTTAAATGGACCTCTGAACTTCCGATCTAGATTAGTCTGATAATCTGATTTCACTCTTCGTTTTATAATAACACAAAATAGCCTACCCAAAATAATACTTTGCAAGTAAATGTCGTGTAGTAATGAAATAAAATCTCAAGTTGTGGCTCGCTATTCGCAACGCTTCTTATGATTTGTTTTGTGCTGAATACACGCGTTTAACCAATACCAGTTAACGCAACAACATTATTAACTCGTTTGCCACTTAATTTGGCTGCACAACTCGCTTTTACTAACGAGCATTCAGCACCAGAATAGTAACAAAACAATACAGCTGACCTTTATGTTCCAACGTGCCTGCGGGTAGCTGTACGACGCAAACATCCACTCGCCGCTGCTGCTTGCAGCGCGTGCTCCACCTCCACCTCTGCTTGGCTGCCACTTCTCGTGCACCGGGCCGCAACATGTCCTGGATTCCCTCACTTGCAGCTCACGAAGGGCTTCACCGACGGCTGCGGGCTGCTTGGCTCGATTCTTGAAGTCACTCCACGTCACTGGTAGCTCCACGCTACGTCCATTGTATTATTTACGACAGCCACATTGATACTGCTTCCTTTGTGCGCCTTAATGACGGCCACAAGTTGACCTCCTTGCAGTGAATTTTCAGCAAAACACAAATCAGCTGTCGTATTGTGTGCGGTTACGTTTGCACACGCGTCCTATCGCGTTTTCTAATTACGGGAACACTTTTTTTTTCTAACATGGCGGTAGGGCGCTACTGGCGCGTCACTGGGCAAAGGTATTTTTGTATACAGCCTATGCTCAAAACAACATTCACTATGATCGCGCATCCGTATCTGGCTTGTCTGGGTTCAACTCAACAGGTCCACACGATTATTTAATAAGCGTTCGCAGTTTGCACTTTGTTTTTTAAAATGTCAACGGTCACTTTCACTTTTAGCGTTCTCATTTTGCGCATGAACCAACACGAATCCCACTTCTGATGACGGAGAAGGTATAGTGTGTCTCGTTATTATCAGCCATATTTTAACTATTGTGGGCGTACAGTGGGTAGTGTTGGTTATTGCGCAATAGAAACACCGTTTGCAGTTCAAATCAGATTATAATTTCACGAACAATTTAATCACACTAGCAAATTACACACTGTAGGTACACGACACAACCAGATACGGAACGCTGGACAGTTTCTGAGCACATGTTGTCTGTACGATGTCCAATGGTCAACTCCCCGTTCAAAAGTGAGTCCCACATCGTTCTGTCGAGCTGTTTTATAACCCC
Source organism: Luperina nickerlii (assembly GCA_963855955.1). NCBI lineage: Eukaryota > Metazoa > Arthropoda > Insecta > Lepidoptera > Noctuidae > Luperina > Luperina nickerlii. Next base: position 8,573,631 of record OY979682.1, read on the forward strand.
CCACGGACTCAGGCTAGACTCTGTCAAGCGCCACCAGATGGCGCTTAGTGTTCCGACTAGTCAAATGCATGACCGGATGCGACAAATATATAAATTAAATTAGGAACCAGTTTGATTTTGTCTAGACACTAGATTGTCCTATGGAGCAGGACCAGCATGTTTCCAAGCATTCTTAACTTTGATATAATCCTCTAATTTGTAATATCCCTGTTTACATAGTGTACTTTTAATATGAGTTTTAAATTTTCTTTCATTTAATTGCAATATATCACAAGGTATTTTGTTGTAGCATTTAACACAGTACCCCATAAAAGATGTAGGTATGTACTTTAGATAATCTGAAAAAAGGTTGATCTAATTTATCTTTATTTCTAGTATTAAAATTATGTCTATCACTTACTTTATTAAAAAGATGTTGATTTTTTCTTACATACATAATATTTTCGTAAATGAATTGGCAAGGTACCGTCATGATTAGGGAATCCAATCCCGCATCAAAATCGCGATCCCGCAAGCATGCGGGATCAAGGACATCAATCCCGCGGATCCCGCGGGATTTGCGGTATTGCTTTTATTTACTATTATTTTTGTTTTGTGTAGTGAAATGAAAGACATAAAGACAAGTATTTTTTTATTATTATTATCAATATGAAGCTAAGTTATTACTCATATTATAAATTTAATATATAGATGTTTAAGGTGAATGGGTAGTGGTAGACCGCGAAATTCAAATTTTCTTACGTTTTTTGCAATTTGCAGGTCAGTGTCAGATTGTATCTTGATCAAAATATGATTCGCGACAATAACAGGTACATATTTAAGGAATTATAATCATTAGAATCATTAATATATCTTTCTAAGTTAGATTTCTACCACCAACCACCAATCTCTTATGGAAAAGTGTTAGTGGTAGAAATCTAATTTAGAAAGATGTATTATTGATTCTAATGATTATACTTCTCTAAATATGTACCTGCTATTGTCGCGAATCATATTTTGATCAAGATACAACCTAACACTGACCTGCAAATTGCAAAAAACGTAAGAAAATTTGAATTTCGCGGTCTCAACTACCCATTCACCTTAAGAAGCATAAATAATCAACTTCTTTTAAGAAACGATATACTTAATACAATATTTAACTTTTCATTCATGTTTAAATTTGTATTGAAAATAAAAAATATTCCTTTGTTTTAGAGACATAGAGAGGTGAATTAAGTAAACGCCGAATAAAAAGTGAGCTTATTTTTTCTGAAAATGCTTTCGAAGAAACAATAAGGTACCTATATAACGTTTCATCTTTTAGATTTGATCTTATCTTGTTGCATAAATAGCCAGCGGTGGAAAAAGCACGCTCGGCTTCCACACTTGTAGGCGGAATTGACTTTACATAAGTATCAACAGTTTCCAAGTACTTCCCTCTATTCCCTCCACATTCAAAAAGTGTCATCTCACGTTTCAATTTTTCAAACCCCGTGCACCGTAGGGAAATCCCTAGTCATAGAGTATTTGAACTGAACTGACATTGATTACGTTCCATTCCGACTTCCGATCATGCGACACAAAATAGAAATTCAAAACTTATTTAGCTGTAAGTTAAGAACTGAATCAAAATTATTTTCCATACAAATTCTACATAAAAGTCACGAGTTCTATGGGAAAGTTGTTAAATCACTTATTAATAAGCTGTGCTGAGGTGTCTTATAAATAATAAGATAATCGCCTGAGCCCATTTTTCTTAAATATATATTTTTTTCAATCCCGCAAATCTGCGGGATCCCGCGGGTGTAATCCCGCATTTCTGAACCTGCAAAAAAGGTGCGGGATCCCGCATTTGCGGGATCCCGCGTTTGCGGGATTGGATTCCCTAGTCATGATATTAACCTTTTTAAATAGTTCCCTAAGAGATTCGCGGCGACGTAGATTATAAATGGCTCTAACAGCTCTCTTTTGTAAAATAAAAATGGATTCAATGTCAGCAGCCCGACCCCACAGTAAAATGCCATATGACATAATACTGTGGAAGTAACTAAAATAGACCAAACGCGCGGTTTCTACATCTGTTAACTGTCTTATCTTTCTAACAGCATAAGCGGCCGAGCTTAGCCGCCCCGCAATAGATGTTATATGAGGTCCCCATTGTAATTTCTCGTCTAGCGTGATTCCTAGGAAAACTGTCTGATTAATAAATTCTAGTTTTTGGCCATTCAATATGAGTTCACATTCACTAATTCTAACATTCGGTAATGTAAACCGAATGCATTTGGTTTTTTTTTCATTAAGTACTAAATTATTTACCGTAAACCAATCTTGGACCTGAAGAATAGAGTTATTCACGACGTCAAGATTTTGTGACCGTCGGTCTATTTTAAAGATCAATGATGTGTCATCTGCAAATAACACCATCTTCGGTTGATTTTGATGAAACATGTATGTTCTACGCTTTACTTTAATTATCTGTGTAGCATAGAGCGTGGTTCTCAATCTATACAAAGACAATACCTGTGAACTTCCTCTTGTCAAAAAGTCATCAAGGTGAGAACACGCTTTTCTCTTAGCTCTTTATCCTAATCCTATTTTTATGTGCCTAATGTCAATTATGTTTAGACTAAATGTACCTATATATGACTCGCTATTCGTGAACTGCTTGTTAAACAAGAAATACAGGAATAGTTACCGGAATGTCTTGTTTTAATCTCACCGCATGCCATCCAGCCTGCCCGGAACGGGTTTCACTGCCAAGCCTTATATTTGCTTACCTATATATATATTCCACAGTGCAGATAACTACTCTGTTCAGTTAGTTCGTAATAACAGGTTATGTGCCCAGAAAAGTTATAAACAGAAAAAGTGAAAACGCGTGCACGCGTGCTAAACATAACCTCATTTTGGTAATACTACTTGGCTGTGGTGCGGTGGTAATTTTGCGTAGGTGGTGTGCTACAGAATGGCCTCGCCTAGTTATCAAGAAGCATTTTGGTAAAACTACTTGGCTGTGGTGCGGTGGTGATTTTGCGTAGGTGGTGTGCTACAAAATGGCCTCGCCTAGTCATCAAGAAGCGACCAATGGAAATGGTGCTTTGCAAGGTAACTAACTATAGCTTGTCATCGTGTATGGAAAAATTGGAAATTGGCAATCAAAATGCTGCTTACCATGGATGGCTTGTGGAATGCAATCGAAGGCATGGAGACTGATCTGATGAAGTATCAGCGTCCTTTGGCGTGTATAGCTTTGAGCATCAAAGCAGCTCTCGGATATTGGCCGTAAGACTGATGATGCTGAAGTGAAGATGCTGATATTTTATTGAGCGGTCTACCTCAAGAATTTGAATACTTGGTTTCTAATCTTGAAACAGTATGTTTAACCAATAATCTCACCAGCGAGATTGTACGAACTCGACTTTTACAAGAAGAGCTGCGTAGAAGTGATGGTGCATCGAACAACAACAACAAAGCATTAATTTCGAAGAATTCTTTTAAGAAGAAGACTATGGTCTGTCATTATTGCAATAAGCCTGGTCATATAAAGGCCAAATGCTACAAGATGAAGAATGACAAGAAGAATGAGTCTACAAGCTTCGCTTCGGCTTCGTTTGTTCATCAAAGTAATGCATGGTTCATCGACTTCGGTTGTACATCTCATAATATGACAAATTGTAAAGACAATATGGTGAAATATAAAGACTTTAATTGTAAGGTAAAACACACTACAGTTGCTGTAGCAAATAATGAACAAAGATGTAGTGGTGTAGGAGATTTAATGGTAAACTTTGGAAATGAGGTAAGACAACTTAAAAATGTTTTGTATGTGCCACAGATAGCCACTAGTTTAATGTCAGTAAGTAAAGTCATAGAAAATGGGCTTACTGTTTTATTTGATGGTAGTGGGTGCAGCATTTTTGATAGTAAAGTCTCTGGCAACCGTATAGCTCTTGTGGCGTGTGAGAATGGAATTTATAAACTAAATTGTAACATTGTAAAGCCTTTGCACAATAAGGTGTATTCTTCCAAACTTTTGTGTAGTGTGCAAAAGACAGAGAGTACCGCAGTAGCTGTGTCTACTGAGCTATGGCATCGCAGGTTGGGACATTTAGGTCTGAGAAGTATGAGAACTCTGAAAGGTCATGTGTCTGCTGGAGTAATGTTTCAGGACAGTTTGAAGGACTGCATACCCTGCCTTGAGGGGAAGCTGTCAACACAACCGTTCCCCAAAGGAGAGGGCAAGCGTACTGAGCGACCATTGGAGTTAGTACATTTGGACGTCTGCGGGCCAATGCGTGACTACAGCTGGGGGGGTGCAAAGTATTTGTTTACATTTACAGATGATCACACAAGAAAAACGTTTGGATACCTAATGAAGTATAAATCCGAGGTAATGTCCAAGTTTATTATTTTTAAGGCTATGGTTGAGAGGCAAACTGGATTGAAGATTAAATGCTTATGTTCGGACAATGGTGGCGAGTATGTCAATTATTGGTTTTCTGGATTCTTAAGTAAAGAAGGTGTTGTACATCAGACTACAGTTCCTTACTCGGCCCAGTAGAATGGTGTTTCAGAGCGTCTTAACTGGACACTCATTGAAAAAGCGCGTTGCATGCTGTAGGAATCGTGTCTTGGTAAGTCTTGTTGGGGAGAGGCGGTAAATACCGCAATTTAAATGAAAAATCGGTCCCCTTTGTTTGGACAGATTCCTGAGCACCTGTGGTCGGGATCTGGGGTTGATCTGAGCCACTTGAGGGTTTTTGGTTGCATCGCTTATTCTTTGGAGCCTAAGCATAAGCGTGGTAGGCTTGATGCTAAGAGTAAAAAGTATATTTTTATGGGGTATAGTGAGACCTGTAATGGGTATAGACTATCAGATCCAATGAATCCTAGAAAAATTGTATTGTCAAGGAATGTTGCATTTTTAGAAGATAGGTATCATAATTGGAATGTAAATGGAATGGATAATGATGACTTTAATTATAATGAAATTATTTTACAGAATAATTGTTTTGACAAGAGCAATGAATTGGTTATAAATAATAATGATAATTTAAATAATTCTAATGAAATAAATTCTAGTCAAATTAATTTAAATGAATGTAGTAATGAGAATAGGACTAGTGACAGAACCAATTCGTTGGAATTAATAGATGGTTCTCAAATTTCAGATGCCACAGACGAGGAGCATTACTGCACTGGCAGTGAGGATGAGTCCCGCTGTGCAGACTCATTGTCGGTGAGCCACGAGTCTGTGACTTCGTCATCACCGGACACGTCTGTTCGAGGGGAAGGAGAGACAAGTACAGAGGTACCCCGGGCTGAGGCTAATACCTGCCCTGTACGAAGTACTCGTTCAATTCCGCCAGTAAGGTATCGTGTTTATGACATTTCAATGTATGTCGGTAATGTTGAGGAACCATCTAGTTATGAAGAGGCTATCTCTTGTTCGGAAGCCACCGAGTGGCGTGCAGCGATGCAGAGTGAGTATGACTCGTTAATTGCGAATGAAGTATGGAAGATTGTGAGTTGCCCTATAAGGAAAAATGTTATAAGTCCAAATGGGTATTTAAGCGTAAACATGATGCTTCTGGAAACTTCACAAAGTATAAAGCGCGATTAGTTGCCAGGGGGTTTACACAGAAACATGGGGTCGATTATATTGACACTTTTTCCCCAGTAGTTAGGCACTCTACTATGTGAATTTTGTTTTCATTGGCAAATGATTTAAATCTCAGTATAGATCACATTGATGTAGCTTGTGCTTTCTTGAATGGTAACTTAAACGAAACAATATTTATGGAACAACATATTGGTTTTGGTAATGGAGATAACTCCAAGGTTTGTTTATAAAATAAGAGTATTTATGGCTTGAAACAAGCTAGTAAAATGTGGAACAGTAAAGTTCATGATTTGTTAAACAAAAATGGTTATGTACAAAGTCAATGTGAACCATGTGCTAATGTAAAGAACCTTGGGCCATTAAAAAGCTGTTTTGGAATTAATGTAACAAGAGATAGGACAAAATGTATTTTAAAGTTGGACCAGACTGATTATATTAAGAAGTTATTATTGCGGTTTGGTATGGGTGATTGTAAGACTGTATCTACACCTATGCCATTGAATTGTAAATTACTGAAAGCTGAAAATGTAAGCGAGAGAAATGACAATTTCAGGCAATTGTTAGGTTAGGCCTGATATCGCTTATGCTTGTAGCCAGTTGGAGTCAATTTAATAACTGTCACGATAATAGTCATTGGCAAGCTGCTAAACGTGTTTTACGTTATTTAGCGGGGACAATTAATTATAGCTTACTATTTGTAAGAAGTAATAAATTGAGTTTGGCTGCTTATACTGATGCAGACTGGGCTAATGATATAACTGATCGTAGGTCTTATACTGGGTACGTCGTGAAGCTAGGTAATAATACAATAAATTAGTCACGGAAGCAATGCTGTGTTGCTTTATCTACTACGGAGGCTGAATATATCTCAATTTCTGATGTTTGTAAGGACATATGTTTTATTAAGAATCTGTTGTCAGAGATATTCTGTTTAAATGTAGAGCCAATTGTTTATAATGACAGTCAAAAGCACATTGATCTCAGATATCATTATGTAAAAGACCTAATAAATAATAATATTGTGTAATGTAATGTAAATTATTTACAGACTGAAAAGATGATAGCAGATGTGCTTACCAAACCGCTTAGCTCTAAGAAACATGTAGATTTTATTAAGGACATGAATTTATGTGTTGTGTAGCATGTCCGTATGTGTTTTTTTTTTATGTAGTTATTGAGTTTATAATAATGTAAAGCGTAAGGGGAAGTGATGAAACATGTATGTTCTACGCTTTACTTTAATTATCTGTGTAGCATAGAGCGTGGTTCTCAATCTATACAAAGACAATACCTGTGAACTTCCTCTTGTCAAAAAGTCATCAAGGTGAGAACACGCTTTTCTCTTAGCTCTTTATCCTAATCCTATTTTTATGTGCCTAATGTCAATTATGTTTAGACTAAATGTACCTATATATGACTCGCTATTCGTGAACTGCTTGTTAAACAAGAAATACAGGAATAGTTACCGGAATGTCTTGTTTTAATCTCACCGCATGCCATCCAGCCTGCCCGGAACGGGTTTCACTGCCAAGCCTTATATTTGCTTACCTATATATATATTCCACAGTGCAGATAACTACTCTGTTCAGTTAGTTCGTAATAACAGATTTTGAAGTAATTGGGGTAAATCATTAATGTAAGCTAAAAAGAGGAATGGACCCAATATCGAACCCTGAGGTACGGCCATTGTCATTTCAGACCCCAATGAGTTTACGCCGTTTACTTGAACTTTCACCTTTCTATCTTTCAGGTATGATTTTAGCAAATCAAGTGCTGTTTTTCTAATTCAAGTTCAAGTGGTTCAAGGCGAAGCCGCGGGCGGAAGCTAGTATCTATTTAAAATCCAATCATCATCATCATAATATCTTTACCTTTCCTAGATCGTGTATGAGTCCAATAAGATGGAACCAGTCCAGATCAGGATGGTCTTCGCGGATCCTCTCGGCAGTCTGGAAGGCGTGTACAATGTTCGGTAAGTCTGTGTCAGGATCTGACTCGTCCACCAGGTCATTCAACTTGATCAGGGCATCCTTCACTGACATCTTGAAATGGTTGAACTTCAGCCAATCGTCCATTCGTCCTGGAAGGAAGGACATTTATTTAGGGGATACCCAGGGAATCTATGAAGTGGTATCAGCTAATTCTTGTTTATTTTTCATTTTATAGATTTTTCATTCAGTTTGATTATGTTTTGCGAATGTTGACGACTGTACTCCACTCCAATGTAGATTTGATAGAAGTGCTTGCTGTTACTTTGGTGTTCTGCACCTACGTTCGTTAGTAATTTTCCTTATTATAATTAGCACTAAGTAAATAATTGCCCGTAATTCTTCAGAGAAATATATTTTCGTAACAGTAAATAAAAAACTGCAACTTACCTTTAACAAAATCGTAGGTCTGTTTGGTATGCATCTCGTAGTAAGTCCTGCGCACGCGTTCCTTAATCGGATCATTGTCATCCATATCGTAATTCCGGAACGCTTCCACTGGCTTGCCGTCATAAACCTTCTCCGGCCGCAGCAGGAGTGAGGGGTCCATCATGGAGACGGGGGAATCCTGCAAAGACCCACGTTTCATTATCTTTTGAAGAGAAGCAGTCAGGATTGTAAACCGACGACTACGCGAGTTGTTCAGAAATGGTATAGGTAGCGGACTAAGATGTTATCCGTCGTGTGATCGCCCACGGTTCTGTAATGAGTCGCTTCCCTTGTCGTTTCAGTGTTGGCGACATAGGCTGTTGATACATGGGCATATTATTTTTTTTCTGTTATTGGATGTTTTTCTGACTCTTGTTTCATGTTTTTTGGCCCGACTGAGCTGCCATTAATTGCAAGTTCGGTTGGCGAAATTGATGTAGTTACCTCTTACTTCTCAAGTAAAAGGTGTTTCTGATACGATTCTTAGTAGTACTTAGAAATATAAAAATGACTATGGTTGTACTCCAAGGGATCACGATCTTTTAATGCCAACCCTAGCGAGCGTCCAGAAAACTGTCATGATTAGTCACGACTATATCGGTAAATGCAAATTAGACATATTTGTAAAAATTGTGCGATTGTGTTCAGAAAAAAATATCAAACTATGTACAGACTGAAAGGAACATAATTAACTGTCAAATTTATTTAATAGATCAACTTTATCGCTAAAGCATAAAGTTCAAAGTTCATTGGGAAAATTTGACAGTTTCGGGTAGCTTGATGTGCTGGCGTCTGTACCTATTGTGTACAATACATTATAATTCATTATATACCTACTCTCGAAGTTATTTCATCTATTTTCAAGGTCGCTGCTTCGCTACAAATGCAAAACGTGTTCAAAAGAATAATGTTATTTTGAACACGTTTTGCATTTCGACGGCGAAGTACCAATACCTCCTAACTGATTTTTTTTTGAGAAATTAACTTTTTTTTCGTTTTGAATTTAAAGGTGTTATTCGCATGTTTTAGTGAAATCGCAAAGTGTATTTTTATTACAACAACATTAAATTAAAATGTGGAAATACATATTACCTCCCAACTAAAACAACGTGTCTATTTTTGAACGTTTTTATCCAGTATGTGTAAATTTTTGACTTTGTCAGTTAGGAGTTATTGGCACTTCGCCGTCGATTTGTAATAATTAGCTGCACCATTACTTTATTGAATACCTACGTTTGCAGACATGGCAATAGATCCGACTGCTCATATTTTGTGTTTTGCAATGATACGCGGAAAAAGTGTCAGCTCGAATGTGTGGGGTCTTCTTGGCTAAGTGCCTAACTAAAAGAGTTTGGTTGAACAGATTTTCCATTTATCTTCTATGCTATGACTTGATTATCTGGGAAAGTTTTGCAGCATCGCATCAACGACCTTGATAAGCAGTTTGGAGGTCAGAAACATAAAACGCAATAGGTACGCTATAGTCTAGTCTGTCAAGGGGTTTGTCCGGAACTCCAGCTATATCATATCCGAAATAACTAAGGTAAGGACTACGATCAAAATTTATTTTGCAAGCGTTTTCCTCTATATCCTTCATCATGCTGAGGAAAACTGACTGACAAAATATCTTGCCTCAAACATAATACAACAAAAACATTAATTTATGCGCATATATCTTAGACTTAAGACTTAAGAGCTTAGCTTCCAGATCTCTTGCATTTTGTCTAGTCTGTAAGTTTGCTTGTCTAACTATTATAAATACAAATAACATTAACTCACTGGTTTCGGCTTCATGGTTAGGCGTTACTGTTGCTGTTCTCCTTACGAACTGTAATGGGATCGGATCAGTTTGTGCACAAGTTAAATGATAATTGATAACAGATGGGGTCAAGAGTTATCCGTGCTTAGTATAATGTGATACCCAAATGACTTGCGAAAGTACATATAAGTGACCAATGCCGTGACGCATGAAGTAATGAATATTATTGAATTTTTATTGTTTTTTTTTTTATTTTAATGTTCCTAAATTTTTTTTGGAGATAATATGATCGGGAATATTGGGTAGGTACGAATTCCATAAAAGTTCCAATTGATGATTACTTTGCGTCACACAACATGCAGTTTCTAATATATCATTATCGATACCTAGGTAGGTACTGATTGAAATATGTCCAAAGGATGCTGACCTTTGATCGACACGTGTAGCAAAAGAGTAGCCTCCTTTTTTGTTTGAAGTCAGTCACAAAAAGCGATTGATTCAGAACAAGACTTTAGTTAAGATATAGATTCTATAGCTCGTTAGTGTCCCATACACGTGTCAACGTCTCGGCGAGACCATCGGGGCATACAGTATACACTGCTTACCTTCTTACGATATCACTGTCATATATACTCTAATGAACTCTTCAATGGAACTGGAATAGATTAATAGTATGGTTGAAGTTGATTGTGTTTTGTTAACAGAAGCATTGTTGGTTTATTTCCGGCACTTTGCTGATTGTTATGATGCTCACAACTCACAAGAGAGATCTTTTTGTATGTTATGATGCTGCGTTTTGAGTTTAAAACGCATTTAGTTTGGGTGGATCTGGACGTACACGTGCACCTACTTGGTGCCCACCACTCGCTTACGACCTGGGATTACGGGGTAAAGTTTACTCATATGTGCTGGGACTAAGAATGGCTATAGGTACCTATCTGTTCTGTGCCATCATGCCATAGCAACCTTTAAAACAGAGGTGAATGGAATTGAAAAGATTTCATTTGTATTCTTGGAAAAGGCGTGTTAAAAAAGATTCATTATGTAGATACGCAGTTTGAAATCATCAGCCCCACCATCTCTCCCCATCTCGAGTGTATAGTTTTTGTATAGACTACTATAGCTTCTGCCCGCGACTTCGTCTACGTCAAATTTCACCCTCCCCTATTCACCCTCTTAGGGGTGGAATTTCGAAAAACCCTTTCTTAGTGGATACCTACTCTTCACAAAGAACACACCCTTAAAAAATACTTCGTATATTACAGAGTCGCAGCAGAGACATCGATGCGCAACCAGTTTCCATGGATTCAGTAGGTTCATACATACAAAAAAAAAAACTGTAGTTTAGAGAAGTAGACCTACGAGTCAGAATGTATAAAACAGCATTTTTTTATAACCAACGAATACATTTTTACGCAATGAATGTTGTTGTCTGTCAAATGTATTGCTACTGATAGTGTGTTACGCAGAATTAGCCCGCAGCTTATTTATTAAAAACTGTACAAAGGCGGACTTCATGCCTAATGCCTTATGCTTATCTTTTGCCGTTGAATTTAAAACCATGTGACTTGATGTGACGCACTTAGAATACCTACATGTAGCAGATATTCAATTGAATCAAGGTCAGAAGAATAATCCGGGGCTACCGCGATCTCAGGCGAGGCGGCAAGCCTCCTTGCCGGACTGCCGCCATGGGATCTGGAGGCGATAGTCCTCGCGCGCCTGTATGAGTGGCGCGCGGAGGCACTACCGGGGGGAAACTCCGCTTCCGCAGCAAATTGCGGCGGAGCGGACGGACCTCCGGCGCGATCTCATGGCGGCATGGAAAGAGCGACTGTCGCAACCCAGCGCAGGGCACGCCACGATAGCGGCGGTAAGACCCCTCTTTGAGGAGTGGCTAGAGAGGCGTCACGGCGCCCTCACCTACCGCCTGAGGCAGGTCCTCACCGGACACGGAAGTTTCGGAAGGTTCCTGCACATAATCAGGCGGGAGGAAACGCCCAGGTGTCACCATTGCCAGGATCGCCCAGAGGACACGGTGGAGCACACGGTGAAGGTCTGCCCCGCTTGGGCGATCGGCAGGGGCAGCGACCTCTCGCGTCCGGGCCTGGTTCAAGCCATGGTTCGGGGCGAGAGGAAAAAATGAAAAAAAAAAATGAAAGCCATTGCTGCTGTAGGTATTAATGCGTGCCACGAAAGATGAGACTTGACACACCACGTGGTTTGACATGCGCAGTACACGATTTTAGGTATCTTTAGCGGTATGAGGTCTGAGTGCGGGACGGGACCGGACGTCATAGGGGCGGCGGAAAGAGCGGGGGAGGCGAGGTCATGTCTCATCTTTCGTGGCACGCATTGTACCCCGCTGCTGTTTCCTTCGTAATACAATAACTAAGTAGCTACACAGGAGAATAACAAACAATCATAAAGATAATCAACCTGTGATCATGTAGTGTTATTAACGCTGATAATACATGACATATCTGCTCTTATTTTCTACCACACTACTTTGATTGCAATAGAATATTTTCCACAAGTTTTAGTCAATTTTACTTGGAAGTAGAACTCATGCAGTGCTCGTAAAAATTCCAGCAAGGGGCGCCGGTATCAATGAATCAACAATATTAAAAGGTCGGAATCGTAAAAGAGGTTATCAATAACGAGTAGATTAGTCGTGTTTATGCCTATGTTTCATATCTACGTAGGTAGGTATTAAGATCACTATTTTATTGTTTTTTGATTGCGTCGCAAATTGTCGTTAAATGTGTTTTTTAGGTGCAGCGCAGACGGCAGACTTTTTGTGCGATCGAGTCTGCGGCGCACAAAAAGTCTGCATGGCGCGCAAAAAGTCTGTCGCGGATTTTTCACAGACTCAACGCACACGACGCACATCTTCTATCATTCTGTTGGCAGAGCTTAGGGACGTAGACGCTATGGAAATCGTGCAGAGATCGTGAAGTATTATTTTGTACATGAAGTACAGAAAAAGAAGAAGAAATAGACAATTTTGGGTACATCCTATACTTTCGGAAAGATTACTGAAGGGACAGTTCTATACTAAACATTCAACATTCAATTCTGAAACAACATCCGGAATTTTTTTTCAAATATTAAGTATAAAATGTCTGTTACTACATTTGACGAGTTGCTATTTATTTTAAGACCTGCTTTGACTCATTCAGAAACAACAATGAGGAGGTGTATAGGTCTTCTCTTCTTGAATTAACATCGTTACATCGACCTCTGGCGCCATGATAATAGATCGCGTGCGTTACGTCCACCCCTAGCAAATGCAGATTGCCGACTAAAGTGTTCGCCGTCTGCGTTAGCGCCCGTTGAAGCAAACGTTCTATTTTTTTCACAGACTTTTTGTGCGGAGCGGCGCGGCCCGGCGCGGCGGCGCGGTGCGGTCTGCCCGAATTACACGGATTTTTTGTGCGCCGGACTTTTGCGCGTCGTGTGCGTTACTGCATATAAATATATAATTGCATAGGTTCTATTTTCACAGACTAAAAAGTCCGTCACGGATAGTCTGTCGTCTGCGCTGCACCTTAGGGTTCCTAGTTAACAAGCCCTCCCTCCAGCCCTTTCATGCCAACCGAACGAAACTATTGTGACAATCAAAAGTGGCCTTTGACTATTCCAATTAAGATTCAAGATGTAGTGTACTACCTAGATAAATCATTGTTTGTACATACTACTTACACATTTGAATGACAGTTTATCTGAAGTGGAACATCGTGGGGATAACGCTGAGGTCTCCTAACAAAATGTGCGCCAAATAAAAAAAAATTGTCTTCTAAGCCGTATTTCGGCCATGGCGGCCAACCTCAACGGAGACTAAGTTAGCTTTCGGCGCGGGAGATATTATTGTGCACAAGTGTGTGCGCAGACAGCAGACACTGATGCACTGTCTCTTCCCTCACTCTCATAATCCGATGGGATGACATTCCGGCACGCAATCCGACACAATCGGAGAGAGATCAGGCGCAGGACCAACGGTAACGGCTTAACGTGCGCCCCGAACCACGGGGGTATCGCACCGCCAACTTCCAAACTTTCGGAAACTAAGAAATTCCTAATGGAAAAACCCAATTACACTTTGCCAGATCTGGCAATCGAATCCAGGACCCCACGCTGTGGACGTGGACGTGGCGTCCACGTGGGCTGTGATAGTCCGCGGGTACCTAGGTACCTACTTATATTACCAGAAACCTTATTCAATAAAGCTAGACTAGACATACGATCCGAGGAAGGCCTTCCACAAGGTGGTCCGACGACCTTGTGAAGGCCGCAGGAACCCGTTGGATACAAGAAACACAGAACCGGTCGAAGTGGAGGTGCTTGGGGGAGGCCTAAGTCGGCCTAGGCCTGAAATGATGATGATGACGATGAGACATACAAGTATGAATAGCTGCTTTCCATAACCCAACGACCTAATGAAAATTTCACGCCGTTCGCGTTATGAAAACGCTACAAAGTCATTTGAAAATCTTGATTTTACTCTATTTAACGCAGGGGGTTTGCCAATTGCCATCCCAGAGACAAAATTGAAACATTTCATGTAATCTTATGTACCTACGGAGCCCGGCACCCTTAAAAACCGGAACACAGCCACACTGCTTGGCTAGTGCGTACACTTATCCTTCTCGAGGTATCGCCACTTTTCCCTTCCTCCGTCAAATAGACTCCACGAGTGGTTTGGCACAGCCACACCTTTATCACGTTCTCGGCAGATAGATAAACGTCTAACAAGTTACATTTACAGAACTAACGTCGAAACATTACGATATTAGGGGGATATTATTAATACCGTATATCTTTTGGCTCAGTTATAGACCATCTCATTGGGCGAAAGATTATGCTTGTGATACTGATTAATAATTTTAAACTCTCTGTCGCCAACGTCCATACTACGTTGAGTACACCGGTTCTCGTCCGATCACCGAAGTTAAGCAACATCAGGCGTGGTCAGTACTTGGATGGGTGACCGCCTAGGAACACCACGTGACGTTGGTTTTTACCTTTTTTTGTATTTTTTAGCTAAGTAGTTTTGAATCTTACCCACTTATTTGTATTAAGGGCTGATTTTTTCAACACAAGATAATTTTACCGGAGGAATAATATTTAACGTTTGACAGTTTTCCATACAAAAACTCTCAGACGTCAATTTTATTCCGCGAATAAAAATTATCTGTCGATTGAAAAATCAGCACTTAGACAGGTTTATTTATTCAGCAGCGTTGGCGTTTTATTTACATTCCACCACATACCGCGCATACGAACAGAACACTCAGCCATTTTTAATAATTTCACAAAGTTGCTACTAAACGAAAAATTGGCCATAGCATTCGCCAACGTCCATACTACGTGGAATACACCGGTTCTCGTCCGATCACCGAAGTTAAGGCGAAAGCGCCAGGGTAGCCCGCGAAATTCAATTTTTTTTAGGTTTTTTGGAATTTGCTGGTCAGTATTAAGTTGTCTGCCGTAAGAAATATGTGTTTACAGAATTATAATCATTAAAGTCATCAACACAACTCTCTAAGACCACGTAAGTCCAAAGAATAACTGTTTCATGAAATCATCATTCTTTGGACTTACGTGGTCTTAGAGAGTTGTGTTGATGACTTTAATGATTATAATTCTGTAAACACATATTTCTTACGGCCGCGATTCATATATTAATCAACGTACAAATTAATGCTGACCAGCAAATTGCAAAAAACGTAAGAAAATTTGAATTTCGCGGGCTACCTTAGCGCTTCCCCCTTAAGCAACATCGGGGGCGGTCAGTACTTGGATGGGTGACCGCCTGGGAAAATCGCGTGACGTTGGCTTTTGCCTTTTTTTAATTTGTGCTCGATATAATATTATATTGGCGAATACAACATTACAAAAGATTTTTTTTATAATAGGTACCTACCTACTTAGTTGAAAAAAATAAACAACGAATCATAGGAAACTATATTTATTTAATTTACCATATAGATATACTATTGTACATAACGTTACAGAAGGCTTGTGTATCTTGAGCATGCTTTTTACACAATTTTGCAGAGATTAATGACGTCACTCATTTATCACTACTAGTCGACCAAGACAAGTAGACAGGGTGGAATTCAACCCACTCGTCCCCTGAACCGTCTTCGAACAAATATTTTCGTATGATATTTCGACTGACAGGTGTCTAGTCAACATAACATACGGCCGACAAGAGAATGCGTTCTTGACACCTGTCAGTTTCATACAAACGAATACGTGTTATGCGAATTTGATCTTTATTACCTACTACAGGAACGCATTCTCTCCACGGCCGAACTATAATCGGCTAGTATAGAAACAATCCGGTACCGCAGTAATAACAGGTAGAAAGAAATACAATATTGATTTTTACATTTCTTTCTAATGCTAATAAAAATGTACAATAGCCCACCTTCAAATGGAAAGTAAGTTTCTTCAACAAAAAAAGATGAAGAAAGAAGATTTGTTTACTTGTTGTGAATTGACCATTTAAGGTGAGGCTTGTTGTATGCCAAGTCTCTGAGCGTGTATTAGAAAAGTACCCTTAAAGCAATATGAGAGCAAACCATTGTTGATGTACAGACATCACACAGCACATCAAGCTACCCGAAACTGTCAAATTTTCCCAATCAACTTTGAACCTAATGCTTTAAGCGATAAAGTTGAAAATCTATTAAAGTTTGACAGATTGTAGTAGCTTGATGTGCTGGCTTCTGTACATACTAGAATAGTTGGCATATCTGAAAGGCAATTTCCGTATTTTAAGAAACATTGGCGTTCTACAGTCCGTTCAGTTATTTTGCCACTGAATTTGTATTCCTATCAAAATCATAGTGATCTTTATTGCTGTGGCAATAAGGTTGCTATTCGGTTGCTGCTGTCAGAGGTAAAATAAACGTGAAAGGGCTGTAATCTCAGTTTCAATCTGTAAAAAATACCTCTGATTTACCTACATATTTGTTTTACGATTTTGAACGTTTTTAACTACAGGAATTGGCATTCTTACGTAGGATGCGTAAGTACGAAGTAGCAGTACAATCACTTCTTATCCATACAAAACGTTTGTACGGTTTGCGCATTCAACTTGACTATGACTAGCATAAATCAAAGATTTTAATCGCTAGATTAGTCCTCACCGTACTTTGCCACGCGAAAAGTTGTCCATACTAAGAATGAGCTCACAAATTATTAATAACGTTTCTATGACAACGAAGTCAAGTCATGGCGTCATTGTGTGTGTCAGACTACGACTAAGTAATTACTTATTCGTAGCTGTAAGAGGTGTCAAAATAAAACGCGATCATCTTTTGACGCGGTAGGGCGAAACTAACGATTTATATCTTTGGCATAAATCAGACAGTTCATATAAGCTACCTACACCATTTATAAATAGATTTCTGCTGTATACACAAATCGTAGCGACAGAGTACTTAAACCACAATTTTTTTTAAAAACAATTAACATGATTATAAAATATATTGCAGTATTTATCCGACTACGGCAAAGCCAAAGGGTATGGTATGTTTTGATTTTAACAGGCTATGTATTTTTATTGATTAAATGGCTATTTTTTACCCGAATGTTGATTATTGTAAATATTATCATTTATTAAAATACGCTAGGACGTTGTTATTGCACACTGTTTCAAAGTTAAGTAATATCAAGATTTATTTCATTAGGAGTTATTAACATTGTTTTTTTCTTATTCACACTACTTTTTTTCTTATTCTGACTACGAGTTCTAAATACATTAATTTAGGAATAGTGTAATAAAGTGTTTACTAGTTGTTGAAGATACAGAATATATCAGAAAGGGGTGGTCAAATTATGGCTGTGGTACATACCATCAAGCTGAACCACTTTCTCCAAGGGACCCACATCATCAATTGTGAAAAAAAATATCAACTGTTCCATACTTCAAATTCAATACCCACTCGACCCAAATGGACGGCTGATAAAATTTTTTAATCTCTTGAAGTACGTCGTTCGTTCGTCGTCGTGTGTCGTCGTTCGTCGTCGTCGTTTTATTTCAATATCCGTATAACGTGATAGTGACAGTGGCAGTGATAGAACAGTCACAAGATATTGTCGCTAATTCAGAAATAACACAAACCACAATTTTGTGGCTAGTGGCAAAGTGGAAGGTTGAGTTAGGTGACAGCTGTGACCAAACGTTTTTACAAAATCATACGCCGCGGACTCGAACTGCGTCTACTTATTATTTTTACCGCACGAGTTTCGTTTTTTGAGCCTAACATTTACAAGAAATCACAACTTCCTTGCATATATAATCTTTCTATCTATCAAGTATAATTGCAGATGTAGTAATTTATATTAGAGCTATTTTGAATTGGGAGTTTAATGTTACTACTAGAACAGGAATCACACAATGATATTTAGGAATATTTTATCAATTATTAATATTGGTTGTCTTTAGTAGGTATATTAACATCAACTGTAATCTGTATCATTGATATATTTTCTACCATTAAAAAAAAATTCCCAGATATTTTATTTAATAAACATAAAATCGGTGTTTGACGTTTGTATCGTATATTTTTCTAATTAGGACTTGAGTAACATTCTATAAAAGTTTATAAATAATGTTTTTTTATTCTATAGTTAACGAGTTGTTGTTTTCTCTAATAATTAATATCTTGTTTGTTTTATTTATTAATTAATATTTTCTCTGTATTATATAGAGTCAAATTAAATTAGCGAAACTCCGCAGACGTGATGAGTATCGATACCTAAACATTATAAAACAAAAAATACATTAATTTTATTATTTATTTTATTTTGTGGGTCATCGCCCGCAGTAAATATAATCACTTGAAATATCAGTTTATTTTTTGTGTAAACTTCACAGCCGTGATGGGTTTTGTTTGATGTCTGGATACACAATAAAACAAAAGAAAACAGATTTTCTGAACTGAAACTTTGTTGTTTTGTATCGTCAATATCATAGATTAAGAAACTAGTAGCGCCCTCTACCCTAAAGTATGTAATACAAACCTTTGAATAAAACAGTTAGTTCTTGTCTGACTCAAGCGTTTGATTAAAGCGTGATTTAGACGATACAATTTTCTTGTACATTCAAGTGCAATTATTGAATGCAATAAATTAAGTGCGTTAATTGCCCTTCAAGAATTGTACGCAACTGTTTACACGTGGATACAAGTAAAAAAATTGAACACAATTGTTGAATGCAAGTCTTGACAAAAAATAGTTGCAAATGTCTTCTGTTTAGACCAATACAATAATGTTTAGGAGATTATTGCTTTCAAGTTTTGACTTGTCTAAATAGAGAGTTGTATGTGCGTGTACCATTCATTGGCGGGTTGCTTCAAGTATTGCACGTATTTGCGTTGTCAAATTTTTCATTCAAGTGTTGGAAGTTTTTGTAAATTTTTTAGGGATGCATCCGATACCGATACCGATACCGATATATCGGCGATACTTCAGGTTTGCCGATATATCGGTATCGGCGATATTTTTATGGCCGATTCAACGATACTTTTCGAATTTCGCGTTTTAAAAATGTAATGTAAACGCGCGTATTGTCCCGTCTATTTCGTTGCAAACGAGGCACGAACTAAGTTTGCTCGGGGAAATCCCGCGCTTTATTCAGTGTTTTGTTTCACCCGCCCGCTTTGGCCTCGCACTCGCACATCTATCCCATGTCGTTAGGTACGTTGAATGTTGTTGCGCGCGTAGTATTTTTCCATGCAAATAAGATTAAGAATTACATATCGTAATTGTTTGTGTATTGTATGTCATTTATAACTAGTCGTTTGAGTCAAATAAATAGTAGTCATTATTATGATCATGTCTCTGCGCATCGGTCGCTTTTAAAGTGGTTGCCCATACGCCAGCGCAGAGAGCTAAGGGCGCTGACCACCTTGTTCTCATTTCTTGATTCTCCGGTTTCGCCTGGTTACCTAGCCCCACACTTTCAGTACATTTGCGCCAACCACAATAGAAATCTACATTCATCACACAATCGTCTTCTCCAATGTCCCACTCACCGCACAGACTTCATTCACTTTTCTTTCTTCGTTCAGGCTATCTCTCTGTGGAATACGCTCCCCCAGGAAATCAGGATGGCAACCAATCGATTATCCTTTAAGGTTAAGGTTCGCGAGCACATTCGCAAGAAGCTGGCAGTATCATCACAACGGTAATATTTTCTCATTGTAAGTCTTATTTCTTTTTATTAAGTTCATTTATGTATTTATGTATATTTATTTGTAATATATTTATATGTAATTAGGTATATATTATATTCAGTTTTAATAGGTTTATGCCTATCTTTATATTTAAAATATTTATTCCACAATGGTCTGATTGCACCTACCACTGTTTGTCTCTGCATCACCCAAAGGTTGACTGGTAGAAAATGCCTATGGCATTAAGTCCGCCTCTGTACATTTATGTGCTTGAAGTATTAAATAGTCATATCAAATTCAAAACACAAAAGTGCTAGGTATATGGAATCACTTTGAAATTTCGACAATTGATAATTCCATAAAAATCTTATAAATTAATGTTAATTTTGATAACTAAAACTATTGATTAATTGTGTTTTATTTAATCTACCTTCCTTTTTGAATTCAGTAAGCGTATCGGTATCGGTATCGGTATCGCCGATATTTTTATAAGAGTATCGGTATCGGTATCGTATCGGCAAAAAGGCGTATCGCGGCATCCCTAAAATTTTTGTATGTACCTACTGTTTACACCAAGAAAATTTTGGTAAGCAAAACTTGCGCAAAAGATCAAAATGTTACGTACTGTTTAGACCATGCAGGTAATTTATTGCTTCAATTTAATTGTATGCAACAGGCAAGAAGAAACTTCAAGTAACAAAACTACCAGCGGATGTGGACTCGCCAAAAAAAACGGTTCAAATCATTATATTTTATCGTGTTTTGTTATCGATATCCATTGTCTGCAGAGTTTCGCTAGCTAATTTTATTTGACCTTGTGTATGCAAGCATGCTTTACTTAAATATCACGTAATACACTTAATGCAACTTGCAATTAATACACTGTATTTATTTTAAAAATGTTATATGACTAAACGACCCACAAACACCTATGGGATATTTTACAATGATACATACATGCATAGTGGCAAATTTATTCAGCTGCATCCGGTTAGACTGGAAGCCGACCCCAACATAGTTGGTAAAAGAGTAGGCAGATGATGACATGCATAGTTGAAAATCTAATTCAATAAAATATAATACAATAGTTGATATCTAACAATCGTTACGGTGCACTTGAAATCAAAACAAAAAATTATTACACCGAAACCTAAAATAGATCTTATAAATGCGTAAGATGTTTTAAATCTACATAAATTCATTTAAAATTATTTAAAATAACCTAATTATATTCAAAGGACTATTTATTCTATAAAATGGTTTCTCAATAACTATATAATTATTTAAATGACTTACATCTTACTTAGAGGATTCAAATTTCAAAACCTCAAATCTTGCATATTTTTAAAAAGCCAGGCTTTCTGTCTGAAAGTCCGGCTGTGTTGGCTTTAATGTCATTCAAAAATTTATTTAAAATTTATCTTTATTCAAAACTACTTACCGATTATTTTAAAACACGACTGTCTTAAGATAAAATCATCAAAACACCAGCTATTTAAATTTTAATATTAGCATGCATTTTGATTAGAAACTTTAAAACCATTACACATAGTTCAATTTCCATTGCAATATTTTTATATCAATTTTGTACAAATTAATCATTCTAATATCAACTTAATCCACAAGCCCTTAACGTTGAAATTTTTGTGATTCTTAAAAGTCTATTCATCTTTCTTACTACCAGAAGACTTAGAATCTCCTTCACTATCACTAGACCACTCCCCCTCACTGTACTGCCTCTCTTTCTTTCTCCTTCTATCTCTTACTACGTCCTCATCAGAGGATACTTGTCTTACAAAGCTTTGTTGTGTGTCTTCTAAGTCTTGGAGAACTAATTCTTTGGTTGGTGAGGAAGTGCGGAGTTCTTTCAGAGTGCTTGTCAAGTCGATGTTGACGGCTATTGGCTGCTCTTCCTCTTCGACTTCGGGCTGCCGACGCTTGCGTTTGTTTTTGGAGCTGTGCTTCCTTTCCTTCTTGCGTTTTTTCTTCTTTGAACTGTGAATAGAAATGTTTTTGGTTGAGTACATAAATGTGGTTTAGGACCGAGTTTGATTTATACTTTCATTTACAGTGTTAGGTTAGGATAACAAGTTTTTCTCGATACGAAACCTTTTGGAAGGGGCGTTCAAAACAGCCATTCAATGGGTTACTTACAATAAATGATTTGACTTTGATTTTTAGTTCAAGTACAAATACAATATAGAGAATAAGTTTATCCACTTTGCCTAGTTAATAATGTGCCGAAAATTACTACATATAAAGAGATTAATATGTGTTTAGTGATTTATTTAAACTTTTCGCACAAAAAGGTACAAAGACAGACTTAAGGCGAAAGCGCCAGGGTAGCCCGCGAAATTCAATTTTTTTTAGGTTTTTTGGAATTTGCTGGTCAGTATTAAGTTGTACGTTGATTAATATATGAACCGCGGCCGTAAGAAATATGTGTTTACAGAATTATAATCATTAAAGTCATCAACACAACTCTCTAAGACAACGTAAGTCCAAAGAATAACTGTTTCGTGAAATCATCATTCTTTGGACTTACGTGGTCTTACAGAGTTGTGTTGGTGACTTTAATGATTATAATTCTGTATCTGTAAACACATATTTCTTACGGCCGCGATTCATATATTAATCAACGTACAACTTAATGCTGACCAGCAAATTGCAAAAAACGTAAGAAAATTTTAATTTCGCGGGCTACCTTAGCGCTTCCCCCTTAATGCCTTAGGCATTAGTGATATTTGATAACTTACCCATCGTAGTCCGATTCGTCGTTTTCATCCGACGACCTGTGAACGATATTTACAACGAATAAGAAAATGGATAATAAAATAGTTTTGACAGCTCGGTGGTTAAGAGATTGGCTTCTGCACTACGTGTAATGCGGAGGAAAAATGCTACAGAAAGGTCTCTAAGGCAATCACCGTCCATTCATCAGCAAACATGGATATGTTTGCTGATGAATGGACGGTGATTGTCTTGTGTATTGTGTGTATTTATGGGATTTTGCATGAATTGGATAATTCGTGGCAAATCCCATAAATACATACATACATAATTTATACGACACAATTCCTAAGAAACGCTGTCGCGACGACTTAGACCCGTTCTGACTGATGGGCCAGAAAATATAGCAGACAAAGACGAATGAAAAAGTATGGGGGAGACCTTTGCCCAGCTGTGGGACCGCTAGGTATAAAAAAAATTAATTAATTAATATTCAGGATGTAAAATAGCCTATGCCCAAAAATAGATAAAATTACATATAAATCGGTTCAGTGGTTTAGGCGTGAAAAGGTAACAGAAAGACAGAGTTACTTTCGCATATTAGTATGGCTTGAAACTTACTTGTACTTTCTACGTTTACTCTTTCTGTGTGACCTCTCAGATTCGTCTTCGTAATCTGAAAATATTATTAAAACTTCTTCATTATGACTTGAAGACAATGGACAGAACAAGACATTCCTTCAAAGATTTCACACTATCAATCTCAATCAGAATCATTTTGAAGAATATTGCTAATTCACCGGGTGCCACACAATACTTATTAAAACACTACTATAACAAAATTATAAAACGGATTATACTGAAATTTCTACTAAATAATATTGTTACGTATGTACATTCACTTATTGTCACTTTTTTACTTACATGGGATTCCAAACTAAATACCGAAATTAAAATAAACAGCATTACTTTTTGTTACTGCTTAGCTTAGTTTACCATAGGCCGACGGCTTAACTGAGAAGTTGCCTGAGGTAGCTGCGCGGTGCGGGAGGGGTGTGGTGACGTGATGCGAGAGCTCAGTGATTCGTCAACTTGTGACAACTATCACCCCTCCCGCACCGCGCAGGCAACGTCTCAGTTAAGCGGACGGCCTATAACGGTTTAGATAAAGTCGACGCCAGACACTTTCAATATTCAATAATGATACATGGTGGCAGGGATATCCGCGCAACCAAGGATTCCCTACATGATTCGGTACCCACTGCGTTGAAGTTTTTCGTAGGTTATTTAAAAAAAAATTCCGTAAATTTTGACCGCGTAGGTATTGCACTTTTCTATGAAACTGCTGTTTTATTTATTAATATAAGAAAAAAAAATATATATTTGTAAAATGTATCGTGTAAACAATTGTTGGCTAACCTCAAATAATTGAGGTTAGCCAACAATTGTTTACACGATACATTTTACAAATATTTTCCTAAATAATACATTTATAAGTGCAACAATTACTTATAGGCACTTATAGGCTCTTTGCACGAAACATATATGCGAAGCATTAGAGTGTTTTACGATCGCAAATTTTCTTTTTGACTCCTTTCTGCAACTGTTTCTATTGTTATACTCCTGCTAGTACACAGAACCTACTTAATTTATAATTATACCATTGTATAGATAATTTAATGGAGAATAATTCTGTACTTTTCAAAAATTGATTCAATGCAGTAGAGACGTAAAAAACATCAAAATACTAAAAAAAAATGCCCGTCAAGTGTGAAACTTAAAACATTATAGCTTGCGAAATAATTAATTAATTGAGTCACAATTTTTTTTTAATAGAACTTCTGACACTTTGGACCCTATTGAAAAAAGCTCTTTTATCCAAAGTACTTTATGAGTCATGCACTTTTTTATTCTACAATTATTTTTTTTTTGATAACCTACGAAATAATTCTTCGGTAAATTGCTGATTTCATGGTTTCACTTTGCGCGTCGATGTTCCTGACACCCTGTATTTATTGCATTCCATAATGTAACAAAAATGATTACAATCATTATTATTTAAACAATTATTATTGTGTGAAGTATTTGCAAAACGGGATGGCAATGTGCAAAATAATACCTAAAGACGAATTTCCGTATTTTTAAAAACGTTCAAAATCTAGTGTCAATCTCATCGCTGCGACAGTAAATGTCAAAAACTTGTCAAAAATAGAAATTAGATGTATTTTTGACAGATTGAGGCTGAGTTTACAGTCCTTTCACGATTATTTTACCTCTGACTTTGCATCACTGTCCAAATCACAGTAATCTTTATTCTAATGCTGTTGGGTCGGTGCCATTGACAAGTCTCTCAAAATCATTGTAATCTTCTTTATTATCGTCACAATAAGGTTGTTGCTGTCAGAGGTAAAATAAGTAACGGACTGTAGAATGAGAACGTTTTAAAAAATACACATCGCGGATTAATATAATTAATATGCGTAAAAATAAAATTGTTTTTTTTTATTGTTTTGTTTTGCTTTGTCTGACGCCGCGCCGCGGTGAAAATAGAATTATAGGTTTTTTGAAATATCTCACCTCTTCTGTCGCGATGTCGCCTCTTGTCGCGCCTGCGTCGCTTCTCTTCTTCTTCTGCCTTCTTCTTACGGATCGACTCCAATGTGTCCACCTGTAGCAATAAGAAATTTCTTTGATCAAGTGTGCCCATCGAAAACGAGGCGATGAAGAACCGTCTAAACCGTCATACTGACGGCGAAGTGCCAATAACTCCTAACTGACAAAGTCAAAAATTTACACATACTGGATAAAAACGTTCAAAAATAGACACGTTGTTTGTTTTAGTTGGGAGGTAATATGTATTTCCACATTTTAATTTAATGTTGTTGTAATAAAAATACACTTTGCGATTTCACTAAAACATGCGAATAACGCCTTTAAATTCAAAACGAAAAAAAAGTTAATTTCTCAAAAAAACTCAGGAGGTATTGGCACTTCGCCGTCGATATGTAGTATATATAAAAACAAAAAAAAAACTAGAAATACATACAAATAAATAACATTAAAATGTCTTTTTGTAGTGTCAAAATAATAGCTTTTTACTAAATGCCTCAGAAAGTATAATATACGGTATCTATAACAAAAAAAAACCATTTTTTTTTTGTCTGTTTGTTTTCTTCCGGCTGATCTCCGAAATAGCTGGAGCGATTTTGATGAAATTTGGTATGGGGATACTTTTTTTCGAAGATGGACATAAGCTATTTTTTATCGACATACCACGCGAGCGAAGCCGCGGGCAAAAGCAAGTACAACATATAATGACCTCTCAATTGAGAGGCAATTATTATTAAGCTTGGCATACACATGCTATTAGAAAGCACACTTATATCCTGCTAGTTATAATGATGATTAACAGCATGTGTGTAAAATACTGATACGTTTTTCGTTTACACGAGCTATTTTTATGCTATTATTACTAAATAGCATTTGCTTGGAAATAGCTTGCTTTTGTATTCTAACCGGGCCAAAGTTTAGGAGCAATGTACATACCATGGCGCTAGCTAGCGAGGAGGTAGGTAGTGCGGCGGCGGCGGGGTCCACTCCTACTTTCTTCAGGAACTCGGCAGCGCGACGACGTCTCTCTTGTTGCTTTGCACGTTCTGCCTCTGTTTCGCCTTCAACTATTACAAAATTTAAAATATATTATATTATATAGTTATTATAGGTAACTATCCAAAAAAACTATTATCACATAAACTAAAGTAGAATTTGCCAAATTCTCAATTCAGAAACCGGGTATTACTTAGTTCTTGCATGGTCCTCAGTGTTGTATGTATCACTATGAAAGCCGGACACGTTTTTAGGGTTCCGTACGTAAAGGGTAAAAACGGGACCCTATTACTAAGGCTCCACTGTCCGTCTGTCACCAGGCTGTATCTCATGAACCGTGATAGCTAGACAGTTGAAATTTTCACAGATGATGTATTTCTGTTGCCGCTATAACGACAAATACTAAAAACAGAATAAAATAAATATTTCCCATACAACAAACTTTTTTTGGTGTTTTTGCCTTGTGGTATGGAACCCCTTTGTGTGCGAGTCCGACTCGCACTTGGCCACTTTTTTTCTACGGCGCGGGTTATACGCCGTACCGCAAAGAAACCATGCCGTGTACAAAGTAAAAAATAAATAAAATCCTATTTTAACTTCTTTCATAACACTTTAGCACTACTGTATCACTTAGCTGGCAAATAAACGAGCAAGAGTTTTAATGCGATGTCACTATGAAGATCAGAAAAATAAAATGTTTGAAATAAGTAAATTTACCTTTAGAATCCGACTGATCTCCCGTCAAATCAATCAGATCGTCTGAATTATCTTCTAAAGATATAATTTCGTTCTCCAACTCGTCCTTACTGATTTTAATTCTCTTGCTTGCTCTTTCACTCTCCTTGACTTTGTCCTTGTCTCTCTTCTTTTCTCTGTCCGCACTTCGTCTTTCATTCCGCCTGGATTCCCTACTTTCAGATTTGGATCCATGTTCCTTCTTACGGTCTCTATGCTTCTTTTTATCTCTTTTGTGCGAATTGCTGTCTCTTTCCCTCACATGAGGACTGTCTCTCACGTGAGGACTGTCCTTCTTGTGAGAATTTTCACTTTTATGAGGACTTTCCCTTTTATAAGAGCTTTCTCGCTTATTAGGACTCTCTCTTTTGCGTGGACTATCTCTTCTGCGAGGGCTATCTCTCATTTGCGGGCTCTCCCGATTTTGTGGACTTTCTCTCTTATGAGGACTGTCCCTTTTGCGAGGACTGTCTCTCTTATGAGGACTCTCCCTTTTAGGACTGTCCTGTTTCTGTTTTGCCTCTTCTCTTTTACGGAGTATTTCTTTTTCCCTCTCAATAACTATCCGCATTTTATCTACAGCCACGGGAAGCTCATGGAACGGATCTTCCTTCATTTCTTCAATGGCTGGTGTTAAAGGTAAGTCTGGTGGCATAACAACAATTTCTTCCTGCTTCGGTATTTCTTTTACTTCTGGCATTATTATTGGTATGGCGTCCATTTTGATTGGCTTCACAGGTTCAGTACAGATCCTCGATAAGGGCTCATTGTTAAATTGTGGGTCAATCTTGTACATGACTACAGGCGGTATATGGTTAACAGGGTATATTTGAGGGTACACTTTAGGAGGTTCCTTAATTTCGTCCTGTGGCTGTGTGTCTAAGGGTTTCTCAGAGTCATCGTCTGAGCTGGACTCGTAAGGAAGCGCTGGTTTTGGGAGGATTGGATCTGGTTCCTTTAGTTTCTTTATGGAGAATGATACGGGAGCTGTAAAAGAAATTAATAAACGTAAAATAACTTTGTCACTTTGCTTGATATTTCTAAATAAATTCCAGGCCTGGAATTTGGCCCAAAGTCGTGTACACACTAATGTTAAGGCATTAAGAGGGGACGGAGCCTGCGAGGAATTTGAAAAATAGGTATTTGAAGAAACTATTGCCGTCGCCTTACCTCAAGTCTGCCACCGTAGTGTGTGATAGGGATAGCTGCAGCTCAGACCGAAATTATCACAAAAATTTTGACGAGATCGACGTTTCGTATTCCCCTTTTTTCTCCTCGAAAACTGAGACGATTCAATTATTTTTTTACATTAACATTTTAAGAAAAAGTATGTTTAGGTTCCTATAATTTTTTTTATGTTAAAAACTTTCTAATTTGTCAGGTAGTCCTCTAATCACGGCGGTGAAAATAGGGCATTTTTTGTAATTTTTAGAGGGTCATATTTTCTTTGCTAATTAGTTGCTGAAAAAAAAGAAAATGACAGGGATGTGTTTACAGCAAGTCCTTGATTTTATGAAAAAAAAAACTTTTGCTCTAGAGGCATTATTCAGGAAGAAAAAGGGGAATACATTTGTATGGAGAATTGCGCGCCCTGTTCCCTCTAAGTCCGCCTTTGTACCTTTTATGTTGCTTAGGTTCAATACTATATTATTATAATAAATAAATAATGTTTCCTAGATTATCAAACAAGGTATCCCAATAAGCAAGTCACTTGACAACAACCTTTTTGTTGCAACAAGTTAAATTCTATACCAAAATTCATAATATGATATTTGACGGAATTCTTAAAAAGTTGGCTAAAAATACATACCACTAAACTTACACACAACATAGTGAAACTCTTTGACATAATAATACACAAACATTTTTTTTATTCAACCTTGAAACTGACAGAATCATCATCATCATCATCACAATGAAGGCAAAAAAATGATGAAAATCATCACCTGCCTAAACTTTTCCCAACTATGTTGGGGTCAGGTTCCAGTCTAACCGGCGGGCAGCTCAATGCCAGTATTTTACATGAAGTGACTGCCTATCTGACCTCCACAACCCAGTTTTTGGGTTACAAGCTTGTAAGACTGGTTGTCAGGCTTCTGACTACCTGTAACAACTGCCAAATGACAGCCACGAATGACAGCCGGGACCAACTGTTTAAAGTATTTTCCGAGACACTGAGAGAATTTTATACATAAAGATAGTCACCCGTCAACGGACTAACCGCGGCAAGTGTAGCTTAACCAGATCCATCGACCTGTGCGGCTATTATCACTTAGCCGAAAGCCCCTCGCACAAATTATGAAGTTGCCATTTAAAAAAACTCACCCGCCCGTTTCTTCTTATCCTTCCCATTAACATCAATTCCTCGTTTTTGCTGCATCAGCCTCTTATAGTACCCATGGTAAATGTTCTCGGGGTCGAGGAAGGTGAACCGCAGGTCGTTCTTAGCGCGCACGATGTCCGCGAACTCGTCTCCATTGCGAGCCACGTAAGACGCCATCTTGTCTATAACTACCTGTACATCTTCTGGAGGCGTGATGATAGAGAGTTTGTCTCTGCTGTCCGTTGAGGAGCTGTCGTCGTAATCTGAGGAGTAGACACAAAAAAAATCAGCTTTTCAGCCCAATTTTTTTTATGTTCGCATAACTCGATAAAATATAGAGAACGTTAATTTTTTTCGCGATTTCAGGTTTGGTCCCAAAGTTACAAGCTATTCATAATGATGAGTAATTGAGTACAATGACCCTTAAAAGATTTCCAATTTTTTCAATTACACCTTTTGTTTTAAGAAATAAACTCAAATAGTTCCCTGAATGCCATTAGGACAAATGGTGAATTTCTCTCTGGTCCTATTTTTTTTTGGCATTATATTGTTGGTTCTCAACTTATTTTTTACGGATTCTAAAGAAGTAGGAAGTTTTTTAAGCGATAATTTAAATACACGACTGTTATAGTCCCGAAGACTTGAGTTAGGATGTTTTCTTAAATTGTGTCTGTTGTTCCTGAGCTAATTACTGCATAACTCCCCCGGTATGTCGATGTCCGAGTCAGTGTTGTAGAACTATCAAGCTAAGTCCGGTCGATTTGAGCGAGGGCGGTTTCTTGAACTGCGATTGTTGTTGAGCTAAGTACTGCTGGCGATAACTCATGTTAACTCACCCGATATTTCACTGTCAGAGTCGGTGTTGTAGTTCTTCATCAAGCTAAGACCGGTCGACTTGAGCGAGGGCGGCTTCTTGAGCTGCTCCTGCTGCTCCTGCGCTAAGTACTGGTGGTAGTACGCCGCATATTGCTGATAGTGGGCTGAATGCATCGGAGGGGCGGTGGGGTCTACTGGAATAGAAATGGTTATGTAAGTTTACAGTTTTCGTTGCGTGTATTTTAACGTGATTGGCCGACTAGGTTCGATCTGCACTAGGACCCGTAATAATAGTTTTCAAACATGAATTTCAATCACGCTTGTGTTAGTTAATTATGAAGAAAATGTTGTTTGTGACAGGAACATTTTCGAACCTACGATTTAGACTGGCTTACAAAGTTGGGGCTGGCAGTAAGAGTGGCTAAGGGATATAATATTTGACTGTTTAAGAGATGTCCGAATATCTTCAATATCTGATCAATTCAAAATCGTGTTTGAATATAATGTGTGTATATAAAGACCTAAAAATGTTATTAATTGTACAAGTATGGACAAGACGAGACGACGAGTAATAACGCATACATATATAATGCTTCACTGTATAAACATATATACATACTTCGATATTGAGACTGACTCGTGATAGCACAAGTTTAAACCTTAGTGGTTTTTTGGTTGCTATTTAATATAAATAATCCTGTATTTTGTATATATAAACGATAAATAAATAAAAAAAAAACAGTCTTTTAGCAGTAGAATATGGTTCGTATTTAGTAAAATTCGTTTGATGTGTGAGCTACAGAGGTCAAAAGGTCACTAAGTCCAGATTTTCTATACTTTTCCTATAACTAGGGTTGGCTCTAATAACAATGTAAAGCTCATATCTACATCAGGTATTCAACTCACCATGATTCCCATCCGGCCCCTTCGTATACATGACAGGCGGCCTGTAGATGTCGGCGGGCGGGCGGTGCGGCGGGGGCTCGGTGCCCGGGGGGGGCACGTCCCCGCGCGCCGCACTGTCCTCGTTCGCCTCGCCCTCGCCGCGCATCTTGCTGATCAACATCGTGTAGTCGCAGTCAGCGGAAGGCTTATAGTGTATGCTTGGGATCGCAGGGGCCTGGTAGGCAGAAAACAGACGGTATAGTTGTATGAACTTTATGTAAGATAAATAAAGGTCAAAAATTGGTAAAATTGTCGTTTCATTTAAATTATTTAAAACCATTTTAGGTCAATGCATGATGTAAAATGTAAGCAAAATTCTTTCATATTTTCTGAAATATCCTCCAATTTGGCTAAAAAGATAGACACACTTTAGCTAAGTGTATTATTATACTTACAGATTCAATGACTGTGGATGCCAAACTTGGGTGCAAATATTCTTCATTTTCTTGTGGTTTTTCTGCAACAAAAATGTAAGTTTAAAACATTTACATTAATTGAATAAAGAGCTAAGAGCCATACTCAATTTTAAGATATCAAACCAAATAAAATAGAAATCTCCTAATGCAATAAAACAGGGGTTCTATGTAGCAAAATCGCAACAAATATTTATCAAAGAAAAACCGTACAACAAACATACCTTCAACAACCTCAACCTTCTTCTCAGGCCACTTCTCTGCCTTCACTAGCCCTATAAGCGCCGTATAGTAGGGGTTGAGGTTCGAGTCCCGATTGAGGAACTTGAACTGAGGGTTGTCCCCCTGCTTGGCCTTGATGAGGATCTCCATCTGAGCTCCTTGCGATGCTATGAACTTGGCTGTCTTCTCTATTATTGCGTTCTGTTTTAGGGATTCGGGCTGTAGAAAAAAAAATATATGTTGTTTGAAGAAAGTTTTACTTGCTTCTTATTTTACAGCTTTACTGAATTTTACTGTGAGGCATTTTTTGAGTTCCTTAAAAGGATAACAAAATACATAACCACGCAGTAACAAAACATTCAGGGGAGGAGAGAATAACCTAATCACCGCGTCCGAGTTCCATCTCGTAAATGAGCATGTGCACACGGATACCAGAATCACACTGGTGTATTCACCTACCGGCGAACCAGTACCCGGCAACATAAACATCCTCTACAAAGACCAGCACTATGATAGCTGGGTCATGACCGACAACGAACATTACAACAACAACCTGATAGATCTAATGCAAGAACCAACCAACGTCAAAACACCACAACATACTAAGCCTTTAGTTTACTAGTACAACACACGTGAAGAGCAAGGACAACCCACGAAAGCCCAGTCTCAAACGAACAGCCCCGATTGGCTAGCTCATTAACACAGTACCTATAACAAGCAAGCACAACAACAAGCAACACAAGCACGAGCACCACCGTATACACCGTTATCAGACATAGTTGCGGATTTCACTGGGTCCACAATACTTAGAAACCCGCCGTCTACCGCAATAAAGTACACTTGCCCAGACTTGCGTATTGCAAGCAAATTGGAACGTCCGTGGGGCCTCAAAACCGGCCAAAAAGATAAAATAGACGCTGAACTTTCACTTAGGGGCATTTCTGTAGCCTGCATTCAAGAAACAGGAATGAACTCAGGGGCATACAACTCCACACAATACGAATTTCACCTCCTTGGAACCGCGGATAACGCACACCGGGGACTAGATCACAAGACGACCACATCTTTACGCTTAAAAGAGTCTTAGACGAAGAATGGCGTGAAGGTAAAAGAATTTATGTACCTACTTGCCCCCGACATAGAAAAAACCTTTGACAACGTCGACTTGAATGCAGTGCAATGCTACATGCAGCAATGCAGTACACGGCCAAATCCAAGAAGGTCGGCCTACCTATTTATACATGGAACGACAACTTGAAACAGGACATGAAGTAAGTACTTCGACAGAGTAAGTACTTCGAGAAGACAGAAATAAGATCAAGATTGCTAGTGAGATTTACAAACAACCGGAAACGGATAGTAGCGAGACCTCCGACAATGACATTGTAAACAGCAACATCTAACAACATAGTACAGCAGAGTAGTGACATACAAAAGAACCGAGAAAGCAGTAGAACCCCACCAAAAGATTCACCGGTGAAGCTCCATCTGAACCAACCTGGCGGCGACGTCGTTAAAAGATGCTCATCCATAGATAATAATCACCCATCTCTCCACCAGTCCAATGCTTACTCTAGGATGCATGATCCTACCCTATCCTACGGGCACGTCTTCCCTACCATCACAGCGCCCCCGGTCTACTCCTTGATATGCAATGGTCGCTGCAGCACCATGAACATGAGGCTACGGGGGCTAGTTCGAATCTTGGAGTTTATACGATTAATCGAGTCTGATTTAACCACGCTGGTGTGGGGCATTTCATTCATTCATGAGGCAATTTTTGGGTTCCGTACTCAATGGGTGTAAAATAGTAAGAATGAACCGATTCTCTTTCATTATCATCACTAAAATCGCCAATTTCACTGTTCAATGACGAATCCTTTTTATCCTGGAAAATCAACCAATAACTGGTTCACTTACGGGTTGTTTTTTGTAATGTAACTATAAATTTACGGTTTTCGGATTTTTTTCCTTTATTTGTGCTACATGGCATTGCTTCTTGCCAATTTCATGATTGTAGGTCAACAGGAAGTACCCTATAGGTATTGATTCCCTTGCGAGAGTCAAAATATGCGGCATAAACTGAACATAAACACCCGTATCTTTTGATTGCGTTGACTTAGAAGTTTGATTTTTTCACTGCTTCTAGGGATTGCAGCCCTGAGTATTTGATATTAATTTCAACTAGAGAACTCCACGCTTTCCTGAGAAGAAGGGTCTTGACAGACAGACAGATAACGAAGTGATCTTATAAGGGTTCCGTTTTTCCTTTTGAGTTATGGAACCCCAAAAAAGGTAAACATCTTCCAAACCCTTTCGGGAACACAGGCGTGAGTGATGTTACGTTATGTATTTTTTTTTTGTTCCCCTTTATAATAATTTATTCACATTACAATCTAGCCTATTAGCTAATAAGTCATTTAAATATAACTTTGGGAACTTTCAATAGTCAACTTCAACTCTTGATTAATGGCTTTTGTGGAATAAACACCACAATTTTGCCAATTTCACATACTAAAATCCACTAAATGAAAAAATTAAATCTCTCTGACACGTGTGACAGCTATCGACCGATGCTGGTGTCCCTTTCAATAGTCAGATAACTTATATGTATTTGAAGAATAAATAAGACAGTTTGACAAACATATATATAGAAAAAGTGAAACCGCAATATTAGTTCCTCAGAAAAAAATTATCTGTCTATTGATAAATCAGACCTTAAACTGCTAAGTAGCAGTAAAACTAAGAAATCGCCCAACAACGTCTTTCTTATTCACTATATGTTAAAGGGAAGAAACTTGATCCACGTGTTCTTTATAAAAATTACACATTACATTATTTAATATGATATGCAAACTCACAAACACAATATCAATGGGCAGCAGCGCCCTGAACGCCGGCGTGGGAACGAAGGGTTCTTCATCCACTTCGGCGGGCTGTGGTGGCGGTTCGGGTTCCGCGGGTGCGTCATAGTTGAACCCCACCTGGCCGTAGCCTGCTGCGTGCAGGCGCTTTAGTTCTTCCTCTGAGGAAAAAGAAAGTTTGATGAGTTCTTCATCTATCTTAAATTCATTCATTGACTGACCACACACAGCTTGAACCACCCATGGGTATTAGCTGGGTGTCGAACATGAATATTATGTAGAATAATTAAATTTTAGTATAAGGAAGGATTATTGAAAATTCATTTCCTAAATGCGGTTAATTGGGAATGAAAGTTCGTCATTTGTGCCGGTGGAAAATCCCGTCAGGCACAGGGCTTGTTGATGAATCAATCAAGTTTTTCTAACTTTTAACAGACAGATGTGTTGCTGGGGAGTGCCAATTCTTCTTTTCAGATAAAACACAAGGAAGTGGAAGAAGGGCGTGCATTTTCGGGACAGACTGATGTAATTTCAGAAGTGCAGGCTCTAAGCCGTGTAACTTAAAAGTTACTTACGAGTACTTAACTTTGCAGGTAATTTGAATAAACGATTTTTTACTTTGGGGAGTATGCTGTCAGGGCTTAGGTCGCCTCCTCTAAAACTGTAAGTGAATAGTATGCTAAGCAGTTTTGCAATGTTTGTAGTAAGTTCGATTTTGCGACTCATGGTGTATGTTCAAGGAAAATAAAATGTAAGAAAGTGTTATAATTTGTTTCTGTGATAATGGAACAAGAACATTCTGCTTAATTTTTGTTTATGACAATGTAGATAAAGTTAATGTAGTAGTTTTTTATTTATACAAAATTAAATGTGTATGATAAAAACTTTTAAATACATTCCTGCAGTGTAATTACAACAGAACACAGATTGCATTGACCTTTGATATTGATGTTAAAATTGTGTATGATAAACAAAAAAGTTTAAGTTCATATCCTCCCTGTAAATATTTATGCATTAAAATATCCATGTATAGTCACTATGCAACACTGGCAGAAATTGCCGTAACCTTCGGCAAATTGCCAAAAAAAAACAACGTATCAAAGATCCAACAAAAGTTATTTTTGTTTTCTTTTGTAAGAAAACAAAGATAACTTTTATTGTATTGCATCTCTAGCAAATACCATAAGTGCCAAAATAAATCTCACTACAAACCTTTTGAAATGCTTTTTTTATGTTTTCTTTTGTAAAAAAACCAAAGATAACTTTAATTGTATTGCATCTCTAGCAAATACCATAAGTACCAAAATAGATTTATTTTGGTACTTATGGTATTTGCTCACTACAAATCTTTCAAGAGTGCTTGGCATACTATAATGTTTTTTTCGTTTTTAAGAATGTCTGATAATTTGTTTTTGTGATAATGAAACAAGAACATTTTACTTAATCATTTATCAACTAGCTGCGCCCCGCGGTTTCACCCGCATAAGTGTCGATTCCGTGGGACTATCGGGATAAAAACGATCCTATGTCCTGATCCTATGTCCATCCTCGGGATGTAATCTATCTCTGCCAAATTTTATCGAAATCCGTTCAGTGGTTTAGGCTTGAAAAAGTAACATACAGACAGACAAAGTTACTTTCGAATTTATATTAGTATAGATGTAGGATAAAGTTTATAATTATGCATGATAAGCAATGTTTCAGTATTATAATTATCAATCATCAATCTGTTCTTGTCATAACAATTATTTATTGTAGTTTTTTATCATAAAAACAGCAATATTATTCCACTTGCATGCTGTTTTCATGTTTACTTAAAGTATCATTAATTTCTTTATGCTACTACACTCTTTATGCTACTACTCAAATTTTATTTAACTGTCATGCCCAACAGGGTCCGTGTGATCTTTCATCATCTGCCTAGCCTTTTCCCAACTATGTTGGGGACGGCTTTCAGTCTAACGAGAATAATACACAGTGTTATGCAATAATACGGATTTGAATTTCAAATATGCAAGTGGTAGGTATTACAAATTATGCATTAATGTTACTTAAATTTTTTTGACACAAACATCACAAAATAATAATACCTTTATACATTTCCTCTTCATCTTCATCGGTGTGGAGCGCACGGTATCTCTCCTCGTCACATAGCTGTTCCACGTCCAGCTCTCCCCGAGTAAGTTCCACCCGCCAGTCGTAGCCCCCCGGCGGTGCTTCTAGCCTGGCCAGGTCGTGCAGGGCTCCCCGTGCATCGTACCTGTCCAGATAATATTACCCTGCATTATTGGTATGTTTAAATGGTTAGAATAAGCCAGAATCGTTTCATGGTGTAGAAACCATTATGCTGTAAATATGTTTTATTTGATGGTCGGAGACATATTCTGGGTGTAAATTTAGGTGTTTGTAGTACTGTTTTAACCAGATATCGAAGTAAGCAAGGAGCTGTTCTTTGGTTAAACTAATTATAATTGTTGCACTATGTTTAATGCATTTTGTTCTAGATATTTGGTGTAATCTTCGAAAGCTTATAAACAATATGCCAGTTTCAAACTTTACAAATCTCCTGAGATTTAATAGACACCTATGTTAGTAATAAGCCAATAGTCAATTTAAACAACCAAAGTAAAACAAAGTGATTTTGAATATAATACAATGACAAATGGGATGTTACATTAATACCCTAAAAATCTCTTTACTTCTATATCTAGCATAATATAACAAGTCTAAAATCAACATTATCAGCTTGTAAGAACATAGAAGAGAAAGTTTCTTTAGGGACTGTCTGGATGTCTCAGAATCGAAGGGATCTCTAACCTATTATAATACCTGGATTTTAAAATACATACTCAAGTGAACCGTTGCAGGTTATACATACCACCGGCGGGTGTCACCATAACATTACGCGATGCCACAAGCACCTGAGGCGCCCGACGCTCGATCTTCTTACACAGGACTTCGTACAAACATTTTCTGCGAAATACTTAAAGGTCTTCCGAAAATTTATTTTTTTCTGATACATAACTATCTTTGTAGGTTTATAGCGCCACAGTTAGCAGTCTTATAGTAAAAAACTGGTCGAACCTGTCGATCTTCAACGTTTCATCCCCCATCCACGGAATGAGGTGTTTGCCTTGGTCAATGTGAAGGGCTTTATCATCGTCCCTGAACAATTTGCACGAGTAGCCGAACACGAATAGGTCTTCTTTCTTCTCCTTGAAATCACTCTTTCTTAATATACCGGACTCTTGACTTCCAGTCCACTTCAGAGACATTTTTATATCAAAATTAGAAAATTATCAACACTTTAGAACCCATGCCGAAGGCGCAACATTATTAGAAACGTTCAGAAATGGTTTATCAAATGACAGCAGGAAAGAAGGACAGTTTTTCTAAATACCTAAATAAAAATATTTAAATGTCTTAATTGGCGGGGCAGGAATTTGATCTGTGTACTTACAGTATGTAAATATTGTGTACCTAAGCAATATCAATAAATAATATATCTATTTAATTTCTGTTCATAAGTTTTAGAATTTTATAAAATAATATAATCATAATCAATAGTTATTTTTGATTTCTGAACGTATTTGTAGAGCCGACGAGGACCGAGATTGCCGAGACAGATAAAAAATTAAAGTAACGTTCGAAAATCTTATTAAAAGAGAATTATGGCCATTTTATTTATTAGAAAGTGGGTAACTATGTCAAAAAATCTACAAAAATCACATCTGCAATGAGTATAGATTAATTAGATTCTATGATTTATCGGTGGTACTGTATCGTTTCCATGTTGTCAACAAATCTAAAATTGCAACAGTTTGATAAAAATTGCCCACAAATTGCCAATCATAAAACAAAACTTTCAAAATCATATTACAGCCAAATAGCGGGCTTAATAATCGAGTTAATTACATAACACGTTTCAAATGAGCATTCCGTAGCTTAAAAATCTCCTATGAGTTGAATTTACTGGATATCGATACTCTTCCATGATTACTTTCCATACCACAAAGAACGCCGTTTTTCTAAAAAAAACTAAACA
Organism: Luperina nickerlii; assembly: GCA_963855955.1. Taxonomy (NCBI): domain Eukaryota; kingdom Metazoa; phylum Arthropoda; class Insecta; order Lepidoptera; family Noctuidae; genus Luperina; species Luperina nickerlii. The sequence goes on from OY979682.1 coordinate 8,612,304, forward strand.
ATGGCAACTGGATATAACTCGAACAAATTACGGATACCCGATATCACTCAATAACGCGTAACAGTATAGCATATTGAAAATGGTCGTATTATATACGTTTCAAAAGGCATATGGCGGACGTTTTATATATTTTTGCATCGAAAACTGATAAAATCTTTTAGTTATGAGTATCTTGTGACCGCTAGAGCGTATTTGTTAAAAATTAGATGATAAACGTTAGTTTGTAATGTGTAAATAAGTCTATTATATCTAGAGTCTTATAAATATTGATAGTATTTTCGTGCGTGGACGTTTTGATCCGTATTGTTGAAAAACGAAAAGTCTGTGATATAAACAATACATAGGTGATAGTTTAATTTCCTGAACAATTTTGTATATATTGTAAAGTTGTTATAGAATTTTAGCGAAAGTAATATATTGCGAGAAGACTGAGTAACTGAGTGGAGGATTTGCGAGCTATGTCAGCTGTGAACCTATTGTCTTCCTTGAGGGAGAAACCGACCGACGAAAACCCGGATGATGGCTCGAACCCCGAAGGTAAGTTACCAATACACTCCTTTTGTTATATTTTTTACTTAAACCTTCATCGGTGCATTACTTATCTTGCGTCAAAGATCTTGCAGTTTACAAAACATTGAACCTGATTTCTTCAGTTTTCTAAAGGTTTTGTTGATGCCTTGCAGGTACCGTTACCAATTGTTGGTTTTCCAACCTTATGAAATTGTCAAATCTTTGTATTTACTGCATTTAATAAACAAATCTTGCAGGTTTTTATGTAGGTCACAAGCACAGCAAGATCTAAAGTTTAATTCACTATTTTTGAACCCCAATTTTTTTCTTACTGTCTACTTTTGGTACTATAAACCATTAAGGTTCTATACCTAGCTTTTAGTAGTAGAACAGGTATATCTTTCTAAGTATTAGACTTCTATTGGATTGGATCACCCATGATAATTGCATTAGAAAAGTCTGCTAATGTTGTGTTTTGCACATTGCTTGCATAATGTAGGTGATTCTATCTAGTCTTAAGTGGTTTAAAATAATTATCAATAGAAGATGATTATTAATATCTTAACATGGTTATCATAATCTTTGGAAGCTTGTCATCAATATTAAATTTTTTGATTGACTTATTGAATAGGAAGGTAAGTGATTGAAACTTTGTCATATTTTCTAGTGATAACTAGCACTCTCAATAAATTGAGGCCACTTTAGTAGGATCAATAAGTATTGTACTAATAAGGTTGCATGTACAGATGCCAGCACATCAAGCTACCCGAAACTGTACAATTTTCCCAATCACCTTTAAACCTAATGCTTTAGCGATAAAGTTGAAAATTTTACAGATTGTAGTAGCTTGATGTGCTGGCATCTGTACCTTATTAGAACAATACTTTAGTATGTTATCACCTTTATACCGCTGTCTTTCTGTCTCAATGGTTGGATATCAGAGTATCTGCACTGAAAGATTAAATTACAGTTATAATTTGTTTGTTTATCTATGTGGAAAAACTATGCTTATTTTTCTATTTTACATAAAATACATCCTTTGAAAAACAATTGCATTAGCAAGACAAATGTACCAATTTATTGTTGATGGTAACACCAGTAAATGCATGATGTGAACTAAAACTGTTTTGATATTTACCAATCAAGCGTCACCAAGGTACTAGTGTACCCTTAATTGTAGACTGATTAGTAAAACAGAATTTTAAGTATACATTCCTAAGGACAAAAGGAATTGAACTCGGGATGCAACATAACCACTATTTTCATATAGCGTCTGGCTTTGTATGTAAATTTTGTGGGTGAACCTACAAAAACAAATGAGTGTTGCGAGCTGGGCAGGTTATTTAATAATAACTTGTTAATTACTCTTTATTGTTATGACTTAAAACTGTTCATCATTTTGTGCATTAAATAAGACACTTATTGCAATAGCATTTTCTAATGGATTCTCAATTTGACTTTTTCTTACATTGCCAGAGTAGGTACTTAACGCGTGACGATTTCCGGCCACCGTAGGCGCGGGCCTGCGGACGGAGAGTAATGGGTAGCTCACCATCCGATCAGGACCAGGCCCGTGCCGGACGGCGCGTATGTGTTCCACACGCGCCTCAAAGAGATGTCAGCATCATGTGAAGGGGCCCATAAGGGCCGAAGCCTGCCGGGTTAGCGGGATTGTCCGAAAGGGTTACCGCTGGCCCGGAACATAAAGGGCTAAGGAAGGAACACGGGTGGGTTTTAGGCAGTAACTCCCTTCCGCTCCACCCAGAGCGGGAGGGGTCATTTGATGATTTCCATCCTGGAAAAAAAAATCTTTTAAGTACCTGCCAGTACTTAAAAGATTTTTATAAGATCTAGTCAGTCAGGTTCTCCTTGTGTGTAAATATTTTGAATGCCTAATTAGTGCTCAATAATGTAAAAAAAAATAGACTGGATAAGGAAAGTTAATCAACACGGCAAAATGGTTGCACCGCTAGTGCACCATTTAGCTTGTCATGGCAGTCTTGTTGAAATCACTTTTAAACAAGCATGTTAATCTTTCACTTCTGACTAAACTTTTCCCAAAATTAGGCTATTTCTTTAAAGTTTCTACAAAGGAGGCTAATAATGCTTAGTTCCTATAAACGAAAACGAAACATTTTGCTGACCAATGGTAACATTTTTTATTTCAAAACTGGGCATATAAACAGATTCATAAGCTAAATTTACCTGTGATAGCTACTTCTATAAGGGAGGACACCAGCCCGTATTACCTAAGGGAGGGTTTACGGTATGAGGTCTTTGCTTCATTATTGGTAGATACAAGTCTCAAATTATAGGTATCGGCCAAAAGATCTAAAAATCAAATAATCAAAGTACCTTACCAATTTAAATATGTATGTACTTCATGTATGTGCATGATCAGCCTATAATGTTCCCACTGCTGGGACACAGGCCTCCTCTCTTTGAGAGGGAATGGGCCGTAATCCACCACGCGGGCCCAGCAATGCAATGCAGCAATGTGGGGCATGATTAGACAACATTAATTGCATTAAATACAAGAATTTTTCTCATGCAGTGTATGAGATAACTATTGTTATTGGTGTCCAATTATGCATTTATTATTATCAAGTTATCAACAAGTAAAAGACATTTTTTAATAATGTTAGTAGTCCTACTTATAGTTTGCAGTAAAGTCTAAACATTGGTCTGAAACCCCCAGCTGTTGATAACTAAGAACTCAGGTTATTATCAGGGAATATTCATGTAAACTTAAAAAAAAAAAATAGAAGAGCACAAAGGTGCTGCTTATTTTGACAGAACTGTCTTCCAGCAACAGGAGGGTTGGATGAGAAACATAGACACTTGTACTGGCACAAGACTATAATTACTTAGGGTACATTTATTTATGTAAGTTGTCAAAAGTTGAAAATACTATTATGCTTACATAACACACCAGTAAGCTGTTCCCAGAAATATTGAAAGTTTTGTTAAGTACCTACTCACATTTTTCTAGCTAGCAACTGTTCTCAATATTCCCTTTGTTAGCAGCTTTTTTTTAGTTTCCTAGAAATGGCTGCTCACAAAATTGCCAATATTTCCGGGAGTCTGTGTTCGACTATTGCAAAAAAGGGATTTAAATTTTGGCCAGCCATGACTTTTTATTTTCTTTTTTATAACGAAAGTAAGTCCGTAAAACCTTTACCCCAATGTTGTAAACTTCTCTATGATTGCATGCGTATATAATGCTTGCTTTTTCTCGCGGCTTCGCCCGCACGTAGGTCGGAAAAATCCCACGGAATGTATCAAGTTATGGTCTATCTGTTTACCAAATTTCAGCCGATAAGGCGTGAACAAGACAGACAGAGTTACTTTCGTATTTATAATGTTTTTTAAGGATAAGGATGAATCTTATGTACCTATAGTGAACGAGCCGTTAGTTCTAGTGTAAAAGCTCTTGTAATTACAAATTATTTATGGCACTATTATAACGGAAAGGTGGAGGAGTTATTAGACCGTTGACACAAAGCAAAGTATTTTATCATTCTTGCAACATTGTCGTCAGGACTGCACGTAAACAATACGACGCAGCGGTACACGCGTGATATTACGTGTTATTAAAAAAAACAGCTCCCTTATTTTTTTATTGGCATTGGGATTTTTGCGTGCTGGCCGAAAATTATTTTGTTCATGAATCATAAGATCACTTCGTTACCCGTCTATCTGTCCGTCTGTCAAGATCTTTTTTTTAACACGACTGCCCAAAAAAGGAGTGTTATGTTTTCAGGATTCATGTATATTTGTGAGTTTCTTTATTCCACCATAACTTCTAAATGGCTTAACCGATATCAATGTACTATGTTGTATCGTTAGAAGCGTTGCGTTATTCCGGGTAACATAGGATGGTGAAAATTTAAAAAAAATTAATGGGGAGCCATGGTTCATGAAAAAAAACGGAATAGGTATTTTTTTTTCCTAAAAATTTGCCTACCCACCTCTATTTATATTATCATCGTCTAGAGCTTGCTTAGTACATAACAAAAATATATAAAAGTAGTATTCAATATGCATTCGTTCACTAATAACATAACAAAGGAATTAAATAAATATAACAGTAGGTACTATTCAGTATCCCATAGAAAAACTTATAAATAAAAAAATAGGCTTATTCGTTTCCATGCTTGCTTCTTGCAAGGCAAAATCTATATCTAATCTATAGTTACTAATATTATAAATGTCAAAGTTTGGATGGATGGATGTTTGTTACTCAATCACGTCAGAAAACGGCGGAACGGATCTAGATGAAATTTCGCACAGAGGTAGATTGTAGTCTGGAATAACACATAGGATACATTATCCCGGGAGTATGTTCCCTTGGGATATTTTTGGATATTCATGCGGGCGGAGCCGAGGGCGGCAGATAGTAAGTAATAAAAAGAAATTATCACTAAAAAGTATGAAATCAAAAAATAAAAAACATGCCTGCCTGCCTTGTTAAAAAGTGAATTACAACATTGATTTTAGTGCTGAATGGCTGCAAAGTAAGTGCTAAATAAATTATTATATTTACTGTGCATTTAAACCGCCATTGTGCCCAAAAGTGGAAAACTGGAAACCCAATCTTTTCATTGCAGTCGGGGGACGGTTCCTTGGAGCAGTTATTTACAGGTTCCCCGACTTCTCTACAAGGTTCCCGATTTATTGTTAAGGCGAAAGCGCCAGGGTAGCGCGAATTTTTTTTTTAAGGTTTTTTGCAATTTGCTGGTCAGTATTAAGTTGTACGTTGATTAATTTATGATTCGCGGCCGTATCAAATATGTATTCACAGAATTATAATCATTAAAGTCATCAACACAACTCTAAGACCAAGTAATCCCACAGAATGACTATTTCATGAAATCTTGACATTTTGGGATTATACTAACCTAACAAGTTGTATTACTGATTCTAATGATTATGATTTTGTAAATACATATTTGTTACAGCCGCGAATCACAAGTTCAACCGGGTGCGTGATACGGCAGCTATCGTGTCACGAAAAACGATTTATCTAACGAAGTTTATACGAATTATAGGAAAAGTTTGCTAACTTGTGATTATCAAAATGCTAATTAATGATATAGTTTTCTGTGCAAGTTTTTATAAGGTTTTATGTCACCAGTCCTGCCAAGTCCTTTGTAAGGTATAAAGGACTTGACAAAAAAATGTCACGGAAATCGCACGGAAAATGTCACCTGCCTGTAACGCATCAAGATTCAGTTTCCAAAACGTTATTCGAAAAATAAACGATGAAATATTTTCCTAAATAAACCGAAGGATTCTTAAGAGTTTATTCGTAAAGGGTTCTCTGTATTTTCCATAGGACACTATCAAAGTGATTGCGTTGCACAAGTCGATCCGGTCAGCCCTTAACGTTTTGTATGCAGGGGTATATAGTGCAGGGTGGATCAAGGTCAATTGGGCCGTTCCCCCTGAATGTGTACAGTGCACAGCTCTCAATATGCACCCGTCCGTTGCAAAGTTTCATCAGTTATGTAAGATAGGTGATTTAATGGCGTCCGGCGTCGCCGTTTTCTGGTTTTAATAATAAAAAAAGTCTGATTAGGTATTTGTAAACTCCTCCTCTCTAGATTCCTCAATAGTCAGTTGGTATATACATAGTAAGTGAACATATGAAAAAATTTCGTTCAGCGCTTCCTGAAATAAGCCCGAAGAATCAACAGACGCGGGGCGTTGACTCAACCATAAAATAAATTGATGAAGACTGATACGTTGTGAAGTGATAATGTGGTGCAAAAAATTCATACAATGGCATTTGACAAAGTTCCAAGCCGACAGACATGGAAATAAGGCTAGTATGTTGATAGTTGATATAATCAAATATGTGAATCGCGTTTAATAAAAACTTTTTTACAAAATAAAACAACTGACTTTCAAAAAATACACTACATATTGAAAAATAACTGTAATTTCGGAAGTCGGTGTCGTTGGGATCGCATTTTCGCTGTTTATACTGTTTTTTATACTCTACTTGCTATGTAAATATCAGGAACCGATTTAGATGAAATTTCTATGGAACCAATCTGAAAGTATATCCTTTCGAATAAATAACGGAGTACTGATGTAGCAACAAAAAGCGAATTGAGAACCTCCTCCTTTTTAGGGTTCCGTATTTTGAAGTCGGTTAAAAATAAGAAAATCTTACCTACTAACGAAATCAATATCTTATCTCACTTTCGCAGATAGTATTTTTATAAATTTTCTGAACATAATGCTTAAATGCTTACGAAAGAAAACACGATGTTTGTCATTTCGTTTTGTGTTCGATGTTTTCAAATCGTAATTTTGAATAGCGCTTCAATAATGTTTATGGTTTTATTTCTTTATTAATTCATTCTATAAGTCATTATTAACGCGCTGGTAATGATCATGAAGAAATAAAATGTATGGGGTTTTCGCATAATTGACTCAATTGCTAGCCGCTAGTGTGTAGTTGGTAGCAAGTATACAAGTTAAATACCGGTATTAATACAACACCTACTTACTAGGTACCTACAAACTTAAGCATAGTTATTAATTTCTGGGCTTGTTCAAAATGTATATCTTTATGCTAGTATGAATGGAGAGTACCCATCACAAAAGAATTGGGAGTTCAAAACAATAATCCAACTTGCTCCTTATGTTTCAGCACCCATTGAATTACAGACAAACCTACGATGCTTATTTTGATGGGCAAGAAAAAAGCTACATCGATAACAAAAAAAATTAAGTAGTCTGCAAATGATACACATCATTTTGCATCACAGTTTATTTCGAGAAGTTTCGACCTTCATATTCTTTTACTTGTGATCATAACGTAAATCTATTAACATTTCAAAGTCGAAAGTATTTCCGTATTCGCAAACTATACTGTTTCCGTAACAATACATCTGTATGTGCAAAGCCGCATTGCAGACGCTCTGCAGGATATTTTGACGCTTGAACTAATGTCCATACGAAAATGGAAGCGAAAACACGGAATATTAAGTGATTATTGCATTGAAAGTTTTGATAAGAAACATCAAGTAGGACGATATAATTGCAAAAACGCTTCAAACATAGGTACCAACTTTGTGAATGTTGTTTTTCAAGTTAAACATAATTTACCCGTCTTTGTTCGTTTGCCGTTACGATTTGAACCAAAATTATAGTTCTAGAACACCTTTTATTAAAATAGTGTAAGGTAGTCTTGAAAAAAAGAAAATAACACAAATATTCCTTGATCGCGATCTTGCGAAAAATATACAAATGTTGAGGGTAGTCGAACTTCGTCGAGTACTCGACGCCCGTCAATTTGAATCAGTCTTTGAGGCGTGTTCGTGCGTTCCGTGTCGTTTGTGAAATTCCGTGATATTCCTGATTTTTCCATCTCTATGACTATACTCTTCTACCGTGGTAGGAAATATTACGTCGGTTACACGTAGATGACCCCGCGTTCTGCGCAACCGTCTCTGACAAACCCCTAGTTTTAGCGTTTTAGTGAGCTTAGGTATATGTTTACTTGTTTACGTGTTTTATATATTATTTTATTTTTTACAATCGTTAATTTTATTTATTTTATCGTTAGGCTAAGTTTTAGTTAGGTTAATTTTTACGACGCCATTTTGTGGTGTCGCGGCATCAGTGTGATGACTGATATGGTTAGTAAGGAGTCTGCGCCGCCGGAAGGTGAAGTGCTAAAGAAGGGGCGTCGTAGGACGCGCAGGGCCGGCAGCCGGGCTGCCAGGCGTCGCGCGCGGACTTCCTCGGCCACGCTAGCCGCTCTAACAGCTACTATCATCCTCGAGAAGACAAGTTCCCCTGCTAAGTGCGCGGTGCACGCGTTTTTGCTCAAGTATCAGAGTGCAATGAGGAAGATTCCCGCTCAGCTGCCTCCGAAGGTCCACGCTGGTCCGCCCACCAAGAGGGTGAAGCGCGTGTCTTGGCGTAAGTTACGTCATTTCGTTTTGTTGTATAGACGCCAGCACATCAAGCTACCCGAAACTGTCAAATTTTCTCAATCAACCTTGAACCTTATGTTGTAGCGATAAAGTTGAAAATCTATTGAAGAAATTTGACAGATTGTAGTAGCTTGATGTGCTGGCGTCTGTACATAACCTCAAATTTTAATGACTTCGGAAAAAGGACCAATTTGATTTATTAAAGTATGGAAAATGTCAAACGGCTAAATTGTTTTCCGATAGCCACTAGTAGTGGTTCGATTAGACTTCGAGATTGGTTGGATCGAGAATGGTGTAGTGGCGCGGTCGGATGCGAACATCCCGCCCTCGTGTGAAAGTGACGGTCATTTAGCCGATACGATACGTTCATTATTACCAACTACGTTCGATCACACTATTAGACCGGGAGATGATGACACATTTTGGTAAGTCATTTCTTACAGTATGGCGCTTTCATGGGGGTTCATATACGTAATAAGTGAGAGGAAAATGATGTTCTTACCGGTGGTGCGCGGGACGCAATTGCAGAATAATTAATTGAAATTGCTCGAAAATCCGGAGGTGTCAAACAATTTCTTTCACAAAATTTCTTCAATTTATCGGTATTTCAACAAAAAAAACCCGGCGGTCGCTATGTGCCATACTTCTCCGGTGGGTGTTTAGACCCGCCATACTTTTTTGAAAATGTTTTTTTTTTATTTATTTTTTATTTATTTCTTACAGGCTGATTTTTTTTTTAACAATTGCTTTTTATTAATCTTGTACGAAAATCACCATGCCATACCATTCCGACGGTCCAAAATACCCGCCATACCCCCTCAAACATGTCATTTTTTTAAATTCGAGAAACCATTTCTTTCAGTATGGCACTTAAGTCGTGGTCAGTTTATGGTACAGTGAGACAAAATTATATTCGCCATACTTCTAGTGCAGTATGAAAGTGGTGCCATACTTGAAAAATTGTATTTTTTAACCATTTTTAAAACACGCCTATAGAAGCCGTGAAATTATTTTTTACAGTATGGCATAAATGAAATCAGATTGTTCCCATACTATTACGAGTTGAAAAAAATATGCCATACTGTGACCATGGTACGAAAGACCGTCATACGCACGCTGCGGTGTAAAAAAAATTTAAAAAATGAAAGGATTTCTTACAGTATGGCATTTTAATTTTTGGAAAGTTTATAAAAAGTATGATTCAGGAAAATTATCCCATACTCATCATGAAGTCCAAAAGTGATGCCATACCCGGAAAACCGATTTTCAGCGACGTATTTCAGCTACAGTACGCCTGACCAGCAGCTGCTGTATACCTGCGTTGGAATTTGTATTGAGGAAGATAGTTCGAAGACGTTCGAGCGTAGAATATTATACGACATAACACATTATTTAATTAAACAAGATTGTCCCTACATACACTTTCAAATTTCGTATTTACGTTCCTCACATAACCAACTTTAAAAAAAAAATGGTGCCATACTGTAAGAAATTGTTCAAATGTTGCATAAAATTTTACAATTATTTAATAACATTATACGTATATCACCCACTCTACAGGTATGGCATTATAACAATTACGTTTCTGATCATAAAAACAACTACTAGACCAAATTTTAAGGTGAAAGAAATGGTTTCTCGAATTTAAAAAAATGACATGTTTGAGGGGGTATGGCGGGTATTTTGGACCGTCGGAATGGTATGGCATGGTGATTTTCGTACAAGATTAATAAAAAGCAATTGTTAAAAAAAAATCAGCCTGTAAGAAATAAATAAAAAAATAATAAAAAAAAAACATTTTCAAAAAAGTATGGCGGGTCTAAACACCCACCGGAGAAGTATGGCACATAGCGACGGTTTTTTTTGTTGAAATACCGATAAATTGAAGAAATTTTGTGAAAGAAATTGTTTGACACCTCCGGATTTTCGAGCAATTTCAATTAATTATTCTGCAATTGCGTCCCGCGCACCACCGGTAAGAACATCATTTTCCTCTCACTTATTACGTATATGAACCCCCCTGAAAGCGCCATACTGTAAGAAATGACTTACCAAAATGTGTCATCATCTCCCGGTCTATATCGTCTTTTTACAAAATTTGTGTCATTATTTTGCTTTTGCTTATCTTGTTTGGACAAGGAGATTGTGATATGGAAATGACAATTAAAAAGAACGCGTTATTAAAATAACATGTTTAGTTTAAACAATTTAATTAGTAACATGGCTTGTCGCTAAATGCTATAACCTGTTTGCTAAACATTGCCTTTAAAATACTTCTTCAGTATTTTTATGTAGAAACCACTAAACACTAATCAAATGTGACATGCTTTTTCCAGACAATAAGAATGTTGTGACATGAAACCTGCATTGATTTTACGATATATCATCCATACTATATTAATATTATAAATTCGAAAGTAACTCTGTCTGTCTGTCTGTATGTTACCTTTTCACGCCTAAACCACTGAACGGATTTCGATAAAATTTGGCAGAGAGAGAGATTGCATCCCGGGGAAGGACAAAGGATAGTTTTTATCGACATGTCTCGCGGGCGAAGCCGCCGGCGGAAGCTAGTTTGATCATAAAATACTATGGAACGTTCTTTCGAATATGTCTTTACGGTTTTAACCGTACTGCTTATATTTGTTGAAACGTATTTTCAGAAAAATCAATACCAGTAATAAATGTTTACAAAATAGCTTCCTCGTGTCTGTCGGTCTGTACGTTCGAGCTTATCTCGGAAAATGCCGAATGAAAATGAGTCGATGAGTCAATAGATTAGCTTTAGAATTCATCGGAGAAAGATTTTCTGTTCACTACTATAATAATATAGTTTTACGACCGTATATACTCATGAGGAATTGACAAAATTATGCTTCAATTAATTTCGGGACTACTTCTAGTTTATAACCTTGAGTCATCCATGTAATATGTATATAGATCCGTCGCATAACTTGCACGGTTCATTAGAATAATTGCACAAGAAAATATATTTACGTGCAGCGAAATGTAGAGATGCTCTTAGCGACCAAGTTAAATATAGTGCATTGTTGTCGTCTATTTGAGTGCACAGGCCGGGTTATATCAGGTGGTAACTGGCGGCTACCCAAGCCTTTACTTTAATACTATCATTTATTTTATAATTAAAGCCAATAGTGTCCAGCCAATCCTCGCTGTGCTTAGCGCCAACATTTATTTCGTGCTCTGAAAACGAAAAACATGTTTTGTCACAATTCTCAGGTGTAAATAGGACGGCTCGTCTTCCTAAATATATTTGTAGTAGACAGACTAACCCGATTATGTTTCACTTAGTCATAGACTCGGTGCAGACATCAAAGTGTCCAACATTTATCGATGCGTTAAACCGTCTTTACTACATATTTGTGCCAGATGGTATAGGAAAACCATTATTACAAGTTTTAGAGTCCTCAAAAGGGGCAAGGAAAATATCGTGAGGAAACGGGCCTGTCCGAGAACCAAAAATTCGAAGACATGTGATATCTACCAACCCGCACTGGGCCCGCGTGGTGGATAACGGATTTACGGCCCACTCCCTCTCACAGAGAGGAGGCCTATGTCCCAGCAATGGGAAAATTATAGTCTGATTATACTAAGTTTTAGAGAGTATGCGAACCCCTGCCATGGTCTGAAAGGTTCATCAAGCCTGATTAGCCTTAGGAAATCTGCTATCAAATCTTTCGTTTGCTGCTCTCTAGGGTGGTCTTCTAAGACCACAGCAGATCGACACTAGGAGGCATGATTTTATACTTTGATACCTTCAAATTGACCGACAGTTTCAAGTAGCGATTTGGCAGTCATTGAGGCTCTTCAACGTTGCGGCATACGTTTGCGTATTTTCTATCGCTCGTTATACAAATAGGTCCGTGAAAGTAGTTAGTAATCCATTATTAGCCATTGAAAGTACGCCAATGTGTACCATTGTGTATACGTATGTAATTTATACAAAAGCGGTGGACAATTCGGAACTAAAACTAATATTGGAACGAATTTTTAAACATAAACAATGTTTGTATTGTTACACTGTCGAGCGAATTGAAATACACGGTTGTACATTCGTTTCGTCGTTATTTGATTATTTATTTTTATTGTTTTCATGCTCGATTTGTAAAGCAATAAGATCGCACTTATATTATGGAAAGTGTTCTTTTATAATAACAAGTTGCATGGATATAGCATTAAGTATTAATTTATTCAATTTACAGTATGTATTTGTGTGAGTTCTAGAGCAAATATATTCAAGTTCATTGACCTCTAGTTGTATTTTTTTTGTACGCTTGAGTATGTTTGAATTAGAATATTGTTTTGAATGTTATCAATGTAAAATTAAAACAGTGACTGACTTTACATAGATCCGAAGACTAAAAATAGAAAAAAAAACCTCTTCACGGGGGAACTGCTCGACACATGCCTTTCTGAGGGTCAGCTCCACACTGACCACTGACATGATTGTTTGACAGCGACAGCGACATAAGTTACCTAGTTAACTATTATAATACCTGTCCAAAGTTTCAGCATAGATAGGTACCTACAAACGGGGTGAATCGGGGCGAAACTTTAAAATGGATTTTAAGGTTGAATATAATACTGTTTGTTGCCAACAAGGGCACTTAATCGTTAATTTTATTTGACATATTAGTCCTTTTTGGTAGCACACCATATTATTTTAATGTTACTTTCACTTCTGCATCCCAATTCTCACCCCGTTTGGCGGTAGTTACCTACCCTACAATCTAGCAAATTATTAGCTGCTTTTAACGGAGAGTGGAGAATACTTTGATAGCCTTCAACGAATTCCTTACTCTTCAATAAATTCCCATATTTTAACAATAATTTTTATTAGATTCTACGATATACTGATCGAGTTATTAAAATTTCGAAATTATCGGCGAATTTTGTCCCGACATGTATTTTGATACCTATTTAAATAAAATGCAATCAACATTTTTAATTTATTACAGCTTAAACTGTCTATACTTATAGTTTTTCAGCTGTGGATCTTTGACCGTAGTTACGGGTCGTCAGAAGCCCGAAAGTCTGACAACCAGTCTTACCAATGGGTATCGTATTACCTAGTAATTGGGTTTTCTAGGTCAGATAGGCAGTCGCTCCATGTAAAATACTGGTATTCAGCTGCATCCGGTTAGACTGTAAGCCGACCTCAACACAGTTGGGAAAAGGCTAGGCAGATGATGATGATGACTTATACCTAGTTTTTTTTTAGTACTAAACGTTCCTTGTTGTAATTACTCCTTAAAGTAGGTACCTACTTGTTATGTATGCCCCATTGAATGAACAGAATGAACTATTGGATTAAACTTAATTTGCGCACGAGGTACACTCAAGGTCACTTGCTGACGAGGGGATAGAATAAGGGCACGGGGACATAATAAGGGAACGCACACATTGGTAATAGTTATATTATTATGAACTACCTACACGCACACAACGTCAGCACTCATTGACTCGTTGACGCAAATGTGTAAAATATAACTTCACGCCTGTATACCTCGATGAGGTCGGCAGAAGTATACATACATATATCAACATTTCGTCAGGCTACTACTTATAATTTTCTGATGGAGCCTCATTTAGGGCTGATTTTACCAAAGTCAGATATCTTTTATTCGTGGAATAAAATTGACGTCTGACAGTTCAAATATGGAAAAACTGTCAAATATTCAAAATTTATTCACAGGATAAGATTTATTCTGGGTATAAAAGTTTGGTGGAATGCGTCCTTAGCCGGACAACAGCCAGGCAACTAATGGAACGGTGTGTAAAACTTAATCAACATCTAAACCAGGACTCCAGGAATTATCCACTGCTAAAACCTCCTTTTAGTCATTTTGGCAGTGTTATCAGCTCAACCCGCTTTTGGACGTCGTGGGTTTTTTGACCTGACCTTGATCGCCTAACCTAGCTTACCTACTTTACCTTGATTCTTACATCCTTCTGTTTCCCAGGTGAGGACAGCGTGTTGTCAGGCGGCGGGGGCGGAGACCCGGCTGTCCTGGCGGTGGGCCCGGCCCGCAAGACGCTGCAATACACCCGGGACCATCTCATGCGCCTGCGCAACTCGCCGCTCGTCAAGCGCAACTTGGAGAACGCATTCGCGAACTGTGAGGCGCTTGCACTGTGAGTACTCAAACAATGTGTGATCTATTGACGGCTTTCATCTCTGGGATATATGTAGATAAAGACCACACATCGGATGGATGCACGGTGTGAAAGATGGTATGGCTAGAAAAGCTACATAATGGGCATATAATGTTCCCACTGCTGTGACAAAGGCCTCCTCTCTTTTTGAGAGGGAGTGTGGTTGGTAGATGTCACCATGTCTTCGAACTTTTGTTTCTAGGTCATACCGGTTTTCTCACAATGTTTTGCTTCACCGTTTTGAGAGCAGCGGTGGTGACATTTTATAAGAAGTATTTTTCTTACAAAGTACAGATTCCTGCTTCTGTGCTTCTTTCATGTACTACCAATGGCTCCGCCTTACGTGTTTATCGCTAGCCATTTAATGACAAAATTACAATGTCCAACAGGGTGTTGAAGAGACGTTCTGATTCGCCCAACGAAGAAGACCGAGGCGCGAGAGGAGATGCACCCAACGAAAACCATAAGGTAACCAAAACCACACTAAACATTTTATATGCTTTTGTGTATGTGATGGTGAAGATTGACCTAAGCTTACGTAGCGTTAAGCAAGCGGGGCTGACGGTGATTTATTTAAATTCTAAGCGTCTTATGAATAAATACTAAGTAAAGTTACAACCAGTATAACCTTCAGATTAAACATAAATTTTTTAAGGATTAAAGGCTGATGATGATGGTGGAACGTGGATCCACGCGAGACACAATGGCTTTGTTTTAATTGTATCTGTTATTACATCATTCAACCGATTAAGTTTGGCATAACTTTACTCTGCGTTTGTTAATAAGGGTACGCCTTTATTTTCCAATACTTATTATCGTATCATGAATCGCCAGCATCAAAATATATCACCTCATACATATCATGTCTCATAATATGTGCGTATGCGTCATACCAGCTTAATACTTGAGCATAGATCTCACTCTCTACCCTTGGGTAGCGATGTCAGCTGAATCTAGATTAAAATTTTGTCTCAAACGGAGATCTCCTATTATCGGTTGATCAGTCTGTTTTTTTTTATACGTATTTTGTTTTACTCGTCACCTTGTTCGTCTTTAAGCGTCAGCAAAATAAATAGTAACGTGTACTTTTTTTTCAACTAGATTATTCGTACGTAAGCGATATTAAGATATTTTTTTATGTTGCGTACTGTGTGGTATTGTGAAGCCAACAAGTTAAGAGTGCTACAAGGATTTTTTGGCGCCTAAATGACATTGACAGGGGGCGTTGTTGGTAAACATTTGTGTAATTGCCACAGAAATTGTATTGACTTGACAAAACAAAATAGCGACGTTAGTTCCGATTTTGGCCACGCGTCAAAAGAAACTTGTAGTGTTGTATTTGGTATACAGGCAAAAATGTTCGTCCTACCACTACACTTCCATATTAATATTTATTGTGTGCGTAATAATATTTAAGCTTATAGAATACTTAAGAGAGTGATGGTAAAGAATTGACTGTTCAGCAAGTGAGCACACTCGCACTATTGTTTAAAAGAAGTTGGAAGTTAGCTGTGTGTATACCAAATAGCTTGTTTTTGTGGTCATTATTGTACAATGTTTCCAAACAAATTCTCGAATTGAAGAAGAATCTTTTGATAATGTTCGTCGCAAGGAAGAAAAATAATTTTATCTCTCAAGGGAGATAATTAAGGACTTCACAGTTATTTTAAAATCAGGCACATATAGGCTGAAATAGCAGCTAATCTGCTATTATCTCGAATCCAAGTAAGTGATGTATACGTTCATGCATGTTTTCAAATATTTTGTTTTCTTTTCTTGTACACAACTTACGAATTAATGATGTTTTCAGGCGTCGGGTGAACGATTACGCCGCATTTCGCAAACGTTGAAAAAAAGCCCGAATCTTCCTTTGCCGAAGGAGCGTAAGGACCGAATAGCTACTGCTGCGGGACCATTGATTGACCCTGGGTTACATCAATTCTGACCTATATGCGTCCCAGCCCGAAATGCAGGCCAGCACCTTAGAATACACCTTGAAATATAATTCCCATGGTAAGAATATTTTTTTAAGTGCAGCAATTTTTTTCCGTCTAACAATATTTGTGATTCCATCATGAGAATAATTGTTTAATATTGTTAATTTGTGTGCATAAAACGGCACAGGCAACTGCAGCCGTCGACGTGCCGCCTCGTGTATTTCAGTACGGTGCTCAAATACACGAGCGGTACAATGCGTGCCACGAAAGATGAGACTTGACACACCACGTGGTTTGACATGCGCAGTACAAGATTTTAGGTATCTTTAGCGGTATGAGGTCTGAGTGCGGGACGGGACCGGACGTCATAGGGGCGGCGGAAAGAGCGGGGGAGGCGGGGTCAAGTCTCATCTTTCGTGGCACGCATTGTACGTTGTCGACGGCTGCAATTGCCTCTGCCATTGAGGCGTGATGCTCGTGTGTATGCACACTTTGTTAACAATATGGGCAATTCCCAATTAGGATCATTTTTAAAAAACCGTGCCATTGTCTGAGCATAAAGTTATTTTAAAATTGCCTTATGGCACTAAGACCGCCTTATGTATCTTCAT
The DNA here is from genome assembly GCA_963855955.1 of Luperina nickerlii. NCBI lineage: Eukaryota > Metazoa > Arthropoda > Insecta > Lepidoptera > Noctuidae > Luperina > Luperina nickerlii. Next base: position 8,629,494 of record OY979682.1, read on the forward strand.
CATAAAAGTGTAAATAAGCATATAAACATGTATGTACAAAACAAATAAGCTATGTATTTTAGGTTACAATCTAAATACCTTTTAGGGTTGCATCCATATATTCAATCATATTTTTTATCATTCGCAGGAAAATCTGTTGATTACCCAAGTGGCCAGTTGAAATCAGTAAATTTTGATGGGCCGAAGCTTACTGAAGGGCCTAACAAGCTTTGTGAAAATGAAGAGCTTCAAATATTAAAAAGGGAGCATATAAATAGGGAACGTAGGGCTGAAGAAATACACAGTCTCAAAGTCAGGCTTTTAAAGGAGAAACATGACTTGGAGATGAAGATTTTACCAGAAACGGCCAGGCTTTTAAAGGAGAAACATGACTTGGAGATGAAGATTTTACCAGAAACGGCCAGGCTTTTAAAGGAGAAACATGACTTGGAGATGAAGATTTTGTCAGAAACGTTAAAAGAGGCACAGGCGAAATTGATGGTGGCAGAAAAAGCAGCCCAGGAACTGGTGAAGGATCATTATTTTTTTTAATAAAGCTGTCCGCACTGGAAAGTAGCCGGGGAGCGTTATTCAGCTAATTTGATTGCTAATGTGAAGCCGGTTTTTTTACATATTTGTGTGCATAGTGTTGTTAATAGTTGTTCTAATGTCTTCACCACTCTTGGTTGACTGGTAGAGAATGCCTAAGGCATTAAGTCCGCCTTTGTGCCTTTTTGTGCGAAAAGTTTAAATAAATAATAATTAAATATTTATAGAATGTTGTTTGTTTACTTGTGTGCTTTTTAATGTTGTTTGCTAAAAATAAAAAGTTATATAGTTTTCTAAAATACGCATTATTCTGATGCGATTCGTTTTTTTATGTGAGTTTTTCAATAAATAAAACTATTTCAAACATTTTTTAATTACAATTTGACGTGCCCAGCATGTTTTGTAAGCCAAACATACCTATACTGCATCATATCTGACACAGGACTGATTATTCGATCGTCAGATAACTTTTACCCGAACTTAAAAATATAGCGGTACAAAAGCTGCCTATACAAATATCCCAGAAAAAGTAAGCACTTCGGAAATCATCGGCTATCTTCGTTAATATGAACGTGCGATGACGAAATATAATATAGCGTGATTAGCGCTGCAACAACCATGAAAGTACTACGAAATTATCGTTTTATCATACCTATTCAAAAAGAGCTAGTGTATTCTTCGTAAACGGCACTAAAATAGCTCTTTAATCCCTATGGACTAAAAGTGATTTGAATTTGGAGTGTGGATATTGTTAGTAAAAGTTCCAATCACCAAAGAGATCAATCACGAATATTGTATGAATAAGTAACAGGCTGTATGGTAAAATGACAAATTAAAAAGAAAGATTGTGAAATAATAAAAAACGCGCGTAAAGTATTCTGCCTTCGTTCGTAATTATTTACTCAAAATTGCATGTAAATAAATAAACATACTATTATTCATAAGTTGCACTTACTTATTTTTTCATAGAGGGTGATAAAAAGTAGTGTCAGCAACACTTATTTTAAGCGCAAGTGACGTACCTCGCTGCGCTCGGGATTCTACTCTAGACTCCTTCGCTCCGCTCTGGATTCAAAGAAGCACTCTCGCTTTCAAAATAGTTGTTTGCTCCCTTGGTAAACAATCTACAAATTTTGTATTACCATGGTTAAAAAATTAGAGATAAAAATCTCAATGCATTTACAAAATACTTGAGTTACAGATGAAGAGGTGCGACTAGGGTTATCTGGTAACCAAACAGAGAGAAAGCACCATAAAAGCGCGCAAAGATAAGTGCACTATTACAAAGCGCGGCAGTAAACCTTGACCCTTTGTTTGTGTGGGAGGCTACTCTGAAGCCTGATGTTCGTACTAATTCGGAAAAACGAAGATTACTTAAGCGGCATATCTTTTCTGTATTAACTTTACCAATAGAGGTAGATTTTAAGACGGGGCAGTAAGGGCAGGTACCTTAATCTCTCTGCTCTTTTTTAGTCTTTTTACTTAAAAGGAGTTTTATCACTACGGGCTAATTTTTCTATAGTTAGATAACTTGATATCTTAAGAATAAATGACAGATTGACATAATTTCTATACAAACCGCAATATTTACTCACTTTTTTTATTCACTTTTATCTGACTATTGAAAAATCAGGCCTTATTATAGTCATAATAATGTCACTCCCGTTACGGGGGCCCCGTAACAGAAGATATTTATTTCCCAAATCACATGGTAGTGTCGTTCCTATTAATTCTGTTGGGTAACTAACAAAAATACACACAATACTCTAGCTTCCTTCGACAATGGGGACGCTTAGATATTAACATACCACACCAAACAGACATTGTCTTTCATGTATGCTTTGATCACAGTCCATTAACATGTGATAAATATCCTCAATCACCCCACAAACCCGACAGTTTGGCGCAAATTAGCACTTACTATATGTTCAATAATCAGGGCGTGTACGGCCGCGATCGCGACCGGGAGCGTCGTTCCGCCGACCCTCGGGAGCGCGTCCGCAAGGAGAGCGAGCCGAGCGGTGGCGGCATCGTGCTGTCGCCGCAGCGCCGGAGCTTCACGTCTGGATGTGGGGCCCCCGGCGCCGCGCCGGCTCCTGCGCCGCCGCCGCACCTCGCGCGGACAAGACCGGAGTCGCCGCTCGCAGCCGCTGCGCCTGCCGGGCCCCCGGCTCATCAGCCCGCGCTGCATCCGGCGAAACCTGAACAAGGTATGATCACAAAAATTTGTGACGGTTGATACTACCGACTGAAATATTATTTAAAATAGATGCTCCAACATTATAATAGTACATTATGATATAAGTGCGGTAAGTTGAAAATTACAGCCGAGGCGATATTGCTTGCCCGAGCCGTAGGCGAGGGCTAAAAGAAAGCAGAGGCTGTAATTTTCAAAGCGCACGTATGTCATACGACGTTTTATAACATATTTGCGAGGAAATAAATAAAACTCTGACTGAACTTGCATATTTGCTTGTTTTCCATATGATGAAATTTTGATACGCTTGTAAGTATCTATCGGTCAATTTTTCGGGCAAGAGGCTTAGAGTAGCCTTTTTCGCTGCCTCTGAGACTTCTGGCGGTGTGGAATTAATAAATTCATCATTACTTGACGACATTTTCAAATAAAAAAAGTACAGCGAAAAGAAAAAGCGCGCGGAATAATTTTTACTTCTTAACAGATACGCGATGCGCGCGCGTTCACGCTTTTTATTTCAGGCATAGGCACAAAACAGCCAGTATTATTAATAAAGTAAATTAATGTTTTTGTTACAGATATTAATGGTTGTAATTTATTGTCAAAATTAATTAAATTAAAGAATTAAATGTTTATTTATTATATTTTATCTCCCAAAGTTAATTTTATTCATAAAATGTTAACTACTTTTCTGAAATAAAAACTCTTTGCTAAGATTTAAAAAAGTACCGTTCGTTTTGACGGAGAATCTTGATAAACCGTGCGATTTACATTTTACAAAATAGTTTTTATTAAAAATATTTTTAAAATTTAATTTAAACAAAATCATTATAAAATCTTTATGGCCGTATCAGTACAATATTCTACTTTCCATCAGATTATTGTCCATCTATTAACCAAGCTATAAACAGCAATAGTACAGACGCCAGCAAATCAAGCTAATACAATCTGTCAAATTTCTTTAATAGATTTTTAACTTTATCGCTAAAGCATAAGGTTCAAAGTCGATTGGGAAAATTTGACAGTTTCGGGTAGCTTGATGTGCTGGCGTCTGTACATCGATTGGCGCCAGACGAGCGACCGCGAGGACTTTTGTTCGAGTACCATTTGTTGACCTATTATGTCGAAGTCTTCTAAGTATTATTAAATCTTAGCTTATTGGCTTTGTGGAAGTGGGGAACATGAATATTGGTAATTTGAAATACATATTGCAGGTTACTAGTGTTCTAATATACTTCAGTGTTCTAATATACGTATTGAAAGTCAGTTTATTGCTTGGTTACAAAGTAGGAATTTCTCCTAAATAATGGCCTAGAACAAAATGGCAGAAACCAGGGGAATGCACGTTTAAGCTTTAACGTGCCTTCTACAATGTTTTGCCGACATTTTTGCTATATAATTCACTTTAATTATATGTATTCTTGTTGCTTTTTACACTAACATAACTCAAATATAATATATTAATTAATTATAGCTTCCCACGAAAACTGAGCATGGAAAAATCCCACCAATAGAATTGCTTTGTTTTGAATATGAATCAATTCTATTGGTGGGTACTTCCTTACTCACCACTACGCTCCCCCTCGCACAGATCTGGTGGAAAGCCAGTCTTAATACTGCCTTAGCTTAGTAGTAAAATTAGTACTTATACAGGGTGACCTGTAATTAACGGATAACCTTGAAATGGCTATATAAAAACAATAGGCCGATCACTTTTTCATTATAACTCGTCATACATCCATCACTATTATTAACGTAACATAGTTTAACAATAAAAACCTGATGTTTTTACGTATTTAAAATAAAGTGAATAAATTTTCTACTTGAGATAAAAAAAAATGCAAGTTGTTCGAATCCATTTTAAGGTTGAATCCCTGCATATTTGCTACCAAACATATGTACACCTCCTGAAACCTCTACGCCAAATAGTTTCTAAATACTGCTTCGTTATTTTCGCTTCTTGATTTCTATTTTTTTTATTAAACAAAAATCTTTCATTTCCAAAGGCAGTGCCATAACTCCTGTTTCCGCCGCAGGAGGTCGCCGCATCGGCTCGGGCCGCATCATGGTGCGAGACGTGCCAAACAACGCGTGGGAGGAGGGCGAATACCGTGGGGCGGAGCCCTACCGCCCGCCACGCGAGAGGGAACGTGACCGCGAACGTGAACACAACACCAGGCCTAATAACGACAGGTATGGCAAAATTTTTATCATCATCGTCCTAGCCTTTTCCAAACTACGCTGGGGTCGGCTTCCAGTCCAACCAGACTTCAATCTCACTTGCACAACCTAATTACTGGGTAACACGATACACCTTTGTAAGAATTGGGCTTCTGACTACCCGTAACGATTGTCCAAGATCTATAAATGACAGCCGGAGAAACGTGCTTTCTGGGCACAGAGTGGTCTCACCATCTCAGTATGTTGTCTTGGCTTTTGTGCTACATAAGCAGGTGACCTGATGGTAAGTGTTCATACACACACGGGCGGCACGAGTCAACGGTAGTAACAACTGCAGCCGTCGACAACCTGCCGGTCGTGTATTTGACTACAATGGTCAATTACACGGGCTGCACGTGAACGCACTATGTGGTTACCGCCGCCTATGGACATGTGAAATACCAAAGGCATAGCTGGTTCCTTGCCATCCTAGAGACAAAGCTGTAATGTGTTTTTTTTATTCGCCATTTTACAGTTGTTCTCATAGTAAAAGTTATTGATAACCACTTTTATCCCTTGACATATTGTTGATATAACACCCTGTATACATAAATAACATTCACATTTGATACATAAATTAGAACTCAGCATTTCTGACTCAAATGCGGACATTTCAATAATTTATCATGGCCATTTCTGTCCAATATCTTGCACATCAATCAAGAGATTGTAAACAGATAATTTTTGTCTCAATAGACCAACGGCCAAGGCTTGACTTGGACGTTGAACTATTGTTGCGGAATAGAATGGAATATTAGTAATGGTTGGTTGTGGTTTGAGGAATGGTGGTGGCTTGGTGTACTGAACATTACTAGTATTCTGTAAATATACCTATGGCCTAAAACAAAATGGCAGATAACAGGTGATGCGAGTATTAAGAATTAGCCTGCGTTGTATATTACTGCCTACATTTTATTATTCAGATGGAAGGATAGCGCTTTACTTATGCGAAAACAGAAAGGAACAATTTGAAATTGTTTTATGAATAAATAAGTGGATTAGCCAAGACTAAGTGTTGCAAAAAATGCTCTTTCAGTTGATAATTATGACATTAAGAATTTTACAAAGGTAAATCACAGAAAATCAGTTACTTCTAACTGTATACAGTACAGTTATCTTAGTACAATACTATGATATAAGTTACACGCCTCGACAATAATCGTCAAATCCGTCGTTATAACTACTTGTTCCGCACAGGTTCGAGCGGCGCTCGTTCGGTAGAGACTCCTACTCCTCTGACATCAAGAGGGAACGGGACGATCGATTCATCAACGAGAAGATGCAACACAGGTTTGTACTTACTTATATTTGGTCTAGTAGTAAAAGTATTTTCGAACTCATAGGTTTGTGTAAAGTGTCGTATTTCAACGTTGCATTTGTTATTTCACGAAAAAATCGCAATTGAAAGTTGCTAAGTGTTGACTATTAGTGCTGGTGACTGTACTATACATTTTTTTTTACATTACGTCCTTTGGTGAAACAGGACGTGATGTTATGTTATTATCCAGCATCAAACGATCCTATTGAGTGTTAGTCCAAGTTCATGGCCTTTATACCTACTAATGACGAAATGGTTGTCTGCGATCCATGTGCCACATGTCATTATATTTTTTTTTATTTACAGAGAGGACAACCGTAGATCTGGTGGTCGCTATTCTCAACGACGCCTTGAGAAAGAAGATGAACCCGAATGGTGAGACATACATACTTATTTGTCCTCTTATTATAAGGTATATTAGTTTACTTTTTAGTAGTTTTTATTATTTTAACTGTAGCGAATTCTATCAGTCAATTGGTTTTCTGGGATACGTTTGGGCGACATAACCCATTTATACATATTAAAAAAAATATTCAATCGAATTGAGAACCTTCTCCTTTTGAAGTCTGTTAATAAATTAAGGTTGTTTTACATAATATATATTATGCTCTCTCGCATTGTGCTCCTGAAGTACGCAACGGATTTTGATGTAGTTTTCCCTAACGTTTAGAGATTTTTGTCCGGATGGTTTTTATTAATAATACTTTAATATTGGACTTGCAAAATGTGATAAAGAAATCCCAATGATTTGTTGATAATAGCTTCTGATCGAAATCCCGTTTACATGACCTACAATTTTGTAATGTGTCATTGGCTTATTCTAAAATTCTTATGGTTCAAGAAAGCTGGTGTTCATTAAATTATTTAATCAATACCAAATCTAAAGTGTATTTTGTTCAAGCTCAAAATAAAGTCTTATTAGGTAATACGAATGTGTGTTTGTACTTTAGGTTTAGTGCAGGCCCCACATCTCAGTTGGAGACTATCGAGCTGCGCGGTTTCGACGACCCTATTACTAAGAAGAATGGCAACGCGAACAATAAAGAGACTGAGGTGAGTAAAACTACTGGTATAGCATGATCTTATCTGTATTGTGATTCTTATCTTTCTTATTTTCATAGAACGAAGTTATAGTGAATACAGACGACTGATATGCAAATTGCTCAATAGTCCAATCTGTAAATAGAAATGCCAACGCGAAATCCAGATTGAATTTCTCCCCCCCCCCCCCCCCCCCCCGTGCCTCGGTGCACGTTAAGTCGGTGGTGTCGGATTACCGTCCCATCGGAGGACTATGAGAGTGCACCTTTATCTACGCTCACACTTGTGCACTATAATATCTCCAGCGCCGAAGTCTAGTCTCCGTTGAGATTGGCCGCCGTGGCCGAAATACGGTCTGGAGGACTTTTATTTATTTATCTTCACACCAACAGTCGGAAAAGACTAGACGAAGTAGTGTTCATAATCCACACTGTATCCAAAACAGCCGCCTAACATGACATTCGTTATGTAAACGTGTACGTTGTTTGGTCTAGAAGTGGAACAACAGCGGCGGGTCGCGCTCGCCGGCGCCGGAGCGCTGGCGTGAGACCTCGCCCGTCGCGCAGCCCGCCCCAGACTCTGCTAACACCAGCAATGTATGATGCTTTATATTCTTCTAATATATTGTAAAACAGATGGCCTAGATGTATGAACGTATACGTAGCACAAGGAGTATGTAAGGATTGTAGCAGTCGCTTTCTGCCTTCCCCTATGGGAAGAATGCGTAAGTTTATGTATGTAATCTGCATTCGCGATTTATTTAGCAAAAATGTAAACAAATGTGAGTTTACAGAAAAATAACTTTAAACCCTACAGAATAAAGTTCAGTTTACGCTACAACTTCAGACATTTTTATAATTTTTTCAATAGTGCTAGTCACTCTGAAATCAACTTAATTACCATTAAAATAAAGTTGATATTTATTTAACTTGAAATAATATTGATTTGAAACATAAGTTTGAATAGACTTTATGTGTGTATATAATATGTAGTAATGTAGTAATAGTAGAGCTCTTGATGATGGAGTAATATAAGAGAAAAAGAAAAATAGTCCATGGAGTTTCTGGCCCGTTTTTATTTATTCGCCCATACTACGCTTCAGAATGGGCAAAAAAACTTCATCTTTCTGACTGACTGACTCCTGACAATTCAAAAGTGCCTGGTTTAATTAACTAAAGCTACATTGTGTTCCCCAGGATAAGGATTCTGGCGTGGAGTCGAAGAGTGAAGAGCCGCAGCAGAACAACGAGCAGCCGGAGTTCAACCTTGACGAGTTCCTCAAGTTTGACGCCATACCCGACGTACTCACCGTAAGTACATTTTAACTTATGTTTATGCTGTACTAGTAGCGCCCAGCGGTTTCACCCGCATAAGTGTCGATCCAGTTCGAAAGACACGTGGCGCCATCTATTATCATAATATCGTTATTCTTGTTTTCCTCGGGAACAGCACTTTTTCTCGGGATGAAAGGTACCCTACGTCCGTTTCTGTACACCTGACAACGTATATTATATGCAAAATTTCAGGATGATTGGTTCAGTGGTTTAGTAAAAAGGTAACAAACAAACTTACTTTCGCATTTATAATATTAGTTAGGAATCTAAACTCATTCAGTTACTGTCTGAGAGCCTTAGTAGAAATACCGCATTAATTTTCCTAGATATTTCGTACGTTAAAAAAGACAGTAAATCGCTCACGACAAGCTTATATCAAGGCGAACTGAATAAAGTATAAGAAACAGTGATACCTGTAATATTAAAAAGATGACCTTGTCATATTCAGCAATCGTATTCCATAGATCCACCAGAAATATTTTTGAATATTTTGCAAGATCAAAGTTAGCATACAATTAAATTGTTTTGTCTACTCAAATCATGAAATAATTTCTAAAGATTAACTACATTTAAAATCACCATTAAATCCTTTTCAATATAACTAAAAGTATACTCGTTTCAGAACGGCGGCGGCGAGTCGGAGGGCGGCAGTCGGTTCAGCCGCTGGTTCCGTCGCGAGAGCCCCACCAACGACGCCAAGCACTACGAGCGGCTGCTGCACAATATGGTCGACGGTGAGACAAATTATAATAAGGCTATGAGTTGGATGTTTGATCTTAGGTGTGCTGTCATTAAATCATATCCCGTAGAAAATGTCTGGACGAGCTAGATAAAACACACGACCAGTTGTCCATATTAGCCCCGGATCATAAGAGTTAGAAATCATCAATCCTTTGCCCAGCAGAGGGGTGATACAGGTTATCAGTAAGACGTCTGTTCGAAAGTCAGAAATAAATAGTTTTGTACACACTTTTTTTAATACCAGACATTATTTTTAGTTCCGAAGTTAGTAGTGCTTATTTTTATTACACAAATATAGAAAGTGGTCTTCCTGAATATCAAAAGAATGATTATTCGTGCTCCCCCCCCAGAGCTGGACAGCTCGCGCTCGCCGCCGCCCGCGCCCGCGCACGTGTTCGCGCCCATCTCGCCGGCCGCGCGCGCGCCCTTCGCGCCGCAGCCCACGTCGCTGTTCGACCTGCTGCTGCGGGCCAACGCTAACCACGACAACAGACCTGGTGAGATCTCCTTCCACCCCTCATTTGGTCGGGTTACCCTAGCTTAGTTATTGCGACCAACTTCTTTTGAGAAAAATCCAGATGGTTAAAAGAAATGTAAGTTAGTAACGAGACAGACAGACAGTACCTTCGCATTTATTATATAAGCCGCGCAGATAGAGAATAGATCTGAAAATGGCGGCGGGTACTCATGGTACGGTTGGCAAAACAATTTCTCAAACATCGATTTTTGTTTTTTTATTGACTTTTTTTGTTATAAATTATTCTTTTTTAATATCATTAATTAATAATAGTAGAAATAATGTCAAAAAATATTAATAAAATAAATAAGGAGCAAGGGTACATAATAACACTTTTAACGATTTTAAAATTTGTCTTTATTAATTGCGACATATCAGAATCATATTACAAAAATACCACCTCACATACGAGTACATACATACATAAAGTCACGCCAACGTAACAAAAACTTAATGAAAATAAATAACAATCAAACGTAACGCAAACAAATAACAATCAAACTCAACAAAAACAACAATGAATATCAACGAAAACAACAAAATAACGGAACGAATTTAACGATAACTCGGAGTGCGTCAAGTAGCGTGGAAAGCGAATCCTGACAATTTTTTTGTAGCGCGTACTGCACTGTGTGAGTATAGACAGCGATAGAGAGAGAGCGAGACCGCATGCGAGCGGACGCCATTTTCAGATCTATTCTTTATCTGCGCGGCTTATATAAGAATATATTCACGTACGATAGAACCTGTAAAATACAATACAAACTATCCTTGTTGCAGAGGTGAACCACGTAAGTGGCGGCAAAGTACATAGCTTGGAGGAATTAGAAGCGCGTCTTCGGCCGCAACACTCGCAACCGCAGCAGCATCACAATGTACCTGATCATGATCTCACTGCCTTCAAACGACTTGTGAGTAGATCTTATACATAAAAAAACAACCTCGACTATGTATGTACCTATGCTATGTCTTGGTTTCTACAGCTGAAAAGAAAATCATTATACGCGACTGACAGTCACAACTGATGCTATATCCCGTATCCCGTCGGTAACATACACTTCACCTCGTGCGCACGAACAACCACGCGACGAATATCAAGCTCGGTTGATGTTTCGATCAGGCTAATAACATCAAGCGAGCCAACACGGGTTGCCATTTTTTTTTTTACAAAAAGAAAAACCAGTTTCTGAGGTCTGACAAAGAAAACAAACAGTATTTTATGGTGAAAAAAGTAAGCTTTTTAAGCTTGACACTGACAATTCTGATTTATATCGCATCTTGTGTCTTGTTTGGCTATAGTAATTTTGTTTTTGTTGTAAAATGGGCCAGCTGTTGACCTCTATGCATATAATTGAGGCTATTTATCACAGTATGAAATTGTGTTGACCCCTGAGTTTGTTTCGCATCTAGCTTTTTTTTTATATGTCGTGTACGAGTGATTCTGATATCTTATTGATAGAAAACGATTTGATGTCATTTTGTGTGTCGTAGTTGGCGCAGGTGTCGGGCGGACATGCGGTCACGGCCGCGCCGGAGCCGCCGCGCCCGCAGCCGCAGCCGCAGCCCATGAGCTTGTTACAGGTACACCACTCGTTTCTTAGCTACCTACCCAAAATTAACTTAACATGGAACATACCCGGTTTCACTGAAGTAGTTTTGCTGAAAAAAATATAAATACAGAATTATGATCATAATTCTGTATTTATATTTTTTTCGGTCGCGAATCGTATTTTAATCAACATACAACCTGATACCAGTGGCGGTACCTTCATAGAAGCCGAAAAGCCCGGCTTGCCCTAATAAAATCATAATTCACAACAACAAACGTACTTAAACCTATCAATAAAAAATATATTTTAAAAAATACCAGTCAAACATTCGCAACACACACGTACACAATAAGAAAATCAGCCAATCCCTCAGTTGGCCGTTTTTTTATACGTTGAAAATCTGTGGGCTTTCCCTAATTTTGACCCCTAGGCACGCCACTGCCTGATACTGACCTGCAAATTGCAAAACACTTTAGAAAATTTGAATTTCGTGGGTTACTTTAGCGCATCCCCCTTATGTTATGCTAAAGTAGGCTTTGACATGTTCTCAACTTAAATTTTTCAATTCAGGAACCGGGTATTACTTATTATAAAAAATAGAATAGAAAGTACAGACACCTACGTTAATTGGGTTCCCTAACGCACGATTCCCAAGCAAGACCTGCAAAATGGGTAACCTCTTACTGACGGCATCCTTGTTCACACAAACCCCCTTATTAATAAAAGCGGAGTAATGTTTTACCAAATTTTCTTCGTTTATCTTTATAAACGAAGATCAACGCTCCAAAATAAGTTACAGTAGTTTGCCGGAGCGAATATCTACGCGTTATTATCGCACTCGCGTACCATATTCTGCGGCAGACAGCGCTTTATGTACGCGATTTGCCTTGATACGAAAAGTTAATATTACTTTGGTTAAAATGGCTACCGAAGGTGGAATCTTTCATAAAACTCAATCATAAACGATTCCGTTCAGATGCTGAACAAGAGCATGGAGCAGCAACAAAAAGCCCAGCAGCAGCAGCAACAACAACAGCAACAACAACAGCAGCAACAACAGCAGCAACAACAACAACAGCCGCATATACCGCAGGAGCTCCTTTACAAGCTCTTGCAAGTGCAGGTAATTTACTGAAAAAACTTTCACTCTTGTTTTATTGGGCATCGAGTCTTTTCAATTCAATATCTGAAGAATAATTATGACAGTTTGACATATTTTCTATACAAAAATTGTCAAACTCATAGATACACCTAGATAACGCAAGAGCAAGTACTTAGCGTGCCCAGCTTACGTACAAAAATCGTAAGCCACCACTTTTGCGCTCAGTCCTGAGTACTGCTGGCTGGGTGAGCGTGAGCGCTGGCGCTAGGCTCCGGGGGTGGGGTGATTTGATTTTCCCATCACTAAATAGTGCTTGTGACGTCATTGTCAAAAAATGGCACGCTTGGTTTTCATACAGATATATACTTGCGCTATCTAGCTTTATCTATATCTGTGGTCAAATCGCAATATTTATTCCTCTGATAAAAGTTAACGGACTATTGAAAAATCAGCCCTTTAGGTAAATAAATTGCAGTGTTATTCCTATAACTTGATCCATTTGTAAACAATGGCTATGTCAACGTAGCCATAGATAAATTAGTTGTCTTTTTTTTTTTTCTTCAAAATCGTTGATAGTATTTTTGTCCTCAGCAACACCAACAACAGCAGCAGCAGCAACAACAGCAGCAACAAGCGGCTTCGTCCAACGAGATGGGAGGCGTCGCGCCCGCAGACAGGGAGTTGTTGCAGCGACCTGAGGCGCAGGCCATTGTACGAGGTCAGTCATTTACCGCGCTTCCATTTTTGAAGTGAAAACTTCTTTAGCATCGTTGTGATTTGAAATTTTATGAAACGAAAAAGCAACAGTAAAAAGAGACATATAAGATTTAACGTGGGAGAAAATGAGATAGGAAGCATTATACAGTGTTTTTGTTTTTTATTAGTACAAATGACAGTAAAAAGAGACATGTAAATTCATAAGATTTAACGTGGGGGAAAATGAGATAGGAAGCATTATACAGTGTTTTTGAAGGTTTCACTTCTACCACGTGTGAATTGCACACATGCTGTTTTAAAAAAAGAAGAGAAAATGGCTGCGAAAAAGGAAGAGCTTATTCATTAGAAGACACCGATGAAGCCTCGCAACGAGCAATGTACCGAGTATTAGTTACATTCAGATTTCAGAGTTTGTGTACATTCAACATCGAAATAAAATGTTAATTGTCATCTCATCTAACCTAGCCTTTTTCCAACTATAATGGAGTCGGCTTCCAGTCTAACCGGATGAAGCTGAATACCAGTATTTTACATGGCGCAACTGCCTATCTGATCTCCACAACCCAGTTACTGGTTAATACGATACCCCTTAGTAAGACTGGTTGTCAGACTTTCGAGCTTCTGACGACCCGTAACGACTGTCAAATATCCACGAATGACAGCTGGGGCCAACGGTTTCACCTTAAACCGATGCTAACATAGTTGGGAAAAGGCTAGGCAGATGATGATAAACGCGTCGAATAGCGTTTCGTTACTCAATGCTCACCTTTTTTTAACCCAAAGCATTCGTGTTTACATTTTACGATAACGATTTAGTTCATCATAATACATATTATTTATTTAATTACGTTTTATTGCACAGGACTGAAAACCGGCGAGATAACGGCGCAGCATTTAATGCAACAGCTGAGCAACCCTGGGCTTCAGAGCCGTCACCGTGAAGTGTTGTTGACCATACTGAGACTACACCAGCACCAGAGACAGGTAATGTGATATTATAGTTGTACAAAAGGCTTTAAATAAAAAAATCATAATCAAAATTAATTTATTCAAATTAATCTGAGAATCTACACTTACTTAAATTTTTATTTAATTTTATTACCTTATACAATGTAGCTGCATCTACACCGTAGCATGCATGCGAACTACTCATGATACTGACGTCACGCAAAATCCTGCATTGTGCAAGCAGAGTTTACCGCGAAACTAGTATTAAACATATACAACTTTCCGACATCATCGTGTGACTTTCCGACATTAATCGTTGGGCAGTTGCTTACCAGACACGACACCCGTCTGGTGGGAGGATCCTCCCTTTTCTATGGAAGATGAGAAAATTTTACACCCTGTTTCTCATAACTCTAAAACAATATCCTTTAGGCTTATAGGTATAACTGTTTAAAAAAACTTTATGGAACAGTGTGGTAGTGGTTGTTTACCAGACCAGACATGGATAATACAGTGACTTTCTGGCTGTTATTGCGTTTTGTGTTGTAAACCGGTTATTTTTAAACAGTAGCTATTATAACCAGGAACACGTTTTGTTACTATGAAGGAAACTACGATAAAAGAAAAGACTGGATGAACTGAAATATCGCAACCATCAAAAAATCGCAGAAATGGAACCCGCTGTAACAAAAAGTTGTATGGACAAAAATGCTAGTTTAAGTTACTACAAACATTTCTTCTTATTTTTCTTGTAAGATATACGGTAAAAGAGTATGGATGGATACCATACATTTTTATATACATTGTAATTTCCATCGATGACTCTTTACAAGCTAATTCTGTGTTCCTTCCCTCAGATGGGCGAGTCCCCGCTGCCGGGCCCGCAGCATCTGATCGTGCCGCCGCACCACCAGCCGCTGCGCCTGTCGCCACTGCCGCACCAAGGTATATTTTTATCTTCATTACCACCTTCAACAATATCATTGGCACACTTTCTTTGTCACCTCTATTTTTAAGTCCTTAAGGGTGCATGTATTTCTTAAATGGTTCTATCTACGGACCCCCCCTTGTTTGGCTAACCCTCCGCCTAACACCCTGTATAACTTGTTTTTATACTCAGGCCACCTCAAAACTACACACACACAAAACTACATTTGTACACTTGTGATTTCGAATAGGAACTACAACTTAATGTCTAAAATATTACTGAAAGTTTCAAAACGCGCAGCGTGTCAACGGCACTGAAAGTGTTCCTGTATGGGAAAATATATTTACTTAACTGTTCATTCATCTCGGTATAACTTTCAGGTTATGTAAGTGATACTAAAATGCTACTGAGGTAATTTTGACTAATCTAACATCTTGATAGATTTTTCCTAATTACCCTTTATATATGTAATAACTAGCTTACGCCCGCGGCTTCGCCCGCGAGGTATGTCGATAAAAACTATCCTATGTCCTTCCCCGGAATGCAATCTATCCCTCTGCCAAATTTTATCGAATTTGACAGACAGAGTTACTTTCGAATTTATAATATTAGTATGGATATATGTATAATGAAACAGGTCTTTTTAAAAGCTTTTATTTTTTTAACTCTTTATCCGTATTATTTTGTAAAATAAATTACAGTAACTATCCATTTCATCTTTCGATGATATTTTATATGTCTCAATTTGTTATTCGATTCTGTCATACAAGGATCACCAATCACCATGCAACATCGAATAAAAAAGTTCGAAAAACTTAAGGTTTATTTTGCATAATAACTTTCATTTTGAGCATTACATTTACTTTAACATGTGCATGACTATAATCAACATATTCCTTAAGCCAATATCAGACGCTTCACTCGGGGGAAGGTTAACTTTTTTTTCATTTTACACCACACCAACAACATTATATAGGAATGAACGTTAATCTGCTCCTTCCATTTCATTTTTCGATCATTCGGTAGGCGAGTGAAAGTGCCGAAATCGCAACATCGTTCAATCGATTCACTAATTAATTAATTTATCAGTTTTGATTCTTTTTGTGTTTAGACATTTCACTTCGAGTGAAAGATGTCGAATGAACATAAAGTGAAGCGTCTAATATTGGAATTACTAATACAATATTCTAACATGTAATTTGTCTAACGGACGCAGCGTTCTGTGTGTCGCCTATAATGGCCACCAGTCCCAACACACTAGCTGTGCACCACCCAGGTAGTATATGTTTCATTTCAATCGATATAAGCGCTGACTGGCGAGCTAGAGGACGTGAGTTCGATTCCCACTCTTTGCATTGCAGCGTAAACATAAATGGCTTAATTAATACCAGTGAAGAATAACATCAATTTCTTTATATTTAAACACCACTGCTTTATAAAGCCTTTCCCAATTGAATTAAAGTCAGAAGACTTACTACAGTTTCACCTCCGCCTATTCCTGCGGAGAATACAGGCGTGATATTACGTTTCAGTATACATAAGTGATCGTCGAATCTAGTTTGTGGAGCCGTCATCACGAGATTCCAACTTTCTTCCTAAGATTATAGGCCGACCGCTTAACTGAGACGCTGCCTGAGGTAGCTGCGTGGTGCGGGAGGGCTGATAGTTGTCACAAGTTGACGAATCACTGAGCTCTTGCATCACGTCACCAAAGCCCTCCCGCACCGCGCTGCTACCTCAGGCAACGTCTCAGTTAAGCGGTCGGCCTATGAGCCAGTGAGCAAGATTGGATGCCTAGCAAGCGTTGGATGTTAGATACGACAAATGCGCCATATCAGGCATGCTTATACCAAAGATGCTTACATCGCTGTTCAAAATGTTGATGGTTATCCCGCCAGTTTCGTTCTAGCTAGCAGAAGAGTGTCTTGGAAACATTCTTGTATAGTAATGATTAACATGTTTGCGCAGTAAAAAAACTAACATTTCTACTATGTCAACGGTAAATGCTTATCGGGAGCCTAACACAGGTAAGTCCTGTAATCTACCAATGTGGCATGACTCGTTATTTCTTTATTTGCCTAAACTTTCGGGGCATACAGGCGTGAGGTTATGTTATATTTATTACAAGGTTAATCCTTGTATTAATCGCGATTTAGCCCCACAAAACCGTTTCAACAGCTTTCTATCAAGCTATACATATCAAATCACAATGTTGTTCCACTAAATTAATGAATGAACCCTTTCTGGCAGGCGTGCCGGCCCGCATTCCTTCGCCGCGCGAGTTAGCTGCGCACACCCAGTCCATAATGCAGAATGCCCTCATCAAGAAGAAGCTGGAGGAGCAGCGAGAGAACTATCGTCGCAGACAAGAGATGTCGCAGCCCAAGCAGTCTACGCCTATATCATTCACACCCACCTCGGTGAGTATCATTTATAAGGGAGGTTGGGGTTGATTGTAACAAAGGAGCAATATTGTGTGTTTACAAATATATGGGCTTCTGGAAGCTTACTAATCCAACAAATTAGCTCACTAACTGTCAAACTCTTGATTACAGCCGCGTTTGGCTGACAGAAATTATCAAATCACTTTTCATGAGTTTTTATGTTTTTAATCAGTCTGTTAGCTATTTTTTGTTTTGATTAGACTTTCAGAACCCTGGTTTCAGATATTTCTCGTTGATCTTTTACAGCAGTCTACCTCGTGCAGCCACGAGATCACTATAGTTTTAGTCGTACTATCTGTAGTATAATCGTAAACGTGTTGTTTCAGGTATTACGTAAAATGACTGCAGAGAAAGAGTCTGACGCGCCAAGTCCGAAGCAGCAGCAGTGGGTGCAGCCACCCAAGGTGCCGCAGGGCAGGCCGATAGTTAAGGTGAGTCCCTACTACACATCAGACATGCGCAACATCCTTGATTTGAAATACCTAATGTGTTCAATGAGAAATTCCAAAACCAAGCGGTATTCCGCTAGGTGTTGTATAAACATTAAGCTTTTGAAAGTGGACCCGTCATATAACGGCTAATTGCAGGTCTACGAAAAGAGATGGTTACAAGATTTTCCTTTTTTTTTTAGTGTTCAGTATCTGAAAAGGAAAAGCGGAACCCTTATAAGATCACTTCGTTGTCCGTCTGTCAAGACCCTTTTTCTCAGGGACGCGGGGAGTTATCATGTTGAAATTAATATCAAATACTGAGGGCTGCAATCCCCTGAAGCAGTGAAAAAAATCAAACTTCTAAGTCAACGCAATCAAAAGATACGGGCGTTTATGTTCCGTTTATACCGCATCTTTTGACACTCAAGGGAATCAAAACCTATAGGGTACTTCCCGTAGACCTAGAATCATGAAATTTGGCAAGAAGTAATGTCACGTACGTATAGCCCTCTCCATTGCCCTTTGGCTTTGGTGCCCACTAAAGCCAAAGGGCAATGGAGAGGGCTATACGAAAGCACATTGCTCGCAAAACAAATGGCCGTTGGGGCCGAAAGGTTCTGGAGTTGTGACCGCGCACCGGAAGACGTAGCGTTGGAAAGCCTCCCACAAGGTGGTCCGACGACCTTGTGAAGGCCGCAGGAACCCGTTAGATGCGAGAAGCACAGAACCGGTCGAAGTGGAGGTGCTTGGGGGAGGCCTATGTCCAGCAGTGGACGTCTTTCGGCTGAAATGATCATGATGACTAGAGATACCAGAGGTTATGATGCTTATAGACTCCTGTTATTGTTACAGGGTAACCAGAGCGGCACAGCGCCAACGATGGGCTACGCGACGCCCAATGATTACCAACAACATTATATCAATCAGCAGCAGGTACGTTACTTTTAAATTGATGAATTTTCCCGCTCCTGCGCGTCACGTTTTGAAGTGGCCATTTGCATCGTATAATATGACAAGCGACCAATTATGGTTAAGGTTTTCATCATGATCATGCATTCGAGCAGTACGAGCATAAATACCTTACTCGATACGCAAAGTTCAAAAGCGTTTTTCTCGTAAAATAATAATTAAAAGTTTGAGTAAGTAGTATGTTGTCGTTACTACTATAGAGGTATGAGGGACAGGGTGTGAAGTTAACTCATGCTCCATAAAAAATGGAAGGGTCCTTCGACCAATCGGGTTGTCTGGTGCTACTACCAGTCTATTGATGTTGGGACGTTGTATATAGTTATGCTTTAGTCCGCGCGGAACTAGTTAGCCGCGCCTTAGGTATGTGAGCGGAGGGGCGGGGGCGCGAGGGTAATGCGCCCCCGCCCCGCGCCGCGGGGGCGCATAACTCACTGTCACTACGTGCGTTGCAACCCGCCGCCTCACGCTTGTCCCCACCTCAGCGGCCAACTAATTCCGCGCGGACTATAGTCGCGCGTTAAATCCTTTTTGCGTGACTTCAGTATGATGCGTAGTTCGTATATGGCGATGTAGATACCGCCACACTACTACAGTACCCGGCGATAAATATTGCACATCGACCTTTGGAAAGAGACTCTGCTAATTTCGGCTTCGTAGAGCGTTATCTCTGTCGCACGAAATACAAACAGTCCGGTATCTATTAGGAGCTGTTAAAACAATATTATGATTTGCTTCTTTTGATAATTATTTTTATTCTTTGTATAAAATACAAAAAAAGGTAACGGTCGATGTGCAATATTTATCGCCGGGTACTGTATGTTCGTAACATCATAAAAAATAAACAAAAATATCTATCAATATTTTACTAGAATGGAATCTTGCGCAACTATAAGGTATTTATGCTCGTGACTGTACAATACAAAGTCGACATGGGTATTTATTTTATGTACAGTT
Source organism: Luperina nickerlii (assembly GCA_963855955.1). Classification (NCBI taxonomy): domain Eukaryota; kingdom Metazoa; phylum Arthropoda; class Insecta; order Lepidoptera; family Noctuidae; genus Luperina; species Luperina nickerlii. The sequence goes on from OY979682.1 coordinate 8,649,433, forward strand.
CAGGAGCTTGATTGATGAGCAGTTACACACACAGTTCGTCTTTTTGTCGTGTTATAACCTGACGACTGAAGAAGAATTATCAGTTGTTATTTGAATTAACGGACAGTTTACGTTGATCGTGAATTTGATTGTCAATCAAGTTCTCGGAGTGTTTATGTGTAAAGTGTTTGTGTGTGTTAAAGGAGATCTTAACTCAGGACTGAAGTAACCTTAATAATTTATTATCTTATTATTGACATATCTTGGTGAAATTCTATTGATGTAGAAGTAAAATAACTATCTTTTTTGTAATGTTGCAGCAAATGCTGGGTTCAGTTCGTCCCTTCCCTCATCCTCCTCAGAGGCAACAAGTACCAAACTCGGTAAGTTGTATTACAAAACAGTAAGATCTAAAACAATTAAGCAGAGATCAGTTATAATAACAATTAGTTTTTGTATGCAAGATGGCCCCACACAGTCCAGAATACCACATTGTTAATTTCAATTAGATACGCTTCAAAGTATATTTTATAGCTAGCTCCTATTACATGAGACATACATATAGCTAGCGAAATATGCTCCTCCTGTCTACCTAATATGTACCTATTATGCACCTCTGCCCACCTAATATGTACCTATTATGCACCTCTGCCTACCTAATATGTACCTATTATGCACCTCTGCCTACCTAATATGTACCTATTATGCACCTCTGCCTACCTAATATGTACCTATTATGCACCTCTGCCTACCTAACATGTATCTATTATGCTCCTCTGCCTACCTAATATATACCTATTATGCACTTCTGCCTATACAATGTGCTTCAGAGGGGTGTGACCATACTTGGGGGTGTGGTACAGGCCATCAAACTGAACAACTTTTTCCCGGGGACAAACACAGTAATCGTGAAAAAAAAATCAGTCGTCCCATACATTTGGTCAAGAAGGTATTGAAGTTTTGTATGGGACGACTGATTTTTTTTCACGATTACTGTGTTTGTCCCCGGGAAAAAGTTGTTCAGTTTGATGGCCTGTACCACACCCCCAAGTTTGGTCACACCCCTCTGAAACACATTGTATAATATGTACCTATTATGCACCTCTGCCTACCTAATATGTATCTATTATGCACCTCTGCCTACCTAATATGTATCTATTATGCACCTCTACCTACCTTATATGTACCTATTATGCACCTCTGCCTACCTAATATGTACCTATTATGCACCTCTGTCTACCTAATATGTACCTATTATGCACTTCTACCTACCTAATATGTACCTATTATGCACCTCGTGTCTACCTAATATGTACCTATTATGCACCTCTGCCTATTTCTTCAGGGAATATAGGGCTGGTGTTATTATTATTAATACAGGGTGGCAGTGACATCGACGTGCAAACTGTAATCATGAATTCAGCACATGATTCTAGACCTCAACTTTTCGTCGGTTATAAAAAAAATCTGCTATTTCATAGAAAACGCTGTCAACATGAATGGAACAGCTATAGTACATTACTTCAGAGGGAAGAAAGTGACAGTTCCATACCGAGATTATGGCATTTGCGCCACGAGCTTGCGAGGGGCGCAAACCATTTGAGGTATGGAACTGTACTTTATCCTGAGGTATGTATAGTGCTTTTTATTACACCTACGAGGAAAATTATGGACATAAATGCATAATGTTTATATTTAGTTAAAAGTACAATTATTAAAAGTGCAGCTATTATAAGATGTTACATTTCGTCCGGGTATCTTGATATTTTGAGACACAGCAACAGATTATCAACAACTTCTTGGGCCGTCTCTAATAGTTCTGGCGGTGTGTTAGGGATAACATCATCACTGTCGCTCGAAGTATCCATATTTTACTAAAAACACAAAAATAAATGTGTTTTTGCGAAAATGCGCGGGCTTTTCCATTTTTTATTCGCCCGTTTCTGGAGTAGGCTAAGATCATAAGGTCATGCAGCCACTTCTTCCGTGATTCCGCGCGTTTTATATACAAAAATAATTTCGTTTTTAATTTTCTGTATGCACCAAGGAGGTTGGTAACTGGTAAAAAAAAACTATGTGGCCAGTAACAATTTACTTGAAATTTAATTAGTAGACAGTTAAAGTCTCTTGGCAGTATGACTGCTGACAAATTAAAAAAAAAAGAAAAACCGGGTATGTAATGGAATTTCATACATATTTCCCACCCTTGGGTCGGAAGGATTTTCATACAAACTTCCATACCTTGGGATGAAAGGATTTGAAGGGCGGGATAAAGGCGTTTCTTCCCTCTAATTGGTATAATTAGTATGTATTTTCAGAGCAGGTGTGATAAAGATATATTTTTTTAATATCCGACGAAAAATATCAACGCGGGTTCCAGAACTACATATGTGCTGAATCCATGATAACAGGTTGCGCATCGATGGCCCTGCCACCCTGTATATAACTTGCTTATAACCTGCCGTTCCATACATTTTTTTTCCATTAGTATAGCCTTTTGTATATATATCAACCTACCGTCTTTATTTAATTTGCAGTACAATATGAACAATATGGCCCGCAACATGGCTGGCGGCACCTCACTTCATAAGCTACTCATCCAGTCCCACCAGAGGAGTCTTAATGGTGAGTACTCGAATAAAAGGAGAAAAAAAGAGCGAACATCATCGTCATTTCAAGTAGCCTTTTCCAACTGTGTTGGAGTCGGCTTTCAGTCTAACCGGATGCAGCCGAATATCAGTATTTTATATGGATCGACTGCCTCTGACCCAGTTACTGGGTAACATGATACCCCTTGGTAAAACCGAGTGTCGGACATTCGGACTTCTGACGACCCGTTACGACTGCCAAAGAACGTATACAACATATTGAAATAATCTCAATGAGGGTTTTCTGAAATGACGTTCGCCAGGTGGCAGCACTAACACGTCAGGTCCAGACATCTGTCAAAGAGCCTATATTTTCTTTAGTCATGACTGTATGATGAACGAATGAATGAATCGAACTATGAACGTCATCATATATTTTATATTGGAAGACCTCTTGTCACAGTGGTGTCGTAAATTTTCACGAAAACCCTCCATACTAACGGGTAGAAGAGTTGAAATTACATTGCACTCATATTTTTTACGTTCCACATTGTGAAATTAGGTAGGTTTACATTCTGGACCCTGTCGGGCACAGCAAAGCAGGAGAGAGCAACAGGGCTTTAATTTGATAACTTATTGGTTACTAGCATAGCCCCGCGGTTTCACTCGAATAAGTGTCGATCCCGTAGGAATATCGGGATTAAAACTATCCTACGTCCTTCCCTGGGATGCAAACTATCTCTCTGCCAAATTTTATCGAAATCCGTTCAGTGGTTTAGGCGTGAAAAAATAACATACAGACAGACAGAGTTACTTTCGGATTTATAATATTAGTATGGATGTTATAAATTAAGTAATAATTATATAGAGCATGTTATTTAAAATTTGTCATTTAGACAGTTGTCGATATTAAATTAGCATTTATATAATATAAATTGTTTTAGTTTATTTATGAATTAGCCATGTGCGTCATGGGATCTCCTATTGGCTAAAATAACGAACTTCCCTACAAATTTTCATCCCCTGTTTGAACTCCTTTAAGAAATGAATTTTCAAAAATGCTTCCTCTGTGCTTGCTTTCGTTATATAAGGAAATCATGTTGCAGAATTTGTTCCTATTAGACCCAGCGGTTTAGGCTATGCGTTGTCTGTCAGTGAATGAATGAATGAATTCAAGATTTTTATTAAGTACTTAAATGTATTACATTTTATTTTTATTATCTCCGGTATTTTTTTAGTCTACGACCATAATAATGTAAGAATCAGGTAATTTCGCAGACATGGCAGGCGCGGGCGGCACCGGCGGCGGCGACAACCAGCTGGCCCGCTGGTTCTCGCCCGAGCTGCTGGCGCGCGCGTCGGCCGGCAAGCTGCCGTCCGTGCACGTGCCCAACGCGCTGTCGCTGGAGGACCTGGAGCGCCACCACCACAGCTCCGCGCCCGTGCACAACTGAGGTGCCCGCAGCCGCCGGCGACGCCAGTCAAATAACTACTCTAACCGTGGATCGTCTTCCCTATCTAAACTTAATAACACGCTCAGCGCGTTTCGGAATTTTTTGCGTCGAGACTTCTCGCCCAAAACGACACTTCAAATTATTGACAGCGAAAGGAAGATTTCTTTTTAAATCTATGAAATGCTCATTTGTTCAAATCGACCCTCGATTCTTGTAATAGCAATAATGAATATGTCAAGCTCCCATTTAGAAGTAATATAGTATTAATCTACTCCCTTTGTATAAAAGCCGAGGTAAAACGTATAAGAGAGTACTAAACTCATATTGTGCGCAAAACTAACGTAAATGAATGACGTAAACGCGCAAAACATTGCATTGTATTGATAATTTTATGCAAACAGGCCAACATTATATTCGAGATTTAGATCTGAAATATTTGTTTTCGGTACTATAGATTTGTCCCTTTTTCTATTTATTTGGAACATTGAAAAAAAAGATAATTACACATTCTAACCTGCTTTCAAGATATGATGAGTGGAATAACTTACAACAGCAATATACTATAATAGACACTAAGGTATTGAGCTGCTAATAACCTCAAGACATCGAAATACATTGATAACTTACAAGCACGGACGAAGTATGTAGGAAATAGTTTAATGTATATCATAAGACCTGATTTTGCCTGTTAGTAGAATATTGAAATTCATTAATACGTCCGCGACTTGTAACCTTAACGTTGTAGAAATCTCAGAACGAAGAAACATTTTATGAAACAAAATTAGGATGTCAATGTTCCCTTCAAATTGTTTTGCTAGACAGGACTAGTATTGACAAAAGGTGAAGCTGATGGCGAGTAACAATTTTGATGTATTAATTTGTCTAGGCTATTTCGACTGATAGTCATTATTTTAACCCGCTGTCAGCTCCCAACTTCCAGTTGACTTCATTATAGTGGAGTAGTAACTCCTTCCATGACACCCATGGACAAGCGCTGAACGCAAGAAACAAACGGCCAAATTGAAGAGTGACCTCATTTGATCTGGTTTTCTTGTTTTCTGTGTTACGTTAGGTCGGTCGAGATGCAAGCGAGTGTGATTGAATGTGTGAGCGTGAGTGTATACGTATGTCTACGGTTGTGTTTGTAAGCATTTTTGTTACTACGTCGTTTATGTGAGGAGAAGGATTTTTGTTGATAAAATAATAGAAGTATTGTCTTTCCCCGCGTCTCGACTCAGTGAGGCGGGGAACAGACGTAGTTAGGGCGACCGTTTTAGTTCCGAATCGCGATTTCATTTTGTAATACGATTTTGGAATTTGACACAAGTGTAACAAAAAAATAAACACTTTTGTTTTAAATTCCTTGAATATATTTTTTTATGAATTTTACGATTCGCGTGCGATTTTAGCGATTCTTTTTTCATCATTGAGACCTGAGCTAGATGCATGTCAATTATCATTTCGGTTAGCCGCACGGTAGGAGCGTATACAGATTTGTTATCGAAAGTATAGATATTACCAGCCTGTTTTTATTTAAATGTTCCCTGTGTACGCCCTTACGACAAATATAGAGTATTACCGTCCAGAAAGCGTATGTCAATCTCTTTGTTAGAAACTCAAGCAATTATACTACGTACATAACGCCTATGCCTTTTAATTAATTGAATAATAATAAAGTATAAAACCCTATTGATTTAGACCAGCAGCACGAATTGTTCAGAATGGATGTTTTAACCAAAGTTTACAGATGTTTTAAAAGATGCAATGTGTGAAATGTTTATTTATCTATATTCAATCTGTTGTATAACTATCAAATATATAATGGAAGCTAGTCCTGGGTCCATCTGAACGTACACTGGTCGTATAGCGCAGGTTTCAAAGCATTTTGATGACATTTTGAGACGGATTTGACGGACTCTAATCATGAATTGATGATTTATTTGTGAGGGGACGTGGTGCCGTGAGTGACGCATAAGATGCGTCACTGGCGGGACCAAGGTACCAAGTTTTACTGGCGAAATTTTTAGTTTAACGGGATTGTGAGCCGTGGCGACTAGCACGGCGGCACGCAGCAGTGCCGACGCTTACTTGTAACAACACGAGAATGTCTGTAAGCTTTAAATTATTGATTAAAGAAAAAATTGAAAGTTCATCTTTGTTTTATTATTTGTACGGACACTGGAGAAAAATCTCTCATAGTTCCAATCGATATTCTTCTTCAAAGTAATATTATTTTTGCTCATAATTTTCAGATGTGTCGTCAAACGCAATTTCCTGTTCCATATTTGAAAACTCCTCATCTATCATGGTTGTTTCGACGCATCAGTGTCTGGATGAGAAAATGTCTTCAAAAAATAAGAATACTTCCTTCAAGTAGGTATGTATTGTATTGAGTAGAACACTGTTGGCACAGCTGAAAAGTCTTACGAATAAATTCTACCTAAAACAAAAGAGATATTTCATGCACAATAAAAAAACATATTCGTTTCAAAATATTTATTATTACGAAGTTCATTATGTGGAGGCATTTACAAAGCTAAAAATAGGAAAAAAACTTAATTCTTTTCTCGCCGCCTGTTCGGTGATACTAAATTATAATATAAAAATCGGAAACTCGATGGGTAAACAACGTCATACTAGCGTTGAAAACAAAATAAAATAATACTATTACGAAGTACATTATGTGGAGGCATTTACAAAGCTAAAAATGGGAAAAAAACTTAATTCTTTTCTCGCCGCCTGTTCGGTGATACTAAATTAAAATATAAAAATCGGAAACTCGATGGCTGAACAACGTCATACTAGCGTTGAAAACAAAATAAAATAATACTGTTGGAGCAGACTACATAAATATTGTAATAAGCATCATTATACGGTCTTTAACAGAATTCAACACTCGAATAATGGTAAAATTAAAGGTAGGTACTTCAACTAGCGACCCGCCCCTGCTTCGCACGGTTTTTACGACTTTACAAAATATCGACATTTCTTTATTTTAAGTTTACATAAACCTACCGGAATATTTTTTCTAAATAATGTTAAAAAACCGCTCAAACGTTGCGTATTTGGAAGAACAACGCGATCTAGACTAGTTTATATTATGGATTGTTATTTCAAACATTACAAATTATGGTTAGAAGGGGGTAACTACCAAGATGACGACTAATAGATAAATATGGAAGAAAATACATGTTGAGCTGACCATAAGGTCAGCGAGAATTATGATGTTATTTTAAACAAAATATTCTAAATGGCACATAGTATACAGTTACTAACGTCTAAGTAGGTACTTACAAAGTCGACTTTAGCAGGCTGATAATAAATTGCTACATAGAGGAAGCGTACCTATGTAATGATACGTTCACTGCTTTAGCAACATACTTGTTAACAGAGAAAACTTCATCTGCTTGCCAAGTAAATATTGTATCAATGCTTGCTTGCTACATAGTTAGGAAGAGAATTTTACATGATAGGTTTGAGCCAATTAGCACTTCCTGAACTTCGATCATAAAAGTTAACTCCTAATGACTCCCTCTTTCATTTAAGTTTCTTTATAGTTTAAAACAAATATTGTTTTCCAAATACTACACATATACTGAAGCCAATAAAACTTGTTGAACGTCGAAAACAAAATACAGCTCCATAAAAAGTCTTGTGAAGTGCATCCTGTTGTTATAAGCTCTGTGACTGTTGTGTTGGACAAAATAATGACCGTGATGAGGAAAAACGTCGAGTGTTTATCGAATAAACTGGCCTTCGTAACCCTTATCAATGCAGTTAATGTAAAGATAAGCAATTTATAGTTATACAGAATAATATTTCTCTATAGCCCTGAGAATGCTTACGTGTAAAACTATAAAATATTTTCCTCAAAAAACACACTTAAACTTATTGTAAATGAAAAACACTGATAAACCGCGTATATACTTCATTAAAAAACCTTAAAATCATTTATATTAACTGTAGCTAAGTCGATAATCCGTTATTAAAATTGAAAGACCTTAACAATTTGTTTACATACACTTCCACGTACGAAATAAAAACTTAAAACTCGATAAGTACAAAATAATATTAATTTAAAAATGCGACACGCCCATCCCTTGCGTTGGTTATAAGCACACTGGATTGTGGCAAGGCGAAGGCGGACGACCGCATTTAGCTATACAAAGTACATACAGGTCATTTCGCTGAGCGCGGAGGCGGGGTGTCGTCACTCTGGCAAGTCAACAGACATGCGCAGTTAGCGTTAGCGCAGTAGGTCTAGGTACTCGGATACTTGGTAGTTGGTCGATACAGAAATAACCTTGTAGATAAATGTTTTAGTGAGTAGCGACGTGTAGTCAAGAGACAGGATTTAAAGTTAAACAGATATCGAAAGCCAAACTTGACGATTCTTTTGTAAGAGCTGATGATGAAAAATTGTGTTAGCAAACAAAAAATGTTTAGAATGAAATATTATTTTGAGTTCCATTTTGAATATTTAGCAAACTGTGCAGCATCCATTTTGAATAATCTTCTATACATACATATTTATTTTTTGATTTTTGTACAGTACGAGGCAGGCCGAGGTCAGCAGATAATGTGGAATCTATACCATTAGTTATTGAGTGTTCCGTCGCAGTCGTTTGACCAGAAGGAATGTTATTGATAGTATGGCAATTAGTAGTAGGCATTTTGGACTCAGTAGCGCATGTTGAGATTCGCTACGCAAGCGGAAATTTTAGCACAGAATAATACAAAGTCCAAGTAACAGCATGTGCACCAAAAAAGGTAAAATTCGAGCAAAAAAAAAACGCCAATTTCTTAGCGGAAAAAAAGTTTTCGTCCGCACCCGATTGAGAGTGCAATGCCTTATGGACAGATCATCCAGTTTTCAAAGATCACACCCACTTACAACTTCCCGAATAAATCTATCTTTGAAATTGTAAGGTCGACTTGGGTAATGCACACCTTGCACACTTCCTAAAATTAACATTATTTGACACAGGTTTGAGCTACCTATGCCAACCTATACCTACTTGGGGGCCAGTATTATAATAACGGAGCGTCGTCCTGTATAGCTCTATCTCTGTTCCACACTGAAACTTTCCAAACCACAACAGGGGACCAACCACCACTGGTTAGTCCCCTGTTGTGGTTTGGAAAGTCGCGAAGTGTGAGCCATACTTTTTTATCGTGAGATAACTTATCAGTCGAAACACATTAGCGTTTTATTAGATAAGTTACGAATTTGACTCCGGACGACTAGACTAAACAATCGGCGCGCAGCCCATCCATAGATACTGATATCCTTGCTTATGTCTTCGCCTTTGGAAATTAAATGTTGGCAAGCGCATTATTTGAGAACTGCTGGACCGATTTGGCTATTTTATTGTTTTAAAATTTCGTAATATTCCGAGTAAAGTTATTGTATAGATAGGTAGCGATAATTTGGATAAGCTGCCCGGAAAATTAAAAAAAATCGGGAAAAATTGAACAGTACCTACAACGTCGCGTCTGTCGGATCAGCCAGTATTGTAATTAAAAAAACTGCGAAAACTGTCGTTACCTTTTCACGCCCTAACGGCTAAACGGATTTCGATTAAATTTAGCACACAGTTTGACAATGATTGGCGGCCGGCAATTGCGTAACACGCTATCAATAGCAATGGCGTTCATTTTGACATTTCAACAATATTCATTGCTTTATTTACGCTGTTGAGCGGATAAATTCTTTGAACATATTATTATGAAGCAATGGATTAGCAATATCCTTCAAAATGATTCAAATTGAAATTGATAGTGTGTTACGCAATTAGGATGCTGTGTTAGGTTAGGACAAAAGATACTTTATATCCCTGGAGTACCATACGTTCCCGTGGAATAATTTCTGACCTTTCGACCGAACGCTAGTCTTTCATAAACTTTCATTACTTTATTCACGAATCACGGTTTCCATGAGCATGGGTGATGGAAATGATCGACCAAGTGTAATAAATTTTGCGCTATTAGTAGCGGGCGGCTTCCGTATTATAAAACCTAATCCTACAAAGTCGTCGCCGTTACTCGTTATATACCTACTTATCTCGTGTGAAATCTACATATTATGTAGATACCTAGTCCATGGGTTTCTATAACGCTTTTTCACCTTAGAAAATGGTCTGCTTTCACCTGTAATATAAATCATCAGCTCGGTAGTAACAGTGACGACTAATAGAGAAGTATGGTAGAAAACATTGGGATAGGTAGGGTTAGGAGAATGATGATTAAGAAAATATAAGTCAATAGCTTTCACCATATGGGATGATGTTAGATTGAATGCACTAAATGGCAAATGGGTGCCGCCTAAACAATGCTCTTTTGAACTATGTAGTTCTTCTAATCGTGTATGGTCCCTACGCTTAATATTGGAGGTTGATTCGCGCTCTTGATTCTCACTTCCAAAAAGTAGTATGACTCGACAATCATATTTATTTATTATGCTTTTATAATTTTACCTTAATGTCTTACAAAATTAAAGCCTATCGTAGGATTACCCGGAGGTATTTAGGCCATCATTCATACTCCAGAAAATATTTTAACTTTGTCCATCTGCTAACAAAAGGCCAGCGAGAGCTCACTTCGTCGATATTGAGAAATAAGCTGCGATATGCCGCAACGGGCTTTGGCATACGGCCATACAAATGTTTATGCTTTGCCGTGCCGTGCCGCGTCGTGCCGCGTGAGGACTTGAAAGTAAAACTCTGACTAAATAAATGCTGACGCAGTGGTGCGCTAGACGCTTTATTTTTGTCGCTGGTTTGTATAATCCTGTGTATCATTAAATCATTAGATGTGCGGTGTCGACTTTATAAGAATGATTATGTAAGTTCTGATATGTAAGGTTTCTGATTATGTTCGCAGGCGCGACTGGCGCTGTAATCTGTATAAATAGTTTTATAATGTCAACTGTCTCATGTTTGCTGATCTCCTCCAACGGTGTGCTACGATGCTATTCCACCGGTCTAAAGACTTTGGAAGAACTTACTCCGAATTTCAGACGAAATGCATTTCAATTCCAAAGTCTTAAAAGCATCCGTGCATAAGAAGGAGTCTACACAAACTTCCTAGGGTACTTTTGCAGTAAAATGAAGCCTATTCGAAAAAAATCTGTCTTGAACATTCTTACTCATAGGAGTCATACATAGGTAAGTACCTCCCTAAAGAAGATGGTCGAAATTCCAGGAAGCGTTAAAAAGGTTTGAGTTTGTACAGGTACTTAAAGAAGGGAAGAGACAGAAAATTTAAAAAAAAAATGAAAATTTCAAAGTGCTGTGGATTTTGTGACAAATAAATAAGTCCAAGTATTTAGGTGAGAAAACACCATCTATCAGCTAAGTAGGTAGGTACAGAAATTGTTTTTCATGATGATACATCTTATTTTTCCATCTCTGAGAATGGGTTGGTTGCTTTTGGATGTATCAATCAATTGAATACGACGATTCTTTGTAAGTAAACATGATAAAGGAGAGTACCTACCTATCTTATCACTAGGAATAATAATGCTTTCAGTGGACAGACAACAAATTCACAAAAATCTGGTAATCTTTTAATTTAGGTAGGTACGTTAGTATTTAGTTCCTATGTGAAACTTGTATGTCTTAAAGGTACCTGCACAGGTTTCTCAAAACGTAATGTAATTAGCAGCAAAGCACCTAGGTACCTACTAATCTTAGGTATTTGAATTTACCTACAATGGAGGATTTATTTAGGAACTGAGCTTCACCGTTTGATTCTTCTGTGTTAAATGCTACAACAAAATACCTTGTGACATATTGCAATTAAATGAAAGAAAATTTAAAACTCATATTAAAAGTACACTATGTAAATAAGGATATTACAAATTAGAGCACTATATCCAAGATAAGAATGCTTGGAAACATGCTGGTCCTGCTCCATAGGACAATCTAGTGTCTAGACAAAATCAAACTGGTTCCTAATTTAATTTATATTCTAAAATTTTTATGACATTGATTTTCACAATCTGTGACTACAGTAACTCACACACTTGTTAAAATTCTAGAAAAAACATCTACTTTTCCAATAGTAGGTATTTGTAAATAATTTGTAAGTATGTGAGCACCATGTATCATCACATAATTGATTTACCTGTAATTGCTTCATTTTTAATTCTTTTTATTTTTTTGGGGTAGACTTCTTTTAGTCTAGGTGCATCGTCTTCTCATATAATTATATTATGTATACAAACCTTGTAAAACATTTTAAAAGAGTAACGGTGGAGTTTCTTGCCCATTCTTCTCCATACGAAAACTACATTTTGGAAGGGGCGACTAAAATCAATTAAATTTTACTGTAAGTTTTGACGTTCAAGTGTCTTTAATGTGCCTATTTGAAATAAGTAAATGATTTGACTTTGATTCTGGTTTAGAACATAGGTATAGGTGGTGTTGGCAGCTCATAGATAACATAATAAATTAAACTCCTACATACCAAATTAATTAAGTAGATACCTACTCTGCGTTTAATACCTCAATAATTAGCTTATTGTTTTCATCTTTGGAGAGTGTTCGATAATGGATAAGACAACTTGTTTTAGGTAAGTACTTTCGTCCTACCCAGGTACCTACTTTGATGGTGGCATCTACTAACCATTATTCTCATCCCTCAGCCGATTTATTTCAACTGTAAGTAAGATCAACTAGGATGTTTTAGACATACTTAACATTTTTGTGGTTACTCATTCCTACTCAATTTTGTTGTAATATTACGTGAGTAAATAAGTGCGACTCCGCGCGACGCAACACGCCCGGCACACGACACGAATTCGGCACGGGAAATCCAAGTCTGAGTGTTGATATTTGTGCGCGACGATTTTTATAGTAGGTAAGTACCTACATGCGTTTTGTCAACAAATGGTTACTTTTGCAGATACGATACCTACGACTTTTATGAAATCATTAAAACCAAAATTTGTCGCAATAGGTATTCACTTTAGTATCACAATAATTCGTTACGCAACGTTTATCACAAATATTTTACTAAGTGACGCCTAACTCGCACTTGACAGGTACTTACATAATTGACAAATAGACTTTCTTATTCTTTTTAAATACCTGCGCGAAGACTGCGCAGTTCAGAATATTGATCATTGATGCCATTTACAATTTGTTTCTGGCTGGTCGACGACAAAACAATCGACGTCACGGAAAAAAACTCGGGAATATTCTAGAACGTGTCACTATTTCTCGGAGTCCGTGTGACTGAGTGCACAAAAATGTAATGGCGACGAGCGACGACGTAGCGGGCGGAGCAGCAACACAATAAAGGATCTAAGTAAACCAGCAACACACCCGGCGGCGTGCCAGAGCGGCGGCCGTCTGTCGAATGATAATAATTCCAACGCTGTTGGTGGAGCGCGGTGGAGCCCTAGTCAGCGCGGTGGGGCGTGGGTCGCCGTCCTTGCGCCGTCGCTACTAACCCGCCAGCAGTCCACAGAGTACACTATAATACTCAGCAGTCGCCATCCGCGCCCGAGAGACGAACAAAGAAAAACAGGAATCGAAAACTAGTAAAGTGTTAATGCTTAATGCATTCCCACTAAAATGACAACGAATCCCTGAAGGAGTGTTAAAGAAGCCTAGGATTGTTGATTTTGTATTGATTTTTTTGAAAGGTTAGTAGTGCTTCTTTGAATACGTAATTTGGCCAGATACCTAACGCGTTGTTGTTAACACATGCATGATGGCGCCGTGAACATTTCTTATTGAAATCTATAGAAATTATGTAGGCCAGTGCATGACGTTATTAAAGTGTAACGCCAAGTGAGGAACGCATAAAACACGATTTTATTATGTTGTGATAAGTACACAGGTACTGAAATATAAATAAATATCCTTTTAATAGAACCAAATGAGTAAGTATTAATCAATACTTAATAACTAATTAGCTATATAGCTAATCAGCCAGTCCATACCTCATTCCGTAAGATAGGAAAAGTAGGTATAAATTATTATCAGGTATCAGAAAAACATTACTGTTACCTAATTATATTTTTTGCTATTTATTAGCTGCTCAAGCGGATCAAGATTGGCCATCGGCCGTACCTATAATAAAATGTCGTGGAGTAACAGGTATGTTTGAGATGAAATAGTAATCATGTTTTTATTTACCACGACAGTTAAATCTAGGCACATTTCTATGGTAGGTACCTATGTATGTAGATTAATAGCTAGAGGTTCAAATTAATTAAACCTCATGACATGATTGAGCACCGCATCGTATTATTAGGTTCGGATGTGACATCGGCACAAGTAGGTACGAATACGACCACATGCCACAACGCTATTTCCGTTATGTTGGTAATCCTGATAAAAATTAGAAGCAATTTTACTTACCAATTTATAATACATACTTAAATTAAAAAAAATGATAATAAATACCATACTTTTATCAACATACACATTAAAAATATTGAAAGAACTATCTAGTCAGTACGCTCATTGATTTACACTTTTGGTATGAGTCGCCATTTTGAATCGTGTTCATTTCTTGCGGCGGCACGACTCGAAGGGGACGCTAGCAAGCAAGGGCGTGCGGCGCAGCTACGCTGCTGGTGTATGACGCCATTATTGTTGGCGAGGAATTACGTTTGATTTTTAGAAGAGTGTGTGCGTGATGTTGTATTGCAATTTATGTTGAATAAATTGTTAAGTTTGTTATTATTGATGAGTGATTTGTTTACTCTAGGTGTATTTGAATAGAAGGTAGGTTATTATCTTTGATTTCATTCTGATCGCGTGGAATTTTACTTCCATGTTTTATTTGTTCTTATACCTCGCGTACTTACCTATATGTATCGCAAGTACTTACATTTCCGTAAGTAGGTCTGTTTAATATAGAAACTATGTATTTAGTCGTTTCAAAAACAAATGGTAGGTACATAAATAACCTAGAACCTACTGTATATCGTGGTTGCCGTCGTTTAGTAACGTTTTGTTATACGAGGCTGACCAGTACTTTTCCTAGTGCATCAAGATTTCTATTACAACTAGGAACCGCTTTATTTTCGTTTCAAAAATAGTGAAGGATCATTCGGATGACCAGAAATAGTTCTTTTGATTAAGCTTGTGATTTACATGTTATTATTTGTTTATGCTTGCTAGAATATCAATATAAAATTTTGAAAAATAAATGTCCGCCTGTTTATTTTCCAAACTTTATTTCGTTATTCTATGGAATTTTCAAATTTTGGACGAGCGGCGGATTTTGGTAGTTTTTTTTTTTAACTATAAAATCGGTATCTTACACAGTTTTAACACCAACATTGAAAGTTGTTAGAAGAGTATATTTTTGCAAGACTAATAATCTTTTCTACTTGGCAACATCGCGGAATTGCTAGTGATGTAAAGGTGTGAATCGACTAATATTTTTACTCGTTGATACTTATAGTTAACGTTACATTTCTTATAAATACCTATTAAATTGGTTTGAAGCACAGCACGGTGGTCCAAGCGCCCTACAAGCGCAGTCATAAATACCTTACTTTAATTTTTCGGAGAGTAAATAATAAAAAATACTTCACAAATGTACAGACGCCAGTATATCAAGCTACTACAATCTGTCAAATTTATTTAATACATTTTCAACTTTATCGCCAAAGCATAACGTTCAAAGTTGATTGGGAAAATTTGACAGTTTCGGGTAGCTTGATGTGCTGGCGTCTGTACATTACTGCTTTATTTACATAATTTAATATATAATATACAATAAACTATACAATATGTACTGTTTATATATAAATTTAAATAAGCAATATTTGAGATTTATTGTCCCTCGTTCGGAAATACATCTGAATATGATATTAATGCTATTCATGAAGGGGATATAAATAAATATGTATTATACATATTATATACAACATATTATTATAAAAAAGAAAACATAACCACAACTAAGTTAAAATAACTACAAAAACCAACCTAATTTCAATTTAAACTAAATTCGTAATAAATCTAAAACCTGCCTCGACATAACGCTCTTTTTCTTACCGGGAAGTTTCCGAAGACTTGTAACGAATGGGTCTGAGCTGAGTAAAAGTCCGTATTCGTAAGTACTCGCGACATTTTTCTTATGTGATCTCGCCTGAAGGCCTTATAATATTTGTTGTTAGATTCTGCTGCCTCTTCGGATAATTCCCCGATAGATAATAGAGCATACTGTGCTACTTCAGCACCATGGATGAGGACTTTGTGAACGGAAGCTGGGAGATTATGCGACGGATATTCTTGAATTAAAAGTCGCGCGGTTTCCAAAGCATATTCATTAAATTTATCCGAATCAATATTAAAACCCGAGGACAAGGCTTGTAAAATTGTGGAACAACGATTCAATCAAATCTTTACTTACTGAAACTGCAGAATTAGAAAAAAAAATTTCGTGCCGTATTTCCGCTTCCGCCATTTCGTGGTTTATCTACTATTAAACCTAATCTACGTCTAAACTCATTCTGTACATACGATTTCCTATCTGCTACTTGTCTCTTCTCATCATCCGACCTAACCTTCTTAACATCCATCCTGTAAGCAAGATGAACAAAATATTCGAAAAAGCGAATCCAAGAATGTAAAGGAGATAGGCCAAACTCAAACCTACTTTCATCAAGTTGTTTCTGTAAGCAAACGTCTATTTTGTTCATTTCTTTGGGAGTTTCTCCACAAATATAACACAGGATGATGATTCACTCAAATCAGTACACCCTTTACCATCCACCATAGTTAATTGTAAAGAGTGCTGAATTCTGAAATCGCGGTTATTAAAAGTAATAGTTTTTGCAGTCATTCACTTTGGCCTGTACTACCATCAAATCCATACTTCCCAATCAAAGTCAAATTATGAGTGGAATCTGTTGTTGGCATTTTATCTAAAATTTTTTTTTGCGACTCGTGTATATATATGTGTCTTATTTATATATATTGATGCTTCGTCAACTTAGCCTCAACAAAAATGGATAAGACCTCGTCCGCATTTATATTTTGTCTTAAGCTAGTATTAGACGTATCAGAAGTATTGAGTAGTGCATTCACAGCAGATTCATCTACTTGAGATAATTCTGCCAAACTTCTACGTTTCGAGCGCTTAGACAATTCTGAAAAATCTTTCCTCGGGATGTCCGCGTTCGCAAGATGGCCCAGACTGGTTCGCGTTTTCTTTAATGCACTGCTCATTATTTCTTACTAACTCGACACATTCAATTTCATTTAACCAATCTGAGTACTTATGCAAAAATTTTTATTTATTTCAAGAGACAGTTTTCCAAAATCTATCAAGACTTTTACATAAACTGAGTATCTTACTATCTAAGTTCCTAATTTCTAGATTCTCCACCTCATCCAGTGAAGCTAGAATAGTTTCTAACACGTGTTGGATGTTTCAAATCTCAAAGAAATGCATCTTTAGGGCCTAAAACAAACACAAGCGACGTAAGGCGAAGGCTCGGGGCAGGCGCAGCGCAGGCGTGGGACAGATACGGCGCAGACGCGATTAGAATTATATCAGAAGAGGCGTGGAACAGGCAAGAAACGTTCAGATGCGGCATTTTATAGGCTGACTTTGGTGCGATAAGATGTCTTCGTCTTCAGAAGACGAAGATGCGCTTGCTTTGCTGCAATTAATTAATGTGCAAAGGTCCAGAAGTTGGTAAATACTGAGCATACCGTATCACAAGCGACGTGCTCCTTGCCGCTTGCGTGACTCACGAGAACCGACTGCTAGCGACGCGGCGCAGGCAACGAAACGGCGTGTCTGCGCCGCGTCGCTTCAGTATAATTCAAAAACGTCGATTTCATACATTTTGTATGAAATCGTTTTGAAGCGCCGCACGCCTGCGCCACGCCTGTTCCACGCCTGCTGCCTTACGTCGCTTGAGAATGTTTTAGGCCTAGGGAAAGTTCAGACGCCAGCACATCAAGCTACTACAATCTGTCAAATTTCTTTAATAGATTTTCAACTTTGTCGCTAAAGATTAATGTTCAAAGTTGATAGGGAAAATTTGACAGTTTCGGGTAGCTTGATGTGCTGGCGTCTGTACATTTGGCCTTGTTGATAAATTCATGAGGTACATTGAACAAACAAAGCATTGCCACTAGTTTTATGAGCCTAGACTCGCGGGGCCCCGCTGGATAGAAACACATAACATGACCTCGTTTATCAAAATACGACTACTAAACAGCCAGTTAAAATCATAACCCTCTTTTGGCTACGGATAATAGTGGCCACTGCTTTCTGTTTTAGTGATTATAATAAAACTAAACAATGTAAAACTACCGATTATAATAACTAATAACTTAACGTGCTTATTATTCTGCATTTTCATTCTAAAATAAAAGAAATAACCAAACAAACAATGAGGGCGCCATTGCGCGGTCGGCTTTTGGTCGGCGCCCTTGTAAGCGAAATTCGGGTTGCATCATTTTGACAGTTGTTAAAATGACATCATAAATAACTATAACAAGTAATCTATAACTGTAACCAAAACCTTGACAGATGTCAAATCTCCGAGCGAAATTCGGGTTAAATATCGATAGCATTAATCGCTCAACTTCGGGCGGTTAAGGGCTATAGTTACGGTTTGTGTCATTGTATATGTCATCTGCTTTGCAGGTGTAACCTATAAAAATATTGTGTTATTAAATAAAGTAAAACAAATTAGGTATGTCTTTACTCCGCGACATATTGTGGGAATCAAGCTCTTCTAGCGATGATAGTGACAGTGAATCTGATTTGCCAGTTAAGAAGAGAAAAAAATTCACCCTTGCATTGATCGATTTCATAAGTGGGATGAGAATACATTTTTGGAAAGATTCCGGGTTCTAACAAAAAACAACACTGCCACACTAGTTAACTGTCATTCTTGGATAATAAACCAGGTAATAAATATATTTCGCGTAATAAACCGTCATAATGCTGTGATGTACAGAGTCCAGAGTTTTAATAGGAGAAAATACATGTTCTGTGGGTTAGTTCTGTCAGATAATGAAGTGTAATTTGTCATTAAATCGTCATTGAATTTGTCAGATCAATCTGATAATCAGTGGAATGTGAGTAGGACAAAATTCTCTTTACAAAGTCGCACAAAGTCAATCTTAGCCGAATGTCACTAACTTAAACACCTTGGTACCATTACCAATATAGAACGGTTACTGTATTTTGGATCTTGCTACGATTCTTTTCTTGAGGGTTTATTTTTTGTGTGTTTCAAACGTACGAAGCTGCTGGGAACCTCGCTCTAGTACCTACCTTAGATCAACTTAAATTCCGAGTTTTTGATTTACATAATTAAGACAATCGAGTGCGTGACCGTTAATTGACTGAGTAACACCCCTAGTGTCAAAGAAAGCGTGATGACAAACAAACTTGAAGTGTTGTCCTTGTCAAAAAATTACCCCCACGTACATTTTGGGGAAATATAACTTCTTGTCACTTGTCACCTTTTTAACTTTAAATATACATGATGTGCAACAGCAGATGTAGATTCCTATGGTCATTGTTAATGTTACAGTTAAAATTAACTTTGACGGAAACTATAACGGAGCTCTTGATGCAACCCACTCTTAAAATTCGTATTTCTTTAGCTTACTGTTTGTATTTTTGCAACCATATACATAGGTGTCGCTACTGTAGCCTTACAATGATATCACGATTTCTAATATTTACCGGTACCTAAATACTCAAACAGCTTTTCGGATAATAAATGGATGATGAAGATTTTCAAACAATGATAGCAGAGATTTCCAAATTCAGTTAAGCGTCTGTTGTTTACATGTTATTAACATTACGTATTCTACCAACGTGGTATTTATAGTACGTATTTTACATTACGTATTCTACCAACGTGGTATTTATAGTACGTATTTTACTGGGTAAATAATTTTTATTATTAGTGAACGGGTGAAGTTCGTACGCGGTTTATGGTACTTACCTACCTAAGGCCCACATGGGCGTTCATCGTTTATCCTAAATACCTAACGAGTTAACAGCTAACTTAGGGTTATTGAAATATTTCATTCTTGCGGCCACCAAGAGTTAAGAGGTAAACGTAGGGTTAAACTTTTAAATATTTAATCCACCGCTGTGGTAGAATTAAGTTGCTGAACTCTTGGTTAGTGTAAGTAGTCTATGCTTAATATTATGAAGAGGTAAACTTTGTTTGTTTGTTAGTTTGTATGTAGGGGTAATCTCTAGATTATATATTATTTTGCATTTGATAGCCCGACTCTTAGGAGCCGACCAAAAAGCAAAAAAAAGTTAAAAAGAACGCTGAGCGAAAACGAAGCAATAGCTCGGGCAGGTGATGCGATTGGTCGGGGAAACAAGGAATTTCATGCGTACGAAGTCGCGGGCGGAACAAGAAAGTACTCCGTATCGTATTGTAGTGTTTATGAGATGGGTATACAATTTCCGTTCAATGTAAGTTTATTTATTTTTTATCGGATTAATCAGGACAAGACATTGCAATGCAAGTCTATTATGTTTCGTTGATTGAACTGCAATGTTCCCAATTCAAAAAACATAATGTCAGGCACCGACACGCTTCGCGGCTGCTGCCGACACGCTTTGCGGCTGCCGCCGACACGCTTCGGGGCTGCCGCCGTCATGCTTCGTGGCTGCCGCCGACACGCGTTGACGGTTGCAGTTGCCTCTGTATGTCGTCGACGGTTGCAGTTGCCTCTGTCGTCGACGCGTGTTGCTCGTGTTTATGCACACTAACCCGTCTAAATGTGCAAGTTAGCCTTAGTAAATAACACGTGATCCGAGTGATGCGTGGCATGACTTTACGTGCTCGGAGCCTGCCGAGGCTCAATAATCATCTTAGACGTGGTATTTATGTGCTTGTGGCGTGTCGCAAAGTAAGAGATTTGCTAGTTACGATGAGAATTCGTATAACACGTGTCTGGCCATTTCACGTGTCTTCGGTATAGCGCTTCCGTACTTATGTTGTATGTGTGTTACGACATGTTTGCCGCAAATAAACGTATTTTCTTTCTCTCTATTATCTAAATAAAGACTGACATGGTAATATTTCCAATATCCTCATCTGGCTCGTCATCTTTGAGAAGTTGACAGCCCGGGACAACGAAACCCACTAAATCTCTGTGTTTAGACTAGGATTTGGGTACTTATCCGAATTCATAAAAAGCCAAATTCGAGATCGTAAACCAAATATGTTACGATACCAGCCAGTTTAAAAAAAAAGGAGCTTGGTCAACAAGACTAAGTCGCTTCGTAAGGCTTTCATATAAATGATAGTTTTTATATTAAATCAGTTTCTATCTTCTAGGAATACCGATTCGCACAAGTTTTTACAATACAATAGCCTCGCTGTTTCTGACAAAGGCAATGTTATTGCATCTTGCCACATCTTTAACATCAACACCAAAGTGTATTTATAACTTAGCTTCTCTGAGATCTTATATCAGCTGGTGGATTCTGTAAAAATCTCATTGAGAAAACTTAGTCGAAGTGAGCTTGAACTGAGCGTTCAATAGTGTCAAGCCATATCATCGGATGAAATACCAGCTCATTTTAAGCTCACCTAATTTTCACGGTGTGATTTTTACAGAATAGATAGACAGTTCCTTCGGTGACTACTCGAAAGAATATTTCGGTACCTACTTGGGACTGATACTAGCGACCCGGTAGTTCCTTCGGTGACTACTCGAAAGGATATTTCGATACTTGGGACTGATACTAGCGACCCGGTAGTTCCTTCGGTTGACAGCTCGAAAGGATATTTCGATACTTGGGACTGATACTAGCGACCCGGTAGTTTCTTCGGTTGACAGCTCGAAAGGATATTTCGGTACTTGGGACTGATACTAGCGACCCGGTAGTTCATTCGGTTGACAGCTCGAAAGGATATTTCGATACTTGGGACTGATACTAGCGACCCGGTAGTTTCTTCGGTTGACAGCTCGAAAGGATATTTCGGTACTTGGGACTGATACTAGCGACCCGGTAGTTGCTTCGGTGACTACTCGAAATGATATTTCGGTACTTGGGACTGATACTAGCGACCCGGTAGTTCCTTCGGTGACTATTCGAAAGGATAATTCTGTACTTGGGACTGATACTAGCGACCCGGTGGTTCCTTCGGTGACTACTCACTCGAAAGGATATTTCGGTACTTGGGTTAATTCTAATGTGTGAATCGACAAAACAATTCATTCAATGACAAAATAATTAATTCAATGACAAAATAATGGCCTTGGTCACAAGTTTTCGGTAATGTTTATTAACGGTATTTTAAAAAAAACAACGATTTAATTGTGCGACGCCAAGTCATGCGTTACTTTGCCAATTTCTTTTCACGTAAATTAACATTGTCTCACACCTACGTCTAGTTGATGAAATAATCCAAGGTCATAAATATCGATCTACATAAGATGCCGTCGCCATAGCATCTTGTATTGCGTAAATCAAATGGCGTTCTCATAAGAAATTGACTGGCCTTCTTTTTGGTCATACTAATGATTGCCTTTCACACGAGACATGTCAAGCTATACATTTCTAGTTTTAGCTGACCTCGCATTGTATAGGCTTTTCGTACAAAATGAGAAGTCAGCTTATACTGGAAATGTATAGCTTGCTTGATACGTCGTCGTGCATACCACGTTGGTTAAAGGTTCTTACGTCTAGTTGATGAAATCTTTCAAGGTCGTAACGATCGATCTACATAAGATGTCGTCGCATAGCCTCTTGTCTTGCGAAAATTAAATGGTGTTCTTATTAGAAATTGACCGGCCTTCAATTTGCAATTTTGGGTCCTACTAATTATTGGCATAATTATACAGTTGTACCACGTTAGTTTACGGATGTTCTGAGGAATTCTCCTTCCCTCTACTAATAATTAGACAAAATAAAGATAATACAAAATATTCAATTATTGACGTTTGGGGATACCGGTAGCCGAACACGGACCTCAGCGCATATATTTAGAATTCCATGTTTCCACGTTATTCAGGATTGAAAGTCATTGAAGGCTTTGTGGGTGTATGTAATACCGCACTTAGTGTGTACACATGTAGTTATTTCTCGTTTTACTCAGTTGTGTTGTCTCTACAACAACAACATATTAATATTGTACTTTACGTGTTTTGACCTTGATGAAGATAATTATAAGAATTGTTGATAGTTCATTCGTATTTTAAGATCGGATAGTAACAGCTTAATCTCCGGCGATACGAATTATACTTAGTAGAATAGGTATGTATCTACAGAACAATATAGACCGTTACCGTTTTCAAATGTACATGTTAAAATTATTGTTTGCGCTTATAGATTAAACATGATTGTTTTTTTTTGTACATGATTGAGACACAGCTTGGTTTATTGTATTTTTGCATGAATGTAAATAACAAACACATTAATTATACAAGTAATTGCTTTACAGCCGCCAAAAAAATGGGTACAGAATACGACCTGAAGTTCGAGGAGATGAAGAAGTATATACCATTTCTGGACGGCATGATCAAGAGACTGGAGACTAACAGCAAAGTAACTGGAAATCCTCGGCAGGCACAGCTCGATAAGATCAGATCATTAAGAGAGTTGCTATCAATCAAGAAGAAAAGGTTATTACGATTATTATAGTATTTAACATGATATATGAACATAAAAGACGTATGCTAGCGGTATCACCGGTTTTGAAAAGTAAATCATTATTAAGTCATCACCATCATCATTTCAGCCGAAAGACGTCCACTGCTGGGTATAGGCCTCCCCCAAGCACCTCAATTTCGACCCGTTCTGTGCTTCTCGCATCCAACGGGTTCCTGCGGCCTTCACAAAGTCGTCGGACCACCTTGTGGGAGGTCTTCCAACGCTACGTCTTCCGGTACGCGGTTGCCACTCCAGAACCTTTCGGTCCCATCGGCCATCTGTTCTGCGAGCAATGTACCCTGCCCACTGCCACTTAAGTTTGGAAATTCTTCGGGCTATGTCGGTTACCTTGGTTGTCCTGCGGATCTCCTCATTCCGATGGGTAACTCCAAGCATAGCCCTCTCCATTGCCCTTTGGGTGACTTTTAGCCTTCTTATAAGGCCCAATGTGAGCGACCACGTTTCAGTGCCATAAGTCATCACTGGCAACACGCACTGGTCAAAGACTTGCGTCTTGAGAAACTGCGGTATGTGGGACGAGAAGATATTGCGTAGCTTCCCGAACGCTGCCCAGCCGAGTCGGATTCGACGATTGACCTGTTTCGCGAAGTTAGACCTACCTAACTGGACAGTTTGTCCTAGGTAAACATACTCATCCACGACTTCCGAGTGTAGCGTCTCCGATCTTTATGAGAGTGAGTGTTACATGGGCTTTTGACATGACCTTCTTTTTGTCCATGTTCATTTTAAGACCCACTCTTTCGGAGGCTCTACTGAGGTCATCGAGCATTGTACTAAGGTCCTCCATAGTCTCGGCCATGACTACGATATCGTCGGCAAACCGAAGGTGAGATATGTACACGCCATTGATGTTAATGCCATCCCCTTTCCAGTCCAGAACCTTGAAGACGTCCCCCAGTGCAGTGGTGAACAGTTTCGGAGAGATAACGTCTCCCTGTCTCACACCTCGCTGCAGAAGGATAGGTTTGGAGGTCTGATCCTGGAGTCGGACTGACATAGTGGCGTTTTCGTACAGACACGCACCTCTATGTACCGATAGTCGATCTGACACCGTTAAAGAGACTGCAGCACAGCCCATGTCTCGATCGAATCAAAGGCTTTCTCGTAGTTCACAAATGCTAAGAAGCGAGGCAGGTTATACCCTTCGGTCCTCTGTATAATCTGTCGCAGCGTATGTATGTGATCTACGGTGCTAAAGCCTTTACGGAATCCGGCTTGTTCGGGAGGCTGGAAGTCGTCAAACCTGCGCGCGAGACGGTTCGTGATGACTCTCGAAAATAGCTTGTAGACATGGCTCCAGAAGTGAGATGCTCATTATTAAGTATAGTGATATAATTATCACTATACCTAATCGTTACAAATAGTTCTATTTTTATTAAGTTGCTTACAGCATTGACCTCTCAAGTATTTGTTTTTCAAAGTTCGTATTTGAACGATGAAAACATAAAATCGAAAATTTTATATCTAATTCTGACAGCTTCATGACAATTATTGATATCCTTTTTTGATTATGTAAATTCGAGTAATATCTGGTTTACTAATATTAAAGGACGATCAAATGTTTTTCCTATCGATATAATTTTGTAACTACATTATGTTTATTTTTAGAATGAAAATGGAGAACTTACATAAATGTGAACAAGTTCTGGTTAATTTGTACGCAAAAGTGGAGTCGCAGGTAAGTTTATTTCTGTTAATTTTAATTAGTGTGTTGTTGGAAAAAACCCTATTTAATTTTTTTCCATTGCAGAACATGGGACAAGATCCAGGATTTTCCATAGATCCTCCAACGCCACAAGAAAAGTCGGATTTAGAGGCTGTAAGAAATAAGCTCAAAACCGTGGCCAAACGACAAGAGGTTGAGGAGACGTTACCCGAGATATTGAGGGTTGATGAAGTTGAAGAAATGCACACAGCAGGTTCTAAAGAGCCAGCTCTTTTTCAGAGAAGGCCAAATAAAATGTCAGTATCGCCGACACATCGCTCTCCAGCTAAAATAAAAGAAGATAAAGTTTCACCTCAATCTTCAGCTTCAAAGCGAAATTACACTCGAGTTTTAGTGTCACCCGATTCTAGCAGACGGCGTTGGTCTACGCCTGATTCAGCGGAAGACAAACTTTTTAGCCGGCGGTCACCCCGTAGATCTCCGAGAAGATACTCTCCTTCCTACCACAAAAAAGAAAGAAAAAAGTCTTTAAAAGAATCAACACGTAAATCCAAAGGTGTTAATATAACTTTGAATGTGCCTGAAGATAGTTTAACCAGTTTAAATACAAAGGATATATTCACCAGAATTATTGACTGCAAAGATGGTGACGTAGACATCGATACATTACGGGAGTTGCGAAAACAGATACTTGGTGAATTAAAGAAGACTGGAAAAAAAGATGACATATCTGATTTAATATTGAAGTCTTATAACAAGAAGAAGGGCAGATTAAGAAGAAAGGGAAAGGAAGAAGTAGAAGAGGGAGAACTGTCCGACAGTGAGAGTGAAGTTATTGAAAGTCTATATGGCAATTTGAGCGGTAACTTGGTTCTTAAAGATCAAAGTGAGGCCAAAACTTCTAACGTCAAAGACAAAAATCGTAAAATTCAAATTTGTCTCGTGATAAATTCTAAGGAGAGTAATCCTGATCCCAATACTAGTGCAGAATTAATTAATAATTCCGACGTTTCGGAATTAGAAATGTACGATAAAGAGAACAAAGCGCTAAATAAAACTGATTCTAGTAAGGAGAAAAATGAGCAAGACTTAATAAAAATTGACGATGATGTGTCGATAACGACAATACCCGATTGGAAAAAGGATATTAAAGAGGATAGTTCTACTGATAAAGAAAAAGGTAAAAATAATGCCTTTGACGAAATACAACTACCGTCAGATGAGGAAAAAAAAGTTATTATACCAAAAGAGCAAGTCAAATATAGACCGAACTTCTATAAATCTTTGACAGATAGTTCTGAACCTGTAGAAGAAAATATAATACAGGATAGCAAAGAGGCTGTACACGCACAGGTTGAAACTCAAAAAGGAACTGACATTAAAACTGACTGTCAAAGTGACTGTCAAACTGAAACTACTGTTTGGGAAGTTCCTAAAACTAGTAAAGGTGTGTGTTTGATTGAAGCAGAACTAGAGAAAATGGAGAATCGTGTGGAAATACCATTACTCAACGAGCCAACAATACCGGGAACACCAAATAATAGTATGCTTTCAGAAATAGACATTCTACAAGCCCTCAAAAATGAAATATTGAGTGAATCCATAACTATCCCCGGCTCAGAAGCTGGCACACCACTTTTACACCAACCTAAAGTTAACAAAGTGGCTAGCGCCAAAGAAATATTGCCCAAGAAAAGGATATCTATAGAAAGCTATAAACAGAAGACAGACAGAGATAAAATAATGAGTTCTATAAAATTTTATTTTAAAGATAACGAATCTAAAGACGATCTAATCAAGAAACCCAGTCTTAAATTGACAGAGAAAGAATGTGAAAGGTTTAATATACAAAAGAAATTGTCTTTCGATGATGACAGTTCAGACAGTGACAATGCAGGTGAAATTCAAGCATGTGACCTTTATAGCGATCTCGCTCCTAAATCGCCTGACCGCGATGAGTCGAGTAATATGGAATTGTCACCTCCAGCCATAATACATGATTCTGTGATGGCTGTGCCATTAAATCGCAATGTAGATATAGATATGAGAACTTTGCCGATTTTGTCTCCTAATCAGAACAAAGCACCTACGTTGTTCAGTACCATTGTAGGACTTTCGCTTTCAAATACGAACACGATAAGTGATACAAAGACTGATCAAACCAAAAGTCAAAACGGACCTGTGCTTTTGGATCCTCGTGTTAGAAGGGATGTAAATTCTAGTCAAAGTCCTAGTCCGCATACTGCTCATCCTGATAGGCCGTCAAGATCATCGTTTTCGAGTATTAATCAAAGTCCCGCCTCTAATGCAGTTATGACGCCTAATGCCAGGACGTACGACATGACTCATCACCAGTCGTTTGACGTAGACCAATCTAACAAGACGCACGTATATGTGCCAACGTTTACTACGTATGATTCTAAAGAGAGAGAAAATTCAGTGGCGAAAGATTCGAAGAAGAAGCCATCTCGTGAAAGGAAATCACGTTTTGAGGATATTGGGGACACCAGTAGTTGGAGTTCAAGTGACGTGTCGATTAATACGCGTAACACAGACTCATTCACTGGTGACAAATACAGTAATGGAAGAAACGATAGGTATAGCCTCGAAAATCGGGATTGCTTTTCTTATAAAAGATCAGAATGTCCCAGGACACCTTTACCATCGTTTGGAAGATCTGATGTGCCGGTCACGTCGACTCAAACATTTAGTAGATTAGACAAACCAATGACTCCTCTGCACTCGTTTGGGAGGGCTGAGTGCCCTACTACACCAAGTCATCACTTTGGAAGATCGGAATGCCCTCCCACTCCGATTCACTCCTTCGGAAGGTCGGATTGTCCTTCCACCCCAAGTAATCCTTTTGGGAGTCTTTCATTTAACATTAATGAGTGCCCTCTTACTCCAAGTCAACAATTCGGTGTGACAGAGTGTCCGCCAACGCCATACTATGGAAGAAATGATTGCCCGCCTACACCAAATCACGGATTTGGTAGGTCTGACTGTCCATCGACGCCAAACCATCCGTTTGGAAGATCTGATTTTAATGCACAAAATTACATTAAAGATCCCAGACTTAACAGAAAACCTGAGTATGAGTCAAATTCTGAACTAAACGACAGAGATCGCGGGTATTATAAAGATAATGGCTACCACCGCGAAAGCTCTTACAAATCTCAAAAACCGTTCGGTTTATCAGATAATTATAGAAGTCAGAATAGAGAACATGGCAGGAATAGTAAGTACAGGTACTATGCGCCAGAACAAACTGGACGTCAATTTAGTAAAGATCCACCCAGACGTGAACAAGCCGTTGGTAGTTCAATGCCGAACGATTTTGAAAATGATCGACTGTTTTCGAGAGAACGCAGACAGTTCAATAGCGGGTATGAAGAAGTTGCTTTGAGACGTGAAAGAAGTATTGGGCGTAGCATGTATCCAGAAGATAAACATGAAAGGATTGTTGGACGGCACAATCGCACCGAAGATACCTTTACACGGTCATCGTCTAGAGGACCTAGTGTTGGAAGTTCTATTGAACCAAAAAATAGATCAATATCAGTCAAATCTGACACTGGCAGCTCATTTAAGATTGACACCAGTGTTAACGAAACATTCCAAAAGTTCCTTGAGAGTGGCAAAGGTATTCAAGTATTTGAGTACAATTTTGATGTGAGAAGACAAAGAGCTGCGAGTGTAGGAAGACCATTAGTTCGAGAATCCCGTTGTAAACAGGTGTCTGACGGTTCCAAAACTAACTCTGAAACTCTTAATAAAAAAGAAGTGTTTCGAAGAGCGTCAAGTGTGGGTAGAGATTTGACAGATTATTCTGCTGAGGAAAGAAGCTTCCAAGAAATTAAGGCTGATTTTAAAACCTATAGACACCCTGTAAAAGAACCCAGCAAATTTGACACTGGTAAAATACGACATATTGATACGAAATCCAAGACTAATACGGAAACCATAGCCCGTAGTAGAAGAGAAAAAGAATTCTATGAGAAATATAAAGAAGAAAAGCGCGTTCAAAGTACTTCAAAGCTGACATACTCTCCTAGGATGAACTATAGAGATCCCAGAACGCGCAAAGAAATGAAACTTAGAAATACATATGAAGATCCCCGCGCTAGGAAAAGTGGAATAATATACTCCAATGACAATATCGTTAAAGGTGCTATTTTGGCTTCCGGTTATGGTGTCAAAAACTACAAGATTCCTAAAATTAAACGTGTTGTGGAAGAGAAAGAGGCTAAAAAAGAGGAACCTATAAACAAAAATGAAGAGAAGGAAAAAGATAAACGAAAAAATACCGAAAAAAGAAAAGAAGAAGGAACAACTAAAGAAAAAGCAAACGATAAAAAAGTAACGCCAAAACCAAAGACCAAAGATACACCAAAAGAAAGATTCGACGAAAGTCCTCAACATAAAAGCAAGGAAACATCCAAGGGAAAAATTAAAGAAATTATGAAAGAAAGCGATATTAGATCTGATTCAGAAACAGAAAAACTTCAAACACATATTGATGATACGAGTGAGACTGATGATCAGATTGGAAGGAGATCATCAAGATTGAGTAGAAAATTGGCAGTTACAAACATTGTGAAAAATGCAAAAACTAGAAAACCTAAGAAGTCAATAATAAGTGACTCTGATTCCGAAACGGATAATAGTGTCACAGAAAAACTTCCTAAAGTTGATGAGACTAATTTAAGTACTACGACACCCGCGCCACCGCCACAGGTAATTAGTCCTGTCAAGGAGAAAATTGTACAACAACCTAACGCTATAGATATTCACACTAATTTTGGGTTAGAACTAGAAATGTTTACCGATAATGTTGTATCGGACCCCGTACTCGATAATATCAATGCGCTGATTGCAGATCTTGATAACGACCTAGATGCTTCTAAAAACGAATCGAGTAATAATTTTACGAATGAAATTACACTTGAGAATATGATGCAGAATATCACTTCTCCACAAGACAATTCAAGTGAAAGTAGAGATGACTTTACAAATGTACTCAAAGCTGTTGATGAGTTATCTAAAACAACTGACAAAAAAATGCACAAAAATTCTTTATCAGATCTAAATAAAGTTACTAGCGATATTGCTGCTGTGAATACAGAAATTTCACAAAAACTTGAAAATATCGAGGATTCCAGCTTAAATAAGAGTACTGCTACACAAAGATTCGACAACCTGCTTGCCTCAGTACAAAATGAAGAAGTGAAAAATAAAGAGAGTGAAGCTTTAAATTCAAACCTACACTTAAACAAACCTACCAACGAGGATATTGTTTCTACTACCGAAACCGAAAAAGGTACAATAAAAATTGACAATAAATCACAAATAGATGAACGAAGTATGGATGGCTGCTCTACTCCGGACAGTACCATCAATACTGATGTCCTAGACAAAAATAAAAGCGATGACTGTATTGCTGACAGCACAAATGAAGAAGTGCACGGCGAAACGAATGTTACTTCTACAGATTCTGTCGAACCTAAACCCGAAGCAGAATCTGATTTAGAATTAGGCAATTTGTTAACAGTGCTACAAGACAAATCTAAAATAAAAAAATTGCTTATTATGTTAGGTGGTCAATCTGGAGATAACGATAAAATTAAGAAAAAGCTTGAGCAATTAAGCGAAATAGTGTCCGATGACGAAATAGAAAAAACAATGCAGCAACCAGAGAAAAGTAAAACAGAGGTTGCCGTTTTCACTGATGATAAAAATCCCGATGCGAATCCGACAGTCGATGAAGAGGCGACAATAGAAACGGAGTCTCAATCACATGGCGATGAGAAAACAAAAATGAATCAAGACGATGACGGAACACCATTGAATAAAAACATTAAGGAGATGCAATTGAATAAAAACGACGAGGAGACGCAATTTAATAAAAACGAAGAGGAGACGCAATTTAATAAAAACGGTGAGGGGACGGCATTGAATAAAAACGAGACGCGAGTGAATAAAAACTATAAGGGGCTGCGGCTGAATAAAAACAAAAAGGGGACGCGACCGAGTAAAAACGATAAGGGGTCGCAATTGAATAAAAACGACGAGGAAACGCAATTGAATAAACACGACGAGGGCCCGCCATTGAATAAAAACGATAATGGGACGCCATTGAATCAAAACGATAAGGAGTCGCGATTGAATAAAAACGAGGAGGAGTCGCAATTGAATATAAACGACGAGGAGACGAAATTGAATAAAATCGGTGAAGAGACTCAATTGAATAATGATGAAGATCAGGAAAATGATGACGATCAAGATAACGATGAAAGCTTTGAAGATTTAATAGATGAAGACGCCGCCGAAGCTGAAGAGACTGATCTTCAGGCAACAAAGACTAAATATAAAAGGAAAATGACTGGCAAAAAATCAAAAAATTCTAAGAAAGGAAAAGGCCGGCGGCCTAAAAAAGTTACGTCAGTTGCAGAGAAACGCGTCACTCGAGCAACAGCTGCGGTCGCGACCAAAAAAAAATCTAAAAAACCACCACGCGAGCTACAAAAACTTCATGAAGACATTAGAGAAATGTTTATCAGAGATGATATTTTAAGTGCTACTGGCATAAGAATGTGTCGTTTAGCAAAAATGGTCGATGAAAAAACGAAGGACGACGTAGTGTTACCAGAACCTGAACCCGTAGTTGTTTTGGAAAAGTTCAAAAGCTCAGCTGACAAAAGCCGTGACAATCCTATTCCTGAAAAAATCAGAAAAAAGCCTGGACCTAAACCTAAACCTAAAATATCCACCGATAGTCTTCCTGAAATAGCAAAACCAAAATATAAACCTGGACCTAAGTCAAAGACTAAAAATAAAAAAGAAATAGACCCTTATGCATTTGAAACAGAATCAGTAGGAGACACCAAAATTGAAAAGGCGAGCGAAGACGAATCTGACAGCTCTGATTCCGAAATTGGCTCGCTGGCATCTTCGAAAAGCTATGGTAGCACGGAAATTCTATCTGAAATAAAGAAAAAGAAACGTAAACGAGGGCGTTGGCAAGATGGAGTGATAAAGCCTAAAAATAAAAAGAAAAAACTTGAAACCAAACCAGAATCTACTGTAGAACCTCCGGATTGTATCATGCCAACAGAAAAACAAATTATCGCTCAAGATCCGAATGCTCATTTTACTGATAAAAACTACTGTTTCCGTAAAAATGAGTTATATTATCCGTGTCGCTTTTGTGAGTTCACTGGTTCAGACATCGTACATCATTATGTAAGTGAGCACCCGCACGTTGAAATCCCGCTGTCACGAATGGCTCCGGCGCTAGCTAAAGAAGCCATAGATCAGTGTAAAGAGATTAATTTTAACGACTTTAGCAAGATCTCTTCCGATAAATACGTTTGCATATTCTGTTACAAAGAATTTGCTTATAACTCCTCGGTTTTGGAAACTTTCTTTTGGCATATAGTGAGCATGCACACTGGTGAATATAAGCACACTTGCAGCGAGTGCTCAAATGAGAATCAATGCACGTTCAGTTTGGATATTCCACCACCTCCAAAAGAAACTAAGGGTCAACTCATTGGCTACATTTGCAAAAAATGCAATTTCACCCAATTATCTCTTGAAAATCTTAAAAAACATGTCGTCCGTCGCCATAATGATGAACAAACTGCTGTTTATACCATTAATTTATCAGCCATGTCGAAAAAGACATTGAAGGACTTTTTACGTTTTACATTATCTAAGCCACCAGCAATACCGGCTATTCCTCGAGTGATAACAGCCAGGTTAAGTGAAAAACCAAGCAATGTCGCAGAAAGTAGTGAACCTTCGATGAAGGTTCTGCTAGCAAGTATTAAGTCTAAGATTACCTTTGAAGCTGATGATAATGTAGGTGAATTATTAGATTTGACTGACACTGACCCCATACACTCTAAAATAAAAATTGAACGGGTTGAATCGGAGAACACGGATGAAATTTTGCATGACGAACCGCAGTCTAGGGACACAAGTGAAATAAGCCAAACTGCAAAGGTAGACCATCAACCTGTCCAACCTATGCATCAAAAAGACCAACAACCTAGCGCGGACTCGGGATTAGAAGATTTAGCCAGTCAGCCTTCTAATGACATTGTTGACTATCCACATTTCAAAATTAACATCACCGAATCTGGCGCTAAAGAATACATTTGTTGTATCAATGGGAAAGACAATCACTTTAAGACGACTCTTTTGATTTCAATGAAGAAACATGTGCAATTGAAACACTCTGAGAATTGGGACGGATATTGTTTCATTTGCAAAGTAATAGTTACGCCACAAGGAGCACATACATTCAAAGACTGTTTCCAACATTATCTTGATAAACACTTGGATAACTTTCCTATTTACCAAAAGGATGTTGTGCCTGAATCTGTGCCTGAAAAAGTTTCAGATATACCAGTCAAGCAAACTGAAAGCCCTGCTTCTTCTAAGCCGTATCTCAATGTTAGACCTATTAATGAATTGATATCTACATCTACAGATGATACGCCAAAGGAAACTTCAAATTTCCCGATAATCCAGAGTGTAGTGAGCCTCGGAGCGGAGTCTCCACGGTTGAACCCTACCTACCCGACAGTGAGACAAGAGATAAAGCAAACTGAAGTTAGCTTTAAATACGAGGAAGTGCAGGCGAAAGTGATGTTAAATAAACACAGAGTTGTTCTAGAAACTATGATGGCTCTAGACAAATTGATTATGGTGTTTAAATGTGCGGGCAGATTCTGTTCGTTTACATCCGACTCTGCTGAGGATGCGCTACTACACGCCTCCACGCACCAGCGCATCGGAGGTGCCGACGCCTTGAATTGTTCCTATTGTGATTTCGATGCTCTGGGGAACGCTATCGACCTGGTGATGCACGTGTTCAAAGCGCACGGCAACTGCCAGTATTCTTGCGGGCTGTGTTTCTACCGAGCTGCGGCGAGCCAGTCGGTGGGGGCCCATGCGACCAGAGTGCATGGGGTAGCACAATCTGGGGTCACCGTGCTGCGAACTACTGTCGCAACTAACTCTAGTGATGGGGGCCGAATGCTGAGTCGAGAAGAGGCCGTGCCGTATTATATTTGTCACCACGGTAAGTTATTTAAAATTATTTTCTAATCTTGTTAAGTAATAGTGCAGACAATAGCAGTGCACCGTTTTGTTTATGTAATTCGAACATACGTACTTCTATTGTCTTAAGCGTCGCGCTTGCATTCTTTGGAGGATGCAGTACCTACGCTGATTGCCAGGCCACACTGCGTTGCGGGGGCTTTGGCCGCATCGGCCTTACTTTAACGACAAAACATCACCCCATCTCCGCCATGCCTTGGTTTTCCCGAGTGCAGGCGCACACACTTTGTTCGAAAACAAGTAATTTCTTCAGATTTTAAGTTGTCTTTTTGTTTTCAGCGGAAAGCGGTAACAAATGTAAGTTCCGTACTTACACTCAGGATAAGTTCTGCGAGCATTTACAACAGAAGCACGTTGGCGCCACCACGCATCCTTGTTACGTAAGTATTTAAAAGTATAAACACGATATAATATGTTAAAGCTAAAATGGATAAAAAAATTTGACATAGATAAACAAATGTTAATAAGAAAGTTATAAGTTGCCTCGATGATGGGCAGCTACGGAGGGAATAATTATTGTCTTGCAATACTTTCCATATATTCTTGGGGAGTTACTTCAAACAAGCAACTTGCGTAATTTTTATGTACATAATATATGTTACCATGGATTCAGTACATGATTCTGAACTATACAAAATTTACTGTTCCATACATTTTGACCAATAGGTATGGCACTTCTGTAACTTCTACGTAACTTCTTATGTAACAGCTGATTATTTTTTTGGTAACCTAAGAATTTCTACGCTAGGGGCAGTTTGCGCGTCGATGTCCCTGCTAGCCTGTATATTTTTTTTTATAGCAAATTACGAAATAATTACGAAACTTTCATGATTATGCATTCCGAAACTTGGCAAGTGTTTATATTGCTGTATGGAAATATGAAATATCGCTCTATAGTGCACTTAAATATTGATTATGAAATGCAATACATAATTAAGATAGATTAATTAAAAACAAACAAACTCTTCAGCTTTATAATATTAGTATAGACTAATATTATAAAGCTGAAGAGTTTGTTTGTTTGTTTGGTTCAACGCGCTAATCTCGGGAACTACCAGTCGAATTTGAAAAATTCTTTTTGCATTTGATAGCCCAATTCTTGAGGAAGGCTATAGGCTATAACATCACGCTATGACCTTTAGGAGCCGAGCAAAAAGAAAAGAAGTCAGAAAGAACGCTAAGCAAAAACGAAGTAATAGCGCGGGCAGGCGATGCGATGCGACGGGGTGGGTCGGAGTAACATTTCACGCGGAAGAAGTCGCGGGCAGAAGCTATATCAAATATTAAATTTGGTTTAGGATGTATAAAAAGCATTTGGAAACTTTAATTTTTTTTTGAAACCTTAAAAAAATACCTACAACAAGTTTTATTGACAAAAAGAAAAGGCGAAGGTAGACAGAAAAAAATAGATTGTACATAAACAGTTTAGTTTGTACACATCACAATTTTTGGTTTACCATTGACCCCCAAACTAAGCAGGGCTTTGTATCTTGGGGGACGGAGTGCGAATGAGCAGAAAGAAATAGGTCGGTTAACATGGCTCGTTTAGTGAAGCGAGTAATATGTTGTGAGACTTGTGAGTGTGTGTCACACCTCAAACTGAAAAATGCCAATACAAACTGTAACGATGTTGTAACAGTTTGTTCAATTCAGTGTTATTATTGCAATGTAATTAATATTTAAGTGCACTATAGAGTGATATTATTTCGAGGGAGGCTTGGGGCTAAGTTATAACACAGCCGCACGGGTCGATCGATCAGGTTAAGCTACGCTTGTCGCGGTTATCCGTGGATAGGTGACCATATTTACATACCAAGACCTCGCCGTGCCTCGGAAAGCACGTTAAGCCGTTGGTCCCGGCTGTAATTCGTTGTCATATCTTTGATAGTCGTTACGGGTCGTCTGAAGCCCGAAAGTCTGACAACCAGTCTTACCAAGGGGTATCGTATTACCCAGTTACTGGATTGTGGAGGTCAGATAGACAGTCGCTCCATGTAAAATACTGGTAAATACTGGCGGCAAGCGTAGTGTGGGACGCCCCCCAGCTAGATGAACGGACGACCTAAAGAAGGTGGCTGGGGTAGACTGGAATCGGAGAGGCTTATGTCCAGCAGTGGATTGCGATTGGCTGAGTTGATTGATATTAACCGGTAATATGTTGACAGCTATTGGCGACGTTGTCAACTTTAAGATTGCCCGCTGTTAATTCCAAATTACAGTAAAAAAATTGAAGAAGCAAAACATTGTTCTAATTAGTAAACATAATCTAGACTAGACAGTATCCTCTACAGTTCTATCATTAATTCCGTTACAGAATTGCCAACTGGAAGTGTCATCGCCATCAGAATTGGTCCAGCACATGAAGTCTCACGGATTGAAGTTATACCAGTGCACTTGGTGCGTCTTAGGGGCTGACAATGAGGGGGAACTACTGGCCCATGTCTCCACCGTGCACCCGACGAAACAACCCCAAGCTTATTTGAGAATTATCACTAACAAAGTATGTGGAGTTTGTACTATATTCTATTTTTTTGTGTGAAATCAAGCTTACCGTTGCCTATTAATTTCTTCAATGACATGACTTTTGTAACCAGTCAAGACTGTCGCCGTTTTTTGCTTTTTCCCATGCTTAGTTTTATAAGAAGGATTAGCTTTTAATTGCTTTCTGAAATAACAACAGCCAGTCAAATCACTTGACATGAGTTTACAGTCTTTTGGCAATTTTTTGTGTCAATAAGCCTTTTAGAAACCGGTAAGTCTGGCTATAATGTGTTACAAATGATGGCCAGTATTCTCATATACAATTTCTATTGCAGGAGGGTTCTAACGAGCTGAGGGTCCTTCCACTAGCCTTCCTGAACAAAATGAAAGTGCCAACCGAAGATGTGTCTCCGTCCGCAATCAAGGAGAACCCAGTGCGTGAAGCAGAGCGGTCCATAGACCTAGAGAAACTTATCGGTCTCACTATGATGATGGAACCACAGGTTGATCTGAGCGAACCCACTCCGGGAGAACATCCTCAAGATATTCCTGAAGTTGTTGAACAACCAGTTGCACATATTGTGCCTGTTGCACCAACTGCACCTATTGTGCCTGTGGCACCAACTGTCTCCGTTGCTGAACTAGAAGCCGGAATCCTCTCTCCGGTTTCAAAAGCAGTTGCTTCAATCACCGGTCTTAGCCTGACGGATGTTACAAACCAACTTTCCGTAAATAGTCCAGTCGCTTCTGTTACAGCTGAACCGACGCTAACTATCACGAGAGTACCTATTAAAACTGAGATCGAAACACCTAAGAGCTTGCCATGCGATGTAGTAGTGCTGGACAGTGACGACGAAAACCCGAGGCAGCCCGTTATTGACCTCTCGGATGAAGACACCGCCAGCAACAAACAAGCGCCGAAGCAGGCCGTCAACCAGAGGGTGCCGATTGAACTCCTTAGCACGTGCCCCAAATGTCAGCAAATATGCAAATCCATAAATGGCTTGAAAAAACATTTCTTCTACTGCTATCCGGACAAAGAACAGGGCTGCAAATGTGCGCATTGCCCATACATAGCCAGCAACAGAGATAACATCATGCACCACTACATGCACGACCATTGTGACCGAAATGTATACCAGTGCGGTGTCTGTCGCAGCAGTCTGGTGAACCTGGCCATGGCCAAACGACACCTAAAGTATGTGCACAAAGAGAAAGACTTTGTAATCACGAGCTCTCTAGATAACGGGATCTCTATTTACACCGTTAATGTAGCAAAAAAGGAGAAGAAAGAGTTGCCAAAGCGGAAATTGAGCGTCAGTGCCACCGAAACCTTGAATAAGCGGCGATTCTGGCCTCGAGAAATTAATCAGCTTCCGATAAATCCTATTTTGGATCACTTGGTTTACTGTGAGATTTGCGAGTTTAGTACGAAAGTGCGGTTGAATATGGTGCGACACCTGCAGCTGCACGCGGAGCAGCAGCCGGTGGCGCAGACGGCGCCCGTGAACCCCGTGCCGCACCTCGAGACCAACGAGAAGCACTTCGACCGCATGGTGAACCTGGCCTCCAGCTCGCTGCAGCCGCGCGACCGGCCCGCGCCCGCGCAGCCGCCCGCGCAGTCGCCCGCGCAGCCCGTACCGCGCGAGCTGGCGTCGCGCTACCCGCAGCAGATCTCGGCACGCGCGCGCAACACGTGCGGCGCCGTGGGCTGCACCTACACGTCGGTGGACGAACCCATGCTCAAGCGCCACTGGGAGGCGCTGCACTCCGGCCCGGCTAGCTTCAACTTCCGCTGCGTGCACTGCCCCGACAATCAAACCACTGACACGTCGAAGCCTATTACCGCCAACCGAGTGGTGCAGCATCTGAAGATGCACGACGACACCCTATACGCTTGCTCTAAGTGTCACCTCTATCACTACAAACGTGATTTCATTGAGAAACATATCATGGAGGTGCATCAGAACGCCCCGTTGTATATAGTTCGTGAGAGCGCGAGCGCGGCGGCGGCATCGGCGACGGCTTCAGTTGCGGCGACACCCAGCGCTGCGCCTACGATGGACTTGAAGCCGTGGCAGTGCGGTTTCTGTAAATTCAAAAGCATGTTGCGTCCCGAAGTGACGGAGCATTGCTTCAAATTGCACCAGTCGAAAATGCAGTTCAGATGTGGCTACTGTCCGTACAGGGCGTCCGCTTTGGAGAATGTGAACAACCATCTGGCGCATTCACACGCTAACGAGCCTGAAGATGTGATCTATTACTACTATAGAGAAGGCTCACTACCGGATGAGGTGGACGGGACCCCGCGGTGGATGAAACAGCGTCAGAAAATGGGGCCAAACTTGCCTGAGGTTAAAACTGAGGAGCAGGAAACTCCCAACCAGACACCATCAGTCTCGCCCCCTCCCGTCAATATCGACCTGAAATTAGTCAAGAAGGAAGTTGACGAGGCGGTTCCAGAGTCAGCCGAGTCCATGGGGGATTTGTGCAAGAGATTCGGACAGTTTTGTGAGCCGAATGGAATCAAGTTCAAGTGCCCACTGTGCAATGTTATAACAGAAGACACCAGGGAGGCTATGCAGTCTCATTTGTATGAAGAACTGCAGTACAGGAAGTAAGTAAACTTATTTTAATAGGTACTGATGATAATTCACTCATTTATGTCAATTCAGTGATAGTTTGGCTCACTTAGCATTAAAATAAAACGCTGGGATTGCTGTGCTTGTTACTATACAGTAATGAATCGCTTTTTATGCTTATAATTTTGAATTCTGCAATAAAATATGCATTTTTTTTTAATTTACAGATTTTCATTAGCTTTAAGTAAATGATATTAGACCATTTATTGAATAGCAAATCTTGTAAATATAACGTTTGTGCTTATGTATGACACGTCATTTGGTCAAAAACACTCGCAAACAAAAGCAGCATGTACAATTGTTCATTCTCAACGTAAAATCTTCCAGGTGGGGATGCGGCCTCTGCAACTACAAGGCTTTCCACAAAGCCGGCCTCACGGAACACATGAGCATCGAGCACTTCAGGCAGTACGACCACATCGAGCTGCCCAAAGACGTCAACAAAGAGAAATGGGTCGCGGGACAGTTGGACCACCAAGCGTCTATTATAGACAAGCATAAGGCCAACTTGGCTAAACAGAAACTTGCTGTAGAAAAAATAACCAAGCCTGTATCAGTGTCCGCCCCTCCTACAGTTGATATAGTTGAAAAGTTTTCGATGGCACAGTTGGAGCAAGCTTTCGGCGAGTTCGGAGCGCCCAGTAATGGCATGTACTGCTGTCCTAAGTGTGACTTTTTGAATGGAGACGAGGCGGTCATGCGAGACCATTTGGAGATGGAGCTTAATAAGATTAGGTAAGCCGGTCCACTAAGATTAGTATAAAAAAATAATAAAATATTTATTCAATAATTATAAGGCATGAAAATTATTACAGTTTTGCTTATATATAAAAATTATATTGCTAAGACTTACGTGCCTGAACTATGTAGTCCTGTTTTAGGCGAGAAGAGCTTAAATAGTATTTTAAAATTAATAAATAATCGAAAGATGACAATAGACAAATAATTATATGTTGAGTAGCTTAACTCTTAGTTTCTAAACTTGATAAATACATATGTAATGCAGGTGAATTTTGTATAACTATATTTACTTTAACACAGTTAGTAAATTTTCTGTTTCTTCATAAGACATACTTTGGAGAGCATCCTTGAGGATTCTCTTACAATTTGTATAGTTCACAGAATAAATGTATAATAGGTATTAGGTAGGTTATTTATGTTACATAGGTTGTTTTTTGTGGCTGTAGTATACAGAGTTGATATGACAGAGGGGCATTAAATTACACTACGTATACTATACGTGTATAGTATTAATTCGATACAGTACAAAAATAGAAAGCGCCAAAAATGAGATTTTTTTTTTTTCAAACAAACTAAATAGCTTAAAGTCAGAGTGAAACGCAACCACCCTTTATAAATAAATTTGACTGACCTTAGTTAGATGCCTAGGTAACAAAGTCGCGCAGGAGCGCGTGTGCGTGTGTGTTATCTCTCTTGGCGGGGGCGCGGGGGGCGGGCGGTTTAGACCGCTCGCGCCGTCCGCGCCCGGCTGGTTGTTAAGTACGCGCACACACAAAAACACAAAATTTTTAAATTCTCGATGTGTCCTCGATTCATATTAATGCACAAATTATACCGACGGAGAATATTGTTATTTATTAAATCACTGTCCGTCGCTAAGCACTTTAATTCCCGTAATCTTTGTACTGCCAATTGTATGGTGCCGGCGCGCGGCGTTCCTAGGGCTATTGCGCCGGTCACCATACCTTTCTCGGTATGTTCGCAGAGCTAAATCTGCGTTTCCACGGCATTCACCGTAAATTAAAATCATGTAAGTGTATTCTGACGCCGTGTAAGTTACACGAGGCATTGCTGAACACTTTAATGATTACACACACACACAACCAACGTTTAATTACGTATCCTATCACAATAAAAACAGTCAAACACAAAAAAACACTAACACTAAATAATAATATTCCCAAGTTAAACTTATTTAGTGTCTATCACAATAACAAAACAAAATCACAATTATTGTCAGCGAGTTCGACAAAACATAAAGGCGCGGCGGCGGGGGGCTCCCGTATTACGTAACGTACGTCCCGAATGGATGGATGACGCTTGCGCACTGTCCACTGAAAGAAAGTTTTTTAGCAAATTCCCAAGGATCTAGAATGCAATAGCAACATACTGACCTATTTCTATTCCTTTTACGCGCGGGAAAAAGGCGCGGGGGTTTTGCTATGATTGTCACTCTCATAGTGAAAGTGCAAGTGTGTGTGTATTTATTGCTTCGTGAAATATTTGGTTGTACTTGTGCGGCAACAATGTATCTTATACTCAGATTATCGTTTTAAGGTGCATGACCTATGCGTATGAGATAATCAGCTGTTAGGAAATATACATCGTGTTCAAACGTAGCAAAAACTTCAAAAATCATTTGTGACTAAACTACTGCTCCTATTTAATTGATTTTTGGTACAGAGCTTGAAAATGGTATCTAGTATAGGCAGTTTAAAGAAAAGCCCCTCTGTCGTATCAACTTTGTATATGAATTGCTTTAAATATATTAAATCACTTTGAATGTAAAACTTTTGTTAGTTTTCCATCTACAAATTTACATATCTACAAATTAATTTCTCATCTACATTATGAAAGGTTGGTTAAATAATTATTTTAAAATTTTCAGGTGGGGTTGTACTAACTGTTCAGTCAAATATCAGACGTATCATGAAGCGCAGTTTCATTGCAAGGGCCACGACGGCCCGTCCAGGCCCTTGGAGGCGATACGAGACCCGTTGCTGCGCGCTGCATGGGTCACCAACAGCATACAGCTGCAGAAGAAGAAGATTTTGCAGTATGCCTCTGTCAAACCCGCCACCTCGGCCATTCCTGAAAAGACTTTTACAGAAGCCGATAATAATTCTCTTCTCGTTGTCCGATACGAAGAGCGCGTGCCTACACCCGATCTAGTGCCTACCACCCGGAAGAGACCCGCGCCAGATAGTGATGATGAACGACTCGTCATCGACGAGGCCGGCCCCAAGAAGAGGTTCCTAAGACCATGCCCACACTGTCCCTACAAGTCTAAATTTTATAACTCTTGGAGAGAACATGTACTAAAACATCATAATCTGAAGCCCTACGCGTGCTGCTATTGCGACTACAGCAGCTCCTACCGACAGGGCCTTATAGTACACACAGAAAAAGCTCACCCTGGTCAAACCCTGTTGGTAAAAATGACAGGCATACCACCCGCAGAGTCATACATTCTCTCGCCGAAGAAGAGACCATCAGCGGAAGAGGAAACTAATGTGCCCAAAATAATATGCTTATTCTGTGAAAATTCTATACCAGAAACTGAGATTGACAATCATCTACATGAAAATATCAGACCCGACTTTGCTAGAAAGGGCGATGTGGTCGTCAAATGCTGCATTTGCTTAGTTCTGCGCCTCGACGTGAAATCTCTACAGGAACACCACAGCTTAGCGCACCCACACATACCGATCAACTACGCGTTGTTCAAGCTACATCATAACACCAGAGAAACACATTTCTGCGGTCATTGTGACGATATAGGATTTAAATTCCTGAGAGACTTGAAGACACACCACAACTCTGTTCATCCTACGCTTCTATTCAAATACACGACTGTGCCGTATGTACCTGCGGATGGCAATAGAGAAAGTAGGAAGAAAGAGGAGCCTCACCTTCTGAAGAGATGCGCTAGGAAGTCGACCACGAAGCTCCCGGGCGGCAAGACTGTCGCCAAGAAGTCCACCACCAAACTACCGTACAGTGTTCCTAGTACTTCAGATGACGGATATTCTTATTATAAGACAAAGCCTGAATCCCTAGAAAACTATGCTAATGTCACCACTCTGATGTCGTTCTGCAACAGTATGATGCCGTTCACTTTGAAGAAACTGAGTGAAATCATCAACATTGAGCCTATAGTTATTGTGAAAGACGTTCGAGCTGGTGCCTCCAGTAGTGATATGACACTTTAAAAGTGAAAAATAAGTGTAAAGCGCGGACAAAGTGATGAACGATCAATTATTGAACTTAAGTCTTTATTAGTTTAGCGAGTTGTATCGTTTTGAGGTCAGATTTGTGTTGGTTGTATCGTTGCTTAGCGATTAAGAGACTCGATCTTAATATTTGAGACTGATATACATTTTAATTAGTGCGATGTGATTAGACTTACTTGTAAACTAAGCGCACTTGCACTAAACAAGGTGTGTACCGGCCGTAGGCGCTTTCTTAAGGGTGAAACAGCCAAATTAGAATTGCCAATATTTTTTTGCATATATAGGTATATAAATTTGTATGTGTATGCTTTCTCTGTCAGGTTTAAGTAGTAATAGTAGTAAGAACTATTATTTGTTCAAATAAATGCAAATATATGGTATAAAAACGCAACTATTTAAAAGCACTTGTGGCACCAATTAGCTACATCCTAATGCAATGTATTAACTACACATGTCCTCTATGAATGATACATTAAAAATGACACATATTAAACTTGAAACGATATCAAACATTTAATTAGTATGGAAATCTGTGATTTACGATACATTCTTGTAAGATTTATATGTTAGTAGTAAGTAGGTATGTATAATTAATTAACAATTTTGAGCATTTATAAACACCTTAGCGGTCGAGTTCCTGTTTTTTTGTTCAAGCCGTGGATTTGATTTTTGTAACATCCAATTCTGTAATAAAGTTATAAAAGCAAGCATTGGAATACATAATAAATATTATCTTTTAAGAGTAAAATTATGCTACGTTTTGCGATAGTTCATATTCTTAGAAAACTAAACTGCATTCAAATAATGCACGACTTTTTCCCATGGGGTTAATCAGAACTAATGTTTAATTCGTATTAATAGTAATTACTATAATGTGAATATTCAGTCGGTTGAAATAATAGTATAAACTCATTTCATTCTCTTTATTCACTTGAAACCAAACTTAATTTTTTTGTCTTTTGTCTTGTTAATAATAAAAAAAATGTTTAATTGCCAAATTATATTCCTATTCAGACAGAATAAACAATTTTTGTAA
This sequence comes from Luperina nickerlii, assembly GCA_963855955.1. Classification (NCBI taxonomy): domain Eukaryota; kingdom Metazoa; phylum Arthropoda; class Insecta; order Lepidoptera; family Noctuidae; genus Luperina; species Luperina nickerlii. Next base: position 8,694,038 of record OY979682.1, read on the forward strand.
AATACTGTTTTATTATTTTATCTACTCTTATTGTAAAGTTCTACTAATTTTATATGTCCGTGACTACCGCAGGACCACCAACGCCAATCGCTTCCATATTTGGTAAATAATTAGAGCTCAAATTAGTACTCGAACAAAACAAAAACAAAATTGGTACCTTAGTAGTTTTCGAGAAAACGGACTTTGAAGGTGGTCCTGCGGTAGTCACGCTCCCTTCAGCAGGACCACCATAAGCGCCGAAAAAGGGCCCACGCTACAGCTATTCTAAGTATACAAATAGTTATTACCCATAAATGTGATTTATTTCGTAAAAAAAACAACTAATATTTATATTTACCGAGAAATCAACGATGATAACTTTCTCGCAATTGTTCAGCAGGACCACGATTTTGAATGTTGATTCCAAGTTAGAGAAGCTTGTCGCTTTCCTCAAACCTACATAGAAAATTAGTACCCTGCAAGATAAAATTAGTACCCAAAATTCAAAATTAATACTTCAATAGTTTACGAGATATACGATGATGGCATCGTATATCCAACCTGTGCCAAATTTTCATTCCAAGATTTCCCTATTAAATACTCTGTTTCTTCCCAAATTTATACAAAAATAAGTACTCCTAAAGAAGTTAAAGCGACTAAAAATCCAGAAGTCGAAAGTCAAAGCATTTATTTCATATAGGCACATAAAAGGCACTTTTGAACGACAAAAATTACAACAAATAGAATTGATTCTAGTCGCCCATTCCAAAAGATAGTTTTCGTATGGAGAAGAACGGGCAAGAAACTCCACCGTTACTCTTTTAAAATTCTTTCAATATTTTGCATACATTTTATATAATCATAATATGTGAAGACGATGCACCTAAAATAAAATTACTATACCACAATAGGTAAAAGAATTAAAAATGAAACCATGACATAATTATCTGATGATATTTGATCTGATATTTTATCTTTAATTCTAGTATTAAAATTATGTCTATCGCTTATTTTATTAAAAAGATGTAGATTTTTTCTTACATACATAATATTTTCATAAATGAATTGGCAAGGTACCTTCATAATATATTAATCCTTTTAGAAAGTTCCCTGAGAGATTCGCGGCATAAATGTTCGCGGCGACGTAGATTATAAATGGCTCTGACAGTTCCTTTTTGCAAAATAAAGATGGATTCAATCTCAGCAGCTCGACCCCATAGTAAAATGCCGTACGACATAATGCTGTGAAAGTAGCTGAAATAGACTAAACGCGCGGTTTCTACATCAGTTAACTGTTTTATCTTTCTAACAGCATAAGCGGCTGAGCTAAGCCGCCCCGCAAGAGATGTTATGTGAGGTCCCCGTTGCAATTTGTCGTCTAGCGTGATTCCCAGAAAAACAGTTTGATCAACAAATTCCAGTTTTTCTCCATTCAATATGATGTCACATTCACTACTTCTAACATTAGGTAATTTAAATCTAACGCATTTGGTTTTCTTTTCATTTAGTACCAAATTATTTACCGTAAACCAATCTTGGACCTGAAGAATAGAGTTATTCACGTCGTCAAGATTTTGTGCCCGTCTGTCTATTTTAAAGATCAATGAGGTGTCATCTGCAAATAACACGCATCTTCGGTTGATTTTGAAGTAATTGGGGTAAATCATTAATGTAAACTAAAAAGAGGAATGGACCCAATATCGAACCTTGAGCAACGCCCATTGCTATTTCAGACCCTAATGAGTTTACGCCGTTTACTTGAACTTTAAGCTTTCTATCTTTTAAGTATGACTTTAGTAAATCAAGAGCTAAATTCCTAATCTCATAATGCTCAAGTTTCAGCAGAAGTGTCTCATGGTTTACGCAATCGAACGCCTTAGAGAGGTCGCAAAAGATTCCAATGGCATCTTGTGCTTCTTTCCAGGCGTTAAAAATGTTCTTTATTAGGTTGACACCGGCGTCAGTGGTACAACGCCCTTTGGTGAAACCGTTCATGAAAGATAGAATTTTTATTAAAATGGCGTAACATTTGATTGAGCATCAACTTTTCAAACACTTTACTGAGAACCGGCAGAATTGAGACAGGCCTAAAATTGTTGGGGTCTTTACTATCACTGGATTTGAACAAAGGAACTACTTTACTGTGTTTCATGAGATCTGGAAAGACTCCTTGGTCTACACTGATGTTAAATATGAAAGCTAAATAGGGCGCAATCGTGTCGATGATAGATCTACAAACTTTTACAGACATTCCCCAGAGATCTTCTGTTGATTTAATTTTAAGATCTTTAAAAGCTTTTATAACAGCCTGGGGGTTTGTATTTTGAAACCTAAACTCCGAAGGGCATGCCTCAACATTCTTTCTAAGTAAGTCAGCAGAAAGCGCGGGCGAGGAATTTAAAGCTTCAGTAGTTTTAATGGGAATATTAGCAAAAAAATTTTCAAATTCCTGAGCAATTTCTATGTCTGATAGTCCAGTCAAAATAGACATTTGACTTAGCCAAAATTCGCATAGAGCTGAAAATTGGCAGAGACGTTATATACATCATTATAAATGAAATGTCAAAAATCCCCTTCGATCCCACTTCTGCAAAAAAAATTATTCAAGGTCAAAAGTACAAAATTAAGGTTTTTTCCATTTTTCTCGAAAACAGTAAGTATTATCGTGAAAATAGATCAGACAAAAGTTGTAGATCATACAATTCTCTACAAAAATGGTCCAGTCACTTTTTCTCTTACGACTCACCATTCGTGAGATATCGCGATTTTAATCATTAGAAAATTCATATTTTACATAATATGCATACATTTCCGCACCACCTATGAGGTAATAATGTACTTGGCGCATTTTTTTAACGTGGTTTCCCCAGTAGGTATACTCCATGATCTATTGTTATAAAGAAAGTTTGATCAGATCGTATCCTATTAATTGCAAGAATAGTAATATTGCTAATGATCAAAGTGCAATAGGTTGTTTTTCTACATGTTATATTGAAAGAAATACAACAGATGAAGATATTTATGATATTAATGAGGAGACAATTATTGATGCATCCCTTTTTTTAGAACAGCGAACTTCTGCAAGAAGAAGAAAATAAAGACGAAGAAATAATTGTCGAAGTAGAATTAGACAATTATCTTATGTAATGACATGTGTAAAAAAACAATCTATTCCACTTTACTCATTAGCAATATTACTACGAGGATTCTTTCAATTAAAAGGATACGATCTGATCAAACTTTCTTTGTTACAATAGATCGTAGAGTATACCTACTGGGGAATGATGATGATGACGGGACTCCCTTTCCCACATTCGGGCCGTTGTGCGTGGGGATTCTGGCTAACAGAGCCAGCCTAGCTCCGCCCAGAAGCACAGAAGCTTCCTGGGAGCTTCACAGGCTTCGCGGAGCGACCTCATTGTTCCGAGGATTTCTGCACGTTGAGAAGCCACGGCCTCGCAATCCAGGATGACGTGGGCGGCTGATTCCTCGGCATCAAGGCAGCCCCTACAAAGGGGGCTGTCCGTGGCGCCTATGTTGAAAAGATGTTTGTTAAGGAGGTTGTGGCCCGTAATTGTAGCTATTATTATTCTAAGGTTAATCCTACTCAGGCTGAGAAGTTTTTTGGTTAATCGCGGGTGTATCATTGGTAAAGCCAATTTTGACTGTCTACAGTCTGTTGCCCGTGACCATCTGTTGTTATGAAGTTCGGTCGATCTTTGGCGAATCCACGCACGAAATTGTGAGAAAGGCAAAGGGAGAAGTGGGTACGGGCCTAGCACCCTCATATCAGAGCCTCTCTTCGCAAGTTCATCTGCAGCATCATTGCCCAGAGATTCACTGTGCCCTTTGATCCACTGGAGAGTAATACGATTAGACGTCGATAAACTCTCCAGAGCTAGATGGCACTCAAAAATTAGCTTATTGTTAGTTTGTTTGCTTCCTAAAGCTTTGAGCACAGATAGGCTGTCGGTAGATAGATAGATAGTTCCGGATGCCTAAGCGCTTTACTGCTGTTGCAGCTTGTGTTAAGGCAACACATTCGCATTGAAAGATCGAACTATGTGTGCCTAGTGGTATGTGAAAGTTAATATTTAGGGTTAATATTTAAGGGAGTGCACGCCAGCACCTGAACCATTTTGTGTTTTAGAGCCGTCTGTATAAATGCGCACTTCATTAACTCCTGACTGATCCCTTTCTTCTTGAACTGTTTGTATAATGTAGTTCTTGTTGAACATCGGTTGGTTTGGTGTTCTGTCACACGGGGCAGCGATGAGAGGCTGGTACTCAATCGCCCGGTCCAGGATTTTAGCGTGTGGACTAGTAATGTTTTTGCCCCATATGCCCAGATGCATTAGCCTGATGGCGGCTAGCGCCGCTTCCTGCTGTATGTACAGGTCAAGGGGAGTTAATTGAAGGGCTATCTCCATCACCTACTGGGGAAACCACGTTAGAAAAAATGTACTAAGTGCATTACCTCATAGGTGGTGCGGAAATGTGTGCATATTATGTAAAATATGAAATTTCTAATGATTAAAACCGCGATATCTCACGAATGGTGAGTCGTAAGAGAAAAAGTGACTGGATCATTTTTGTAGAGAATTGTATGATCTACAACTTTTGTCTGATCTATTTTCACGATAATACTTACTGTTTTCGAGAAAAATGGAAAAAACCTTAATTTTGTACTTTTGACCTTGAATAATTTTTTTTGCAGAAGTGGGATCGAAGGGGATTTTTGACATTTCATTTATAATGATGTATTTAACATCTCTGCCAATTTTCAGCTCTATGCGAATTTTGTCTAAGTTATGACTTATTTTTGTCTATTTTGACTGGATTATGAATTGATGGGGCCACGAGCAGTCTCTAAATTAAATTCAGTATTACTTACGCTGTTTTTTCCTACCTGTTTCATTGTTTATTATTTGCCAGGTAGTTTTTATTTAATCATCGGCTGATTTTATTTTATTGCTAATATAAAGAGCTTTTGCTGTTTTGCATACACTTTTGAAAGTCTTAGAATATGTTGCAACATACTGATGAAAGCTTGTGCTATTCATATGCTGCTTCAGGCCATAGAGTTCAAAAAGGTTTCCCCTGCTTTTACGAATACCTGGAGTCGCCCAATCACTAAATAAAAACTTTGTGTAAATACTTTTAGTCTTTAGTGGGAAAGTGTCATTAAATTGAGTGTTTAATAGTGAAAAGAACTCGGCGTAGAACTCATTTGGGTCACATAAATTATTAAAACTTTGAACACATAATTTACTGGCCAAAGAATTATTTAATTTTTCTAAATTTTTACATGTAATTGGCCTAAACCTTATTAAAATTTTTTGTAAAGGCATGTAGGAGCAAAATGTTATTGTTTGTCCACTGTGATCAGATGGCAACTTATTTACAATTTGTTTGTGCAAATAATCACAGTTACAGAAAATATTATCTTTTCCAAAGTGTTGTATTTTAAGAGAAATTAGCTTTCATTACTTTTCCATACTAAATCTCCGCGTATAACCCGTCCAAATTAAATAGTCAACGGTGCCAATTCCCTTGTTCACAAACTAAACTAAATTTGAGTTCAGGGTATCTTATCTTTCTGTTTAACTATGAAAAGGACAGACAATAAATTTTACTTTAGTCCTGTCAAAGTAATCAGCGCCTGACACTACTCAATACAAGTTTAGACGTGATTAAAAACATGCCTACTAATGTTACGTCAATTTACGTCAGACGCTGATTAATTTCATAGGACTAAACTAAAACTTATCTTTTGTCCTTTTCTTATTGAAATAGAAAGAAAATGATGCACTGAACTCAAATTTAGTTTAGTTTGTGAACAAGGGAATAGGTACCAATGGTGGTATTGAGCTGTTTAAGAGATGTACACTCGTGCACATAAATTTATGGATGTCAGAATAGTATTAACAACAGTTCAATATCTAAATTTTTATACAAACTGAACTTTTATACTTTTAAGAAAAAAAAATAACTTATCGCTACCCATCGCCTGTGATATAGTACACATTGATATGAAAACACTAAAATATGCGTGATGTGCCCTTTGCAACGCATATTATTGATGATGAGTGTACATCTCTTAAACAGCTCAATACCATTGACAACTTAATTTGGTCGGGTTATACACGGAGATTTAGTATGGAAAAGTAATGAAAGCTAATTTCTCTTAAAATACAACACTTAGGAATCTGGATTTTTAGTCGCTTTAACTTCTTTAGGAGTACTAATTTTTGTATAAATTTGGGAAGAAATCACAGAGTTTTTAATAGGGAAATCTTGGAATGAAAATTTGGCACCGTGACTACCGCCACGCCACCCCACCAATGGCATCGTATATCTCATAAACTATTGGAGTATTAATTTTGAATTTTGGGTACTAATTTTATCTTGCAGGGTACTAATTTTCTATGTAGGTTTGAGGAAAGCGACAAGCTTCTCTAACTTGTAATCAACATTCAAATCGTGGTCCTGATGAACAATTGCGAGAAAGTTATCATCGTTGATTTCTCGCTAAATACAAATATTATAGTTCTGTTTTTTTTTTTACGAAATAAATCACTTTTATGGGTAGGTACTAATTATTTGTATAGGTACTTAGAATAGCTGTAGCGTGGGTCCTTTTTCGGCGCTCATGGTGGTCCTGATGAAGGGAGCGTGACTACCGCAGGACCACCTTCAAAGTCGATTTTCTCGAAAACTACTAAGGTACCAATTTTGTTGTTCGAGTACTAATTAGTACCAATTGAGCACTAATTATTTACCAAATAATTCGATTGACGATTCGATTTTCGATTGGCGTTGGTGGTCCTGCGGTAGTCACGGACATACAAAACTACCGGGGTATCCGTCAACGACGAGAAAACCCCAACACTTAGTTTTAGCCGGCCGAAGTGCGGCTACACCTAGTTTTAGCCGGCCGAAGTGCGGCTACACCTACTTTTAGCCGGCCGAAGTGCGACTACACCTAGTTTTAGCCAGGTACAACTAGGTGCATCCTACGTCGTTACTACGTCGTCCTACTATTTCTGTGTAATGGGTTTAAAGTAACCTAAACAAACCTAACCTCGGGCTCGGGGTGCCTTTCGCTCGCTCTTGTATCCTACATCGCCCATCGACCGACCGCAACCATGCAACCGATATTTGGAAAGTGGACGTTGTGAGAGTTGACGTTATGGGAAGTGCACTTTCTGGACCTTGTAGATTTGTGGTGGTCGTTTTGGGAAAGTGGACGAAGTGGGAAATAGACATTATTATTATTATAAGCAAATATAAAGTATCAAATAATTCATAACAATTCTTTATGAAAGTAGTACCCCCAAAAAATTTGATTTTGTATTTGATATCAATTTCACTTGATAACTCCACGTGTTCATGAGAAAAAGGGTCTTGCTTGACAGACGGACAGACAGACGGACAACGAATTTGGTGCTTACAAGGGTTTATAGTTGAGGTACACAAACGACACAAAGGAAATTACAAATATTGTGCATGTAAACTGTGCACACTTCGCGTCAAATAACTTTGCCGCTCTGAAGTAGGTAACAAATCACTGCGCAGTACCTAATCCTATGAATAAAAGAGCAGCGCGCATACGCGGCCTGCTTTTTAGCAGGCCGCGTATGCGCGCTGCTCTTTTAGGCTTTTGCCTAGCTTCAGAGCGGCAAAGTTATTTGACACGAACTGTATATTTGTATAAAATGATGTATGTACAGGAAAACAGCGTGACATTTATTATCTAACATAGATCTTAAGCATTTCACTTTAATGGATGGCTCGCGAGGCGCACGAGTCTGTGAACGCCGAGCGCGTGCGCGGTTTCCGGGCGCATATATAATAGGGGCAATTCTCGATTCTGAACCCCTCTGCGTAGAAATTTATCGTCGGTTATGTAATAGTAGTTTATAAAACTGTTGCATAATGAGGGGTATTAAACACGAGTGTGTGTTTGTTGTAGTAACAAAATATACCACAACATTAATCTATATTAAGATAGCAACACTGTTACTGGTCGCCATTGTAAAACTAGGAATAAAGTGTCAGTCTGCAATAAAACTAAAAACGTGTTTTATTAGGTTATGGGCCCAGACCCGTAAATCGTGACTTTCGGTGTGTTTTATAGACTATCAGTAGTGCTAAAATGTCGGGAAGCTATGCAGTTAACGTCCCAAAGTTAAAAGGAAGGGAAAATTATGACGATTGGGCGTTTGCCGTCGAAAACTTCATGATTTTGGAGGGAGTGGATGTGACCGGCAAAATGGAGCTAACGGATGCTGAAAATAAGAAGGCGAAGGCAAAAATGGTCATGACTATTGATCCATCGCTATTCATCCATATCAAGACCGAAACCACAGTACAAGCTTTGTGGAACAAACTGAAATCATTGTTCGACGATAACGGTTATACACGCAAGATTACTCTTCTGAGAAACCTAATTTCAATACGTATGGAGAGTTGTGATAGTATGACCAGCTACGTTAACCAGCTCGTGGAAACGGCTCAAAGGTTAAAGGGAACCGGCTTCGAAATTAACGACGAGTGGATCGGTTCGCTGCTCCTGGCAGGACTTCCTGAAAGATTTAGTCCCATGATAATGGCAATAGAACATTCGGGGCTGAAGATCAGTGCTGATAATATAAAAACAAAGTTGTTAGATATGAGTTCTGATTTCGAGGTTAAGTCGGAAGGCGCGCTCATTGCACATGGGCAGAAACGCACCCTACCGACGCAAGGTCAAACTAGCGGAAATAGCAGTAATGGAACGCGCCCGTCATCTGTCAACGGAAATGTCAATGTCAACACAACTACCAAAAAGCAAATCCGCTGTTATCATTGCAAAAAGGCTGGCCATTTTAAAAGCCAATGCCGCCTATTAAATAAAGACAAACCGAAATCAACTTCAAATGTGTTGAGTGCAGTGTTTCTTACGCGAGAGTTTGATCAAAATGACTGGTACATCGACTCTGGTGCTAGTGCTCACATGGTGTCGAACAAAAACATGTTGACAAATATATCTTACGAACCGAAAGTCAAAGAGATCATAGTCGCTGATCGAACAAAAGTACCAGTGATATGTTGTGGAGATCTTCGACTGACAACGCGTGTTAAAACTACCACACACGAGGTAGGAATAAGCAATGTTTTGTGCATACCTACACTTACGACGAACTTGCTTTCAGTGAGCAGAATGATTGCAAATGGTAACAGAGTATCCTTCAATAAAAACGGATGTTACATTTACAATGCTCAGAATGTTTGCATTGGAGAAGCAAGCCTGATAAATGACGTGTACAGATTAAACATTGAACAGTCAAAGCAGCTTTTGGCGGCTGCAGTACAGACTACGTGCAATACTTGGCACAGGCGATTAGGTCATATCAACATGAACGACCTTGAGAAAATGAAGAAAGGTGCAGTTGATGGTGTATCTTATCAAGATAGAAGTGATATTAGCAAATCAAGTTGTGTTGTTTGCTGCGAAGGCAAACAAACGAGGTTGCCTTTCTCAGCCAGCACAAGTAGCAGCAGTAGAGTCCTAGAAGTGGTTCACACAGACTTATGTGGCCCCATGGAGAAGAAATCACTTGGTTTAGCTAGATACTACCTGTTGTTTGTTGACGATTATACCCGAATGTGTTTTGTATATTTCCTAAAAGAAAAAAATGAAGCCTTTAAGTATTTTAGAGAGTTCAAGGAGCAGGTTGAGAATCAACAGTCACAGAAAATAAAGACACTACGGTCTGACAATGGTGGAGAATTCTGCTCAGTGGAAATGGAAAATTACTTGAAAAAACACGGTATTATACATCAAAAAACAGTAGCATATACACCAGAACAGAACGGCTTGAGTGAGCGTTACAATAGGTCAATTGTAGAAAAAGCACGCTGTCTTCTGTATGAAGCATCATTTGACAAACGTCTATGGGCAGAGGCTGTGAATACGGCAGTGTACCTCAAAAACAGATCACCAGCTGCAGTTTTGGACAAGAATACCACTCCATATGAAATGTGGACGGGCAAGAAACCTAATCTTAGCCACATCAGAGTATTTGGAAGTCCAGTGATGGTCCACATTCCTAAAGTAAAACGTAACAAGTTAGACAAGAAATCAGAAATGTTGAGACTTGTTGGGTATTCAGAAACCGTTAAAGGATATAGATTATATGACCAGAAAACACATAAAATAACTGTGGCGCGAGATGTTGTTGTCATGGAGACAGTCAAAAATGACACAACAGAGGTGATGGTTAAAGAGAGGGAGCCAGAAAAAGATAAAGAAAAGAATACAAGCCTGGATGAGGAAAGTTTGACAAGCATCGAAGAAAATGAAAAAACAAGCAGAGATGATCCAACATATGTTGTAAGTGACTCTTCAAGTGAGCAGGATGAAGACTACAGGGAGTGTCTGACAACAGATGATATGATGGTCGCTTCTCAGAGCGATGCTGTCATTCAACAGAAAAAACGTGTGCGTCGTGCACCAGATAGGTTTGGTTTTTCGAATATGTGTGTTGTGGACTTTACCAGTGAACAAATATCCCTACAGGACGCTCTCAAGGGATCGGAAAAAGAGCAGTGGTGTAGTGCTATGCAACAAGAGCTCAAATCCTTTAGTGACAATGACACTTGGGAGGTAGTGGGTAGACCAAATAAAGGCACAGTGGTGAAAAACAAGTGGGTGTTCAAGAAAAAGAGTGACAGTAATGGTAATGTACGCTACAGAGCCCGGCTTGTCGCTAAGGGCTTCACCCAGATCAAAGGTATGGACTATAATGAAACTTTTTCACCTGTTTTACGATACTCAACTTTGAGATTACTTTTTGCCTTGAGTGTTCAACTTAGTTTAAAAATGAACCACTTAGATGTACCAACAGCTTTTCTCAATGGTGATATTAAAGAATGTGTATACATGGAAATACCAGAAAGTTCTAATTTTGAGAATTGTAATAATAAAGTTTTGAAATTAAAAAAGGCCATCTATGGCTTAAAACAGTCAGCTAGAGCCTGGTACATGAAAGTGGAGTCCTGTTTGTTAAACTTAGGTTTTATTAAGTCTAAATATGAACCTTGTCTATTTATGAAATGTCATGATAATGTCAAAGTGTATGTGGCATTATTTGTGGATGATTTTTTTTGTTTTTTATAATTGTGAAAATGCTTACAAAATTATGAGAAGTGTCTTAGAGTCAGATTTCAAAATTAAAGATCTAGGAGAGATAAAAAATTGTCTTGGCATGAATGTTAATGTTAAGAAGGATTGTGTTACTTTGGATCAAGAAAGATTTATTGACAGTATTTTGCAAAGATTTAATATGATAGATTGCAAACCCTCTGATACTCCAATGGAAGTTAATTTAAAATTAGAAAAAGCTGAAAATGATAATTGTAGTGAAACTTACCCTTATCAGCAGTTAGTTGGATCTCTGATGTATCTTTCAGTACTTACTAGACCAGATATCTCATATAGTGTCAGTTTTCTAAGCCAGTTTAACACATGTTACAATGAAACACATTGGAAGCAATTGAAGAGATTGTTAAGATACTTGCAAAAGACTAAACATTTTGGTTTAATTTTTAAGAAAAATTGTTCTGATTTACATGGATTTGTAGACGCAGACTGGGCGTCTTGTAATATTGACAGAAGGTCTTACACAGGATATTGTTTTGTTTTGTCAGGCTGTGTAGTTAGCTATGAGTCTCGAAAGCAAAGGACAGTGGCTCTGTCGAGCACAGAGGCAGAATACATGGCTCTTTCAGAGGCTTGTAAAGAGGCAATACATTTAAAATTTTTAATGTCTGAACTTGGTATGTTTGATAAGAATAAAGCATTAAACTTGTACAGTGACAGTCAAAGTTCATTAAAATTGGCTTCTAATCCATTATTTCACAAACGAACTAAGCATATTGATGTGCGACATCACTTCAGTAGAGAATGTGTTGCTAAGGGCCAAATTAAAATTAACTATCTAGAAACTTCTTCTATGCCCGCAGATATATTTACTAAAGCACTTTGTGCTGCCAAACATTATAAGTTTATGGACCTGATGGGAATAGGGGAAGTAAACAAAATTTAAGTTAAAGTATGTTGTTTATTATTTTGTTAATAATTTAGTTTATAAATTATTGGTGGGATATTTTGTTAAGAGAGGGTGTTGTAGTAACAAAATATACCACAACATTAATCTATATTAAGATAGCAACACTGTTACTGGTCGCCATTGTAAAACTAGGAATAAAGTGTCAGTCTGCAATAAAACTAAAAACGTGTTTTATTAGTGTTTACAAACCGAGCGGAGCGAGGTTTGTAATAGTATCACACGAGTGTTTAATACCTTATTATGTGCAGTTTTATACAACTTTTTATCTACTTTCATACATTGAGATTGAATATACTAAATAAAAGATCAAAGTTCAAAAGTAAGACATACCTTACTGCTTATGATAATTATTGTAGTTTTGTATGAGTCATTTCCGTCGCCGCATCTAAAATATCGGGCCGAGTCAAATTTCCTTCACATTCACTGTTATCAGACATTTTTAAGCAATAATAGAATAAAACACTAAATTCAGAAAAAACGTAAAAATGGCGCCAAAAACCCAGCTCTTCACCGCACTTTAGCGCAACCACAGATAAGTAAAATTTACACACCAAAACTTCACGCTCCCGTATATATGTAAAGCCCCATCCACACGCTGGCTGTTTGTCACAAACACCGCAAACAGCAAACAAAGTGCCAAACATCCTTTGATCTGGCAAGAAAAACCGACACCGATGCCGAACACTGCCCAACACAAACACAAACAGGCAAACAACGACAAACACCCATCCACATGTCCGTGTTTGCTGTTGGCTGTTTGCCATTGTTTGTCAAGCATGTGGATGGGGCTTAACGAGTTCGATTAAAAAAAGTTACGCATTCTCCTTAGTGATTTAACTTCTTGGTTAACCTGTATCGTAATGGAAAAAAAAATTATTTTATAACATTATTTTGTTCGAGAAATAGTGTTATAATGAATTTTTTTTTTTCTATTTCGGTATTGTGTTTATAAAGTATGTCAATATAAACTCGTTTAAAATTTTATAATTAGAATTTTACGACATGAAAGTAGATAATAGTACATTATGATATAAGTGCGGTAAGTTGAAAATTACAGCCGAGGCGATATTGCTTGCCCGAGCCGTAGGCGAGGGCTAAAAGAAAGCAGAGGCTGTAATTATCAAAGCGCACGTATGTCATACGACGTTTTATAACATATTTGCAAGGAAATAAATAAAACTCGGACTTTCTTAGACGAATAAATCTTTAATTAAAGCAGTTATGAAAATTTGAGCAATTAGTAAATGAATTTGCAATTTGCTTGTTTTCCATATGATGAAATTTTGATACGCTTGTAAGTATCTATCGGTCGATTTTTCGGGCAAGAGGCTTAGAGTAGCCTTTTTCGCTGCCTCTGAGACTTCTGGCGGTGTGGAATTAATAAATTCATCATTACATGACGACATTTTCAAATAAAAAAAAAGTACAGCGAAAAGAAAAAGCGCACGGAATAATTTTTACTTCTTAACAAATAAGCGATGCGCGCGCGTTTGCGCTTTTTTTTCAGGCATAGGCACAAAACAGTCAGTATTATTAGTAAAGTAAATTAATATTTTTGTTTTTGTTACAGATATTAATGGTTGTAATTTATTGTCAAAATTAATTAAATTAAAGAATTAAATGTTTATTTATTATATTTTATCTCCCAAAGTTAATTTTATTCATAAAATGTTGACTACTTTTCTGAAATAAAAACTCTTTGCTAAGATTTAAAAAAGTACCGTTCGTTTTGACGGAGCATCTTGATAAACCGTGCGATTTACATTACATTACCGCACAAGTACCTACGTAATGAGATACATTACGATATTGAAATTGGTGAAATAAGAGACCCTTTATGAGCAAATGTGTTATAAAACATATATAGCTCTTGAATCATGTGCTGAAGGGTTACAGTTTGTGCGCCGATGTACCTATGTCATTATGTAAATAAGAAAATCGTCGTTGTTGCGTCTAGATGTCGAGCTTGCACAGCACAGCCGGTCGATTCTGTAAAAATCTCACGGTGAAAACTTGGGTGAAGTAAGTTTGTTTTTGCTAGGAATTGACACTATTGACAGCTCACTTCACCAAAGTTTTCACGGTGAGATTTTTACAGAATAGCACCGCAGTAGTAGCTTGCCGCATAGTGTGCGCCGTGACTAATAAAATAAACACCAAACAAGGCTTCAGCAGAGCATTTAATGAATGATAAAATAAAATTTTTTTTCAATATATTTTATACTTCAACAGTCAATGTTGCGTTCTGTGCTCCGAATTTGCTGACTGGTGCCACGACACGAACTGTCACTCTGATGCATACCACGGCGACATTGTTGTCATCCATGATCCTGAACTCGATGGGCAACTGAGTTCCCTGTAATTATGCAAACAAATTTGTAAATACCTTGTATGCGGGAATAAATAAAAATACCTAACCTAACTGGAGATTATGTTACTATGCCGCTATGCTAGTATCGACTCGTTAATTGTAATCATTTGAATTAATTTCACAAATAAATATATTTCTTTCTTTTTTTTTTCTTTCTTTTCTAAATTTTAATTCTTTTCTTTTCTTTATTAATTTCTTTTCTCTTTAAAAAAGAAAGAAAAAAAATATTTTATTTGTGACACATACAGGAAATACAAATAGTAAAAAAAGGAGCATTTAAAACTAACAAAGCAATAATGAGTCAAAGAAAAAGTTCTTATGCAGTTTTGAAGTCGACTAGCCACCATTTTGGTGTCATCATTAAGGTCATAGCACACGTATCTAATCGAAAAGGGATCGGCACCGTATCGCCTTTCGCCTCGCCGTCAAACAGGCGTCAACCTAACGTAAGCACGTATCCAAAGCAGATAAGAAGCTCCGATACGTCGACTCGGCTACGGCTAGGCGACGCCGCGCTTACGGCTCGCCGACCGTTGGTTGATGGTGCATCAGGCAAACGGGAGGGGTGAGAGGGGCTAGAGTGGACGAAAAGACGTAAGCTCGGGTACAGAGAGACGTAAGCGCAGGGACGACGAGTCGTAAGCGCGGGGACGAGCCGTAACGCACCGCACCGCGGTTCGTGAGCTTGTCCCGAGGCGAGGCGATTACGATACGATTCCAATTAGTGTGCGTTGCAAAAAAAGGGAGTTTCATATAAAGAATACTGAACGGCTCGAGTTGTTACGTTTCCGATCCCTTTTCGGTTTGATACGTGTGCTATGACCTTTATTCGTTTGATTCACGACTGACGACCATTTTATTTAAAAGTATATCTTTGCACAAAGGCTGGCTTAAATTAGGAGAGGTTTCCGGGACTGTATCTTTGTATACTTAATTCAGAGGGGTTTTTGGACTTCTTCCTCGAGTAACTTCTTTTCATTTACTCACCACAGGCATGAAATCCTCGATGGGCATGTTGAGCGTGTACATAATGACCTCGTCACGAACCACGGGACAGTATGTGTTATTCAGGAAGTTACAGGTCTCTGCCTTGTCGCCGAGGATGTACGGGAAGGGGATTATGGTTAGGTATGCCATTGCCACAGTCCTCATCCGGTGTATGACGTGGGCTGAAAAATATATCATCATCATCATCATCATCTGCCTAGCCTTTTCCCAATTATATTGGGGTTAGTTTCCAGCCTAACCGAAAAAAAAACTCTCTTTAATAATGTTAAAATTTGGTATGGCTCTCTTATACTTATTACATTTTGGTTTGGCTTAGATTAAAGGTATCTTGTGCCAAATGTCAATATTAGGGGTAGATATTATATATTTTTCCTCCAGGGCCGATTCAAAAGTACATTGGGCAAAAATGTATGGGTCTTGGTCACCTTGATCCCCACCACTAACGAGTCCTATAGATAGTCTAGGTATTACGTGAAGATTAATTGTTATAAAGACACCTACAAAAAAAGCAGTCACTAAAAAGTTATAGCTAAACGAAAATTACTATTCATTAAATTATATTAATTAAAAAACTGGCCAAGTGCGAGTCGGTCTCGCACACGAAAAGTTCCGTACCACAAGGCAAAAACGCCGAAAAAAACACCTTTGTTGTATGGGAGCCCCCCTTAAATATTTATTTTATTCTGTTTTTAGTATTTGTTGTTATAGCGGCAACAGAAATCTATACTATATTAATATTATAAAGCTGAAGCGTTTGTTTGTTTGTTTGGTTGGTTGAATGTGCTAATCTCTGGAACTACCAGTCGGATTTGAAAAATTCTTTCTGCATTTGATAGCCCAATTCTTGAGGAAGGCTATAGGCTATTTAACATCACGCTATGACCTTTAGGAACCGAGCAAAAAGAACTTTTTGTCAGAAAGAACGCTAAGCAAAAACGAAGTAATAGCGCGGGCAGGCGATGCGATGCGACGGGGTGGGTCGGAGTAACAAGAAATTTCACGCGGACGACGTCGCGGGCAGAAGCAAGTACATCATATGTGAACATTTCAACTGTATAACTATCACGGTTCATGAGAAACAGCCTGGTGACAGACAGACGGACAGTGGAGTATTAGTATTAGGGTCCCGTTTTTACCATTTGTGTACGGAACTCTAAAAATGAGGTGTGGCGGCCTCTACATCGCCTTATGGGAACTACGCAACAAACTGACGTCACGCAATAACCTGCATCGCGCAAGCAAAGTTTACCACGCAACTAGCATATACATAAACGTCCCTACATCAATCGTTGGGCAGTTAACAACCAGCACACCCAGCTCCCGCCGTCTGGTTGGAGGATCCTCGCTTTTCTACAATAGGAGGATGAACTTTACACCCTGCAGTGCTATTCTGTAAAAATCTCACCGTGAAAACTTAGGAGAAGTGAGCGTGGAGTGAGCTGTCAATAGTGTCGATTCCTAGCAAAAGCAAACTCACATCACGTAAGTTTTCACGGTGAGATTTTTACAGAATAGCATTACTGTTCCTCATTACTCTATAGAGGTATCATTAGTTTTGTATTGACACCATGAGTCTCAATCACTGGCACAGATCTTGTTACAGATAAAGTAGGTACTTACGTGCTCTGAAGACAATTTGGACGACGGCATCCTGCTGCTGTGGCAATAGGCACGGCTGTTTGTCGCAGCCGGCTATGTACGCGTTGATCGGCAGGGGACCGGCAGAGTTACCAAGGCCTGAATGAAAAAGAAAAGTTCAAAACACATGGTTTAGAACACGTTCGCCAAAAATAGTGATGGGATTTTATCGTGCACTGGATTTTTAACATTCAGTGTTAAGTCGAAAGTTGAGAATAGAACTGAGCGCATCCCAGCGCATCACAAAACCACTTGGATTTTCAACTCACGGAGAATTTATAAAAAACATTTTCTTTCAGCGCGTTGAAAATCCAGGGTGCGAAAAAAAAAAAACGCCACGGGAAAACGCGCCCGTGCGTACCTGGGCTTACGGTTTTCCTACAAGTTGTGCGTCGTATTGCCGTCTTAATCACTGATCGCTTAGTCCTCAAATGAAACCATGTGTACACAAGTAATTTTTTTAATAAATGGCTTCTCGCAGTTCGACCTATGTGGTTGTCGTCTGCTTAACCGGGCTGGTGTACACAGGTTATAGTGTGATACAAATTATAAGAGTATCTGTGTCCTACCACAGTAAATGGTATGCAAAAATATTAAAGACAGAATAACAATTAAAAGTATGATCGATGATTGCAGGTCAAACGACAGTTAAACTTGTGTTCGTCTGTTCATCAATCAGCTAAAGTCAACCAAAATTACCTAATCTCGCGTACTACCTACGTTAAAATCAAAATCAAAAGTCATTTATTCAAACTAGGCTGTGAATCAGCACTTCTTGAACGTCAAAATTACATAAGATAATCCTCCAAACGCCTGCCCTCCACAACTTCCTTCAGCTTTAGCTGGGAAGAAGAAGTGGTGCAACAAACTCTCGAGATTACTTAGTGCTGATTTTTCAATCGACAGATAAGTTTTGTTCGTGGAATAAAATTGACGTCATTACAGGTTTGTCTTGACAGGTTTTGAATGGAAGAATTGTCAAACATTCAAAATTATTCCTACGATAAAATTATTTGGCGTTGAAAAAGTCAGCCCTAAATTATTTATTATTAAAGTTAGATACTTACACCGGTTCACTTCGGTGGTCTTCCCTTTGGTCAGGGCTAACACGGCACAAAACAATACCACAGCACGAAACATTTTGACTCCCTCAGTTGTGACTGGACTGACTGATTAATTAGTGCGATTAACTTATATTTTAACACACAATCCGTTATCAGTTGGAATGATAATCAACAGGTGTGCTCAAATATGTTTAAATCGATGATAAATGATCGATTACCTTTCACAGCTGCTGTGTTGTTGTGATTCACAGCGTAATCGGAGGATTAAAAACAAAAAAGCAGGTATGAATTGGTCATTAAATCATCCACAGCCAAACTTCATCTACCCACTGCTGGACATAATTCTATATTTTAATTCTTGTGCCAATCTCCACGCTCCTGTGTCAGTTCTACCACGATGGCAACAATGTCGTTCTCCCATCTCGCCACCGGTTGATCGACACTTATTCTTCGAGACTGGTCCTTTTGGATTGGACACCACTCGGTCACTACCTTGCCTTACTCCATCTGTCATCACTGCCATCGAAATCGGTCGTCAAAAAGTCTGAGTACGGAAATATTGTCAACTACACTGGTCTGCAAAACTACGTATCACACTTTTAAAATTGGAATAACTTTTTAAGTACACAAGATATAGATACTTATGAAGTACAAAGGACTCGAAAAAGAGTTTAATTTCGTATATAATAAAAACTTCATAATCGAGAACCTTCTTTTTTAAGAAATGGCTGAAAAGAGCTTTAATAAAAACAAAAATAATCCTTTTCGAATTACATTTTCACACTGACCTGGGGGCCTAAAAAGGCCACTTTGGCAGAATCATAAAAGGATAACATTATGAATTATAATGGACAGTAAACTGTTAAATTAATCGTATCAAATCCCATTGGTGAAGGATTTTTCAGTCATTTTTTTGTCTATGCTAAATTACCAAACAATCCAATCCAAATACAATCCCAATCTCTTGATTATACCTACGTAGTGCAGCGAAAAAAAGAAAAACACGGACTGTCTTCGCCATATTATGATTCATAATGTTATCCTTTTATGTTTCTGCCAAAGTGGCCTTTTTAGGCCCCCTTTATTAAACAAGATGATAGAAGTCAGTGAAATTTTATTAACATACATTTTTAGAACATATTTGCTCGTATAGGGTCTCTTATTTCACCAATTTCAATATCGTAATGTATCTCATTACTTACTTGTGCGGTAATGTAATGTAAATCGCACAGTTTATCAAGATGCTCCGTCAAAACGAACGGTACTTTTTTAAATCTTAGCAAAGAGTTTTTATTTCAGAAAAGTAGTCAACATTTTATGAATAAAATTAACTTTGGGAGATAAAATATAATAAATAAACATTAAATTCTTTAATTTAATTAATTTTGACAATAAATTACAGTCATTATGTAACAAAAGCAATAATAACTTGACAACATTAAAAATGCCAACTGGCAACGTAGGTAATAGGTAATACGGGCTGGTGTCCGCAACTCCACGTCAATGCGCGTATTTTGCGTACGGAACTGGCAACGTAATAATCAATTTTACTAATTGCTCAAATTTTCATAACTGCTTTAATTAATGATTTATTCGTTTAAGAAAGTCCGAGTTTTATTCATGTCCTCGCAAATATGTTATAAAACGTCGTATGACATACGTGCGCTTTGATAATTACAGCCTCTGCTTTCTTTTAGCCCTCGCTTACGGCTCGGGCAAGCAATATCGCCTCGGCTGTAATTTTCAACTTACCGCACTTATATCATAATGTACTATTATAACATATTTGCTCGTAAAGGGTCTCTTATTACACCAATTTCAATATCGTAATGTATCTCATTACGTACTTGTGCGGTAATGTAAAGTAAATCGCACGGTTTATCAAGATGCTCCGTCAAATCGAACGGTGCTTTTTTAAATCTTAGCAAAGAGTTTTTATTTCAGAAAAGATGTCAACATTTTATGAATAAAATTAACTTTGGGAGATAAAATATAATAAATAAACATTTAATTCTTTAATTTACTTAATTAATTTTGACAATACATTACAACCATTAATATCTGTAACAAAAACAAAAATATTAATTTACTTTATTAATAATACTGGCTTTTTTGTGCCTATGCCTGAAATAAAAAGCGCGAACGCGCGCGCATCGCTTATCTGTTAAGAAGTAAAAATTATTCCGCGCGCTTTTTCTTTTCGCTGTACTTTTTTTTATTTGAAAATGTCGACAAGTAATGATGAATTTATTAATTCCACACCGCCAGAAGTCTCAGAGGCAGCGAAAAAGGCTACTCTAAGCCTCGCCCGAAAAATCGACCGATAATACTTACAAGCGTATCAAAATTTCATCATATGGAAAACAAGCAAATATGCAAATACAGTCCGAGTTTTATTTATTTCCTCGCAAATATGTTATAAAACGTCGTATGACATACGTGCGCTTTGAAAATTACAGCCTCTGCTTTCTTTAAGCCCTCGCCTACGGCTCGGGCAAGCAATATCGCCTCGGCTGTAATTTTCAACTTACCGCACTTATATCATAATGTACCTACTATTACCTACTTCAAAAAATAAAGGAGGTTATTACCGATTTCCAAAAAAAGGAGGTTATCAATTCGACACGTATGTAAGTATAATATTATTGGAACTGCATTATATTCACATATGACAATCTATTAGGGCTTCCAAACATAATACAAAATTTTATAGATGTATGTATGTTTGTTTACGCATTTCTCCTCAAAGAGTGTCCATGGAGTTTCTTGCCCTTTCTTCTCCATAGGTACCTACGCATTGGAATGGGCAACTAGCTTCATATTTTCTGACTGACCGACTTCTTGACAGTTAAATAAATGCTTTGAGTTTGAGTTTGAGTTCAACTATTAATCGGATCGTGAGCCTTTTTTTTATTGGTTTACATTTACTTCAACTTGGGGAATAGTACAAGTTTCATCAAAATCGATTCAGTAAATTTTAAGATATGGACTAATACGTGTAAGTGTGACGGCCTGGCTTATTGATACGAGCTACGGGTGTAGTGTCAAAGGGAAAACATCTCAGTCAAATATCATCTCTAATCTCTACCTTGGTCAAATTCTAGTGCAATATTTATTATACAACAAAACTATTACCTACTTATTATAAACAAATATTCCAGTTTTTACTTAAAACTAAAAATTACGAAATAAAAAGTACTTAATTAAAAAAAAATTGAACCAACTTCAAACTAAACTACAGATCCCAAGACACCGGCTTCCGAAATTAAAGTTATTTCACAATTTGGAGTTCATTTCTTTTTGAAATTGGTTTAATTTTTCTAAATTACCTTTTTAGTTTCTGTTTTCGTTTTCAAATTTTTTCTTGATTGATGAGTCTTGTTACAAAAGCTAAGTTAGACAACAGCACATAAATTTTATTTATCATGCCTCTTTCACTTGAAGAATGTGCTAGGAGCATGACTTTTCTGGAACTAGGCATCAGTACGCGTCGTACTGCAAGAATGGTGGGTGTGTCGTTACGAACGCTCCGGAAGGTGAAGCGAAGGTACTGTTGCGCGCCACAAATAATACTTGATACATGGCGACATTAGTTACCACTAGCGCCATCTAGTATCGGATAGCGGAACTAGTACTTTGGTACAAGGACCTTGACCCTACTTGACCTTTTGCTAAGTACTAGTAATTCCGAGAACTATCGACGTCGAGTCAGTCGGGACCGGTATGTACTCGAACGTTCTAGATGTTTATGTACTAGCTCTGCGGCACTATATAAGGCCGGGTGGGCCGCGAGACACATATAGTTTCGATTAAGCGATACGAGCGATAACATCGAAGGCGATATTCGAGTGCGACTTAAGAGTGATCAGTAAGTGCAATTGTGTTTCTTATTAGTGTGTTTGAATTGTAATTAGTGTTGTGATTAAAGTGTCATTTTTTTGGTTACTAAATCGGCAGTTTTTATTGTCACGAACCCCAAGCTCGTAACAATTGGTGTCAGAAGTGGGATTTAAAAATCATGCCGATTTTACCCAAAGACGACACGGAGGCTGTCCGTACCCGGAGTCAACGCCAGCAGGAGACGGATCAGCGACGATTTGGTGGAGCAACGCCACAGAGGTCGGAGGGCCAGCTACCGATCACGGAGGCCGGCCCGTCCACAGCTGTTCCAGCATCATCAGCACCAGATTTTGCTGCTCTGATGATGATGCTGCAGGAGCAGGCTCGCTGACAGGAGGAACAGGCCCGCCGACAGGAGGAACAGGCTCGTCGATTGGAAGAACAGCTCCAGCGGGCCAAGGAGGAACAGGCCCGCCGACAGGAGGAACAGGCCCACCGACAGGAGGAACAGGCCCGCCGACAAGAGGAACAGGCTCGCCGACAGGAAGAACAGGCTCGTCGGTTGGAGGAACAGCTCCAGCGGGACAAGGAGGAACAGGCCCGCCGACAGGAGGAACAGGCTCTTCGATTGGAGGAACAGCTCCAGCGGGACAAAGAGGAACAGGCCCGTCGGTTGGAAGAACAGCTGCTGCGTGACAGGGAGGAACAGGCTCGCCGACAGGAGGAACAGGCTCGTCGGTTGGAGGAACAGCTCCAGCGGGATAAGGAGGAGCAGGCGCGCCGCCAGGAAGAGCAGATGTTCCTTATAAAGGACCTTCACGCTACCTTCGGTAAAGACATGAAGGAGGTGAAGGAAAAGGTTGCTCAACATGACAACCGTCTGTCGGAAGCCGAAAGCCGAATCGACCAAGTGAATAATCGGGTTGACAACGTGATGGCTGACGTGAAAGAAACCGTGATGGCTGACGTGAAGAAAACGCTGGATTACCTGAAACTGGGTGATGGAATCGCAGCTCCCGTAGCTACAACACCTTCGCTACGTGGATTCAAAGTGCCACCGTTCGACGGAACTTCTTCCTGGTCGGCCTACAAAATCCAGTTTGAGGCTGTCATGAAGGCGAACGGGTGGAATAAAAGTCAGGCCATGACTGCCCTCACCCTGGGCCTGCGTGACCAGGCCTTAACTGTCCTGGAAGCTCTCGGTAAGGAAGTGACTTACGAGCAGCTCCTTGAGGCATTGGAGGCTCGGTATGGCGACGCTCACCTGGAACACGTGTATCGTGCGCAGCTCAAGGATCGCGTGCAATGCAGTCACGAAAACCTGCAGCAGTGGGCCCTTGAAGTGGAGAAGCTGGTCCGTAAAGCTTACCAGTCCGTACCTGCGCTTATTGATGTGAACCTGGTGCAGGCATTCATCGACGGCATCCGCGACCTTGAAGTTAGAGCTGCTGTGAAGCTCGGTCACCACGGGACGCTGAAGGATGCCTTGGCCCATGCACTGGAGGTGGAAGCGGTGCGGCAGGATCATCGTTCCCATCGCGTCAGGGAGGTTGCAGCGGCTACAGTTCGCAACCGCAAGAAAGGATACAGCCCTAGGTGCTACGGCTGTGGGGAAAGGGGCCACCTTCGATCCAGTTGCCCTAAGCGGACTGCAGAAAGGGAAAGTGGCTGGACTCGAGAGGGTAGTGCGGCTAACAGCACCGCCCAGCAGCAGCAGGACGGCTTTGTGGTTAAATACCGCAGCGGGAAGTCTCTTGGCAAAACAGATGCATTGTCAAGAAGACCGTGTCCTGAAGACTGCAAGCACTGTACTAGGCAGGAAAGTAAGGAAGTGGTACCTGTAAGGATGCTCAGGACAGACCTCAGCAACGAGTGGAAGGAGAGCCTACAACGTGCGCAGCAGGAAGATTCGGACATCAAGCCAATTCTGGAGTGGATGAAGGCCAGAGCTCCTAAGCCCAGGTGGAGTGACGTCTCAGCGATGAGTTCGGTCACAAAAAGCTATTGGGCCCAATGGGACAGCTTGGTGGTTCAGGATGGAGTCCTGTGCCGTAAATGGAAAAATGCTCGAGGAGACAGCTGTCATTTGCAAATGGTTGTCCCTAAAGCTCTAGTACCGGATGTTCTACAGCTGTACCATAATGGTTGTTCAGGAGGTCATCTGGGAGTAAAACGGACTCTACTGAAGATACGAGAACGGTTTTACTGGATCCACTGTCGGGACGATGTCGAGGATTGGTGTCGCAAATGTACAAGTTGTGCAGCTGTAAAGGGACCTCAGACTCGTAGTAGGGGTGCATTGAAATTGTACAATGTTGGTGCACCATGGGAGAGGATAGCCCTTGACGTTGCGGGGCCGTTTCCGGAGAGTGAAAGTGGTAACAAGTATTTCATGGTTGTGATGGATTACTTCACGAAGTGGCCGGAAGTCTTCGCCATTCCAAATCAAGAAGCTTCGACAGTTGCGGATAAATTGGTTCATGAAGTCTTCTGTCGTTTTGGAGTACCTTTGGAGATTCACAGTGATCAAGGAAGGAATTTTGAGTCCCAAATATTCCAGGAAACTTGTCGAGTTATGGGTACTCATAAAACAAGAACTACTTCCTACCACCCACAATCGGATGGAATGGTGGAACGATTTAACCAGACACTGGAGAGGTACCTAGCAAAAGTTGTGGAAAATCGGCAACGAGATTGGGACAAGCATATACAACCGTTTTTGTTGTCATATCGAAGCGCTGTCCACGAAAGTACATCGGTGACGCCAGCTTTCGCAAACCTCGGAAGAGAACTACGGCTGCCTGCAGACCTGATCACCGGAATACCACCTGATGCCCCACGCAGTGTAACTGATTATGCGAATGATTTGCGGAACAAGATGAATGACATTTATGACCACGTCCGACAATCGGGCCAGCAAATGTCTGACAAGATGAAAACCCGTTATGATCGCAAAATGAACAATAAAGAGCTCGACGAAGGTTCACTCGTGTGGTTGCACAATCCAGTCCGCAGCAAAGGGAAATCTCCTAAGCTACAAGCTAAATGGGACGGACCGTACCGGGTTGTGACTAAGATCAATGACGTAACCTATCGGATACAGAAAGGTGCAAGAGGTACTCCTAAGATCGTCCATGTGGATCGACTGGCGCGTTATTATGGGGCCGATAATGCTCGGGACGAGCATGTCTTAGGAGGGGGCAGTGTTGCGCGCCACAAATAATACTTGATACATGGCGACATTAGTTACCACTAGCGCCATCTAGTATCGGATAGCGGAACTAGTACTTTGGTACAAGGACCTTGACCCTACTTGACCTTTTGCTAAGTACTAGTAATTCCGAGAACTATCGACGTCGAGTCAGTCGGGACCGGTATGTACTCGAACGTTCTAGATGTTTATGTACTAGCTCTGCGGCACTATATAAGGCCGGGTGGGCCGCGAGACACATATAGTTTCGATTAAGCGATACGAGCGATAACATCGAAGGCGATATTCGAGTGCGACTTAAGAGTGATCAGTAAGTGCAATTGTGTTTCTTATTAGTGTGTTTGAATTGTAATTAGTGTTGTGATTAAAGTGTCATTTTTTTGGTTACTAAATCGGCAGTTTTTATTGTCACGAACCCCAAGCTCGTAACAGTACGTAGAGACTGGA
Source organism: Luperina nickerlii (assembly GCA_963855955.1). Taxonomy (NCBI): domain Eukaryota; kingdom Metazoa; phylum Arthropoda; class Insecta; order Lepidoptera; family Noctuidae; genus Luperina; species Luperina nickerlii. The sequence continues at coordinate 8,719,712 of OY979682.1, forward strand.
AACCATCTGAGGAGACCTTGTAATGGCAGACCCAGGTGTACTAGTGTCTGAGAAGACCGTTATATTGTTTCCACTGTGTTGAGAAATCGCCACCTTAATGCAGTTGAAGTCCAGCAACAGCTTCTTCAGACCCGAAGGGTCTACATTAGTGACAGTACAGTGAGAAGAAGACTTGCTGAAGCAAATCTGAAACCCCGAAGACCAGCGAGTGGCCCCAAACTCGAGAGAGATAGCATCGAGTAACGAGACTGCGATACGCCCGTGAACTCATACAGTAAGATGAAGAAGAGTGGTCAAGAATTTTGTTCACAGAGGTCTTGATTCTCACTTTACACTTCCGATGGAAGGCGAAGTGTCTACAGACGGCCTGGTGAGCGACACCTTCAAGACTGCTTCTCAGAAAGAGTTCAGTATGGTGGAGGCAGTGTACATGTATGGGCTGGCATATCTTCAGAAGGTCGCACAGAGTTAGTGGCCATAGAAAATTGCACTCTCACTGGGGAAAGATGGCATATCTTTCCCCAGTGAGAGTGCAATTTCAAGAGATTCTCAACGAACATTTTCTAAATAGTGTTACAGCCAATTTAGACCGATTTTAAATTTTCCATAGAAACAGAGATTTCCAGTTATCTTTTTTTAAATAATAATTATTTTCGATAATGTTCTTAACTAACTTTTTAGACCTTTGTATCCTTTCTTATGCGTTTGAAGTTTTATTAAAATTGGTTCATTCATTTCGAAAAACATGGGCTTGAAAGTTTCTATGAAATGCCGTACGGCGTAAACGCTCTTAACGCGGAAGCGCCAGGGTAGGCCGCGAAATATCTTTTTTTACGTTTTTTGCAATTTGCAGGTCAGTGTCCGGTTGTATGTCGATTCAATTAAGATTCGTGAGCGTAACAAATATGACTTTATAGAATTACAATCATTAAAATCATCAATACAACCCTCTAAATTCATATGAATTGAATGACTATTTCATGAAATATCAATTAATAGGATTATATTTTTATTTTTAACTTTTGCGTCTAGTATATTATTCTTCCTTAAGTTAATAAGTATAAAGTCTACGAAGTTATGACGATAAGGGGCTACTAACAAACTCGACGGGTTTACTAGTAGCCACTGAAGAGTTAGGCTAAGAACTCACGGAGCGATTTTCGCCCGCGTCCGCTGCGGTTGCGGGCCCGCAGCTTCTGTAGAATGCAAATATTTATATAAAAAATTAAAGCACATTTCACGACGCGTTTTACGCCCGCAGTGTACGCGGTTGTATGCGGCTCCCGCTGTACCGGCGGGCAACTAGTAGAATCGCGCGGGCCGCGGTTACCCGCAGCCTCGGCGGGTGGCGCCCGCGCGCTTTGCGATCGGTTGGCGGGCGACCGCGGCGGCCGCGTAACCGCGCGAATAACCAGTCTCGTGAGTTTTGAAATAAAACCGCAGATCCACGACCGCGGCGGTTGCGGGCGAAAATCGCTCCGTGAGTTCTTAGCCTTACACTATCCAAGCCTGACTTCATCATCAGATCGGCGCCAAGATAACAAATTATAGTTTTGTCTTCCGAACTACACAAACATACAAAGTTTCATTTCGATACGACTATTAGAAGTAGGTTAAAGTTGACTTCTAAGATTTTGTTACTTAGATAAGTAGTTAGTTTTTTAGTTAATAGTGATGCTTATGAGCGTGTTAAAAAGAATAGGGAAAAACACCAACAAATGCTTAAAGAGTATATTTAATCACCAGTTTGCTTTACACCATCTTACATCTAAATGATAAATCACTTATTCTGCAACCGGAGCGACGATCTGGATAGGTACCCGCAGACACATGAGGGAGTTGTTGTTGATCTCGTCAACTACACGGAACTCGATGGCCACTTGGGTGCCCTGAAAAGAAGAACATAATTTGTGATAGGCGGATCTGACACTACGACGCACCACTCTCTGGTGCGCGGGACACGCGCCCCCGTGCATGATATTGTTGCGCGCCGCAAATAATGCTTGATACATGGCGACATTAGTTACCACTAGCGCCATCTAGTATCGGGTAGCGGAACTAGTACCTTGGTAGTAGGACCTTGACCCTACTTGACCTTTTTCTAAGTACTAGTAATTCCGAGAACTATCGACGTCGAGTCAGTCGGGACCGGTATGTACTCGAACGTTCTAGATGTTTATGTACTAGCTCTGCGGCACTATATAAGGCGGGCGCGAGCCGCGAGACACATAGTTTTTCGAATAAGCGATACGAGCGAACATCGAGAGCGATCTTCAAGTGCGACTTAAGAGTGATCAGTAAGTGCAATTGTGTTCTTAATTAGTGTGTTTGAATTGTAATTAGTGTTGGTGAGTAAAGTGTCATTTTTTTGGTTAATAAATCGGCAGTTTTTATTGTCACGAACCCCAAGCTCGTAACAATTGGTGTCAGAAGCGAGGTTTAAAATGCCGATTTTACCCAAAGACGACATGGAGGGTATCCGTACCCGGAGTCAACGCCAGCAAGAGACGGATCAGAGGCGATTTGGTGGAGCAATGCCACAGGGGTCGGAAAGCCAGCTACCGACCACGGAGGCCGGTCCGTCCACAGCTGCTCCGGCATCATCAGCACCAGATTTTGCTGCTCTGATGATGATGCTGCAGGAGCAGGCCCGCCGACAGGAGGAACAGGCTCGTCGGTTGGAGGAACAGCTCCAGCGGGACAAGGAGGAGCAGGCCCGCCGACAGGAGGAGCAGGCCCGCCGACAGGAGGAGCAGGCCCGCCGACAGGAGGAACAGGCTCGTCGGTTGGAGGAACAGCTCCAGCGGGACAAGGAGGAGCAGGCCCACCGACAGGAGGAGCAGGCCCGCCGACAGGAGGAACAGGCTCGTCGGTTGGAGGAACAGCTCCAGCGGGATAAGGAGGAGCAGGCGCGCCGCCAGGAAGAGCAGATGCTCCTTATAAAGGACCTTCACGCTACCTTCGGTAAAGACATGAAGGAGGTGAAGGAAAAGGTTGCTCAACATGACAACCGTCTGTCGGAAGCCGAAACCCGAATCGACCAAGTGAATAATCGGGTTGACAACGTGATGGCTGACGTGAAGGAAACCGTGATGGCTGACGTGAAGGAAACCGTGATGGCTGACGTGAAGCAAACCGTGATGGCTGACGTGAAGAAAACGCTGGATTACCTTAAACTGGGTGATGGAATCGCAGCTCCCGTAGCTATAACACCTTCGCTACGTGGATTCAAAGTGCCACCGTTCGACGGAACTTCTTCCTGGTCGGCCTACAAAATCCAGTTTGAGGCTGTCATGAAGGCGAACGGGTGGAATAAAAGTCAGGCCATGACTGCCCTCACCCTGGGCTTGCGCGACCAGGCCTTAACTGTTCTGGAAGCTCTCGGTAAGGAAGTGACTTACGAGCAGCTCCTTGAGGCATTGGAGGCTCGGTATGGCGACGCTCACCTTGAACACGTGTTCCGTGCGCAGCTCAAGGATCGCGTGCAACGCAGCAATGAAAACCTGCAGCAGTGGGCCCTGGAAGTGGAGAAGCTGGTTCGCAAAGCCTACCAGTCCGTACCTGCACTTATTGATGGGAACCTGGTGCAGGCATTCATCGACGGCATCCGCGACCTTGAAGTTAGAGTTGCTGTGAGGCTCGGTCACCACGGGACGCTGAAGGACGCCTTGGCCCATGCACTGGAGGTGGAAGCAGTGCGGCAGGATCATCGTTCCCATCGCGTTAGGGAGGTTGCAGCGGCTACAGTTCGCGACCGCAATAAAGGATACAGCCCTAGGTGCTACGGCTGTGGTGAAAGGGGCCACCTTCGATCCAGTTGCCCTAAGCGAACTGCAGAAAGAGAAGACGACCGATCTCCAGAGGGCAGTGCGGCTAACAGCACCGCCCAACACCAACAGCAGGGAAACGAGTAATAGCCAGGACTGCGGGGCGGGTGCTGGCTGATGTTCAAGGAGCCCCAAGGATTTCGATCACACAAACCCATGATGGGAATAGCCTAATCATCAAGGGCGAGGTCAACGGAACGCCGTGTAAGCTGACCATAGATACTGGAGCCTCTCGTACGGTCGTCAGTTCCCAACTTATAAGTCGGTTCCTTGGGGACTCCGCACACAACCGAGAACACATTAATTTGGTTACAGCCACCGGTCAGCGCATACCCGTCCATGGAGAGAAGAAGATAGAGTTGAAGCTAGGCAACAGAATCTACCTGCATAATGTCATCGTGGCTGATATAATGGACGATTGCATCCTGGGCCTTGACTTTATGAGGAAGAATTGTTGCGAGATTGACGTCAAGCAAGGAGTTTTGAAATGTGCACAAGAGGAACTTTTCGTGGAAGGGGCGTTACCAGGAAATGTGTACAGCCTTAAGAAGATTGTTCTTCCGCCGAGATCGGAAACGATTGTGCCGGTTAGTCTTCCTCGGAATCCTGGGCGAACTCCTCGTTGTGTACTCGTGGAAAGGGTAGACAATGACCTTCCATGGAAAGTGGCACGAACTTTGGTCAGAACCACCGACATTTCAGGGGTACGAGTGCTGAACCTTTGTGATCAGGACCAGATTATAGAAAAAGGCACACTACTCGGTTCTTGCGAGGAAGTGGATTGGTTGCGTCGATGCCAATATCTATCGACTGGGACCCTCAGCAAGGATGCACAAACGAGAGTGACCACCCTTTTAGAAGACTGCCGCAGCGCTCTGTCCCAAAATGAAATGGTCAAAGCGAAGAAGATGTTACTCAGGTACGCCAATGTTTTCTCGTCAAACGATGCTGACATCGGAAAGACTGGCATAGTTCAACACAAAATAAACACAGGAGAAGAATTGCCTATCCGTCAGCGGCCAAGGAGAATGCCGGTAGCACGTGAAAAGGAAGTGGAAACCATGATTGAGGGAATGGTGAAGGATGGTGTTATTGAACCTTCATCTAGTCCATGGTGTTCACCTGTAGTGCTGGTAAGAAAGAAGGACGGCAGCATGCGGTTTTGTGTTGACTATCGTCGTCTGAACGACGTTACGAAGAAGGACAGCTATCCTTTGCCGAGAATCGATGACACGCTGGACATGCTTACTGGCGTAAAGTGGTTTAGCACGCTGGACCTGATAAGTGGCTACTGGCAAGTCGAAATTGATCCTAAGGACAGGGAGAAAACTGCATTCTCGACAGGAAAGGGTCTGTGGCAATTTAAAGTTATGCCGTTTGGATTGTGCAATGCTCCGGCAACGTTTGAAAGGTTGATGGAACTTGTACTTACTGGGCTAATTGGCGATGCCTGCCTGGTCTACTTGGATGACATCATCATCGTAGGCCGTACGTTTGAAGAACATCTACAAAACCTGGAACGCGTGCTCATGAAGATCCAGAGTGCCAACCTCAAGTTAAGTCCGAAGAAGTGTTCACTATTCAAACGACAAGTTAGCTTTTTGGGATATGTCGTGTCTGAAGAAGGTATTCGCACGGATCCAGAGAAAATTGCTGCTGTCAAGGACTGGCCAGTTCCAAAAGACAAGACGCAGGTCAGAGCGTTTCTGGGTTTGTGCTCCTATTATCGGCGATTTGTCAAGAACTTTGCAGACATAGCCAAACCCCTGCATAAGCTAACCGAGGAGAAGCGACATTTCCGCTGGGATAATAGTTGCGACATCGCATTCCAGGAGCTAAAGGACCGTCTGTGCAATACACCTATTTTGGGATACCCAGATGCGGGCAAGGAATTTATAGTTGACACGGACGCAAGTGACATAGGACTTGGCGGTGTGTTGTCTCAACGGAATGGTGATCAAGAGGTTGTGATAGCGTACTTCAGCAAGTCATTGTCAAAGCCGGAAAGGAACTATTGTGTTACGAGACGGGAACTGCTTGCTGTGGTAAAGTCATTGCAGTATTTTAGCAAATATCTTCTGGGGCGGAAATTCCACTTACGAACTGACCATGCTGCACTGAAATGGCTATTGCAGTTCAAAAACCCAGAAGGACAAGTTGCGAGATGGATTGAACTACTGCAGGAATACGACTTCGTGGTCGAACATCGCAGCGGAAAATCTCATGGCAACGCAGATGCATTGTCAAGAAGACCTTGTCCTGAAGACTGCAAGCATTGTACTAGGCAGGAGAGTAAGGAAGTGGTACCTGTGAGGATGCTTAAGACAGACCTCAACAACGAGTGGAAGGAAAGCCTACAACGTGCACAGCAGGAAGATTCGGACATCAAGCCAATTCTGGAGTGGATGAAGGCCAGAGCTCCTAAGCCCAGGTGGAGTGACGTCTCAGCGATGAGTTCGGTCACAAAAAGCTATTGGGCCCAATGGGACAGCTTGGTGGTTCAGGATGGAGTCCTGTGCCGTAAATGGGAAAATGCTCGGGGAGACAGCTGTCATTTGCAAATGGTTGTCCCTAAAGCTCAAGTACCGGATGTTCTACAGCTGTACCATAATGGTTGTTCAGGAGGTCATCTGGGAGTAAAACGGACTCTACTGAAGATACGAGAACGGTTTTACTGGGTCCACTGTCGGGACGATGTCGAGGATTGGTGTCGCAAATGTACAAGTTGTGCAGCTGTAAAGGGACCTCAGACTCGTAGTAGGGGTGCATTGAAATTGTATAATGTTGGTGCACCATGGGAGAGGATAGCCCTTGACGTTGCGGGGCCGTTTCCGGAAAGTGAAAATGGTAACAAGTATTTCATGGTTGTGATGGATTACTTCACTAAGTGGCCGGAAGTCTTCGCCATTCCAAATCAAGAAGCTTCGACAATTGCAGATAGATTAGTTCATGAAGTCTTCTGTCGTTTTGGAGTACCTTTGGAGATTCACAGTGATCAAGGAAGGAATTTTGAGTCACAGATATTCCAGGAAACTTGTCGAGTTATGGGTACTCATAAAACAAGAACGACTTCTTACCACCCACAATCGGATGGAATGGTGGAACGATTTAACCAGACACTGGAGAGGTACCTAGCAAAAGTTGTGGAAAATCGGCAACGAGATTGGGACAAGCACATACAACCGTTTTTGTTGTCATATCGAAGCGCTGTCCACGAAAGTACATCGGTGACGCCAGCTTTCGCAAACTTCGGAAGAGAACTACGGCTGCCTGCAGACCTGATCACCGGAATACCACCTGATGCCCCACGCAGTGTAACTGATTATGCGAATGATTTGCGGAACAAGATGAATGACATTTATGAGCACGTCCGACAATCGGGCCAGCAAATGTCTGAAAAGATGAAAACCCGTTATGATCGCAAAATGAACAATAAAGAGTTCGACGAAGGTTCACTCGTGTGGTTGCACAATCCAGTCCGCAGCAAAGGGAAATCTCCTAAGCTTCAAGCTAAATGGGACGGACCGTATCGGGTTGTGACTAAGATCAATGACGTAACCTATCGGATACAGAAAGGTGCAAGAGGTACCCCTAAGATCGTCCATGTGGATCGACTGGCGCGTTATTATGGGGCCGATAATGCTCGGGACGAGCATGTCTTAGGAGGGGGCAGTGTTGCGCGCCGCAAATAATGCTTGATACATGGCGACATTAGTTACCACTAGCGCCATCTAGTATCGGGTAGCGGAACTAGTACCTTGGTAGTAGGACCTTGACCCTACTTGACCTTTTTCTAAGTACTAGTAATTCCGAGAACTATCGACGTCGAGTCAGTCGGGACCGGTATGTACTCGAACGTTCTAGATGTTTATGTACTAGCTCTGCGGCACTATATAAGGCGGGCGCGAGCCGCGAGACACATAGTTTTTCGAATAAGCGATACGAGCGAACATCGAGAGCGATCTTCAAGTGCGACTTAAGAGTGATCAGTAAGTGCAATTGTGTTCTTAATTAGTGTGTTTGAATTGTAATTAGTGTTGGTGAGTAAAGTGTCATTTTTTTGGTTAATAAATCGGCAGTTTTTATTGTCACGAACCCCAAGCTCGTAACAATATCTACATACATAGCGCGTTGTAGTGTGAGATCCGGCTTAGGCTGCTTTTCCACCAGAGATGTGCTACGTTTCTATGGATGCGTTTGATATTCACCAATCATATTCATTGGTCCACATAGCATAGCACTGGTGGAAACGGTTCAACTCAGCTATGTTTTATAAATGGAAGGATGCGTGCTATGGAGGGGAGCTATGGATGCGCGAGTGATGTAGCTGTGTGCAGAGCAGCCGCGCCGCAGCCGCTCCCCATGCCTTCCCTACTGTCGATGCATACCTATCTCGAGCTGCGCCTGCGCATCTTCCTCATTTTAGTCGCTCCGCTACACAGCTTAGCATTAGTGGAAACGGTCACATAGTTTCATAGCTTAGCTTTCACATCCTCGCAGCATAGCTGTATTTCATATCTCTGGTGGAACAGCAGCCTAAGTCTATTACAATCCCCAAAAATGCCCACGCAATATGCCATAATGCCACGTCAGCATGTGTTGGAGTTTAGTCTTTGGATATCTTTGGACCATCACGTCTCTGAAGATTCGCCAGCTAGTATAATTTGAGCTTGTCGCCTTTTTCCAGGTAGGTTTGATTCAGTTTGTGGGATAATTGTGCATTTGAATATCAAAGTTTACATGGAGAGACTGCAAATTCGGACTTTTCAACACACAATTCTAGACTTCTCTAGGGTTGTTATACTTTATTCTTCTGACTGACTGATATTCGTATTTCTGAATCGCGACGCTTGAGAGACATAAGTCTAACATATAGTCTTTCGTACATATACATAATATGTCTTATATCGCCTCAAAAGACATCTCCAAAGTACATTTTTCAGCTGCCTGAAAAGATGATGATCAACTTACCACAGGGAAGAACGGCTCAATAGGCATCCTCAGAGTGTACTTCAACAGCTGACCTCCTTGCACAGGGCATGAGGCGTTGGTCAGGAAGTTGCAGGTCACAGAGTTCTCCGCCAAGTCGTACGGGATGGGTATGGATACCAATCCAATGCGCATGTATGCTGTGGCGAGGGTCTTCATGCTCTGAACCGGGCCAGCTAAAAAGGAAATATGTATGCATGAACTTTAATTGCTGGTATTTTTTTGTTGGCAACAAGTCAAGGCCTGATGAAAGTTCATCATCAGCATAGCCTTTTCCCAACTATTTTGGAGTCGGCTTCCAGTCTAACCAGATGCAGCTGAATACTTATATAATACCATACTATTTTACAGGGAGCATCTATCTGACCTCCAGCACCCAGTTACTGAGTAGCCTGATGAAGGTTATTGTTACCTATAGTTACAAGGAACACGTCAAGGGGTTTAAACGAGGAAGCATTGCTAAGTGAAGAGATAATGGTAAATGATTTGATTTATCTCGTAGGTACGCGTGTAATATCAACGGCGCCAACTCTTTTACATCGGAATACAATAACAAAGCTGCCCAGTGTCAGAACTTAATTTGGTTATTAATCTTCAAATGGTGTTATGTTATTATAAGTAAATATTTACAGCGAGAATAATTATGGTATTAGTTACACAAGCCATCATGATACGTGTCTTCGTGTCGTGTGTACGTGTTTCTAAATCATGGCCCTACGAATGTGCAACAGTACACTGCTACAAGGACCTTTTGCCACTCGAATGACTTTGACAGGGGTCCGGTGCTGTTGGTAAATATTTGTGCAATTTTTATATTGGATTGGAATGTATTGAAAAAACAAGATGGCGACTTTAATTCCGATTTCGGCCACGCGCCAAAAGGTTCTCGTACGGTTTTTTATGATACTAACGTGTGACGAAGTCAACGTTGATGACAGCATCCTGTAACTGCGGCAGTGCACATGGCGGAGTGGAGCACCCCTCGATGTACGTGTTGATGGGCAGGGCTCCGGAATTGCTTGTACCTGTCACGTAGAACACAAGAATATTAGCAACAATATCAACTATCGCTGAATTTACGTGCTCTGCAGGAATTTAGACAAACACAACAATAGTTTATAATATCGTTTACTGCATTTTTGGATTATTAGCTGCATGGTTGTTTCAAAGTGAATGCCTGACCGTTTTAACTAAAAAGAAAATTGGTTAGTCTAACCAATTTTCTTTGCTAAATGTAGCTATTTCAAACATCATTCTGCTTTAATTTTGCTTTTAAAACATGCCATTTTCAAAGGATCGACGGAAATAGAAGTAGGTAAATTCGTTAGCTATGAATTTTATGCATTTAGTTAATTGTGGCGTAGGTAAGTATGTAAGTTCCAAAGAATCCGTTCTAGTTTTGGTAGGTTGACTTAGTATGTGAGCACCTGAAAGGAGCACATTATAAAAAAAAACAAAAAGGAAAGGATATCATTACCTATATTTTCACACAACCTGCTCGCTAATGTCAAATAATAAATAATTAAGTAAGTAATTAAAGCTCTAGGCTCTAGTCGGGCATTAATGTTGTACTGAATTTGAATTTGGAACCTCAACTGAGAAAATTGCGTAGAAAATTTTATCTCGAAACTTTTTCCGCACGGACCACAGAGTTCTCACTTCGTAGGTTTTAGTTGCCGCTGACATAAAAATAATTTAATTTCGCAACTTAGCAGAGATATTATAGTACCTAACAATAATGTATTATATGTATAATAATTAAATACATAAATCTAAAATAATTACAACAACAAAAACATTTGTTCTCTGTATATGGCCAAGATCAAAATTATTGCATAATGTGCATAGTTTCTACATTACGTATGGCGGTAATGGCGGCCAAGTCATTGCCACAACTGGATCGGTTGCTATGATGGCGCGTACCGCGTTAGAATGTTGGATTTGGGCATCATATTTACGATATTATTCATATTAAGTATTATGTTTTTCATGAAATTGCACGAGTTTATATAAAAAAGTGTAGGAAACTGCACATAACTAGGTATTTTCCGGATATAAGTTCCATAAACTACTAATGAAACTCACATTGGGTTTTATTACCTCGCAGTAGGTGCAAAAAGTAGAGTATTCTCTTCGGGGATAAAGGTGTCTTCGTCATGATGGGCAAGTTTGAATAAGCCTTAGAATCCTTCGTTGCGTTCGGGATTCAAAATAGCGCCCGTGTTAAGAAACTGCTTTATCGCCTTAGTGAATAATCTACTATTATTGAGTAAACAATATTTTCATGAAAGTTATTGAGAAAGCTGAATAATGATGTTTGAGTATTCTATTCTATTCTATTCTAATGATATAAATCTTAACATTTCCAAGTAGGCGGGAGCTTTTTATATCAAACTAGCATAAGTAAATGCTTATAGAAAAAGTACGATACATAACAAATGGAAAAAGTAAATATTTATACTTACACCGGCTAACTTGAGTAGTGCTCCCTTGTACAAGGGCGAACACGGCACAGGACAGAACCACAAATCGGAACATTGTGCTTTAAATTGTAGTAAGTAGTTACTGATGACTAAATGAAGACATTGCCACAGTTAAGTTATTTATACAATAGTCATTATCAGATAATCGCGATAGTAGGTATGCACGTGTGTTTAAACAATTAATGACATCTATTAATAATACTATGTAGATAATCACTGAAAACAAAATGGTCCGATTAATTTTGATTTAAGGTCATAGCACACATATCAACTCGAAAAGGGATCGTCACCGTACCAACTCGAGCTATTCTGTATTCTTTGTATGAAACTCCCTACTGCAATGCACACTAATCGGAATCGTAACGTAATCGCCTCGCCTCGGGACAAGCTCACGAATCGCGGCTATACGGTTACGATTCCTTTTCGAGTTGATATGTGTGCTATGACCTGTAATCTGAATAATTTATAGATGTATAGTTTACGTTTTTATTAGGGAAAATAAACATACTTTATTAATTACTAGCTTCTGCCCGCGACTTCGCATGAAATTTTATATTCCCGAGACTCATCCCGTCGCATCGCATCGCCTGTTCGCGCTATTACTACTTCGTTTACGTTCTTTCTGACGTTTTCTTCTTTTGTTCGGCTCCTAAAGGTCCTAGCGTGATGTTAAATAGTTTATAGCCTTCGTCAAGGATTAGGCTACCTACCAAATGCAAAAAGATTTTTCAAATCTGACCGGTAGGTAGTTTTGAGAGATTAGCGCATTCAAACAAAAAAAAAATAGACATCTGCTATAGATTTGCTGGCACATTAACTTTTTGACAGTTTTTTTTGATGACTTACAATGCGTGCCACGGAAGATGAGACTTGACCCCGCATCCCCCGCTCTTTCCGCCGCCCCTATGACATCCGGTCCCGTCCCGCACTCAGACCTCATACCGCTAAAGATACCTAAAATCGTGTACTGCGCATGTCAAACCACGTGGTGTGTCAAGTCTCATCTTTCGTGGCACGCATTGTAAACTTTTCTAGTTTAATTCTATTTAGGATTTAATTAAGGGGTATATATATTGTTAGCGGTTAACACTACTTTTATTTAAAAAAAAACTAACAAAATGACGAAACACTAAATTTAATCAATTTTAAGCAAATACAATTTTAAACTTAAAAAATATACTTCCCGATTTAAAAAACGACTTTACACAATATTACAGAGAGATGTTATCACGACGGCTGCTTGAGACGGAGTGAGGGGCGAGTACTGGCCGCACCCCCTTTTATACACAGCGCCGCACGGTAGTTTGAAAAATAACGTTTTCACGCTAATACGGCCTCTCCTGACGTGTGGCTGTCCTCAGCCACATTGTCCAGATGATGGTCCTTGTTCGCCGCAGTCACGATCTTCGGCAAGTGGACTCGGGCGACGCGAAGGGCTCATGTCTTCAATAGCTGCATCAGTAATTAGTGGACACTGGCGTGTGTACTATCCTCTTCAGCTAAAAAAATTAGAGAATAGCACATATTAGTAATATCCTTATTATTTAATCTAAAAATGTCTGTTGCAATTAAATGCAACACAAATCTAGACGGAGCACCCAGTTAGCTCGTCTTGGCAGAGACACATCTCAATGCCCTTATGAATAAACTGAGATGGAGGCACCCAGTTAGCACATCTCTTTTGGCAGAGTTACACTAACTCAATGCCCTTACAAATAAACTGAGACGGAGGCACCCAGTTAGCACGTCTCTTTCGGCAGAGTTACACTAACTCAATGCCCTTACCGGCAGAGTTACACTAACTCAATGCCCTTACAAATAAACTGAGACGGAGGCACCCAGTTAGCACGTCTCTTTCGGCAGAGTTACACTAACTCAATGCCCTTACCGGCAGAGTTACATTAACTCAATGCCCTTACCGGCAGAGTTACATTAACTCAATGCCCTTACCGGCAGAGTTACATTAACTCAATGCCCTTACCGGCAGAGTTATATTAACTCAATGCCCTTACCACCTTGTACGCACCATCTTGTACGGACCACGCATCCGGAGTCCACTCACCACGCCACTGAACCATAGGTTCTGCGGCGGCCCGGGCTTTCCCGTTGCATGAGCCAGCAGGCAGCTCGAGCTCGTACCGGTGATGTGGTAGCGCTCGTACCACCTTGCACGGATCACGCATCCCAGAGTCCAGCCTCCATGCGCTCTGCGAGCCCTTGCTCACGAACACGAAGCTGCCGACGACAAATGTACGCGGCTGACGCGCGACGCGTCGCGACGTCTCGCACAAGAGACCTCAGCACTGGAGTAGTCGCTTCAACGCCAGTCAACAGCTGTAGAGGCGAGGTGCGGGTTGTGGCTTGCCTCGTTATGTTCAAGGTGAGCTGCACCTTCCACAACGCATCGGACCACTGCGCACCCTTGTTGTTCGCCTCTATCCGCAACATGTTGAGAACCGTCCTGCAACAACGCTCGACCTGCCCGTTTTCACGGTGCATCTCAGGCGTGATAAAATGTATGTTACAGCCTAACTCGGTAACCCAGTCTTGAAAGGATGCTCTTTCGAACATTCTGCCACGGTCACACACAATTGTTGACGGAGTACCGAATAGTGAAATGGTATTAGAAAATACACGTTTTAACTCTGTGGTATCTTTTCTATACAGGGCGTACAACAGACAGTACTTAGTAAAAGCATCTACCACAAGGAGTATGTATCGGTAACCGTTTGACTCCGTTAGGGGACTAAGGATGTCAGTGTGAACCACTGAAAAGGGTACCTCAGGCTTCGTCCAAGATTCTACGGTCTTAGGAGACTTCACTAAAGCTTCAGTTTTACTAGAGCTCGGCCGTACCTGACCGTGACCAATAAGCCTACCTAGGTATTCTAACTGTCTGAGAACGTGTATTTTGTTTAGATTTACTGAAAATCCCGTCTCAGTTAGTGTTTTTAATACCTCTCGCAAAGTTTTCAGACCATCACAGATAGAATTCGACATTATTAACACATCGTCGATTAACGGTAGCGGAAATCACTCTTTAATAGTGATAGCATTTAGAGCTCTGTAGTCGACGCACATCCTATCAGACGCATCCTTTTTCTTAACAAGGATGATAGGACTTGCGTAATTAGACTGACTCGCGAATGATTCGCTTACTAATCAAATCATTAATTATCTCGCGAACGCGACGCTTTTCGTCTACGGAGAGTTTATAAGGTCGATAGTGAATTGGGATGTCACTATTAACTTTTATTTCCATAAAACCAGTGTGTCTACGCCTGAACGCAGCCCTTCACATTAACGAAGAAACGAACGCACCCAATGTCAACGGCGCTCGCGACAGGCTTCACGCGGACGAACCGGACGAACTTCACTTCACGATATTAGCGCGCACCGCCATACCTTTGTCGCGACACACATAATTGTAATTTTCAATAAATAAACTACTAACTATAATCGAGGTCGATCTTATTTTTGTATCGCCAACACAGTATTTACTCTAGAGGTCGCTGTACCGGTAGTAAACGTATCAAAATACTCGTTAAATAGAGCTAACAAACACTCTTTTTCGTCACCTACTAAGGGTGTCCTTATCTTAGGGGACTCTACAGTCAACACGTTGTTTACGTGCGAATCCCTGACTAACCGTTGAGATTTATTTGTTCTAATATACGTAACTCCACTATGATTTAAAACATCAGTGCCAATCAAAACCGGTGCCTGAATACATTCCGGGGGAATAACAAACAAATCTACTTCTAAAGATAATTCGGGAAATTCGATAAGAGTGCATACTTACAAAGTGGACTCTATATCTTGACTTCCAATACCACGCATACGGCGGTAGGTGGGAATTTTATTTAAACTAAAATGCTTTAAGACGGAATCAGAAATCAGCTAAATATCAGAACCTGAATCAATTAGAACATCAACAGCTACGTTCTGTATAACCGCGGACCACGACCGATCACTGGTCACGCAATCGTTGAGCCACGTCTTAGCGTCACCACGTTAACACCCAATGCGTCCCAGACATTCCCGATCTTCCCACTGACATATCTCGCAAAGTATCTCATAGCTCGGTCACTCCTGACCAAATATGGTACAGGCAAAACAACACAATGAAAATTCGCACAAACTAAAAAATTGCAGAGTTCAGAGTATTAATCATTCTTTGATTTGATTCCCAAATCTCAAGATCACAAACCAAATAATCAAGTAAACATGATAGAGCAGCTAATAAAACATCCTTAGAGCATAATAAAACACAGCAGGAATCTTATTCGTGGCCTGTGGCTTTTCATTAAGCCCCTACAACAAACCTCATGTTTGTTACCTTGAATTCCTCCTGAATTCCGAGTCCCACGGACTCTATGGTCTCTACAAGACCCCGACCAGCCGAACTAAGATTCACCACTATCACTCGACTTTAATCTCTACTCTGTTTCATCAACCAGACTTCTACTTTGCTTTCCTCAAATTCGTCATTAATACTCTGATCTCTTGGCCTGTGCCATGGCATATGCCTTAACCTCATGAGCGTACTTGATTCAACCAGAGCCATGTAATCAAACTCTAATCAATCATAACAAAAAATATCAACCAGAGCCATGTACCATCGTTATCCACATTACAACAATAATCTTTTTCACTAAGAGCCTTAGATACCTGGAAACCCACACATGAGTAAACCACTCTAACGTCACGGCACTCCGGCCGACCAGCAATCGCATTGCTGTCACACATCCAGCGCATGGATCCATGTGTATCACCCCTGTAACTACACACTTTTTACTACGGCCGATAGAGAACTACTACTCGCATGGTTCCCACTACTTAGGCTTGCTCATAGCTCGTTAGGTACCACTGTGATCACCATCTATTTCGACTGGTACATGACCTACTGGCATCATTCGTAACCTATCGTGAGCGTATTCAAAAATTGCATTGTTAACTAGATTGGGCTATACCTAACAATGTAACAGTTTTTTTGCTGTTGTTTACCAGGAAAGCACTCGGTACCAGAGTCAAAACAAAATGAAAACGGCTCACCAAATTCTGTAGACAATAGATCTGTAGTAATGCTTAGATCTTACTTGAATTAGGGAAGAAAGTGCCCCCACAATCCTGTCCGCAGCATCAGCCTCTCGCGATGTCTCAGCGGTCACGGCTCCATCCGCAGCACACGCTTCCTCACCAGCAGCAACAGGTGCCCCGGTAACCACCGAAGCCGTCAGCGGCGGAGCGCCGCCCGGATGCGACGACACGGGAGTAGACGCACGTATAGCGTCTGAAGGCAAACGCTCCCCTCGAGCGCTCGATCGAACCAGCACTCCATCCAAAGGGTCGCGTCGAGGGCTATCCCGACGCCCATACGAACTATCCCGGCTCCTACGTGAACTTTGAGAGTACTCTGATCTATCACGACGACGCCTAGGAGATCTACTACGCGATTGACTATAACGGCCACGACGCCTTTTATAAACATCACGACAGCTATGCGAATCGTTTTCCCGAGAATTACGCCTAGGTGTATTCTCACGCGGCGTGCATCCACGACTCGACATGATTATGACTATAGGCAACGTATATGACCACTACGTGAACAACAAACTAACCGCGAAATAAAAAAATTAACACGTGGTTGTTTACTTCAAAAACACGTACGAAATATAATGTAATCGAGTAGAAACACGTGGCGAATCACGTTAAAATGCACAGAAACTAATCACGGACAAAATCAACAACACGTGGTGAAAAATTTTAAACAGACTCAAAACACTATTTTGATCACGCCTATTTCTACCTCTATTACGAGTGATAGGTAGCTCTTTCGGACATGATTCAAAAGCTTTTCGCACGACACAGAAAAAAGATAGGCAATGGAGCCTATCCCACTTCTGATGTTAGCGGTTAACACTACTTTTATTTAAAAAAAAACTAACAAAATGACGAAACACTAAATTTAATCAATTTTAAGCAAATACAATTTTAAACTTAAAAAATATACTTCCCGATTTAAAAAACGACTTTACACAATATTACAGAGAGATGTTATCACGACGGCTGCTTGAGACGGAGTGAGGGGCGAGTACTGGCCGCACCCCCTTTTATACACAGCGCCGCACGGTAGTTTGAAAAATAACGTTTTCACGCTAATAATATAGTTATTTGTGCAACAAGAGAGCAAAGTAGTTTTTTGCTGCGAGTGCTGATTTTGAATCCCGAGCAAGCGAAGGATTCAACGATTGAATCACAAGCGTAGCGAGTGATTCTAAAGTTGAATCCTGAGTGTGGCGAGGGATTCAAAGGCACGAGATGCAAAAAAACTTTGCTCTCGTGTAACACACATAACTTTTCACTTCAGCAGCGAGAACACTTTAGGAGATAAAATAATAAACAGGAATAGATTGAAATAACTATTTATTGTGAATCAAAATAATTAACATTGTAGGTAGATACCAATTCTATAAAATCTAAAAAATAAGATAGCAACACCGTCTCCGAAAAACTGCTTGCGCCCTTTGTAAGTCTCCATTCATTGAAGACATGGTATGCTTTCAGATATTTCTCGCGAGACTTCTCAGGTAGGAAACTTAATTCTGCATTAATAACTTGTTGTTTTAACTCTTCCGGTGTTAAAATACTGTTCTCGTCGCTAGTTTCACTCATATTTTACGATTATTTTAATATTTTTTAACTTATTCAACTCTGTACGCCAGTCACGAAATTTTATTCCCGCTCTTTTATTTAAATTAAGGCGTGTTCGGAAATAGCACCAATGATATTTTATTATTCAAAATATATTACGTAAGTACCTAACATTTATTGAAACTAGCAGTAAATATTTACAATTTAAATATCAGTTTTATTTGCAGTAAATACTTATTTTCTTTTAAATAAAACAATAAGTTAAAAATTCAATAAATTACATTAAAAGACATAATTTTCTTTTTGCAAAATTTCTTTAGTTAGTACGAAATTCCGAACGTGTTTGTCTTTGAGGTCGAATTCAAAATCCGAACTTCGAAAGGGCTGGTCTTTGTCTCTCTCTCTTTCTAATGGCGGGAAAGAGATAGAGTGTGAATGTTTCGAATTGTATGATTAACCCAAAGTAGAATAAAAAAAAAATTAAAAAGTTACTTTGTCTCACTCAGTGAGCAAAATCGCATTTTGCTCACTGATTTCACGCAGCAAAACCTACTTGTTTGAGCTACTGAAGTGAAATAGTTATTTGTGCAACAAGAGAGCAAAGTAGTTTTTTGCTGCGAGTGCTGATTTTGAATCCCGAGCAAGCGAAGGATTCAACGATTGAATCACGAGCGTAGCGAGTGATTCTAAAGTTGAATCCTGAGTGTGGCGAGGGATTCAAAGGCACGAGATGCAAAAAAACTTTGCTCTCGTGTAACACACAGAACTTTTCACTTCAGCAGCGAAAACACTTTAGGAGATAAAGTAATAAACAGGAATAGATTGAAATAACTATTTATTGTGAATCAAAATAATTAACATTGTAGGTATATATATACAATACTAAATTTTAAATACTAAATTTATTACCAATCCTATAAAATCTAAAAAATAAGATAGCAACACCGTCTCCGAAAAACTGCTTGCGCCCTTTGTAAGTCTCCATTCATTGAAGAGATGGTATGCTTTCAGATATTTCTCGCGAGACTTCTCAGGTAGGAAACTTAATTCTGCATTAATAACTTGTTGTTTCAACTCTTCCGGTGTTAAAATACTGTTCTCGTCGCTAGTTTCACTCATATTTTACGATTATTTTAATATTTTTTAACTTATTCAACTCTGTACGCCAGTCACGAAATTTTATTCCCGCTCTTTTATTTAAATTAAGGCGTGTTCGGAAATAGCACCTATGATATTTTATTATTCAAAATAATGTTACGTAAGTACCTAACATTTATTGAAACTAGAAATAAATATTTACAAGTTAAATATCAGTTTTATTTGCAGTAAATACTTATTTTTGTTTAAATACAACAATAAGTTAAAAATTCAATAAATTACATTAAAAGACATAATTTTCTTTTTGCAAAATTTCTTTAGTTAGTACGAAATTCCGAGCGTGTTTGTCTTTGAGGTCGAATTCAAAATCGGAACTTCGAAAGGGCTGGTCTTTGTCTCTCTCTCTTTCTAATGGCAGGAAAGAGATAGAGTGTGAATGTTTCGAATTGTATGATTAACCCAAGGCTGAATAATATATTCGCGGCTTTCTGAAAAAAAAATTAAAAAGTTACTTTGTCTCACTCAGTGAGCAAAATCGCATTTTGCTCACTGATTTCACGCAGCAAAACCTACTTGTTTGAGCTACTGAAGTGAAAATATAATTATCAGAGGCTTTAAGTGAATACCTAGAAATCTACAATAATTTTAATAAAACAATTAGGAACACTTAGATGACTGATCGAATAAAATAGTTATTGAAAGTTTCTCAGAACATGACAGAAACCAGGCATTTGTCATTGTTAATTAATTTACTTTCCACCTCAAGGACCAAGGTCCTTTCTAAACCTCCTTTCCAGACAAAAATGTACAGACGCCAGCACATCAAGCTACTACAATCTGTCAAATTTCTTTAATAGATTTTTTTAACTTTATCGCACAAGCATAAGGATCAAAATTGATTGGGAAAATTTGACAGATTTTTGTAGCTTGATGTGCTTGCATCTGTACCTAGTCAGATAGGAAACGCCTACCTCATCTAGTTTTTAAAATAATATTGACGTGTAAAAATGTTTGTACCTACTTACAGAAATAAAATCATTTGTCATTACGGGAATACCATGTTCATCACGCGTATGCTACGTGACTATGAAACATTCATTTACCTACTGAACACCTGCAGTCTTATCAGCATTGAGAACACCTGCCTTGATAACAGAGCCGACCCCTCACACCTGCCGAGTTTAGATTTAAGGCTCCTACAAACAGGCGCGACACGCGATATAATCGCGCGTGACACAAAGGCAATCGCTCGTTGCGCGACTTGCGGTGCCTTTGTGTCGGGTGTCGTGTCGCGCCTGTTTGTAAGAGCCTTTAGTGAT
Organism: Luperina nickerlii; assembly: GCA_963855955.1. Taxonomy (NCBI): domain Eukaryota; kingdom Metazoa; phylum Arthropoda; class Insecta; order Lepidoptera; family Noctuidae; genus Luperina; species Luperina nickerlii. The sequence continues at coordinate 8,740,082 of OY979682.1, forward strand.
AAAATTCATATCCCGAAACAAACATCTAATGAGTTAGGTAGCAGGTGACTACGATCTGGAAGTGATTCGCTAATCGGGAAAGCCTTTCTACAAAAAAAAAATCGACTTCCTGAAAAAAACCAAAAACCAGTGCAAAGTGAAAAATTACTTTAATTTCGAGAGTCAGTGTCTTTGGTTTGTATTTTCGTTTTTTGCAGTGTTTTTTAGTTTAATAGGTAGATAGTGTTTTTTTTTTGTAATTCGGTTGTTCCTTTTTTTTTTAGTTTTTTTCTTCCACGTCTTATAAATAACAATAACAGGGAATCAGGAAAAAATACCATCAGCATTAAACAATAAGTGTATATAATACGTACTTACATAGGTATTGTTGCGCGCCAAAATTAATGCCTGGTAAATGGTGACATTTGTTACCACTAGCGCCATCTAGTATCGAGTAGCAGAACTAGGAGAGTCAAGATCCTTCTAGAAATTTCGTCGCTAGAAGTTTCTAGAACTATCGACATCTGGTCAGTCGGGGCCGGTATGTACGCGAACATTCCAGATGTTTCTATAATAAAAGGTTCTAGAACCATCTGTGGCACTATATAAGGCCGGGAATCCGGGATGGGCCACGAATCCACGATCGGGGCAGTGTTGGATTAGCGATACAATAGTGAATACATCTGAAGCGATCTTCAAGTGCGACTTAGAGCGATCAGTAGTGCAATTGTGTTTTATAATTAGTGTGTTTGAGTTTTTATTAGTGTTGTTTAATTAAAGTGTCATTTTTTGGTTATTAAATCGGCAGTTTTTATTTCACGAACCCCAAGCTCGTAACAGTATTATTGAAGCTTACTCAAAAACTCCTCAAGCGAAGCTTTATAAAATTGATATAGGACCACCTCGGGCTTCCTTCTTCCACCAAATGTAAAGAGAATCTCGTTAATCGACCCAATAATTACAGTGTAGTCGGTGTACAGACGCCAGTACATTAAGTTACTACAATCAGTCACATTTCTTTAATAGATTTTAAACTTTATCGCCACAGCATAAGGTTCAAAGTTGATTGGTAAAATTTGAGCGTTTCAGGTAGCTTGATGTGCTGGCGTCTGTACATAGGTAAACGCCGAATGCATACTTCCTCCTGTTTTTGAAGTCGGTTAACAATAAGTTTTGTTCAGAAAGACGCGCGTAAAGGTATTTGGAATTTTGGAACTATGGTCTTGTTCATCGCTGGTCTTCAAACATCATCGTCATCAGATAAGATAAGATCTATTTATTTGCTCAAACATGTGTATACATACAAGAATATAAATGCATGCAGGATAACATAAAAAAGAAAGGATCAGTCATGTTTGCCACCTAGTATGGCGTGCAAATATTATGAATTATTAATTTGAAGTCAAAAACATTAATTTTATGTGAATTAGTAAACAACAAAATAAATTATAAACATCAATATTAGAAAAATAGATAATAATGCATCAAAATCTATGTCAATATAAATTCTTCTGTCAGAAATTCATTAATATTATAGTAAGCTTTGTCAATTAGATATGATTTTAGTTGATTTCTCAAATGTAAATTATTTAGCTCCCTCCTACTTTTGGTTAACTTATTATAAATAATGGGAGCCATGCAAAAAACACTTTTGCGCATAAGTGCCGTCCTACTCCTATGCAGACAAGGCTGACTTTGATCACGCCTGTTTCTTGGAAACTTATTTGCCATTCTCGAAAATAAATTAAAATTATCTCTAACAAACATTACTGTTTGCAGAATATAAAGTGATGTCAATGTCAAAATTTTATAACGAATAAAATAGGGCTTACATCTATCAGTGGTTTTCAATTTAAACATTGCTCTGAGACATCTCTTGTGTTTTAAATGCAGCTTCTTTATTAGTTGAGTTACCCCAAAAGATAACACCGTATCTGAGAACAGATTCAGCTAGCCCGTTGTAAGTAGTTAATAACGCATCTATGTTAAGAGTGCGTGACAGAATATACAAGGCGTACGCACTACTGCTTATCCTTTTAGTCAGCCTATAGATATTCAATAAGGCTGACAAGAAGGCGGCCATTACATAAAGAAATTATTAATGGTAGTCAACCGAATTGAGAAGAAAAGCTAGATAAATGTCGCAAGTACCTACCTACGTAAATAACGTCTACATAAAACTGACATAATATTTTTCACAAAGCTCTATAAAAATGGTGTCGCACCTCTAGTAGTAGCGTCAGAGGGTTAAGCCTAATCTTTATGATAAACCGCGACACAAGTGGTTTAGCACCACTCTATAGTTCGCCGTTCGTGTCATAGCAGACGTACAGGGTTGGAAAATTTACTGGGCGATCATTTTCGCCAAGAAAACTGTCCAACCGTAATATCTTATTTAAAAAAAGATAACTGAAAATCTCTGTTTCTATGGAAAATTTAAAATCGGTCTAATTTGGCTGTAACACTATTTTTCGAAAATATTCCTAAGTAACTTTTTAGACCTTTGTATCCTGCCTATGCGTATGAAGTTTCATTAAAATCGGTTCATTCATTTCGAAAAACAAGGACTTGAAAGTTTGTATGAAATGCCGTTACCTACGTTGTAAACGCTCTTAAAATAACGAATTTTTTATCTAGGTTGTAATATTGTATGCACGTTCTATGTTAATTTTAAAGGAAATTACGGAAACATCAGTGGTAGCTCAGTGGTAACTGGCCCGACTTATAAGTTCGAGTTGTCGTTTCGAACCCAGACAGACGCTTTAAGGCTCCTTCAAACAGGCACGACACGACACGCGATACAAAGGCATCGCAAGTCGCGCAACAAGCGGTGCCTTTGTGTCGCGCGAATCGCGTCGCGCGTCGCGCCTGTTTGCAGGAGCCTTTACTTTGTGTAAATTAATTCTGTTCGCAAAACGATGAAGGAAAACATCGTGAGGAAACCGGCATGTCCTAGAACCATAAATTTGAAGACGTGACATCTACCAAACCGCAGTGGACCCACGTGGTGGATTACGGCCTACACCCTCTCACCGAGAGGAGGCCTGTGTCCCAGAAAATCAGAGATAATAATAGTGATATAAATTACGACCATGAAGAACATCGCATCGTGTCTGAAATTGCCAGTGTGTCGTTAGCAACGTGGTTATCTCCGCCTTTCTTCGCCAACGCTGACCATGGCTTTACTTAAACGCAATTAAGTTTTATTTTTATTAATTAATGTAAAATCTATTACGATTAAATTAAGTTGAGTTTTAATATTTATAGCTCACAACCATTCTATAAAACAAAATTCATATTTTTATCACATCTATTCAAAAAGAGCTATTGTATTCTTCGTAAATAAGGACCAAAATAGCTCTTTAATCCCTAGGGACTGAAAGTGATTTGAATTTGGAATGTGGATATTGTTAGTAAAAGTTCCAGACACCAAAGAGGTCAATCACGGACACTGTATGAACAAGTAATAGACCGTATGATAAAGAAAAACGCGTGCGAGCCAAATAAAAAAAAAGTTTTGAAAAAATACAAAAACGCGCGAAAAGCATTCTGCCTTCGTTTGTAATTGTTTACTCAAAATTATATGTAAATAAATAAACGTACTATTCTTATTCATAAGTTGCACTTACTTATTTTTTCATAGAGGGTGATAAAAAGTAAAGTGTCTTTTTGTCACCTAAACAATTAGGGAACCAGCAATGCACAACACAGCAATGCACGGCACGAGAACGCACGACATTGGAATGAACGTGTTTTGAATTCCAATGACGTACATTGTCATGTCGCGCATTCTCGGCCCGGACCAAGAGTGTCCGGCTTGATAATGTACAGCACGGGAATTGGAATCAAAACAAACAGTGACGTCACAATAAAAAAGTAAAAAGCCATGTGAAACTAGGGATGAGATTTTGATTGATTAAGGATTGATTTTGATTGATTTTGTTTCATTTGACGTGTGGTTGACGTTCTGGAAGAAAACAAAAGTTAATGAAATACTTAATAATAACATCAGCAACGTGCAAGCGTTTTCAACAAGAAATTATATTTCATTTGTGATCTTGAGATGTTGCAAAATGTTTGGCAAGTAGGTAAGTGCCTATGCTATTACAAATTACAACATCATTGGTGTAAGTACGTAAGTAATACGGAAGTTTTAATAACAGCATCACAACAATTTCTCCATGAGCAACAGTGCCGGCAGTCTCGACAGAGATAACGACAAAATCGTTAACTTTTGATCGCTGATTACTAACGAATAAATGCGGTTGCATTATCGGTGCTTACGGAAAACGTAAGTCTCCACATCCAAGATGCGATTCTCGCAAGCATCATTATTGCAACTGAATGTTTTCATTGATAATTTTGCAATCGAAAGTTAACGATTTTGTCGTTATCTCTGTCGAGACTGCCGGCCCTCGTTATTAAGAGCTGTTTACTAACCCATCTCAATAGCATTATTCTCTATGATTCTTTCCGTAACTTACAAATGGTCTCAATTATGATACCTTAGATTATCAGTGTGTAAATTATTAGAGCTCATAAAACTGGGGGCTGTCAGTTTGGTCCCTTTGGCTTTGTGATGTAATTAGTCAATCCTTGTAGGTACTCTATATTATGTATGTAGGTCCTTACTATCTGACAAAAGATCTACAACATAAGACATACCTAGCTTTAATACATACATACTTATTAAAAATAGTAATACATAAGTAGGTACATACTATATCTATACCTACGTGCTAGCAAAGTGTAGCTATGAAAAAATTTCATCAGTGTTTATTTTATTAAAACTAGTAATTTTGTAGAAGGTGCCTTTAGCTGCCATCTTAATAACTTTCTAATTAATCATATTTATTTTTAGATTTTCACTGCAATCATAAGATGTGTGCGACTCACACTTGATGGAGATAATTAAAAAAGGAATGAAATATTTGCCCCAAACATAGTCCATACCACTATTGTGTTGCTGCTTGCTGCTCAAGAGGACCGCAAGCCTGACATAGAATTCCATTACATTATATATATTATATGGTTTCATCGCAGAAGAAATGAACACTTTAGTAAAAAGTTAATTGGTTATATCTAGTCAAAGCTGCCCTGAATTACATACCTAACTGCTAAGGCAAAAGAAATACCTACTATGAAACAAATTCAAGAATAACATCAGCAACCAGGACCATAATAAATTGGATAAACTAAATTATGGGCGCAACCAGAGTTATGAAGATTAAGTGTGGAGACAGTTATTATGAAAGTGGCAAAGTAAATTATTATCGGGATAGCATTATAGTTACTGCTCTATGAATGCTAAAGCTTATCTCTCTATCTAAAATAATCAAAAAAACCAACTAGGTAATACTTATATTTTTGATCCTTGACGGATAATAATAGAATAGCCTTTAAAATAGTAGGTACCACCTACTAATTGTTTATTATATAATTTTATTTGTAATTAAATTAATTATATATTTAATTTCATTGTCTTTTTTTCACTCTTCCTCGTCTGTAGTAGGTACGTCCTGCAGGATAGTCCTTTCCCTTGTTCTCCACACACATCCCGCGACCACATAAATCATCTCTTCTCTATTTGTAGCTTGCTTCTTTCCATGATACATAAAAGTAAAATTAAATAAACAAAAATGCAGTATAAATATTATCATCATCATATCAGCCATAGGAAGTCCACTATTGAACATGGGCCTCCTCAATATAATCTTAATATATATAAATTACGTGTCACGTTGTTTGTCTGCGATGGACTCCTAAACTACTTAACCGATTTTAATCAAATTTGTACACAGTGTTCAGTTAGATTCAACTTGAAAGATAGGATAGCTTGCATCTCTATTTATGATCCGCAGACGAAGTTGCGCGGGTCAGCTAGTAGTCTATACTTATTAATTACCTAAGTAAGAAAGACCAATTTAACCTCTAGACCTTGTGGTGCACCTTGGCGGAGGCCTATGTCAAGCAGTGGACTGCAATTATGATGATGATGAACCATTAGCTATTTTTATTAGATCATCAACAAATTAACAGCCTCCATGCGATCCGAGGTTCTGGATTCGATTACCGGTGGGGATGGGGACACTGTCTCATAAAAATATCTTTAAGGGACTGTTCCAAGTTTAGTTAGGGCATTGCAGGTTAAAATCACCTGATTGTTTAGAAAGTAAGATGATTCCGTGCTTCGGATTCGGAGTGCACGTTACTGTCGGTCCTGGTTATTTTCTACGCGATGTAGACGAAACAGAGCCACAATGTTTCCTAGTTTTAATGCATGTTATAATCTCGCCGAAGTTTAAGTCACTAAGGAAAGCCCTAATGTTAATTCTGTATGAAAAACTTCATTCAAATCCAGTGGCGTAGCGTGCCTTGGCGGGGCCCCGTATAAAAATTTGTTTGGGGGCCCTTAGGAAGGGTAAAGATTTCGCACAAAAGAAAAAAAAATGTTTGCATATAATTAAAAGAAATATGTAATTATATTCATCATAATTATCTATCTGTCACTTATTCCAAATTTATAAATTTTTGTATTTATTAATTTTGGCTTACGCACGTTGGGGCCCCCCGTGGCCCGGGGGCCCCATATAAATTGATACGGCAGATACGGCGGTAGCTACGCCCCTGTTCAAATCTGTCCAGTAGTACCTACTGGATATAGAATGGTTGAATGGTATGTACTAAATGCGGTTTCCAGCCCGATTTTCATTAGAAAAAATGTTGAAGATCACGATAGATGACCAATCAAGACCTGTTTGTCTTATTTTTGGATTTCAAAGTTAAGAACTTTAATATAACTAAGTAGGTGGGTCAATGACCGATAGCACGACCATAACTAGCACTTACACAGTTACCTACACTATAGTAGAGGTCAGCGTGCACGCACCGCTCGGCTCACTCGTCCGGTGATCCAAGCAACCGAATTAAGTGTCACTACTAAGCAAAAATTTAAGGAACACCCATCTTTTAAACATTGTCGGATAGCACAGGCTCCATTAATTTGTACTATATTGCCAGATTGAACTATTACCGACAAATTGTGCCTTTTTATGGTCGGGGTGTTAGTTGTGTCGCAATTTTGTAGCATCGTATTAACATTTATCGATATTTTGTGCGTCGACATAACGTATTCTACCCGTGTGGGAGATGCTCTTTGGCGGCGCCTCTAGGCTCAGGCCTTAGAGGGCCTTGATCTGGGCAGGAGGCCTACCAACATTACACAATGTGAATGCTTCAGGGTAGCTATTTTGATTACGTTTTTTGCAATTTGCAGGCTAGGTTGTATGTTGATGGAAATGTTGTTCGCGGATGTCCCTCCAAGTTCATATAATTCGAGGAATGACTTTGACCTCGAAAAAGTCGTTCCTCGAGTTATATGAACTTAGGGTATTGATTTTGATGATTATAATTCTGTAACTACATACGTCTTACACCTGCAAATAGCAAAAAAAACGTAAGAAAATTTGAATTTCGCGGGCTACCCTGACGCTTTCACCTTAACCCTATTCTTGGCAAAAAAAAAAAACACATTATTTTCAATTAATTTTTAAATATGATGTTAATTATGAACCTTGAATTTAGGAAAAAATATATAAAAAAATCGCATATAACCGGTTAATGAGATCCTATATGTATCTTTGAAGATACATTGCCAGCTTAGCAAAAAACTTTGACCGTACGAGTAAGTGTCTTCCAGGATACGTTGCCAGGTTTGAGGAAATAAAATACACAAATTTTTCTTAATAATATATGTATTAAATTTGCATGTGGTAACAATTATAGTTATGAAACCAAAATCAACTTACAGATTAATTAAAATAAAAATAAAAAAAATATTTATCGAAACATTTGAAGCGTACTATAGCTTAAATAATTACTTATCAGTATGGAATTTTACTTTATGGCATCCCAGCTGATTTTTGTAGCTGGATATCAGACTTCCTTAATGAGCGGTCGATCAGAGTAGTCGTTGACGGCTGCTCCTCTGACCTTATGGCTATTGATGCCGGAGTTCCTCAGGGGTCTGTTCTCTCTGCAACTCTTTTCCTGCTGCACATCAATGACCTACTTCAGCCTGGTATTGTTGGGTACGCAGATGACAGTACTGTTTCAGAGAGATACTTGTCCAGCGCAAGGGCCAGCGGGGCCGAAGTTCGTTTCTTGAGAGAGGCCATGGTGGAGCGGACAGATTTGACCTTAAGCCTTGTCTCCCAGTGGGGTGATGACAATTTGGTTTCTTTTAATGCCACCAAAACACAGGCGTGTGTTTTTACCGCCAAAAGGAGTCATTTCGACCAGACTCCTACTTTTCGGGGAGCATCTGTTCCTGTAAAAGATCGGCTCGAGCTCCTGGGCATGGAGTTGACATCTAGTCTCAACTTCGGCGCCACCATTGAGTACAAAGCCCAAACTGCGGCCAAGAAGCTGGGCATCCTTAATAGGGTGAAGCGATACTTTACGCCCGGACAGCTTTTAACCCTTTACAAAGCACAAGTCCGATCCTGCATGGAGTATTGCAGTCACCTTTGAGATGGCTCAGCGAAATACCAACTTGCGGTGCTTGACTCGGTGGAACGCAGAGCTAAGAGGCTCATTGGCGTAAAACTGGTGGATGCCAAGCTTCACAGCTTGTCTCATCGCCGCAAGGTCACCTGCTTGTCGGTCTTCTACAGATTGTACTTCGGTGAGTGTGCCCAAGAACTCCACGACCTCATTCCACCGGCCCCCTTCTACCTTCGGACATCCAGACGCCCTGCAAGTTACCATCCCTACCTAGTTGCTATTCCACCAATTCGCACTAAGCGTTTTCAAATGTCCTTTATAATGCGTACAGCAAAAGAGTGGAACTCTCTACCTGCGTTTGTGTTTCCGAGTGCATACAACCCGAATCTCTTCAAAGTAAGAGTGAACAGGCTTCTTCTGGGTGAGCTCACTCCATCGTAGACTTTGTCTCTGTCATCTCTGACCTAGACTAGAGTCAAGAGCAAACCCATTTCAAATAAAAAAAAAAGGAGAGCCATTTTGCGTCAATGAAAATGGTAGTCGAGCTGGAAGCGGCTGAGGTGAAGGCAGCACAGGCGAAGGCAGCAAAGGAGACTGAGTAATAGCGTCTTGTACGTCTACTATGTCTTCATCAGATAATAAATTCAAGTATTCTATAGAAGAAGGCAAGGATGGCGCAGGTGAAGAATCGGAGTCAGTCACATGGTTACGGACATGACTCAAGCCAATTGAAATCTGCTGAAGTTCATCTTCGGATTCCGATTTATCGTCGTCTGATTTTTTACGTGGTTTTGGTACTAGAGCACAAATTCTTTTTGCTCTGGAAAAAGATGGTTGCGTCCTTCCCTGCAAAAAAAAGCCCTCACTCACACTCATGCCAATCATGCAATGCCCTTTCCCCAAAACACAGTTAAAAAAATAATACTTATAAAATCTTAGTGCACTTGCCAATGTATCCTATAAGATACGCTAACCTTGTGCAAAGAATCTTAGTACACCTAGCAACGTATCTTGTAGGATACATTCACTTTATTTGTTAGTTTGCGAAGCCAAGTGTAATTATTTCTCCTGCTTAATTAGTTTCCAGCATAAGTAAAAACACATGAAATTATATAACACCAATTTTCATGCCATTTTAAAAGAAAAACTATTAAAAATATTAAATTCTTACCTTCTTCCGCGGAATTGCACTCAACAGGTTAGCCATTTTGACAAGTTTTGAAAAAGTAGTCGACGTAAGCTGTCATTGTGTCACTAATGTGCATTCAGAAACGTATGCTTTAAAGGAAAATAAATTAAAGTTCCGTTTTACATGCATTTTATAAGAGATGTTTTTTTTTTTAAAATGTTGTGTCTTACAGGATACATTGTCAAGAAAAGGGTTAAGGGTAAATGATAGCTTTAACTCATCATCATTTCAGCCGAAAGACGTCCACTGCTGGACATAGGCCTCCCCCAAGTGTGTAGCTTTATCTATCGCTTTATATTAGATCGTTGTCCATAAATAAATAAAAGATAAATAAAAACTATAAATTAGGTATCATGTTATAGTTTACTAAATAGGTACTTTACATTGTTACATTTTATGTAAATTGATTAGGAATTGATTATTATAAATGTCGGCAGGTAGGTACTTCTGGCTTTATGGCTGGTAGGCCGTCCGTGCTACGTAGGTAGGTACTGCTGCTTCCAGGATTGGGAACCATGGTATTCAGAATTCTGTAATGCACAAACCACAAATTGTATTCCAAAAACATTAGCTTTGTGCGGTCGAGTTATTTCAATCAACATACAACCTAGCACTGGCCTGCAAATTGCAAAAAACGAAAGAAAATTTAAATTTCGCGGGCTGGTTGAAGCCAATCACCTTATCGGGTAATCGGCGTGATTGCAATAATAAAACTAGGAGCTTTTTTTCTTCGTGGTCCATAAAATACTGGAAAATTCCGTGGTTCCTTCTTTTTTTCTTCGTGTTCCTATATTACGACCGTATTTATCCTATGGGCGGCATGAGCACCGGGCCGTAGGCCGACGTAGGAGGCCGGCGGAAGCCCGGCACTTCGGGGACAGAAGATGGATGGAGTACCTACAATTTGTATTTCTTGGAGGAACCACGGGCAAAAAAAATACTCGCGGTCCCTTTCCAGGGACTAAGGGACCGGGACCTCGGGTAAAAAAGGACCGAATCTATTATTAATCTGTGACCGACTATGAAAAAGACTACCGTAGCTTCGTAAATTCTTAAATCTCTAAAAGGCTAATTCTTAAAATGGCCAATTCGTGAGGTTCGTATTATTCTCGTAACTAAAAGAGCTATACTTAGTAGGTAATTATAAATGCCAACTCAAAAATAAACTAATACCTATATTTAAAAAAAAATGTGAATGGTATTAGGGCGGTGCCTTCCTCCTTTTACGGGCTTAGGACCGTCACATTTGTGCATGCTATTCTCTGGGGCGCAGAAACATTTTACATAAAAAAAGTAATACGTAGATGGTATTTACTTATCAGCGGAGTATGAAAATTTAAGGTTCAGTACTTGCATGGTACCGTGGCCTTGCCACAGATCGTACTTTCTAAATCATTACCCTGATGGTGGCCCTGCCAGAGTCATTACACATGTCGCAAGACTCGTTCTGATTTCTATGGGTGCGCCGGTGGCGCTTGATGGAGTTGGTGGGGCGCGCTTCAGTTAATTCTCGTTTGGCAAGCGGTCATCGCGCGTTTTGCGATACGTAGGTACCTACGTAGCTATACAGTGTTGTATCGTGTTATGCTTCAACCAGCCCGCGAAATTCAAATTTTCTTTTGGTTTTTGCTATTTGCAGGCCAGTGCTAGGTTGTATGTTGATGTTATTTTGATTCGCGGCTGTAAGACGTATGTATAGTTACAGAATTAAAATCATCAATAAAATCCTCCAACGTAATAATGGTGTAGGAACAAAAAAAAAAACAGAAAAAATCGTTTATGCACCATTATGAACTTGGAGGGTTGTATTGATGACTAGCTTTTGCCCGCGGCTTCGCCCGCGTGGAGGTCGATAATTGTCCCACGGTATAATTCTTTCATCCCCTATTTTATCCCGTTAGGCGTGGAATTTATCAAAATCCTTTCTTAGGGGATGCCTACATCATAGTAGCTTTATGCATGCAGTCTCAGCCCGATCGGTTTAAAATTGACAAAGTTTCATACAAACTCATCCCCTTGGGGGTAGAATTGATCAAAATCCTTTCTTAGCGCCTGATCCGTCCAGTGGTTTGGGCTGTGCGTTGATAGATCACTGTCAGTCAGTCAATCACCTTTGAGTTTTATATATATAGATCGAGCTTTATATAGTATAATTATAATTCTGTAACTACATACGTCTTACAGCCGCGAATCAAAATAACATCAACATACAACCTAGCACTGGCCTGCAAAATGTAAAAAATGAAAGAAAATTTGAATTTCGCGGGCTGGTTGAAGCAATCTGTCCATAAAGTAGACACAATAGATAAACAATCAACCAACCATATGTGGTTCATGGGACAGGAAATGGGTTAAAGTGTAATCTCAAGTAATTTGTTAGTTTACTCAGTGTATGTTAGAAAAGAAAAAAAAAAATGAAAAAAAAAAGTTTATTGTTTTGCTTCAAAGAGTGACCATGGAGTTTCTTGACGGTTCTTCTCCATGGAAATAACCAACCCGAACCGTGCACCTGAAAGAACAGTCTTCTGCCCACATTAGTCCGAGCCTACAGAAATAATTCCTGACAAACCCGACACACATATTGAGTATTTATGTATTATCATTAGTAAAAATGATTACAAATCAACTTTTTATACTCTGCTTTCCATAATTATTTTATAATACCTACGTGAAGTGTTTGTGCCTCAGAATATAACATATTTTTACACAATAATGCGGCGGAGTTACACAGCCATACCATTCTCGCAATTGGTCCGTAAGTAGGTATAATATTATTACACCATATGTAGGTAGTAATATAATATTATACCTACAAACAATAAAAAAGGCACACTGTTCATACGCATGCACTGGTTTCCCTACTACATAAACGATGGCATGCAGTATTTATTCTTCCCTAACTCTATCTTATGACTATTCAACTAAAAAAGAAACAAAAACCTGTCCCGATTACGACGCAAACGCAACAAGGTCTTAACAAATTTTAACAAGAAAAGTGAACGCGCCTAATAAATTTGGAAAAAAATATTTACATGAAAATACGCAAGGTTCTAACTATTGGAGTTCTGCAAAATGGACAAATATGCTCGTTAAATTCCTGGTGTTGTGCCTGCTGTAATGAATTTAAACAACCTGTACAAATTAAATGACCACACGGAATTAATGCGGTATTTGGGGCAGACTCCCAACAAATGCGACATACTGCTATAACGGCAGGTTCAACAGCAGGCTCTACAGGAGGGGGTGGGGGAGGGGCGACTGCTGGGGCGAAATGATGGTCTTCGCCCAAGACGACTTCATTGGCTACTTCGGGTAAGTCCTCTACAGCCGGGGGTGGGGGAACTAAAGGCTCTACAGCCCGGGGTGGGGGAACTAAAGGCTCTACAGGCGGGGGTGGGGGAACCAAAGGCTCTACAGGCGGGGGTGGGGGAACCAAAGGCTCTACAGGCGGGGGTGGGGGAACCAAAGGCTCTACAGGCGGGGGTGACGGAGGGGCGGCTGCTGGGGCGAAAAGATGGTCTTCGCCCAGGATGACTTCAACAGCTACTTCGGGTACATCCTCTGCAGCCACAACCTCTACGTTTACGTCCAATAGTTGGGACGTTGCCGTCAAAAATTGACGCAAAGAAACAAGACCCCTATCAAGGGATCTGTTGTTGCCATTTAAAATATTATTATTGATGTAAGACCTTTCGCGGTTACGTCTTACCAGCCGACCTAAGCGCTGAGCCTCGAATCGTGCCGCAGTCACTGCCATCTTCTGCTGAATGATCTCTAAACAGACAAAAATTGGTCATTACGTACCTATCATGAAATTAAGATAAAACTTCATGAAAAAAAAATTGAAGTGGACAGTGATAATTAATTTCAAAAATAATCAAGGTACCAGAGAAAGATTCATAGGTATGCAAAACATTACATTTCACAGACATCTTTGTTCATCACTCAAATATTTTGCTCAAGGCAAAAATATAACCCACGACTTTTTGGAGCCCAAGCCAACCATTTCAACTATCGAATCAGTCTTAAATACGAGCAAATACCTTTGAACACTCATGCAATTGTGATTTTTTAAATTGGGTAATATTACTAATTGGGGAAAAAAATAAACATTAAACTTACCTTCAGTAATGGGGTATTGGTAGAGTAAATCTAGCTACGCTACGTACGTAAATACATCTGAAACATTCATTTTATCAATCGTAATTTTACAACACAAATACGTACAGAATATACTCTACATATATAATAATAAACAATAATGTAACAAGAATATCTGAAATTTGATTCATTTGAAAGTTACATTAGAAGTGAATAAAATATTTAGGAAGAAGAGAAGTTACTTTAGTTACAAGAAGGGTATTTAATGACTTGACTGATATACTAATAGTAAGCGAGACTGACACGAAAGGGTCGGGACCCCCGTACAAACTGAAAAAAAAACACTTATTTTCGTTATTGGCAGTGGCCGTAGTAATAAATAAGACTGAGTCTACCTATTATGGTGCAAAAGAAACAGGCCTGTGACTGAGGGATAGGAACGAAAATGGAACAGTGCTATTATAAATCTATGAATTTAACACTTAAAATGAGTCAACATCCCTTTTTATATAATGGAGAAGATTACAATTTTTTTTTTTCATAAATTTGAAAATATAAGTAAAATTAAACATAGGTGTAAAAGATTCATGAAAATATCTCTACAAATAGAGAAGTTATAGGGCCTTAAAATTGCGCTTGCAAAATACTTTCGCGCCAGGCGTGTGACGAAACTTCTTCATTAAAAATATTCAATTTACTACTTTCTAAATAATACTATTTTGCTGAACTACAATATACTTTCTACTAAATAATTGCATATTTGTTCTACCTGTGAACCTCCACACATTCGGGTTTCCGGAGAGAGATCTGCGCAAAGAAGCGTGAAAACTCTCCGCCACATTGGAGGTCCGGTGGGGCCTTTGATAGACCGAGATCCTCTCGGGTCCCTCCTGTAAAATAGAAATTACGTTTTCTATGTCCTACAATGTCTTAATTACCTAAACTAGAAACAAAGACACAAAGTTGTTAGCGGCAGGTTTGAAACATAATAAAAAAAATTATGTTTAGCTCACCCTGACCATCCATTGTGCAATAAAGTAATTATGAAATTCTTCATTGTATGGCAGACCTCTTTCTGCCGCGATAGCTGGCACTTCTGCCAGCCCGAGCGCAATGCGATCAGCTGGCAGATATGCCAGCGCGGCGTACAGCTGCACCAGCTTGTACCCAGTAGTGTTGCGGTGGGCCGCCGGGATGCCCTGTCGTCTCGCTTGTCGAAGAAGCGCCTGAAATAAATGAAAAAGGCACCCTGACACTGGCACATTTGTAACAGACTGAAGCGCTCTCTGAAGAGCCTGCTCATAGTCTGTTACTATGTGGACAGGCCTTGGGTTTCCGGCAGCCTGCCAAACGCGCAAAAGGACCGCTTCGTAAAGCAGCCTGCGACGATTCTGCATCAAGACGATGACTGGATGAAATGAGTGACCAGCGATCACCACATGCAGGGTCAAAATTTGGGCTGCAGGTAACCCAGCCGGCACTGTTAAAAATGTGCCATCCACAACCACTGTTTCAGAGGCTTGGAGGCACGCAATAAAATTAGGCATTATAAAAATGATAGCCGAGGCGCCGCCCGCGGAAACAGTCCCTAATAGCAAATTGCTATAAGTGTTATGCTCCGCGAGCGCCACCCCGTATGCCTCAAGGGTCCTGGGTACTGGAGGGACGACTGATCGCCGCCAGATACGCATCGACGACACCACTGACTCGTAGAGCAGATATGGCACAGCATCAGGATACCTATAAATAAGACATGCACTAATTTTAATAAAACGTGCAAAAAGACACAAACAGGTCAGAGAGTCAAATTTGGGGTGGGATTTAGGAGTTTGAGTATAGCTTTTGGGCACTATGAAACGCAAAGAAAACAAATCAATTTTTTTTTCAAAGTCCCAAAAGAAGTTATGGCCCACTAAAGTCCCAGGGACCTATAAACATTTCTATCAAAAATCTGACCCCCCCATTTTATGGTTCCATCGGGTGGAGGGTCTCGAGGGTGTCAACTTTTATTTAGGTCATTAGACAATGTACTGCTTTGTGATGCAAATTTAAGCTACATCTCATATACATAAACAATAATACCTTTTAACTGTTATCAACTACACAATAGTTAATCAATTGTCATAAGACTCCTGGAGTCTTCGTAACAAGGGTTTAAGTTAGATACTCACCTAGCTGCCTCCTCTTCATATATACCACTAAGTGGTGTTGCTTCTGATGAAGCTCTCCTTTTTAGGGCTTGAAACAGATTGTTCCTGTAAAACCGAATAACATCCATTAAATAGGTATTGGTAAACAATACATATCCTATAATTAATAATAAATGATTTATTAACTACTAGCTGATGCCCGCGGCTTCGCCCGCCCGCATATTTTATACTAAAACCTTCCTCTTGAATCACCCTAGATCTATTAAAAAACACCGCATCAAAATCCGTTGCGTAGTTTTAAAGATCTATGCATACATAGGGATATAGGGACAGAAAAAGCGACTTTGTTTTATATTATGTAGTGAAGTGATAGTGTTAAGATACGTAGCGTAATGCGATATACTATCAGTCTGTTTATACTCGCCGATACAGATAGGTAAATATGTAAAATCTGTAGTGCTAGGTACCTAGTTTCTCAGTCTTCTCATAAAGCACACACAAGGCGATATGGATGGATTTATCCCGGCATCGGCAACCATCTACGACAACTTTAATTGATTTTACTAACCTGTTTCTAACCCAAGGAGTAGGCTCATGGTCATGTTCTCCTTGTATGGGTCCTGGCTGACCAGCTCTCAGGACCCATGCGACGGGGCATCTATGGGTGTGGCACCTAAGATAGGTGCTGAGCCCTGACGACCGAAAGACAACGAAGAAGTGTCCCCCTCGTTGATACCAGCGCGTAGCGCCACGGAAGCCGGGTATTTCCTCGAAGTTGTCCATACCTAGGTGAGCAAGCAAGATGACACTGAAAAAAACAAACAAGACTTTTATTTGAATAAACAAACTAAACCAGAAGATTCGTTTTTTTCAAATTCAATTCACACAGAAGCGTCACGCGTCAGACAGAATCTACCAGGGTTGCCACCTTGGATTTTCATTTTTTTAAGGCGCTAGGTCAAGAGTAAAATGTCGCCAGATTTCAGGAATGTGGATTAAGAAAAAACCACCAAATTCCGCTAAAATAATTGCTTTTAAAAATCTCAGACAAAAGAAATCCTTTTTTAAATTAAAAACTAACGAATATGTATGAGATGCTAGAAAATAATTGTATAAAAGCTAAGCTCAAAAAACCTTTATTCAATTGACCAACTCTCTAAGGATTTCCCGGTCCTCCGTGTCCGACAGCTTTTTAACCTAGATGTAGTACTACAAACACAAAAAATTAAAATCCAGACCAGACTACGACGCAGACACGCATTCAAATTGAATCTTACAAGAATCTTATTTAGGAACATTGTTACCAAGTTTTTGTTTTTAATTACTCTTAATTTCTTTGTTCTTGCCTTAATTCAGAAATTTTGTAAATAATCACATTTTGCTTATTATTTTAAGTTATTTTTAATGTTATTAGTTACCTATAATTTTAATTTTTTTGTTTTTATTTTTTAATCAAATGATAATTATTCCAAGCTATTTTTCTTGCGCTAGCAGAACATTGTAATTTGTTTTAACTTGTGTTTTGTCTGGGTCACCAAGATACATCCACCGCTCGGGCATGATGCCGCACTGGGCAAGTAAATTCGCCAGCGTAACTTATGGATTTTCTCTTTGTGAATCGAGTCATTTTGTTTTTACACGACTGCCCAAAAAAAGGAGTGTTATTTATTTTATTGTGTTTGTCAGTGGCGGCGCTAGACCACACTTGGACGTCGGCGAAATTAGGTCCGCGAGGCCTTTTTTATTTCCCAGTCAAAAAGAAAACGTTAGATTACATGAGCCGAACTATAGTGAAACTAACGTATGAGTAAACGAGTTTTATTGCTAATCAAATGATGACAAAAATTACACAAATATAAATTAAAATAGACGAACTTTTCGGCTTTTGGCCTGACTGAACTTTTTCAGGATTACGTCTTATGGCCGCTTTACATTTGGCTTTTAGCTAGCTAAATTCAGACACGAGTGTTGAGCGAGAAAAAAGATTGCTCTTTTTATAAAGACTTCTCTGCTTAAAAACTTATCAATCGCGCAATCAATCGTCTTTCGGAACAGCACTATCTAGCTCAATTACCTAGTATCCAAGTCCCAAAATTTCGAGTCACCTGATTGGCCAACCAATCGGCCAATCACGCGATGTCGCCAATTCATGTGTTGTACACTCTCGGGTCGGACCATCAAGGTACACCCCAGGAATTGGAGACATCGCGATGTCGCCAATTCTTGTGTTGTACATTCCTGTGTTGTACAATCCAGTGTCGTGCATTGCTGGTACGTGCATTACAGTGACGTGCATTATAGGGACTCAACAATTATTGTAATGACAAATGATTGAAGAAATTATTATTTTTTTTTTTTCTCTTCGCCCTACTTGGGCAGGCTAAGGTCTTGGACCATACCGCCTCGTCTTCAGTGTTTATTTATTGTCCTTCTTGACTAAAAGTAAGGCCAAAGCCTCGTCTTCAGTTTCAACCTTAATGTTCAAAAGTAAGTAAGGCCGATGCCTCGTCTTCAGTTTCATCCTTCTTGTCTAAAAGTAAATAAGGCCACAGCCTTGTCCTTAGTAGTTTAAACCTTGTTTTAAATTTATTTTAGGCCAAAGCCACGTCTTCAGTATTCATTAGTCAAAATCATAATAATATGGTGTCATATCCGTGTATTCGTCATAAACATTTTGTGAAGTAAGGTCATATCCGAGTCATATCCGAACGGTTAAATTGCCCATCCAGTGCTGTCAATAAATTCATACAGTTCTATGTATGTACTGTAATTTTCCAGCAAACTTTGAGTGTCGCGCGGGATGCTTGCTGGCGTTTTATATATTTCCAATAATTTATCAACTAAAGGAATTCTTTGTAAATCATAAGCAGGGCATTCAAAAATTATATGATCTAGGGTCTGATCACTTCCT
The DNA here is from genome assembly GCA_963855955.1 of Luperina nickerlii. Lineage (NCBI taxonomy): Eukaryota > Metazoa > Arthropoda > Insecta > Lepidoptera > Noctuidae > Luperina > Luperina nickerlii. The sequence continues at coordinate 8,758,917 of OY979682.1, forward strand.
AAGTCACAATTGATACAAACTGGCGATGTTATAATTTTCATTCTGGCTAAATGTGCGTTGAATCTTCCATGTCCAAGTCTAAGACGATTTAAAGTAGTATAAAATTTTCTGCTCTTAGGAAGAACAGATCTGGTGAACCAGGGCGCAGAACCAATGGTTGGATTTATTTTCGCATACCATTTTCCTTTACTTTTTAGTGTTTCTTGCCAGTTCTCATGCCAAATACAGGTGTTTTGTTCATGTAATTTAGTAAGCAGGTCAGAGCTTGGTATGGCAACATTTCTTGTCTCTGGGATGTCACCGTCAACAATAACTCTTGCAAGATAATCTGCGTTTTCGTTTCCTGCTACTCCTATGTGGGAGGGTGTCCATATTAAACTTATTGTAAATCCTCTAGAACCAAGATCAGCGTATAAAGTCCGAATCTCATATAAAATATTTCCGGTATTAGCGTCCAGTTTCGGGTTTTGTAAGGCCATAAGAACACTCATGCAGTCGGTCACTATAAGCCAAGTTGTGTGACCAAGATTCTTTTCATGTATATACTGCAGAGCTGATAAAATGGCTAGAGATTCTGCTGTAAATATAGTCATGGCTCCAGGTAACCGAACTCCATGTCCAACGGTAAGATGAGGTAGATATATAGCTAGCGAAACATTTCTATTGTTTTTGGATCCATCAGTAAATATATGCCTGTACCCAGGGAACTCTGCAATTAACTGATATACGTCTTCTTTACTCCTTAGGTCACGATTAACAGAAATGTCCATGGGCCAGAATTTGCTGATATAATTACCAGAATAACATGGCCATCTGCCTTTACATTTCTCAATTTGATATTGATCATCAATACTGATTAGATTAGAAAAGTCATGAAATATATAAGGGACATTTACGGAATTAGAGGGACTGTATACTCTATAATAAAATAATATTTTCTTTAATAAAGGATGATTTTCAAAAGATAAAAGCTTGAGAATGTATTTGGATTTTAAAAACTGAAATCTTATATTCATAGGAGGAGTATTACACTCAATTTCAAGCGAATTAATTGGAGTTGTCTTCATTGCCCCAGTTACGCATCTAAGATTGTGGTTTTGAAGAATCGCCAATTTGTGAACCAATCTCTGATCAGCCCCAAAGCATAAAAATCCATATTCAAAATGACTACGGACTAAAGATTTATATAGCATAAGCAAAATTTTAGGATCAGCTGCAATTGACAGTGACTTTATAAAATTAAATGCTTTATTAGCCCTACCTAACAGATAATCAACATACTTAGTCCATGAGAGGTTGCTTGTAAAAATTATACCCAGAAACTTAACTTCATTCACTATTGGAAGAACACTATTATTATAATAAATATGTAAGTCTGTTTCACACTCTCCAAACACTATAACTTTAGATTTTTCTGGACTAATATCCAAGTTTAGATAATGAAAATAGTTCTCTAGCCGAGTTAAAGCTGTGTTTAAAGTACATTCAACAGAACTTATATCTGAACCTGAAGCATAAATAACCAAATCATCTGCAAACTGCAAATTTGCCACATCAAGACCAAGTACAATGTTTAGTCTATGTAAATAAAGAAGATAAATCAATGGACTGAGGATGCCACCTTGACATACCCCTTTGTATGAAAAACGTGGCCCTATTAAACGTTTATTCACCTTGACATATACTTCTCTACCATGTAAAAAGTTAAAGATCCATATTATAATTTTTTCAGGGATACCAAGGGCACGAAGTTCACCACACAAAATGTGCAGATTGATGTTGTTGAATGCACCCACTACATCAAAGAAGACACCAACTAAATGATTGTCCATTTTATTAGAATTGTATATATCTAATTGCAAATGGGAAATGCTGTCTCGAGTGGAGCAACCGCGTCGAAAGCCAAATTGATTGGATGGTAATAGACTATTACTTTCTATGTAAAATTCAAGCCTTTGTTTAATTAATTGTTCAAAGGTTTTTCCCATGCATGATGTTAATGCTACTGGCCTATATGATTCTGCTTTGTGTCTTACTTTGTTAGGTTTAAGTACTGGAATAAGACAGTCTGTTTTCCATTCATTAGGGATGATCAATTCCTGCCAGAGTAAATTAAAAACACTAAGTATGTCAGAAAGTGCCTTAATTGAAACATTTTTCAACATTTTATAAGGTATTCCATCAAGGCCAAAAGCAGAATCACGTCTAGATGATATCGCAGATTTTAATTCCTGAAGAGAAAATGGATAAATTAGATATTCATAATGTACTGAAGCTTTTACTTCATAAGGAATTGATTGAAATGGCCCCTCAACTGTATCTGGAGTATATTTTTTAAGAAAATTGAATACCCAAGGAGAAGTATTATTACTTGGAGGTGTAAATGTTTTGTTAAATCTTTTTGAAATTTGCCAAACTCTAGATAATGGAGTAGTTCTATTAAATGACTCACATAGAGAAATCCAACTTAAATATCTTTCTCTTTTTAACACTAATTTTTTAAATTCTATATATTTTTCCAATGTGGGAGATTGTTTAAATACTTTATAGGCATTCCTAGAGTCTTCTACTGCTTTAGTGCAATTCAAATTCCACCATGGTAATGGAATGCGTTTTTTACGATTATTATTTACTGATGCTGTATCAAAAGATGTAGCAGATCTTATAGTTGATGGTAATGATTTAATAACAGCTAAATTTAATAATTTTATCAACTGATTATATGACTGTAATGGGTTATATTGATTAATTTTAAAATCCATTAGCAAACTATCAACACTCTCCTTGTATATTTCCCAATCAACCATGTTAAAATTAAAATGTTTTGGTAAATTTGAAGTTTCCATATCATGTGGGATATTATAATTGTTATTAATAACTAACCTTGTAATTACAGGCAAATGGTAACTACCTAAAGGATCATCATGAACAGACCAGTAACAAGACAATGAAATTGAAGTCGATACTACAGTTAAATCAAGTGCATTTCTTTGCCACCTATCAGAGCCTACAGTAGTCATTTCTCCATCATTTAATAAAACCAAATTATAGTCATTAATGATTTCAAGCACATCTCGGCCGCGTATGTTCACACTATTACATCCCCAGGCCGTATGATGTGCATTAAAATCTCCACCCATCAAGAGAGGACCAGGGATATTGCGAATTAAATGATCAAACTTATACTTAGTAAATGAAGCATTTCCGGGACTATAAAAACTGACTAATGAAATTTCTTTATTATTGCCATATTTTAAACGAATCGCTATATTTTGTATGGCATCGTCATATAAAGTATCTATTTTACTAAATTGTAAACTGTTATGTATTAAAATAGCTACACCATTGTGTGTATTACCTGAGTCTAATCTTACTATATTATATCCTTTAATACTAAATCTCATGTGAGGCTTGAGCCAAGTCTCACACAATAAAGCTACATGTATGTTATACTCATGTAAAAAATACGAAAAAGCATGTTTGTTACTATTGATGCTCTGAGCATTCCACTGTACAATATTTAGCTGATCCATAAAATTAAGGTTTATTTATATTATTCTGAATTTTTGATAATAGAACATCTTTTATGCTTTGAGTGCAAATACTCTTTTCGTTATTTTTATTTTGAGAAATTAATGTTACTATTGTCTGTATTAAAATATTTAAAATTGGTTCTGTTTCAATTAGTGATTTTAATTGTTTAGCAGGACTGGACTTTGAGAGAGATGGAAATGACTTTTCATTGAATAAGTCTGCATATGATTTTTTATTAATTTTGTTTTTGTTTTCTTCCACTTTTTGTTGTTTGACTGGGCACTGTGTCGAAATAGCCACATGTTTACCTTGACAATGACAACATGTTGCCTCTGTTGGTGGTACTTGACATTCTTTATAATTGTGATCCTTTGTACATATGGAACATCTTTGGGAGTTCTTACAAAATTTAGCTATATGACCATACCTTAGACACTTCAGGCATTGTTTTACCGGCGGAATGTACGGACGTACTTCGAAGCGCCAGCTGTTCAGGTCTACACTATCGGGTAACGTCGCACACGAGAATGTGATGGACACCGTCTTCGTAGGCTGGAAGGACACCCCCCCTCCTTCTGAAATAGTGCGACGCATAAATCTTCTGACAGAAATAATATTCTTTGTGCTAGTTATTGCATTATAAATGCGTTCGTTGCTCAAGTCAATTGGAACATGCATAATAACACCTATATTTTCCGTAGCGGCTGCAGGAATACTGGCTTTCAATTTATAACAATCCAGAAATTTACGGTTCAGTAACGCTGCATTAGCTAAAGCAGGACGTTCGAAGATAACACCGATTTTGTAACGGTTCATGCGTAATAATTGTTTTACGCCCTTATTGTATTTTTTTATATTGGTTGAAAGGGACATCATGTCTCTATCACCTATCGGGACTAAGTCAATGCTTTCAAAAAATACAACATAATCAAAGTTGCCTCCGTATTCAGGATATGACCTAATGTAATCAGGAATCCTGAATTCCCGATACTTATCCTTTTCTAGTTCCTCCTCTGAAGAGCTTGAAGTTCCACCGTCGTCTTCAGAGGACACCAATGTTGGAGCAGAAGACGAACTATCTTCTTTTTTTCTTTTTTTGGGATTCCCTTTCTTCCCCATCTTGGGAAAAGCAACGAAATGAATTTAACAATAAATAAAATGATTATTTAAAATTTGTTTTTAAAAAAGCCGCCCTTTCGTGATGAATTTCCCGCGCTTTTTTCTTGAAGAAATTAAGGTATTCTGAAATGACGTTCGCTAGGTGGCAGCACTGACATGTCAAGTCCAGGCATCTGTCAAAGAGCTTATATTTTCTTTAGTCATGACGGAATGATGAACGTCGAATGAATCGAATGATGAACGTCATCATATATTTTATATTCATTGTCGAAATGGAAGACCTCAAGGTCAAAGTGGTGCCAACTGGTGTCGTAAATTTTCACGAAAACCCCCATTGAAAGAAGACTTTGACAATAATATGATAATAGGTCGTCTAGGGCCTATATTGTACAAACGCCAGCACATCAAGCTACCCGAAACTGTCAAATTTTCCCAATCAACTTTGAACCTTATGCATTAGCGATAAAGTTGAAAATCTATCAAAGAAATTTGACAGATTGTAGTAGCTTGATGTGCTGGCGTCTGTACAATATCACGAATTCTGCAATGTTTTTGACCGTCTAGAAAATATGGTGCAATAAAAATTACGAACGGTCTAGACTCCGTCCAATATTGAAGATGGCGGAATGATAGAACAAAAGTTTGAGCGAGTTTAATTTTTATTGCACCATATTTTTTCATTGCTCCCTGTATGATCAGCATTGCGCAATATTTTTTAGACTACTTACACGCCTTTATTTTAGAAGGCCGACAAGATAGTCTGGTTATGCAGCCGACAACCATCTAACAAAATACGGAAGAAAAATATAGTTGAGCTGTTCAGTGATACCCCTGAATGACATAGGGCGTGGTAATCTATCGCATCAATCATAATTTACACTTTCGATACGCCAGAACGACGTACTTTGATAACGGGTTGCCTATGTGACGTGAGGCGCCCTCGATAAGAGCATGTGACCCTTATCGCTGGAGTTCGTCTCTTCGGAGGAAAGGGAGGAAGTAGTTTGAGAGACAAGTGTGGTTTTGGATATCTTATGTATTTCTTTGGTGTTAAAGTGACTAGGTACTCGTAAAGAAGTTGAGCTGTTATTAACTAGTGACCTTATCCACCCTCTGTGTCTAAAAACTTGCAGTCAAAGTGACCTCTGTGCTGCCACCGATGACGCCGTGAAGTGGCGAGTTTTGGGTCAACAAGATCTGAGAAAAATCGCGCCAGCGCGGCGGTACGAAGAAGAAGACATAGTAAACCGGCCCTTCTTCGCACGGGTGCGATCTACTGTTGTGGGCATGTTAAAGGCTCCTTCAAACAGGCGCGACACGCGATAAAATCGCTTGCGACACAAAGGCACCGTAAGTCAGGTAACGAGCGGTGCCTTTGTGTCGCGCGCGATTCGCGTCGCGTGTCGCGCCTGTTTGCAGGAGCCTTAAAACATCGTGGTTTCTGTGTTATCTGAGCTAAATATTGATAAGTGTCACAAAAACTTTCCTTAGTAAATTACATAATTGATAGCCGAATAAGAATCCATTGTTTAGTTTAGATACAATTTATACTAAGCAAAAAAACATACAGACACGAAAAGCGACTTTGTTTTATACTATGTTTTCATATATACCTACCTATTATAGTAACTATATAACTGAGCTAGCTACGTCATTAGCTGCAAAGCGCTCTATGATTAATTTCAACTAACAAAGAACAAGAAAATCATATTGCATTAAAATTTGCTCAGTTTTCCTCGTCTTTTAAGAGATTAATTGCATTTAAACGGTAGCGTCTTAATAATACTTTGAAAATCTTTTAAGTAGGTATGATGAAGGAAATTGTTGCAGAATTTTAATAAAGGAGGAAAAATAAAAAGTCTGCCACATAGCTTTTGCGCCAGTTGCCAGTTTTTCTTGCCCTCTTTTTAAAAGGTAGAAAATAAAATTTATTTATGAAAAAAAACAAATTACTTAACCAAGACATAATTACATTATTAACCTGACATTACACATTAAGTACCTACATCCTTAAATTTTGCTTTATATTTACAATCGACGTGCAGAGAGTTCTCTCATAAAATCGTTCCTAGCGACAGCTTACGTCATGAGATGACTGATGTTATGGAAAAATATAAAATAATAATTTCTTCATGAATGAAAGTAAACAAGAAGTGTCCTAAAATAAACGGAATGTTCACCCTTAAGCGTTTCATTTCCGTGTAATTTCGTGATGTATTTGTTCACGGAAGGCACACGTTTATCTATGGTATGGTATTACTTTTCCAATTGAGTCTTCGCCTTCTTTCCTGCTCATTGATCACCTGTATTGTGTGTTGAAATTATTTATCTCTTTTTATATTGAACGATATTTTTTCGGGTAACAAAAAATGTTTTGCCTGTTCTTTGAGATTGTTTGGTAGTGTATAGCTTAGGTACTTTCCTGTAACTTATTGCAGCTTGCAAAAGGGGTTATGTTTTTTGTGAGCCTTCGCTATAAACCACAGCTGGGCAAAGATCTTAAGACCTTCCCGTATTGTGTTCCTCCGTTCACTGCGTCATTTAAAAATCTGGCGATATCCTGACGAAGCTTAGAGTAGAGTATATAACACGTTATGTAAATGTTTATATACTCTAAGCGAGGAAGGGACTAATGCTATTGTCGTAAGCTTCAAAAGCAACTTGAACTAATATTGTTATTAAAAGCTTGAACACTTCTTGCAAGAATGTAGGCCTCTCTTAAGCGAAAAATATATTTATTATCACCAGATCCATCATATTTCATCTCTACACCTTTCTAAATCCCATTAGGTTTCAATAAAACTTATAAAAAGTACACAAAGCAAAATGACTTTACCCCGAGATCACAGATTTTCGAAATTTTTCAGCAATTTCCACCTCATTCAGCTGCCGGCTGGTCCGCCATCTTACCTGATTTGGAATAATGCGACCAATTTCCCGCCACTTCGGGCTCAGATTCAGGATAAGAAAAGCACCGCTTACTTTGAAATATCGCTGGCTCTAACCTGTAAATGCTGTCGTAAATGGGATTGTCAAAAGCGTGGCACGTGAAATAGAGCTGATATGGTGTATGTTTAACCTTGTTACGATTGAGGAGTTGAATGGTAGAGTAATTGTTAGTATGAGAAACTATTGTAGCGATTTTGGCGAAATAATAAAGTCGGTAAATTCAAGAATATCGAACCAAATCGAACATTACTCCAGTAGTTTCAACAGGAACGTTTAAGCAAGACTGCTTTGCTTTTGAGAGTCTGCTTCAGTGCTGACAGTAACGAATCGGCAACAGTTACTTAGTCCTCTTGAAATACTCGATTGGTGTCTAACGAATTCTAAATGTGTGGGCTTAAGTAACTGACCTAGTTTCTATGCTACTGTTATATAGACGTGCTATTTTTCACCCAAATTTTAGAGCTGCACGAAGACCAACAAAATCGGCTTGCACAAAAAATACAATTTAAAACAATTTCAAAAGACAACATCAATGTAACTTTGTGTTTCGATAGTCATGTAAACTGGAATTCAATTTACTTTTTTTGAAAAAAATGTCGGAAAGCCGTACCCCAGTGCGGCTGACATGTATTTTTCATTTGACGCTTCTAACGCTAGTGGCGCCATCTATTTTAGGAACGAGTTCATTCATCACTACTAAATCCGGATGACCGCAGACGCCATTTTGAGTTTCAATAGGCTTCCAGATTTGAAATTGGTTTTAAAATGATGGAAGCTTCGCCTTCGCCATAATGATGCGTTCTCTGGAACTTGTCTTTCTTTGATTTATTGTTTATGGTTGAGACTAAAATTGGTAGGTTGCGGTACCTATTGTACAGAGCCGAGTTTACTGTAAAACATAATTCGGTATGTGTATCGGGTGTGTAATTTCATTTAGGTACTCATTTACAAATCTACTGCCTATGATTAAGTTACCCGCAGAAACAGTAAGTTTTATTTACTTAGGAGCATTCAATAATAGAGCACGCGAAATAAAGTGAAAAAGAAATTCAGTTTTTTTGTACTAGCTCTCCCACTCCTTGGTAAAGGCCTCCCACCACTCCTTCCATCTTTCGCAAGCCCGCGCGTCCTCCTTCCAGGTTTGGTGGAACCTTCCAGCTCGTCCCGCCAGCTCCCGTCTGCCGTGACCCCGTCTCACTGTCTTAGGGCACCAGTTCTGTGTTATTTGGGCCCACAGTTTGTCCGTTTTGGGCATGCGACAGATACGTCCTGCCCAGTCCCTTTTAAGTTGGGCAGCCGTTTCAGTCATGTCAGCTATCTTTGTTTTGGAGCACAGTATTGTGCTACGAACACAATCCGTTAATTTAACACATAGTATACTGCGCTCCATTGCTCGTAGGCAGACCTTGAGTTTGGACTTCTGGATGTTAGTCAAAGACCAAGTCTGTGCGCCATAGGTTAAGACGGGAATGAATACCTACACAATGTCCATGAGTCTCGTTTCAGTGCCATTAAATAGTTTCTTCATGGACCAGTAGCTCTTCCAGGCGTATTCGAAATACTACGGCAATAATAAATTCGGAAATAATGCAGCATTGGCACACATGGATATAATCCAATATCAATTTGGGGAACAGTGACGGGCAGCCGTTTTGGCGCGAGAGGCGTCTGACAGCTGCGACCACGCTTCGATTCGTTCAGAAATTTACGCGAATGACACATTTGTGTCGCGAATGCAATGAAGTATAAACGAATTGTGGTGGGTAAATAAGCCTTTTATTTTTTGTATTGGATTTCCCTCACGTGTGACGATATTTAATACGATATTGTGTTCTCCCCGGTTTGCCGTCTTGCGCATCGGGCAGTCAACCCTACTTACATGACTGACTGGCTTAACTTTTCACCACGGCATGACTTACGCCTAGCCTATACGTAGCTCGCGTTGACACAACACAAGAATGGATTAATAATTATAATAGCTGCCGATGAAAACTGGTCGTGCTCTCAAAAAGGTGAAAGAATATCGTGAGGAGACTAGACGTGATGTCCTAGAATCAAAAATTCGAAGACATGTGACATCAACCAAGCCGCACTGGGCCCGCGTGGATTACGGCCCATTTCCATGTCACCTAGAGGAAGCCTGTGTCCCAGCAGTGGGAGCATTATAGGCTCATTTTGCTGATAGACAATCAGGCACGGCACTATGGTGTTATGCACCAAGTGGAAGGAGGCTAGATAGATAACTAGCAAATAAAGGTGACAAGAGAGGAAGGGTAGATTAAGTGATATTATTAAAGACTAGCAGTGCCCCGCCGTTTCACCCGCGTAAGCTTTGATCCCGTTGGAATATCGGGATAAAAATTATCTTATGTCCTTCCCCGATATGCAATCTATTTCTCTGCCAAATTTTATCGAAATCCGTTCAGTGGTTTAGGCGTGAAAAGGCAACACAGACAGAGTTACTTTCGAATTTATAATATTAATATGGATACCTACAGTAGTTGTAGGGTAGGTGATCTACTTCTATCATTTCTGCCTACTGTTTTAGCGTTGATAACAGTATGGTAAGTTCTTTCGGGGCTGTAATCATCCCTAGAAAGTTTTCTGTTACAAAAATGGAAAATTATCTGCGTTGCTATTCTGTAAAAATCTCACCGTGAAAACTTAGGTGAAGTGAGCGTGGAGTGAGCTGTCAATAGTGTCAATTCCTAGCAAAAGCAAACTCACTTCACCTGAGTTTTCACGGTGAGATTTTTACAGAATCGACCGGCTGAAACCAATTTACTTATCATAAAAACAGAGTCAAGCTTTGTTCTTAAACCCAGAAGGCCGATATTTTCCACGAAAGAGTTCGCTTTTTACAGTCAGAGCATCAGGCAGCGCGCTTTTTTAAATTCTGCCTTCAATCTAACTGATTGGTAGCCATTTTGGCACGCACGGCGACTGACAGCTGCCCGCCACGAATGGATGCGTTCGCGAATTTCCAAACGGATGACAAATAAACATCGCGTGGACACTGCGAACGACGAACTGTGCTATAAAATGGTGACAGGGATGAACTGAGGACGAGGTGCGCTTTACGTAGGTAGGATAGCTTCTAAGAGATTTTGTTTGAGCACCAATAGCCCAGCGGCTTAGGTATCGGGCTGATGTGCATACTCCATCATATAAATAAATATGGTTTTATTACTAAAGCAATAATCAACCTTACAAACATGTTTAATTTATTATTAATGTATTTCTCCAACGCACAAAATGAAATATACTTTACAACCACCACTAGGTATTCTTTTAACACAACTCGAGCTTTGGTATCCCGACGACGCGCGACGTCACGAACTTGCGACTGAGCTCGCAGGACAGGCACGACAAGCAAGATGCGTTTTCCCACCAATAAACCTCCGTTCAAAGCAATGCGCTGTGATTGGTTAGTCGTTCCATCTACGAACTCACTCGGTACTACAATAGTCAAAACAATACTTTTAATATTAAAATCAGATTTAATTTAACATAGCTTATTGAATAAAATGCGATATAATTATACTTACTATTGATAGCAAAAGTTTCAGTTTATCGGTAACTTTGACATATAACATAATGAGCCTCCTCCGCTCCTCCGTTCCAGTCCCTTAGAGGTATGTCATTTATTATTCCTAAATTGTTCTTCCAATCGACGATAAAGATTAACGCCACTAGTTTTAACTCCACCACTACCCAATACGGTCCTGTATTGTCGCATACAACTGAAATATTGTCAGAAACAATAAATTTATATCCAATTATATTTTAGCCCGCGTTGTTTGTTTCAATAAAATCCTTCGTCAACGTCAGAGAGTGAATTAGATTGTAAATATGGGCGACAAATTGTTTCTAGTTATTATATTTTTGTGTCAGTTGGTACGTGTTTTTTTGCGAATTAATTTAATTTCTCAACCGTATTATTATCGGCTTCCCACCTCAGCCGATACAGATCAATATCAGTACTTTACATGCAGCGACTGCCTATCTGACCTCCACAACCCAGTTACTGTGGTGTGAATGCACTGGTAAGAATCCTACTAAATGCACCCATATTTTATCGCCCAATGGAAAACAAACAACTTATTTTTTACCACATAATATTCCACACAAACAAACAAATCGGACGACCCATTATGTAAGCAACAACACACGACAACTTAGATTTTTGTGGAACAAATTTCCGCTGTTGAAAATAAAATCCTCACAAAACAGTACCGTACACTTTTTGCTTTGGACTTTTGTGAAAAATAAAAGCGCAGAGAAAGTTTCACGTTCACATTTCACCGTCAGTGGCAGTTTAGAGTTCAGTTCTCGAAATATAATCTTTTTTCCGGCGATTCGGAAAAGTTTCTCTTTTTGTGGGACGGTGGACTCCTGTTCGGGTGTGTGGCTTATGTATTCTGTGTAGTTGCTGACCGAAATGGTTCTGTGGTGAAGCGTATTCCGTTTGGAGAATCGCGGCTTTAATTTCCACGATGATGGGTTTTGTAACTAAGGACTAATCTCTAATAAGTTATTAGCTTGATATGTACCTTATCTTGATTTAATTCCTTTGCTAACTTACCCCTGGTATCCAATGCCTGCTGTGGAATTTTTTCGCCAGGAACTACTGACAATTTAAATCTAATTGTTTCAATTACTCCTTATCGGGACCTAAACGCAAAAAACGCAATTTTTAGAAACAATAAAAGTATATGATCGACTACAGTAAACAAAATCAGGAAAATATATGATATTCTTCAGGATAGGTAGATAGTGTATTTATAATTTGATACGATAGAAAAAAATCATGAAGATACTCCAAAAACTTTCTTTTTGCAATAAAAACCATACTAATATACATACAATAATTCTGATTTTTTGTCAGATTATTCTACAAGCAACATACTAAAGTACTAGTATTTTAATTTTTAGTCCAAACAATAGATTTTTTGTAAATATATAATTGCTTAATATTTTGTAATAAATTATCAGCGCTGTGTCATCGCGCTTCTCTTTCTTTTCTATGCAGTCCGACAGTGACCGCGATTTAGGTCATGTGCCACCTTAAGTCCTTTCAGTAAATTTTATACCAAACACCACATTTTAGTAAGTATAACTTTATTTGTTTGTATATTACTTTATTGTACACCACAAAAATACGTAACAAAAATAAAATATCGATCACTATAAATATACAATGGGCGGCCTTATCGCTTTCTGCGATCCCTTTCAGGCAACCTTGCAAATATTACGAAGGCACTCTATAAGCCGCCATGTTTGATTTATATCATAACTAGCTGCGCCACGCGGTTTCACCCGCTTATGTGCCGATTCCGTGGGAATATCGGGATAAAAAGTAGTCTATATGTTAATCCAGGGTGTCAGGTGTTATGGAGGTTCATACACAATTTTATCAAAATTAGTCCAGCCGCCACACACACTCACAAACTTTCGCCTTTTTATTATTAGTGTGATTCTGAAGTATAACCCGCTGAAGAAGCATTATGTTATGCTTCTAACGATAGGTACCTGGTTTATCACAATACGACCGGAAGTTTAGGAGTTATGCGGGAACACATGAACATACATGACATACATATCGTATTAAAAGCAGAACCCTCCTTTTACGTTGTCGTAGTCGGGTCGAAACTTGCCTTATCTAGTACATACCTAAAAACTCCATAGCAAATAATAAAATATGGCTACCGGTACACTTTCCCAATATCTACCAAATATGTTATTTTTTCGTATTTACATATAATAAACATTTTTTTGCGGTAAAAGAGCAAGTATTTACATACAGCAACACCAGCTGTTAGCCTATGTAAATTTGTTTCTCTGTACAGGGAAAATTTGAAGCAGCAGGTAGCGCCGAACTTGATTGATGTTTCGGCTATACGGTAATAAATTGAAGGCTGTGGATGGGTAGCCGAATGGCGACGGATTTGTGAGCGTTAGATGAGTTCGAACCATAGATATTCGTGCAGGACAATTTTGATAACGCGGGCAAAACCGCGAGCAAAACCTACTTAAGAAATAAAAAAAAATAGGTATTTGAAACCAGGGACTTGACAACGAAATTAATTTAGTTCCGTTACCACTAATGTTATCGTATAACGTTCCAAAGTTTTTAACGATACTAAAACCTAAAAATATCAATAAGGTTACAAAAAGAAAAAAAAAAACGTAATAGAATATCATTTTCGTAGAACAATATTATGAGTAACGTTATAGGTATCAGTAAAATTAAGCTTATCGGCTTGTAAAAACGTTATTATATTCATTTGTAACGTTATTCTTCATACTTTTTCGTATTTTTCGTCATCTTTTATGTCATGAAGCTGGCAAAGTTGAGTATCGAAATGAATAATGTTATTATATCGTTATACTAATAACGATAATATTGAGTTTAAGATTTCGTTCCGTTTGTCAGTATCGTTATTGCTAAGGAATTAATTTTGTTACGATCCTGGTGGAACGGTACAAATGATCGGTACCGGAACTACGCGTAACGTTATTTTGAGTAACCCCTGTAGTAGTCCCAGTATTAAACCACAAAAAAAAAAATCATATTGTAGCATTAGATACAGTTAAAGTGGAAAAATGTCACCTAACTTTTGGAGGGTACTGTATCTACACAGTTACTAAAATCACGCGCGACATAAACGCACCGCAAGTCGCGCAACTAGCGGTGCATTTGTGTCGCGCGCGATTCGCGTCGCGCGTCGCGCCTGTTTGCAGGAGCCTTCAGTCCAAAGCTTGTACACATTGTCCGGTAGTACGGGACATATCGTGACATTATGGGGCCCTTGGGTCCGGCCCGACTTTCGGGCCCGTCTCACTGTGATTTATAAACATTGGATTTTGATTTAAGAAGCTTTAGGTACCCCATGTCCTAACCAAAACCAATGTAAGAATTTTGATGTACAAACGCGACCTAATTGTTCTCTCGACTATGTCATCCACATTCATAGCTGTCATTTATGTGTGTGTTATTTTAATTTTATGCTCTAAATATACTCATACTATTATTATAAATTCGAAAGTAACTCTGAGTGCTTGGCCAGACTGCCAGCGCGGAGCGAGGAGCGGCGCGGGCGTGGGAACGCGCGCGATCTGCTTGTTCGCAGTCGAGCGCGGCTTCATTCTGAGTGTTGTCGTGTCCAGTGTTTGTCAAAATATTATATGGAAGAAGAAGCCTTATTTTTACTACAAAAAAGCTCGAACTAGTTTGAGAGCCCCGGTCCCCGCGCGGGCCGCCCGCGCACTCCCTGCGGCCACTTGTATGAACGAGCTATGGCGTGAGTTTTGAAAGAAAGAAAGAAAGAAAATACATTTATTTAGCACAGACTAAGAGACACACAATACACCAGGTAGTCAGATATTAGTCGTACATCAGAATAAAAAATAAGATAAAAATAAAAAGTGCAAAGTCCGATGTAAGAAATTAGGAGGAAAGTGTGCCTCACGGCTGCGCCAAAAAGGCCCAGTTCAGCAAAAATGCCAGACAACTGGTGCCTGACGCTGGTTTTCAACTGGACCTGATGTGTGAGGTGACGGATGTAAATCAGTTTTATACTGTATCGTGATGTGTGTAATGTGTATGCATAATTAAGTAAATAAATAAAAATAAATTAGTGTCACATAAAAACAGTAACGAGTAGGTACCTATGTATAAAAAGCGTGATATTGAGTAACATTGCAAAACTAAACAATAAATAAATAAATAACGATAAATAGATAAGTGACATGACCGCATGATAGACCTTCTTATGCAAGAGTTGCCCGCGTGCTCCCTGCGCCAAGCAGCCCACGCCGTTCATCGCGTCCGCGTGCCCACTATGGACGCTCAAATGAAGTTCTTATGTTTGAGAAAGCCGCGCCGCGCCCGCCCCGCGCGCTCGTTTGCAGTCTGGCAAGCACTGTCTTTAGACTGTACGTTACCTTACGTTATTTGGATAAAATTTGACAAGGAAATAAATGGCATCTTGGGAAAGGATACTACTACTAATTTTTTCCCGGTAGTACGTTTCCGTGGGGTTATTTACGACAACCACGCGGGCGAACTCGTGTGCGTCCACATTGCGAGCCTAGTGCGATTGCGACGACGGGCGCGAATTATCAAACAAATAAAACGCGCCTTTGCGTCCATAGTGTAGTGACTAAGGCGGAAGCCTAACGCGACGGGCCTGAGCGAGACAACGCACGTAGTTTTCAAACGTTCCCGTCCGCGCGTTCTGGCCGCACTACGGGCCTAGTCAGCAAGCGACACAACGTGCGGGTAGCGGGAGTAACAAACCAGTTCGGTCTTATCGCTCGGCGTATGCGCGTCTGTATATTGTTTGTTGTAAAATGGCGGTGAATACTGAATTGTTCATAACTGCGATTCAATCTTCATAATAATCTCAGTCTCTCTAATCTCAGTTCTTCATATAAATTTAAAAATTCACCACATACTTCCCGGTTTTTATTTATTTCGTGCATACCATCTCTAGTGTTCAACACCTCCCATCTCAGGATTGGACTGTCTAGTAAAAATATCAAATCCTCGTCCATAGTTTTCAATCCCTGAAATACGTCGAACCGCTACAAGAGCTCGCGCGTCACTGTGGCCACCGCACGCGCCCGCTCGCCGCGCCCGCGTTAGGCCCCAGTCACTCGCATTCAGTGTGGACGCACACAGGCAAAAGCACGCGACGATCGTGTACACGCGCGACGATCGCTTTTGGACGTGGTCATGATTCTATTTTGAATAAGTTGTTTCAAATAAGTCATCACCATCTGCCTAGAAGCCTTTTTCGAACTATGTTGGGGTCGGCTTCCAGTCTAACCAGATGCAGCTGAATTCCAGTATTTTACATAGAGCGACTGTCTATCTGACCTCCACCACCCAGTTACTGGGTAATACGATCCCCTTGGTAAGTCTGGTTGTCAGACTTTCGGGCTTCCGACGATCCGTAACGACTGTCAAAGATCCACAACAAAAAAAAATTAAAGTATAGAGAATTTAAGCTGTATAGGTATCAAATACACGTCGAGACAAAATTCGCTAATCATCTCGAAATTTTAATAACTCGTTCAGTATATCGTAGAATCTAATAAAAATCCTATCAACTTGAAATATTATAGCTAAATGTGGATAATGGAAATGCCTAACATCTTGTACACAAAGACCAACGAGTAAGTAATTAACTACAAGATAGTTAGGCAAGAGAGCCCGCAAAGAAATAATTAGAAAAAAAAGTGTAAAAATAACACTTTTTTCACTACGTATTTTATTAAATTTGTAAAAAAACTAGGTACAGAATCCAGCACATCAAGCTACCCGAAACTGTCAAATTTTTCCAATCAACTTTGAACCTTATGCTTTAGCAATAAAGTTGAAAATCTATTAAAGAAATTTGACAGATTGTAGTAGCTTGATGTGCCCGGCGTCTGTACTTAACCTATGTTGGTGAAAAGATAATTACCGTGAAAAACAACGGTTTATTTGCCGTGTGGAAGCACGGTCGTCACACGTCAGTGTCGTACATGTTGACGGACACGTTTTTCCTACGGCGATGTTTATATGCCCATAGGCCGCCCATCGCCCATTGTATATTTTTTAGTGTTTGATGTACTCGTATATTCTAATAAGCCCTTGTTTTATTACTTATGTATTTTTGTGGTGTACCTTCCTGTGTCTGTGTACAATAAATAAATACGCCATACTGTAAAGAAAAAGTGCCTTGTCCAAAGGCCTTTATTCAGAGGTCGTGCAAAACAGTTATTGATTAGTCTATCACTAAAATCAAAGCCCTAATATTATTATTCCGACAGTGCTACCAATAAGCTGAGTATAACATCATCCCATCTGCTCTTACCCCAGGGGTGTGCCGTGATGATATTTTAGATATACAAAATACCTCCTTATCAATATTCCGGCCTCGTCCAGCACGTGATAAGCCTGTTGATCGTCAGTGATTGATAATACTACAGGCCCCATCGGATCTGCAAATAATCTGCTTATTTGTTGTGAATACAGTAATCATTTTGATAAGTATTTGGTATTCATTTTTCTGATTTATTTTTGGCGCACTTTTTCGGTGGTCTAGTGGCCATTGCTCGCAGAACAGATGGCCGATGGGGCCGAAAGGTTCTGGAGTGGCGACCGCGTACCGGAAGACGTAACGTTGGAAGGCCTCCCACAAGGTGGTCCGACGACCTTGTGAAGGCCGCAGGAACCAGTTGGATGCGAGAAGCGCAGAACTGGTCGAAGTGGAGGTGCTTGGGGGAGGCCTATGCCCAGTAGTGGACGTCTTTCGGCTGAAATGATGATGAGTAGTCTGGAAGAGGTGGCGAGACGACCTAGACACGTACCGCAAGATTTGGATCGAGGTGACTCTAGAAAAGGATGCCTGGATGGATTTGGGGGAAGCCTTTGCTCAGTAATGAGACAGTGAAGGAAAAATAAAAAAGCAGCCGCTAGTACTACTACTGAGTATGAAGTCCTGCGTTCTTCGGTCGGGCATGTGTTATTGGGTTTTTCCATCAGAAATTTCTCGGTACCAGCCCGGAGACCGTTTGTGCACTATAGTAACAAGGAATTTTACTATCCGGCGGCAGTCCGATTTTTTACGGTTCCGTATGGCACGCCATAAATCTATACCTATACTATAGTTCGTGCACCAAGTTAAAAAATCGGACTGCCGGACAGTAAAATTCCTTGTAGTGATGGGTTTATGGCGAAAAGTAAACTCAATACTCTGATTAAAAATGATTGTAATTTCAGGAGCCAGATACATAGGTTTCACATCGACAGCCATTAGCAGAGAGAGAGAGAGATAGTTATATCTCAAACTTCAAACTCAAATGACATAAGCATGACATTTGACAGATTGACTTATATTGTGTTCGTTTACATAGAACGCTACAATATGTAGTGCACAAACGCTTGGAGTCTGGATTTGTGCTCGGTTGATGGCAATAGGCTTGTCCCTATTACATGGGACTTCAACATAACTGGTGAAATACGGGTGAACTATATGTACACATCTGCTTAACCCTTTGGGGAATACAGGCGTGATGTTATAGAGGTATGAGGAACAGAGTGTAAAGTTCACTCATACTCTATAGAAAGGATCCTCCGACCAGACGGGTGTTGTGTCTGGCGGGCAACTGCCCGATGATTCATGTCGGGCCGTTGTATCTATGCTAGTTACGCGGTAAACTCTGCTTGCGCGATGCAGGACTTTTTTTATAATAATTATGGATCACGCCGCTAACAAAAACATGTTTCTATTTTTATTGCGGAAATTGTGACAACCCTAGATGTAAAAAAGTTTTTGTTACGGAGATTTGTGCCACTGCCATGCTTGCTATAAGGTTGTAGGTTCATCCAAAAATATATTCATCCTCAACCAAAGTCGTCAATACACTAAATTAAATCATTTACACCACAAACAAGTTAAAAGTTCGTTTCCATTCCCATTGTATTTAAACTGTATTGTATGTACTATCCCTCTGTGCTAAATGTAAAGGTTTTATTCGCTAACTATATAAGTCGATTTGGTTGAACTTTACAAAGGACATTTAAATAATGGTTTTGGGTAAGCAAGTTAGTATGTTTATTTATCAATTAAATCTAATTATAATATTGTTGTCCATGTGGATTAGAGTTAGTATCAATTAAAAGTACACTAATAATCATTTAGAATCGGAAACGGTGCTAACAATAGGTATTAACGTCCTTGAGTTACAGCAAGATTGAAACCAGTGTTTTTGACAGTTTCTACATAGATAAACCCACAGATGTCAATTTTATTCCACGGATAAACTTTGGTAAAATCACTCACTTTATTGATTACAGCAGTGCGATTCTGTAACCATCTCACCGTGAAAACTTAGGCGAAGTGAGCGTGGAGTGAGCTGTTAATAGTGTCAATTCCTAGCAAAAACAAACGCACTTCACCTAAGTTTTCACGATGAGATTTTTACAGAATCGAGATCGACCGGCTGTAATCCATCGGAACATCATCATCTGCCTAACCTTTTCGCAACTATGTTGGGGTCGCTTTCCAGTATAAACGGATGCAGCTGAGTACCAGTATTTTACATGGAGCGACTGCCTATCTGACCTCCACCCAGTTATTGGGTAATACTATACCCTAGGTAAGACTAGTCCGACTTTGGGATTTCGGACGACCCGTAACGACTGTCAAAGATCCAAGATTGACAGCCGTGACCAACGAGACACGTAGGGGTCTCGGTATGTTAAGATGGTCACCCATCACGGACCGACCGCAAGTTTGGCTTAACCTGATCGATCGACTCGACGAGCTCTCCAGTAACCCATCGGAACATGAGTAATTATCATCCCGTATATCATACCCACAGAAAGAACCATTTTCATTCAGCCTCCACGACCCAAAAGATAAGTTGACAAAAGAAACCCTTTCGTTTCATCATAGTTTATTTGAAATATGAAATAAATTGTGCTTCAATGGCCGCGCGGAGTGACAAAGTTGTTCGTCTATACAAATATCTGTACGTGTTACATGCGACCTCGGATGATGTATTTTTATTCGTATTTCAACAACAATGCATTGTCAGAAGACGTACTTGTGTTTTCCGGCCGACTGTCACACCGAAGCGGAGAATTTTCCTTTTAGGAAATTTATTTTTATTGAAATACGACAGAAAATAACATCGGTTTTGCAAAAGTGAGTACCTATTTATTAACCATAGTCATAGCTATGACTATGAGCATTTTATTATTAAAGACCGATTCCTTCTGCTTCTTAAGGATTTTCATGTAGATACCTGAAGACTGTGAATGCTGAATGGGTCTAAATTACTGTGTCATTCTCACCGCCTGCTGTTCATGCTGGCGTCTATCTGTGGCTCGGAACAAACGTAGAGATGAAGGATCTAGAAAATGAGAAATTGACTGGAGTTTGACGACACTGACTAGAAATGTGTAATAGTAACGTAGGAAACTATTAGTTGTTGTGAAGCGAAGGTTACACTTATAACAGACTGCCAACAAGAGTTTTCAATGTTCTTAACAGAATATAAATGTACGCATAGGTATGGTACCTTACAAGTAACGATAGACTGCATGCCTACATACCTCCGGCCGGGCTCAGCTTGGCTAGTTCACAAATGTTAAAGTAATGTTACTTTGCCACAGGACAAGACGGTGTGTTATGCAGCCACGTGTCGTACTCCCAGTAAATAACATGCATTTTTATAAAAAGGCGGGCATTTCTCCACGTCGTCGGACGGACATCCCCGTGGGTATTGGGGCGTAATGATAGCATCCAGCATCCGGTCCAGCCGGGTTCAGCCAGCATACAATGACGTCAAATTAGTTGAAAAGACTGGCGTGTGTTGCTGGATTCTTGTTTATTAACTTTATTTTGTGTTTTTTTTTTCTTGTTAGTAGATTTTTGCAAATGCCGTGTTGTTTCATACAAATGTACGAATGTGGGAAGTTGGTACTTAGTTCAGTTCCTGATCATTGTATGTCGCGATTCAATTTTAAATTGTTTGCTTAATTATTTTGGTAAAGTGTTATTGTAAATCCGTGAAAATTACTGAATGGACGCGACGTAGTTTCGTATCCATAAATTTCAGAGGTTCAGTAATCACTTTCACTATCTGTCTAGCCTTTTCCCAACATAGTTGGGGTCAGCTAACAGTCTAAACGGTTGCAGCTGAATATTAGTATTTTACATGGAGCGACTGCCTATCTGACCGCCACAACCCAGTAAAATTTAGTAATTACTTTGAAGATCTATTATAATGTTTGGTAGCTGACCTTGTCTAAAGGCTCGTACACACAGGCGCGACGCGACACGCGACACAAAGGCACCGCTCGTTGCGCGACTTGCGGTGCCTTTGTGTCGCGTGTCGCGTCGCGCCTGTGTATACGAGCCTTAATTCTTTCAGTCCAAAGGCGATATGAACGTTGTTAATTTAATTACGTAACTACTTGAACCTACTATTTATGTAATGTAACGTTTAAATTCAAATTGGTATTGAATTAAATAAATTCTTTTTAACCGACTTCAAAAAAAGCAGGAGGTTCTCAATTCGGAGTTTTTTTTTATTTTATTTGTTACTTCGGAATTCCGTTATTTACGAGTATAAGCCGATTTGCAAACATTTTCTTTAATGGATAACGTGTGCCTCCGTTGTGGTCCCTTACAAATGTTATTAATTGTGCTTGGGTAGTTTTTCAGTTAGCTTCAATAATACGATTTTTTTCCACTTAGTTTATTAATAACTGCCTGTCACTGATATTTACATAGCAAGTCGTGTTATATGAATTTGTGTGGGGTAGGTGCAACAAAAAAGTGAAAACAAAACTTTTTTATAAAAAAAACTAATTTTCACTATAGATGTACTTAGTGTTTTTTTTGGGAGTAGGTTGTTTTTATTTTGTAAAAAAGTTTTTCCTTCATAGACTATTTCACGCTTAAACCTTAAAAATGAATGAATACCTAAAAATGTTATTCATTTGTCTATTACCTACTGTACAACATACTACTACTTTATCTATAAAATATTTGCATGCCATTACATGGCGAAATGTATCTTTGCACTGAAATAAAATTGTATGTAAGTAACATCTTTTGTACCTACCACATTTTATGCAAATAAACGATGTTCATATTGTATTGATTTGTCCATTTCTCCCACGTCAAACCCTACACAATAACTTATTTTTTCAGAGTAACAAAATTTGTATCGACGCCATCACAACGAAAAAGGGTTCACACTATCCTTTATGGTTCCTTCTTCCATGTTTGAAACCTTTCAAGGGCGGAACACAGCCGTTATCATCATATTAATCACGCAAATGACGAAAAATGAGTTTGGTATCCAAGTCATTTGACGCCATTCAAGGAAACAATTTATTTTCTTTCGTGCAAATGTAGGTACATACCTACAATGTAATGACATGAGGCTATAAATATGTCATATTTGGCTGTGTTTGTGAGGGCTTTAAATTGAAATGTGTGTGTGTGGTGTGAAATTAGGACACCGTTAACGGATGAACAGTTGACATTCTCTGAAAAGTCATAGGTAAATAATAAACTCTGGCTGTCAGCTTTCAACGAGATACACAGACTGACAGCTGGCAGAGAAATGTTATGCGAAGGCTGCCTTTATTTACGTTTGACTTCGTTAGCCGAAAAATGCCAATTCTAATTTTGAATTTTCTATTTTTTTTTATTTGTTTAGATATTTATGGCAGCCTTTGTTTTTGACAAGGGTTAGATGAGTGAGACCTCGTTGAAATTGCTCATTATGATAATTAATTTTGTTTTGTTATAGTTCTTTGTTTTTGGACTGCGAATCGAATTTTAATGAGGAAATATTGTTCTTGGTTGTTAGATAAAAGTTATTGTTAGAATTTGTTTAGGTACAGACATCAGTACATCAAGCTACCCGAAACTGTCAAATTTTCCCAGTTAACTTTGAACCTTATGCTCTAGCGGTAAAGTTGAAAATTTATTAAAGACATTTGACAGATTGTAGTAACTTGATGTGCTGGAATCTGTACTTTAAAAAATATCATTAGCTTTTATTTTATTTTTTATCGTGGAGAAATTCTCATGAATACTGCACTACCACGGGGAGATAGTGCAGTTATGTGGGACTCTAACCCACTAAAACTCCACGGTGTCCTCCTCTGCCGCTTACGGCGGGAACACGGGCACGCGTTAGCACTCATCCGTGAACCCGCCGCGGCTGTCCGTTACCGGACCTTCCTCTGGGGAGTACTCCCCATCACCGGCGCACCAGAACACATAGCACGCCGTGACCACCCTAGGGACCAAACCAGCACATGGGCGCCAGACGACCCCGTGTCTGGGCACCCTTGGTCCCCTAATATCTACAGCTTATCTTAACTTATCTGTACAACTCGCAAAAGTTACTTTAGACTTCGCTCGGATGCGGTAAGCGCGCGGTACTGAGGCGACCATGGCGAGAGCGGAAAAAGCGCGGGGGTCGAGTAGGGGTTGCTCGGGTCTCAAGTTAACTCTTGCGGGAAGTAGATTATTGCAGTACCTAACTACCTACTGCAATAACGAAAAAAAATATTTAAATACCATAATGATTTCATTATGGTAGACATTCTACTTACGTATTATTCGTAGGTATTTACTTACGAATAATACGTAAGTAGAATGTCTAGGTGTGCTATGCTAATGTACAGACGCCAGCACATCAAGTTACTACAATCTGTCAAATTTATTTAATAGATTTTCAACTTTATCGCTAGAGCATAAGGTTCAAAGTTGATTGGGAAAATTTGACAGTTTCGGGTAGCTGATGTGCTGGCGTCTGTACATACAAAGGAAGGAGAAGCACTCATCAAAAGGGCTGTTAATGAAGACTTTATTATAGTTAATTAGTCTCGTCTCTTTGTAGGAAAGGTATTGCACTTTCATAGAACTTTAAACTCAATCTCAAAGCATTTATTTCAATTAAACCATTTTGAATTGTCAAAATTAAATAATGTACAGACGCCAGCACGTCAAGCTACCCGAAACTGTCAAATTTTCCCAATCAACTTTGAACCTTATGCTTTAGCGATAAAGTTGAGAATCTATTGAAGAAATTTGACAGATTGTAGTAACTTGATGTGCTGGCGTCTGTACAAGCACTTTTGAATTGTCAAAATTAAATAGTCTGTCATTTAGTCAGAAAGTTGAAGCTAGTTGCCTATTCCAAAACGTAGATCTCTATGGAGAAGAACGGCCAAGAAGCTCCATGGACACTCTTTTAAATCAAGATTGAAATTTATTTATCCCCCCCCTACTTATATTTAAAAAATACCCTACTTAGGTAGGTATGTAGAAAAGTGACCCTTTGAATGAACGAATGGGTGTTTCCATATGTTTAATTATATTATTGATTATTTTTCTGAATGTAGAAACATGTATTTGTAAGCTAATTATCAAAATTTTACTGCTAAGGAATAAAAAGTCTTTTATTTTTCTGTACTTAGAACCAGCTATTTTTATTTAGCACACTATAACCACACCCAAGTATGTGTTTACTTTTACCATTCTCCTCATTACATCATAACACAACCCATTTGAGACCTCGACAGACTTATCCTAACGACGTTCTCAGAATGCTCTTGGTACCAGCCATTACTCTAAAGTAACCACCGGAACGAAGCCGCCGCTAGGTGGCAGCACTGACTAACTTGAGGTCCTAATAGGCTATGATAGCGTGGGTCTCGCAAAGCTCTCGACTCCACAGACCAATAAATTACAGAGAAGGATATAAGAATACTACTGCAATACGTACATACATACTTATGTCCTTTTCTTTTCTACGATAAATCCTGTGAGGTAGAAAGAGTATGCTATAGTTTTTACGTGTAGGCGTTTGTTCACCAGTGACCCAAGAAAATGGTGATATTTTAGGCAATCTTAATCTTAGGCTGTGATCTATAAACGTTACTTAGCTCGGGTTAAGACTTAACAGGTTTCGGCGCAGTAAACGAGACACAACAAAAGTTTTATTGTTAAGACTAAGATTATTTAGTGGTAAGACATATACCGACTCTCTATCTTGGAAGTACTTTTTTTTTGGCAACTGAGCCGATGACGACTATTTTGCCAACATTGTACTTGCAGTTTGACAGTTCTGTGGCAGTGACAGTACGTGCTAAGTATTAGCGCTACAAGCCTAGATCATTTTAGCGTGTGGCCAAAATCCGAACTAACGCCGCCATCTTGTTTTTTGAATACATTTCAAGTGACAATTTACAAAACAATTGCACAAATGTTATAACAGTCCTAGTCCCGCCAAAAGATCCCTGTAGCTGTGTAACGTTTATAACTTTATAGATCTCAGCCTCCAGTCTTCTGCGGGGTAATTGCGTAACACACATAAAATAATAATTGATCGCATTGTTTTGACAGTTCTTCCACGTCCATTGCGTTATTTACGTTGTTGAGCAGAAGAATTTTTCAAACCTATGAAGCAATGGATTAGCAATATCCTTCAAAACTTTTGGATTGTGATTGAAAGTGTGTTACCAACATACAAGTTCGCGTCAAATAACTTTACCGCTCTGAAGCTAGGCGTTTCGCTAGCAGCGCTTGCGCGCTGCTGTTTTATTCATACGATTAATTACTGCGCAGTGATTTGTTGCCTACTTCAGAGCGGCAAAGTTATTTGACGCGAACTGTAAGTAGGGTGCTGGTGATTAACGGTTTCTACGGTTGATATAGCAGAGGTCTCTGATAGTTCTTACTCTGAGATCGTCTCTAACGAATGATATAAGTGGAGGCAAAGAAATGTGGGAAAGCTTTCAAGAGGTCTGAATATTTCAGAGTTTTCTTTTGAATTGAAAACGTGTTTGAAGTAGGTATGGCTGTTTGGGTGAGGTTTTTATGTAATGAATAAGTTGGATGTAAGTGTAACTTGTAATTGTAGCTAAGTTTCTAATTAAATCGTACTATCGGCACCGTCAGTTAAAAATTACGGAGCAATCGGAGAGTTTGCTATTTTAGATATTTGCTTATTAGTCCAATCATTGTTGCATGTCCAATCAATGTTGCAAAAAAAATGGACATATTGAACACAAAACAAACAAAAACTCGAAAGCATTTTAACATTTCTCCAATAAGTTTCACGAGAACACACAGCAAATCTACATGCTCGAAACAAAAATATCAGTATACATTTTTCTTTTATCCCCAATCCAATATTGACAGAACAAAAATAATAAATAAGTTACATCCAAAATTTCCATCATCAACTCGAACTCGTTGAGTCTATTAGTTTCCGAAAAAAACTGCATGTAGACGATCTCTGCAAGTAGCCCGTGAACGGCTAGCAAAAAGTTCAAGGAAAATAGAAAAACTCGTGTTTGTAACACACGAATATAGACTTTACTGCAATTGCAATAAGTGCTGTTCGTAGAGAGAAAGATGTTGGTAGAGACTGGAAGAGGCAGGGAATTTATTGAGAGCATGGATTCAAACTCAAAGCATTTATGTCAAATAACCAATTACTGGCACTTTTGAATTGTCAAGGGGCCGGTCAGTCAGAAAGACGAAGCTAGTTGCCCATTTCAAAGCGCAGTAGGTACGGTCAGCATCAAAAGTCGATAAACACTTCAGTTTTTTTAATATCAGTTATTGAACAAAATATTTATTCAAAATTGCAGCAGAACTACGATGCAATTTTCAACAAATATTTTGCTCAATAACTGAGATTAAAAAAAAATTGAAGTGTTAATATTTTGCTCAATAACTAAGATTAAAAAAACTGAAAGACTTTTGATGCTGACCGTACCAGTAGTGAAGGGTCAATTTCTGTAAGAGCCGAAGCCGGTAAGCCGAAGTAGATATCTTTAATATGATGATATTATTTGTCTGTAGAATTTTGACTGTGCCATTTTTTAAAGGGAAGCCGGTAGAAATTGAGTTGTATGGAATCTTCGCCACTGGTAGGTACTATGGAGAAGAACGGGCAAGAAACTCCATGGACACTCTTTTAAATCATAAATTTGTTACAAAATATTGGTTACACGATTCATTTTGGAATTATGCATGTGACTTGTGAGTACGATGTAGAAAGACGTGCACGTTAAAAGCGATTTCATATAATCTTAGTTATGTAGAAGTCCACTCCTGTGCATAGGTTGTTTCCAAAATAAACATTTTACATTGCTCTAGGTGTTTATGTAGGTCGTTATCGTTATAACCTACTTCGTTAGCACCTGGATAAGTTAAGCTGATCTTGCTGTAAGGACATTCATTGCTTATTGATACCCCTTGATGCCTCAAAGAGCACCTCTTCCGGACGTAGTCTCGGGCTTCGACTAGTCGGAACCCTACACCCCAAAAGCCTGTCGATCAATATTACTAAAGAACACTCTAGATAGTTAAAACCATTTATTGGGCACTAGTGTCTGCCCGCGACTTCGTCCGCGTGAAATTTAGGCGCCCGACCCACCGCGTCCCATCGCGTCGCCCCGCGCTATTTCCTACTTCGATTTCGCTTAGCGTTGTTTCTGATTTTGTTTTGATTTTCTGGGTTCCTAAGGGTCGTAGCATGATTTTAAATCCTTTATCAACCTCTTCCAGTATATTGCAACATCTACGTTTGGGCTTTGTAGCTCTGTCCAGCACTTTTCATTTGACTTTTTACTTGGGCATGTGGTTGTATTACCCGGGGCAGTCGTACTAAACCACTGTTCAATAAAGTTCGCTGGGATAACTCGGATGAAAGTATTTTGAAATCATTATTCAACTTGAATATTTGCTCTTTGAGATCACAGGAGAATATTGCTTTCGATTGTATCTTTTTGTCCATTGTGGTGGACGGAAACTATAGTTTTGTGGAACCGTATTGAGTTTGTTCAACAAAATCTGTTTATTTTTTCTGTAATTAAATTGAAATTGTTGTATTGAATATATTTATTTGGAATTGTTTTATAAAAGGTACGTAAGTAAAGAATGAAATTCATGTAATGGGAAAATGAAATGGATAAAATATCGAAGTATATTTTTTATGTTTTATTTTGGACACTTAAAACTAAATAGTAACTGTTCATGACGAGTAAACAAAACAACTGACTACAAGAAAAAACCTTTATAGCTGATTTAAGGCTGATTTTTTCCATCGCCAAATAACTTTTATTCGAGGAATAAAACACGACGTTGACAGACGACAGACGTCAGACGTTTGACAGTTTTTATATGAAATAACTGTCAACATTTCAAAATGATTCCTCGAATAGAGTTATCAGATGATTGAAAAATCAGCCCTAAATAAAATTAATAGCAAAACCTCCTTCGAAATTGAAAAACAAAATTATTTTGATAATTCTAATAAATATTTAAGTTTCATCACGTCGCTCAGGTACGACAACAGAAATACAAAAAATATATTTAATAAATTGAACACTTCTTAGGCTATTGAAAAAGTAGGCATAAACAGTATTTGGGCTTTAATACGAGTCATCGAGCTTTAGAAAGAGACACAGCTATCATTCTTATCTGTATCATTTAGAGCCGACAGACGTTTTACACAGACTAAGATTTTCAAAGGCGTCCTTGCACCACAATTCATTAAATACATTTAGCGCTAAACCTATTTAAAGAGATAAGTGGCGGCCCAGTGGTAATAGCCCCGTCTTCCGAGTTGTAGTATGTGGGCTCGAACCCAGTCAGGCGCTTTACTTTGTGTAAATAATTTAATCACCACTGCTCTCAAAACGGTGAAGGAAAACGTCCCTGTCAACTTCAAACAATTGACAGAAATAGAACGATGTTTTATATTCGTATTTAATGATTTGTAATGCAAGTAAGCCATAAGGCCCGCTTGTACCACAAATCCCTAAATACGTTTAGCGCTAAACGAATTTAAACATCATTCTGTCTGTCATCTTCAAACGATTGACAGAAATAGAACCATGTTTTAAATTCGTTTAGCGCTAAACGTATTTAGGGATTCGTAGTGCAAGCGGACTTTAATCTTGATGTGTCATATTTATGACTGGTTGGTTGTTGTAGGTATTTAAATTATTTAAGGTTGTTAACATTACTATTCAAAGAAGTAAATATGATTTTACTAGGAATCCTAGACCCGTAAGTTTCATGAATAACAATATATCCAAAAGGGAGATTCCTGTCAAATCCATCTTGGTCTATAGGACTGCTGGTATTTGTACCTTTATTTTCCCTATCTCTGCCTCTATTCTCTTTATGTCTGCTTGTCAATATGGGAGACCTTTGGACGCCTTCGTCTCTGCATTGGGTTTCTGGGTTTTCTTCTGAAAAAGGTTCTTCCTGTAAATGGGTTTTTAAATATTCAACACTGCAATAATAAGTGACTAAAATCTACTGACTAACCATGAAAATCTTGAGAATCAACGTGCCTTCTTGTGTATGAAAAAGACTGGGTAAGGACCCAGTCTTTACGTATATAAAAGTATAAAAAAAGTTTGTCTAAGTAAGGACTAAGACAAAGATTTTTATACTTTCGGTACCAAATTCTACCACCTAGAAGTATTGCTGAGTTCTGATTTGAAGGGCAGAGATATATTATGATATTACAACAACAGCACAATGCCATGATCATGGAGGATAGAGGTAAGGAGAACTGTCTCATATGGGGCGAAAGTTGAAAAAGTGTACAGCTATAAGCAGTAAATAACAGTTAAAAAACCCTCCACAATGGCGCTAGCGTAAGCAAAGGGTATGGTATGAATGTTTGTAGACGGATTAAAGTACGCCGAGTTAGAAAATGTAATATTTTTAGTGACTAGAGTAGTTAGTGACAGCCCAGTATACCAAACCTCAACTATTTACGTAGCCCAAAATAATTTGGAAACATAACAATAAGAAAGTATAAAAAACTCACCACATCTTTTTCCGTATTGTCATCGCTACTTTTGGCAGTTGTTCTCACATGTTCTGTATCTAAATTGTCATCATCAGAACAGTGCTCGTTATTAGCTTCTTCATTAGATTTTGTAACATTACCAGGAAGGTTGTCATTTGGAGATCTATTTATCGTAATCTTTGGTGTCACTATAGGATCTGTTCTGCGACGCTTTGTCGGTGAAAATGACAAATCTGCAATTAACAACATTTTCAACATCAAGTAAGTACACTTGACACCACATGCTATATAGTTCCAGTTTAAGCTGATTTCTAATTATATGGAATGCCTATACAATGTGAGGGCAGCTGTCCAGGAAGTGTATAGCTTGATGTGTTGTCGTATGTACCCAGTGAAGACATAGATAGTTTAATTTAAACTGAAATTTCCTGCGTGATCGAATCAGGAACAGAAATCGATCGGATCGGATCAGGAATGACATTTTAGCCCGATATATTTTTTAAGTACAGACGCCAGCACATCAAGCTATCCGAAACTGTAAAATTTTCCCAATCAACTTTGAACCTTATGCTTTAGCGATAAAGTTGAAAATCTATTGAAGAAATTTGACAGATTGTACTAGATTGATGTGCTGGCGACTGTACATACATTGCACGCAGAGAATCTAAAGTTAATCCGTAGTTATAAATATAAAAGTTATCTATGGTGTTATGTTTTGAATGCAATATGCAATGGAAAGTCAAATCTACTTCATCGCCATACTCTTGTCCATACCCCAATATATTTGAGGTCGGCGCAACATGTATTTTCTTCCATACTTTCTATATTAGCCGTCATCTCGCTAGTCACCCATTTCTAACCATATCATCATTCAAACAGTGCATCCATCGTTTCTTTGGTAAAATGTACATATTAGAGATAAAAGCAACAACACACAATAACGACACAAAAATGAAAATTGTTTGCGCTCACATTTTCTTTCTCCTTATGAAAAACGAAGAGATATTTTGCATCTTGTGACAATGTAACATGGAAACGACAGAGTTCTGCCTCATTTAGCTAATAGTATCGTGCGAGCTTATAAAGTTTGATTTTACAAAGATTATTTCTTATTTGCGTTGCGTTGAACTATAGTCGACCTCGTTATTGCTTGCTTCTTTTGCCAACAATTCCCAGTAAACCCTGAAATTATGTTACTGTCATATACACAAAATAGACTGTGTCATTTTATTACGCGCGAGTGGCATTCAACCTTAGGGTGATAAAACATTTACGAGGTCGACTATATAAGTCGCAGGAATTGACAAAGATTTTTTCAAGGAAGGACATTATAAATCATTGTTTTAGGAAATACGACAAAGATGATATCTATTTTAAAAGCAATTGTAATTGATACGTAATGCTACTGACCTGCAAAGCTAACCGCAGCTGGTCGTCTCATTTCTTCAACGACTTTGTCCATGGATTCCATCGAATCAGAACTTTCTGAAGCTGAAACACATACATTTTCAAGGTCCTATATTATGTTTGGACTTAACGTAACTTTTACATTTGAAAGCAGCAAAACACTGTACACTGGTGTGATAATAATGTTGAGAAGTTTTCCAAACAGTTACAGAGAAATTGTTACATGGAGCGACGTACACACGACGAGTCGACGACACAATCAAGCTATTAGCTATTTATGATCCCGGATATCGCAATAAAGGCTTTCCATGCAATGAGAGGTCTGCTTATCTGAAATGAAAAGCTTGATGTGCCAACTTGCGCACATCATCATCATAATTTCAGCCGAAAAACGTCCACTGCTGGACATTGATATATACCTCCCCCAAGCACCGCCACTTCGACAGGTTCTGTGTTACACGAATCCAGCGGATTCCTGCGGCCTTCACCAGGTCATCGGTTCGCCTTATGGGAGGCCTGCCAACGCTTCGTCTTCCCGTACGCAGTCGCCACTCCAGAACATATCGGCCATCTGTTCTGTGAGCAATGTGTCCTGCTCACTGCCACTTAAGTTCGGCAATTCTTCGAGCTATATCGTTTACCAACAAACTTGCGTACAACTTCTTTAAAGAGCTTTTAGTACTAATTCTAACCGCCCAAAGTTACTGTTAAGTTAGATGGAAATAAACTTTACGACTGGGCACCTGACCCGCCCATTTGTACTAACTACAGCCATGTCCTTCAAGTGAGTTTCCGAGTTGTGATGACGAACATCTGCCCTTTACGTGCCAGTTTAAGTATCAGACTTGAACTTCAGGGCGCCATTGCCGTTATGGAGTTAAGCTTAAAGTGGCATTATACGACTAGGCACAGAAAAAGACATAACATAAGACTCCTTCAAGCCTGTATTACTCGAACGGTCCTGGGTTTGATTCCAGGGTCAGGTAGTGTTATGGACTTTTTCCATCTGGAATTTCTAAATGATAGTCGCTCACAGTCTGGATTTGTGCCCGGCCGATGGCAACAGGCTTGCCCCTTGTTACATGGAACATAAAAATAAACATAACTGGCGAAAAGTGGGTACAACTTTTTTTTTTTTTTTTTCAGGATGGGAAATCATCAAATGACCCCTCCCGCTCTGGGTGCAGCGGAAGGGAATGTCAGACTCTTACTGACTAAAACCCACCCGTGTTCCTTCCTTAGCCCTTTATGTTCCGGGCCAGCGGTAACCCTTTCGGACTATCCCACTGAAAAGTGGGTACACCTCTGGCTAACCCTTCGAGGGATCAGGCGTGAAATTCTGTTATGACCAAACGTTTTGGCAGAAGTATATAGTATTTAGGTACATTAGGCTGCACTTCAGTGGGAACACTTTGACCTTTGGCTGGCCTAGTGTAGTACATAAATCTTCAATATAATAGGAAGCCAGCCAAGCTTATACTGGTATTGTTAACATGGACGTGTAGCCTACTGTTCCCAAAACGTCACAAGTCCAAATAGGTGCGAGACAATTGCCATTAATCAGTTACAAATCCAGATTCCGGACTGTTACTGAAAAGCATTTTCTCTGACCAGGGCCCCAGGGGTATCGAACGCGAAGTCAGGCTCAGTAGTCATGCTTGCGACCATTAGATCAAATATAGTATATTTCATTACAAGTGCGGAAAGGTTGTCATTGCAAGGAGTTCCGACAAATGTCTACCCGAGCCGAGGCGCAGCCGAAGGCGAGAGTTGACAGTCGGAACAAGTTGCAATGACGGTTTCGCACGTGTACTGAACGACTATTTTTAATACAGTTGCGAAAAAATGAAGCAATTTAATAAAATAAGAAAAACACAATAAACTCAACTAAGCAATGGCGCCAACCGTAGAATATAAGCAGAGATTTTTTTTCTTCACCCATTCTGTTAGGCAAAGGGAACTATGCCCATACAGCCAAGACTTCAGTAGAATTTTTTTATTAATATGAAATGAAAATGAAATTTAATGAGATGAAATGAAATAAAACCTAACCTAACTCATTCAATCAAATCATTAAATCTGATATTGAAATAAATTAGTAGCTTCTTTTTAGAAATATACGTATTTGCATGAATCATAAAAATTTCTATGAATTTTTTTAGTAAAAACTTCATGGTTGGTTTTTCTTTTTAATAGACATTATTTTGACAGTTGGGAAAGAGAACGCACGAGTTCGGGAAAGGTAAAAAAAAAGCACGAGTATGTAATAGCCCACATCCCGAACGCTATACGTCCCTGTAATACGCCACTTTTTGAGCAACTGTATTAAAAAAGTCTATTTCAAATTAGCTTTGTTTCAAATTAATAGTATTTCAAGTTAAATATTTTAATGAAAATTAAGTTGGTTTCAGAGTGACTAGCACATATCGAAAAAGTTATAAAAATGTTTGAAGTTGTAGTGTAAACTGAACTTTATTGTCTAGGATTTAAAGTTATTTTTCCATAAACTCAGATTTGTTTACATTTTTGGCAACAAAGTCGCGAATGCAGATTATGTAGAAAATGTCCTTTCACAGTTATTTTACCTCTGATTTTGCATCACAGTAATCTTTAATCTATATAGGGTGGTGGCAGAGACATTGACGAGTTACAAAAAAAAAAGGTAATTGTGGTAAGTATATGGTTTTTTTTTGTTCTTTGATTGATTGGTTGAAATTTTTGGTCGTTTTAAAAAGCCGTTTTTCGTACACTTTGACCGCGTAGGTTTTGCACATTTCTATGAAACAAATCAAACAATAGATTTATTTTTTGATAACCGATGACAATTTCTACCTTACGGGGTCATATCATTAATCATTTGCTGATTTCATGGTAACAGTTTCTGCGTCCTTGCCACCCTGAACAGATGAAAGATACAAACAAATCTTCTCCATAAGAAACTATCAATTGGAACAATGCTCCTATCTTCTGACGATTCAAAAGTGCCCGTGCCGTTTGTGAAATAAAATATGTTAAATTTCAGTTTATATATCGATAAGGTTGCTGTCACAGGTAATGTAAATGTTAAAGGCCTGTAGTGTACCTAATGAGCATTTCCTTGTGTAATACTTAATATGAACTTACATGAGCTGTCAAGTCGATCTCGCTTCCGACGATATAACATGTCCTCGTTCGTTTTTTTGACATCTGTAGGTGAAAAGGTTTCTATTATTAAAGCACTAGCTTCTGCTCGTGACTTCACCTAGCGCCCGCCCGCGCTGTTACTTCGTTTCTGACATTTTTATTTTTGCTCGACTCCTAAGAGTTATAGCGTGATGTTAAATAGCCTAAAACGTTAAATACCTTCCTCAAGAATTGGGCTATCAAATACAAAAAGAGTTTTTCAAATCCGACTGGAAGTTCCAGAGACTATCGCGTTCAAATAAACAAACTTTTCAGCATTATATTAGTATTAGTAAATGAATGATAATGAATTTTTCAAATCCGACTGGTACTTCCAGAGTCGAGCGCGTTCAAACAAACAAATAAACTCTTCAGCTTTATTATTACTCTAAATAGATAGAAGATACGGTTATAAAGCGCTTGACCAGAAATATTGACATCTCACTCCCTTTTCCCGACTATGTTGGGTTCGGCCGATACCCCTTGGTAAGACTGGTTTTTAGACTTTCAGGGCTTTCTGACTACCCGTAACGACTGTCAAAGATCTACGGATCACAACTGGAAGTAACGTGCTTTCCGTAGCACGGAGGGGTCCTCGGACCGACCAGGGCAAGCATTTAGCCACGAGCCCCTTCTATCATTTATCCACGAGTATCGCCTACCTTCATAAATTAGAAAATAAAACAGTTTCTCAAAAACATTACAATATGAAATCAAATAGTTACTCACCATCAAATAGCTTATCCAAGCTTCGTTTGTACAGCTTGGCAGCTCCAGAAATGAGGGTTGACGAGGCTCTAAGTGACAATCTTCTGGTAGCCATGACAGATTCACTTGTTACCCACGAATTTAATTCTTTGCTGAAAAAAAAAATGGAATCCCTATTACTTTTACTATAGTAGGGTTCGGAGATTGTTGTAACCTAACAGATTTTTTATGAAATACAAAACCCTAAGACGACCCACTGACCGGCCTCCTTTACGCCACTACGAGTGACAGAAAATATGAAAAAAAATACATTACATGGTCCCTTAAATAAATAATTTATGCAAACGTACCAGATTTTAGGCAAGTTTGATTTTTCGATGTTTTCAGTAGGTATGCTGTGTGCCAGCTTCCAAACATAGCCTAGCGTTTCACTGTCTAAAACACTAAACATGATGTACTACGTAAGAAGTTTCAATGGCCAAAGAAAGTTTTTCCGATTTGCCGCGCATAATGCAATTACCTACTTTTTTCTGGGAGTGATTTTGATGTCGAGGCATACAGCCTAGTACTTTTTTTTTTAACCATTTTCTTATTTTCCTGATATGCCTTTTATAGTTTCGATTATAGCAAAATATTTTTTTTTAATATTGTTTCAAAATAAATTTAATAATTTTGATGAAGTAATTAAAGTTTTGAAAAAAATATCAAGGAGGTTGCATTGTGTGGATTAACCACACAATGCAACCTCCTTGATATGATTCAACATGTCAGACTGGCCTTTAACGGTCAAAAAACTTTTGGATGCCATTTGTTTTTTTTTTCTTATTTACTCTACGTTTATGGCATTCTCTGAGAATTTTCAACTAAAACAGACAGATTTTGTAAACAATTTAATCAAACCTCCATAATTATCGAGGTTAACCTCCTTACGGACTTAGGCATTTTATATTTTTGTAATAAAAATCCGTAGGTAGGTACCTATCTTTTTTCCGCTTTGAAGATTATAGACAAGAATAAATTCATTTATTACTTAGACGCGAAGCCATGATTATTTAATTTTCCTCAGAGCTATCAATAAGTATTTCTTTTTATGCGAAGGAAAGGCATGTACGCAACAATTTCTTTGAAATTGTAGTTTTTCATTTTCTTTGTTTGAAAAATATAAGCAAATAATTTTTCTTTCATCATCTGTGAAACATGGCATTTTTATTACTTTGTGTGTTCTCAGCTAGGGCTTGCAATGTGCGTACCATGTCGCAATAATAAAGCTGTCTGAAGAGTTCGTTTGTTTGAACGCGCTCATCTCTGGAACTAACAGTCGGATTTGAAAAAATATTTTTACATGGTAGCCCAATTCTTAAGGAAGGCTATATATAGGTTACTTAATTTCACGCTAGAACCATTAGGAAACGAGCAAAAAAATAAAGTCAGAAAAAAAGTAAGCGAATACAAAGTCATAGTCCGGGTAGGTGATGCAATGCGACGGGGAGGGTCGGGGGAACAAGAACGTTCAGGTGGACGAAGTCACGGGCAGAAGCTAGTAAGTAATGTTGCTGGACGAGCGAGACTTCTTCGATAGTATTTTGCTACGTTTCTGAACAGTTTTACATCGTTACGTTAAGGACTACGGTGTAAATTCAGTCAAAGTGGCTCGCTCAGTAGGGGGGATATGTCACACATGTTACAGCGTATATTTTTACTGCTAGCGTAATGCTATGGTTACATTGTCGCGATAAGATGAAAGCCTACACTTGGCGCCCCACTCTTGCATACCGCTCGACGTCTCGCTGCAAACAGAGAGCGCGCGAAGTGTGGTTCGCTTTATCGCCAGTGTAGCCGTAGCATTAGAATAACGTGTAAAGATTTCTTTTTATTCATTACTACGAGTTTAATGTTATACTGTTAATGGAAGTGATGAGGTTTAATTACAAAAATTTACAAATACTGGCTGATTTCATTGAATAACTTTACAAACACTGACAAATACGCTTGTTTAATACAGGTCTGTGTTTAAAAAGAAAACTATTTTCCAAAAAAATCTAATGGCATTCTTTATTTTTTACCCATAGTGGCCAGCGTTATGTCATCTTAAGAGGGCGCCGACCGCGCAGTGGCGACCTCATCGTTTGTTTGGTTATTTTTTTTATTTTAGAATGAAAATGCAGAAAATAAGCACGTTGAGTTGTGATCCACAAGATTATACGCTAATATTATTATAAACGGTAGTTTTACATTGTTAAGTTTTATTATAATCACTAAAACGGAAAATAGTGGCCACTACTATAAGTTTTTGAGAAAATCGTGAACTTACAAACATACACAAGAGAACAGAACATACAGAAACCTCTTTTTTTAAAGTTGGTTAAAAGTGATTTAGATTGTGATTGATAGTGTGTTACGCAATTAGGGTGCTGCACCCCGCGCTCAGCAGTCGCGTTTGCAACAATGAGACCAATGGGGCAGTCGGAGTGCTGTAATCGCAACAGAAACAAACATATTACGAGGGCAACACTGAAAGCTTTTAGAACTGGCCACTTGTAAGCGATATAATAAAAAAAAATAAGTTCAAATTTTGAAAATTGAACTCTTTGCCAATATTATATTGTACCTATGTATTTTATTAATTTGTCATTTGTTTACGATTTGGCGGCAAATTGAAAATGGTCTGTGTCAGCATGAATTTAACGCGAGATTTTCGTACAATGATTTTTTATGACTTACAAGAAAGTTATGATATAAGTACTTCGATTGACCTTTCACGATGAAGCCCCATCTCGTGCTACTGTTTATAACTGGTTTAATGAGTTTATTATTTAATATACAATGGTCATTCAAGCAGTAAAAAAAAATCAAAATACATATACCTACACGTCATCCAAAACGAAAAACTAATAAAATAAAAACACAATATTAATTAATATGAGGGGATGTGTTACTATGAAGCTGCATCCACCTCTGCAACAGGGGCAGATCCCACCGCTCGGACAATACCTTCAAGCCGCTGTTCGAGCTGTTTTGTAGGCGACTTAGTAGCGAAGCGCTTCGTTTCCTTATAATCGCGAAAAAGTCATCAGTCCGCGCCTCAGCAAACATAGTCGAAGCACTACAACACCGCGGAAACCCTAACAACATCCTGAAAGGCGCTGTACGCCCGCTGCGTAAAATTGGTCCACAGGCTGCACGTGTAAAACGACTGACAATATGCTTTGAATAAAGTCACCTTTATTGGTAGACCTGCGAGCCAACATATTACACCGGACAGACAGCGCCCTGCGCTCCCTGTCAATGTCCAGATTGTCACACAGGTCGTCGGAGACCCAGTGGCCCAGATACTTGAATTGCTTCACCTTGTTTAGAGGAAACGTAAACGCAAACGCGCGCGTAAACGTGGTCGCACTAATCTCACCGATGATCTGCGTGAGTAACGGCCTTCTACGGCGACGACTGAAGATAACATTAGTGTTGTGCGGTGTATGATAGAGACTGACAAAAGAGTGACTTATCAGCAGATTCGGACAAGCTTAGGCATCGGTATGAGTCAAGTGCACAAAATCCCCCATGAACATTTAAGCGGTCAGGAATCTTTGTGCCCGGTGGATAGATACCTCATAATTTGACAGAGGTCCAAAAACTCCTTCGTGTTGATTGATTTCGTGAAATGGTTCAAAGATTTAACGGAAGTGACTCAAATGCTGTGTTCGACATACTTACGGGTGACGAAAGCTGGATTTATTGTTATGATCCTGAAACTAAGAGACAGTCTGCTGTCTGGGTGTTTCCTTCCGAGGAGTTGCCAACTAAAGTGAAGAGAGGTCGAAGCGTGGGAAAAAAGTTTGTGGCCTCGTTCTTCGGAAGGACAGGTTATTACGCAACAATTGTTTT
Source organism: Luperina nickerlii (assembly GCA_963855955.1). Taxonomy (NCBI): domain Eukaryota; kingdom Metazoa; phylum Arthropoda; class Insecta; order Lepidoptera; family Noctuidae; genus Luperina; species Luperina nickerlii. Next base: position 8,798,052 of record OY979682.1, read on the forward strand.
AGAGGATCGAAAAACAGTTACTACAGAGTAGAGTACACTAAAAATTGTTTGCTACTTGTCTTGGAAAAAGTTCGGGAGAAACGATCTCGCAGTAGGATCCTCCTTCACCACGACAACGGCTCGTCGTACACCGCCAAGTAAACAATCGACTACTTGGCGACGTCAGACGTGGAATTACTGGGTCACCCGCCCTATAGCCCCGACCTCGCACCTTGCGACTTTTATTTATTTCCGAAAATAAAAAAACCTTCGAGGAAAACGTTTTATGGACGCCGGAGGAAGCAGTGGCTGCGTTTCAAAATGCCGTCGAAGAGACCCCTAAGAACGATTGGGCAAAGTGCTTTTCTCAGTGGTTCCATCGGATGCAGCGATGTATTGATGTAAATGGACATTATTTTGTAAAGTTATAATAAAACTAATAACTTGCTAGTTTGTTCAGTTTTTGATTTTCTAAGAACTTTCAGTGTCACCCTCGTATAATCGAATTAACTCCAGAACAAAATAATAGTCTATCAGCTGTGGTCTAGATAAGTGCTCGTCGCCATTAACACAGACAATGTACTATGAAGGTTTATTGTGTACAACTAGCGCAATTTCTTTTGTTTTGCTTTTATCTACGTCTTTGAAACACGCGATTGTTATTTATATAACATTGAGGGTTTCTTTTAGTCAGTCTGATATATTGGCCGGTAGTCTTGCGGGTTTTGGATAAAGTGTGTAAGTATTGTTTGTAAGGCTAGGCAGATCAGTTTGGTTCTGTTTAAAGTTTTGGTATGTTACAGGTACGCACGACGACATATCAAGCTATTGATTTCCAGTATAAGCTGACTTCTCATTGTAGGAACAGCCTATATACAATGCGAGTTCAGCTAAAATGGGAAATGTATAGCTTATTATGTTGTCATGTGTACCTAGTTTTTTCGTCTACGGACTACACGCGTCTACTACCTATCTCACTCGATTTCAAATGACTAAAAGTTACGTATCAAATCGGAAAGGGATCGGCACCATATCGCCTTTCGCCTCGCCGTCAAACATGCGTCAACCCAACGTCAGCACGTAACCAAAGCGGATCAGAAGCTCCGATACATTGACTCGGCTACGGCTAGGCGTCGCCGCGCTTACAGCTCGCCGACCGCTGGTTGCTGGTGCAGCAGACAGGCCGGAGGGGTGAGAGGGGCAAGGGTGGACGAAGAGACGTAAGCTCGGGTACGGAGAGACGTAAGCGCGGGGACGACGAGCCGTAACGCACCGCATCGCGGTTCGTAAGCTTGTCCCGAGGCGAAGCGATTACGTTACGATTCCGATTAGTGTGCGTTGCGGTAGGGAGTTTCATACAAAGAATACTGAACCGTTCGAGTTGATATGGTGCCGATCCCTTTTCGGTTTGATATGTGTGCTATGACCTTTAGTACGGTGTATGCTTGTCTTTATGAAACAAAGCAAGTCTTTTTTTCATTGCCTAGCAAATTCTATTAATGGGTAATTAAAAATTAGGAGATTTAATAAAAAGTTTGAATTTTTTGTCGTGTAAATAAGTATCCTATATAAACAAAGAGCTACTTTTCTCCACGTCTCATTCCGTTTCATAGTTTCGACCAACAGAGCTACGTTCAATTTTGGCCGAAACCCGGAACTATAAAGGTGAGTTCTGTCAGGACTTTTTGCGAAATAAGTAGGAAGGCTCGTATTGTGAGCGGGTAACAGTCAGCGGAATGTAGGAAATTCTTGTAGCGTTCTGACGTGTACGTTACAGTGCGTGCCACGTAAGAAGAGACTTGACCCCGCCTCCCCCGCCTCTTTCCGCCGCCCCTATGACGTCCGGTCCCGTCCCGCACTCAGACCTCATACCGTTAAAGATACCTAAAATCGTGTTCTGCGCATGTCAGACCACGTGGTGTGTCAAGTCTCTTCTTACGTGGCACGCACTGTAACCTAGTATGAAATAAGCTTCTAGAGTGATATGAGTGGAACGTGTAATTTGTGCGTAATCTGCTGTAAATGTGCGGCAAATAAAAATTTTGTGCGCTTTGTCGTGTAGGAAAAAAACGGAAAGAACGATTTCTGCTGGAGTAACGTTTTTCCAGCAGGAACATTCTAAACGAATGATCGGAGAGAGAAATATTGTGCATGAACAGAGAGCTTATATTTGTGCAAAAATGTGCGCTGATAATATAATTTGTGCGTCTTCAGGTTTTCGAGATAATAGTATAGCATTTCCTGCTGGAGTGACATTTTGCAGAATCGTGTATCTCTAAAACCATTGTATTTGCGCCTGTAGAATAAACATACACGAGTAGCCCTTAATTTGTGCGTATTTGTGACAGAATTAGATTCAAAAATATTTATAATTTTCAAGTAATCGCGCACTTTTGAAAACCCGAAGAATATCACAGCCCCTAAATTAAAAAACGTATAAGCTCACTGAAAACTGTATTCGTTCTTCTTGACGCTTATAATTACCATATAATGTTTCAAAAGTGTACATGCATGCGTTATTGAATACTATTGCCTAAATTCGAAACGACGGAGTCGTAACTTTGACGGAAAAATGCCAGAAATCGGCTCAACCCAAGATGTATAAATGTAAACCAAAAATTAGTGCGTTTAATCAAGAATATTTAGTGAAAATATTCAGCTTGGAATGTTTCGCATTAAGTAGATATAAGCAAAAAACATAACATGTAAACAACGGCTGGTTATACGACCAAATTCGAATGACTACAAAAAAGCGACGAATTCATACATATCAATGACCTTCTTAACTTTACTCACGAACCGATTGAAACGTGTTGTGCCTGAGTACACTGAAGTAGAAAAGAAGTAAAAAAACAAAACTTGTTATTGGATTATCTGTTTCCGTGACTTAGCACATGAGTAAGTACATTATAGAAAGTAGTCTAAGTGCTATTCTATAGAGCTAGGGGCCTGTTTCATAATCATTCTGGTACTCATGAGGGATTACCAAAGTTGCACTTATTTGAAAGTATCTTTCATAATTTGTGTCGTTTGGTTATGACATAGTATATCAGCCTATAAAGTTCCCACTGTTGGGACACAGGCATCCTCTCTGTGAGAGGGAGTGGGCCCAGCGCGGGTTGGTAAAGTCACATGTCTTCAAAGTTTTGGTTCTAGGACATGCCGGTTCCCTCAAGATATTTTCCTTCACCGTTTTGAGAGGAGTAGTGATGAAACGGAATACACAAAATAAAGCGTCTGCCTGGGTTCGAACTCACAACCAGCAGTGCGATTCTGTAACTATCTCACCGTGAAAACTTAGGGGTGAAGTGAGCGTGGAGTGAGCTGTCAATAGTGTAAATCCCTAGCAAAAACAAACTCACTTCACCTAAGTTTTCACGGTGAGATTTTTAAAAAATTGACCGGCTGTACCTTACCCTTCGGGGAAACATGGCGTAAGTAATGTTAGGTTACAGAGAATTTCTATTTTTTTTTTTATTTTTTTTTTTAAATCTTCCTCCAATCACGGTAAGATTACAGAATCGATCGGCTGCTACTCGTAAATCGGGGTCGTTACCACTGGGGCATTACTGCTATGAAATTTAATTCAATTCAATTTATTTATTCCTTTCCTGAACATAGGGTACGTACCGATGTTATTAAAGAAATGTTGGTCCATACTATGTCCCGCCAAAAGGCATACAAAATAGTTTAGGTACCTAATCGAATATACAGAAAAAAAATTTAACCAGTGCGCAAACTGTAATCATTAATTCAGCATTATCATTCAGACTCCCTAGCGTAGAGAGGCTTGTGGCAGCGGCACGGGTCGATTAATCAGGTTAAGCTACGCTTGCCGCGATTGGTCTGTGGATGGGTGACCATCTTTAAATATCAAGACCTCTCCGTGCCTCGGAAAGCAAGTTAAACCGTTGGTCCCGGCTGTCATTCGTGGATCTTTGACAGTCGTTATGGGTCGTCAGAAGCTCGAAGGTCTGATAACCAGTCTTACCAAGGGGTATCGTATTACATTTTTATGAGGTCAGATAGGCAGTCGCTCCGTATAAAATACTGATATTCAGCTGCATCTGGTTAGACTGGAATCCGACTCCAACATAGTTGGGAAAAGGCTAGGCAGATGATGACTCCCTGGCGTAAAAATTTTTCATAGGTTATAAAAAAATCTGCTGTTTCATAGAAAAGTTTAATATATTGTTGTTTCATATATTTCGACCTACGTGGTCGAAATATACGGAACAACATTTTTTTTATAACCGACTAATATTTTCTACGCTATGGTGTCTAGAATCATATGCTGAATTCATGGTTAGATACAGTTTGCGCACTGGTTAATTTTTTTTTGGGACTATTTAATTGATCTTTGAATGGTGATCATCTTTTCTTCTCAATGATCTTCTTTTAACTTTCTGGTCTGTTATTTCTAGAGTTGTTATATTCTTAACGTTTTTCAGTTCCTATAAACGGTTCCTATAAACAAACGGAGGAACCGTTTGTTTATAGGAACCGTTTATAAACAAATACTAATTTTGCTTACCAATGGTAGCGTTTTTTATTACCAAACTGGACATATAAATAGTTTAGTAGAGTAATTTTACATAATACAATATATGATAGCCACTTCCACTATGAGATATTCTTATTGATAAAGACACAAATCTTAATTTTAATCACTAACGTTCTGCTAATTATAGGAATCGGCCATTAGTAAATAAACATTACTTAGAATTATGTTCTTATTCCAATAATAAAGGACATAAAAAGGACAGAATATAAATAAAAATGTAATGAATAAAAAATCTACGCTCATTCGTGTTAATTTTCACCGAAAGCTCAACTTCCAAGATGAAGTAAATCTTCCACCTACAAATAATTAGTATTAATATTAGTAGAACATAACTAATTAGGATGATCAATCCTGTTGTCAAATGCTGCTCATCCGGCAACCACAATCTTATCAGGACAGGAGTCGTTCACCCCGCGCCGACCACTCACGCTGGGGTGTCTACAGATTGGATGTGTGACGCGCGATTTGACGTTAGGGTGTGTATTTTATCCTTATTAAATCTTTTATTCATGTGTTGTGATGAAATCAGAATTTATAAACACGCAGCTTGCAGTTCCAGTAAGTTATTTTATGTGAAGGCTTTTGTAGGTACATATCTAGTTTAAAGGTACACGATCTGGATTGGACATATAATTAAATAACATATAATTACTTACGGCTTTTCATAGAGTTGACTTTCATTAATAATGATTCATAAACTTACTTAAAAGCTCGCAAATGAGTGTACTTAAACAGAAAAATACATAATTTTTCTTGTCAATTTCCATTCTAAAATACCAAACCATGTGTGTGCAGTATAGGTACTGCAATCTACTACGGTGAATGCTGTGCGATCCTCCCGTACCTACCGTCTGAAGAGGCAGCATACAGACAGAAATTCGGCAGAACCGGTAGAGCGGCAGTATCTCATTCCTCCCCCGTGTGTCAAGTCGGGAGGACGTTTCGGTCGGTCGGGAGCTACGCGTGACGCGGTTTTGTGACTGTGATTGTGTGATCGAGCAAGTAAGTTAATCTTTTTATTGTTCTGATAATATTTTTTGGATAAAGTAAGAAGATTTTTTTCGCGGTATTTTTCAAGTGTTTCTATTTTTAAATAATATTTTGGGTAACAACAACCATGTTTAATTTTTAATTTAAATGAATTTAAAGTTGTTTTTCTTAAGTTTGCTTATGGAAAATTAAGGCTGTTTTTCAGCGTTTGAATAAGAATTTTACCAAAAAATATGTGGAAATTTTTGCTGGCCATGCAAATAAAAAATATTTAGGGATACCTAGGTGACACAGATTTTTTTACAAAGCTGTTAACTATAACTTTAGATAACTCTTTTTTACTTACAAACAAAGTACATGCAGGTACCTAATAGGTATTTAGTTACACACAAACGATTGATGTAATAGGTACCTATCTTATGAAAAGGTTTTAATTTATATTTTATTTAAAAGTTATTATTAATAATAAAAACAGCTAAATCATTTTTCAAGAACGTTAACCAATTGAAAGTGAAATTACAGATGTTTTAAAAGAAAAATTAAAGTGGCGGCGCAAAAAATTCTCAAGACCAAAGTAATTAATTACGTTAAATGTCACACTTTTTGAATAAAACAGTATCTCGGACTTGGATTTTCAACGCTCAATATAATTATAATAAGCTGTTTCAAGTATTATACTTTCAAGTTACGTTTTTAATAATTTTATACTTTTAAATTTTTTTTAGAATTGGTGGACTAGGTTAAATTATACTTAAATGATTTATTTCTGTAAGTGGGTTTGTACAAACACTTACACTTTAAATCATGTTTTAAAAATTAGTTGAGGTCAGCGTTTCCTATCTAGATATTCTGAGAAACAAGGCTGAAACAAACTCAGAGGTTCCAGTCTCTTTTAAAGTCCAGACATAATCCTGGTCATTTGAGGACCATGTAGATTGGTTATGGTGATTTTGTGAAAACGTCCAAAAATACAAACAATTTTTCAGAGAAATAAAAGACTAATTTTAAAAGACCTTGTTTCTTTCCCAATGTTCAGGTTTCTTTAATTAACTCTGACGCAATTTTTTAACGTACCTATGAGAAGTTAAGAATAAAAAAATCACACTAATATTATAATATAAAGGCGAAAGTTTGTGTGTGTTTATATGTTTGTTACTTCTTCACACTCAAACGGCTGGACCAATTTTGATAAAATTTTGTATGTAGGTAGCTGACACCCTGGATTAACATATAGGCTACTTTTTATCCCGATATTCTTACGGGATTGACACATATGCGGGTGAGACCGCAGGGCGCGCTAGTAACAGATAAATAAAAAAAGACATGACCTTTACTAGCAACACCTTAAGCCAACAGTTGTACCACATCATCTCCCTAGCCATTTCCCAACTATGTTGAGGTCGGCTTTCAGTCTAACCAAATGCAGCTAGATGTCACAAATGTTTTCGAATTTTTGGTGGTGAAGATATTTTCACAAAGTAAAGCGTCTGTCTGGGTTCGAACCTACGACCTACTCTTAGGTTGGTAGTACGTTCTTATTGGTATCTCGTTGTGTACCGAACAATTTCATTATTTGTTTATTAAAACTGTGACCCATTTCATTTAGTAGGTATGCTACAGAGATAAGGAAATTATTCGGTTTTTATTGTACTCAGATTGATGCTTTAGTGTTGCTTACCTACTTATTTAATTTTCAGTTAATAATGAATGAAATAGGATGGAAACTAGGCATTATTCTGTAAACCATAAACATGTTGATATTCACTTTTAGTTCACAACCCTATTACAGGATGGCGAACAAATTGATAAATTAATCGATCACCTTAATCGTCCTTTAAATTAAATGCCACAGGGTGGAAACAATTGTCCATTTCTGTCATAAATAAAAAAAAATAACCCATTGAAACTTTCAAATGTTCCAATTTAAAATTTTAATAACTGTAAATGAATGGTATATACAGGCTGCTTCATTATTCGGTTCTTTCATCCAGCACGCTGACTGCCTAGAACTTGCAATTCAAAGGCTAAAACGCTTGTTAGTAAAAGCAAAATGCAGACCGTTTGACAAGCTTTTATGTCGACAAACTTCTACGAATTGATTTTACTTCAAGTAAATATATTTTCAGAATTTTCAGTCCGTGTTTTCTATGAACAATTTTTTGTCTGGAAACATTAAAATTAATTACTTCATTTCTTGTAATTGTACTTTCGTTTTTGATCTTCGGTTCGACATTAACTAAAAATATTTTATTTTTGAAGAACGATAAATTATTAAGCTTAATTTACATTTTATGTTGTCCACTCTAAGGATGTTCATAGGTTCAGCCATATTATACCAGTACTTAGGCATGCAAAACTTCCAAAATTATAAACTAATCTATTAAACTAATGAACTAAATTTAAAAAAATAGAACAAAAAACAATACAAAACCAAACCTAACAAATAAACATATGGTACGAAACTGTCAACAATTCGACACTGCCTACTACTTACAGAATGTTTTTCAAAGGCCGACGCAGATTTGGAACCGGCCACATCGCATTGCAGAACTTTGTATATATGTATTATATGAACCATCGCACACCACACGCGGGTTACACAGCACTTTTTTGTATTGAAATGCAATGCGCCGCAGATCGATGAGGCTGTAATGTGCGCTAAGCTTGAAAGGTATACTCTCAAAACAGGGAATGAATGGGTGATAGGTGAACCGTTGTTTTCCCGGCAGTAAATACCTGAGTGAAGTACCGAAGTAAGGGTGAAACAAATCAATTAGATTTTTAGTTGTTTATACCGCTACCGTAGCATCATACACGCAGTTGTATTGATCATATTAACAGCAATCACTATACATACAACTTGAATGAAAAGAAGCGAAAAGACAATAGATTCAATCAAAGAGGATTCTTTAGGCGCCTTTAGCGATTTTTGTTAGGGGACAATATTTATGGGTTCGCTTCACCGACGTGCTTATTTTAACAGTATATGTATATCTGTAGCTATGCATAGTTTTAAGGTTTTACTTCTGTGTGGCAGTCTGCATGATTGCCTATGTTTTCTTATTTAGAAAATCAATACCTATTCCTACTGTGTTCAATTCTACTACAGATTCGATAGGTTCCGATATTTGAAAGCCTCCAATTTCCTTATTTTGTATTCCTTACAAATTGTTTTTTCTCTGTTTACCTCGATGTAAAGCAATATTTAATTATATTGTTTTACATCGGGGTAAACTTTGGATAAATGTTTACAATTAGAAACCCTTTTCATTGTCGGAACAAATTGGTTTAAGATTAAGGTAGTTCATTGTAAATTAAAACCACTTTGGAACAATGATAAACTTTGTTATTTTTACCCTACTACGGCGAAGCAAAAAGGAGGGTTATGATTGATTAAACAATATTTGAAGGCATAACACAATTTAATGTTGAATATTTTGTATTCTCCATTTTCTGTAGGTAAACCGGCTTTATGAAATGTTTCCTGTTCCAAACTGGTAGAAATATAATAAGTAGGCTAATATTTTTAGATTTTTGGATGAAATTTTTAATGCCAAAAGTGGTTCACATAATACTTGTGTGTCAAAATTAAAGTTGTATTGAAAGCCTTTTTAAAGGCAATTACATTTTTTTACAAAAAATGGTAGGTTGGTATCTAAAGACATTGAACAACCTGTATATTTAAAAATACCTATGTTTCATCATCTGCCTAGCCTTTTCCCAACTATGTTGGGGTCGGCTTCCAGTCTAACCGGATTCAGCTGAATACCAGTATTTTACATGGAGCGACTGCCTATCTGAAATCCACAACCCAGTTACTGGGTAATACGATACCCGTTGGTAAGACTGGTTGTCAGACCTTCGGGCTTCTGACTACCCGTAACAAAGAGATATAGTCTTTGACCCGTAACGACTGTCAAAGATCCACGAATGACAGCCGGGACCAACGGCTTAACATGCTTTCCGAGGCATTTAAAAAATATGTCTCATTTCAATTCAATAGTATTCAATTTCAAAAATCGAAACAAGAAAGAGGTACATTTTTCTAAAACACAAGCACAATGTGGCCAGTACTTCAGAACAATAGACAAACAGATGAACAAAAGGTGTCAACGTGGGGTTTTTACAGCCCTTTCTATGCTATGCCCATTCTACGGCCTTTCTTTAAGAGTGACTAGACACTTCTCATTCTAAGTTGTGGTCCGTTGTTGTCGCCCTTTCTAAATAATTGTTTGGTTATCTAATGCTTTTCATATTGCTGGCATGAATTAGTTGGTATTGTTACAATGTATTTCATGGTTTTGTTTGTCATTGCCGGTTGGGGTGGATTGTTTGGTTGTTTGTTTATTTTTATGGGCACTTGTCGATGAAAGGTGTTGCGTCAAGTGAAGGGAAGATCTTTAGTTTTTTTACTTTCTGGATGGAAGTTTCTGTCCCCATTTTTAAGTTAAGTTCCCTTCAAAATGGTTGAGCTGAGTAGTGCCGATCCATACGTCATGTTTGTGAACGGGCGCCGTCAGTAGAGTCTGGCCATCTCTTAGCTGCCACGGCTTATATTAATTTCTGAATTGTTTTTATCATTTCAACATGAATGATGTAACCAATATTTGGTAACTTCTTTCTAGCCCGTTCTTCTCCATAGTACCTATTAAAAGAAAGAAGGAAAATACGTTTATTTGCGGCAATCGTGACGCATAAAAATAAAATACACAAACAAAAAAAAAAACAAAATAACAATTTGGGAGAAAATATGCGTCACATCTACGCAAAACGGCAATCGCACAGCATAATGCTAAGACCCTATACGAGACGAGAGCCCCAGCGCCGCTGGGTGGCTGTTGAATTAAATTCTTTGCTTATAAAGCTCGTGAGAGCCAAAATTCCGCAAAACAATCTATTTAATTGGCTCACTAGTCGATTCGCATGAATTTACTCGCCCGAAAAGCCCGTTTAAAAAAAATATATAAAAGTGACTATTCGCCCGAATCGTCACTTGTATACTTATTTTTTTTCTGTAGGCGACTCACACGAAATTACTGTATAGAAAAAAGGACACTAGCTCGCAGAGTGTTTAGAGTTAAATGTTACAAAACGTGTACCGTGTGTAACGTGTGTTTGTTATCTTCATTGCATAAGATTCAAGTATAAAATTATGAAAATGTACCAATTGATTATTACCTACATATTTCTGGAGTTGTCGACTCGTTCACAAATAAATTAACTTCGTGCGAGTCACCTATAGAGTATAAAAATATTTTAAAGCGACGATTCGCCCGCTTCGGGCTAGTAAATTCGTGCGAATCGACTAGTGAGCCAATTAAATAGATTGATTTGCGGAATTTTGGCTCTCACGAGCTTTATAAAACAAAGAATTTTATTGATTAGGTTTTTAAAACCGGCGAATAATGTTCGTAGTCGTTAGGTAAGTATCCGCGCTAAGAAAGGGTTGGTATTTGCAATACCTAGTCTTAAATAGCAGCAATTCATACTAATATCTATTATAAATTCGAAAGTAACTCTGTCTGTATGTTATCTTTTCACGCATAAACCACTGAGCGGATATCAATAAAATTGGGCAAGGATATCGATGGCAGCCTGGGGAAGGACATATTCGGCTTCTTGTTATATCTCGGTAGCAATTTCCCTTGGGATAATTTCCGACATCCACGCGGTCGAAGCCGCGGGCCGAAGCTAGTTTCAATATAAATTAGGTATAGTCTTTTTATCTCGGGAAGCGACGCGTGCTTTACTTGTGTGAACCATGTGTACAAACACGCAGTGAATGTGTGCATAAACTCACACGCAAACGCACACTTCTGACTTCGCCGTTAAGGCTCCTTCAAACAGGTGCGACACGACACGCGAGACAAAGGCACCGCAAGTCGCGCAACGAGCGGAGCCTTTGTGTCGCGCGCGATTATATCGCGTGTCGCGCCTGTTTGTGGGAGCCTTTATCTCGGACGGTACCGAGAGCCCCTGCGCTTATACGAACCACTGCGCATTCATAGCGTGTTTGTTGGGACACTTGTGAACCAAAAGTAAAGTGAGCATGGCATAAAAATCCATACTAATATTAGAAAATCGATAGTAACTATCAGTCTGTCTGTAAGTTACTTTTTCACGGCTAAACCACTGAATGGATTTCGATAAAATTTGGCAGAGAGATAGATTGCATCCCGGGGAAGGACATAATATGATAGTTTTTATCGACACACCTCGCGGGCGAAGCCGCAGGCACAAGCTAGTACCTACTATATTAAAATTAATGAAATAACTACACACATTATGTATAATTTTATTATCATAATATATAAAAAAATCATTCATAGAGCCTGTTGGGTCCTACGTACGGTAAAGTTATTTGACAGTCGTGACGTTTTTCATTAAGGAAAACGTCTGCTTTCATAAAAGTTTGTAAAGCAATTGTAATGGAACCATCTGTGGAAAACTTTTGTAATGGAACTCTTCATATTTGGCTGTTCTGATTTTTGGTTACATTGAAATAAAATATAGGTAATTCAAATCAAATCTGCCTAGTCTTTTCCTATGCTGGGGTCGGCTTCTAATCTATAAAGAAAGAAAGAAAGAAAAGGTATCTATCTCGTGGTAGTATCTATCTCGATGTAGCACATCTAATCTTCTTATATATAAAATTCTCGTGTCACAATGTTACTTACCATACTCCTCCGAAACGGCTTGACCGATTCTTATGAAATTTTGTGTGCATATCGGGTAGGTCTGAGAATCGCTACTATCTATTTTTTATATCGAACTAAAAAAAATTCCTAGAAATAATCTATATGACAAAACAACGTTTGCTGCGTCAGCTAGTAATTTATAATAATATTGAATTGCTACTTAACCCTATTCCTCTCTCCTAATTTTGGTGTGCCCGACAGGGTCCATATTGATCATTTACTTTGTAATACCATCTATGTAATACATATGGAATGTAATAAAGAATTGAGTTGCTGAATACCAGTATTTTAAATTGAGCGACTGCCTATCTGATCTCCACAACCCAGTACCTAACTAGGTAACATGATACCCTTTGGGCTTTGTAAGACTGGTTGTGAGACTTTTCGGTTTCTGACTACCCATATCGACTGCCTAAGATCTACGAATAACAGCCGGGACCAACGGCTTAATGTGCTTTCCGAGGCAAGGATGGGTCTCGTTATGCAGGTAATATAGGGTCACCCATCCAGGAACCGACCGCGGAATGCGTAGCTTAACGATCGACCCGTGCGATTATTATTTAGCCACGAGCCCCACATTGAAATATAATTAAATATTAAAAAAAAGTTCATAATTTCGTTCGCTCATTAATTTTTCATATAGGTACAATAGGTAGGTAGGTTTGTACATATTTGAAATGAAAAATTTACGATTGAAACAGAAACAAAATATAACCTAGGTGTACGACGTGTACGTAGGCAACGTGGATCGTCAAAGGTTCATTAATGAAATGATGGACTCAATACAGCAGTTTCGCATTTAGTAATATTAAGTAGGTATTACCATGATAAAGCGCCTTTTAAAAGTCGATAAAAATGCCAGAAACACACTTTGATCATCATTTATTTTTATTTTATAATTTATTTATTTTATAATTTATGTACACACAGTAATAGGGACATGACATGATTATAAATTGAGTACAAAGGTACTGCTTATTTCTTAAGAAATTTCTTCCAGCAGACCTGCGAAAGGAGAAGTAAAAAAGAAATGTAGACAATAGTGTGTGAGAACAAGAAGAGAAAAATATGAATGTGTGAAGTTTAAAACTAGAATATTAAATAAACCTACACATATAATGCAAAAAATAAAATAATAATTAACATAAATATACTTAAATAAATACATAATGCTAAAATATATAAACATATATGTATAATATGTATATAAATACTCACAGTATAGAGGAAAGGTAATGCTCTTTCAATCTAGATTTGAATAGAGAAATAGTTTTTAAATCACGAATGTTAGGCGGAAGAGAGTCATCATCATTTCAGCCGAAAGATGGACATAGGCCTCCCCCAAGCACTTCCACTGCGACCGGTTCTGTGCTTCTAGCATCCAACGGGTTCCTGCAGCCTTCACAAGGTCGTCGGACCACCTTGTGGGAGGCCTTTGATAAACTAAAATATTTTGTTGGACTAAGTTCTAACTTGCTCAGTCTAAAATTCTAAAACCTTAGTTTTAAGCAGAAATATTTAAAATAACACTTTGCTCTTAGAGAATTTAAGTGTAAATTAGATACTTCGCATTACTTATATTAACATTTTAGACTCTAGAGAGTAAACCAGTTAGTGTTATGATCTCTAAAGTCTAAAACCGTCGTAAACGCCTCGTGCGCCATGATACGAAGGAGCTGTTTAAGTTTATTAGGGATTAACATGAGAGGGTCTAGATTAAACTAGACTTAGTTTAGGACTTAGGTCCAATAAGATTAGTACCTAATGATGATAAGGAGGAGGACCTTTATCATTTCCATTGGGTTATAGTGTTTAAAATATACCTTTTTTACACTTTTAGATTGCCTTAAAAAGTTGGTAGGTTTAGTGAGAAAAAGAAAAACCAAAAGAGCCAATATGTACATAAACAGTAGGAGAGCTTTACGAGCTCTCAGAGTACCGATAGGAATCAATTAAACCACGTTTTGTTGCGCGTACTTCAATAATTATGCGTAGAAATCGTTCTACGTGCTTTTAATTTTTTTTCCATATCGCGTAAATCTGACGCCTACCGTTTTCCACCTTCTCAATTCGTATTGGCGGTTATCTTATAGTGTTGTGCCATTATGTTATACTTGTACCAAAAGGTTGCATGCCATAAACCATGCAGGTTATAATCTGTACATGCAATACTACTAATACTCGTATACTAATACAAATAAACACGGTCTGAAAATGAAGATAACTAAGTCAATAACTTAGGTAATTTCATTTCTAGCAGCTATACCTTTAATTTAAACAAGTTAATAAATTCTACATCGTCAGTATATTTTACTTTACCAAATAAAAAGAAATGTGATTTTTTATTCAGTAAAAAAATAGACTTCATAAAGACGCAATTCCAATTTTAATATTCCGAAATAAGTATTATTTCAGGCTGTTTAAATGCTAATCTGAACAGTTTATTTTGTCTGGCAACCTAGTGAGTTTTTTTGGCGCGAATAGTGTCACATTCTTTTTTTAAAACAGCTAGTTGGTCTCATAGAGCTCTTTGCTCTTCAAACAGACTTAAGTGTTCCGGAGCGTGTAAAAATATCCGTTTTCTCGAAGAGAATATTTATAAAGAATTTTAGAGTTCTTCTAGACATAAATGTAGATCTTCTTCAGATAATAATAATACCTAGTTGCCTATTCTATACTGTAGCCTATCTGTTGTTATAATAGTGTCGTATTTATAAATTGGGAAAAAGAAGTCGGGTTGGTAACTCTTCATTTATAACACAAGAACGGCTGGATCGATTTTTATGATCTATGATTTGTTGGATTTGGCTCTACCCTGAATAGCATGAAAAATGGCAAAATGCACGAAAAAAAGATAATTCATTTTCTCATACATTTTGTATCGAACGGATTTTTTGATAATATCTCGAGAACGGATTGACTGATTCCGATGGCGCTGGCGGTATGAAGTCCGATAGGTCAGATAGTATTATTATCATTAATCGAAAAGCGACTTTGACGGTTATCACCATCATTTAGAACAGGTAGTCCGAAAGGTTTATATTATTACGCATAATTATGTCTTAAATACATTAATATAAAACTTACACATAGTGAATAAATTCGCAGGCAACATTTATTTTATTTATTACTATCTTTTGCAAATCGCAACAAAATACTTTACGTAGGTAGTTCAAAAGAACAACGCGGTCACACAGACAGACACGAAAAGCTACTTTAATTTATAATATGTTTAGATATATAGATAATGGTAGAGAAACCAACTTTTCATCTAAACTCAAATAATGTTATCTATTGTCTAACAACACGAAACCCAGAGTTGCCACATCAAATTAATAAACGCCAATTTGCCAAAAATAAAAATTAATTATTGGTTCAAGAGTTCATTACACTTGGGGACAAGAAAAATGACCCATTAATAATAGATAAATGTTCGTGAAATAAACTGGGTTGCGTATCTGAGGGCAAGGGTGACAAGATAGGCTTTGCTTGTAGTGAAGCAACTTTGTTGCCTTAGATGGGCTTTTTAGTTGCCACTATACTCCATTTATTTTGAACAATAACGGCAAAATAACGACAGTTATTGCGTAATATTGTTGAATACTGCACTTTAGAGTTAACTTTTTAATAAATTGGTAAATAGATTACATTGCTTTGTATGTATCGTGAAACAACGGAGTTTATTTTACGTTTATATCTAAATAACGAAAGGGTGCATGATAACCGTTATTTTTCTATTGATATGACAAATGAAGTATAAGTGTTTTAAAGAATTGTTGCTTTTACCATTCATGATTTTGCGAGGTTAATCGTAGAGTAGGCGCGCTATTCTAACGTCAGTAGGCGCGTGGGGAGCATTTTGTCGCTAGAAAAGAGATTACAGAATTTGTAATTTGTACTTACGTGAGAAGGTGCGCGCTTAGCAAAATGCCGCCACGCGGTACCTGTTGTTAAAAACCTTCTTCTCCTGCACCCCCCGTGTCCCTTTCGACACGGGTCGAAAACTTGACGACAAAAGAAAAGACAGCTACTAAAATCTCTGAACTGAACCTGCAAATATTGTACAAAATATTGAAGTTCATTGCTGAGGGCGGCAAAACGCAAATAGCGACCACTAGAGGGATAATCTAGGCTTATAAAGTCAGTTTTGTCGCAAAATGTCAAGTTTAATTTCTATTTAGCTTAAAGTATTATTGAATTATTTTTATTAATTAGTTGAAACTAATAGCGGCCGGCTAACAATGTAGAAAAATATCTCGAGTAAACTTATGACTTACTGAGTCGAGAGTTGAAAATCAACAGCGCACTTTTACCCACATTTATCTACGGTCCCCACATGGTCTGACCAAGATTATGCTGGACTTTGACCCCTGAGTTGGTTTCGCCATTTTTTCTCAAGGGTAGTCAGAAATAGGAAATGTCGATTTCACCTAGCTTAAAGCGGGTCCTATCAGAATAAACGCGTAGCGGTATTTATTATTTAAATGTCGCAGCAATACCTATGCTGAGGAGCTTTTCTGGCTTCGCACAGGACTTTTTTTTTGGTTGTTTTAATGTAGTTTTGTTAGCTTTAAATACTCCTTTTTTACTGTTTTTATTTCCGTGCGTGTCCCAAAATATTTTTCACTTCTCATGCTCTAAAAGTTCGTCTATAAGTTGTGCGTAGGCGACATAAAAGTCACATTTTATGCTCTAGTGCATAAAGTAATATTTTTTCTAAGACTAAGATAATCAGGCCCAAGAGAAATAAAACGTAATAATAATAAATAATACGCACAATAAAACGTCGCAGATCAAAGTCGTTATTTTATTTCTTAAGCTCTAATTTATATCACTTCCATGTTTTCTATCGTTAACCAGACAAAATAATTGTCAAAAAACGTTTCATTGCATTTTTAAATAAGAATTTAAATAAAAAAAAATAAATGAAATAATAATACATAATAATAATAATTAATAAATGAAACGTTTTTATGACTTGGTAGTATGAAGTACCCAAGCCGCATTCGGCAAATGTTGAAAATTAAAAAAAAAAATTTTTTTCAAAATTTCCTGACTGGAGGTAGCTATTCTCTTCTTCAATTTTGCTACATTTTTGAACAGTGAAAAAACTGTTATATACTTTATGCCTGTTTCATTTTCTCGCAATCGAATGAAATGCAGATTGTATAACTCGGGCATAAACGAGCCATTTTAGCCTTGTTGAATCTACTATATCTTTCTTTTTATTGTTTATTACCTTTTTTTAAATATAGTGAGTAAAAGTGATTCCATCCATATCCTATTTACAGAATAAACAATTTCATTTCATTATTTAGGTATTCCTTTAGGTCTCGCTTAGTGTTAGTGAAAACGTCAACACAAAATGAGCAAACGTGGTGATCAATTCTAATTCCTTCCCTGTTTAACAAAAAGTCTGGAACTTTCTGTAAGGCAACACTTTTGTGAGACGCTTATTGGCTGATATTATTTTTGTTTATTATCAACAAAATATAGAATATTACGCTAAAATATGTCCAGAAATGAGGTATTAGGTAAGATTAACATCGTTCCAATATATTCTCGTTATTTATTTAAGAGTGTGTTGGGCCAGAGTGTTGTAAACCGTATAGAAGCGGACTCGGACTAGAAAAAAACAGAGCAAACCTTTTTTCTTTTTCCATTTTTTTTCTCTTTTTTTAATTTTTTCGTCAGTTTTGTGTTTTCATCATCGCTGTAGGTGATACTTTAATCAAATTATAATCTAGGCTAATTAGCTAATAAGTAATTTAAATATAACTCAAAATGCTAAGTAATTATAAAATTAAGAAATCATCCAATATCGTTTTTTTTATTCACTTTATGTTAAGGGAAGGCACAATTTACGTGTTCTTTTTTATAGAGCACCTGCACTACATTTTATATTAAGTATTTCGTTTCTACTGACGCCAGCACATCAAGCTACCCGAAACTGTCAAATTTTCCCAATCAACTTTGAACCTTATGCATTGGTGATAAAGTTGAAAATGTATTAAAGAAATTTGACAGATTGAAGTAGCTTGATGTGCTGGCGTCTGTACGAACGCCGATGCCGTTGAAACGGTCCCTACGGCTAACTGTTACAACCCAAGCCGAATGCCTGGTTGTCAACAATATCTATGATCGAGCGAGAACGGTGTGCTCATCCCAATTTATTTTAGGTCAGCGCAACATGTTTTTTTCTTCCATACTTCTCTATTATTAGTCATCTCAGTAGTCATCCACTTTCTAGCAATATTGTATTATATTATAATATAAAATATAAAATAATATAATATAATATTTTCACAAAGTCCATCCATCGTTTCTTTGGTCTTCCCTTACTTTTATAGCCATCCAAATTTGTACTCAAAATTTTCCTTACGACATTTGCTTCACTCCGGTATGATGTATTCACCGTTATAGCGTTTAAAATGCCCGATCGCAACCGGAGTCTCTAAATAAATTAGCTTCTGCGTGCGACTTTGTCCGCGTAAAATTTCTTGTTCCCCCGACCCACCCCGTCGCATCGCATCGCCTGCCCGCGCTATTACTTCGTTTTCGCTAAGCGTGTTTTCTGACTTCTTTCTTTTTACTCGGCGCCTTAATAGGTTTTTTAACATCACGCTAAGACCTAGCGTGATGTTAAAAAGCCTATTTTTTGTCTATCTCAAATTATTGGGCTGTCAAATACAAAAATAATGTTTCATATCCAACTAGTAGTTCCAAAAATTAGCGCGTTTAAACGAACAAACAAACAAACTCTTCAGCTTTATTGTTATACTTCCACAAAGGCGCCATAAGGCTCCTACAAACAGGCGCGACAAGACACGCGACACAAAGGCACCGCAAGTCGCGCAACGAGCGGTGCCTTTGTGTCGCGCGCGATTATATCGCGTGTCGCGTCTGTTTGTAGGAGCCTTTAAACAGAAAGATCTGAATAAAATAATCCTTTGTGAGAGACTGATATCTGCACTAGGATAACCTGTCACCCCTTTCTATACATTTTTTATTCTATGGCCCTCCCTAAAGAACTCGCTGAAAATATTTGAACGACAAAATTGCCTCGTTACTTTTTCATGTGCCTAAACATGGCTGATGAGGACTGTAATTGAGTTTGTATTTCGTTCAGTGATTCCTGAAATATATTTTTTTATGTGAAAAAAGTTGCTTGATGTCACTGTGTGAGCTTTTATAGTCGTCAAAGCGATTATGTAGATACTGAGTTAAGTATTTAAACGATGAATGTTTTTTTTTAGCTGGAAATATGAATCTTGTAATTGTTATAGTTAATGATGTTATTTATGTGCCCTAATAATATTATAATAATAAAATGCCGTGCTTCGGTAAGCACGTAAAGCCGTTGGTTCCGGCTGTTATTCGTGGATCTTAGACAGTCGTTACGGGTCGTCAGAAGCCCACAAGTCTGACAACCAGTCTTACCAAGGGGTATCGTATTACCTAGTAATTGGGTTATGGAGGTCACATAGGCAGTTGCTCTATGTAAAATACTGGTATTCAGCTGCCGACCCCAACATAGTTGGGAAAAGGCTAGGCAAATGATTAATAAAATCTCAAGGTTTATTTTAGATAAAATGTTGTTGGCCTAAAACTTCGCCAGTTCTACGGCATCATTGGTTCAAGGTTATTAATGGCCGATTCCTGTAATTTACGGATTGATAATGGTTAAAATTAAGACTCTTGTATCTTCCAATAATGAAGCAAATACCTCATAGCTCTGCACACGGAACAGATATATCTGTTCCGTGGCTCTGCATATTAGACCGTCCCATATGGAAGTAGCTATCAAAATTAACTAACGAATCTATTTATATGCCCAGTTTGGCAACAAAAAAAGGTTCCATTGGTAAGGGAAACGATTCGGTTTTGTTTATAGGAACCGAGCCTATGGCTGCATTTATTTGGGTACATAGTGCAGGTTTGGAGGTGGGACGTGGTTTGCGCTGCTCTAAACCTTCTTTTATCATATAGTATTTTACAGATTCTCGAAAGGCATATATCGTTATTCGATACCATATTGATACCCAAAAGCTTACAACAACTGTTAAATATTCGTACCGCTCTTCAGAATATGAATTATCTTATTTTTTTTTTTCCTGAAATATTCCCGTATTTTTAGTTATTCTGCTATTCGGGGCGGAAACAAATCTAAAAAATCAAAGATCGTTTAAATCGATCCAGCCGTTCTTGAGTTATAAATAGCGTAGGTAACTAACCCGACTTTGTTTTATGTTTAAAGAAGGTATAAAATAAAAATATTTATCCAAAAATAATACGTAGACACATATTAAACATAATCGTGGTAGGGTAACTAATATGCTTTTATCAGTTTGTACCAAGGTTAAGTATACTAATATATAAGCCGCTAGAAGATAGGATTAAGAATCTAATAATAATCTAATATTAATTCCGTTTGTAGTATCTACGAGCTTAACTTCAAGCAGCACTAAGCTTCTTAAGAGTAAACTAGTCGCGAGCTCGAACTCACTGGTGGTCATGGCCAAAAAGCACGCCGTCTCACCTGGCTTCGTGTCCAACAGAGCTAGTTATCAGTGATGAGCAGTTAGACGCTAGTCTACACGAAAAACGTATAGTTCTCACGCACAGAAACAGGCGTTCCAAACTGACAGGCGCGTAAAAAAATTCGAAAAGTACTTCGGAAAATCAAGTTTTATGAAAAAACCACAGCATAAATCAATTAAAAATAAAGTTTATTAAACTCTTCGATAACTGATCTTTGTCGCTACGGGTTTTGAAGATTTTACTGTTCTTTTATTACTTATTTACACTCAAAATTTCGTTAAAAATTGCAAGGAAAACGAATCTTTGTTGGCTCATAACTTTTTAATGGCTTTTTATTTTACTATTCTGTTTCCATACAGACAAAATTAATAATAAGTCAAAATGATACCATGTTTAAGTTTGGATGCACAATGTCAAACAGTGGAGTAATACTCTCCCGAAGTTTGTATGGAAAAATATCAACTAGTGGCACCTTAAGTATATGATCCTATCGCTTAACGTACGCTTAGATTTCACAAGAAACCGCAGTCTTACTGCAAAGGTGCGGTTTTTATTTGAGGAGACCAATATCTTCTGAAACTAAATATTATTAAATTATTTTAATGTAAAATATAATCACAACAGGTTTGTGCATTTTAAAAGATTAATTTATTGTACACTAGCTGACACGTAAATTAAATAACATGATATCATTGATTTTAATTTAAAAAAAATTCGAACTATGTAAATATGAGTACCTACATACTTAAATCTCGCGACAAGCTTTTATATCATATAAATTGTGTAATGACGTTATAAGTTGATCGTAAAAGTTTTAAACATAAGGTCACTATGATGACCTAGGGTGTCCCTCCCGACGTTATTAAATCAACAGCTTCTGCCCGCGACTTCGTCCGTGTAAAATTTCTTGTTCCCCCGATTCCCACCTTCGTCGCATTGCATCGCCTGCCCGTGCTATTACTCCGTTAGCGTTCTTTCTTATTTTGACGTAAATACGTCTTTAAAATTGCTTCCATAGTGGGAGGCAACTCAAAAAAACCAATGATAACAGAATCACACAGTTTGGTGTTGCAGTTTCATAACTATCTTCTCCATCCTAAATTCAATTACACCATTGGATAGATAAAGGATCAAAGAATTCATTACGCTAAGACGCCAAGTGAGTACTGTGACGCATCGCGCGGGGGAGGGGGAAGTGCCGCCATTTTGAGGTAATTATGCTGCGTATCGAAATTTTTTTATTTTTGCTTGGCTACTTAAGAGTCCTAGCGTGATGTTAAATATCCTATAGCCTTTCTCAAGGATTGGGCTAACAAATGCAAACAGAATATTTTAAGTACGGCCGGTAGTTCCACAGATCATTAGAGTATAGATTATAATGTGCTATTTTTTTAAATATAAGATTTATTTGTTTGAAATTTTAGCGTTAGTTGCTTGCTTTTGCAATCTATTGGCACAATTCCCAAGCAAAAAACCGTAGATACTATCTCAGTTTTTTAAATTCCTTCACAAAGGCCGTCTAATACCAGAGCAGGGATTAGTAGAATTCCTTAGTGGAAAAAGGAAATTTAGATCTTAGAGCTTACGAACGCTTTACCTACGGTTATCTTATTCAGTATAATATGCATAGCAATAAACTGCTAAGAGGTTGAACTGAACTGCTGAGCTGGATAGGGCTATGAAGAATGAATGAATGAAATGAACAGAACCCATATAACCATCATATCCCGAAGAATAACCAAACTTAAGTGGCAGTGGGCAGCACATTGCTTACAGAACAGATGGTCGATGGGACCGAAAGGTTCTGGAGTGGCGACCGCGTACCGGGAGACGTAGCGTTGGAAGGCCTCCCATAAGGTTGACCGATGACTTGGCGAGGGCCATCGGAATCCGCTGGATGTAAGAAGCGTAGAACCGGTCGAAGTGGAGGTACTTTTTTTTTTCAGGATGGAATATCGTCAAATGACCCTGCTCTGGGTGGAGCGGAAGGGAGCAGCTTAAAAGCATTTATTTCAATTAAAGCATTTTTCCTTTGCTTTACTTTTATAAAACACCTTTAAAATGTCAAAGAGTCGGTCAGTTAGTCAGAAAGTTGTAGCGAATTGTCAATACCAAAACGGACATCTCTATGGAGAAGAACGGGCAAGAAACTCTAAGGACACTCTTAAATCAAGATATCACATAGGTAATCCTGGGTAACTGCTTGGAGAGACATAACACTTTACGATTTCGATGGATAAAAACACACAGCAAAATACTCATTATCAACATCACTAGTGAAAACAAATACAGTACCTAACCTGTTTTTACCAAGGCCCGTTACATTCCCCAATATACAATATAAGGCTGAGCACACACGCTCCGACGAAAACTAAAGCAATTACGTTAACTGCTCTTATTGACGGGTTTTTTCCTAACCCTTTGAGGTTCACTCGAACTCGAGGGCCGTCAGACGACCTCTTATGGTATTGGTATTTTGTATTCCGGGCTTTATAATTAATGATGTAATGTTGTTTCTTGGCTTTGTTTTGGTCGTTTGATTAAACGTTTTTGAGAATAGGTACTGCCGGTGTATTGCGTAACACACTAAAGGATGGTTCAGTTTGTGATTGAAAGTGTTTTACCTACGCAATGAGGGTATTCTGAAATGACGTTCGCTAGGTGGCAGCACTGACACGTCAGGTCCAGGCATCTGTCAAAGAGCCTATATTTTCTTTAGTCATGACTGAATGATGAACGAATGAATGAATCGAATGATGAACGTCATCATATATTTTATATTGGAAGACCTCTTGTCAAAGTGGTGCCAACTGGTGTCGTAAATTTTCACGAAAACCCTCATTGTGGTGGGGTTGGGTTTTATGGATCGCGATCGTAGTTATTTCATGCAGGCTGACGATTAGATTGGTCCTGGATAAGAGATGTCGGTAAATAGATTATTTTGATCATACCTTATTAATATTTTGTCAAGATTTGTGATGTTCTCGGCGACTGAAACACTAATCTTTGGTTAATTAATGATAGTAGACTGGCGGCTGGTTTTTATCGTACCTTATTAATATTTTTTCAAGATTAGTGATGTTGTCGGCGACTGAAACACTAATCTTTGGTTAATTAATGATAGCAGACTGGCGGCTGGTTTTTTATTTTGCTGTATTTGGTTTAGTTTGTGATCTTCCTGTACGAGTCGCAATAAATACTTTTTCTTTCTTTCTTTCTTTCTTTCAGACTTATCTTTCGACTCAACTTAGCTATTTATTGATTTATTTTATTGGTTCACCAACAATTGTTTCCAATGTGTTTATGTTAAAGGTAACACGCAAAAATATATCCGTGGCTGGCGTGAATACATTGACAACTCGACTTGTATGTTTTTTTTTTATTGGCTTAATACGTCCTATGCATTAGGAATTTATATGAAAAAAATTTACAGCTCATAATATACATAACTTTTGGAGCAATCGACTATGGTATTATGTTGACATCTCGCATTTTTACGTGTTTTACTTGACAACACAACATGTCAAATTAACGATTCACATGTTTTTGTGAACGAACATTGATATTTTGTTATATCAACTTATCCCCAGTAACCAAAATATTATTTTTTATTTGATATCTCAACTTATACACAGAAAATTTTTCTCTTTTAATTGACAAGTTGAGATGTCAAGTTATAGCGAATCGAAATATTTCTGTTTAAATTTTGATATATTGAGATGTCCAGTTACGGTCAGCTAAGCTCTGAACCCTAAATGTACTATGTATAGTTATCACCAAGTGTCGGTTACAAAAAACTTTGACATTAAATGAATATGTTTAGTTGCCAACATATAGACCTAAATTGTATTAAAAAAATAATCGAGTTGTCAAGATCTTCAATGATGATTTGTCTCGTTTTACAAACGACAGCTTTGGTCTTTTAATTTGACAATACATAATTTAGCAACTAATGAGGCTACATGCTACATGTGGGACGAGACTATAGGAGCTCGAGGAGCAAACCAAATTGTGTCATGTTTGTGGCATTTCTGCAACAGTTTGCCATCAGAAGTTAAAGAACTGATTTTTTATTCCGACTTGTGCCCAAAACAAAAACAATGTCGTGGCGATGATGTTCATGTTTTTGCTCAATAATCATCTGCCGCTGCAAAAGATAAACCACAAATTCCTCCTCAGTGGGCACACATAAATGGAGTGTGACTCTGACCACGCGATTATTGAAAAGACTAAAAAGAGAACTCAAATGAGAATCAATCATTTACATGATTGGGTGCAGTTGGTGAGGACTTGCAAAGTTCAGAAACCATTCAAGGTCGTGGTGATGACGGTAAATGATTTTTTGGATTTTGCCGAACTAAAATCCAAGAAAGGACCCTTTACTGTGAAGAAACTGGATGATTCAGGAGACAAATTTCTGTGGCAACCTATTAAATGGCTGCAATATGACAAAAACAGTGTCGGAAAAATTTATTTTAAGAAAAACCTGGATCGCGAACCTCCTTTCAATTCACTAAATTTTAGGAAAAGAGGAAAAACCACCATTGATATCTATAAGTTGAGCCAAATCTCTAAGGAGCCTTTGCCAATTAGCGCAGAGAAAAAAAGGATTTGATGGACATGATTGACCTCATTGATGATTCCTTCAAGGAATTTTATATTAAAATAAAAACTGTCGCTGATGTCTCTGCATCTAATGATCCAGATTTGGACGAGGACAATCCAGATGACGAGGTTTTTGAGGTCCAATAAAATATGACTGTGTACGTAATAATAACGTAATAATATTTAAAGTTGATCAGGTCTGTCAACTTTAAATAATTATTATTACGTTATTCCTTCTTTATTCTTTTCTTTCTTTATTAAGTATTTTTTCGTTGTTTGGCGCAATAAAACAATTTACGAGTTATTAATTTTTTTATTTATTGCTTTTACACTAGGAAACTGATAGGTTCGTGGTTTTTCAATTTAATATTTCTTCAGTTAGAAAAACTTTGCTTGATTTGAGTAAGTCCTTTAACGAATCAACAAGTATATTTATATTCGTCATCAGTGGTTTGATTGGTCCTCACTGTTTGTCATTAATAACATTGTTTACATACTAATATTCCCCACTCAGAAGGTGAACAAGTTGATAACTGCTGGTGCATAAGTTGACAACTCGGTGAATAAGTTGATAACTCGTTGGTGAACGACTTGACAAGTCTATTATTATGCAAACTATGGGGTATTTCGTTTATTTATTGTCATCATCTAAAAGATGGTACAAAATAACCCTTAAAACAACTAAAACACATACGGTAAACTAATTTACCGATTTACCAGAAGAGTTCAAACCTTTAAAATGGCCGTCCTGACAAATTGCCATTTTCGACATGTCAACATATTCACGCCAGCCACGGATATAAGATAATATATATAAAATATGAACATCCCAACTGCTGATAAAAAGTGTAAGTAGGTATCTGCAATAAATATCTACCCGAATGATTAATTACGTCGAGAAAACCCTTAAGGCTCCTTCAAACAGGCGCGACACGTGATATAATCGAGCGCGACACAAAGTCACCGCAAGTCGCGCAATGAGCGGTTCCTTTGTGTCGCGTGCGATTATATCGCGTGTCGCGCCTGTTTGTAGGAACCTTTAAAAATAGGTATTCATGGGGCTGCTAACAGAAGTGAAAACTTAAAACTATGAAGGTGTGT
Source organism: Luperina nickerlii (assembly GCA_963855955.1). NCBI lineage: Eukaryota > Metazoa > Arthropoda > Insecta > Lepidoptera > Noctuidae > Luperina > Luperina nickerlii. Next base: position 8,824,530 of record OY979682.1, read on the forward strand.
TCGCCCTTAAGCTACAAATATACTGTTAAATATCATTAGCATGTCGGTGACGCGAACTCAAAGGTCCCAAAAACCAAAACCCAAATGCCTACCAAAAATCTGTCTGTAAATCTGACTATAAATCGTAGTTTTACAAAGTTTACCTTTTTGTAAATATAACCTTACTAGCTGCGCCTCGCGGTTTCACCCGCAAAAGCTTCGATCCCGTGGGAATAACGGGATAAAAAGTATCCTATGTGTTAATCCTGGTTATAAACTATCTGTGTGCTAAATTTAATTAAAATCCGTTTAGTAGTTTTTGCGTGAAAGACCAACAAACATCCATCCTTCCATTCATCCTCACAAACTTTCGCGTTTATAATATTTAGTAGGATACAATCTTGCGATTACCGCCTCTCATAACACGAGAATCGAGATCCAATAATACATCGCTATTTTCGGGATGTAGGTTTACGAGGGCTCACCTTAACCCTTGTAAATCAAAGGTTATGTTTATCATAAAAATCGCATGAAAACTCTGTAGTAAGTACCTACCTTTAAACGACATAAAAATACAGAACCCATTCAATGTGAGCTTGACCGCTTCTTTTATATACTTATATGTATTATGTATTGTCATAGTCAAAATATGGACGACGCCGTCGCCATAATATGTTTATATAAGTAACCCTATTTATTAATATTTCAAATAGTCATTCAATAGGGTTATAAGAACTCAGAGAGTTGTATTGACGATTTTAATGATTATAATAATTCTGTAAATACATACATCTTGTAATGATCGCGATTCATATTTTATTCAACATACAACCTGACATTGACCTGCAAATTGCAAAAGACGCAAGTAAAATTGAAATTCGCTTTCACTTTCCCCTTAAGAGCTATTTTTGCCTGCTCATTGCCCGATAGAATCTGCTTTACCGATTCAGCAACATTTATTGCGTCGTAATGTCAATTCTGCAGAATGATATTCAGCCATCCTCTTTATGTACAGACGCCAGCACATCAAGCTACTTCAATCTGTTAAATTTATTTAATAGATTTGCAACTTTATCGCAAAGCATAAGGTTCAAAATTGATTGGGAAAATTTCACAGTTTCAGGTAGCTTGATATGCTGGCGTCTGTACATGACAAACCGAATAAAAAATGTGACACTGACAGTTAAATTATTATATTTTTTGACTTATGTAATGACATAAGTCAAAAAATATAATAATTTAACTGTCAGTGTACCATTGTCAAGTTAACATCAACATAAAACCTTTTTAATGAAAAAGGTTTTATGTTGATGTTAACTTGACAATGGTCAAAGTTGTATGGCATTTTCATCTTTATCATCAATTAAATATAGTTTTCTATGCAATAGTCTGCTCAGTGCCGTAGCTTTGGAAGGTATTATGTGTCCTGATTTGTTAAAGGAAAGAACTTGAAAATAGCATGCACTGTTTGGGCGAAGCTATCGAGAAACACGGCGAAGCACTTGCTGTATCGCTCGATATCTCGAAGGCCTTTGACAGGGTATGGCACGCCGGTCTTCTCAGCAAGCTTCCTGCTTATGGCATTCCAGCTGATTTTTGTAGCTGGATATCAGACTTCCTTAATGAGCGGTCGATCAGAGTAGTCGTTGACGGCTGTTCCTTTGACCTTATGGCTATTAATGCCGGAGTTCCTCAGGGGGCTGTTCTCGCTGCAACTCTTTTCCTACTGCACATCAATGACTTACTTCATCTTGGTATTGTTGGGTACGCAGATGACAGTACTGTTTCAGAGAGATACTTGTCCAGTGCAAAAGCCAGCGGGGCCGAATTTCGTTTCTTGAGAGAAGCCATGGTAGAGCGGACAGATTTGACCTTAAGCCTTTTCTCCTAGTGGGGTGATGACAATCTGGTCTCTTTTAACGCCACCAAACCACAGGCGTGTCTTTTTATCGCCAAAAAGAAGTCGTTTCGACCAGACTCCTACTTTTCGGGGTACATCTGTTCCTGTAACAGATCGGTTCGAGCTCCTAGGCATGGAGTTGACATATAGTTTTAACTTCGGTGCCACCATCGAGTACAAAACCCAAACCGCGGCCAAGAAGCTGGGCATCCTAAATAGGGTGAAGCGATACTTAACGCCTGGACAGCTTTTAACCCTTTACAAAGCGCAAGTCCGATCCTGCGTAGAGTATTGCAGCCACCTTTGGGATGGCTCAGCGAAATACCAACTTGCCGCGCATGACTCGGTGGAACGCAGAGCTTAGAGGCTCATTGCAACGTAGAACTGGTGAATGCCAAGCTTCACAGCTTGGCTCATCGCTGCAAGGTTGCCTGCTTGTCGGACTTCTACAGATTGTACTTCGGTGAATACTCACTGAAGTACAATCTGGGCACACGCCCAAGAACTCCACGACCTCATTCCACCGGTCCCCTTCTACCTTCGGACATCCAGACATACTGCAAGTTACCATCCCTGCCTAGTTGCTATTCCACCAATTCGCACCAAGCGTTTTCAAATGTCGTTTATAATGTGCACAGCAAAAGAGTGGAATTTTCTACCTACGTCTGTGTTTCCGAGCGCATATAACGCATATAATCTCTTCAAAGTAAGATTGAACAGGCTTCTTCTGGGTAAGCTCACTTCATCGCCGACTTTGTCTCTGTCACCTCTGACCTAGACTAGAGTCGAGAGCAAACCCATTTCATATAAAAAAAATAAAAATAGACAAGGACATAAAAATCTTGACCGTACAACATAATACACGTCAAACTAAGCCTTTTAAATGAGGTCACAGTTGTATTTGTGCTTGGATTACGAAAATATATAGGTGGACCCCACTTAAAGAAGCCTGGCATAAAAGAAAAAGTTCGGGATATTTTTTCGTTCCAGGTTTAAGTCGCCCTCAATAGGTTATGAAAGGTTAGGATTAGGGATTAGGAATAAAAATACTAAGCTTTTACCGTTAAGAAAGGCTGGAATGGCGGTTCACACCTACTTAAGTTGTTTTATTGTAGGTAACGCACTTATATTGTGAGTGAATACTAGCGATTTTTATTCAGTTTTAGTACGAAGCGGGCGAAAGGTCTAAAAAGTCTTTGGAAATTACCTCGGAAGTAATCCCGGGTATTTAAAAATAATCTAAACATAAATAATTTGCATTGGCAATATTTATTTTTAGCACTATATTTTATATACTGGTAGCATTGACTACTAGAATCTTCTGTGTGACATGGACTTTTGCTCTTGAGTAAAACTTTATTTAACTTTTTTTGAAATACATTTTACTGCTAAAAACTTACAAGCATTTTATTCTACACCATAAAGGCAATATTTTTGGAAACCCAACTGTAGCAATTTAACAGACCATTACTTCATTATAGTTAAAAACTATATAAATAACGAAAAACAACAATACATCAAACAAAAGAACGATAAACTTATTGTCACGTGTCGTATAGCTAGCTACATATCGATTTAAAACCAACAATAATTAATAATCCTTTCAATCACTCAATACGTTATTAATAGTCCGGTATTCCATAAGCCTGCCAAATAACAAAAGGCTTGAAAATCCCTCTTGTTTAAAATGTCACCAACAACGAAACACAGCCGCTCATTGAATTCAAAAAGCATATTGCACCGGTTACGCGATTCAATCGAATATTCGATGTATAATCTCGATAATCGGATACTGCATCGATATATCGGAATGACCGTTGTTTTAATATGATTTGCTCATTGTGCTTTGATATTACGAGCATATTTCAGGAGGTATTATCGTGAAATTTTGATTATGATTTGTTTTGATTTGTTTTACTAGTTTTTGTCCGATATTTTACAATTATCATCGTTCTCCGGCTCTTATCCCAATTTATTTGTGGTCGGCGCAACATTTTTTTTCTTCCATACTTCTCTATTAGTCGTCATCAGGAAGTCACCCCCTTTCTACTTGATAACTAGTGGATTGTATTAGTTAGTGGACTGTATAGATGAAATGATAGAAACACGTATATTGCTAATATTATAAATTTATTAAAATATTAGGACAATGCTCATAAAAAATGGAACCTGACAACCGCTCAGACGTAACAAAAGCAACGAACGTAAAAATATTTTTTTTTTAAAACGTCATTTATCTACAAAAAGGTCACACCATGACCAGTCGCCAACACTACTCATATCGTCTTTGACACAGTCCATCAATAGTTTCTTGGGGCTTCCCCTACTCTTATAGCCGAAAACTCTTATTTTACAATGCATAAACAGGCTATACCTAACGTTCCCACTGCTAGGACACAGACGTCCTCTTTGTGAGAGGGAATGGGCCGTAATCCACCACGCGGGCCCAGTACGGGTTGGTAGATGTCACATGTCAGCGAATTTTTGGTTCTAGGACATGCCGGTTTCCTCACGATATTTTTCTTCACCGTTTTTGAGAGCAATGGTGATGTAGTAAAGTGCCTGCGAGGGTTCGAACCCATGACCTACAACTCGTAAGTCGGGGCCATTACCACTGGGCTACCGCTATATACTACTATAATATCAAGTTCTGAGTTGAGCTGCACGATTTTTGACAAATGCGTGCACTGACTGGACAGGTCCGCTCAATCTATGTGATTCTTTCCTCAAAATACCATTTCAGACAACAATCTACATGGTCTTCACATGATCTGACCAAGATTGTGTCAGGACTATAAAAGAGACTGTGACCTCTGAGTTTGTTTCGGCCTTTCTTCTTAGAATAGTCAGATAGGAAACGCCGACCTCATCTATGTAGTTTAAAAAAAATGTGATTGACGTGTAAAAGTGTTTGTACAAACCTACTTACAGAAAATAAATCATTTATCATTTATATTAGACAGATACTTGTACAGAGCTATACCTTATATCTAACTCTCTCATTAAGGACACTAGGCATCATTTATAGATGAGACCATAGACTGACAAAGCTGTCTACGTCATCGATCGACCTAGTGCCTTTATATTAGTAATAACAAATGAATGACAAAGGTCAGACGTAACTCTATATGAGTAAGATAAAAATGTGATTCATTTTTTATTTATCTTTTTGTGTCTTTTTCTATGTCACGTTAACTTATGAATTACTACCAGATCAATGAGCAAACTTACCCTCGGTCTTCGTCAAAAATGAGATCAAAGATATTTGAAGCGTTTTTCTTGGTCATACGAGGTAGGAATCAATCAGACTCTTGGGTAATTACCAGTCCAACTGCGATGCGGAGAAATTTTATGACATCATATTTTATTTAGTTAATGGTTTTAGTTATGTTAGGTTATTATATGTACTTTTATTTTAATAGTCTGTTAGTTCATTGAGTATAAAAACTTTATCCAGTGTACTTATATGTATATTTTTATTCTCTTTAATAAAGTACATTTTCTAGTAGGAATTTGAATACTGCAAATTAATGGTAACATGACTTCGTTACTTGTTACTATTTCAATACAATTTTGATGGCTACCTACACTTTATCTAATAAGTATATTTTTTTATAAGTTGCGTCATTGTTACACCGCTTAGTCGACACATAATATAGATTTAGTTACATCGACATACTACCTATTTCTTAGCCGAAATTCTTTTAGAAGTAACCTACCCAAAATTCTGAAGGATCAGCAGTAGATTCCGTATGCTTTAGAAAAACACACTAATATTATAAAGGCGAAAGTTGGTGAGTGTGTGTGTGTGTTTATATGTTTGTGACTTCTTCACGCTCAAACGGCTGGACCAATTTTGATAAAAATTTGTATGGAGGTAGCTGACACCCTGGATTAACATAATTATAGGCTACTTTTTATTCCGATATTTCCACGGGATCGTCATTTACGCGGGTGAAACCGCGGAGCGCAGCTAGTTATTATTATAATTATTTCTGACTCCTAAGATACAAGCAAATGCCTAGTTTGGGGGTCACCGTTCAATCTATTCTTGTACAGACGCCAGCACAACAAGCTACTACAATCTGTCAAATTTCTTTAATAGATTTTCAACTTTATCATTAAAGCATAAGGTTCAAAGTTGATTGGGAAAATTTCACAGTTGCGGTTAGTTTGATGAGCTGGCGTCTGTACAAATTGTGATTATCAATAAATAAATTTGAAATTTAAAATTATGGGACCTGTAGGCAAAATAAATAATGTATAATAATATACACAAACAAGAGTCTTGTTTTGTTATTTCGAGTTTTACTTTTTTTGTTCATATTATGAATGTTGCCCTGACTACAATTACGTTTGCCATCGGTTTGTTAATTATGGTGTAATCTGCGGAAAAAGTAGTGCGTAGTATATTTTTAATGTACAGACGCCAGCACATCAAGCTACTACAATCTGTCAAATTTCTTGAATAGATTTTCAACTTTATCGCTAAAGCATAAGGTTCAAAGTTGATTAGGAAAATTTTGCAGTTTCGGGTAGCTTGATGTGCTGGCGTCTGTACATACTACTGTTTGTTTTCCCTTACAAAATAAAATAAATAAGTAGCCACTGAATACGTCATAGGTCGCCAAAGGCCTCTTCTCATACAGAGAAGGTATGAGCATATCACCACGCTTGCTCAAGACGGGTTAGCGATTTTCGATCACGATATTTTTTCCTTCACCAATATCAGTGATTTCCAAAATGAAATTAAAGTACATATGAATTGAAAAGTCACCTTGGTACCATGCCCAGATTTCAACCCACATCTATTGTCATCACGGATATTGTGATCCATCATCATCATCATCATAATTTCAGCTGAAAGACGTCCACTGCTGGACATAGGCCTCCCCCAAGCACCTCCACTTCGACCGGTTCTGTGCTTCTCGCATCCAACGGGTTCCTGCGGCCATCCCAAGGTCGTCTGACCACCTTGTGGGAGGCCTACCAACGCTACGTGTTCCGGTACGCGGTCGCCACTCCAGAACCTTTCAGCTCCATTGGCCATCTGTTCTGCGAGCAATGTGCCCTGCCCACTGCCACTTAAGTTTGGCAATTCTTCGGGGTTTGTCGGTTACCTTGGTTCTTCTGCGGATCTCTTCAATTTTGATTCGATCACGCAGGGAAACTCCAAGCATTGCCCTCTCCATTGCCCTTTGGGTGACTTTTAGCCTTCTTATAAGGCTCATTGTGAGCGACCCCTAGTGCCATCACATCAATAATAATTAAAATCCCAAATCCAATATCAAATGGCACTGTTCTAGAGACTTTAAAGCTTATCAACACTTCCTAGAATGATACAAACACGATTATACAAACAATGATACAAACTTGCCTATCAGCAGACGTGAGACGAAGCCGTTGTACATACTAGGAATTGTAAGGCAGATAGATAAATGACTGATTCGAATATAGTTCCTTATTAATGAACAGTTTGTCTCCAATAAATACGCTGTTCACCACTGTTACATGTTAGAATGATCAGTGTCCATAAACCTGTACTTCTGAGGACCTATAAAAAAAGCCCGTGATAGGTACCTCGGTTGGCCTGGATACCTACTGGGTCCAACTCATCTAACGTAGTGTAATATTTTATAATTATATCCTCAGACCTTATATTTGGTCTGAGTTGCCATCGACTCGAAAACAAGAAGAAGTCCACTGTTAGATGCCTATTCATTGGCACGCCATATAAGTTAAATACTGGTGTTCAGCTGTAAACCTGCAACCGTTAAACTGGAAACCAACCCTGACAAAGTTGGGAAAAGGCTACGCAGATGAAGATAATAATGAATAGCACATCTATTTAGGAATATGATCCACCTCGCCTGAAAAGGCATACTGTTGTCTATTATAAAAATTATGACCTTGGCGAGACTTTGCAAAGGAATTGAGCCTCTCAGGGTACCTCTTAGCATAAATAACAGCTTACACCTAAATATTGCATAAAAATAACACCTAACTCAACTAAAACTATTAACAAACGAAGAATTCTTCCGCATCGCTGTCGACTGGTAATGTACCCAAGAGATAGGCGGCATTACCATGTTTTATGGCAATGCATAACCTCTTATCTATGTACCTATCATTTTAATATTGAATGAATATGTACTTAGCTTACCAAGTTGAAAGTTCATCAAACTACAAAATAATAATAAACAAAAACAATAGAATGTATCAGTGATGAGTGTCAACGTTCAACCTTTCACACAGCGATACTGACGACTGATATCTTGACGTTTATAGTACGCAGACAAGAATAGCGCGCGTGTTTGATCGACTTCTATTGTTAGGGTGCTTGCATAAAGAAGAGGGATCATCATCAGCCTATAATGTTCCCACTGCTGGGACACAGGCCTCCTCTCAGTGAGAGGGAGTGGGCCGTAATCCATCACGCGGGCCCAGTGCGGGTTGGTAGATGTCACATGTCTTCGAATTTTTGGTTCTAGGACATGCCGGTTTCCTCACGATGTTTTCCTTCACCGTTTTGTGAGCAGTGGTGATGAAATAATTTACACAAAGTAAAGCGCCTGTCTGGGTTCGAACCTACGACCTACAACTCGTAATTCGCGGCCGTTACCACTTGGCCACCACTGCTCTAAAGAAGAGGGATCGGTGCGGGTGAATTCGCCCCAAATTAACTTATGAACACATAAAGAAACGGGTAAAACCTGTAACCGTTTCCTTCCGAAGAGTAACCTGCAGAGATCTATACCGAGAGTCGGGCCCGAAAACCCGCTTCTTTATGCAAGCACCCTTATACTGAAGTTACATTGTTTTACTTAAAACGAAATAGAAAAATTCTATGACTTACTTTTTTTGTTCTATTATTTTTATTAATTCGTCAGACTTACAGACAAAAATAAAAGTAATTACGAAGTATTCGATTGTAGGTAAACAAACTGCCCAAAATTTAGTGGAGGGGAGTGGGGATTAGATAGAACAACGAAATCTTGAAGTTGTTTTTGGTAAATGTATTATGTTTTGTAAAAAAAATCATAGAACAAAAGTTATTGTTTATGATGTTAGTAATCCAGTCCTGCAAGGTTGTTAGTGACTTATGCTCGGTTCCTATAAACAAAAACGATGGTTTTGCTTACCAATAGTAGCATTTTCTTGTTGCCAAACTGGGAATATAAATAGATCCGTAAGCTAATTGTACCTGTGATAGCTGCTTCCATAGTTATGGGTCTACTATGCAAAGCTCTAAGGTCTTTGCTTCATTATTGGTAAAGATAAAAGAGTCTTTAATTTTAACCTTTAACAGTCCGTATGTTATAGGAATCGGCCATTAGTGTTTTACAAATAACCCTGTATAATTATTATTTATTTATAATTACCTTTACAACTATCATAACAGGATTAACCTAATGCGATGGTGTGGTATTTATGTACTTACAATATTAAATTAACCTAATAAGGAACTTCTATAACATACTACTTATGTGAAAACGATGCACCTAGAATAAAATTACTCTACCACAAAAGGTAAAAAGAATTAAAAATAAAGCAATGACAGGTAAAACATATGTGGTAGGTACTTGGTGCTCATATATTTACAAATACTGTAAACGTTGATGATTTTCCTAGAATTTTAACAAGTTTGAGTTGCAGTAGTCAGTCACAGAATGTAAAAATCAATGTCATAAAAATTTAAAAAATGTGCAATCTAGTTAGCAGTCAGTTTAATTTTGTCTAGACTCTAGATTGTCTTATGGAGCAGGACCAGCATGTTTCCAAGCATTCTTATCTAGGATATAATTGTCTAATTTGTAATATGCTTGTTTACAAAGTGTATTTTGTTGTAGTGGATATTTTGTTGTAACATTTAACACTACTGTGTAAACTACATACATACATCTTTTATAGGGTAACCCATAACGTATGTACTTTAAATAACCTGAAAAAAGGTTGATCTAATTTATCTTTATTGCTATTATTAAAATGATGACTATCACTTATTTTATTAAAAAGATTTTTTCTTACAACATAATAATTTCATAAATGAATAGGCAAGGTACCGTCATAATATTGATCTTTTTAAATAGGTCCCTAAGAGATTCGCGGTGACGACGTAGATTGTAAATGGCTCTGAAAGCTCCTTTTGCAAAATAAAAATGGATTCAATATCAGCAGCCGGACCCCATAGTTAAATGCCTCAGGACATAATATTGTGGAAGTAACTAAAATATACCAAACGCGCGGTTTCTAACTTTGTAACAGCATAAGCGGCCGAAAAAATAGAATTTATATGAGGTCCCCATTGTAATTTCCCGTCTAGCGTGATTCCTAGGAAAACTGTCTGATTAATAAATTCTAGTTTTTGGCCATTCAATCTGATGTCACATTCGCTACTTCTTACATTAGTTAATTTAAATCTAATGCATTTTTTTTTCAATAAGTTTCAATAAGTACTAAATTATTTACCGTAAACCAATCTTGGTCCAGAATAATAGAGTTATTTACGTTGTCAAGATTTTGTGACCGTCGGTCGTCGGTATTTTAATGGTCAATGATGTCATCTGCAAATAACACCATCTTTGGTTGATTTTAAAGTAATTGGGGTAAATAAATCATTATCGAACCTTGAGGAATGCCTATTGTCATTTCAGACCCTAGACCCTTTCAGTCTGTAGATCCTTTGCCCTCTATTTTTCCTGTCACCATTAGACATTCCATGTTGTTGATCCTCTGCGGGCAACGTGGCCGAAGTATCTCATGACAGTTGCAGACAGGTTGAAGACAGTTGATTTGCTTTGTCTAATTTGAGTTGTTTAAGGTCGAGATATTTGTACGGTGGGCTGTCCATGGTATCCTTAATAGTCAGGGTTTAAACTAATTTTTCGTTTTGATTTTTCGTTTTCAATTATTGTATATACATATAACTGTAATAAACCTGTTCCAAAACTAGTCAGGAAAATAAATGACTCACTGATAACGTGAAAATTATTTCTCGTAAAAGATTTTTTAATACAGTTGCTCAAAAAGAGGCGTATTGCAGTTACGTATAGCGTTCGGGAAGTGGGCTATTACATACTCGTGCTTTTTTTTTACCTTTCCCGAACTCGTGCGTAATCTTTCCCAACTGTCAAAATGATGTCTATTAAAAAGAAAACCAACCATGAAGTTTTTACTAAAAAAATTCATAGAAGTTTTTATGATTCATGCAAATACGTATATTTCTAAAAAGAAGCTACTATATTGTTTCAATATCAGATTTAATGATTTGATTGAATGAGTTAGGTTAGGTTTCATTTCATTTCATATCAATAAAAAAATTCTACTGAAGACTTGGCTGTATGGGCATAGTTCCCTTTGCCTACCAGAATGGGTGAAGAAAAAAAATCGCTGCTTATATTCTACGGTTGGCGCCATTTTTCAGAAAGTTTCTTTATTAAATTGCTTCATTTTTTCGCAACTGTATTAAAAATAGTCGTTCAGTACACGTGCGAAACCGTCATTGCTACTTGTTCCGACTGTCAACCCTCGCCTTCGGCTGCGCCTCGGCTCGGGTAGACATTTGTCGGAACTCTTTGCAATGACAACCTTTCCGCACTTGTAATGAAATATACTATTAAATTAGTAGCGTACGTGACAAAACAGTCCAACTGCAAATGTTGAAAATGCAATTAACAGTGTCCTCTCGATATATTCAAAATATTGAAACTATTATATTCATATGTAAAACATTATAGCTGCATACTTGTTTGGCATTCGATTTTGGTTCATTTCACAGAATATATTTTAATAATCGTTTAATTTTAGTTGTTGTGTGCGTTTTAGTGGTTTGAATATTTTATAGCATTATTATTATATTACTAGCTTCTGCCCGCGACTTCGTCCGCGTGAATTTTCTTGTTACTCCGACCCACCCCGTCGCATCGCATCGCCTGCCCGCGCTATTACTTCGTTTTTGCTTAGCGTTCTTTCTGACTTTTTTTCTTTTTGCTCGGCTCCTAAAGGTCATAGCGTGATGTTAAAGCCTATAGCCTTCCTCAAGAATTGGGCTATCAAATGCAAAAAGAATTTTTCAAATCCGACCGGTAGTTCCAGAGATTAGATAATTATAATTATATATTACTATTACTATAATGCCATTGTGAACATAAAATAATTTATTTTGATAAGGATTAACATTTTGTTGTTTATATAATAATCATCCAAACGTAAGTATTATGTCGAAAAATTACTTTTTTAAAATAGAAAAAAGCAGTTTACTGAGCACAACAGTTTCGTATTAGGTAGCCTAGCCGGCCACCCGGCTGGGCCACGCGGTATAGTACCTCGCAGAGCTGCCGGCCGCCTTGCGGAGTTATTTTAAAACTATGATATCTCCTAAAATATTCATTAAAATCAAATGCTGTCAAGGGCAATTTTGTTCAAAACTAAATACTTGTGCTGAATAACGTATTTATTTGGATAAGGATCAATATCATGTTTATAAAAACACCTTCGCAAATAATGCATTATTTTAGAACAAATTTGATTACCATAAAAAAGGTTATAGTTAGTCAACCTTGACAGATAAACATATACTGTCGCGGACTTTTTTTTTGAACATTTAAAGGCGAACAATTGCGTGATGCATGATTTTTACGTAACTTTAACCGTTTATGCAGCGTACGCAACGGAAGCTCTCAAAAAGAAATAATTATTCCCATTTTTGCAACATTTTTCATTGATGCTCCGCTCCTTTTGGTCGTAGCGTAATGTTATATAGCCTATAGCCTTCCTCAATAAATGGACTATCCAACACAAAAAGATTTTTTCAATTCGAACCAGTAGTTCCAGAGATTACCCCCTACATACAAACTTACAAACATACAAACTTACAAACTTTACCTCTTTATAATATTAGTATAGATTCCGACAATTGGACTTCCTGTATGGATAGGTTTAGGCGGGTAATTCGTTAGGCATAAGCACTACATATATGTAGTGTTATTACTGTAAAGAGGTAAAATTTGTTAGTTTGTATGTAGGGGAAATCTTCGGAACTACTGATCCGACTGCGAAAATTCATTCACTAATGAGGAACTACACTATAAATTGCCTACAGCTAACTTACCTTACTTATAGTAATGGAAAGGGATGGACCTCAAAGGTTCAATTTCGAAACTTAGAATTACAAATAAGAACAGATTTTTTTTATCAAGCCCTGTAAACCATAATCACTACGCAGACTTGTTTATGTGTTAACTAGCTGCGCCCCACGGCTTCACCCGCGTAAACTTTGACTTGACTTTAAATGTCGATCCCGTTCGAATATCGGGATAAAAAGTCTCTATGTTAATCCAGGGTGTCAGCTACCTCCATACAAAAATTTACCAAATTGGTCCAGCCGCGTTTGCGCTTGAAGAAGTAAAAAACATATGAACACACACACACTCACAAACTTTCGCCTTTATAATATTAGTGTGAAGAACACCAAAAGCATTATTTGCAAAAGTATTAAGGAAAGGTAATTACTACTATTGTATACAAAAAATATAAGTGTACGTAACATTGAAAGGAAAAAGACACTGGACAGATGCTACTTATAAACTAAAACTAACTAATAAACTTATGATGACACACTTACATAAAACCAAACCACTAGACACCAATTTCATACAAACAGTTATTATCACATTTCCAACAAACAAAGTCGTATTTCGAGTTACGACGTTTTACACCGCTCTTTTTATTGGGGTCCCTCTCCATTAGCGGGCCCTCTGTGCCCAGTTAACGGCGACACCTTTATGAGCAATGGCTCAAAGGATACGGTTTTATAGTCACAGCTTTCCAGTTCAGTCACTTACGTGTGTAAAGTAATTATAAAGAATTGTGAAGGAAGAATTTTATATTGCATATTTATGTAATAGGATTACGGGAACAATCTGCGACTCCCGCATTTACGTTAAACTTAATGCGGAAAATTTGTAAAATGACGGTTAGACATGTCTTACATATGGATCAGAATGCTGGGCCACAAAAGGGATGAATGAAAGGCAATTGCATGCAGCGGAGATTGAGAAACTTGAGATGGATGTATGATGTTACTCGCATGGATAGGATAAGAAATTAGTACAAAAGAGGAAGTCAGAAAGTGAGACCGGTTACTGAAAAGTGGTCCGTTGTCACGGTTTGTTTTTGTTTCGTTTTTTTTTTTAAACATTGCCCTACACTAGGAATTACTCCTGTATCGTGGGTGCGTTTACAAACATTTAAATTCACATACACAAACAGACCCGGAACAACTACCTTTAGGCAATACAAATATGTATTTGTTCCGTGCGGGAATCGAACCCGCGACACGCAGCGCAGCAGTCGATCGCTCAGCCACTGCGCCAACCGTGTCGTCAACGGTATGAGTTGCATGTGGTGCGGAGGAATGAGGAAAATAATGTGAAGAAAGTTTTAAGTATAATATGAATGTGGGTGGCTATAACAGTAGGGGAAGACCAAAGAAACGATGGATGGACTGTGTGGAAGATGAGTTGATCCAACCTTAAATAAATTGGGATCTATGGGCAAAAGTCAAAGTCAAATCATTTATTTTAAATAGGCACATTAAAGGCACTTTTGAACGTCGAAACTTACAGTAAAATTGAATTGATTCTAGTCGCCTCTTCCAAGTTAGTGTTCGTATGGAGCAGAATGGGCAAGAAACTCCACCGTTATTCTTTTAAAATGTTTTACAAGGTTTTGTATACTTATGTATACACACATATAATAATTATTACAAGGCTTTGTATATTATTATACAAAGCCTTGTAATAATTATTATATGTGAAGACGATGCACCTAGAATAAAATTAGTCTACCACAATAAGTAAAAAGAATTAAAAATGAAGCAATTACAAGTAAATAAATTATCTAGAGTAAATAGGTTGTATTTACTTTTGTTTAAAATTATGATTGAATGGTAAAATAATTAAAAATTAAAAAAAATTAAAATTTGTAAATATGTGAGCACCATGTATCTGTCAGATACACATGGTGCTCACATATTTACAAATATTGTAAAAGTAGAATTAAAAGTAGAATTATTAAGTAGAATTTTAACAAGTGTGTGAGTTACTGTAGTCACAGAAAATAATGATGAGTGAGTGATAATATGTGGTAGGTGAGTGTGTGGTGATTGAGTCTATGTGTGTGGTGATATAATATGAATTTAGTTCTAGGCAAGATAGAGATACACTATCTACTTTTTACCATCAGGTGAGGTCAAATGTTTTCATTTTTGTTTTACCTTTTTGTTCATATAAGTTTTTAATTAATTATTCGGCCTAGTAGTCACTAGCGCTTCTGCTGAACATGAGGTAAGCGTTAACAGGTTCTCTCATTCGGAATTTCTCAGTATCAGCCCGGAGTCTAGGTGTGTGTCTGATTGTTGGCAAAAGGCTTGCCCGCTATTACATGGGAATTTACCATAACTGGCGAAATTTGGTTTTGTATATATATTTTTTTTTGAAGTGAAAACTTCTTTAGCGGCGTTGTACACTTTTTTTGTAATGGGTAAAAAATGTTAAACTCGCGTTAGGACGTGACCTGTAATGCTATTCTGTAAAAATCTCACCGTGAAAACTTAGGTGAAGTGAGTTTGTTTTTGCTAGGAATTGACACTATTGACAGCTCACTCCACGCTCACTTCACCTAAGTTTTCATGGTGAGATGGTTACAGAATCGCACTGCTGTAATGCTATTCTGTAAAAAATCTCACCGTGAAAACTTAGGTGAAGTGAGTTTGTTTGTGCTAGGAATTGACACTATTGACAGCTCACTCCACGCTCACTTCACCTAAGTTTTCACGGTGAAATTTTTACAGAATAGCACCGCAGATCGAAAATTCGTAAGATGGATGGCCGTAGCCGGTACCGCGCGTGTTTTGTTTATAAGACGATTCATAAAATACACACGTAATTGTTCAAGTTTTCACTTCTGTCAGCACTCCCGGAGTGCCACATAGTTTTTTTTTGATCTGCTAACCCTTCGAGGAAAACAGACACGATGTGATGTTATGTTAAATCAAAAACAGCAAAACATAGCTGATAGCCAGCAAGTCTAGCCCTTATTCAGCACATGCAACAGTCGCATGAAACATCAGCATAGCCTGAGTTGACACCGCATAATAAAGTTAAACTGAAATAGTTTTTAAAACATTCACCAGCACGCTTGCAGCGTTTGTACAATAGCTTTTACTCGTAGAAACAGCATTTTATAGTAGATTTTACAACAAGTGCACAAAACAAACCATTTTTATCCGAGACTTTTAGCAGCCCGAGCCGAAGGCGAGGGCTGATAGTAATGTCGAGGATAGAAATGGTTTTGTGGACGAGTTATAAACTCTGCTTTTCACTTCGATTGCGAGGAAATAAAACAGTAGTATAACATAACATTTCTTTAATTAAAATTCAAAGTAAAATTAGAACAGTTTAAAATACCGAAGGAAATTATTATTTTTTAAATCTTACGACATTGATATTAGGCTGCAGACCTATACAGCCTACTATTAAATTAATATTGTAATAATAATTTTCTTAAATCAACTAATCTACCGTACTTGAATTAAAATTTTAATATCTATTATATCTTAAAAAACACATAAGGTAAATAAATTAAAGTAAATATTATATAATAACAAATTCTATCTATGAACTTCTTATTGCATTTGGCTGTATGGCTCATTTTCTTTGCCTTAATATAATACATTTATGAGTAGATACGTTAATGCCCTTGTGCACAAAATTCGATTTTGTGCAGCCTATACCCTGCACAAAGAAGCACTTTCAGAGCATGAGAAGTGAAAAAAGTATTATCTTTCATACTCGCCAGGTATTTCACGTTGTTTATTTTTCTATTGGATTTTTTTTTTAAATATTGCGTTACTAATTAAGCCCTTTAACTGCAACATGGATTTTGCAGATCAAAAATATGGCTTCACTATTATGTTTTAGCAAATTTTCTGTGTTCCCCGAGATGGCGTAATGATTTTGATTTTCCAGAATGAATGTACCATCTTCTTTCCTTTCTCCAGGTAATAAGGTGCTTCCATGTGAATTCTTATAAAAGTTGGTTCTATAATATAGCCGTAACAGCGTACGAAATATCAAGTTAAGGCGAACTTCATGTTTTATTATTTATTTAATATTCTTAGCACACAAATGTACAGAGGCGGACTTAATGCCACAGGTGGGTATTTTCTACCAGTCAACCTTCGGGTGATGAAGAGACAAAACGTGGTAGCACGTGCAATCATGAAAATAGAGGAATAATAATATCTTTTTAAATATAAAGATAGGTACGCATCAACCTATTGAAACTTTAAATATAATTTAAACATATACCTAATTACATATACATATAAGCATACTTAAATAAATGTATGTAACTTCACGAATGTACTAAAAAGAAATAAGACAAAAAATTTGAAAACATTCGTCATTCGTTCGTTCATTCGTTTGTCTATCTATCAACAATTGGGTTAAAACGATATGCCTTTTAAACAAGTACGAAAAATTTAACTAAGTCAAAAATACAAAATGTAACAGTATCCCCCGAAGGGTTCGGCAAAGGTGCATGGTACAGACGCCAGCACATCAAGCTACTACAATCTGTCAAATTTCTTTAATAGATTTTCAACTTTACCGCTAAAGTATTAAGGTTCAAAGTCGATTGGGAAAATTTGATAGTTTCGGGTAGCTGGATGTGCTGGCGTCTGTACATTTAGGTAGTTATGTTTAAGTCCCATGTATTTATCAGAGGACGAGCCTATTGCTCTCAACCGGACTTAAATCCATCCTCCAGGCTGCTGCTGAGAAATTCCAGATGGATAAACCCAATAACACTTTGAATCGAACCCAAAACCTCATGCTTCAGCAGAAGCCTTAAGGCTCGTACACACAGGCGCGACGCGACACACGACACAAAGGCACCGCAAGTCGCGCAACGAGCGGTGCCTTTGTGTCGCGCGCGAATCGCGTCGCGCGTCGCGCCTGTTTGCAGGAGCCTTTATGAGCATGAGGCAGGGAAAAATAAAACCTATTAAAACTAAATAAATCACGACCCTTCTCCACATAAAGTTCATAGACCACTCATATTTCACAAAACATTACAACTGCACTTACGCTGTTTTGCCAGCGTATCCGGTCCTAACCTCTTCGACATAATTGAATACGTAAATACAATTCATAAATAACTTTGTTCTAACTTCATTAACAACCCTTTGTGGGGCACCTTGGACGATTTACATACAAATCGCATGCACATACTCTCTAATTACTTTTAAAAGTTATAATTAATGAATTATACGTCGGTTTTCAGGGATTTCGGGGAATTAATTTGTTGAGGAATTGTGTAAGGATGTGATGACTGCCCAGTCGAGCACTCAAGTTAATTGTGTAGTGGCATGGACTGTCCCGTGTAACCCGACACAAGTTTAATTAGCAATTGTGTTTTCATTGTCTGTCTTGCAACACATGATCCAAGTCTGAATCATTTTGAAGGATGGTGCTTCATAGGTTGGAAAAAGTCAAAATAAATTGCTATTGATGGTGTGTTACGCAGTTCCCTAAGACCTTTAGTGAGGGTCTGAGTTCCTTTAGTGAGATCTTGTTGCTTAAGTCCGTGTCTTGCTGCGATTAAGTGAAAACTTAGTTACATGAAAACCCAGTAAAGATCTGCGTAATTTTTGGGCAAACCAAATTACCTTTCTCTCTCGACTAATCCAGAGAATGATTGGTTTCTCCTTACATAGGTATTCTACACGTGATTTTTCATCAAAGGAAAAGGAATGTAAGGCTTTATTGAAATACATCTCAAATTGAAACTGGCAAAAGTAATTTGGAACGCAATCATTCGTAAATGAATACATAACGTTTTGCGGTTTCATTCGTGCGACTTGTAATATTAGAATTGGCGTCGTTTGTTCGTGTTTAATTTCTATTTACTCTCTTCTTGTTAACTTTACGTTTCGGAATAACAGTAAAGTTACTGATAGAAGAGTATTTTTCAAAGAAAATGTAAACCTACATTTTGTGAATAATAATGATGTCGTTAATTTGGACACCAACAAATACTTAGTACTTTTTATTCTCCGCATTGTATTTGGCAGTAATTAAATAATAATTTATCCTCTTTCGTAAATAATATAGAAAAATACCGATCAAGTGCGAGTCGGATTCGCGCAGGGTTCCGTATAAATTTGTAGGTACTTATGTAAATAGATAATCACGGGAAAAAAAAATTGTAATCTAACTACACGGTCTTCGGATTTTTTCCTTTACTTGTGCTACATGATATTGCTTCTTGCCAAATTTCATGATTCTAGATCAACGGGAAGTAGGTTGAGTGCAAAATATGCGGCATAAACGGAAAATAAACGCCTGTGTACCTATCTTTTGATTGCGTTGATTTAGAAGTTTAATTTTTTCACTGCTACAAGGTATTGCAGCCCTGAGTATTTGACAAGTATTAATTTCAACTTGATAAATCCACACGTTCCTGAGAAAAAGGGTCTTGCCAGACGGACAAAGAAGTGATCTTATAAGGGTTCCGTTTTTCCTTTTGGGGTACGGAACCCTAAAAAGATCATCTCATACGTACTTGCGGGCAGAGTGAAATCCAACTAACCGGAAAATATGATGCTAGTTGCCCATTCCAAAGCGTTAGATACCTATGGAGAAGAACGGGCAAGAAACTCCATGGACACTCTTTTTAAATTATATTTTACAAAAATATTAGTTACTTCATTACTTTTGAATTTAAAATTATATAATGTGAGAACGATGTAAAAAATAAAAAAAACGTATGCGTTAAAAGCGTCCAGAGTAGGTACAACAAATAGTACCTACTTAACAAAACAACAATCCAAAAATAAAATAATTTAAAATAAGCCGAGGCAGCTACGTGATGACCAGCCCCAACTGACGACTCCTGACAAAGTTCATTATCTTATCTTTTTTTATACCAACTTCCTTGCTCGTCAACATCTAGAGGCCTAGACAAAGTGACATTCTCATTTATTTCAGTTAAACCTTTTACAAGCACTTTTGAATTGTCAATGAGATAGTCAGTTAGTGAAAAAGTTGAAGCTAGTTGCCCATTCCAAAACTTAGATCTCTACGGAGAAGAAGGGCGACACGCGTTTTACTTTTGCTGACGCTACTCGTCTTCACACACATTCACAGCGTGCTTGTACACTTTAGTTACCACAAGAAAAACACGTGTCGCTTCAAGAGATAAAAAAGAAGTTTTATTCATTAAAAAACTGATAAAAATACTGTAGTTGTTATTCGAATAAACGTATAACTAAGTTTATAGTCAATTTGATAAACAATTCACTCCCCTTCCTTTCTATAATAATAACCTAAAATTTAATAATAATACCCTGAAACACGCACAAGGAGCGATGATACTCTAATGTTAGTCCCATGAGGTTTGCCGCCCGACTAGAAACACAATCTTCATAACGTATGGCAGACCGGGGACTTGTCATTTATACTAGCTACTGTATATTATAAAGGGAAACACCGTGAATATAGTCTAATTATTTCAATAAACTGAACGTATTTTATTGTTTAAATCCCTACAAGGTGGGGACGACAATTTATATGACATTAAATAAAACTTCGTATACCAAAGATGTTCCCGTGGCTAAGTAATATCAGCCACACGGGTAGATCGATCAGGTTAAGCTACGTTTGCCGAGGTCGGTTCGTGGATGGGTGACCATCTTTACTTAACGAGACCCCTCCATGCCTCGGAACTTGGATCTTTGACAGTCGTTACGGGTCGTCGGATGCCCAAAAGTCTGACAACCAGTCTAACCAAAGGATATCGTATTGTCCAGTACCTGGGCTGTGGAGGATAGAACAGTTAGGCAGGCGCTCCATGTAAAATACTGGTATTCAGCTGTATTAGGTTAGACTGGAAGCCGACCTCAACGTAGTTGGGAAAGAGCTAGGCAGATGATGATATCAATGACGTTCCCAATCTGAGTAAAAATCAGAGTTTAATTGAAAAATGCTAACGTACCTAAATAAAACTAACTTTAGAGCTCCCGTCATAATCTGCGCCACAGTATACCTTCATCGAATCCTACAGTTAGTAACAATGTTTTTGTCCGTAGATTTTGACGTCATGGCACGTCATGGAACGGATTTATATAAATTAATAGGATACTTAATGAATTTGCAACTGTTGGTTGACAGTTTTATTAGAAACCTACTACGACTCCTAAGACTTGAGTGGAGGACTTTGGTTAAAACCAAAGTTCATGACTTTGGATTGCGGTGGCGCCTTGAGCTTGATGCCAAGCGTGATCAATTGAAAGCCCGACCACCTGCGGCAATTAACTATAATTTCACAGATGGTGTGCTCACGTGCCCACATTGTGCGAGGATTTTCTTAAAGAAGATCGGCTACATAAGCCTCATTCGAGTTCACGAACGGCAGCTGTTGCGGAGTTGAAGAAATCGCTCTGGCCGAAATTGGTTAGATCATCATCATCACTTAGATAACTTTTGATTTCGGGCCAATAGGAGTAAAGTTTTTATTGTTAACAAACGTATGCCTATATCTTCTTATGAAACCTTTGTGTAGAAATACGGCCTACCTTATATTTTATGCTTCACTACATAGTATAAAACAAAGTCGCTTTCTCTGTCCCTATGTCCCTTTGTATGCTTAAATCTTTGAAACTACGCAACGGATTTTGATGCGGTTTTTTTTAATAGATCGAGTGATTCAAGAGGAAGGTTTATATGTATAATAATAATAATGCTCCGTGCGAAGCCGGGGCGGGTCGCTAGTGATATAATATTATGACAAAGTGACAGGTAACCAACCATACACAGTACCCAAAGCTTTTACTAATCTAAAATAAAAATGATGATCCTCATTTCTTAAATAAGAAACTAGAACTTATATGTTTGAGCCGTTTGGGTTTGAAACACTAGGGCCATGGGGCCCGAGTGCCCACTTAGTATTTCGAGACATCGCCAAGCGGTTGGTCGACTCTTCAGGTGACTAGAGTGCTGACCTATTTTTTGGCCAAGGAATCAGCATTGCCGTACAACGTGGTAATGCGGCCAACCTTGACAGCGATGTGGACGAATGTTTTGACGCCCTTTGATTATTTCTCCTTCTTTTTGTATACTTGTACATATTATTATTATAAGACTGTTAGCTTTTTAAATTATTTAAACACTGTAAATAAATAAATTACCTATTTATTTCTAAAATTAATTCCAATACTAATTTGATATGCTCATTGTCTATGACCATTGAATTCCCGCCGTTTATACCTGTCACTTAATAAGAGTTGGATCGACTAGTTCGAAGTCCGAATAGTTACGATTAAATTAATTGAGTCGACTCTATTGAATCGATTCATATCGCCGCATTGAAATTCGTGTTCGATAGCGTACAACTTTGGAAGGGGATAGATTGCTGCCGTTTTGTTAATTCACCTGTATTGAGTTCCTAGAGGAAACCGAAGGCAATTAAGGGGAATATACATAGATGTAGTTTGCGTTTCGTTATTTATAAAGGCAATCATGTTGAATAAGTTTTAGTTTTATATGTAGCTTTGGTTTGGCGGCTTGGTGGGATAGAGAAAGAACGAATCCGTAAGAGGAAAAATAAAATAAAAGTATAGTTTCGTGGAAAGCAGAAACTTTATAAATGATTGGTCAGGGAAAATGTCGTGGGCTGTCCTAATCATTGGTACGAAAATACTTCCTTTTGGAATACTTTTATGTAATTAGATACTTCCTTAATCTAAACTTCCAAACTAATGTAGTAACGAGATAAAATTGTTTGTTTGTAAGAGGTATCTCTGGAATAACTGGATCCAATAAAAATATATTTCTCTGATAGAAGGTTGCACTATGTCGAGTGGACAGGATATGTTTTTTCCACACGGACGAAGTCGTGAGCAGGAACTAGTCGTCAATCAATCAATTCAGGCTATCACAGGACCTACAATACTTATCATAAATGATAAATGATTTTATTTTCTGTAAATAGGTTTGCACAAACACTTTTAGACGTCAATCATAAATTTTTTAAACTAGATGAGGTCGGCGTTTCCTATCTGACTACTCTGAGAAGAAAGGCCGAAACAAACTCAGAGGTCATAAAAATTGCGTAGAAGTAGAAGAGCTCTTTGTCAAACAGCCCACCCTACATGGAAGTATAAAGTACGGCCATCATCATAATCTGCCAAGCCTTTTGCCAACTATGTTGGGGTCGGCTTCCAGTCTAACCGGATGCAGCCGAATACCAGTATTTTACATCGAGCGACTGCCTATCTGTCCTCCACAACCCAGTTACTGGGTAATACGATACCCCCTTTTTTTTTCAAGATGGGAAATCATCAAATGACCCCTCCCGCTCAGGGTAGAGCGGAAGGGAGTGTCAGATTCTTACTGACTAAAACCCACCCGTGTTCCTTCCTTAGCCCTTTATGTTCCGGGCCAGCGGTAACCGACAATCCGGCTGACCAATACGATACCCCTTGGTAAGACTGGTTGTAAAACTTTTGGGCTTCTGACTACCCGTAACGACTGTCAAAGATCCACGAATGACAGCCGGGACGACGACAAAATAAAGTATGACCATATTGGGGTTAAAAAAATATAAAAATAAATGTCGTGAGAAAAGGTTTGAGTATGAATGTATATGGCTATGGGAGGCGATGGATGGACTTTGTGAAAGTTGCTATAGCTAGAAATAGGGTGACTATTGAGATGACGACTACAAGAGAAGTATGGAAGCAAAAGACTTGTTGTGCCGACCCCAAATGAATTTGGGATGACGGCAGGAGAATATTGACGGTACTGGTGTAGTTGCAGGCACATGAAACATCCGGCTTTGTCTCTGTACCTGTCATACATCTGCTATTGTAGATACTAATAGGCGGCGGTAACCACTCGCCATGAGTGGCAATTAGTTATGATGCACACTATAAAACATCAACTAAAAAGCCGAGAGGGTTCGTGGGACACCCCGTTGGTACGAAGTTACTTTTGCTGTATTTTACGTTTTAAATAACAGGCACAATTAAACAGTATAGTGTTTTTTTCCCCCCTGGGAAGCGACACGCACTTTACTTGTGTTAACCAAGCTTACAAACACGTTTTGAATGTGTGTGTGAAGACGAGTAGCGTCAGCATATGACACACACACTTCCGACATCACCATTGTCTCGGACGGTACCGAGAGCTTCTGCGCTTACAAACACATTCACAGCGTGCTTATACACTTGGTAACCACAAGTGAAGCGCGCGTCGCTTCGTGATTATTAAAATTACTGTAACAACGTTTGAGAGTAACTAACTAAAAACGTTTAGACTGTCACACACTTGTTTATAATGATAAACAAGTCTGTGACGGTCTAAATTTTTTGCGGTGTAGCTGTCATTCGCCAAGTATAACACAAGTAATACGTGCGTTATAGAACTTCGTTAGAATAAGTAATTTATCAAAACAACAGGGGGTTACCCCTTACAAAAAAACGTATTATATCAGATGAATAGTTACACACCGATTTCTCTCTTTCAGTCATCAGTAATTTGACTGGGGTTAAATGGTGTGTGAGGGAAACAAAGTATCTAACATGTTAATAAGTTAATCAGTGCTAAATGAAGTGTAATGGGTTGGTATATCAAGTTGTTCTTGTGTCTTAACTTAGTTGTTACGGTACAAATTTAAGCTAAGATTTATGCACGCGTCGATGGACATGGTGGGTTAAGTGAAAGGCGATTGGCGATTTTACAATAGAAACTAAAGAAAAAAAGAAAACATTCTTATTTGGGACACACACAGGAAATACAAAAAGTAAAAAAGGAGCATTTAAAACTAACAAAGTTACACTAAAAGCACCAAAAAAAAAAAAGATCTGTGCTAGGACAAAAAGGCTCCTATCTCAGCATGATGCTGGGATTAAAAAAAAAACCACAGCGCTAGTATTCTGAATTTCTGAAAGGGACCGCTGTGATGCCACAGACACACCTACGGACGTCTAGAAACCAACTATGGATCCAACTATGAATTAATATAGCCAATTAAGAGTAAACTAGTTGCGAGCTCGAACTCACCGGTGGTCATGGTCAAAAAGAACGCTGTCTCACCTGGCTTCGTGTCCGACAGAGATAGTATCAGTGATAGCAGTTAGATGCTAGTCTACACGCACAATGTCTAGTTCTCACGCACACAACGGTGTTTCACCGTTCCAAACTGAAAGGCGAGTAAATAAATTCTAAAAGTGCTTTGGAAAATCGAGTTTTATCAAAAAACCACATCTGTCAACCACTTCTGTTCTTCCTTCTTTTTTCTTCTTTCTAGTTGTCTTTCTTCTTTTTTCTTCTTCTTAACTTCTTTTTTTTTAATAGCTATTTTTATTATTTCTTTTTCAATCATTCGTTGTATTTTCTTATTTTTTTTACAATATATCTTTTTATGATTCATTCATGCTGGCAATCCTCAAAAATAGCTACTTTTTTCTTGCAAAATACGCGTACAACAAAGAAAAAACTATATTACGAGAATCTATAATCATATTGTTAAGATTATAATAATATCCAAGACTCTAAGATATGCTCGAAAGGGGGCCGGTATTCACAGATATAAAATAAAATCATAAATAAATAAATTATTATACAGTTCATCCGTAAATTTTTTCCCTGTATCGTATCGAGCGAAATAATAAAATTCTGAGTTTTAAAAGAAGGATGGCAAGTCAAACCTTGTTTTAATTCAGATCTATATAGGTACTAATAATAAAGCCGAAGAGTTTGTTTGTTTGTTTGAACGCGCTAATATCTAGAACTAGGTACCGGTTGGATTTGAAAAAAATATTTTTGCATTTGATATCACAATTCTTGAGGAAGGCTGGCTATTTAGCATCACAGTAGAACCCTTATAATAATAATAATAATTCTCGAAAATGGCCATATCACACTGTACTGGGATCAATCCATCATCACTGACAGGACTATTATAGCTAATAAGCCTGATATAGTGGTGGTGGATCGATCAGAGCGGCGCGCAATGATTGTTGACATAACCGTCCCGCATGACGAGAACCTCGTGAAAGCCGAGAAAGATAAGCAAATCAAGTATCTTGACTTGGCTCGCAAGGTTGTCGACATGTGGAATGTGGACTCAGCGATCATTGTGCCGATAGTCATTACAGCCAATGGCTTAATTGCCAAGAGCCTCGACCAACACCTGAGGAGGCTCTCGTTAGGCAGCTGGGTCAGGGGCTTGATGCAGAGAGCGGTACTCCTGGACACGGCTCGTATCGTTAGGAGGTTCCTTTCTCTGGAGCCCTGACCGCCGGTAGCTTGGACCCTGTTCCCGATACCGGTGGGCTACAATTTTTTATATTTTAAAATGCTTTTTTATTTTTTTTTGTAGAGAATATTTTAAAATATAACAAGTTTGTTAAAAAATAAATAAAGGTAATAATAATAAAACATTTATTTTCGAGCAACATGGACTCATAAAGTTAGTAACAATTCACTTACAAGCTATGTTAGTAATATTTATATAAACATTCTAGCTAGTAAACAACTAACGTTCCTATTAGCAGGTACATGCAGCTGCCTCAAAAAGTGAAGGATAGGGCAAATCCAGTTTGCTAACAATGACAACTAGGAGACATCACAACACTATTTATTTATGAGCCAAACAAAATAAAAAAGTCAGAAAGAATGATAAGTAAAAACGAAGTAGGTAAAAGCGAGGGCGGGCGATGGGATGGGTCGCGGTGGGCCGGGGTTCGAAATTTCACGCGGACGAAGTCACGGGCGGAAGCTAGTAACTAAATTAAGAGAGAAGATAGTGTGCATGTATTAGTTAATTTCGTAGAATTAAGAGCAGGATCCTCTGGTTGGCTTTATTGTTAACGTTTGTATGTGAATTTATAGTACATATCTACAATAACCCGCTTTTCTCTCCTCCCTCACATGGCAGCCCACAGGAAACTCCCCGATGTTATGATTAATAATTCAGGAGGGACGGAACATACCTAACTTAATCTCACATAATGAAATGAACTTCCACCGTTCAAGTTATTTGTTATCGTAGCATTACATACTTAGTTCTAACTTAGCTGCGGTTTCTCAACACTAAGTATTTTCATTATTAACTTCGCCGTTAAGTTACGTTCAGGAATTTAATTAAACATTTTTGGAGGTTTCTTTTTTGGAGGCTGACTTTGTGGTCCTGTTAAGTGAGTTGGTAAAGAATGAATGAATAATGGCAACCTACATGTATTCACCCACATTTTGATCGTTTTAATCCTTAAAGGGGGTCATTGTAGTCATCATTATGAACAACTTTTAGTATGGGACCAACCCTGAAATCGTGAACAAAAAAAAAACAGTTGATCCATACATTTATGTTCGCATAATTCGACATAATGTATGGAGCAACATTTATTTTTTCACATTTTTACTATTTGTATTTCCTGTGTTTGTCCCAAATAATTTTTTTTTCTTTTCGATGTCGAGAAATGTTTTATTCATTTTTAACAACAGCGTTAAATATTCTTTGGTCTATATTTAATTCAAACTTTTTCCTTCTATAATTAATAAGTTGCACTTAAGTGAATGTGACGTCCTCGCTATTTTCTAAACAAGGCGACAGAGACCGAGCTACGTTTACAACAAGCATTAAAAGCTTAAACTTAACTTGTGTCAATTACACATCTCGTATAGGTTGCGAGAACATCGACGTATAACCCGTTTGTTACCATGGATTCAGTACATGATTCTAGAAACTGCATTCAAATTAATCGTAGGATGTTAAAAAAAAATTGCTGTTTACATTTTGACCGCGTAGGCACTTTTGTAGGAAGCAACTGATTTTTTTTTATAATCGAGGAAAAATTTTAACGCAGTGGGGTTCAGAATCATGTACTGAATCCATGGTAGCAGATTGCACTTACGTCGATGTCGATGCCCTCCTGTTTAAGAACGATAGTCGTGTTTGTTGTTTAGAATTTGATTTCGACTTTGTACACAAATCATGTTAGTAATAATATACTTTCTACTTTAGATTTGAGACGTAGGTATTTTTCGCAACGAACCATTTATTGCTCCCCAACTTGCTACTTCCATCCTTCCGACCAAGATCTCTTCAAAATAAAAATACTAAAAACTCCCGTCAAAAAGCGCCACACACGACACATATTTGAACTCGTCTCGATCGTGGATCGCACTGCCTATTTGACTAACAAATTCTCCCATTGTTTGTCTCGAATCAATTGTTTGCCCCACTCGTTAACGGAATGCCATTGCTTCCAGCTTTTTTTTCACAAAAAAAGATTTATGTAGCCCTAAAATTAAGTAACAATGTGACCTTTTTGGTTTTATTTGAATTTGAAGCTGGAAAGGTTATGTATGAATTTGATATTTCTATTGCGCTTGAATACTCTCCTTTTATTAAAAAGGAAAATGCCTGATTTATGGTGGAATAGGATCTCAGTTCTTTACCTTTTTCTGCTCTTATCAAGTTCAACTTTAGTGTTTAATTTCGGGCAGTTTTGGATTCAATATTCCTAACCGCGTTAAAGCCTATGAAATGTAATTGTTTATTCTTTAAATTGAATATCAGAATTACTTTTCCATCATAAAGCAGCAGAGATGAAATGGCGAAGTAAACTCAGGGGTCAAAGTCTCTTATAAAGGCCAGAGATAATCTTGGCCAGATCAAAGTCAGCTAGACCAAGTTACCAAAAAAGAATATTAGCACCCTAATTGCGTACCTAATACACTATCTATCTTTTAGGAATCATTTTGAAGGATATAAGTGGCTAATCCATTGTTTCATATGTTCGAAAAAAATGTCTGCTCAACAACGTAAAAAACGTAACGAATGTTGTTGAACATGAAAGCCATAGTTACTGTTAAGTTTAGTTATTCAATTGTATGTGTGCTAATGAATAAAATAAAATAAATGAAATAAACTTGCACAAAAGTAGGTATGCAAGTAGCTTGCATGCTTCTTGCATACTTTTATGCAAGTTTACAGGCCTGTGTATTACGGGCTAGTGTGTCCCGCTGTACAAATTTCCGTCTATTAATTTATTATCCCAGTTTTGATACCTCTAGCCTCTAGCTTGGCATTGAGTAAAAAAACGTGCCTTTGCATCATTTCTAAGAAATCAAAAACCCGCTTTACCACAAACACATTAGCCCGGTCGTTATGCAGTTTCACTGCTAAGTAATTACCATGTTGCTTTGTCGGCACTGGGTAGAATTCCTTTTAGTCTTCTAAACATAGACCTTTATTATCGCTGTGTCGAAGTTAGGTAGACTTGCATTATTGGACACTTATTTTATTTTGTTTTCTTCGGTAACCTTACAGCTAAGTCAGTGCTCTTAAACAATAAGAAACGTATGGCCATTTAAAAGTTTTCACTTTTAAACTATAGACTTTTCTATCTCGTGGCTAAATACTACCAGCCGTACTGCCACGGTCGATCCGTGGATGGGTGGGAAAGCACGTTAAGCCGTTGATCCCAGTTGTCATTCGTAGATCTTTCAGTTTTAATAGAAGTTTTTGACTATAGGTTTATCTGTCGACCAGCCCTATCAAGGGGTATCGTATTACCCAGTTACTGGGTTGTTGGAGGTCAGGCAGCCAGTCGCTCCATGTAAAATACTGGTATTCAGCTGCGTCCGGTTTTTAATTTGTTCTGAGGGCAGATGACTACAAGTACAAATCCACGTCTAGGGTGTAGGTACGGGTCTGACCAGCAGTGCGATTCTGTAACCATCTGACCGTGAAAACTTAGGTGAAGTGAGCGCGGAGTGAGCTGTCATAGTGTCAATTCCTAGCAAAAACAAACTCACATCACCTAAGTTTTCACGGTGAGATTTTTACAGAATCGACCGGCTGATCATTAATTTCGATTTAATAATCACTTATATGTAGGTAATTATAAAACTCAGTTATCTGTTTAAGGTGTAGTTATTTTAGAATAACTTCAGAAATACTTTTTAGTTTTTTACACATAAATAGGATTCAATATGAAGATAACTTATTTGAAAATAGATCAGTACAATCGTACATAACCACCAATTTTTTTATAAGTAGTCAGATTATTGTGTCAAAGTACCTAGCTATACATTTTTTTAGCTTTTAATAAAAGTTAATAGAAAAAAAAGTAATTATTTCTTTCGCTAATTAGTTCGGTTTTTGATTTATTTAAATAGTCTAAGATAAGAAAACCCATAAACTGGCACGCTAAAAAGCCTTTTGGTCATAAAAAACAATCATGAATTTTCTTATCAAAAACCATTAAAAAGTATAAAAACCTTTTATTCAACATTCTTTGATAAACTTGACCGAACTTAAAAACTCCGCTTATAATCAAAATAGAATAGTTAACCGCATCCCCTTAACTTAAACCCAACTTATCAGTTCACTTGAACCAGTTGGTTAAGTTCATCGAGGTCAACAACCCTGCTCCCGTATGCCTCTGCTTTATTTTTCTTTTGTCAACTTAGGTTTTTGTTATCTTATGTTGGTAGTAGGAACTTCAAATAGTAACTTATTAACTTTTATTAGCGGGTAACTTTAGTTGTTGCAAAGCTTGTGGTTTTTTTTTCGGTTTTTATACGGGTAAGTACATCGGATGTAAGTTATCCAGTGTGGGTTAAAGACAAAGTATAAGACATTTTTTTTCTATTTTCGTCATGTTTTCGATAATGACTTGCCTACTTAGGTAGCTATTAGCCTTTTTTTAGGAGGCAAATAGGTTCATGTTTTTTATATGATGTTTTAAATATATTGATAATTATTATTATGGGAAAAAAATAGTGTAGGACTGATTAAAATATAAAATTAATTAATCCTTTTTTAGTTTAATGTTCTTGTAGATAGCGCACAGCTATTTCACCACTCCCTCCCAAGCCTCTTTAGCTCAGTGGTAGAGCACTGGTCTCGTAAACCAGGGGTCGTGAGTTCAAACCTCACAGGAGGCACATGCCAAAGTTACTTTTTACAATGCTCGTATGTTTTGTATGCTTATTTTTTTAATATTTTCAATTTTTTATAGACATTTTTTAAATCTAAGCCTGTCTTTTTTTTTCTATAAATACATAGGTAAGTTAAAAACTTAGAGCCATTGGATGATACCTAAGTGTACATAGGTATCTAATGTTCTACTGTTTTCACTATTTATCAAATGTTTTGGCAATAAGTTTAGGAAATAATAATATAACAAGGAATAGAACATCTAAACACTTGAAAAAATAACACCTAACAAACAAAAACCAAGAAAATTAAAAATATGGTTAAGTACGATAAAAGTTGAACAAAAGTAAAAAAGTTAAGAAAAAGGTAAAATAAGTTTACGCTCGACGTTCAAAAGCAACCCCTAAACCCTAACGTAATTAAATTTTTTGTTACAGAACTGGCGGTTCGAAGAAATTCAAATTCGGAATGACACAAAACAACGCGACTCCAAATTTAAAAATTTAGAGAACACTCGACGGAATTTTAAGTGATTTATAGTCGACTATCTTTGTTTTTAAAAAGTTTCTGTTTAAAAAGGGTCAGTTGTTTATTAGAAAACATTGTAAAAAAATTCAAAATGCTTCGATATTGGTTGTGTTTCGCGAGTGCAGTGTGTTTGGCGGGTCATTGCGGGGCGAATTACTGTAGGGACGCGAATCTATGTTGTCCGGGCCGCGATAGCTCATGTGTTATTCAGAAAGCGCATCAGAACGCCATCATTGAAGACTTAACTGACAAGCCATGCTACTGTGACCATGCTTGCTTGAAACTGGGCGACTGCTGTCCTGATTTCCGGGAAACTTGTGGAGGTAAGTTTTTTAATTAACTTTTTTATTAGTTTTGTAACGGAAAGGTCTATTGAAAGACTGGTTGATTTATTATGAGTTGAATGCTAATTGACAGTTCTTTGTGTTTGTGATAATCGACAATGCAAACTAACAAAGACTTAGGTATTACATACAATCTACATTGACGCTCAAGCTAATTGAATAGTTTTTCATAGTATACATATATACTTATAAGTACAAAAATAGCTATATAAACACCATATCGTAATTGGGGCAATTTACTGTAGATACTTACTTAGTTGCAGAGCAGTGGAGGTCCTGTGGTAACAGCCCCGACTTACGAGTTACATACAGTTCGTGGGTTCGAACTCAGACAGGCAGGTTTACTTTGTGTAAATAATTTCATCACCACTGCTCTAAAAACGGTGAAGGAAAACATCGTGAGGAAACCGGCCGAAAACATGTGACATAGCAACCCGCACTGGGCCCGCGTGGTATATTATAATAGCCCACTCTGTTTCGAAGAATGTGCCCACTGCTGGGACACAGGCCTCCTACCTGTCCCAGCAGTGATTATTACTTTAAAGGCCGATTATTATTACTGTACCTACTTATTTATTTGTATGTATATGCTCATTTTGCTCATGTAGTTGTATATTAGCTACAGTGTTTTGGTCTAGAAAAATTATACCAACTAATCACAAAATTAGTTCATTCAAATATAATGACTTTTTTAGTTAATTACATTTTCAGTCTAGTTTTGTGACTGCCGCGGGAGACGCTCCGGGCGTCGGGAGCCGCGCGACGACTCCCGGTCACCGTAGGCGCGGGCCTGCGGGCGGAGAGTAATGGGTAGCTCACCGTCCGATCAGGACCAGGCCCGTGCCGGACGGCGCGTACGTGTTCCACGCGCGCCTCAAAGAGATGTCAGCATTAAAAGAAGGGGCCCGTAAGGGCCGAAGCCTGCCGGGTCAGCGGGATTGTCCGAAAGGGTTACCGCTGGCCCGGAACATAAAGGGCGAAGGAAGGAACACGGGTGGGTTTTAGTCAGTAAGAGTCTGACACTCCCTTCCGCTCCACCCAGAGCGGGAGGAGTCATTTGATGACTTCCCATGCTGAAAAAAAAAAAAAAAACTGTGAATATAGATAGAATACATTTTCTAGCTAAAAACTAATTTAGCATGGATGTATTGTGTAGCGGTAAGTATGTAATAATTTTACCTATATTTTCTGTAAATAAATAATTATTATTCTCATTCATGATAGGAATAAGTAATTTTATCGCGATTTTTACTTTTGTGTATTTTTTAAATATGTACAACAAAGTCAAATTATTTATTTAAAGCAGGCCATTAAGGCACTTTTGAACGTCAACACAATGGCTAAATAATATTAGCCGCATGGGCCGATCGAAAGTTAAGCTACGCTTGCGACGGTCGGTTCGTAGACCATCCATTATTAAGGCGCGGGCCCACCGCGGTGCACGGAGAGGCTACGCACGTGTATTAAGCTTCGCTTTGGAAGAAAATGTATGTGATTGTATCCACTGCAACCCACGGAGAGGCTGCGCATGAATTGACGTCATTGATACACGCGTGGCTTGCTCGAATAGGCGGTTATATAGCTCAACGCTGGCGACGTGGGTCTACGTTTCTACTAGAGTACACGAATATGACCCACGACTATGTACAGCTCGCTTATCGCAGCGCAGTTTTCAGCACGTGCGTAGCCTCTCCGTGCGCCGTGCCACGCTATACATAGTCGTGGGTCATATTCGTGTACTCCAGTGGAAACGTAGACCCACGTTGTCAAACAAATTAATACACGCAGCTAAAATGCGCCGCGTGCACGTGCACAGCATGCGCCGCGGTGGGCCCGCGCCTTTATGTCGAGACGCATCCGAGCCTTGGGAAGCACGTAAATCTTTGACAGCCGTTACGGGTAGTCAGAAGCCCACAAAGTCTAACAAGGAGATTTACCTAGGGGTATCGTATTACCCAGTGGGTTGTGGAGGTCAGATAGGCAGTCGCTCCATGTAAAGTACTGGTATTCAGCTGAGTCCGGTTAGACTCGAAGCCGACCCCAAAATAGTTGGGAAAGAGATAGGTAGATTGATTGGACGTCAACACAAACACTCGGGTATTATCGAAAGAAAAAGTTAAATATGAGGCGACGGTTACACGTAAAGTATTTATTGTGATCCGTCAATACAGTATTTGTTGATGGATTTCAGTTTTTACTGATGGATTAATACACTGGCCTACACGTTCAATATTTATTACGTCAGTATTGTGTCCGATCTCCTGCTATATAAACGTCTAAAATGGCCACAGAGCTGAAAATTAAAGGTTGCGTGGCTATTATTTGAACACTTAGTGTAAATAAAAAGGTCAAGCGAAAGCGATGGGCAAAATATATTAAATTATTAAATTTTTGTAATCTTTTGAAGAACTATCCCATATCTTTGTATTTTTTTTTTTTTTAAAAACGTTGCCCCACCCACGATACAGGAATTTCAATTCACATACACAAACAGCCAGACCCGGAACAACTACCTGTAGGCAATACAAATATTTGTTCCGTGCGTATATCCAGCTGATTTTTGTAGCTGGATATCAGACTTCCTTAATGAGCGGTCGATCAGAGTAGTCGTTGACGGCTGCTCCTCTGACCTTATGGCTATTGATGCCGGAGTTCCTCAGGGGTCTGTTCTCTCTGCAACTCTTTTCCTGCTGCACATCAATGACCTGCTTCAGCCTGGTATTGTTGGGTACGCAGATGACAGTACTGTTGCAGAGAGATACTTGTCCAGCGCAAGGGCCAGCGGGGCCGAAGTTCGTTTCTTAAGGGAGGCCATGGTGGAGCGGACAGATTTGACCTTAAGCCTTGTCTCCCAGTGGGGTGATGACAATTTGGTTTCTTTTAACGCCACCAAAACACAGGCGTGTGTTTTTACCGCCAAAGGGAGTCATTTCGACCTGACTCCTACTTTTCGGGGAACATCTGTTCCTGTAACAGATCGGCTCGAGCTCCTGGGCATGGAGTTGACATCAAGTCACAACTTCGGCGCCACCATTGAGTACAAAGCCCAAACTGCGGCCAAGAAGCTGGGCATCCTTAATAGGGTGAAGCGATACTTTACGCCCGGACAGCTTTTAACCCTTTACAAAGCACAAGTCCGATCCTGCATGGAGTATTGCAGCCACCTTTGGGATGGCTCAGCGAAATACCAACTTGCCGCGCTTGACTCGGTGGAACGCAGAGCTAAGAGGCTCATTGGCGACGTAAAACTGGTGGATGCCAAGCTTCACAGCCTGGCTCATCGCCGCAAGGTTGCCTGCTTGTCGGTCTTCTACAGATTGTACTTCGGTGAGTGTGCCCAAGAACTCCACGACCTCATTCCACCGGCCCCCTTCTACCTTCGGACATCCAGACGCACTGCAAGTTACCATCCCTACCTAGTTGCTATTCCACCAATTCGCACTAAGCGTTTACAAATGTCCTTTATAATGCGCACAGCAAAAGAGTGGAACTCTCTACCTGCGTTTGTGTTTCCGAGTGCATACAACCCGAATCTCTTCAAAGTAAGAGTGAACAGGCTTCTTCTGGGTGAGCTCACTCCATCGTAGACTTTGTCTCTGTCATCTCTGACCTAGACTAGAGTCAAGAGCAAACCCATTTCAAATAAAAAAAAAAATA
Organism: Luperina nickerlii; assembly: GCA_963855955.1. Taxonomy (NCBI): domain Eukaryota; kingdom Metazoa; phylum Arthropoda; class Insecta; order Lepidoptera; family Noctuidae; genus Luperina; species Luperina nickerlii. The sequence goes on from OY979682.1 coordinate 8,859,954, forward strand.
TCTCTGGAAATACTTCTAAATTTAGGATAAATTCTTTTAAAACTTCCTGATCTTTAGTAGGTACGTTACGAGAAGGTGCATGGCGGCGACAACGACGGTGCATCCGCCTCTACAAGATCAAAAAAGTCGTCCGTCTCCATCGCTAGCGTAACGCGTACTGACGTGATAAATATTGACTCGAGGCTACACGATCAATATTTATCATAATCCGACGGATCATCAATACAGAATCAAGAAATCTAGAAATCCATTAATAAATAATGACATACATCAATACATTAGGTTACACGTTAATTAAATACCACGATACGTCAGTATTTACTGATGGATCACAGTAAATACCTTACGTGTAACCGTCGCCTAAGGAAATAACAATAAACAAAACACCATCGATATTCAATTTGTAGCAAATTACAAATTACGAGATATGATATGATACGAGAAGAAAAGGTGAATAACTTCAAAATAGAAAATCCAAGCCTACCTAAGCCATCCCCGCCAAGGGAATACACGAACAAATTAAATAGATTTATACAACCAGACATGGCAGCAAGCTCATTTTGATAATACAAATGTACTTATTTCGAAACCACAGACCACGAATTTGTGGCAAAGGCATGCAAAAACAAACAGGTACAGTCAGCCACAATCGAAACACAAAAATAACTATATAAAATCCCGCGAGCTTTTGAAATCCTCCTTTTAATCCCTTATTCGGGTCCAATTACGCGAAATTCCACGAACGATTAATTTTTAATCTCTACTACAATACGCGAGGGTAAAGTAATAAATCGGTTTCAAAGAAAATGAATTCATTAATATTCTTTGCGATTATGATATTGCAGTTCGTAAGCGAAATTCGTTTTTAGGAAGTAAATTAATGATGACGGTGGATTTTTTGTAGGTATAGAAGGCTTGTTACAGAATTTTATAAAAAGAAATACCTTTTTGCGTCGATCATATTGCTGTTGATTGAAGTGTTAAAGAAAAATTGCTGGGTACAGGTAAGCACAAAATACATTTAATTTTTTTTTAATCGACTGCCTGGTCGAAATATAACCCTATTATAAAGTACCGAATGTTAGTAATTAAGGGTATTCATTCATATAAAACATTTTCATTAAGAAGTCGCTCAAGGCGTAATTTTTAAAATAATTTTTTGCTACAAGAACTTTGCGTGTTATGATCATAAACTTCCCCTGTAATTATCTTTAGCTATTACTATACTCAGATACGATTGAACAAAACATTGTAATAGGTGTAATTTGGGAACAGGTGTTCATAACAGCAAATATTCGAAATATGGACAATAAAGGCTAATAAGGGCAATTGGGTCATTTATAATGGGTTCTTGTATGTCAAGGGGGTACTAGCTTAGGATTAGATATTTTTAAAAGGTAGGTAATAGGTAATACGGGGTGGTGTCCGCATCTCCACGTCAATGCGTGTATTTTGCGTACAAGGATTTATTTTTTAAAAGGTATTTATATATATATATATATATATTATATCTTTTTATCGTTTGTGTAGGTATGTATAATTAGCAGAAATATTTGGTTTGGTTTCGTCTTTTATTTAATCTTTTTGTATGCACTGTTTTCGGTGACAAAAGAAACCTATATTTCCTTCTTTACTTTCTTTCAATAAAACTGTAAACATCAATCCAAACGTGTTCATTCTTGCCATAGAGGACTAAAAAACGTTAAGTTCGTAGCCTGATCGATTGATTTTAAGAAATGGTGCTCATTCTCATGTAAGTACACCAACTAAACTAATATTAAACTAGGCTATTTTACGTTTTCATTCGACATTTCCAGACTTTCATATAGAAAAGCTAGCAATATTTTAAATTAAGTTCGATGTGTACAAGAGCATAATTTTAAGTAATTTTCGTAGTTCAGCTTGAAAAATATTCATACTCCAACTCTTAAATCGCGCAGACGTGTCATTCCCTATCTTCCATAACCAGATCAGTATCGATCTTCTAACTAGGTTTGCTTCATTAAGCGTGTCGCCTTCATCATTGTTGCAATCGCTGACAGCAAACCCGAGGGTATAAGATTGGATTCCGTTGTAATAAGCAGAACAAACTTAGAGGCTTTTCTTCATGATAGAGGCTTTTCTTCATGATAGAGGCTTTTCTTCATGTTTTCAATGGATTTAGTGGCCTCCCAAAGTTAGTTGTCATTTTTCCACTTCTGCTGTGATGCCACATTAGGATTAAAAAAAAACAATCAGGTAAAAGAAAGAAAAGAAAGAAAGAAAATACGTTTATTACAACACTGTTTATTACGTACTCTTAATATACTCTCATATATCAAATAATCAAGTAAGGGTTACTTGATTATTTTTATGATAAGTCAAAGGTAGTTAAATTAGTCTATAAAAACGTTATACAATTTCAAACATGGATCACTAGAATTTTAAATCATAATTTGGTGTTTCAAAGCTGAACTGGAAAATGACATCTAACTTTTGGAGGCCACTGTATGTTCTGCTTGCTCATAAACTCCTGGTGATCAATAGTTTTTTTTTCTCTAAATGAAAGCAGAGACTTTAGCTATATATTGAAACTAGCAACCCACCCACTGTTTCGCACGGTTTTTATGACTTGACAAAACATCGTGATTTTTATATGTAAGTTTAATATTAATTATCTAAATGGTGGTGAAAATTGTATCAAAATCTGTTGCGGAGTTTAAAAGAACTACGCGATCACACAGACAGACACGAAAAGTGACTTTAGTTTAATGCTGGTATAATTTATTAAGATACAGTTGTGTGCAGAGAAAACGCGAATATTCCTTGTTTAATTTCCTTTACATTAATGAAGGAAATCTTTCAGTCCCAGAAATTACCAGTCTCCTTTCCCACATAAAGCAACACACCCGTCATTTATACTTATTTAATAAATAAAGTACCCCTGTAATTCTCTTCAGGAAGCTCACAAATATGGTTGGAGCCGCGTTAAAAAAATATACATTTATTATTTTGCCAAGGTAATAACAGACTAATCCTCGGGTAATACAGTCTGAGCCCTGCATCACCCTTGCCTCCGACCTTTCTCCTCCCCCCTCTCTTAGAGGGTTCGACTCCCTTTTATATAAATCCTGGTCGTTTGCATACACCGGTGTTATGACGGCTCAGTTAAGTTTCACTGAAAAAACTTGGTATAGACAAAGGTAGAATGTTTGTTTATAGGCGAGAAAAAGTTCGCTATTTATTTATTTTTTTATATATCCCTGTCAATGATTTGCGCATCTTTTTTTGTGTTAGATCTAGTTTGTTATTTGATTGGCACATTTATATGTGAACGTTTAAGTACTTCCTACAGAGAACACAAAATAATAAATACTTAATAGTTAATTTAGTGTTTTTACAAAAAAAAAGCCCTACTGTGTGGGTGTATCTAAAGTGCTGCTATAATTTAATACACTACTACACAGTTTAAACGGCCATAAAAGCGGAAAAATAAAAAATTCGCACCACGCTCCTAATCACACTGACCATAAAACACTTTAGTGCGCAACTGTTCCACCAACAAACAAAACACGAGATTACATTTTAATAATGTTTTAATATCACTGTACTCGAGCGTACCTAGTCGTTCGTGCTCGGAATATGATGGGTAATCCAAAATTTGAGGGATTGACTGTAGAATGTACATCGTGTATTCGCGTAGCTTTGAATAAATAATGTTCTGAGGATTAACTTTATTTTTGTTTTTTTTTTTATAAGAATGTAAAAAGATTTTCTAAATTCTTTATTTAACTACTCGTACGATTCTTTTCTGCGATAGGAGTGGGACATGCGATTTTAGTAAGATACACAGCACGGTAACTAACTTTCTTAATAAAAAGCACGATTTCTGCTTGTTTATTTAAATCAAAAGTTTATTTAATAGCTTTAGTAATAATATTTTTTTTTAATATTGCAACACTTTCAGCAGACCTGCACCCTGATTGCTTAACTCACTCAGCGTTGCCAGAATGTTACTTTTGTAACATTATACGTTACTTTTGACCCTCTCATGTTACCTCCATGTTACATGCCTCAAAATGTTACTTTTATGTTACTTTTAAGACTTAATAAAAAATATTTCTCAGCAAACAAAAAATAAACATGAAACGGAACGCATACAAGAAAGGTTTCGTTCGTCATGTTGGCGCACTTGATTGTCTTGATTTTGTGACCAAATTCTGACGCAACGACAGCGCGAAAATCTTTCACTTCGTTTGTCGTATCGCATATTCACTCACTCGCGTGAATTTCTAAATCACCCATCCCGCTTACTTAGGCGAGTGAGCGACGGCCTAGTACTTAGTGGCATCCGCGTTGGTTCAGTTCAGTTTGTTATTACAATTCTTTCGTAGCCTACTAAGGGGACAGCTTTTTTTTTAAGTAATAAATTGCCATGTTATTATTAGTGTCGTTTTCCACAAAAAATAAGGTAATGTTACTTTTCTCGTGAAAATGTTACTTTTTGAGCTCTCTCATGTTATATTTGACTATCTGTCACTGGCAAAACTGAACTCACTATCAATCACAATTTGGAGGATAATGCTAATCCATTGCTTCATATGTTTGAGAAATTTGTCAGCTCAACAGCGTAAATAACGCAATAAATGTTGTTGAACTGTCAAAATGAAACCCATTACTACTGATAGTGTATTACGCAATTATCCTGCTGGGTCTAGTTATACATAATACTTACAACTATGTATAAAGACCGCTTGCTGACATTAGGGAGGGCTCTCGCTCTTTCCTTCAATTCGCCTACTCTTTGCGTTACGTTATACGGATCGCATCAATGAAATTAAAAAGAATAATTTCATTGATGCGATGTTATGATCCGTGACCTCGGCAAATTAATTCTGCGCTACAGTTCTTTAAGGTCGGGTTGCTCCAAGATGCTATTTTATTTAGAAAATTGTAAATAAATAAATAAATATTTGATGAAATTAAAATATAGTTTACAAAACGAAAACGCAAAACCGTAAACATATGTTTAATTAATGTTGCCATTAAAGCGGCACGCTGTATATTTTATTTTTTTATCGTGCTTGTTAGTGATCCTAAGATCTCCATTACTTTTCTGTTTTTACACATGAGAACCTGTAACTGGCTCTGAGTTATCTATGTAACTGTTATCCTTCTGTTATAGCTCTTAATAAATAAATAAGATAACAATTCAGAAATGATCACCAACTTATGTCGCTTACTGTATTTTGTACATTTTATTGCACCTCCAAAATCCGTACCACAACTTTAAAACTTTTTACAAGCTTTTGCCAACACTAAACACATTATGACATCTTATGTTTTGTGCCATTTATTACGGTCGAAAGTGTAAAGAGAACTCAAATAAGCCACAGACCACCAATGAGTAATGTGCTCTACTCACTTACACTTGCAACCATAATTAACGACCCACTATGATTTAGTTTTATTCCTTACACGTTGACACGCTGTGTTAACTTTAGTTCCCATACATTATTTAGGAGTTCACAGCTTAGAGGGCAAAGCTTCTTGTTGGTGAATTACTTGTTGTGATGTTTCAATAAAATAACGCATAAAATCGCGCCTGAATTGCCAAAAGGGTTAGACAAAGGTGCACTAATAGTACACCTACATTTCGTCAATTACCGATGTGTATTTGTGTAATTCCCATGCATGTAATAGGGGGCATGCCTATTGCGATCAATTGGGCACAAATCCAGTCTACAGCCTGCTACTGAGAAATTCCTGATGAAAAACCCAATACCACTTTGTCTGACTGGAGTCGGTAAAATATTTTGTACCTATATTTTGTGTATCTGAAGTACATAGTTTAAAAAAAAAACATAGGTTAGGCATGCCATACTTTTTCTTGTCTTCTCATTAATTATTTTTTAAGGGGCTTACATGACCTAAAGCTCGGTCACTGTCGGATTGCATAGAAAAGAAGGAGAAGCGCGATGACACAACGCTGATAATTTATTGTAAAATATGAAGCAATTACTTAATTACAAAAAATCTATTGTTTGGACTAAAAAATTAAAATACTAGTGTTTTAGTATGTTGCTTGTAGAATAATCTGATAAAAAATCTGAATGATTGTATGTATATTAGTATGGTTTTTATTGTAAAAAGAAAGTTTTTAGAAGTATCTTCATGATTTTTAGGGATCTGTACTAAAATGGTAAAACGGAACCCTTATGGTGGGACTCTGTCTGTGTCTGTCTGTCACAGCTGGATATCTCAAGAACTACTAATGCTTGAAATTTGGAATAGTTTTAGGTGACATTTGCCCAACTATTTTGCAAATAAGAAACATATAAAAATATTTGTATATTTTTTGCAACAGGAACTGAAAGAGCATTTGAAAAATTCGAAGTGGGGCTACTAGGGCATGTAGTTAGTTTTTTTCTATCGTATCAAATTAGTTGTATTATGTTTTCAACACACTATCTACCTAGCATATATCCTGAAGAATATCATATATTTTTCTGATTTGGTTTACTGTAGTCGATCATATACTTTTATTGCTTCTAAAACTTGCATTTTTTGCGTTTTGGTCTTATAATCCCCTTAATGGAAAAAACTACAAAGAAAATGTTAGACTCTACAGCATCCTACTTTTAAATCTTTTTTTTTGGAGTTTCTTGCCCGTTCTTCTCCATAGGTACCTACGCTTTGGAATGGGCAACTAGCTTCATATTTTCTGACTGACCGACTTCTTGACAATTTAAAAGTGCCTGTAAATGGTTTAATTGAAATAAATGCTTTGAGTTTGAGTTTGAGAATCATTTTGAACCTTATTGCTGATCCATTGCTTCGTATGTTCGAAAAATGTATCTCCTCAACAAGAAGACTGTCATCAGTGTGTTAAGCAATTACCCCCCAGGAGTATAAAATATGTTTTAGGCTAAAAATACGTTTAGCACCACTGCCTTTTGGTAATTTGTGCTTCCCAGGTGGTTTAAATTGTTTTGGTAACAAAAAAGGAGATCGCGGTGGGCTCATATTTATAATGAACTATCTTAAATAATATTGTTTCGCTCTTTTACCATTTGCCTTGTTTAAAAATATTTTGATTTAGCAACCATTGTCCTGTATTTTCAGTGAGAACATGAAATATTATTGCTGTGTAGGTACTCCTTTTCACCTGGCATTATTTCATTGTTAGTTTTTGTTAGTTCAACGTGGAATGAGAAATTACGGCTATTTAGCTGAAAGGACATGAAATATAGTACCCATTTTATATTATTTTTTATGTTTTTTGTATGTAAAATTTAATTGATTTATTATGTTAATGGCGTTAGTTTGCGTATAATTAAATTATGTAGTACATTCTCTGTTGACGAATGGACGAAAAACACGGGTCTTTGCACTGGGTAAAATGGTTTTAATTAATGATGACACCGACGTACATAATAATTATTATTTTCAGTGTGTATCATTTTAACATGTGTACCTTGGTTTTTAAAGGTTAATGTACACGGCGTGGTTAACCGTCAACCTGAACCACTTTTTCTATGGGACCTACATCGTAACCGCGAAAAATATACAGCTGTCCTATACAAAACTTCAATACCTACTCGACCCAAATGTATTAGGCACATAAAGCCAATATGTTTCCATGGATTCAGTAAGTACATTATTCTGGACTCCCCCAGCGTTGATATCTTTATTTATTTATTTAATACTTCAAGTACATAAATTTACAGAGCTGACTTGATGCCAATGCTGAAATATTTAAGCGGCTATTTAAAAAAAATGTTTTATAAGTTTTGACCGCGGACTACACTATTTGCGCTGTAGCATGGTGCGGGTGACGGTTGCCCGTATGACGTTGACATTTGTCAGTACCACGTAGGGATGTGAGGTTATGCAATTCATTTTTATCGCTAACGATACTCGCAGCGTGAATCTAGTTCTCTTTAATATTGTTATGAAAATTAGTGTATTATTCAGTTGTGCAGTGTAACTACGTGTGTGCTACGTGTATAAACTTGTCAATATATATCCTTCGACTACCACCCTACCATTGCCAGTATAACGCTATTGAGCTGATTTGGGCCCAAATAAAAGGTATGTTTTTAATTTCAATTCCCATTTTGAAGCTTTATAAAAAAATCAGCTTTCCGATCGTAGCATGTACCTAGTTTAAAAACATTACCAGATACTAGATTAGGCTGATTGATGATTATTTGAATACTTTTTTTTATAAGTTCGTTTATTTTTAGGTTACGCCGCAAGAAATAATACTTCGCCGCCATTTACGGCAAATAAGATGTTGGCCCTATTACAAGAGGCCATCAACAATGTTCAACCTGAAGACTGGTCGAAGGTCGTGAATAAAACAAAAAGGGACATTATGTCTGATTGGGATCGTGACATACATATTGACAACATAATTGAGTCATCGTTAATAATATCCGTCACAGATTCAGATGATGAATTGAGTGACAATTCAGATGTTCCTGACTCTGATATGAGTTTAGACGAATAACATGTATTTTTTTTTAGCAACCTTTTAAGCAACCTTACCCTATAAATGTTCTGTTGTATAATTAGACCTTTTAAAAATAAAAATTGACCTACGCACAATATACGTTTTTTATTATAAAAAATATCGACTATCCATCGTAGCAGTACATCCCATCACTAAATACGTCTATGGCGTTACGTTATACGCATAACACTTTGCTTAATTTTTCATTCAATTTGATTTTATTTCTTGATTAGAACATTCTGGTTGGGTTTAATTTAATTTACTACAGTTATTAATTATTTAATATATTACGAATGTGGTACAACTGAAATATTAAGTCATAAATTGTAAATCGCGGCAACTTTCAAGAGTGAAACGAAATGTTACTGAAACTGTCACCCGCACCATGCTACAGCGCAAATAGTGTAGGGGCGTCGGTCGTCCGACCAGACACTGTCACTCAAGAATAGCAGCCACTGCACGGGGAGGTGGAACCCGCTGAGAAACAGCGGCTCGAGGCCTATCGTGGGAGCGGTGAAGGGTGCTTATGCGAATCCCGCACCCCCGACCATAGGTAGAGGTGGAACACTGCGGTGGTTTTAGCCTGTAAGACTCCGGCATACCCCTCTGTCACCCCCACGATGGAGGAAGTCCATGAGGATTTCCACCGGGCAGCAAAAATAAAAATGTCACTCCGGGGGTGCCGACAGAAGTGAACACAAAACACAAACAGAATACTTTGCCATCACTCACTGACATATCGGATTTAAAACCGAGTACATCTCCAGGACAGCCGAACACATCCGAATGTAGTGCGGTGTCGGTAACAGTGTCGCGAGTTCGATGGTTTTTTCCTATCTCAAAAAATGCCCAACTCACCTTAGAAAGTTTTCACTTAATAAAAAAAGTAGGTATTGCATTCTAGTACTTATGCTGTTTTTTTTAATAACTGACAAACATTATCAACCCAGGTGTGTCCCGAATCATGTATACTAAATCCTTGGTAATTTTTTGCGCGTCGATGTCCTTGCCACCCTTTGAATAGTAGTAATATACTACTCGTATGATTTTTTTGTAGGTACAGACGCTAGCACATCGAGCTACCCGAAACTGTCAACTTGTTCCAATCAACTTTGAACCTCATGCTTTAGTGATAAAGTTGAAAATCTATTAAGGAAATTTGACAGATTGTAGTAGCTTGTCTGTACTACTATAATTACGGCCGTAAAACTTTTTATAATAATTTAACAATTTAAAACTTTGTATGTCTGCCATGCGTAATAAACACGTTTAAAATAAAAAGACTTAGTTAAAAAAAGTCCGTCTATGACCTTATAAACACTCTTCTAGTTTCATTCACGGTTTAAAAAACAACAGTCAAAATACGGTAACCTCGTCGTAGGGTAAGCCGCCGCGTTCCTTACCAAGAAACAACATCTAAAACAGGATAACATAAAAATAAAACAAGTCAGTAGGGTCCAAGTCCGGACTCCATACATAGTTGTAGCTTGAGGTCATCAAACTGGTTGGACCTCGGTCAAGTTAAGGCATTCGTTACGAGGATAGGTGCATCATTTATCACAATACGTCGAAACTGCATGATTCATTGAGTATGGAACTAAGTTGTCTGTCTATGTACCTATTAGTTGAATGGTAGAGAAGTATGTATAATGTTCTATGCCCCCATCGATATCGATAGATCGCCGCCATGTTGTTTTTAGGGTTTCGTACCCAAAGGGTGCCAATGGGACCGTATTACTAAGCCTCCGCTGTCCGTCCGTCTGTCTGTCAGTGGTCTGTATCTCATGAACCGTAATAACTAGACAGTTGAAATTTTCACAGTGTGTATTTATAAAATAAAATAAATTTGAAAATTAAAGAGGGACTCTATAAAAAGAAGTGTGTTTTTTTTCAGCGTGTTTTGTACTGCGGTACGGAACCCTTCGTGTGTGAGTCCGACTCGCGCTTGGCCGGCTTTTCAATAAAATTTCCCAAAACAATTTTGTTGCAAAAATGTTTACCAACAGTGCCAATCTGTAAATGTCATTGAAGCGTCAAAAGATCCTTTTAGCAGTGTATTTGCATAGCTGTATAGATTATTAATCTATTTATTATTAATTAAAAGAATATGAGTAGGTACTATGTAACTTTTTAATGGTTATAACATCGGTAGGATTAAAGTAGTTAATCCTAAAACTCCTGTCTAAACGGTAACTCCTTTACTAATAAACGTATTTTATCAGATGAATAGTAAAACACCGATTTCTCTCTTTCAGTCATCAGTAATTTGACTTTCGAAAGAAGAAGACAACGCGTTGTGTAACTATACACACGTTATACAACGTTTATTAGTACGGGAGTTAGGGATTAGGTTACCATATAGGAGTGAGGCCAAATAACCACATGTTACGTTTATTTTGCAGTACCCATACAATATCGACACAATTTCGTTTCTCTGGACTTTACCATAGTGATATCAATCAATGAAAATGTGTGACAAATGAAATAATGAAATAATTTACGTTGTGTAAATTATTGTAAAATAATTTAAGTACTTTGTGTAAATTCACCACAGCTCTCAAAACGATGAAGGAAAACATCGTCAGGAAACTGGCATGTCCTAGAACAAAAAATTCGAAGACATGTGACATCTACTAACCCGCACTGGGCCCGCGTGGCGGATAACGGCCTCACACGTGAGGAGGCCTGTATTCCAGTAGTGGGAACGTTAAAAGCTTATTACGTGTGATAAGTACGTGTTTTTTAGGTGCGTGACCAATTTTTACAACATAAAGGCTCTTTCATACAGGCGCGACACGCGGTAAAATCGCGCGCGACACAAAGGCACCGCAAGTCGCGCAACGAGCGGTGCCTTTGTGTCACGCGCGATTCGCTTCGCGCGTCGCGCCTGTTTGCAGGAGCCTTAATGAATTATGCCTACGATAGATAGTCATACTTTATTTTCGAGTTAGATATTATTATACGTTTACATAATCCAGATATCTACCCGCTCCTCCTTAAATAAATCCCCTCCCTTACACACAAAATTTATCTACGTAGCTATGTCCCAACAGATATTTCTTGTCCCCAAACCTCAGTTCTATCAAAATAATGCAGGGGACACTTTAATGGATATCTCCCGTCCGTGACAGCCATCCTTGCCTATCCTTGCCCGGGGCAGCATACATAAATCCGCCTAAATCAACACTCCACCGGCTTTACCGAAATATGAGGTATGAGGCGAAAAAATGGGGTACAAAGTGACCAGTATATGTTGACCATCGGTCGAGTTTCCGGGAATGAAAAGGCTGTATGAAATATGTCAGAAAAATTATTATTTTCATCAATCACGATGAAAGTGAACAAATACCAAGATTAAAGCCTTCCTCCACAGGCGCGTTTTATCGGTCAATAATACCGAATGCGTTATTGCGATAATGCGTCCCGATTCCTTGCCACACAGCTGCGTTTTTATCGTCCGATATTTCTAACGTGTGAGTCTTATAGTACAGGCCCCCCGCGCGCACTACGCGTTACTACGTTATTATGTACGTATGTGTCCTAATACAAAATGTTTTAAGAACTAATACTGCCGTGCTAAGCTCAAAAGCGGTAGGTATCTCAAAAAAAATTGTAAAGTTGATTTTTGTGGCATCGGATAGCTTGAATAAATATGCATCCAATGAGCTCAGCCAAATAACGGTATCTTAATAAAAAAGTCCTTAGAAAAGTGTTCCCTATCTCAGCTTTACCTCAAATCACTGAGAGAATAAAACACAAAACTTCAATTTTCTCGAAACTAGCTTTTCCTGAGATACCGCTTTTGCGTTTAGCACGGCAGAATATCGGAATATCGCAGCACGGAGGAACACAAGCGTCCTTATATTGCGTAGTTATTATCGCAGCAGTGTGTAACTTGGTGGCCGTCCTAAAACAAGATGTACTGAAATCAGATATCGCAATAACGCATCCGATGTTATCAACCGTAATAACGCGCCTGTGGGGGAGAACCTTAAAAGAAACTTCAAGAGTGCCGATTCTTAAAATAGTTTCGTGGACTTAAAATATTATATTACTGGCGAAATGTACGTGTACTATAAGGTACACCTCTCTCTAATCCTTCGGAATATACGCGTGATGTTCTGTTATTTAATAACCTCATTAAATCACTAGTTTCATTCTGTTTGATTTGCCATATTGATAGCCCATAAATTTTTGGGTTTTAATATTTTTATTGTTGTTTTTCCTTGCAAGCAGTGTAAAGGTATAAACATGAAGGGTCAATTTAAGCTGGGTACCCTAAGATCGCCTGAGGTTTGATCCTGCCCTGCCTTGTTTTAGCCGGAAACGCAAAATATTGTATTTGTTGAGGTTTCTCTCTTTGTTGTTTTCATTGAGTGAATTGGATCGTTGAATATATTTTCCATTGAATTTTAAACCGTAAAAAGGACCTTCACGAAGGATTCAACCACGTTTTCTGTACATCAATCAAAGTAGGTAACTTTGTGCAAAAATAATTTCTGGGAAACTACTTTTATTTTTGGTGTGAAAGGATCATGACCGTTGATGTATGGAAATCCGTCTTAAGTTGAAACACAATAAATAACCCACTTCTCCTTCTTATCTGACTTCACTTTGTCAATATTTATGCTCGGCACACAGCAAGAATCTTCGTTCCGAGAATAATTGTCTTCTTCGTTGTCCTTCTCATCGCTCTGGTTTTATAAAGTCTTCTTTCTTTGTCCAGGCGGTTTTCCTTTGGAATGCGCTACCTCAGAATATCAGGACGGTTTCCAACCGGTTCACATTTAAAGTGAAAGCTCGAGAACACTTACACAAGAAGTTGGCAGATTCGTCTCAGAACTAAGTTGTTGTAGGTTTCCTTGTTTATCTCTCTTAACTTTTTCTTTTGTTTTGTTGTATATATATTTTTATATGTATGTATATATGTATGTATTCTTATATTTTAATTATAAATATCTTCTATGGTTTTTTGCTATTGCACCTACTGAATGTTGTTTCTGCATCACCCTAAGGTAGACTGGTAGAAAATGCCCAAGGCATTAAGTCCGCCTTTGTACAGTTTTTTTTACTTGTGCATAAAGTTTAATAAATAAATAAATAAATAAATAAATCTTTATTTATTATAGACTACGGTTTATATACTATTAAATAAAAGTGTTTATTTTCACACAAGTATCCGAGTTTTAAAGTAATTAAACAAATTCGGAGATAACCTAAAAACGTCCTGGCGTAATAAAACACAATTAAATATGAAAACATCCTATCGTTAGTTACATGAAACACGCTAAGTTGTTTAAAACAAACACACCAACGAATTTCCGTAAGTATTACTATTTAAGTGGAGAGATTAATCGCGGTGACTATTCTCAATCGACACATACTTAAACAATAATAAACAGTAATGGCGGCTTCCGCAGGCGCCGGCGCTTAGGGATGGCGATCGATTTTTTAATCGATTTTAGAAACTTGAAAACGAGTTCCAATGTTTTTCCTGCGGATTGCAACTTTTAAGTTTTGATACGCAGTTTATTTGTTCTGTTTTTTGTAACCAACAATATTATTTAATTTATTTTGTATTCGATTATTCATTACATTTGACTAATTATGCTGGTAAAGCTGTCGATGTAGAATAATAGCGGGAACAGATCTATCAGAACTCAATTTATTGCTGAATCGATTCTTTCCTGCGATTCGAATAGATTTAAAAATCGATCTTGTTTAGGAATAATCGTCATCCCTACCGGTACTTCTGTCATCTGCCTTGACAGTTGCATCTGCGTGAGACGAAACACAAAAATAAATATTTTCACAACGGAACTATGAAATACATATACAGTACCTACGTTATAATAATGATATTACTAATTATTTAGCTATTTATGAGTTTAATATCATTTTTGTGATGTTTTTATGTAAAGGTTCATACCTACTTACGTAACTCGTACAAATGAAGAGAACGAAACGTCCATCATCACTATACGGAAATGTACGGACGCCAGCACATCAACCTACCACAATCTGTCAGATTTCTTTAATAGATTTTCAACTTTATCGCTAAAGCTTAAGGTTCAAAGTTGATTGGGAAAATCTGACAGTTAGGTGTAGCTTGATGTGCTGGCGTCTGTACCTAGCAATCGTTAATTTACTGTTTATCTTAAAATCATAATTCCGGATACGAAAACAAAATTCCTGAAGTGAAAAGCTTGTAAAAAATAAGCAAATAATTTGTATATTAATTTGGTTTTCATACGTGCAACTTTCCTAGACTGGTTTTGAACAATGTCCTTTCGTTGTTTGTGGTAGTGCGCAATATGACGCAAGCAACACATTGTGCTTGCTTTTTACCCGACTACGGCGAAACAAAAAGGAGAGTTATGATTTTGACTGGTATGTATGTATGTTCGTAATATTCAAAGTGCTTATAATAATTTGACAAATGTGGTATCGTTAAAATCCTCTTTACCGTCCGCTGGTTATAGGCTATGTGACGTCACACTAAATTCAATATGGGCGCCATATTGAATTCTTCATCTAGAGCACAATATAAAGTAACGAAATGTTTTTTTTTCTGCTTTTTGGGGTATTAAATGAAAGGGCTTAATTAGCACTTTTCAAAAATATTAATATCATTGAAATAAGCCTCAAAATAATTAAATAAAAAAAAGTTTAAATACTTAAACCCGGTAAGTACTGAAAAGGATGAAACAGAAAAGTATCTTCCCGTGGTGGCATGCTACCATAGCTTATAAATACAGCGGCATGCGACCACGGGAAGGTAGGACTTTCTTGTTGCATCCTTTTCAGTAGTCGGGTTATAGTTTTTAAACGTTTGTTTTCGTAAAATAACATAGAAAAAGGTGGAACATTGACCTTCAATATCTCCGTAACTAGAAGGTTCCCAGGTATGGTCCAGTACAACAAAATGATCATAATAACGGGAAAAACAAGCCGTGGCTCTCAGCTTAATTTCATCCTTTATATAAGATTTCGGGTATAGGAGAGTAGAGACCGTACCAGCCTGCAAAAGCAATAAATCTAACATCGATTATGGGCAAATGATAGTTTAACATTACAATCTTCGATCTGTGGATTTATTGTGTTTTCTATTAGGTACAGACGCCAGCACATCAAGTTACCCGAGACTGTAAAATTTTCCTAATCAACCTTGAGCCTTATACTTTAGCGATAAATTTGAAAATCTATTCAAGAAATTTGACAGATTGTAGCAGCTATGTGCTGGCGTCTGTACATTCAGATGGTCACATTATGTCATTCAAAGGATCATTCACTCTGTTTACACTTTATGCTAATAACATTTCTTTTTTTATCACTTTTATGAAAGAATACTCCCAGGCACAAAAAATGTTTTACTAACTTAAAATATGGTATGTTTCAAGTTACCTACCAAACATTCATCATTCCATTCGATAGTACCATAAATTCCTAAATAAAATATGTTCAACAGTTGGCTTACAAAGAAAAACATAATACATACATAAATACTTGTCTATTAGATATAAAAACATATTTTCCAACATCCATTTTCCGGGAGCCAGCCCATCACTCAATCCACAATACAAATCTGCCCCGCGACTCCACCCCACTTTATTTACATGTGCGAATGACCTACAAACAAGGGCGCTTGTCGTTTGTCGCATCTACGTATCTCTTATTCATCACTACGGGACATATATCAGCATAATGCTAAATGAAGCCTTTGTACGTGTTAGATAAATCTATAAGTACCTACCGAGCCGTAAATATGGCTCATCGAGTGTTAGTCAATCTGCCTGGAAGCCGACTCCAAAATAGTTGACAAAAGGCTACTTTTGTCAACTATTTTGGAGTCGGCTTCCAGTCTAACTGGATGCAGCTGAATACCAGTATTTATTGGAGCGACTACCCATCTGACCTTCACAACCCAGTTACTCGGTAACACGACCCTCTTGGTAACACTGGTTGTGAGACTTTTGGGATTCTAAATACCCGTAACCACTGCCAAAGATCTATGGGGTCAGCTTCCAGTCTAACTGGATGCAGCTGAATACCAGTATTTTAGGAAAACTACCAATCTGACCTCCACAACCCAGTTGTTGGGTAACACGATAATTCTTGGTAAGACTGATTGTCAGACTTTTGGGCTTCTGACTACCCGTAACGACTGCCAAAGATCTACGAATCACAGCCGGGACCAATGGCTTTACTTGCTTTCCGAGGCAAGGAGGGATTTTGATATGTATTGGCTAATCCACGAACCCTTTCGATCGACTCTTGCGGCTATTATTCTTTCACGAGTTCCTTTCATTTACCTCTACACGACCTGGCACGACTGTGTTTTAGATCTTGTTGGACCAAAACTTTGCATGTCCACGCCCGTTGCAAATTGTTGCAGGATAGGCACTCTTCCACCACTTACTTACTATCCACCATCAAAGGAGCATCTCCCTGCAGGGCTTAACCTCCATAAAAGCCTAATAGATACCTAGTGCCCTACGTTTATTATTCAAGGTAGTATACTACAAAGACATGTCCTCAAGTGGCCATCGGAATCTGTGCCAAAACAAGCAATTTCCACACCCCAAAACTGGAACAGACTGTCGGAACTAAAATGTTATGTACCTTCAGCTGCATGACACTGGTAAAGTTTACACATTATCAACGCCTTTATGCCCTATGAGTAAGAGCGATTTTCGTAGTGTATGTGTTACCACTGTTGACTGTACTTGGCGCAGTCCAAAACTTGCTGTCAGAAACTTTGTGTTACTACTGTATCTGTGGGAACTAGGTTAGGAGAATGACCACTATATTGTACAGCATGTATACCGATGTGTTTATTCAGGCTGATGGAAATTGTTTTAGATTTAGATGATATTGTTAGTAGCTTCGTGTATATTGTGGGATAACATATGGGATGTTCAGTAATAACATAACGTAACAACTCGCCTGTATTCCCCGAGGGGAGCAGAGGTGCACCTAACATAATCAGCTTACAATGTTCCTAATGCGGGGACAGGTCTCCTCCCGGTGAGAAGGAGTGGGCTGTAATGTACCACGTGGGCCCAGTGCGGGTTGGTAGTTGTCACATGTGTTCGAATTTTTGATCTTATGACATGCCGGTTTCCTCACGATGTTTTCCTTCACCGTTTTGAGAGCAGTGGTGATGAAATAATTTACACAAAGTAAAAAGCCTGTCTGGGTTCGAACCTTACGACCTAGAATTCGTAAGTAGCGTCCGTTAGCACTGGATTACCACTGCTCCTATAGTAGAGACGCCAGCACATACAGCTACCCGAAACTGTCAAGTTTTCCCAATTAACTTTGAACCTTATGCTTTAGCGATAAAGTGGAAAGTCTATTAAAGAAATTTGACAGATTGTAGTAGTTTGATGTGCTGGCGTCTGTACGTGTACCTATAGTACATCAAAAAATCGCCAGTTATGTTCAATAAGTTTCATTTAACAGCCTCGGGTCGAACATATTGCCCTCAACCAGGCACTTTTCCAGCCTCCGGGCTGCTCTGAGATATTCTTGATGTGAAAAACTCAATAACAATTTTCTCGACACAAAAATCGAATCCAGGACCTCATGCTCAGCGCTTGCGACCACTAGACCAACGAGGAGGTAGAAATAAGTTAGTGAATTTATTACTACCTTCATTTATGGCCGTCAACTTCCACAAAAGGAGTGTCTTAGCTAAACAGCAATAGTGTTTGCGAGGCAGCAATTGCGAGAGTAAGCACTTGCCGGGGTCGTTACCTTTCTGTATGTTTGCGTCATCATAGTCTGAATTTAGAGGGGTCACATACCCAACAGTAGCTGATAAACAAGCTTCAGGACACACTGAAATATAATGTAACTAAGTCTACACTAGCTTGGGACATCACAATGACCTATTTTCGCGATCCATTCACTTACAAGCTGACAGCAGCCCGTCCGCTGTTTATTCAGTATAGAAGCACAGATTACCTTGCACCAGAGGCGGTACTTCATTACGACATAGATTACCTCGTGAACAGAGGCAACACCCAGTCAGCCAGTATTATGCATACAGTACACGGGCGTTAATATGACACCGTCACACATACACAAGTCAGAGGCGACGCTCTGTTCATTTGGTAATTATGGCTTGTCAGTTTGACAACCAGTCTTACCAAGGGTGTTACCCAGTAGGTATATATGTATATATAGTCCTCCTTATCGATTTCGATAACGCTGACCCTTTGAAATGATTATTTCCTAGCGTGTGCCTTAAAATGACTCGCCAGACCAGACCGAATTTAGTTTTAAATACCCGGTCACAACGAATACAATAGAGTTGGCCGGCAGAGTTAAAGGTAGAATTGTAGGAGGGATTAGGTCTCTCTTTACGTATTTGGTGTGTTTCGGTTAGTGTGTTGAGGAACTTTTTTTCGAAGGTTACATTTTTGTAGGTAGTAGAGCGCCAAGACGACCTATGCGAAGCGAGACTCCCCCTCCTGACCTCTCTGTTACCCAGTAACTCGGTTGTAAAGGTCAGATAGGCAGTCGCTCCATGTAAAATACTGGTATTCAACTGCATCCGGTTGGAATGTAAGCCAACCCCAATATATGTAGTTGGGAAAGGCCTGGGCAAAACCGTTATTTTGCTGTCAGATCATACTTAATACCTACCTATAAACAGTGTACTCTAGGGGTAATTACATGGTAAAGATGCCGACGACGATGATGACCTCGGTGTCATCTACATTCCATGTAAAGGCTCCTACAAACAGGCGCGACACTCGATGTAATCGCGTGCGACACAAAGGCACCGCTCGTTGCGCGACTTGCGGTGCCTTTGTGTCGCGCGCGATTTTATCGCGTGTCGCGCCTGTTTGAAGGAGCCTTAAAACAAATCCATGCTAATAGACACGCACGCACATGTCGGAGGATACCTCACTGCCATAGCTTGGTGTTTACGATTCCGGGCATGTCTATTTGCATGTATTTATTTTAGACGGAGGTGACACCGAGGTAGCAAGCTAAGCCGCAATCGTGAGGTATCGCAGTGAGACATCTTCGCCATTTAAGCGTGATAAGTCGAAGCCGACAAGCTAAGCTTTCATGAACACGTCATGAACAATTATATGTTATGTGAAGACGATGCACCTAAAATAAAATTAGACTAACACAAAAGGTAAATAGAATTAAAAATAAAGCAATGACAGGTAAATAAATGATGTGATAGATACAATATGGTGCTCACATATTAACAAATATTGTAAAAGTAGATGATTTTCCTAGAATTTTAACAAGTGTGCGAGTTACCGTAGTCACGGAATTTAAAAATCAACGTCATAAAAATTTAAAAAATATTTAAAATTAAATTAGCAACCAGTTTGATTTTGTTTAGACTCTAGATTGACAATCTATGGAGCAGGACCAGCATGTTAGCTTAACTAGTTCTAAACAGAGAAAGACTTTTTAGAGCACCTATTTCTGAGAATAAATGGTCTGCTTCATAATAGGTTAGGTCACATTATAAATAGGTCGCTGGTCAACTGGGCTGGCTATAGCAGGGAATAATTCTGTAATTGATTACCTACTAAGACGTTGAGACGGGCAGAGAATTTTCCAATTATGACGCCTCGGAAGTATACCCGCTAAATACAAAATTATGTAAAAGTATACTCTTTAAATATATCAGTAAACTCACATACGAAGAGATAGAAACCTTTTTAAAAATATTGAAATAGTAAACTCTTATATTCACCCACTCTCACTTTTTCACACACTTTCACACTCTACTCACAGCATACCCGTTTGCTTATTTTATTTTAAACTTGTTTTCTGTGTAATGATATATCATAATATGTCTAATTAAGCTAGTATTGTAATAGTCATCATAATGAAGAGCGCTGATGTCTGAGATACAGATAATTTTATCTAGTTCAGACACAGATGCCTTCACTATAAAATTAAAAAAAAATCGTCCTGTATTAAAAAAAAAATCACAGGGCTTGCTGGCGTTAGACTATAAATAAATAAAAAAAAATATTTATTTGACACTAAGAATTACATGTTACAAACCAGTCATCATAAACAAAACATGAATGTATTGCCACAAAACTGATCCTAACCCCCAAACTAGGCCTGGACCTGTATTTTTGGGGGTCAGCGTTCAGCAACGGGTTCTATTTCCAGACTAAAAGCATTAATATAGAAGTGTCACTCTAGACTTGCTGATATGGGCGAATTCTTAATACGATCGAACGGTGCTTAAAGTTAAGAGACATTTAAACGTCAAACAACGCTTGGTTAAGCAGTCGCTTGTCGTCAATTAACTTTTAGCAACGTTTATAAATAAACTCCGGGAGTTATAACTGTTGTAAGGTCAAATGAAATTAGCTAGCAAAACTCCGCAGACGTGATGGGAATCCACATCTACATTAACAACCACTATAAAATGTACTATCTATAAATTGCATCATAGGGGCTAATTATATTAAGTCTTATTAATAACTAGCTTCTGCCCGCGACTTCGTCCGCGTGAAATTTCTTGTTACTCCGACCCACCCCGTCGTATCGCATCGCCTGCCCGCGCTATTACTTCGTTTTTGCTTAGCGTTCTTTCTGACTTTTTTCCGTTTTGCTCGGCTCCTAAAGGTCATAGCGTGATGTTATATACCCTATAGCCTTCCTCAAGAATTGGGCTATCAAATGCAAAAAGAATTTTTCAAATCCGGCTGGTAGTTTCAGAGATTAGCGCGTTCAACCAAACAAACAAACAAACAAACAAACTCTTCAGCTTTATAATATTAAGTATAGATTTTAAAACTTTCGTTCGGAAAATGCAGGAGAATCCAAACCTCGCTAGCTATGAAGATAACTTCTCCTAAACACACGAGTGCATTAATAATTTCCCATCTTCTCGCCCGAAACGTAACGTCCGTTCGACGGTCAAAGTAAATACTGCAAAGTTTACCTGAATCCAGTCGTGCATACATACAGCCGTATAACGGAAACGTACATCGGAAGTCCAGTCGGAAGCATTTTCTTGCATTATTAATTTCCGCGCGTAATTCCACTGGTAATTCCGCGCGTAATCCCTGCTAATCCTATTTTAATTTCCGAGGGGAACGGCCCGAAAATTATAAAGGGTCGTCATTGTGTACATTTGTCTTAAGGTTTGAAGGAAATAAATGACTTCTCCGTCTACGTCTACCAAAGTCTGGCTATATTAATGAAAGTTTTAAATTTATTAAAACAGGAGCGTGAAATTAAAACTGTTGTCCTCATTAGCTCAGTGGTATTGCTTCCATTGAATTTATTTCCATTTTATGAAGACGATTCGGAAGTATTTAAACTGATGATGTTGTTTCGAATCATAATCTTCTGACATGAAAAGAGTAAATGTACTTAGGTACGGTTGGTAATACTTTAACTTTGAGCCATCCTAACTTTGTAGCGGAGTTCCAATAGAATAAATAGCCAGCGTATACTGTTTTAAGGGCCTATTACGAGGCCGTTTGTCCACCACATGAGAACAAGATGATGGCGCTGAAGTAGCGATACATACATTTACTATATTGCCGCGTGTCCACCGCACACCGTCTCCTGGACGACACGCTCGGTTCGAATAATTTCGTTTCTCGTTGACGTTGGAGGATGGAAAAACGGTGTAAACTATCTGAAGGCTCCTGCAAACAGGCGCGACACGACACGCGACACAAAGGCACCGCAAGTCGCGCAACGAGCGGTGCCTTTGTGTCGCGCGCGATTATATTGTGTCGCGTCTGTTTGTAGAAGCCTTGATTCGTTTCGGAATTTCGTTTTCTGATTTTTCATGCTTTCCAAATTCCATCCTTACATAATTAATCAATCAATCCATTCCGCCTATCGCAGCGGCACAGCACCCTGTCCTCCGCTTTCCGCATCCAGTCTATCCCAGCCACCATTTTGAGGTCATCTGGCAATCTAGCTGGGGGGTCCTACACTACGCTTGCCGACCGACGGTCTCCACTCCAGGACTCGTCTGCACCAACGGCGATCGGTCCTTCGACAAACATTGCCAGCCCACTGCCACTTTAGCTTGCTAACTCTGCAAGCTATGTCGGTAAATCCGGTTCTTTTCCGGATAACTTCGCCTATGATACTATTATCAGACTGTAAATGTCCCACTGCAGCCCAAAGTTTCTTGCTCTTCCCATACAGGGAACAACGAGCATTGATCACCATACTTGCGTATAAGAACCTCGATTTTAATCCATACTAATATTATAAATGCGAAAGTGTGTCTGTCTGTCTGTCCGTCTGTTACCTCTTCACGCTTAAACCGCTGAACCGATTTAGATGAAATTTGGTATAGAGATAGTTTGAGTCCCGGGAAAGGACATAGGATAGTTTTTATGCCGATATTCCCACGGAATCGAAACTTACGCGGGTGAAACCGAGGGGTGCAGTTAGTTTACCATAATCTTATGATACGACAATCTTTCCATCCATCCTGTCGACAACAAAAAATGTGACTATGCCATAAATAATGTAACATTCATAGGTTTAAAGCTACCCAAAGCCTCACTGACTATACGTAATCCTCCCATCTTCTATCCAGATAGTTCAAAGGCGATCCTAGCGTATTGGACGAGGTTGCATCGCTGTAATAATTCAGAACCACATTGTCCGCTGACCATCAGCTTCTAATAAATCAACACTTGCTTCTATGTTGAATATAATGCCACATAATAGAAGTACAGAAGCTCGTTTCCATACGTTCGTTTGTGATCGCCGCATTAGGTACGCGTCTATTGTTTGATCGAAAAGTATGTGATGAATGTGTAAACAAACCCTGTTCTGGTTGAATTCTCATGCAATCACTCATTAAAGGGAAGGTTTCAACTGTGTGTGTGAAAATTGAGGTTATTAAATTGACCTCCAATGCCATACCACAGGTAGGTATCTTTTTATGATTCTGGCAAAGTGGGCTTTTTAGGCCCCCTGGTGTTTTGAAATTAGAATAGTGGGTATTCAAATAATCAAATCAAAGCACCCAATTTGTGAATTGGCATGCACAGGTATTGATTTTGTTTACATTTTCAGCAGATACTTTTGGAACAGACCATAATTATGTTTGCGTGTGTCTATTTTCGCGGTATGGAGCTGACCTTCTGTACCTAAACACGATCAGCCATACGCAGTATGTATCTTGTTAGTTAATTACATGTCTGAGAGATGGGGCCCGCTGGCCATTTAATAATACACTGTCGGGCGCACCTGTAATGCTCTGGATTAGAGTGATGTACAGTTGCTTACAGGGAACCTCAACTCCTGTGTTTATAGGTCCGAATTAATAATCATTTCGATCTACTGCAGAAGGTAGGACTTATTCCTAACAGTTTTTTTTGCCTGTGGTTTCGCTAGCGTGGATGTCGGAAAATATCCCACGAGAACGTACTATCCGGTATTAAAGGGACCCTGTGTTAATCCAGGTTATAAAGTACCTATGTGCCTTCATCCAAATCCGTTCAGCGGTTTTTGCGCCGATCCGCAACATTCATCCAGTCAAACAGACAAACGGAGAAACATTCTAAAAACTATATTTTCGGCATCAGACTCGTTCTCACACCTCATATTAGCTATTACTCTTTTTCAAAACTATTTTATTTTATATAATGCAATATAAAATACAAAAAAATACAAAATAGTTTATTGTGTCAATTAGATATTACATTACATGTTAATGTGTTTGGAGCTCCCATTTAGGCAAACAAAATATATATGCATACCCTATTATATATGTTTCGTAAACTATACCACAGTGCTTCTATTACATTAGAACGAGTGCATTGTAGTAATAAACTAGACAATTACGAAACGAACCTGAAAATGAATAATTAAAATGCTTTTTCTGTGTATGGTAACAGTGACTGCTCATACCTCCTTTTGCAAATATTTTTCAGAAAATGTTAATACACTAAAAGCTTGCTATAAAAATTTGTGAAAATCTTGTAAAGCGAGCCACTACGAGTCACAAACGCCTGAAAAAAAATGTAACGCAAAATAAAAACTTGTAAAAATAACGCGTTCCCGTAAAAAACGAAATAAGGTTCAAGCGCTTAAAAAACTAGTGGCTCGTGGTTAGTATGTAGATTCGCATTTCTCACTTATTTTCTAGACACGAATAGAAATGTGCCCACCGCAATGCTAAGACTAAAGTAAATAAAGGTTTATGTTTAAAACAATTTTCTGAACAATTTTTCCAGCCCTGCACCCATTTATTTATAGTCTCAAAGGCCTTCTCTATTTAGCGACGCTTGTTTATACGAGATGTCTTGTATGTGAAGCTTTATAAAATTTTAGTGGTGAAGGAATTTCTTTTTGTAATAAGAGAATGTGTAAAAAATTTATACGAGGGAATTATGACACAAAAGAGGTTTGTTGTTGACAGAGACTCTAAAAGTACGTCACGGTATGTTAAGAAATATGATTACTTCTAAAGCAGAATCTCTTGTACGTGAGTTATTGCTGTGATAAAATTATCAGGCGTTGAGATGTTTTAGAACCTTACAGCATGATTATTCAGGCGGGAGAGAAAAGCTGCGTGTTTGTTATTTAAACATTTAGCGTTGGCGTAATAGCTGCATTGTTTATGTATGTGTCGGTTGAGACTGGTCATCTCTTAACTGCCAAGGCTTAATTTTAATCTTATATTTTGAATTGTTTCTTCATTTGTGTCCTTTTTTTTTACATTGTTCTCACATATAGAAGCAACAGGAATAATGTACCCAGGATTTTGTAATATCTTGATTTAAAAGAGTGTTCATGGAGTTTATTGCCCGTTCTTCTCCATAGAGATCTACGTTTTGGAATGGGCAACTAGCTTCAATTTTCTGACTAACTGACAGACTATATAATTTTGACAATTCAAAAGTGCCTGTACAAGGTTTATTTGAAATAAATGCTTTGACTTTGAATTTGAGTATTGTGGATGTTGTTATTTGAATTTCGTAGATAATTATTTGCCTATCTGGTAAAGAGCCAGTGTAGGTCTACCTAGTGTTAATATTGTTTTTGCTATGAAAAATTGAATCAAAAAGCTACGGAAGTTACATTTATACATATTTGGCAGCCCCGGATCTAAGGGGGGGCAAACCGGGGCACTTGCCCCGGGCGGCAGTTTCATGGGGGCGCCAAATCCTTGAGACAAGAATTCGAAATATCGAACAAATGAAACCTCTTTTCCTACAATCTCATAGGTTTTTAACAAGTAATCGAATCTTAATATAATATGTTAAAAACAAACTTCTATTTCCATACGCCCAGTTAGTTTTTGAACACATACTAAGTGATTTATGGAGCAGTGGTGGCCAAGTGGTAACGGCCGCGACTTACGAGTTGTAGGTCGTAGGTTCGAACCCAGACAGGCGCTTTACTTTATGTAAATTATTTCATCACCACTGCTCACAAAACGGTGAAGGAAAACATCGTGAGGAAACCGGCATGTCCTAGAACCAAAAATTCGATGACATGTGACATCTACCAACCCGCACTGGGCCCGCGTGGTGGATTACGGCCCACTCCCTCTCACTGAGAGGAGGCCTGTGTCCCAGCAGTGGGAACATTATAGGCTGATGATGATGATGATGATGAAGTGATTTATGAACGCATCTTAACAGATCAAGTAAATTTTTGAACGCGTGCCTAGTGTCCGTGATCTTTCGGCCAAGGGGAATCCCCGTCACATATCTATACGAGCCGAGCCGAACAAATTCAAACAGTTAAACGTCAACTGACAACACTGTTTGTTTATGTGGTTGATTGCGTTTGCGAGTAATCAGCGTTAATGAAATAAGTAACTTATTAATAAAATCATATATTATCGTAGTGGAAATCAACAATTTGCAAGTTTTTCTCGAACACTGAAGGGAGGGGGCGCCACTATCAAGGTTTTGCCCCGGTTCGAAAAAATCGTAGATCCGGGGCTGATATTTGGGTATGCTTCCGGCATCGAATCAAGCGACGATGGTAGTAGATTTGAGAGCCGGCTATCCCTTTGGTAAAAGCTGGTGTGGCGTTGTTATGTGTCATAATGGCTAAAAATTACTTGTTATTTTTAGCCACATAAAGGCTCCTGCAAACTTGCGCGACACGAATCGCGCGCGACACAAAGGCACCGCTCGTTGCGCGACTTGCGATGCCTTTGTGTCGCGCGCGATTTTATCGCGTGTCGCGCCTGTTTGAAAGAGCCTTAAATTTATCTAGCTTTATGTAGACTTTGAGAAGCTTCGATTGGAAAAGTTTTAACGACCGGAGACCGACCATCAAAATCAAATTACGCTTTCACAGACAGATAGGAAGTGCTTTAAAAGTTCATAAAACGTCGATATCGGCTTGGTATTTGCCTCCACATTTAATGGAGCTACATCTAAATATTGCATTCAATTCTGAAGCAATCGATGGTACTTGAAAACCTACTCAATGCCCTATGTAGGTAGAGTTCTATTGCATTTCCTTTGAGCACCGTATTATGCCCGATATTTACTTCACTGGTTTTGTAAAGGACGCTTTTTTTTGTCCGGAACTTTTTTACTTATTAATTTTAAATAGTTAGGTACTTAAGGAATTTTATATCAAGAATGTTATTGCCATTTCTGATTCAGTAGCTTTAGCCCGCGGCTTCGCCCGCGTGGTTGTCGGGAAATATCCCACGGGAATGTAATAGCGGGACAAAATGCTGCCAAACATCCAAATCCGTTCAGCTGTTTTTGCGGGATTGAGTAACAAACATCCAAACGTACAAACTTTCATATTGACACTACACACCACCACCATTTTTCACTTTTTTTTTGTAATATTAGTTGTATAATAATTTGTAATATTTCTTTATTAGTTACACATTATGTAGGTATGTAATAATAGATAGTAAAAAGGAAAAGAATAGATTTAAACGAAAATATGAGTAGCGCAACTATTGCAAATAGTGTTGCCCAAATGCAAGACCAAGACAAGACCTTAGCCAGTCTTGGTCTTGGTCTTGCGTCAATACACCTGGTCTTGGTCTTGGTCTTGGTATTGCGCTCTCAGTCTTGGTCTTGGTTTTGGTCTTGCAGCAAGAGTCTCGCAAGTCTTGCGAGACTCTACTACTTAGACTAGACTACATTCAAATACCTATTAGCCTATTGCTCAGGGTAGCAGGGACATCGACGCGCAACCGCTTACCATGGATTCAGTAGGTACAGATTGACAGATTGTAGTAGGTTGATGTGCTGGCGGCACATCAACCTACTACAATCTGTCAAATTTCTTTAATAGATTTTCAACTTTATCGCTAAAGCATAAGGTTCAAAATTGATTGGGAAAATTTGACAGTTTCGGGTAGCTTGATGTGCTGGCGTCTGTACATGATTCTGGACCCCCCCTGCGTTGAAATTTTTCGTCGGCTTTTTCTTAATTTTTACGTTGTTTTCTGCAATTTTTTTACTCTAAACTGTATAAAATCATTATTTCTATCTGACCCAATGAGATTTTTAATTAAAAAAATGTAAATTCACTTGTTTCACTTAAAACAGCAATGTAAATAAAACTCGAAAGGACTACCTGATTAGCTGTATCGCTAAAGTTCATTTGCGAGGTCAACACTGTCTTCGTACCTACGCTATTCACTTTCAAATGCCGCCACAAAGGGACCGCAGCGCCAAGCGGTCTCCTCGTATTATTAACGCACTTGAAAATAAACTTTAAAATTATTACAATAAAGTGCATAAATGCTTGAACCTGACAAAAAATGCGGAAGATTGCGGGAATCCCCGCGCGGTGTCGAGTCGGCCATGAATCCCAATGAATCTAACAGACGCGTCACATGAGGCATTTTTAATCATCTACATAATTGAATGACCCATTTACTACTTTTAATTTAGATAACGAATCTAAAATAAAAGTAGTAAATGGGTCATTCAATTCATCAAAAATAATTATCCCCTCATAATGATGAGGGGATAATTATTTTTCTAAAACTTCATCGATTTAAGGGGGAAGCACTAAGGTAGCCCGCGAAATTAAAATTTTCTTACGTTTTTTGCAATTTGCTGGTCAGTGAATTTCGCGGGCTACCTAATACCGCTTTGGCCTTAAGTAAAGAAGGTTAAAAAAACGTGCAGAAGTGTATTTATAGTCACGTAATTTTTCGATATTTTTTTATTATCAACAATAATTTTAGTTTTGAATGCAATTCAACAATGTAATTTACTGTTTCATAAAAAAAATACATCCATTTTCGCATAATCGGGATTGAAACCAAATACCTACTATAACGCCCAAATCTCAGTTTGACTTAACTGCGAGACGCAAGAGTCTTGCAGGCTTAGTCTTGTTCTTGCTCAAGTCTTGCAGGGTGCAGTCTTGGTCTTGGTCTTGCTAAAATAAGTCGGTCTTGGTCTTGGTCTTGGTCTTGCAAAAATGCAAGAACAAGACCAAGACTGCAAGACCAAGACCGATTTTGGGCAACACTAATTGCAAAGCAGTATGTAATCGATGTTTTACGGACCCTCAGTGACCGTGTTTGTTTGGCGATCCAAAAGTCACTTTGTAATGTCAAATTAACAGCTTTTTATTAAATGCATAAGAAAGTAAAAACGTTTTTTACATTTTTTGTCTGTCTGTCTGTTTGTCGGCTTATCTCCAAAACGGCTAAAATGATTTTGATGAAATTTGGTATGGGGATATTTTGAACCTTAGGGAAGGACATAGGTATCGACATACAAGTTACCAATAAATAAAATTTTCGCTTGACTGCATAATACCCACAGTCAAACCCAGACTGCGCGCGGCCGGAAAAAGAACCTTTTCAATCTCGATACACAATTTTCCAACTGCAAGGTATTTGTGAAATTTCCCCTGAACCACTGTTGTGAACTCGCTCGGGACATTTCCAAGGAAATACTTGAATTCTTATAAAAGTTTGAAAGCAGTTTGTTCTTTGTAGCAGGAAGCGAAGATGTAAAAGTGAAATGTACAAGCCTGTATGATATAACACCCTCTGTTTCTGGCGGAGGTTAAAAAGGGACTAATTTTACTTGGTTTGTGTGTTAAGAGTATTTACGCCGTACCTACGGCATTTCATACGAACTTTCAAGCCCTTGTTTTTCGATAATGAATGAACCGATTTGAATGAAACTTCATACGTATAAGCAGGAGACAAAGGTCTAAAAAGTTACTTAGAACATTTTCGAAAAATAGTGTTATAGCCAAATTAGACCGATTTTAAAATTTCCATAGAAACAGAGATTTCCAGTTATCTTCTTTTATATAAGACATTTCGAAATGTTCTTTACTAACTTTTTAGACCTTTATATCCTGCTTATGTGTATGAAGTTTCATTAAAATCGGTTCATTCATTTCGAAAAATAACGGCTTAAAAGTTTGTATGAAATGCCGTACTGCGTAAACGCTTTTAAGAATGATTAAAATACTTTTAGTTGAAGAAGGCGTTATGTTGGTAACATAATTATACTTTATTTTATTTAATTATTTATGTACTCACATTATAAACAGACAAAAAAAAAACAGAGAAATAGGTACAAAGGTGATGCTTCTTTCTAAAGAAATATCTTCCAGCATACCTGTGATAGGAAAGGTAACGAGATGTAGACAGCGTGTGTAAGAGTAACAGAGAAACAAATACATAAAATCAAAATCAATTATTTACTTAAGGCTGATTTTTCCAAGCCAATCGCCATAGATTAGTGCGTTCAAACATAGAAACAGACAAACTCTTCTGCTTTATTATTAATATTTACGATGTGTGGTGCAAAGAGTGCTATTTAACTAATTAAAAATTGAAAGATTTGGGTTCTTGTCTCCTGTCGATTTAACAGGATTAGTTCATGAAGTAACAACTTACAATGCAAAGCTACCCAGAGTAAGCCGGATGTAATTAAGTATCATATGTACCCACCAGAGCCATTTTTATGGAATGCTGCACCAGTGACTTGTCTGTAGAAAATATTACCTTTACAGTCGTAATATCACGCCTGTATTCCCCGGAGGCTAATGCAGAGATATACTATACTGCCGTCATAACGAAAAAGGGCACAACTAACATTTTTTCCAAAATTGAGCTAAATGCATAATTCGAAACCAGAAGAAAAAGGCGCATCTGCCAGTTTTTTTTTATAAATTTTCATGAACAAGATCTTCAGAGATACTCTAAACTAAAAGGGCACAATTACATCATTTTTCACATTAAGATACATAAAAGGACTCATTTGACTTTGATTACGTTGAAAGGTCACAATTGTTTAGATATGGCTTTTATTTTGTTTATTTTTTTATTATTTTGTAAAATAAAAAGGCCCATGTGGTCCATATAAAAGACATAATATATTAATATGAGTCAAATGTGCCTATTCTTTTTAATTTTCACCCACAATACGGCTTAACAGTGAGTTTAAAAGAAAAGACACAACTAGTCAGATGTGACTTTCTTAACTAGTATTTTACTAATAAATAATTTTGACACAACTAAAATCGAATTTACCAACCAACAGTGGTAAGCTTAGCTTAAGGCTCCTGCAAACAGGCGCGACGCGCGTCGCGAATCGCGCGTGACACAAAGGCACCGCTCATTGCGCGACTTGCGGTGCCTTTGTGTCGCGTGTCGCGTCGCGCCTGTGTGAATGAGCCTTTAATCTGATCGATACAACCGTGTGGCTGTTATTGCTTATAGCAAGTCTCTCCGTTGTATTTGCGACCGTCAGACCGATAATCGTGTAGCAACATGATTTGGTAATAAGATTTCATCCCGCAATTCGTAACAGTAAATACACGAGGTGTGTCTTATTTCAAAAGCTACGTATGCGTTTGTAAAGTCCTCTTGTGCCTCAAGATAACAAGGCCTCTCACCTGCCTTAATTAGCATCAAAGGGTGGAATGATCTCGTATCTAGAGTTGGAGGGATCAGGGCGGAACACCGCACAACCCTTGTAAATCAGCCAATTGGATTAGATTGCCGAATTTAAGTCAAAGTGACTTTTGGGGTCCTTTGGACAGACCACTCTGATGGAGAGGTTGTTCGTTGGTTGTTGTTGTTGGTTGTTGGTTTGTTTTAAGTTGAAATTCTAGTTTTATAAGTTCTCAATAATAAGTAAAAATGAATACAAAACTCATTGGATTGGCTCTCATTAATTGTAAATGCGAATATTTTGTTACCAACACCGAAAATTTTTTGAGCCCGCGACTTAATTCGCGTGAACGTTGGAAAACAAATTGGATTACATGGGTTTTATATTTTTTGAAACCTATTACTTTTCTAAAATATGTATAAACAAACTCCTTATAACATCAGCTATATGTCAGTGAAAGTCACAGAGAAGAAAGAAACTGACAGACACAAAAAAATTAATCATAGATTTTTAGTTAAAGGTATTGTATTTCCTTTTATAATTAGACTAGCTTCTGCCCGCGACTTGTCCGCGTGAAATTTCTTGTTACTCCAACCTCACATCGCATCGCCTGTCCGCGCTATTACTTCGTTTTTGCGTAGCGTTATTTCTGACTTTTTTCTTTTTGCTCGGCTCCTAAAGGTCATAGCGTGATGTTAAATAGCCTATAGCCTTGCTCAAGAATTGGGCTATCAAATGCAAAAAGGATTTTTCAAATCCGACTGGTAGTTCCAGAGATTAGCGCGTTCAACGAAACAAACTCTTCAGTTTTATAATATTAGTATAGATATGCATTTAGTAAAAAGCTGTTATTTTGAGATTAAAAACAGACACTTCAATTTGATTTATTTGTATAGATAAAGATTTTAGAAGAGAAGGGGTTTGGTGCATAATTATATTTGTGACGTTATCATAATTTTTGCGTCGATACCATAATATATTTTTAATGACGTTGTGTATTTAGCTAACCGTGAAGTTAAATAACACACGTAATTTAACATCATGGCCTTGTTTATCAGAGGGTTATGCAGAGGTGTATTCAAAGTAGGTAACCTGCATTTGCGATTTATTTGCCAAAAATGTAAATAAATATAAGTTTATGGAAAAATAACTTTAAATCCTACACAATAAAGTTCAGTTTACGATACAACTTCAAACATTTTTATAACTGTTTCAATAGTGCTAGTCACTCTAAAATTAACTTAATAACCATTAAACTAAAGTTGATATTTGTTTAACTTGAAATAATATTAATTTGAAACATAAGTTTGAACAGACCACAAATCTACATTTCGCTAGTTTTGGTTAAGGGGGAAGCGCTAAAGTATCCCGCGAAATTCAAATTTTCTTACGTTTTTTGCAATTACTGATTAGCACAGTATTCAGTTGTACGTCGATCAAAATATGATTCGCGTCCGTAACAAATATGGATTTACAGAATCATAATCATTAGAATCATTAATACAACTTGTTAGGTTAGTATAAGCCCAAAATGTCAAGGTTTCATGAAATAGTCATTCTGTGGGATTACTTGGTCTTAGAGAGTTGTGTTGATGAATTTAATGATTATAATTCTGTAAATAAATATTTGTTACGGCCGCGAATCATATATTAATCAATGTATAACTTAATACTGACCAGCAATTTGCAAAAAACGTAAAAAAAATGAATTTCGCGGGATTCCCTGGCGCTTTCGCCTTAAGTCCCTTGTAATAGTAGGCGAGCCTATTGAAATCAACCGGGCACAAATCTAAGCTCCGGTCTGTCGAAGTTAAATAGTGAATAAAATTTTCACATTTTAGGTTACACTAACAAGAATAGTATTCAAGTTTGGTCTACAAGTCAGTTTCAACTTTAAGGCTCCTTCAAACAGGCGCGACACGACACGCGAGACAAAGGCACCGTAAGTCGCGCAACGAGCGGTGCCTTTGTGTCGCGCGCGATTATATCGCGTGTCGCGCCTGTTTGTAGGAGCCTTTATTCGAAACATTAAGGTTGCTTACAGGTATGAACACAAATATAGATAGAGCTAGATAACGCAAGTATCACGGTCTGTATGAAAACTAAGCGTGCCATTTCTTGACTACCTACTATGACGTCACAAGCACTATTTAGTGATGGGAAAATCAAATCGAATCAAAGACGCCGCCGCGTGCGGTACCCATCTCGCCCCACCCTCGGGGTCTAGCGCAAAACGCTCACGCTCACCCAGCCAGCAGTACACAGGACTCGGCGCGAAAGTGGCGGCTTACGATTTTTGTACGTAAGCTGGTGCGATTTTTGGAACGCGAAGTAGTTGCTCTTGTGTTATATAGGTGTATCTATATCTGTGGCTATGAAGGTTTGCGACGCTACCATCCATGTTTTATTCTATTAACTAGATTTTGCCTGCGGCTTCATCCACGTGGATGTCGGAAAATATCCCACGGCAACGTACTACCGGGATTAAAAGTACCCTATGTGTTAATTAAGGTTATAGAGGTATGAGGAACAGGGTGTAAAGTTCACTCATACTCTATAGAAACGGGAGGATCCTCCGACCAGACGGGTGTTGTGTCTGGCGGGCAACTGCCCGTTGATTCATATCGGGCCGTTGTATCTATGCTAGTTGCGCGGTAAACTCTGCTTGCGCGATGCAGGATTTGCGTGACGTCAGTATGACGCGTTGTTTGTATGTGGCGTTGTAGATACCGCTACATCACTCCCCCCCGGAGACCGGAGGTCTATAGTGGGCTGAGTCTTGTATCTTGCGATGCTTGCCAGGCCAGCTGAGGTTCCAGTGAGTCGGAACCGGTTGCCGCATAGTTCACGGTGAGTCGGAACTGTCTGCGAAGATGTCCCCAGTGAGTCGGGGTGGCGCTGCGTTATGCTCCAGTGCGTCGGATGTAGTACAGCGCCGAGTTGAGGCTGGCTGCTGCGTCGACCAGGAGAGGAATTGAGCTCTTCTTGTTGACCGGCCGAAAGTGCAGTGTGCTGTGCCAAGGTTGCTGATGAGGCTGAGGGTGATGACCAGGAATGCGCGGTCGCTGCATGCTGGTGGTCAGGATACCCGTTGAAGCCGTGGGAGCTGGCTGGCTGGGTGACTCGCCGCTAAAGCTTGCGGGAGTGATGATGATGACGTCACGCTGAAGTAATTGCACGAAGGCTGCGCTGACGTTCATGTTCGGGGTCACCAGTATAGAGGTATGAGGAACAGGGTGTAAAGTTCACTCATACTCTATAGAAACGGGAGGATCCTCCGACCAGACGGGTGTTGTGTCTGGCGGGCAACTGCCCGTTGATTCATATCGGGCCGTTGTATCTATGCTAGTTGCGCGGTAAACTCTGCTTGCGCGATGCAGGATTTGCGTGACGTCAGTATGACGCGTTGTTTGTATGTGGCGTTGTAGATACCGCTACAAGGTTATAAACTACTAACTGCGCCCCGCGGTTTTACCCGCGTAAGTATTGATCCCGTGGGAATACCGGGATAAAAATGTCTTTTCCATGTCCTTCCCCGGGATGCAATCTATCTCTCTGCCAAATTTTATCGAAATCCGTTCAGTGGTTTAGGCGTGAAAAGCTAATATACAGACAGACAGACAGCTAGAGCTACTTTCGAATTTATAATATTAGTATGGATCTGTGTGCGAAATTTCATCCAAATCCGTTCAGCCGTTTTTGCGCCATTCGGAACATACGTACATACAGACAAACGGACAAAAATTCTTCGTTACTATTTTATTATATGTATAGATTATACAATACCTCAAAGCCAAAACAACCAGGGACCAAGGTCAAAACTAATTAGGCACGTAAAGCTTAAAACCCGCATTACCCATCGAACCCAAAACCTGTTCAATTGTTAAGAAAACTATTTTCTCGCTCATTTCGTTCACTCACACACACCCAACAGAGGTAATATATTCATTTCATCTGCCTAGCCTTTTCCCAACTATGTTGGGATCGGCTTCCAGTCTAACCGGATGCAGCTGAATACCAGTATTTTACATGGAGCGACTGCCTATCTGACCTCCACAACCCAGTTACTGGGTAATACGATACCCCTTGGTAAGACTGGTTATCAGACTTTCGGGCTTCTGACTGCCCGTAACGACTGTCAAAGATTCACGAATGACAGCCGGGACCAACGGCTTAACATGCTTTCCGAGGCACGGAGGGGTCACGGTATGTAAAGATGGTTAACCATCCACAGACCAACCGCGCCAAGCGTAGCTTAACCTGATCGATCGACCTGTGCGGCTGTTATTATTTTGCCACGGGCTTCTCAGGTTATTATATTCATTTAAATAATATTATCACTGCGCAATGATCGCTGGCCGATTTTAATGTAGCGGAAAATCTCATTGAATAATAAATGGGGTATGGTTTTATGTTATTTTCGATTTGACCGGACTTTCGAGGGTTTAATGTGAACAGGTTATATTATCCAAACTGTATTGTATGTACCTGGTTGATGTTTTCAAATACAATTTGAACTAGGCGTTATCCTATCAATGATGTCTATGAATGTGATGTTTGGATGTTTGTTAATCAATCACGTAAAAACGGCTAAATGGATTTGGACGTTTGGCACACAGATAGTTTATAGCCTGGATTAACACTTAGGATCAATCAATCAATCAATCAATAGCGCTTTTATCCTGAAATTTCTTTCTTGTGCTAGTTTAATTGCTGTTATTTGATTTCCTGAGTTATAATAGGTATATCTCGGAGTTCAGTGTGCCTCCTCTAACGATTTCCATTGCTTTCTGTCTTTTGCAACTCTTTTTCAGTTTGAATCCGCTGTGAGATTGAGTTCTTCCTCCCATCTTTTGCGTTGTTTTATCGAAATAGAATACATAAGATACTTTTTATCAAAGTCCACGCAGATGAAGTCGCAGGCAGAAGCTAGTTGGTTTATAACTTAATAATATCAAGCTAAAAAAGTAGTTATTTAACTATTGCGTCACAGTAGGTATAACACTGTAGAATCCTGAGCGCAGCGACGAGGGTTCAAAGTATGTCACTCGTGCTTAAAATAGTGTTGCTCCCGAGGTGGACACTCTACTTTTTATCACCCTCTATGAAAAAATAAGTAAGTGCAAGTTATAAATAAGAATAGTACGTTTATTTATTTACATACAATTTTTAATAAACAATTACGAACGAAGGCAGAATGATTTTCGCGCGTTTTCTTTTGTAACATTTGGCGCGAGCCAAATTAAAAATTTGGCTCGCGCGCCTTTTCCTTTACCATTACAGCCTGTTACTTGTTCATGCAATGTTCGTGATTGATCTCTTTGGTGTTTGCAACTTTTACTAACAATATCCACGTTCCAAATTCAAATAACTTTTAGTCCCTAGGGATTAAAGAGCTACTTTAGTCCCTGTTTACGAAGAATACACTAGCTCTTTTTGAATAGATTAGATAAAAACAGTGGCACCCCAGGAGTGCCGATAGAAGTGAAAACTTGAAAAAGCATAGTAATTTTATAAATATGTTTGAAGGTCATTCTTCCCATAAAAAATGTACCGCGCCTTGATGTCTTTATAATGGCCAAAACTTAAAACAGAGGTGTCGGTTACGGTGACAGTGTCGCGAGTTCAATGGTTTTTCTCCATCTAAACGCGCCTAAAGAAGTTTTCACTTCAAAAATAAATTAAAACTCATTTATTCAACTTAGAACAAGGACCAGCACGTTTTGATCGTTATAAATTACAATAGGTAGGTACTAGATTACGTTTTATGTAAAAAATATCAAGATTTTTTTAAAAAGCGCCCTTTTTACACTTTCCTCAAGCTAAACTTGAACTTAAAGCATTTATTTGAAATAAAAACAGGCACTTTTGGATTGTCAAGGGGTCGGTCAGTCAGAAAGATGAAGCTAGTTGCCCTTTCCAAAGCGTAGCAGATTCTTATCCAGAAGACCGGGTAAGAAACTCCACCGACATAAAAACACAGATAAAAAAGTATTAGGGAATCTAATTTCTCGTAAGAAAGTAGGTATGTCGATCTAGGCGGATGGAAACATTCGAGCCATAAAAAAAGTAGAAACCTTATTCCCGTAGTAAAAACATTTACCAAAAGAGCACACCCTGTAAAGACAAACAGACACCTACAATATCGGTGACTTTCTGAAAGTTACATCCTCCAGTATTCAACAGGCGTGTTCGTATGTAAAGATGCATGAATATGGAAGAGGCTACGAAACGTGTAGCGCTCGTAGGCTCGTAGCGCGTAGCACGTAGCCGCCGACGACGTAGCGGTGAAGTTTGTACCTATTCTCTAGAGAGGAAAACGGTATGAAAGTGCACGTGTCTGTTATAGAATGTGCATTTTTAGAGATACATTTTGCGATATTGTTGTTTTATGTTTTACTAGCTGTTCCTGATACTTCGTTCGCGTGCATTTCGGAAAACGACGATTTGATATGTTTTCGCGGAACCGTAAATCTTTTTTTTTAAATATAGGTAAATTACTTCTAGTGTTTGTCAAAATATATTTTTTACTAGAAAAAAGCTCGAACTAGTTTGAGAACCCCGGTTCCCGCTCGGGCCGCCTGCACACCCTCTGCGGCCACTTGTATATGAACGAGCTATGGCGTGAGTTGCCCGCAAGCTCACCGCGCCGAGCAGCCCGCGCCCCGCTCCCCGCGCCCGCGTGCAAACTATGGACACTCAAATGAAGTCCTTAAGTTTTATAACTTGCCTTTTCCGAAATATGTTGGGGTCGATAATCAATGTCGAAAATTTTGTCAAAAATGTTGGCAAATTAGAGGTATTTTTGACAGATTGAGACCGTTATCAAACTGTGAACGTTCTCATAATTACGGAAATTGCCCCTCAGATGTACTAAAATTTTTATACTGTAAGAGATAATAATAATAATAATTTATTACACAAGAAAGTGGTTACAAAATAGTGTGAAGTCCCTGACTCCTGTGCTAGGTTATAGACCTGTGTTACAAGAGCCAGTGCCCTCTCCCAGTAGGAGATATTACAGAATCTTATGCAAAAAGATTAACAAATAAAAAGAATATGGGAACAACAAAAAGTAAGATAAACTAAAAGCGGTTTAGAAGCCTGTATTGAGTTTATATGTGTGTGTGTGTGTATGTGTGTTTGTGAGAGTTTGTGTGTGTGTGTGGTTGTGTGTGTTTGTGTGTGTGTTTGTGTGTGTGTGTGTGTTTGTGTATATGTGTGTATGTCAATGATTGGTTAAGAGGGGTTTTTGTGTTAAGAAATGGATATGATATGAGATCTATGAATAAAGTGATGAAACTATTTACAATTATTGTAGAAGAGCTTGCGCCATTGAATATAATCATGGGGGCTCGGAATAAATCGCTTTTTGACATCAGAGGGGCAATTCTCATAATTTTAAGAATTTTCACAATGATCTCAATCTCGATCTGTCAAAAATTCCTCTAATATCCCTACATTTTTGACGGGTGTTTGACAATGATTGTCGCTTGACGTTCAAAAGAGCCTTTAATGTGCCTATTTGAAATAAATGATTTAACTTGACTTGTTGACATGAGGATTGCGACTTGAATTCGTACGTTTCTTAAGTACGAGAATTGGCTTTCAGATTTAGCCAAGGGTATTTGTCAGCTTTAAAAAAAGAAACCGTCGTTGCATGTCTAACCAAATAATTTAATTAAAAAGCCTCTTCTTACAACTAACAATGAGCCTATTGTCGTCAGTATCCCCATCATTTCCACAAACGCTCATTACCATATTTCAATGAGAGAAAAGAAATAAAACTCCTGTCCCGCTGCATTTACATGTTGACGCCCACAAAGTTAAACTCCCCCTTAATTCTTAAGGATAAAACACGACAATACGAAAAATTAAATTTTTAAAGGCCATTGTCGCATCTACAATTCTAATATTTCTTTCTCTCCTTTTGTTTGGCGTACTGAGATAAAATGCGTTGTGTTTTACGATGTTTTTTCTTTTATCCCATTGATATTGTTCTCTTTGAGTTGTCGGCTTCTTAAGGACGTATATCGGATAAGACTATAAACCAGTAAAGTATTGTGAGGAGTTGTAAATGCCCATTTGTGGGTAGTAATTTATTAGAAAATGATTTTGAAACACTGTTTGATTAGTAAGCTAATCTATTTACATCCATACTAATATTATAAATTAAAGTCCCCCTTTCGTGTCTTTTTTTTTTGGCTGCGCTGTCCTGCATCTGCAAACTGCATCAAAATCCGTTGTGAAGTTTTCAAACTTCAGAACGGATTTTGATGCAGTTTCCACCATCAATTTCTTCTGGAAAGTTTGTGTATATGTTGCAGCCAACTGGTTAACCACCTGGCTTTTGGAAGTAGTGCGCGCCTCACTTCGCTCTCTCGGCTCGCACGCGGTTGATCACAGTTCTAACCTAACTCATTTGGTCGGGTACCATTTTTTTTTTGAGGATTGGTAATCATGATGTGACCCCTCCCGCTCTGGGTGGAGCGGATGGGAGTGTCAGACTCTTACTGACTAAAACCCACCCGTGTTCCTTCCTTAGCCCTTTATGTTCCGGGCTAGCGGTAACCCTTTCGGACAATCCCGCTGGCCCGGCAGGCTTGGGCCCTAACGGGCCCCTTCCATTGATGCTGACATCTCTTAGAGGTGCGCGTGGAACACGTACGCGCCGTCCGGCACGGGCCTGGTCTTGATCGGACGGCGAGCTACCCATTACTCTCCGTCCGCAGGTCCGCGCCTACGGTGGCCGGGAGTCGTCACGCGTGATCGGGGTACCCTGGCTTAGTTACTGCGACCAATTTGGCTCGCGCGTGATTGGTTACAGACTTCCAACCTAAACTATATTTGAATATTATCCAGGCCGTTAATTGAACAGCCGCCGTTTAGTTAAAAGGTTAGGCGGTTAACTAAATGGCTAATTTAACCAGTTGGCTGCGACATAAATTAAACTAAAGAAATCTTGATGTTTTGTCAAGTTGTAAAAACCGTGCGATGTAGGGGCGGGTCGCTAGAACCTCAACCTCTTTTGACTACCCTTAAGTTCCCTGCAGTAGTATTAACCCACTTTATAACTATACTGTTTGTTTTAATGAAGACATGTTATGAATTAACAAAACAATTAAAGAACATTAGCGACCCATTAAACTACTTACATCTTTAGGGCTCCTTCTGTCATTGCCAACCATATTACAATTGGAAATAGATTGCAAAAAGGTACTACAAGCTTCAAGTCAGTCTGTAACTACCAGTCCGGATTTGACAAAATGTTTAAGCATATTGATAGCCCTATTTTTAAGGAATGTTTAATGGCTATTTACCTTTAAGAGACAAACATAAAGAAGCAAAAACACGCGAGCAGAAGCAAGTATAATAATAATATGACAGTTTTAGTTAAGCTAAGGCTCAATTTATTAACAATCAGTTTCATACTCAAAGTAAGTTCTAAAGCAAACTCTATGTCTATTTATCCTTACAGAATACGTCTCTAAACACCCCATTCCCTCTAAGACAGTCATAACATAATAAAAATGATGCATACTAACCTACATGAGCGTTTTATACTGTTTTATTACATCGTATATTTTGGTCTTATGGCTGGGGTAGTAGGGTTCATGCAATGCAATGATCCTCGTTTGTTTTGATGTTTTCCTAGTAATCCGGGTAACGGAGGGAGTGCCTCCGTATGTCAGTGAAATAAGGTTTTACTTAGAAACTATGTCATTGTCTTGTAGACTGGCTGGTGGTTCAGAGTTGAATTTTGGCTAGACGGGAATGAGGTGTCATTACTATGTATACTGTTAACTTGGCTTTTAGTTTAGTTGTTCGTTGTGCGACTGCTGAACATTGACCCCGTTATCCATAAACGTTACTTAAAGTTAAATAGTGTTTAAGTAGCGACTGTTTAACTATACATTTTTGACGATTAAACGTCACTTAACTTTAATCATCGTTTATAAATAAATCTCTTAGGGCGGGTTGATTCATGTCCACTTGACGCACGCGTATACGTTTAAAATGGCGCTAACTATAGTCAAACCAAAAGAGCGTTGTTTTTAAATTACCGTTACACAGCCCTTAATCTTGGATTTATGTCTCAGGTCGGTTTTTTTAGTAGCAGGCTAGGGTCTGGATTTGAGCATGTTTGATGGATTACCATTATTGGATTACCATCGAATCGCCCTTTAATACATGGGTCTTAAACATAACTGGCGAAATTTTGGTATATTATGAGTCTCTGCACTACCCTTCGCGGGAGCAAGGCGTGATGTTTTGTAGCAATAAGAACTAACAATAATAGCATGAAAAATCAGTCTATTTTATAAAGACAGACTGAATTTGTGTGTGTTTCACCTGTGTTAACAAGGTGTGCTGGGAACAAGAAAGGAAGGATTAACTTGTCAGTACTTCACTAATGTTCGGAAAACTATGAAACAAATGTTTTCTCAACCGGCGGCGTCTTTCTCTCTCTCTCTCTCTTTAAAATAATACGTAGAAATTGAAGATAATACGGGGTTACACTCTACATAGATCACATACTGGGGTTTATTTATAAACGATGATTAAAGTTAAGAGACGTTTAACCGTCAACAGTCGCTAACCATTACTTAACTTTAAGTAACTTTTATGAATAAAGGCGTAAATTAACAAAGTTTTTGTTCATAAGATGTTATGAATTGTCAAGCTTGTTAATAATGGTTTTTGATTTCAACAAAACTTTGCAGACAATGACATTCGTGTTCTCTTAAGTCTCAACGGGTTTTAGGCATAGATGGAAGTTGATTATACACGTCGCCATTTTTTTTTGTTATGTTTTACTTGTGGCTAAATGAGGTGTTTGTGGTTAAGTAATAACAGCCGAATGGGTCAATCGATCAGGTTAAGCTACGCTTGCCGCGGTTGGTCTGTGGATGGGTGACCATCTTTATAGTATATCAAGATCCCTCCGTGTCTCGGAAAGTACGTTAAGTCGTTGGTCTCGGCTGTCATTCGTGGATCTTTAGCAGTCGTTACGGGTCGTCAGAATCCCTAAAATCAGTCTTACCAAGGGGTTATCGTATTAACCAGTAACTGGGTTCATCATCATCATCATCATCAGCCTATAATGTTCCCACTGCTGGGACACAGGCCTCCTCTCAGTGAGAGGGAGTGGGCCGTAATCCACCACGCGGGCCCAGTGCGGGTTGGTAGATGTCACATGTCTTCGAATTTTTTGGTTCTAGGACATGCCGGTTTCCTCACGATGTTTTCCTTCACCATTTTGTGAGCAGTGGTGATGAAATAATTTACACAAAGTAAAGCGCCTGTCTGGGTTCGAACCTACGACCTACAACTCGTAAGGCCTCGGCCGTTACCACTTGGCCACCACTGCTCGGCAGTAACTGGGCTGTAGAGGTCTAATAGGCCGTCGCTTCATGTAAAATATTGGTATTCAGCTATATCCGGTGAGACTGGAAGCCGACTCCAACATAGTTGGGAAAAGGCTAGACAGATAACGGTATTTTAATTTTATTCAGTGTGCGGACGTCAATACCACATCTGCGAATATTTTACTACTGACATTCCCAGTCTACAAACAAAAATACAATCATATAAGTACCTAACTAGTACAATAACCAACTAGTCACTATAGCAATTCGGCTGTCTGGCTAAACCCATTGTCGGTCCATACCCAAGTAACACAAAATCGATATAATGGAAAAAGTGATGACCAGAAAATTTCTTCTAGCTTCGTTATAGAATTTGAAGGGTTTTAGCAATGTCTTGTTTCTGTATAACAGCATTTTATTAACTTTGTAGTTCCTAAAGCTATATAATCCTCTTTTTCAATCTTTTGTGGAGCTAAAGGTTTTGTTTTAGATATAATTTATGTCTCTATACAGCTTCTAATACAGCTGTAAGCATTATACAAAAGTGTAGGCCCTATGTAAGCATTCATTACGGCTTAGGCTATTAAAAAGCATTTTAAAATTCTTTAAAACTGCTCTATGTTTTATAACGACCTTTCGCATGGGTCACAACTGTTTAACGGTGTACATTGGTGCTGTTTTAATGCCAGCTTTTTAAAAGCATTTCATAATAATATTATATAGCCTTTATCTATACAAACGTATAATGACAAGAATTTTAACAAGCAATAAGTCGTATACCGGCCATCCGCATGCCTAAAGTTTTTAATTATGCTTACGCCATTTCGCTTTTTGTCTCGATAATATTTAAAATTTAATTTTATGGTAAATAGTCCTTTAGAAAGGACTTCAACCTATGGTATTCACCGGCCGGTACAATACAGGTATCATAATGACTAAAACTAAAGATTTGTTCGTAATTTTTTTTACAATTCCACATATTTTTATAATATTTTTGTAATAAATAGCTCTTTAATTTGAAGGCGCATGAAATATTTGATTCAAATATATACATACTTTCACAGTAAACTGATACTCGCAACCTTAATTCACTCATAGAGGACATAAACAAGAGTTTAATTACTTACCTTGTAGCACTTATATTTTTTTGTTGAAAGTATCCATGTTCTTTTTACACAAGATTATTAATAATAACAGAAATTAAAAATAATATTTGACAATGTTTTTATTTTGCCTTTGTAATGGTACAAGCTGTATAAGAGCCACATTTAACATATGCGCACTGCTTTAACCTGTTTTCACAGCCCATTATAATGCGTTTATCATTCCGGTAGACAACCAATATAATGCTGCTAAAATGCCATTCTTACACTTAAGTCTGTATAATTTGGGGCCCAAATTAGCATTACAAGAGCTGTATAGTTGTTTATAATGCCTATATGTAGACTTCTTATAAAGCTATAATAATATGCTAATTCTGTTATCCATCGATTATAAAGCTATTTTGTGCTACTTGGGTAACGGCTATTGTTTGAAAAATAATTACTATGTATGTTTTTATTTCGATGTTTGGGCTAAAGTTATTTGATGATTTCAAAATACGAGTACTAGCTACGGTTTAGTTATGGTGTTTTCATTTATTGTCGTATTGTCCTAGCTACATGATATACATAGGTATGACATTTTTATCTCACGAAGCGACGCGCGCTTTACTTGTGGTTACCAAGTGTACAAACATGCTGTTAAAGTGTGTATGTTACGGCTAATAGCCGAAGTGCGGCTACACCTGGTTTTAGCCGGGTACAATTAGGTGCATCCTACGGAGCCCCCCGCCTCGCGCGGATCCCATTTCTGTGTAAAGGGTTTAAAGTAACCTAACCAAACCTAACCTCG
This sequence comes from Luperina nickerlii, assembly GCA_963855955.1. Classification (NCBI taxonomy): domain Eukaryota; kingdom Metazoa; phylum Arthropoda; class Insecta; order Lepidoptera; family Noctuidae; genus Luperina; species Luperina nickerlii. The sequence goes on from OY979682.1 coordinate 8,904,572, forward strand.
GGGTGCCCTTCGCTCGCTCTTGCATCCTACGTCGCCTATCGACCGACAGCAACCACGCAACCGATGTCACCCGAAGTACACACGAACCGCATGTGGCCGGTTGCACCTAGTTGTACCCGGATAAAACTAGGTGTGCCGCACTTCAGTTATTAGCCGTGACATATACCTGTAAGGTCAGTAGCTCTCGGTACCGTCAGAGAAAATGGCGAAGTCGGTAAGTGTATGTGCGTGTGTGTTATGTGCTGACGCCACTCTTCTTCACGCGCATACATTCTCAGCGAGTTTGCACACTTGGTTACTACAAGTAAAGCGCGCGTCGCTTCGTGAGACAAAAATACTGTTGTTTTTTTTATATATTCTAGTTGCTATTGTAATATTAGCCAGTTCTTGCTTTGTATTTTCTACCGGTCGCGGTGTGGTCTATTCAGTACATGGACCGCTTTTCCGTCCATATCTGCATATTAAAATTTCACGAGCAGACTAACAGTCTATTAAGAATCTCATTATGCGTCATAACGGAATAAAACGGGTAATATTCACAGTTAACTTAACCTGTGGGGTAGTTATAGGTTATTGTAAGCGTTTAGACATAACATTACGACGGTAATCCCCGGTGGGGTAGGTACAGATGGATAGTCGGCCCTCATTTCCCCAGATATTACATAAATGTAATAATATCAGTCAAGATTATTGCTATCAGCTGGACTTAGACCATACCGGACTTCTACTAAGAAATACAGATATCTTAAAATGAAAAATGCAAAACAAGGAAATTCTGTTATCGTTTATGAAATTTTAGAATTTACTTAACAAACCCTTGGTTTGTTGCTGCCAGAAATATAAAATAAGTAAAAATCTTCTCTTATTATTTTCCTTCTTCAATCTCGATGGCAATTATATGGTGAGCACCTACTATTAAATATATTGATAATTATTATTAATGTTTTGTTTTCAAAGTGTTTTTCTTCGTGTCTTATTTAGATGATGGCAGATGAGATTGGCAGGGCAAGGGTTTGAGTTTCTATAAAGCATTATAATTCACATAATTATTAGCCCCTTACTAATAAACGTTGTATAGCGTCTGTATAGTTACACAACGCTTTGTCTTCTTCTTTCGAAAGTCAAATTACTGACTACTGAAAGAAAGGAATCGGTGTCATCTGATAGTATATTTCAAAGTAGGTAAGTCAACATCTGCGTTGTAAATTACGAAGTGAATTAATGACACTAAATTGACATGAAATTAATGACATCTTTTACCCTTTTTTAATTGCAATTTTTCGGAAACAACGCATCCAATTTACTTTACGATCCCAAAAACTCTTAATAAACTGCTTAATTAATCACCAATTCTTTGGCGCTGTTTACATAAAAAAGTATCCTTTATTTACCCAACTAAGGTTGGAACCGCTTCTCTCCAAAGCCCGGTTCTCTAATTATTCAAGTTAATTGAAGTTTTGTCGGGACCCCAATCTCGCTCGGAGAGTTATACGCCCATTCGGACCCTAATTCGTTGCTAAATTAAAAAATACTTGTGAAATTAAACCTGGAATTAGTGTGGTTGGAATCTGAAGGTGATGAGGTGAGGGTGATACGGTTTAATCTACAGGCATTACAGGATAACTTATAAGAAGTCTGTGGTCTTAAAACAACATGGTAAATCTCTCAATATTGTGCGTACAAAATTATATTTTCAGTTGGAATGTATGGTTGGAGAACATGTTTTTCAACTACAATGTTAAGTTTGTTCTTGGGATAAATTCATTCCAACTACGGAACCCTTTGGTTTTCTAGAATCATGTTGTGTTGAATTCATGATTACAGTTAGCGTGTCGAAGTACCTGCCACCCTGTATGCCTGCATAACATGTGTTGGATGTAAATAAAAAAAGATTTGTTGTTGGTACACGTTCCTATTTTGATTATTTTGGGAACATTTTTCGCTTGTCTTTTTTTTCAGGACATTGATTTGATTGATGACATACATTTTCCCTGTTTTTTATGATTATGACGTTATGATTGAATATGTTTTTTCTTTTTTGTTTAATTATTGGTGTACGTGCTTCCTGTTTTAATGTTAGGTAGGTTATTGACTGGAATGATAAATCGGGTCGGGTTGAATTTGGGTTTTATTTGACTGTATTTTGCCTTGTTATTTTGGTAACTAGATATGTGTGCTAAGTGTAATATGTACAATTTTTGAAAACATGTTTTATGGTTCAAAACTCGTACGATTTCAGTAATTTAAATAAAAATAATAGGTAAACTTTCCGTTTGTGAAATGTTTGGTATAAAATACCTAACAATTTTGTAGTGGATTTTTCTTAGAAGTAAAAGTAACTTACTGCAACTATTACTACTTATTTATAAAATGACTGTACGTTGTGTAGTTTCATGAGGGAATAATTTACTTTGCATCGTAGCATCAAGCTTCATTACCCTGGGGGGGGTGAGTAGGTAGTGCACAGCACACGCGTATCGTTTAAGAGGGCGCCGACCAAACGCCGACCGCGCAGTGGCGCCCTCATCGTTTGTTTGATTATTTCTTTTATTTTAGAATGAAAATGCAGAAAATAAGCACGTTAAGATGTGCTCCACAAGATTATACGTTTATATTATTATAAACGGTAGTTTTACATTGTTTAGTTTTATTATAATTACTGAAACGGAAAATAGTGGCCACTATTATCCGTTTTACTGATTATTATTATTCTAAAATAAAAGAAATAACCAATGAAACGATGAGGGCGTCACTGGGCGGTCGGCGTAGCCTTAAAAGCACATGTCAATGACCGGGCCCCTATTGTCTACAAAAAAGGTTGATAAACGTTAGGAACTCGGCAGTAACAGCTTGCATTGAGAGAGGTCTTTTTTTTAAATAAAGAAATTATAAGTTACCACGCTCGGCATGAGTAGTTAAAAAAAATGTAAATTGATAAAATTTGGTGTGTGGAATCATATTCCCATAATTATTTAATACAATATCTTATGCGTTCTTTTATTTGCTTCAAATGTTGTGGAAACATAGAATTAAGAACAACAAAACAGGACCCGAAAAGAGTCAAGACTTTAGAAATTCCTTCTTCAGTTCTGTTTATGCTCCACGTCTTTATCCCATAAAATACCAAACAGCCACAAATTAAAAAAATTAAAACCAATAACAGGCACTTTTGAATTGTCAAGGAATCGGTCAGTCAGAAAGATGAAGCTAGTTGCCCATTCCAAAGCGTAGCAGTTACCTATAGAGAAGAAAGTTCAAGAAACTATTGAAAAAATAATCAGCCTATGATGTTTCCACTTCTAGGAATCAGACCTCCTCTCGGTGAGAGGGAGTGGGGGCGTAACCCTCCACGCCAGCCCAGTCGGGTTGGTAGATGTCACATGTCTTTGAATTTTTGGTTCTAGTACATGCCGGTTTCCTCACGATGTTTATTTCCTTCCCCGTTTGAGAGTTTTTTGATGTTTTTCTTTTTACACAAAATATAGCGCCGCTCAGGATTTGAACCTACGACCTACAACATCTCGTAAGTCGCGGCCGATACCGCTGGTCCACCACTGCTCTAAAAAAATAATACTCCAGAAATATTCATGACAGTGCTCAAACAGCGAAATAAGTAACATTCAGGTCGTCTGTCTTTAAATAATGACGATGTTCTTTACTAACATTAACTGGAGCTCGTTTAGTTTCAACAAACATTGCGACAACAAGATAAACATTCAACCCATTAAGCCGAAACATTCTCTTCTAATTAAAAGGCTTTAATCTTGAGGCTCAAAGAGGAACAAGTATAAGGACATCACATAAAGGGCGAGCAGACGAACAACTAACTGGAGCAACTATTAACTGCTTGATTAAAGCAAATATGCCACCGAAGAAAATATAGATGGATTGAGTGAAAGTTTACAAGTATGTGAACACAGTCATAATGATATAAGGTAGAATTAAAAAAAAAATTAAGTAGAAGTATTTAAAAGAATAAGACTACTGTTGAAGACTACCGGAAATAAATTGGGACTAAAGTAGGAGAATGATGATGATGTGGTCAACCGTAACCAGTGTAGCAATTACACAATCGAAATTATACTAAACAAAATTAACACTTTGCGGGACACTAAACGCCCCCGGACGTAATAACAATAAAACTTCTATTGTGTCTTGTTGTTCTCCAACCGATTAAGCAAACTGTAGCGGCTTGATGCGCAACAGTCTTCGGCAGCAAATAGTTGCCCGTGTGCAAGTTTAGGCCTTATTTACATTGCTAATTGTCGAGTGTCGTTTTATACAATCTCTTATTCAAATCCTCGACTGTGTTCAGTTGGATTAATGAGAAAGTTAATTAAGTACGTGGATTGATGGCTAAGTGGGGTAGTTTGTTTATTGGGCTTGTCCTTCGTTCAGTCTTTGAAGTTCACTTGCTGGATTTTTCCTGTCTCTTTACCTACAACGGTTTTTTCATGTTTTCACTTCTTATAAATAACCCAGTATCTAAGTATAATGAACTAGTTACCACCCTCGTGATGTAAAATTTATAAATTACCAGCATTTGGTCGGAATTAGTCGGGGCAACATATATTTTTCTTCAATATTTCTCTATTAGTTGTCATTTCAGTATTCACCCCCTTTCTAACAATACCACCTTTCACACAGTCCATCCATCCCTTATTTTGACTTCCCCTACTCTTATAGCCATCCGCAGCATTCATACTCAAAATTTTCCTCACGACATTTTCCCTATAATAATAGCCTCCGAAATCCATAGATATTATATGCAACATTCAATTAAGATTTTGATGAATCGAACTTGACCGTCCATATTGTCAACAAAACTATCAAACTGAGTCAAGCATCAAGCTTGTGCGCATGTCTATGCATTAATTATTACCAAATCAACCAATAATCAAGTGTGTGTTGAGCTCTCAGATACAATACTGTTGAGCTCGAAGATAGGTACTATAGAGCTCTATATATGTATTTTATAGGTTCTTCAATGTCTATTAAGAAATTAGTGGCAAGGTGTTTGAACAGTAAATTAATTGATATGACGTAGCTAATGGGACATGATATGGAGCTTACACAAACAATGGTATAAATTTCATAGAGGTGTTTTGTGAAACTTCTTAAAAATTATATAGTGTCTGCTGCGTAGGTTTAGTTTTGATGGCACAGTCTGACTTTTTGAGTTGAGACACTAATATAAATTTACACTGTTAAACGTCAACTTCTTTTTTTAATTACTGCCAAGATTATTGTTTTAGGCTTGTATAATATTTACGTGTTTTAAATAGTTTACCATGTAAATAAGTTGTCAGTGTTATTTTGTTGACAAAAATAAATAACTTTTTTGAAGAGTGAATACTGTACATGAACGTTATTATTAATAAACGTTGATTAAAGTTAAGTAGTGATTAGCGAATTGCTTAAAGTTTCCTCCTCCCCAAGTCGTACTCCTCATTACTGAGGGTCGTGATCCTCCCTTGAAAACATCTTCTCCCTGACGATGTTTCGCTATCTCTGTCAATACTTGACCAGATGAAGCGCATCATGAAATTTCGTTTCAAAAGAAGAGCTTATCTGGTCGGACCATCGCAAAGGGCTGCGACCTCTTGGTCGTTTACCATCCACCTTGCCGGTAACCATCAGCTGTTCAAGGTTGTTGCCATCTTTTCTCGCTATATGGCCGAAAAATTCCAAAACTCTGCGGAGACAGGTCGTAGAGAGTCTGGTCTTTAAGTTACAGTTGGATTAAAGTTTCGCCACACATTTTTGTCGTTTAAACGTCACTTAACTTTAATCATCGTTTATAAATAAACCCCTAAGCGCCGGTTGTTTCAAACGGTCGGTTAACGTAACATACGTACGTCAAATATCGAGTAGGTACTACTTAATCGTAATTATTTGACGTAAGTCAAGGTCATAATTTTGTAATTGTAATTTGAAACAACGTTTTTTTTAAAGTATACGCGTGCGTCTAGTGAACATGAAACAATCCGCCCTCTGTTACTATCATGCTTAAAAGATCTGATGATTGCAACATATTACCAGAAAGTAACTTTACATCCACAAGAAGATAGCTGTGTCGTTGGTCTAGTGGTCACAAGCGCTACTAGCGAGTATGAGGCTTCGATTCTCATGTCCGGAAAAGTGTTATTGAGTTTGCACATTAAGGCGAAAGCGCCAGGGTAGCCCGCGAAATTCAATTTTTTTAAGGTTTTTTGGAATTTGCTGGTCAGTATTAAGTTGTAGTATTAGGTTGTAAGACCACGTAAGTCCCAAGAATAACTGTTTCATGAAATCATCATTCTTTGGACTTACGTGGTCTTAGAGAGTTGTGTTGGTGACTTTAATGATTATAATTCTGTAAACACATATTTCTTACGGCCGCGATTCATATATTAATCAACGTACAACTTAATGCTGACCAGCAAATTGCAAAAAACGTAAGAAAATTTGAATTTCGCGGGCTACCTTAGCGCTTCCCCCTTAAGAATTTCCAAGTATCAGCCCGGAGTCTGGAATTTGTGCCCAGTTGATGGTTACACGCTCGTCCCCTTTTAGAAGGGATTGAAACATAACTGGCGAAACGTGGGTACATCTCTGCCGACCCTTCTGGAAAACGAGGCGTGATGTGATGTGAAGATAAGGGGGATACCTATCTGCCGGGTCAGCGGGATTGTCCGAAAGGGGTAAGTAATAGATGATATAACAACAAAATCTCTAATATTTACAATATATAACAACGGAACCTATAATTTTATTTAATATAGCGATTAGTTAATATAATGAACGATTGATATAATTTTAAAATAACTAATTTTCATAAGCATAACATACATTAAATATAAAATCGTTTGACATACCACTCAAAAGACATAAAACTTATTTGGTCTAATAAAACAATAACTTTGTATTTTGTTTAAGATATATTTAAAAGTATTTTTTCTTTGTTTTATTCTTTGTAAGTTCTATCGTAGTTATAGGTAATAGTCACCTAAGTAGATATTAAACATAACTAGTAACTAATTACCACCTGCGCTAAGATAGGTCGACGGAGCCCCGCTTCGCGGGGCTCCTATTTCTGGGTGGTTTAAAAAAAAATAACCACGAAGGCTAAGGCGGGAGCTCCGCTCCGCTTCGCTCCCGCCTTAGCCTTCTAACCTAACCTATCCGAGTCGGGGTACTCTGAGTCGGGGTGTTAACCATAATAACGTTTTTATATACATATATTAAACGTTAGACCTAATGATTTTCGATTAAATAAACAATATACATATTAAACGTTAGACCAAATGATTTTCGATTACATAAACGTTATATCAAACAACGTTATACTAATTAAGTTTTAGAATAAATAAATGTTATATGTAAAGAAATTATATCAACAGTTGGTATATCTCACGTTGATTATATCTTATGAACGATAATAAAATGAAATTAGACCAAATGAGTTTATACGTTATGAGACGCACCCGTCCGAAAGGGTTACCGCTGGCCCGGAACATAAAGGGCGAAGGAAGGAACTCGGGTGGGTTTTAGTCAGTAAGAGTCTGACACTCCCTTCCGCTCCACCCAGAGCGGGAGGAGTCATTTGATGATTTCCCATCCTGGAAAAAAAAAAAGGGGGATACCTATTCTAACAGGATGCATTTGCAGGATTTGGTTTTTCTTACCAACCTTAGATTTGTAGCAAAAATTACCCAGTTACATTTTAAAGGCTCCTACAAACAGGCGCGACACGCGATATAATCACGCGCGACACAAAGGCACTGCTCGTTACGCGACTTACGGTGCCTTTATGTCGCGTGTCGTGTCGCGCCTGTTTGAAGGAGCCTTAATACATTTGTGTAAGCCGTCAACTGAATTTAAATCCCATTTCGTGGTTGTCTCACGATTTCTCTGTGCTGCCCAAGATTTCCTGTAGCGAATTTGTTTCTACACCAATTCGGATTTCATTTGTTTCGTGCAATAGAAATAGAATTAAAATTGTATGGTTGCTTCTTAGAAATAGTAAGGGTACCTACAGTAGTAATAAAGAAACACCTGGAAGAATCTTATACGAAGATACCTATCTGTGTCTTCGTACAAGATTCTTACATTTGTGTTTTTATATTAAAACTGTTTATTTAAACCGACCCTGCGAACTTCGCACCCGAATGAACGAAAGTAAGAGAAAATAAATTATCTTAATTTTTTTCGTGATTTTTTCCCATGTTTTAATAGTTATTCTGCAATTCGGGGCGGAGACAAATCCAACAAATTCAACAAATCAATGATCTAAAAATCGCTCTAGCCGTTCTTGAGTTATAAACCCGACTTTGTTTTATTTAAGTATAGGTAAAGATTGTTTAATAAAAGGCTTATACTAAGACCCTTCATAATGCTGCAATTTACATATTCTTTACATCAAACAAAGTAACTTTGTGGATCGTGGGAGTATTTAAAGAAAACTTGTTTTCGTAAAAAAATCATAAAAATGTTGGAACTTTGATCTTCAATATCTCCGGAACCAAAAGGTTCCCATGTTTGGTCGAATACAAAAAATATATCTTAATAACGGAAGAACATGTGGCTCTCGGCTTCGTTACGGGTATTTTTACACCTGTTATAAAAATGCAAGACTTTCTTGAATATTGTAATCAGGTTATAGTAAAATAATGTCACCATAACTTAGCGATAAAGATTACTAGCGAAGCGCGAGGCCTTTGTACGTTCTTTTACTGTTTATAAGAACTTTATAAAAAGCTTTTCAAACTATGAACAAAATAGGTAGGTGAGTAACCTGTCTTTGTAATTTGTATAACAATAAAGTTAGAGGGCAATGAACTATAAATAATTCCATTTTGTTATTTTACGCATAAAAGATCAAAGCTTTTACTTAACTCACTTAATTCGTATGTTTTCCACGTAGCCGCGTACATCTATCAAGCTTACTTTCTTTGAAGAATATACTTCTACTCAATCTTAACTAACAGCTCTACACAATAATTTGTCAATTTCACTTTGAGAATTGCCCGAATTCCGTCTTACGAATTGGGTCAGTTCGGAACTGATATAACGCGTCGCCAATGACCTCAGAATCCCTATTGTCCTTCATTTCAAGCTGGCAGCTTTGTGTCAGCCTCATCCTTATTAAACAGCTGAATATAGACCGCGTATTCATGAACTGGTTTTCGATTCAGGCCTGTCGTGAAAGCCTTTTGATCCTTACATATTATAGCATACGTACCGACAGTGTATTTTCTCTTGCGTTTCGTATTTGGTAACCAAAACACGGTAGATACTAATAACACAGGCCGACAAAATTTTTACCCAGAAAGCAGACTATACTTTTCCGAAGGATTTTGACGCGCTGAATTCAAATCTGCTCTCAAATCGCTGAAATCGCGAAAAAAAATCAGCTGTTCCCTACATTTTGACGAGTTACTATACGAACATAAATGTAGAGAACAGCAGATTTTTTTTTCGCGATTTCAGGTTTGGTCCCATAGTAAAAGTTGTTTATAATGATGAGCACAATGACCATTTAAGAGGTTGTTAATGTTTTACCAATAACCTGTATATGACTACCTACTCCTTTCTGATACATGCTGTATAAGAATTTTGTTTGATTGGTTTTTTATCTCGCTTGATTGCAATAACGAAAGTTTCAGTTAACTATGTTTAATCAACAAACAAGGGGAAAGGAAATGTAAGAAAAACATTTAATCCAACAGTTTAACTTTGATGAGGAAGTTTTTAAGCACTTTTGGAGCGTATTTTTACCGTACAGAAATTAGGATAAGTTTGTTTTGGATATCAGCTGAGGTTTTTATGCTTCTTTCTAAACACAAACACTTCACTATTTGTTAAACAAATAGTGAAAGCATGTTATAGTATTTGTATTTCACGAGTCGACGCGCGCTTTACTTGTGGTTACCAAGTGTAAAAACGCGCTGTGAATGTGTGAACTAGCTGACCCGACAGACGTTGTCTTGTTTTTGATTCGAAAGACACGTGGCGCATTCGTTCATAATAACGTTATTGTTGTTTTCCTCGGGACAGCACTTTTTTCGGGATGAAAGGTACCCTTTGTCCGTTTCTGTACACCTGACAACGTATACGCAAAATTTCAGGATGATTGGTTCAGTGGTTTAGGTGTGAAAAGGTAACAAACAAACTTATTTTCGCATTTATAATATTAGTTAGGATTAGGATTATGCGGCACTTAAACTTTTACAGATACGAAGTAGAGATGAGCAATATTAAACACTTTCCACCCATGTAAGAAAACGTGTTAACAAAATAGAAACAACATTAATTTCCCAGTGGTTTATTTCCACACAACTCCGTTCGTCCGGTCCGTTTTAGCAATAAATCGGTAATAGTGTCAGCCGTTTATAGCGACGCAAAGATACTTTCCTGAGTGAACTAAAAATACTTTATAGGCTGCTAAAATGTCACATCCTACGTTATTCCCGTTGAACACCAATAAATCCCAATTTATGCCTAGACGAGGAAATTGAGTCATCGAAAATGCAGTCCAAACGATCGACTCAGGTATTCCGTGCTCCAACAAATGTCAATAAATTTGCAATAGACACCCGCGAACGTAGTGCCACTCGTTCATGATAAATGGCCTCTTAAGGCCATTTTATAGGCCATTACCCCCGCTGGGTACCAGTGTTCGAACATTCCCAGACCTCGTAACGACATTTTTGAATATATTGCTTATTTAATAATGTAAAATTGTTTTATGCCCATAAATCTTTGTTGTGATTTATGTAGGAGTGGGTCGTAGGCCTAAAGTAAATGACGCGGCAAATTGGTGCTTGCGTGGAGTGAACTGGGTATCAAATGTGAGCCCTAAAGCTCGCTATTTGGCTCCTAATTTATTGCTAGCGTTATATTGGTGGAGCCAACCTTCCAATCAATCGATAGAAAGAGTTTAAATTGACATCCTTGCGCAGGTGGGTAGTCTCTTTATTGATGACATGACATTACGGAAAATTACAGCACCTGGCAGTAGATATGCCACCTTGTAACCAAAAAATCAGCTATGTAATCACTCTACTGTATGACAGAGGCGAAGTAATTGTGAACTCATTTTGTCATATTAACACCCGAGTAGGTAGGTACCCATCATAACTATTATATACCCACCTACCAATATTACCTACTTATATTATAAATGTGAAAGTTTGTGAAGATGATTTTGGATGTTACTCAATCACGCGTAAACCGTTGAACAGATTTGGATGAAAATTGGCATATAGATAGATCATTTCCTGGATTAACACATAGGATACTTTTTATCCCGATATTCCCATGGGATCTAAACTTACGCGGGTGAAACCGCGGTGTGCTGTTAGTATACTATACATGAGTAAACATTACTTTTAGTGTTTTTATCTCACGAAGTGACACGCACTTTACTTGTGGTAACCCAGTGTACATACATGCTGTGAATATGTGCGTAAATACAGTAGCGTCAGCACATAAGTCATACACATGTACTTCCGATTTTGTGATTGTCTGGGACGGTACCAAACACAGCGTGCTTGTGTTTTCGTCTGCCCAATTTTCTCCATCGGAAATCTTGGAAATTAATCATATTGGAGGTAGGTACTGTAAAGGTTGTCTGCAAAAGTCGACCTTATGTTGTGCATCAGAAAAATAACTCTAGCTGCATTCGAACCTTTAAGCGAAATTAGAATGAGTTTTTACATTATTTGTAGTAGGTGTTTTGTTTCGAAAAACAGTGATAGCATAGGCGCATTGATATAATAAACACGCTCGTTTGGAAAAAACATTATAATTAAAACGTTGTATCATTTGATTGCCTCTACACTATACTCATTACAATACCGTTATCTGCTAATGATATACTAAAGTAATTAATGAAGCCGACGTTATTAAACTTTATAAATACCACAAGCCTGGTGGCCTATTGCTGAGGGCTGTAATTTTTGTACTAAAATTTTATAGCCTAAACAGCAAGAATAATGATTAGCCAGATACAGGGTTATTTTAAATTAGCTAGCCAAACTCCGTAGACGCGATGGGCTTCGATACCTAAACACGATAACATAAAAAATAAGATTTTATGTTTTTTTGGGAGTTTAACAACCGCTGTTAGTGTTTTTACTTGAAGTATGAGTTGTTTTCTTATGCTTTATCGTATTTAGATACCGATACCAATCATGTTAGTGAAGTTTAGACAAAACCAAAAACTGGTATTTCAAGTGACTACAGTAAATGCGGTCGAAGACCCTATAAAAAAATCATCAAATTAATTTATTTTTTGTTTAATCTAGTTATATCGATAACCATCGCGCTTGCGGAGTTTGGCTAGCTAATTTAATTTTACCGTGTATTAGCAAACTTGTTGTAAAAGATTAGGTAACCGTATCGAAAGGCCGCATACCTTCTCGAAACGAAACTTACACTCTAGTCCAGATACTATTTGCCCGTTGAGAAATCCAAGCGCAGTTTCAGGTTTAAAAGTACCTAGCAGTGGCAAGTCAGCTTGCGATTCGGTTCGGTAACGACTGTTCAAGTTGGTATAAGTTACAGTGCTAACCGCGATATGTGGTTAGTGCCAGTAGTCGTGAACAGGTGACTGTCACAGAATGGTTTTTATATGCATAGGTACAGAGCTGAGTGGGTATTTTGCATTCAATTGCTATTTAAGGTTCGTTGCATTGATTTTAGAACGTGCTAGATAGTGTCTTTTCGGTCGGAATACTGTCTAAGCTCCGATTTGTAATTTGCTAGACTAAAATGACTGCGTTTTTTGTCAAAATCTCATTGTTTACATATTAGCTGTAATTTTGGTCTAGCAATTTAAAACTCAGAGATTTGCAGGTTTTAAAATTGGTTTGCAGGAAGATATCATTAACATAAGTTAACTAAAACTTAACCAGAGGCGGTAAAACAGGTAGGTACTTTAATCTCATGATCCACATTTTTTTCTAATTTTCCTTTTCTACACTTTTCTTGTTTTATGATTATAGGATATCTTACTTATTGAATTTCAGCATGCGCCAAGAACATTAGGGGTAGATTTTGTTTTTTTTTCGATTAAGCTTTGTATTAGCAGTCAGTCATAAAACTGATTATTATTATCAAAACTATTTCTGTCCTCCCAAACGTTATTTGATAAACATAATAATCAAGTTGGTCTTCGTGAATTCTGACTCACGGAAAGTTTATGCCACAGAGACGGATTACAAGCTACTTTTCTTGAGCTAGGAAAGCTGCAGCTTTCAAACTTGTCAAAAGCATAACTTTGTATATCGTACAATCTCAGTTTTTTTTTTAAATAATTTCCATGAAAAACGCCTTTTGCCAAAATAGCCGAATCAAATAAAAAATATCCACCATGATCAATTTATACACAGCAACAGGAAAATATAGCCGCCACTCGCAAATATAGCCAATGTTTCCAATCCATGGCCCCCACTCAATAGCCTCGGGCCTTTTTGTCAAATTGCCCGAGCCAATGATTTTTCGGACCACTATAAATAAGCCGTGCAACATTGTTGCTGAAATTCCTACTAAATGGATTCATGTGGTCTGGATTTTATTTGTCGATTTAGTTTCACAAGAGTGCGTTTCTAAAGGACTCTCTACACGTCACGCGAATATTTTTCTGTTAATATTATTGTCAAAGAAATAATATTTTAGGTTTTTTATTTTGTTGGTTCGTTTGTCAGAACTAGTGACTTGGAATGTGGTCTCTATTCGTTGGATGAAAGAGAAAATGCTATGACGGTTAGGTTGAAAAAAGAAATAACAATAATTCTTGTACAGTCACGAGAATAACCTTACGCTTTCGTAAAGTTCAAAAGCAAATTGCTCGCGACCTAACGATTACAACTTTGAACAAAAACCTATTTCTAAATGAAAACATTTCATTTCAGAAAAAAAATAGTACATTATGATATAAGTGCGGTAAGTTGAAAATTACAGCCGAGGCGATATTGCTTGCCCGAGCCGTAGGCGAGACTTATAGAAAGCAGAGGCTGTAATTATCAAAGCGCACGTATGTCATACGACGTTTTATAACATATTTGCGAGGAATTATATAAAACTAGGACTACGGAATAATTTTTACTTCTTAACAAATAAGCGATGCGCGCGCGTTCGCACTTTTTTTTCAGGCATAGGCACAAAACAGCCAGTATTATTAAAAAAGTAAATTAATATTTTTGTTTTTGTTACAGATATTAATGGTTGTAATTTATTGTCAAAATTAATTAAATTAAAGAATGAAATGTTTATTTATTATATTTTATCTCCCAAAGTTAATTTTATTCATAAAATGTTGAATAATTTTCTGAAATAAAAACTCTTTGCTAAGATTTAAAAAAGTACCGTTCGTTTTGACGGAGCATCTTGATAAACCGTGCGATTTACTTTACATTACCGCAGAAGTGCGTAATGAGATACATTACAATATTGAAATTGGTGAAATAAGAGACCCTTTACGAGCAAATATGCAATCAACACAAGTGCGGAAAGGTTGTCATTGCAAAGAGTTCCGACAAATGTCTACCCGAGCCGAGGCGCAGCCGAAGGCGAGGGTTGACAGTCGGAACAAATTGCAATGACGATTTCGCACGTGTACTGAACGACTATTTTTAATACAGTTGCGAAAAAACGAAGCAATTTAATAAAATAATAAAAACACAATAAACTCAACTAACCAATGGCGCCAACCGTAGAATATAAGCAGAGATTTTTTTTTCTTCACCCATTCTGGTAGGCAAAGGGAACTATGCCCATACAGCCAAGTCTTCAGTAGATTTTTATTATTGATATGAAATGAAATGAAACCTAACCTAACTCATTCAATCAAATCATTAAATCAGATATTGAAAAAAATTAGTAGCTTCTTTTTAGAAATATACGTATTTGCATGAATCATAAAAACTTCCATGAATTTTTTTAGTAAAAACTTCATGGTTGGTTTTTCTTTTTAATACACATTATTTTGACAGTTGGGAAAGAGAACGCACGAGTTCGGTAAAGGTAAAAAAAAAGCACAAGTATGTAATAGCCCACATCCCGAACGCTATACGTCCCTGAAATACGACACTTTTTGAGCAACTGTATTAAAAAATACATTTACGGTTCACAAATACTTCAAATAAAAATAGAACATTCCAGAAACAATGTTTAATTTTAATGATTTTGTTTTTGAACAAAAAAAAACATTGTATCACAAACACCGGCCGGCGCATTCCAAATAGGTGACATATAAAAACTTTTTACACACAAAAAACAACCGACTTCCAAAAAAGACACTACAAGGTGAAAAATAACTTTAATTTCGGAAGTCGGTGTCGTTGGGTTCGCATTTTCGTTGTTTGACTTCCGAAATTAAAGTTTTTTTGAAGTGAAAACTTCTTTAGCGGCGTTGTACACTTTTTTTGTAATGGGTAAAAAATGTTAAACCCGCGTCAGGACACGTGACCTGATCGAAAATTCGTAAGACGGATGGCCGTAGTCGGTACCGCGCGTGTTTTGTTTATAAGACGATTCACAAAATACACACGTAATTGTTCAAGTTTTCACTTCTGTCGGCGCTCCCGGAGTGCCACTGTCTTTTTTTGTAAAAACTCTTTATTTTCACATTTAAGTTGAACTTACCCAACACAAGTTCGTATAACACTACTTGCTACGTAAATATCAGTGAGAGGAAGATACTGTGGCAAAAATACGTATTATTGAAGCTCTCTCAAAAACTACCCAAGCAAAGTTCATAAATTGCATATGGGGGGCCACCCCCAGTTGTTGAGGAAAAGTGTTTTTGGTATGGCACCGACTATATTTAACCACATTCCTAATTCCATAAAAAAGGAACCAGTAACAACTTTCAAAAAAAGACTGACTTTACTTCTTTTAGATAAATTCTACTACTCCGTATCCGCTTTCCTAGATGATAAATTTTAGTTGTAAATATGTATATCAATGTTTGATACTTACTTTGATGTTTGAACTGCATCAATATTTGCATGCCAAAGTGGTAGAATGTACAAGGATTCCTTAAATCACATAATGTAACAACCTTATTGTAAATTCTGAGCAAATAAAATAATATTCTAAAAAAATATTCTATTCTAAAAAAAAAATAAAAAAAAACCCCTGAGGCATACCCTTATCCATTAAAAAAATACTTTTTGAAATCGATTTACAATTGCCGGAGATATCGCGTAACAAACATACAAAAAAAACATACAGTCGAATTGAGAACCTCCTCCTTTTTGAAGTCGGTTAATAAAATAGTCATCCTCATCATCTGCCTAGCCTTTTCACAACTATGTTGGGGTCGGCTTCCAGTCTAACCGGATGAAGCTGAATACCAGTATTTTACATGGCACGACTGCCTATCTGACCTCCGGAACCCAGTTACTGGGTAACACGAAACCCCTTGGTAAGACTGGTTGTCAGGTTTCTGACGACCCGTAACGACTGTCAAAGATCCACGAATAACAGCCGCGACCAATGGCTTGACGTGCTTTCCGAGGCACGGAGGGGTCTTGGTATATAAAGATGGTCACCGATCCATGGACCAACCACGGCAAGCACAGCTTTCCTTGATCGATCGACCCATGCAGCTGTTATTACTAGCCACAAGCCCCTTACATTAAAATAATAGTATGGAATCGAAAACGTAAGAAAAAAAAAAAGTAAAACGTACGCAAAATACGCGCATTGACGTAGAGTTGCGGACACCAGCCCGTATTACCTATTATGGTATCGAAAATATTATGTTCGTAACACCATAAAAATCCTATCAATACTTTAGGAAAAAAACGCTTTTGAATATTGCGTACCTATGTGTAACGTATTTACTTTCGTGACACATTACGTTAAGCATTTCAAAAATATAACCAGAATTGGTTCGTGGGTAGATAATGTAGATATTATATGCTCCTTTTCTCCATCTTGGAAAATTTTAATCATCTTAAAAGGTACCGTTATCTTAACAATATAGTAAAGTGATTAAATGAAGCCGACATTAATTAACTTTATAAATAGATACCACAAGCCTGGCTTAGTGCTGAGGCCATTACCCTGACGAGGAGACCACGCGTGCAAATTGGTGTATACATAAGTCCTCTAGAGTTACTACCGTAGAGGTAGATAGACACATACACGACTTTGTATCTAAGTAACATGTAGGTAATTGAAACTGTTTCAGTAATATGTCGGAGAATAGAACTTAGGTTCCTCGGAAAGTTACTACATACTTTGGTAAATGGTTTGTTTCCGTAATAATCACGGGGAGATATAGAAGTTACGGTTCTTCTAGAGACATAAATCTAGGGCTTGAAATACCGGTATTTTTGGAAGCCGGTGCAATGGTACCGGTTCCTTTGTGGCCTTGGCGTGAATACCGGTACCAGAGTAGTTCCTGTACTATTGGTATCGGTACCAGATCTACTACCTGTACTATTGGTACCGGAACCAGATGTAGTACCCTCACTATTGATACCGGTCGGTACTAGAGTAGTACCTGTACTATTGGTACCGGTACCAGACGTAGTACCTGTACTATTGGTACCGGTACCAGACGAAGTACTTGTACTATTGGTATTTCTAATTAGTATCGGTACTGTACCGGTACCAAACAAATATTCCCGTAAGATGGAGTGAGAAGAAACCCGAAAGTCTGACAGACAGTATTACCAAAGGGTATCGTATTACCTAGTAATTGGATTGTGGAGGTCAGATAGGCGGTCACTCCACGTAAAATACTGGTATTCAGCTGCATCAGGTTAGACTGGAAGTCGACCAGAAAGATAACTGGGAAAAGGCTAGGCAGATGAAGAGAAGCCGAAGGGTGCAGTCGCGTCCCACATCCCTCGCGGGATTCGTTTCAGCGTGGCCAGAGCTTTAAGAGGCCATAAAAACGAGATGATAGTGTGTTTTTGGACCATCATGCGTAGTAAACCTTTTCTTTATCTGCTAATCAATTTTCCTATGAGAGTTTTTGAGGATCAGCATCTAAAAACTCTACCGTACCTTGTCCCTCGTTCAGCGTAGGTAGGAATAAGATTATATCGCACTTCCGATAAAATAGGGTTACAACTCGAAAAACCTGGATTTTTTGAAAAGCGAAAATAACCTCACCAATTTATTAATCAGTCTCTGTTCTTACACTATTATTATTATGTGATCAAAATTGTACATCCTTGAAAAGCTTATAAAAAATATGTTTTAATGGCATATGTTTTTAAATTTTCCTGAAGAACAACCTGAAAATTCCTTTTTCGAGTTGTAACCCATTTTATCGGAGGTCGATATGTAGTATTTTTTATAAGAAAAAACGATTTTCTAAGTTTAGAGGTTTATGACATAAAGTTCAGTTTGCATCTGGTACGACTGTAATTAATGATCCATGGAATTCTAGCGGACCCAGGTGATATTACAAGTCTTAAGCAAGGGGCTTTATCAAGGTTTCGTTTTGACTTTAATAAATGAGATGGTTTTCGAAAACTTGACGTTCAGTTAGTGGTCACGTGGTTACATACAGGTTGACACAATATGTTAACTCCAGCATTACCCCGTGGCCTCCTTTCACAGTTATTTTACCACTGATTTAGCATTAACGTCCAAATCAAAGTGGTCTTTATTCTCTTTCCAATAAGGATACTGTTGAGTTGCTGCCATTAACAAGTCTGTCAAGTGCATTGTGATCTTTATTCTCGTCAGCATTAAGTTGATGTTAGGTGACTGCTGTCAGAGATAAAATTACTGTGAACGGACCGTAGACAGCGACTGCAAAGAAAACAATAAAAGAAGTGGTTTAGAGTATGCTGCGAGTCACTGCGACGCGACTTGGGTGGCGACGGATGGACACAGTTGACGCGAGCGTTTTGGTTGACGCAAGTCGCATAGCATTTTCAAAAACCACTTAAATTAAGCATTGTTCTCTCCTTGTCCTCAGTAATAGACTGCGTGGTCTCCGGCTGGGGTCCGTGGTCGGACTGCGACACAAACTGCGGTTCAGGCAGCATGGTGCGAAGCCGGCGAGTGGTTCAGGCCCCAGCACACGGTGGTCGCCACTGTTCATCGTTGGTGCAGCGACGAGCCTGCCAGGAGCATCGGGGGTGCTCCGCTGACAGCGATGTTCCTTTGAGAGGTGAGGGTTCATGTTTTACTAGCTTTTGCTCGCGAATTCGTTCGCGTGGAGATCGGAAATTATCCCACGGTAACTTGCTTCTGGAATAAAATGGATCCTAACTATGTCTTAGACCAGCCGGTCGATTCTGTAAAAATCTCACCGTGAAAACTTAGGTGAAGTGAGTTTGTTTTTGCTACGAATTGACACTATTGACAGCTCACTCCACGCTCACTTCACCTAAGTTTTCACGGTGAGATGGTTACAGAATCACACTGCAGGTCTGGGAGCAGTATGCGGGTGCCTAATTTTATCCAAATCTGTTCAGTGGTAAAAAGGTTCAGACAGACTAGAGTTAATTTCGTATTTTTGGATTTTAATCGCGACCCAACATTGCTTCGCATGGAGGCAATGTCAGTTTTTTTTGTTAAAAAAAAAAAGGCAATGTCAGTACATTGCCCCTGTGCGAAGCTAGGTTGGGTTATTAGTATGGATAAAGAAGACTTGTAATCAAATAGATAAAAAACAAAGGCATTGAGCACTCATTTTAACACAGCATTACCACCAGTGGTACCTCTACGTGAGAGATTTCACATTAACTTCTTGTACGTGAACATTCAAAAGTCAATGTGAAAGCTTTAAATCTTTGGGTTTGTAGCACTTTGCGATGCTGACGTTTAGAGAAAAACTTTTCTGTGGGTGTAAAAGCACACATTGTTAAATTTGCCAAATCAATAAGTATGGAATTTTGATCAGATGTCCAAGCTGCAAGTTGTACCTACTTTGATGAAGAATACGTGAACATTTCGTGATAATTATAATGGTTGCTTCACCACTTTTGACAAACACTTTACTAAAGTTAAAACTATGTAACTCACACATTGGTCTTCAAGCGAAAATAGACCTTGACGTTTTATGAGGAACAAGTGACTTTCAACCTTAGGGCCGAAAAGTAATAAGAAGGTCCATTATAAGTACCCGGTTAGGATCTGAAAGCATCTGAAGGTATTGTCGTAAGGTCACGTTTCTCTTGTTAAAGTTTTTATAAATAACTTTATACGATATTTTTCTACAGATGAGACTGCTATGCTCCTACCCGGAGGCCTGTCAGTGAGTCGCCACTCCAACGAAACTGTGGACATCCGCAAGAACCTGCGTCTGCGCAACCCTGACGACCCTGAATCTAACTCACATCGAGAGTAAGTATTAAATCACAGTTGCATGCACTCAATTACTCACTCAATTCAATATACCTTATATGACGGAAAACTGTAAATATTGGCTATAGCCATACCGCGCGCGCGCGCGCGCGTGCGGAACTTGTTACACGCGTTTATCCTAGTTCAGGCATCTAACATTGTTATACCTTTGTAAACAATTTCTAAGACTTTATGTAAATTTTAGCAATTTTAATACTGAATAAAACATTTTTTTTAATGTTACGGGAGCAAATATGAAATTAATTATACTAAAAAAATCACAAACGGTTTACCCAATTATGAATGGATCGATAGACTTTAAAAGGTCAGTATGGCAGCCCAGAAAGCTTTTTAATAGATTATCTAAGCATCGTCACTAAACCGAATAATGTGTCATCCAAAAGAGCCAGATTAAATAAACAATAATACCTATAAAAAATAGCAAATTACAAGTAAATCGTTGTTAATTTCAAACAATGTTTAACCAAAATATGTCAGAATGGTTAGAATGAATAAAATAATGATTTATCTCTAACCGCTTTGTTATTCAAAAACGAATTAAAAAAACACGATTTATGACTGAAAACATCCGTTTTGTGATCTAAAATAAATTACTTTTACAACGTTATTTAATGTAGGTAAATGGACCAGTCCACGTAAATAATTTTTTATTTATTGTCAAAAGAACTGTCTGTAAAAATATTAATTGAAATGGTGATAAGGACAATCATTGAAAAAAAGATCAAGTAACTCGTGAAGTTATGATAAAAGTTTGACAATAAGACCTCTTTTATAAATATATTACTTTGAAGACACTATCTATCAGAGGCAACAAATTCGATTTTCTATACGGCCATCTACAATAGGTAGGTACCAAAGATGCTGTGGGCTAGACACAAAATATCGAAAAAAGAAATGATAACATAATCTCTATTGGAACTAATGAAGTGGTTCAATCTTGATACGCGGGGTAATTGCTTAACACACTAAAGGCTCTTACATACAGGCGCGACACGCGATATAATCGCGCGCGATACAAAGGCACCGCTCGGTGCGCGACTTGCGGTGCCTTTGTGTCGCGTGTCGTGTCGCGCCTGTTTGTAGGAGCCTTAACAGTTGGCTTTCATTTTGACAGTTCAACAACATAGTACCTACATAAAAATAAAAAACTTAAATTAATTGGCGACATGTACGCCAGTACGCACATTTCTACCTGCCCAGTGCCTAATGAAAGAAAGGCCCATCAATTTTGTCCGCCAGTGTAGCCAGTATGTTGTTGGGACCACCCCTAAATCGCTTCAGCATACTCGCACATCGCTTGCGCATAACGGCATAAAAATCGTCTAACCTCGCTTCAGCGAACATGCCACATGCGCTACAAAACCGAGGTAGCCCCAACAATATCCTCAAAGCATTATTATACTGAACGCGCAGAGCGTTGTAAGCCTTCTGCTTCTTCTGCTTCTGCCTTCTGCTAAATGCACCATATAGGATCGATATCTCCTAGCTATTGACATGACAACAGGAAATGAGAAGTTCTGTGGCTCTGCCAACCAAATAACAAAAACTGATTCGTATGCATTTAGAACTATGTTTGTGCATTCTGTTTTAACTGCGTAGAGATTGGATTGTTTTGTCTGTTCTATTGCGATAACTATCAGGGAACTGTGTGAAAGGTTCAGATTATGATAAGCAGATAGGACGGAGTTAAGAAAAAACATTAAGGGGCATGGGGACTCCTGATAGCAGTGAAAACTTAAAACTATGAAATAACAGTGTTTTTTTTTAATATTTTCAAATTAATAGTGTAGTATCAAAACAATTTTTGTTTTGTGCTTGCGGAGGAGTAAAATGGTAGAAATCGTCACGTATCGAAGAGGCGCATCCCTCCATGTGACATTTTATTCAAAAGTCATTAAAATTTATTCAAATTAGGCTGAAAATCAGCCCTTTTCGAACGTCAAAATTACATAAGACAGGCCCAAAACGGATTGGCGTTTTGGGGGACTTCTCATGTAATTTTGAACCTCACCACTTCCTAGTGCTTTCGCTTCTCGTGCTTTTTATTATATATAATAGACAGAGAGAGAGAGAGATAGTTTTCATGGTTTTCGAGGGTGCTGGAGCCGAAAGTGGGTCAAAATGAAAATCCAAGACAGTGGCTCTAATAATTTTCAAATTTGTCGTCATTTTGAAATTTTTGCAGCCACCATCTTGGACTTTTATTTTGAACTTTTTTCTTGTCGGGGATCCCCCGACCCCTTCTTGTTGCATTTTTGGATTAAAATTTGTAGTACGTATAATTTTTTTTTGTCTTGTTTTCACATCTATCAGCACTCCGAGCACATCGGCACACAATATGACACATACTCATAGCCTACAGAATTACTGTTTACGTTAGCGTGTCGGTGACGCGACCCATAAGATTTTCCCCTACTTTTTAGTAGGGGAAAATCGTTCAATACGCCTAAAGTTGTTTTCACTTATAAAAAAAAAACACTGGCACTCCGGTAGTGCCGACAGAAGTGAAAACTTGAACAATTACGAGTGTATTTTGTGAATGCGCCATCTCGTCGTTGTTGGATGAACTACGTAGTTAGTACGCGAGGCCCTCGTAGTTCTTCCCGATGTGCATAGATGGCGCTGTCCTCAACAACGCGCGTCTTACGTTTTACGTCTTACGAATTTTCGATCAGGGTCACGTGACCTGACGCGAATTTAGAAGTTTTTACCCATTCCAAAAAAAGTACACAGCGCCGCTAAAGAAGTTTTCACTTCAAAAAATGATTTTTTGTGATTAGGTAGCTACAACTAAGTACCTTTTAAAAATATGTAGTTTTAAATTAATATCTTATTCATTTGATTTAAAATATTGTTAAGTAAATACGAACTATTTACACTAGATACTAAATTAAATGGCTAACTAACTTACTATACAAATACATACAAAAACAAAGGACACTTAGGCGTCGAAGTACTCCCGCATGTCTGTCATCCGGAAATGTGCCCAGAAGACTGGCAGCATTGCCACGTTGAATTGCAATGCTAATTCTTTGGCCAAAGAACGACCCAGCCCTCTGGTCACGTGAAGTGTCGGTCAGCCGGCGAAACGGCTCAAACCTGTAGTTGCCCATAAGGTTATTTGCGCCGCTTGAGGGTCTCAGCAGCCGCAGCAGCGGCGCCAACACAGCCCGCCGTGCTAGGAACATGAGATGGCGCAAGGGTATCGACACACGTTGCATCCCACACCAGAGGATAATAATAATATAATAAGTAATTAAAAGTTACATACAAACTGTGGACATTTCAGTGGAAATTTTACTAGAATTCTGATTTATAAGAAAATAACAAAAATTGAATGTTTACAAGAATTCAAAACCAATTATATCAAAAGCTATTGGGATTTTTTTTGTGGAAACTTACTGATGTAAAAGTAACTAAAATATTGGTTTTCACGTCTGGATTCAATCTTTCGAAATACCGAATCAATTTCCAAGGTCTCCAAAATCATTTTTCATACATTTGCCCAGAATAACCACAAATCGATCCTCAAGCTAATTTCCTGTACGGAATCGAACCTATATTTTCTCGAAACGTTTTATAACCGTTATTTGTTCCCATATGTTTCATTTCCACGTTCTTTTGTCCAGGTACTGTGCCCAGTTCGAGGTCACCAAGGTATCGAAGGCCTGCCACACGGATTCCGACTATAAGGCATTGAGAGAAGGTACGTTTTTCTTTGTACAAAGTTAACGACGAGAAAATTGAAAAGTGGGGAACCAATCTGGTATTTCCGGAGCTTGTGTTGTGTAAAGGTTGTAAAAGTTTTCTCTTGAGAGTATTTTGAGCTTCAACTATTGAATTAATGAAAAGACGGTGTGGTTCGTTAGTTTCTTAGAAAGGGAAAATGAATTAATTTGATTAATTACTTTTAATTTAGTAGCAGAGACCTTTTGAGTTGTATACCTTTGATTTTTTGTGAATGTAAATTATGGTCGAGATATAAGTGAATGATTTAGATAGTGAGTTTTTTCTCTTTACAATATAGGAGTACTTTTTCAAATGATCAGGAACAATACAGAATGATTTTAATTATACTGTGGGAGACTGGTCCCTAAGATAGGCATAAGGCCTGGATTTCAGGACACCAGAGGGGCAATTCTCGTAATGTTGACAACGTTTACAGTTTGATCTCAGTCACAATCTGTCAAAAATAATTTTTGACAAGTTTTTGACATTTGTTTGTCGCCGAGATGAGTCGGCGACTACATTTACAAACGTTTTAAATTACGAGGACTGGCCTTCAGGTTTCCACCCCTTTAGAGGCAGTTACATTTATATCGGTGTACTAGTGTCTTTCGTGTACTAGTGTACACGAAAGTAATGGATGAGAAAGCTGGAGAACTGAGTGTCGTGGCGTCACCTAGGATGGGCCTATGTCCAGCATTAGACTGCGATTGATTAGATCGTTTGTCTTGCGATCTGCAAGCTTTCTTAGAAGATTTAGGGCTGACTTTTTTATCGTCAGACAACTTTAAACTGTATAATACCGGAATACGGCCGTGTTTCACATATATATATATGTATATATATTTTTTTTATAAAAACGTTGCCCCACACTAGGAATGACTCCTGTATCGTGGGTGCGTTTACAAACATTTAAATTCACATACACAAAACAGCCAGACCCGGAACAACTACCTGTAGGCAATACAAATATTTGTTCCGTGCGGGAATCGAACCCATGACACGCAGCGCAGCAGTCGATCGCTCAGCCAATACGCCAACCGTGTCGTCAAACAAAAGAAAAAAAATTCTGATATAAATGCTTTCACACCGTAAAAAAAGAAGTTTTCAGTTGTCTTTTATAATCAGCCTATAGCCCTAAAATCTCTCTTTTAATTCCTGGTTGGTCTAGTGGTCGCAAGAGCTATAACTGCTGAGCATGAGGGTCCTGAGTTTGATTCCTGGGTCGGGCAAAATGTTATTGGGTTTTTCCATTAGCAATTTCTCAGTAACAGCACGGAGTCTGGATTTGTTGATGGCAATAGGCTCACACCCTATTACATGGGACTTAACCATAACCGACGAATTATAGGTGTTGGTGTTGTTATTGGTGGTGGTGAGGTACACCTCTAAAGAAAGAAAGGAAAGAAACAAAATACATTTATTTAGCACAGACTAAGAGACACACAATTCACCAGATAGTTAGATAATAGTCGTACATCAGATAAAAACTAAGATAAAAATAAAAAGTGCAAAGTCCGATGTAAGAAATTAGCAGGAAAGTGTGCCTCACGGCTGCGCAAAAAAGGCCCAGTTCAGCAAAAATGCCAGACAACTGGTGCCTGACGCTGGTTTTCAACTGGACCTGATGTGTGAAGTGACGGACGTAAATCAGTTTATACTGCATCGTGATGTGTGTAATGTAATAAATAAATAAATAAAAATAAACCCAACCGCCACCGCCGCTCCGCCTAACCATTTGACCATATATAAGCTTGAGGTTATGTTTTTTATGTTCTTCTACGGTGGAGTTTCTTGCCCATTCTTCTTCCTTACGAAACTACCTTTGGGAAGGGGCGACTAGAATAAATTCTATTTTTTTGTACATTTTGACGGCTTTTTATGTGACTACTTATTTGTAATAAATGATTTGACTTTGTTTTTAAATTCTTATCTGTCTTCATGCCCCCAGGCGCGACGGTATGCGTTCTCTGCGAGACGGCAGCTCTCCGACGGGATTTAAAATGGCGTTGCAGTGGGCACGGCGTCGCGGGACATGCGACACGCTTCTACGCTCTAGTCGCCCCCCACTGCCACGGGAAATGGGTGAAGGCGGCACAAAACCCCGACAAAAGGAGCGACTGCTGCGCAAACCCACACTTTATATTCGTTTAGAGGTGATATTGTAACCAATATGTATGTAAAAGTATGACTTTTCCGCCCTAGGGGACAACGTAATGTACCGCTGACAATAGCGGTTTACCCCTAATGCCTTTGGTTATAATGTCGAAAAGTGGCCAACCGCCACCGCGTTGTACTTATTAAGAAACTTGACACGAATTCTGTAACCTGTGCTATACAACAGTGCCCTAGTGTGGATAAGGCTTTAGATTACTATGACGAATGAATAGTTATTTGGTTAGTTTAGATATTTTTTGGAACGACGAATTGTTTTGATAAAAGCAAAAATACAGTTTTTAGTCATTCTGTTTCTCTATTTGACACTAAAAGATTTAGTATATGAATTGAAATGTTATGATGGACAGTCGAATATTGTGTGTTGCATTGCATTTATTAATTTGTAAGAAATGT
The DNA here is from genome assembly GCA_963855955.1 of Luperina nickerlii. Lineage (NCBI taxonomy): Eukaryota > Metazoa > Arthropoda > Insecta > Lepidoptera > Noctuidae > Luperina > Luperina nickerlii. Next base: position 8,931,197 of record OY979682.1, read on the forward strand.
CATGACGATGCGATGATAATGGAAACAGTCGCAAATGCATTTTAATAAGACTTGTCTTGTAAGCTCAAGGTAACATGTAAATAAAATAACTTCTCATGTAGGTATTGGCAAATATTTAAATCGTTAGATTTGCCCTACCGCGTCTAAAGATAGTCGCGTTTCTGTTCCGTTTTGTTACTTCTGACACACAATGACGCAGTAACTTGACTTGATTGTCATGGAAGCGCTATTTAATAATCTCACTCTTCTCAGTATGGACACTTGTTCGCGTGATTAAGTACGGTGAGGGCAAATCTAGCGATTTAAATCTTTGTTAACATTTTTTTATTTTCAACAACATTGCCTCAAGAAAAAAGATTGGGTTCGATACCCAGCCGAGAAAAATTAAAAATGATTGCGTTTTTACAAAACCTAATTTTATTTTTACCCAAAAGAGGTTAGTGTCAAAGTTTTAATGATTTTGTAACTTTAGAAATAATTTTGATAATACTACTTAATTAGTAAATACTAATAGTTTGTGAATACATATCTTAACGACTTATGTACATAATAATGTTAAATAAACTCATTATGAAGTGACATTCTGTTTATTTCTTGTTACCCATTCATTATGTAGATGTGTGTGGTCACGTTTCATCCCTTAATGGGGTGTGTTCTGCCCCCAGGGGTGTCATTATAAGATACGTAAGTACCTGACGACACTGCTTGAAAATTAACATGAAATAGGGAGTGCTGACAGACCACAGTACGACATAACTCAGAAGTTCCATCGGCATCTATACAAATATTATAAAGAAGTAAAGTATTTTTTTTAATACAGTTGCTCAAAAAGTGGCGTATTGCAGGGACGTATAGCGTTCGGGATGTGGGCTATTACATACTCGTGCTTTTTTTTACCTTTCCCGAACTCGTGCGTTCTCTTTCCCAACTGTCAAAATAATGTCTATTAAAAAGAAAACCAACCATGAAGTTTTTACTAAAAAAATTCATAGAAGTTTTTATGATTCATGCAAATACGTATATTTCTAAAAAGAAGCTACTAATTTGTTTCAATATCAGATTTAATGATTTGATTGAATGAGTTAGGTTAGGTTTAATTTCATTTCATCTCATTAAATTTCATTTTCATTTCATATTAATAAAAAAATTCTACTGAAGACTTGGCTGTATGGGCATAGTTCCCTTTGCCTACCAGAATGGGTGAAGAAAAAAAAAATCTCTGCTTACATTCTACGGTTGGCGCCATTGCTTAGTTGAGTTTATTGTGTTTTTATTATTTCATTAAATTGCTTCATTTTTTCGCAACTGTATTAAAAATAGTCGTTCAGTACACGTGCGAAACCGTCATTGCAACTTGTTCCGACTGTCAACCCTCGCCTTCGGCTGCGCCTCGGCTCGGGTAGACATTTGTCGGAACTCTTTGCAATGACAACCTTTCCGCACTTGTAATGAAATATACTATTACGTAAACGAGGCAAAAGGAGTATGTTGTAAGAATCGTAGCAGATGGCGTTCTGTAGTTTCTGCCTAACCCCATGGGAAGAAGGCGTGAGCTTATGTAACTGCATGCACGACTTTTTTGCCAAAAATGTAAACAGATATAAGTTTATGGAAAAATAACTTTAATTCCTACACTATAAAGTGCAGTTTACGCTGCAACTCCAAACATTTTTGTAAGTTTTTCAATAGTGCTAGTCACTCTGAAATCAACTTAATTACCATTAACATAGAGTTGATATTTGCTTAACTTGATATAACATCAATTTGAAACATACATTTGAATAGACTTTATGTATTATGTAAAGTTTGAAAGTAGGACGTGTAATCTGCGAAAATTCTCATCCGATTTCAAAAACTTTTTCACTAATAGAAAGCTTCACTGTTGCCGATGGTATATGTTTTATGTTAAAACAGGCGGATGAAGTTGCGGCAAGAAGCTAGTAGCCTAATAAATTCGTGAGACTTGTAATTTTTTTCAATTAATGCGATTTGAGTTTAAACTTACTCAGGCAGAAAATTGACAGGTTTAAGAAAACGAATGTCAAGATCAAGGCAAAAAATGTACAGTCAGGGAACTTAATTGTTGAACAAATAGACATACTATGTCAATTTGCCGTGTACATACAACTATTGATGAATGATTGTTGTGATTCGAATATAATATGAACAATTTAAATTGGTATCTAGTTACTTAATTGGCCCAATAATGAATTTCCCTGACTTTATCTAACATCATTAATAAGTAAGCTATTTTAATTCAACCAATACGCAGTTTACATGTCAATATTATTTACCTCCATACCTTTACTTGAAACCAAAGCAGAAGGAGGTAATGGTATTGAGCCCAAAACAATAAAAAAGGGTTGCTCAATCGAGCCTCTTAACTGTGACGGACAGATTTGTTCCGTAAGTGGATCACGTTGGGTTTCAGGATACTGAAAAGGACGGTGAAGGCAATATTTTGTCGTAAGTATTCACTTGTTGTAATCTGCATTCGCGACTTATTTACCCAAAGTGTAAACAAGTATGAGTTTATGGAAAAATAACTTTAATTCCTACACGCTACATCATCAAACATTTTTACAACTTTTTCAATAGTGCTAGTCACTCTGAAATCAACTGAATTACCATTAAAATAAAGTTAATAAAGATCAATGGGGATCCACACGCAAAGCTCAGCGCAGATGTCGCCAGCAGCGTGATGGCTGCTGTCAAATTATTTTTGCTTTGTTTACGTCAGTTTACTCGCTATTTTTTGTGTTGAAACCGGTCCATCATCGTTATCGATAACATGTATGTATCTGGAAGCTTAAAGAATTGAAAGACGAACAAAACAAATCGTTTGCGACGTTATAGCCTTTTCCCACATTTTTTTTAGTTATATTTTTGGGAAATTAATGTACATCGGGGTTAATACATCCTGGTACAGGACACAGATGCATTATCGAGAAAATTAAAATTAACTGAATGATAGGTTACAAAATGTATGTAAGTGACAGCTTTCAATGGCCATGTCGACAATTCGCCACCTATCGTGAAAAAATGGCAGTAAAGGTCCTCATTTGAAACATAAATTTGAATAGACTGTAAGTAGGTACATATACACATACATTCACGCCTATTTTCCTATGAAGGTAGGCAGAAACTGCCTATAGAACGCCACCTGCTACGAACCTTACATACTTCTTTTCCTTCGTTTACGTTCATTAATCGAATAAAGGAAAAAAAAGAAGAATAAATCTTAAGGATAAATCTTTGTCGCCAATAGAAACCGGAAGATTCTCCTACCGGACGAGTGTCTGTTGCGCTACTACTATCTACTAAGGACTACCCGAAGATTAAGTCGAGAAGTTGTCGCGCGGTAAACTTTGCTTGCGCGATGCAGGATGCGTGACGTCAGTGTGATGCGTAGTTTGTATGTGGCGTTGTAGATGCCGCCAAACACGCACGCTGGTTGCACGTACAGACGCCAGCACACCTAGCTACCCGAATCTGTCAAATTTTCCCAATCAACTTTGAACCTTATGCTTTAGCATTACAGTTGAAAACCTATTAAAGTTTAACAGATTGTAGTAGCTTGATGTGCTGTACTACGCACCCGACCTTTCTGAAGAATACCACCGATAGGATCCACTGATCCTACAAAAAGACAAAACGCTTTAAAGGGACATACACTTATGTCCCTTTAAAGCGTTTTGGCGTCTTGCAGATTGGTAATAATATGTTCCTGATGGACGTATTTACTCGTAAGTATTAATAATGACCAAAAAATATCTCAATAGGTCAACTTTCCAAATGGGAAAAATGTTACGTACAAAGAAAAAAAAAAAATTTCAACTAGATGTGGAATGACAAAATTAGGTGTAATATTCAGTTACATATTTTTGTAGATGTCAAATACATTTGATGGCGGTAGCAAGTAGCGCCGTCTAGTTTTGTTACGAAGCTACTGGAATTACCGAAAAGCTTACACTGAAAGTTTAAGAGTTACACTGGCTGGTGAGAGTCACTCTAGCAGAGTGTCGTCGCATCGATGGTCGCGTGGCGACTGTCTTCTGATGATAGAGGTGATGTCTGGAGAGCCGCTACCGTACCACGTCCACGACGAAATGCTATATTCCGACACAATCCTGATGATATTGAAGCTGTTGAACCACTAATACGATAATCATTTCTGGGTCCCCAATTTTGTATGGTAATTATATTCTCCGCGTAATCTTACCATGTGCAAACCACATCCACAGCCTATGGTTGTCAAGCGTGGTATTTTGACAGTTCAAACGACGCCAACTTTGCGCTTATTTCGAGCGGTTTCGTTCATTGTGTCATAGAGAATACGTTAATAGCAGATGCCGTGATTAAAAGGTTACATGCTCTGTGGCCGTGATTATCTAAGGAATTGACGTGGTGTCGAAGTACTTAAGGAATTATTAAGTGAATTAGAGCCCTGGTAAAGGTTTCCTGCGCCGTAACATTTTTATGGACGGGAAATAGTATCGACTTCCAGTACTGACAAAATCCTAAATTGCTCATCAAAAGTAATATCACAACTTATTTTATTTTTATTTCATTAAATGAAACGGATTAAAACCAATTAGATACAGCTTGCATATACATAAAACATAAAATATAAAATCATCAAGGAAAAAGTTAACAACACTTTCATAAATCCCTCACAGTACTTCTGACATACCGAAAAAATCTTTGTCTTTTCGTCCGCAAAAAGATCATTCCAGAGTACGTGGTACTAGGGACTTAGCACGCGCAACGGTGCGACACGGAGCTTCCTCCTACGAGTATTTCCCGAATACGAAGCAATTATTCGGAGAAGCCACTTGTTTACACGCACCCATACTTCCCTATTGTGATTCGACGCCATATTTCTTTATTTTCCCGAATATAGATATATCTTTCAATTGCTTTTATTGATATCAGGGACCAGGGTGTAAGTGTGGGTTTGATTCTAAGAGGTTTGGGGGATTTTTATATAGCGTATATTAGAAACTTTCGATCAAATTTATGGGCAGATTTGTTTGCGAAAACACATATTTGTTACGGCCGCGAATCATATATTAATCAACGTACAACTTAATACTGACCAGAAAATTGCAAAAAACCTAAAAAAATTGAATTTCGCGGGCTACCCTGGCGCTTTCACCTTCAGGGGCTTACATGACGCGCGGTCACTGTCGGACTCCATAGAAAAGTACAGTGCGTGCCACGTAAAAAGAGACTTGACCCCGCCTCCCCCGCTCTTTCCGTCGCCCGTATGACGTCCGGTCCCGTCCCGCACTCAGACCTCATACCGCTAAAGATACCTAAAATCGTGTTCTGCGCATGTCAGACCACGTGGTGTGTCAAGTCTCTTCTTACGTGGCACGCACTGTAAGAGGAGAGCGATGACAGTATGCCACAACGCTGGTAATTTATTGCAAAATATAAAGCAATTATTTATTTACAAGAAATCTATTATTTGGACGAAAATATTAAAACACTAGTATTTTTGTATGCTGCTTGTAGAATAATCTGACAAAAAAATCGGAATGATTGTATCTATATTAGTATGGTTTTTAATGTAAAAATAAAGTTTTTAGAGGTATCTCCATGATTTTTTTCTATCGTATCAAATTAGTTGTATTATATTTTCAACACACTGCCTATCTAGCATATATCCTGAAGAATATTATATATTTTTCTGATTTTGTTTACTGTAGTCGATTATATACTATTATTTTTTCTGAAACTTGCGTTTTTTGTGTTTGGGTCCGGTAAGCCCCATCAAAATTGTAGGCGGTGATTAGTACTTGTGGGTGGTAGTGGCGGACTCTGTGAGTTATTACCACAAAATCTCCCAATTTAATGTATTTTTTTTTTTGTTTTTTGTGGAATGGCATCTCGCAGGTCATCCTAAGAGGTCGTCGGCTGCTTAAACAGACTTTCCTGTGGTTGCCTCAATAAATTAAAGGGCCCCTAAAAACCCCTAATTAAAGGGTTCCTGCTTGGAACACAGCAACAATGCATGGCGACAGAAATTATCAACTTCTGCTAATCATATTATCATAAACAGCCTATAATGATCCCACTGGTGGTATAGAGGTATGAGGAACATGGTGTAAAGTTAACTCATACTCTATAGAAAAGGGAGGATCCCCCGACCAGACGGGTGTTGTGTCTGGCGGGCAACTGTCCAATGATTCACGTCGGGCCGTTGTATCTATGCTAGTTACGCGGTAAACTCTGCTTGCGAGATGCAGGATTTTGCGTGACGTCAGTATGACTCGTTGGTCGCATGTTGCGTTGTAGATATCGCTATAATACTGGGATGCAGTCCTTTTTTTTGTGATAGGGAGTGGGCTGTAATCCACCACGCTGGCCCAGTGTGAATTTTTGGTTCTAGGACTTGCCGGTTTCAATACATAAAGTAAAGTGCCTGTCTGGGTTCAAACCTACGACCTACAACTTGTAAATCGCAGCCGTTACCACTGAGCCACCACTGCTCTAAACTCTTCAAAAACATTATAGAAGCAAATCCAGTGAACAAAATCCAATTATACGAGTATATAAAGAAGTCACTTGTTTAGCAGTCAACCTTAAATACTTATCTATTGTGGTCCGTTTGAACCCGTTTTTCCGAGAATGTTTTATTTGTCCGAAACTCATTGTGGACAATGGTTCAGCAATATCGTCGGTCGAGTGGTCAACAGGACTGACGGAATATTAAGTTGAGTACGAACATATTTCCAGGAAAGGAGAATGCCATGGGACCGTACCAACTTGCGAGGGAGCGGGTCACAACCAAATGTACCTAGTTCATAAAATTACTCTTCATCATCATCTGTCTAGCCTTTTCCCAGCTACGTTGGGGTCGGCTTTCAGTCTTACCGGATGTAGCTGAACACCAGTATTTTACATGGAGCGACTGCCTATCTGACCCTCACAACCCAGTTACTGGATAATGCGATACCCCTTGGCAAGACTGGTTGTCAGACTTTCGGACTTCTGACTACCCGTAGCGATTGTCTAAGATCCAAAGAATGACAGCTGGGACCAACGGCTTAACGTACTTAACGCCTTAACGTGCTTTCCGAGGGAGGGGTTACGATATGTAAAGATGGTCACCCATTCACAGACAAAATCATTGTACGAAAATTTTCTTGCGTTAAATTCATGCTGACGTGACTCAGATAATTTTCAATTTGCCGCCAAATCGTAAACAAATAACAAACGAATAAAATACATAGCCAATACTATTGGCAAAAAATTCCATTTTCAAAATTTGAACAAATTTTTTAATTTTATCGTTTACGTGGCCAGTTCTAAAAAACTTTCAGTGTCGGTCTCGTAAATGGCAAATAAATGGAATTGCGGGAATCCATGTAAAAAACAGTTAGCAATATAGGACGGGCATTAAATTCTCCTCCAAATACACTAGGTTTGGTTGTGACAGCGGACTTTTCGTTTGGTACAGGGCGCCCTATATTTGAGGGTTTAAGGTTAGCGTCTGCTTAACTATAATTAAATATCTATTTATGCTTAGCCCTTCGTATGCCGAACGTGGATTCACGCGAGTCACAATGGCTTTTTAATTGTTTCTGTAATTACGGCATTCAACCGTCATAACTTTAAGCAAGTTTTTATAATTTTTCTCCGCTTGTCTGTTTGTCTGGATATATGTTCCGGATTGGCGCAAAAACGGCTGAACGGATTAGGATGACATATGGCACACAGATAGTTTATAACCTGGTAAAGCACATTGAATACTATAATATAATTGAGAAAGCATACTACACGATCCAAGATTTCTTGAATTATTGATTGAATTGTTGACTACGTATTAATTTGACTGTATATTGATATTTTGACATTTATAATAACTAAATTTGACATGTAAAATAATTTTAAATGGAATGCCACTACGTAATTATTGTATGCCTATTAGGCAGGACATATTGGAACTTTAATTTATTTTTTAGACCTGTAACTAACATATGCCCACAATAAAATATTTTGAATTTTGAATTTTGAAAATACTCTTAATCCCGGTAGTACGTTCCCGTGGGATATTTTCCGACATCCACGTGGGCGATGCCGCGGGGAAAAGCTAGTTCTCAATAAACTTAGAGAAGGTATACTTACCTAAACCAAAACATGCATTACATGATCTAAACATAAATGCTACTTAAAACTCAATTACACAACTAGACCCCAGCATAATCGACGCACATCAGTCTTGTGGCTCCAGGGGACGTCACAATGTAACTAATTTAGAGTAATACATCAGCGCACCATGTGTGTGATTCATTAATAACCATTTAACATAATCACTGCGCAACCATCACTTAACTATTATGTTGTAACTCGCTGAAGTAGGGGCGCGGTGTGGGTGCACCTCTACCTTTTTTTTTAACGTGCAGAAATGCTCATGCATTCTGCACTACTACGGGAAGATAGTGCAGTTACGTGGGACTCTAACCCACTAAAACTCCACGGTGTCCTTCTCTGCCGCTCACGGCGGGAACACGGGCACGCGTTAGCACTCATCCGTGAACCCGCCGCGGCTGTCCGTCACCGGACCCTCCTCTGGGGAGTATTCCCCGTCACCGGCGTACCAGAACACATAGCACGCCGTGACCACCCCAGGGACCAAACCAGCATATGGGCGCGAAACGACCCCGTGTCTGGGCACCCTTGGTCCCCCTGCGACGGGTCAGGTCATTGGCCCCGCCACCTGCCAATTTTCGGCCGCTGAGGGTAGGGAGAGCGGCCATCGTCATACCAACACTCCTCCTCCCCTGCGGCTCCACCGCGTCCGCTATCAGACGGTGGCGACCCTGTCAAGGCCGCGGAAGGTAGGGAGAACGGCGCCGCGGCGCACCGCAATACCGGCACTCCTCTCCCGCCGCGGCCTCCAACCCTCAGCCGCGATGCCTTCCATACGACATCGCGGCCCGCCTCAGTTGCTATGTCGTCGCCCAAGCGGCACTGCAACCTACTTGTCGGCCGCTACGTCGCACAGTGGGAAATAATGGAAACAATTCCAGCCACACGTCATTTTATGAGGTAGGGTCACAATTTTTTGTTAATCTCTTTAAAATGTCATATATTTTAAGCTACAGGTGCGGAAATTATGAAATTTATCACTGTTTTTTTTAGTATAATCCAGAAAAACATCATACGTCTAAACTAATTTACAACCCTCAACCCACCTAACCCTGGATACAAAACCCTGGGTTCAAATAATTAAATTTTATACTACATGTAGGCTAAAGCAGCCAACCACCAACCCCCTAACCCCTAAAAGTCACCCCTACCAAGCAGGCTAACCCGCCTAACCCTGGGAACTGCGAGTTTACTCGCCTATTTGTTTTTATAAAATTGGATTCCACACCTCAAGCGTCTAACCCACCCCCTAACCCACTAAGCCCCTAGAAACCACCAGAGAGATCAGGCGCAGAGTTGGTTCTGCGCCTGATCTCTTTCCGCTCGATCGGACTACGAGAGCGAGGTAAAAGAGTGCAGCTGTGTTTGTGCACACACTTGTGCATTATAAATATCTTCCGCGCGGAATACTAGTCTCCGTTGAGAATGGTCGCCGAAATATGGTCTGGAGGACTATTATTATTATTATTTCCGACTATAAAATTTAAAAATAATTTCATGCTTGATGTAGTAGGTACATAAAGAGCCAAAATGGTATCCGACTCACGACACTCTTTGCACGACAACATCCTTGTGCCACAAAAGCTGAAAAGCCGAAACAGTTTTTTAAAGTGTGTCGTCCCACTCACTGGCGAACCATCACAAGAGAGACTGAAGCTGTGCAGTGGTGAGACAGTGCTTCCTTACCTAAACCATTCGTCCCACCCGCTGACGACCTCCCACCTGGACATGAGTTACCTTGGGTAACCTGGAAGTCTTTAAACAGACTCCGGATCCAGGTTGGCCGAAGCAAGGAAAACCTGTTCAGGTGGAGATTCATAGACGACTCCGCCTTTCTGTTCCACAAACGATGGGACACTTAATATCGTGTCCTGCGTGTCCTGTCAGCTGCACGTTACAGGAACTGGTGGACGCTGGCGATGGCGCCAAACAAGTAGCCGAATTCTGGGCCGAGTCCATTTAGATTGCTATCGACACGCTAAGAAAAACAAGTAGTACATAAGTATAGTCTGAAACAATAAATGAAAAAACCTGAATTTGACTGAGTCAATAAGATCTGAAATCCTACCGCTTTCGGGGCTTACAACAGTGGTGTAATTTCAAACGTCTGCACACGTCTCATGTTCACTAGAAATATTCACGTATAAATAAACATGGTTGAACTGTATGATGGTTTGTGACGTTTATATGAGTTTATTAATATTGAATGCGAGGAAACTGATGCCAGAGTTCATTGTTGTACGGGCCAAGGTTTCAAAGAAAGAAAGAAAACTTTTTTATGTGTGTGTTTTACTTCGAGAGAAAGACGCCGAATGAAAGACAAAACTGAACAAAAATTGGATCGTCTGATATCGGCTTAATGGCTTACATAAGAGGACACTATTTATTTATTATTATTACTAATTTCTATTTATTTTCTAGATTCTACGAATCGACTATTCGTAAAACCAGCCAAGTGCATGTCGGACCACACATAATTAAGGTTCGTTTGTTGGAATGAATTTATCTCAAGAACAAACTTAAAATTGTAGTTGTATAAATCTTGTTCTCCGATACATTCCAACTGCACATGTGAGTTGGTCGGCTATTACTAGTTAACTGGTAAAGCCTACTTAGCTGTGACAGTTACCTAATAAAAATATTTCAGAAACGGAACCCTCAATAAAAAAAAACGGTTTTCTCAAACCCGCAATATTTTTTACCGGCCTATCTAACGACACCCACCCATCTACAGTAAGGGATAGACGAAAAAATACAGACAGACGGACATTGTGAAACTATAAGGGTTCCTTATTGATTAAGGAATCCTTAAAATTGTCGTCAAACAAAGTCCACAAACCACTAGGCGACGCTGGTCTTTTAAAGGTCATAGCATACATATCAACTCTGAAAGGGATCGTCACCGTATCGCCTTTCGCCTCGGCGTCAAACAGGCGTCAACCTAACGTAAGCACGTAACCAAAGCGGATCAGAAGCTCCGATAAGTCGACTCGGCTACAGCTAGGCGATGCCGCGCTTACGGCTCGCTGACAAGTGGTTGATGGTGCAGGCAGGCCACGGGTGGGGTGAGAGGGGCAAGGGTGGACGAATAGACGTAAGCTCGGGTACGGAGAGACGTAAGCGCGGGGACGACGAGCTGTAACGCACCGCACCACGGTTCGTGAGCTTGTCTCGAGGCGAGGCGATTACGTTACGATTCCGATTAGTGTGCGTTCCAGTAGGGAGTTCATACAAAGAATATTTAATGGTTTGAGTTGATAGGGTAACGATCCCTTTCAGATATGATACGTGTGCTATGGCCTTTAAGTGGATACAAGTTACTATAAGTGTAGCGTTGTCACCTGTCATGTCAACGTTTGACAGTTGTTTTTTTAATGTCAATAGAAATTATATTTTTCATTACATACATAAATGCCATGAATATTAGAGTTAATTATAATAATATCTATTCCTTGTGTAGACTTTCACCTTCCCTTCCTCAAATTTTCTGTGTTTTTACGTATGTGGGACTTTGGTCATTATACCAAGTTATTGAAAATATCATCTTAGATTTATATCCCGTACGTACCCACTTCACTAGCATCAACCAAACTATAAATTATAAGTAAAATTAAGGAACATTCTCTCTGTAAAATAAGGAAGCTACATAGAAGACTTAGAGCTAATAAAGTAACGGGACGTGATATACGGACGAGCGTTAATGGCTTAATGTGCTGTAACAGGATAACTGCACGGTAATTGACATACTGCGGTTTGTTACACTGTGGAGTGTGGAGGGAACGCTCGTGAGTGTATGGTATATGACATGGTTACTAATTATTTTTATACGGTTTATGTCTAGATTGGACGGACTTGTGGTTAAGAAATAACATCCGCACGGATCGATCGATTTGGTTAGGTCGCTTGCCGCGATTGGTCCGTCGATGGGTGACCGAGACCGTCTTTAGATATCAAAACCCCTCCGTGCCTCGGAAAGCACGTTAAGCAGTTGGTCCCGGTTCATTCCTGAATCATTGGTAGTCGTTACGGCTCGTCTGAAGCCTGAAAGTCTGACAACCAGTCTTACCAAGGGTATCCTATTATCCAGTAACTGGGTTGTAGAGGTCAGATAGGCAGTCGCTTCATGTAAAATACCAGTATTTTACATAAATACTGGTATTCAGCTGCATCTGGAAGCTGACCCCAACATGGTTGGGAATAGGCTAGGCAGATGATGATGATGGTCTAGGGTTGACAGTTTCAATCTTTTAAAAGAAAGAGAAAGTCTTGCAAAAGTCTTATCATAGATATGTCTTGTAAAAACTTGCGTCATACATATGTATTGAAGTTGTTTCAGATATTATGTCTTTTCGACTATTTTGCTTTCACTTTTACATTTTTTACTAGTTTCCTACATCGTGTTTACAACTAGTCTATACAACTTCTATTGTGTGTAAACGATAAACTAAACAAGTAGAAACAATATGTAGAATTAAGGCTCAAACAGGCGTGATATGCGATAAAATCCATGCGAATGAAGTCGCGGGCACAGCTAGTAGACAATACGATCTGTGGTCACACATATATGACCCTGGATAAATGGCAGTAATTATTATAATTAAAATGACACTTCTGCAAAATTCTAAGAGCATGCCTCAGTTTAATTTAACAACATCACGAAAACCAAAAACAAAACACACTCAGTATTCCTGACACACCAGTAAACAAATTTACAGTATCTTTCTTCAGTAAATAGTTGTCAAAGTCTTTCAAACTAGATTGTCGTCCACCCCAGCGCCGCCTGTCGGCCGCCCCTAACACAATTTGTTCGTCTACGCCGAATTTGCATGTATATTGGCACACCTTCCATTTATTTCGGCCTGATAAGAGGGGAGTACCAAAATTCGGCTTTTGAAACGTTTTCCAGAAATTTTTAGTAAGCCCTTTTCTAAGTAATTTTAAGGGTAAAGTCTGATAGGGACAGTAAAAAGGGATTGTTTTAAGATAATGAACGTTTACTTGATTTTCGGGTCTGAGTTTTATAGCAAAAAGATTTTGTTAGTTCTCATAGAGCAAGATTTTCAAATTGGACTTTGACATTACTACTTCACTACGTAAAGTAAGCGTTGCATACGAATGTGAACCTTATATTTATGCAAATAATTTTCAGATTCATATAACCAAAATATGAACTTTAACACTATATAAATAACGTTCACATTTAAATGCGACTTACTTTACTTAGCAAAGAATAGTAAAAAAAAATTAAAAAACCCGACTGCGGCAAAAAACTTAAGTTAAAAAAACTGAAAAGCTAAAAACAAGCCCACTTTAAATTAAATAAAAGTTGGAAGAAGGCGGATTTTTTTTTGTGTCTCCAATAATCGGCCATTTTTTTTATCAATTTTGATATACCCAGTGTCACTCTCACAATTAAGACGAATCTAATGGCACCTCTCAAGCTGAAATCGATCAAGCCGTTTAGGGTACAGAGCATACCAAAAAATATACATACATACACTCGAAAAACATAACCCTCATTCTGGCGCAGTCAGGTAAAAAGCGGTCTGTGAAGCTTGCCCTTAAAGTTTATCTTAAAATCGTTTGGGTAAAGTTTGCCATCTGGCTGAAAGATGTCTTTTATGCGGTCGAACTAGATAGGATTTTGATAGTATTGCGATTTCAGTACCTACCTACCTACTTAATTTATTTTTCAATAGGTACCTGGTTCTTATTCTTGTCACGTCTGCCGCTAAGTAAAGCCATTTCGAAGACCACTTCAATTTATAGCCATTACTATTATCCAATTCAATAGACTGATCAGCGAACGCTGTATACTTACCTATTTACAGGTTATTTTATAGCCATAACTATTATCCAATTCAATAGACTGATCAGCGAACGCTGTATACTTACCTATTTACAGGTTATTTTATAGCCATAACTATTATCCAATTCAATAGACTGATCAGCGAACGCTGTATACTTACCTATTTACAGGTTATTTTATAGCCATTACTATTATCCAATTCAATAGACTGATCAGCGAACGCTGTATACTTACCTATTTACAGGTTATTTTATAGCCATTACTATTATCCAATTCAATAGACTGATCAGCGAACGCTGTATACTTACCTACTTACAGGTTATTTTATAGCCATTACTATTATCCAATTCAATAGACTGATCAGCGAACGCTGTATACTTACCTATTTACAGGTTATTTTATAGCCATTACTATTATCCAATTCAATAGACTGATCAGCGAACGCTGTATACTTACCTATTTACAGGTTATTTTAGTTTAGGTGGCCAACCTAAACTCCGTAGACGCGATGGGAACCGCTATGTATAAACACGATAAAAAAAAATTTTATGTTATTTTCGCGCCACAGTGCTTTTGTAGCTTTTGTTAAGTTATACCAAAATTGTTCCCTATAGACTTTTATTATTATTGTTTATGTATTGATTGCCGTGACCTACATGTTTATTCCTGTCACCATAATATTCCAATATATTATTCTCAAGCTTATCTGATATAGCTTTATCTCAACAATCTCATCCAAAATAGACAATATTACACCAAAATAAATCAAAATTAACATCTTATTAACCTAACCAAGCCTATTACGATCCAATTAAGACAATAATGACAATAATCAGCGGTTCTGTAACGGCGGCCTGACGCTGAAGTTTAGAACAGGGGAAGTTTAACCACGGTGAGAATAGGAACACAGGACAATGGGGGCGGCTGACTGGAACTAATTACTGTGCAGGAGATTGGAAGGTATGGTGTATTGTTGGTTTATTTTAGGGGAGAAGTGGCGTTTTCAGATTAGATGTGTTTAGCTTTTTGAGGTGCTATAATGGTTTATGTGCAAAACGTGACAGTCTTCTGTGATGCGATGTCAGTAGACTGGGGACCACAAAATGGGAGTAGGTTATAGTGATGCTATGGATGTGAGGCGGCATCTACATTGTCACATGCAAACTATGCATCACACTGGCGTCACACAAACTTCTGCATCGCGCAAGCAGAGTTTACCGCACGATTAGCATTCAAAAAAACACAACACCCCTCTGGTCGGAGGATCCTCCTTTTTCCATGGAGGAGGAGTGAACACCCTGTTCCTCATACCTCTATAGATTTATGGTGACAAACTGTAAAAATTAATTTCATTAATCCCTGCAACATTGTTCAGGTTCCCTCCATTTTCCCGAAAGCGAATGATGGCTTTTATGCTTGCGTGCCAGCTTAAATGGAACTGGGCTAGCCACATCTATTGCTATGGGCTACAATATCCACACAGTGTGTCTCAAACAGCAGCAAACGCCAGGCAAAGAAAGAAGTGGCGGACGAACCTGACTTTTATCAAAATGATTTGCAACAAATAGTCGGTTTTTCATAATATAAAATAACATCACACCCATATCCCCGAAAGGGTAGGCAGTAGCGAATAATACGTAGTATATGTACGCACGACGATATATCAAGCTATACATTTCCAGTATAACCTGATTTCTCATTGTGCGATAAGCCTATAAAATACGAGGTCAGCTTAAACTGGAAATGTGTCGTGTGTACCTTCTCACATTAGTCTTTTTCATGCTTGAGATGCTAATTAGGGGGTAAAATTGTTTTCATCTAATGTCGGAATTAACCGTCAGATAAATTGTGTACATTCTCAAAGTAATTGTGTGCTCAATTTTAATTATGTAGGGATGTTTCAGTCCGCCTTTAATATTGAGTGCGCCCTAGCGAGCCGCGGTCAAAGGCGCTCGTACAGGAATTTAGCGTTTCACATCATACAGCGCTCTGGAAATACCTATAGGTACCTCCAGAAATGTGCAATGTTCGCAATACCTATCATATAATTTTGGTGTGCTGCTTGGGAAATAATGGCATAACCATAGACTGTCATTTTAAGAGGATATCCCATCATTAAAAAAAAACAGCATGTGTGCAATTCACACGTGGTAGAAGTAAAACCTTCAATCTTAAATCTTATGAATTTACATGTCTCTTTTTACTGTCGCTTTTTCGTTTACGATCACGATCACAATCAAAATCACCATCACAATCACCATCATCATCATAAATTAGTAGCATAGGATTAAATGTGATGTCATTTGTAATAATAAAAAACAAAAACACTGTATAATGCTTCCTATCTCATTTTCTCCCACGTTAAATCTTATATGTCTCTTTTTACTGTTGCTTTTTCGTTTCATAAAATTTCAAATCACAACGATGCTAAAGGAGTTAATTTCACTTCAAAACTTCTTTTGCGGATCTGTCTACCAAGCGTGCATAGGAGCAGTGGTGCCTCAGTGGTAATGGACCTGATTTACGAGTTGTAGGTCGTGGGTTCGAACCCAGACAGGCGCTTTACTTTATGTAAATTATTCCATCACCACTGCTCTTAAAAAGGTGAAGGAAACATCGTGAGGAAACCGGCGGCATGACCTAGAACCAAAAATTTGAAGACATGTGACATCTACCAACCCGCCTGCCGTGAGCTACGGCCCTTTCACAGAGAGGAGGCAGCAGTGGGAACATTATAAGCTGATTATGCTTGTCCTAAGGTCAGCGGGATTGTCCGAAAGGGTTACCGCTGGCTTGGAACATAAAGGGCTAAGGAAGGAACACGGGTGGGTTTTAGTCAGTAAGAGTCTGACACTCCCTTCCGCTCCACCCAGAGCGTGAGGGGTCATTTGATGATATCCCATCCTCAAAAAAAAAATGCTTGTCCTACCAAGTGTGAAAACTAGGCAGACAATTTCCTATTTCTCTTTAAATCATTCATAGCATATTAGGAGGCCTGTGATCATTAAGGCTCCTTCAAACAGGAGTGACACGCGATAAAATCGCGCGTCGCGCCTTTTTGCAGGAGCCTTTATCAATGTATCTGTCAAACGGGATGGAATATGACCACTGACCTTTTAAAAAACCTTTTAAAAGGCCTTTTAATAAAAGGGAACATTTCTATTTTGGTGGACTTTAGAAATGGTAAGGATCGTAGCAGGTGGCGTTCTAAAGCGCGTACCTATCAGAAATATGTGGTCAAATTTAATGACACACAGACGTGTGTCTTTCTTACAGACCATCAAACTGAACTGAACCTGTCCCGCATGGTGTCACCTGTGCATTTGATGACCTAATGACTGCATCAGTGAGCGGAGTTCGCGCAGTTGATTTTTGGGCCAACAATGTTTAAAATTTTTGCCATCGATACGCTAAGAAGAAGGGCAAACTGAACAACTTCTCGTTTGAGCATCTGGTAGGTATGCTTACACCAGGAGCAGCAAACACTGCGTTACCGTGCTTTGGATGACAGATCTCGGCGATAAGCGTAAGTCCAGGGATATGTGGTCGGCTTTGGGTTACATCTCGATGGGTCTCTTGAACGCAAAGAGTCATAGTGAGTTTTGTGAAATTGAGAAAATTTTAGTATTTGTATTCTTCATCTCGGACCATATAAGATTCTTTTCTGTTTCAGCAAACTCCATTTGAAACAATAAAATTGTTAAATTGGAGTTTCTTCATTAAAAACAATATTTCCCAAGGGTTGAAAAGTTTTTATTAAATCAGACAGAAGTGTGATTCTTTGTGTTGATTCGAAGCGGACTCACAGTGAGAAATTATTTTTTTTCTTTTATTTATTTCAAGAAGCCTCCTTTCTTTCTTTCAGTTTATTTCAATTTTTTGTTTTGTTTTTGTTTAACATTTACAACAGTTTAATATAACATAAAAATAGGATTATTTTTATGTTATGTTAAACTGTTGGTGACGTTCACCCAAAGGGTAATAGAGAGGGCTATGCTTGGAATTTCCATGAGTCATCGAATCTGAAATGAAGAGATCCGCAGGAAAACCAAGGTAACCGACATAGCCCGAAAAATTGCCACATTAAGAGGCAGTGGGCAGGGCATGTTGCTCGCAGAACAGATGGCCGATAGGGCCGAAAGGTTCTGGAGTGGCGACCGCGTACCGCTTCCCACAAGGTGGACTGATGACCTTGAAGGCTGCAGGAATCCGCTGGATGTGGGAAACACAGAACCGGTCGAAGTGGCGATGTTAGGAAGTGGGAAGCCTATAACCAGCAAAGGACGTCTTTCGGCTGAAATGAATGAAACGGCTTTACATATTCTAAAGTAAGTTAAGTATCTTAATCACAGTGGCGTAACTATAAGGTGGCATTGGGGCAAAATGCCACGGGTCCCCAGCCAGAAGGGGACCCTAGCCAGAAGGGGCTCCCAGCCAGAAGGGGCTCCCATCCAGAAGGGGTCCCCGGCCCGTGAGGGCCATGAGCACAGGTGGATCCTAACATAAGTATAGAAATGCAAACTTTTTTTGTGCAACAAAGGACATTTAGAACATTTTGCACCTACCCAAAATTAAAGTAGCCAAAAATGTATTTAAAGGAGCCATTTCCGCTGACGGCATGGTGCGATCTTCTAGGATGTTGTGATGATGTTGTTCACCCTTTTTGTCATAGATAGCTTCCGTCTAAAAAGTGAAGTTAAAACGCCCATTTGCACCATTGATCACAAGAGGAACACATATGGCAATGCGACAAAGAATCGTATCTATTGATGAGAACTGCAGTGCTATTCTGTAAAAATCTCACCGTGAAAACTTAGGTGAAGTGAGCGTGGAGTGTGCTGTCAATATTTTTATTTATTTATTTATCTAATTCCTAGCAAAAACAAACTCACTTCACCTAAGCTTTCACGGTGAGCTTTTTACAGAATCGACCAGCAGGACAATATTCAAAGCTGCAAGGAATGGATGCAATGCTAAACGCCGCCACATTCTAAATGCTATCAATACTTCCTCTTCTGCCGATATTTGGAAATTTCTTGGAACTCTTGGTATTGGCAAACCGCGACAATTAGACCTTCTTATTTTAATTGACTTTGACAATCTCAACCGTAATTTCTCCACTGTTGCTACCATAGATCGTATAACCAAGCAACAAAAGGCTCCTTCAAACAGGCGAGACACGTCACGCGACACAAAGGCGCCGCAAGTCGCGCAACGAGCGGTGCCTTTGTGTCCCGCGCGATTATATCGCGTGTCGCGCCTGTTTGTAGGAGCCTTAACACAAGTCAGTGTTCTAAATGCATACGAATCAGTTTTCGTTATTTGGTTGGCACAGCCACAGAGCTTTTCATTTCCTGTTGTCATGTCAACAGAGATGTCGATCCTATGAGTATATAGTGTTTGTGCAGAACTGACAGCGGCATAAGAAGCTTGAAGGAGTTTGTAAAAGGTTTTGAAGGTCAGTGGCATACCTACCAGAGTAAAATGTGCGACAGTGTCAATTATACTGAATAAATATTATTTAGCTGGGGAAAAGTGGCTTTCTAGTGAAAAATGTACATTCATTTTATTTAATTAAAGACAGCACTGTGAGTTTAGATACCATTTAAAAATGTAGACTGTTTGTTATTTTTAAGTAAAGATACTACTCCCAGCTAGCTTATGATGGAGAAAATTGCCTCTGGCCAAGCACTAAATGTAACTAAATTCTCTTGAAGTCGTAGACTTGTCCTGATTTAATTACATGAATCTATGTAGGTTAGAATAGAAGGAGAGATTTCCATAAGAAATAATAATTATGATGATTATAATGAACACAACAAAAATTTTATGAGTTACTTTTGTAGAAAGAAGTCTTACAAATTCATGTTCCGTCATTTGATTTGTATTGTAATAATAATTCCCCTGACCGATTTCGGTCACGGTGGCCAATCTCAACGAAGATAATAATAATAATGTATATCCCGCGGAAGTGTGGAGGTCGAGGCTTTTTAAATGCTAAGACTCTGCACAATCGTGAGATATGCAGTCTCAGGGAATATTTTCTAGAAGCCGACGTGGGGATGCATCGAGATGTTGTAGCAGTGGACAAGGACCTTACCGCGCTCTCCTTGGCTAAAGAGAACTGGCGCAAACCTGTAGTGCTTGACACTAAAGACCGCATGGAGGTATGGCAGAGTAAGGAGCTTCACGGACGCTTTTTCCGGGCCCTACACGGGCCCGACATAGACTTCCTAGCGTCCGTAGCCTGGCTACGTTCCGGGGAACTCTTCGGAGAAACCGAAGGGTTTGTCTGTGCAATTATGGACGAAGTTATGATGACGAATAACTACCGGAGATTTATTGTGAAGGACGGTACGGTTGACATATGTCGGGCATGCCACCGTCCGGGCGAATCAATCCGTCACATTATCTCCGGGTGTTCTCGTCTGGCTAACGGAGAATATTTGCATAGACACAACCTTGTAGCCAGGATTATCCATCAGCAACTTGCTCTGCAATACAATCTTGTGGAATCGGAGGTGCCGTACTACAGGTATGCGCCCGACCCAGTTCTCGAAAATGGCCATATCACACTGTACTGGGATCAATCCATCATCACTGACAGGACTATTATAGCTAATAAGTGGTGGTGGATCGATCAGAGCGGCGCGCAATGATTGTTGACATAACCGTCCCGCATGACGAGAGTTTCGTGAAAGCCGAGAAAGATAAGCAAATCAAGTATCTTGACTTGGCTCGCGAAGTTGTCGACATGTGGGGTGTGGACTCAGCGATCATTGTGCCGATAGTCATTACTGCCAATGGCTTAATTGCCAAGAGCCTCGACCAACACCTGAGGAGGCTCTCGTTAGGCAGCTGGGTCAGGGGCTTGATGCAGAGAGCGGTACTCCTGGACACGGCTCGTATCGTTAGGAGGTTACTTTCTCTGGAGCCCTGACCGCCGGTAGCTTGGACCCTGTTCCCGATACTGATGGGCTATATTTTTTATATTTAAAAATGGTTTTTTTTTATTTTTTTTGTAAAGAATATTTTAAAATATAATAAGTTTGTTAAAAAATAAATAAAGGAAATAATAATAATCTTTATTACACAAGAAAGTGGTTACAAAATAGTGTGAAGTCCCTGACTCCTGTGCTAGGTGATAGACCTGTGTTACAAGAGCCAGTGCCCTCTCCCAGTAGGAGATATTACAGAATCTTATGCAAAAATATTAACAATAATAAAAAGAAAATGGGAACAAAAAAAAGTAAGATAAACTAAAAGCGGTTAAAAGAAGCCTGTATTGTGTTTATGTGTGTGTGTTTGTGTGTGTGTGTGTGGGTGAGTCTATATGTGTGTATGTCAATGATTGGTTAGGAGGGGTTTTAGTGTTAAGAAATGTATAATTATGATAACTTAAAAAATTAGCCAGGTTTGCAGGAGACATTATAGTGCACAAGTGTGTGCGCAAACACAGGTGAACCCTCTGTTCCTTTACTCTCATAGTCCGATGGGATGGGAATCCGACACGACCGGAGAGAAGTCAGGCGAAGGACCAACGGATTTACCTACGTGCTTTCCAAGGCACGGGGGTATCACATCACCAACTTCCAAACTTCGGCTTGTTACTGAGGAATTCCTAATGGAAAAACCCAATAACACTTTGCTCGATCTGGGAATCTAAACCAGGACCCCACGCACAGCAGCCGCGCTTGCGACCACGAGACCAATGGCGCAGTTTAATTTGTATTGTATTATAATGTATGCTATAGGTTGTTTTCTTGTTTCTCCCATTCTATGCTTACTTACGTTACATGATTTAAGCTAAACAGTAAACAATTAAAGTTCAAACAAATAATGGAATTTAGACATTTTTTTAAGGGACTGAAACTGGGAAAAACATTTGCTACATACATTATTGGTGACAGAAATAACCCAGTACAATCTTGTTATCAGTTTCTTCACGCTTGCCCTGAAACAGCGCCTAATTATATAAAAATAACATTGCGAAGTTTCCTGAAAGTTGTCTGCAAACCTACAGGACAGTTAGTGGCGTCACCCTTAGTATAATTTACGGGCCCACATGGTCCCCGAAGTTATGAAACTACATTTAGATATGGGGCAAGACAAAAGGAAGATTTCGATCTGAATGGTGGGTCGTTCTGAGTGATATGGGGAATTATTGTGGCGTTTGAAATACTAAATTGCTGAATAAAACTTTTTTTTCACATGACTGCCCAGTATTATGTTTTGAGGCTTCATATACACAGGATCAAATTAAATAGCTAGTTATACTCCGCGTTCGTGATGGGTAGCGGAATCTAATGACGAAAATAAAAACATACAATTTTAATTACCTACAGCTGACTACGGGGTCAACGGCCAACCTGCGCTGTCCTAAAACTGTCGAAATATGGGTTTAGACTCACATTTAGCAAGTTATATTTAATGAGTATGAGTATTTAATGAGTATGAGGAACGGGGTGTAAAGTTCACTCATCGTCCATAGAAAAGGGAGGATCCTCCGACCAGACGGGTGCTGTGTCTGGCGGGCAACTGCCCGTGGATTCATGTCGGGCCGTTGTATCTATGCTAGTTGCGCGGTAAACTCTGCTTGCGCGATGCAGGATTTTACGTGACGTTGAGTCGAGTATGACGCGTTGTTTGCGTGTGGCGTTGTAGATACCGCTACAAGTGCCATGTAGTAAGAGACGAGCCTGTCGCTATCAACCTGACTCCGGACTGCTAATGAGAAATTCCTGATGGGAAATCCCCATATCACATTGCTCGACGTGGGAATGGAACCCAGGACCTCATGCTCAGCACATAGCACTTAACTAACACAGTAGCACTCTTAGTAGTAAACTTACATAATTAAGTAGTATTTTCAGCAGCTGTATTTTCCCGTTACGTCATTAATTATAATTCAATCAAAGCCTCATCATCTTCATCATTTTAGCCGAAAGACGCACTGCTGGACATAGGCACCCCACTTCGACCGGTTCTGTGCTTCTCGCATCCAACGGGTTCCTGTGGTCTTCAATCAAAGCCTAATAGATCCAATTAGTAGCGTGATCCTTCCGGCTTGATTATCTAAGTAAAGCACGCTATTTTCTGTGTCTCTCAATTAATTAACCTAAGTTTAGATTAATATAGAGATTGCAATACCTACTCAGAACCCTAAAAGTCTGACAACCAGTCTTACCAAGAGGGAACGTGTTACTCAGTAAAGTCTGTGGAGGTCAGATAGGCATGCTCCATGTAAAGTACTGGTATTCATCTGCATCCGGTTAGACAGGAAGCTAACCCCAACACAGTTTAGAAAAGGCTGAGCGGAATGATTGCAAAACCTAACGCCCGGATTCTGGAACAAAAATGAACTGAAAAATTAGTTAAAAAATGGTCAAAGGTTCGTAAACTGTGCGTGTGAGGGAGAGGCAATCTTTGCGCCCTCACGCCCCTAAGGAGACGCCCTGGGCGTCGGGAATCGAGAGCCGATTCCCGGCCACTGTAGGCGCGGGCTTGCGGATGCCGAGCAATGGGCAGCTGGCCATCCGCTAAGGACCAGGCCCGGGTCGACGGTGCGTTGTGTTCTACGCGCGTCTCAAAGAGATGTCAGCACTGATTGATGGGGTCCACTAGGGCCGACGCCTGCCAGGGTCGCTGGTTGTTCGAAAGAGTTACCGAGGCCCTGGCACAGGCAACTGAAGGAACACGGGTGAGTTTTAGTCATAATATCCCACCAAAAAAAAAAAACAGTGGCACTCCGGAAGTGTCGACAGAAGTGATATATATTATACCTACGTAATTCTTTTCTAAAGGATAACTGAGAATTACGCAACAGCAACTCCGCAACTGTATCAATAAAGATAGATTAGCAATACTCGATAATGCTCATCCACTTTCCCTTTCTATTATCGTAGGTACGCTTAGATATTTGTATGGCCAAAATATCTAAAACGGTGCGCAGGTTATTTTTACTCAAGGACAAACTATCTATACTTAACTCTAAATTATATCGTCCCCAAAAGCCCAAATATTCTACTAAACCACGATTTATTATATGCTACAACATTTACAGTGTTGCCACATCTATCCTTCTTTGAGCCGCGACCAATCACAAAGGATGTTGTATTTATGGCACGTCTGCTCTGTCAAACATTGTTGATTTATTGTATAGGAGTAGATACGTGTGTTATGTGGAAGTAACAATAACTTATGTTAGTTTTGGATCGTTTGAGGTGCTACTTACCTACTTTTGTCATAGAGTTTGAGTGGAAGAATTTACTACCATCATCTTCTTGCTACCTAAGTTTGGCAATTCTTCGGGCTATGGCCGGTTACCTTGGTTCTCCGGCGGATCTCCTCATTTCTGATCGATCAAGTAAGACACGTGATCCGGGTAGTTGATCCGTCAATAAAAGGGTCAAATGTTTTTTTTCGGACGGACAAATACCTATCGGTAGTAGGGACAGCTGTCAAATCTTGTAGTAATTCATTTATAGGTCGGGCCCCGGACTAGGGGCCTAAAGTGGCTACTTTGGCAGAATCATAAAAGGATAACTTTATGAATCATAATGGACAGTTAACTGTTAAGTTAATCGTATCAAATCCCATTGGTGAAGGAGGTTTTTTGTCTGTGCTAAAATACCAATCAATCCGATCCAAATCCAATCCCAATCCCAATCCAATCCCGATCCAATCTCTTTGATTATACCTACGCAGTGCAGTGAAAAAAAGAAAAACACGGACTGTCTTCTGTCTGAAATGAAATGAAAATAAATTATTTATTCTATAAATAGGATATCGGAATCATTTTTACACGTTCTACTGTAAAACATAAATAACCTAGATGAGATCGGTGTTTCCTATCTGTCTACTCTGAGAAGAAAGGCCGAAACAAACTCAGCTCTTTTAAAATTCGGAGATAATCTTGGTCAGATCACATGAAGATCACGTAGATTGATGTCTGAAATGGTTTTTTGACGAAATTACCACACGAGTGGACCTGTCCATTCAGGGCAAGTATTTGTCAGTAATCGTGTAGCTCAACTCAGAACTTGAGGAGTACAAGGACTCGACAAACAATACCAAAGAAAGGACATTTGGGTAGGCAGCATAAAGTTATTTAAACCCTTCTATCAAAACTAGTTTAAAAATAAAACTAACTCCTGCCCGCCACTTGTTCGCGTGGAAGTCGTAAGACACTACAACCTACGAAAATAACAGCCACACTTCATAAAACTTCACTGTATTCTTACTACGTGTGTAGTTTTGGACTCAGGAGTCAAAATATACAGAAAGACAGAACTGGAAGCCAATTCCCGTAATCAAAAACGCTCAGAATATAGTCGCAATCTCATCTTAGCGACAATCAATGTCAAAAACTTATCAAAAATGTAATAAAGAGGTATTTTAGACAGATTGAGACAGATCGTACTGTGAACTTTCTTAAAATTACTAAAATTGCCCGTCAGGTGTCGCGGGAGTAAGCGACATGCAGTTATCCGTGGGAGAAGCAGCTCGGAAAATAATATAAATTTCGAGCAGCACTCCCCTTGTTATTATTTTAATAAAATCATTCCAAGCTCTTCAGGCTGCCGCTATGCTTTTGTTATGTTTGCTAGCACTGCGTGTCATATAAAATGGATAACAAAAAAGCCGTGCAGTTGGCTCGTTGTAGGTACTCGGAAACAAAAAAAAAGCAACACGACTCCGCCGCATTGCACCCCAGCTCATGTGAACCTCTTTGCAACAATCACATTAGGACGCTATTTTTAGGAATAATTCTGGAGACCAAACGTCGTACAATTTTTCGATTAGACATACCTACATAGTTATACTGGAACATTGGTATGATTGAGATGAGAACGTATGCGCATCTATTAAGTTTTATCAATACTTAGATTTGTTTGATTTATAGAGCACTTTATGGCTTGAAATTGGCTACACGCTAGCACGCTATACGCTTGGCATTACTGCAGCGGCCTGTAAAACAGGCACGAATGGACGAACGTGAAAATGTAGGCCGAGCCGAAGCCGAGCCACACATACCTACGTGAGTCCATCAATACCTGGTTGCGGCCAAGGCTTTTCTCAAAAAATTCAAACAAAATAAATTAATTATAAATTCCAGAATCAATAACGAGCAATTTTATATTCACAATAATTTTTCACGCGCTTCTATAGTAGATTGTTGCATCGAGCGCAAAGTGAGTTATTAAAGCACGAGAGTTATGTTGTGAAAATCTACCTACCATGATAAAATATACCTACTCAAAATAAAAACTCAAGTTAATGAAAACAAAGTTGTCCTAAGCTTTTAAATATATATCCCGCGACTTTTGCGGCAAAAGTTTATTAATAATTTAATTTGCAGCTGTTTTTATACTTTCTGGAGTTGCATTCAAATCGCTATCGCTATTTCCATTTTTTAATCTCTTGCTAAATATGAAGTACCTATCAAAGTTTTACAATGGTACAAAATGCGCGCCTTGTTTTGTTTTTTTCACTGAGTCGGTTTTATTCAGCCGATTTTTATTTTCAGCCAGTATTTTTTGATCTAATGCATACATTTTATACTTATACATAAAGGAAGATATTAAACCTCTGTGGTAAATTTATATCTACATATATAAAAAATAAAAAACAGTGCATTAATAAAAAAATGTGCAACCATGAGATTGTAGACATCATATCTGTACTGTTTTGGTTCTAAGCAAAAAATACTTCCTTTGTGATCGGTTTTGTAGTGATGGAGAAGAAAATTCAAGGTAAGACATAATTGTGGTTTTATTCTAGACACACCTGCAAATAAGTGTTAATTTGTTCGTTCCGTGTTCCTTTACGTACCTCTTGTTGCCAAATGAACGTGGTCCTTGCTTTGGTAATCAATACAAATAAATACAATTGAAGTGTCTGTTTGTATTGTTAAAATAACATCTTTTTACTAAATGCATATAAAAGTACATATTATTATTATATTTAATTTTATAGGTACGGTACCTACTTATAACAAAAAAACGCTTTTTATTTAAGTGATAATTGTTGAAAATCTCTTATATCTGAAGTCACCTGTCTTTCTATAAAGTTCAACAAAGCAAATCGACAAGAATTACGTAGTGTACAACGTATTCAGAAATCAGTCCAAACAAACAAATTCGGTTCTATTTTCGGGCCCAGTACCTCTGTATAAGTGAGGGCGGCAACAATGCCAGTTATTCGGACTACAGTACTGCGGGCCACATCTGGGTCCATTCCTGAAAGGTCGATCCTTCGCAATGGCAAACATTTTGATAGCTCGATTACCGTTCTGTGTTTTGAATCTTTGGGGTAAGTATATACGAGTAGCTTGATGAATCGTAGGAATAAGGATTGTCAAAGTCAAATCATTTATTTCAACATTAAAACATTAATTATCACGCCTGTATTTTTCAAAGGGTTGGGCAGAGGTAGGGCTGCCAACCTTCATCATCATCTGCCTAGCCTTTTCCCAACTATGTTGGGGTCGGCTTCCAGTCAAACCGGATGCAGCTGAATACCAGTATTTTACATGGAGCGACTGCCTATCTGACCTCCACAACCCAGTTACTGGGTAATACGAGACCCCTTGGTAAGACTGGTTGTCAGACGTTCGGGCTTCTGACTACCCGTAACGACTGTCAAAGATCCACTAATGACAGCCGGGACCAACGGCTTAACGTGCTTCCCGAGGCCCGACGACGGTGGACGAAGGCTGCCAATCCTATTATATAATAATATAGTATTCTACTCTAATAGACGCCTAAATACTATATTTATAAAAAAATATAGTATGCGAAACTGCTATAGGTACCTACCTATTTTCGATGAAAAAATTTAAATACGTAACATTATTGGGTTAAAATAAGTGTGAAACGAAACGCAGCCCTAATCTGTTTTTGAAAGGACATTCAAGTGTCGAATATGTAATACTCGGGAAAAAAGCATTAATTTTTTATGGGAAATAACATGTTGAGAATTTTTTACTATTACAGCGAAAGCGGCTGCTATATGAGATTGAAAATTTCAAAAATCATAATTTTTGTAATATGTAAGTGTTTTAAGCATAACAATTTAAGAAAGACTAACTTTTAAATGAATATAACATTCCGAACATGCTTCGACTATAACAACATACTCGTAGATCTATAATTAACCCCCTGACTGCTGTTTGAGTTTGAAAGTACCAAGAATCATATTTTTGCCAACAATATTTTGGAAGTTTATTTAAGGCGACTACATGACCTTAAGTGCGGTCTTTGGCGGACTGCATAGAAAAGAAAGAGAAGCGCGATGACACAACGCTGGTAATTTATTGCAAAATATGAAGCAATTATCTATTTACAAAAAGTCTATTGGTTGGACTAAAAAATTAAACACTAGTGCTTTAGTATGTTGCTTGTAGAATAATCAGATAAAAATCATAATGATTGTGTATATTAGTATGGTTTTTATTGTAAAAGGAATGTTTTTAGAGGTATCTTCATGATTTTTAGGGTTCCGTACCTCAAAAGGAAAAAACGGAACCCTTATAGGATCACTTTGTTGTCCGTCCGTCCGTCCGTCTGTCAAGACCCTTTTTCTCAGGAACGCGTGGAGGTATGAAGCTGAAATTTATATCAATTACTCAGGTCTACTGTCCCTTGAAGCTGTGAAAAAATCAAACTTCTAAGCCAACGCAATCAAAAGATACAGCCGTTTATGCCGCAAATTTTCGACACTTGCAAGGGAATCAAAACCTACAGGGTGCTTCCCGTAAACTCAGAATCTTGAAATTTGGTACGAAGCAACGTCTTATAGCATAGATAAAGGAAAAATTACGAAAACCATAAATTTTTAGTTACATCACATAATATATTTTTTTTAAATAATTTTAAACTTACTACCCATTTCCTCATAAACGCGTAGAGGTATTAAATTGAAATTCATACCAAATACTCAGGTCTATAATACCTTTAAGCTGTAACAAAATCAAACTTCTATGTCAACGCAATCAAAAGAAACAGCAATTTAAGCTGCATATTTTGAAACTCGCAAGTACTCGCAAGGGAATCAAAACCTAAAGGGTACTTCCAGTCGACCTAGAATCTTGAAATTTGGCATGAAGCAACGTTTTATAGCACACATAAAGGAAAAATTCCGAAAACCTTAAATTTTTAGTTACATTACAAAATATATATTTATTTTTTAATAAATATAAACTTATTACTTTTTTCCTCATGAACGCGTAGAGCTATCAAGTTGAAATTCATATTTGTAATGTTATGAATTTCATTTTGCAATAAAAATACCATAGTTATGACTCGATTGTCGTAATGAACGAACTTTGTAAACCTTGCAGGTTTGTACGGAACCCTCGGTGCGCGAGTCCGACTCGCACTTGGCCGGTTTTTTTCTCTATCCTATCAAAGTAGTTGTAGGTATTATGTTTTCAAAACACTATCTACCTAGCATATATCCTGAAGAATATTATATATTTTTCTGATTTTATATACTGTAGTCGATCATATTATTATACTTTTATTGTTTCTAAAACATGCATTTTTTGTGTTTAGGTCGTGTTAGCCCTTTACTAATAACCCTGTATATGCGGTCAATGTAACCTGTCTTTTTCTTCGATACTTTTCTATTAGTCGGCATCTCGAAGTTATTGATTTGCTGGTTTTCAGTCATAAGCCATGGTAAAAATGGACATAAATTTTTGAGTACGAAATTAATGATGTCTTTTGCATTAAAAATTAAATCAATTTAATAAAACTCTGGCTAATGCTCTTCCTGAACGAAAATGTGTTGCTAAATCTTTTGCTGAAAAATATAATATTTTCAAAATAGTATCATTTATACTTTCTACACCAACAACTTCAGCTTTTACTGAGCGCATATTTTCAGAGATAAATTCAAAATGGCGAGATATACGCAATTGGATCAGTATTAATCTCATAGAGGTTAAATAAAGGTATTTTGTAACCATTATTTATTTAACATTAAAAAAAGTCCTGTTAATGAAGGCTAAAAGTAGCAAAATACATAGTTTTTTTTTTTATATATAGGTACTTTATTTTTATTATATTTTCGCCATCTACTATATTTTTACAGACGATTGCTTTGAAAATATTATAATGGGTAATCCTTAGAAGATGTGCACCTATAAAACCATTTTTCCCGTTTTTTTTTTATTTATTTTTTTAAACGTTGCCTCACACTAGGAATTACACCTGTGTCGTGGGTGCGTTTACAAACATTTAAATTCACATACACAAACAGCCAGACCCGGAACAACTACCTGTAGGCAATACAAATATTTGTTCTGTGCGGGAATCGAACCCGCGACATGCAACGCAGCAGTCGATCACTCAGCCACTGCGCCAACCGTGTCGTCCCATGCCATGTAACAGGGGGCGAGCCCATTTCTATCAATCGGGCACAAACCCAGACTCCAGGCTGCTGCATTTATTTAAATCAGGCTATTAAAAAGCACACAATTTACAAGAAAATATAATTATTTCTACTGAGTTGCCCCTTCTAAAAGGGTTGTGCCATTTTAGTGTTTTGTTTTCAAAGGGTGAAAACGTGTCCCGTTACTGAGCCTACAAAAATATTTTTGTCTGTTTGACCTTCCGTCCGTCTATCTGTCTGTCCGTTTGTTTATCTGTCACAGCGGTGTATCTTTTTAACCGTAATAAGAAGCGTATACCTACAACTTAGTTCAGAAGGCAAATCCTCATAATTTTAAACGTTCAAAATCTGGTCGTAGTCCCATCTCGGTGACAAACAACAAAAACTTGTCAAAAATTTTGGGAAATTAAATGTATCTTTGACACATTGAGACTGAGATCAGACTGAACGTTCTCAAATTAACGAGAATTGCAGAATTGCCCTCTGTTATCATACATCACACACAAGCATATCCTAATTATAATCACATCACAACATACATATTCGTCACTGATGAGCATTTGTACAGGTTCAGAGCTCGTCAGTAGTGACTAACGCTGTAAATATAATGCCAGTGGTGCACGTATTGGCATGACATGTTAAGGGGAAGATAAGTCTAAACATAGTAATAATAGTCTAAATTTTATTTTCTCATGCTAAAGGTGCGCGGTTGTTCCATTTATCCACCCCAAAAAATCCACGCTGAACCACCTTAGCGTGGATTTTCGGGGTGGATTTCCGCGCATCCCACATGCGTGGAAACGCATGTCCGAGAATCCACATTAAACCTTCAAAGTCCGTTTATCCAACTAGGCCTAGGGTGGATTTTTTGGTTTAATTTTTTTATTTTACTGATTAATATATAATACCCAAGAAATGAGTTAATTGCAAACAATTTCGGCATCACAAGTCTTGGGATCAATCATCATCATCTGCCTAGCTTTTTCCCAACTATGTTGGGGTCGGCTTCCAGTCTAACCGGATGCAGCTGAATAGCTGAATACCAGTATTTTACATGGAGCGACTGCCTATCTGACCTCCACAACCCAGTTACTGGGTAATACGATACCCCTTTTTTACCTACCGATACATACTAAACAAAAATGTTACCTACCCTGCTTATTTGTTAATTAGATGAATTGTGCAGGGAAACATTTTTTTATATTTTTTTTATTTGTGTAAGTAAACAAATAAAGTAAGTAAGTGCCAGTAATTAAATCAAAATCTTAACAAAGCACACGCGTCTTTGTTCACAGACTTTTATTCCTCAATTTTTTCGTTTCTCAGCTCTGCTCAAGTCCCGGAAAGGCGCTGCCCTTAAGAGACCCGTTAAGGCTCATACACACAGGCGCGACGCGACACGCGACACAAAGACACCGCAAGTCGCGCAACGAGCGGTGCCTTTGTGTTGTGTGTCGCATCGCGCCTGTGTGTACGAGCCTTTAAGGCTCCTGCAAACAGGCGCGAAGCGCGACGCGAATCGCGCGCGACACAAAGGCACCGCTTGTTGCGCGACTTGCGGTGCCTTTGTGTCGCGCGCGATTTTATCGCGTGTCGCGCCTGTTTGAAGGAGCCTTTAAGGTGATTGGATACTGACACTTTTTCATACATTCTATCGGGGTACAAATCTCGATACTTAAACGATTTTTGCAGAATAAAAGCACGTACATTAAATGATTATGATCTATTATTGACGCATATCGTAAAAAACTTATAAAAAAACACTATTTGTAGGATATTTAGGCCTGACAAAAAACGATAAATCTTTGTATGTGTGCGCGGGCGGAGGCACGCCCTCTACAGGATATTTCAAGAACCATCAAGAAACAGAACAACATTTTTGCTAAAGTTATCAGTTATCATCTAACGATCAAGATCTACTGTAATCTTGATCGTTAGATGGCGTTGTTTGTCAACGGATGGCCAATTTTATAACATGCGTGATATTGTTGACAAGTTTCGAATCGTAGGTTTGCTGTGTGTGTGTGTGTGGGTGTGTGAGTTATATTTTATCAATTTAATCATGAAGTGAGAAAAAATGCATTACTTAGTGATAGGATTATCTGCGATCTACCCTGGGTTCGATATTACTGTAATGAATGTCTAAGTTCAAGTAAGTACCTACATGCATTTAGTAAGTAGGTACTAACTTACACATGAACTCTTCGAGAAATTTTCTGATATAAAAATCATTCTGCATTATGTAGGTAAGTACCTATTGAGAGAGCCCTTTCTTTTAGTAGGAGTGGGCGATACAAATCGTATATAGATAATATCTATGTATCGGTACAATATCCAATACCTACCTATATATCGTACGGCACTGAATCTATATTATATCAGGTATCCGCGTACCTAGAACGAGACACTATACCGATATCGTATCACATGATCTATGATATTCGGTTCAAACTGATTCAGGTACAATGCGTGCCACGAAAGATGAGACTTGACCCCGCCTCCCCCGCTCTTTCCGCCGCCCCTATGACGTCCGGTTCCGTCCCGCACTCAGACCTCATACCGCTAAAGATACCTAAAATCGTGTAGGTACTGCGCATGTCAAACCACGTGGTGTGTCAAGTCTCATCTTTCGTGGCACGCATTGTACTGTGGTAGTAGTTACACGGTTTTAGGTACCGTATCCTTGATGCGCGCGGGCGGGAGTGATGTACCTAGCTAGAGATGAACGAGCGAGAAAGCGCGCTAAGCTAACGTCTAATACTAATTTTAAACATTATTTACAGGAGCATAGAGTTTAATACCGAATACATTATTTTGTAAACAGGTAACCATCAATAAACGTCAAAGGATTTTAAATCGTATGGCATTCTCAACAAAAATAGGTAGGTACTCGTAGTTTTAAAATCATTTTACGTTGACCTTGATTGCACTTTGCTGTTTTCGTAGGTACTTTTCGTGTTCTATTTTTAGTTACGCGTCGCGTTAGCTGCAGTTGGCCGAATTTCTCTGCTTGATTTCTTTACTTTATAAAGTAGACAAAAAAAAAACCGGCCAAGAGCGTGTCGGGCCACGCTCAGTGTAGGGTTCCGTAGTTTCCCGTCCGTCACAATAAGTGTTCCCACTTATGAGTTTAAAAGTGGGTATCCATTATGTTCGCGCTCCAGCAGCACTCCGCGCTCCTGCAACTGCTCCCGGTAGTGGGTACGTACGCGAACACGGAGCGTGCAACATTGCACGCTCCGCGGCAGGCGCTCCGAAACGTGACGGTTTTTAGCGCGAACACAAAGGGATACGTTCAGGATAATAAAATATGTAAACGAAGTTAAAAAAATGCTTGCATATACGTTTATACTACAAACTTAGTCCAGAAATTATTTTGTACAACTTTTTGTCTTTTTTGTACAAAAACTGTTGTTTCCATCAAGTTCAAAATAATTTTCCTAGAAAGTCCTTATAGAGTTCTACTTTGCAGATTTTTTTCATAGTTTCTAAACTTATGGTTCAAAAGTTAGAGGGGGGGGGGACATTGTTTTTTACTTTTGGAGCGATTATTTCCGAAATTATCAAAAAATGATTTTAGTTCATTTTAGTAAACCCCTATTCATTTTTAAATACCTTTCCAACAATATATCACACGTTAGGGTTGAAATTAAAAAAAAAATCACTTCCCACTTTACATATAGGGGGGCTACCCTAATAAAACATTTTTTCCAATTTTTATTTTACTACTTTGTCGGCGTGATTGATATAGGTACATATAGGTACTAAATTTCAGCTTTCTAGTACTAACGGTCACAGAGATTAAGCGAGGACGGACGGACGGACAGACAGACATGGCGAAACTATAAGGGTTCCTAGTTGACTACGGAACCCTAAAAAGAAAGAAAGAAAGAAAGAATTATAAAAATATAAATCTAAAAAACCGAAACGGCTGTATTAGTTTCATTTCAGAGTGCCATATTATCAACAATACCAAACGATACATTCACTGATTTTGAGTACTTATACAGTTACAAACAAAAAAAAACAATGATGTACCTACAGACGCCAGCACATCGAGCTACTACCATTTGTCAAATTTCTTTAATAGATTTTCAACTTTATCGCTAAAGCATAAGGTTCAAAGTAGATTGGAAAAATTTGACAGTTTCGGGTAGGTTGATGTGCTGGCGTCTGTACATGAATCGAACAAAACCGAAACCTAAATATCACAGTACTACTATCGATTCCGAGTTCCACACTGATTCAGTCAATATTCAAGATGTTGCTTTGCATCCTCGTCATAATTCAGGAGGTTGTCATAAAAGACGTAAATAATCAATTTAAATTACGGTACCTGGCCAATAATTATAAACGCTCCTTTTTTTTGTTGTTTACATTTGACACTAATTCAGAATGAAGCTATTCATAAAAGAGGAGAATCACCGTCGCCATTCCACGCGCGAGGTACCGCCCGCTTAGGTACTACGACACACATAAACGCGCTTGCGCACGTGCGCGCTTTATACCTAGAGTGACAGAATAAATGGCCATACTTTATCCTAGTTCGAATTCGAAAATCACCTTCATTATTGTCATAAATTACGCTAGATAATTAACTCATTTTTAAGTATCATAAGAATGCGGAAATCTTACTAATGAAAGTAGTAGTGCCCCAAAGAAAAGTTCATTGACCTACTGTAAGTAGTAACCTACGGTAGTTATCAATCAGCTGATTAACAAAATGTTAGTTTTGCTTTATTGCGTTTTATTGCAATCCTGCTGAAAGAACAATCCTAAAATTGGTATTCTTAGATCTTAGGGCTCTTTCAATTTAGAGGTTTCGTGTCGGACCGCTGCCGCACGTTTACCGTGCCCGGGCCGCTACAGTACGGTAGCAGTCCGATACCAAACGCCTAAATCGAAAGCGTACCTATCCGACTGCCGTGCGTTTGTATGCTAGTGTTAGTGTTAGTGTAGTGTTTGTTGTGTGTTATTATTGTTTGCGACGTTGCCGTCCTGTTGTCGAGCGTTCGCGGTACCGATGCCGCACTGTTGCCGCACCGCGCGCTTTGTATAAAAACAAACGACCGTGCGTGCGCAATACCGCTTCGGCACCGCAGCGGTCCGAGAGATTGAGTTTGATAATGTTTTACGCAATTAGGGTGCTGGGTTAGGTTAGGACAGGACATAATTATGTAGGATACTTTTTTAAACGGTTTTATTTAGCTTAACCTGTTTGTTATTTATTTGGTTCAAATTTAGTAGGTAGGTACTTGAAATTTTACCCCCTTCCTGTTGGCAAATTGATCTGATATTTGGTACACACTTTAGTTTTGATGACAATACATCAGTATCACTGTAAATCCAAGATGGCCGCCGCTACGAAATGGCGGATTACATAGTTTCTCACAACCCCCTCAATGTGGGTAGGTATCAAATGAAAGGGCTTGACTAGTAGAATATTGCCGTGCGTTTTTGTAACCCTCTCACCGTGAAAACTTAGGTGAAGTGAGCGTGGAGTGAGCTATCAATAGTGTCAATCCCTAACAATCAGGTGGAATGACAGCTTACATCACTTAGGTTTTCACGGTCAATGATGTATAAAACTATAATAGATACGTTGTCCGCACTCTAAAATGGCAACATGAAATGAAGCCAATTGGCCACATTGCGCTCAGTCACGCACCAACCTGTCGCGCGACGCTATGTTTGTTTTTAATTTATGTCGTGTGTGAAAACCTGTGCAAAACATAAAGAAAATATGCCGTCGTGTGTTTTCAGAGGATGTAAAAATTATACCCCAAAAGTTAAAGACAAAAATGTGTCATTTCACGCGTAAGTTTACAAAACTAGATTATTTTATTTTATTTTGTACGACGCTGCGTCTAATGGCGGCCGGCGCATGAAGTTAGTAATCACATGACGTTAGGGGAGGTTGGGACACTAATACACAAGATTTTTGTGGTTGTTAGAATTTATAATATTGTTTGAATATAATATTATGCACTTTTTATGTTATGAATATACATTATTGCTTTCCGTTTCATTTTAGATTGCCTACAGATGGGCTGATAAAAGAAAAGTGGCTAACATAATAAGGGTTCAAAGACGTGAAAACGATTGGCTACCTATACTGAAGTTTGCTCAATGCATTTCTCAGCTGACAATATTTATGTGACGAAAAAAAATTATCGAAGAATAAAAAAGACTGCAGTTCCTATAATTATGGTAAAATTATACGTCATTTAAAACACATTATTTAAAAGTATTGGTTTTTGTGAAATAACCGGATTGTAATAAACATTTAAAAGATATAATATTGGTATTACTTTATTCGTAAAGTAGGTAACACGGTACAATTATCAATTACTTATTTTATTAACTCTAGAAAATCGAGTGTCCTTTTTCCCCATATGCCTCTGATAGCTACGTCACTCATGCGCTCGACCAATGAGCATGTAATTTGACTATTACTTATCCTGTGACGTAACTGAAGATGTTTATTTATCTCCCTCTAGCAACAGACATCCCGCCGTACGGTGTCATATTTTCTTTCCCTTTCTTTACGCGTATAAGTAGTTATCTAGTATTTTCGCCGTTTTTAAGCGCCGAGATGTTTTTTTTTTTTTTTTTTTTCAGGATGGGAAATCATCAAATGACTCCTCCCGCTCTGGGTGGAGCGGAAGGGAGTGTCAGACTCTTACTGACTAAAACCCACCCGTGTTCCTTCCTTCGCCCTTTATGTTCCGGGCCAGCGGTAACCCTTTCGGACAATCCCGCTGACCCGGCAGGCTTCGGCCCTTACGGGCCCCTCCTTTTAATGCTGACATCTCTTTGAGGCGCGCGTGGAACACGTACGCGCCGTCCGGCACGGGCCTGGTCCTGATCGGACGGTGAGCTACCCATTACTCTCCGCCCGCAGGCCCGCGCCTACGGTGGCCGGGAGTCGTCGCGCGGCTCCCGACGCCCGGAGCGTCTCCCGCGGCGGCTGGGACGGGAGGCTCTCTCCCTCAGCCGTCCCGCCGCCTCCTTCGCTAGCATGACTGCTTCGCAGAAGGAGGCGACTGCCCCCCACTCCCTCTCGCCCCGGACCATGGCTTGAACCAGGCCCGGACGCGAGAGGTCGCCGCCGCTGCCGATTGCCTCTACGAGGACACGGCGGTGCTCCGCCCAAGCGGGGCAGACCTCCAAGCGCCGAGATGTTGGTTGATAACGTGTCTATATATAATACGTCATTGTTCACGGTGATATTTGTACAGAATAGGCCGGTTGTACACTATAAAAAATCGAGCCGAGCGGGCGCGCCAGCGGCGCTCGTCAATCAAGTTCCCCATTTCACCTCGCCCCGACCCCGCACGACTCGACTCCCGCGCACCTCATACCGCCTGTCGACTAACAAGCAAGTGAGAACGCGATAAAATTGAACGAAAAATAGTGTGCGGAAATATGAAACTTGTTCCGGGAAACAGGGGCGGATCTTGAATTAGTGGGGCCCTGGGCTAATACTGCTTAGGGGCCCTACCTAATTACTCAACCAATTGCCATTTTATTATGATCGCAGGTTTTTTAATTCTAGATTATTTTTATTATTGACAATATCGTCTATTGTTTTCAATTCGGTTGGGGTCCCTCTGTATCCAAGGGGCCCTGGGCTGCAGCCCAAAAAGCCTTTAAGTAGATCCGCCCCTGCCGGGAAATACGTGTTTTTGAGCAAGTTTCAAGTTTGGCTGCTCCACAATTTCTGACACGATTACCCTAATCCATGGTCTGGGGTTGAAGAATCCATAAACTTGGTATTTACTAGCTAGAAGTTCATGCACGGCGCGGCGGAGGAGGTCCAAGGTAGGTATAAGTACAAACTATTTAGGTACCTATTTTTTCCCTAAGCTACGATTCACCGTTGCGTAGGTAGTACCTAATCGAATAATTGAATTATAGGTATATAATTCTTGTGAAACCAGCATTCAAATCAAAAAGGTAGGTACAGGAAAGCGAATACACAAACAAACGATTTGTTTTTTCATAGTATTTGCGCTTTTCAGTGTTATTAGCACATAGTGCGTCAAGGTCAACGTCATTCTCAACTAGCTAGGCGTCTCGCCTACTGAAAACCATTCGTTCAGAAACTGAACTGCAAACTAATTCAAATAAGAATAATTTTATAATTTATTCATTAGGTACAAGCAATACGAAAACGTTATTTCAATCAATATAAATAAATGTTTAGCGAACAGTGAAGCAAGAGTGAGGCAAGTAGGTACGACGTCTTTTTAATTTTTGAACGTATTACCTACTTATATTGTGCCTTGTGAACTACATTTCAATACCGTAAAATGCTACAACTTTGCCTGGATTTTGACGTTTTTTGTTAGTATCTCTGAACCTATTTATTATTACGGCTTTTAAAGACTTTCAGGTGGAAAACAGACCTTATGCCTTGCCAGGTAGAATCCAAATCTATTTAAATGATGCCGTTATTCAGAATTACGAACACTCAAAGTCGTAGGCAAAGTTGTAGGTAAAATACACAACTTTGCCTAGAAGGATATCTCAATAGATATATTGCTGATCTTTTTTAATATTTTTTTCCATGTAAATGAGACACCGTGCTCAACCCCGGCAGTTAGATTATTGCCATGACGGTAATATATATATTTTTACTGCTAATAGGCAATATTGTAGCAGGTACCAGAAACTTTTCATACAAAAATGTCGTTGACTCTAGGGTTGTCCCAAAAAATACGGGTTATTTTCTTAAACTTTTATTCACTTTGTAAAAAAAATTAACAAATTCTAAAAATCACAAATGTAATGCTTTTTAGCAATGCTGGCTTGTGATTACTATTAATTAACATAAAAATATTTTTTTAATAAAATTGCTTTACTAGCTGTAATATTCACTACATCTGCGATGTGGGCTTCTTCCTCAGTTGTCAACTCTGTAGATCAACCAGATGGTTTGTTATGCATGTTTTTTGATTAATCAAAAATGGTCCGACGCGGGATTGCAAATTGCTGTTCCGCTTCGTATGACGAAATTAATTTTTTTTCGTACGAGATCTGCAGCAACTTCTAATATTTCTACAGAGTAGGTTATCGGCATAACTACGAGCTCCTGGTTTTCTCTTGCTTCGTTATGTATTATTCGGCATTTTTGCATATAACTGCAATAGAATTAAGACTTACATACTTATATACAAAATCACGCCGAATACCAAAGGGTTAGGCAGAGATACACCTCTGCCTCACCCTTACAGGCGATCAAAAACGTAATTGTCGAAATAAAAACAAAGAATGTTTTATTGACATAAAAAAGATGTAACATTTTCTATTAAAGCCCTAACTACTGAGCTAGGTGATACCTGTGTTACAGGAGTCAGTGTCTTCACCCGTTTTCGGAACATTAAGAATTTATGCAATAAAATTAAAATATCGTAAAACAAAGGGAATTTAGTGCATGCAAGCTCTTGAGTTTCGATTTAACCGGGTTCCAAGCTGTGCAAATTTCATGCAAATATGACATTTATATAGTAAAAATATATCAATATTAAAATCCGACTAGTGACAACCCTAGACCCAGGTAAAGTTGTGTCACTCAAGTTTCCAAAACAGTGCACAACATTGCCTACTAAGTTATTTTAATGAAATCGTGTCCTTTTAATAAAAATATCAAGCAATATGGAAAGTAGATAGTATTTTCTTACCCTGGAATGTTATAACTGCACGAAAACACCTTTTCTTTAGCTAAAACTTCAAAAGTTACGCGACACTAAAAATTTTCACCTACTCCCACCGCTGTTTGTCGCACAACTGACAGAGTAACAATGAAGTTATCATTACAAAAAATGAAAAACATGTTGCCCTAATAATGTAAAAACAATACCAAATGGTAGAAAATACGAAAAAACTAAGCAAACGCGAAATATCGCAATTGAAACGAAATAGGCAAACTTGGGCTTAGTTGGCAAAGTTGCAGCGTTTTACGGTACGTGAAACGAGCATAATTATATTTCACCTAATTATCTATACTATAGGTATAGTAAAGTTTATTAGGGTAAGAAATGTTTTATTATAACAAGTTATAATAACATTCGTATGATGTCGACGATGATGTACGACGTATTTTAAAACTGACGTATTTTATTAGTATCAAAAATAAATATTCGTAATAAAATTGAACGACTACGGACTTTGATATTTTAAAGATTGTGACAAGGAGTTGGTCGTACACATTTGTAACATCACACTAAAGAACAAACTTCCACTTAATTATTTAAAATCACCGAGCATAAGCTTATTGTGTTGAAAATTCTGTTTGCGCGATGTAGAATTTTTGATTATAACTTCTTTGTTTTTGAGAAATTGTTAAGTAATTTTATGTCATTAATTGGGTAACTACTCTATAAACATATACTATACTTGTTTTATTAAAATTGTGATATAGTTTAACTGTTTTCCCGATTTTTTGAAATCATATAAATTACTTTTACATCAGCGCCATCTAGTAAACGACGAAATAGCGATTTTTAATTATTTGTAACTATTGTGGTATAGTAATTGTATTCTAGGTGCATCGTCTTCATATATACCTACTTATATAATTAATGTATACAAATATTGTAAAACATTTCAATCAAGTTAGTTTTTGTTATAAATATTGATGTTATAAAATGCCTTTTAGGTGCCTATTTGAAATAAATTCTTTGACTTGACTTTGAGTCTATTATTTATTTAGGGCTGACTTTTCAATCATCTGATAACTTAATTCGTGGAATAATTTTGAAATTTTTACAGTTCATACAAAAACTGTCAAACGTCAATTTTATTCCTTGAATAAAAGTTATCTGGCGATGGAAAAATTTGCCCTTAGTGTAATAACTGTTAAGACACGACAAAACCATTTAAATAATTGGATAATTTGTGGTGTTGAAAAGGTGGCCAATCATGATATGAGCCTTTATGAAACAAAATAAAAATATATAAGTATTCTTTTCTTCAGTTTTTACTTTATTGAATGAAGGATGGTCATCATAAAAATCTTTTATTTCAATAAACGCCATCTCGACATACTTATTTCAAACCAAGTTTATGAATTCAACGCCATCTAGTGGTATCGAAAGTAAAACTATTTTACTGTACATGTGTGTGTAATCAAATAAAGTGAAACGGCTAAACGTTTAGGGGTACAAATCTTTGTATGAGACGAGTTATCAAGCAAAGTGAATATCTCAAAAAATTAAGTTAATACTCTAGTTGACGCATATAATGAAGTTGTCCCTCAAAGATTTCTGAGTTAGGCGTAAAAATTGAAAATGTTCGAATTTGCGAATGTGCTGCCATCTCGCGAAAAGGTAGCTGGGAGATCAACTATTCAATAGCCTTAAGCAAAGTCTGCGGCACGTCTCAACCGCTTGTTCTACGTTTACATAAACGAATTGGAGTAATTTACTCTGCTCGTATTTGTACGGGGCCCCTACTAGTGGGAAAGGATTCAGTGGGGTAATACAGGAAAATGTTTAAGAATAAGAACTTTGTATTGTTTTGTGATTTTTATGATGACGCATCGATTTGACGCTTGAAAGTGAACGGACAGCCTAGGGTCTTAAAAAGGCCATTTTGGCAGAATCATAAAAGGATAACATTATGAATCATAATGGACAGTTAACTGTCAAGTTAATCGTATCAAATTTCATTGGCGAAGGATTTTTCAGTTTTTTTTTTGTCTGTGCTAAAATACCAATCAATCCAATCCATTCCGATTCCAATCCGATCAATTCAATCCCAATCTCTTTGATTATACCTACGTAGTGCAGCGAAAAAAGAAAAACACGGACTGTCTTCGCCATATTATGATTTATAATGTTATCCTTTTATGATTCTGCCAAAGTGGCCTTTTTAGGCCTCCTGATCAGTCTGGACCTGTGGGGTAACTGCGTAACACAGTAGCAATGGCTTTCATTTTGTCAGTTCAACAACATTCAATGCGTTATTTATGTTGTTGAGCAGACTCCTTTTTCGAACGTAATTATAAAGCTATGGATTAGCAATATCCTTCAAAATGATTCAAATTGTGATTGGTGTGTTACTCAATGAGGGTGCAGCCGGTCGATTCTGTAAAAATCTCACCGTGAAAACTGAGGTGATGTGAGTTTGTTTTTGCTAGGAAATGACACTATTGACAGCTCACTCCACGCTCACTTCACCTAAGTTTTCACGGTGAGATGGTTACAGAATCGCACTGCTGTTCAGTGGGGTAATTGTGTAACACATACATATAATGACAATTATCCGCAATGTCTGTCATTTTGACAGTTCAGCCACGTTCATTGCGTTATTTCCTTTGTTCAGTAAGTAGACAAATTTTACGAACATATGAAGCAATGTATTAGCAATTGGTATACTTCAAATCCATTCAGATTGTGATAGAAAGTGTGTTAAGGCTCCTTCAAACAGGCGCGACACGACACGCGACACAAAGGCACCGCAAGACGCGCAACGAGCGGTGCCTTTGTGTCGCGCGAGATTATATCGCGTGTCGCGCCTATTCGTAGGAGCCTTTAGAAAGTGTGTTAGGCAATGAAGGTGCTGGACAGTGAGCAAGTAACAAGCCCCCTTCTACCTTCGGACATCCAGACCCACTGCAAGTTACCATCCCTACCTAGTTGCTATTCCACCAAATTGTTTTCAAAATGTCCTTTATAATGCGCACAGCAAAAGAGTGGAATTCTCTACCTGCGTTTGTGTTTCCGAGTGCATACAACCCGAATCTCTTCAAAGTAAATGTGAACAGGCTTCTTCTGGGTAAGCTCACTCCATCGTAGACTTGTCTCTGTCACCTCTGATCTAGACTAGAGTCAAGAACAAACCCATTAAAATACCTAATAAAAAACATAAAAAATAGTTGGCAGTTGGTTAATCTTAAGAGCCTATACTACCTCAAATGGCTTACCATGATCCTCCGTTATGTCGAAAATACCGCAGCATTTATTTTGAAATAAATATAATTAATGTTAAGGCGAAAGCGCCAGGGTAGCCCGCGAAATTCAATTTTTTTTAGTTTTTTTGGAATTTGCTGGTCAGTATTAAGTTGTACGTTGATTAATATATGAATCGCGGCCGTAAGAAATATGTATTTACAGAATTATAATCATTAAAGTCATCAACCCAAGTCTCTAAGACCACGTAACTCCAAAGAATAACTGTTTCATGAAATCATCATTCTTTGGAGCCGATAGTGGTATCGGTCAAGAGAGATGGCGCTGACATAAAACTGCCATATTCTACACCGCAGTGCACCGTGTTAAAATTCTCTGACTAATATAGGCCTCTTCAATGAAAAATTAAAAACATGATGGTACGGAACCCTCGGTACGCGAGTCCGACTCGCTCTTGACCGGTTTTTAAATAAGTAATAATTGTTTTTGTTTTTTATTGCTAAATTCGTCAGCGTTTGGCCTCGATCTCGCCTTATAGAACGCGATGAATGAGGTCTCTATTATGGAACGAGCAAGCCCAGACGATGCCTATTCACTCTTGCTTTAGGCTGACCGGTTAATAATACACGTTCAACGAAAAAAAAAACTCACTTCGAAATCATTTTGTAACTACCAAAGTACTAACATTACTCATGATACTACCCACCTTTTGAAAGGCAAGCTATGAATGGCGCGGATTGAAAGCGTACGCACACGGAGGCAGCGGCGAGAGTGAGACCATCATTAAGAAACTAGAATTGACATACTGCGCACACTGGTTTAGACGACCATAGAGCTAAACAAAAATAGAGGGGGCGGGTTTTCTTTTTTTAATATGTCTTTTTATTCGTTATGTCTGAACAACATGATAGCGGGCGGGATACGCACGTCACCACTACAGGTTGCTCAGTCTTAACTTTATAGCTGTACAAGGATCTTTTGCGCGTAGGCAACTAATAGTGCCATCTCGATTTTTCAATAGTCTCTTAGAAACAAATTTAAAGAAATTAATATACTAACTCTGCTTTCTCTTTATATTTTAGAATGTATTTTGTATGTTCGCAAAAACTTAGGACTTTTTAAAATAAGAAGCGATTTCCATAATATAAATACACGTAGTAAAAATGAAATTGTGATAGCTAAATTCACAGAGCATGTAACACTATACTAAATTTACATCAACTAAAACTAGCAAGTCATTTCTTGTAAACAGCATCCGTTTTTATAACAAGTTGCCAAAGCCAAACAGAACATAGCGATGGAAAGTTCAAAACCCTTGTCAAATGTGTCCTTATCAAAAAAGCATATTAAATAAGATTAAAGACTACGTTGAAGACAAGGTAGTTTGGCAATAATTCCTTCTGCACATGTGGCTTCCCAGGCACCTCATTAACGGCATAACTATGTAAATGTCTATTAACTGCTCTCAAATTACGATGTTTATTTTTTATATACTTCTTTGACATAATCTTTTTAGTATTTGACGCGGGTGAAACCGCGGGGCGCAGCTAGTTTTTATCTGTTACTAGCTGCGTCCCGCGGTTTCACCCGCATAAGTGTCAATCCCGTAGGAATATCGGGATAAGAAGTAGCCTATATGTTAATCCAGGGTGTCAGCTACCTCCATACAAAATCTTATC
Source organism: Luperina nickerlii (assembly GCA_963855955.1). Lineage (NCBI taxonomy): Eukaryota > Metazoa > Arthropoda > Insecta > Lepidoptera > Noctuidae > Luperina > Luperina nickerlii. The sequence continues at coordinate 8,976,160 of OY979682.1, forward strand.
GAAATCGATCCAGCCGTTTGAGAGTGAAGAAGTAACAAACATATAAACACACACACACACTCTCACAAACTTTCGCCTTTATAATATTAGTGTGAAGAACAGGGTGTAAAGTTCACTCCTACTCCATAGAAAAGGGAGGATTCTACACCCAGACGGGTGTTGCTGGTGGGTCTCTCGCTTGACGATTGATGTCGGGACGCGCGTCGAACTTTACTTGCGCGATGCAGGATTTTGAGTGACGTCAATGTGGTGTATAGTTCGCATGTGGCGTACTAGTTGCCGCCACAATTTTGTTCCCACTCCCTAAAAGCTCCCATCATTTGTGGTCGTCCAAATCAAAAGGGACCTTATGGCGGTAACTAGTTTCCGAGATATTAATAAATTTGTAAAATACCTCAAAAAAATCGTTTTTTTATTAACTGTATTTTTAAAAAGATGATTGTATTTACTACATGTAGATGTGTTCAACTTTTCGAAAAGTCAATTTAAAAAAGTTTTGTAGTCATCTAAAGTTTAGTAAAAAAGGAAACTTATCGCGGCAAGACCTAACAAATCGTTTTTCTTGTAATTCAAACCATTATATTATATCAACATTTTAATATTGCAAGGTAGGTATAAACTAAACTATTCATTCAGGATGGGAAATCATCAAATGACTCCTCCCGCTCTGGGTGGAGCGGAATAGGGAGTGTCAGACTCTTACTGACTAAAACCCACCCGTGTTCCTTCCTTCGCCCTTTGTTCCGGGCCAGCGGTAACCCTTTCGGACAATCCCGCTGACCCGGCAGGCTTCGGCCAATACGGGCCCCTTCGTTTAGTGCTGACATCTCTTTGAGGCGCGCGTGGAACACGTACGCGCCGTCCGGCACGGGCCTGGTCTTGATCGGACGGTGAGCTACCCATTGCTCTCCGCCCGCGCCTAAGGTGGCCGGGAGTAGTAGCGTGGCTCCCGACGCCCGGAACGTCTCCCGCGGCGGCTGGGACGGGAGGCTCTCTCTCTCAGCCGTCCCGCCGCCTCCTTCGCTAGCATGACTGCTTCGCAGAAGGAGGCGACTACTCCCCACTCCCTCTCGCCCCGGACCATGGCTTGAACCAGGCCCGGACGCGAGAGGTCGCCGCCATGAGATCGCGCCGGAGGTCTGTCCACTCCGCCGCAATTTGCTGCGGAAGCGGAGTTTCCCCCCGGCGTAGTGCCTCCGCGCGCCACTCATACAGGCGCGCGAGGACTATCGCCTCCAGATCCCATGGCGGCAGTCCGGCAAGGAGGCTTGCCGCCTCGCCCGAGATCGTGCGGTACCCCCGGATCAGCCTAACGGCTACCACCTTCTGGGGCGCGTTCAAATAATGGGCGGCTCGCCGCCGCAGTGAACGCGCCCACACCGGGGCCCCGTTATAGGGCCATGGACCGCACGACCCCCGCGTAAAGCCTCCGGCAGGAGGCGTTTAGCCCCCTCAGGTTGGGCAGGAGCCGCTTGAAGGCGGCCCCGGCCCGTTCCAGTTTGGGAGCCAAACGTCGGAAATGCTCGACTAAGTTCCACCGGCTGTCGAGGATGAGACCCAGGTATTTCATCGTCGTCTCGACGCCGATGTGAACCCCTCCTACCGTTAGTTGGGATCCCGATGGTGGCGTATTCCGGAACCCATGAAACGACATGGCCTCGGACTTGTGCAATGCCACCTCGAGACCCAACTGCCGGATCCTCTCCACGACTATCGCAACCCCGCGTGTCATCGCGTCGGCCGCCGCCTGATGCGACCTCCCCTGCGCCAGGACTAGCGTGTCGTCAGCGTAGCGTATAGCTGCCATTAGATAGTGTCGCACGCCGCCGCATGCGGCATTCTTTGTATATGCGTCTTAGGTCTAAGGTCCCACTATTGTAGTCCATATTTTGTTTAGGTACTTTTAATAGAGGTAAACAATCTTGTTAGGTATGTTTTTTATCATAAAATATATTTTTAAAATAGGCTAAGGCTAATAGCAAAAGTAATTCATTATAACATCTGTTATTTCATTTTGTTTTATCTTGTAATGGCTATAAATTATTTCATAAATATATTTTTCGAAAAAAACGTATCAAGATTGTTTACCTTTATTAAAATACTTAAATTAATTAACTATACTAAGAGATAAGTGTCAGCAGACTGCAACGGACCGCCTTAAGGGCCCTTTTTTGCGTATATACTTGTTACGAATTTTCATACCTTGTGATAATGAAAAAAAATTTGTTAAATAAGTAACATTTTCATACCTTGTGATAATAAAAAAAGAAAATTTAAGTTATCTTGAATGTTGCACTAAAATATTGATTATGCATGCTAAAAATAAAAAATATTGTTTAGTGCCCACCATTAGGGCCCTTTTTTAATTTGTTTGAAGAAATTGTTCAGTTCTCTATGTAACTTTACAAGATCATAACTAACAGTTATCATTGATCTCTTAGCTTTATTAGCATCTAAACCAATTATGTATAACCTATTTAGTGATTAAGTGTTGATTTTGTTACTGTCAGATCTCAAAGTTTATAAAAAATAAGAATTCTTGCTAGTAAATAAAAACTATTTTTTTAAAATTGTGTGTTGTTTTTATTTACATCTAAGGCCTTTCGCAAATCTATGTAATTAGTAGCAATATAGAAACGATAAAAGTTTGGTGAGAAACAGGCGGTTTACTTATTTTTAATACTATTATCGATACTTTGCATCTCATTGATAATGCATTATGTTGGCGGGTCTAGTTCCCACAACAAACAAGTTTATGCAAGGATTGTAAGAATTTCCATTAGTAATAATCATAGTCAATCAAAGTATACCATCAGTTACATAACTTCACACTAAAACATAACTTTTTTGTACGGCATACTTAAATTGCGATTTTCTCGAAACTTATAATTTCGATCAGTGAATTTCAAAAATTCGTAAAAAAATAACGGTAGTGGCTAGAAGGTTGGTTCTTGGTTCTATAGTTCGGTACATTTATGTAGTTTCCAGCTCTGTAGATAACTCATTTCCGCCATAAGGTCCCTTTTGATTTGGACGACCACATTTTATGTTTCCTTTAAACATTTCTAACGCTACATCCCCAGTCACAGGTATGTTTGCAAAGCAAGGGGCTCGTTATTGAATTACGCGCAGCCCTAACGCTGAGTCACGGTAATATTACGGTGGCTGAGTGTCACATTATTCTTACAACTGAATATAGCGACGCAATATAGCAAGTATAGCGTAGCAAGTATAGCGTAGCTTCGTCTGTGTGGGACCAGCACTCTAATTGAGTAACACATTATCAATCTCAATCTGAATCATCTTAAAGGATATTGTTAATCCATTGCTTCATATGTTCAAAAATTTTGTCTGCTCAACAACGTAAATAACACAATGAATGTTGTTGAACTGTCAAAATGAAAGCTATTGCTAGTGATAGTTTGTTACGCAATTACCCCGCGGGAATACATAAATGTAATAGTGAGCATAGGGTACAATGCGTGCCACGAAAGATGAGACTTGACACACCACGTGGTTTGACATGCGCAGTACAGTGCGTGCCACGTAAGAAGAGACTTGACCCCGCCTCCCCCGCCTCTTTCCGCCGCCCCTATGCCGTCCGGTCCCGTCCCGCACTCAGACCTCATACCGCTAAAGATACCTAAAATCGTGTTCTGCGCATGTCAGACCACGTGGTGTGTCAAGTCTCTTCTTACGTGGCACTGTACACGATTTTAGGTATCTTTAGCGGTATGAGGTCTGAGTGCGGGACGGGACCGGACGTCATAGGGGCGGCGGAAAGAGCGAGGGAGGCGGGGTCAAGTCTCATCTTTCGTGGCACGCATTGTACACTTATGTTGATTGGGAGTACATTAGTGTAGAACATACATACCTCATGGGTTTAGAAGTACGTATTTTCTACACTCAAGTACGTAGTATAAATGACAAACAAAAATTGCTAAATATTCATTTATTTATTTAAAAAAAGCACTGTCCCCCTCATTTACTCCTTAAGCCCCCTAATATGGGTATCAAATGAAAGGGCTTGAAGAGTAGAAAACGATACGTGATCAATCAAAACGATTAATTCAATTAAAATATAAAACAAACAGGTGGTAAGATTTAAAGGAACTAAATAACATCAATGGTATAAATAAAGTAAATGGTGTAAATAATGTAAATAATGTTAATAGGGTAAATAATGTCAATGTTGTAAATCAACAAAACAATGCAAATAAATAAATAAAAGTTGGTAAAAAAGGAAGCTAATATTAAAACTTTGAAAGTAAAAATAAAATAAAAAAATGTTTTTAAAAACAAGATTTTATTTAATTTTGATTGTTGTTTTTATTTATATCTAATCACTGGCTGACGTCATCACATCAACGCCGGCTGTCGCTGAAAATCAGCGCTGGGGCTCTGTCTCGTATAGGGTATTAGCATTATGCTGAGCGATGGCCGTTTTGCGTAGATGTGACGCATACCTACTTTCTCCCGAATTGTTATTTTGTTTTTTTTTGTTTGTTTTTTTTTATGCGTCATGTTTGCCACATGTAAACGTATTTTCTTTCTTTCTTCTAAATTCGAGCAAATCTGGACGCATCTAATGATAAGAAATATGCATTTTGTCACGTGACGTAGTAATGTCGTCATCGTCACCTCAACAAGTTCATTAAGATTTGATGACGATTGAATATAATAGAATGTAACGAATGGACGTAGTCTAATTAATTCAATTACCTACGTTAGAAAGGTTACTCAGTATAAATTGACTGACGTTTCATTTAAAGAAGTTTGTAAAAACAATATACTTAGGTACCTACTGGAAATTTTGTACCCTAATTACGTAACACACTATAAATTTCAATCATTCAAAGTCAAAGTCAAAGCATTTATTTCAAATAGGCACGTAAAAGGCACTTTTGAAGGTCAAAAATTATAACAAAATAGAATCGATTCTAGTCGCCCATTCCAAAAGGTAGTTTTCGTATGGAGAAGAATGGGCAAGAAACTCCAACGTTACTCTTTTAAAATGTTTTACTATATTTTACATACATTAATTATATAATAATAATATGTGAAATTGCATTCTAAAGGTTGTTTCTAATCCATTGCTTCATATTATATTCGAAAAGTTTGTCTGTTCTACATCGTAACTAACGATTATTAGCCCTAATAAACAAAACACTTTACCTACAATCCTAACTATTATATTTGCGAAAGTAAGTTTGTTTGTTACCTATTCACGCCTAAACCACTGGACCGATCATCCTAAAATTTTGCATATAAGTTGTCAGGTGTACAGAAACGGATATAGGGTACCTTTCATCACGAAAAAAAATTGCTGTTCCCGAGGAAAACAATAATAACCTTATTATGATAATAGATGGCGCCACATGTCTTTCGATTCAATAAAAAGGCCACTTTGGCAGAATCATAAAAGATAACATAATGAATTACATATAATATCGTGAAGACAGTTCATGTTTTTCTTTGCGCTGCACTATGTAGGTATAATCAAAGAGGTTGGGATTGGATTGATTGGTATTTTAGCACGTACAAAAAAAATAACTGAACACTCCTACACCAATGGGATTTGATAAGATTAACTTAACAGTTAACTGTCCATTTATGATTCATAATGTTATCCTTTTATGATTCTGCCAAAGTGGCCTTTTTAGGCCCCCAGGACAACGTCTGTCGCGTCAGCTAGCTAATAATAATTTAAATAAATTTTTCATTAATTATTCTCTCGTTCTTATCCCATTTCATTTATGGTTGGCGCAACATGTGTTTCTTCCATACTTCTTTGTTAGTAGTCCCATTCCCTTTCTAGCCAAAATTATCATCTTTCAAACAAATACCAATATATTTAATAATTATATATAATAGAACAGTTTATAATCTCGATTAACAGTTACGGCCAAAACTTGACAAAAAAAACGGTTGCCTCATCTTTGCAAGAACCTACTCCGCAACGAGGTTTAATCACAACAACCCCAAAGAAAGAAATAAAGAAATAGATTCACAGCAACCCCAAAGAAAGAAATAGATCCGTTCGAAAGACAGAAATAGAACGGGTGACAATTACAATTTGTAGCGGACTGGTAGAGTAAATGGGTGTCTGTGAGAAACTGTATTAGTTCAATAGTTGGTGCCGACTCAAAGGCTGCTAATATTTTACGTCTTTACCAAGAGCTACGGGTATTGGTGGAGTGGGTAGTTCTGTAGCGGTATCTACAACGCCACATGCGAACAACGCGTCATACTGACGTCACGCAAAATCCTGTATCTCGCAAGCAGAGTTTACGACATGAATCATCGGGCAGTTGCCCACCAGACACAACACCCATCTGGTCGGAGGATCCTTCCTCATACCTCTATACTGGTGACCCCGAACATGAAAGTCAGCGCAGCCTTCATGCAAATACTTCAGCGTGACGTCATCATCATCACTCCCGCAAGCTTTTATTTTAGCTACCCGAAACTCTCAAATTTTCCCAATCAACTTTGAACCTTATGCTTTAGCAATAAAGTTGAAAATTTATTAAGAGGGCGCTGACCAAACGGCGACCGCGCAGTGGCGCCTTCATCGTTTGTTTGATTATTCCTTTTATTTTAGAACGAAAATGCAGAAAATAAGCACGTTAAGTTGTGCTCCACAAGAATATACGTTAATATTATTATATACGATAGTTTTACATTGTTTAGTTTTATTATAATCACTAAAACGGAAACCACTATTATCCGTTTTAGTATTATAATAAAACTCGACTCGTTTAGTAGGTACTCTGAGTAGAACACTGAAACAAGTTCAAACATTATCTTGATCAGATCATGTGAGGACCATGCATATTAGCGTCTGAGAAAGTCTTTTGAAAAAAGAACTACATTAAATTGAAGTTGGACTAGACTTTCCTGAATTAAATATAAATTATTTCTAAATTCGGAATAGAATTCTGGATAAAGGTCTGGCCTTCCTTCTGCAGTAAGACAACACAAGCTGTATGTGCTACAGTGTTGTCATCATCCGTTGTTTTTTTTATTATTTTCTACCATTTTATAATGCAGTGTAAAACTTCTTTGGAGGCCGAGCCGGATACGGGTCGGCAGGCACGTAAGAAATACGACCGGACCACGGATTTAATTTGTATAACGTAGCGACACACAGGTGTCCTGTTACGCATCCGTAAGTCGGACCGGAATTCATAAATCAATTTAAGGTATTCATCATCAGCCTTATTCAACCCACTGCATTGTGTCTACTCTCGTCAAAATTCCAGAAAAAGGTGTGCACGCCAACCCACGATTTACAACCCCCACGCACGACCACGCTACGCACGAATGCGATTTGTGGCTGTCAAACAAATGAACCGTAAAGCTAAGTGTTCATACACGACACGCGTCAACAGCAGCACAGTATAATACCGTGACAGCAGTCTGCAGCCGTAGACAACGTGCCGCTCGTGAATTTGAATACCGCCGCTTCAACGACGCGGACGCTTGTCGATGGCTGCAGTTGTCTCTGCTGTTGATGCGTACCGCTCGAGGTTAACCTCTTCGTGCACATCCTACGTAGCAGCGGACAGTCGACTCTACGACTGGATTCCCAATTATTCTCGATAGGTGTTATGAAAAACTATTCTGAAAATACCCAAAATAAGGTACTTTGAGAGCAGTCGTGGCCCAGTGGGATCAGCCCCGACTTACGAGCGAAATTGGCATGTCCAAGAACCAAAAAAATCGGAGACATATGACATCCACCCGCGCTAGATTATGGCCCACTCCCTCATACAGAGAGGAGGCCTATGTCCTAGCAGTGGGAACATTATAGGCTAATTATGCTAAACCTAATGTGAAAATTACAGTACGATGTGAGCGAGAGGGAGTGTTTGTGAGAGAGAAAGAGGAAGTATTAAAATGGCGGTGGGCACTGCTGCTGTGTAAAGACGTAACTAAATGTTCTAAATTTAAATAAAAATCTGGGGGCCTAAAAAAGGTCACTTTGGCAGAATCATAAAAGGGTATAGGGGGGTTTAGGGGGTGGGTAGGGTATCCATCCAGGCGTTTCATTTCCTACACAAATATTAATTCCGTTATATTCCTCTTTCGTAGCTCCACGTGCCGTCTGCTCATTACTCCGTGGAAGACGTTAGGTTCTGTTCGACGGTGGCGCCCCCAAGCGGCGTTCGACTTTTTCCGATTATTCAATTACACCCGTCGCCCGTCGGATACTAATTAATGGTTTTCTAATTAATGTTTACTTTAATTGAAATTGGTTTTTTCTTAATCGCTGATGGTGTGTAACGGAAAATGCTGGGTCATGTTTTAGTATGTTAGAAAATCTATCTATACTAGTAACAATAAAGGCTCCTTGAAACAGGCGCGACACGCGACAAAATCGCGCGCGACACAAAGGCACCGCAAGTCGCGCAACGAGCGGTGCCTTTGTGTCGCGTGCGATTATATCGCGTGTCGCGCCTGTTTGTATGAACCTTAAAGCTGAAGAGTTTGTTTATGATAATGTGTGTTTAAACGCGCTAATATCTGGAACTTACTGGTCAGATAAAAAAAAAGTCTTTTTGCACTTAATAGCCCAATTTTTGAGGAAGGCTATCCATACTAATATTATAAAATCGAAAGTAACTCTCGTCTGTCTGTCTGTTTGTTTGTCTGCCTGTCTACTTTACTACCTTTTCACGCCTAAACCACTGAACGGATTTCGATAAAATTTGGCAGAGAGATAGATTGCCTCCCGGGGAAGGACATAGGATAGTTTTTATCGACATACCACACGGGCTAAGCCGCGGGCGGAAGCTAGTAGGTTATATATTACTATCACGCTAAAGGCTCGTACACACAGGCGCGACGCGACACGCGACACAAAGGCACCGCTCGTTGCGCGACTTGCGGTGCCTTTGTGTCGCGTGTCGCGTCGCGCCTGTGTGTACGAGCCTTAAAACAAAGTAAAAAAAAGTCAGAAAGAACGCTTAGCGAAAATGAAGTTAAAGCGATGACAGGCGATGCGATGAGACGGGGTAAGTCGAGGGAACAAGATATTTTACGCGGACGAAATCGCGGGCAGAAGCTAATATAAGATAAACTGTAATGTATGTACCTAAATTAAGGATTTGTTTCAAAGGGTCATGGTTGTAAGAACAATACTTTTTTTGACCTTACAATTTTCGAGTACCTCGATAGCATAATACAACGTCATTTTAAGACGTCTGAAGGACTTGCCGTCTTTTAACTCACCTTTTGTTGTCAACTTCACTATAAAGGCTCCTACAAACAGGCGCGACGCGCAACGCGAATCGCGCGCGACATAAAGGCACCGCTCGTTGCGCGACTTGCGGTGCCTTTGTGTCACGCGCGATATTATCGCGTGTCGCGCCTGTTTGTAGAAGCCTTAAGTCTGTAAAATTACGTAGCTAGAGATAAGTCTGCGGGCAACGTTTGACCTTCAAGACTATATCCCTGCTAACACTTTTAATCACTTTTGGCATAATGATGGCGATTATTTACTTTGGAAAACATGGAACATAGCACACTAGCTTGTCACCTGACATAAAAAATCCAGTCTAGTGCGAGTCAGATTCGCGCACCGAGGGTTCCGTACAGATTTGTAGGTATGTAACTATAAATTTAAGGTTTTTAGATATTTTTCCTTTACTTGTGGTATTGCTTGTTGCCTAATTTCATTATTCTAGGTCAACGGTAAGTACCCTATAAATTTTGATTCCCTTGATAGTGTCGAAATATAGGTTTTTTAGAAAAAGAAAGAAAGAAAATACATTTATTTAGCACAGACTAAGAGACACACCAATACACCAGATAGTTAGATAATAGTCGTACATCAGATAAAAACTAAGATAAAAATAAAAAGTGAAAAGTCCGATGATTAAAGATTTTGCGGCATAAACGGCCGTATCTTTTTTTACGTAAACTTAGAAGTTTGATTTTTTCACAACTTCAAGGGACTGTAGATTTGAGTATACGGTTTTAATTTCAACTTGTTACCTCCACGCGTTCTTGAGATAAAGGGTATTGACATGGACAGAGACAGACGGACACCAAAGTGATCGTATAAGGGTTCCGTCTTTTGATGATAATGATGATGAGCTTGTATGACAAGCTTTGGGGCTGTTAGCTAGTCAGCTAAGTCTACCCAATGGGGATTGTCCAAAATTTCTAACCATTATATTTTATTTTATTTTTTGTAAATTTAGAGCATTTTGAGAAACTAATTTGAATATTTTGATGATTGGCTCAATAGTTATTTTAATAAAAATTATTTAATTATTTTAAGTATTTAAGGCAGGTGATCATCCAGTGGCATAAAGATTAAGTGCCGTTGCCTTACTAGTATATAATTAAAAATTTTAATCTGTCAACACAACTTCAACAATGTCACATCTGTCAAAGTGTCAATAGGCCGAATAGACGTCTTAAATAATCGAATCCTAGCTTAGCGTATTTATTTACAAATGGTTTTTTTTATGTGCAAGTGTCCTCCAAGGAATATACTACTCTCTATCGTCACTAGAACAATCGACGCGGCGACTTAGAAATAGAATAATAACGCACGCGGCGACATTATTACTATTATTGCTGCAAGTTGGAACAAAGCACTTCCTGTATTCCATAACTCTTCCAGTATATTAAATATTGTCGAGTGTTGAAATAATGTATGTAAGTAATGTAATAATGAGATATAAACAAGAATGTTTATATTTTTGACATATTTACAATAATTTGACATTTGACAGATTGTAGACAATACTTGCCTCTTACTTTTTATTTTCTGAGGCAACGATACAAAACTGTACGGCCAGTCGTACGTAATTTGAAGGGCAAAGAAGGTCAATCGTATTTTATCAAAAATATCAATAACACATGAATATTTTTCAAAATTAATTAGTCCGTAATGATCAGTAACGCTATTCCTCGAAATGGTTTTTCAATTACAACATTTAAAAAAATATGAACAATGCCCATTCACTTATCCTTTCAAGAAAACTTAGTGAATGTGGATCTACTCTATAATAGGAAACTGGGGGCCTAAAAAGGCCACTGGCAGAATCATAAAAGGAATTATGAATCTTAATATGGCGAAGGACATTATGAATCTTAATATGTCGAAGACAGTCCATGTTTTTCTTTTTTTCGCTGCACTACGTAGGTATAATCAAAGAGATTGGGATTGGATTGGATTGATTGGTATTTTAGCACAGATGAAAAAAATAACTGAAAAATCCTTCACTAATGGGATTTGATACGATTAACTTAACAGTTAAGTGTCATTATGATTCATAATGTTATCCTTTTATGATTCTGCCAAAGTGGCCTTTTTAGGCCCCCTGAGGTGTTCCTTATCCTATGATCTCAATAACAAGTGAAACATTGGGTTGCCAACACACAGAAGATAAGGCGAAAATAGTGTACCACCATTTAAAAATAATTTATTAATTTTATTTCTAAAACATCGCTGCTATACTTTGTGCGTAAGTGAAGAAATACTACATGGCCAAGTCGTTTTAGACCCTAATATGATTATAATATGACTCACACAATGTCACTTTTTATGTTGATTCTTTACTAGTGCAAATCTAATTTCATCATTCATCTCAGCTTATCATCAACAACTGGACAAAGCTTCTCAAACGACTAGTTATCGCATTACTCAAATATTTTCTGTTCTTACCAGGGATTGAAACACCGGTGATTTTGAGAACCGGTACCAGTGTGGCCTTGGTGACTAGAAGTAGTACTTACCTGTATCGTTGTGTAGCGGTACTAGACGTAGTACTTAGCTGTATCATTGGTACCGGTACTAGACGTAGTGCTAACCTGTATCATTGTGTACCGGTACTAGAAGTAGTACTTACCTGTATCATTGTGTACCGGTACTAGACGTAGTACTTACCTGTATCATTTTGTACCGGTACTAGACGTAGTACGTACCTGTATCATTGTGTACCGGTACTAGAAGTAGTACTTATCTGTATCATTGTGTATCGGTACTAGAAGTAGTACTTATCTGTATCATTGTGTATCGGTACTAGACGTAGTACTTACCTGTATCATTGTGTACCGGTACTAGACGTAGTAAGTACCTGTACTATTGGTATTTCTAATCAGTATCGGTACTGTACCGGTACCAAACAAATATTTCCGTAAGTTGGGAGTAAGTGAAAATGATAACTAGTTAATTAGAAAAATATCTTCAAGTTAGACAACCGTACGAGGTTCCTCGTAAAAATATGAGATTTGTGGTACGCGCCGAGTACCTGAGTTTGGTGCCGGTACTTGTTAAGTGGAGTACCGGTACCCGTCAGGAACCAGTAAATAAATAAATAAAGTCCTCCGGACCGTATTTCAGCCACGGCGGCCAATATCAATGGAGACTAGCCTTCGGCGAGGGAGGTATTTAAGTACACGAGTGTGCGCATAGACACAGGTGTACTCCCTCTTCCCTCACTCTCATAGACCGATGGGACGGCGATCCAACACCACCGGAGAGAGATCAGGCGCAGTATAACACCGCCAACTTCCAAGCTCCGGGCTGTTCCTAAGATATTCACCACCACCAACCACCAGAGAACCCAGTACTCAGGTACCGAAATGGCAAAAACCGCTAAGTACCAGTACTTTTGGTACCGGTTCCTAGCCCTGGTTATTACACACATTATCTATTGACAAAGCGAAAAAAATCAACAAATTAAATAAGTAAATTTCAAGGCGCCAGTTTCTTTTGTAGTAGATAATTTAAATAAAATATAGTACTATATTGCTGTTTTGACGTCAACATGTTTTGTTTGAAAATAGAGGAATTAATTAATTGAATGTCGGCACGCGAAAAGAGGTAAGGAAGTAATAAAAGTAGCTAAAGGTAATTTAGGTATTGCATTGACCTCTTAAGAGTGAAGGTAGAATAGGCCTGGCGATAGGTCGGTACTGGAAAGGTTGTCTGCAAAAGTCGACCAGCCAGTTCCCGTAAAGGCTCCTTCAAACAGGCGCGACACGCGATAAAATCGCGCGCGACACAAAGGCACTGCAAGTCGTGCAACGAGCGGTGCCTTTGTGTCGCGCGCGATTATGTCGCGTGTCGCACCTGTTTGTAGGAGCCTTAATTAAAAACGTTCAAAATCTCGTCGCAAACTCATCTCAGCGACAATCAATGTCAAAAACTTGTCAAAAATGTAGGGAAATTAGAGGTAGGTAGGTGGGGAGGTTGGTAGGTATTTATGACAGACTGAGATCAACCCAAAAAAGAAGATTACCTAGAAAGAAAATCCGGCTTCGTGTATAGTAGGTAGTTAAGTAAGTGGGTAGGTGGTAGGCCGAAATGAAAGGTAGGGAAATTAGAGGCAGGTAGGTGGGGAGTAATTGGTAGCTATTTTTGACAGACAGATCAAACTATGAACGTTCTTGAAATTACGACGATTCGTCCCTTTTAAATTGTGCAGCCTGGCAGAATAATAACTCTGGTGGCATTCGATCATTCAAGCGAATTTAGAATAAGCTTTCAAATTATTTCTATTAGATTTTTGTTTCGAAAAACGCGTAAATGTAAATATACGTTTGCATGGAATAAAAGTAATACATTAATTACATTGTTTCTCCCAATAGACCCTTTAGTATTTAGTTAAATGGTTAAAAATGTTGTAGTAATAATAGTAGTTACGACAACGTTTGTGGAAAAATGGTGCGGCTGGCTGATTTTTTAGGCAAAGGACATCGACGCGCGAATTGAAACCATGAATTCAGCTCATAAAGGCTCGTACACACAGGCGCGACGCGACACGCGACACAAAGGCACCGCAAGTCGCGCAACGAGCGGTGCCTTTGTGTCGCGTGTCGCGTCGCGCCTGTGTGTCCGAACCTTAATTCTAGATGCCCGGGCCGGGGTAGCGTGAAAATTCTTCGTCGATTATCAAAAAAAAGCTGCTGCTGTTTTATAGAAAAGTGCAACACCTACGCAGTCCAAATGTATGGAACAGCATTTCAACGCAGGAGATCCAGAACCATGTACAGACGCCAGCAAATCAAGTTACTACAATCTGCCAAATTTCTTTAATAGATTTTCAACTTTATCGCTAGAGCATAAGGTTTAAAGTTGATTGGGAAAATTTGACAGTTTCGGGTAGCTTGTTGTGCTGGCGTCTGTACCTATTAAATTCATGGGAATAGGTTGCGCGTCAATGTCCCTGCACAACAGTGTTAAGGATGATTTCCACCAAACGGCTCTCATCGTATCGGATCAGAAAGGATATGAACGGATGCGGCGACAGCCGATTGCGTCCGGCAGCATGTCGACGTATACGATCGGCTCCGTACGTCGCTTGCGAACGTATCCGTTACTGCGCTTAGTGAAATAGTTTCAATCCGACCGTATTGAGGTGTTCTAATTCTTGAAAATGATTGAAGTTTTTTTTTTTAGGGGAAATCATCAAATGACCCCTCCCGCTCTAGGTGGAGCGGAAGGGAGTGTCAGACTCTTACTGACTAAAACCCACCCGTGTTCCTTCCTTAGCCCTTTATGTTCCGGGCCAGCGGTAACCCTTTCGGACAATCCCGCTGACTCGGCAGGCAAATGGTTAAAGTTGACGTTGTTGAGTATTGTTGGCATTGTTGTTAGAAGAAGAAGAAAATAATCATAAAACACAGATCTGCAGAGCGTTCACTTTCGAGAATGAGTGGTGCCGCCCGGCCACAGCTTTGAGCGTACAATGCATGCCACGAAAGATGAGACTTGACATACCACGTGGTTTGACATGCGCAGTACACGATTTTAGGTATCTTTAGCGGTATGAGGTCTGAGTGCGGGATGGGACCGGACATCATAGGGGCGGCGGAAAGAGCGGGGGAGGCGGGGTCAAGTCTCATCTTTCGTGGCACGCATTGTTCGCGACGACAGCCGAAAGGATTCGATCGGATACGACGACAGGTTAACGGAGCCGATCGCGTGTCGCAGCATACTTTCGGCTACGATCGCGTGTCACGGAAGACGCCCGCGGTCAAGCTGCTGTGCGCGACTTGGTAATATAGATTTTATAACATATTTGCTCGTAAAGGGTCTCTTATTTCACCAATTTCAATATCGTAATGTATCTCATTACGCACTTGTGCGGTAATGTAAAGTAAGTCGCACGGTTTATCAAGATGCTCCGTCAAAACGAACGGTACTTTTTTAAATCTTAGCAAAGAGTTTTTATTTCAGAAAAGATGTCAACATTTTATGAATAAAATTAACTTTGGGAGATAAAATATAATAAATAAACATTTAATTCTTTAATTTAATTAATTTTGACAATAAATTACAACCATTAATATCTGTAACAAAAACAAAAATATTAATTTATAACATATTTGCTCGTAAAGGGTCTCTTATTTCACCAATTTCAATATCGTAATGTATCTCATTACGCACTTGTGCGGTAATGTAAAGTAAATCGCACGGTTTATCAAGATGCTCCGTCAAAACGAACGGTACTTTTTTAAATCTTAGCAAAGAGTTTTTATTTCAGAAAAGATGTCAACATTTTATGAATAAAATTAACTTTGGGAGATAAAATATAATAAATAAACATTTAATTGTTTAATTTAATTAATTTTGACAATAAATTACAACCATTAATATCTGTAACAAAATCAAAAATATTAATTTTCTTTATTAATAATACTGGCTGTTTTGTGCCTATGCCTGAAAAAAAAAAGCGCGAACGCGCGCGCATCGCTTATCTGTTAAGAAGTAAAAATTATTCTTTTCGCTGTACTGTTTTTTATTTGAAAATGTCGTCAAGTAATGATGAATTTATTAATTCCACACCGCCAGAAGTCTCAGAGGCAGCGAAAAAGGCTACTCTAAGCCTCGCCCGAAAAATCGACCGATAGATACTTACAAGCGTATCAAAATTTCATCATACGGAAAACAAGCAAATATGCAAGTTCAGTCCGAGTTTTATTTATTTCCTCGCAAATACACACATCAAAAGTGTCTAGGGATCAAGCATTTTTATGCGGATTTCTTGAGATTGAGATGTGGCTTTGTAATAAATTTATGAATTTATAAATTTATATGGATCCATTTTGGTGCATTTCATAATTTGAAACAGGAACTGTTAATCAAATTCGAGTAAAAGATGAAAATCAGCTGTCAATATTTTCCCTATAAAAACATACAACGCATTGAAGACATTATTAGTGCTACTGTTTCCCTACTACTGATTAAAACCAACGTTATTATGGAGCGGCGACGTCATTTAAGCAGGGAAGAAATGCTCAGAGCCGTGGGAATGATAGAAGCTGGTTCCCGGCAACGTACTGTGGCTTTAGCTCTGAATACAAGTCAGAGTGTTATCAGTCGACTTTGGACACGTTACCGAAGCACTGGTACCGTGGCTGAGCGCCATGGAGGACGGTATCGCTGCACCACACGGAGACAAGACCGATACATTCAAATCTTAACTCGAAGAGCTCCAACAATAACCGCCATGATGTTAGCCGTGAGGCTTCATCACTTTTCAGGGAACTTAATTAGCGACCAAACAGTCAGAAACCGCTTGCATGAAGTGAACCTTCATTCCCGAAGACCGCTACGGGTACCACCTATAGCAATGCACAATCGTAGGATTCGATATCAATGGGCTCTTGAACACAGAAATTGGGCAGAAGAACAATGGCGTTTCGTGTGCTTTTCTGATGAGTCTCGTTTTGGTATGAGACCGGATACAAGACGTATACGACACTGGAGAACCCCTGGACGCCAACAGCGATTAAAATCCTGCCAGGAAGTCCATCCTTATAGTGGTGGAACCATCATGGTATGGGCGGGTATTTGGATCGGCGGAAGAACTGAGTTGATTTGGATCAGAGGCAACCTCAACGCTCAAATTTATGCTGAGACGATTGTATCTGACGTCATCGTTCCTCTACAAGTGCAAATCGGTCCCTTATTTCAGTTAATGCATGATAATGCACGACCGCACACCGCAAGAGTTGTAAGACAGACTCTCGCCGCAGCTAACATCAATGTCCTGCTCTGGCCTGCTCAGTCGCCAGACTTGAACCCGATTGAGCATGCATGGGATATGCTACAGAGAAGAGCTCTGCCGAATATGGAGGGTATCCAGTCGCAAGAAGACCTTTTTTTGTTGTTGCAACGAACATGGGCGGCCATTCCACAGCGTGATTTGGATGAACTCATTTTGAGTATGCCAAACCGATGTTCTTGTGTTGTTAGTGTTCGCGGTAGAAACACGGATTATTAAGTGTTTAAGTTACCCAATAAAATTTTAAAGAAAACTGTTATTTCAGTCTTTTTTTCGAACTTTAATGTTAGTGGTTCAAATGTCAAAAATACCTTTATTAGGAAAATGGCAAATTTCTTTATTAATGCAAAGGTGACTTGGTTTATCGTTACTGTGACAAACGAAAACACTATATTTGATGAATCCTTAAAGAAAATTTTAATCAATATCAATCAGGAGAAAAGTTATTGCAAAAATATATGTTGATCCCTAGACACTTTTGATGTGTGTATGTTATAAAACGTCGTATGACATACGTGCGCTTTGAAAATTACAGCCTCTGCTTTCTTTTAGCCCTCGCCTACGGCTCAGGCAAGCAATATCGCCTCGGCTGTAATTTTCAACTTACCGCACTTATATCATAATGTACTATTACTTTATTAATAATACTGGCTGTTTTGTGCCTATGCCTGAAAAAAAAAGCGCGAACGCGCGCGCATCGCTTATCTGTTAAGAAGTAAAAATTATTCCGCGCGCTTTTTCTTTTCGCTGTACTGTTTTTTATTTGAAAATGTCGTCAAGTAATGATGAATTTATTAATTCCACACCGCCAGAAGTCTCAGAGGCAGCGAAAAAGGCTACTCTAAGCCTCGCCCGAAAAATCGACCGATAGATACTTACAAGCGTATCAAAATTTCATCATATGGAAAACAAGCAAATATGCAAGTTCAGTCCGAGTTTTATTTATTTCCTCGCAAATATGTTATAAAACGTCGTATGACATACGTGCGCTTTGAAAATTACAGCCTCTGCTTTCTTTTAGCCCTCGCCTACGGCTCGGGCAAGCAATATCGCCTCGGCTGTAATTTTCAACTTACCGCACTTATATCATAATGTACTATTACATACTGTGTACACGATTTAGTATCGTTTAAAGATTGTAAAATCCGTCCCGATCCGATGCGATGCAAGCCGTTTGGTGGGAATCATCCTTTAAACACTATTTTCGTTGCCACATTTTTAGAAGATACAAGTGGTCTTTAAGCCTCATTAAACAATCCATTACAGTATTAATATTAAGTCATTAGCGTTTAACGAGGGTGAATTCACACCTCTGTAAAATGTCAGCTTTTAAGAAAGGCTATAAATTTGTGCTTAGCGCCGAACACTTTGAGATGAAGAGAAAATGCTACTTAAGCGAAGTCGTAATAGTGACGCACTGGGTGGATTAGACGTCACGTTGGGCGGGTTTTATGCAGAAATTAAAGTATGTAAATTATATGTAAGTATTTCTGCATGGCAGTAGTACGGTTACGGCTATTATTGGTTTTGTTTGTGCCAAACGTACCTATTGAATGTTAAATAATATACAATGTGACAATAAATGATAACTCTGGCAAAACTAATGCATAAGAGTATTTAGGAATTATCAAATATATTAAAAATATATTTTTTTAAATTTAACAAACTTAATAGTAGCGATGGACCGACTAATCCTGCGTTCGGAGTTGGGAAATAATCAATTTGAACGTGCTTAAACCCGTACCGAATTAGCGTGAGCGCGATAACGATGTCCCATGAATCGTCATAGATGACGTCATGACATGCACCATCTTGCGATAACGCCGACAATAATATCACCGTGAGCGCTGTCAAAAATGACAGTGTGTGTGCGTGTGTGGATGTGTCAGTGTCTATTTTGTTTTGAGTTGCATCATATCTTTAAATTAAACTAACGTGGCATTTTCGAAATTGTGCTTCTGGCTGACAGTCGCCATCTAACCAGAGAAGAAGAAATGTGGTGTCTATATTCGACGGGTGCAAAGTAAAAAGAGTCATCTACAAAACAGCTACTTTTCAGGAGAGCGCATAATAGGAAAAAATGCTCCCATTTTGTCAATTTTAAACCAAATTTATTGAAATTTTCATCATTGCTTCATTATTTAATAATATATCCACATGTATATTTCATTTCTTCTAATTATGTTTAATTTACGAGATATTGTAGTTGTCTGCATCTACATTGCGCTTAAAAATATGACAACTGTGTTAACTACCACTTGGTCGTTTCTACGTGGGAATTTATTTATAGATCTTCTCGGTTCATAATATCGCATTGTCGTCTCATTTTGTCCAAATTCACCAATAATTTACGCCTTTCCATGTCTATTGTGTTGAACCCAAACTGTTTACTAATATGATAACACTTTTACACACACTTATCACTTAACAAACCAAAACAAACAAATATTCGTGCCGGCCGGCGAAGAACATGTCATCTGACTGATGACGAAATATGACTGACCGCTGGTCCCCCGCGCGTCCCGCGTATAAACGGCTAGGCGGTAGTCATCCGCATCTACATCGTGCAATTTCACAAAACAGGCGTAGTTGTCTTCTTTTACGTGACAAAAGTACCAAAAATAAGGTGATATTTGTATTTTTGTTTTTGCTATGTTGTAGAACATGATATTTTAAGTTAGTTTATACAAAAAACCAAAAATCTCAAAATTGCAGTTGACTTTTTTTACTTTGCACCCGTCGATATGTATAAAGAAATGTATAAATAAATACTGTAATAATATCGTATTGACATTGAGTAAGCACTGTGAGCGCGTTCACGAGCGTTCCGAATTGTTGACAGCTCTCAGCTGTCATAATCGTAATATTTTTTTCTGTTCCGTGGTAATATCTAAATCGTAGCGCATGTGAGATGATGTGAGTGCTGTGAGCGATTATAGCTAATTCGGAATGCGGCCTAAGAGTTCTGCCAATGTTTGACTACCTGTAGTGACTAAACTATTAGATATCTTTGATTGAATTTTCGTATGCAGATTGGGAATGTTATTAGGTACTAATACATAGTTTAATGTATTGTCATTATTGTCGTCTTCACCTTGTCATCATCTGCCTAGCCTTTTTCCCATGTTGGGGTCGGCTTCCAGTCTAACCGGATGCAGCTGAATACCAGTATTTTACATGGAGCAACTGCCTATCTGACCTCCACAACCCAGTAACTGGGTATTACGATACCCCTTGGTAAGACTAATTGCCACACTTTCGGGCTTCTGACTACCCGTAACGACTGTCAAAGTCAAAGTCAAAGCATTTATTTCAAATAGGCACATTAAAGGCACTTTTGAACGTCAAAACTTACAGTAAAATTGAATTGATTCTAGTCGCCCCTTCCAAAAGGTAGTTTTCGTATGGAGAAGAATGGGCAAGAAACTCCACCGTTACTCTTTTAAAATGTTTTACAAGGTTTTGTATACATAATATAATTATATGTGAAGACGATGCGCACCTAGAATAAAAGTCTACCCCAAAAAAATAATAAAAAGAGTTAAAAATTAAGCAATTACAGGTAAATCAACTATGTGATAGATACATGGTGCTCACATATTTACAATTTACAAATATTGGAAAAGTAGATGACCTTTCTAGAACTCTAACAAGTGTGTGAGTTACTGTAGTCACAGATTGTAAAAATCAATGTCATAAAATTTAAAAAATATATAAATTAAATTAGGAACCAGTTTGATTTTGTCTAGACACTAGATTGTCCTATGGAGCAGGACCAGCATGTTTCCAAGCATTCTTATCTTTGATATAATCCTCTAATTTGTAATATCCCTGTTTACATAGTGTACTTTTAATATGAGTTTTAAATTTTCTTTCATTTAATTGCAATATATCACAAGGTATTTTGTTGTAGCATTTAACACAGTACCCCATAAAAGATGTATGTACTTTAGATAATCTGAAAAAAGGTTGATCTAATTTATCTTTATTTCTAGTATTAAAATTATGTCTATCACTTACTTTATTAAAAAGATGTTGATTTTTTCTTACATACATAATATTTTCGTAAATGAATTGGCAAGGTACCGTCATGATATTAACCTTTTTAAATAGTTCCCTAAGAGATTCGCGGCGACGTAGATTATAAATGGCTCTAACAGCTCTCTTTTGTAAAATAAAAATGGATTCAATGTCAGCAGCCCGACCCCACGGTAAAATGCCATATGACATAATACTGTGGAAGTAACTAAAATAGACCAAACGCGCGGTTTCTACATCTGTTAACTGTCTTATCTTTCTAACAGCATAAGCGGCCGAGCTTAGCCGCCCCGCAATAGATGTTATATGAGGTCCCCATTGTAATTTCTCGTCTAGCGTGATTCCTAGGAAAACTGTCTGATTAATAAATTCTAGTTTTTGGCCATTCAATATGAGTTCACATTCACTAATTCTAACATTCGGTAATGTAAACCGAATGCATTTGGTTTTTTTTTCATTAAGTACTAAATTATTTACCGTAAACCAATCTTGGACCTGAAGAATAGAGTTATTCACGACGTCAAGATTTTGTGACCGTCGGTCTATTTTAAAGATCAATGATGTGTCATCTGCAAATAACACCATCTTCGGTTGATTTTGAAGTAATTGGGGTAAATCATTAATGTAAGCTAAAAAGAGGAATGGACCCAATATCGAACCCTGAGGTACGCCCATTGTCATTTCAGACCCCAATGAGTTCACGCCGTTTACTTGAACTTTCACCTTTCTATCTTTCAGGTATGATCTTAGCAAATCAAGTGCTGTTTTTCTAATTCCATAGTGCTCCAGTTTCATCAGAAGTGTCTCATGGTTTACACAATCGAACGCCTTAGAGAGGTCGCAAAAGATTCCAATGGCATCTTGTGCTTCTTCCCAGGCGTTAAAAATGTTCTTTATTAAGGTAACACCGGCGTCAGTAGTGCAACGCCCTTTAGTGAAACCGTACTGATGTTCATGAAAGATGGAATTTTTATTAAAGTGACGTAACATTTGATTGAGCATCAACTTTTCAAACACTTTACTGAGAACTGGCAGAATTGACACAGGTCTATAATTGTTGGGTTCTTTACTATCACCGGATGATCAAAGATCAAATCAATGATCAAGGATCAAAGATCCACGAATGACGGCCGGGACCAACAGCTTAACGTGTTTTCCGAAGCACGGTCACGGTATGTAAAGATGGTCACCCATCCACAGACAAACCGCGGCAAGCGTAGCTTAACCTGACTGATAGACCTGTACGGCTGTTATTATTTGTCCACGGGCCCCGCGTCTTCACCTTGTATACCAAATCTTTAGTGCTGTCGCGATCGCTGTAGCATCACAGCTAACCACACTTTACCATACACAATTTCTACCGAATACCATACATAATTTCTATTTAAAATTATGATTATGTTGAAATTATGATCTACATTACAATTACGGTATCTACAACGCCACATGCGAACAATGCGTCATACTGACGTCACACAAAATCCTGCATCTCGCAAGCTGAGTTTACGGCGCAACTAGCATAATACAAATCGGCCCGACATTAATCATCGGGCAGTTCCCAAAAACAACATCCGTCTGGTCGGAGGATCCTCCCTTTCCTATAGAGTATGAGTGAACTTTACAGCCTGTTCCTCAAACCCATATAGATACCTATTTTCCGTACGTCCATTTCGGGTATTTACACTGAAAATCGTTTTGTTGTGGGTCCCTCTATAGCACCGCATCATACTGAGCTGTCACAGGCATGACGTGCAGCTATCGACTATTTCTGTTTTGTGCTCGCAAAAAAATAAAAAGAAAAATAAACCATTTTTCTTTCTTTCTTATAATTCGCCACATAGTTTTGATTCACCAAGAACTGCCAACACGCGTCAGTCTATAACCTAGCTTTTGAAACGCGCACCGTGCCGTTTCCATCTCTCAGTGCGTTCAAACAAAAACGCGACCCACCTGTTTTGTTAATTAAGCATATTTAATTAAACACCTTTCAGCCTCCCACCGATGTTGATACTTACGACTCCAAGTCCAAACATGGCTTTGAATTTGACTCAAAGTAGGTTAGAATATTATACGTGTGAAACCTCAAATCTATTTTTTTTTAAGTGAAAACTTCTTTAGCGACGTTGTACACTTTTTTTGTAATGGGTAAAAAATGTTAAACTCACGTCAGGACACGTGACCTGCCGGTCGATTCTGTAAAAATCCCTCCGTGAAAACTTAGGTGATGTGAGTTTGTTTTTGCTACGAATTGACACTATTGACAGCTCACTCCACGCTCACTTCACCTAAGTTTTCACGGTGAGATGGTTACAGAATCGCACTGCTGATCGAAAATTCGTAAGACGGATGTCCGTAGCCGGTACCGCGCGTGTTTTGTGTATAAGACGATTCACAAAATACACACGTATTATAGGTAATTGTTCAAGTTTTCACATCTGTCGGCACTCCCGGAGTGCCACTATTTTTTTTTATATGTTTTGCTCTTGACTCTAGTCTAGGTCAGAGGTAGTAATAATTAATAGTAGCTAGTTGTACATATACCTGTAGCTCGTGGCTTTGTATTAACAGCCGCACGGGTCGATCGGGTTAAGCTACTCTTGCTGCGGTCGGTCCGTGAATGGGTGGATCTTTACATGCCGAGACCCTCCGTGCCTCAGAAAGCACGTTAAGCCGTTGGTCCCGGCTGTAATAACTGATCTTTGACAGTCGCTAATGGTCGTAACTTAACTTTAAATACTCCCACGATACCGCGCAGTTGCATGCACTCATCCACGGACCAACCGTGACAAGCGAAGCTTAACCTGATCGATCGACTCGTGCGGCTGTTATTACTTCGCCACTAGTCCTTCATAAAAGTTTAATTAAAGTTCAAACTTGTGATAATAAAAAAAACCAGCCAAGTGCGAGTCAGATTCGCGCACCGAGGGTTCCGTACACATTTGTAGGTACGAGTATGTAACTACAAATTTACGGTTTTCGGAATTTTTCCTTTACTTTTGCTGCTTGAAATTGCCTCTTGTCAAATTTCAGGATTCTAAATCAACGGGACGAACCGTATAGGTTTTGATTCTCTTGCGAGTGTCAAAATATGCGGCATAAACGGAACATAAACGCCCGTATCTTTTGATTGCGTTCATTTTGAAGTTTGATTTTTTCGCTACTTCAAGGGATTGCTGCCCTGGGTATTCGATATTAATTTCAACTTGATAACTTCATGCGTTCCTGAGAAAAAGGGTCTTGACAGACGGACAACGAAGTGATCTTATAAGGGTTCTGTTTTTCCGTTTGAGGTGCGGAACCCTAAAAAGTCAAGAAAGTTGGATCTTTGACCTTCAATATCTTTACCAGAAGATTCCGAGGTATTGTATAGTACAAATAAACGACCATAATGAAGGCAAGAACAACTGTGTTTCGGCTTCGTTAAGTTTATTTTTACAAACGTTTATACAGTTCTTATGTAAAATTCATCAGAATTATTTTCGGAACAATCCACTTATCGTGTGAGACTACAGAGGCCCGTGTTCTAATTTATTACTAGGTTCTGCTCGCGACTTATTTCGCGTTCCCCCGACCCATCCCATCGCATCGCATCGCCAGCTCACACTATCACTTCGTTTTCACTTACCATTCATTCTGATTTTTTTTAATTGTGCTCCTATGGTTCATAGCATGATGTGAGGTAGTTTAAAGCCTTTCTCAAGAATTGAGCTATCAATTGCAAAAAACTCTTTATAGATTTTTACAGAATCGACCGGCTGAATATTACATCCACCTACAAAATCCTTCTCAATAATTTGCCCATCATTTACCATTGTGTACATGGCAACGGGCGCCATACAAAACAATTGAGGATCTTCACACAAACTCAATGCAGCTGTCGGCCGAAGACAATGTATTTGACTACCAAATACAATACATACATAAATTAACATAAAACTTGAATATTGATGCGTAGACGACGATTTTATACTAAGCGATGGCCTCTAGTTTGTTACGATGTGAAATATTCCACTAAACGTGGTTTTGATTTATATTTGAAGTGGAAATCCAATGTGTAGACCACTATACGACAATAAATGGAAACACTAGCAATACTAATGATTTTTCGTCGGTTATCATAAATAATCTGTTGTTTCACAGAAAAGTGTAAG
Organism: Luperina nickerlii; assembly: GCA_963855955.1. Lineage (NCBI taxonomy): Eukaryota > Metazoa > Arthropoda > Insecta > Lepidoptera > Noctuidae > Luperina > Luperina nickerlii. Next base: position 9,001,385 of record OY979682.1, read on the forward strand.
TACGCGCTCAGTATGTATGGAACAGGATTTTTTTTAATAACCTATATAAAATTTTATTATTCTGTAAATAAATGTAAAATATCGGAATCACTTTTACACTTAATATTATTTAAAAAAATCAATCTACATGGAGTCGACGTTTCCTATCAGACTACCCCTGACAAGAAATGGCGAAACAAACTCAAATAATCAAAATCCTAATTTAATGCGCAAAATAGTTCCAAATCTTCCTTACCATGCTTATAAATAGTTATGTAAGTACTTATTATGACGCATAATCTTTCAAAGCAGGTGCTTACTAACTTAGGACTCGTAACAAAGTTAGGAACTTTGTTTTGGTTCCAAACTATTACAAGTTAGCAACATTACTTTGATTACGAAACTTTAACTTATGTGATACTTAAACAGGTGATTCGGTAATGCTTAAGTTATTACTTTGTGGTATGTAGCTTAGAATAGAATATCTCTTCCCTTTTGCGAGGTTACCTCATAATATACGAGCTTGTACAGCGTGCTGGCTTCAATGGTGACATTAATTTAACACACGTAGGTATACTGTTTCGCGTTTTGGATAGCTTCTTGGAGCAACAACAACATACATTGTGCTCACATATAGAAGCAACAAGAATAATATTCCCAGGATTTTGTAATATCTTGATTTAAAAAAGTGTCCATGGAGTGTCTTGCCCGTTCTTATCCATAGAGATCTACGTTTTGGAAAGGGCAACTAGCTTCAACTTTCTGACTAACTGACAGACTATTTAAATTTGACAATTCAAAAGTGCCTGTACAAGGTTTAGTTGAAATAAATGCTTTGAGTTTGAGTTTGCAAGCTGAACTTAAAGAACTGTAACGCAGGGGTCATTTGCCGGGGTCACGCACGGATTATAACATCGCATCAATGAAATCAAAACATATAACGTGCAACCGCAAACAGTAAGAGTAGAAAGAGATAGAGCAATATGTCGGCGAGCGGCGCATGCGGTACCTAGTTTTCAAATTACGAATTCTTTTATGTTGTTATAATTTTTATGATTACTGGCCACTATCCCTACCCTTGTGTTAAATAATGTCGCCATTGTAGCGGCACGTTATCCATACTAATATTATAAATTCGAAAGTAACTCTATCTGTCTGTATGTTACCTTTTCACGACCTAAACCAGTGAATAGATTTCGATAAAATTTGGCAGAGAGATAGACTGCATCCCGAGGAAGGACATGGGATAGTTTTTATAAACATACCTCGCGGGTGAAGCCGCGGGCGGAAGCTCGTGGAACTATATACTTTAAAGTTCCTAACTGTTCAAAAATCAATCTGTCTAGCCTTTTCCCAGCTATATCGGGGTCGGTTTCCAGTCTAACCGGATGCAGCTAAATACCATTGTTTTAAATGGCTCCATGTAAAATACTAGTATTGCCTATCTGACCTCCACAACCCAGTTAGTTGCGTAGTACTGTGCTGTTGCCAATGGCTATTATAATCTCGCTGTTGCGTTGTGTAGTTACTGGTTACCAGAGGTTTTGGGCTTCTGACTACCCGCAACGGCTTATTTAAAGTTTAGTAATAAAAACACTAATAAACATATAACTTGTGATAAAAAAAAAACCTCGAGAAAGTTAGATCTTTGACCTTCAATATGATCGTGCGTTGTTAACATTTAGTCACGATGCCAAAACGTAAACAAATTGATTATAAATCGTACACGTGGATGCCAATTTAAGGCTCGTTCACACAGGCGCGACGCGACACGCGATACAAAGGCACCGCAAGTCGCGCAACGAGCGGTGCCTTTGTGTCGCACGCGATTCGCGTCGCTTGTCGCGCCTGTTTGCACGAGCCTTTATGGCACTTAAAAATTGAGTATTTTAATTTGTTTATTTACCCCGAAATTCTAATTTAAAATCACTTTAAAATGTTTTTGAGTCGACAATTGAGGTAAATTTTATAACCTCAATTTTCATCGTTGTTATTCAATTACAACTGAAATACTGAAACTCAAAATCCCGAATAACTTTATCCCGAATGAACGCTATCCCTAATCACTTTATCCAGAATGAACGCTATCCCGAAACACGTTATTCCAAATGAACTCTATCCCGAATCGCTTTATCCCGAATGAACGCTAGGCCCAAAAAACGTTATCCCGAATGAACGCTACCCCGAATCACTTTATCCCCAATGAACGCTATCCCGAATCACTTTATCCCGAATGAACGTTATCCCGAAAATCGTTATTCCGAATGAACGCTATCCCGAATCACGTAATTATAATTGTCAGAAATAATGGTGAGAGTGAGATTATATAAAGTTGATGGCCATCTAAATACAAGTGAATGATTAACCCGATTAACCCGAACAGGGTTTGTTTTGTTTACACTTTCACCAGATACTTTTGGAACAGCCGGTCAATTCTGTACAAATCTCACCGTGAAAACTTAGGTGATGTGAGTTTGTTTTTTCTAGGAATTAACACTATTGACAGCTCACTCCACGCTCACTTCACCTAAGTTTTCACGGTGAGATGGTTACAGAATCGCACTGCTGATCATAGAATAAATTTTAGTCTTCCCCATCCGAGTCTTAATAGACTCAACAATTCAAGACTTCTGTCTTAAAATGTTTTGCAGTTTAATAATTTATTTTGTAAAATATTATACCTACATTAATTTATAATAAAAGCCGCCTGAAGTAGGATAGCAACCTTTCCCCACGGGTGTCGTCAAATACCACTTACAGATTGCTTGAAGAGGATAGGCAACAATGTCGTTCTATCGTTTCTTTTTGATAGAACGACAAACGACTTTGAGATAATGAAGAAGACATTTGACATCTACTAACCCGCACTGGGCCTGCGTGGTGGATTACGGCCCACTCCCTCTCACGGAGAGGAGGCCTGTGTCCCAGCAGTGGGAATATAAAAGGCTGATTGTGCTATTATGAGAGATAATTTTTTGTATGTAAGTGCAGCTAGTATAGACGCCAGCACATCAACCTACTACAATCTGTCAATTTAATTTAATACGATTTTCAACTTTATCACTATATATAGCATAAGGTTCAAAGTTGATTGGGAAAATTTGACAGTTTCGGGTAGCTTGATGTGCTGGCGTCTGTAAATAGCATCAGGCAAGAGAGGTTAGGCAGAGAAGGGGCAGTGGAGGTGTAGCTTACACGCTATTGTGCCATTCACCAATCAGAAGTTGTAATCCTTCGAGCTAGAGCGCTGGTGTCACGGGGAAACTGGAATTCTTAAATAACGCGATATTTTAAGTTTTCCATTTTGTGAACAGAACGATATCGAATAAAAAAAATGGCGCGAAAACAAATTAATCACTAAATTCGAAACACAAATACACAAGCCTGAATTTGAAATAAATTGAAATTGGAATTCCTAATCGAACGCCAGATATTTGAGATCAAAGTGGCCAGTTCGACATAACGCCAATTTAGTTTTTAAGGACCAAATATTATGGGCTAGAGTGGTGAGCAACACACACATAGCAGCTCGTATAATTTTCTTAATGTGTCTTCATTGGTGTAGGAAGGTCTTTTTTAGGGTTCCGCACCCAAAGGGTAAAAACGGAACCCTATTACTAAGACTCCACTGTCCGTCTGTCTGTCTGTCTGTCACCAGGCTGTACCTCATGAACCGTGATAGCTAGACAGTTGAAATTTTCAAAATGATGTATTTCTGTTGCCGCTATAACAACAAATACTAAAAACAGAATAAAATAAATATGTAAAGGGGCTCCCATACAACAAGCGTGTTTTTTTCGGCGTTTTTGCCTTGTGGTACGGGAAAATTTCGTGTGCGAATCCGACTCGCACTTGGCCAGTTTTTTCTACTTACCAGATAAGTAAGCTTTTTCCTAATCGAGTAGTCGATAGGAACTTCGTAAAACTTTCGTAATTAACCGACTACTTTTTACTTTATGCTTGTAGGACATAATTATATTGACCTTATTGGTGATGTTCTTGTGGCGAAGTAATAACAGCCGCACGGGTCGACCGATCAGGTTAAGTCACGCTTGCCGCGGTTTGTCTGTGGATGGGTGACCATCTTTACATAACGTGATCCCTCCTTGCCTTGGAAAGCACGTTAAGCCTTTGGCTCCGGCTGTCAATCATGGATCTTTGGCAGTCGTTACGGGGCGTCAGAAGCCCGAAAGTCTGACAACCAGTCTTACCAAGGGGTTTCGTATTGCCCAGTAACTGGGTTGTGGAGGTCAGATAGGCAGGCGGTCAATGTAAAATACGGGCCTAAAAAGGCCACTTTGGCAGAACCATAACAGGATAACATTATGAAGCCACGTTCATTGCGTTATTTACGTTGATGAGCAGACGAATTTTTCAAACCTATGAAGCAATGGATTAGGAATTTCTTTCAAAGCCCTTGGATTGTGTTTTCAAAATGTTAGTGGTAGTTTTCAGTCTTATTTTATATTATTAAAGAATTTAATGACATTTTTGTTAGAGTTATCAGATTTACTGTTTTACTTCTGTAATTACTAAAATAATATTATTACTATTTTAATGCTCTTACACAGTATAAAGCTACAAGTAAATAACTTTAACTATTTCGCTTTAAACACAGATTAACGCTTTCAAATGAAGCCACAGCCTTTATAAACATTCTCCCCTCACTAATCAAACTCACTTCCTGCGGCATTTATACGCACACTTAAACAATTCAACGAAATGTCAAAGGTTCAATAGTCTATTAATGTCAAATGTCAATCGTTGTCTTTGTAAAAATGTCTTCGTTTAGTTATTGAAAATTAGGTTACTAGCCGTGTGGTGAGGTGAGGTCAGAACAGAATACAACTTAGTAGTAATAATAATAGTAGTAATAAGTAATGATTGCTAAATAGTATCGTATTAATATTATTTTAATTTAATAATTTCCAACCAATATCAAGCAACTAGGTCAGAAAAAAATTCTTATCCTTCAAATATGACATGCTGTCATGTCCGAAAAACGAACTCCGTTTGACAAGAACATAAAAAAGGAATTATTTGGAAACAAAGGTTTTAATCTAAGAGGTAAGGTTTTACCAGCAGAGGTAACGCTGCAATACGTTTGTTGTTTATAAAAACATCAGAAAACGAAAAAAAATTAAACGTAACGAACGTATTATCTATCTACTAAACTCCTTAAACGACTTTTTTGGACCGTTTGCTAATTGGACAATTTGCTAATTGGACAATTTGCTAATTGGACAATTTGAGAACTGGACAATTTGAGAATTGGACAATTTGAGAATTGGACATTTTGAGAATCAGACATTTTGAGCCCACTGGACATTTTGCGAATTGGACATAATGCGCCCAAACGTTGCAAATTGCAAACTCACTACAAGTTCCGTCCTAGAGGCTTTCTAGGTACAGACGCCAGCACATCAAGCTACTCGAAACTGTCAAATTTTCCCAATCAACTTTGATCTTTATGCTTTAGTGATAAAGTTGAAAATCTATTAAAGAAATTTGACAGATTAATAGTAGCTTGATGTGCTGGCGTCTGTACAATTTTATGAATAGCTTTTTATGGACACTAGAGTGGCAAAATCAAAATCAAAAGCAATTTATTCAAAAGAGACTGAGAATCACCACTTTTCGAACGTCAAAATTACATAAGACCGTCCGCGTCCCCCAAAACGCACGCCCTCACCACTTTCTAGTTCTTTCGCTGGAAGGTTTTCTTGTATTTTTTTTAGGCAATTCTCGTATTTTTAATAACGTGCGTATTCTATCTTCTCTGAGTCTCCATCTGTCAAAAACCTGTAATTAACATTATATTTTTGACAAGTTTTTTACATTGATTGCCGCTGAGAGGAGATTAGGACTAGATTTTGAAAGTTTTTATTTACTAGAATCAAAATTATTGACCTTTGACGATGCAAGAATAGCTCTTGCCATAATAAAATATAACGACGGCGAAGTGCCAATAACACCTAACTGATAAAGTCAATGATTTACACAAACTGAAAAAAAAAACGTTCAAAAATAGACACTTCGCGTTGGTTTAGTTGGGAGGTACTTCCACATTTTAATTTAATGCTGTTGCAACTAAAAATACACTTAGGAAATTTCACTAAAACATGCGAATAACACGAAAAAAAGTGGTCAAAACGATAAAAAAGTGAATTTCTCGAAAAATGTCAGTTAAGAGGTATTTAGGCACTTCGCCGTCGATAAGTCAGTTAGAATGACGTAGGTACTCCTAGATGCTATTTTAATTTAACCCGTAGAAAAAAAACATTAAATAAGTACAAAAAAAATAGGCTGAATGAGCTCTTTTCAAATTGACATAAGAAAAAAAAATAATAAGTTTTCTATATCCCCGATAGATGGCATAGCTTAAAACTAAAATGTCAAAGTTGTTTTCAAATCTGAGTTTCAATTCAATCAGCCGTGAAAAAAGTTCAAGCAACATTAAATATATTTTTTTAACTGCCTACATCTACTACGTTGATCTGACATGACTAGCCCGTGCTGTGTACAATACTGTACAAATATCGGCACGCACTTTTTTCCTAAGAACGAAGTGCGAAAGACCCAATGGATACAAGCTGTAAGAGTATGTGGAACGTGAATCAAACAACAAGCTCCAGTAATGACTGCCATATTTAATCCATCAATCTTATACCGCCACCAACATGATCAATATACCCACTTATGAATATCATCACATCTTCCTCCCTCACAAAAATATGAAAAACAAAAAAAAAAATTCCATTAAATCGTAACAAGTATAAAATATATATGTTAGTATATACATTAATATCATACATATTACAATTTGACAAGCATAATCAGCTAATGGGCACTCATAATATAAACTTAATAACTAATCTCAATGCTTACATTGATCAGTAACATCGTTATTACTGTATCCTAAACTTGAGTAGTTAATTTAATTTAATCAATGTATTTTACAATTCATTTATTATGTATATTTTTATTATCTTGCTTTGTTTGAAAGAAATTACGTAGGCATTCTGCCTACGACATTTAATATGAAAGGATTAATATTTTATTCTTAAAGTAACACATACATTCATTTGCAATTGTTATCTTATTATTTCACTATATTATACATTTAAATCTATTCTGATTAATATCAATATTACGTTGCCGTTGATAATACGGATGAAGATTACATTGTAGTGAATTGATTATTTCACGGATACCCCCATCTATTCGGCGGTCGCACCGTCCTGCCAGAACGAGTAACATAATTATTATTAGATAACGGCTCACGATTTTCATGTCTATGACACGATGAATTTTCACAATCATAATCAAACTCATAGTCTCGAAGGGGGCTATGTCTGTGCGAGTGATCTGCTATCAAGTGCCTTCGATTCCGTACAACTACTTTTCCATTATGTAAACGAACAGCATATGACCGATTTCTGAGTATTCCCTCAACTAAACCTGGTACCCAATAATTTTTAATTGTATCAAAATATCTTACATTTTGACCAACTTGTAACGGAGTTAAGTTCTTACTACTTTTATCATAAAATTCTTTTTGTTTATTTTGTCTATTTATTAATTTCTCTTTTATGTTGTAATGCACCTTTGGAACCAATAATTTTATAGGAGTTGGAACAATACTTCTCAATTGTCGACTTTGTAAAATTTCTGCTGGTGATGCTAGATCACTTCCCAGTGGTGTATTCAAGCATTCTAACAATGCTAGACGATAATCCGTATTGTCTTCTGTTGACTTTTTAATAATATTTTTTACTGTTTGAACTGTGCGTTCAATTTGCCCATTCGACTGAGGATAATAAGGCGATGACGTGTTATGATTAAAATTCCATTCTAGTGCAAATTTCCTAAATTCAAATGATGCAAATTGTGGCCCACAGTCTGACATTATAGTATTAGGTATTCCTTGACGACTAAATATGTTTTTTAAATGATTAATTATGCTCCCAGAAGTTGTACTACGTAATTTGATTAGCTCGAAATATTTACTGAAATAATCCACTAGTAACAAGTAGTCCGTACCTTTATATTGAAATAAGTCTACACCAAGCTTAGCCCATGGTCTGTCAGGAACCTCATGACAATTTAGTTCTTCTTTTTGATTTTTGTTTCTATGCCTTAAACAAATATTACAACTTTTAATCATGTTTTCTATATCGTTGTTAATACCGGGCCAAAACATTATTTCTCTAGCTCGTAGTTTACATTTTTCTATTCCCATATGTCCAATATGAATCTTTTTTAACATATCTTTTCTCATAATTTTAGGTATTATTATTTTATCCAATTTCCAAATTAACCCATTTGCTACTGTTATATTCTCCCTAAATTTCCAGTATGGTTTTATATTGTCTTTTATTTTGTCTTTTTTTTCTGGCCAACCTTGTAAAACATGTTTATTTAATTCACTCATCTCTTCATCTATTTCTAGCTGTTTCTGAATGTCTATAAATTGAGCGTCCGTAAAGTATTCGCATTTATTTTTCACGCTATCAGTCAATATGCATACTTCATCCTTACTACTACTTAGACTTTGTGACGTTCCTTCGCTCACATGCGGCGTCGTTTCGTAAGCACGAGATAACGCGTCAGCAATGTACAAATGTTTTCCCGGTCTGTACACTAACGTAAATGTATAGCGTTGTAATCTCAACAGCATCCTCTGTAAGCGGGACGGAGCATCAACAATTGGTTTTTTAATAATGCTGATTAACGGTTTATGGTCCGTTTCTATTGTTACATCCGAACGTCCAAAAATATATGCATAAAATCGCTCACAGGCGAAGACGGAAGCATACAATTCTTTTTCAATCTGCGCATACCTTTGTTCTGTGATAGTTAAAGCTTTCGAAGCATAACATACAGGAAGCCCATTTTGCATTAAGCACGCACCTATCCCTGTGGAACTGGCATCCACGGATATGACTATTGGCTTATCCAAACTATAATATTGAAGAACTGGCCGTTTCGTTAAACACGTTTTTAAATAAGTGAAACACTGCTCATGTCTGTCATTCCAATGCCATTCTATTTCTTTTTTAAGTAACTCTCGCAGTGGCAAGGTTTTATCTGAAAGATTCGGGACAAACGACCCTACGTAAGTAATCAATCCTAAAAATCTTTCGACATCTTTTCTATTCTTTGGTACTTGCATGTTTTTTATTGCTGACAAGTGAGAATCATCAGGGCTCAATCCATCTTTTGTAATTCGATGACCTAAGTACTTTATGTCCTGTAATCCAAATTTACACTTATTTATATTTAATTTCAAATTAATTTTTCTACATCTTTCTAGTACTTTCTTCAAAATCACGTCATGTTTGTTTTGATCTGAGGCATATATTAATAAGTCATCAATATACATACACACACCTTCTATATCATCAAAATGTTCATATATTTTCTTGTGAAAGATCTCTGAGGCCGAACATATGCCATAAGGCATTCGTAAAAATTTAAATCTACCAAAAGGTGTATTAAATGTACAGAATTTACTACTTTCTCCTAATTTCACGTTCCAAAACCCTGAAGAAGCATCTAATGTGCTGAAATACCTAGCCCCTGCTAATTTTGACACTATTTCATCTATCGTTGGTAGCTTGAAATGTTCTCTCCTGATAGCCTGATTTAATTCTTTCGGATCCAAGCAAATTCTTAAATCACCATTCGATTTTTTAACCACAGTTATACTGCTAACCCAATCAGAGGGACCCTCTACTTTTGCTATAATACCCTGTGACTCCATTTCCAATAACTTTTTCTTAACGTCCTCGCTGATCGCAAATGGCAATTTACGAGGCGCATGCACTACGGGGACGGCGTCGTCCCTCAATTGAATATTATATTCCCCCGGTAGACAACCTATACCTTCAAAAACATCTTTATAATCTTTATTTATCTTGGATTTAATATCAGACCTCTGCACAGACATAACCCTCTTAATTAAGTTCATTTCTACACAAGCATAACGTCCCAATATAGGCGTGCTATTTACATCTGCAATTTTAAACTCTAATAAATATAACTTGTTCTTATGATATACTTTTAAATGTGTTTTCCCTAAGACAGTAATTAAATCACCTGAATAGCCGCTCAATTTAGTATTAGTTTGCAATATTTTATCAACGGATATTCCTAGTCTAGATAAGAACCGCATCGGTAGCACATTAACATCTGCGCCCGTATCTAACTTGAAATTTATGCAATGCTCATTAATTTTCAAATCTACAGTCCAATCACTCAAGTCTTTATTTAATGCAAATATTACCTTTTCGTCTGATGCCTCCACAAAGTACACACCACACACTTTTGCGAAGTGGTTCATTTTTGAGCAGCGTAGACACCTCTTACCATACGCCGGACAAGCATTCTTTCCGTGCATACTACCACATCTGCCACACTGGCGCGTCGTGCGCGGTCTGCTTGTCGGCTGCTGCATCGGACGAGCGGCGTCTGCGGCGACCCCGTGCCCGCCTCGCCAGCCTGCGCCTCCTCGCACATGTCCCCCGCGTGATCGCACTGCTCCTTTCATATCGCCGTCGCATATTTTTGTAGACGATGACACTCCATATCCTACTTTATTATGACGCTGTAATGCCCATATCTCGTTTTTTCCATCTTGTATATTGCTGTCCTGTTCAATACTGTGAACTGCTTCATTCTCCTTCTTTATGTTCTCTGAATACATTCTTGAAACTACCGCCGCTTGACATATCTCCAAGGCTTTCTTTAAAGTTAGGTCCCCTTCTCGTAATAATCGTTCTCTAATTGCTGGGCTTGTCACTCCGCACACAAGTCGGTCTTTTATTAGATCGTCATTCAAATTCCCAAACTCACATGTTTTAGACAATTTTCTCAAATCAAACACATATTGATCTATCGACTCATTTTGCTGCTGATCTCGTGTAAAAAACTTGTGCCGTTCCACCGTTAGATTTTTCTTCGTTTTAAAATGTTCATCTAATTTTTTACATGCACCGTCTAAAGTTGTTTCTTTGCTTTGTTCTAATATTTCGCGGCATTGCTCGCCTACTATATGCAGAAAAATGTTAAATTGTATCACTGGTGTTTTTGTCGATAACTCACACGCGTTGAAATATATTGTAAAGCCCTTTTTCCACCTTTCCCAACTATCACTCAGCTTGCCCGATGCCACATCAATCGAGTTCTCGTCAAATTGGAACGGTGACGGCGGTGTTAAAACTGTTTCCATTTTTCTTTTTATTTAAACTATTTTATCGTCTTTATTTCACCCACTGTTAACTAGATTCTATTGTACTTTATTAATCACCGGCTGCGCCATGTAAGAGTATGTGGAACGTGAATCAAACAACAAGCTCCAGTAATGACTGCCATATTTAATCCATCAATCTTATACCGCCACCAACATGATCAACATACCCACTTATGAATATCATCACACAAGCCATTAAATAATAACCAAACGTCAAACTAGTGATAAACTTTTTACTCATTATCAAATTTATGCAGCCAATTTTGACAGATCATTTTTTACTAGAGCCATCTATGGGAGCTTTTGAAAACTTTTTTTTTTTAATCATGCTATTGAAAAGACCTCATTAGTGTTACCTTTTCTCTACGTCATCTGTCAAAACATTAGCCGTGCGCAGGCAGAATGGTATCATGACCTTTGCCATCTTTAAGTTAACAAATATATTCAACAAATAGACCACCATTTCCCTATCTTTATTTTCTTTGAACTAAAGAAACTAAACAGGACATTGGCTAAATGCATAAGCCGTGCGAATCCAAACGAAAAAAACAGACCAACGCGATTTTTTTTGGCGACAATATTTATACGTATTTTCGTTATTTAAAAAAAGCACTTTCGGTTCTAAAATGTTCCAATTTGTGGGGTGAATCTTCCAACGTTTCTTTCTATAAAAACCTAATACGCACTAGACATTTTAAAACAAAAACAAACCAAGTCGGTCCGGCCATCCTCAAGTGATGCGGAACACATTCTTTTTTTTTTATACACTAGCTGCGCCCCACGGTTTCACCCACATACGACTTGATCCCGTATGAATATCGTGTTAAAAAGTATCCTTTGTCCTATTCGAGGTCAAAGTCTGCCCATATGCCAAATTTCGTTCAAATCCATACAGCTGTTTTAGCGTGAAAACGTAACAAACATAGAAAAAATCTAATCTTTACTCTTTATAATACAAATTATAGAAATTTACATTTAGTTATAGAAGATAGATAGAAGATTAGTATTTCTTCTAATGCACTTATATGTCTCTACTAGCTTTTGCCCGCGACTTCGTCCGCGTGTAATTTATTGTTCCCCCGCACCACCCCGTCGCATGGCATCGCCTGCCCGCGCTGCTACTACTTGTTTTCTTTCTGACTTTTTTGTTTATGCTCGGTTCCTAAGGGTCCTGGCGTGATGTTCAAGCCTACAGCCTTCCTCAAGAATTGGGCTATCAAATGCAAAAAGAATTTTTCAAATCCGACTGGTAGTTCCAGAGATTAGCGTGTTCAAACGAACAAACAACAGTTTGTTTTTCTGTTCTATTAACTGCTAAAGGTAACTTTATTTAATAATAGCTGTGCCCCGCCGTTTCACCCGCGGTAATTTCAGGAAAAAACCTACTAAAAACTTGTTGACAAAAAAAAACAACCGACTTCCAAAAAAAACAAAGTGAAAAATAACTTTAATTTCGGAAGTCGGTGTCGTTGGTTCTGTATTTTCATTTTTTGACACCGACTTTCGAAATTAAAGTTATTTTTCACTTTGTATTTTTTGGAAGTCGGTTGTTTTTTTATTTTTAAGTTTTTATATTTCACTTTTTAGTTGTACCTGCCTACCCCAAACAAATTCATATAACACTACTTGGTATGTGAATATCAGTGACAGGAAGCTATTGAACACATCTGCCTACCCCTTTCAAAGGTACAGGCGTAATGTTATGTTGTGTGATTGCGTAAACAATGCATACATATGCTATAGCAGCAATTGCGGTTGATTTGCTGGCATTTATTGAAGAGTTCCGTTGTCTGTCTCCGAAACTCATCATCAGATCTTTATGAAATTTAAATTGGTCCTATTTAAATTTCATAAAGATCTGATGATGAGTTTCGGAGTAAAAATATTTCCGGAATAAAAATATTTCGAACAAAAAAAATTTTTGCAAATCCGTCTGTCTATACATATTATATGAGGGAGTTATGCCCGAATATACATAAAAAATAGAAACATCCGAATTGAGAACCTCCTCCTTTTTTGAAGTCGGTTAAAAATATATTCCATTACTTTGAGATATTACTTAAGATTATTACTTATTACATGTAAACAATGCGACTATATTACTTGTAAACTATGCAACTCCTAAGATATTCATTGAAATCAAATGATGTCAAGGGAAATTTTATTCAAAATTAAATACTTGTGATGAATAACGTATTTATTTTGATAAGGATTAATATCATGTTTATAAAAAAAACCTTCGCAAATAATGCATTAGTTTAGAAGAAATTTGATTACCATGAAAAAGGTTATAGTGAGTAAACCTTAAAAGATAGACATATGCTGTCGCGGACTTTTTTTTAGAACTTTTAAGGGGAAACAATTCCGTCATACATGATTTTTGCGTAACTTTAACCGTTTACGCAGCGTACGCAACGAAAGCTCTCAAAAGGAATATTTTTTTCCCGTTTTTGCATCATTTTTCATTGATGCTCCGCTCCTATTGGTCGTAGCGTGATGTTATATAGCCTATAGCCTTCCTCGATAAATGGACTATCCAACCCAAAAATATTTTTTCAATTCGAACCAGTAGTTCCTGAGATTAGCGCGTTCAAACAAACAAACAAACTCTTCAGCTTTATAATATTAGTATAGATAAGTATAGATTAATTAATTAATAGTATAGTATAGATTTTACTATATTTTACTATATTTGAGTGTATTCACATGTTTCTAGTTTAACACTTATGGTAATTCAAAGTGGCAGGTCAGGGGATGCTTCCATACGGACTTAAAACATATAATTAACAAACAAAGCGGCTGTAATGCCGTAATTGTTGCTGTGCAAATGGGGAAATCGGCAATTGGAGAAGTTTCTAGAACTGTCTAGTTGAGGTAAGTAGCTAAGATTGAAAAAAAAATTGCGTTAGCGATTGAAAATGGTTATATAATGATTTTAGATTTGTAAGATATTAATTTTCTGACGTTTTAATCGCTTTAAGCATTTCAGTGTCTTGATCATGTTCTTGCTAGAATAGCCTAAGTTTTCGGTTATGGATAGAGTCAACATTTTTTATTGCGATAGACTTTTATATGTAGAGTTCTAAAAAAAACAAAATTCCAGACCGTATTTCGGCCACGGCGGCCAATCTCAACGGAGACTAGCCTTCGGCGCGGGAGATATACCATCAACATCAAGAACAAACACACCAACAACTTAGTGCGATTACCTCGAAACTATCTAGACGTATTAATAATTAGGTACAGTTCTTTGTTATTGGCCCTGCAGAGTTATTCAATGTTAATAAGCAAGCTATCAAGGATATCCTAGACGTTTTGTAAATATACTGAATTTAAACTGAACTGAAGCACACTACAATTCAGTCACAACGTTAAATGACCAAAGTAACGTAACTCATATACAGGCTGTTTTTAAAACAGGTTCATAAAGAAATATAAATGATAAAGGATTTATTTCTGTAAGTAGGTTTGTACAAACACTTTACACGTCAACCATATTTTTAAAACTACGTGAGTTCGGCGTTTCCTATCTGACTACTCAAGAAAAAAGGCCGAAACAAATTCAGAGGTCATTCTGTTTTAGAATCCAGACATAATCTTGTTCAAATAAAATACAAATAATAAAAAAAAATAGTTTTAAATTCAGAATGCATCGATTTTGACAGATCGTTCGACATTTTGAAAAGAGGTTTCATAAACGATACAAGTTGCATCATTTTCAAGACGGTTCCTAGTCTATTTAAAAAACAACCATATTATTTCTCGATGTCACTTCAAATAACACAGAATAATAGAGGAATACGCTTTCGTATGAATAATTTAGTTCAAGTGCTAATTATTATTTGCTGATTGCCTGCAGGCGACAGGTACAATCCTTCACTGTTAAGAGCCATTGTACGTTTGAATTGTATTAGACGAATTTCCTGGAATATTGTCGTGAATTTAGCTGCATATGTTACGTAGCACTGTTTCGAGATAGTACATCCGAGATGATTGATTAGGTATCTATTTAGTCGCAATTATTATATGGTTATGTGATTAAAAATAATATACTGAAGAAAAAACCTTATTGTAAAACTTTTTCATTAATAACCCAAGTAACATTTAAGCGGAAAAATATTATATTTACCAGCGCATTACCAGCTATAAGCTTAATAAATGATGTACAAGAGTGTAAAAATATGTATAGGACTGTACTTTAGTATAACTGTACAACTGTATACAGTATAGCTGATTAACGGCTGTATAGAGCCTAAATTTTTACCTTTAGCTTTTAAATAGCATTGGAAAATGCTAAAATACAGACCGCGGCGTAAAAAACTGCGTTCAGCAACTTTATAAGACAATAACTGTATACTGCTCTCAAATTATACTTTTATATAACCTACTTCTGCACAAGAGCATTAAATATTGTTATAGCCTGAATATTGGTATAAAATTACTCTATTGTTCAGCCTTCAAGTTAAGCTTGATAATAGCTGTACAACGGAAATCTAGGATACTCTTAGCAAGCAGTTCCCTTTATAATAGTTTAATTCAATTCTGTCTCATGTAGAAGAGTTTAGATTTACTCCTTTTTAAAGCCTTATGCGATTGGCGTACATTTTTCCCTTTTTACAGTTTTTCGTGTTTTAGAAGATTAAAGTTATTATTATAGTGTTGGCATACACAATTATCCAGCTTATCGATTATTTTGAAACTAATATAACCTAAAATCAGTCTATTTATTGGATACAACTAATAACAACACGGAGTCATAATTTTGATCAGTTGCCAATTTGTTAAGTGAACAAGAGTTAAGATACAAATATATATAAAATAAAAATACATTAAACTGTTGCACTCTGTAGTGTTTGCTTCAGTATTTAAATTAGATACAATACATCTCTATAAATAAAAACAATACATTGTTTCTTTTCGCTATCAGTAACTACTATTTGGTAAATTATTATCCGATTCCTTGCTCACCGCCTTACGGGCCTTGGATCATAATGAGGTTTTCTATATTTTCAACTGAACCCTAATTAACTGTATTAATGAATATGAATAAGAATTTAAGGCAGCTTCTACAGTACTTAAATACTAATGTACAGACAATGTTACTCTTTAGGCTGTGATACGTTCTTAAATAACGACTCTGTTATGCAAAAAGCTGTATTAAGGGGTACTAGAAGAGCAAGAGCTGTATAAACTAAGGACGCCATTTTATAATAATTTATAAATTGCATTGCAATTTTAAGAGATATTTTTTTGTTTGTTTTTGAAATTTCAGTACAAAATTACAAAAGATTTTAACTGTATAGTACACACAATTACGTTTACTATCAATAGAACAGTCCGGGTTACTCTTAAAACTGTTTTCAGATTTGATCACATATTTGTTGTTACAGAAAAAATGTATGTATATTCCTTATTTCGAAGGGGCGTGAGTTTTGAGCTTAAAACTAGTATACATACTCACATAAAAATATCAGTCGCAAGCATAACAACAACGATAAACAGGAAAGAGTACTTACCACTTGGTTATTAAATATTTTTTCACTTATCTTCAGATATGGCACATAGTAAATAAAATGGAGAATGAATTCAACCACGAACACAATTATAATATATTTATTCTTTTGTTAAGATTTTCACAAGCCTGAGTCTGTATAAAAGAATAAAAAAGAAAATTAGAGAATGGAAGCTGTATAAAAGTATCTAAATAGTATCTTAGCCAGCCAAATAGTACAGCTATTATGCAGCTGTTATACAGCTAAATCTACACTTAAAGCTGTATAATTTTGGGGCCCATTTCAGAGTTACAAGGGCTGTATAGCTTGCTATACAGTCTTTATACAGCACGTTTAACAGCCTGCAGTAAACAAATAGTCCATAATACAGCTTTTATACAGTTTAAAATGTTACTTGGGAATAAATTGTATCTATTTATCTATCGTGGCTGAGTAATAACAGCCTTTTTTTTTCAGGATGGGAATTCATCAAATGACCCCTCCCGCTCTGGGTGGAGGGGAAGGGAGTGTCAGACTCTTACTGACTAAAACCCACCCGTGTTCCTTCCTTAGCCCTTTATGTTCCGGGCTAGCAGTAACCCTTTCGGACAATCCCGCTGACCTGACAATCCCGCTGACCAGTAATAACAGCCTTACGGGTCGATCGATCAGGTTAAAGCCGGTCCGTGGATAAGTGACCCTCTTTACATACCAAGATCCCTCCGTGCTTCGGAAAGCTCGTTATTCCGTTAGTCTCGGCTGTCATTCATAGATCTTTGACAGTCGTCAGAAGCCCGAAAATCTGACAACCAATCTTACCAAAGGGTATCGTATTACCAAGTAACTGGGTTATGGATGTCAGTTAGGCAGTCGTTCCATGTAAAGTACTGGTACTCAGCTGCATCCAGTTAAACTGGAAGCCGACCCCAACATAGTTGGGAAAAGGCTGGGCAGATGATGATGACTAAATTGCACTTACCTATCCATAATTCATAATATTCCTAGGTCCTAGGCCACTAGAAGTACATAATATCTTAGTATCTACCTAAGTTTGACTATTGGTCTTTTCATACTATACCATTTACTCATTTATTCCGTTGGGCTAAGTCGAAAACCGACCCCAACAACGTTCGACAATACTAGGAAAATGAACGTCAGCAAAATACAGATTGCCCTAAGACATTTCCGACCTCTATACTTCGCCGAAAATACGTGACAATAGAAATTTTAGCTGGATTATTGAAAGTTTAGCGAAAGTTAAAGTTCTATATTTATAAGTTATCAATCCTTCGTTTAACATCGCTTTTGGCATTAACTTGATGTTTTGACAGTATTAGTCAGATAAAGCTGTTTGGAAAACGTTTACTAGTTCCTATTACGTAAAAGGGTTTATTTATAAGCGTTGCTTAAAGTTTAGAGATATTATTTTTAATATCGCTCATCTTAATAAAGGGGTTTAAACATTCAATACAAGAGTTTAAAATGTGTTTTACTACTTACAGATTTGTGGAATTATCAAGCATCTAGAAAATAATAGTAACGACAAATTTTTATCTCCATTTGTTTGGATTGATGTTTCGTTTTGACGCAAAAAAGTTTGAACGGATTTGGATGAAATTTGGCACGCAGATAGTGTATAGCCTAGATATAGTAGATATAAAGGGTACTTTTAATTCCGGTAGTACGATCCCCTGGGATATTTTCTGACATCCACGCGAGTGCAGCCGCAGACAAAGTTTCGAAGTCACATAAGAAGAATGTCACCGACTATTTCATTTAATAAACATTTTTACAAAAAAAACAACGGACTTCCAAACAAGATAATAATGACTTCCTGACACTGATAGACACATAGCAAGTAGTGTTTGTTATATGAATTTGTGTAGGGTAAGTACAACTTAAAAATGAAAAAAAAACTTTTTTACAAAAACAAAAATAACCGACTTCCGTAAAATACACTACAAAGTGAAAAATAACTTAAATTTCGGAAGTGGGTGGCAAACAACGAAAATGCGAACCCAACGACACCGACTTCCGAAATTAAAGTTATTTTTCACTTTGTAGTGTATTTTACGGAAGTCGGTTATTTTTGTTTTTGTAAAAAAGTTTTTTTTTTCATTTTTAAGTTGTACTTACCCTACACAAATTCATATAACAAACACTACTTGCTATGTGTCTATCAGTGTCAGGAAGTCATTATAACATCATCAATATAAAATAAGTGGCAAAAATACGTATTATTGAAGCTAACTCAAAAACTACCCAAGCAAAGTTCATAAAATTTATATGAGACCACCCCTGGGGCATACCCAAACCATTAAAAAAAGAATTTTTGGAATCGATTACAATTGCCGAAGATATCGCGTAACAAACATACAAAAAAAAACCAGTCGAATTGAGAACCTCCTCCTTTTTGAAGTCAGTTAAAAAGCATTGTATTATACCTACCCTTTGATTGACGCGCAACAATACTGTCCAATCGCGTGAGAGCTGTAAAAAAATATAATTTTCGATGTATGCAAAATATAATTTGCGATGTATGCGATGTAAAATGTGTAAAATATAATTTGCGATGTATGCGATGTAAAATGTGCTCCCTTTTATGAACAGCCTGTACAACAATTATTTTACAGGTACTTGTTTTAAATACTACAACGCGATCGTCACAGAGTCCAGACGAGTGGTTGTCGGCTGCCGGTATCCACGTCCCAGGTTTGATCCCAGACTGTGAATTTCATATATTTCAAAAGGAAAATAGAAAGGTGAGTGCGGATTTCAAGTGACTTTTGAGGGTTTACATTTTTATGAGTGAAAGAAAGGTTTTTTGTTGAAGTGCTTACCATTGTTAGTATAGTGCTAACTTAATAAATACATAGGTACCTGTTGTGCAATTTTATAATTTCTAACGTGATTATCATGCGTGTGCACGTATTTCCATACATTTCATGGACGTTGACGTCCACGATAATATTGTCCTGTTAGAAATAATAAAAGTGCACATTGTATAACTTTAATTGTACCTACCTGTAGTAGTTATTCCTGTGGATGCAACTGTAATGGACGTTTTAAATTCCCTAATTCCTAGTTTCTTAGACAAACTCTCAATAGCTTTTGATTCGTCGAAGTTATCTATCTATAGCAAAATTCTTTCATATCGAAGTGTTCAAAAATGCGATGTAAGATCAATGGCACAATTGTCAAATAGATAATCTCCGGTTAAGAATATACCTCTAAGGCCTGAGTTCACCAACATTCAAAACACCGGTTAGGTATTTAAACAGTTGGTTTATGTTAAATTTCCTAAGGAAATTTTAAGTACAGAATTGATTAAGTATTTAATCAGTTGATTTGAATGTTGGTGAAAACAAGGATAAACCCATGCGTACACATTTCATATACCTCGCATACAACCCCAACGGTACAACCCCAACCTATCCAGTAGTATTGACTCATGGTACCTACATATAAACAGTGGTTTGTTCTGAAGCAAGTGACTATAAATCCAAGCGCACATTATAGCAGCAACGGGCCGCAGCGCAACGCAATTTCGTACAAAAAAGTGCGGTACGGCCTGCTTGTAGTGTGAATTGGTTCATAGAAAATGTACTGAAGTGATAAACGAGGAGTTTTTGCAATGAGTTGCGTTGCTGTTTTAACCTAACCTATTGAAAACAGTATTCTAAAAGAAGCACCAAACTTTTTTTGCAAGTAACTTGCAGGCTTGTATGAGTTACGTAAGGAACAATGATCATTTCAAGTTGTAAGGTGCATGATCCGACTTTTTGACACTTTTAAAGAAAAAGATAACAGATTTTCTGCAAATATCAATGCAGAAAATCATTTAATCGTTACCCAACTCGATTGCAGATGTCAAAGTGTACAATATGGGCAAAGTTCACCAATGAAACTAAACGGGATTAGCACATCTAAACCGCGTTTAAGAGCGGTCAGTGTCGATACATCACAACAATGATGACACTGACAGTTCTGGAACGCGGCTTAAATGTACTGATCGCGTTCAGTTTCATTGGTGCAATTCGCCGCAAAACATGCAAGAGGATATACTCGTATTTTGCATAATTATGGCACTGCATTAAAAGGTGTAGGGTGTAGGCTACATTCCTGTAACGAACTTAGTTTTTCTGCACAGGTATTTAATTATTTATTTCCAAAATATACTCTTTATTACATTGGTTTTAGCCGCACACTAAAAACCTCTCAGGATTTAGCTATGAGCTGGCGAGCAGTTAATTTAATTCTAATTTATTTTTCTGTGATATATCTAAAGAGATTATACAGTACAGGAATAAAATACTGTATAACGGTATTACATAGAACTGCTCTACTAGGCAATGAGTCCCATTAGTTTAAAGCCCCCTCCTCTGCCGAACCCTTTAGGGAAACATGCTTGATGTTATGTCACGTATGTAGTTTAGACACAAGACATGCTTGATAGAAGTAGAAGTTAATCAATAATGTAAAATTACTAAATTAATATGCTGTAGTGCGATTCTGTAACCATCTCACCATGAAAACTTAGGTGAAGTGAGCGTGGAGTGAGCTGTCAATAGTGTCAATTCCTAGCAAAAACAAACTCACTTCACCTAAGTTTTCACGGTGAGATTTTTACAGAATCGACCGGCTGTTATTTGATCCTTTTTAACCGACTTCAAAAAAAGGAGGAGGTTCTCAATTTGAATGTTTTTTAGAGCAGTGGTGGTCCAGTGGTAATGGCCGCGACTTACGAGTTTGTAGGTCGTAGGTTCGAACCCAGACAGGCGCTTTACTTTGGGTAAATTATTTCATCACCACTGCTCTCAAAACGGCGAAGGAAAATATCGTGAGGAAACCGGCATGTCATAGACCAAAAATTCGAAGACATGTGACATCTACCAACCCGAACTGGGCCCGCGTGGTAGATTACAGCCCACTCCCTCTCATAGAGAGGAGGCCTGTGTCCCAGCAGTGGGAATAATATAGACTAATTATGATTTTTTTTAATGTATATGGCATAACTCCATAATAAATACAAAATATTTTTTTTTGTGTTTTTTTTTTAATTCCATGTTTAACCGTTCTAGGATTTAGAACGGTTGAACATGGAATTTTAAAAAAAACATTCCGACATTAGCAAGACTCCTTTACAAATCACTCGATCTTGCAAGATACTTTCCCACATGGTGACTATTAAATTGAGAGATAAACGATAAAACTTTGTATAAAAGTAAGAAAGAAAGAAAATAAAGAAAGAACTACGTTTAGTACTGAAGTTTTTGAATATATTTTGTTATCAACCAAAGTATTTTTACCCTCCGCTTTCAAATTCAGAATCGATTCTAAGTTGATTTTCTACCATTCTGTTTCTAGAACGCACTAAGCCGAATCAAATTCATTAAAATATTTGACGAAAAAAATACACATTCGTTCAAAATGATTCGATTCAGAATCACTCAAAATCGTTAACCTGGAGTTCAATTACGTCGATTCTGATTTACATACGGCTTGAATAATAAACATTGTTTACTTATACAATCGTCTAATGTGTAAAGGAATTTAAAATTGACGATGTAATGTAAATATACCTTTAACGTTATACATAATGGTATTACTTAATGTAAATGCTTCAGCAGGCTATTACAATTTTGACACTGTTTTCAGCAGGTAAAATAACCTCAAAATAAAACATAAGCCTAAGGACTATTCAAATTTATCTTTCCAATTGATGTTATTTCAAGTTAAATAAATATCAACTTTATTTTAGTAATAATTAAGTTGATTTCAGAGTGACTAGTAGGTACTATTGAAAAAGTTATAAAAATGTTTGGAAATGTAGCGTAAATTGAACTTTATTGTGCATGATTTAAAGTTATTTTTCCATAAACTCTTATTTGTTTACATGTTTGGCAAGTAAATCGCAAACGCAGATTACGTCAACATCATCATCTAACTATTCTATACAAATCAATAAAATTGAAGTGTCTGTTTGTAATGTCAAAATAACAGTTTTTTTAACTAAATGCATTAGAAACAAAAATTTTTTTTTTTTAATTTTATGTCTGTCCTCTCACTGAGAGGAGGCCAGTGTCTCAGCAGTGGGAACATTATAGGCTGATTATGTATTATGTATGTCTGTTTGTTCCGGCTAATCTCCGAAACGGCTGAGCAGATTTTGATAGAATTTGGTATGGGGATACTTTAAACCCTGGGGAAGGACATGGCATACGCTTTTTATTGACATACAACGCGGGGGAAACCACGGGCGGAAGCTAGTTTCAGTCTATTAATAATTAATTCTACATTAATCACGTACGGCTGGAGGCCTTCTTTCTTCTATGCCATACTGCCCAGTTCTTTGCGACCCGTCCTCCCGGAGTTGCCGGCGACTTTTACAATATCGTCGGCCCGACGGCCATAAAAACCCTAGGTAGATTCTTTGAATCATTAATTAAGTCCTGAAGATTAGAATTACTCTTACACAATCATGAGAAGTCTCGTGATCAAGAACAAAAAAGTTGTTATGGCTTCTTTGGGACATGCGACTTGACTCACCCTAGAACAGCCTATATTATCACAATGCTGTGAAAAAGGCTTCTTCTCATAGAGAGAAAGCATAGAGAAACCTTGCTAGGTGAATTCTCATCATCTTATGTTTTACTGACTCTCTAGATACAATCAGATTTACAAGACGGTTTTGATAAGCTTACTATATATAAATCCCGCGATACTGAAGAGATCTCAAGAAGTTTTTCTGTGAACCTAACCGAAGCTGTTTCTATTTTATTCAGTAATCTCAGGGATTTTCAGCTGAATAAAACACCTGGAAATTGAATCTTCTTTCTAGAAGATACAAAAGGATTTATCGGTGTTTCGACGGACATAGATATTTGTAAGAAAATTTAACCTTTCCATATTTAAAGAGAAAGAAACAGTTGGCAGTAACGCTTTTTATTTATAAATATTTATTAAAAATCTATGAAAGTCAATACTATTCCCAGTCCAAGCATACCATCCATACTAATATTATAAATGCGAAAGTGTGTCTGTCTATCTGTTACCTCTTCACGCTTAAACCGCTAAACCGATTTAGATTAAATTTGGTGTAGAGATAGTTTGAGTCCCGGGAAAGGACATAGGATACTTTTTATTCCTATATTCCCACGGCATCGACACTTATGCGGGAGAAACCGCGGGGCGCTGCTATGTCTATGTTTTTCTATAGGACCCAGCGCATTTATTTGCCTAATCTCATTACAATCCGTTAAGTTCTTTAATCGTGATGATGTAACAAACAGATGGACAGACAGAAAAAGTTTTATTAGCGTGTGATTTCAGTTTGAAGTACAAGTTAGCAACTAACTATGCGTCAGTTTGTTGTTGGTATAACTGGTTGTGGTTGGTATAGCTTCAATATCTCCGTAATAAGAAGGTTCCCAGGTATAGACCAGTAAAAGTGAGTCTTGGCTTCGGTAAGGATATTTTAACACGTAACAGTCGATCATAATTATACTTTTAGGCATTATAAAACTTGGGTTTTTTGCCTTTAGGTCCTGTAGTCCCCTTAATCGATTTACTTATTTTTACTTGTTTTAAATCTACCGCAAAAACCCACAAATCCATTTACATCTTTAGTAAAGATATTTATTTTCATTCCACTAATTCCAATAATTACGTAATCAGGTATGCGACGCGACGCCAGATATTCCACTATCACGTGTTCCCTGGTCACCTTGCTGATCAATATTCATTATACTACATTTTACCCGTCTGTGTAAGTAGGTATTGTACGTGACAATGGCAACTAACCCCATGTCAACGCTACGCCTGAATAATGACTGCCTTCAAAATATATACATTATAATTGTAATTCTGTATTGTTTGTCGTTATTGAATTGTAAGTAGATGGTCATTTTGAGGTCTTCTCGTAATTTTGATTTATTAACTGATTAAGTGTTTGATCCTCGATTCAATCCTCTGGTCGCAGTTTTATTGGAGCACCCTAGGGCATCAATTTGTGTCCTTTAAGACAACAGGCATGACTGACATATTTATTAATTTATTAAAACTCAATGCACAAGTAATAACATTGATAATATAGGACAAGTTTAAAGTGGAACTATTCAAACTCCAAGCATTTATTAAAACAAAACAAAACAAGCATTATTATTATTTAATCATCATTATTATTATTATTATCAAAACAAGCATTTTTGAATTGTCAAGGAGTCAGTCAGTCAGAAAGATGAAGCTAGATGTTCATTCCAAAGTGTGGGTTCTTATGGAGAAGAACGCGCAACGTAATAAGAAATTGAAAAGGCAAGTCTCTACCTAATCATCTTATAATAGAATGTACCGGAATATTAACTTAATAGATTTATGAAAACGGATCGAGTTGGTGAAGCCTTTCATCTCTCTTTACGTAAAATTAAGTTTTAAGATGACAAAGACTACGTTGGCGTAAACCACTCCACTTAAGTACTTTTAATGGCTTCGAGACTGCCATGAGAGAAGAAAGTATTATAAAGTCACTAGCTGTGCCCCGCGGATTCACCCGCATAAGTGTCGATTCCGTGGGAATTTCGAGATAAAAAGTAGCCTACATGTTAATCCAGGGTGTCAGCTAGTCGTCTGGCGCCCATGTGCTGGTTTGGTCCCTGGCGTTTGGTCCTTGGCTGGTGGTCACGGCGTGCTATGTGTTCTGGTGCGCCGGTGATGGGGAGTACTCCCCAGAGGAGGGTCCGGCAACGGACAGCCTCGGCGGGTTCACGGATGAGTGCTAACGCGTGCCCGTGTTCCCGCCGTAAGCGGCAGAGGAGGACACCGTGGAATTAGAGTCCCACATAACTGCACTATCTCCCCGTGGTAGTGCAGTATGCATGAGCAGTTCTCCACGTTAAAAAAAAAGGTGTCAGCTACCTCCATACAAAATTTAATCAAAATGGGTGTTAAAATATCCTTAACGAAGCCAAGACTCACTTGTACTGGAGTATCCACTAAGAAAGGGTTTTTCGAAATTCCACCCCTAATAGGGTGAAATTTCACGCGGACGAAGTCGCGGGCAGATGTTAGTTGGATATATTTGATTGAATATTCGAATGCAGACTGGGGACGTCATTAGATATACGCAGTTTAATTTATTGTCGTCTTCACCTTGTTTAACGAAGGCGAGCAATAAGGAAGGAATTTTAGAAAATTCATTTCCTGAAGGGGTTTAGTAGGCAATGACAGTTTGTACGGCAGTTCGTCGTTTTTGCCGATGTACAGACGCCAGCACATCAAGCTACTACAATCTGTCAAATTTCTTTAATAGATTTTCAACTTTATCGCTAAACCATAAGGTTCAAAGTTGATTTGGAAAATTTGACAGTTTCGGGTAGCTTGATGTGCTGGCGTCTGTACCTAAGTCCCATCAAGCACATTATTTGTCACAATGTAATGCCATACAAATTGATATCTAATATTTACTTACATCTAAAGATAAATAAGTGCATCTTTCTACCTATATTTTGTACAGTCTTTGAAGGCATTGAGCTACCCGCAGATTTGTTTACCTAGTTTCAGGATATGGAAAAATGCTCATCTTCCGAACTGGGATACAAACCTACAAAAATAATTATGTAGGTAGAAGTTCAAATGAAAAGGAAAGTCGTCGAAAGATGTATTGGTTGTTTTAGGATAAATACAAAGAAACAACCGTATAATAATAAAACCTAAATTATCCAAAAAAACACCCTAATTTTTTAGTGACTTAAAGGGTAATTAGCACTATCAAACTGTTTTTAGATTGCTTTAAGTATAGTTCCTTGCGGGAACCCAACGTTCACACTGACTTAATAAACGTGGAAGTAAAGGTTTTTTTAATACCTATATTAAAATTTACGGTTGTTTCAGGATAAATACAAAGAAACAACCGTATGGTGTTTTCTTGGACAATTTAGGTTTTATTATTATAAAACCTAAATTGTCCAAGAAAACACCCAAAATCGTTTAGTGACTTAAAGGGAAATTAGCACCATCAAACAGTTTTTAGATTGCTTTAAGTATAGTTCCTTGCGGGAACCCAACGTCCACACTGACTTAATAAACATGGAAATCAGTATCGAGACAGGCTTGGTAGAAAAGGGCTACGTAAAGTTTTTTTTTTAATACCTATATTAAAATTTACCTAAATAATTATGTCTTCAGTAAACATAATTATCTGTTGAACAATATTTTCGCACATAACAATTAAAACGTACCTACACACGATACTGTAAGTAAAGGAATTAAATATTAATGCGTCGCTCGAAATTATTCAAAGTCGAGCTAATATTTAAATCAAGTGGTTCACAGTGCAAGTTTAAAGTTAAATTAACAAGTTAATTCATTAAAACAACATTCGTTGACGTAGGTACGTAGTGGAATTTGCAATAGCAATTTGGTTGGCTTAAAAATACAGGTACAAAATAAATGGATGTTGGAAAGGTTGTATAATTGATTTTGCCGGCAAATGAGAGGCGTATTTACTTTACTTTGTGAGTGGGGAGTTTTATTTTGTGTCCTAGAATAAATACAATGTTATTTCATGTTGTTGGAAACTGGCAAAGCAAACCAGCTTCTTCATCTATTACATGACTTTTACTAACTAATTATACTTCATCGCCATCATCATCTCAGCCGAAATACCTCCAATGTTGGACATAGGCCTCCCCCAAGCACCTCCTCGGTTCTGTGCTTCCCGCATCCAGCGGATTCCTACACTTCACAAGGTCATCGGTCTTAATCTACTTAGCCGATATCAAAGATATAACTTTATTCGTCCAAAATTGGTGCAGACCTTAATAGTATTTGCGGTCATATATTGCAAGTGACAGATCCTTAAGTATCAATAATCAAATGGCAAGCAAACTTAACAGTTTGGACAACTATAAATAGAAAAAGTTTCATAAATAACCCAAAATGTCTCCATCTCACATCTAACGTTAATTCTTCTTTTCAAGATGGCGCCGACAACAATAGCGGAGGACAGGCTGACGTCAGGTCACCGACTGTCACACCCCCCGCCCGGAGACGAGGTCCTCATCACAGGCGTGTCAGGGTACTTCCCCGACTCGGACTCCGTCATACACCTGCAGGAAAACCTTTTTAATAAGGTCAGTACCTAACAAGTCTTCTGTTTAGTCTATACTAATGAAAATTTTACTATTTAATACTGCGCGACCCCCAGCGGTGCTGTGAGCTTCTATAAGTAAAGCCATTAGGTGGTCTCTCTGTTAATAACCGACTTCAAAAAAGGAGGAGGTTCTCGATTCGGGTGTTTGTATATTTTTTATGTATGTTCCCACGGGCATACCTCCGTCATATACAACGTGTTTTTTTTGATATCACATAGCTCTAGGGGGTCATTGTACTCATCACTATGAACAACTTTCACTATGGGACCAAACCTGAAATCGCAAAAATAAAATCAGCTGTTCCCTACTATGTTCGCATAACTCGTCAAAATGTAGGGAACAGCTGATTTTTTTTTCGCAATATTAGGTTTGGTCCCATAGTAAAAGTTGTTCATAATGATGAGTACAATGAACCCATTTATCTACGGATAAAAAAATAACACTTTGCAAAATTCTTATTAAATGAAACAAGAATCAACGTATTAGAACGGTCTGTAATAGTTAAGTAAATACCACAAACAAGCTTTTTTTCTTCTGTTTCCATTTAATTAATTATTTTTCATTATTAGTGTTCAGTTGCCATTTAATTAAGTAATTTCTCATGGCCAGGTGGACTTAATCTCCGGAGACTCTCGTCGTTGGAAGCTGGGTCATCCCGAAATCCCACAGCGCACGGGCAAAATTAACAATGTCAACAAATTCGATGCTTCCTTCTTTGGGGTCCACTACAAGCAGGCTCACACCATGGATCCCATGTGCAGGATCCTGCTAGAAAAGGCTTATGAAGCTGTTATTGATGCTGGTAAGTAATTTTTGCCCATATTGTTAGTTTTGAAGATCTTTGACAGTTGTTGCGGGTAGTCAGAAGCCCGAAAGTCTTGGTAACATCAAGTCTTGGTAACACCGAATACCTGGGTTGTTGTGGTCCAATAGGCAGTCGCTCCATGTAAAATACTGGTATTTAGCTGCATACGTTAAGGGCGCGTACACACGAGCGCGATTTTATACGCGCGTCTCTTTAGAAAAACATTGGAATTAATTACTTCTCATTTGAGGGAGCGATGCGTACGCAACGCGCGCGCGAAAAAAATCGCGCCCGTGTGTACGTGCCCTAAGACTGGAAGTCGACCCCAACATTGTTGGGAAAAGGCTAGGCCGACGATGCTTTGACTTTAGGAGAGCAAAAACTTCTCTTTATCGCCGGTTGATATGAATTTTGGTAGAGTAAAATACGGAGCATATTTCGAAAATTCTTTTTAGAGAAATACGATCGAACGGATTGAAATACGTTCCCAAATGAAGTACAAAAAGTGCGAATAAAAAAACGCCACGAACAATATTCTGTCTACTTGAACAGCTCAAAGCTTTTCTCTGTAACAAAAATAGTATTTTCTGTAATACCAATCTACTTTACGAAAGTGGAAAAGCTTATGTTGCCAGGAAAAAAGAATAACAACTACGCATAATAAAATGTGTACAGAATGTGGTACCGCAAAACAAACCCAATTATGATAACATTTTCACATCTGAAACTTCCTGCACAAAAAACATATGCCATAACCACGACACGATTTAAATTTGAAAATTATTAACCAATCCGGTACTTATGTATATTGGATCTTCCATATCGTTACTTATATGGAAGATCCAATATACGTTACGTTAAGATTAAAGAATTGAGACTTAGGGAGTGATCAGTGGAGCAGCCGGATGGAAAATGGAACACTTTAGCAACCCTCCCCTAGCAATCAGTAACATTGATTCTGGTTAACTTTTAAAATTCCGACGTTACACCGTTACGAGCAGAAAAAGAGCTTTAGAAGCAGTATAAGTTAGATAGATAGCTAGATGCGTATATACAGAAATACATATTATTATACACAAAAACTTTTAAAACTAAATATTTATGATATTATATACTAGCGGACCCGACAGACGTTGTCGTGCCCTTACGTTGTCTTGAAAATTCCTAAAACTCGATCGCAGCGCCACCTATCGGATCCAATTATGAAAGTTAACCATCCAGGGAACTCAAACACTCACAAAATATTTCATCAAAATCGCTCCAGCCGTTTAGGAGGTGTTCAGTGACACACACGTAAAGAAGATAAGAAGATTTTATATATACAACGTGTAACGTTAAATGCTCAAAACCTCTTAAGAGGTCATTGTACTCATCATTATGAACAACTTTTACTATGGAACCAAACTTGAAATCGCAAAAAAAAATCAGCTGTTTAGCACATTTTGACGAGTTACGGCTCCTGCAAACAGGAGCGACGCGCGACGCGAATCGCGCGCGACTCAAAGGCACCGCTCGTCGCGCGACTTGCGGTGTCTTTGTGTCGCGTGTCGCATCGCGTCTGTGTGTACGAGCCTTTATGCGAGCATAAATGTAGGGAACAACTGATGCTTTTTTGCGATTTCAGCTTGGGTCCCATAGTAAAAGTTGTTA
This sequence comes from Luperina nickerlii, assembly GCA_963855955.1. Classification (NCBI taxonomy): domain Eukaryota; kingdom Metazoa; phylum Arthropoda; class Insecta; order Lepidoptera; family Noctuidae; genus Luperina; species Luperina nickerlii. The sequence goes on from OY979682.1 coordinate 9,031,715, forward strand.
TAATGATGAGTAGGTACTCGTACAATGACCCCTTAAGAAGTTATGCTCATTTAACGTTACACCTTGTATATATATATTCAAGGGACAACGGCTGTCTTATCGCTAATAGCGATTTATAATATACTAGCCGCCCGCCTCAGCTTCGCACGGGTGCAATTTTTTTAAATTTCCGATATTCTCCTTCATAAAAACTTTGTCCTGGCAATACCGAACACAATAAAAAAAGATTTATCCAATTTGGTGCAGTCATTCGGAAGTTATGCGTGACATTTCGGCGACTTTGTTTTATACTATGTAAGGATTGTGGCTCATAGATTCCAGATTTCATTACATATTGCCTTATAACCATAAGTTGGGTGATGTACATATGTAGCAATATTAACATTCCATCTTCGACTCCAGTGTTTGAAGTGAAACAAACAGGCGCGACACGACACGCGACACAAAGGCACCGCAAGTCGCGCAACGAGCGGTGCCTTTGTGTCGCACGCGATTATATCGCGTGTCGCGCCTGTTAGGGCCTTTAGGCTCACTTTGCGCTCTATCTGAACACTGGACAAAACTGAACCGCCACGCTCGGGTCGCTGACGCTGAATCAGGTGTTGGTCGATCGGTGAGGTGACGCTGAATCGCATATACTCGGCTCTAGTCGATTTCACTTCTATTTACTACTTAATTCAAGATTGATTTTTGTTACCGTAGCAACTAAAGTTAACTACTCAATACAGTAATCCAATTCGGTTTGAAATTTTATTAAAGTGACACTAGCCTGGAAACTACTTTCAATATTGAATATATTCGGAATGAAATATAAGTATTGAAATTCCTTTTACATCGGCTTAAAAGCTTATTGTTTCCTCTTTTGTGTATTTATTTATTTCGAACATCGATATTCATTTTGCTTGTTGAAATTCCATTTATTGAAATCGTGCTAAAAACGTTCGCACTCGTAAAATGTGTTTTATGTTAAAATAATTCCAGGAAAATAGGAAATATATTGAATTTGGGTCATGGGCATAAATATTTTGAAAAGTAGGCATTAAATTTTTATTAATTTTACACAAGGAAATACCCTGCGAATGAGGAGTCCAGTTAAGGCTCCTACAAACAGGCGCGACGCGCGACGCGAATCGCGCGCGACATAAAGGCATCGCTCGTTGCGCGACTTGCGGTGCCTTTGTGTCGCGCGCGATTTTATCGCGTGTCGCGCCTGTTTGAAGGAGCCTTTATTTACACGAAATAAATGATATATAGCATAATCAGCCTATAAGTGTTCCCACTGCTGGGACACAGGTCTCCTCTCTGTGAGAGGGAGTGGGCCGTAATCCACCACGCGGGCCCAGTGCGGGTTGGTAGATGTCACATTTCTTCGAATTTTTGGTTCTAGGACATGCCGGTTTTCTCACGATATAATCCAGTCAAAATAGACAAAAATAAGTCATAACTTAGACAAAATTCGCATAGAGCTGAAAATTGGCAGAGATGTTAAATACAACATTATAAATGAAATGTCAAAAATCCCCTTCGATCCTACTTCTGCAAAAAAAATTATTCAAGGTCAAAAGTTCAAAATTAAGGTTTATTCCATTTTTTTCGAAAACAGTAAGTATTATCGTAAAAATAGATCAGACAAAAGTTGTAGATCATACAATTCTCTACAAAAATGATCCAGTCACTTTTTCTCTTACGACTCACCATTCGTGAGATATCGCGGTTTTAATCATTAGAAATTTCATATTTTACATAATATGCACACATTTCCGCACCACCTATGAGGTAATGTACTTAGTACATTTTTTCTAACGTGGTTTCCCCAGTAGGTGATGGAGATAGCCCTTCAATTAACTCCCCTTGACCTGTACATACAGCAGGAAGCGGCGCTAGCCGCCATCAGGCTAATGCATCTGGGCATATGGGGCAAAAACATTACCAGTCCACACGCTAAAATCCTGGACCGGGCGATTGAGTACCAGCCTCTCATCGCTGCCCCGTGTGACAGAACACCAAACCAACCGATGTTCAACAAGAACTACATTATACAAACAGTTCAGGAAGAAAGAGATCAGTCAGGAGTCAATGAAGTGCGCATTTATACAGACGGCTCTAAAACACAAAACGGTGCTGGCGTGCACTCCTTGACCTAAATATTAACTTTCACATACCACTAGGCACACATAGTTCGATCTTTCAATGCGAATGTGTTGCCTTAACACAAGCTGCAACAGCAGTAAAGCGCTTAGGCATCCGGAACTATGGCATTAAATTCCTATCCGACAGCCTATCTGTGCTCAAAGCTTTAGGAAGCAAACAAACTAACAATAAGCTAATTTTTGAGTGCCATCTAGCTCTGGAGAGTTTATCGACGTCTAATCGTATTACTCTCCAGTGGATCAAAGGGCACAGTGAATCTCTGGGCAATGATGCTGCAGATGAACTTGCGAAGAGAGGCTCTGATATGAGGGTGCTAGGCCCGTACCCACTTCTCCCTTTGCCTTTCTCACAATTTCGTGCGTGGATTCGCCAAAGATCAACCGAACTTCATAACAACAGATGATCACGGGCAACAGACGGTAGACAGTCAAAATTGGCTTTACCAATGATACACCCGCGATTAACCAAAAAACTTCTCAGCCTGAGTAGGAATAACCTTAGAGTAATAATAGGTACAATTACGGGCCACAACCTCCTTAACAAACATCTTTTCAACATAGGCGCCACGGACAGCCCCCTTTGCAGGGGCTGCCTTGATGCCGAGGAATCAGCCGTCCACGTCATCCTGGATTGCGAGGCCGTGGCTTCTCAACGTGCAGAAATCCTCGGAACAATGAGGTCGCTCCGCGAAGCCTGTGAAGCTCCCAGGAAGCTTCTGTGCTTCTGGGCGGAGCTAGGCTGGCTCTGTTAGCCAGAATCCCCACGCACAACGGCCTGAATGCGGGAAAGGGAGTCCCATCATCATCATCATTCCCCAGTAGGTATACTCTACGATCTATTGTAATAAAGAAAGTTTGATCAGATCGTATCCTTTTAATTGAAAGAATCCTCGTAGTAATATTGCTAATGAGTAAAGTGGAATAGATTGTTTTTTTACACATGTCATTATATAAGATAATTGTCTAATTCTACTTCGACAATTATTTCTTCGTCTTTATTTTCTTCTTCTTGCAGAACTTCGCTGTTGTAAGAAAAGGGATGCATCAATTGTCTCCTCATTAATATCATAAATATCTTCATCTGTTGTATTTCTTTCAATATAACATGTAGAAAAACAACCTATTCCACTTTGATCATTAGCAATATTACTATTCTTGCAATTAATAGGATACGATCTGATCAAACTTTCTTTATAACAATAGATCGTGGAGTATACCTACTGGGGAAACCACGTTAAAAAAATGCGCCAAGTACATTATTACCTCATAGGTGGTGCGGAAATGTGTGCATATTATGTAAAATATGAATTTTCTAATGATTAAAATCGCGATATCTCACGAATGGTGAGTCTTAAGAGAAAAAGTGACTGGACCATTTTTGTAGAGAATTGTATGATCTACAACTTTTGTCTGATCTATTTTCACGATAAAACTTACTGTTTTCGAGAAAAATGGAAAAAACCTTAATTTTGTACTTTTGACCTTGAATAATTTTTTTTGCAGAAGTGGGATCGAAGGGGATTTTTGACATTTCATTTATAATGATGTATATAACGTCTCTGCCAATTTTCAGCTCTATGCGAATTTTGGCTAAGTCAAATGTCTATTTTGACTGGACTAATATTTTCCTTCACCGTTTTGAGAGCAGTGGTGATGAAATAATTTACAAAATATTTAAAAGGTCTGCTTAGATTCGAACCCTTGACCTTGTAAGTCGCGGCCTTTACCACTGGGTCACCACTGCTCAAATGGTATTAACTAATATTATAATTGCGTGGTTTTTTGTTTATTTTGTCATTAACTGTGTGGTCTTGAATCTCCTTTGTTCTCCCTTCACACACTTTTCATCTTACAGTCGGACTTTTAACTTTTTGTACCTAGTTGCAATAAAATGTCAGCTTATGTGTTACCACTGTTTAACGACATACAGCAGTGATGTGAAAAAGAATCAATTTATTAAATTACCATTCAGTTCAAAATCGATCAATGTTAATTGATTTTATTATAAAAGCCAATAATATTTTTAGAAGATGATGTTTTTAATGAAATTCAGGCTAATATAAGTTTACAATGAAAAAAAATTAACAATGCTTAGTTATTGTTTTGTCACCACATCAGTGATCGGATTGGATTTATAAAACGCATTAATTCTAATCACAATCATTTCTTTTCAATATACAATTTTGTTTCGGTTTTTGGTGTTTTGTTAATAACTCTGTGTAGTAAACTATTCATTTATTTAAAAAAAAGTATTTCTCTGACCCTTAAAATAGGATTTTTAGATTAAAAAATGAAACATAACTATTTTTATTTAGTAAGTTATGTATGTACGCTGATTTGAAACTACAACACATATTTTTATCCGAGCAATACAAAGAATATTTGATTGTTTACGGTTAAATCAAAATTGGTCAATTTCGAATAATTAAATTAAAGTGTGTTTCATTGCGTTTTATTCACATCACTAGTTAAGATAGTGTTGCAACATTTTTTTGTAAATTGTTAGTAAGATGTGTAATTTTACTGCAGCTAATTAAAATTCCGAACATAGTTTTTTTCGGTGTCACAGCACCCTCCACTTACTACCCACAAAGTAGGCATTTCAATCGATAGGTACCTTTCTTCGGCGGCAATGAGGCCAAATAATTTGTCTATATCGCGAGTCAAACCACTGGGATGAATTAAAGACGAGAGAGAGCCATTTTTTGAACTTTTTATCGCTTCATAGATCTTTGAAATGCTATTTCAGGGGTTTTATTAAGAGAGAATCGTAGAATATTGAGCATCGTGGCACGTGGCGTTCTTCGCCTCTTTAAAAATGAATAACTGGCTTGAATATTGAACAGATGTTAAGTATGTATATGAACAGATATGAAGTATATTTTTAAAGATAGACGTTTATATAGCTCTTAATAATAGTTGAAATAGATGATAATAACTCTACTCTTCAGTGGTTTTCCTGGCCTGAAAGAAACTATAGGAAACCTTATCTCTGGAGACAATCGTGTCTGCCCGAACTTTTTATAGATGACTAGCTTCCACCCACGGCTTCGCCCGCGAGATGTGTCGATAAAAACTACCCTATGTCCTTCCCCGGGATGCAATCTATCTCTATGCCAAATTTTAGCGAAATCCATTCAGTGGTTAGGCATGAAAAGGTAACATACAGACAGACAGACAGACAAAGTTACTTTCGAATTTATAATATTAGTATGGATGTGTAACATATCGCTCAGCAAAACTATTCTTATATCGTTTAATATAGGATTATATCAACACTCCACCTCCTTTCTCCAACCAATATTGTCTCACATAATCAGTATATAATGTTCCGACTGCTGGGACACAGGCCTCCGTTCTGTGAGAGGGTGTGGCCTGTAATCCACCACGCGGGCCCTGTGCGGGTTGACGGATGTCACATGCATGTCTTCGAATTTTTGGTTCTAGGACACGCCGGTTTCCTCACGATGTTTTCCTTCACCGTTTTTGAGAGCAGTGGTTATGAAGTAATTTACACAAAGTAAAGCACCTGCCGAGGTTCGAACCTACGACCTACAACTCGTAAGTCGCGGCCGTTGCCACTGGGCCACCAGTGCTCTATATCACACTAATAGTTTAAAGGCGAAAGTTTGTGTGTGTGTGTGTGTTTATATGTTTGTTACTTCTTCACGCTCAAACGGCTGAACCAATTTTGATAAAATTTTGTATGGAGGTATCTGACACCCTGGATTAACATATAGGCTACTTTTTATCCCGATATTCCCACGGGATCGACAATTACGCGGGTGCACCTAGTTATACATATGTCTCACGCTTCTATTAAAACATAGTACTTTAAAACAAACGCCACATCGCCACATCGTCTCGACTCAACTTAGTTTCAATTAGCTCCCGAAGTTTTCCGAACCAATTACAACTTTGATCATAAGTAGCAGACCAGGCCACGCAATAAACGAACAGCCTGTTCTTTATTTACTTTGATTTATATTAAGGATGGGATAAGAGAGGGTAGTTTAAGTTAAATGAGCTTCTTGATGTTCTGTTTTTGGGCGGGAATCATACGGAACACAATATGATGACTTACATAAGATTAACACAAAAAGCTTTTGAGTAGAAATGCGGTGCCTCTTGTATTGAATAAAATCATGGGGATCGGTGACCACTTGCCATTAGATAGATAGATACCATAGATCATTAGCTTGTTTGCCAACTATAAAACTGAAGATAATTAGGAAGAACTTCTTCCTAATTATCTTCCTTTATATGGTGCTCCTTCTAAACAATATTTTAGAAGTTATTAGTCTCGTATATAACCTTCAACGTGTCCATAGATTTTGTTTTGGTTCTTTCATAGCGCAAAACTCCAAATCTTGTCCATGAAACTCACTATAGTTTCCGTTTAACGTATAAAATGTCCCATCACTAGACTTGCATAGCCTGGGAGTTTAAAGTTGGTTGCAACTACAACCAAAGGACCAGCATAACAGCGTATAAGTTACATATTGAACAGAGTATTGTGTTGTTGAACGAACTAAGGTAGGTGTCGACCGAGAATAATTATATCTTTCTTGGTAATATCGAGAAATAGGCAATAGAGGTATGTGATAGTTGAAAACTGCGAAGAACTCATTATATTATCAGGTTTTTAGAGGTTATTTTGCTTTGCTTCATCATTTGTAGGTAATATTCATAGAAACAAGAATCTCATTAACTCCATGCCCCAATTAGGCCCGAAATTCTTCAAAAGCACACTGCCTTTATCATTCTTTGCTTCCTTCCACAATTCATTTGACAGAGCTGGCAACCAGATTCTGTATAGCACAATGCACCTAAAAGGAAGATTATTTCTTTACAAAAACTTTCCTAATTAATAATTGTTAATAATTCATCATATTGAGATGAATAACATAGAAATATTATAATTGTCATCACTTTTGTTCAAAATCAAGCAACGGAAATTATATAACCAAAAATCATTTTCCGTAAAGTACTAATAAAGAATTTTTATCTAAGGCACAATAAAGCAATTGTGACTGTCATTCCCCAAACCAGGCGGGCAACCGTCCCCTTATCTTTACGTCCATTAAAAGTTTCAAGTCCACAGAGTAATTATAACTCAATATTGCCTTTGCGAGGCCCCGAGAATTCAAATTTGATAATAAAACTTCAAAAGTGGACCCGATCACGTAGATTTCTTTGGTAGTTCAAGAAATTGTCGGTTTATCGGGTTTTATGATGTAATCTTAGACCACGTTCTTACTGGCACCCACCAAAAATGTCCCATACTGGGCGCTAATAAATGTTGGGTCAAGGAATTAGAATGGCCGACCAAGCGGAAAAAAAAAGTAAAAACCTAATTAATTACTAAGATGATTCGTTGAATAAGTGGTAGTTTGTTTGGATAACAACCATTTATTCTGAGTCTCAAAATACTTAACCAATTGGAACATATACTCGTAAGTGCTTGTCTTTTGACTTCGTCGAGTATTTGATATCCCCTAGGTAAAGCAAAAAGTAAAGGTTATTTACCTAGTGTTAGTAGACTTTATTCAAAGAAACTAACTGCCTTTGAGGTTTTCCTGTTATTCCGCCTAAGTATGTTTTAGCTGGAAAACTTAATTTATTAGAAAAAAATACTGTAGTATATTTACAAATGTTAAAGGATTCTAGATATTTATTAATATAAAAATTAAAAGCGTGTATCCCATTGCAAATCTCAGGATTTTTCTCCAAATATTTCAGAGACTAATGCGACATACTTAAATAGACTACTACATGACAGCTCTCCTGAATAATTCAGCAGCCAAGATACGCATTAATACGAAATATTCTGAAGTATTCAATAATCCTTCTGATGGAATATCGACAAGACATTTCAAATGAGATGTTTGACTGACTTAGTTAGGTAGGTAATACGGGCTGGTGTCCGCAACTCCACGTCAATGCGCGTATTTTTTTAGTTAGGTATATATAATATACAAGGCGTATTTGAAATAATCGAAAACCAGAAAAGGGGTCATTGTACTCATCATTATGAACAACTTTTACTGTGGGATCAATATCTGAAGCGTAATTTTTTTTTTTGGAATTTTATGACATGGTAACTGGACCTTTAGGTCAAGAAGCGTAATTCCCGTAATTAAAAACTTTCCAAATCTAGTCGCAATCTCATCTCAGCCACAGTCAATGTCAAAATAATGTCAAGCATGTAGGAATATTAAAGGTATTTTTGACAGATTGAGACTGAAATTAGAAGGCCAATTCTCGTAATTTAAAACGTTCAAAATCTAGTCCCAGTCTCATCTCGGCGACAAAGAAACGTCAAAAACTTGTCAAAATGTAGGGAAATTAGAGGTATTTTTGACAGATTGAGACTGAGATCAGACTGTGTACGTTTTCAAAATTACGAGAATTGCCCCTCAGAAAAGGGGTCAATAACCCCTTTTCAGAAGAGCAATTCTCTATTCAATTATTGATCATTATGAAACATTTTTACTATAGTACCAAACCCTGAAACCGCGAAAAAAAGCTGCTTCATACAATAAATAAGTTTGATTAACTCTATAAAATGTGGGAATAACGGGAATAGTTTTTTTTTTCGTGATTTTAGGGTTGGTCCGATAGAAAAAGTTGTTCATAATTATTATGAGCCCAAATTACCCTTTTCAGGTTTTCAGTTATATCAATTACATCTTGTTTCACATCGTATTACAGTTTTTATACTAATTGTATTAATTATGTATTAATTGTAAAGGCAAGACAACGAATGTTCTTCTCCCCTTTAGCTTAGAATGGCTGGTATTTTTTAAAGAATAAAGAATTCAGAAAGAAATTCCTTAATTTTTCTGAAATAAGGAATTCTTAAACATCTTAGATTTTTGTACGTTGCTTTCCATTATTCGAATATGACACTTTATTACCTTAAAATACTCTCAGTAACGATGTTTTATGTCTTGGTCTTTGAAGATTTTTTTAATTATCTTTCTGATCCCAGTATCTTTGCAATCAACGGCAACGCTTTATTAATTTAGTTTGCGTTATAAAGCTAAAAGAGACGTTAATAGACTCCCTCGTTTTTCCGCATAGTGCTTTTATAAGAGTTCCATCTTTGTCTAATTTAATGTAGCTTATTCATATTACATGACAGGTAATCTGAGATTTTATCTAGAGCCCCTTTAAAAATAATTAGCTGCCTTATAGACAGTGTAAATAAAAAAATGATGGTTGCTGTATGGTGTCGATACCTATGTTAAATCAAATATTTGTGTTTAGTCCATTACCAATATTTTATATCCATATTATTTTGATTTAAAAGAGTGTCCGTGGAGTTTCTTGCACGTTCTTCTCCATAGGCACCAACTACGCTTTAGAATAGGCAACTAGCTTCGTCTTTTTGACTGACTGACCCGTTTACAATTCAAAAGTGCCTGTAATTGGTTTGTTTGAAACAAATGCTTTGAGTTTGAAACTGATTGGATTGGAGATGTACTATATATAGTACCGAAGAAACAAATCACTAAAACCACCATAGTCCCAAAGGATAACAACAGTTATAAGTATTTAGGAAAACAAACTATACACACTCTTTTCCGCTAATATTCTCCTTCTTCCTTCTTCTTCTTCTTCTAATATTCTTCTCCTAGCCAGTATAACTGCTGTGCTGCAATTCGCTTAATTCAGCGCACACATACATAAAACGATTATGGTCACTGGTCAGGCTGGTGCTCCTTCCTGTAGGAGTTGTAAAATCTGAGTTCGTCTACCATCAGCATTTTCGTAGTATTTTATATCTACCTAGTACTTCAAAGTATGTTTTTAAACCGATAACTTTGTCTCCAGGCGTGAACCCAAAAGAGCTTCGTGACACAAAGACTGGTGTGTTCGTGGGTGCCTGTTTTTCGGAGTCGGAGAAGACATGGTTCTACGAGAAGATGCAGGTCAACGGCTTCGGTATCACTGGGTGAGTTTATATTTTTGCTTTATGAATCTCCAAGTAAACTTTATCAATGCTTGAGGACAAAGAAAGAAAGTGGTGCTTTCAAATTAGTTTTTTTGAATAAAATAGGTTTTTTTAAAGTGTAATCGGTTCGCACAAAATCGTATAAAGGAATTTGAATGCAATATTAGTAATTATATATAATTTATTTAGGTACATAAAGGTTTTGTAGAACATGCGGGACTTAGAAAGTATTCATTATTAATTACATGGTGTAGGTACAGACGCCAACACATCAAGCTACTACAATCTGTCAAATTTCTTTAATAAATTTTCAACTTTAACGCTAAAGCATAAGGTTCAAAGTTGATTGGGTAAATTTGACAGTTTCGGGTAGCTTGATGTGCTGGCGTCTGTACAACGATTTGTTGGGTGAATCGCGGCTCTCCTAGCTACAACACTGATTAATCTGTATTTAGGAGAAAACAATAGGCAAGAATATTACAAGTTAGTTATTGGTACTTGTTGATATTGTCATTAACTATCCATCCGAAGCAGTGAGAGCAGTAATGGCCGAGTGGTAACGGCCGCGCCTTATGAGTTGTAGGTCGTAGGTTTGAACCCAGACAGGCGTTTTACTTTGTGTAAATTATTTCATCAAACTGCTCTCAAAACGGTGAAGGAAAACATCGTGAGGAAACCGGCATGTCCTAGAACCAAAAATTCGAAGACATGTGATATCAACCAACCCGCACTGGGCCCGCGTGGTGGATTACGGCCCACTCCCTCTCACAGAATGGAGGCCCGTGTCCCAGCAGTGGGAACATTATCGGCTGATTATGCTATGTACCCATCTGAGAAAGAGAGATTGATAATCACAATATTTTTACCTCGTCAGCATAGAGAGAGACTTAAAATGAAACCACTAGAGTATTAGTTATTATTATAGTTGTTATTTTATATATTTTGGTCTTATTTATATAGATGGGTAAGTATATGTAAATGGTACACCACAAACTACCTGCAGTATTGTTTCTCCTTTCTCTCTAAATCCATCTAAAGGTTGTCTTTAAAGGATCGCTATTAGCGGCTAGACCGCAAAAATATCTTCATCCAATAATTGTTTTATACTCTAAAATTCATCAGAACTATTAAAATGTTCGCCCGCAGCCATTAAACTCATTTCAACATAATCGCGACGGGATAAAGCAGTTAAATGCAACTTCGCGCCTCAACTCCATTCAGTGTTCATTATTACAATTGCTTGACGACCACGAAAGCGTTTAAAACTTGTCATCGTTATTTTATAACAGTCTTTTTGCTATTTCCTTTGTACTAATGTTCAACCGTAGAATGCACATAATGGAATGGCTCTTTAGTAACATAACTGCAATTATCATCGTGGACTTCAGAAATAGGTCCAGAAATAAATGAATAATTAAGAAGCTAGTTTTAACATAAATTGATAATAGTCGATAAGCCACGACGTTTACCGGAATAAAAAGTATCCAATGTAGTAATCCAGGTTATAAACTATCTGTATGCCAAATTTCATCCAAATCCGTTCAATTGTTTTTGCGTGATTGAGTTACAGACATCCGAACTTTTACATTTATTTTATATTTTTTCCTGACACCTGTCAGTGCGACAATTCTAGTAACTAATAAAGATCATATTCGCAAAACACGTATGCGTTTGAATGAAACGCACGCATTTTCACGTGGTGCGACCACGTGGTAGGATAAATCAAAATATGGTAGGATATATCAAAATAAGAATTGACAGTCTTTGTAGGGGAACGTGAACGATATTAATATGACTTAACACCACATGGAATATAGATCTTTCTTCTCTCGTATCAGTATTTGACTAAGATAAACTATGAGAATAATTATTGACGTGGACATGTATCTAGACACGCGGCAGCGTGTCAAGCCAAGTTCAAGCTAATACTTATACATCAAGGCGGTAGCCATTTTTGAGGAGCAGTGGTGGGTAATGTAACGGCCCTGACTTACGAGATGTAGGTCGTGAGTTTGAACACAGCCAGGCGCTTTACTTTGTGTAAATAGTTTCATCACCTCTGCTCCCAAAACGGTAAAGGAAACCGGCATGTCCTAGGACCAAAAATTCGAAGACATGTGACATACACGAACCCGCACTGGGCCCGCGTGGTAGATTACAGCCCGCTCCCTCTCGAAGAGAGGAAATTCATCTACTCATGTATAATTTTCTTTTATTAATAAACTTATTTTCTTTTTAGATGTTCCCGTGCTATGTTAGCCAATCGTATCTCCTACTGGTTGGGAGTGACTGGTCCCTCATACACCGTGGACTCTGCCTGCTCCAGTTCTCTTTATGCCTTGGAGCACGCCTTCAGGGCTATCCGTGATGGCCACTGCGACGCCGCCATCGTTGGGGGCTCCAACCTTTGTCTCCATCCTTATGTGTCACTGCAGTTCTCCAGGTAAGGAAAAAACAAATGAAACTCTTTTTTTTTTTTGTAACTGTCGCCAAAAATGGTCTAGGATGCAAGGTTGCAAGTATACTACAAATAATATATGCAACTGCGGTTTAATTGCGTATTAACAGTAGCAATGGTTTAAATTTTTACAGATTCAATGCGTTGTTTACGTTGTTGAGCAGACAAATTTGTCAAACATATGCAGCTAGATGGATTAGCAAAATCCGTGTCCATGTGAATGATCGTGTGTTATGCAACTGGGGTGTAGGATTGGATAGGTAGATAGAAAAATTACCCCAATATTAAGAAACGAATGATGACGATGCTATGAGCTCCAAAATGGTGAACCATAAAATATTGGGTTCTGTAGTATTCTGTTCTTATCGTATGTATTCGATTCAAAGAGGTTACTCGTAGTAAATTCTCGATTCGATTCTAGAAATAATATGGACAAAAATACGTATGTACTGCAATAAAAATGAGCTAGTTACTTACTTAAAAAATACATGAACACCTTTCTACGTGAAAAACTATACATTTAAAATTTACAAAGTGTGACCGAAAAAGTCTCAGTGACGCAGTCTTTGCTCAGTAAGTAACGTTAATATAGTTTTTAACATTAACGCGGATAAAAGAACATTATTTATTAATGTCATTTTGCGACGCTGTCCTGACATGACGTAATATTTTGCTGGTGTAAGAGAAATTGAAAGTGCTGGTTTTAGAAGTTGACTTAACTTTTTAAGTTCTTGTACAGAAAATAATAACAGTAAAATCAACTGCACGTCCAAGGATAGTATCTATTTGATGTTGACAGGGCCTTTAATTAGTCGCAGGTTTTCGTTGTTCAAGTGTTATTTTTGAGGTGCGGTTGGCCATACCTTAGCGAAATACTACTAATTTAATTTAAGATTATAGCAGATCGTTCAATGTTGTTCGTTATTGTTACTATAACGCGACTCAATCATGCCTTTGGCAGTTTGGTAGTAGAACAGTGGTGATCCAGTAGTAATGGCCACGACTTTCAAGTTGTAGGTCGTGAGTTCGAAGCCCAGACAGACGCTTTACTTTGTGTAAATAATTTCATCACCACTGCTCTCAAAACGGTGAAGGAAAACATCGAAGACAATCACATCTACTAACCCGCACTGGGCCCGCGCGGTAGATTATAGCCCACTCCCTCTCGAAAAGATGAGGCCTGTGTCCCAGTAGTGGGCACATTATAGACTGGTTATTCTATGCTTATGCTTATGTGAACTACTCTCTACGTCATCTCTAAAGACATGGCATATCCTAAGCCAAAGAATGGCTACATCGTGTAATCCATCTTGCCTTTCACTGCACATCATAATTTTCTTTATTCTTCTAGATTGGGAGTGTTGTCACCCGACGGCAGGTGCAAGAGTTTCGATAACAGTGCCAACGGTTACGCGCGTTCAGAAGCTATCGTTGTCGTCTTCTTGCAAAAGGCTAAGGACTCCAGAAGGTAAGGATTCCTTCAGTTTTTCTTGAAAAAAGGATATATTATGAAAACCTGACCAGACTGCATTAAGGATTCTTCTTAAGCTGTATATGGTCAAGATTTTCTTGTGATTCTCGACTGACTTTAAGACTTTATCTAAAGTTATAATATTGGTAATTAATATTATATTGTTTTTGCTATAAATGTTTTTTATGAGCTGGACTTCTTTGATAAAGAGTGGTACTTGGCAGCTCTGGACAGAGAGAGGTGGAAAGAGATTAGGGAGGCATTTACACAGGAGTGAGACATTAAAGGCTAACAAAAAAGTTTCTTACATTTATTTTCAATATATCGTAAATAAAGAATTTTGCAAGACTAGTACACCTCTGTCCAACCCCTCAAGTATAGCAGGTGAGATGTTATGATATGTTAGACTTGATTGACTAGTCTTGCTGTTAATGTTCACACCACATCAGTTCTTCAAGCAAAACATTACCAATTCCCTAAAAACAAATGAAATCTCTAACATCTATTTCTCCCACCAGGGTATACGCTCAGCTCCTCCACGCAAAGACGAACTGCGATGGCTACAAAGAACAGGGTATCACATACCCAGCCGGCCACATCCAGAAGCTGCTCCTCAGCGAGTTCTACGAGGAGTGCTCCATCCCTCCGTCCATCTTGGAGTTCGTTGAGGCTCACGGCACAGGTTAGATTTTTTCCCTTTACATCACTATCATAATTTTAGCTGAAAGACGTCCATTACTGGATATTGGTCTTCCCCAAGTATCAAGAAACTGAAAACCAATATAATGTAGTATTGTGGTTCATAATGGAAGTCAAGAAACAAATGAAAGCGTCAAGTCTGTGGCGTTAGCAAAAAGTGCGGAGAGGACTTTGTAAAAAAAATTAATAAGCTCTAATTTATGATAATTATAACAGTAGCTAAATTTTTTAGCTGACTAAAGCGAAAGTCAAATTCAAATAATTTATTTCAATTACTCCAATATGAGAAACTTTTGAAAAAAAAAACTTGACTAAATATTTTAATTTAATTGAGAGCAAGGTTTTTTAATCTCACTGGTTACGAGTTATTTCGTTTCATATTTGGTTACTTTTGATCAAAATTGTATTAGATCAGCCTCTATCTATCTTCATAAAATATTTAAAAAAAAATGAGTTCTTTTATAAATAGTAACAAAAACCAAATTAATGACCATTAAAAAGATTAGAAAGAAAGAAGAAAGAAAATACATTGATTAATACAACCGCTTACATTTCCTGAATTCCTAAAACTCCTATGTACCTCGTAAAACTAAAATTCTAATGCTGACAAGTTAGTTTTGTTTGTTCCCTCACTTTTCGTATTTGCACTGGCAATTCTGCTTATTTATTTATTTATTTAATACTATAAGCACACAAATGTACAGAGGTGGACTTAGCGCCATAAGCATTTTCTACCAGTCAACCTTTGGGTGATACAGAGACAGACAGTTGAAGGTGCAATCATGAAAATTGAGGAATAAATATTTTTAAATAGTACAAAGATACGCATAAACCTATTAAAAAAAAATATTTCTAATCACACTAATATTATAAAGGCGAAAGTTCGTGTGTGTGTGTGTGTATGTTTATATGTTTGTTACTTATTCACGCTCAAACGGCTAAACCAATTTTGTTAAAATTTTTAACGTATAGGTTACTTTTTATCCCGATATTCCCACGGGATCAACATTTACGCGGGTAAAACCGCGGGGCGCAGCTAGTTAAATATAAAAATAAGCGCTTCTTCTATCTTCATCAGTAAATTTTATACCTTCACTAGAGTCAGTTTATTATTCTAATTACCGTTAGCCCAAGAAAACTACCTACCTAGGTAGGTAATATGGTCGGGTTAAGAGCGGTTGACCACAGTACTTCCACGGATTCGATTCGAAGGATAGGACCTTTGACCTTTCGGACGCTGATTTAAACTCTGACCTTACCTAATTATTTATAGCGGACTTAATGGAATTCCGTTTCTATTTGTTGCCTGAATTCTGTCACAGAAGTCAAATGAAAGTAGGTATAAATAATTCTGAATCATTAGAGAGACAAATATTATACTTGCTAGCTTTTACCCGTGGCTTCGCCCGCGTGGAGGTCGGTAATTATCCCACGGATACGTACAACCGGGATAAAAGGTAAGATAAGGTTTTGTATACATAATTATATGTGACACGATGCACCTAGAATAAAATAAGTCTACCACAAAAGTAAAAAGAATTAAAAATGAAGCAATGACAGGTACTTAAATCAATTATGTGATAGATACATGGTGCTCACATATTTACAAATATTGTAAGAGTAGATGATTTTCCTTGAATTTTAACAAGTGTGTGAGTTACTGTAGTCACAGATTGTATTGGATACAGCCTGGATTGAGATACAGTCTGGTGACAGACAGACAGACAGACGGACAGTGGAGTATTAGTAATAGGGTCCCGTTTTTACCCCTTGGGTACGGAACCCTAAAACCAACAAACAAAAAATACCTACATAAACACATCGTTTATTTAAATTCACAAACCGTTTTATACATATATTTTTTTTATTTATTATAGGTATAGGTATGTTTTTTAATTTAGTCATTTCATTTAGTGTCTAGTGTAAACAGTTAGTTTTTAAAGATTAATTGTCAAGAAATAAAACTCTAAAACATAAAAAGACACCTCTAAGAATAATTCAAGCGAACTCTCCGGTGAGCACTACTTAGAGACTACTAAAATAAACGAGTTAGCTTGCTAGTTAACAACCTCGCACCTTAACACCTTATTAGTCACAATCCGAGGATTTCACAAAACTTCCAAGCATCTACACTTTAAAAAGAAACGGCACATTAACTTAGCGAGAAAACTTCAAGGGAGAAAATGAACGGAGAGAAAACGGAAAGGGAGAAAAAAGAAAAGATTGAAAAACTTTCGCAAGCATAGTTAAGGGCACCCGAGATGAAATTAAAATGAACTATTGTTTACAATACAAAGCGGGGTTGTAAACCTTTTGTATTACGCTTGTAACGCAAGAATTTAAATTAATTTTAATCGAGCTTAAAGGGAAGTTTGTTACGACGATTATGAGTATTGTGTCGAATGCAAAACTTGATAATAACTTTCGCTTTGCTCTTGTTTTTCGGAGTTAAGAACAGATTTTAATGTTATTAAGACCTGCCGTTTAATAGATCAATCTTTTACTGAATTAAAACCTGTTATATTTACTGCAAGCTACTTGAAGCAATAAGTACAATAATCCTACTTCCTACTAATAATAGGCCGACCGCTTAACTGAGACGTTGCCTGAGGTGGCTGCGTGGTGCGGGAGGGGTGATAGTTGTCACAAGTTGACGAATCACTGAGCTCTCGCATCACGTCACCACACCCCTCCCGCACCGCGCTGCTACCTCAGGCAACGTCTCAGTTAAGCGGTCGGCCTATCACACTAATATTATAAAGGCGAAAGTTTGTGAGTGTGTTTGTATGTTTGTTACTTTTTTACACACAAACGGCTGAACGGATTTGAATGAAATTTGGTACACAGATAGTTTATAACCAGGATTAACATATAGAATACATTTATCCCGATATTCCTACGGAATCGAGACTTATGCGGGTAAAATCGCGGGGTGCAGCTAGTGATATAATAAATTATATGGTTACAAATTTTCTTTCTCTCTCTTTCTTTCTTTACTAGCTGCGCCCCGCGGTTTCGCCCGCGTAAATATCGATCCCGTGGGAATATCGGGATAAAAAATAG
Source organism: Luperina nickerlii (assembly GCA_963855955.1). NCBI lineage: Eukaryota > Metazoa > Arthropoda > Insecta > Lepidoptera > Noctuidae > Luperina > Luperina nickerlii. The sequence goes on from OY979682.1 coordinate 9,049,516, forward strand.
CCTATATGTTAATCCAGGGTGTCAGCTACCTTCGTACAAAATTTTCTCAAAATTGGTCCAGCTGTTTGAGCGTGAAGAAGTAACAAACATATAAACCAACACACACACACACACAAACGTTCGCCTTTATAATATTAGTGTGATTATCAAATGATTTAGGTATCAGAAATCTTTAAACAATAATAGTTTTTAAGATGAGCATATTTACTTAGATATACAAACTGGCGATTAATTTATCACATTAAGGGCTGCGTTTTCAATTATGAGATAACTTATCTGAAGAATAAATATGACAGTTTCACATATTTTTCATGCAAAAGCTATCAAACGGCAATATTTACTCTTCAGGTAAGAGATATCTGACTATTGAAAAAACAGCCCTAAATAGTACAGCGGTTAGTACAAGTTGTTATCAGTCTGTTGAAATAATAAAATAAAAAAATTAACTAAAAATATAAAACTGAATTTTTCAAACAAAATAAATAGATAGCATAAAAATTGGCACGAAATAAACAACCCTTGATAATACGGCACTAGACACGCGCGGGGCGATGGTATCAACACAAACTTTATAGTAATGATACCAAATAATTGCAAATTAAGTTTAATTTTGTGATAATACTAAATTGAAAAAAAAATTATTGATGCGGCCAACGAACTGAGAAGACGTAGATTATTTTTTATATATATTTTAGTTATATTTATAAATAAATTTGCATTATTCGTTAATCAATCAATAATTTGACAGTACCTACTTACTATTGTTATTGATTATTTTGTATTGTAATAAATATATTCGACAATAAATAAGAAGCAACAGAAAAAAAAATTGTTATGGAGTAATCTGTGGTGAATGTTTAAAATACCTAATGTAGAACTCGTGGTTTCAATTAATATGATCACCACGCTGTATAATATAAACTTCTGCCGGTCCTGTATTCAGCCAAAAAATCTCAAAAAATTACCATTTAATATTCTCAAAAATATTCTCACAAATATTTTATACCAACAAAACCCAAATGACCATTCAAACGATTATGACCACCACTTACATTTCCTGAAATCCTCAAACTCCTATTTACCTCGTAAAACTAAAATGGCCGCCTACAGGTACAGTCACCAAAGGAGATAAGTAACCAGGGCCACCGGATATAGTTGAAGTTTAGTAAGAAACAGATTCATGTTTTCGAATAAAATTTAATTTAATTACTAGAAATAATACAGTTCATTTAAGTTTCAAATAAAACATTAGAAAACCTCCATCGGTTTCTTACTTAACTTCAACTATATCCGACGATCATGGTTACTTATCTCTTTTGGTAACTGTACAAAGTCCATAGAATCACGAGTGCTAACAATTAGTTCTGTTTGTTCTCTCTCTTTTCATATTTGCGCCGGCCATTTTGCTGACCTCATTAAAGAGACCTTAGGAAGCGAAACCTCAACAACATGGGATTATTTTGTGTTTTGTAATTACTTTAGGGTATTTACAGTGTGGAAATTGTTGGTTGTATAAATATTAGCGGTTTCAAAGTCAAAGCATTTATTTCAAATAGGCACATAAAAGGCACTTTTGAACGTGTTTATAGTAAGTAGCTATACTTTGCACGGTTTTTACGACTTGACAACGCATGGAGATTTCTTTGTGTAAGTTAAATATTAATGAATTATACTCATAAACCTTCCGGAATAAATAATCTTAGTGATGGTGAAAACCACATTAAAATTCATTGTGTAGTTTAGAGGAACAACGCGGTCACACAGCCAGACACAAAAAGAGATTTTTTATTTATATGTAGGTAAATCTAAATGAGACGGCAATTAGAAGTAACTGGACAGTAACTGGGTTGTGAAGATCAGATAGGTAGTCGCTCCATGTAAATACTGGTATTCAGCTGCATCCGGTTAAACTGGAAGCCGACCGGTGGGGAAGGCTAGGCAGATGGTGATGATGAGATGGCAGTAGTTGGAATAAGGCTCATTTTCACGCGGTCTTTCGCAAACCTCAATCAATTCTTCTCAACTAATTTTAAATGACCTTATAAGTCTCCCTTCCTGTTTAAAAAACAATTTTGCTTAAGCTTGTTTTTTTGAAAAAAAAACAAGCTTCTCTCATTATCAGCGTATTCCATTCACTGTTAGATTATCCTAGACATGGCTTTCCCACAAAATGTACATAAATACATAATTACGTAAACTCATCACATCTTCCCCAATGCGAAGATGTGAGTTTACGATGTATGTTTAACCAATGTTAGGAGGAAATTACAGAACTCCTCGTCCTGAGCCTTAAATAATCCTTTTGTTTCGTTGAGCCGCTTGAATGCCGTAATTGCAGAAACAATTTAAAAACATAATATCTCAAATGGATTCACGTTCCGTACTTCGAACGTCCATACGAAGGATTAAGGGGGAAGCGCCATGGTAACGCGCGAAATTCAAATTACCATTACATGAAATATCGATCAATAGGGTTTTATGAACGAAGGTTGTTTAATTGTATTGATGATTTTAGTGATTATAATTCTGTAAATACATACTTGTTACGGTCGTGAATCATATTTTGCTCAATATACAACCTGACACTGACCTGCAAATTGCAAAAAACTTAAGAAAATTAGTTCTCGCGGGCTAACTTGACGCTTTCTCTATGCACGCCACAGATAACTATATACGATGCACGCTCGCCGGTTGCGAGTAGGTAGGTACTACGCACCTGATCTTTTTTATGAGTAGTTGTAAACTAGTCATCTCCCATCATCATCATCATTTTAGCTGAAAGACGTCCTCTGCTGGACAAAAGGCTCTCCTAAGCATCGCCACTTCGACTGACTTGTCTCCCATTTTATATCTGTTAATAAATCCATAAGAGGAAAAAGACGAAAGAAAGCCTTTATTTTCCCAAATATATCACAATTCCGATTAACATAATTATTCATGAACGTATAAAATAAATATCTACCTAGTACCAAACCATATTTTTCGAAACCAAAAACAGAGCGGGAGCAGGAAATAATAATATTTCAACGTAAAACATTCCGAAATACCGAAATAAAACACTTTTACGACAAAAATGTCGCCCACTCATAACTCTAGAATATAAAAGCAAAGTTTTACAAGCTTTTAGACCATTTTGATTGCTAAAACATTTGGTTCGGTACTGAAATAGATTCTACCTCCTTGTTTTCACGAAATAAAGCTTGGTTTTTATCAAAGTACTGTTACTAAGTGGTTTCAGAAGACCAATGCTCGTAATTGAAAACGTAAAAAATGTACAAAAACTTGTCAAAAATGTAGGGACACTAGAGGTATTTTTGACAGATGTTAAATGTGACGTTGGTGTTAAATTCCTGTGAAATAAAACCCGAAATTCCACGATTCCCAAGTAAAATTTCCGTAGGTAGCATTACAACCCACCGTACCGCCAGATATTTATCGCCCGCACCCTCAACTTTGACAAACAACCGACAAAATGGCTACAACCGGACTGGTCGAGAACTGGCCAACCGTTGTACGTGCCTTCACTCAAATGTGCGATAATTTGGTGCGTGCGTAAACATTTATCCCTAAACTTTCTCATTATATTTCGGAGATTGAGATTTTGGGCTAAATTAGGTACTTAATTTGTGCGAGTTACAAGTGTTGATCAAGATTTGTGCTAAGTCGGTACTCTAATCCTTGGTATTTTGGTTAATACAGGGGTGTATTCCTACTTGTAATGTTTACGCTGGGCGCGCTAACGGTACCGGGTCGTTTATAAACAGAGTTATTTAGTTTTAACGCTTAAAGGCTCCTACGAACAGGCGCGCGACACGCGACACAAAGGCGCCGCTCGTTGCGCGACTTGCGGTGCCTTGGTGTCGCGTGTCGTGTCGCGCCTGTTTGAAGGCCCCTAATTATATAAATGAAAATTAAACTATAATGTTACATGACGAAGCGCACTTTAGTCGCACTTTAGTAGTTTTTCTTTAGGCTAAGTTTCCATTATTATAATCTTCTAAATGCGACATAGTCACATGTGACATAGTGTTCATCTCATAATATTATGTTATTATCTTATTAGTTATTACTAAGAGTTGCTCGCTTGCTGCTGTCGGTCCATGGATACCGAAACCCCTCCGTGCCCCAGAAAGCACGTTAAGCCTTTTGTTCCGGCTGTCACTCGTGGATCTTTGACAGTCGTTACGGGTAATCAGAAACCTGGATCACCCAACTAGTCTTATCAAGGAGTATTGTATTACGCAGTAACTGGGCTGTGGAGGTCACATAGACAACTGTCTATCTGACCTCCACAGCCCAGTTGAATACCAGCACCACCACCAGCTGAATACCAGCACCACCACCAGCTGAATACCAGCATTCTACATGGAGTAGTTACTCCATGTAGAATGCTGGTATTCAGCTGCATCCGGTAAGACTGGAAGCCGACCCCAATATAGTTGGGAAAAGATTCATTCATCTTATAAAATACTGATGGAGGGTGCATGGAAAGTGGAAACGCCACGCATGCTAAAGTAATTACAGTACCTATACCTCTGCCGGCCCCTTTCAATATTAATAGGAGTGACACACGAGTAACATTATGAATCACAACCTATTTTGAAACTTTTGTTATTATAATATACTTCTAATTGCTATAGAGTAGGGGGGCGAGCGTACTTTAGTGGAAGGGAGGGGAGGGGAAGGGATTGAAGTACCCTATGTGTTGATAGGGTGGAATTGGCAGCTTGAAACTAAATAAAAATGTGAATATTATAAACATTGTGTTTATTTGTATAATGAGAAAAAATAGAATAAATTCTTACATGACACCGTACATCAATCAGATAGAAGAATATTTTTGAATCAATCTAAAATAGATGTCATAGACAAACATGGACAGCATCACGACCTTCCAACACCTTCTCCTGATGTTCGTTCATGTTGCTGAGACACGTCTCTATATATGCATTAATCTTGCACAGTGTCTTTCGAACTTTACTTTTGACAGTGGTTTTGTATTACGTCAGCCAACTGTATCTCTGTTGGACAGTAGCTGATATTGATCAATCCGTTCACGAAGTGTTCGTGTATAAAATGGTATCTATGTGCTTCGACCTTTTGTTGAAGGATCCCGATTTTACGAGTTGAATCGAACTTCGGTTATCAACGTGCAAATTTAATTTTATATCCACATCGGTTATTTCCTTCAACAGCGATTTCAGATACAATGCCTCTTTGCAACAGTCTGCTGCGGCTATGTACTCGGCTTCAGTCGATGATAATGCCACTATAGGCTGTCTCGCATGGGCGTCTGCCCATGCGATTGGTCCATCAGCTATCATAAGCACGGAGCCAGAAGTGCTTCTTCGGGTCAATGGATCTCCAGCATAGTCCGAGTCGCTATAAGCATCGATATTCTCTATCGGTGTGTTTCGTTTGAACAAAATGCCTTTATCTTTGGTTCCCACCAAATATTTGAATATTTTCTTAAGTTTTGTGACATCTTCTCTAGTGAAATTTTCGACCCTCCTGCTAACTTGATTGACCGCTTGTGCGATGTCTGGTCTAGTTCTGGTAGACAGATACAGTAAACTTCCCACTGCCTCCCTATAAGGATATTCCTTCTCCTGGGCATTTTCTTGTATCGACTTGGAATCGCTACTTGCGGGCGTGTCACAAGATTTGGCATTTTTCATATTATATTTTTCCAGTACGTCATTTATATAAGATCTCTGAGTAAGAATTATTCCTTCTTTGGAATTTCTTATTTCCATACCCAGATAGGTAGGTACTTGGATTTTGATTCTTTTTCATTTCAAATTTGGTTTCAAGTTTCTTCAAAATAACTTCGATCTTTTTCTTGTCTTTTCCTATAACAAGACCATCATCGACAAATAATCCGATTATTATTGACTTATCTTCGTTTATGAAAACGCATCGATCGGTTTTTATCGTCTAGAAACCCAAATCAAACATCGCTTGGGTAAAAGTTTTATTCCATGTGAATGGAGCTTGCTTTAAGCCATACAACGACTTTTTCAGCCGGCAAACTACTTCAGTAGTATTGCAGTCAGTTTTATAGCCAACAGGTAGTTTCATATAAACTTCATCTGTCAACTCTCCGTACAAGAATGCTGTCTTGACGTCAAATGTCATGAAGTAGTAAGATTTGGATGCGGCAACGGCTAATAAAGTTTTTAAGGCAGATTGACTTACAACTGGGCTATATACGTCTTCAAAATCCAGGTTTCCTTTCTGCTCGCAGCCACGTACGACTAATCTGGCCTTGTATGTAGCGTCATCTTTAATCCGAAATACCCATTTGTTCGACAAAATTTTGTGTCCTTTGGCTTCTGACCTGTCAACTAATACCCAGGTGTTATTTTTCTGTAGTGAATCCATTTCAGACTGTATCGCCTTCTCCCAATTTTGTCTGTCGGTGCCCGTCACTGCATCTTGATGTGTAAGAAATGAACAGTCATAGTCATCATTACTATCTGATGTAAACATAGTCACGCAACGACTTAGCTCGTAATCTTTGGTCCATGCTGGTGGCCTCACTTCTCTTTGTGGTCTTTCACTTGAGTGGGTCAACTGGATCTCGACTGGAGCTGGAAGAAGGAAGATTAGTAGGTTCCTGAAAAAATAAGTTATTATAAATTTTGTTTTTAATTTCAGGTATTTCAATCTCAATTGATTCTGTTTCTGATTCTAGAGTAAAGTCTTCGTTTTTCTCAGCAGGAGTATCGCCATAATGCATCTTTTCGATTACTTTTACGTCTCTGCTGATAACAACGTCATTCTTTTCCGGTATGTAGATTCTAAAACCTTTGGCTTTATTTGCATATCCCAAAAATACTCCTTCTGTCGCTTTGGCAGAGAATTTCCCTTTTCGGTTCTTGTTCATTACAAAGGCTCTGTTTCCAAACACGTGTAGGTGATTTCCCAATGGGGTTCTTCCTACCCACTTCTCATATGGGGAGTTTCCTTTGAGAGCTTTTGCTGGGCTTCTATTTATCAAATAGTTTGCAGTGTTCACTGCTTCTGCCCATAGATTTGCAGGAATGTTAGAATCTATCATCAGACATCTTGCTTTATCCATCAGCGACCGATTTTTCCTTTCACTCATGCCATTTTGCTGCGGTGTATAGGGTGCAGATAGTCTTCGGCTTATGCCGTTATCTTTCAGGAATTTGTCAAACGCTTTCGACCTATATTCGCCTCCATTGTCAGACTGAAGTTTTTGAATTTTCTTCTTATGAAACAGTTCAACATAGTTTTTATACTCCTTGAATTTTTCAATAACTTTGCTCTTTTCTTTTAAGAAGTAAACACAGCAGTATCTTGTATAGTCGTCAATAAATGTAACGAAATACTTTGATCCAGCCATTGATTTATGCTCAAAAGGGCCACATACGTCACTGTGAATTATCTGCAGCACTTTGGTAGAGATTATTTGTTCATGGCTTTGGAATGGTAGAGTGGAATTTACCCTTGATACAAGTCTCACAGGTACCCAAAGTTTTTTCTTTAAATTCGAGTCCTCGCATCATTTTATTTTTAACCATTTCCTTTAGGTCTCTTTCATTGACATGACCTAATTTCTTGTGCCATTTCATAATTTCGCCTTCAGCACTGGGCGTGAAATTTGCTGTCTCTTCCGGCTCATCGAATTCAATGAAGTATAGTCCATTTCTTCTTCTAGCTTTTAAGTTAACTGTTTCGTCTTTTATGATACTGGCTTGTCCCTTTTCAAATAAAACTTTATAGCCATGATCTGTAATTTTACTTACTGACATCAAGTTGTTTGACAAATCAGGCACATATAATGTGTCAATTATAGTATGTTTCAAATCTTTTATATAGAGTTCTGCGTTTCCTTTCCCTTTAACTTCGGTTGTATGCTTCTCTGAAGCTAGTCTTAGAGTGTCAGATGCAGGGATTAAGTTACAGAGTATACTTTTGTCACCCGTCATATGTGACGTACAGCCACTATCTAGACACCATAAATTGCTTTTAGTTTTTGACGTTCCTGTTGTTAAACAGATATTATGCGTCTCTTCCTGACCTTTAGTTTTATTAGAGTTATTCGGTCTCTTCTTTGACCAACAAGATTCTGTGGAATGGCCTTTCTTCTTACAATTGTTGCAACATAGTACTCTTTTCTTTGTTTTGGTATAGAATGCTTCAGAAGTCTGTGGTTCGCTTGCTTCGCTTTGCCTTCTTGCTTCGTATTCTTCTATGATTTTAACTTTTAAAATGTCAGGACTTGGTAGAACATCTCTCGACTCAATTGCCGTTCTGAAGCTATCAAAATTTGTAAGTAAACTGTATAACATCATAATGCTTAATAATTCTGGATGAATTTTGACATCCATATCTTCTAATTTACCCACTACGTCCATAAAATTACTGAGATGGTCTCTTACATCTTCTTGTGAAGTTATTTTCTTCAATACTAGTTGCTTTAATAGCGTAGCCTTTCTCGCGGGTCCTGAACTTTGATGTACAGATTTTAGTTTATCCCATACCTCCTTGGACGTGTTACATCCTTTAATTTGTTTAAGTTCTGGTGGAGGTATAAGTAGAAGTACCTCTGACCTTGCCTTTATGTCTTCCTTTAGGAATGCCCTCTTTTCTTCGGCAGTCGCAGTTGCCGCTAACGTTTTTTCACCACTAGCGTACTCCCATAGATCGTATCTTATGAGAATCGCCTGAGCTTGTAAGCACCAGGTATCGTAATTTGATTTTGTCAGCGGTTCTATGCTTCTTAGACTTGAGCTCATTTTTTAAATTTTATTTTCTCATTTACTCACGGTTTTATTCCATTTGCCACTAATTATCTAACCACGCTCTGCTACCACTGATAGAGTGGAATTGGCAGCTTGAAACTAAATAAAAATGTGAATATTATAAACATTGTGTTTATTTGTATAATGAGAAAAAATAGAATACATTCTTACATGACACCGTACATCAATCAGATAGAAGAATATTTTTGAATCAATCTAAAATAGATTTCATAGACAAACATAGACAGCATCACGACCTTCCAACATGTGTTAATCCCCCGGCGTAGGTTTGAGATGGAACATCGGGATAGTTTCTAGTCAGCAAGAGTCTGTCAGATCCCGCCGCCCGCCCCAGGGCGGCGGACATCCATGAAGATTTTCCACCCCGGAAACAAAAAAAAAAAGGCTATAAACTACCTATGTGTCAAATTTCATCCAAACCTGGTCAGATGTTTTTATACCCTATGTGTTAATCCCCCCGGCGTAGGTTTGAGATGGAACATCGGGATAGTTTCTAGTCAGCAAGAGTCTGTCAGATCAGAGGTGGAAAATCTTCATGGATGTCCGCCGCCCTGGGGCGGGCGGCGGACATCCATGAAGATTTTCCACCCCGAAACAAAAAAAAAGGCTATAAACTACCTATGTGTCAAATTTCATCCAAACCTGGTCAGATGTTTTTACGCCAATCCGGAACATACATCCAACCAAACAGACAATCGGACAAAAAAAATATTCTTTTCTGTTTTAGCATATATGTATCATATGTAATATTCTTTACTTTGTTTATAATTATAGATTATTTATTAATGTAGGAAATGAGGAGTAACCTAGTATATTAAATATCTTCCGTTATTATGTACAAAAACACCTTTTAAGAGCAACTTATAACTCAAATAATTTAATATTAACTCATCGTTCGTCGTATACTCTTTCATGCTATTAAATTAATCAAATAATTATATTCAATTAAGTTGAGTGCCGACGCACTTTGACTTTAAGATAATGTACAAAGTTAATATTTTATCGATACATTCCCCTGGTTTTAAATTGGGGTACTGACAGTGGCTTCTCCCTTCTATGTCAAAAATCATTGAGAAAGAGAGAGACATTTTAGAGAGAGTAATTATTTTCTTAAGGGATGTCTTCCCCAAGCTCTTTGAGTGGAATTAGCAGCCAACCATTGACATGATTGTCCTTTGATGTCTTTTGCAAAAGTAAAGAAATAAAAATGTCTTTTAGTACAGTCAGCGTCAAAGGTCGATGATCATTTCGAGATTTCGTTTATTTTATAACCAGAGAACCTCGTTATGCCTCAGTAAAACAAATTATAATAATACTTATCAACATATTTTCTGCTCTTTAATCATTTTTTTTTACAATGAAGTACCTAAAAATTAGCAAGATTCCATTCATTAATCTATTCTGAAACTTTCGATAGATAGTGTCAGCGGCTTACTTTTGTCGCTACAGCACGGCCGTCGAGAGAAGCGTTTCTGACACCTGTCAGTGCGACAATTCTAGTAACTAATAAACATCAAATTCGCAAAACACGTATTCGTTTGTGTGAAACTGACAGGTGTCAAGAACGCATTCTCTCGTAGGTTGCACGGTAACTTAACTAGTATTGCCTATAATCTGTATTTTCTGTAAAAAATCGAAGCTCAGCTTCTCTCCGCAAAAGCCGAATACTTTATTGGAAAACCCTCTCCAAAAACTACGCCATAATAGGCTTTGACGCTTGGAGTTCGCAAAATCGTACAATTCGAAGCCTTCGCAGCAAAAGGGAGGTCAAGAGTACATTTACGTGCAGTGGGTGACTTTTGGCAACGATACAATCCGGAAAGCTTGTAAAACGACGTTGTAGCTAAACTTTATAGATTTGCCTTTTGCATTTGAAATTGCTGGTTAGTGACAGTTACCTTTTGGATAATAAGTTTTCGATAGTAGCCTGCGTTGCTATTCTCTAAAAATCTCACCGTGAAAACTTAGGTGAAGTGATCGTGGAGTGAGCTGTCAATAGTGTCAATTCCTAGCAAAAACAAACTCACTTCACCTGAGTTTTCACGATGAGTTTTTACAGAATCGACTGGTTGTTTCAAAAATTAGAATGATATAAAGACTTTTTTTTTTTGTTGAAGCTATTACACAAACAGACTTATTTAAAAGAATGCTACTGTGCAGGTTTGTCTCTTAAAGAAGTCACTTAATATCGCAGTCACACCCGACATCATGATCATTTGTAATAAATCGTCACTATAGTCATAAACCAGTCTGTGTAAATCATTCACTGCTTGCACTAGAAAACTTACCATAATCCGATTCCTTGTCTTGCTTGTAAGTGCAGTTAATTAGAAAATATCAACATAAAAACGCTTGGTAGCTTCATTAAAACCTGTTAAACAAGTGTGATCCTGTCATTTTCGGGTAACCACTAAAAATCAGCGCTGCACGTGCAGCTGCCAACTATTTCTGTTCTGTGCTCGTGATTATAGATTTATTATGTTTTTTTTTATTATTATTCGATTTAATTATCTTGTTGTATACACTTGTTTCTATGACAAATAATAGGTTTTTGTTTTCTTTCTTTCTTACAAATGGTTCTCTTGGATTATAACATGTTTGGCTAGTGCCAAACAGAAGTTTGGGGAAGTCCCCATAAGTCCTTTAGCTTCCTAAAAATTCTGTTTGTTTGTCACCAGGTACCCGTGTCGGTGACCCCGAGGAGTTGCTGGCCATCGACGAGGTCTTCTGCACGGGTCGCAAAGACCCTCTCTGGATCGGTTCCATCAAGTCGAACCTGGGACACAGCGAGCCTGCGTCTGGTCTCTGCTCTATTGCTAAGGTAAATATTTGTTTCGTTTGTAATATAATTATTAATAAAACTAGCTGTGCCGCGCGGTTTCACCCGCGGCAATGTCGATCCCGTGGGTATATCGGGATAAAAAGTAGCCTATAGATTAATCCAGGGTGTCAGCTACCTCCATACAAAATTTTATCAAAATTGGTCCTGCCGTTTGAGCGTGAAGAAGTAACAAACATATAAACACACATACACACACACACTCACAAACTTTCGCTTTTATAATATTAGTGTGATAACCCTCGATTGCGTGCGCACACTTCCAATCACAATTTGAAAGATTTTAAAGGAAATTCATAATCCAGGCCTCATAATATATGTAATAATGTATAATGTTTGAAAAATTCATCTGCTCGAAAACATAAATAACGCAAGGAATATTGTTGAACTGTCAAAAAGGCAATGCCGTTGTGTTGCAACACAATTCGGCTGCAGAGGCACTTTGCCAGGAAGTTGCTAGTACTACCTATTTTATTAAAAACTAGCTGTTGTCGCGACTTCGTCTGCGATCCAAAGATGAAAAGTCCTTCTCCAGGGCATGGTCTAATCCATGTGCCAAATTGAATCCAAATGCATTCAGCCATTTTAGCATGAAAGTGTAACAAACATACAAAAAAACAAATCTTTTCTCTTTATAGTATTAGTTTAGACAATGCTGTATGCCTGACAATGGGGATTGTCCAAAATTTCTAACCATTATATTTTATTTTATTTTTTGTAAATTTAGAGCATTTTGAGAAACTAATTTGAATATTTTGATGATTGGCTCAATAGTTATTTTAATAAAAATTATTTAATTATTTTAAGTTTTTAAGGTAGGTGACGTCATCCAGTGGCATAAAGATTAAGTGCCGTTGCCTTACTAGTACATAATTAAAAATTTTAATCTGTCAACACAACGTCAACAATGTCACATCTGTCAAAGTGTCAATAGGCCGAATAGACGTCTTAAATAATCGAATCCTAGCTTAGCGTATTTATTTACAAATGGTTTTTTTATGTGTAAGTGTCCTCCAAGGAATATACTACTCTCTATCGTCACTAGAACAATCGACGCGGCGACTTAGAAATAGAATAATAACGCACGCGGCGACATTATTACTATTATTGCTGCAAGTTGGAACAAAGCACTTCCTGTATTCCATAACTCTTCCAGTATATTAGATATTGTCGAGTGTTGAAATAATGTATGTAATGTAATAATGAGATATAAACAAGAATGTTTATATTTTTGACATATTTACAATAATTTGACATTTGACAGATTGTAGACAATACTTGCCTCTTACTTTTTATTTTCTGAGGCAACGATACAAAACTGTACGGCCAAAGTCGTACGTAATTTGAAGGGCAAAGAAGGTCAATCGTATTCTATCAAAAATATCAATAACATATGAATATTTTTCAAAATTAATTAGTCCGTAATGATCAGCAACGCTATTCCTCGAAATGGTTTTTCAATTATAACATTTTAAAAAATATGAACAATGCCCATTTACAGTTCTTTCAATTTAAAATTCTTATTTAAAGCTTCTGATTAATTTACAAGACGGAAATATAAAAAAATCCGTTAATAAAAATACAAGTCATTTCCCAAACGTCATTTTTTATTCAACTATCAAACTACAAACAAGAACTTTTAATCAGAATAAAATAATTATCTGCTACCAGAGTTAGTTACGTTAAACTGTCCAGAGGATTATCCTCTTCGACTCTGCAGCACCGTATTCCCTCCGGTAGGTACTTAGTGAATGTCCTCAATCCTGATTCCTGAGAAAACTGTCGTGTCGTAATTAATGTTATCTTGCTACCAAGTTACTTCGTAATTTATGTGGATGTCTCTCGAATGTATGCTGGTACCTTATCGTGTTTTGTATGTAAGTAGGACAGTTGTAACGTACAATGTTGCAGTGACTAGGGTATCGAAATTATGTTCTTTGATTTGTTGAGAAAAGGGGTTCATTTTCTACTTTTTAGCATGAAACTTTTGTGAAAGCATTTCTACTCAAATGTTTCTACTCAATTATGAAATGTAGATTTTTTTAAACATGTGATAACGGAAAATTTATAAAGAAACAGTTTTATTAGACAAAATTAAATTATCTTTTAAAACTAGATGAAACGTGTTTTGATTTACAGAATAATTTCATTTATTTCCCACAGCCAAACTAGACTTTTCTTTACAAGCAAATTAAAAAACTTGTTCTACTATAAATACTAACATAGTGACGTTTGTTTATTGTTCGTTTGTGTATCAAACATCACCAACAATCCACATTCATTCTGCCCAATCATATAGTCTGTCAAATGTCTCATATGTGTAGGTATCCTTTATGCTCACTCGTTCCTTTGAAGTTATGACACCGGTATGACCATTAACTGTTTGATGTTTTAGAAAATTTGATTACACCAAAATTTTGTTAAAATATTAGGTACCCAATGGGATAGCAATGAAGGCCATTTCTATTTCAGAGTTTAGAGAATTGGGTTTTCTTTAATCCTATGAATTTTTCATCTAGGCTTGATGGTCACACTATCGCGTCTTGGAAGGAAAACGGCAAAATACAAGTCTCCCTGTATATGTCATTTTGTGTATCTAGAATTCTAGACAGCTACCGACACTATTCTGTTAGTTATATTACACAGGTATATTATACCTAGGTACCGAGTAGGTACATCATCCTGTTTTGAGCTTTAATCGGCACAAGCAATATGGAGTAGAGATGCGTCATCTCCGCCAATTAAGACGGCATGTAATGACGTCACGACCTCGTGTTATGCACATTTTGTAAATATTGAGGCGTCAAGACGGGTTAACTGACTTGACGACATTTTATTTTATTGCTTATTTAAAAGAAGCTGCTCATTATAATAGTAAAAGTAGGCTATTTATTAATCTTCCTATGAAAACACTACCCGCTTCTGGAAAAAATGGGTAAAAACTAATAATCCCGTAACAGAAAACTATGGTACATCGTTTTTTTTCAAAAACTCCGCGCATTCTCTTGGATCAGAAATCTCCCTTATGAACCGCCAGGGTTATTGCGTAACACACTTACTATGGCAATGCCTTTCATTGTGACAGTTCAACAATATTCATTGCGCTATATACGTTGTTGAAAAGACGAATTTTTCATACATATGAATCAATGGATATGTAATTTCCTTTAAATATTTCGGGTTGAGACTGAAAGTGTTACGCAATTGGTGCTGTAACAGCAAATTTGAAACATTATTATCATAATTATATATTTTTAGCAAAAAAACCCGTTTTTTAATAAGACTCCCACGCACACTCTTTAATCTTTTTTATTATTTTCAGATGTGCATCGCCTACAGCACCGGCTACATCCCCCCCAACTTGAACTTCCACGTTGCTCGAGAGGGAGTAGAAGCCTTAGCTGCGAAGAGGTTGCAGGTGGTGACTGACAAGACCCCTTGGTCGCGGGGCATGTCTGGAGTCAACAGTTTCGGTTTTGGAGGCGCTAACGCTCATGCTCTGCTGAAGGATGTCGCGAGAGTCAAGGTAAGGAGGCACGACTGATTTTAACATTGAATAAAAAATAAAACACTTGTTCTGTCGTATACGAAAGTTATGTAGTAGCTAAACAGCTATGTTTTAGCGGGGCTAAAAAGGCGACAGGTGACAAGCGACAAGCAGAAAACTTTTGACACCTGTCACATTGTCAGTTACCTATATTAAATAAAGCCCAGGGTGGACTGAACGTAGGTATGTATCATTATGTAAGAAAAAATAATAATAATATTAAGTATAATATTAATAATATTTAAATAATATTTTTTATACCTTAATAAATAAATTATTTTTGCTAGGGGGAATGGCTAAAAATAATGCATACGCAGTATAACAATGTTCCCAAATCCCACTGCCGGAACACAGGAATATTAATCAACCATCTACATTATACAAAATGGAAGAAGATTTAAGTTCAAAAACACTACAATGCAATTACCCAGTCGGAATATTGATCTATTATCCAAAACAAATTGTTCTGTCCATCAAGCCGGTATCAATCTCTCTTTGAAGCCGCAATAATTAATTCCATCAAGTAAAATGCCTCATTTTCATTGAGTTCAAAAAGTTAACGAAGTTCTTTCTAATTTCGAATCTATTGATTATGTCCGCCTATTGTTTTCATTAACGAAACTCCTAATAAAATGAGTTCCTAAAATTGTTAAAACATATTTGGAATCTGGCAATCAACTAGTCCGTGAGTGGAATAATTTAAACATCGGTACTTGCTTGGTATCCCTATTTTCTGGTTTGATTGATTTGATTTCCAATTTTAATCATGGTTAACTTTGAAGAGCATGAAACATAATAGTCAGGTGATTCGATATAATTTCAGAAATGTGTAAAGTCTGATAAATTAAGTGTTGTTTATTTATCTAATTGAGTAGTGGTGGCCCAGTGGTAACGGCCGCGTCTTACGAGTTGTAGGTCGTAGGTTCGAATCCAGACAGGCGCTTTAGGTACTTTGTGTAAATTATTTCATCACCGCTGCTCTCAAAACGGTGAAGGAAAACACCTTGAGAACCAACATTTCGAAGACATGTGACATCTACCAACCCGCACTGCCCGCGTGGTGGATTACGGCCCACTGCCTTTCACCGAGAGGAGGCTTGTGTCCCAGCAGTGGGCACATCATAGGCTGATTATGCTATCTAATTGACTAGCAACTTCAACTGTCCGTATATTCAACTGCAATGCTTTGACGGTTCTATGAAATGGTTATAAAGGCTCCTTTAAACAAGCGCGACACGCGATCAAATCGATCGCACGACACAAAGGCATCGCAAGTCGCGCAACGAGCGGTGCCTTTGTGTTGCGTGCGATTCGCGACGCGCGTCGCGCCTGTTTGCAGGAGCCTTAACACGGCAAATTGACGTGGCATGTCAATGTGATAACTAATTAATTTCCTTGACTCTGTCTAGCGCAATAGCGTTGTGCTTTAAGATCCAGTAAGTAGTTAATACAATCTACCAAGTTACCATTAACACCTTTAACACCACCAGGTCAACAATGGCATACCATTCGACGACCTCCCCCGCCTGGTCTGCGTGTCAGGCCGCACGGAGTCAGCAGTAGCCAGGATCCTGGATGACCTGGAGTCCAGGACTGTAGATGCTGAAATGGTCCGTCTACTCCACGCTATTCATGATGATGATATCGCCGGGCATGTTGTTAGGGGATACTCGCTTTTGGGTAAGTTAAAAACACTTACAATATTGAAAGGGCTTAGCGTTTTGTGGGGGGTAAGTAATAGATGATATAACAACAAAATCTCTAATATTTACAATATATAACAACGGAACCTATAATTTTATTTAATATAGCGATTAGTTAATATAATGAACGATTGATATAATTTTGAAATAACTAATTTTCATAAGCATAACATACATTAAATATAAAATCGTTTGACATACCACTCAAAAGATATAAAACTTATTTGGTCTAATAAAACAATAACTTTGTATTTTGTTTAAGATATATTTAAAAGTATTTTTTCTTTGTTTTATTCTTTGTAAGTTCTATCGTAGTTATAGGTAATAGTCACCTAAGTAGATATTAAACATAACTAGTAACTAATTACCACCTGCGCTAAGATAGGTCGACGGAGCCCCGCTTCGCGGGGCTCCTATTTCTGGGTGGTTTAAAAAAAAATAACCATGAAGGCTAAGGCGGGAGCTCCGCTCCGCTTCGCTCCCGCCTTAGCCTTCTAACCTAACCTATCCGAGTCGGGGTACTCTAAGTCGGGGTGTTAACCATAATAACGTTTTTATATACATACTCGTATATTAAACGTTAGACCTAATGATTTTCGATTAAATAAACAATATACATATTAAACGTTAAACCAAATGATTTTCGATTACATAAACGTTATATCAAACAACGTTATACTAATTAAGTTTTAGAATAAATAAATGTTATATGTAAAGAAATTATATGAACAGTTGGTATATCTCACGTTGATTATATCTTATGAACGATAATAAAATGAAATTAGACCAAATGAGTTTATACGTTATGAGACGCACCCTTTTGTGGGCCGTTTCTAAGCCAAATTTGTATGAACTTGTCGAGGTGATAGGTTGCCCAGGCAACAAAGTTGAATGCATCGTGTCGGGCAATAAAGTTGAATGCATCGTGCATTCAACTTTGTTGCCTGGGCAACCTTCAGAGTTAGTTTCATCGTTAGTGCAAAAGTGTGATGGGCGCAGACACAGGCGCACTTTCTCTTCCCTCAATAGTCACTCTTATTTTCCGATGGGACGGCAATCCAACACGACCGGTGATAGATCAGGAACAACGGCTTAACGTGCTTTCCGATAGCTTCCATACTCCGGGCTGTTACTAAGAAGTTCCCAATGGAAAAACGCAGTAACGATTTTCCCGACACACGAGACCATGTTCGGGGGTCGTGGGTCAGGCGCTCGTTCTTCTATACTTTTGTATAAGTCGTCATCTCCTCCAGAATATTCCAGACAATTATAATAGAGGTCGAAAACAAACTAAGACACGCGCAAACAGTAACTATGAATTCAGCAATTACGATTCTAGGGAAGAAATTTTTCGTCCGCTAAAAAAAAATCGGCTGTTTCATATAAAGTGCAACACCTCCGCGATCAAAATGTGGGAAATGAAATGTATGCTAATAATATTTTTAATAGGTAGTTATTAAAAATACTATTATCATACAAATGGGGCTTCGTGTACTGAATCCGTGGTAACAAGTTGAACGTCGATGTCTATGCCACTCTGTATACTCTAGAGTAGGTCTTTCTAACTAGACCTGAGCCCGTACCATAACCCTGTTCAGGGCAGGTCAAAGTTACAGTAATAGTTGCGCACCGCACATGGTTCAAAATCGCTTGACACATGAGTGTCACTTTTTGACAAATATTGGACTGCATGGTGTTACTCTTTGTTCTTTCCAGGATCAACCCCCACGAAGAGCGTGTCCCTTGCGCGTGAGATCCAGTACTTCTCAGGAGTTCGTCGCCCAGTGTGGTTCGTGTACTCAGGCATGGGTTCGCAATGGGCTGGTATGGGCAAGGAGCTGATGAGGATTCCGGTCTTCGCTGCTGCTATTGAGAAGTAAGTGAACAATAATATAAAAAAAACAGTTTTTAGTTGAAATTGATGAACTTTAAAGGAAAATCATTTAGGTTGGTTATTATATGTTATTTTACGCAAAATACGCGCATTGACGTGGAGTTGCGGACACCAGCCCGTATTACCTATTACCTATATGTTATTTTTGTATGGTCAGTTAGTCAAAATATGAAGCTCGTATTAGATCAGTTCTAGTTAATATTAACTTGATGAACGTTTACAGTAAACGTATAATATAAAAGTATAATGTCAAATTTCGTCTATTTTGCACAAACATTACAAACTTATGAAGAGAAAATTTATTTAATAACATACAAATATCATAATTATACTAAAATATTAACAAGCTAACAGTTTTAAAATAATAATAGTAATATTTACAAGTATTTATATGAGAAAGGAAAGAACTGTATTCTTTCCTTTCATAAAAAAATTCGTCCCCAACGGTGTTACCAGGAAGTGCCCAAATAACATATATGCTTTTAAATAGTTAAAGGTATTGAAAAACTAACGTCAAGTAAACTACTCGTTTTTCTAACGTAATAAACCGACACTAGTAATAAAGCATATATAAGCTTTTGTATGCACTGTATATTAAGAGAGCTCCTGCGTGCGTTTGAAGTTGCAAGTCAATGCTAATGCAATTACCATCTGCGCTCGCTAATCCGTTAAATATAATCAAATAACTTCCTTTGGTTCGCTTTTAGAACTTACGAGAGTATGCACACCAGGGAGTAAAATAATACCTTAGTTATTTGAGCTTATTTCCAACAAATAGAAAATTAGTATTGTTAGCTAAGGCAGGGTTTTTATTCCCATTGTGACGGTTTTACTCTTTGGATGACTTGAGTTGCTAGCCATTTCCGCTGTATATTTCCTTCGTAGAGTCGCACCGATTTCTTTTTAATAAAACGTGGTAAAAACTATAAAATAACAGTCGCAGTTTTAAAGTAATCGTGGATATCTGCTTTTAATAGTACATGTAACATAGTTGGAACGACCGGCACAGTCGTCGCGAGGCTGAGAATTAATACTAAACTTTTTGAACCTCAAAATTACAGAAATCTGTCACCTAAAATGCCCTTCCTTCACCTCATCCTAGTGCTTTAGCTAGGACGAAAAACTGGCGCTACAAACTCCCCAGCAGCTCAGAAATAACTAACGTCTTGATTCCTTACCCAGGTGCCACAAGGCTCTAGCACCTAAAGGCGTAAACCTGACGAAGATCATCACTGACCCAGACCCCAAGATCTACGATAACATCCTGAACTCCTTTATCGGTATCGCAGCCGTGCAGGTCGGTCTTACCGATGTCCTGAAGACTATTGGCGTTGAACCTGACCACATCATTGGTAAGTTTTACATTTTTCAATACTTATTTGTATAAATTTAAAATATCTTCAAAAGATTTTTAATCTTTCAAACAAATACCTAAGTAGTTGTTTTTGCTTGTTGAGAAATAATTTTAGAAGGAAATTTTTAGGTCTCAAAAAATGTAGGGCACTTTCAGTGATATTTTTCCAGAAAATTAAACATTAACGTCGAGAGCGTTTCTAATTAATAGCGGTTTTAATTCTACTAATAGTTCTGTTAAATTTTTTCTTAGGCACGTTTATGTACTCAAGTATACTATGCCGAACCTTGTATAGCTTCTTCTCTGTTATTTACACTTTGTGAGACGATCTCTTTTTAAATTTCGATGTGTGTAACAGTTAACCATTCATTTTGTGCCTTATGTCTTCCTGACTTAAGTTTAAAATATCTCAACAGGACACAGTGTCGGTGAGCTTGGTTGCGCGTACGCCGATGGCTGCTTCACCGCTGAGGAGATGATTCTGTCCGCTTACAGCAGAGGTCTTGCCTCCATCGAGACGCCCTTCATCAAGGGGTCCATGGCTGCCATCGGTCTTGGATACAGTCAGGTAATTGTTAAGTCTTCTTCTTCTTTTGCATCATCACCAACTTTATAAGAATATCTCTTGTGTTTTTACAAACACACTTCGTTTTTTAGCACACCCTGAAAGTATTTTTAAGGCACGTCTCTTGTAGAGGCTTTCATGCGGCCACAATTGCTGACAATCACAATCTCATTACCATACCTATTAGTGTACAGCGTTCTTTTGCATGCTCTTCAAAATATAATACTACGTACTCGTAAATTGCCTGATTTCTAATCAGAAGCATCATGCTACATGATTATTATTCTAATTTTGCCTTTTAGATCAAAACCATGTGCCCCCCTGAGATCGAAGTAGCCTGCCACAACGGCCCCGACTCAAGCACCATCTCAGGACCTGCTGACATCATGAAGACCTTCGTCGCCAAGCTTAGCGCACAAGGCATCTTCGCCAAGGAGGTGCCTTGCTCCAACATCCCTTACCATTCCCGTTATATCTCTGAAGCTGGTAAGACATTTATTTTGATACAAGCCCTGTGCTCGATGGCATTTCCCGTCTGCAAAAATGACTAACCTACAGACAGACTTCGATCTCTCATTTAAACCCTTTAGATTTATCACAGAATATAATTTAGGTATATACCTATTTAAAGAATTTAAGATTTATTTTATTATCAACAAATTTATTTTAATTTTTTTTTTTATCATTTCAACATTTGGTACGTTACATACGTTACATTTCGCGAGTCACGTTAGAAAAACCATAATTATAATTATGGTTTTTCTATAGTAAGGGGCGAGCGTGTTGCTATTCAACCCAGCCTATCGCAGTCCATTGCTGGGCAAATAAAAATAGGCCTCTCCCAAGCTGCGCCACAACACCCGTTTCTCAACCCTTTGCTTGGTATCGGGCATAGATTTAAACTCCGGGAAATAAAAAATAAAAAAAATCTTAATGAATAAGAAGAATAAGTATATTGAGAATGCCCTAATGAAAGAACCCAATAGCATTTTGTTCAACCCGACGAATAATCAGATGTTTTCATTAACTTGTATTTCCGGGTTATAGTGAAGTGTCAAAACATGACCAAAAACTTTATCGTGGATTTCTGAGGAACAAACTTATTTGTAAGACTTGTGCTGATAATAAAGTTATTATCGTCTGAAAAGTTTTCGAAACTTTTCATTTTGAAGCCATACTTTTGTTTGTTTTCCTTTTTCTCTAATTTGCTGATATGAAACGGTAACTTCAATTACAAATAATGAAGTTTTCAAGGTCCAAATATTTGTTGTTTGAAATCTGGAGATTTGATGAAAATGTACGATTTTAATACGGAAGGGAAATATTGTCATCATCATATCAAATGAAAGACATCTACTCCAAAACAAAACCACCAAACGCCAAAACCAAAACTTGTCACATGGAAATAAGAAATAACTCAACTCAGACTATCGCAGTCCACTTCTAGACATAAGCGTCTCCCAAACACGGCTACAGCAGCCGGTTCTCCACCTTCCTAATCCAAGGACATAATTATTATAATCATTATCATCTTCAGCATACATCAATCCACTGCATCCAATCGCACGCCATTCAGCATGATCTTCGGCTACTCTCCAGGTCCATAATATGGCTTTCTAAAATTCCAAAATATTTTTAGGCCCCACCCTGCAGAAATACCTGAGGCAGGTCATCAAGGATCCCAAGCCTCGCTCAGAGAAGTGGGTATCCACCTCCCTGCCTCAAGCACAATGGAAGGACGCCAAGGCTGCTCTCTCTTCAGCTGAATACCACACTAATAACTTGCTGGTAAGCTTATCATCTGTCTAGCCATTACCAACAATGTTGGAGTTGGCTTCCCATCCTACATTCAATTAGACTGGAAGCGGCAACTGAATGTCAAATTTTACATGGAGTGACTGCCTCTTCAGCCCAGTTACTGGGTAACACGATACTCCTATTAATGATCTGCTGGTAAGTGCTGTCTTCAAAATAATGTTTTAGTAAAAAATACAGCTCCTTCTAGACCTTTAAAATATCTTTTTTGGAACGATTAGAAAAGTCTAGACTTAAGTAGGTATTTAGAATCTGAGGTCGTACATAATATTTTAATCCTAGAAATGTTACGTTAAGAACGAAAATCTTATCAGGTCGTTCAGGCAAAATTACTTGCCGATCCCAACTTCGTTCACTCGGCCAAAATTATTTAAACGCGCAATGTATCAAACGCAAAAGAAATATTTTAAGTCATGCACGAAAAGTTTGAATTCTACTACGCAAGCTAGCTTGTAATTAATAAGTATCTTGTATCTTGTTCTTTATTACCAAACAGGATTTAACCTAGAAACACCTACTTATAAAAATCAAAATTTAACCTCAATAACTCCCCACAGAGCCCAGTCCTCTTCGAAGAGACAGCCCGCCTCATCCACCCGAACGCGATCACCATCGAGATCGCGCCGCACGGTCTCCTGCAGGCAATCCTGCGCAGGTCGCTGAAGAAGGACGTCATCAATATTCCGCTGACGCAGAAGAACCACAAGGATAACGTGCAAGTTATGTTCACGGCCTTCGGAAAGTGAGTGTTTTATTATTTTTCATATAAAAATTGCCTTGCAATTTTCGGACGTAGTTTCTTGTGCAAAATGAAGCGTAGGTATAGTAAACTCATAGGTACAATAAATACATTAAAGTCTTTCTCAGTGTCCGGGTAACACTATGTAGCCGATAAAGTAAAACATTAAAAAACATATTTACAAATTCAGTAAGATAGTTAACTGGATTTTTGCAAGAGCTGGTAAAGAATAGGTGATGGTATTGAAAGAGCACAAATGTTTTCACTATTCGATCTCATTTTCCTGGAAGTAAACAGAAACTCTTTTTATGTTTCAAATCATAGCAATTAAATTCCAAATATAATAAAGGTACTAACGTCGTATTTATTCCACAGACTGTACGAGTCGGGTTTGAACCCACACCTCGCCAACATCTACCCGCACGTGCCATTCCCCGTGTCACAGGGTACACCCATGATTTCTCACCTCGTCGAGTGGGAACACAGCGAAGATTGGTAAGTAGCCAAAAAACTCCTGTAATTAAAGTTACATAGAAAATTAAAATTTTGAATATGAAAATGGTTGAACCAAAAACATATTCTTATTCATTACTCAATGGCGCCGATTTCCCTTGTTCACAAACTAAACTAAATGTAAGCTCAGTGCATCTTTTTCTTTCTATTTCATTATGAAAAGGACAGAAGATAAATATTAGTTTAGTCCTGTCAAATTAGTCAGCGCCTGACGTAAATTGACGTATTTTTAGTATCCAATTTTTTAATCACGTCTAAACTTGTCTATGGAGTATCTTAATTTGACAGGACTGTGTCACCCTTTGTACAGTTTCTATATTTGTCTGTAATTTATGGTGTACATAATAAAGAGTATTCTATTCTATATTCCTAACATTCAACAAATACATTCCAAGCGGCTACCAATAAGCCACACCTACGCAGCCAAACTTCAGTTCCAATAAAGAGCCGGTTATATAAATCGCCGGCCATCCGTCAGTCGACCACAAACAAATCGTTGGGGTGTGATCTATAGTAGCCACTTTGGAGCGACTTCAATATACCGGAACGTTAACGGCTATTTTTCAAAGAGAACTGGCCAGTTCCATTTTTGAAATGATTGATGAACTTGCGATTGGTGCAATGCGGGAAGGAATTAAAAATGGTTGTGGTGCATTTTGTGCTAAGGAGCTGAATGGTTGGAAAGCGTCAGGGTTTTCGCTATTAGAAAAATTATATGTCCATTTTGAGGGCGAATTATATTCTTTATTGTTAACTCATTGGCGGATTTTATGCATTGAACGGTAAAGGCTGAAAATTGCGGTCTTCAGAGCATTTTCCGTTTAATTATTTACCGTTGCACCTTTGCCTTACCCAAGTAACATAAAACGGAATATTTCGTACACATTTTACCAGTTTTTTTATTTGAGTCACTGGAATTCTGTTCTTGCATTCCTTGCCCAATTGTTTAGACGAGTAAAAACTCTTTTGAAAATGTTTTAATATTTAATATCTTCACAAACAGATCTTGTGTTATTTTCTTACAATTCCTCAAGAGTTATACACAATATATACTTAATGGATTATCTTAAGACTTGAATATCTCTTAGCCAAGCTCAAACACTTGTTGAAAGTAATTGCGGATTAGGAATAGCGAGCTTGAGCGTTGAATCAATAGCTTGTGCATTGAGAATAGATCGGTAATAGTTTCAATACGATGCTAATCTAAAGTTGGATGTAATTATGTTCTTTGATAGCCATGAGTAACTATGGTAATCCTTCTTTGAGAGTAAACGTGCACCATTGTCGACTGTATTATCGTTTACCATCAGCGGCTTATTATATCAAACCGACAAATGACAATCCGACAACCCGAAAATTCGTCAGTTACAAGTTCAACTTCAACTTCAACTCTTGATTAATGGCTTCTGTGGAACAAACACCACAATTTCGCCAATTTCACGTACTTAGAATGATAGACCATCAAACAAAGGAGATTGTTCAATGAAAAGAAATTTGGACGGTGAAAATGAAAAATGTAAAAATAGTATACTCGGCAACGTTGGACGGTTCAATAATATTCGTGTAAAATCCTAATTATAATTTATTACAAAAGACCAAATTCCCAGTTACAAGTTTCTTTGACACATTTTTTGCGTCATTAAATGGCATATTAATCAGTCTATAATGTTCCCACTACTGAGACATATGCCTCCTCATGGTGAGAGGGAGTGGGCCGTATTCCACCACACGGGCCCAGTTGGTAGATGTCACATGTCTTCGAATCTTTGGTTCTATAATATGCCGGTTTTCTCACGATGTTTTTCGTCAGTGTTTCGAGAGCAGTGTGTATTTTCACAAAGTAAAGCATCTGTCAGGGTTCGAACCTAGCTACGACCTTCCACCCGTAATTTACCACTGGGCCACCACTGCTGAAACGGCACCTGTAAAGAAAATAAGTAACTTTCGATAAAATAATATAAAGAAGTAAAAAGAAGCCACTCACACACACACGGAGGGAGCAAATAAAATAGGTGGCACAGATATACATACTAGCTCAAAACTAAAGATTAAAAAAGAAACTAAAACTGTCTGGTATAATACGTCACTTGGAGTTTTCAAAATAAAATTAGTTTTATTGATATAGTAGCAAGTAATAATATCACGCATATAGTCGATATCATAGCAGTCTAGTCTGCTTCCAAAGTAAAAGCTTTATGTATCATTGGCATCTAAATAGTTAAGTAAGTAGGTACTTATATTAAAAAGACGGTGTATACGGAGGGTTATACCAATACAAACCATTTCTGATTTAATGGTACAAAACAAACATAAACCTGTATTAAGACTATACGCATAACTAAATAATATTTATAACGTTTAATTTTGTCTTCAGGTACGTAACATCATACAAGGCCCAAGAGAAGATGAAGTCTGGTGAGAGAACCGTCAGGATGTCCATTGTCGACGAGGACTGCGAGTACATGATAGGACACGTTGTCGACAGTAAGTTTTAAACAATTCTCAAACTTAAACTGTCTCAATCTCTTACATGTGTACAATAATTTACAGACTACTTCAAAAATTAAGGGACCTTAGATAGGTTTCAATAGGAGTACAGCCTCTTCAGAAGCTCTTCCAAGAAAGTACTAGCACCATGTCTATTTCTGCCGAATTGCAGGCAGCAGGTTGCTATATTCCGATTTGAAGGGTATAGATGCCGAAAGTCTGATAACCAGTCTTACCAAGGGGTATCGTATTACCCAGTAACTGGGTTGTGGGGTTCAGATAGGCAGTCACTCCATGTAAAATACTGGTATTCTAGCTACAGCCGGTTAGACTGGAAGCCGACCCTAACATAGTTGGGAAAAGGCTAGGCAGATGATGATGATGAAGGGCATAGGTGCCCATGTAATCTCAGGCACATGAGAGAGACACTTCAGCTCTGTCTCTGAGATGGTGCCCTATCTGTTATGTCTCTGATATTGGGCAGTGACCATTGAATTTCAAGTGGACTGAACCAACCCGAAAATGGTCGCCAAAAAAAAAAAGAAATAACTGCAATTTGCTCAGCCTATCGCAGTCCACTGTTTAACACCCTGTCCTCCGCCTTCCGCATCCAGTCTGTCCCAGTCATCTTCTTAAGGTCGTCGGCCCACTAACTGGGGGCGTCCCATATTACGCTTACCGATACGCGGTCTCCAGGACTCGTCTGCTCCATTTTGCTATCTAGTTATAACTATAATATTCACCCCATTAATAATCAAATTATTTACTCTACCATTTTCCTCCGTAGGCCGTAACTTATACCCTGCCACCGGATACCTGGTCCTGGTCTGGGAAACCCTCGGTATGATGATGGGAGAGCTGTACACTGAGGTGTCAGTGGTCTTCGAGAACGTTCGCTTCCAGAGAGCCACCAACATTCCCAAGGAAGGAAACTTGGAGTTCATCATCATGATCCAGAAAGGCAGTGGTAATTTTGAGGTGAGATATTGAAGCAGGTTTTGATTTTAATTCCTGTCCTGATTCATAAATAATTTTTGTCCTGAATCGTCGCCTCTTAAGACTTATCAAATATTTACTGATACTAAGGGCTGATTTTTCCATTGCCAGATAACTTTTATTCGAGGAATAAAATTGACGTTTGACAGTTTTTGTATGAAATAACTGTCAAAATTTCAAAATTGTTCCTCGAGTAAAGTCATCAGATGATTGAAAAATCAGCCCTAACTAAATCAGCAAACTTATTTGGCAGATTTATACTTGTGCCAATTTGACCTTTCAATGATAGCCTTGAGTCCCTTAACCACTAATTTGATTGTTTCCAATTTGTTTTCACTTTCACCTTGGTTCGACTTAGGAAATGTTTTTCCAAGGTAAGGCCAACTGTAGCGAATTTTCTTCGAATTTTCCTATACATTTTAACGCGATTACCAGTTTTCTGTGATTTTCTAATACGGTATGTATTCAAGCCCAGGCACTTTTTTAAACTAACCTGTTTACCTGTGTTAGAGTGGGCCAACGATAATATCTGCGTACCCACTAAAAGTACTTTTCTACTCACTTCACGGTATACAACGATTTCCATTTTCCCCTAGATCGTAGAAAGCGGTGCCTCCATCGTGACTGGTCGCATCTACGCGAAGAAGAATGTTGGTCAGGACTACCGAGTGCTCCCGACTTTGCCCGAAGTCACCGGCCCCGGCATCAAGCACATGCTCACTAAGGACTTCTACAAGGAACTGCGTCTTAGAGGATACCAGTACAGGTGAATAATACTTATGTTATTACGTACAAATACTCGGTTATTGAATTGAACATTTGAAATTGACGATTAAAAAATTATATTTTTTAAAAGAGGTAGATGAAAGATTTAAAATAAAAATATTAAACGGAGAGATTAATGAGACAGACACTAAATAAAAAAAGGAGAATGCTTGGTTTTCACCTCAGTAAATTAGAACATAAAATGAGCGTTTGTTTCCCACCATTACAAATTGATGAACGTTGAAGCGGATTTTAAGTAGAGACTTATATTAATTCATCATGGCTTAACATGTATAGTTAAGACTAATCTTGGCTATTAAAAGTAGGTGTTTTATGTTTTCTATTTGAATAGTATTAGTATTTCTATGAATAAAACTTAGATAAATAGTGAGTACTCATTATTAGTTAAATAAGTGCTTTTCTCGGTCCGAATTTTGTCAAAAACCGTAGGACATCTTTCAGCTTCTGTCTCAGTTTTAATAGAAACACGAAATAACTTTCAAGTTATGCTAAGTTAACAATTAGAAGCTAGAAGGGTAGTGTTGGAAATTATTAATCTAGAATACCTTCATTAACATTAAGCTTATTTATATTGTAAGTAAACAAGAATGTGTACTTAAAACTTAAGACTTTGTATATTCATATTTTATGTACTACCTACCTATTTTGAGTTTTAGACCAATATTTGCATACTTTTAGGTTGTTCTCGTAACGCCTAATTCAAGTCCAGCTCTGGCTTATTTGTCTAACTTTGACTAAATTATTTTAATTAATTAGTCCATCAAGATAATTTAGTCTGTCAAGAGGGCTTTTGGCTAAGTAATAACAGTTACACGTTTTAATCGATCGGGTTAAGCTAAGTTTGCCTCGCTTGATCCGTGGATGGGTGACCATCTGTACACACCAAGACCCCTCCGTGCCTCCAAAAGCACGTAAAGCCGTTGGTCTCGGCTGTCATTTGTAGATCTTTGACAGTCGTTACGGGTCGTCAGAAGACCGAAAGTCTGACAACCAGTCTTACCAAGGGATATCATATTACTCAGTAAATGGGTTGCGGAAGTCATATAGGCAGTTGCTCCATGTAAAATACTAGGCACCTGATAGTCTATCACTATATTTTCAACGATTTAGGAGAGTATCCTAAAAACATACAAAATAAATAATTTCTACACGAAAATGGAAATCTAAGTAAAAAAAAACTGAGCATTATTCTATTCGTCACTGCACCCAGTTAGAGAGGTTATTTCATCATCATTAGGCGAAAGAAGTCCACAGACGAACAGGCCTCCCTCAGGTATCGCCATTGCGATTCGTTCTGTGCCTTTCACCCCGCGACCTTCACCAGATCATCTGTCTACCTGGTAGAAGGCTGTCATGTGTATTAACCTTTATTCAGTCACGATTTCTTACTGTCTCGTCTTTCAACAGCGGTCTTTTCCGTGGCGTCCTCGGCTGCAACGTCGAGGGTACCCGCGGCCGTCTCGCCTGGGTCAACAACTGGGTCACTTTCATGGACTGCATGCTGCAAATGAAGATCATCGGTCAGGACACCAGAGGACTCTTCGTTCCTACCAGGATCGAGAAGCTCTCCATCGATGCCAATATGCATAACAATGCCATCTCTAAAATGAACCCTGATTCTGATAAGAATTCGTTCGAGATTCGCGTGTATCCTGATGTTGATGTTATCAGGTGAGGATTTTAGTTTTAATTCTTATTTTGCCAGCACTTTTTTCTCTACTGCTTAGCATGAGGTGCTGGGTTCGATTATCAGGTCGGGAAATTATTATTATTATTATTATTTTTTATCTGGAATTTCTATGTAGCAGCCCGGAGTCTGGATTTGTGCCCAGTTGATGGCAATAAGCTCGCCCCGTATAAGATGGGACTTAAACATAACTGGTGAAAAGGGAGTGGACCTCCACCCCTGCCTAACCCTTCGCGGAAAACAGACGTGATGTTATGTATAACTAGCTTCTGCCCGCGACTTCGTCCGCGTGAAATTTCTTGTTACTCCGACCCACCCCGTCGCATCGCATCGCCTGTCCGCGCTATACTTCGTTTTTGCTTAGCGTTCTTTCTGACATTTTTTCTTTTTGCTCGGCTCCTAAAGGTCATAGCGTGATGTTAAATAACCTATAGTCTTCCTCAAGAATTGGGCTATCAAATGCAAAAATAATTTTTAAATCCGACTGGGTAGTTCTAGAGATTAGCGCGTTCAACCAAACAAACTCTTCGGCTTTATAATATTAAGTATAGATTTAATCTACAAAATCATTCAAAACTTCACTCTTTACTTTAAATTCTCATAAAAGTTTTATAATTTGTGCATGGTGCCCGGTTCTACTCGCGTGCATATTCTTGTAATAGGAATTAAAATCAGTCACTGAAGCATGAATGAAACAGTTATTTGAGCATTTTCCGCCTGGAGATGAAGTAGGGATGTTAGGTCCTTCAAACTAATCTCAGGGAAGCCGGCGCTCAGTGGTCACTGGTCACGTGCTGCCCTCTTGTAGAGCTAAGCCTCCTTCAAACAGGCGCGACACGATACGCGACACAAAGGCACCGCAAGTCGCGCAACGAGCGGTGCCTTTGTGTCGCGCGCGATTCGCGTCACGCGTCGCGCCTGTTTGCCTGTTGAGCCTTTATGTTTTGAGACCCCTTTACAGTCTCCACAGGGATGTGCCCTAACAGGCGTTGCACAGGGAGGATTTCGGATTGGTCTTTTGAGAGGCAACGGTGCCCCCTTCCATGTGCTGGAGATGGTGACCACCGGGCTGGTTTTAGTGAGGAAATGATCCCACACTCCCTGGTCTTAACCCCAATGCTCGGGCGCCTTTCAGCAGTTTCCCCGTCAAATATAAAAGGTCCTTCCGGCTTACACTGAAGAAAAAAAGAGAATACATTTATTTAGCACACGCTAAAAGGCACGCTAAAGCGGCCATAACTCTGACTAAAATGACGTTTTCAATTATTTACGATCTATGATCTTTCACAGAATAAGACATCAAAAAATTCCCATAAAGAACAAGTAAAAAATAAATTGAGAAAAACTAAACAATGATATTTTTATTAGCTGCAAATTAATCTTACGATAAACGAACTTACAAAGAGCAGTATTAATTCCAAGGGCTTGAGCTTGGAGTATGAATAAGACAAGCTATCGGTAAAAATCTAATTTCATAAAAGAAAATTGGGAGCATTATGATAAAAACAGTAATACGGATATGTACGGTATTATGAAGCTTTACGAG
This sequence comes from Luperina nickerlii, assembly GCA_963855955.1. Lineage (NCBI taxonomy): Eukaryota > Metazoa > Arthropoda > Insecta > Lepidoptera > Noctuidae > Luperina > Luperina nickerlii. Next base: position 9,080,782 of record OY979682.1, read on the forward strand.
CTCTCCGTACCGGGATGAGTAAAACTTCTTGCCAATAACTTTTAACGGACTCACGGAGGTTGCATGTAAGCCTTCAGAAACAAGACTATAGAAACTGTAACCTATTTAGTGCTTACTAAATAGCCTATAATCTTTACAATCTTACCAATCTCAAATCAAAATCTACAAGTCGACCCCTCTAGTAATAGTAGGTAGTGCATTGAAAGGACAAAAATGGTTAGAGATCCTCTAATTAAGTACTGCACGTTCCTTCACTGCTTGTTGCATACACATTTTAAATGTTTGTGGAGAGCATTTTAGTAGAGGGGCGTGTAATTTAAAATTAGACGATCTTTATTCGAGTCTTATTTACCAATAAAAATTAAATTAAATATAAAGATTGCATTTTTTTGCTAGCCTATGCCGTCCCACTGCTGGCAAAGGCAAGTTTGCATTTATACAGGGTTATTTTAAATTGCCTAGCTATAATCCGCAGCAGCGATGGGTATCGACGTCTAAACACGATTAAATATAAAATAGATAAAAAGATTTGACGTTTTTTTATGGGGTTATCAACCGCAATTATTGTACCCACTAGAAATATCAGTTTTTATCGTGTTAAATATCGACAGTCATCGCAGCGGCGGTGCAGCTAGCCAATTTAAAATAACCCTGTATATTATTTACATTCCACTCTTGCACACCTTGGGCAGTTAATCCCAGTGTCAACCTTACTACAGACAAGCCAGAGCTTAGCACCGCGGCAGTAGCTACTGTTCTATGACTCGCCGTGACGACACGATTCAAGAAACCAAAGCGCGCTCTATATTATATCTTCGTACTTTAAAGACCCGAGTAATTATCTCTTCTGCTCCGCGACAACCCTTATAAATTAAGTATTTAATCACCCCTTTATTGGGCGACTGTTCAATATATTGGAAGCCATTGTATAGTGGCTAGAAATTCACACACGAATAAATAACTCTTTGTCGTTTGTTACGTTTCCTATACGGATGTTGAAAACAACAAATTAGTCATTACAATCCTTTATGATTGTAATGACTTGTTTGTTGACAACAGCGGTGCTATTATGTAAAAATCTCACAGTGAAAACTTAGGTGAAGTGAGTGTGGAGTGAGCTGTCAATAGTGTCAATTCCTAGCAAAAACAAACTCACTTCACCTAAATCTTCACGGTGAGATTTTTACAGAATCGACCGGCAGGAACTGGTTACAAATGTACGCATATGATATTTAAAGGCTCCTACAAACAGGCGCAACACGCGATATATCGCGCGTGGATACAAAGGCACCGCTCGTTGCGCGACTTGCGGTGCCTTTGTGTCGCGCCTGTTTGAAGGAGCCTTAATTCGGATATTTATTCGACATATTTTGATACTCGCAAATAAATCAAAACCGATATGTCCCGTTGACCTACAATCATGAAAAGTCAGAAGCAAAATAGATGAAACTACAAATTAACGATTTTCGGACTTTTTCCTTTACTTGTGTTGTGAAGCAAGGTCACAACACAAGTAAAAGAAAAAGTCCGAAATTCGTTAATTTATAGTGTTATCTATTTTTTTATTAGATAATTATACTTATTATTATTTTATATTTAAGTACATCTAAAAACTGTCGAACAAAACATCGGCAAGTGATATTGTGGATGTTGGTGTTAAAAGCTACCCTTGATTATAAATACCAGCGCCAATTTCATCATACCTACGTCATACATTGGGAAGAAGAAAATAGTTTCTCAGATGTTCCCTAAGGATCCTCTCAATTTTCTTGAACAAATATTGAAATCTTAACTTTACGTAAAAAAAAAGTTAACGAATAAAAATAAGATGGTTCGAAAAACAAAAAGGTTTTGTCGTTGTGTTGCGTATAATCTACCATCAATGTAATTGGATTAAAAGTAAAACTTTGTTTCTTCAAAAAATGAGTCTTTGTTAACTTTTTATTTGGTTTCACGTTTGTCTGGAATTGTAAGGCCGCTAAGTTTAGAGTGGTAACGATACCTAATGATTGTAAGAATCCCAGTTTAGTCTAACTAGTATGTTCATGTCTGTGGCTGAGGCTGAGATAACCGTTACTTAGTTCGTGTTTTGACATGGTCCCGTCCCTATCTCGCACTTGTAATTTGACAGTTGTGGAATAGTGACAGCAATAACGCTTACCCAAAGCACGTGTTAAGTGAAGTTCGTAGATCTTGGCTTGAGATCGCTGCCATCGTGTTCAAAGCATGTCCTAGAACTAAAAATTCCACCACTGTTGTGGTGGACTACAGTCCACCCCCTCTCGAAGAGAGGTGGTCTATGTCCCAGCAGTCCAGACATGATATGCTGATTATGCTATGCTCAAAGTACGCCTAACGGCGCGTTACAAAGTACCTTACAGAAAAGAAACTTTGCATGAAAGTTCCGCGGGTTGCAAGCAGGTGTTAAGGCTCCTTCAAACAGGCGCGACACGCGATAAAATCGCGCGCGACACAATGGCACCGCAAGTCGCGCAACGAGCGATGCCATTGGGTCGCGCGCGATTCGCGTCGCGCGTCGCGCCTCCTGTTTGCAGAAGCCTTAATACCTGCTTGCAACCCGCGGAACTTTCATGCAGTTTCTTTTCTGTAAGATACTTTGTAACGCGCAGTTATACGGGAAGGTACTCCTACACAAGATATTTGTATCTTGAAAATGAGGCTTACGAGAATTCTGAAATTATTCTGCATAACACACTCACAACCGTAACGCCAATAATTTTGACAGTTCAACAATATTCATTACGTTATTTACGTTGTCGCGCAGAAGAACGACTCAAACAAATAAAGGCTCGTGCACACAGGCGCGACGCGACACGCGACACAAAGGCACCGCAAGTTGCGCCACGAGCGGTGCCTTTGTGTCGCGTGTCGCGTCGCGCCTGTGTGTACGAGCCTTAAAGCAATGGATTACGATTTTCCTTCGAAATCCTTTGGACTGTGATAGATTGTGCGTTACGCTGTTAGGATGTACACACACTACCATACCTATCTATTAATCAATTCGTAACCCATTATCTCCCATAAATTCGTAGGGTATTGTGTCAAGAATATAATTTGCTTATCAAATTGTGGTAACTATTGGGTAAACATCAACAGATTTAGCGTAGGGTGCCAGTATAAACGGACACAAACACACTTAGCATTTATAATTTAGCTGGAATTGGTTTAATAAAGCCGCACAGATACCACTCAATTTATTGGCAGGACGTGGTAAGATTTAAAGATGGGAATAACTTGGTAAGGGCCGTTTATTTTAATTAATCTCATTTAACTTTATGGCCCCGTTCCCACTATGTCGTGACGACAAATTATCGTGTCGTTGAAAGCGTCGTGGCTTGTGTATTTATATGGAGGTGTTCACTGTCGTCCACGATTTTTTTTGCAGTGACGACAGATGGTCAAGTCAACGGGAACGGTTAGCACGACATCGTAAAACGATAAAGAAAACGTCACGACTTAGGGTGACGACAAATCATATGTCGTTACTACGACAATCTATCATAGCCACGTATCACACATACGTTCAATCACAACTAATGTGCAAACGACAAGGCGACTGCCGTGAACAGAAGAAATGTCGTCACGATCCAATGGGAACAGCTAGATACAACAGTCGTTCAACGATAAAATATTTCGACGACACAGTGACGATAAACAGTCGATATAATGGGAACAGCTAGAGACGACAGTCGTCCAACGATAAATTAATCGTCACGACATAGTGGGGACGCGCCCTTAGATAGAAGATACAAAGCCACTAGCATGAATACGCGATGCTAGCATAATCAGCTTACAATGTTCCCACTGCTGGGACACAGGCCTCCTCTCTGTGAGACGGAGCGGGCCATAATCCACCACGCGGACCCAGTGCGGGTTGGTAGATGTCACATGTCTGCGTATTTTTGGTTCTAGGACATGCCGGTTTCCTCACGATGTTTTCCTTCACCGTTTTGAGAGCAGTGGTGATGAAATTAAATACGCAAAATAAAGTACCTGTCTGGGTTAGAACTCACGATCTACAATTTTTATCGAAAATGAAACTATTATAGCATTTTGGTTAAGGCTCCTACAAACAGCCGCGACACGCGATATAATCGCGCGCGACACAAAGACACCGCTCGTTGCGCGACTTGCGGTGCCTTTGTGTCGCGTGTCGTGTCGCGCCTGTTTGAAGGTGCCTTTATCATTTTTGCGACTAGCACAATTAGTATCACCCATAGAAAATAAAGTCTTAAAACTAAGTAAATGTTATGTACGGAAAGAGTGCTAGGCTCATAGATGATAATTGTAGGTGTCATCATCAAAAACAATTCTTTATTATTTAGTCACTGATTATAATTTTATGATGTAGTAGTAGAACCTGGGTTTGATTAGCCCACGAGCACACTGTCGTAAAAATATCGCTGCGGGATTTTATCGCGCGCTGGATTTTGAACTCTCAATGGCCAGCCGAGCGTTTAGAAACCAACAGAGGGCATTGGGATGCCCTCTGTTGGCGCGTCAAAAAACATCCTTTTCGATTTTTAACTCTCGACGCCAAGCAGTGCGATGAAAATCCAGTGCGCGAAAAAATATCGCCGCGAGAAAAACGCGCCGGTGCGAACCTGGGCGATCTATTTCCGAGTTCACTTTACTACTCCCCTTTCAATGGTGCCGATTCTGTTTATTAAATTTAAGCTCTTTTTCTTTCCATTTCATGAAGAAAAGGACAGAAGATAGATTAAAGATACATATCCATAAGACGTTGGCAGACTTGTCCCATAATTAATTTGTTGATTTTCTCCATCTATGTTTTTATTTTTTTTATCTTTCCTCACTTTGTATAATTTGTTGTATGTATGTATATAAGTATTTATTATTATATTTTATTCTTCAAAATTTTCCGTTCTGTTGCACCTACTGTTTTGTCTCTGCATCACCCTAAGGTAGACTGGTAGAAAATGCCCAAGGCATTAAGTCCGCCTTTGTACATTATGTGCATAAAGTTTAATAAATAAAAAAAAATAAAATAAAATAAAGATGCACTCTCCCACAACTTTTTAGTCGATGTGAACAAGGAAATCGGCAGCAATGTCAATGACCCATACGAACTCACTCACAAGTCACTATGTATTTCCCAGAGGAGGGTCCGGTAACGGACAGCCGCGGCGGGTTCACGGATGAGTGCTAACGCGTGCCCGTGTTCCCGCCGTGAGCGGCAGAGGAGGACACCGTGGAGTTTTAGTGGGTTAGAGTCCCACATAACTGCACTATCTCCCCGTGGTAGTGCAGTATGCATGAGCATTTCTCCACGATAAAAAAAAGTCACTGTGTATTTCAATCATACAAGTACTTAGAGTCTTAGACATATTTAGACGAGAAATAAAAGTTATCCCAACCTTTTCCCAAACAAGTTTCGTAAGTAATCACCTTTCAGGAGGCGGCTCAGTATTTGTTATCAGTTACTGCCAGCAATATTCAGTTCTCAGATAAAATTGTAATACTAGGAAGCTTCGTTCAAGAATACACTATTTTCAAAGTTGGTTTCGCCTCGAAACGAAAACGTGACCTTATTTTGCGCGGACAAAAATGTAATAATCACCAATTACTTACATATTTTTTTAACCCTTTTGCTTGGATTTGAAGTTTTATTATACAGGGTGTAATTAAATTATTTAGCGAAACTCTGCAGACATTATGGGTAATCGCTATCTAAACGCGATAAAATAAAAAGATTTTGTTTTTTTATAAGGGTTCAACGAAAGCTGGTAGTGTTAATACTTGAAGTTCGAGTTGAGAAAATGTGTTTTATAAGGGTTCAACGAAAGCTGCTAGTGTTCATATTTGAAGTTCGAGTTGAGAAAATGTGTTTTATAAGGGTTCAACGAAAGCTGGTAGTGTTAATACTTGCAAGTTCGAGTTGAGAAAATGTGTTTTCTAAGGGTTCAATGAAAGCTGGTAGTGTTAATACTTGAAGTTCCAGTTGAGAAAATATGTTTTATAAGGGTTCAACGAAAGCTGCTAATGTTAATACTTGAAGTTCGAGTTGAGAAAATGTGTTTTATAAGGGTTCAACGAAATCTGGTAGTGTTAATACTTAAAGTTCGAGTTGAGAAAATGTGTTTTATCGTTTTTAGATATGGATACCAATCACGTCTGTGAAGTTTACCTACACAAACGAAACTGATTTTTTAAATTGATATTTCAAGCACACAAATACACTAAAAGCAGTCGGTGATCCAATAAAAAACATCACAAAATTAATTTATTTTCTGCTTTATCATATTTAGCTATAGATTCCCACCACGTCTGCAGAGATTCGCTAGCTAAGTATTTTAGATAGCAGAACTGAAGTTACTAATTCAATTGTTTTTGTTCAGGGCTGGTGGTGTCGAGGTCCGTGGACTCCATGCTACGCCCATCACTAAGAGGCTGCCCCTTGGTGTGCCTGTGCTTGAGAAGAATGAGTTTATTGCTAACTTCGGAAAGTCTAAGATGAAGGTAAGGAATATGAACATTCTAGTTACTTCTATCATTTTACACTAAGTTGGTGTATCTTGATGTAACCCAACGTCATATAGAACTTTAGAAAAAGACTGTCACCTGTAACAGAGGCGACGTGCTAAAATATCCATAATTTTGTTGAACTTGTTCACGGCTGCGTGTTGTCATCTCATAAGTACCGACCTGCGCACCGACGGTTCCGTACAAATTTGTAGGTAGGTATGTAACTACAAATTTACGGTTTTTGGATTTTTTTCCTCTACTTGTGCTACATGACATTGCGTTGACTTAGAAGTTTGATTTTTTCACTACATCAAGGGATTGCAGCCCTGAGCATATTGTATTAATTTTAACTTGATAACTTAACGCGTTCCTGAGAAAAAGGGTCTTGACAGAAGGACAGACAGACATCGACATCGATGTGATCTTATAAGGGTTTCGTTTTTCCTTTTGAGGTATGGAACCATAAAGGTTATGAGATGTTCGTTTTTAAAAGGTTTCCCTGTTCAAACTCCATTGAAATAGTTGTATTATTTCCCAAATCAATCTACATGAGCCATTAACCCTTTACCAGATCGAAGACGTCCTCCGTGCCAACATCCAACTGGTTCTCGAGAACATTCAAACCTACAAAGTCAAGTGCATAGAATTAGTCGACGAAGAGTACAAGAAGAACGAACTGGAACCCATTCTCGAAAATATTGGAGAGATCCTTGGAGATTTGCCCTTGGTACAGGCTGAGCTTCTCATAATTTCCGAAGAGCCTATTGAAGTGCCTTCTAACATTACCCTTGAGAACAAGAAACTGGCTGGAGAGAGTAACACTATCATGTTTGTAGGTGCTAATCTTCTAGGCAGGCCTGAGGTAAGAAAACATTAATAATTAAAATGTTTAACAAAATATTTTTCTAAGAAACATTACCTTAGTTGAAATTGAATTTAAAAGCAACGAATTACATTATTCAGCTTCATTAGTAAAGCCCTGAATTCATCACCCCAAATTACTTGGATAAAATCTAAATTCGAAATCGAATATAAACCTTTATACTCCTTACAAAAATGTAATAGTACATATTGTTATGAACTAGATATTATTATATTAATCGTATTATTTCCTCCATCAGATCCTTACACAAGCAGCCGGCACCCTCCGTGACAAATGCTTCCTCATCAGTCGCGAAAAGGAACGTCCCGACCCTAAACAATACTCAGACCAATACGACATCGTCACCATCCACGACATTGGCGTCGAATACCTGGTCCTCTTCCGTAAACGCGTTGGAGCCCGCCCCGCCAAGTTCTTCAGAATCCTCGCCTCAGATCTAAGCTTCGCTTGGGTCGACAAAGTCAAGGAGGAACTCAAAGAAGGCCAGAAAGTGGTCCTTTATACCCAAGATGAACATATCAACGGTCTTTTGGGATTGGTCAACTGTTTGAGGAGGGAGCCTGGCGGTGAGATCGTGTATGGTGTACTTATTTCTGACCCGTCTGCACCTCCATTCAATCCTGACTTGGAATTCTATGAAGAACAGCTGGATAAGGACTTGGCCCTCAATGTTTACCAGGATGTAAGTACCTACCTCTACATTTTCTCATAGATAAATTGATCACGTGTTATTAATCTCTGACATACAGGCTCTGACATACTGCTGTTTCATAGAAAAGTACAATACCTACGCGGTCTATATGTAAATAACCGATGAAAAATTTCAACCCTAGAGGGTCAAGAATCATGTACTTACTGAATCTATGGTAAATAAATCCCGAGCCAATGTGTCACTAGAATGTGACGATAAAATACACATTAATTTTCTGATATATTTGCATTAAAAGAGATATCGAAGTAAAACCGACAACAGGCTTAATTAAAATTCAACGATGTGATAAATGGATACACAAACATATCGAGTTGAATCGATAATTAACTGTGAGACATTATTTTGCATGATCGAGTGAGACTCCCAAGATAAAAATAACAAAGTTTTGTATCATTATTTTGGGCCTTAAAAATATATATTTTGAAGATAGAAAGATAGAATATTTTTTATTAAGTAAGTACACTATTAAAATTACAGATATAAATGTAGAAATACAACACGATGACCCCACACCACCACCTTCAGCGGATCTTGATGTGTTCTTTTTTACACCTTGTACTTGCCTTGTACTTTTTTACAAAATGCATTTTTCATTCTAAGGCCCATTAGAATTCTACTGAATAAAGATTTTCATAGAATTATGCTTTTACTTCGAATCGTTAATTTGAAAATGTAAACCAGGGTAATTAATATAATATTCAAATCACAACTGTCATTCTTTGACAATTGTATGAAATGGCACGGTAAATTGACATGATATCAATTTGCTTAACGATGAATTTCCCTGATTGTAGGTTTAACTTATGTTTTAATGTTGTGTCTGCGTCGTAGTATTTTTTTACTATTTCTTATATTTCCTTCTCCATACTAGGGTCAATGGGGTACGTACCGCCATCTTCTCCTGGGTGACCTGGAGACCGTCCGTGCCAACCACGCCTACGTCAACACCTTGACGATCGGAGACCTGTCCTCATTGAGCTGGGTGGAAGGACCCATCAGGGAGAACCACGAATTCAAGGACAAGGAAAAAGTGCTTGTTAATGTAAGTATTGTCTTTTATTTCTTTTTACGGAAATCTATATCAACCTACTTTTTGTAAACAACAAGAACAAGTCTCTGTACAAAGATCTGTTTGAATTATTTTATAATTTTACCAAAAATTCGAAGACATCTGACATCTATCAACACGCACTGGGCCCGCGTGGTAGATTACGGCCCTCTTGCTCTCGAAGAAAGCTCTTGCTCTCATCCCCACTTGTTGCCACAGCTGGGGCTCAGACCTCCTATCTTAAATAATCTAGTGATATTTCAATCGAAGCTCACACTGTGCTACCAGTTACTAACCTAATTATATCGATTTTAGAAAGCTACTTAAAGGGTAGTTTCTTATGAGATGCCTACTACTGTGAGGAACAATAATGTATTTTTAGGGTAGCTAGCTACCTTCAATGTATACTTACGTAAGTAATCTTCCTCAACAGGTGTACTGCGCGGCGTTGAACTTCCGTGACGTCATGACAGCTACCGGACGTGTGACAGTGGACGCGGTCGCTCGCGGACGGCTTGCACAGGAGTGCGTGCAAGGTTTCGAGATTGTTGGAAAGACTCCCAAGTATGTTATGTTTACGAAGCTTTCGTATTTAAATTGGCCATTTTAATCTATTTTGTTAAACTAACTTAAGGCTGACTAATTCTGAAAAAAAAAATGGTTTCTCTTCAAATTTGAACTCAAACTCAAAACTCAAAGCATTTATTTCAATTTTATTAAACCTCGTACAGTACCCGGCGATAAATATTGCACATCGACCTTTGGAAAGAGACAATCGGCTAATTTCGGCTTGTGGGCTGGCAAGGCGATGGGGTGGGTCGGGGGACCATAAATTTCACGTAGATGAAGTTGCGTGCAGAAGCTAGTACTAGTTATAAAAGGAAAAGCTTCTTTCCAGGCATGGAGGGGTCTTCTTTCCAAAGGTCGATGTGCAATATTAATCGCCGGGTACTGTACAGGTACTTTTGAATTGTCAGAATTAAATAGTCTGTCAGTTAGTCAGAAAGTTGAAGCTAGTTGCCCATTCCAAAACATGATAGACATTGTATATTATTCATTCTTTAATTATGGACTGATTTTTTCCGAGGAATAATTTTGAATTTTTGACAGTATTCCATACAAAATCTCTATATTCTATTGTATTTTTATTTATGGCAAGTAAAGCCGATGTCACACAAAATGTCTCATACGTCAATTTTATTCTACGAATAAAAATTATACATCCAATAACTTTATTCCAGGAATAATTTTGAAATTTTGACAGTTGTTTCATACTAAAACTGTCAAACGTTAATTTTATTCCTCGAATTAAAGTTATCTGGCGATGGAAAAATCAGCCCTAAAACAACTCACCTCCTAACTACTCCTGTTACTAAGCAACATTTTTGACACAATATTACTAGGTACAGTGACACGTGAGTAGGTTCATTGCCTTGCCAAGACTAAGAATGGCGATATATCGGTCCAAAACCACATTTCATTAAGTGAGCCTTAAGCACATTTGCCAAGCTAGGACAAAATCAGTGGTCTCACCCAACCACCTTTGTTTTACTCCTTTGATTCTCTTTATCACGCTTCTAGAACTACATCATGCGTCGTGTGTCTGGTCGCAAGCGCAACTACTGAGCGTGAGGTCCTGGGTTAGATTTCCAGGTAGGGCAGTGCCATTGGATTTTACCGTTAGGAATTTCTCAGTAGCAGTCCACAGTCTAGAAGTTGGTGTTATGACGCGCCAGTGCCTCGGAAAGCATGTAAAGCAAGCGTTAAGCCGTCGATTCTGCGCTTGATCTCTCCCCGGTCGTGTCGGATTACCGTCCTATCGGATTATCAGAGTAAGGAACAAAGAACACACCGAGTGTTTTACACTTGTGTACTATAATGTCTAATGCGTTCTTGGCTTGTCTCCGTTGAGATTGGCCGCCGTAACCGAAACTCGGTCGGGAGTATCCAATTTTTACATTATGACTCTCTTTACAGTGGTTCCCGCGTCATGGGTATGATCCGTAACCGGGGTATGGCTAACTTGGCTGAAGGAGAAAAGGCTCTGCTGTGGGCCATCCCTGAAGAGTGGACCTTCGAGGAAGCTGCTAGTGTTCCAGTTGCTTACGGAACTGTCTACTATGCCATGGTGAGTCATGAGTTAGCTTATTTATACCAATATGTTGTATTTATCATCAGTATTGTAATATTTCTTCTGTTATATTTATCAGCATTGGTGTAATTCCTTTTATCTTCATATGCTATTAAAATTAGACACGTCCCAAGATTGTTGAGGTATATTAGAATAGTTATTATTATTCAGTTTACATTTCTTGAAATGTTACTTAAAGAGATAAGTACATTTTTATTCGAGGAAACATAATTTTAAAAGCTAACATTATTAAAATAATAATAATAATATGTACAAGTGTATAAAAAGGAGGGGACATAATCAAAGGGCATCAATTCATCCGCATCGCTGTCAACAGGAAACGTGCCCAAAAGACTGGCAGCATTGCCACGTTGTATGGCAATGCTGATTCTTTGGCCAAAAAATAGACCAGCCCTCTGGTCACGTGAAGAGTCCACCAACCGCTTGGCGATGTCTCGAAATACTAAGTGGGCACTCGGGCTCTATGGCCCTAGAGTTGAAGAAATTCATTATATTGCGTTAGAAAAATATTAATTTCAGTGAGTATATTATGTAGGTATTACAACTTGCTGTCACATGCAAGACTCGTGCTTCATTATTATCTACTTATTTGAACAAATCCGTGGACTTTCCATAATATACAAATATTTTCTCGGAACATCCGAATCCTTGAACCTGCACTTACTCTCGTGGATAACTAAAACCTCCTTGTATCCAGATCATGGTAGGCCAGCTCCAACGTGGTGAATCCATCCTCATCCATGCTGGTTCGGGTGGAGTGGGCCAGGCGGCCATCAACGTGGCCCTCTACTATGGCTGCGAGATTTTCACTACTGTGGGTACCGCGGAAAAGAGGGCTTTCATCAAGAAGTTGTTCCCGCAACTTAAAGGTTGGTTTTATGGAATCTAATCTGTTTACATTTAACTTAGATCTTTTTCCTCTAGAACTTACGAAAATTAAAAGTTGCAAGAAACATTGTAATAGTTGAAAATCATATTTTATAAGACAATTTATAGATAGGCAATGCAGTGTCTAATTTCTATAGTCCTTAGTACTTTCTATTCCTGTTCTTTGAGATAGTCACTCCTTATCTATTTGTCTTTTTATTTGTTTCTTATACACTCATCATTATCATCATCAGCCTATAGAAGTCCATTGTTAACCATAGCCCTCCCCAATCGCACGCATTTCAACACGATCTTCGGTAAGTCTCATCCAGCTGCTACCACTCTATGAAGATCGTCGCTCCAGTTTATCCCGAGGCTGCATTGAATACACTAATGAGTAATAAAATTACAGACAGTCACATCGGCAACTCTCGTGACACGTCGTTCGAAGACATGATCCGTCGTGAGACCAACGGCAAGGGAGTCGACATGGTGCTGAACTCCTTGTCAGACGAGAAACTACAGGTAAACTTACAAGAAACAAAGCAGCTCAATTGAATTGAATAGTATAAATTTATAAACATATAAAAAATGTAACTATACATATTCATAAACATATATGTATAGTTTGCTTACTGAAACAATGAATGAATCATAATCATCATCTGCAGGAATCATACTAACATTCATTTTTTTTAACAGGCCTCTGTTCGTTGCTTAGCCTACCGTGGTCGGTTCCTCGAGATCGGAAAGTTCGATATCAGTAACAACACGCCCATCGGAATGTACTTCTTCCTGCAAGAGACCTCGTTCCACGGCATCATGTTGGATTACATCTTCGACCAGACCTTCAATTTCAAATGGGTTTGTATGGCCACTACATTCATAAACATTTTTTTCAATTGTATCATTTTTTGTAAATTCATTTTTTATAATTTATGTACTTATTATACTAGCAATTATTATGATGCTAGCTTTATTTTTACTTCTTGCGTTAGTTGCTTGTCACCGTGACATGACTCAATATAATAAAACTGAGAACATGACTGAGACCACAGACTACAATAATTGAGACAGAGAGTCTTTGACAAAATCTTTTTTAATGAAAAATGCATGGTATTAGTATATAGGTACTATATACGACTATATTAGGAAAATATTGATGAAAATAAATGATACCAATTATCAAAAGATTAAATACTTGTTAAAGTGTTTCAATAGGCGCCACGACCTTTTTTCCTCAACCTTCACAGTTAAAGAAACGAAGTTGTGTTGCAAACTTTTTTTATACCAGACTTCTTTCCACTTTATACATCCACCATCAACCTAACCATCTTCATCCTAGACATTTTATTTGATTTCTCCTCGTTTACGCAGCGCCTGCAAGACCTGCTGCTGAGTGGTATTGAGAACGGTGCCGTCAGACCTCTAACGTATTGCACGTTTAAGGCCAACGAGGTGGAGACCGCCTTCCGTTACATGGCGGCCGGTAAACACATCGGAAAGGTAAAACTATCACGTATTATATTGAACTTCTTATACTTTATAAGAAATCTTACAAGTTTCCTACGGGAGAGACCTAGCCTGGTGCAGCATTTCTGGAAAATGCTCTTGTGTTGAAATTCTAAGAAAACTAAAGTCTATGAACTGTATTACATTCTATTCTATTCTATATACCTAGGCTAAAATTCATAGACCGCATTTTGGCCTTACTTTGCTAAGTTAAGTAAGCGTCGCATACGAATGCGAATATTATATAAATCATACTCGCATTAAAAAAAAATAAAAAAGAAATGCTTTATAAAAAGCATTCATATAGTTAATATCCAAATGAAGTAATTAATTCGCTTATGAAAATTATTAGCATAATAGGTAATAAGGTTCATATTCGTATGGACCGCTTAGTAAAGACTTAGCAGTCACAGTACAATATGTGACCCTTAGTGTATCACGGAAAAAAACCCTTCTAAACTTTACAACTTGTCAATTTTGTTTTTTGTAGTGACCGTTCTTACTAAAATAAACGGTAGTAACCAATAACAGGAGTCATTCCTGTTATTGGTTCCTACCGTTTATTTTGCTTCTTATGTTAGGTCTAACACTCCATGGAAAATACGTTGCATCTGGTAAGATTGGGAGCAGACCCCAACATAGTTGGGCAAAGGCTGGACAAATGATAGTGTTGGGCCTAACGTATATCTTATTGTTGAATATCAGGTAATCGTCAAGATCCGTGATGAGGAGCGCAGCAACCGTCCAGTAAAACCCGTCGTCACACCCATGGACGCTGTTCCTAGGTAAGTGCGCTCAAATGACGATACTTTTCGGAACTATGCAATACAGACAAGGTCTGTTTTAATCTTAGCTCAAGATCGAAGGCAACATAAAGGGAAAATGAAAATATGATGTCTGATAACCCTAAATACAACTAACGTGTGGGATGTGGATGTGCACAGTGACGTTTCACCCTTCACCCTTTCGTAAATCTGGCGTTCCAGATTTACAAAAGGGTGAAGGGTGGGGAGACGTACACGATACGTTCGTGTTAAGGAAGTGGTGTAAAGTTTTCCAGGACTTTTCCATTGTAACAACAGTCCTTTCACCGTTATTTACCTCTGATTATGCATCACTGTCAACGTATTCTCATTTTAATATGGTTGCTATGGGTTAGTCCATCTAGTTATAGGGTTGCCAAAAGGTCTGTCAAAATCGCTGTGATATTTATTGTCGTTACAATTGCTATACGGACTGTATATAACATACTTTTCCGATCGTTCCTTACTTTTTAAACAACATGAAAACTACTTTATAAACAAGAAGAAAACTACTTGAAAACAAATTTAAAAAATATCGATTTTATTCAATCATATTATGATCGTGGTGCTATTTTTATTTAGCGTTCTGGCATATTGAACTTAAATAGCTCCCAAAACTTGCCAGACCATTTATTAATCTCGAAAATAGTAACATTTTCATTATTTTCCCTTGCTTATACTAATCTATCTACTCTTCCAGGTACATCTGTCACGAAGATCACGTGTACGTCGTGGTTGGAGGTCTGGGAGGTTTCGGTCTGGAATTGGCTGACTGGCTCATAATGAGAGGCGCCAGGAAGATCCTCCTCACCTCCCGCAGAGGAATCAGCAACGGATACCAGTCCTCGAGGCTTAGGTTTGTGATTACCTACTGAATTGTTTACCTACTTGATTTACTGTTATTGAAGGGACTTGCAACTTAAGGGTAAGCATTCTTTCCACGAGTATAGTATTGATTCCTGTACTAATTTGTTTGTACAAATGATATTGCATGGATGGACCTGAGATACAAAATGAACAGGTAGACCTGTGTTAATGTAGCACATGGAGTCTTTGAAAAAGTTCGACTTTTTTGAGTTCCCCTCTCTTTCCCTCACACCTGAGCAATGGTCAGTTGTATTAATGATTTTAATGCTTATAATTCTGTTACTATTTGTAATGGTCGTGAATCACAATTTTATCAATTAGGTACAACTTGATATTGATCTGCAAAATTGCAAAAACAGTAAAAAAAAAATGAAATTTCGGTGTTACCTTGAAGTTTTCGTCTACAATATAATAATGGTTTTCCTTTCCCCTTTAGAGCATGGGCGCTATACGGTGCCGAAATCCAAATCTCGACTCACGACATCACCACCGAGTCTGGATGCGAACAGATGCTCCAGATGGCACTCAACATGGGACCTGTGGACGCCATCTTCAACCTGGCTGTGATTCTCAAAGACTGCATCTTCCAGAACCAGACTTCTGAGAGCTTCAAGACCTCGTACGGACCTAAGGCGATGGCTACCGTGCATTTGGATAAACTGTCGAGGAAAATGTGCCCTAATTTGAAGTAAGTGGGAAATATTGTTGTTAGTTTTAGGGATGTTAAAAAGTCTCAGAAGTAAGGTGTTATTTGGAAATATGGTAGAGGCAATACTGTAATGCTATTCTGTAAGAATCTCACCGTGATTGCTTGGTAAAGTGAGATTCCCTAGCGTCAAGTACGATGACAATTCACTTCAAACTCACCCTACATTTTCACAGTGAGATTTTTACAGAATACATCGGCTGTAGTCGGAGTACCTAATACTGTAGGTACTGTAGGGTGTACGACTATACCCCATTATCTCTGACCAAATATTATAGGTACCATTGTACACCAGCTCCCTAATTGCGTTACAAACTTTCAATCACTATCTGAATCATTTTGCAGGATATTGCTAATCCATTGCTTTATATGTTCGAGAAATTTGTGTGCTTGACAACGTAAATAACGCAATGAATGTGGTTGAACTGTCAAAATGAAAGCCATTGCTACTGTTAGTGTGTTACGCAATGAGGGTTTTCGTGAAAATTTACGACACCAGTTGGCACCACTGTGACAAGACGTCTTCCAATATAAAATATATGATGACGTTCATCATTCGATTCATTCATTCGTTCATCATTCAGTCATGACTAAAGTATGTAGGCATCTTTGACAGATGCCTAGACCTGACGTGTCACTGCTGCCACCTAGCGAACGTTATTTCAGAAAACCCTCATTACCCCGCTGTTCCTACAAAGAAAATGAAAGACGATTAAAGATTATCCTGTACTTAATAAAATCTGCTCTCAAATTTATTTTATGATAGCAACATTCAAGCATCTCGGTGAAATAGAGTATTGAGCAAGTTTTACGACTGAAGTTTCTCCCCGGGAGTTCAATTATAGTGTCCAGAATTTATTAATCCCTGGTGGGAGCAAAAACAAAGGGCTGTATTAACAAACTTGATACGTAGGTCTCTGGGACAATTTTTTTGGAATATAACCCCTCAACAGTAAAATAATACAGTAATTTATTTTATTACAATGGTTAGTTCCTGTTGATTTACCGAGCTGTAAATATATATTATTTCATTAACTATAATAAACTTCTAGTGTAACCAAACTGTTTATAAAAACGTTTAAAAACTACTTTTTACT
This sequence comes from Luperina nickerlii, assembly GCA_963855955.1. Lineage (NCBI taxonomy): Eukaryota > Metazoa > Arthropoda > Insecta > Lepidoptera > Noctuidae > Luperina > Luperina nickerlii. The sequence continues at coordinate 9,097,936 of OY979682.1, forward strand.
TTGCCTTTTTTTTTTTTTTTTTTTTTTTTTATTATTTATTAATCAAAAACAAAACATAAATAAACCTTAACGGGCTTACATGACTTCAAGCGTGGTCACTGTCGGACTGCATAGAAAAGAAAGAGAAGCGTGATGACACAACGCAAGTAATTTATTGCAAAATATGAATCAGTTATTTAATTACAAAAAATGTTTTGTTTGGACTAAAAAACTAAAACACTAGTATTTGAGTAGGTATGTTGCTTGTAGAATAATCTGACAAAAAAATAGAATGATGTATGTATATTAGTATGGTTTATATTGTAAAAAGAAAGTTTTTAGAAGTATCTTCATGATTTTTTTCTATCGTATCAAATTCGTTGTATTATGTTTTCAATACACTACCTATCTAGCATATATCCTGAAGAATATCATATATTTTTCTGATTTTGTTTACTGTAGTCCATCATATACTTATATTGTTTCTAAAACTTGCGTTTTTTGTGCTTAGGTCCTGTAAGCCCCTTAATTAAATTATTTAAGATTGTCATTGTTAAAGTGCAACTTGAAAATATCCGAAATATCGTCAGCGTGTTCATTTTTCTTAGACTTGGCAGCTGGTCTAAGCTAGCTAGATTCTATTTCAAGGCTTTGTGCATCCTTTCTTGATTAAATACTTTATCGTAATTTCCTTTAAGATATTTAGGTACATATAACATAGCTTAAATTTCTAAATATTTTAAAAAAATTGAGGCGCATCGGCATCAGGAAGAGGGTCCAAGCTACCCTTGGTAAGGGCTCTAGAAAGAGGAACACCCTCACTATGCGTGCCCTGTCCGTGAGTACGGCTTTCTGAATCAAGCCCTTGGCCCAGCCGCCCAATAATTATAGTATCACGATAGTATACTTATCATAATATTAATATTATGGCTGAATATGAGTGAAGATACGAGTAAGACCTCTGCCTTATATATCAAGGATTTTCATCCCATAAGATCCATTTTTAGATCTCTACTCTACATTGTATTACTCAGGTGGATGCTTTACAGTATTCTCCTATTCTTAGGAACTTCGTCATCTTCTCCTCTGTATCCTGCGGTCGCGGTAACGCCGGTCAGACCAACTACGGTCTCTCCAACTCCGTGATGGAGAGGATCTGCGAATGGAGGAAGAAGCTCGGCTTCCCAGCCCTAGCCGTGCAGTGGGGAGCTGTTGGTGATGTGAGTAGTATCTTGTTTCTTTTGGTTATGTCTAAGCTTCGTCACATAGATAGGCCGAGATAAAAATATACTCTAAGAAGATCTAGGACGGCGCCTATTAACTCTTCGTATCGAAGGAAGGTAGTACGTGGATCCACACGAGACACAAAGGCTATTTAATCATTTCTGTAATTATATATGGCAATCAACCGGTTATGTTATTGTTATTTAACTAGTTTCTAAAATCTTAACTATATTAAAGTTTTTTTACAAAGAAATTGAAATGATTATCTTCCTACCAGTATTGGGCTGTAGCGATTTCCATCAGGTTTACAGGCTTCTGTCCGAATACCGCAACACGAAAGGGGCTTGTTGTGTAAAGAATACTTCGTCACCCATCTTGCGGCAGACCGCGGCAGTGCTGCCTGCCCTGCACATAGTCATCCAGCTAGAAGCCACACAACAGAAACTAAACACTATCTAATCCCACAGGTTGGTCTCGTAGCTGACATGCAGGACGACGACGTCCAACTCGAGATCGGTGGAACCCTCCAACAGAGGATATCATCCTGTCTGTCTGCCCTCGACAAGTTCATGAAGCAGGACGCAGCTATCGTGTCATCCATCGTCGTGGCTGAGAAGAAGGCTGGCGGATCCGGATGTGGCAACATTGTAGATGCTGTTGCACAGATTATGGGTGAGTTGGTTAATGTTATATATAGCTAATGTCTGTTTAAAAAGAATCTGATTAAAGTCTCCTCATCAGGTTAAATTCTTACGCAAGCACTCACTAAAGTGAACTAGTACTAAAATTTTCTAAATACAAATGAATGTCATTTGTATTTAGAAAGTTTCTTCTACTTTTCTACTTTATATCACACGGCTTTTCCAAAAAATATTTTTGAGTAAAGTTATTAAATACGAATTGAAATATCATCGAAGAAAATTGAGGTTATAAAACTAACCTCAATAATTTTCAAATGGAAAACATGTTGTTTTAAAATTAGAATTACGGGTTTAAGTAGGTATTCCAAAAACGAAATCAAAGCACTCAATTTGTAAGTGGTACCTACTACAATTTTGGCATCAGCAGATAGGGTTTGCAAGATTTTTCTGTTAACGACATATTCAAATGTGTGTTCACTGAGCTGTATAGTTAGTTATATAGTTATCCTGAAATTTCAAATTCAAAATATGAAGTTTCAAATTTAATCGTTAAGTTATGTGGGTAATGATAGTTTCCAATTAATTTACAGCCAAAACTGTTGTTAATATTGCCGTATCATTAAACAATGTAAACGATATGGTTACGGCCTAATCATTAGCATTACCATGAATATAATCTGTTGGATGTTTAGTTACATGCGAATAATTCTATTGATATGATACTGTTAATACCCTGGTAATCATGATTATTCCCGGCGGAGTATTTAGAGATGTGCACAAATTAGGCTAAATAATTAGATTCGGCTCTCAAATTGGGAATTTTATGTATGCAGTCCTCTTTCGAACGGACTTCTAAAAACAATTAATGCTAATTTTAAAACCACGAATTATTTTATTAATTTAGCTATTTATCTTATATTGAATGATATTTCGTTCAACACAAACTGAAGAAGGTGGAAGCAACGGCATTTTTTTCTTGAATTTAAGCCAATGCCAAAAGAATCAGTATCGTCATACAACGTGGCAATGCAGCCAGCCTTTTGGGCAGTTTTCCCGCTGACAGCTATGCGGACGAATTTGATGCCCTATGATTCTGCACCCATGTTTTGTTTTATATACATGTACATACTTATTATAAATTTTAAGTCTGTTAGCTTATATAATATGGAAATATCAGAATGTCAGCATCTTACATTATAACCTTCTTACATTATGGAGAGTTTTTCGATCATTGAGAGGCAAGAATGTCTGTGGGAGCAAGAATGGCCCGGCGATTTATCACACTTATATGCATACTCTCTTCGTGTAAACGAGGCTTTATACTTCAGCCACGTCCTATTCTGTATAACAATTTCAACTGTTTAAGAAATACAATATCAATGTTCCCCACCAGGTATCAAAGACCTGAAGACCGTGTCCCAACAAGTGTCCCTCGCCGAGCTTGGTATGGACAGTATGATGGCCGTGGAGATCAAGCAGACCCTGGAGAGAGAGTTCGAGATCTTCCTCACCGCCCAGGACATTAGGACTTTGACATTCGCTAGGTAAGCAAAAGATGAAATTAGTGCTAAACTTTAGGCCTTCACCAATTATGTTTTAAGTCCATTGCAGAAGCAGTCATTTCTGGCAAGATTCAAGTTCTGCAGTTAAAATTTCGGTTTTGAAAATTATAAAATGGTCGGCAAATAACTCTCCAGGCCTTCAGCTGTCAAAACACCGGAAAAATTCTCCCAAAAAACTACGTATACAAACTTGAAAAAACAATTTCTGCTCGAAACGATTCGCTTTTCCAACGAGGTTTTCAGAAAAAAACTAGCTCAAGAAAATAATACAAAACTCTTTCTAATACAACATGCTATTTACGCTCGATGAAAAAATCTCGAAGCAAATGTATAGCGAATTGTACTTCCATTTTGTTCATATTTTCAGGTATCTGAGATATTTCATAAAGGCCTCTGAGGTAACAGACTTGCCGCTAATTAGATGAAAGATCTTCTACATAATTTTACTCAATATTCGGTTTTATTTTTGGCACCATTGTTCTCGTTCGTGATCTTGATTACCGGTCGGATTTTAATCTTTGAGATGTAGGTAACTAATTAACGTCAAAGCGTCAGTCACAGGCTAATCATTAGTTGATCTTTCTTTAATCTTTTACTGATCATGATCCTCTTTCGGAGGTAGTCAAAATATGTTATCTATAGAGAGATGACAAATCCAATTCAATTATTATTCAATTATCATCAGAAGGTCAATTCCCGTAATTAAAAACGTTAAAAATCTAATCGCGATCTCAACTCGGCGACAATCAATGTCAAAAACTTGTCAAAAGTGTAGGAAAATTAGAGGTATTTGTGACAGATTTAGACTGATATTAAAATGCGAACGTTTTTTTTATACAGTATGGAAACCACATAGCGTCCCGAAAAATATCAGCTGTTCCCTACATTTATGTTCGCACAACTCTTGAAAACAAAAACAACTCAACTCAACTCAACAACAACTCAACGAAACTCATCTCAACTCAACTCTAGAAATGTAGGGAACAGCAAATTTTTTGCGCGACCGATTCGTTCATTTTTTGTATATCGTCAGAAAAGGCGATAACAAATATTTTGTAATTTATTGCATATAAATGGTTTCCATGCTCGATACGGGAATTAGCCTCTGTTGTTTATTTTATTTTTTTAATTTTATAAAAAGGTACTTTGTTCCTATATTTTTCACCCTTTATTCTACACGACTGGGCGGATTTTTTACCTCTTAACGCGAATCGAAGAAGAATTTTGGTAATTTGGCGCGATGTTTCCACTACGTTGCAAGCTCTTTAGCACAAGCTTTCACGCGTAGTAACTTTTATCCTAACGACCTCAGTAGCGCAATATGATCAATTAATCTAGCCATTCACTGCTAGCTGTCATACTTCCGAGTTTTCTACCTTCAACATTCTGTCTGTCCCAGCCTCTTTTAAGAGCGGTCCTATACGTAGCTGCAGACGATATTAGTACCTATAGATATCCTCTTTTTCTCCTTCGTAGCACTCTTGTCAGAGCGGTCGTGGTCCTCACGTAGTTTCTTGTTTAGGGGCTGATGTGATTCGCCTCAAGACTTCTCGCCACCTACTCCGATTTCTGTTTTTTTTGTGCACTCATACAAGGGATCACCCACTGCGGATTTAATTTAGTCAGTCCATCTCATGGGTGAGTCTCCGCGTGGTCTAGTACCCTCCACTCTACCCTGCACGACAAGGCGCTCAATAGCAATAGTAATATATTTTACCTACATGAACCTAATTAACTGTCTCCGTCCATCAGGCTAGTAGAACTCACAGCACAACGAGAAGCCGCCGCGTCAACGTCAGCATCCCGTCCCGCGAACATCGAAGGAGGTGCCGGTCTTAGGGTGCTCATGAGGAACTTAGGAGACGAGAAATCCCTGTCCGAGCCCCTCGTATACATGCCTACCATGGTCAGCGATGCCGTTGAGGTAAGATTACCTACTTAACATTCGCAATTTTTCAGTAGGTTTAATAAAGTTCAAAATAAATTGTTTAAATTAATTCAAGTGATTTATGCTTCTTATCTACAAGGTGTAACGTTAAATGCGCAAAACCTCTTAAGAGGTCATTGTACTCATGATATGAACGACTTTTAATATGTTGTATTTATATTAAAAACGAGCTTCTGCCCGCGACTTCGTCTGCGTGAAATTTCACCCTCTCCCCATTCACCCTCGTAGGGGTGGAATTTCAGAAAACCCTTTCTTAGTGGATACCTACTCTTCACAAAGAACACACCCTCCAAATTTCATGTCTCTAGGACCAGCGGTTTAGGCTGGCGTTGATATATCAGTCAGTCAGGGCTTTGAATTTTATATATGTAATAATATATAGATAGATTAAAGTCTCTTTTCGAGTCTGTTTGTGTGACCATTTTGGTCTTTTGAAATACGCAGCGCACTTTGATGCAGTTGGCACCATCATTTATAGAATTTATTTCGGAAGATTTATTGGTATAATACATTAATATTAAACTTTGTCAAGTCGTAAAAACCATGTAAAGTAAAGGCGGATCACTAGTAGTGTATAAATTGTCAATTCAGAGAAGCATCGATAATTGTAACGGTGATGCCATCATAGAGCGACCACAATGGGGTGTCAAAAAACGCTCTTCATAATCCTGAAGATTCAATAAAGATTATAACTTCTTGGTAGATTTTAATGATCTCTTTCGAAGTAAGATCTATGCGTTAACGTTACTTTTAGTTAAAAAGTATAAGAAGATAGATGTACGTAGGAATATATACGCAAAAGTTTCTGATACAAGCAAATGGTCCACAATCAAGTTATAATCACAGCAAAATTTATTTTCTCAAGGAAACACATAAACGTAGCAAAGGATCGCTGCTATTTATTCTCTAATAGGTAGTTTCAACGCTTTCCACTCAGACTGCAAGTTATCTAATAGATCATTCAATAAGAAACTGGATCGAACTCGCGAAAGTCGTGATAAATGTGAAACATCTCTCGGGTGCAAGTTCACTACAACTTTCTGCTCGGAAACAACTTCTGAAGAGCCTTTTAGTTCAAAAAATCGTTCTGTTTGTTTTTTCGAAATAATTAGACATTTGTTTGGCGCATTAAATTTTTTTCGAAAAATGTTACTTGTGCATTATCGTGAATGTTACTTGTGCATTATACTGTTATTTTATTTCAAGAAAAGTAGATATGAATATTATTCAAAGGTATTGCATCATTCCTTTGACCTTTCCTAATAAACTTCCAATAATAATTTACTAAAAGAACTAAAAATGTCCTTGAGACATCTTGTCTCTTAATTTTATATGTGTTTTTCGTTTTTTCAAGAGAGTTTAACCAAGGTTCTTTAAATGATTTCCTGCTTCAAATCAGTATTAATAGTCTTACCAAACCATCATCATTAGGTATACCGAAAGGCGTCCACTGTCGGACATAAACCACCCAAAGATCGCAACAGCGTCCTGTGACTGGCTGGGACTACCGTTTTCAGTGGATTCCTGCGAGCTTCACCAGGTCCACTTACCCACGCTGCATCTTCCGGCATGGTCACCAATCTAGAGCTTCTGCCAAAGCTTTATAAAATTGTATTACTCCTTTATAGAGTTCTGAGGCTATCCACGTGATGGAGCGCGTCATGTTCATGCTGCCAGGATTAGAAGGTTCCGCAGCAGTCCTGGAACCGCTCTGCAGAAGACTGAAGATCAAGGTCTGCGTGCTGCAACTCGGAGTAGAATACAAGGATGAGACGATGGACCAGATGGTTGATAGGCTGCACCAGGTGAGGGTTCTGTTCTTAGGTGATAGATACTACTTTAAGGAAAGTACAGCACATGGGGACTACATCAACATGACATCATCACAACCGTATCCTCTGAAGAAGTATATAACACCTGTATTTCACCGGTTATATGTATCTCAAATCATTGGCTAGGGACACCACTATTAATTCCTGATAGGTAGTTTATCTGGCAGAAAACGTTGCAATTGTTGCAAATTACCAAATTCGATAATTGTTGATTGTCACTCTTTCCATTTACGATTTTATTGTCGTTTGCAATTATCGGCGGAACTCGTTTAACTTGAAACAAAAATGGCCGAAGTAAAATCAATTTGTCCATTTATCATTTAGCATTTTAGATTTTGTGGTTTGTCAAGCTATTTTTTCTCTTTCAGTCGGTGATCTCAAGATTGGCGCCTGGTGCTCCGTTCTGGCTGCTAGGATACAGTTTTGGTAGTCTCCTTATCTTGGAGTTGGCTTCGAGACTGGAGAAGGAAGGTGAGCAGTTCTTTCACAGCACCATTTTAATACTTTGCATAGTACCAAGGGGTATCGCATTACTCTATAACTGGGTTGTGGAGGTCAGATAGGCAGTCGCTCCATGTAAAGTACTGGTATTCAGCTACATCTGGTAAGACTGGAAGCTGACTGTAATATAGTCGGGAAAAGGTTAGGTAGATGATGATCATGAATAAAGAATTAGTTTCGATGAATTCAAAAAGTCGTACAGTTTATTGAGCACTTCTTAAATTATCAAATTTCAAGGTTTTATGTAAAACTATTGAAAAACGACTACGCCATTTTCACGTCATCACAATTTGAGCCACAAGCCAACTAAACTCCGCATTCTTTTCAGGTTTCAAAGGAACAGTATTCTGCTTGGACGGTGCCCCTGACTTCCTTTACGCGCTCCTGACAATGACCATCAACTTCAAGACCGACCTGCAACTGCAGAACAACCTCCTTTGTCACACCGTCGACATGGTAGCCCCCAACAATGACGTCACCAAAGACCTCATGGATAAACTCAACGAAATCGAGTCCTATGAAGAAAGAGTTGCCCTCACGATTAAAACCTGCCCAGTTCAGAGCAACTACTCCGACAAATTCATCGCTAATGTGGCTAAAGCCTCCTTCGACAGGCTCAAAGTAGTGCTCAACTTCAATCCTAAGGCTTTCACCAAACTACAGTCTCCTATCATTCTTCTCCGTCCCAAGGAAAATCCTCCTTTCGTCGCCGTTGAAGATAACTACGGTCTTGATAAGTACACCGAGCACACGGTCACTGTACACTATCTGGAAGGCAACCATGTCAGTATAATTGAGAATAAGGACTGTGCAAATATCGTCAACAGGGCTGTGGTCGAAAATGAAGGCCAGAAAGGAAAGGCTACAGAAAATATTGTGACAAGCATCGTTGAGAACGCTAGGGAAGTCAAAGCCTAAACTTTGATTTTTTACTTTATGTATTCGATTTTTATAAAAGAGTATTTACATAATTGTCGTGTATTAACTTATTTAAGGTAAAGGATAAAGATTAAATTAATGTTTTAATTTATTGTTGTGTATAAAAATAATAATAAAAAATGGCCGTATTTTAATAAATATATTAACTTACTTAGTAACTGATAGATGTAGTTAGATAGACGTCGTAGGACACCAGTACCAAACAAATATTCACTAAGTATAAATTAAGGGGTCAAGTAAATTTAACTTAAATTTAAAGTAATTTAAACGTAACGGAGGGGAATATTTCTAAAGGGAATTTTATAAATAGGTAGGCATTTGAACTAATTTGTAAGTAATAAATTATTGTTTTTAGACGTTTAAGCAAGGGGTTTTGTACATGGGAAAGTTCAATATATTAATTTTAATGATATTTTGTTGTTTTACTTTGTTTATCACATGTATTTATTTATTTATACTTCTCGCACACAATTAGTTACAAAGGTGGACTTAATGCCTTAGGCATTTTCTATCAGTCAACCAAGGATGGTGAAGAAATAAGATGCCAGGTGCTCTGTTGAACAGGAGTTAATAATATAAAAAAGATAATGAATTATTAATAAAATAGGTCATGGTGGTCCAATGTATATATGTACAGACGCCAGCACATCAAGTTACTACAATCTGTCAAATTTCTTTAATAGATTTTCAACTTTATCGCTAAAGCATAAGGTTCAAAGTTGATTGGGAAAATTTGACAGTTTCGGATACCTTGATGTGCTGGCGTCTGTACTATTCATTATTTTTAAGCTGTCCAAAAAGGGTAATTATGTTTATATGACAATCATTTTTTTTTTATTGAAAAAGGATTATCAGGACCTGGAAAGAATTACAACACTATTGTCTAAAGCTACGTCCGCACTTGTAACAAACACAAGCCGAAAACTCTCCCAAAAAAACTACAAATATTTGTTCCGTGCAGGAATCGAACCCGCGACACGCAGCGCAGCAGTCGATCGCTCAGCCACTGCGCCAACCATGTAATTTCCTAGCTATAGCTCGTGAGGGTATGTTGCACCTGCCATGTTTTGTCTCTTCGCTACCCTAAGGTTGACTGGTTGAAAATGCCTCAAGCATTAAGTCCACCTTTATACAGTATTTTTTTACTTGTGCATAAAGTTTTAATAAATAAATACTAGGGGTCCATATTATGCGTAACATGTTGGTCACTTTGAGGAGAGTTGTTGGCGTGTCTGTTACATTAAAAGTGAGAACGCAACGCTTATAGTAATAATAATAAACATTTATTTCAGACCAGGTCCTAGTTTCTTAGTAACAATGTACAGGTGCCAGCACATCAAGCTACTACAATCTGTAAAATTTCTTTATTCGATTTTCAACTTTATCGCTAAAGCATAACGTGCAAAGTTGATTGGGAAAATTTGACAGTTTCGGGTAGCTTGATGTGCTGGCGTCTGTACTTAAAAAACGAATGTTAGTATTGGAAATTAAATTAAATTACCTACGGCATGAACCCCCTTTGCAGCACGGGGGACTCCCACCGATCAGTAAAAACACACAGGTATAGTGTTGGTACTGCCACGAACGCGAGCGAGTAAAGAGGCGCATCTTTTCCTAACGACAGCGGGAAAGCCATCCACCCGCGCCTCAGCAAACATCCCTGACGCACTGCAGCGCCATGGCAGCCCCAACAGTAACCTGAGTGCATTATTACATTGGGCACGCACGTCGCTGCATGCCCGCTGCGAATATCTGATCCACAGGCTGCAGGTGTAAAAAGATTCGCAATATGCTTTAAAAAGCGTGATTTTAACCGAATTACTTATACGAGGAATTGGTCCGTATTGGCTCAAGATCGAGTTTAATGAAAAAACGAAAGGGACGCCTTCGCCCTGTAGTGGAACGATAGAGGCTGATTATTATGTAATAATATTTCCTTTATTTCATTATATACGCATAATTATATTTTTAAATATTAGAATATAAAAATATTAAATAAAAAACAGTGGCACTCCGGGACTGCCGACAGAAGTACAAACATAATACTTTGCCATCACTCACTGACATATCGGATATAAATTAAAACCGAGTACATCCCGAGGACAGCCGAACACATCCGAAGCGGGTATTTTTTTAATCGTCTTATAAACAAAACACGCGCGGTCTCGCTTACGATAACAGTGGCGCGAGTTCAATGGCTTTTTCCCATCTCAAAAAATGCCCAACGCGCTTAAAGTTTTCACTTCAAAAATAGTAGACCACCGGTATCGGAAACAGGATACAAGCTACCAGCGGTCAGGGTTCCAGAGAGAGGAACCTTCTAACAATGCGGGCCGTGTCCAGAAGTACCGCTTGCTGAATCAAGCTCTTAATCCAGCTGCCCAACAAGAGCCTCCTCAGGTATTGGTAATAATATTGTTAATATTACGCAGCGTAAAGGCTCCTTCAAACATACGCGACACGACACGCGACACAAATGCACCGCAAGTCGCGCAACGAGCGGTGCCTTTGTGTCGCGCGCGATTATATCGCGTGTCGCGCCTGTTTGTAGGAGCCTTAAAGCAATCTTGATTATTTCATAAAACACAAACAAATAAACAGGTACTTACTTGATTATCTTCAATTTCGAAACGTATTGAAATTTAGACAGCCATTCAAGTTTACATTGCAAAGCTTATTTCAATCAATGGAGAAGGATGTTTAAGAATGAAACGGTATAAAATATTGGGCTCCCGATCAAAGCGGCTAATCGGATTGAAATCAGGATTTGACGTTGGCACTGGACACGAGGCCACGGAGTAAGCGACCATCATACTTTTTATGAAGATATTGGAGTTTATATTTACAATAGTTACTTAAAAATAATGATTAGCGACTGTTTACCCATACATTTCTGACAAAGGATAAAGTTTATTTATATTGCTGACTGGGCTAGTGCGAGTTTATACAGGGTGATTGGATTCCAATCACCCTGTATATTTACTAGCAGCGCCCAGCATCCCGTGAGAAAAACTATCCTATGTCCTTTCCCGGGACTCAAACTATTTCTAAACCAAATTTCATCTAAATCGGTTCAGCGGTTTAAGCGTGAAGGGGTAACACACTTTCGCATTTATAATATTACTATGGAAGTATGAATTCGAGTGCGTTAACGTTCACTTAAGTTAATTTTAATGGAGTCATATATACTTAGTATATATTTTTTGGCAATAATAATATTATCTGGAAAAGAACCGGAGTTACCGACATAGCTTGCAGATTAAGCAATGTGAAGTGGCAGTGGGCTGGCCATGTTTGTCGAAGGACCGATGGTCGGTGGAGCAGACGAGTTCTGGAGTGGAGACCGCGTACCGGCAAAAGTAGTGGACGCCCCCCATCTCGATGGACTGACGACCTAAAGACCATGGCTGGGACAGACTGGATGCGGAAGGTGGAGGACAGGGTGTTATTTATTTATACATACGAGTATATATACAGGGTGATCCATATTAGATATGAGCGCCGCGCCGGCGCGCCGCCGTCGCCGTGAGTTCATGTCGACGCGCCGTCGCCGCGTGAAGCACGCGGCGCGCCGTCGCGACGAGTCGCAACTTGCTCTCCCGCTCGCACGCGCGGCCCGGCCGTATTAGTTCGCCTAGTCGCCTCGCGACGCTACGCTCGCTCGTCGCTCACACTCAGTCGAGTCGAATGTTTCACCGAGTGAACGTGTATTAACTTAAAATGGCTCAGTTTCTCATAAAAGAAAATAAGTATTGAAATGATTATTATTCAGTAAGTAAACGTGATCTCCAATTTTATTTAAAAGACTGTAAAATTATATTAACAATTATTAAAAAATATCATCATCATCAGCCTATAGCAGTCCACTGCTGGACATAGGCCTCCCCTAAGGAGCGCCTTAGCGCCCTGTCTTCAGCTTGACGCATCCAGCATCTGCCTGCAGTCTTTCGCAGATCGTCATCCCACCTGGCCGGAGGGCGTCCTACACTACGAGTCGCGGTCTCCACTCAAGAACTCGTTTACCCCAGCGGTTGTCGGTTCTTCGCGAGATATGACCGGCCCACTGCCACTTCAGCTTGCTAATTCTTTGAGCTATGTCGATAACTTTCGTTCTCTGTCGGATGCATTCGTTACGGACCCTATCCTTCAGAGAGATTCCGAGCATAGCTCTTTCCATAGCTCGCTGAGCGACTTTGAACTGGTGGACCAGCCCTATCGTGAGTGTCCACGTTTCAGCCCCGTAAGTCATGACGGGTAGGACGCACTGATTGAAAACTTTAGTTTTCAAGCACTGCGGTATAGCAGACGAGAAGACTCTACGTAGTTTCCCAAACGCTGCCCTGCCTAGCTGGATAATTCCCTCTTGGCCTCCCTCTCAAAATTGTTTTTACCTAACTGCAGAATTTGCCCGAGGTAAGTGTATTCGGAAACAATTTCGAGAGGGTGGCCGTGTACGACGACCGGTCCCGGGTCAATGAGACCATTGATCATGACTTTGGTTTTATCCAAATTCATGCCGAGACCGATGTGTCGCGAGGCTGAAGCTAGGCCGTCCAGCATCTGGGTTAGCTCCCCCAGCGACTCCGCCATCAAGACTATGTCATCAGCGAATCGCAGGTGTGAGATGTAATCGCCGTTTATGTTAATGCGCTTACCTTTCCAGTCCAGCGTCTTAAACATATCTTCCAATGCGCTCGTGAACAGTTTCGGGGATATGACATCCCCCTGTCTCAATCCTCTGCGCAGTTGGATGGGTTTGGACTGCTGATCCTGTACTCGGACACACATGGTGGCGGCGTTGTAGAGACATCTCAGCATCTCGATATAACGACAGTAATATAACTTTACCTATAAAAAATATAGGTAAAGCTTTTTAATATGGTTTTCTTTAAGTTTTTTTTAAGAAATTTTTCCCTGATAAAACAAATTCTAAGGCCCACGGCCGGCCACGTCGCGCCGCCGCGACGCCGCCGCCGCGACGCCGCCGCCGCCGTGGAAATTTTAAGGCCACGCCGCCGCCGTGGCATTGGCCATCGGCGCTCATATCTAATCCATATATATACAGGCTGTTATTTATTTATTTAATACTTCAAGCACATAAAAGTACAGAGGCGGATTTAATGCCATAGGCATTTATGTTATGTTATGTTTATTTATGTTATGTGCAGCAGTGGTCTGCGAAATCTGAGTTTTTTATATAAGTTTTAAGTAGAACCATCGTTTATAGCTGTCAAACGCGATACTTTTTCATACGTTTCGTTCACATTTTGCAACAGTAAGTAATTGTGGTTTGTCAATAAAGTCAATCCCGCTGATGACTGCCTCGGTGTCGTTGTCGAGAATATCACGCCGCGCCGGGCGACCGCGGGGAGCAGCGGTCGCGGAGAGGGGCTCGACGTGCGGGCGCGCACCGGCCGGCACACCACTGCGTCATCGTCCACGCTACCGAGCGCTTGCACCTACCTTTTCTTAACGTTCGCGTTCGAGTCGTATTCTTTACCTTTTTATTCTTGTTAAACTTAAATGTAATACAGTCCACTATAATCGAGTTTCACCGTGTTTTAGTCCTCGTACCACCAGGAGGATACTAACCCATTCTTCTTCAGTCGTAGTGTAGTGGCATAGTATAAAGAGGGGAAGTAGGCTATCTCCGGCCCGATCCGCGATATAATTGCCTACTGTCTCAGGGTTCTTACTTTTAGCTAAATGTTAATTCAGTGCCTATAAATTGGCAAGGGTCGGGAAGTTGTATTTTTTACTTGTATTGTCTGAGTACAGGGTTTGTGAGGTCAGTTTTACCTAAACGATGATGAAACCTTTCACGATAAAAGAAAGAGTGACGGGCCAGCAAACGGGCGGCGCGGGGCGGTGATGAGCACGAGAAAACAACGATCAATGGCAAATCAATTGACAGATCAAAAGTACCTAATGCATTCTAGTGGGAAAGTAGGTTACCTACTTCCTCTGTCTAATATAAAATAATACTTACAACAAAAACTAAATAAGTAGGTATGAGTCATCAAGTAAAAATTATATGCGAGAACTTGCAAGCTGCAACTTGCTTACCTTTCCAGTTCAATAGGTAATCAGAACAGAGACAATTCTGGAATTACTTAACACCCAAAAGCACAAATCAATACGTTCTCCTGCGATTATCACACATTTTTCATTCATTTAGCGGTGCCGAAAGCCGTGACGCGCGAAGCTCATGCGGTGTTAGCCCCGACTGGCGCACTGAGAAACGGGTCGAGATTTTGTTAAGTGTGCGTGCGGCGACGCATAGATACTATGACGCACACATACAAGCCGCGCGCGGTGCGTTTGTATGAAGATAACGTACTTCCCCTCTTTATACTATGGTAGTGGTCGCAAGCGCTACTGCTGACCATGAAGTCTTGAGTTCCATTCAGAGGTCGGGCAAAGCGTTATTGGGTTTTACCTTCAAGAATTTCTCCATAGCAGCCCGGAGTCTGGAATTGTGGCCATCATCATCATCAGCCTACAGCAGTCCACTGCTGGACATAGGCCTCCCCTAATGAGCACCATAGCGCCCTGTCTTCAGCTTGACGCATCCAGCATCTGCCTGCAGTCTTTCGCAGATCGTCATCACACCTGGCCGGAGGGCGTCCTACACTACGTTTGCCGAGTCGCGGTCTCCACTCAAGAACTCGTTTACCCCAGCGGTTGTCGGTTCTTCGCGAGATATGGCCGGCCCACTGCTACTTCAGCTTGCTAATTCTTTGAGCTATGTCGATAACTTTCGTTCTCTGTCGGATGCATTCGTTACGGATCCTATCCTTCAGAGAGACTCCGAGCATAGCTCTTTCCATAGCTCGCTGAGCGACTTTGAACTGGTGGACCAGCCCTATCGTGAGTGTCCACGTTTCAGCCCCGTAGGTCATGACGGGTAGGATGCACTGACGGACATAGGCCTCTCCTATTGCACGCCATTTAACTCGATTTTCGGCAACGAATTTGGATTTGTGCCCGGTTGATGGCAATAGGCTCGGCCACAATTTTTTTTTTAAACTTTGCCCCTCTTTAGGAATTACTCCTGTATCGCGGATGCGTTTACAAACATTTAAATTCACATACACAAACAGCCACAGACCCAGAAATGTGGGTGTATGCTGTATATACACCTCTCTCAAACCCTTCGGATATTACAGGCGTGATGTAAAGTTTAATCCCCCCTGCTCTCATGGCCCCAAATCAAACCGATTTTAATCTGTCATGGCGCCGTA
Source organism: Luperina nickerlii (assembly GCA_963855955.1). Classification (NCBI taxonomy): domain Eukaryota; kingdom Metazoa; phylum Arthropoda; class Insecta; order Lepidoptera; family Noctuidae; genus Luperina; species Luperina nickerlii. The sequence continues at coordinate 9,113,806 of OY979682.1, forward strand.
GTCTGAATCAGAATCATTTATCATTAAATCGTCCGCGGGAACCTGTCACATTTATACATTTCCATTCACTCCTATTTTGTATCAACAATTCTTTGATAAAACAGTTTGTTTTTGGCTGTATGTTTTGGATGAATAAAATATGTCATGTAAAATAAATTCATAACTTTAGCCAACTATCATAATCATCATCTGATGATGATTTATTTGAATTTATTTCCATGTCAACATCTTATACCTAAAGGCTAGGCAGATGCCTAGCTTTTTCCCAAGTATGTTGGGGTCGGCTTCCAGTCTAACCGGATGCAGTTAAAATACCAGTATTTTACATGGAGCGACTGCCTATCTGACCTCCACAACCCAGTTACTGGGTAATACGATATCCGTTGGTAAAACTGGGGAAAAACAATTTAAAAAAATTGTCTGTTTGTCCCGGCTAATCTCCAAAACGGCTGGACCGATTTTGATGAAATTTAGATGAGGATACTATGAACCCTGAGAAAGGTGTAGGCTTATTGTCATACCACGCGGACGAAGCCGCGGGCGGAAGCTAGTTAAATATAAGCCTATAATATGGAAGCCGATCCCAACATAGTTGGGAAAAGGCTAATCATATTATGATGATGATGAATAAAAATACATTTAAAGGTATAAAAAATATAATCTGCGTTCGCCATTTATTTGCCAAAAATGTAAACAAATATGAATTAATGGAAAAATAACTTTACTTCCTACATAATACAGTTCAGTTTACGCTACAACTTCAAACATTTTTATAACTTTACAATAGTGCTTGTCACTCTGAAATCAACTTAATTCTCATTGAAATAAAGTTGATATTTGTTTAACTTGAAATGGGGTAGGGGTGTGCAGGACTGCGCTCTTTTACTATATTCTTCATCTTGTATCTAGTAAAACTTGCAAAATACTGAACAAATTAGTTTTAGTTAACAATACTTGTCTGAAACAACGTCAATGCATTATATGATACGGTCTGTTCTATAAAAACCTCACCGTCAAAACTTAGGTGAAGTGAGCTTAAAAATAGATGTCAATAGTGTCAATCCCAAGCGTCTGGTGGAATGACAGCTCACTTCACCTTAGATGTCGCGATGAGATTTTGAGAGAGTTGATCGGCAGTTATAATAAGATAGGCAGATATTTAAAAGAGGAAGAGACTTCTCTCTTGGTATTGTCTTACTATCCTAGAGTCTATTACAGAAATGTCCAGAACAAGTATCACAGTTTGTACCTACCTATATGGGTGTAAATGCAGGGTAGGACCACACATAGACACTTACATATTATACGATGCATATCTGCCTCCCCCGTAGTTGTCAAGGGGATGAAAAGCAGCTAACTTCCGTCTGCTAATATTAACAGATTGTCATCATTAATCCGTCTGCCAAGACTAGTGAGCAATTTTCTCTTACACCATATAGAGGAAACGTCTAATGATCGCTTCCTCTCTTTTCTTCTCATCATTCTAATGAATGATGACAAAAAAAAAATTATGTTGTGATGTTCGGATTCAATTTTTTTATTATTAAGAGGGCCATTTTCAGCAATCACGGTTACCTACGGATTGCTATACTCGTAAATTATGTTACTATAGGTAACTCTGTCGTTCGCATGGATGTCGGAAAACAATAATGCGTCTCTTTACTAATTCTTTTTCTAACATAAACGTGGTCTAAGTTACTCTGTAAAACACCAGCTGTCTGCCAATGAATGTCCCGTCAAAATCGGTTCAGCCGTTTCGGAGATTAGCCGGAACAAACAGACATACAATTATTTTTGTTGCTTTTCTTAGCCCATAATGCCCCACTGCTGGGCAAAGGCCTCCCCCAATTCCTTCCAAGAACTCTTTTCCCGCGCCATCTACCCAAACCTACTCAACCCAAAAAGGACATTGTAAAAAATGGCCTATGAATCAACACGCATGAAACATTTACTATAATTACTAGTTCTTTTAATAATATACATTACAAATATTTCAATAGAACGGACACTTCTTAATTTCGAAAACATTTTTAAAAGTATTCACTTCCAGTCATAATCATCGGTGTTATTATTTTTTGGTTCAATTTGAGGTTTTTAATAGGCAAAGGTATTATAGCTCATACAGCCAAGTCTTTGTAACAGCACTCTTAATAAGAGTTTGACACAGACAAGCGTCAGTATTCTCAACGCTTGATATCCGATAATGGTTTTTAGTTATGCGCGTCCGCTATGATGTCGCGGAACCATAATACCCATACCGGAACCATAATATTGAGCGCTGTTTGAAACGTCAAACGAGCAATAATATGGACACTGACAATTGATGAATTGACAGATGACATTTGACATTTGGTAGTAATGTCACTTGGCGCGCGCCTTCTGTTATTGCTACATACCGAATGTTTTTATTGAAGTAATTATAACCTCAAAATCCGAAAGTGTTTTGATTTTTTCCGAATTCTCAAAAGTGTCCGTAGTTTTAATTTAAGTTCAATCAAATATACACATTATCTAAAACTCAAAAAGTAAATACACCTCCCTGTTGGATCTTAGGCCAACTATGTATGGACGACGAGTAATGTCCTTTAAAAAAGCCCGTGAAATTCAAATTTTCTTACTTTTTTTTTTGCAATTTGCAGGTCCGAAACAAATATGATTTTTATTTTCATTTAATTGATAATAAATGTTCTCGAGATATTAGTCGTATATAACAAAAACATTTTTTGGTATCTGGGCTCTGTTAAAGCTTTGATCCTAAAATACATCGGAAAGATTGTCAATTCCAAGATCTAATAAGGCAAGGAAACCAAAGATTTAAATCGTTAGACTCGCCCTACCGCGTCATAAGATAGTTACCTTCCTGTTTCGTTTTGACATCTCTGACACACCAAAAAGCCCGATTTACACGGTGCGATTTAATTGCTTGTGGCACACCATAAGTTGAAGCAACCCTAAAAGTGCAACTTTTAGTATTTTTGTTGCTTCAGTTTTATTGTATGCAAAATGATGACTTGCTTTGTGTAAATGGGTCTTAAGCTTAACGCAGTGACTTTAGTTTATTGTCATGGACACGCTGTTTAATAAGATGTGAGCTCACTCTTCTCTGTCAGTCGGATACTTTTTCGCATGATTTAGTACGGTGAAGGCAAATCTAGCGATATAAATCTTTGCGGAAAGCAGACAAAAGCAACATTAATTGTAATAAAAAATAAACTGAATTGTTATGTACTTGCTAAGTATTAAGAAAGGTAAGGTTGAAGTGATATCTACAACGAGGGTTCCGTGATATCTATACTAATATTATAAAGCTGAAGATTTGTTTGGTTGAACGCGCTAATCTCTGGAACTACCAGTCGGATTTGAAAAATTCTTTTTGCATTTAATAGCCCAATTCTTGAGGAAGGCTATAGGCTATTTAACATCACGCTATAACCTTTAGGAGGCGAGCAAAAAGACAAAAAGTTAGAAAGAACGCTAAGCAAAAACGAAGTAATAGCGCGGGCAGGCGATGCAATGCGACGGGGTGGGTCGGAGTAACAAGAAATTTCACGCGGACGAAGTCGCGGGCAGAAGCTAGTATACTAATAAATTCCTGGTACTTAGAGTAAGAGGCTGTTAATAAGGCTCGATCTCGGAATACCAGAAAGCCAATTCTCGAAATTTAAAACGTTCAAATCTATTCGCAGTCTCATCTCGGCGACGAACAAATCTCAAAAATATAGGGAAAGTAGACGTCATGCTCCCCAGACACCCCATGATGTATTTTGCTGTTTATAAATTCATATAACAATTGTACGAAATAGGTACCGAATTAGTACATACATAAAAAAATAAGTACCTTAACAGGTTTACAGGTACAGGCATCTGAATTATGGCTTGCTGTAGAGCATCTCCCCAGCAACCCCAAGTAAAATTTTAATAAATTTTACGTAGACACTTACTTATTAGGCAAATAAGTGGCTGATAAAAATTGTTCTCTTATTTTTACCACTGGATGTGCTAGCTATGGCTACATAGAACCTATATTTTAAATCTCGATTATAAGCGCCTGAGAAAAGTAAATAGCAAAGAGTCTATTTCAAGTGTATTACAATCTCTCAACGAACAATGTTCTGGCACAATCACGATGACCTATTTTATCTGATTAAATTATAATATATGAAGCAGTAGTCGACAAAGTAACAATAGGGGAAGTGCCTACAACAACCGTTCTTAGCAAACAAATAGACGATACGACCTTGCGTCAGTTATTGAGTTTGTACCTCCAAGAATTACAACAGGTCTGGGTCATTTTACAGCTCATTTTAAAACGGGATCAAACTGCTACTGTTATGATGACGAAGGTACACAAAACAAATTTAAGTAAACCAGTTCAATCAAACGTGTTAATTTATGTGAAATTTTAATTTGTTTGCCAATGCAAATGTTATTTTGGTTGACCATTAGGATTGTTGATTAAGGGTTGATTTTTCAATCGACAGATAATTTTTATTCGTGGAATAATATTGACATCTGACAGATTTTGTATGCAAGAACTGTCAATAATTCAAAATTGTTCCTCCGATAATATTAACTGGCGTTGGAAAAATCAGCCCTTAAAGAGCTTATATAAAAGATATAAAATATAATTGACGATGTGCTCCAATTTGGTACCCATGTAATTCAAAAAACAACATCGAAATCGGTCCAATAGATTTCGAGAAAACTACATACCTACTCACAGTAAAACTTTAAGCAAAGAGATTTAAAATAAAGGTTCTAAGTAGCCATAGCTAGCACATCTAGTCGTAAAAATAAGGGTACAATTTTTATCAGCCACTTATTTGCCTAATAAGTAAGTGTCTACGTAAAATTTATTAAAATTTTACTTGGGGTTGCTGGGGAGATGCTCTACAGCAAGCCATAATTCAGATGCTTGTACCTGTTAACCTGTTAAGGTACTTATTTTTTTAAGTATGTACTAATTCGGTACATATTTCGTACAATTGTTATATGAATTTATAAACAGCAAAATAGATCATGTAGTGTCTGGGGAGTATGACGTAAAATTAGAGGTATTTTTGACAGAATGAGACTGAGATCAGACTGTGAACGATCTTAAAATGACAAGATTGTCCCTCAGATTCACAAAATATGAGATTCTCAATTTACCAGATTATCTAAATATTAAAAGTATAGACGCCAGCACATTAAGATACCCGAATCCGTCATATTTTCCCAATCCCTTTAGAGATAAAGTTGAAAATCTATTAAAGTAATTTGACAGATTGTAGTAGCTTGATGTGCTGACGTCTGTACATTACGCTGTTGTGTCCTTTGTTGTGTAAGCAAGGCTGCCAATTATTTTTAAAACCGCGACAAGATGTTTGAAAATCCGGGATGACTTGTGCAAGGCTTTATTTACCACATATTTATAAGTTATCATAATACGGCTCTCTTCCCAATTTCATTTTATTCTGATTTTTTTTTTTCAATTTGTCTAGGTGCTTATCTGTGAATCAGCCGGTTGATTCCGTAAAAATCTCACCGTGAAAACTTAGGTGAAGTGAGTTTGTTTTTGCTAAGAATGGACACTATTGACAGCTCACTCCACGCTCACTTCACCTAAGTTTTTACAGTGAGATTTTTACAGAATAGCACCGCTGGACCGAATATGAAGCACCCTAATGTTTCAAAGGATCTATAACGATGGAAAACGGTAATAATATGATATTCTACCTACCTATACAGGGTAGCTGGGTCATCAACGCACAACGTGATACAATGGATTCTGAATACAGGGGTGCATTCAAACTTTAGGAAGGTTATTTAAAAAAAAAAATTGCTGTTCAGTAGGTACATTTTGACCGCGTAGATATTGCACTTTTCTTTGAAACAGCAGATTTTTTTTTATAACGGACGAAATATTCTACTTTAGGGGTCACCCTGTACAAAAATTACACAGACTTTACTTCAAAGTCAAAGTCAAATCATTTATTTCAAATAGGCACATTAAAGACACTTTTGAATGTCAAAAATTACAGTAAAATAGAATTGATTCTAGTCGCCCCTTCCAAAAGGTAGTGTTCGTCGTCTTCGTCAAATAAGTACGACATTTTTGCTTAACAGTCCAGCAAATTCTACTTTCATTTAAATACCAATCATTCCACAACTCAAGCCCAAAACAAAACAAAAACGAATCAGACCCACAAACCCACATCACCAACCTTATCACAAGCTCCATTGATTTTCAAACCGCTCTTAGTACAGTCACGAGCAAAAATATGTTACACCACTTTTTTCTTTTTTCTTCAGGATGGGAAATCATCAAATGACCCCTCCCGCTCTGGGTGGAGCGGAAGGGAGTGTCAGACTCTTACTGACTAAAACCCACCCGTGTTCCTTCTTTAGCTCTTATGTTCCGGGCCAGCGGTAACCCTTTCGGACAATCCCGCTGACCCGGCAGGCTTCGGCCCTAACGGGCCTCTTCAGTTGCTGCTGACATGTCTTTGAGGCGCGCTTGAAACACGTACGCGCCGTTCGGCACGGGCCTGGTCCTGATCGGACGGTGAGCTACCCATTACTCTCCGTCCGCAGGCCCGCTCCTACGGTGGCCGGGAGTCATTGCGCGGCTCCCTACGCCTAGAGCGTCTCCCGCGGCGGCTGGGTCGGGAGGCTTTCTCCCTCAGCCGTCCCGCCGCCTCTTTCGCTAGCATGACTGCTTCGTAGAAGGAGGCGACTGACCTCCACTCCCTCTCGCCCCGGACAAAATTCAAAAGTGATTATCTCTCAATAGTTACAGTAAACACAAAATCAAGAACCAAGTATGCAGCTTCGTGTGCTCGAAAAATCGCAACCTCGAAATTATAGAGTTCTTGCAGTTTTAGACTTCAAACTTCTTCTCAATTGGAGCAACCTAAGGAAAAGTCGTATTATATTTTTAAAGTAGATATACAAAATTTGCAACAATTTAAATAGGTAGCAGCTGTAGCTCTTTAGTTCGAATAAAACCCGAAATGCAGCACAGGTCTTTCGAATATGTAAACTTGGTTTTACACTACAACATCCCAAAAAATCAGTTCAGTGTAATTAATTGCTACCTTCGATCTTTTAAATGACTGGGCTATCAAGTAAGTATTGGTTAAAACAGACGAGATGTGTCGTGGGGCACCCGGTTGGGGCGAAATTCCTTTCACCTTTGTAATAAAAGTGTCGTCACGGTGTTACACTTTTTTCGGTCTAGTTTCTCCAAGTGTACAGAGTATAATTTGAGAATTTCATTCCAAAAATTGATAATGAAGGTAAGTTTTATTTAGGTACCTATTTATTTAGAAATAAAAATATGGACATAAAAGAAAAATAAGGAAGGTGTAAAGTAATAGACAATAAGGCAATAGACATCTATTGCCTCGAGAATGAATAGTTTACACCTTCGTTATTTTTCACCTTCCTTCTTCGTTTTTATACCTATAAAAAACATTCAGATGCTCGAGACTGTACAAACTATTCGTAAGAGATGTATGCACAGGGGACTCATTTAATCGGACTCTTGGCGGCGACCCTACATAATTAAAACTAAGGGTGCCTACAGAGGAAACAACTAAATTATTTATTAAAACGTCCGGATTTGCGGTGTTGGTGAAAATGCACAAAGTAGTTTGTGGAAGTACGTGTACGTTTCCCAATGCAAAACTTACTGTAGAATACATAATTAAAGTGTCGGGTATACTTACAAAACTTCACTCTGCACTTAACACCTGTCACAACACCAATTTGTCTCGTCTTCTCAACGTCCGTGTGTCACAGCAGGGATCCAGCAGAATATCAGCGTCAGGTACATTTGCTGAGCTGGACTCCCATTTGGTGCAACCTTGAGACATGCACCGCACTGTGTATGTTTCGTTATTAATATTAATTTTATTTTAAATATTCGTTATAGCGTCACTTTTATTTCGATATGTTTTTCATTTTGTTTTTTTTTTTTATTGGCACCTTGTTTTTATATTATAATCATGTGGGTAATTTGGTTATCATCTAATATTGGACTTTTGTGTGTTGTGCTGTCTTCTTGTGTGCGCCAAATAAATGGTTTATCTATCCATCTATATATCTAAGTATACGAATATCCTGATTTAGAGTCAACGCAAATAGCAATATAACAAACAAAAAGCAGCACAAAAATGTAGCAGCATATCGTTCGAGCACGTTCTATGCTGTCAAGATTTCAGGGAAAATATACGCGATCATGCTCGAACACACGCCACAGGGAATCATCTCACGCACGTTGTTTTAAACACAATTTCAGTTGTGATTGAGTTTTATGATCAATTTACTAATGAAAATCTGCTCAAGCTCTACGAAGTGGAAATAACAACAATAAATTAAACTTTGTATACCTACCTAATGACGTTCCCAGTCTGCATACAAAAATTCAATCAAATATATCCAATAGTTTAGTCACTGGACATTATTTTTTCATTTTTAACATTTTCTACGTGCTGTATCTGTTAACAGACCAGCATCGACAGGTTAAAGACATCTGCAGTAATCTGCATCTGTATAAATACAATATGTTGCCAGCTCGCTACTGCAATAACCTTCGCCAAATTTGCTCTCAAATTTGATTTCCCGGTGTGAATAAATGCATATTATACCATATGCTTGAGACATAAGAGTCATAAAGCGTGTCATCAGAATTAGATAAAAAAATCATGCATGCTGAAGTTATTACATACTTAAAAATAATGTTACGCACTCATGTCAATCGAAAATTAAGTATGTGTGAAAGGGATGGATGGTAATAGTTTGTTTGTTTCTACTTCGCTTTGTTGCCGAAACCTGAAAAAATGATGTGCCCGGTGGCACACTGAACCTAACCATTTTTTCAAGTTTCGACTATACCTATGTTCCTTGCATCATGACACCGTGCTGTTGCCGCTCTTCTCATGGGTAGTGAACCAATAGTTAAATGGTGTTCTTTATTGTTTTCACTTTTATGCCTACACTTTGTATATGCGCTGATCCTTTTAGAGCACTCATATCGGTGTGACAGTCATTTTTTTAAAGCTTGATGTGTCATTAAGCCTTGGTACTGACCCTAATATTAAAATGCTCTTCTTCACCCTTGTTGCTCCCAGGTTATACTTCTTAGGGCCCGGTTACACGTACCACAACCACATCACAACCAAATCACAACCCCACCACAACCACACCACAACCACACCTCAACCACACCACTACCAACCACAACCACACCACAAATTAATAATTCATTCACACGGACCACATTTGACCGTCAAAATCAACTGTGTGGGCGATACCGACTACATCAAGGCGATGTCGCAGTCACAACGTTGCGTCGATGCGACGTTCCTATCACGGACGGAGTCAATTATTTGTCTACAAACACAGTCACAGCCACAACGTAACCACATCGCAACAACTAGCGACAACGCAACCACATCGCAACTGCAACAAGTTGAAGCGACACTATTCACACGTAACCACTGCTTGCCCATACTTTGTCGCTGCGACGTGGTGTGGTTGTGGTACGTGTGAGAGTGACAAAGGAAACAAAAACTAGGATAACATCTTTATTACCTAATATTTACAATGGAACCAAAATTTACGGACCACAGCTTAATAGAATCGGTTGTATGTACTTCAAATTGTAGTAAGTGAACACTGTCACATTACCGATGAAGTGTACGACTGAAACAAGCAAGATAAAAATAGATTATAATGATTCCTTCATGAAAATACATAGTAAGAACCATTCCTAATAAATAGATCAAATAAAAAGGGGGCGCATAAAACCAGACGATAAAAGTGAAAACCTACATTTGAAGCCAAGTATACGCGATTCAGCGCCGAGTATACGCGAGTTAGCGCCAAGTATACGTGTTTCAGCGCAGAGTATACGCGATTCAGCGCAGAGTATACGCGATTCAGCGTAGAGTATACGCGATTCATCGCCGCCGAATACACGCGATTCAGCGCCAAGTATACGCCAGTTAGCGTCAAGTATACGCCAGTTAGCGCCAAGTATACGCGAGTTAGCGCCAAGTATACGTGATTCAGCGCAGAGTATACGCGATTCAGCGCAGAGTATACGCGATTCAGCGTAGAGTATACGCGATTCATCGCCGTCGAATATACGCGATTCAGCGCCAAGTATACGCCAGTTAGCGTCAAGTATACGCCAGTTAGCGTCAAGTATACGCCAGTTAGCGCCAAGTATACGCGATTCAGCGCAGAGTATACGCGATTCAGCCTCATCGACCGACTGGAGCCGAGTAGGTATACCCGATTCTATCGAATCGTCCGCCACGGTTCAGTTTCGTTCACTGTTCAGAAAGAGCGCAAAGTGCGCCTAGAGAAGTTTTCACTTTAAAAACTGCATTGAATTTAGTTCATCCGTTATGGAGTTACGATACTACAGACAGACGGACAAAATCATAATGGGGGACTCTCGTCTCTCTCATTTTGACTTAATAAAGATATTCGGGAAATTCCGAAACGTGCACGTAACTAAAGCCGTCTTAAAAACATGGGTTCGTTTAATAAAATTAATACTCTGTTTAATCCTACTGTTCTACTAATATTATAAACGTGAAAGTTTGTATACAGGGTGAATTTTCCAAGTGGGCGTGCATGGCCAAATCTGAAACTATGAGGAATAGCGAAAAGTACTCAAAGGAGTCTCGGGCTTGATTTTGATAACAATTAAAACTGCATCGTTGGATTTTTTGGAAAAATAAATATTTCTACCCAAGAATTGAACCCGTTGATTTTGAAAAAAATAACACTGTATTATTACACCATTCGATAATGTCGCTAATAACGACCGAATTCTGGGAAGTACACACACTTGAAAAATTCACCCTGTATTGTATATCGTTTATTAATAACAAAGTTGAAGTTTATTTGAACACGCTGATCTCTGGATCCGTCAGACGGATTTAAAAAAAAATCTTTTTGAATTTGATAGCCCAATTCTTGAGGAAGGTTAAAGGCTTATACATCACGCTAGGACCCATAAGAGCCCATCAAAAAGAAAAAAAAGTCAGAAAGAACGCTAAGCGAAAACGAAGCAGCACGGGCAGGCGATGCGACGCGACGGGATGGGTTCGGGGAACAAGAAATTTCACGCGGGCGATGTCGCGGGCAGAAGCTAGTAATAATATAATATTCTACTATAATGTTGTACCTAAATGTAGAAGTTTGTATAATGAGATATTACTCAAAAACGGCTGAACGGATATGGATGAAATTTGGCGGAAGAGTTACACATAGGATACTTTTTATCCCCGTAGTACGTTCCCTTGGGATAATTTTTGACCTCCATGCGACCGAAGCCGTGGGTAACAGATAGTATTAATATAAAATTCAAATATAAGAAGACTTGGCAGGGTGTACTTAGGTAATGTAAATGCATACCCAGAGACACAACCGGCACATTGCCTACTGGAAGTTGCACGTTTTGCTGAATCGCATCTCGGTTTCGCCGGGTCGGCGTCGCTACCCTAATATTTTAGTGAAATAAAATTAGCTAATGCACCTTCAAGAGAATTTCGCTATAAAATTTCAGTTGGATAATATATTTTGTTGCTAGATTTTATTTCTTAAGTACATTTCATATTTTTAAACAGAAAGAACTTATTTCCTATAGGCTGTTTTAAAACTTAGTGGTTTATTACCAAAAGTGTTGTTGGCAAGTGCCAGCTTTAAAATTATAATATGATCAAAACAGCTGATATTTTTATAAGTATTTTTTCCAGGAAAGGGTCCTGTATTAGAACCGTCCGCCAGCTTTGCAGGGGAAAACGAAGTACGTAAAGAAAGAAAATATGTTTATTTGCGGTAAACATGACGAACACAAAAAGTAATTTAAAAAAATGAAACCTACTTTAAGAAGAAATTAACTCAAAATTACGAAATAAAAATAATTTTGGGAAGTCGGTGTCTTGGGATCTGTATTATTTTTAGTTTCAGTTTTTTGCCACCGACTTCCGAAATTAAAGTTATTTCATAATTTTGAGTTAATTTCTTTTTGAAGTTGGTTTAATTTTATTAAATTTTATTGAGTTTTTATTTCGTTATTTTTTGTTTTAAGTTAAAACTGGAATATTTGTTTGAAAAAAGTAGGTAATTATTTTGTTGTAAATAGTGCCCTAGAATTTGACTAAGGTTTTGAGATGTTTTTCGCTTTGACACTACACCCGTAGCTCGTATCAATAAGCCAGGCCGTCACACGTATTAGTCCATATCTTGAAAATTACTGAATCGATTTTGATGAAACTTGCTGTATATTTGTTTGAAAGCCCTAATAGATTGTCATATGTGAATATAATGCAATTCCAATAATATCAGATAAATACGTGTCGAATTGATAACCTCCGTTTTTCTTGAAGTCGGTAAAAAAATAAAATTTTGGGGGAAAATATGCTGAGCGGTGGCCATCGCTCATATGGTATGCTACGACCCTATGAGAGACAAAGCCCCAGCGCTGGTTTTCATGGACAGTCTAATCTTCCCAGTAAGCTTACCTGATCCCAACATAGTAGCAACGCCGACAACACACGCATTACTGAGAAGAAAGTGTCTGTTTTCTGGTAGAAGTACCTTGTAAGTATCTGTAAACAAAGAAATACAAGGTCAAATTAACTACCTAGCGAAACTCCACAGACTTGATAGGTATCGATATCTTAAGGGGGATGCGCTACGGTAGACATACGCCGTCGTAACAAATATGACTTTACGCCATCGTAACAAATATGACTTTACAGATTTATAATCATAATTAAATTCTAGGCTTGTGGCTAATTAATAACAGCCGCACGGGTCGATCGATCAGGTTAAGCTACGCTTGCCGCGGTTGGTCCATGGATGGGTGACCATCTTTACATACCAAGACCCCTCCGTGATTCAGAAAGCACGTTAAGCCGTTGGTTTCGGCTATCATTCGTGGATCTTCGAGAGTCGTTACGCGTCGTCAGAAGCCCGAAAATCCGACCACCAGTCTTACCAAGGGGTATCGTATTACCCAGTAACTGGGTTGTAGAGGTCAGATAGGCAGTCGCTTCATGTAAAATACTGATAGTTAGCAATCTGGTTAGACTGAAAGCCGACTCCAACATAGTTGTGAAAAGGGTAGGCAGATGAAGTTAGAATTGACTCTCAAATGTTATAATTTCATGAAACGGTCATTCAATATGGTAATATGAAATTAGAGAGATTTATTGATGAATTTTAAGATTATAATTTTTGAAATAAATACTTGTTACGGTCGCAAACCACAAAATATGAATGAACATGCAACCTGGCCTGCAAATTGCAAATAACAAACGAATATTTGAAATTAGCGGGCTAGCTTAGCGCGTTCCCTCTTAACAAATACAAACACGTAATAACAAGAGCCAAAGTTGTAAGTTAAGTTAAGTTTTTTGTTTGTAAGTTTGTTTTCAAGAGTTCATCTCTGGAGCAAGGTGCAAAACTTTACGCCATATTTTCAAGAGATTTGACAAGCGCCTGATGTCAGTTCCGTAAAATCTCTAGACTCTCGAGTAAAATTCTTGATGAATAGCTTGAGGAGCCCAGTTCCTGAGATACCGTAGTATGTTATTTGGACTCTAGTCTTGATTTCTTAGTAACTAGCTCTAGATCTAGCTAACCAGAAGTGGAAAAAAGTATGGAAATGTGTAGCAATAATTATATTTCTGATTCAAATAACTGGTTTCAATATCAGATATATTGAAACCAGTTATTTGGGAAATATTTAACTTAACCTCAAAAACTTTTCGCACTTCTAATGATGTAGCTACAGCTACACGTTTCTTAATAATTGACACTCTTTTTAAAGAACTGTGACCAACTGATCCAAGTTCGCAGTCACTTAATTATTTAGTATTTTTACGACCCCAAAATAGATTATTTGAGTGAATATTATATAGTTGTTAATAGTTCAACCATAATATTCGATTGTTCAATTATATTTTTAGGAACACAAAATGGAAATTATTAGAGGTTCGATGAAATACATACCATATCTGAACGAGGCTCAAAATTAAAATCCTTTGGAAGCATCTGTGATTGCTGGACTAAAATGAAAGAGCAGAAGGCCAATTCTACTAATTTAAAACGTTCAAAATCTAGTCGCAGTCTCATCTCGGCGACAAAGAAATGTCAAAAACTTGTCAAAATGTAGGGAAATTTGAAGTATTTTTTGACAGATTGAGACTGAGATCAGACTGTGAACGTTGTTAAAATTAGTAGAATTGCCCCTCAGGTTTTAAGAAAGCGAGGGTTATTCAGAAATTTCTCCGTGACACAAAAAAAATGACTTGGTGAGACAGAATTTTATGGATTGTGTCCATACACATTCCACAAAATTCTGTCTCAACTAAATGGTGATGACGGCGAAGAGTCTGATCAGGTTTATGGCCCAAACGTAATCCGTAGCAATACATATTTAGGGTACGATGGGTCTGTTAACGCATTGCGGTCATGAAATTCCCTAATTGAATCACACTAATATTATAAAGGCGAAAGTTTGTGTGTGTGTGTGTGTGTTTATATGTTTGTTACTTCTTCACGCTTAAACAGCTGGACCAAATTTGATAAAATTTTGTATGGAGGTAGCTGACACCCTGGATTAACATATAGGCTAGTATTTATCCCGATATTCCCACGGGATCGACATTGACGCGCAGGGGCGGATCTTGAATTTGTGGGGCCCTGGGCTAATACTGCTTAGGGGCCCTACCTAATTACTCAACCAATTGCTATTTTTATGATCCGATTTTTTTTAAAAGATAATTTTTATTATTGACAATATCGTCTATTGTTTTCAGTTCGGTTGGGGGCCCTCTGTATTCACGGGGCCCTGGGCTGCAGCCCAAAAAGCCTTTAAGTAGATCCGCCCCTGTTGACGCGGGTGAAACCGCGGGGCGTAGTTAGTAAATAATAAAAAAGAATCGCGGTCAAACGTCAGGATCGCCGATCGTAAGATTCTAGAATATAACAAAACGTGTTACCTCTTTCTATAACCAGTAGTGCGAAATGTATCTTCATAACGGACAGCACAAACATGTAGATCCAAAGAAGAGTTGACATTAGGATGTAATACTGTAAACAAGGGTATTCCTTTTACTATTGTTGGTGTTGTTTTACTTTTATTATTGTAACCAATTTTATACATTTTATCAATTTTATACGTTATACAGTTTTATACATTTTGTTAATTTTATACGTTATACAATTTTACCAATGTTACTTATTTTATTTTAACTTTATATAATTATTTCTAATGTTTTCTAATGTAATGTTTATTTTTTGCAAATATTTTAGAATTGTTAAATGTGTTTATATTTTCGAGCGTATGGCACTCGTGGGCAGCAGCTGAAAATCAGCGTCAGCTGGTGCACTTTGTGTTGCCATCTGGCATTATGCTGAGCTGAGGCCCTTTTGGCATTATTATTTTTAATCATTTTGAATTTGTTTTGTTTATTTTTAAGGTTTTTTTTGCCAAATAAACGCAATTTTCTTTCTTTTTCTTTCGTTCTTTCTTTCTGTTACACTGAAAAAATTCTTGCACTAAAGGGTCCTGAGACTGAAGTGGCCGCCAATAGCATCCGCAATTTACCCTCGAATGACGTCACTGAAAGTCCTACTAATATAAACGCGAAAGATTGCGAGAATGGATGAGTGGATGTTGTTATTGTTGTTGTGTGTGTCTTTTACGCAAAAACTACTGAACTAATTTGGATAAAATTTGGCACACAGATAGGTTATAACCAGGATTAACATATACCAGGGGTGGCCAACCGGTCGATCGCGACTATTAGTCCAGTCGATCGTGGCAAGGAAAAAAATATAAATACGTCGAACAGACTGCACAACGTACCTAATCACTAACTGCTGCACGCAGCATCTTGTATCATTTTTCAATCGCCGTTCCGTCACGTTATTTATCCTCTCTTCTATGCAGCATAGCTCTCTTTTGTTTTCGGTGCGCGATAACAATAAGCGGGAAGCGTGTGGGACGCGGGAGCGGGGCGCAGGTGGTTGTAACTCCGTCATTCAGTTGACGATAGACAAGGTTCCTACAAACAGGCGCGACACGCGATAAAATCGCGCGCGATTATATCGCGTGTCGCGTCTGTTTGAAGGAGCCTTAACGGAGTTACAAGTAGTTACGAGTTATATTTTCCCTCTTAATAAAATAAAACTACATAATTGTGTACTGAACTATGCTGTTAAATTTAAGATTTCAAGAAGTATGTAATTGGTAGATCGCACAGGGTGTCGTCAGTGAACAGTAGATCTTGGGTCAAGGCAAGTTGGCCACCCCTGACATATACGATACTTTTCATCTCGATATTTCCACGAGATTGTAACATTAGCGGGTGAAACCGCGGGGCGCTGCAAGTCACACTAATATTATAAAGGCGAAAGTTTGTGAGCGTGTTTGTATGTTTGTTACTTCTTCACGCACAAACAGCTGGACCAATTTTGATAAAATTTGGCATGGAGGTAGCTTACACCCTGGATTAACATATAGGATACTTTTTATCCAGATATTCCTACGGGATACACACTGATGAGGGTGAAACCACGAGACGCTGCTAATTATGTATTTATAAAAGCAAGCTGGTGTTTCCCTGGAGAACATTTTTTTAACACCGTAATGTCATACCCCGCTATTATCATTTTGATGTCGCCGTCACTGCGGCCGTTTTATGACCGTCACCGCCTGTCAAAGGAGACCCGAGCATAACAGAAGGCCAATTCTCGTAATTTAAAACGTTCAAAATCTAGTACCAGTCTCAACTCAGCGACAAAGAAATGTCAAAAACTTGTCAAAATGTAGGGAAATTTGAAGTATTTTTTGACAGATTGAGACTGAGATCAGACTGTGAACATTGTTAAAATTAGTAGAATTGCCCCTCAGATCATTTTACATCTCTCTCGGTGTAAAATTTCAACACAATCTGCGCGCCAATTGCGTAACACACTTTCTATCACAATCCAAAGGATTTGGAAGGAAGTTCCCACTTATGTTTGAAAAGTTCGTCTGCTCGATAACGTAGGTAAATAAAGCAAAGAATGTTGATGAACCGTCAAAATGTATGGGATTGCTGTTGTGATGTTGCTGTGTATGTTACGCAATTACCCCCGCGACTTTGGGACAGTGGGTAAAGAATGGATGTGTAATTTTGTCCTTCTTCTTCAATCTACTAAAAAACTGAATAAAATTATAAAAACAACACTAAACTAAACTTCTACCCGCGAATTTCTTGTTCCCCTGCCGCGCGGACGAGCGATGCGATGCAACCTGGTGGAGGTTGCATCGCATCGCCCATCCGGGTTATTACTTCGTTTTTGCTTAGGATTCTTTCTGACTCTTTTCCTTTTGCTCGGCTGGTAAGGGTCTTAGTTTGATTTTAATATAACCCTTCCTCAAAAAATGGCCTATCTAATGGATTTTTTTTTTTCAAATACGACTGGCAGTTCCAGACATTAGCGCGTTCAAACAAACAAACAAGCTTTATTATTTAGTAGTAAGTATATAGATAATTGACTTACCCACATAACCTTCTTTTTGTCCAACTTCAAAGATGTTAGTAACATCATTCCATTGACTACAAGGAGGACCGAACCACCGAAAGACATCAAACTTATCACTGAAAGCATTAGAGAATGTAAAACTGGCGAAAATAAGTATGCAGCTATATCATGGCCCTTACCCAACTCTATTGGGGTCAGCTTCCAGTCTAACTGGATGCATCTGAATACCAGTATTTTACATGGAACGACTGCCTTTCTCACCTCTACAACCCAGTTACAATCCATTCACAGTTATTTTACCTCTGATATTATATCACTGTCAAAATCACAGAGATCCTTATAGTAGTGTTGCGCGCCACAGTTAATGCCTGGTACATGGCGACATTAGTTACCACTAGCGCCATCTAGTATCGGGTAGCAGCACTAGTAGAGTCAAGATCCTTCTAGAAAGTTCGACGCTAGAACTTTCTAGAACTATCGACATCTGGCCAGTCGGGACCGATATGTCCTCGAACATTCTAGATGTTTCTACAGCAGAAGGTTCTAGAACTCTCTGAGGCACTATACTATAAGGCCGGTGTGGGCCACGAGCGACACTCAGATTGGATACAGCGATACAAGCGAACACATCGAAAGCGATCTTCAAATGCTAGTAAGATTGATTGATTGATTGATTGATTGATTTGATTGATTGATTGTTGATTGGATGCTAGTATTGCTAGTAAGTAAATAAAAGGAATCTTACCAGCAAGTAATTTTCCGGTATTGCCACTGCAAGGCAAAGGCCGCTTTTCTATAGTGAATGAATGAGAATTGAACGCTAGGGATTGCTCATTGTAAATTATTATCGACTACAAATCATTCAATCCATTGAATCTAGGCTATTCGATATAGAATTTAGTCAATGCACTCTTTTAAACCTTATGATGCGTTCTGTATTTCAATCATCAGTCTGTAGGTTAAATTTAGAACACAAAAGAAAATCAGCCAATCCGCCAAAATCAGATAATCAACCTATACTGTTCCCAAGAATTTACTCAATGCAGTCTTTTAAACCTTATGATACGTTCTGTATTTCAATCATCAGTCTGTAGTTTAAATTTAGAACACAAAAGAAAATCAGCCAATCAGCCAAAATCAAATAATCGCCTATACTCTTCCCACTGCTAGGGCACAGACCGGGATCTCTTCGTGAGGAAGTGGACAGTAATTTACCACGCGGGTCCAGTGCGGGTCGGTAGATGTCATAAGTCTTCGATTTTTTGGTAGTAGAACATACCGGTTACCTCACGATGTTTTCCTACACCATTTTGAGAGCAGTAGTGATGAAATTATTTACACAAAGTAAAAAGCGCCAACCTGGGTTCGAACCCACGACGAACCACTCGTAAGTTGGAGCTGATACAACTGGGCCACCACTGCTACTCTTACATCATCATCTGCCTTGCCTTTTCCCAACTAGGTTGTGGTCGGCTTCCAGTCTAACCGCATGCAGCTGAATACCAGTATTTTACATGGAGCGACTGCCTATCTGACCTCCACAACCCAATTACTGGGTAATACGATACCCCTTGATAAGACTGGTTGTAAGACTTTCGGGCAAAGTCAAAGTCAAAGCATTTATTTCAAATAGGCACATAAAAGGCATTTTTGAACGTCAGAAATCACAACAAATAGAATTGATTCTAGTCGCCCATTCCAAAAGGTAGTAGTAGTAGGGCTTCTGACTACCAACTACTAGATCCACGAATGACAGCCGGGACCAACGACTTAGCGTGCTTTCCGAGGCACGGGGGTCACGGTATGTAAAGATGGTCACCCATCCACAGACCAACCGCGGCAAGTGTAGCTTAACCTGATCTGTCGACCTGTGTGGCTGTTATTATTTAAGCGCGGGCCCCACTGCTACTCTTACATACAACATTAATAACATTAATTCTTGCTTATTAATAACACTTACGCCTAGAATTCTCAGTCCCATACAATTTGTCGTAATGACAAGCGAGTAACATGAGAAGTATTAACAGGATCGATCCAACGATGACTTCGCTCAATGCAATCCACTCGACCACAGGGCGAAGTCGGTTCACCAACCCTAGTTTGAGATTCTTCCCATTCTCAGTTGCGTTCACATTTTTATGTTTCTCTTCAAGCTTTGTAATTTTTTCTGGCAAGTAAGTATACAGCGTTTGATCAAGGATCTTGTGGAAATCAAACCCTGAGGAGTTCTGCATTTTGATTTCTTGCTTAGGTTTTTGTAAAAATATTTTGATACCTATTGTTATTCTGCTACGTTCTAATTTTGTATATTTTATTGGTTAGTTTTCATTTTACCCACTAATTCACCCACCATTCACTATTTGACGTTGACATTTACATTTGACATTGTCAATTTGCGAATACTTTAGGATGTTTTTATTTCTTTTTTTGCTAAGTGGGCAACCTGGTGACAGACGGACAGTGTAGTCTTAGTAATAGGGTCCCGTTTTTACCCTTTGGGAATCCTAAAAACTGCTTAATCCTGAAGTAATAATCCATTCTTCAGAAGCTTCAGAAGGCTTCTCTAGAAGGAAAGTCTCTTCATTAGTTTTGGTATTTCATACTTAGAACAATTAAATTACTACAAACGCCTACCTCTTTTTAAAGAAGCTTTTTCCCCAATCACGCCTGCTGATGGAAAGCGATGGATAAGGTCTATAATGGAACGAGCGTACCCCAAAGATCCTTTTCACTGGTTGTGGTTGTCTCTGTTTTGAGGGTTGAAACTTTTTGGCTTCATCGTTGATGCGTGATTGAGTAACAAGCAATCATACCACGGACCTGTATTATACAAATACACGTACTTGTATGAGAATCATACATATGTTAGAGGTCAGTGAATCATACATATGATAGAGGTCAGTGAATCATACATATGATGGAGGTCAGTGAAATCATACATATGATAGAGGTCAGTGGTAACAAGCCAAACTAAAAACAGCAGAACGAACAAATCCCGTATTTTAATTCGCATTCTAATCTCAGTCTCAATCTGTCAAAAATACAATCGATTTCCCTACATTTTGATAAGTTTTTGAAATTGATTGTCGCTGAGATGAAATTGTGGCTTGAATTTGTAAGTTTTTAAGTACGAGAATTGGTCTGAACTTCAAAAAATAAATACAATCCAGGATTTAATTCCACAACCTGAAACATCGCGCGTACAAACACGCTCTAACAAACGAGACAACGCGAAATTGTTGATGTCGGTACAAAAATAATCCTCATCGCTATTTAACTCGATAATTGTACGTTTTCATTAGAAACACCTACTGAACTCTCCCCACGTTCTCTCCGTAAAGCATAAAAGCCTACATCCATCCAACCATACATTCACATATACATTGACATCCACATTGGGCACTCCAAGCGTACATAATCCTGCGGTGCAGTCAGCTCCATTAAATTAAATACTTAATGAGACTCCACATCGTGGCGCTCGTGCCACTAAGTAGATAGATACAAAAGTTTCATTCTCAAATTCTAATAAAGTCCTTTTTTTTCAGGATGGGAAATCATCATATGACCCCTCCCGCTCTGGGTGGAGCAGATGGGAGTGTCAGACTCTTACTGACTAAAACCCACCCGTGTTCCTTCCTTAGCCCTTTATGTTCCAGGCCAGCGGTAACCCTTTCGGACGATCCCGCTGACCACGCCATACTAATAAAGTCCTACGGATCGGCCGTAGTGACCAATGTCAGCGGAGACAGCCTTTTGCGCGGGAGATATTATAGTACACAAGTATGTGCGTAGACACTGCAGTGCGATTCTGTAACCAGCTCACTGTGAAAACTTAGGTGAAGTGAGCGTGGAGTGAACTGTCAATAGTGTCAATTCCTAGCAAAAACAAACTCACTTCACCTAAGTTTTCACGGTGAGATTTTTACAGAATCGGCCGGCAGGTGCGCTTTCTTCCCTCACTCTCATTGTCTGATGGTACGGCAATCCGACACGATCGGAGAGAGATCATGCAGGCGCAGGACCAACGGCTTAACGTGCGACACGCGCGTGTGCGTGCGTGCGTGCGTGATTGTAGTCTTTACCTTATATTTGTTGTATTACTTTGTAGTAATACAAATATAATATATACCACTTAGGGCGCATTCCACTATACTTTTATAACTAGTATAAGTCATAGCCTGAGAATAAATTTTGAATTTTTGACAGTTTTTTCCATACTAGAACTGTCAGATGTCAATTTTATACCACGAATAAGAGATATCTGACTTTGGTAAAATCAGCCCTAAGGTCATCTACCATTTTTCGTCAATTTGCCCATTTGCCATAAACGCTTTCCTTCAATTATTAATACAGCAGGTGGCCATCTTTCTTTCTCTCTAAAACGTCAACACGTTGACCTTTCTTGTGCTTTTCAATAACAATTACTTACGTAAGCAATTATCAAGCTATTCCTACTGCTGAAATACAGGCCTCCTATCCGTGAAAAGGAGTGACCGTAATCCACCGCGGGCCACTGCAGGTTGGTGGATTTCAAATATCTACAAATTATTGCTTCTAAGACATCCGGTTCCCTCAGTCATAATGTTTTTCTTCAACGTTTTGAAAGCAGTGGTGATGAAATAAATTGTACAAAGTAACGTCTGTAGGTCTGCGTTGGAACCTACGACCTACAAATTTGTTAGTTTCGGCCGTTACCCCTGGACCTCCACCAATAAGGAACTTCGTTCCAAAAAAATGCTGAGGTATTCCTTCTAAGTTTCTTTTGTGATGCTAGCCTGTGAAATACTAGTTACTTGCCAACTTGACTCCGTACTTGGGTATTAAGTTATAATACGTACGTGTAGTTATTTTCTTTACTTTAAGCATTTTATAAAATGAGAAAACTTATTAATATTACTTTATTCATTTATGAGTATTGTGCAACTGTACGCTCGTTATTTTCCTTTCTACGTTTAGCAGTAAGTAGGTACTCGTAAACTATACTGTGTGTGGTCTCAGGCATAGTTTTCTGACAACTTGGATGCTGGTATATTCCACCATAAAATTTTATAATATCCAGTGCAGCAACAGCAGTGCTATTCTGTAAAATTGTCACCGTGAAAACTTAGGTGAAGTGAGCGTGGAGTGAGCTGTCAATAGTGTCAATTCCTAGCAAAAACAAACTCACTTTACCTAAGTTTTCACGGTGAGATTTTTACAGAATCGACAGGCAGACACCAGAGGGGTAGTTCTCGTAATTTTAAGAACGTTCATTGTCTGATCTCAGTCTCAATCTGTCAAAAATACCTTTAATGTCCCTACATTTATGACAAGTTTTTCACATTAATTGTCGCTGGGGTGAGATTGTGAAAATTAGATTTTGATCGTTTTTAATTACGGGAATTAGCCTTCAAATCATGTGAAGACCACGTAGATTGGTAATCTCTTAGGATTACCTGATTATTTTTATTATTTTAAATCATTATGTGGCATCACAGCGAAGTGGAAAAATATCAACTAACTTTTTGAGGGCAATGTAGGTTCAGTTTGTATTACTAAATCTATTTCAATGTGTGTCAATGAAAAATGTCAATCTATTCTGTAAAACTTTGGTGAAGTGAGCATGAAGTGAGCTGTCATTCCACCTGCGGGTAATTGCGTAACACGCTATCAGTAGCAATGGCATTAATTTTGATTGTTCAACAACATTCATTGCGTTATTTACGTTGTTAAAATGATTCAGATTGCGATTGAAAGTGTGTTACGCAATTATGGTACTGAACTAGGGATGGTGGTCGTGATTGACACTATTGATAGCTCACAGCAAACTCACTTCACTTAAGGCAAAAGCGCCAGGTTAGCCCGCGAAATAATTGTTTTTTTACATTTTTTGCAATTTGTTGGTCAGTATTAAGTTGTACAGACGCCAGCACATCAAGCTACCCGAAACCGTCAAATTTTCTCAATCAACTTTGAACCTTATGCTTTAGCGATAAAGTTGAAAATCTAATAAAGAAATTTGACAGATTGTAGTAGCTTGATGTGCTGGCGTCTGTACGTTGATTAAAATATGATTTGCGACCGTAAGAAATATGTATTTACAGAATTATAATCATTAAAGTCATCAACACAACTCTCTAAGACCAAGTAATCTTACTGAATGACTATTTCATGAAATCTTGACATTTTAGGATTATACTAACTTGACAAGTTGTATTACTGATTCTAATGATTATAATTCTGTAAATACATATTTGTTACGGCCGCGAATCACATCTGAATCAACGTACAACTTAAAACTGACCAGCAAATTGCAAAAAACGTAAGAAAATTTGAATTTCGCGGGCTACCTTAGCGCTTCCCCCTTAAGTTTTCACGGTAAGATTTTATCAGAATAGACCGGTTGATCTCTTACTAACAATTCGATTTTTACGTGAGCCTAATATTATGAGTCATTTCATATATAGCATCTAAGTTTAATTAAATACCGTTGGCCTAAATCTAAAGACAACAGACAAGAAACCCATCATCGATAAAGTTGTTCAAAATGAACTTTTCTGACATCCCTCTTTCATTTTGGTCTCCAATTTAGCATTATAAGTCCAATTACGAAGTTAACCAAGATTCCAATATATCTCAAAAAGTTGATAGTCCTTCAGTTGGCTCTTGAGATCGGGAGACAATGAATACTTCGTTGATTAAATCTCAACACCGACCCCAAAATTTTAATGGTTTGACCGTTATTGAGACTAGCTTAGTTTGCAGATCTGCTTGTAAAATTCCCTAGTATGTTATGTATAAGGCAATGGAGACGGTTATGCTTGGAGTTTCCCTACGTGATCGAATCAGAAATGAAGAGGTCCGCAGAAGAACCAAGGTAACCGCCATAGGTCGAATAATTGTCAAACCTAAGTGACATTGCAGTGGGCAGGGCATATTGCTCGCAGAACAGATGACTGATGGGGCCGAAAGGTTCTGGAGTGGCGACCGCGTACCGGAAGACGTAGCGTTGAAAAGTTCAGCTTGTGGGGTGTGAACAAACTGTTTTTTTTTTTAAAGACGAGACCGTTTGTTCTAATAAAAAAAAAACATCATTATCATTAGTTGTAAGACTGCGCCAAACTGTATTGTGACTGTATTGCAATATATGTATTGTTATCTGTTAGTACTTAGAGGTATATGTATTGTTATCTGTTAGTACTTTTACTGTAGAGGTGTGTACTGGGTATACTGTAATATTTAGAGCTGATTTTTCAATCGACAGATATTTTTTATTCGTGGAATAAAAGTGACGTCTGACAGCTTTTGTATTGAAGAAATGTCAAAAATTCAAACTTATTCCTCCGATAAAAATAACTGGCGTTGGAAAAATCAGCCCTTAATAAATGATGACATTAATTAAATTAAATGATAGATGATTTTATTTTGTAAGTAGGTTTGCACAAACCCTTTTACACGTCAATCATATATTTTTTAAGCTAGATGAGGTCGGTGTTTCCTATCTGACTACTCTGAGAAGAAAGGCCGAAACAAACTCAGAGGTCCCGGTCAGTGGTCTCTTTTAAAGTCAATAAAAAAAATATAAAATGAATAAAATAAATGACCCACATCGTCTTCACATTCACAATAATTAATTTATTTTATCACGTCAACACAACAAACAACATTTTTTTTTAACAACTACGTATCACAATGGGCCGTTATTGTTTCCACTGCTGGGACACAGACTTCCTCTCTGTGAGAAGGAGTGGTAATCCACTACGCAGGCCCAGTGCTGGTGGTTAGATGTCACAAGTCTTCGATTTTTTTGTTCTAGGACATATCGGTTTCCTCGCGATGTTTTCCTTCGCCGTTTTGAGAGCAGCGGTGCTATAATAAATTACACAAAGTAAAGCGCCTGTGAGGGTTCGAACCAACGACCCTCTCAGGGTCCAGGAAACCGGCTCCTGTACAATATTCAGTACCAGCACCATCTGCCTAGCCTTTTCCCAACTATGTTGGGGTCTGCTTCCAGTCTAACCGGATGCAGTTGAATACCAGTATTTTCCATGGAGCGACTGCCTATCTGACCTCTACAACCTAATTACTAGGTAATACGATACCCCTTGGTAAGACTGGTTGTCAGACTTTCAGGCTTCTGATGACCCGTAACGACTGTCAAAGATCCACGCATGGCAGCCCTGACCAACGGCTTAACCTGCTTTCCGAGGCACGGAGGGGTCTTGGTGTGTAAAGATGGTCACCCATCCACGGACCAACCGCGGTAAGCGTAGCTTAACCTGATCAATTGACCCGTGCGGCTGTTATTGTTTAGCCACAAGGCTCTCTCTCTCTCTCTCTCTCTGGGCAACTATTACCTATTTATTACTGACTAGAGTGCGTCGTTGGTCGCAAGCACTGCAGCTGAGCATGAATGAGGTCCTGAGTTGGATTCCCAGGTCGGGCAGTGTTATTATTGGGTTCTTCTGCATCCCGGAGCCTGTTCGTGTCCAGTGGATGACAACAGGCTCGTTCCCTTTTTACATGCGACTTAAAACTAATTAACCGATACTAAGCAGGTACACCTGCGATGCTATTCTGTAAAAATCTCATCGTGAAAACTTAGGTGAAGTGAGCGTGGAGTTAGCTGTCAGTAGTGTCAATTCCTAGCAAAAACAAACTCACTTCACCTAAGTTTTCACGGTGAGATTTTTATAGAATCGACCGGCTGGTACACCTCTGCCTAAATCTTCTGGGATCGCAGCCATGATGTCATTTTAGGTTATTTATTACTTAAAATAATCTTGATACCAAAAATGATTACTTACGTCGCTTCAAAACTACTATTATTGTCTTAATAGACTAGCAAACTGGAAGTTTGGCAGCGTAACAACGTCACAACTGATCTGAAACTAAGTTCAGGAGTTGTGCCGACGTAGCACCAAAGTAGATAACTCTGCGCAGACGCTACTTATTAACAGTTATTTGTTAGTTGCTAACTAAAATGAAGGTATTATACGATTCGTAGAATCAGATAGTAGAATTTGGCAAAGTTTGTTATTATTGATTAATTTGATTATACGTCAAATCATAATTAATTCAATGATTTTTGACGATTTAAGTATTTATTATACAAACTAGCTTCTGCCCGCGACTTCGTCCGCGTGAAATTCCACCCTCCCCTCATTCACCCTATTAGAAAATGAGAAATAAAAAAAAATACAATTTTTTTTTCCATTCAAATTCATCTTAAGATACGAAAATATGAAATATTATTTATTATCTTCGTCGTGTGTGATAGTCCATTGAATTTTATGGCGAGCGATATTGTATCTTAAGGGGGAAGCGCTAAGGTAGCCCGCGAAATTCAAATTTACGTTTTTTGCAATTTGCTGGTCAGTATTAAGTTGTACGTCGATCAAAATATGATTCGCGGCCGTAACAAATATGTATTTACAGAATTATAATCATTAAAGTCATCAACACAACTCTCTAAGACCACGTAAGTCCAAAGAATGATGATTTCATGAAACAGTTATTCTTTGGACTTACGTGGTCTTAGAGAGTTGTGTTGATGACTTTAATGATTAGAATTCTGTAAATACATATTTCTTACGGCCGCGATTCATATATTAATCAACCTACAACTTAATACTAACCAGGAAATTCCAAAAAACCTAAAAAAAATTGAATTTTGCGGGCTACCCTGGCGCTTTCGCCTTAAGATAAAATATTATAGTATCTTAGCCGTGTGCAGCGCCCCTTAGTGAACTCCACTGCGGGTGACGTAACCTACGACAAACTTATTATTTGCGGTTGGTACAGTAATCGGGTCTAGGGATCGAACCGCAAAATTAAGTTTGTTTTTTTTGTATATACTTTTCCGGGATAAAAAGTACCCAGTGTGGTGCCCAGGATATTAAAGAATAATTATACCAAGTTTCATCGTAATCTAACCGGTAGTTTTTGCGTGATGCCTGAACAAACAAACAGACAGACAGACAGACAAAAAATTTTTTAATCACATTTTTGGGTTCGGTGTCGGTATAGTAACACCCCCTGCCATTTATTTTTTTGATATTTTCAATGTACAGAATTTTCACTTCTACAGATTTATTATAAGTATAGATAAAGAGGTATATTTAGTGGAAATAAATAAAAAAAATTAAATTCCCACTTAACTAAACTATTAAAGTACGATTTAAGTACCTCATTATCATCTGTATTTTACATCGAGTGACTGCCTATCTGACCTCCACCACCCAGTTACCGGGTAATACGATACTCCTTGGAAAGACTTCCGGGCTTCTGACGACCCGTAACGATGGTCGAAGATCCACGAATGACAACTAGGACCAACGGCTTAACGTGCTTTCCGAGGCACGGTCTTGGTATGTAAAGATGATCACCATCCACCGGTCAACCGCGGAAAGCGTAGCTTAACCTGATCGATCAACCCATACGATGTTATTACTTATCCACAAGCCCCCTGTTAATGCGATTTACCTATTTATCGTAAAGATTGAAGAAGATTGGCTGAAGTAAAAAGCTGATGAAAACGATGTATACTGGTCTACTTCGTAAAAAAATGAGCTTGAAGTGAGCTGTCATTCCACCTGGGGCCCAAAAAAGGCCACTTTGGCAGAATCATAAAAGAAGAAGAAGAAGAAGAAGAATCATAAAAGAAGAAGAAGAATCATTATGAATCATAATATGGCGAAGACAGTCCGTGTTTTTCTTTTTTTCGCTGCACTACGTAGGTATAATCAAAGAGATTGGGATTGGATTTGGATTGAACTGAAAAATCCTTCACCAATGCGATTTGATACGATTAACTTAACAGTTAACTGTCAAAAAATAAAATAGAAGCATCCGAATTGAGAACCTCCTCCTTTTTAGAAGTCGGTTAATAAAAATAAGTTAATTCTTAAATGCGCTACCGTGTTGCATCTAGCAATAAGTTTCGCAACAATACTTGTAGAAGCGTCTTAGAGCATTACAACGTTCCACAGTTTGGGCCAAGTATAAGTTGGTGCAGACACGACTAATCTCCACACTCCACTGCTAGTTACTGCAGTTAGCAACTCACACCTGAGACTATCCGCAACACGACACAAGGTAAAAGTGACGGTAGTAGTTTCCTTTAAGTAATGATACCTAGTATATTTCAGCGAAAGTGTAGAATTGTGTTAATCCAATCAAATCTAACCTGCCTGTATAGTCTCGCTGCACGGCAAATGTCTCCCTCTCCCTTTCTGTAAATATTGCGTTAAACGTAGGTAAGGCGGATCTCACACTACAACGCGCCACGCAACGGGACGCGTGAAGCAGTCAAATGCTCCGCGGGAAAACGCGTTTCTATTGAATTTGTATGTAGAAATCACGCGCGGGAGCGCGTGTCCCGCGCACTAAGGGTGGCGCTTGTATGAGATCCACCTAATTCAAAAGTAATGACGTAAAGCTTCAACAACATAATGGCATTTTTGTAGAAGATAGAAAGATATCTCTGAAGAGACGTCACTTTGATGATCGATTCTGTTGGTGCAACATTCACCTAATATCATCGTAAAGCTGGATGGTTTTCTAAGAAAGCGGTGAACGGTGACGTCAGCATATTTTGACACCTTAATGTCAAATACTGGTGAAAATCTGTTATTTTCACTACTAAGCGAAGTAGCTTTTTATAAGAAACCTATCCTTAGTTACTTTTGAGTTATAAGACAGTTTACTATTGTTCAACCAACCAATTACTCGCAACATTAAAATTCCTTTTACCAATTTCTGTTTGTTCAAGCCGGCTGCCGGTTCAAGGTATTTTGTTTTTAGTTCATTTAGAAAATAAAAATGGCAGATTGGCACTATAAATGGATTTGGTTTTAATTATCCTAACTAATATTATACATGTAAAAGTGTGGTTGAGGTTATTCAAATAATCATTGTTAGACAAAGTGAAGTGAATTAGTCATTTAGTGAGAGTTTACAATCAAACAAGTTGCCCCATTGGTCTCGTGGTTGCAAGCGAGACTGCTGAGCGTAGGGTCCTGGTTTCGATTTCCGTATTTTGAAAAGTGTTATTTGGTTTTTCCATAGGGAATTTCTTAGTAACAACCAGGAGTTTGGAAGTTGATGGTGTGAAATTCCCGTGCCTCGGAAAGCACGTTAAGCCGTTGGTCCTGCGCCTGATCTTTCTCCGGTCGAGTCGGATTGCCGTCCTATCGGACTTTGAGAGTGAGGGAAGAGAGTGCACCTGTGCCTGCGCACACACTGCGCCTGCGCACACATGTGCATTATAATATCTCCCGCGCCGAAAGGTGGTCTCCGCTGGGATTAGTCGCATGACCGAAATTCGGTCTGGAGGACTTTACAATCTCGTTCAATGTAAACTTTGCCGTTGGTCGATCTCTCGTTCAATTTAGAGCGTAAGATTAATTCAAGCTTCACTCCACACTTAGCAACTACATCAATGTTTTCAAAGAAAATTTGCGAAGAACTTAGAACAACTTTATGAGGCAATAATGGGTATAACGGGCAGCACGAAAGTCTGGCAACCAGTCTTACCACGTGGTATCGTCTTACCAAGTAACTGGGAGGTCAGATAGACAGTCGTTTCATGTAAAATACTGGTATTCAGCTGCATCCGGTTATAATGGATGCCGACCACAAAATTTTTGGAATAAGGCTAGGTAGACTGAATGGGTAATTGGGTATCTAGCGAGTTTATTTCGGGAATAAATTATTATTTAAATCGATTTACTCGTGCTGAAAACGTATGAGAATGTTTTAGAAGGCTCTTCACCTCTCCCACGACCTTGTAAAGGTTGTAGCTTTCATAAATCATCATCATCTGCCTAGTTTTTTCCAACTATATGGAGGTCAGTTTCCAGTCGAATCGGATGCAGCTCAATACCAGTATTTCATATGAAGCGATTGCCTATCTGACCTCCACAACCCAGTTACTGAGTAATACGATACCCCTTGGTAAGACTGGTTGTCAGAGTTTCGGGCTTCTGAGGACACGTAATGACTGCCGAAGATCTACGAATGACAGCCGGAACCAACGATTATAGCTTTCATAAATGATAAGTCTATAAAGTCGACTGTCCACTACTACTACTACATAGGATGTGCACGGAGAGGTCCCACCTTAGCTGTGCGGTTCATTTGTTTGGTAGTGACGCATCCGTGCAAAGCGTCGCCGTGGGTCGCAGTCCGTCACAGTGGACGATCCCGCCTACATTTTCATACAAGCAAAGCTAAGTACACTTGCATAGTTTAGACGTGGGCCGCTGTAAAGCAGTGTTTTAATGGGAACATTAAAGCGCTGCTTGCTGGAATACAGGCCCCCTCTTTATGACGAGAGGACCGTACAGTTCTACGCGGTTCTCGTAAGTGAGGATTGGCGGACAATGTAATAGCAAATGTAATAAAACAACACAATAATCTAAAAATGTTATTAGAAAATCACAGCAGCTTAATTATCCTCAATATTATCTTGTATCCACGGCAGGAACTTGGCCACGTCTGTGAAGATGACGTGATGGTTGGCGTCACAGTGGTACGTGCCCTGTCTGGCTACTGAAAGGGAGACAACTCCTCGCAGGTACCAGCTGCCACCTTTCTGGAAGACTATACCGCCTCCGCTGTCGCCGTTGCAAGTCATACCACCTGAAAATTAGAGAAGAATAGATTTTAGGTACATCTTTACTTATACTTCCTCAGGTGTCCAGTGAATGACGATCTTTGCCCATCTCTCCGGGTAGATTTGTGAGATCTGTCCGGGTCACTCCCACTTCAACCTGGCTGTATTTTCTCTATCGTCTGCTACTTGAGTTAAAGAGCGCTGGGTGATGTTTTTAACTCGAGAGAGGACATCGCCTTCGAGGTATACCACGGCGAAAGTAGTGTGATAAACTAATATCGTTTGCAGGGCCAAAATGGGCAGAGAACGCACAAGACATAGAGGGAAATCTGGAAGGAAAGCAGTGGGACAAAATACAGGCTACCAAAAAAAAATCTCTTCATTGACTGTGTCGTTGGTCTAGATGCAAGCACGACTTTTTTGCGTGGGGTCCTAGGTTAAATCTCGGGGTCAGCCAAAATGTTACTGGGTATTTCTATCGGGATTATTTCTGTAGAAATCTGAAGTCTGGCCCTCTACGACCTGCTATTTTTTTTTATTGCTCAATGGGCCTCTTGACCTCGATCACGCCTGATGGAAAACGATGGATGAGGTCTATGATTAAACGAGCGTGCCCTTAAGATGCCTAAGGCACTGGAACTCCCACGCATGGCCGAAACACAGCAGGCTGCTTGACGCCGGACTCCGATGGAAGGGTGATCGCAATCCAAGCGGGCGTTAGCCCTACCACTGCAAGGGAAGAATTGGCCAGTCAAATAAGGTGTTGGGTGTGACTGTCCAGGATGCGCCGAGCGCTCGGTTCAGTTGAGTAACTGGCGGATCAAACTGCGCTACACGAGGACGCTACTTCATACATCCCATTATATAGCATAGAACTTCCCCTGTAAACATGTAGGTTAACTTAGTCTACATATGTACCTATCCATACTCGACATACAGTCGTAACATCTATACTTATAATAAATCTGTAGAAGTGAAAATTCTGTACATTGAAAATATCAAAAAAATAAATGGCAGGGGGTGTTACTATACCGACACCGAACCCAAAAACGTGATTAAAAAAATTTTTGTCTGTCTGTCTGTTTGTTCAGGCATCACGCAAAAACTACCGGTTAGATTACGATGAAACTTGGTATAATTATTCTTTAATATCCTGGGCACCACACTGGGTACTTTTTATCCCGGAAAAGTATATACAACAAAAAACAAACTTAATTTTGCGGTTCGATCCCTAGACCCGATTACTGTACCAACCGCAAATAATAAGTTTGTCGTTTGTCGATACAATTCAATGGACTATCACACACGACGAAGATAATAAATAATATTTCATATTTTCGTATCTTAAGATGAATTTGTATGGCGAGCGATATTGTATCTTAAGATAAAATATTATAGTATCTTAGCCGTGTGCAGCGCCCCTAAGTTATGCTGTAAATGTAGAGCTGAAGGTTGAATTTGGCTTGCACCGTCGCGTTCGCAGCACACGCGTGGCACGCGGCCGCTACGGATCGCTACCGTATATAAGGACGGAGTCTGAGCGCGCGCATCATTGCCCCATCGTTCGTTAAATAATCATAATTCGATCCAGCCTGTCCCAACTTGCTGCCCTCCCCCCAGCGACGCCCTAAGCCGAGGTTCGTACCCCACAGGGGGTGCCCTTAGCGTGTAGTCGCTTAGTTTACTTAGTTAGTTTTAAGCCCCTGGCTGGAGGCTTTGAGTTCTCTCAAGGCAGCCGCAGGATTGTCCGGTTAAGTAGTCACGACCTCTCAAGGTCAACTACGAGATGCCATTTATAAAATAAAAAAAAAAAAAAAAAAAAAACGCGCGCATCATTCATTTCATATTCATTTTTTGAACTTTGATTTGAACGGACGTGTCGAGTGGCGAGCGTTCGTTCTTATTATCATTCTATAAATTGTATGTTTTAACTGCTACCCGTGCCTTTTTATTCCTTTTGGTTTTTACTAAGTACAGTTTAAGGTAGAGTTATTTTAGGTTTATTTTTATAAGTCGTAGGTACAGATTTTAATTTTAAAGTATAGGTAGTATATTTGTTAGTGTACGTAGTGACCGTAGGTTATTTTATAATACTGTTAGGTAGGATTAGTCCTTCGTATATACATATATTAGTTTTTAGGGATTTTACTTATTTATTAGGTTTAGATTAGTTATCATTAGAAATAGGTTTATTTAGGTACCTAGGTAGGTATTTTATTTTCTGTTATTGGGTTTTTTTTTTTAAATTAGGTAGGTACTTAGGTTTACTTTTATAAGGCGTAGACCGTATAGATTTTAATTTCAAGTATATGTAGTATATTTTATAGTGTGTAACGTAGGTTATTTTAGTACTCTTAGGTAGGATTAGTCATTCGTAGAGATATTAGTTTTTAGGGATTGTGCTTATTTATTGGTATATACATATAAGTGTAGGTAGGCGCTAGATGTTAGGGGTCTTCTATAAAGATAGTCTTAAAGATTTCATTATCTTTGTGAGCATTCGTTGCAATGAACGTCAGCTTCGCTATCGGTTATCCTGCTAAACAGGTATCAAAGTAGAAATCTACTACAAAAAACTTACAGAACGCGAGCGATGCCGCGGGCAAAGATATCATATACTACCGGTATGCTCGATAGATAACGTTCTACACAAATAGCATTTTACACAAAATGGTTTCGTCATCCACGCGAACGAAGTCGCGGGCACAGCTAGTTAATAATAACGCTAAAGAGTTTGTCTGTTTTTTTTTTGTTTGTTTGTTTGAATGTGCTAATCTCTGGAACTACCAGTCGGATTTACTTTCTTGAGGAAGGTTATAAGCTATTTAACATCACGCTACGACTCTTAGGAGCCGAGCAAAAAACAAACGAGTCCCAAAGAACGCTCAGCGAAAACGAATCAATAGGCATGCGATGCAATGCGACGGGGTGGGTCTGTGGATCAAAAAATTTCACGCGAAAAAAGTCGCGGGAAGAAGCTAGTTTAAGGAATAATTCATCATCATCATCATTTCAACCGAAAGATGTCCACTGCTGGACATAGGTCTCCCCCAAGCACCTCCACTTCGACCGGTTCTGTGCTTCTCGCATCCAACGAGTTCCTGCGGCCTTCACAAGGTCATCGGTCCACCTTGTGGGAGAATAATAAGGAATAATTTTCTTTCTTAAATCGTAAAACATCAACTTGAGACTTGAAAGAAAATACGGAGGTCGTTAAGACCCTCGTATTTTCTTCGTTTCTCCGTATTTTCCAGTCGTGGAACAATACACCCTACCGAAACAGTAGGCCAACTCACAGACAATGGGCTTTAATATTGTCTTGCTAAGTCGTAGCGATGCACGCTCTAGTTAATCTGTGGCACTAGGTCGGGAGCAGGCACTAGATGACGTATTTGCACTCTCGCTCACAGCTCACGTATAAATCATTTATCATGTACAGAATGTAGTTTCACGTCATTGTTGTGTATCTATGTTAGATCTGTCATAGAAGCTGTCTTGATGGAATCGTTGGTGAACTTGTTACTCTATTTTGGTTTGCGATCGCCTAATATGACTTGGGAATTCACAATCATCCGACAGGTATTGAAAATGACACATTTCTATATACTGATTTGCCCCCCCCCCTGCAGCAAACAGCCGGTCGATTCTGTAAAAATCTCACCGTGCTTAGGCGAAGTGAGTTTGTTTTTGCTAGGAGTTTACAGTATTGACAGCTCACTTCACGCTCACTTC
Organism: Luperina nickerlii; assembly: GCA_963855955.1. Classification (NCBI taxonomy): domain Eukaryota; kingdom Metazoa; phylum Arthropoda; class Insecta; order Lepidoptera; family Noctuidae; genus Luperina; species Luperina nickerlii. The sequence goes on from OY979682.1 coordinate 9,148,682, forward strand.
ACCTAAGTTATCAGGGTGAGATGGTTACAGAATCGCACTACAGCTGTCGGAAGAATAGCGGTCGTCTACGAGTATTTGATTTAGGGCTGACTTTTCAATCGACAGATTATTTTTATTCGTAGAATAAAATTAACGTCTGACAGGTTTTGTATGGAAGATTATTCCTCGGATAAAATTATCTGGTGTTGGAAAAAAAAAACTAACAAAATCTTCGAGTTTTGGACTTGTGAACTACGGTAACATTGTTTGATGTTCATTACGGTTTGGAAGCGTATCGAATGATTGGGAACACCTAAATATGTTGTAACTTGTAAGTAGGTATGATTGAGGCATTTTTTTAGATGAAATTCCTCATCGCGCGTTACTCTCGGCATTTTTGGGATGCCTGAAGAAGCCTCCTCGTGTAGCGCAGTTTGTTCCGCTAGTTTCTCAACTGAACCGAGGGCTCTGCGCATCCGGGACAATCACACGCAACACCTAATTTGACTGGCCAATTCATCTCTTGCGGTACCGTCCCACTGCGGACTCCAGTGGGACGGTACCGCAAGAGATCGTCAAGCAGCCTGCTGTGTTTCATCGATGCGTGGGAGTTCCAGTGCCTTAGGCATCTTTTGGACACGGTCGTTCCATCATAGACCACATCCATCGCTTTCCACCAGGCGTGATCAAGATCAAGAGCGGGCCCATTCAGCAATTAAAAAAATAAGAACTTGGTGAATGAAAGTTAGACTGAAAAAAAGTATCATTTTGAACTTCATGACACTTATAAATTACGTAATAAAAGCGAAAGGACAGTCGGGTGACCCACGACACCTCTCGGGTTATTCATTATTTTTAGTTTATTCATGTTTCCAAATACTACTTTTTAACGTCTTTTTGAGCTTTTCTAGTCTCCACTCTGGAATTCATAATCCGAGCCCCAAGATACAGACGAACTGTCTAGTTTGGGGCTCACTAGTTAATACTATATTGTAACCTAGCTGTAGGTAATATTTTAAGCTACTCATGTCGTCTTAACTTGCTGTTAACCACCTGCTTACTGTATTACCTAGACAATAAATATTTTCTATTTTCTGTTTCTATATTTTCTATTGTTTTACTAGCTTCTGCCTGCGAATTCCGGGTAAAACTTCTTGTTTCTCCGATCCACCCCATGGCATCGCATCGCTTGTATCGCTTAGCGTTCTTTCTGACTTTTTTTGCTCGGTTCCTAAGGGTCCTAGCGTGATGTTATTAGCGTATAGCCTTCCTGAAAATTTCTGCTATCAAATACAAAAATAACTTTCAAATCCGACCAGTAGTTTCAGAGATTAGTGTGTTCAAACAAACAAACTCTTCGCTTTATTGTTAGTATATATATCAACATTTCAATAACGGTGCAATAACGATATTCTGAGGTTCTTCAAACCTTCGGGCTACTGACTGCCAGTTACAATTATCATAGATTATAAATGTAGATCATCATCTGCCTAGCCTTTCCAACATAGTTGGGGTCGGCTTCCAGTCTAACCGTATGCAGATGAATACTAGTATTTTATATGGAGCGACTGCCTATCTGACCTCCACAACCCAGTTACTGGGCAATACGATACCCCTTGGTAAGACTGGTTGTCAGAATTTCGGGCTACTGACGACCCGTAATGACTGTCCTTTGACAGTCGGGAATGACAGCCGGGACCAAGAGGCACGGAGGGTTCTTGGTATGTGAAGATGGTCACCCATCCACGGACCAACCGCGGCAAGTGTAGCTTAACCTGATCGATCGAGCCTTGCGGCTGTTATTACTTAGCTACGAGCCCCTCATCATAGATTATAGATAGATTATGTTTATTCATCGAGAACGATTTTAATCGTCCTTTGAAGAACCTAAAGCTAAATCTTCCAATGAGTAATAAGTAGTAAAAATAATAGGATTTAACATAATCAGCCTATGACATTCCTACTGCTGGGACACAGGCCCCCTCTCTGTAAGAAGTGGGCCGTTAGCCACCACGCGGATCCAGTGCGGGTTGGTAGATGTCACATGTCTTCGAATCGTTGGTTCTAAGACATGTCAGTTTCCTCACTCTTTTTGAGAGCAATGACAAGGGGGTGATGAAATAAATTACACAAAGTAAAGTGCCTGTCTGGGTTCGAACCCACGGCCTGCAACTCGTAAGTCGGGGCCGTTAACCCTGGGCCACCACTGCTCTCTGTAGTAAAGAGTGTTCAGAGCTAAAAATCTATGTGCAAAAATAACTTACTATTCCTGTATGCAGCGCAAAATGTCTTCTCAGAGTCGAACCTGCTGAAGAATTCTGCGTAAGTCATGAGGCAGGTCTGCTGGGCTATCACTTCCATCTGCAGTAGGGTTTGATCTTCCCTCGGCACTCCTGTAGTCTCGTAGCCCCAGCCAACAGTCTGTGGAAAAACATCAGTTCCTTAAGTTCTGAGCTGAGCTGCACAGGTCCACTCAATAGGTGTGGTTCTTTCCTCAAAAAACAAATTTCTTACACCATGGTCTTCACATGATCTGACCAAGATGTCTGGACTTTAAAAGAGACTGTGACCTCTAAGTTTGTTTCGGCCTTTCTTCTCAGAGTAGTCAGACAGGAAACGCTGTCCGCTGACCTCATCTAGTTTTAAAAATACGATTGACGTGTAAAAGTGTTTGTACAAACCTACTTACAGCAATAAAATCATTTATCATTTACATTGTCAAAACGATTTTTTTATTTAAATAGCACGTCAACAACAAAAAACAAATAAGGACATATAGCACTTCAATGGACGAGGACTGCCGGTCGATTCTGTAAAAATCTCACCGTGAAAACTTAGGTGAAGTGAGTTTGTTTTTGCTAGGAATTGACACTATTGACAGCTCACTCCACGCTCACTTCACCTAAGTGTTCACGGTGAGATGGTTACAGAATCGCGCAGCTGATGTTTACGTCAATAACAGACATGCACAAGATATTTTGCATATTACATCACAGATTCTGACGATCAAAATTCCGACCGGCGAGAGATCTGGGGGCCTAAAAAGGCCACCTTGGCAGAATCATAAGAGGATAACATTATAAATCATAATATGGCGTCCGTGATTTTCTTTTTTTCGCTGCACTACGTAGGTATTAATCAAAGAGATTGGGATTGGATTGATTGGTATTTTAGGACAGACAAAAAAATTACTGAAAAATCCTTCACCCATTGGTGAAGGATTTTTCAGTAATTTTTTTTTACAGTTAATCGTATCAAATCCCATTGGATTTGATACGATTAACTTAACAGTTACCTGTCCATAATGATTCTTAATGTTATCTTTTTATGATTCTGCCAAACTTTTTAAGCCCCCAGATCGGAAAAACGCGCTCATGCGTTCCTGGGCTAATACTTAAGAGAGAAAAGAGAGAAATTCATATATGTACTTACAGAACCCGTCTCTCCAACGACATTCTGGAGGTCAGTCTCTTGTTCAGGCCAAAGACATATAGGTTGGATCTTGTTGGTGAAAGTGACGGAATCTCGAAGCTTCAAGATCGCCAGGTCTGTTTTGAAGATCGTCGGGTCGTAATCTGGGTAGATTAGGATTTTGTATACCTGGAAGAAGGAGAAAATAATAGCACTAATTAATACTTTTACTGTATAGTATCTATACACTACGGGTTGGCACTATCTCTTTATGATCTATACCAGGGATGGGGTAACTACGGCCCGCGGGCCGCCTCCGGCCCGCGAAGCGTCAAAATCCGGCCCGCGACCATCAAACAAAAATCAAGTGAAGTTTTTGATATTGATAGAAAGGAGAATTGGTAAGACCGTACCCAGAGACAATAAATGTGTCCATACATGTCCCCACAAAGACCAGCGCCCCTCAACCTTCTACTTCGCAGCTAACTTAAAAGTTTAATTTAATTGCAATTTGTAATTTCTCTTAACTCAATAGGTATTGTAATATTGCACAATAAATTAGAGTTTCAGAAAATACATATCAATATTTTTGTAGACAAAATGCAACAACTTGGCCTGCCATATACTTATTTTGTTAGTAAATATTGGCACGCGAAGGAAAAAGTTTCCCCATCCCTGGTCTATACTATAGAGAGATATGCCAACCCGAACCGGGCCCGCGTGGTAGTTTGCATCCCACATCCTTTCGAAGAGATATAATGTTCCCACTACTGGGACACAGGCTTGCCGGTGTGCTAGCAGTGGAAATATTATAGGCTGATTATGTACTGAACGCAAGAAATACTCAGCTGTTATATTTTAATAACTGTATGTACAGTACCCGGCGATAAATATTGCACATCGACCTTTACCTTTTTTTTGTATTTAATACAATGAATAAAAATAATTATCAAAAGAAGCAAATCATAATTGTTTTAAAAGCTCCTAATAGATACCGGACTGTTTGTATTTCGTGCGACAGAGATAACGCTCTACGAAGCCCAAATTAGCCGATTATCTCTTTCCAAAGGTCGATGTGCAATATTTATCGCCGGGTATTGTAGAAACATGAACAGAAAAATAAAAGTGCTCCAGACCGTATTTCGACCACGGCGGCCAATCTCAACAGAGACTAGCCTTCGGCGCGAGAGATATTATAGTACACAAGTGTGTGTGTACCGTCTATTCAAACTAATGTTAGGTACAAATTGATGTTCTTTCAAGTTAAACAAATATCAACTTTATCCTAATGGAAATTAAGTTGATTTCAGAGAGACTAGTGCTATTGAACAAGTTATAAAAATGTTTGAAGTTGTAGTGAAAACAGGACTTTATTCTGTAGGCATCAAAGTTATTTATTCATAAACTCATATTTGTTTACATTTGTGGCAAATAAATCGCGAATGCAGATTAGAAACAAGAAGGCAGCCGTCAATATGGTTCATGGAGTTGGGTTTTGTAAGGCGTCGTTTCTGCCATTCAAAACCTGTGTAACGGTTCCTCTCTAAAACCCATAATTATTGCCACATTAGTACGTTGCAGTGTAGGTACAGACGCCAGCACATCAAGCTACTACAATCTGTCAAATTTCTTTAATAGATTTTCAACTTTATCGCTAAAGCATAAGGTTCAAAGTTGATTCGGAAAATTTGATAGTTTCGGGTAGCTTGATGCGCTGGCGTCTGTGCCATATTTGTAACATTTGTGCCTAAAAAAGTTCTTACAATATTATAGTCGAGCCGAGAGAAAAACAATGTTCTGTCGTTTTAAAGTGCCTGGCCTACTAGCTGTCGCATCTAAGTCATCATCTGCCTAGCCTTTTCCCAACTATGTTGGGGTCGGCTTCCAGTCTAACCGGATGCAGCTGAATACTAGTATTTTATATGGAGCGACTGCCTGTCTGACCTCCACCACCCAGTTACTGGGTAACTAATACGATACCCCTTGGTAGAAATGGTTATCAGACTTTCGGGCTTCTGACTACGCGTAATGACTGTCAAAGATCCACGAATGACAGCCGGGACCAACGGCTTAACGTGCTTTCTGAGGCACGGAGGGGTCTCGGTATGTAAAGATGGTCACCCATCCACGTACCAACCGCGGCAAGCGTAGCTTAACCTGATTGATCGCCCTGTGCGGCTGCTATTATTTAGCCACTGGTCCCTGCCTGTTGCATCTAAGTATCAATTTCAATTGGCATTTTAAAATAATGTTGCGCGCCACAATTGATGCCTGGTACATGGTGACATTAGTTACCACTAGCGCCATCTAGTATCGGGTAGCAGAACTAGTAGGGTCAAGGTCCTAGAAATTCCGAGAACTATCGACATCGGGTCAGTCGGGACCGGTATGTACTCGAACGTTCTAGATGTTTATATAGTAGCTCTGTGGCACTATATAAGGCCGGTGTGAGCCGCGAGACATAGTTTTGAATAAGCGATACAAGCGAGTACATCGAAGCGATATTCAAGTGCGACTAAGAGTGATCAGTAGTGAAATTGTGTTTCATAATTAGTGTTTGAGTTGTAATATTAGTGTTGTGATTAAAGTGTCATTTTTTGGTTATTAAATCGGCAGTTTTTAACGTCACGAACCCCAAGCTCGTAACAATAATGTCCAAATCAAAATCAAATCCACCTCAGTCAGCATTAACCGTCAGTTGAACTCAAAGGGACAAAAATAAAACTCAAATTGACCTAAACACTAAAACAATGGGGATACTCGAAAAGTCGGGATCAGTCACCCAATAATTAGTAATGTACACTATCAAAGTTCTCTTAATCAATTAAACTGGGCGTTTGAGCCGGTTTTAACTCTCGTTGGAAACGGACAAAGGGTGCTAATCCATTTTACATAAATCGGATTGAGTGGGCCACGGTAGCGTGGTGAAATAAGAACAGTAGGATTATTCCGTACAAGTTCATACCTACAGCGATTTTGCACTTAAGTGCACTGTTAAGTTAGTGAACACTTTAATTCTAGCAAATCTGTGAACTTCAGTGAAGTTGTAGGATTACGGAATTGGGCCATTGTTGAAAATAAGATATTATCCGGACAGAAAAGCTGCAGAAAAAAGAGAAAAAAAAGAGTGACCTCTGAGTTTGTTTCGGTATTTCTTCTCATGGATCAGTTAGCTAGGAAATGATGGCGTCATCTAGTTTTGAAATATTGACCAACAAAATATTGACGTGTCTTAAAAGTTCTACTTACAGAAAAAGAAAACATTTGATTTCCTTTCATTGCAGATTGTAATCACCAGATTGAACATGAGCAAGGAAAAAATTCATCTGAAATAATTTTACGTAATGCAAGTCACCTGTTGGATGCGAGAAGCACAGAACCGGTCGAAGTGGAGGTGCTTGGGGGAGGCCTATGTCCAGCAGTGGACGTCTTTCGGCTGAAATGATGATGATGATGAATGCAAGTCAAATGGCAACTTCACACGAATAAGAAATGTGTCAATTCATAGTGATTTATGTGGATCTCATTCTTATTTTGATCACATTCTTTTTTTTACTTATAATAAACTGTTTTATAGTTTAACGGTGGTTTATGGATAAGTCATCGGACGCCTGAGGGAGAACATCGCCGACGCCCTTTATACACAGCACGGTTACAATGCGTGCCACGAAAGATGAGACTTGACACACCACATGGTTTGACATGCGCAGAACACGATTTTAGGTATCTTTAGCAGTATGAGGTCTGAGTGCAGGACGGGACCGGACGTCATAATTATGGGCAGCGGAAAGAGCGGGAGAGGCGGGGTCAAGTCTTATCTATCGTCGTGGCACGCATTGGTACATTACAGTACGGCGTATCAACTCTGACGACCGTGCCAACACAAGGCGTATAAACCGTAGTTTTTCACGGCAAGAAAAAAGTGTGTACAAAGGCCTTACTGTTTTAATTTTACTATGACAGCATCGTCGCTGCTGCCGTCGCCATGAACGGCGAGTGAGCCTTGTGTATCATGGTTTCGGTCAAATTTGATGAATCCCGGGACACTGGCTTAGTCAACTATATGGCGGGGGTGGAAATTGTTTTCATAAATTGAAAACCTGACTTTTCATGTAACTGTAGGTAAATGATTTTTTGTCGTGTGCTGGAAAACCTGGGTCGAGTTTAAGAGGGGTATTTCTCACTAAAACTGACTGAAACCTGTTCCTCTAAGTATCTTTGGCAAAGGAAGTCAGAGTCGCTCGCCCTATCAGCCTACTCTCTGGCAGAGTCACCAAATATATAATGGACTGAAATTTGTGAAATATCCTTAACTTTACGACAAATATTAGTTAAACTAGCTGAACAAGTTTAAAAGTTATATTAAAATTTATTGCAATGTTGATAGTTCAGTTACCTACTTTAAAAATCAGGTATGAATTTATTTAGAATAAAAATAATATGTAAGTAAATACTTAACTGGTAATTATATTTTCGAGCCGTTTGGGTTTCTAACCCTCGGGCCGAGGGGTCCGAGTGCTCATGGTCTTTTTCAGTAAATCTCGAAACTGCTGTTTGACACTTCCCGTGACCCAAGGGCTGGCTTTTGCCTTGGCGAGACGCTAAGCATTGCCATACAACGTGGTAAAATCGCCAGTTTCTTGGGTACATTACCAGTCGACAGCGATGCGGATGAATTTTTCGACGCTATATTTTAGTTTGTGAACAGTTTTAGTTAAGTTAGGATAAAATTTTGTTCATCATCATCACTATTTCAGCCGAAAGACGTCCACTGCTGGACATAGGCCTCCCCCAAGCACCTCCACTTCGACCGGTTCTGTGCTTCTCGCATCCAACGGGTTCCTGCGGCCTTCACAAGGTCGTCGGACCACCTTGTTGGAGGCCTTCCAATGCTACGTCTTCCGGTACGCGGTCGCCACTCCAGAAGCTTTCGGCCCCATCGGCCGTCTGTCCTGCGAGCAATATGCCCTACCCACTACCACTTAAGTATGGCAATTCTTCGGGCTATGTCGGTTACCTTGGTTCTCCTGCGGATCTCCTCATTCCTGATTCGATCACGCAGGGAAACTCCAAGCATAGCCCTCTCCTAATGGAGAGGGCTATGCTTGGAGTTTAGTTTAGGCTAAAAGTCACCCAAAGGGTAATCCCTTTGGGTGACTTTTAGCCTTCTTATAATATCCCATGTCAAATGGCCATGTAACACCCACTCTCATAAAGATCGGAGACGCTACACTCGAAGTCGCGGACGAGTATGTTTACCTTAGGACGAACTGTCCAGTTAGGTAGGTCTAACTTAGAGAAAGAGGTCAATCGTCGAATCCGACTCGGCTGGGCAGCGTACGGGAAGCTACGCAATATCTTCTCGTCCCACATACCGCAGTGTCTTCAAGACGAAAGTCTTTGACCAGTGCATGTTGCAAGTGATGACCAATGGTACTGAAACGTTGTCGCTCACAAAATTTTATTTTTATTAATTAATTAGGTATTAGTTGTTATGTTAATAGTTCAATGCAACTTCTCCACCATTCGCTTTTATAACTAACTAGTTGCCCTGCGGTTTCACTAGTAATAACGGGATAAAAATTTTATGACCTATTTAAAGTCATAGTCTGTCTGAAAAATCATAGAAATCCGTTCAGCCGTATTAGCGTGAAAACGTAACATACATACATAGAAAAATCAAATCTTTTCTCCTTATAATATCAGTTTAGAAAATAAAACTGTACTTACAAACTTTAAGTCGATTCCTTCCACAGTGGTCCTGAGGTTGTGCTTCCCCATTAAAACCAGCAGGGTGTCCATATTGACGGGCCTGGCAGATGACTGCCTGGCCACACAGTGTGCTGCCGTGATGACGTGGCGTTTGGAGACCAGGGTTCCTCCGCAAACGTATTTGTAGTGTAACTCTACTGAATCCTGGAAAAAGACGAAGAGTAATTCAAACTCAAAGCATTTATTTCAATTAAACCATTTACAGGTACTTTTGAATTGTCAAGAAGTCGGTCAGTCAGAAAATATGAAGCTAGTTGCCCATTCCAAAGCGTAGGTACCTTTGGAGAAGAACGGGCAAGAAACTCCATGGACACTCTTTTTAAATTATATTTTACAAAAATATTAGTTACATCATTACTTTTGATTTTAAAATTACATAATGTGAGAACATCGTAAAAAATTAAGAAAGACGTACGCGTTAAAAGCGTCCAGAGTACAACAAATAGTACTTAACAAACAACAATCCAAAAACAAAATAATTAAAAATAAGCCGAGGCAGCTAAATGATGACCAGCCCCAACTGACGGCGCCCGTTCACGAACATGACGCATAAATCAGCACCATTCAGCTCAACCATTTTGAAGGGAGCTAAATGATCCAACACACACGGCACCGTCAGAGAGACATTTGAGTGAGCATGACATACTATCAACTGCCACAGCACATTCAAATCAATGAAAGACATATTATTACCCGGTAAATGGTAGCTATAGGGTACATAGAACTCACACCTATGCTATGCAATTATACAATACAAAGGAAATTGATTTTATACAATGCAAAGATAGTCTTACAATTATGAAACAAAGAAAGAAAGTAAATATGTTATATACGGTATGAAAACGTGGAGCTATTTGTCATAAATAAGAAACGAAGAGGGAATAGCATAATCAGCCTTAATTTTCCCACTGCTGGGACACAGGCCTCCTCACTTCGAGTGGAAGTAGGCTGTAATCCACCACGCGGGCCCAGTGCGGGTTGGTAGATGTCACATTTCTTCGAATTTTTGGTTCTAGGACATGCCAGGTCCTCAAGGTGTTTTCCTTCACCGTTTTGAGAGCAGTGGTGGTGAAATTATTTACACAAAGGGATAGGCCTGTGCGTGTTCGAACTCAAGACCTACGCCTCATAAGTCGGGGCCGTTACCGCTGCTCACAGGGCCACCACTGCTCAAAAAGCTGAAGATAAGTAGACGGTTTCTGATTCAAATCAGAAACCGTCTACTTATCTTCAGCTTTTACGCCAGAAATCGCGAAAAAAAATCAGCTGTTCCCCACATTTATGTTCGTATAACTCGTCAAAATGTAGGGAACAGCTGATTTTTTTCGCGATTTCATGTTTGGTCCCATAGTAAAAGTTGTTCATAATGATGAGTACAATGACCTCTTAAGAGGTTGTTATTGTTTTACCAATAACCTTGTATATGTATTTTAATCAAATAAATACTTATATTACTTTATTTGTGTTTATTTACGTATGCCTACCCTATGGTTTTGAGACAACCTAGAATGCCAATGCGATTACACAATAATCTTTTTAATTTTTTTTCAAATTTAACCTTAATAACTATGTTCTTAAACTAATATGTATTCCTAAGTAATTTTCAGTCGGCGCCAAACAATCAATGAACAAAGATCACTAAATTACCTAAATAATATTGTGTTACACTATAATACACTTTATTCTATGATCAGATATTGAACATCTATGTCTGAAGTCGAAATAAAATATCTGTATTTCAGACATCAGCAGCATAGGCCTCACCCAGACTGCGCCACAACACCCTGTGACCCTGTCCTCCGCCTTCCGCATCCAGTCTACCCCAGCCACCTTCAGGTCGTCCGTCCATCTAGCTGGGAGCGTCCCACATTACGCGTGTGATAGTTTAAAATGTTATTTTTAAATATCCTCTAAAACTTTTGTGCCGAGCCTGGGTTCTTTTTGAAGTGAAAACTTCTTTAGCGGTGTTGTACACTTTTTTTGTAATGGGTAAAAAATGTTAAACTCGCGTCAGGACACGTGACCTGATCGAAAATTCGTAAGATGGATGGCCGTAGCCGATGCCGCGCGTGTTTTATTAGACGACTCACAAATACACACGTAATTGTTCAAGTTTTCACTTCTATCGGCACTCCCGGAGTGCCACTGGTTTTTTTTGCATTGGATTTGGGCCATCTCCTTTGTTTTTTAATAACCGACGAAAAGTTTCAACGCTAGGGAGTCTACGATCATTTGCTGAATTCATGGTAACAGTTTGCGCGTCAATGTCCCTGCTACCCTGGATAGAAGGAGCTACAGACCTGCTGCTGGTAAATTGCTGTCAGCCAGGGCCACTGTCCTTCCAATGTCTTCGTTGATTGGAAATTTTGAGTTATTCCTTTGTTTAGCAATACCTTTCCGCACGTGGGCTGAAAATACATAAAAAATGCATTAAACTTATATCTCCTTTAAAAAAAAATCGCCCAAGTGCGTATGAAAAAAGGGTTCTGAAGTGCGAAACAAACTCACATCACCTAAATTTTCACGGTGAGATTTTTACAGAATCGACCGGCTGTAGTTGGAATGAATTTATCCCAAAAACAAAGTTAGGTTACGTCACTGTCAATTCTCCAACTGCAGATGTAATTATTTAATCGTAAAAAAAACATGTACAAATTAACGATTTCCGGGTTTTTATGTGCGACCAAATTTCATGATTATAAGACAACGGGATGATTTACATGCGAGTATAAAAAATGGCCGTATTTTTTTTATTGCGTTGACTTAGAAGCTTGATTTTTTTAGAGCTCGAAGGGACCGTAGACCTACATACATATTTGATAATAATTTCAAGTTGGAACTATAGAGGTATGAGGAACAGGGTGTAAAGTCCACTCAACCTCCATAGAAAAGGGAGGATCCTCCGACCAGACGGGTGTTGTGTCTGGCGGGCAACTGCCCGTTGATTCATGTCGGGCCGTTGTATCTATGCTAGTTGTGCGGTAAACTCTGCTTGCGCGATGCAGGATTTGCGTGACGTCAGTATGACGCGTTGTTTGCATGTGGCGTTGTAGATACCGCTACATCACTCCCCCCCGGAGACCGGAGGTCGATAGTGGGCTGAGTCTTGTATCTTGCGATGCTTGCCAGGCCAGCTGAGGTTCCAGTGAGTCGGAACCGGTTGCCGCATAGTTCACGGTGAGTCGGAACTGTCTGCGAAGATGTCCCCAGTGAGTCGCGGTGGCGCTGCGTTATGCTCCAGTGCGTCGGATGTGGTACAGCGCCGGGTTGAGGCTGGCTGCTGCGTCGACCAGGAGAGGAATTGAGCTCTTCTTGTTGACCGGCCGAAAGTGCAGTGTGCTGTGCCAAGGTTGCTGATGAGGCTGAGGGTGATGACCAGGTATGCGCGGTCGCTGCATGCTGGTGGTCAGGATACCCGTTGAAGCCGTGGGAGCTGGCTGGCTGGGTGACTCGCCGCTAACGCTTGCGGGAGTGATGATGATGACGTCACGCTGAAGTATTTGCACGAAGGCTGCGCTGACGTTCATGTTCGGGGTCACCAGTATAGAGGTATGAGGAACAGGGTGTAAAGTCCACTCAACCTCCATAGAAAAGGGAGGATCCTCCGACCAGACGGGTGTTGTGTCTGGCGGGCAACTGCCCGTTGATTCATGTCGGGCCGTTGTATCTATGCTAGTTGTGCGGTAAACTCTGCTTGCGCGATGCAGGATTTGCGTGACGTCAGTATGACGCGTTGTTTGCATGTGGCGTTGTAGATACCGCTACAGAACCTTCACGCGTTCCTAAGAAAAACGGTCGGACAACGAAAATGGTATATAATAAGGGTCCCGTTTTTCCTTTTGAAGCAAGGAACCCTAAAAATACAGCGTTACGTATGTGATGTGATGTATGTCGATAGGTTTATTTGAATATGACTTTTTGTTAAGTCAGTCACTACATGTATAATTATGGTATATAGCTGTATCAGGTTAGACTTGAAGCCGACCTCAATGTAGTTGGGAAAATGCTAGGCAGGTGATAAAGACTGGTTTTTGTTGTCGAAAAATACCTACGTCGGATTTTCATACTTTTTTTGTACAGCTAGACATTTCTATGTTAATTGCACTGGTTAACACCTAAAATTTTAGAGTTTTTTGTATTTATTAATGTTTTTTTCGCCAGTATAAACCGCAAACCAGAAATTGTTGCATATCAAAAATATATTTTTGGGCAAAACTTGTCCTGTACATTAACGATTTTAATTTTTAATATTAGATGGACTTTATCGATTGCGAATTCTTGTAAATCGGTTTTTATCGATCTTGAAACAAGGTGTGGTGCGTGAACGTTATTTTTTTTTAGCGCTTTACTATTCTAGTATAAAAAATTTTGTGCATTACCCAAAATATTAATCGTACAGGTATATTTCAATGCCAACCCCCCTTTTTTTTTTCGTGTGTTATTTCCCTTCACTGTTGCATATACAAGGTGGTGCAAAAGTAATGTCATAATGTAAATCGGCTGCCTTTTGTTTAGTAGGAGATGAGAAAATTGGGCTCTATTTTCACCGAAAGTTAAGTTTAGTCGAATAAATTATTTCGGGCAAACGACCACCTTCTGAGTAGGTGCAAATTTGTACAAGACTTTCCCTCTCCAACATCAAGAAGAATTTTGCTAAATTCTGAATCGGCCGAATGTGCTCTCATTACAAACAGACACTCCAATTTTATTTATTTGTACAGAAGATGTATAGATTTAATTTCATTTCATTGATTTTAATTTTTTTTCGTGGGACCCTTTTTTATTCAGGTATAAAAGTAGCCTAAGTTACTCCTTATTACATCAGCTATATGCCAGTGAAAGTCCCGTCAAACTCGATCCAGCCGTTTCAGAGATTAGCCGGAACAAACAGACAGACAGACAAAAATTGTAAAAAATATTATTTTGTTATATGTACTGTGTATACATCCATATGCATTTAGTAAAAAGCGGTTATTTTAATATTACAAACAGACATTCCAATTTTATTTATTTGTATGTATGTATAGATCAATGAGCGCTGACTCGCTAAAAATGTGGTTAAGTCGGTATAATGTTGTTAACTGTGATTAATTATGGCAAAAATAAAAAGTTTATAAATTATAATGTTACAATATTTCTACAGAATGTGAAAAATATAGTCCAGCTGGTTAGTTGCGTGACAAACTAAGGGTCAACTCACACCGAAAGAGCGGCGAAGGGCAGCGAAGCGCAGCGACCCGCTCGTTAGAGAAAGCGCGTTTATGGAATTCGCAGGAAATCCCGCGGCGCCGCGGGCATCCGCGCGACTCGTTGGAGTTTTTCATGCGATAATAAGTATTATAGTAATGAAAATAAAGTTAAAATTCATATGACACTGAAACTGCGCTCCGCTTCGACGCTCTTTTGGTGTGAGTTTAGCCTAACAGTAGCGATGGCTTTCAATCTGACAGTTCAATAACATTCACTGCGTTATTTACGTTGTTAAGCAGACAACTTTTTCAAACACATGAAGCAATGGGTTAGCAATATCCTTCGAAATTATTCAGATAATGATTGATAGACATATGTGACGCAATTAGGGTGCTGTGTAATGGTCACAGAATAAAAATAATATAATAATAATAAATTATTTAATTTATTAATTAATATAAATTATAATTTATTTATTTCAAACAAGTCACAGACGAGAAAATACATAAATGTAGTTGTTATGGTTAAATGAATAAAATAAAATTGTAATATTATACCATGTACCAAATTTCGTCCAAACCCGCTCAGCTCTTTTTAAGTGATAGCGTAACAAACATACAAACAAAAAGTCAAATCTTTTCCAATACATAATATTACTTTAGATAAATTACCACCTAAGTGCACTTTGCGGAATGCAATAAATTATCGAGTAAGTACTAGCTGTTGCTCCCGACTTCGTCTGCCATCCGGATAAAAAAAATTGCCTAGGTATATCTTTCTCCGTCCCAACTTAAGACGAACAAGGAACTTATCTGTTAAATTTCATAACGTTCACGTTCACCCGTTATTTTTTTATTTACTTTCATATTTAAATAATACTAGCAGCGTCCCGCGGTTTAACCCGCATAAGTGTCGATCCCGTGGGAATATCGGGATAAAAACTATCTCTATACCAAATTTCATCTAAATCGGTTCAGCAGCTTAAGTGTGAAGAGGTCACAGACAGACAGAGAGACAGACACACTTTCGCATTTATAATATTAGTATGGATTGAGTATTGAACTAATAATTAATTTTGTAACCTACCTCGGCTATGTTCAGAGGTCCAATGTTGGGTATATAGAAGACGGGTAACCCACCTCTGTAATACTCTGCCTGCCTGAAAATATTATAAAAAATAATCAGGTCCAGTTCTTTCCAACAGGGGTTTTCGCTATTTTATTAGATATAATGTCGCCGCCAACTTGCTTAATCAGCCTTTTAGTTAACTGCCTGGCTTTTTAACTAAACGGCGCCGTTCAACTAGCGGCCTGAATAATATTCAGCCATTAAATCAAACAGCTAGACAAATGTCTTGGATCGCTAACGTTTTTTGAAGTGAAAACTTCTTTAGCGGCGCTGTGTACTTTTTTTGGAATGGGTAAAAACTTCTAAATTCGCGTCAGGTCACGTGACCCTGATCGTAAGATTCGTAAGACGTAAAACGAAAGACGCGCGTTGTTGAGGACAGCGCCATCTATGCACATCGGGAAGAACTACGAGGGCCTCGCGTACTAACTACGTAGTTCATCCAACAACGACGAGATGGCGCTGAACCACGGATATATAACTGACGACGAGCTCCATGGGCTTGCTTCTCTTACCACTGCCGCGACCAACACCACGAACTGAAGTCTATCCTGTGTGCTTATTTGTAAATCTGAATAAATTCCTTTCACGAGAAGAATAAACCAGTCACTTTGGTCATCATACCTGATTTGCAAAAAACCCTATAAAATAAGGAACACACCTTAACACGCGTGTTTTGTTTATAAGACGATTCACAAAATACACTCGTAATTGTTCAAGTTTTCACTTCTGTCGGCACTACCGGAGTGCCAGTTTTTTTTTTTTCAATACTTTGCCCCACACTAGGAATTACTCGTGTATCGTGGGTGCGTTTACAAACATTTAAATTCACATTATACACAAACAGCCAGACCCGGAATAACTACCTGTAGGCGATACAAATATTTGTTCCGTACGGGAATCGAACCCGCGACACGCAGCGCAGCAGTCGATCGCTCAGCCACTGCGCCAACCGTGTCGTCACCGTCAAGTTCGATCGAGCGCGTTAGAATTTTGCATGGGAAAGTAGATTTCTCCTAATGATCACCAGGTGGCGCTATAAATTTTTCCCATATAAAATTCTAACGCGAATGTGAGTGAAAAAACTCACACTTAAGCCTCTGGTCGCTAGTTAAAGGCTAGGCATTAAACTGAACGGCTAATTAAACCAATTCGCTGCGACAGATATATCAAGCATGAGATAGGACAATTTGATGTAATAGATTGATCTACAGAGTATTTCAGGCCAACTTTAACAGCCTTTAAACAATGTCTTTTTAAGGCTAACTTCAATAATAGCCAAACAATTTTAGCTAGTCTAATCTCGGCGTCGCCGTCCCTAAATTAAAGATGGCGAGACGATATGTACTGCGACGGCTCATTCGAGGTTGCGCGGAAAAAGAGTTCCTTGAAGGATTTGGGGGAGGGCTTTTCCCAATAGTTAGAAAATAAAATGCCGCGTCTAACCAGAGTGAAATAGTAACTCACCGGTTGGAAAATGACAAAACAATAAGTAAGTTAGAAATCGGTGATGGACCATAGTATTATTAAGATCTAATTTTGGATCTTTGTATAACCTTGTAGAGGTTATTTTGAGGTGTTCTTGTAAAACCAGTTTATGAGCACATTTTCAAATTAGACACAATGTTTTACGTGTTGTCTTAAGCTTAGCGCATATTACAGCCGGATCGAGACGCAGCATACTTGAGTATCAATACAAAAAAGTGCGGCGCGGCCCGCCTGTAGTGTGCGAAGGTTCATAATAAAATGGTCTAAAGTGTTGAAGGAGAATTTTTGCAATGCGGCGAGGGGTAATTATTCTAATTTTACGAACGTTGTGAACGTTCCTAAAAGTCTGATCTCACTGTCAATCTGTCAAAAATACCTCTAGTTTCCCTAAATTTTTGACAGTTTCTTGCCGCCACATAACGTTCAAAATCTAGTAGTTTTAAATTACGAGAATTGCCTTTCAATCTGCTTCAACTACTATAGCTGTTTTCCAATACGAGTAGAAGCGATTTATTGGCTAAAGAATATCTGTTTTATAAGTTTTATTTATTTATTGATTCCAGAAAAACACAAGGTATAATAAATCAAGAATTGTAAAAAAGTACGGAAATAATTAAATTCTTACTTTTTTTTTGTCTTTGTAAAGTAAGTTTATTATAGTTATCAAAGCATAATTTTAAAAGCTAACAGTATTAAAATAATAAGATGTACAAGTATATAAAAAGGAGGGCAAATAATCAAAGGCCATCAAAAAATTCATCCGCGTCGTTGTCAACAGAAAACGTGCCCAAAAGACTGGCAGAATTGCCACGTTGTATGGCAATGCTGATTCTTTGGCCAAAAAATAGGCCAGCCCTCTGGTCACGTGAAGAGTCGACCAACCGCTTGGCGATGTTTCGAAATACTAAGTGGGCACTCGGGCCCTGTGGCCCTAAAATAATTGATCTTACTTTGAATTGCCTTCTTCAATCTTAGGGGCTGGAACTGGTACTTCTGAGGTCGTCTGGAATCTGTCAAATGATAAGCTGCTTCCGTCTATGCTCTTTATTCTGCCATCATTTGTGGGGCTGAAAATAAGACGAACAAAAAAAGAACATTAAAAGAATAAACATTACACCAGACATAAGTAAATTTAGACCGCTATATAACATTACGAATCTTAAACCAAATAAGAATTTTCGAATTCCTAGCTAGAAATAGTAGAAAGCCCGGTCATTGTATAATTTGTAGTGTTCGGTCTATTTTTTTGTCATGTATTTTTTTTTGTACACCGTGTTCAGGAAGATATACATAAACTTCGACAAGATGTACAGACCATGGAAATAAGCATTTTTCATTATTTTGTTAATTTTCATACAAACTATTACTTTGACGTAAATCACCCGATATGCATACCTCTTTATCCGAATTGGCAACGACATATTTTCATTCATAAGCTTTGACGGGCTGAAACCTGTCAAAAATAAGTTAAGACCCTTTCTTACTGCATAGCTCAATTAAATTTAACTAAATGAAATTACAATTATCTTTGTAACGAAGCCTTTTTAAGTACTACTTACTGCCTTTGTTAGATTTAATTTGTAAAAGCTATAGAAGCGTTTGACAAAGTTTACGGATAACGTGAAGAACACGGTGTATATAAATAATAATAGTTATTTATGCATCTGGTGTATAATAAGTGGTATTAAAACACGAATGTGATAATAGTATCACATGAGTGTTTTAATACCTAATTATGTACAGTTGCATACAAGACTTTATCTACACACATGAGAAGAATCCTCTATAACAGGTTCTGAAACTATAGGGATGTTTGTTGTACATGTACAGTGTTGTAAGAACTATGTAAATTCATAGAAAGTTTAATTGCTGAGTATCTAATACAAACAATGTAAAGGTAATAACAGAATTATTTATTGCTCCATTAGAAATATCTGGTGGTGTATTATAAAAACTTGTATCACTCGCTTTTGTAAACAAAAAAAAATCTTGCAATACTAATAAAAATCGAACAAAAATGGCGGGATACGACGTGAATTCGAATAACCTATAAGTTTTTTTTTTTAATTACGGCGCTGTGGTAGTGAAACGCGCGTGCATGACAATGTTCTTTTTTTAATGGAGTTGCATAATGAAAAATATTGTTGTATATTTGGATGATATTATTAACTGGTTACTATGACACTGGTTGTTTTAATGTTGGCAATAAGATAACTGTTTCAGAAACTTTTATAGAGGGTTTATAGCATGGGTGTAGATAAAGATTTTATTTAACTCCAACTTCAAGAAATCATACTACTAAAACGAGAATTTTAGTGAACTGGCAACAGTATTCTTAGAATTTATCCTTATAAAAAAATTATACTTACTATCTCGAAGTATCAATGCCTGATTGAATTACCATTCCATTTCTAGCTGGCTGGTAACTGTTTTGTGATCTTACGTTTGTCGGCCTATCTCTAGGTTGGTTAAGATTTTGAGTAGACTTTGCTTGGTTGATTGATATATTCGCATAAGGTTGGTTCTGAAGTCCATTGTCGGGGACTCTTTGTTCGTTTCTGGACCATCCGTAAGGTATACTTTCAGGTCCACTTGGCGCCTTTACTGCTGCTCCCGTAGTATTTTCCGGAATTTTGGACCAATATTTTGTATTTCCTACTTGTTTAACTTCAATTTGAAAGTTATTTGGTCTAGTTGCTTTAGAGCTAACATTTTGGTTGGATGCTACATTTAACCAAACTGGAGTCCCAGTTTCGTTTCTATCTGTAGTCTGTGAGTTAGACCAACTCTGAACCTGGCCTGACACGGAATTATTTTCCGTAGTTGTGCGCAACGCGTTTCCAGTTCTTATTTGATTTGTTGGTTTAACTGTGGATGTGACTTGCTGGTTGTTGTCAGCTTGCGTATAGTACCAATTTGGAGTTTGGTTTGGTTTTAAAGTAGGAGTCGTTCGTTGCCAATATTGCGTCTGCTGAGCACGTGATGTGCTCTCTGTTATTTGTGCTTCCATCCAAGACTGAGGCTTTAAAGTTGTCGTCGTCGTAATTATCTGCGCTTTCTCTGTTTGATACCAATATGGAGCGCTCAAAGTCGTTGTTACTGTGGGTCTCGCAGTAGTTGAACTAGTCACCCTATGTCTTATTTCTTCGTAGCCATGTGCAACCCTAACAGGTACCTCACTTTCTACTATTTGAGGTTTAACTTGACAAATCTCTTTTCCGTTAAACCGTATGGCCTTCAGCTTTGGGGGGGTAAGCGTGTCATTATATTGAATAAAGAAACGTACGATCTGCGGTTTGTCAGGGGTGATCATCAAATTTGTATTTTCAATTTTAAAATCTATGTTGTCGTTAGTCGTTACCTCGCCCAGCCAGTTCTGAAATATCAACAAAGTTTCTTCACCGTGTAACAAGGCGTATCTTCGAAGAATAATTATAGTGGAATTCATTTAGAATAGCATAATCAGCCTGTAATTTTCGCACTGCTGGGACACAGGCCTCCTCTCGGTGAGAGGGAGTGGGCCGTTATACACCACGCGGGCCCAGTGTAGGTTGATAGATGTCACACGTCTTAAAATTCTAGGACATGCCGGTTTCCTCACGATGTTTTCCTTCACCATTTTGAGAGCAGTGGTGATGAAATAATTTACACAAAGTAAAGCGCCCATCTGGGTTCGAATCTACGAGTTACAACTCGTAAGTCGCGGCCGTTACCACTGGGCCACCATTGGGCTACCACTGGGCCAACACTGGGCCAACATTGTGCCACCACTGCTCTTAAACCACACTTGAGCCACGACCGCTGCATTTCGAATGCTAGATATAAAAGTACATTAGGTACAACATTCTGCAACGAGTCGATTCCCGGCCACCCGTAGGCGCGGGCTTGCGGACGGCGAGCAATGGGCAGGTCGCCATCCGGTAAGGACCAGGCCCGGGTCGACGGCGCGTTGTGTTCCACGCGCGCCTCAAAGAGATGTCAGCACTAACTGACGGGGTCTGGTTGGGCCGATGCCTGCCAGGGTCGCGAGTTGTACGAAGAAGATACCGTGGCCCCTGGCACAGGCAACTGAAGGAACATGGGTGGGTTTTAGTCAATAAAAGTCTGACACGCCCTCTCGCTCCGCCCAGAGCGCGAGAAGTTATTTGATAATTTCCCAACTAAAAAAAAATAGGTATAACTGAACTTACCCCAAGAATGTTAGCTTTGTTTTCAAGCACGATGTTCAGCCACAGCGCATATAGAGGGGTGTCAGTGGTCAAGATGACGGTTCCATACCATCTGTTAGTTTCTTTCGCCAGCGGATCGTACGAAAACACGCTGGGGCATGGCGATACGAAGTCAGATACTAGAGTTGTCTGAGCAGACGACTGCGCAGTCAGCATAAGAGCCAAGAAAGAGCTCAAAGCTCTAATCTGCGAAATAGTATTGCTGTCAAGTTCTTCGTAATCACTATACGGAGGTAAGAGAGTGGAAGATCCGTTTCCTTGCATGATGTTACTCGTTTGGTATCTTAAAACAACTGCCGGCGGTTTCAGCAGTGCAATAAGAGTAAAGGACAAAGGGCTACAACTTTATTGTTCTTTAATAATGGCTTTTAAACTGACGTAATGAATGAAAACTATAAGTTTCTAGTAAACATCTTATTATGCTTTGTATGCGGGAATTTCTAGCATTATTATGCGAAAGTAAACACGATAATTTTATGACGTTATTCGATATCGAGGCAGGCTGTTTATATGTAAGTTATACATCATCTGCCTAGTCGTTTCCCAACTACGTCGGGGTTAGCTTCCAGTCTAACCAAATACAGATTAATAGGTGCAGACGCCAGCACATCAAGCTACCCGAAACTGTAAAATTTTCCCAATCAACTTTGAACCTTATATTTTAGCGATAAAGTTGAAAATCTATTAAAGAAATTTGACAGATTGTAGTAGGTTGATGTGCTGGCGTCTGTACTAGTATTTTACATGGATTGACATTCTATTAGTAACAGAGTGTTTAAAATAAAGCAAAAGGATGCATATTCGGAGCTAAAAACTATAAAAGTTGGGGTGCCACAAGGAAGTGTGTTAAGCCCATTCCTGTTCTTGCTATACACATGTGAAATCCCAGAGCTGGAAAACCACACCACTGCGACCTTTGTAGATGACACTGCTTATTATGGCTACCGGATCAAGCATTAGAAAAAATCAAACTAAATCAGTCAAAATCAATTCATATTGACTTACGCTGACTACTAACAAACACTGCGATTACCACCCAATCTACACAAACGGCATGCAAGTGCCTTATGCTAGACATATAAGTAAGCTAAGTAGGCTAAGTATATTGGCACGAACTCTTGAAGCCAAACCGCGTTGGACATCTTACGTCTAAAGAAAAGATAGGAACTCGACATTATAAATAAATAAAACAAAGTCGGGTTAGTTACACCATTTATAACTCAAGATTGGCTGGACCGATTTTTATGATCGTTGATTTGATTTATTAAAACATGGCAAAAACTCGCGAAAAAAAAATGTAGATATTTCATATTCTGAGGCGAAAAGTTCCCCGGGTTAACTAGTACCTTATAAAAGTACGTATGGGTTCGGAAGGAAATCCTGCCTCAATACGTAATAAAATTATAATTATACAAGCATATCCGTATGCCAATTTGAACGCACAGACTTCGAATTATTTTGTGTTTTTACACACAAAAAAAAGTGATGATTGAAAAATAATTCATATGTCAGTTGATTCGATTTATACATGAATACATTGACATGGGGCGTTCAAATGGAGAAAATATTTATATAATATTTGATATTTATTAAGAATTTACTTTAAAACATAGAGAATTATCATGTCAAAGTTTGCTCAAAGTAGTTGTAAATTTAATTCATTTATTTTGTTAAAAAAGGAGTATTCGTTTTGTATACGTTGTTTTATTCCGAGCGCACGCACATTATAGCCATCTCTCTTCTTTTGCATTTCAAAAGTAATTGCGTCACTTTCACTCGCTTAGTAGATCTGTCGCTACTATTTATTTTTGAGTTAGCGCCTGAAGTGAAGTGAGCACGAAGTGAGTTGTCAATAGTGTCAATCCCTTGTTAATCAGATGGAATTCCAGCCCACTTCCAGCTCACTTCACCTACGTTTTCACGGTGAGTTTTTTTACAGAATAGACCGGCTGTTGGTGAATCAATTCAACATTACTAACCACATATCATGGACTAGTTGCATCATGTTTAAGAGCGTTTACGACGTACGGCATTTCATACAAACTTTCAAGCCCTTGTTTTTTGAAATGAATGAACAGATTTTAATGAAAAACTTCATACGCTTATGCAGGACATAAAGGTCTAAAAAGTTACTTAAGAACATTTTTTCATTCAAAATCGGTTTATTAATTTCGAAAAACAAGGGCTTGAAAGTTATATTTTTTTTTGTTATATTTTTTTGTGGTAATGCAACTGGAAAAGAAACTGCATTTATCGCACAAAAACGATGTATACGAGCCATCTGTAATCTACAAAAGACGAATAATAATGTGTCTGTTTTGTCGCACAAGTGTTATTCGCACATGTATTTATCGAGCTCATGTAGTACACTCGTTGTAAACCTCATTTTAAAAACTTAAAAATATTAACTATACCGTCCATGTACAGATGCCAGCACATCAAGCTACTACAATCTGTGAAATTTCTTTAATTGATTTTCAACTTTATTGCAAAGGCATAAGGTTTAAAGTTGATTGGGAAAATTTTATAATTCGGGTAGCTTGATGTGATGGCGTCTGTACATTTACGAAACTGCCCTTTTTGTCAGGCGCAAATTGTCTAAGTTTTCCCAATTAAATAGCCTACGCAGAGTCGGTATGCTACATTTGGTTCCAAACATAACTGCATTGTTTCGGAAAGAAAAGCATATGGCTCTCAAAGTTTATAATAAACTACCTAAGTGTATCAGATCAGCAGACAATATCAATGAATTTATAAAGAAGTTATTTCTATTTCTGATCGAGATGACATATTACTCTATTGAGGAAATCCTTAGGCCGCTATCCCACTGGCGTTTTACGGGCGTTGACGTCAACGTCGCGTCTGCGCGGCGTCGACGCTGCGCAGACGCGATGTTGACGTCGCGTCATCGCGTAACAAGCATAAAACGTCCGCTGAACGCGACGTTAACGTCGCGCAGATAATACTATTGCCAACAAACGCGACGTTAACGTTAAGCAGACGCGACGTTGACGTCGCGTTCAGCGGACGTTTTATGCTTGTTACGCGATGACGCGACGTCAACGTCGCGTCTGCGCAGCGTCGACGCCGCGCAGACGCGACGTTGACGTCAAAGCTCGTAAAACGCCAGTGGGATAGCGGCCTTAATGACCCAATATAATTATGTGTAATTGGTTGTGAAGTATTGCTTGCTTGTTATAATAATGGGACTATATGGTATTATTATGTTGACTGATATTCTAACCATGTAATCTAATGCTTTTATCTGACACTAATAGCGCCCCACGGTTTCACCCGCATAAGTTTCCCGTGGGAATATCGGGAGAAAAACTATCCTATATCCTTTCTCGGGACTCAAACTATCTCTATACCGAATTTCATCTAAATCGGCTCAGCGGTTTAAGCGTGAAGAGGTAACAGACAGACACTATTTCGCATTTAGAATGTTAGTATGGATTTCCTACTATTTTAATTGTAATCATGATTAATTTTTGATATAATCATTTTATTATTTGTACACCACCAAGTAAGTGACTGTAACACGTATTGTAACCTATGTTCACAAATAAATTAATTGAATTGAATTCTTTGACAATGATCTCATTCATATCCTTTTTTCTTTGTTAGGGTTGTGAGTAATCAAAAAAAAAACACCTTGTACAAATTAGTCAGACAGGGGCCAGAGCCCTCCCCTATTTATTGGTAACCAGTCTATCTTAGCCGCTCAAACCCATAATCCAATTTTAATTTTTGGTAACATATCTTGCAATAGTTCTACACCAACCGGGGGTTGTCCTTGGATGCACTTGCACAGTGCATAGAGGATTAATCGTCGGTTTTTTTATTTATTTTACTTAAAAAGTCTAACGGGCTTCTGCGAATTAGCTTCGGCCCGTCGTATTGCTAAAGACCTTATAGCCCCGAGATATGGGAAAAGCTTAAAAATATTATAATAACAATGCTAGTCCACGCATAATAATAAAAACAGCTTCATCAGTCCCTTAGTTCTCTCAACCTGCCACCTACCACCTGCTGCAGAAGGCAGTGATTCTTAACACATGCAGGCTAGTTAGATTTATTCAGTGTGAATCGGACAACTTACACTAATACTCCCACTTAAATATTGTTTCGTCTACCACACAGTCTACTTATAATATTACTCCCACACTTAACTCCACTGTTGGGCACTTGGCTTAGGCCCGTGCCATCAGTTCTATCCGGCTAGGCCGAGAGAAAAAAATATATAAACAAATTAATAATAATATTATAATAATATAATCAGCCTGTTTTACTGCTCCTCTCTGGGAGAGGGAGAGGATCGTAAGCACTCACGCGGGCCCAGTGCGGGTTGGTGTCAGTCCACGCTTGATAAGGGTTTGTTATGATGAAGACTAAAATATTTTGGTGAGCTTTACATTGTACTGTTAGTTGCCTACTTCATTAAGTCATTCAATATACAAAATCATCAAATGCCCAAGTTGCAGCTCTGCACCAAGAAGCTATTAAAATTCTATGGTTTTCTATCTAAAGTCCCTCGTAAGTTTGACATCCCTACCTTTATGACGAACTTGTTTCTAACAAATTAATAATTAAAGAACATATTTTAAACATATCACAAACCGGTCCACCATTGATGTGATCAACAATTCACTAAATATAGGTATTATTAATCACGACACTTGTAACAATTATCATCACATCACCAATGTAACCAACACTAAAATAATCACCAACAATCTCCATTCTTACCATTTTGAAAAAAACAATTTTTATTTAAAAAAGGAACTATTGGTTGTATGTGTAAACTCGATAGGCGCTTGCGCCTGATTTCGCAAGAATGACAATCATAAAAAGCAATAAAAATACTACAAAGTTCAAGTTTGAGATGAAGATGAAGAAAAATACATCCTTATGTGGGAAAGAGACAAATATATATGTTGTGATTTAACAAATCAACGAAGATGCAAACCAGTTTGTTTATAATCTAACTAAGACAGAGGTTATAGAATTTTATTAAAGCTGTTTTTGATCACGTTTTGCATCATTTAATACCACGATAAGCGAATAAAAAAAGTAGCGTAGCTGCCGAATACATAACACACGTTCTTAACACATGTTACTTACAATTAACCTACGTCTGTTTAGCATAACACAATCAGCCGTTTATCATCAAGTTACTGCTTAGACACAGTGCTCCCCCTCAGGCCAGTGCGGGTGGGTAGTATATGTCACGTGTCTTCGAATTTTTTTATATATGACATGCCGGTTTCTTCACGATGTTTTCCTTTACCGTTTTGAGAGCAGTGGTGATTAAATAGTTTCCACAAAGTAAAGTGTCTCCCTGGGTTCGAGCCTAGGACCTACAAATTGCAAGTCGTTTCCACTGGTCCACCACTGGTCAATGGCTATATAGATCTATGGCTAGAAAAGGCGTGACTACTGTGATGACGGCTAGGAATGCATGGCAGAAGAAGAATGCTGCGCCAACCCCAAATAGACTGGGATTGAGTTTGAGTTTGAATTTGATAGAGGCTGGAAGATATGTCTCAATAAGTCAAACAAGGTATTTTATTACAAAGAAATTATAATTTAATGTGAATGGATAGTGGTAGATCGCGAAATTCAAATTTTCTCAATCGAAGCGAATCATATTTTCATCAAGATACAACCTGACACTGACCTGCAAATTGCAAAAAACGTAAGAAAATTTGAATTTCACGGTCTCACATACCCATTCACCTTAACTTCTAAAGGTGAAATACTTCTAAACCTTTTTATAACGGTACCATATTTTATGCGTTGGAAGGTATTCTACTGGAGTTTATTACAAAACTTTTGAGTATTGTTCTTCTAAAGAAAAATCGGCTTCGGATTTCGAAGTTTTTTAGACTTTTTATTTGCAAACAGCAAGACGTCGGAACAGAATCGGGGTTTAACTCCCTACAAAATAGTTGAGCTGAATGGTGCTGATCCATATGTCATGTTTGTGAACGGGCGTCATTAGTTCACCACGACACCGCACAGCGAAAAGGCTCCTACAAACAGGAGCGACGCGCGACGTGAATCGCGCGCGACATAAAGGCACTACAAGTCGCGCAACGAGCGGTGCCTTTGTTGTTCATCGCGTGTCGCGCCTGTTTGAAGGAGCCTAAACACGACGCCGACAACCTTACGTGTATAGTCATATTTTTAAGGTTTTTAATATGTATTAGTTTATTATTGTATATGATTATTTTGTGTATTTTACCCATGGGCCTTAGTTGCCTGATAATAAAATGATTATTATTGTTATTAATAGTTGGGAGGACTGGTCATCTCTTAGTCAAGGCTTATTATATTTTTTTTTTTGGTTATTTTTATTTTGCTGTAGGTACTCTGAACGCTTTTAACGTGTACGCTTTTGGTACACCGTACATTATAAATTCAACATTAATAATTCACTTAACTAATTGTATTTGTAACAATATAATTTAAAAAGAGTGTTCATGGAGTTTTTTTGCCCATTCTTTTCCATATGTATCAACTACTCTATGGAATGGGCATATTTTTCAGCTTCATATTTTTGACTGACCGACCCCTTTTTTTTTTAGTATGGGAAATCATCAAATGACACCTCCCGCTCTGGGTGGGGCAGCCGCTGTGGGAGCGCGCTTGTCGGGATACGTCACTACTACAATCAAAGCCGAACGGACTTCGTGAAATAGAATATCTGTAGTCCCAAACACAATCGGAAATGCCTGCAATTTATCTCCTCTAATCACTAGCTGCACTTAGAACATATCAACGACTCACTCCAACTGATTGATACATCCATCAATGAAACCACACATTGCTTTACTACTGTGTAGTTCATTCCCAGTTATTTTACCTTTGGCATCAGCATAACACACCTTATGGCGAAGAGAATAAAGGTAACTGTGATGCAAAATCAGAGGTAAAAAAAATGAGAACGGACAGTACCCACCACTGTCATTAATGGAATTTGAATTTTGCCACAGATAATGCTAATGAGCGGGCCTATAAGTATTGGATAATGATATCCCATTTATCTATAAAAAAAAACACTAAGTAGTAATTATTTTTTTCCATTGAGCGGAATTTCCGCTTTATAATTTATTTTTTTCATAAATAGGTACTTGTAGAAACAATTTAACATAATTGCTATCAGCTGGTTTCTGCCTAATTTGAGGGCCCATTGCGTTTTACGACGATGGATCTTAACTTTTATGACATTTTTTGGCGCAACATTGTGAAACGAGTCTATTAGGCTTAAGTAGGAATAGAATGTTGATGATATAAATCAATACCGCACCCTAGTTTTCGAGGTTAAGATGTGCTGGTCGACGTTAGCCCAAGGATGGGTGATCATTCTTTATACAGTGCCGTATGGGCATGTGATCGCCCCGTATTTTTCTGAATATTCACGAAAAATTATCGAAAATTAATTTTAAAAGGGGGTCTGGTCTATCTTTAATATTGTTCATGTTATTCAATTTTTTATTTTTTGAGTAGCGTTTGTTACCTTGCTTTACATGCACGAAGCTCATTTGATCGTATATAAAACCATAAATATATAGATATTATAATTAGTTAGTTTTTTATTAATTATAATTAAACTGATTTGAATAAAAGAGACATTTTCAACAGGGTTCCACCTATGGGTGAAAAGAAAACAAATTACTCAATTATTTGATATTTTCGCAAGCCACAATGTTCTCAGCTAATAAATAATGTTTTCACACTTTTAATTGACGGGATTTCTTTTAATATTTTGATGTTTTTTCGTTTCTACTGCATTAAGGCTCCTTCAAACAGGCGCGACACGACACGCGACACAAAGGCACCGCAAGTCGCGCAACGAGCGGTGCCTTTGTGTCGCGCGCGATTATATCGCGTGTCGCGTCTGTTTGTAGGAGCCTATAAATCAATTTTTTTTAAAGTACTTACAGAATTAATCTCCATTAAATTATTTATCTATACAATGGTATAAATTAAGTAGGTTCTGTGTACTAGCAGGAATATAACAATAGAAGCAATTGCAGAAAGGAGACAAAAAAAAATCGATCGTGTAGCACTCTAATGCTTCGCATTAAGAGTCGTGCAAAAAAAAAAAAGAAAACCTCAACTAATAGGGATGACTAATATAAAAAATGTTCCAACAAATAATGTCATTTCACGGAAGGTATAAATAAGTGAAACGAGATAATCGAAAAAGAAACTGTATTTCAATAGATATTTGGAGAAGCTACACGCTTTAAAAGTTTTTGGTGGGGATTCCCGTCCTTGTCGCGCGGTACTGACAATGTATGGCGGTAGTATTCAATGGCAGTGCTGTCTTTGTCTAACAGTTATTTTAAAACGTTTAAAACTAGTCAGTTTTTTTAAGCTTTTAGACGTTTTAAGACTTTTAGACAAGGAACAAATATTATTTTGAGTTGAAAAAAAACATTGTTGTGTTGTTGTGGTTGCGTGTTATTGTTGTTGTGTGTTATTGTTGTTGTGTGTTATTGTTGTTGTGTGTTGTTGTATTGGGCTAAGGATAAGAATGATGATAATATTTGTTCCTATGCTAGCTATTCATTAGTTAAGTATACATTTCCAAAAATATAACAAAATAAGTACTCTTCAAAGTTTCTTAATATTAGTTTCATTGGGTTCAACTAAGGTTTCTACCTCCCAGCAGAACACCGACCCGGCTCGTGAAAAGAACTCATGTCTCCATTTAATCCTGCCATAGTCCTGGACAGAAGCAATCAGGTGCTGCATCTTGTTTATATCCACTCCTTCGAATACATATTTGCCCTGGAAATTAGTTAAAAATGCTGTTATTTTTTTTTTAAACTTTGCCCCACACTAGGAATTACTCTTGTATCGTGGGTGCGTTTACAAACATATAAATTCACATACACAAACAGCCAGACCCGGAACAACTACCTTGTAGGCAATACAAATATTTGTTCCGTGCGGGAATCGAACCCGCGACACGCTGCGCAGCAATCGATCGCTCAGCCACTGCGCCAACCGTGTCGTCAATTTGTCAATTGGGTAGCTTTTTAAGATTTTTTGAAAGAGAAACAGAAGGCTTATTCTAGTAATTAAAACATTCAAAATTTAGTCGCAGTCTTATCTCGGCGACAGACAAATGTCAAAAACTTGTCAAAAATGTAACGAAATTAGAGTTATTTTTGACAGATTGAGACTGAGATCAAACTTCTTAAAATTACGAGAATTGCCCCTCTGACATTACTTATCCAAACTAATATCACACTAATATTAGAAAGGCGAAAGTTTGTGAGTGTATTTGTTTGTTATTTCTTCACGCACAAACGGCTGGACCAATTTTGATAAAATTTGGCACACATATAGTTTATAACCAGGATTAACACATATGATTATACTTATTATTCCGATATTCGCACGGGATCAAAACTTATGCGAGTAAAACCGCGGGTGCAACTACTGATATAGAAAGTTGAAAACGTCTAGTAAAGGCGGGGGAATTTAGGAGTCCTAAGCCCTAATAATTTAAACCTGTTCCTATCTGGTCTTCAGCCACTTAAGAAGTTACGGTATCTCGGAGGAACCCACCCATCATTCAAATTGTTAAGTAAATTATTTCCCCATGATTATAAGTTTTCTTAACAGACTGTTATCATAATTACGGGCCACAACCTCCTTAACAAACATCTTTTCAACATAGGCGCCACGGACAGTCCCCTTTGCTGGAGCTGCCTTGATGCCGAGGAATCAGCCGCCCACGTCATCCTGGATTGCGAGGCCGTGGCTTCTCAACGTGCAGAAATCCTCGGAACAATGAGGTCGCTCCGCGAAGCCTGTGAAGCTCCCAGGAAGCTTCTGTGCTTTTGGGCGGAGCTAGGCTGGCTCTGTTAGCCAGAATCCCCACGCACAGCGGACCGAATGGGAGTCTAAGTGCGGAAAACGGAGACCCCTAATCATCATCATCATGTGAACACGTCATATTATTTGGTGTGCTAACAGCCTGCCTGGCCAAATGCAAGTCGGACTTGCACACGAATGGTTCCGTATCACAAAAGGGAAAAAAACGCGAAAAACAAAAGTTTCTTGTATGGTATAGTATGAGCGCTTTAATATTTAACAACTTTATTTATTATTATTATTTTTTGTTATAGCGGCAATAGAAATACACACTCTGTGGAAATGTCAACCGTCTACCTGTTACGGTTTATGAGATACAGTCCGCTGACAGACAGACGGACGGACAGACAAAGGAGGCTTAGTAATAGGGTCCAGTTGGCACCCTTTGGCTACGAAACCGTAAAAAACAATACTTACATAAAACATTATTTTCTTAGAGCCTGGTACGATGACCACAGAAATTCTTAATCTTTCCAGAAAAAATTAAAGCAAGGACTCAAACTCAAAGCATTTATTTCAATTAAACCATTTACAGGCACTTTTGAATTGTCAAAAAGTCGGTCAGTCAGAAAATATGAAACTAGTTGCAGGACGTCTGGTTATCCTTAAATCACTTCCAACTACTTATAACATTTCATCTCTGCCCTGCCAGCCGAAATCCATCAGCTCTTTGAAACCACAACTAATCAACAAAGGTACGTACAGCTAGGGCAATCGAAAGAGGCTCGCGTCCCTAATTTCGGGCAATGCATGTAAATTCGGTCGCGGCCCGTGATTATAAATGTGGGTGGATTTTGGGTTGATTCCAATCAACGGTTGTAGGTCTAAAATTCAAAATGTGAGCCTTGATTTCTACCCATGTCAGGAACGAAACGGTTGAATTTTAGCGTAAGTGCTTTTAAGGTTGAAAAGTTATTAACGATTGGATTTGTTATACCTACTAATAAAGTAGACGGGGCTTAGGGATAAATTTCTCTTTCGTAATTCTCAATACGGAAAATCTATATGTACAGACGCGAGCACATAAAGCTACTACAACCTGTTAAATTTCTTTAATAGATTTGCAACTTCATCGCTAAAGCATAACGTTCAAAGTTGATTGGGAAAATTTGACAGTTTCGGGTAGCTTGATGTGCTGGCGTCTGTACCTACATATAGATTTTCCGTATTGAGAATTACGAAAGAGAAATTTATCAGTAAGTAATAAATCTGACAGGAATAATTATTTTGCTCGTTTTTTAATTTGTTTTCAGTCGATTAAATTTGTGACCTTTAAAATTCTGAAGTATTTCTTATGGAATAAATAGAGAGATGTAAACGGGATAAAGAATTAGATTAAGACCTTTTAGGTGTAACCCCGGGGCGCAACTAGTGATAATATAGAAAGTTGAAATCGTCTAGTAAAGGCGGGGGAATTTCGGAGTCCTAAGCCCTAATAATTTAAGGGGCTTACAGGACTTAAACGCAAAAAACGCAAATTTTAGAAACAATAAAAGTATACATATAATCGACTACAGTAAACAAAATCACAAAAAATATGATATTTTCAGGATATATGCTAGGTATGTAATGTGTTGAAAACATAATACAACTAATTTGATACGATAGAAAAAAGAATCACTTCAATCATTCACTTCAAGCTTACTGCACCTAAGTTTACGCGGTGAGATTTTTACAGAGTAGACCGACAGAGATCAATTGAGTTTCTGAAAGTGTTGTCTATAAATGAAATGTTCCAACTATTTTGGAGACAAAGATTACAATTTTAGATCACATCATTAACTACCTAGACTTTTCCCAACTATGTTAGGGTCGGCTTCCAGTCTAACCGGATGCAGCTGAATACCAGTATTTTATATGGAGCGCCTGCCTATTTGACCTCCACAACCCAGTTACTGGGTACGATCCCCTTGGTAAGACTGGTTGTCAGACTTTCGGGCTTCTGACTACCCGACTGTCAAAGATCCACGAATGACAGCCGGGACCAACGGCTTATCGTGCTTTCCGAGGCACGGAGGGATCTTGGTATATAACCTGATCGATCGACCCCTGCGCCTGTTATTACAGGCGCAGGGGTCGATCGAAATTGTAATTTTAGATAGAATACTAATATAACTAACCTTAAAAAACATGCAGTTTTTCTGGTCATACTTGACTCCCATGAAGAGAGTGACTATCGGCATAAAGATGCTGTTACAGCCCATGTTATTGATCACGTAGACCAGCTTCCACTTTCCCTGCTCCCAGAAGAAACCTTTGACTTTAATCTACATATAAACAAAATATTAGTTAAAAATATAATTACATATAATATGTAGGGTAAAAAATACAGGGTAGCAGGCTATCGACGCGCAATCTGTGTTATTTTCTTTCTTTCTTTTCTTTCTTTCTTTTCTTTCCCCCTTTCGACCGCGACAGAAGTAATGAGCCAGAAATGGCTAAGCGAAGCGGACTTCGTTTTCATGATATAGGTTTGCGTTTCCACCAAGAAAGAGTTTAGTCGTCTGATTCCCACCGCAAAAAAGAAATGAAACAGAAGAGTGAGCAGAGCAAGCTGAACGGAAAATGAGAAATAGAAAATGAGAGAGCGATTCGTTCATTTATGAAAATATTATGTATGTAAGAAAAAATCTACATCTTTTTAATAAAATAAGCGATAGACATCATTTTAATACTAGAAATAAAGATAAAATACGTCAACCATTTTTCAGATTAGCCAAAGTACCTACATCATATCTTATGAATGAAAATTTAAAACTCACATTAAACGTAGGTACACTTTGTAAACAAGCATACTATAAATTAGAAGATTATATCCAAGATAAGAACGCTTAGAAACATGCTGGTCCTGCTCCATAGGACAATCTAGAGTCTAGACAAAATCAAACGGGTTGCTAATTTAATTGTAATTTTTTTCTTTTTTTTTACCTTGATTTACATTCTGTAATTACTTTAACTCACACCCTGATTTATTACTTGTATTTTTTTTTATTTAAATGAAAATCGTTTTCTTTTACCACGTTTGTAAATATGTGAGCACCATGTATTAGATTTAATTTAGGTATATGTCATGGTTTCATTTTTAATGCTTTTTTACCTATTGTGGTATAGTAATTTTATTTTAGGTGCATCGTCTTCACATATTATTATTATATAATTAATGTATGAAAAATATTATAAAACATTTTAAAAGAGTAACGGTGGGAGTTTCTTGCCCATTCTTCTCCATACGAAAACTACCTTTTGGAATGGGCGACTAGAATCAATAATTCTATTTTGTTATATTTTTTGACGTTCAAAAGTGCCTTTTATGTGCCTATTTGAAATAAATGCATTGACTTTGAGAGTTCAGTTGGAGTTTTGAACTGGTTGCGAGCAGTCGTGTTTTGTTGCCAATTCGCAATGTTGAGTGGATACAGAATCTGCCACAACAATGCGCGGGTGAGGGGCGACAACAGCGAGCGAGTCATTTACAGTGCGTGCCACGAAAGATTAGACTTGACCCCGCCTCCCCCGCTCATTCCGCCGTCCCTATGACGTCCGGTCTCGTCCCGCCCTCAGACCTCATACCGCTAAAGATACCTAAAATCGTGTACTGCGCATGTCAAACCACGTGGTGTGTCAAGTCTCATCTTTCGTAGCACGCATTGTACAAACTGGTTGGTAAGACCGCGACGCAGCGGATTCATTTTATACACCATTTTATTCATTTGGATCTCTCCGCTCAACTCTTTCTCGGTGGAAACATTAATGTATTTTTCAATTGCGAGGTAAAAGGAGTATTTAATGACTCTGCTCAACTCTAGAAATGAGCTTGCTCATTTTTACTCTTTTTTGCCCGTTTAGTCATTTCCTCTCGACTCTTTGTTGGTGGAAACACATGTAAGCAGTTTTCTCTTGCGACGTAAAAGAAGTCATTAATGGGTCCGCTCCGCTCGTGGTAGAAACCGGGCTTTACCATGGATTCAATGTCATGATTCTGAATCCCCCTGCGGTGAAATAGCAAGTCGGTTATTTAAAAAAAAATTATAACCCGGCCAAGTGCGAGTCGGACTCGCGGACGAAGGGTTCCGTACCACAAGGTATGAAACGCCGAAAAAAAACGTTTCTTTTATACCCTGTGACCATTTGAACTGCTTAGCTATCACGGTTCATGAGATACAGCCTGGTGACAGACAGACACACGGACAGTGGAGTCTTAGTAATAAGGTCCCGTTTTTTTACCCTTTGGGTACGGAACCGTAAAAATAGCTTTTCTACACATTTTTGATCGCGTAGGTAGGTATTGCACTTTTGTATGAAACAGCAGGTTTTTGAAGTGAAAACTTCTTTAGCGGCGCTGTGTACTTTTTTTGGAATGGGTAAAAACTTCTAAACTCGCGTCAGGTCACGTGACCCTGATCGAAAATTCGTAAGACGTAAAACGTAAGACGCGCGTTGTTGAGGACAGCGCCATCTATGCACATCGGGAAGAACTACGAGGGCCTCGCGTACTAACTACGTAGTTCATCCAACAACGACGAGATGGCGCTGAACCACGGATATATAACTGACGACGAGCTCCATGCGAGCGGCTTGCTTCTCTTACCACTGCCGCGACCAACACCACGAACTGAAGTCTATCCTGTGTGCTTATTTGTAAATCTGAATAAATTCCTTTCACGAGAAGAATAAACCAGTCACTTTGGTCATCATACCTGATTTGCAAAAAACCCTATAAAATAAGGAACACACCTTAACACGCGTGTTTTGTTTATAAGACGATTCACAAAATACACTCGTAATTGTTCAAGTTTTCACTTCTGTCGGCACTACCGGAGTGCCAGTTTTTTTTTTTATAACCTACGATGTCATGCTGCGCTAGGGAGGGTGATGGTTTCAGTTTGCGCGTCGATATGGCGATGTCTCTGCCACTGTATAACGGGTAACGGGTCGGCTTCTTATTTTCTAGATTTCGGGTATAAAATCTGGCTCACAGATACCAGTGTGACTACTTCAATACACTGCCTTTTAGTGGACAAAAAGCTTTAAAATCCGAACTAATCAGAATCCGGCCCCCGCAAGTGTAATCACACTAATATTATAAAGGCGAAAGTGTGTGTGTGTTTATATATTTGTTACTTCTTCACGCTCAAACGGCTGGACCAATTTTGATAAAATTTTGTATGGAGGTAGCTGACATCCTGGATTAAGCTAATAAAGTTTATAAATGCTCATCTGTACCTATACTATTAAAGAGGCGAGCGCCACAACCCTGTCCTTACCTTATTATTCTTACAATCCGCCAGAATAGTGACGTTTCCTCTTAGCAGATTATTCCTCAAGGTAGTGTTGTAGACCTCCACATCAATAAGTATCGATGGATTCTTGTCTATGGGCAGTGTCGACTTCAAGCATCTGGATACTTTTATAATTTTTGTTTGAAATGGGCCCTAGAATTTACCAAAATGGACATAAAATAATGATTTGCATGATCAGCCTATAATATTCCCACTGCTGGGAAACAGGCATGCTCTCTTCAAGAGGGACTGGGCTGTAATCCACCACGCGGACCCAGTGCGGGTTGGTAGATGTCACATGTCTTCGAATTTTTGGTCCAAGGAGATGCTGGTTTCCTCACGCTGTTTTCCTTCACCATTTTGAGAGTAGTGCTGACGAAATTATTTACACAAAGTGAAGGGCCTGGCTAGGTTCGAACCCATGACCTACAACTGGGCCATTACCATTGAGCCACTACTGCTCGCAGTGACTCGACATAAAGGCTCCTGAAAACAGGCGCGACGCGCGACGCGAATCGCGCGCGACACAAAGGCACCGCTCGTTGCGCGACTTGCGTTGCCTTTGTGTCGCGTGCGATTGTATCGCGTGTCGCGCCTGTTTGAAGGAGCCTTTATTGTCATGGAAACGACATTTTTGCATATTGTGTGAGCTCACTCTTCTCAGTATGGACACTTTTTCGTCCGACTTAGTAGGTACCACATGAGTAGACAAACAGAAATGTGTTAGTACGGTGAGAGCAAATCTATCGATTTAAATCTTTCTTAGTCACCTTTTTTGACACCTATGTCATGTTTTTTCTTGATAAATAATATAATCAAGGTAACAATTAGAAAACACAGTATCTGTTAACATGTGTCAAAATTAACACTAATGGGAGAGATAGAGTGTATAGAGTGGGAGTTTTGGGGATTAATTGTTAAAAAATTTACGTTTAAACGATTCTGATTCTCAGCAGCCTAATTATGAATACGAGTAACCAAAAGAGATAAGTAATTAAGGCGAAAGCGCCAGGGTAGCCCGCGAAATTCAATTTTTTTTAGGTTTTTTGGAATTTGCTGGTCAGTATTAAGTTGTACGTTGATTAATGAATCGCGGCCGTAAGAAATATGTGTTTACAGAATTATAATCATTAAAGTCATCAACACAACTCTCTAAGACCACGTAACGGCGTGCTATGTGTTCTGGTGCGCCGGTGATGGGGAGTACTCCCCAGAGGAGGGTCCGGTAACGGACGGCCGCGGCGGGTTGACGGATGAGTGCTAACGCGTGCCCGTGTTCCCGCCGTAAGCGGCAGAGGAGGACACCGTGAAGTTTTAGTGGGTTAGAGTCCCACATAACTGCACTATCTCCCCGTGGTAGTGTAGTATGCATGAGCATTTCTCCACGTGAAAAAAAAAAGTCCCAAGAATAACTGTTTCATGAAATCATCATTCTTTGGACTTACGTGGTCTTAGAGAGTTGTGTTGATGACTTCAATGATTATAATTCTGTAAACACATATTTCTTACGGCCGCGATTCATATATTAATCAACGTATAACTTAATACTGACCAGCAAATTGCAAAAAACGTAAGAAAATTTGAATTTTGCGGGCTACCTTAGCGCTTCCCCCTTAAGTAACCAGGGTAATCGGATATGGTTGAAGTTTAGTACGAAACCGATGGATTTTTTCGAATGAAATTTAATTTTATTAATGAACTGTTTGTTTTTTTATTAATTAAACTAGCTTCTGCCCGCGACTTCGTCCGCGTGAAATTTCTTGTTACTCCGACCCACCCCGTCGCATCGCATCGCCTGCCCACGCTATTACTTCGTTTTTGCTTAGCGTTCTTTCTGGCTTTTTTTCTTTTTGCTCGGCTCCTAAAGGTCATAGCGTGATATTATAGCCTATAGTCTTCCTCAAGAATTGGGCTATCAAATGCAAAAAGAATTTTTCAAATTCGACTGGCAGTTCCAGAGATTAGCGCGTTCAACCAAACAAACAAACAAACTCTTCAGCTTTATAATATTAGTACCTATAGATTAAATTTTATTCAAAAATCTCCATCGGTTTCTTACTAAGCTTCATCTACCCTGGTTACTTATCTCCTTTGATGACCGTACCTACATAATTTTTTACTTCGGTTTTTAGAACGAAGTCGCACCATAAACTGGACAAACGAATGAGAACTAGACCGAAAAAAGGGTAACATTTTTACGGTTACGACACTTGTGTTACAAAAGCGAAACGAACTTCATTCCAACCAGCGAACACACAATCGATAGCAATACGTTTCATTTTGACA
Organism: Luperina nickerlii; assembly: GCA_963855955.1. NCBI lineage: Eukaryota > Metazoa > Arthropoda > Insecta > Lepidoptera > Noctuidae > Luperina > Luperina nickerlii. The sequence goes on from OY979682.1 coordinate 9,187,341, forward strand.
GTTCAACAACATTCCTTGCGTTATTTACATTGTTGAGCAGACACATTTTTCGAACCTAACAAGCAATGGATTAGTAATTATGTTTCAAAATGCTTTACAGAGTGAGTAAATGTATAAACCCACGACATTTTCTATAAAGAAAAGTTATAAAAACTAATGCGATGTGCGCTTACAATGTGATAGTTACAATAAAATTACATAAGTGACTAAACACTAAACAGGCATGCAAAAAAAACAAAAATGATAAACTAGAAATTATAAATACAGTCTAAGAGTTAAGAATATTATGGAACAATATACAAAATAGTGTCACGAACAAGGCCTCTAAATTTACTGGTTGGAAGAGCGAAGATGTCAATATTTTGAAATAGATTATTGACCAGTAAGACGACGTAGGGGTGCTCGTAAGCCTGCATTCGTTCGACTAGAAGGTACTGCAAATAGGGGTCGTGCGCGCACCCCTCGGCCTATGGTTGTTCTAGGTACCACGTAGCTAATCCTATTAGTGATATCCATACAATCACAGGCATTATTACATAGACCGAATAGAAACATTGTCTCTAAAATAATACGTCTGGCCTTAAGGTTATGTAACTTATACTTATTCAGAAGATCATCATAAGATGCATAAGTACGAAAACAACGGAAATGCATGGCTTTATTTATAGTGTGTTACATAATTAGGGTGCAGATGTCCCACGACACCTCTCGATTGTTTTTTATAACAGTTTAAGTGATGAAATAAATACTGTGTTTTAATCCAAATAAATAGGTAAACAAACAACTTACTGATCGGAACGCCGAAGCTGGTAAGGCGTCAACGAAATAATGTAAACATAATAAAGACATGCAAATGAATATTATCTCCACGTATTTCGTACTCATTATTGCTAGATATGTGGCTTCAAAAGATACATTGATATAAATGAGACTATATTTTGATGATGATGATGGTATACCTATTAGTAGTAAAATAGTTAGGGCGGCGTTTACAGAGCTAGGAAAATAGCAAAATCTGATAAACAAGGTGTAAGTTATTTAATTAAAATAACTGAAAACCTGAAAAGGTCTCAATGTCACATCACAATGAACAGCTATGGCATCCTGAAATCGCGAAAAAAATGCTGTTGCCTAGATTTTGGTCGAGTTAGGGCCTATCTCACTAGGACACCCGGCGTAACCAGTCGCGCTACCAACAAAATGTATACAGTTCTATGGAAGGTACCTCACCTGGTGTCCGCTTGGTTGCCAAAAATGTTGATGTTACCTTTGTCGAAGTGTATCGATGGCGCCAGTATGGTGTCCTAGTGAGATATAAGCCTTAGGGTCAGAGCAGACAGACGGAGTGGCGAAGAGCAGTTTATCGGGCACAGTCATATAAATATAACTTATATCTATGGTTACAAGTTGTGAGTGCAGTTACAAGAGTGCCTCCAAGAGCCTTTGCTAGGCGACGCTCTGTGAACATGTCCTTATGCCTCATTAAGACTCGCGTAAGTCAACCGACAAAATCACGGCAATTATTTCCATATTACATAATATATTATCTAAATATTATTATATACTACAAGCCATTTATGCCCCATGACGTTTCCCATAGGCAAAAATATTCTATTCAAAATTTCATCACAATCCTTCTTTCCCCTTTCATTATCTATGGAACTCTTGTGCAAAATGTCATGTTTCTAGACCCAGCGGTGTAGGCAGTGCGTTGTTTGTCAGTGGCGCGGCGCCTTAATCATTTTTCAGCGCAAAACTATTGAATATAATGTTGCGCGCCACAATTAATGCCTGGTACATGGCGACATTAGTTACCACTAGCGTCATCTAGTATCGGGTAGCGGAACTAGTAGAGTCAAGATCCATCCAGTTCGACGCTAGAACTTTCTAGAACTTTCGAGAACTATCGACATCTGGTCGTCAGTCGGGACCGGTATGTACTCGAACATTCTAGATGTTTCTACAGTAGAAAGTTCTAGAACTCTCTGAGGCACTATATAAGGCCGGTGTGGGTCACAGATTGGATACAGCAATACAAGCGAACACATCGAAAGCAATCTTCAAGTGCGACTTAGAGCGATCAGTAGTGCAATTGTGTTTCATAATTAGTGTGTTTGAGTTGTTATTAGTGTTGTTGATTAAAGTGTCTTTTTTTTTGGTTAATAAATCGGTAGTTTTTATTGTCACGAACCCCAAGCTCGTAACAATAATAATTAGAATACAAGCATTAGCTGTTTCCTTCAAGTCAATCAGATGTTTAGGAACAGGGAATTTAGGACTGTGACGTGAAGTTCCAGGCTGTTACGTAGTTGATCGCCACTGCTCTCAAAATGCAGAAGGAAAACATCGTGAGAAAACCAGCATGTCCTCGAACCAAAAGTTTGAAGACATGGTGACATTAATTTACCAACCCACACCGGGCACATGTGGTGGGTTACGCCCCACTCCTTCTCAAGTTCTCACAGGGAGGAGACCTGTGTCGCAGCAGTGAGAACGTTATAGACCGATTATGCAACATAGTTGATAATAAACAAAAAAATTGTTGTTTGTTGTGTTGACGTGATAAAAAAAACAATTTAATCAATATCATAATTTATTAAGTCATACAGTACACCCAGTACAGTATAATGTACACCTCTACAGATACTTAATGCAAACCACGACTGCGCGTCGTCTGACTCTTATGTCTTATTAATGACACTAATATTATAAAGGCGAAAGTTTGTGTGTGTGTTTATATGTTTTTTACTTCTTCACGCTCAAACGGTTGGACCAATTTTGATAAAATTTTGTATGGAGGTAGCTGACACCCTGGAATAACATATAGGCTACTTTTTATCCCGATATTCTTACGGGATCGTCATTTACACGGGTGAAACCGCGGGGCGCAGCTAGTAAGGGGCTGTCCATTAATCACGTGAGGCTCGAAAGGGGGGGGAGGGGGTTCATAAAAAATCACGAAATATCACAAGGGGGGAGGGGGGGTGTAGTAATATATCACGTGTATTTATTTTTTTAAAAACATCCTGCAAACTTTCTAATAAAATTAGATGATTATACCTGTATTTTATAAACATAAAAAAGGTCCAATTCTTTGTAGGTACCTACCTACTAAAGATACACGTGATATGAGGGGGGGGGGGGTAAGTCTTAAACCTCACCATATATCACCAAGGGGGAGGGGGGGGGTTAAAAATACCAAAAAAAACATCACGTGATTAATGGACGGCCCCTAAGATATAAATTGGAATGATTGACGGGCGTTTGTGAAATACATCTCTACCTCTAATTATGTTAGTGGTTATCCAATAACTTGATCTGCATATTATCAGCCCTTCTTGTAGCTCTCTGATATCTTCGTTTCCCAACAAAACTGAATGGTCAAATTAACAAAATATGTTCAGTCACGAGATCAAAAATCAAAAACATTATTATCAATCCATGGCAAGAATTTGGCTAAGTCTGTAAATATGACGTAGTGTGTTGTATCGCATCGTTTTCCGTTGTACCCAGGTATGGCCAAGGATGCGAGGCCTCGGAGGTACCAGGTGGAACCAAGCTTGAAGACCATGCCGCTACCTGCGCTGGCACACGAAGATATTTCTAGAAAAAAAGGAGCGAATTTTATCTGTTTCTTTCATAGATATTTTCTTTATGTACGGAGGGTTTGCCACGTTGGTGTGCATACACACAAGCGACACTCGTCGACGGCAGAGGTGACTGCAACCGTCGACTCTTGTCAGCGACAGCTGTCAACGCGTGGCGGCGGCAGCTGCCGACGCGTCGTGGCTGAAGCCCACACGCGTTATATCGTGCTCATTTTTTTGCCAGCCACGCATTGCTGGGTAGCTGAGTGGCGCCCTAACTTTCAAATCAATTGATTCTATTATTTAAAAAACAAAGATATTTGATAGGGATTTAGGGAATAACCGATTATCCTTTAAAGTTAAAGTTGGCGAGCACATTCGCAAGAATCTGGCAGTATCATCACAACCGTAATGTTTTCTCATTGTTTGTCGTATTTTTTTTTAGTATATTCGTGTATTTATGTAGATTTACTTGTGCTTATGTAATAAAGTACCTATACATACATATTATACCTATTATATTTATTGTTTTAATAGGTTTATGCGTATCTTTTTAAAACATATTTATTTCTCAATTTTCATGATTGCTCCTACCACTGTTTGTCTCGGCATCACCCAAAATTCTACCAATCATTGATAGAACATGCCTAAGGCATTAAGTTCGCCTTTGTAAGTTTGTGTGCTTGATGTTTTCAATAAAAAGATGACTTTAAAAAGACGTGTTCTTCAAGAAATGTCCAACACAGGGTCACACAAGCGGTCTCCTGTAATTATTTCAGTGAATAGAAAAAGGGCAAATAAAAGACTTGGGTGAATGGCAGTACTACTAAAGGTGCCTTTTGGGGGCTTTTTTTAATGTCAGTATTTTTAGTAGTCAAGAAAAAAAGGAAAATACCTGCTCTGAGACTATAATATTCTCACCGCTGGGACACAGGCCTCCTTTCTGTGAGAGGAAGTGGGATAAAATCTACCACGCGGCCCCAGTGCGAGTTGGTAGATGTCACATGTCTTTGAATTTTTGGTTCTAACTTCTTTGACATGCCGGTTTCCTCACGATGTTTTCCTTCACCATTTTGAGAGCAGTGGTGATGAAATTAAATACACAAAGTGTCTGTCTGGGTTCGAACTCACGACCTACAACTCGTAAATCGGGGCTGATAGCACTAGGCTGCCACCGCCACCAAACTTCGTCTTACCGCGTCTATTTCCAGCGCAGTATGTGTATTCAGAAATGAATCGCACCATTTTCTCATGCGACTTGATGCACGTCGCCTGACTTACTACCGGCACCTCCTCCTGATTCAGATCCTCTATTACTTTGTCTTTGTCGTCAAAACGCCAGCTTAGCAACTGTGACGAAAAAAAATAGGCTACTTCAGTTTACAGTTGATTAAACTCCTTACAATTCCAGCCAGGATTGCACCCTGCAGAGAATGCGTCCGAGAATCTACATATCTCCCCCGGGCATATTACTCGAAGAAACACCGTGTTTTCCTGAGAATTACCACACGATGTTAATGAACGGCTGGAACTTAAATGGATGATGTCTTCCGCCCTGGGGAAAGAGCCAGGTTTAGACCAGCAGAACCACCTCGCAAAATAAGCGCTTGGACGCGTAAACTATGTGAAAGTAGTCGTGGCTTGCCAATGAACATGTCCAAATTTTATAAAAAGCGGAGCCTTTTTATAAAATTTGGATCTCTCTTTTTATAAAATTTGACTCTTCATATTTTACTGCTTAGTACTGAGTGAGATAGTAAAAGTGTAGCAAAGTCAATACACACCATTCCTTTCTTCCCAATTATATTCTCCAGATCTATATCATTCTTTGGCCACAGACAAGCAGGTTTAACCGAATCGGTGTACTTCACAGGCTGATGTAGCTCCAAGATGGCCATGTTGTGGCTGTAGGTGGTGGCATTATAGTACGGATTAACTATAATTTTCTTTACCTGGAATTATTTAATGAATGAGTTAGTACATATATCTGTCGAATGCATCAAGACTGATGGGCTAGGGTGTTCACGCAGTGAATGCAGTGGTCACGCAGTGGTTTATCTCGATAAAGACGCCTGTCATCAGGATGACAGGCGTCTTTATCGAGGCAAACCTAGGAAACACATGATGCATGCATGTCTTTGGATCATTTTGATGAATTCTCCAGACAGGGCAGCGGAAAAAGATAGACACGGTAGTCTATGAGACCTTTGCCCAGCAGTGGGATGGTATAGGTGAGTTAGAGCATTACGACAATGAGTCACTTACAAACCTAATCAGCACTTTATCAGACGAGGTGCAAAGGTTGTGTTTTCCCAGGAAGATCGACAGGGTGCGCTGGTCAACGGCATGTTCGGTAGACTTCATGGTGACGCAATGTGCTGCCGTGATGACGTGTTGAGCAGTGACCAAGGTACCTCCGCAGGCATATTTGTTCCCCATGTCCTGGCAACGAGGAATGAAATTATTAGCTGGCGTCGCAACATTATCGATTTTACATACATCATCATTTCAACCGACAAACGTCAAACACCGCCACTTTGACCGGTTCTGTGCTTCTCGTATCCAGCGGATTCCTGCAGCCAGATCATTGGTTCACCTTGTGGGAGGCCTTCTAACGCTATGTCTTCCGGTACGAGGTCACCACTCCAGAACCTGTCAGCCCCATCGGCTATCTGTTCTGCGAACAATATACCCTGCTCACTGGCCACTTAAGTTTGGCAATTCTTTGGGCTATGTCGGTTATACCTTGATTCTCCTACGGATCTCTTCATTTCTGATTTAGGTGACCCTTTTGTGAGGCCCATTGTGAGCGACCACGTTTCAGTGCCATAGGTCATCACTGGTAACACGCACCGGTCTAAGACTTTCGTCTTGAGATACTGCGGTATGTGTGACGAGAAGATATTGCGTAGCTTCCAGAACGCTACTTATCCCATTACTTCTTCCCATCGTCTTTATGTTTTTATAATTATGTTATTTTATTTAAACGTCGATGACCACTTTGATTACCAGCTACAAATACTGATTTCAGCCACCAAATAACTCTTTGCAGACCTTGGGGAGCCAACCCAGAATCCGACGCGCTAGTAACCTTGACTTCTGAAGCTCTTAGCAAATCAAGGAAACCACTCTAAGCTATCTCACCTCGTCTTTGTAGAGAGCTATCTGCCACGGCCATTGAGTATCCAACTTGGATATACCATTTAGCACCGTTGTGTTTGCCACTTCACCGCATTGAGGCTGCAAACAAAGAAAACAATATCAACGCTAGCTGCCCATATTGTGCGGAGCTCCAACATACATTTTAAATGTCTTTGGTTTAATTAATACTATATTCAAGTCTCCCGTAGCAGTGTGCTGATGCCGCACCGGCGTGGTGGGCCCAATGCGACGAAATATTGCTGTTGCGGGCACCTTAACCAATCGCAACGTATCATGTGCCGTGTACCGTAGTCAGAAAATAATGCTGAGAAAGACTCCTTTTTTTGAGTTTTCCTAATAGTTTAGGTGTAAAGATAAAAATTGTGTCTGATAATGAAAATTGGCGCACCTTTCCATCAATGCCTGCAGGGTTGGTACTATTTGGGATATATAATGTTCTTAAAGCCTTATTGACAAATATATCCAAGGGGTTCTCACTGAAAGAAAAAACGTTTACTGTTTTATTTTTCTTCTAAAAAGTGCACTAGGTGTTAGTAGGGGAGGCCGGGGTTCAAAGTGCCGGGGGTGAGTTGTTTCGGCACGAATAACTTCGTTAAGAAAAGAGATAGCAGTACCTAAATGTGTAATACATTACTGAACGATGCACCATCATGCTCTTTCACCATCTCTCTTTATTGACAATGAGGCGTCTTTAGAAGTTAGGGCACGACATGTTTAATAAAGTAGATAAAATTAATCTGCTTAGCCTTTTAACAACAATATTGGGGTCGGCTTCCAGTCTAACCGGATGCAGCTGTTTACTTGGAGCGACTGCCTATCTGACCTCCAAAACCCAGTAACTGGGTAGCACGATACCCCTTTGTAAGATTGGTGGTCAGACTTTCGGGCTCCTGACGACTCGTAACGACTGTCAAAGATTTATTAAGGATGACAGCCAGGACCAACGGATTAACATGCTTTCCGAGAAATGGAGGAGTCTCGGTATGCAAAGAAGATCTCCCATCCACGGACCGACCGCGGAAGGGTAGTTTAACCTGATCGATCGACCCGTGCGGCGGTTATTACTTAGCACGACCCCTATAGATAATAGTGATGGGAAAATTTTAAATTGTACACCAGTATTTCTGTACTTAACTCACATATTTGTATAAGTCGCAGCTAGTTTGGGAACAGGCTTCGTGTCCTTTTCAATGCCAGGCCTCTGAATATTTGTAGATGTGCATATGTCCTTTCCATTCAGTCTTATTGCCAGCAGTCTCGGTGGTTTCTTCTTGTATTGGACGAAAAAGCGCAACGACAGGACGCGACCCGGGCTGATATCCACTTTAGCGTTCTCAATTTTGAAATTCTTGTTGTCACGCGTGGTCACCTGTCCAAACCAGTTCTGGAAGAGACATTATTTGTACGTATAATTTTGTCGGCCTCGTAATTGCTTTACCATGTTTCACGATCCAGTACGACAGTACACATGGCGACACATCAAGATATACATTTTCAATTTTAGATGACCTTGCATTGTATAGGTTTTTGATACAATCAGAAGCTAGTTTATACTGGTTATGTTGAAACTGGTTAGTTGGCTTGATATATAGCGGTGCGTACAAAGGATCTTTTAGCGCGTGGCAAAAATCGAAACGAAAGCCGGCCGCAATCTTGTTTTTTTTTTCAATACAATTTCTGTGACAATTTCGCAAAATGTTAACCAAAAACCCATGTCAATGTCATTTAGGCATAAAATGTTCCTTGTAGCACTCTAAATTCACGAAATTTAAATTATCTAACTGTCACATTGGACGGAAAAAGATACTTAAACTTTATTGTGGTAATGAAATTACGAGGTCGACAATACGATCACGGTCAAAGGTTCCATCGAAAATCTTGTATAAACCAGAGGGAAATGAAAATGTTAAGGAAGGAAAATATTGAGGCAGATTGAGATCTTCGTCAATTTTTCTTTCCTCATCATCTTTCCCTCCAGAAGTAGGTATTCTAGTATGCTATTAGTGTTTATGCTGTGGCAATTCATACCTTCAGGCTGATGGGAAACTAACGCCAAGTGCAAATCTTATACCTACGTATCTATATTATTATCTTTTATACTATTTGTCTGAAAGCGCTAATCTCTGGACCTACCAGTTTCTTTTTGCATTTGATAGCCCAGGTTCAATTCCCAAGTCGGGCAAAGTCTTATTCGGTTTTCCCATTAGGAATTCTTTAGTAACAAGCCCGGAGTCTGGAAGTTGGTAGTGTGATACCCCCGTATCTCTGAAAGCACGTTAAGTCGTCGGCCCTGCGCCTGATTCCAGTCCGGTCGCGCCGAATTTCCGTTTCATCGGACTATGAGAGGGAAGAGAGAATGCACCTGCACATACTTGTGCACTATAATATCTGCTGCGTCGAAGACTAGTTATCCGCTAAAAATGGTCGCATTGCCGAAATTCAGTCCGCAGGACAACACAGGAATTTGACAGTTTCGGGCAGCTTGATGTGCTGCGTACCAATAGGTACAGACGCAGCACATCAAGCTACCCGAAACTGTAAAATTTTCCCAATCCACCTTGAACCTAAAGGCTCCTTCAAACAGGCGCGACACGACACGCGACACAAAGGCACCGCAAGTCGCGCAACGAGCGGCGCCTTTGTGTCGCGCGCGATTATATCGCGTGTCGCGCCTGTTTGTAGAAGCTTTAATGCTTTAGCGATAACGTTGATAATCTTTTAAACAAAAAGTGATGGGCATTTTTCTATGGAGCCTGGCCTGATGACCAATAGAGTTCTACTACATGTCAACTTATTTCTTATAACCGGCAATTGCTGTAACAAAAAATTTTATCTTTAAGCCACGGAGGGATATTGGTATGTATAAATGGTCACCCATCCAGGGACCAGCCGCGGCAAGCGCAGCTTAACCTGATCGACGGACCCGTGCGGCTGTTATCACTTAGCCGTAAGCCCCCCTCAATGTAATAAGTCAATAACTAACATTATAGTGCTGCATTATTCGGCGTCGTATATTATTTCAAAGTCACGTGGCGGACTCATTTAAATATTGTTTAACTCTTATCATTTATGTGCGCTAGTGCCCTTTTTCTATACTTTATTGCATAAAATTCAAAATGTGCCGTAAAATTCAAAATGTGCCAATTGTGCCAAAATGTGCCAATAGCCACGTGACTCCAAAATGGACAATTTTTTTTTTGTAATCTTTATTGTTATGTACAAAAACAATACCTATACAATTATTATTATATTTATCATATTTAATTAGTGAAAATTAATCATAAAAAAGTGGCTGCTTTTAAATTCCCTCGCAAATTTCCACAACGCAACGCTATTGGTGGAACCAAACGTGACGTCAATGTACACTCTACGTCTTCTGTCAACAAGTTGTTTGTATGATTTCGCGGTTGTTTCATATTAAGTTATTAGTTTTCTGTATTAAAGTATTAAATCCTTGTGAAGAAAGATTTAACACAATGACTTAAACCGGTTTTGTCAAAGCACAATCGCATAATCATCCTAAAATAGACGTGTTTATGATGATTACGTATATTTCGCATCTAACTCAGATTTTACGTCTGCTAAACTCAGAGGAGTAAAAGCTGCGAGGTAAATTATATATATTTTCTTTCAACTACCTAGTAATGTTATCATTAGTCACTACAAAACCGATCACAAGGGACGTATATTTTGCTTAGAACCAAAACAGTGCAGAAATGTTATATGAAATCTCATGTTTGCACAGTTTTTCATGAATGCACTGTTTTTATTTTTTATGTAGATATAAATTTACCACAAAGGTTTACTCTCTCCCATTAATTTTAATATAAAATGTATGCATTCGATCAAGAAGACACTGGCTGAAAATAAAATACGGCTGAATAAATCCGACTTGGTGAAAAAAAAAACAAATGGCGCGCATTTTGAACCACTGTTAAACTTAAATACTTCATATTTACCAAGAAAAGTTTAAAAAAATGGAAATAGACAGCGATAGCGGTATGAATTCAACTCCAGAAAGTATAAAAAGAGCTGCAAATGAAATTGTTATAAATTTTGCCGCAAAAGTCGCGGGATAACTGTTTAAAAGCTTATGAAAACTTTATTTTCATTAACTTGAGTTATTATTTTCGAACTCGTGTAATCTGAAGTCACAGAATAAGCGCGCCAGAACTACCGCGTTTAAGTCGCCTGAAAATGAGAGAGATTTTAATTAATTATTTTTTTTTGGGTTAATGGTTTATTTTTTGGATGTGTTATATTTTTTTTTTTTGGTAATGTAATAACTAGAAGAAACGTTTAAAAAATACTTGCATATTCTCTATTGCCTAATACCTACGTATATTTTATTAGAGTACTATGGATAATATATCAATGACAAACTCACCCCAAGAATCTCAACCTTTTCATCGAAAAGGATATTGATCCATACCGATTGTAGTATATTATCTGTGGACAATTTGATGACTCCGTACCACCGGAGGGGCTCTGTTCTGGGCAACTCGTACATAAACACGTCTGGACATGGTGATATGGGCGTGGAACCAGAGTCCTGCTCGAGTGTGGGTGCCGCTAACAACGCCAGGAATGCGCACAGGGCTACGATCTGTTGAGTAAAGTTCTGTTTGGTCTTTTGTAATAGGTTGTTATGACACATAACGGCAAGGTTTCTTTTGAACATTGATACAGAAATAGGAGATACTTTGTTGACAACAGAAAAGCTAGAGCAGTGGTGGCCCAGTAGTAGCGGCCCCGACTTAAGGCTCCTACAAACAGGACACGACACGACACGCGACACAAAGGCACCGCAAGTCGCGCAACGAGCGGTGCCTTTGTGTCGCGAGCGATTATATCGCGTGTCGCGCCTGTTTGTAGGAGCCTTTACTAGTTAGTGCGTATTTATGTATGCATCATAATTATGTGCATATACAGGGTTATTGGTAAAACATTAACAACCTCTTAAGAGGTACTCATCATTATGAACAACTTTTACTATGGGACCAAATCTGAAATCGCGAAAAAAAATCAGCTGTTCCCTACATTATGTTCGTATAACTCGTCAAAATGTAGGGAACAGCTGATTTTCTTTTCGCGATTTCAGGTTTGGTCCCATAGTAAAAGGTGTTCATAATAATGAGTACAATGACCTCGTAAGAGGCCCCTGTATATTGCGTTTTGTCATTTATTGCCCATGATTTCTTGGGTAACTTTTTTGAGGGGAATTCTTAGAAGAATCCTGAACGTGTTAAACTCAGTTCGTCCTGAGCAGCACCCTAATTGCGTAGCATACTATGACTCACAATCTGTACTATTTTGAAGGATATTGCAAATCCATCACTTCATTATGTTCGAAAAATTTGTCTGCTCTAGAACGTAAATAACGCAATGAATGTTGTTGAACTGTCAAAATGAAAGTATACAACTGCAGCGCGATTCTGTAACCATCTCACCGTGAAAACTTAGGTGAAGTGAGCGTGGGGTGAGCTGTCAATAGTATCAATTCCTAGCAAAAACAAACTCACTTCACCTAAGTTTTCGCGGTGAGATTTTTACAGAATCGACCGGCTATTAGCATGCTACGCAATTACCCCGTAGATTAAATAGAATAGTGCCGGAATGTTACTGATATTTAGGTCACCTTAACATAGTATCACTTTAAACAAGTCCAGTATAATTTAAGTCATTTCAAAATTAAATGGTTGCTCATCTAGCTATGAAAAACTTCTCACATGTTTTAGTCGCACAAGTAAACACAATTTCGCAATAACACCACATTATTTTGTCACAATTCTTACCATAGTCAAAGGAATTTACTCGATTGCTTATAAAGACGAAAGCGTAGATTTGATTACACAATTTTTTTATTTTTTATTATTCTACATAGGTGACGCTCGCCGCCCGCGTCGGCGTCAGTTACAATGACAAATGGAAATCATGGCGATAATAGCAGTGGTCAAGGTATGCTAGTATGTGGAAACAGGATTTTCACCTACAACCTGTTTTTTATGAGGTACCTACCTACATTCGGAGTATGACGTCATGTGACGTTTATAAGACTAATTTTGTTTAGGCAAGTGCCTATTATAAAACACTTGTGTGCAAAAACATCGCCCTACCCTGTGCTCTATAATTTGAAGCAAGATAACTCAAAAAGTTCTAAGTAACATCTCTACATACCGAGAGGTCCCGGCTGCCATTCGTGGATCTTTGACAGTCGTTACGGGTCCGTCAGAAGAAGCCTGAAAGTCTGACAAACAGTCTTATCAAGGGGTATCGTATTACCCAGTAACTGGGTTGTGGAGGTGAGACAGGCTGTCTTTCCAAATAAAATACTGGTATTAAGCTGCATCTGGTTAGACAGGAAGCTGACCCCAACATAGTTGGGAAAAGGCTAGGCAGATGATGATGAACCACAAAAGATTTTTAGAGAATAAGTTATTGTGGGTATTATTTAAGTAGGTATACTCATACCTTCCAGGATGTACTTATTCATAGATTAGAGGAGGCAGGGGCTGGTTGAGTAAGGGTTAGTTCACACCGAGACGAGACGCGACGCAACGATACTGGCGACGATACGAGGCGCAGCGCTGCGTGGTGCAGCGCTTTCTGAATTCTCACAATGAAATGTGTACCTTTTCGTGTAGTAAATAAAGTTATATTATGAGTCGCTCCATTAAAATGTGCGCGCAGCGTCACGTCGCGTCGCGTCTCAGTGTGAACTGACCCTTACATATCGAAATGTTACCTTTGCACGCTTAAACCGCTGAACGGATTTCGATAAAATCAATGTAAGCTTTGGTAAGAAATAAAGAATTAAGTACGCGTTTCAGCGTTTCTCTAAAATCATCCCTCAAGGGGGCAAAATGGGGGAAAATTAACAGGTACGTAATATTGAAAATTTTGTGTACCTCTTTTCGAGAAACATTACAATTAGTCTTTATTTCATTGAAATCGATCCACTAGCTAGGTTAATTACAATTTAAAATAACTTGGATAACACGTAACATACGTACGTCGTTAATAGCAGCACTAGGGAAGGTTTAAATTGACGAAAAAAAACACGTCATAACAATTTTAAAAAAAATGGTAATAAATTGAATACTTAATTAATATTTCAAGTTTGACATTTAGAATCATAAACACTTGTTTTCTTTTATTTTTGCTATTATATATTAAGCAAACCGTCGAAAACGGTGAAGGTGGTTTAGTTATTTTTGGATGCCCCGGGAGGCACAGGTAAATCAACATTAGAACAGCGAGCGGGTAATATAAACTGCCGGTCGATTCTGTAAAAATCTCACCGTGAAAACTTAGGTGAAGTGAGTTTGTTTTTGCTAGGAAATGACACTATTGACAGCTCACTCCACGCTCATTTCACTTAAGTTTTCACGGTGATATGGTTACAGAATCGCACTGCAGCAGCGTTGCAGCAATGTACAATGCGTGCCACGAAAGATGAGACTTGACCCCGCCTCCCCCGCTCTTTCCGCTGCCCCTATGACGTCCGGTCCCGTCCCGCACTCAGACCTCATACCGCTAAAGATACCTAAAATCGTGTTCTGCGCATGTCAAACCACGTGGTGTGTCAAATCTCTTCTTTCGTGGCACGCATTGTACCTCGCTGTTCGTTTTGGATAAATGTCAATGCCATCAAAGCACTAACCGGTCTAACAAATACATCAAGAGCAATCAAATTATCATGAGACGGTTGGTGATACTGACTGCCGGTGAGTTTAGATAGATTCTGCCGGTAACATCTAGGGTGGATACAGAGCGGTGGAGTAAATGCATGTATAAATGATGAGTGATGAACAGCAAAACCAAACCAAGCACAAAATCTATCAACATATTATTTAATTAAAGACTTTAAATCTTAAAAAAAAAACATTATCCTTCTTTGGTATCCAGTCTTGCAATTTCTTTACAACTTTTTTTATATATTTACTTATAAAATTATTAAATAGACTCCAGCGCGGATAGCGACCGACGCCAATCAATAAAATGAATATTAGTGTGAAAAATGATTACGAAGAAAGTTCTTACGAAAATCAAGTAATATCTGTTAAAAATGGTAAAAATTTGATGAAAAAGTTTGGTGTTATTATGGTATCTATATTGTATAAAACAAATTCGGGTTAGTTACGCCATTTATAACTCAAGAACGGCTGGAGGGATTTTTATAATCTTAGATTTGTTGGATTTTTTTCCGTCTCGAATAGCAGAATAACTATAAAAACATGGGAAAAAATGACGAAAAAAAAAATATAATTATTTCTCACGACAACGATTAACGACGACGATAACGGACTGACTGATTTCGATGGCGTCACGAAGTTCGCCAGATCAGCTAGTTATTAATAAGTGTGAAATTGAGTTATTGTGCGTGTCGTCAAAAAGAGTCTGGAAGGTACCTAGTACATTAAATGAATTTTTCCAGTTTGGATATACAGTTAGAAGTAGGTGCAAGATTTTACAATACTCAGGTCTAGTGTTGCCCAAAATCGGTCTTGGTCTTGCAGTCTTGGTCTTGTTCTTGCATTTTTGCAAGACCAAGACCAAGACCAAGACCGACTTATTTTAGCAAGACCAAGACCAAGACTGAACCCTGCAAGACTTGAGCAAGAACAAGACTAAGCCTGCAAGACTCTTGCGTCTCGCAGTTAAGTCAAACTGAGATTTGGGCGTTATAGTAGGTATTTGGTTTCAATCCCGATTATGCGAAAATGGATGTATTTTTTTTATGAAACAGTAAATTACATTGTTGAATTGCATTCAAACCTAAAATTATTGTTGATAATAAAAAAATATCGAAAAATTACGTGACTATCAATACACTTCTGCACGTTTTTTTTTAATCTTCTTTACTTAAGGCGAAAGCGGTATTAGGTAGCCCGCGAAATTCACTGACCAGCAAATTGCAAAAAACGTAGGAAATTTTAATTTCGCGGGCTACCTTAGCGCTTCCCTCTTAAATCGATGAAGCCTTAGAAAAATAATTATCCCCTCATAACGAATCTAAAATAAAAGTAGTAAATGGGTCATTCAATTATTTAGATGATTAAAATGCCTCATGTGACGCGTCTGTTAGATTCATTGGGATTCATGGCCGACTCGACGCCGCGCGGGGATTCCCGCAATCTTCCGCATTTTTTGTCAGGTTCAAGCATTTATGCACTTTATTGTAATAATTTTAAAGTTTATTTTCAAGTGCGTTAATAATACGAGGAGACCGCTTGGCGCTGCGGTCCCTTTGTCGCGGCATTTGAAAGCGAATAGCGTGAGCGCGAAGACAGTGTTGACCTCGCAAATGAACTTTAGCAATACAGCTGATCAGAAGGCCAATTCTCTTAATTTAAAACGTTCAAAATCTAGTCGCAGTATCATCTCAGCGACAAAGAAATGTCAAAAACTTGTCAAAATGTAGGGAAATTTGAAGTATTTTTTGACAGATTGAGACTGAGATCAGACTGTGAACGTTGTTAAAATTAGTAGAATTGCCCCTCAGGTAGCCCTTTCGAGTTTTATTTACATTGCTGTTTTAAGTGAAACAAGTGAATTTACTATTTTTTTATTAAAAATCTCATTGGGTCAGATAGAAATAATGATTTTATACAGTTTACAGTAAAAAAATTGCAGAAAAAAACGTAAAAATTAAGAAAAAACCGACGAAAAATTTCAACGCAGGGGGGTCCAGAATCATGTACAGACGCCAGCACATCAAGCTACTTGAAACTGTCAAATTTTCCCAATCAATTTTGAACCTTATGCTGTAGCGATAAAGTTGAAAATCTATTAAAGAAATTTAACAGATTGTAGTAGGTTGATGTGCTGGCGTCTGTACCTACTGAATCTATGGTAAGCGGTTGCGCGTCGATGTCCCTGCCACCCTGAGCAATAGGCTAATAGGTATTTGAATGTAGTCTAGTCTAAGTAGTAGAGTCTCGCAAGACTTGCGAGACTCTTGCTGCAAGACCAAGACCAAGACCAAGACTGAGAGCGCAATACCAAGACCAAGACCAAGACCAGGTGTATTGACGCAAGACCAAGACCAAGACTGGCTAAGGTCTTGTCTTGGTCTTGCATTTGGGCAACACTACTCAGGTCGTACCAAGTATTTGTTTGCAAAAAGTGCAGTCAATAAATCCCACGCCATTTATTTTGAATACAAAATAAATAATACCAACTGAGCCAGTGACCTCGGAAGATACATAACAGTCTATTTATAGAAGTCCAAACAAGTTAGCTAAGTTTGCCCGGCTAATTAATTTTTTTTTGGGCTTTTTGCAAATGGCAGATCTGTTTTTCTAGATAAAGATGTTTTGCTGAGGAGTTTGTTGCGCTACTTGTTCTTCCCAGCTAAAACATTAGGAAGTGTATTGGGTGGGCGTTTTAAGGCTCGTACACACAGGCGCGACACGACACGCGACACAAAGGCACCGCAAGTCGCGCAACGAGCGGTGCCTTTGTGTCGCGCGCGATTCGCGTCGCGCGTCGCGCCTGTTTGTAGGAGCCTTTAGCGAACAATTTTAACTAACCCTTTTGATTTCTTTCCCACATTTCTTATCCTCAAAATTATGTGTCATGTAAGTCTCAGAATACAGAAATGTAAGTACAAATCTAGTTTATTTTTACAAAAATGCACGCTACTATTGCAATATTTATAACATCCAAATGGACGGATATGACCCCTGAAACACAGATTATCCCTAGCACGCGATTGATCATTTATTTTGTACAGACGCTAGCACATCAAGCTACCCGAAACTGTCAAAATTTACCAATCAACTTTGAACCTTATGCTTTAGAGATAAAGTTCAAAATCTATTAAATAATTTTGACAGATTGTAGTAGCCTTGATATGCTGGCGTCTGTACCACGCTGACACATTTGGTTAAATTAAGTGTCATCTGTAAACTCTGTCCACTAGGTTAACCGTTTTTTTAACTGTCAAAAAATTAAAGAAAGTGATTGCAGCAACGTTTTATCACACATTTCGATAATTTCAAAATGTCTGTTGTGATCGCCATTCAAAGCCGTCAGATTATATACCAACGTCATTTGTCTCGTAGTGCGAGTTTAAACAGTGACAGGCTTAGGGTAATTTCATAACGAAGACACTTGCGATCTTGGTCGCTATCTCGACACGTCGATGTCGATACAGCGGTGCTATTCTGTAAAAAACGTGAAAACTTAGGTGAAGTGAGCGTGGAGTGAGCTGTCAATAGTGTCAATTCCTAGCAAAAACAAACTCACTTCACCTAAGTTTTCACGGTGCGATTTTTACAGAATCGACCGGCCTACTCGCTATTTCTACACGGATAGAGGTGCGAACACGTCGGTGCAGTCGCACCTGAATGCTCAGAAGGCCAGTCCTGTGAAATAATTTACACAATGTAAAGTGCGTGCTTGGGTCCGAACCTAGAACCTACAACTCGTATAGTATTTTTATCTCACGAAGCGATGCGTGCTTTACTTGTGGTTAACAATAATACAAACACGCTGTAAATGTATGTGTAAGGACAGGAGCTCTCGATACCGTCCGAGATAATGGCGAAGTCGGCAGTGTGTGTTATGTGCTCAAGCTACTTGTGTGAGGATCGGTGCGTGCGTGTGTGTTTTGTGCTCACGCTACTCACACATTCACAGCGTGTTTGTACACTTGGTTAACACAAGTAAAGCGCGCGTCGCTTCGTAAGATAAAAATACTAACCCTACATAACAAAATAAGATTCTCGATACGAGTGCCCACGCCGAAACTTTAATAAACTCCGCCCGCCCGGTTGAAAACTTGCTCCAATCCGGTTACATAAGGATTTTCATACTTTTATCCGAGCTCCGAGCACTGAACCCACTTTATGAAGCCTATAATGGCTTAATTATCCATCGCAAGCATAAATATTCCCTTACTTTTTAATTATTGAGAGCCAACTAGGGCTTAAGAATGAACTTCATTTAAAAATGTGGATATTTCAGAACATACCATCCAAACTTGATATAATTATTTTGGTGTATCGTGAAGTATATTCTATCTCATCCTCATCTGCCTAGCCTTTTCCCAACTATGTTGCGGTCGGCTTCCACTCTAACCGGATGCAGCTGAATACCAGTATTTTACATGGAGCGACTGCCTATCTGACCGCCACAACCCAGTTACTGGGTAATACGATACCCCTTGGTAAGACTGGTTGTCAGAATTTCGGGATTCTGACGACCCGTAACGACTGTCGAAGATCCACGAATGATAGCCGGGACCAACAGGTCTTGGTATAAAAAGATGGTCCAAAGACCAACCGCGGCAAGCGTAGCTTAACCTGATCGATGGAAACGTGCGGCTGTTATTACTTTGCCATAAGCCCCTCAAAGCATATTCTATCTATCTATGAAATAATATAGGTAGGTATATCTAAAATAAAATGGGCGCCTTCTCAAAACAACAAAAAATCATGCCATTTCGATAAAACTTTCGTCTATGAAAGTTTTATCGAAATGACATTATTTAATGAAAAATAAATTAAATAATAATAATAATAATTGTATAGCGCCTCCAATGCGCTTGGAAAATGAATGTAAAAATTCGTCATATAAGAAATTGCATGACATAACATGCATTTTATGCATTTATGCATAAAATGCATGCATGCATGCATTCTTTTATGCATTTTTTTTTCATGCATTTTTTTTGGCATTGCATGCCTTGTGGCCCCAAAGGTTTTGGCAGAGGTACATACCTCTGCCCACCCATATTTTGCCAGTTATTTATTAACTAGCTTCTGCCCGCGACTTCGTCCATGTGAAATTTCTTGTTACTCCAACCCACCCCGTCGCATCGCATCGCCTGCCCGCGCTATTACTTCGTTTTTGCTTAGCGTTCTTTCTGACTTTTTTTCTTTTTGCTCGGCTCCTAAAGATCATAGCGTGATGTTAAATAACCTATAGCCTTCCTCAAGAATTGGGCTATCAAATGCATGAAGAATTTTTCAAATCCGACTCCTTTTCCAGAGATTAGCGCGTTCAACCAAACAAACTCTTCAGCTTTATAATATTAGTATAGATATAGATATTGTATAAGTATAGATTCCCATGTAATAGGGAGAGGACGGAGTCATTGCCATCAAGCGGACACAATTCCAGACTCCGGTCTACTACTGAGAAATTTCAGATAGAAAAATCCATTATCACTTTGCTCGACCTGGGATTCGAACCCAGAACTTTATGCTCAGCTACTCCCTTACGACCACCAGACAACTAGGCAACGAGGAAAGAAAATACATTCTATAATAAAAAAGCCTTTTATTAACAAAATAAGTTTAATCGCATCACAAGATCAAAATTATGAAACAATACTGTAAATCCATGGCAAGAATTTGGCTAAGTCTGTAAATATGATGTAGTGTTTTGAGTCGCATTGAAATGCATTCATCTTTGGTACTGACAAGGACACCAGACCTCGGAGGTACCAGGCGTCACCAGTCCTGAAGACCATGCCGCTGCCGGCGCTGGGGCACGATGGTACTTCTAGAAATAGAGGGCAGAACTTCAGAATTATGTGTGTGCTGGGATACAGACCTCGTCTCTGTGAAGCGGGTTGGAAGTGTCGTATATGTCTTTAATTTTTTTTTCTGTCGTAACATGCCAGCTTCTTCACGATTTTTTCGTACGCCGTTTTGAGAGCAGTGGTGATGAAATAAATTACACAAAGTGTCCGGCTGGGTTCGAACCTACGACCTAATCGTCAGTTGGGGCCGCACGTATGCAAAATACGCGCATTGACGTGGAGTTGCGGACCAGCCCGGATTACCTATTACCCAAGTTGGGGCCAAAGCCATTTCCACTGAAAAGAAGAAAGAAAGAAAATTTGTTTATTCTGCACAAACAAAAACGCACATGGCAAATAAAAATTAAAAAGTATTAAAAAGAAGACAAAATACACACGCACAACGTAGTCAAAGGCCTCGTGTTCAAGCTTAGAAAATATTGACAATTTTGTCCATTGCTTGATGTCAGGGCCAGGCACCAAAGACAACACACATTATTACTTGAAACCATTGCTCGGCAGTGATATCATTAGGATTAGTTATGGCCACAGCAAAAGATTTTCGTAATTTTCTAACTGCGTGACACACTATCAATCATAATCTGAATCATTTTGAAGGATATTGTTAATTCATTGCTTATATGCAGAGTGAGAGAGCAGTGGTGGCCAAGTGGTAACGGCCGCGACTTACGAGTTGTAGGTCGTAGGTTCGAACCCAGACAGGCGCTTTACTTTGTGTAAATTATTTCATCACCACTGCTCACAAAACGGTGAAGGAAAACATCGTGAGGAAACCGGCATGTCCTAGAACCAAAAATTCGAAGACATGTGACATCTACCAACCCGCACTGGGCCCGCGTGGTGGATTACGGCCCACTCCCTCTCGCTGAGAGGAGGCCTGTGTCCCAGCAGTGGGAACATTATAGGCTGATGATGATGATGATGATTGCTTATATGTTCAAAACATTTGTCTGCTCAACAACGTAGATAACGCAATGTTGTTAAAAAATGTCAAAATGAAAGCCATTCTTATTGATAATGTGTTACGCAATCACCCCGCGGGAATAATGTTGAATCTTATCTTCATATGTTTAGCACTCACATTTCGTTGATATTGTTAAAGGGGACTTGAGCAAATCGCTGGAAGCTGCGGTATGCCGCAGAAGGCTTTGGCATGCTGGCTCATACAAATGTATGCTCATACAAATGCATGCTCAAATGCTCATACAAATGCATGCTCAAATGTATGCTCATACAAATGCTTTGCCGTGTCATACCGCGTCGTGGTGCTTAGTAAGACTTAAACTCAATAGCCAACTCCATTTTATTGTGCATAAACACGAGCGATACCCGTCAGCGACAAAGGCATCTCCAACGGTCGACAACTTGCCGCTCGTGTATTTGAGTACGGTGCTCAAATACACGAGCGTCATGTCTTCAACGCGTCGACGGCGCCGCCGACACACGTTAATGACATCTGTCGACAACATAGATATCTTCGATGGTTGCAGTTACCTCTGTAGTTGACGCGAGCCGCTAATGTGTATGAGCACTTACCGTTTCGATTTCCTGCGCAGTAAGTATATTCTGAAGTGAATCGGCTGAAGAAGTTACTGTGTGACCTGGTACATGTGTCACGGCTGACCACGGGCATCTTCTCCTGAACTAGATCGTTCATCACTTGGCCTGCATCGTCGAAAACCCAGCCTACTAACTGTAAAACAAAGGGTATAGGTTTGTTAGGATTCATATCCTTCAAAACTGCTGTGCTAACTCGTAATAGCTTTCATTTCGTTAGATAACAGTTCATTAAGTTCCTTACGTTGTTCGAATTTAAGGCTCCTTCAAACAGGCGCGACACGCGATGAAATCGCGCGCGACTCAAAGGCACCGCAAGTCGCGCAATTTGGGTCGCGCGCGATACGTGTCGCGCGTCGCGCCTGTTTGCAGAAGCCTTTATGACGGCTAGAGTTCATAAGACTCATAAGCTCGACTTCCGACTGCTTTTATCGTGTGAGTGAGAGAGGTATGCCCGTCTCTCTTTCCGCTGCCTCCTTTGCATGCATCACTCATCACCCATCCTTGTAAAAAGAGACAATAACGGCATCTCGCTAGTTCTTGTTTTATTTGTGTTTAGCATGTCTTAGTACATTCATATCTATTATCCGACATCTCAGAAATCTAGAACTCCTTCTAGACATAATCAGCTTTCATACCATCAATATATAGTTTTTTTTGGTCATCTCCCCCTCTACTAAGCCACACATGTACATATACTCAATACATACAGACGACACGGTTGGCGCAGTGGCTGAGCGATCGACTGCTGCGCTGCGTGTCGCGGGTTCGAATCCCGCACGGAACAAATATTTGCATTGCCTACAGGTAGTTGTTCCGGGTCTGGCTGTTTGTGTATGTGAATTTAAATGTTTGTAAACGCACCCACGATACAGGAGTAATTCCTAGTGTGGGGCAACGTTTTTTCAAAAAAAAAAAAAAAAGATAAAAATAAAATAAAATACCGTTCCCTCCATCCCAATAACTTTGTTTATATCTGTGTCGTGCTGCGACCAGAGACAAGCAGGTCTGACCCACTCAGTGTACTTCAGAGGCTGACTGAGCTCCAAAATCGCCACATCGTGATTGAAGACAGAGGGGTTGTAGTCTGGGTGCACTATTATATCCTTGACCTGAAAATAAATATTTATATATTTATTATACCACGTTAAATCTATTATTACAGGTTGCCTAATGTGGATAATATGTTACATATAATGAATTACCATTAAGAAAGAAAGAAAGGGCCGTGTCTAAGTAAAAGCTGGACGGGTCTATCTATCGAGGATTAAGTAACGCGTTCCGAGGCTGGTTAATGGATGAGTGACTATCTATTTCTTAGCGAGATTCCTCCGTGCTTCGGAAAACACGCTAAGCCGTTAGTCTCGACTGTTATTCATGTAGATCGGGTAATCAGACCGTCTTAATAAACAGTATCATTTTAACCAGTATCTGGGCTGTGGAGGTCACATAGGCAGTCGCTCGTTGTAAAATACTGGTATTTAACTGTATCCTGTTAGACTGGAAGCCGACCCTAACATAGCTGGAATAGGGTAGGTTGGGATGATAATCACGACCGTCTGCCATGATCGAACCTATGAGATACTTACAGAACTAATCTGCACTCCATCCACTGAGGTCCTGAGGTTCTGCTTCCCCAGGTAGACCGTCAGTGTGTGTCGGTCGACGACACGACTGGTGGACTTCCTGGTGACGCAGTGTGCTGCTGTAATGACGTGTTGAGCCGTGACCAAGGTACCACCGCAAATGTACTTGTTGTCCACGTTCTGTAGACGGGGAACGGAATTGTTAGCTGGCTTTGTCAGGCGCCGCTCCACAGCTGCTCACGACTAAGCTGCAGACGGAGGCGTGGCTGGCAAATAAATGATCTCCATAGATAACGTGGCAAACCTCTCCGTGCAGGTATTATTTAGTAGTGGACGGCTGACTTAGTGTCGCATTAGTGCAAGATATTGGGCGTTTGACAATCAGCATCGATAACCAGCACCTACGGTCAGCGCGTGCCGTACGCGTTAACCGTAGGTCGAGAAGTAATTCCAGCGAAAGGAAAACCAAATCTAGGATATTCCTGCGTTTGTCCGGCGTCACCATCTTTAAATACTTCAAGCTCTCTAGGTACGAGTTGACCTTAATTTCGTGATTATTCGGGTTGGCGACTACTGTCTTTCAAAGTGCTATTAGCTCATTACAAAAAATATAGAAACTCTTTGTTATAAACTTCGGAGCAAATAAAAGATGCCGTGGCAACGTAGGTACCTACTCACCTGAGTTCGGTAGAGAGCGATCTGCCAAGGCCATAGCTCTTCCATCGCGAGGTAATTCCCCACCTGAGGTGTGGGGTTCGACTCCACCTTACCGCATTGACCCTGGAAAATGTAAAGTTTATTAGTATACTTGGTTCGTATTAATGATTTTATATTTCAATATTGTGTATCAACTGCAACCAAATTGTTTAACAATTTATTTCAAAATACGAAGGAATTCAAAAGAAATTCTGAATCCATTGCTGCATTGTGTTTAAAAAATTCGTCTAATCTACAATGTAAATAACGCAATGATATTGTCGAATTGTAAAATGAAAGGCATTCCAATTGCTAAGCAATAGCAATTGCTGTGGGTTACTCAATTACCCCGCTGGTTTCTCCCAATATCCGATCGTCAGACGCGTCTAAACGTGTCTTATGTGTTGGCAGACAACTACTTAAGGGGCTTACAGGACCTAAACGCAAAAAACGCAAGTTTTAGAAACAATAAAAGTACCTATATGATCGACTACAGAAAACAAAATCAGAAAAATATATGATATTCTTCAGGATATAAATGCTAGGTAGATAGTGTGTTAAAAACATAATACAACTAATTTGATACGATAGAAAAAATCATACTAATATAGGTACATACAATAATTCTGATTTTTTGTCAGATTATTCTACAAGACACATAAAACACTAGTGTTTTATTTTTTTAGTCCAAACAATAGATTTTTTGTAATCAAATAATTGATTCATATTTTGCAAAAATTACCAGCGTTGTGTCATCGCGCTTCTCTTTCTTTACTATGCAATCCGACAGTGACCGCGCTTTAGGTCATGTAAGCCCCTTAAATCAAATGATTTTGTGAAATACAGCAGTACCTTCCGTACTGCCTGACTCTTGACGCCTGTAATCCTGGAAGGTTCAGGCAGAGGTGTACCCTATAACTGCAGCTAACGATCCAAAAAAATCATCAAATTAAATTATTTTTTGTTTTATCATGTTCAGATATATGTGCCTATTACATCTACGGAGTTTCGTTGACCTTGTATATTATGTTACCGGCCAAACCCGACTTTAGGATGAACTAGTTTCGCCTAGGCCAAACCAGTTCTCCCTACACGAGTTGCATGGTTGCGGTCGATCGATAGGCATAGGATGCAAGAGCGAGCGAAGGGCACCCCGAGATTAGGTTTGGTTAGGTTACTTTAAACCCTTTACACAGAAATAGGAGCCCCACGAAGCGTGGCTCCATATACATAGCATGCAAGAGCGAGCGAATGAGAATAAGGGCCTAGGCGAAACTAGTTGATCATAAAATCGGATTTGGCCGGTAACATACAAGTATACACTGATTTTATTGCATCTTTTCAGATTTAGTTTCTATTTATGCTTTATTATTTCAATTGCTCACCTGTCCTTGAGGGTATTTAGGGTTAGTATTTTGTTGGTTTTGTGTTGCTATGGTGGCCTCGCTAGTTTTATCATTGGTATCACTGACGATGACGGTTTTACGTGGTGGAGTACTAAAATAAAAAAAAGTTGGGTTAGCGGAGGTAGATCAGCCATAATTATGCTTGATCGAGGGGCTTGCGGCTAAGATAGAACAGCCGCACGGGGGCCGGCCGCCAGGTCGATTGACCAGGTTAAGCTACGCTTACCGCGGTTGGTCCGTGGATGGGTGACCATCTTTACATACCAAGACCTCTTCGTGCCTCGGAAAGCATGTTAATCCGTTGGTCCCGGCTGTCATTCGTGGATTGGCAGTCGTTACGGGTCGTGAGAAGCCCGAAAATCTGACAACCAGCCTTACCAAGGGGTATCGTATTACCTAGTTACTGGTTTGTGGTCAGATTGGCAGGCGATCCGTGTAAAATATTGATATTCAGCTGAATCCGGTTAGACTGGAAGCCGACCCCAACATAGTTGGGAAAAGGCTAGGCTAGGAAATGAAGTTTTTAACAGTCTTTTGTCAGGCGGAAACAAGGTACAGACCCCAGCACATCAACGTACTACAATCTGTCAAATTTCTTTAATAGATTTTCAACTTTAGCGCTTAAGCATAAGGTTCAAAGTTGATTGGGAAAATTTGACAGTTTTGGGTAGCTTGATGTGCTGGCGTCTGTACTTAAACATTACAACGCAGGGTATGTTTGTTTTTTTTTTTTGTTTGTTTTGATGTGGATGAATAAACATGCAGCAAAGTCCGTCACTGCCATTCAATAGGCTTCTTTGCCTAGTCCGCGACCGCAAATAGTGCTCGGGGGAATAATGGTCGTCTATTTCGTTTAGGGCTGATTTTTCAATCATCTGATAACTTTATTCGAGGAATAATTTTGACAGTTATTTCATACAAAAACTGTCAAACGTCAATTTTATTACCTACTCGAATAAAAGTTATCTGGCGATGGAAAAATCAGCCCTTAAACTGTCAAAAATTTCCGGTTTTGTATCTGTGAACAGCATTAAAAGGGGCCCTCTAAAGGCTGTATGTTCAAATTTTTGATTTTAGAACATGTTTGTTTTCTTCTCGATTTTTTCCTTTCCATTTTCAGAGTGAGTGGTATAAATTACACAAAGTCTGGCTGGATTCGAACCCATGACCCACTCGTAAGTCGTGTCCGCGGCCATTGCCACTGTGCAACACTGCTCGGCAATGGTATATTCGATAGACTTGAAGCCGAAAATGACACATTTTCGGTTGATTTGCCTAGTCTGCGTTCGTCGGAAGAAAAGTGGTCGTCTGTTTGGTTTAAACTGTCAAAATTTTCCGGTTTCGGATGTGTGAACAGCATTTAGAGGCTCCATCGATAACATTGGTTGATGTTCGATTCGGCATGGAGGCGTATTGAATGTTGTATCGAATAGTCTATGCTGATCAATCAAAGTTTTGACAAAAACCATGATGTTGATGACGATGAGGATATATAGAATCTTGGGCAGAATACATACAAAGAATTTGTCACTGAATTCAGAATACTAAAGTTGCAAATTTCTTTTCCATTCAATCTTATAGCCAATAGTCTCGGGGTTGTACTTAAAGGATTGTATTGCACGTAGAAGTATACTGTCATAGCGTGGCCAGGGCTGATCTTTGTCTCGGGGTTCTCAATTTTAAAGTTTTTGTTATCATGTGTGGATACATTTCCTATTGAGTTCTGAAACAGACAGACAAAATAAAATTAATGTTTGAATGCAGTGATTAACTAAAGTTAGAGACTGTGTCGTGTTGTGTCGTGACACAGGATACGACAATCGATCGAATCAGCCGGTCGATTCTGTAAAAATCTCACCGTGAAACCTTACCTACTGAAGTGACTTTGTTTTTGCTACGAAGTGACACTAATGACAGCTCACTCCACGCTCACTTCACCTAAGTTTTCACGGTGAGATTTTTACAGAATCGACCGGCTGGATCCATTGCGTCGTTTAGAAGAACAACGCGGTTAGATAGACAGATACGAAAAGTGACCATAAGTTTTAATACGAAATCATTTTTACAACCGATAAGAATTTTAAGTGAAGGATTACATCGTTTTTATTAAGTTTCGTTTTTTTAAGTAATTAAAAATATATAGATGAACGTTGTAGAACCGGTTATCAAAGAAGGAAATGATTCACACAGTTCCTAGAATAAAGTTATTTTCTGAACTGAGTACAAAATTCGGTTTTTAATCGAATCGTAAACTGGTTAGATTAGCGCGCCGGCACCAGTCGGAGGTTGCGGAAAGATCGTATGTTCCCGCGACCCGTTTGTTTTTTATTTCAGGGTGGGAAGTCATCACATGACCCCTCCCGCTCTGGGTAGAGCGGAAGGGAGTGTCAGACCCTTACTGACTAAAACCCACCCGTGTTCCTTCCTTAGCCCTTTATGTTCCGGGCCAGCGGTAACCCTTTCGGACAATCCCGCTGACCGGACAATCCCGCTGACCATCCGGCGACCCCTGGCGTAGGTGTGAGATGGAACAACGGGGAGGTTTTTAGTCAGAGTCTGACAGACCCCGCCGCCCGCCCCAGGGCGGCGGACATCCATGAGGATTTTATAGTTGCAGTAGGTATAGGGCAAGTCAAGGTAACATCGGTTCATAGTTGCACCGCTCATGGTTCAAAATCGCTTGATAATACTTCACATGACACTCGTTTTGTCTATTATTGACCTACACCAGTGCAACCTAATTATGTGTGTCACTTTCAAACACAATCCAAGAATTTTGAAGGATATTGCTAATACATTGCTTCATAGGTTTGAAAAATTCGTCAGCTCAACAACTTAAGTAACGCAATGAACGTGGGTGAACTGACAAAGTGAAATCAGTGCCACCACTATGCGATTCGAACGTTTTTATGAATTTTGATGAACAAACGCGACTTTGTTGATCGCGCGACTATGGAAAAATTATCCAAAAAAACAGTCGCTTTTGGTTAGGACGCAGAGTGAAGGCGACGATCGGACATTCGCGCTACGATCGCTTTTTTTAGGACAAGGCCTTACAAAAATAAACGTTTCATATCATTTGCTTAGAAAAACTCACCCCAAGTACTAAGGCCTCGTTATCAAGTAAAATATTGAGCCACAGCGAGTGGAGGGTGCTGTCTGTAGACAGGTTTACGACCCCGTACCACCGACCCGGCTTCGCTCTGCTTGGTCCGTACATAAACACGTAGGGACATGGAGATGGGTCCTCGGCATTCTGCTCCAGTGAGGGTGTTGCTAGCAACACCAGGGACAGGCACAAGGTTAGGATCTGTCGAGTTAAGAGGGGTAAAATTGCCAATTGTAAATTTGATTTTTTTATGAAATTGACAAGACTTGCCATAACATAAAAAATAATAAGTAGTTTTCGTTCCAAACTCTTTGTGGAACAAAAAATTAAAAAAAAATCTTGATAAAAAACATCACGAAGTTACGTCCAATTACCAAGCATTTTCGATTTGTACCTACTAAGTTAATAACTAATAGCATAAAATAATAGGTAATTAGTTGAATAATACAACTCGAAAATGTTTTTGTGTAGGTATTTTATGAAAAACCCTTTAATTTTTTATTTATTACGATAAAACGCTTTCGGCACTTACTACGTTCTTGTTTCGAGGAAGAAGTTGTTTTCCGTCACTTTTTGTGGGAACTTTATTTATTTTATTTTATTGTGTTTGGGTGGCTTACACTATCAAATACAGAAGTAGAAGTGAGGTAATTTATAACAAGCTATTTACAAGCCGCCACAGTTAACAATAGAGTAACAAACTATTCATTAACAAAACTAAGTATAACATTATTACTTAATTAATAAGTACCTGCATAATATTTATATATTTTTTTATGATTATGTATAATATATTTCACTAATCGGGGGTGTGCAATTTGTTCCCTTTTTATGCGCACGCGCCCTTATGGCGAATGCGCGAAGGTAGGTAGCCCACGAAGTTCCAATTTTCTCAAGTTTTTTTGTGCAAATTTCTGCTCTATGTTAAGTCTTATGCTGATTAAGTGTGAAACGTAATTAATATTTTTTCATTAATAGTAATAATTATTTTTTCATATTTACATTCAACTATAGTTATGGAAAATGGTTAAAACTCACAACTCTTTTATGTAAGTTGAGTAAGCTGATCTTTGATGTAAGCTGCACTTATTGAACGTCAAAATGACTCAAAACTATAGTAGGTACATAATAGTAATATTTATTTGACATAAATATGATTTTTTCCAACGCCAGATAATTTTATCGGAGGAATAATTTTGAATTTTTGACAGTTCTTCCATACAAAAACTGTCAGACGTCAATTTTATTCACACACACACACAGATAACTACAGGGGGACACTCAATTTAAACGTGCAAATGCATGGCACAAAATAAATGATAAATGACCCCCATGCTAGGAAAACCTGTGTATCAGGAGTCGTCCATCCGTCGAATATGGATGTTATAAATATTACAATAGTAATGTGCGCTTTTGTAAAAATAAACCAGACTTGGACTTACATATAATTTTGAGGATAAGAAACGAGGGAAAGAAATTAAAAGGGGTAGTTAAAACTGTTCCCCAAAACGCCCACCCCTCACTTCCTAATGTTTTAGCTGGGATGAAGAAGTGGCGATCTAGAAGAACAGATCTGCAATTTTCAAAAAGCTCAAGAAAATTCGTATTTGCCGGGCAAACTTAGCGCATCCAGTTGGATGTTCTATAAATAGACTGTTATGTATCTTCTGAGGTCACTGGCCCAGTTGGTATTGTTTTGTATTAAAAATGAATAGCGTGGAGTTTCTTGAATGCACTTTTTGCAAACAAATACGTGGTGGTATTTGTTTGCAAAAAGTGCATACAAATACGTGGTACCTGAATATTGTAAAAAGTTTGTAGAACGGTACCTATTCCTAACCGTATGCAAACCGACAAAATTCATCTAATGTATTAAATTAAATCTAATGTATTACCTACCAAACTCGTTTTGATGACACACACATTTACACAAATTCACACTTAATAATAATACCACAATAACACCATATTTTATCATCACTTTCTTACCATTTTCAACAGAAATTACTCGTTTTCCGTAAGAACTTCACACTTCACAAATATTTATTTTATTGATTGGCGTCGGTCGCCATCCGCGCTGGAGTCTGTTTGAATGACAAAAGGAAACCATGGCGGTTACATTAGCGGTCGAACTGAGGATTTTTACTAACAGCAGCAACTTGTTTTTAATCAATTCAAAGGATGACGTAAAAGATCATATACCTATGTTTATTTACTAGTCTGCGGCTCGCCACGCATACAATACAGGGTCAAAAGAAATAAGCTAGAGAGATTCCGCAGACGTGATGGATTTCGATGTCCTAACACGGTAAAAGGTAGCCGGGACTGACTGGTTGCGGACAGTGGAGAACCGGACGTCGCGGAGCAACTTGGGAGCGCCCTATGTCTAGCGTGGACTAGTAATAACTGAGTTCAATGAACAAGAAACTTGATATAAAGATGTTAACAACAAAAAATTAACATGGAACGACTTATTGGTCGATTCGCACGGATTTAGGCGCCTGATACGGGCGAATCTATACTCTTTTGTAATATATTATTTTCTGTAAGCGATTCGCACGTAGTTAATTTATTTGTGGGCGAATTGAGAAACACACTAACAGTAACAATGGCGTCATTTTGACATTCATTACGTTATTTACGTTGTTGAGCAGACAAATTTTTCAAACATTTATGAAGCATTGGATTTAATATGAGTATTCTTCAAAATAATTTAGATTGTGTTTAACCATCACGAAATTTTTGGTACGTAACAAAAGGGTCATGGTGTTCAAAATGTTACGCTTTTTTCGGTCTCATTCGCCAAGTGTGCAAAAGCGAAAAGAACTTCGTCCCAATCGGTACCGCCGCGTCTGTGGAGTTTCGCTAGTTTATCTAACTGGACCTTGTATAGTCGACCTCTTAATTTGCTTTACCACCCTGAGGTTGTATTCACTTGCACGTCATATAAGTCAAGGTCTATTTTGTCTAAGCGACAGTTACAATCTTACTGTAAGTTTCAATTTACTGGGAATGTTCGTCAAAAGTGGTAAGAAATTAAGAGGTTGACTATACACTATAAATGGCAAATAATAATTATTGTAATCTTTATAACCTACCCTTTTTTGGAACGATGTTCTGTACGAGGCTCCATGTAGCTTTTTTTTTTCAAATTATTATGACGTGTGAAAGTGATTCCGATATCCTATTTACAGAATATATGTGTAAGTGAGGCCGCACACCAGGCGTACACTTGTATCACGATAATTGTGGCGCCACATTCGAAACGCGACACATTTAACGCCCCCGTATATCTCTGCGCAAGCACGCACACCAAGGACACAATTGTAGCGGGTGCACTATGTGGCGAGACATTTGCCGCGCTACACGATTTCAAGATCGAACACGTTCGTTTTTTATGTCGCTTTGGTTTGCAAAAATGAAAGACAACATTGAATTTTACGTTGAGTTTATTGCAGAGGTTGAAAAACACCCTATATTATATAACCATACGCTCTCTGATTATAGCAACAGACGGATGAATGCCGGACGAATGTCGACGTCATCGTCGTCAGACGATGATGTCGACATTCTCAAAGCGGTGGCACGTGACAACTGTGCTTCCGATGTGCGAGTATACGAAACATTTGTAGTAAGCTGAATTGTAGCGCAATAACTGTGGCGATGTAAATGTACGATGCGTGTAGCATGTGGCGCTGGTGTGCGGCCCGACTAATCAGTCAATACTAGTAATTAGTATTGACCGATAACTTGTACGTGTGGTGCAAACTGTAAATATATAGTAACTTGGTTCATCATCATCAGCATATAGCACTGTCCACTGCTGGACATGGCCTCTCCTGTTGCACGGCATTCAACTCGATTTTCGGTAACTCTCATCCAGCTGCTATCAACCATCCTGCAAAGATCGTCGCTCCACCTAGCCTGAGGGCGTTGGTTATTAACGGTTGGTTGGTTTATTTTTTTTTTTATTGGTTGTACATGTGAAGTGAAAGTGACGCTTTTTAAAGCATATTGTCAGACATTTTACACGTGCAGCCTCTGGAAAAGTTGTACGCAGAAAGCCATCAATGTTCTTCGAGTGCAATACATCAATGCATTCAGGATGCTGTTGGGGCTTCCACGCTTCTGCAGTGCTTCGGGAATGTTTGTTGATGCGCACACTGATGGCTTCGCAGCGATCAGACGTAAGCGTGCCGCGTCGCTGTTGCAGAGGGTCCGGGGCAGCTCGAACAGTCTCCTGAAAGCCATTGCAGGGAAATTTGATTGCCCGCTCGTCCATTATTTGTCCAACCTGTATGTGTACTAACAGAGTTTTTTATGTTTTACTAACAAATTATGGATTTATAATTTGAAATAAAATTATTATTATTATCATATTATTAATAGGATATAAATAAATACAATAAATAAGTTCTAAATAAACTTAATATTCCTTGTTTAGAATTCTGCTCGTGTCCATGTTAACGTATGAAGTAATAAACTAACTTCTACGAGCTGACCGCGCGCCAGACGTTCTAGTTATTATTTTCATGTGTGTTTTAGGATATTTTCCACACAAATTTACTGAAGTTTTAAGTTATGAGGTTTGCTTTATTTAATTAGAGGTCCAGCTAATGGCTACGCCTCTGCAGCAAGACGTGATCTCTGGCGGGAGCTGCTTAAATCCCCTGACTGCATTTTCGAGTCATCTGAGAGCCTTCCACCTGGGCTTGCGTTACCGTAACCGAGTTGGAAAACCCTAAATAGATTAGGAATCCAAGTCGGCCGAACATAATATACACACAGAATCAGCCACTGATCACTGCTGTGGGATACAGGCTTCCTTTCGGTGAGAAAGAGTTGGCCGTACACCCTCACGCGGGCCCAGTGTGGCTTGGTAAATAGATGTCACAAAATGACTTCGATTTTTGTTCCTTTTAGGACGTCTACGCGGATGAAACCGTGGCCCACGTGGAGGTCGGGAATTATCTCCCAAGAATGTACTACCGTGATAAAACTCATTGACCAGCGGCGCTATTCTCTAAAAAGATCACCGTGATAACTTAGGTGAAGTGAGCTTGAAGTCAGCTGTCATTCCTACTGTAATGCTAAGCTGTAAAAATCTCACTGTGAAAACTTAGGTGAAGTGAGCTTAAAGAGAGCTGTCAATAGTGTCAATCGCTAGCATCAGGTGGAATGACAGCTCACTTTAAGCTCACTTCACCTAAGTTTTCACGGTGAGATTTTTACAGAATAGCACTACATGGTGTAAAATTTAATCCAAATCCGTTCAGCTGGTCATGCGAGAAAAGGTAACAGACAAAGTAACTATCGCATTGTAACATTTGTGATTAAGTATGGAATTAGAACGAATTAATTGCCTTTACAGCTTATCATCATAATATTACGTGGGGTCCCGACTACGCGTTTTGCCTGTAAAGGCTCCTGCAAACAGGCGCGACGCGCGACGCGAATCGCGCGCGACACAAAGACACCGCTCGTTGCACGAATTGCGGTGCCTTTGTGTCGCGCGCGATTTTATCGCATGTCGCGCCTGTTTGAAGGAGCCTTAAAGCCAAACCAACAAGGTACCAAGTTACCTAATTGAATACCTAAACAGCTGATTTTCACGTACTTAAGAAAACATTATACATACGTGCACATATAACTGCTCAATATATATATCTAACGTTTCAGCATTTTGTTTGCAGCCAAGACACGATTGTAGAAGCTCATTTACATGTAGAAAATAAGACACGTTTTCCAGATTTGCAACGTGTCTTTTACACGTCATGTCGAGGATATAAATGCGAATGTTTTTACAAGCAGATTATCACATGCTTAAAAGAAAAATGTGTCAATAAGGCTACACGTCATGGATTTTTCGGCATTTTTTTGGTTGTTGTAAATGTTTACATAATAGGTAATACTCGTATAATTTATTAATAATTATAATAGAGCTGAACAGTTTGTTTCTTTTTTGAATGCGTTAATCTCTATAACTCCTAGTCGGATTTGAAAAAGTCTTTTTGCATTTAATAGCCCAATTTTTGAGGAAGGCTATAGACTATGTATCATCACACAACGACCCTTAGGAACGAGAAAAAGATAGAAAGAACGCCGAAAAAGTCACGGGCAGAAGAAGCTAGTACATGATAAACTGCTAGACAAGGGCTCAATGTAGGTACCTAACTGGGGCAACGATTATAAAAAGCAATATTATATAGATATTTTTTTTTATTATATTATTATTTATTGTAGATTTTATTTGCCTAGCCAAATACCTGCTATCCTACCAAAAGATTAAAAAATAAAGGCTCCTACAAACAGGCGCGACACGCGATTTAATCGCGCGCGACACAAAGGCACCGCGCGTTGCGCGACTTGTGGTGCCTTTGTGTCGCGCGCGATTTTATCGCGTGTCGCGCCTGTTTAAAGGAGCCTAAAGGCTGATGGGTGGATGACTCCTAAAGGAACGCGGGTAAGATCTGAATGAGACTCTCACAGACCAAGTCCAACACCCTGATTGCGTAACACACTTTCAATTACAATCCGAAGGTTTGAAGAAAAATTCGTCTATTCAACCACGTGAATAACGCAATGAACGTGGCCGAACTGTCAAAATTAAAGAAAACGCAATGAATAGATAGCCATTTTGTGTGTAACGCAATTTGGGCGTCGGAAGGTGTGCCCTCTATTATGTTGGTGCGACGACGCATTCGGGTTCGCCGAACAACATGAACGTGACCGTCGGCAAGTGCTTTTGTGGACACGGTTTAAGACATCAATATTTCTTCTCTAAGTGTCTCACAACTCGTATTTCGGACCCTTCCACTGCCCCCCGCCCTGACACAGAAGAGTCGTGATGATAATTATACATATGTAATACTGTAGTATACAGCATAAAGCGGTTATTACAATCTGTTGCAGAAACTTTTGAGCCGCTTTCAAAGCGCTGCCGTCGAGTTTATGACGTCATAAAGTCGAGGGTAGAAGCACGTGTTAGCGGCCACCCGCTTTTTATAGCGATAGTTTCCATTCTATGAGTACTTGTGAAAATGTTTTTATAGTACCTACACCAAATGATGTTATTATTTTAGTGATATTATAACCTATGTTTGGGGAAAAGGTTTTTGTTATTCTGCGAAAATAATGTATTTTTGTATTTTCGTCATCATAATCAGCATATAACGTTTCCAGTGCTGGGACACTGGCTTCCTCTCTGTGAGGAGGGCCATAGGGCAATAGTGAATGATGCAGGTCAGAACTCACGGCGAACTCAAGCCGCACGTGCCTACGAGTTATATTCGAGCAAAATGTTTTGTCGTTGGGAAAGAAAGATAAAACATTTAATGTAGTCGTTTTGCAATGTTTTAATTTTATGGCGTATTAAATACCCACAGTATATGATTATATTTCAATGATGAATTGACTATAGAGTGTGTTCTGAATTTTCGAAAGGAAGCCGTTGGGAATCGAGTCGTTATGGTACAACCGTCAGCACATCAAGCTACCCGAAACTGTAAAATTTTCCCAATCAACTTTGAGCCTTATATTTTAACGGTAAAGTTGAAAATCTATTAAAGAAATTTGACAGATTCTAGTAGCTTGATGTGCTGGCGGATGTAACTTTGCCACTGGCAGGTATATAAAACTATTATGTACACCATTTAAATGACAGAATAATATAAAATATACATGTGGAAATAGCACACTAAAGACCCCGTCACGAGAAGATATAAATTTTGAAATAAAGAACTTCTACTAAGTTACGTAGCGACAATTCAATCAATAACAAATAATCCCAAATTCAATCAACTCAAAGTAACTTTAAGTATACGAAACTAACGAGCAATTTCACTTGGGTTGTCGGGTTTGGTGGTACTGGATCGCGTCTGACTCATGGAATGTAAACATTTGGACCTGCATTTTGAAGTAAGTTCACGCTGACGCTGTCAATGATGCAGAATTCTCGGAATCGTCTGACGACAGTAATTAGATGTGTGTGTTAACATAATTATATCCCTATAGAAAAGAAAAATCTGTACAAAACTGTTTTTTTTTATTTGATCCAAAGGTTGTGAACCCCTGAATGTGTGTTTACTAAATTTATAGCTTGTCGTGACGGGGACTTTAGATAGTAACGGAACTGTTTATTATGTAGGTACATACCTATTCATAGACAATATCCGTCTACATCTTGCCTCCCTGAACACCTTACCTAAGTATACCTTTTCTCCCATTCCCGTGTTAAGGCTCCTTCATACAGGCGCGACACAAAGGCACCGCAAGTCGCGCAACGAGCGGTGCCTTTTTATCGCGCACGATTATATCGCGTGTCGCGCCTGTTTGTAGGAGCCTTTAAGCGAAAACTCAAGTAAAACTCTGATAATAATAGTCGCGTTTATCAATAAAAGAAAATAGGGATTATAAGGGTACGGGTATAGAGGGCAGTCACAAATCTTTATCGGCGGACCGTATTGTGATTTATGTAACGACTGCGTGTGCTTCTACCCTATAAGATTCGTTGGAGAAAATGTATTTTAATTTACGAATGATTGGAATTGGCAGACCGCTCTAGCATCTATTTCCTATTGAAATGTATGACAGTTAACTAGGATGACGCAGATATGGAGAGGGAGCGCAGAGCATTGTTGGTTCGGGCTAATATGCTGGCCCGCCGGTTCTTCCGATGTACGGCGGCGGTGAAAATAACGCTGTTTAAAGCATATTGCATGTCACTGTACTCGGGGAGCCTGTGGTTCAGCTACACCCAAAAAGCCTACAATGCTCTGCGGATCCAGTATAACAACGCATTTAGAGTGCTGTTGCGTCTGCCTCGGTTCTGTAGCGCGTCATCTATGTTCGCTGAGGCACGTACCGACTGCTTCAATGCTGTACGGCGTAAGAGAGCGGCCTCGCTGCTAAACAGACTCCGTGGCAGTCCTAGCAGCATTCTAAGCGCTATAGCCGGGAGACACGACAGCCCGTTGGTGAGGTCACTTGTCACCTGCACATTGTCGGTGTTATTAGTTGAGTACTAACATAGGTTAAGACTATTGTTACTAACCCAATGGATCTCTGTTATCTGAATAAATAAATATAATAATAATAAAAAAAATTAAGTCACTTGACTACGGTCTGACAAAGTCGTCAATTTGGAAGCATAGCCACGACCGACCGGCCCCTACGTGGAGACTGGATACTCTGGCGACCTGGCGACGCCGACGTGTAGCCAATTCGCCAGTATTTTTTTTATACAAGTAAGATACGCTTCCCTCACTCAGTGGCCAGCTGATCGCCAGGACTGAGAGTCAGTAGCCACTGACTACTGATTTGGCAACCTCATTTGGCTACGGTAGGTAGCCAGAGGTAGCCATGGCTACGTAGCCAGTGAAGTCGCCATGGCGTCCCAGTGTGCTAGCGCTCTTTTTGTATAGAAGCAAGTTTCTCTATCTAAACAGACATCCGTGCTGCTGGGGAATTTGTTGCGCCACTTCTTCTGCCCAACGAAAGTACAACTAGGAAGTGGTGAAGGACGTTTTGACGGACTGTCTTATGTATTTATTTTTGAAGTGAAAACTTCTTTAGCGGCGCTGTGTACTTTTTTTGGAATGGGTAAAAACTTCTAAACTCGCGTCAGGTCACGTGACCCTGATCGAAAATTCGTAAGACGTAAAACGTAAGACGTAAAACGTAAGACGCGCGTTGTTGAGGACAGCGCCATCTATGCACATCGGGAAGAACTACGAGGGCCTCGCGTACTAACTACGTAGTTCATCCAACAACGACGAGATGGCGCTGAACCACGGATATATAACTGACGACGAGCTCCATGCGAGCGGCTTGCTTCTCTTACCACTGCCGCGACCAACACCACGAACTGAAGTCTATCCTGTGTGCTTATTTGTAAATCTGAATAAATTCCTTTCACGAGAAGAATAAACCAGTCACTTTGGTCATCATACCTGATTT
Organism: Luperina nickerlii; assembly: GCA_963855955.1. NCBI lineage: Eukaryota > Metazoa > Arthropoda > Insecta > Lepidoptera > Noctuidae > Luperina > Luperina nickerlii. The sequence continues at coordinate 9,225,956 of OY979682.1, forward strand.
GCAAAAAACCCTATAAAATAAGGAACACACCTTAACACGCGTGTTTTGTTTATAAGACGATTCACAAAATACACTCGTAATTGTTCAAGTTTTCACTTCTGTCGGCACTACCGGAGTGCCAGTGTTTTTTTTAAAGTGCTGACTCTCAGCCTAATAATGAATAAATGACTTTTGATTTTGATTGCTGCGTAAAGTCAAGCACACATTAAAACCGCAACGGACCGCAGCGCAACGCATTTTCCTACAAAAATGTGCTGTGCAGCCCGCCTGTGTAGTATGCATTGATTTATAGCAAGTTAGCTGCGCCTCGCGGTTTCCCCCACATAACTTTCGATCCTGTAGAAATATCGGAATAAATAGGATTCTATGTCCTAAACTCCTAATCCAGGTCATGGTCTGCCTATTAGCCAAAGTCCATTCAAAGTCGTTAAGCCGTTTTACCGCGAAAGCGTAAAAAACAAACATAGGTACAAAAAAATCAAATATTTTCTCATAAAATATTCGTTTATATTACATTAAGTAAAACTGTTTTTAACAAAAGAGTAGATAAGCAGAAGTGTAAGGACCTACAATGCGTGCCACGAAAGATGAGACTTGACACACCACGTGGTTTGACTTGCGCAGTACACGATTTTAGGTATCTTTAGCGGTATGAGGTCTGAGTGCGGGACGGGACCGGACGTCATAGGGGCGGCGGAAAGAGCGGGGGAGGCGGGGTCAAGTCTCATCTTTCGTGGCGCGCATTATACACGTAATATTATGTTGTATTATTTTATTATTATGTATTATGTACACGTAGTATTATTTTATTGTTTTTAGTATTTTCTGCTGTAGCGGCAACAGAAATACATCATCTGTGAAAATTTCAACTGTCTAGCTATCACGGTTCATGAGATACAGCCTGGTGATAGACAGACAGACGACAGTGGAGTCTTAGTAATAGGGTCCCGTTTTTACCCTTTGGGTATGGAACCCTTAAAATGAGTGAGCATTTATCATTAGATGCTATTCTACTATTCTATGTAAGCTTGTTTTCTTGAGGGGCCCGTGGCTAAATTAAAATAACTGCGCAAGTCGATCTATCAGGCTAAGCTGCCGCGGTCGGTCTGTGGATGGGTGACCATCTTTACATACCGTGAACCCTCCGTGCCTCGGAAAGCACGTTAAGCCGTTGGTCCCGGCTGTCATTCGTGGATCTTTGTCAGTCTTACGGGTAGTCAGAAGCCCGAAATCTGATAACCAGTCTTACCAAGGGGTATCGTATTACCCAGTAACTGGATTGTGGAGGTCAGATAGGCAGTCGCTCCATGTAAAATACTGTTATTCAGCTGTATCAGGTTAGACTGGAAGCCGACCCTAAAATGGTTGGGAAAAGGCTAGATAATGATGTACTCGTAAGTTTATATTCCTATTCTGTATTTCTGAGTAAGTAATACAGACAACAAATTTCCTTGATATATAAAAGCCCTTAGTTACTTCAAAAATATTTTACCGAAACGGAGCCAATTTCGTTTTTCGTTTAGAAGCCGAAATCCTTATTCCGAAACTATTCGGCGCTTTCGGCAAGACGTTGAAGAAAAGTTGTAAGAAAATCAAAACCAAGGGAATTATTTAGTTTTCTCACGGCCCGAATGGTGCCCACTGCTAAGTGCTATGGTACAGTCAGCCTCAAAAACATATATAAGTCGCAGCCAACTGGTTAAATTAGCCGTTTGGTTAACCGCCTGCCCTTTGAAAGAAGTGCTCGCCTCGCTTCGCTTCGCTCTCTTTGCTCGCACGCGGTTGATCACAGTTCTTTTTAAGTAAGTCCAAAGAATAACTGTTTCATGAAATCATCATTCTTTGGAGTTACGTGGTCTTAGAGAGTTGTGTTGATGACTTTAATGATTATAATTCTGTAAATAAATATTTGTTATGGCCGCGAATCATATTTTGATCGACGTACAACTTAATACTGACCAGCAAATTGCAAAAAACGTAAAAAAACTTGAATTACGCGGGCTACCTTAGCGCTTCCCCCTTAAGTTTGAGTGACGAAACACTCTCGCCTTCAAAATAGTTATTTGCTCCCTTGGCAAACAATCTACTATTAATAGAAGAGCAAGAATTTTATTTTTCTCCTATTCATTTCACGCACGACGTCACTGTCTTGTCATTTGTAATAAGATTTTTTATTTGTAATATAAATAGGTAAATCATGAATGTTCATCACGCATGTTGCTGAGGCTTTTTAAGGTGGTCAGTCACCGGGTATTCGCTTGTAATTAACATTCCATGATTTGATATTGAGCATTACGCCAGTTCGACGCTCGAACTGTATTCGTACATGACATGTAACTTCGATACAGATAATAATGTTCGGTTTTCCACATTCACTGCTGCAATGTTACGCATCGTATAATTACAGGTACGCACTGTAATGCTCGCTGGACGCCTTCACTGATGAAATACTCGAACCTGAACCGTTACATTTATTTCTGATACATATTCTAGAATTTGAACTTTTGAATTGAATTAACTTTTACATTTTTTTACCTCGTAATTCAATGATTACTGTATACATATTTGTGAGATTTATGAAAATTACCTGGTTTTGGTCACAAGGTGTATAGATGTTATGGACTCCTTGACCGTGTATAAATCTTTTTGGGGCTGACTGAACACGAAAAATCTAAAGCATGTACAGTCGCCGTCAGATATATTGTAACAGACAAGGTGACCAAATACTTCTGAACAATTTAAAATGTCAATAAGTTCCATACACTACAAGTTACCATTAATATCTGAACATTCATTACTTCATTAATATCTGAGCAGATGCTTGTCAATAATATCTATTTACACAACTAACCAAAAATATCTGAACACTTACAACGTCAAGTGTATAACTGGACTGACTGGACTAACCACAGATGGTCAAGTCGATAGTCGTTTTTGGTTTGTCCTTTCTATCACGCAGTAACGAATTAGGTAAGCTCAATGTTTGTCTACGTAGATACACTTGATACAATTGATATTGTATCAAGTGTATCTACGTGGATATACAATTGATTGATACAAACTATTTACACTAGATACTAAATTAAATGACTAACTAACTTACTATAACAAATATATACAAAAACAAAGGACACTCAGGCGTCGAAGTACTCGTCCGCATCGCTGTCATCCGGAAACGTGCCCAGAAGACTGGCAGCATTGCCACGTTGAATGGCAAATTGGCAATGCTAATTCTTTGGCCAAAGAACGACCCAGCCTTCTGGTCACGTGAAGTGTCGACCAGCCGGCGAGAAACTTCCTCAAAAAGGAGACGCGCACTCGGGCCCCATGACCCGAGCGTTTCGACCCCAAACGGCTCAAAGCTGTAGTTGCCCATAAGGTTACATTATTTGCGCCGCTTGAGGATCTCAGCAGCTTTGAACTTTATTTCATTGTCATAAAAGTCACAAGACAAGACTTCGTGAAATTGTATGAGTATACGCGATTTTTCTAACAGTTCTAATACTGTAGCCTAAATTGTTAGTTCACTTACCCTTGAATAGAAAACGTCATTAAAAGAATTTCGTAAAAAACCGAAATCAAAACTCATTATGTTTCATTTCCAATTAAGACTCCTTCGCGCCATTTCGGCCGAAATTCCCCTTTTAAAATGGTCATAAAATAAAACAGCCAGCGGTATAAAAATCCCATTTAATATCTATAATTAAGATGTAATAATTTAGAAATCTTCATCAAGGCGTAAGTAAGGACGAATGCCGAAAGACGAAGGCTTGCCGAAATCACGCACATTCATTTTCGTGCAGCAGGATGGCTCGGCGAACGTATCGGAAATGGTAGAAACTGAACACCACTACGATGGAGAAGAAGTATAATACTGTAACAAAATTATACAACAGTTAATGCGAAGCAATTTACAATTTATTGCACGACTCCTAAGAGTCGTAGCAGAATTTATGCTATTAAATACGAAAACAATTATTCAAATCCGACTGCTGAATTTTGTACCTCGTTAGCTGACTAAATGATGACTTGAAAACAATGTACCGGTATGCTGGAAGAGATTCCTTATGAAATAAGTCTTGTCCCTCACCTCTGGCTTGCCTTTATTGGCCGGCTGGAGTGAACAATGACGGGGAACAGAGCTCCCACCTCATTCTTGCCTTTATCGGCTTGAGTGGAGATTCGCAAGAGCAAACGTGCTCGGAGGAAAGAAGTATTCCAGTAAAATGCTGGTAGGGATCTTGCGGGATTGTTCTGATAGTCGTGGAATACCTCCTCACTCCTCATAAGCACCTCAGGACATGTTGCCCCCTTGTTGCTGCGATACTATGTGCTAGCGACCGTTTTCAGGGGCCCATTATTGAGTGTGCCAGTCACCCCCTGCCATTTTATCTGACCTTCCATTAGTCCTAAATAACCAGTTCACTTTAGCCACCCAAACCCATAATCAATTATCTTTGTTTCGATATCCTGCAATATAGTCCTACACCAACCGGAGGTTGTCCTTGGGTGCACTTGCATAGTGCGAACAAGGATAATCGTCGGTCGGTGCTTCATTTCATTAAAAACTTCTAACAGGCCTCTGCAAGTTAGCATCGGCCCCTCATACGCCTTCCACAGGTCCGGGACCCCAGGGTCCCGAGAAATAACGTTCTTAATGCTGAGACACAGGTCTTCTCTCTGCGAGAAGGAGTGGGCTATAATCCGCCGCGCGGGCCCAGTGCGTGTTAATGGATGACATTTGTTTTGGTTCTACCACATGCCCCTTTCCTGACGATGTTTTCCTTTACCGTTTCGAGAGCAGTGGTGATGAAATAAATTACACAAAGTACCGTGCCTGCCTGGGTTCGAACCTACGACCTACACTCGTGAGTCGGGGCCGCTACCAATAGGCCACGACTGCTCTCGGTTACAAGTTAAAATTGACTAAAGTGTTGTCTATTCAGTTATTTTACCTCTGTCAGAAGCAACCCAAAAGCAACCTTATTGTAACGATAATAAAGATCACTGTGATTTTGATAGCCTTGACAGTAGCAGTAATTCAACAGCAACCTTCATCATCATCATTTCAGCCGAAAGACGTCCACTGCTGGACATAGGCCTCCCCCAAGCACCTCCACTCCGACCAGTTCTGTGCTTCTCGTATCCAACTGATTCCTGCGGCCTTCACAAGGTCGTCGGACCACCTTGTGGGACGCTACGTCTTCCGGTAAGCGGTCGCCACTCCAGAACTTTTCAGCCCCATCGGCCATCTGTTCTGCGAGCAATGTGCCCTGCCCCCTGCCACTTAAGTTTGGCAATTCTTCGGGCTATGTCGGTTACCTTGGTTCTCCTGCGGATCTCCTCATTCCTGATTCGATCACGCAGGGAAACTCCAAGCATAGCCCTCATAGGTCATGCCCAGCATAGGTTTGCAACCTTATTGTAACGATAATAAAGATCACTGCGATTTTGATTGCCTTGTCAGTGGCAGCAACCTTACTGTAACGAGAATAAAAGCTGCCGCAGACAAGCGCGACACATCGATGCGACGCGATTCTTGTAGGCAGAACAATTTCCTTGAAGTTTTCTTAGAAATTGTCCTACTAGAGTCGCGTCGCTCCAGTCTACAGGGATCTAAAACATCATTGCGATTTCGACGGCGACGCAAAGTCAGTGGTAAAAAATCTATGAAAGAACCGTAGGTATAACTTACTAGCTCCAAGGAAGGTAAGAAGTCCACTGACACACGCCAGGTTAGCCAGTCTGTGCTGCTCGTCCTTTATTTTAGGAGCTGAAAAATAATACTAATCTATATAAGTCGTATCATCAAACAGTTTTTATGGTTCCGCATGTCCGAATGAAAAAATAGAACCCTGGATCACTCATGTGCCTGGCCGTCTGTCGCAACTATTTTGCTCCGAATCTAATGGACCGATTAAGTTGAAATTTGATACACTTAATAATATATTTTTTGTGAACCTTCATTGTGCGCGGCCCAGCGTGCACTTGGCCGGTTTTTATTCTACAACATAATAATTTTACTTACTCAAAAACACAAAAACATCATCAAAATCGGTCCAGCTGTTTAAGAGGAGCTCAGTGACGTACTCACGTACAGAAGAATTATATAGAGAGTATAAAGTTAAATTATTATATTATAAATTAAAGTTGCATTACGTATCTGTCGACGCAGGTTTCACCATCATTAAGAGAATTTATTCCGGAAATTTAATGAGTATTATATTATACTAGCTGCACACCCGCGGTTTCACCCGTGTAAATATCGATTCCGTGGAAATAGGTATCGGGATAAAAAGTAGCCTATATGTTAATCCAGGGTGTCAGCTATCTCCATACAAAATTTTATCAAAATTGGTCCAGCCGTTTGAGCGTGAAGAAGTAACAAACATAAATAAACACACACTCACAAACTTTCGCCTTTATAATATTAGTGTGATAACTTAATAATAATATTAAACTGACAAAATAATGAAGAAATGTTGATTTTCTGTTAAGGCGCTAAGACCATGTGAAGCAGGAGCGGGTCGCTAGTTTAATTATTATAATAATGCTTTTATTATACACCAACACAATAGCCTAATTGCAGAGTAACACACGCACAATTACAATTACTTTCATTCTGACAATTCAACAATATTCAACGCATTATTTATGATGTCTAGCAGACGAATTTTTCAAACATATAAAGGCATTGCTTTATATGTTTAAAAAATTCGTCTGCAATTCCTAAACCATTGTACAGCCATTAGTTTAACAGCGGTCCATAGATTTTTTTTTCTGTACGAGTCGTGTATACCTATGTGGCGAGGGCGCACCGCGGCGCGTCGAAAAAAATGTAACAAGTACATAGGGACATCCTGATGACGTAACCGCGGGGTGCGGGACGTGTGAGTGGCTATGGATGTCCTTCAACATCTTCTAGACTGTGTTTGCAAGTGTATTAAGCAAGGCCAATAGGATAGGAATCCGCGTCTGATAAAAACAAATATATCTCCAAACCGTTTAAATAAACATGTAGTTCAGATCGTCAATTATAGTCTTTGTCTATACATGAACACGCTAGTGGATAGCGTGTTCATGTAAGAAACGATCTCAAAAGTTTACACAGCGCTACGCTGGCTACGCTTATTGGCTACGCGCCTATCACCGCTACGCAGGCGTAGCTAGCATAGCACCGCTACGCAGGCGTAGCAGGCATAGCAGGCCCCTACGTCGTAGCAGCTTCGCAACGTCTTTTACGGGAGCCAGCAAAGGTAATATGGCCTACTCCAAAAGTGTCAGATGAAAATGTAAGCAAACCCTGTTCAGGTTAAATTCTATATTGGAACGAAGTTCTTTAACGCTGGTTGCGGTAGGAGTAAACTGGTAGAAATCGTCACGTAACGAAAAAGCGTTCTACCCCCTCCATGCGACTTTCTCAATAATAATAATATGTAGAAAGAGAGAGAAAGAGAGAGAGAGAGATATAGTTTTCATGGTTGTCGAGGGTACTGAAACCCATAATTAGGTCAAAATGAAAATACAAGAAGGCGTCTGCGAAAATTATAAAATTTTTCGTCATGGGTATCGTTTTCCTGTTTTTTGAGTGATAACTTTATGAGAGCTTTTAAAAACTTATACTAGATAGCTCTGTTTAAAAAACGCGCATTAAGGCCCTCTTGTAGTGCGGTGTGTAGGTATGATAACGTTTCCTCACTCCCCGCATAATACGTATCGGGGCATCTCTCTCTCGTAGGCACTGGCTAGCAGGCGTGAGCGCTTGAACTGCTCAATATCGTCTGATTTTTGTTCTTACGAAAATAAATAACCACTTATAATAAAAATCTTCCTTACACAGCGCTAGAAAATAATAAAACCTATTTTTTGATATATTACTTAGATGGTTTCGTAATATAATTTTTTGCTAAGAAGTACGTTCGAAATATCGGTTTAGTGTCATCTTTGCGATTTTTTTTTATCGAGTCAATTATTAGTAATTACGTTTCCGTCTTTAGTCCGCGCTTGACCATATGTTCAATTTTGTTAAAATGATTTTTATTTTGCGCAATATTTACATTAATTAGACATAAATAGCTCCAAAAAACTTAAAAATGGAACAACCTCGCCTTAAATTCAGCCTTGCTCTCTCTCTCTGTCTCGTTCTATTATATACGTGAGTATCACGTAAGGATCTTCGTTCCTGACAGGGGTCACATCACAATCGCACACTTTTTTTCCATTATGATTTTATTCCACATTAACTAGGACAAAGCTGCTAATATCATAAGTCGTATAAAATACCACCCAATACCATTCCACCCATTCATTGTTTGAAAATTATAGAATCAAATTCAAAAAAAAATCATTGAAATAAAGTTGATATTTGTTTAACTTGAAATAGGGTAGGGGTGTGTAGCACTGCGCACTTTTACTATAGCTTGCTCACTGATTTAAAAGTAACATTATTATTCAATACTACCAACGCCCCGTGGTTTTACCCCCCTAAATCTCGATCCCGTTGGAATATCGGGATAAAAAGTATTCTATATCCTTATCCAGGTCATATTTTACCCATGTGCCAAATTTCATCCCTGTTTTAGTGTGAAAGTGTAACAAACAGACATACAAAAAATAAACGTGTGCGGTCAGGGGACTGTGTATCTGGAACGAAGTTCCTTAAGCGATACTCGCACGGTATATGCGAGCGAGTACCGTGTATACTCGTATACAATAAAAGAAAGAGACAGAGAGAGATAGAGAGAGAAAGTGACGAGACAGTGACGCGTTCTTAAATACAGAGCCATCAAACTAGAAATAAAGGCGTCGTGAGTGTGTGTGTTTTTATGTTTGTTAGGTACTTCTTCACGCTCAAACGGCTGGACCAATTTTGATAAAATTTTGTATGGAGGTATCTGACACCCTGGATTAACATATAGGCTATTTTTGACGTTGTCCTGTCCAAACAATAGTTCATGCAAAGTTTCCATAGAAAAAACTACTTTCAGTTTTTCACTTATTCAGAAACTTTTCCAATTTTTCTTTCTCTAGAAACCTAGTTCGGCCTGTCACAAACATTTTAAAACAAAAAATAGCCAAATCAGTTTCAGACGTTCATTCAAGTGATGAATTTACCAGCGAACACCATTTCATTTTTATTTATCTTAATAAACCTACTAATATTATAAATTTGAAAGTTTGTGTGTGTGTTTATATGTTTGTTACTTCTTCACGCACAAACGGCCGAACAGATTTGGATGAAATTTGACACACAGATAGTTTATAGCCAGGATTAACACATAGGTTAACTTTTTATACCGATATTCTCACGGGATCCACACTTACGCGTGTGAAACCGCGCGTGTGGGCGCAGCTAGTTATGTTATTATACGATTATGTCCACCGTACCTACAGACATTTCAAAATAAGTAAAAAGACATGAAACACCGACACATTGGAAAGTAAGGGCACTTTCACACAGAAAAGGTCTCTTCACATAAGAGAAAAACATTCCCGAACACATTTTTGTCAGAATCCTGCCTGTTTTATACGACAGGGGACTCCTAGATTAGGTCGGAGAAGCCCCCCCGTTTGTTCCACCTACTCAATTACATATTGGAAACGATTTCGGAAGCAATAATACCACAGAGCACGAAATCGCCGCGCCGCCGGTAGCGTCCAGAGAAAGTGCAGCAAGTGCGTTTTATTTATTACGTCAAAGCCTTCAGTATCTACCGGGTCAAAATAAATTAGCTAGCGAAACTCCGCAGACGCGATGGGATATCTAAACACGATAGAACAAAAAATACATTAATTTGATGATTTGTTTGTGGGGTCTTCGACCCCGTTTAGCGTTTCCTTAAAACATCTGATTAAAAATCAGTTTTTTTTTTATGTAGGTAAACTTCTCTGACGTGATGGATATTGATGTCAAAACATGATAAAACAAAATATGTTCTAAGCTTATACTTCAAGATACAACACTGCCAGTGGTCATTGAAAAAAAAAACCATTATAAATATATATTTTTGAAGTGAAAACTTCTTTAGCGGCGCTGTGTACTTTTTTTGGAATGGGTAAAAACTTCTAAATTCGCGTCAGGTCACGTGACCCTGATCGAAAATTCGTAAGACGTAAGACGTAAAACGTAAGACGCGCGTTGTTGAGGACAGCGCCATCTATGCACATCGGGAAGAACTACGAGGGCCTCGCGTACTAACTACGTAGTTCATCCAACAACGACGAGATGGCGCTGAACCACGGCTATATAACTGACGACGAGCTCCATGCGAGACCAACACCACGAACTGAAGTCTATCCTGTGTGCTTATTTGTAAATCTGAATAAATTCCTTTCACGAGAAGAATAAACCAGTCACTTTGGTCATCATACCTGATTTGCAAAAAACCCTATAAAATAAGGAACACACCTTAACACGCGTGTTTTGTTTATAAGACGATTCACAAAATACACTCGTAATTGTTCAAGTTTTCACTTCTGTCGGCACTACCGGAGTGCCAGTGTTTTTTTATTACGTTTACGTTACGTTTTTTTTTGTTTAAAGATCGCTCTTAGAGATAAGACCGCCCATTGTGTCACCCTTTGCACAGTTTCTATATTTATGTCTGTAATTTATATGGTGTACATAATAAAGAGTATTCTATTCTATTCTATTCTATTCTATTCTACGTGTGCAGTGTTTCCCTAGCTATTTTAATTTGACCCGTATGCGTCATTTATATCGTAGTGTGAGTAAACTGTGACGCCACTGACACACTTGGTTTGTATGGAAAGTGTAGACAATGCCGCCTCCAGCAGTAACCGCCGAGGCGCCTCCGTACTCTATGGGCAATGCTAAGACATAGTGAATTTATGTAAATAGTCAATGTTATGTAAAGCGAATGTTTTGCAAAGGCCGCAGGAAACGGTTCGGCAATGTAGTACGTTTATGAAGAGAGATGTGTGCCAGAGGTGCTCAACCTTTTGTAGTGAAACATCTTACGCGACGATTCGATAATTGAATGAGAATTTAGAGATAAATTTCAAGGATGCGTCACGTTTAGGCAAATTTCGTTACAGGAGAGAGAAGAAAAATGTAACTCTCTCTGTGTCTCACACTAAAACTCTCCTATTCTATATTTTTTTAAGAAGTTTCACTTCAATCACGTGTACGCTGCTGTACGCGCCATTGCTTTTTTTCTTTGACATTTAGTTGTTTGTATGTTCGCTCTTTTAGAGAGCACTTTTTTTTAAGCGGTCTGTTTCCTGTTATGCCTACGGACAGATGATCCAAAACATTTTGTAACTTTAATGAATACATAAATATGCCTTAAAGCTTTAAATAACGTTTTATGACCGTTCCCTATAATTTACGGAGCGTTCATCATCTGCCTAGCCTTTTCCCAACTATGTTGGGGTCGGCTTCCAGTCTAACCGGATGCAGCTGAATACCAGTTTTTTACATGGAGCGACTGCCAATCTGACCTTCACAACCCAGTTACCGGGTAATACGATATTCCTTGGTAAGATTGGTTGGGACACACTATCAGTATTGCTACTGATAGTGTGTTTCACAATTACCCCGCTAATTTAAAAACTACGACACGGTTAGCGCAGTGGCTGAGCGATCGACTGCTGCGCTGCGTGTCGTGGGTTCGATTCCCGCACGGAACAAATATTTGTATTGCCTACAGGTAGTTGTTCCGGGTCTGGCTGTTTGTGTATGTGAATTTAAATGTTTGTAAACGCACCCACGATACAGGAGTAATTCCTAGTGTGGGGCAATGTTTAAAAAAAAAAAAAGAAATGGGTTTTTTAATTTTGACAGTTCAACAACATTCATTGCGTTATTTACGTTGTTGAGCTGACACCTTTTTCGAACATAGCAAGCAAATAATTAGCAATATCCTTCAAAATGATTCAGATTGACATTTATAGTGTGTTACGCAATTAGGGTACGGTTTGGCAAAAAAAAATGCTATCATATTGGCAAGCAAAACGATTCGTTTTTGTTTATAAAAACCGAGCATTAATGAACATTATTTACAGCACGCGTAGCATGACCACCATAGAAACGGGTTTTGTCGACGGAAGAATAGACAAAATGACAGATAGAATAGACAATCCTTTCCTCCTCTAAATGACAGATTACTTTAGAAACCTGTCTAAAATCTGTTACTTCGTCTATTCTTCCGTTTCCATTGTGGTCATGCTACGCTTGCTGGAATGATACCAAGTTTTTCCTAAAATCCACATTTTTTGACGGCCCACGTTAGGTACCGCAGTTTGAGCATCGCTGTATATATTATGAACAAAAGTTTTATGCGAGGAAATACTCTAGATGTTTTACGGTCACAATTTACCGCATTGTTTCCGATGTTTTGCGATTCTAACTTGACAGGAGAGGCTTTAAAATGAACGAAATAAAAATAAGGACTGATTTTTTTTTAATTTGATATTTGTATTGACAGGAGAACGTCACTTGCGTTCTCGAATCGAAATTCCGGTTAAAAGAGAAGTTTATTTAAATACACCGTTTACTCTTAATTTATTGAGGTAGTTTTAGCCCAACTATACACGATGTTGGCATCCCCAACATTTTATTAATTATATTTGTTGCCTTGCAACACTTCATCTGTCATGTTGTGTCAACGTCATTATTTTTATGTCACACCAACTGTCAGTTTTAAAAATTATAACACCTCGATTGTCTCCATGAACAAGTCACGTTTTTTATTCCGCAAACCTCCTCTCAATTCTACCAGCCTTTAAACCCTGGAAATACTACTCTTAACACACGGGCGTATATTAAACGGGGTGATTTTTTTGGCGCACTGGATTTCCATGCTCTGCTTGTACCGTGAGTTGAAAATCCAACAGATTTTTCTGACGTGCAGGGATGCGCTCTATTGGATTCTCAATGCCGAGTGTGGCGAACCAGTGCTTATAGAAAAGCTTTTCTTGTAAAATTCTTGGCTCAAGGATGCCTCATCCTTTTTCTTTTTGGTGCGCGGTGGAACTCCTCATGGACTTCCTCCATCGTGGGGATGACAGAGGGGCATTCCGGACTCTTACCGGCTAAAACCACCGCGGTGTTCCACCTCTACCTATGACCGGAGGTGCGGGATTCGCATAAGCATTCACTGCTCCTCCGACAGACCTCGACCCGCTGTTCCTCAGCGGGTCCCACCTCACCGGCCATTCCCATAATGGCCGCACCCACCCTCGAGTTGCGCACTTGGAACAACGATCTGTTGGAACAACTTGGAACAACGATCTGCGACCTCAAAGAGAGGTCACAGATCGTTTTGCGCCCTTCTCGGGCGCCCGGTGCGTCTCCTGCGGGAGGAGAGAGAGAGGATGCGCCTTCTCTCTTCCGCTCGACCGCCTCATTCGCAGACATGAAATCCTCGCTCTTGATCGAGTATGACTCATCCTGTATTTAGGTTAGGCAAAGTGATACCTACTAGGTTTTTCTATTAGCCAGGAACAGGCCAGAATCTGGATTCGGGCCCAGTTAATATCAAGAGGCTTGCACACTATCACATGGGATTTAATTATAACTGGTGAAATGTGGGATGTATGGTTAAACTCGACATTGCTTTAGGTACCACATTTGACAACAAATTCCCAATAAATGAAAACTGCACTACGGTTGAAAATATCTAAAGGTCACATGGAGAAATAGATCTTGCCTTTTTGTGACGTGCCAGTGACATTCAATCTTAGGATGGTAAAGCAATTACGAGGTCGACTATACCATACACCTGCCTTCTCATATACAGGGTCAAATTAAATTAGCTAACGAAACTCCGAAATCATTGTATTTTTGTGGTAGGTACCTATTATGTTTAGATATCGAAAAACATCACGTGTATCGAGTGTCGCTAGGAAATTTAATTTGACTTTGTAAACGTGATGTAGAGTTCACAAGGATAACAAGGACAAACAAGGATAAACAAGGAAGACAGGGATAAACAAGACAAGGACAAGGATATTTTGGTTCCTGAGAGACATCGACAGGGGGGCGTAGTTGGTAAACATTTGTAAAATTTTGCCACAGAAATTGTCTTGGCAAAACAAGATAGCGTTAGTTCCAATTTTGACCACGCCAAAATAACCTTGTAGCGTTGTAGCGTTATTGCGTTGTTGTTGTAGCGTTGTTGTTGTTGTTGTTGTGGTTGCGTTGTTGTTGTGTTGTTGTTGCGATGTATTTGCGACTTTCCTTACCGTCTTTAAACCTGACGCAACCTCGTACGATCTTTGTGACAGCTAGTGACATCAATCCTTTCCATACTATTGCAGCCACAAAAAGGTATACCTGGTCAAAAAAATATTACCATGAAGATAGAAAACGGAATGCCTCATTTGTCTAGAAGACCTAACTAGAGGCCTACTCGCTATGTCCGTCAACGAAGATACGGACTCGTTCGGAAGTTTCAGATTCGTCAAAACAAGTGTCAAATTAGTTTTTCGGTCAGGAAAAAACTTATCGTGTGTAGGGATAAATGTCAAATCGCGTTGTATTTCATTCTTAGTTCGGGCTCAGCATGTCGATTCTGTAAAAATCTCACCGTGAATACTTGCGTGGAGTGAGCTGTCAGTGTCATCCCACTAATGCTAGGGATTGACCATGCAAACATTTACAATCATAAAAGAGATTTTAATAATATTTTTTAATGCTAATCCTATTGATATTTTTATATAATTCAAAGCTAGTATTTTAGTGGTCAAAACATTCGCCAGCGCCTAACGCGCTTGCGCGGCGTGAAATATGGCTCATTCCGAATTAAGTCATCATCGCTCACATGAATAATTTGCTTTCCGATTTAGATAAATGACCACTATGGCAGCTGAGAGTCAGTAATATACCTATTCACTTGAATAGTTACTCATGGTTGGATTATAGTATTTATTTGTGTATACACCACGAATTTCCTCTTCTTTGGTAAGGTGGCGACTGTAGCCAGAAGCACAATTTCGAAAATGCCACGTTAGTTTAAAGATCGGTGATAATTATTAATTTAGGGCATGGTCGGTAGTCGGCGTTATCGCAAGATGGCACATGCCATGACTTCATATATGTCGATTCACGGGACATCGTTATCGCGTTTACGTTAATTCAGAAAAGGGCCCTAATTCACTATGACCACTTAATGATTCATTACTTCGAAACCACGTCAATTCCTTAATAACCTAATCACTACATCTGCTATTAACGTATTCTCTATGACACAATGACCGAAACCGGTTTGAACTGTCAAAATACCACGCTTGACAACCGTACGGCGTGGTAAGATTATGCGGGGAATAATAGATAAATACCATACAGCAGAATTGGGGTCAAGGTGTAAGCACGCTGTAGTCGATTACAGTGCAATTCGGAATGTACCATATATCACTCCACTCGAATCTCGTAACCATGGCAACACCACCTCGGCGTCAACACCTCCACCAGCCGCGTTTTGATTGGCGAATACCTCGTCTTTTTCTACTTTAGAGTTACACATTTTGAAAATCGCTCAACGAAAACTTTGCTTAATCTGCCCCTTGGCAGACTCTAAGGCAGGGTCGCCATATCGAAGGTCGCCATGAAATGTTGGGGGTTCAAGGGTCGTTAGAATTAGACAACCAGCTTGATAGAATGTACTTTAATGAATATCTAGTGAATTTATGTTACAATGCGCATTGATGTAAACTGCTTACTTATATTCTAAAGGAGTGTACTTACTACGTTATGCACTATTAGGGACCATACATACACTTCAGGGTTGACACCAACCACTTCTTCATTTAAGGGTTACTAGAGCTGCAGTGCAAACACGGGCGCGCGATGAGCGATAAAATATTTGCACTTATTTGACGTTGGTATTGCATTTTCCTAATGTTCTTATACATGACGCCTTACAAGTTAAATATGTAAAAACAAATCTCTAATGTGATAATGAGTGACTAACGCGCAAGCGCGGCGTGATCTTATCACTTCACCTTCACTCCACCCGATTCACGACATTAAATGTCGTGAATCGGGTGAAGTGAAGGTGAAGTGATCACGCAATCTGCAATGTGATAATGACAGTGATTAACGCGCAAGCGCGGCGTGATCTTATCACTTCACCTTCACTTCACCCGATTTACGACATTTAGTGTCGTGAATCGGGTGAAGTGATCACGCCACACAAACTACGTGGGATTACATTCTATGGTCCGTCAGCTAGGCATCCGTTAGCACTCGATGACTTGACACACTCGGTTATCTCTTCTAATTCAATTGATTTGGGTTAATAACAACGCTGAACATCGTCGCAGTCTTTACTAGACTCGATCTACAATTGCTCATAATAACCAAACAATGTCGATGCGTATTTTCATCAGTCTAGCTGTCATAAACGTGAATGTTTTAATTTTATTTACTGTTCGTGCGTGACGCGCTCGCGCCTCAGTCTATATAAGGACTTACTAGACTAGGGAAAAAATAAAAAAAAACAGGATTGAGATTCTGACTGCGCTTCTGTTTTGCTATTTTATTGTAAGTAAAACCCCACAAAATATTAATGTTTTGACCACTAAAATACTAGCTTTGAATTATATAAAAATATCAATAGGATTAGGCTAAAAAAATATTATTAAAATCTCGATTATGATTGTAAATGTATGCTTGGTCAATCCCTAGTATCTGGTAAGATGACACTGACAGTTCACTCCACGCTCACTTCACCTAAGTTTTCACGGTGAGATGGTTACAGAATCGCACTGCTGAACTAATAAATATGTATGTCCGTAAGTGACAGGAATGGAAACGCTCGTAACTTTGGCCGATTCTATGGATTTCTTGCTAACGATGTAGACCCCCTGATGTGCATGGGATCCTTGGGGTAAGACAGAGCGTGTTTTCACTTTACTAATAAAGCAAGCGTCGCATATGAATGTGAACACCATTTGCATAGTATTAATGTTCATATTCGAATGAAACGCTTGCTCACATTTACTTATAGTTCATCAACGAATGGCCCAAAAGCGGGTGCAAAGGGCGTAAGCAGGGACCTAAGCGGTTCCTTCCAAAACTTGTTCATTTGCACATTTAATGTAATAAAAGTCCTAACTTTTAGAAAATAAGCCGGAGTTCACAAAGTTCCCACTTTAAAAAAAAGAAGAAAAAGAAAGAAAATTTGTTTATTCTGCACAAATAAAAACACACATTCCAAAAGAAAAAAGGGTAGGGTAGTGGCTTTAGGGTTTTTCGCATATTTATCGCAAAAACAATGCGTTGTAGGGATAAAAAATCTTATACCGAATGAAAGCTTTTAAAATTCTAATTAATAAATGTTAGTTACCAGCATAGCTCTGCAGTTTTCCGTCAAGGCGACGACAATAAGAAGCACTCCCGCTCCGGTGATGCCGCTCAGTACGATTCCCGTCGCGATGCTAATGACTGCAGGAAACATTGTAGATAAACAAAAAATTACTTACAAAAAAAAACTACAAACTTCCAAAAAAAAAAACACTTCGTAAAAAACGAAAATACAAAACCAAAGACACCTATCTAATGTTATTTTTCATTTCGTAGTTTTGTTTTTCTGGAAGTCGTTTTTTTAATTTGTAATAAAGTTTTTATTTTTCACTTTTTAGTTGTAATACCTACACCAAAAAAAATCGTATACCTTCCCTTCACTTGCTAAGTAAATAACAGTGACAGGAAGTTATCATAACATCATCAACATGCGCTACGTGGAAAAAATAGATTGGTATTATTGAAGCTAACTCAAAAACTACTCATCAGAACTTGATCAGATTTATATGGGACCACCCTAAGTATACCCTTTCAAACAAAAGAAGATTTTTCAAATCGGTTCATAAACAGAGCTCTGAGGTTCTCGCTGCTCGCCAACTCATTGTAGTAGTTCTACTCGCTTCCCAGTAAGACATTGCAAGTATCTCTTTACCTCGGTAATGTAAGGTATAAATTCGAATCATTCCCGTGAGTTTGACAGAACTCATCAATCAACAATGATATAAGAGATTTATTACATTACAATAACTTAGTAATAGTTTACGTCATTCAAATTTGATTGTTAAGGCGTGTAATTTTTTTTTTTTTTAAAACGTTGCCCCACACTAGGAATTTCTCCTGTATTGTGGGTGCTTTTACAAACATTTAATCTCACATACACAAACAGCCAGACCCGGAACAACTACTTGTAGGTCATACAAATATTTGTTCCGTGCGGGAATCGAACCCGCGACACGCAGAGCAGCAGTCAATCGCTTGACCACTGCGCCAACCGTGCCGTCAATTGGGGAGCCCTATGTCCAGCAGTGGACAGCTTTAAGCTGATGATGATGACATGGCTAGCCTTGTAATATCTAACTAGCATTAAATAATAATGAGAATTCAGATAAAACAACTTACACTGTGTAGCAGATGTCTTATGCATCTCGTCATACTGTGGTCCATGTGTCAGAATAAGGGTCAACAGGATAGACCCGACCAAGACTTGACAGAATGCTGTCAAGAGAACTCCTGGGAACAGGTTGCAGACTCCACAACAGCTCTCGAAGTGGAATCCTGGCTTGTGGATCGAGAAGTGTAAGGGGACCTGGTACATTGGGAAAGGTTTACCACGTTAAAAGAGTAAAAGTCTTTTAGTCTAAATTAAGTGTTTAAGTCTTTTAACCATTAAGAGCGTTTGCGCCGTACGGCATTTCATACAAACTTTCAAGCCCTTATTTTTCGAAATGAATGAAACGATTTTAATGAAACTTCATACGCATAAGCAGGATACAAAGGTCTAAAAAGTTAGTAGAGGACAGTTTCGAAATGTCTTATTTAAAAAAAGGTAACTGAAAATCTCTGTTTCTATGGAAAATTTAAAATCGGACTAATTTGGCTTGTTTTTTGAAAATGTTCTCTAGTAACTTTTTAGACCTTTGCAAATGCTCTTAAAATAAACAGCAGTGTCAGATCATATTTTATATTCGAATCAAAATTCTGGCTGAAACTGAGTAACCATGGCGTAGATCGCCCAATCTTTTCCATAGGAGTCTACGTTCTGAACCTAACATTCAAACTCAAACTCAAAGCATTTATTTCAATTAAACCCATTTAGAGGCACTTTTGAATTGTCAGAGTCGGTCAGATAGTCAGAAAGTTGAAGCTAGTTGTCCATTCCAAAACGTAGATCTCTATGAAGAAGACCGGGCAAGATACTTTCAAAAGTAACGTCCAGGCATCACTACATAGTATAAAACAAAGTCGCTTTCTCTGTCCCTATGTCCCTTTGTATGCTTAAATCTTTGTAACTACGCAACGGATTTTGATGCGGTTTTTTTTAATAGATAGAGTGATTCAAGAGGAAGGTTTATATGTATAATAACATCCATTAAATAGTGGAGAAGTACTGTTATTTTTGAGGTTTCTAATGTGATGTCGTAAATAATTAATTTTTTTCCGCTTACATTGCAAACGCAGGCTGAACCCTACGAGTTTTATCAAAATAATGTATTAAGTATTGTACACATTGAAAAGGTCTACAGAAAAGTCCGTGATGGTATATATCTATCTCTTATGGATAACCCACAATAACTTTTTTTTGTCATTTACTTTTTACGACAAATAATGGCTAATTTTCGAAGCGATTTTAACCAATACAGCATTAATCCTTAACCAATTAAATACCTTGAATACATTGTTCATTTAATATAGATCTATATGGCCCTTTACACCGTATGATTTAAGTGAATATTTTCGAAGATATTACAGATTTAAAAATTGCGGGATGTAGCGTTTGCGGCGGTACCGGCCGGCCGCCCGGTGCGGCAAATTTAACGCGTGCGGGCCACGGGCAGTAATGAATAAATCAAAACTACTGAATCGATTTTAATCACATAGGCTATATATTTTATACCCGTGCGAAGCCGGAGCGGGCCGCTATGTTTTTATATACAACGTTCACAGTTTTTCTGTAGTGTATTTAGTATCAGCATTGCACCCGTGCGAAGCCGGGGCGGGTCGCTAGTATAAAATAAGCTATAATGTTTTCTAGTGACCCATATTGAACGACTGAACAATAAGGAACAAAAACGAAAACAGAAAACATTTCTTTAACGTTGAACAAAGCACAATATCCAGTTCGAATTCCGTTTCCACATTCATTCGAAGCCAATAGAATTCTGAATACGTCTTGTTGCTTACGACTCGGTACAATGCACCACACATTTTGTATGCCACCAGCTTTGCCTACTGTGCAGTTCCCGCATTCAATGTATGACGCTTTTGTAGGCTGTTACCTCAATAGTTTGCACCCTTGGCGGCACTTTCTAAGGTTAGAAGAAAGATTAATCGTTTGAAGTCAAAGTAACCTTGTTTTTAAAGATTGTACAGTAAAAAAAGCTTGTTTTAAACAAAGCTTGGGCCTCAACCATAGAAATATAAAAAACTCTCAACCAAAGGAAAGGTATTTTGCAGGCTGGGACAGACTGGATGAGGAAGGCGGCGGATTGGGTGTTGTGGCGCAGCCTGGGAGACGCCTATGCCCAACATTGGACTGCGATAGGCTGATTTGATTGATTGATTGACACTATTACCAGCAACTTGAAGCTCACTTCATCTAAAGTTTAATGGAATAGTACATCTGTAACGTATTTACTTAATATTATAAAGCTGAAGAATTAGTTTGTTTGGTTGAACGCGCTAATCTCAGGAACTGCTGTTTCGAATTGAAAAATTCTTTTTGTGTTGGATAGTCCATTTATCAAGGAAGTTATAAGCTATATTAACATTACGCTACAATACAATAGGAGTGGAGAATCAATGAAAAATATTGCAAAAACGGGAAAAATTATTCCTTTTGAGAGCATCCGTTGCGTTTAAGTTACGCAAAAATCATGTATGACTGAATTGCTCCCCTTTAAAAGTTCTATAACAAAATCCGCGACAGCATGTGTTTATCTTTTAAGGTTGACTCACTATGATGGAATATATTTTAGTAGATTTTTCCTCAACTTAACGCGAGTAAAACCGCGGGGCACAGCTAGTACTAATAATAAAGCTAAAGAGTTTGTTTGTTTGAACGCGCTAATCTCTGAAATTACCAGTCGTATATGAAAAAATCTTTTTTCATTTGATAGCTTAATTCTGCAGGAAGGCTATAGGCTATTTAATATCACACTATGACTCTTAGGAGCCGAGCAAAAAGAAAAAACGTAAAAAAGAACGTTAAGCGAAAACGAAGTTATAGCATCGGCAGGCGATAGTTTCTGCCTGCGACTTCGTCCGCCTGTTTCGGCCCTCGACCCATCGCGTCGCATCCCATCGCGATGGGATGCGACGCGATGGGTCGAGGGCCGAAACAGGCGGACGAAGTCGCAGGCAGAAACTAGTCTGTAATAAAAAAGTAAAGGCTCGCCGCACATTCAGCCTCCTATTGTTCATAGGGCCAAGCATGGGCCAAGGGCCGCTATGGAAATTGGCTCCAAAAGGCAGTGGATTAAACAAGGTACCTGTAACGCTGTTGTACTTCTGCTAGTACTTCTCGGTTTTTCACTGGATCTGGTATAATCATCAGTTACACTCTTTGGCATTTTGTAAAAAATAAAAATATACACAAAAAATACCACAAATAGTATTGCACTGACAAGTATCTGCTATTGACACTGTTTGGCAGTGACGTTTGATAGCCGCCTTTTTTAATGGCCAGTTTGCTGGTTTTCTGCTTTTCATAAAATTATTTAACTATTCAGTTATTTATGTTGCTAAGGGATGATTCTCATTAGAGCGGGCCTTGCCCGGGGCGGGCCGTGTACGTGGCCCGGGCGGGGCACGGATTTGAAACGTTACATACATTTTGTATGAAGCAATTTATATTACACAGTGCATGTTCCGTGTCCCGTCCGGGCCCGCTCGACGCCACGGTTGTTGCACGGTCCCGGCCCGCCCCCTCCACGTCCGTCGTAATGCAATATTAAATCGTAATATAAATCGTGCAGCACGGACGGGCTCCGGCCCGTCCCCGCCCCGGCCTCGGCCCGCCCCGGGCACGGCCCGCTCTAATGAGAATCATCCCTAATTCTAATCAAGTCCTACTAGATTACGCTAATTGTTATTTAAATCGAAAATCGATACCGAACTAATTGTGTATTAAACGCATGGCAGAAATCAACAGTTTTTTTTTTGACGTGTAGATTATGAACGAGCTTTGTGCAAGGAAAAGTTTTTATGTTTGTTAAATATAAGTACAGACGCCAGCACATCAACTTACTACAATCTGTCAAATTTCTTTAATAGATTTTCAAATTTATCGCTAAAACGTAAGGTTCAAAGTTGATTGGGAAAATTTGACAGTTTCAGGTAGCTTGATGTGCTGGCGTCTGTACAAAAAACGCTGTTTCAAAATCTGGGTCAAATGCGCTCTTCAATGCACTAGTGTGGTTTTTGTACATGACCGTTTTGGTTAGGGTATGCCAATATAGGACTCTGGTTATGGGTAAGACCATGACCAGAGTCCTATACTGCAAGTTGCAACACTAGACAACAACGCACTGTTAAATTTTCAACGCTTAGGCCTGAGTTCACTAACATTCAAACCACCTGCACCGGTTAGGTATTTAAACAATTGGTTTATGTCTTTCTTAAGGGAATTTTATATATATAGAACTGGGGGCCTAAAAAGGCCACCTTGGCAAAATCATAAAAGGATAACATTATGAATCCTAATACGGCGAAGACAATCCGTGTTTTTCTTTTTTTCGCTGCACTACGTACGAGTAGGTATAATCAAAGAGATTGGAATTTGATTTGTATTTTAGCACAGACAAAAAAAAAATAACTGAAAAATCTTTCACCATTGGAATTTGATACGATTAACTTTACAGTTAACTGTCCATTATGATTGATGTTATCCTTTTATGATTCAGCCAAAGTGGCCTTTGTAGGCCGCCTGATTAAATACTGAATCATTTGATTTAAATGTTGCTGAACACAAGGCTTAGTCTAAATCCATCGTGCAAAATAATATTTAGATTTTTAATTACATTTGGAGTTAGTAAAAAACGGGCATTACCTCCTTCTTTTTCCATAAACCATTAGTCCACCCTCAAAAATGTTTTCAAAATAAACTACCCATACAACCAAACAATGTATCGCAATTCGTGAAGGCCCTACGGTCTCGGTTGTCTGGGTAGGATCACTGTTTTCCACCGATAAGGCTTATTAGCTGTCAAAAGGCAAATTGACTCAGATACAGAGTCAAACCCGTGAGACAAATGACTCTGAAGCGGCCAGTCACAAAATAGACAATCTGCGTTCGCGATTAATTTGCCAAAAATGTAAACAAATATGAATATAATGGAAAATTAACTTTAATTCCTACACAATAAAGTTCAGATTACGCTACAACTTCAAAATATATTTTATTTTTTATCATTCAAATAAAGTTGATATTTGTTTAACTTGAAATAGGGTTGGGGGGTGCAGCACTGCGCACATTTACTATAACTAGGTACGAAATGTCGGTTCAAAATTACGCGAGCTTATGCTTGGCAGGATTTGCTAAGGAATTGACATGGTTTCGAAGTAAGGAATCGATAAGTGGTCGTAGTGAATTAAGGCTCTGAGCATGAATCGTGCGCGCAGTCGTTTGTTCGACGTGAACACACACAAACAACTTCACCTTTGATATTCAACGTCGATGCGCGGTTACGTTTCACGAAACGCGCAGCGAAACGACGACGAGCTTATAAAATGTGGTCCAATCATACAATTAAAAAACATCGATTTCCGTTCCAACTAATGAATGAAAGGAGACTTAATTAGTAAAACCCTAATAGAATAGAATAGAATAGAATACGCTTTATTATCAATGCTCAAAGACACTTACCGATTTACCAATTATCTTAGTACACTGAATCAACCTCTTCACAAAGATGCAGAGAGCATTATACACAACTTTTAAGAGAATTGTATCCGAAGATATCTTTGAACATGCAAAAGTCATCCTTATCTAGTTTTAAAACAGTTCAAAGTCTTTCAATAGTGACAATAATAAGTTCCTTGTAGTTCGACACAATAGATGTTACGTTCTATTTCTTATGTGATATGGTTCTATATCGATTTGTGTGTTGTTCAAGTCGATGTTCAAGCCATGCGGTCGCTAATCGGTCTAAGCAGACGCTTTCCATCCGTCTCAGAATATCGATGGAAGATTAGCGGCATTGCATTAGGGATGTGCCCTACGATATCTTAAAAGTATCGATAGCATTTTGGCTTCCTAATGTTACTTAGAATTATATCAATTTAATTTATAAATAAAAATGACAACAATCAAAACAAGTCTTGAGTCTAAGTCGATTACAGACTTTTTTAACCTAAATGTTCACACAATCTTCCTCTTTCACACAATACATACTATCTATTATATAATCTGCTTCTTTTCCTGTGGCCCACGTTCATATTAAACATTTTTCATGCATATTACTTCACATCACATGGTCTTATCACGACAATCTGTTACAAATTAGCACCAAATTCACGTGAGAATTTATTTATTTGTGCCCGACTCATCACGTCCTGACAGTGCCGTATTATCTATAAGGCACTTTAGGCCAGTGCCTAGGGGCCCACTATGACCAGGGGCCCAGAACTCCCTATTAAAAAATTAAAAAAGGGGATTGTGTGGTTTTATGAAACCACGGTAAAAGTGAAACTTTTTTTCACATAAGGTAAAAGCCAAATTGCGTTGTTGTGGTATGAAAAAGGGGGGGCCCGAAACGAGCTGTGCCTAGGGGCCCCGAGATGGTTAATCCGGCCCTGCGTCCTGACATTAAAATTCTCTAAATTATCTTCTCAAATTGTAATATTTCGTTTACACCAGTCAAAACAGTGTCAAGCATTTTCCCGCTAAACCGTGTATGCAAAATCCATTGTGTGTATTTGACACTTCGACAGGACCATCGGAAATGCAATTTTCACGTATTCCTGTAGTTTCAGGTCGATGCGTAGACTTGCGATTCACCTGTTATATGTCTGTGTTAATTGTTGGAAAGTTTTATTTCGATTTCACTATGTAAACATTGAGGATTGAACTGAATTTGTAGTCTCTTTTAATAGTTGATTTTTAAGGTGAATGTTTCCTGAACGTGTTTTTAGTTTCTTTTTTGTCGAGGGAAAATACTCATGGATAGAATTTCTAAACCAGTCAAATCAAAATGATGTTCGCAAAAGATTGTTAATTAGAGAAACAAAAAAGTAAAAACAATTATATCGATACATTAATCAGCACATCCCCACAATCGACAGATAACACTCGCAAGAAGCCGCTCAGTACAGTTATGTGAGGTTATTTTGTTGCGAAATAACTATCTACTTAAGGATGATTTTCACCAAACGGCTCTCATCGCATCGGATCGGAAAGGATACGAACGGATGCGGCGACAGCCGATCGCGTCCGGCAGCATGTCGACGCATACGATCGGCTCCGTACCGTCGCTTGCGAACGTATCCGTTTCTGCGCCTAGTCAAATAGTTTCATTCCTACCGTGTTGACGTGTTCTAATTTGAAAATGGTTGAAATTGACGTAGTATTGTTGGCTATTGAATTAGAAGAAGAAGAAGAAAATAATCATAAAACACAGAAGAGGAAAAGAAACATTTGGACGACAGCCGAAAGGAATTTGATCGGTTACGACGACAGGTGAACGGAGCCGATCGCGCATCGCAGCATACTTTCGGCTACGATCGCGTGTCGCGGAAGACGCCCGCGGTCAAGCTGCTGTGCGCGGCTTAGTAATATAGACTTTAAATACTGTGAACACGATTTAATATCAATTAAAGATTGTTAAATCCGTTCCGATCCGATGCGATGCGAGCCGTTTGGTGGAAATCATCCTTTATTGGCTGAAAAAATAAAAAATACTGACCGAGGAATATGTTCTTAGCAGTTGTAGAAGTACTTTTTTTATAAAAGTGATTTTATTTTTCTTGTATCATCAATACAATCATTATAATAACGAGGGCGTAAAAGCCATCTTTTAAGTCAACGCCTAAGCGCACTCGGAGATGTCACTTAGTAATCATTTATCATCATGCACTTCACAATTGACCAGTAAATATTGTAACTCTATTCGATTACACCGGGCTATTGGAAAATCAAACATGTGGGTTTATTGCGTAACAAACTATCAGTAGCAATGGCTTTCATTTTGACAGTTCAAAAACATACATTGCGTTATTTACGTTGTCGAACCGACAGATTTTTCAAACATATGAAGCAATGGATTAACAATATCCTTCAAAATGTGATGAATGAATGATTGAGATTGATAGTGTGTTACGCAATTAGAGTGCTGCGGTGCTATTCTGTAAAAATCTCACCGTGAAAACTTAGGTGAAGTGAGCGTGGAGTGAGCTGTCAATAGTGTCAATTCCTAGCAAAAACAAACTCACTTCACTTAAGTTTTCACGGTGAGATTTTTACACAATCGACCGGCTGGTGCTAAATCGAAGGATAACAGGAATCGAAGGATAACAGAAGAAGAAAGAAGAAATGTATAGCAGGTGTTCTTGTTGAGTTTATAAATTTCATCACGGAAACAACGCCGGTTGTTTGGTATGATCAGAGCATGTATTAATGTTGTCTGGAAATTTTAACGGGTGTAAAAAGGCACTTAACGAAACCGAAAGTCACTTGTACTCCCCGTCATTGATTTTTTTTTGTACTGGACCATACCTGTTAGTGTCTGGTTTTTTTTTTCCGCACGCCGCGCTAGCGATGTGCGCCCATGTGTAAATAAAAGCACTGGCAAAACCGCTAAACAGCCTATAAAAAAAATGTAATTATCACAAAATAATGTTTAGACTGATCGTAGTGTTTTTTTTTTCTTTAGCTTCGCACGGTTTGTGCATTCAGCCAATGCCACGTTTTGTTCTTTATTACAAAAGCAAGAAAGGTAGGGAAATGAAAATATTATTATTCGAATTATGTAATTATAACGGGATATAGGATAATATCTATCTACAGGATCAGTATTTATAACGGATAGTGTTGTGTGGGTGAATTAGCGAAAAGGTCGGTTGATTTTAAAGATGTGGACTGTATTTTTTTTGAATTAAACTTTGAGGGAAGTCAGTGAACAACAGAAAAGGGGTTTAGGGCGTTAGAGGATTGCAAACCACTTACGATTGTCCAGTTTTCACCTTTCTTAAGTTTCTTGCTTAATGGCGGAGTCTTCTTCCGCGTGCACGCGGTAACAAAGCACCAAATATTGTCCTTGAGGGTTGTTTGAGCGTCCACCACAGCAATTACACTTCACAATTGTTATTATTATTACGAAAAACACTAGTTTAGAGTTAGATTTGGCCAATAACTTATTTAAAACGATTTTTTCTTCTAATGCGCGCGCGCCATTGCAATCGAGCGATAGGAAGAGAGAGGAAGTGACGTGCGGAAGGATTAGGGATGGGACATGTCACTGACTAATGAATACGAATTACGAAGAAAATAGTAAGGTGTATTAAACAATATCGAACATCCCCCCCGCCTTGAAGGAACCCCTTCAAATTAAGTAGGAGAAAGAGTATTAAACTACGAAGTAAAGCTAAGGTTAATGAGGCAAAATTAATACAAATTATTACTACGAACTAGGTAAACTTTATGTATGCTGGCTGAGCAATTATTGAGTTGGTAATGGACACAACTTTACGATCGGTCTTTTAAGTACACCGTTCTTGGTCCTAACTTCAACGACGCGAGTTACTCCATCCCTTCCAGGGAACAACTTAGTGACAACACCAAGAGGCCACTGAAGAGGAGGTGCATTTTCCATGTTTAGTAGCACTACTGTGCCGACCAAAACTGGATTAGATGAGGTATTCCATTTCTCGCGACATTGGAGATTATGGAGATACTCAGACTTGAAACGAGTCCAGAATGACTGAACAAGAGAATCTAGCAGCGAAAATCGAGTAAGCAAATTAGCTCGTTCATTGCTGAGGTCAGCCGCAGGTAATAAAGGAAGTGGTGCGAGCGAAAGAAAATGCGCGGGCGTAAGAGCACTAGGTTCAGAAGGGTCTGAACTTAGCTGATAGAGTGGACGACTATTAAGAATTGCCTCAATTTGGATGAGGATTGTGTTCAACTCCTCATACGTCAAAATCTGAGTCCCGATGACTTTAAATAAGTGAGATTTAACGCATTTAATATTAGACTCCCATATGCCCCCGAAGTGAGGCGCACTGGGTGGATTAAGTTTCCAAGCTATACGAGTGTTTGTCAACTCGTGAGTAAAAGTTTTAAAGTATTCCTCAGAATGCAGAAATGTATGTAGCTCGCTAAGATAAGCCTTAGATGCGACAAAGTTAGTACCGTTGTCGCTGTAAATACATTGACAAGGACCACGACGAGATAAAAACCTTTTGAAAGCATCCAAAAATGATGCCGAACTAAGCGAAGAAGCAAGTTCTAGATGAACTGCCTTGGTTACTAGACAAATGAAAAGGCACAGGTACGCCTTTTGGCTGCGTACACCGCGCTTACGAGAGAAAGTTATATTGAATGGCCCAGCAAAGTCTACCCCAGTGTGTGAGAAGGCTTTGCTTTGCTCGACGCGACATTCTGGAAGATCTGACATAACCGGAAATGTAGGTTTCGGACTGAGTCGAAAGCAAATATTACAGCGATGAATACGCATACGTACGATGCGACGAGCAGATAAAATCCAAAACCTTTGTCTAAGTATCGATAATAATAAATTGGGACCTGTGTGAAAGTGTTTAACATGGTAGGCGTCAATAATAAGCTCAACGATATGTCCATTCCGAGGCAAAAGAATTGGATGTTTTTGCGAGTAATCTAACGACGAATTAGAGAGGCGACCGCCAACACGTAATATCCCTTGATCTAAGAAGGGGGAAAGCTTGCGTAACGCATGTGAACATAATTTAGAATTTTTAATTTTTTCTATATCTTCGTAAAAATACGTGTGTTGTACAGCCTTTACGATTGTCAATTCTGCGAAATCCAAGTCTGACGCGGTTATGCAATTATTGCGTGGGAGCTTTTTTATGAACCGAAGCATATAAACCACACATCTAAGATATTTATCCCAGTTAGAGAACTTTAAACTTAGCGTTGTAAGGATATGTTCAGATTTATTTTTCGAAGCGAATACGGCTGACTTCTCCTCCGGCATTGGAGTAGAAGTGGGAGAAAATTCCGAAATAGGCCAATGATCGATTGGAAGCGATGCCCACGGTGGACCGGTTAACCAAAGTTCATGTTGAACTAATTGTGAAGGTAATAGTCCACGCGACAGACAATCCGCGGGGTTTTGAGTTCCCGGGATGAAACGAAAATATTCCGACGAGAAATAGGTTTGACACTGGGCTATTCTATTAGCGACGAACGTGTTAAACCGATGAGGAGAAGAATGTACCCAGCACAGAGCGACTTGTGAATCCGAAAAGGCATACACATCCTCGATAGGATGTCGTTTTGAAATAGTGTCATAAGCTGCCCTTAGTAATTTAGCCATTAAAAGAATACCACAAAGTTCAAGCCGAGCAAGTGTTACAGTTTTAATAGGAGCGACTTTAGATTTCGAACATAACAGCCGAACAATGGGCATCTCGTTATTATTCAAAACATAGGTATAGACAACGCATCCATATGCCTTTTCAGATGCATCGGAAAACGCCAAGAGATAAAGCCGAGAATGCGAATCAACGCCCAAATGGCGGGAAAATGAAAGATTAGAGATTAATGGTAGTTCCGAAATAAACTGCTTCCACAAACGGAGAACAGCTTCTGGAGGTTGGTCGTCCCAGTCGAGTTTGAGAAGCCAAAGCTCCTTGATAAGCAATTTCGAATAAAGAATAACTGGACCAACAAGACCAAGAATATCATACAAGCGAGCTGTGACAGACAAAATTGCACGCTTAGTACCTTCGGGATTAGGTGGCGCGACAGTGAATTTAAACGAATCAGAAGATGGCAACCACTGCAGGCCGAGAATTTTGAACGATGTGTCTGTGTCGAAGGAGACTGATTCCGATTGGCGGTGAGTATCAGGAATGGTACGGAGCAAGTCAATAGAGTTACTCGTCCATTTCACTAGCTCGAAACCACCGCGCTTCAAAAGCTGGATTAGATCGGATGCCATTCCAACCGCTTCCTCAAGGCTAGAAGCGGAGGAAGCTAGATCGTCCATGTACATGTCGCTTTCCAACACGCTGCAAGCGAGAGGAAAGCTATCACGCTCGTCATGAGCGAGTTGTCGCATAGTCCGCAAAGCTAAAAACGGCGAAGAACGAAGACCGAAGGTAACACGATTAAATTGATAAGTCTCCAGTGGAGCGTCATCCGAGAAACGATATAAGATTCTTTGATAAGAACGATGCGAAGGATGGACCTCGATGCAGAGGTACATTTGACGAACGTCAGCGAAAAAA
The DNA here is from genome assembly GCA_963855955.1 of Luperina nickerlii. NCBI lineage: Eukaryota > Metazoa > Arthropoda > Insecta > Lepidoptera > Noctuidae > Luperina > Luperina nickerlii. The sequence continues at coordinate 9,256,374 of OY979682.1, forward strand.
GCGAATTCAAATACACGAACCTTTAAAAGTATATGAAAAATATCATTTTGCAAATTGCAGCCAGTATGCAAAACGTCATTAAGTGACAAACCGGAGTCTGTCTTAGCACTAGCGTCGAGTACGATACGAAGTTTAGTCGTAGATTTATCCTGACGAATAACGGGATGGTGAGGCAAATAAAATCCTGACTCGAGACAATTCTCTGGCGGGACGAGCGACAAATAATTTTTATTAAGATATTCCGTGATAACGGCATTGTATTCCTCACGTAATCCAGGAGACCGCGCGAATTTACTTTCAAGAAACAAATATCTACGCTTTGCAGTTATAAAAGAATTGCCAAGCAAATCGACATTCTCCTTAAAAGGCAAATTAACAGTATAACTACCATCGGCACTTCGAGTAGTAGTAGATGTATAAATATCTTCGCAAACCTGTTCGTCAGGGCTTATAAAATTTGTAGAAGGCACTTCTTCTAATTGCCAGAATCTCTGAAGCGAATCATTAATTTGCTCATGTGTAAATGCGCAGAATGAACGAGTAGATCGAGGTGATGAAAGTAGGGTGGGTGCGTTTCCCATTAAAATATATCCTAAACTAGTTTCGATTGCTGTAGGCAAATTGTTACCAGGACTAATTTTATTAAATAACAAAATTTTGCAATATGAATTGACACCCAAAAGCATGTCAATTTGTCCGGGTGAATGATATTCATCATCGGCAAGCGGTAAATTATCTAAGTAATGAAGTGCGTTTACATCAATAAAAGCGTCTGGTAACTGTGACGTAATCTTGTCAACTACAAATGACTGCGAATCGTACTGTGTCCTAGCGTCAAAACGAGATGTAAACAGAACATTAGTCATGCCCAATATACGTTGAGATGCACCACCGATGCCTTGAACTTCAACAAACCGATTTTTATTCGAAATAAATAACGATAGACGTTTACAACACGAAGCTGTGATATAATCACTCTGCGATCCGGAATCAATCAAACATCGCACGAAATGCACACGATTATGTTTATCTAAAACCTTTATTTTAGCGGTACTCAACAAAGTAGTCAAACACCTGTTATCAAAAAGGTCTCGAGCAACACCACAAACAGACATATTATTGTTGTTCGATGGCGAACTAGATTCCACTCCGCTTACGCTTAAGGTGCGGTCATCCTGTTGAGAGGTAGCGGGAGCGGTAGCGACAGCGGGCAAACTTGACGCATTATTTTGCGAATCAGATGAACCAAAATGCAAGATTGAATGATGTTTCGACTTACAATGACGACAAAAATTTTTTGAAGAACACGATGAGACCTTGTGCCCATGATTTAAACAATTAATGCACAACGCATTAGATTTCGCAAAATTAAATCTTTCGTGAGGGGTCATTTTTTTAAAATCAGAACACAAATATAATTTATTATGTTTGTCTGACTTACACAAAATACAATTATCGGCTGTCTGAGCGACAAAGGCCTTTGTGGATTTTGGTTTTGAATTAGACGAGTTTTTAACTTGGCCATCTTGTTGAGGCTTGGAAACTAAAGGACTGGAGCGTACTATTTTATCTTGTTCTTTAACAAATTCAACTAAATCATCATAAGAAGGTATGACTTTTTTGCGATGACTCATTTCGAATAACTTAACTGTCTCGGAGTCTAACCTTTGCAATGCGAGATGTAACAAAATAAAGTCCGCAAGATCTCCCAAATGTACCTGCTTGAGCGCCCTAACGGCGGTATCAAATGTGTTTACAAATGACTCTAAACCGGTTGTAGAATTAGTAGGTATAGGTTTAAATTCTAATAGTTGATTTAAATATGACGCGGCGAGAAAACGCGGATCATCATACTTATCCACGAGCGAGTTCCATAATATTTTATAATTCTCAGGTGTAGGTGGTATCCCTGCGCACAAAGAAGCGGCGCTGCCAGTCAGCTTACTAACAAGAAAATGAATGCGCTCCGAGTCAGACAGTTGCGTGTTATCATGAACTACGCGCTTAAACTGATTATAAAACAGCGACCAATTACGAATATCGCCATCAAACGAAACTAAATCGATACGAGGTAATTTTGGGAAATTATTCTTTGGCGTTTCCTTTATTTGAGATTGTTCTATTTTAAGTGAATTTACGACACGTTGAACCCGACAGTACAGCTCCTCAAACGAAATCCAAGATTGGTAACTTATAACAGCAGTAGGATCCACTTTAATAGAACACGTATTGAAGGCGTCTAATACGCTTTGAAATTCATTACGTAAACTTTGAAGATTTGCGACATTATTTAAAAATGACTCCCTACATGTTTCATCATTCATATCCTGTTTTGATAACTCGAATATATTTTGCATACGTTCGAAATGTGCATTACGTTTAGCTTGCAATAAGGCTAATTTATTTTTATTGTCTTCGTTCGACATGATTAAAACCAGTATGTAAAATGCGAATGTGTAAACTAAAAAGGTGACGTAGTTAAAGAAATACGTAATTGTGTCTTGCCGTTTAAGTTAATGAAATGAGTAAACAATTTACCTATTTCCAACGCGAGAGTAACGAAAGTAAACGACAACGATAAATATGCGACAACAACGAATGGGGTTTTTCACATTTACCCTTTGTAGATAGGTATGTGTGCAAAAAAACACCAATAAGTAGGTAGTAGGCTACTCAATACGAACAACGAGATGCCCCCGAATAGGGCTCCTGAATACACAACCTTAACGACTTATAGGTATGTACTAGGACGAATATTATGTATGAGTAGACACTAATGTACCTAATAGTTTTACGAATAAACGAACGTAATTAAATAAACGACGTTCAAGACACAATTACACAAACAAAGATGTAGGTAATCAACGAATATACGAAACGAGTGGCAAGTAGTGGCACAGAAGCCACGGCTTGTTTATGGTAGGTACCTACGTAGGTATATATCGGCGCGCGCTTTCGACTACGAACAATGAACGAACTAAGTAGACAACTTTTATTATGAGTAGGTAGGTAGATAGTTAATTGACCAATACTACATGTACTTATAACACCGAATAAGTATATTTACGATATTGAATACGTAAATCTGTAATAATCAGTTACGAATATAAGCTCAGCCAGCACAACAATGAATACCTACTGCAGTAATAGAATTCAACAGAGAATTGAGTAGGTATTTGTTCGAAATACGAATTTTAACTACGAAAATATGAACTAGAATTATCCGGTTCGATTGGACCAAAAAATATGTTGTGTGGGTGAATTAGCGAAAAGGTCGGTTGATTTTAAAGATGTGGACTGTATTTTTTTTGAATTAAACTTTGAGGGAAGTCAGTGAACAACAGAAAAGGGGTTTAGGGCGTTAGAGGATTGCAAACCACTTACGATTGTCCAGTTTTCACCTTTCTTAAGTTTCTTGCTTAATGGCGGAGTCTTCTTCCGCGTGCACGCGGTAACAAAGCACCAAATATTGTCCTTGAGGGTTGTTTGAGCGTCCACCACAGCAATTACACTTCACAATTGTTATTATTATTACGAAAAACACTAGTTTAGAGTTAGATTTGGCCAATAACTTATTTAAAACGATTTTTTCTTCTAATGCGCGCGCGCCATTGCAATCGAGCGATAGGAAGAGAGAGGAAGTGACGTGCGGAAGGATTAGGGATGGGACATGTCACTGACTAATGAATACGAATTACGAAGAAAATAGTAAGGTGTATTAAACAATATCGAACAGATAGAATAATGAGCTAAATACAATGACGAAACATTAAAACTTAATATTATTTAAAATAATGAATGACAGATTTAGGCGCAGTGCCCACTTCTCAAAATGGCAACTGAGTCTCTGATGGACTAATTCTCAAAATGGCTAATATACATTTTTATACAGAAAAGCTATTTGTACAAAGTAATGAAAGTATAGAGGTGGGAAATTATCGTAGTGTTGTCGTATGTCAAATTGTAGTTTAGCTAATATGGAATTGGAAAGTACTATTGGCATAGAGAAATATACATAAGTTCAGTGAGAATCCGGAATAATAGAACGCCTGCGCCAGTCAGGGTCTTTTCCGTTTATTCCCGGGAGGACCACGGACAATTTAAGGTAAATAAATTTTAGTTCATTTTGGGACAATAAACGTGGCGTTATTGCACTAGTGCAGTAACATAAAGTAAAAAGCACGCGTGTTTAATTCACTGCATTATAGACCCCAAAAGCGGTTCATTGAGAGCCACTTTACGAGCAAGTGTGTTGAAAAGGTACTTTATTAAATATAAATGGCACGTCTAGTTATTATATACCTAAATGATTTCCCTTAGTGCTCCCAGTTTTCCTGTTACGCGCCATATTTTTTCATCTGACTAAGGAACGTAATTTTTCGTCGGTCATTTCTATTTTATTAGATAGATATCTATTTTATAGATAAATTTGTAAATATAATAGGGTCATCGCTTTAGATTTTGAAATAATATTTTTTTGTTTTTTATTGGCGTAATGTACAAACAAATTAAATAAACAATTATTAAGAAAATCAGTCATTTAAAGTTACGATTACGAAACAAGCTGTGTCTGTCCACTTGAAGAAACTGCCATGCGGTCCGTATCAGTGGTTATAGTCCAAGGCGAGATAGTCCTGTCACCTAAACATAAATAAAATATGTATAGACAGTAAATTCATAAAGCTGTCGGTCGGCGGGACCTCCATAGCAAATCTGTGTTTAATGTATCACATATTAAAATAAAAGAAATTATTATTTTACAGGGAATTTGGAGTAAAAAAATGTGGTTTCGAAGAAACACAGGCCCAATCACCAGCATGATTCTATAAAGTATTCCTTTATAATAATAAGTAGGTACCTGAACTTGATCATTAACAGATTGATAAGTACAGACGCCAGCACATCAAGCTACCCCAACCCCCGACAAAAACAGAGAGGTGTTTATAAGTTTGACGTGTGTATCTGTGTGTCTGTCGTAGCTCCTAAACGGCTGAACCGATTTTGAATATTTTTTTTTTGTTTGAAAGGTGGCTTGATCGAGAGTGTTCTTAGCTATGATTCAAGAAAATCGGTTAAGCCGTTTGAAGATTATCAGCTCTTTTCTAGTTGATGAATTGATGTGAGCATCTTTCACACGTCTGATTGAGTCGAAATTTGGCATTTCGTTACTTCAATGATAGTAAAGAACATAGTAACCTTGAACTGCTGCTGCAGCATCACCTGGAATTTGCAGGATACCCAACTCCCCTAACTTACAGCAGAGGTATCATATTTGAGCTCATTGGAATGGTCTCAATGAATAGATTATAGATAAATGGTGACCAGGGGCTGATGGTAGATTAGGAAAGAGAAATAAAGGAGGAGCGGACAAAATATTCCCCACGGCCAATAACAACCAAACATAATGTCATTAGATAGGCATTTTAATAATAGAGCAATAACTACTATGGCGGTTCTTATCAAATTGTTGTGTAAAAAAAAGTTATGGCGATGTTCCGTAGGACGGACCTGGACGGTAGTCGGTAGATAACGGAATACTTGATTTATCATTTTTAGCCGTCACATCACCATTACTGTTATTTTAGTTATTACAGGTTTTTGTTTGAGTCGGGGGTTTTTAAAATTTTTAATTTTCCTAATCAAGTTTGAACTTTATGCTTTAGCGATAAAATTGTAAATCTATTAAAGAAATTTGACAGATTGTAGTAGCTTGATGTGCTGGCGTCTGTACTTATTTAATAAAAAGGTAGACATACTCACGGTTAAGCGCCCATTTTAAACATAACTGGAAACAATATCATGGATCCATGGAACGGATTTGGCGACGTCTGTGAATAGGATGTAGCGTGTTGGATCACACGTGAACTCCGTATTCAATTGCCTATTTAAAAAAGAAGTGATTTGACCTCGTAGGTACCAGGAGTTACCCATCTTGAAGACCATGCCGTTGCCGGTATCGACGCCCTTGCACAATACAGTATCTAGAAAAAGAGGTGCGAATGAGTAGGTATATTTGACTAAGAATATTTAATCTGTGTCTCTTTTTATAAGTCGACCAGGTTAGTAGCGACTTCGGAATGACAATGATGGTGAATGTGACCTTAAAAAATGAAGTAATTGTGTTCCAAATTTAATAATTGATTCTTGTCAAACCTGTCCACAGAGCACGGAATCGCTGCGCCAGCAACGACTACAGTCGCCAGTACTATAGTCCTTTCACACTTATTTTACCTTTATCAGCAACAACCCAACAGCAATCTCATTGCTACGTGAATAAAGTTCATTATGGTTACAATTGATTTGTTAATGGCAGCATGCCAACAGAAACCTTATTACTACGTGAATAAAGTTCATTGTGGTTACGACTGACTTGTTAGTGGCAGCATGCCAATAGCAACCTTATTAACACGTGAATAAAGTTCATTGTGGTTACGACTGACTTGTTAGTGGCAGCATGCCAATAGCAACCTTATTGTTACGAGAGTAAAGACCACTATGATTACGACAGACTTGTTGATGGTAGCAAACCATCAGCTATAGTCCTTTGTCCTTTGTAATAAAGTCCTTTGAAAATAGTGACATCCTCTGACACGCTTGGTTTGTATGGAAAGTGTTTGTCAATTCCGTCTGCAGCAGCGGCTGGCGAGGCGACTCCGTGCTCTGTGATCCTCACCTTTCTTATCATCAAAAACAAAATTATCTACTAAATAAGAAAGCAATCACACTAATATTATTTATAAAGGCGAAAGTTTGTGAATGTGTGTGTGTGTGTGTGTGTGTGTGTTTATATGTTTGTTACTTCTTCACGCTCATACGGCTGGGCCAATTTTGACAAAATTTTGTATGGAGGTAGCTGACACCCTGGATTAACATATAGCTACTTATTTTTTTTTAAACGGTGCCCTTCACTATGAATTACTCCTGTATCGTGGGTGCGTTTACAAACATTTAAATTCACATTCACGCGACACGCAGTGCAGCAGTCGACCGCTCAGCCACTGCACCAACCATGTCGTCAAAAACTTTTTATCCTGATATTCCCACGGGATCGACATTTAGGCGGGTAAAACCACGGGGCGCAGCTAGTGATATTATAAGTGTAAAAAGGTATCCGTAGCCATAAAAGACGATCTCACCTTGCCTGTTCCCAGCGCAATAGGTGCCATCTGTATTTGTGAGGTTGTAGTTTACGAAGTCCTCGGACTCAATGCACGACTCCTGGCTTGCCACCGGCATCTCTACATCGCTTATCTGGTCTATCAAATCGTTTTTGTCGTCATAACCCCATCCTACCAACTGGAATCACATCACACAAGATTAGGGTCGGAAGAGTCACGTGTACAAAACTGCAAAATCTGCGGGCCACCCCAGAGTAGGCACAACTAGGCCATAATATCATTATTATAAATCGCCATTTTTAATATAAATTATTATTTCAAATGAATATAATTGTATAATTTAATTTTATTAATTGCAATGTAATCCAAATTTAAATTATATTTTATTTATGTTATTGCTAATTATTTATTAAATGTGTACTGCGTGCTATAAGTATAACCAAGTCTAAATTTTTGCACGCCTGAAACGCCAAACTTATGTTAGCTTCCTATATTCTTGCAAATAAATATATAATTCATAATAAAACAATAAAAATATTCTTTAATTATTTAAGAAAATTAATTATTTATCAAATTGACACACTTCGTCAACTTGTCTTGTTATAGCCATTTCATACAACTGTCAAAGAATGACAGTTATTATTTGAATTTCATCAGCTCATTCTCCTGGTCCTTTTTCCAATATATTTGGGGTGGGCATATCGTGTGTTTACCCTTCATACTTCTCTATTAGTCATCCCCCTATAGTTGAAATTCGAATTTACAGACAATTTAAGTTAGTACTCAATTTGGCAAACAATTAATTTCCCTGATTTTACATACCCTTCCCTTCTTCCCGATAACATTGTCTAGATCTATCTCGTTGGCCGGCCAGAGACAGACAGGTCTGACCAAGTCAGTGTACTTCAATGGCTCGTGAAGCACCAATAGCGCCACATCGTGCATGAATCCAGATTGGGTTTGGATGTAGTATGGAGACACTATTATCTGCTGCACCTGTCGATGTAAAAAATAAACTGCAATCATTATATTCCCCGGTACAATACTTCAAACTGAGACAGCAACTAATAGGAATATAGTGCTACTACTACCCCGGAGCCTGGAGAAATGAATCACTATCGTCATTAATCCAAACCTTAATTAAACTTGTACACATGATATAAGTTAAGTTCTGGCTAAACTGAGATGAATCCCGCGCGGGATGCGGGACCAGGTTTACTCGCACCCATTCTGTCATCTCTGTTGCATGGAGGTTTTCTAAATTTATTTATTTATCCTCCTACTGCAGTGCTATTCTGTAAAAATCTCACGGTGAAAACTTAGGTGAAGTGAGTGTGGAGTGAGCTGTCAATAGTGTCAATTCCTAGCAAAAACAATCTCACTTCACCTAATTTTTCACGGTGAGATTTTTACCGGTCCGGACCGGCTGGTACGCCATACAGCAATTACACCAACGGAGCAAAAAATTACTTTATGTGCTGCTTTCCATCCATCCTGTGCGCGGTGGACATCGAACGGGCGGCGATGGAACACGCATGCTCACACAGCGTCAATTCCACAGTTCCATTACTCCATCTAAATTGCGCACATTCTTTGCGATTTTTTGAGATTCAATGAATTATAAATGGTGCGAGTAGTTCGTGACTTCTTAATCAGGGTTAAAACAATCTACGCGCACAGTCGCGTCCCGTATCCCACGTGGGTTTTCTCAGCGGCAATAAATGTGGCCCCAGCTATATGAGTGAACTTGGCAGATCTTTCCCCAGCAGAGAATAAAAAGATGTGAGTTTTATTCGCATGTGGTGGAGTTCTAGAGTTCTTTATACTTTAAAAAAATTGTTCTGCCGTTTTTGCCTGTAAGATGTCGAAAAAAAGAGAACATTTTGAATGGACGTTTTCTCTGCTGGAAAATAATCTGCGAAATTCACCCATATGCACAAGCCCTACGCGCGATTTGTGAACTAAGAAACCTATTTATTCTATGAGATGTTTAATGAATATAAGTGCCAAAGCAGCTACTCTAGACGGTCTATGTTCGGGGTCAAAAGTATAGAGGTATGAGGGTGTAAAGTTCACTCATCCTCCGTAGAAAAGGGAGGATCTTTTAACCCGGGTTGTTGCGTCTGGTGGGCAACTGCCCGACGGTTGTTATTTTTTTTAGTGGCATCTCGTTGTTCAACCTAAGAGATTGACGGCTGCTTATCCGGGACTTGCCTGTGTCATGTGCAATCATTAGGGATAGTCGACTTCGTAATTGCACAACCACCCTAAAGATGAATGTCATTTGCATGTCATAAAACGACATGGTCTATTTGTCTATGTGGTTATAGATAGCTATAAATAGTTAGTTAGTTATAGTTTAGTTTAGTATTTAAATAGTTATATATATTTTTTATAGTTTCAACTTTAGTGAGGTTCAATTTGCTGGGAATTGTTGTCAAAAGTGCAATTACAAAGTCGACTGTCCTTCAAATTATTCAAGGACCTTACAAGCCTAATCTGCACTCCGAGAACAGAGTTAAGGCTCTGCTTTCCGAGATAAACCACCAGATGATTCTCGTTGATGATAGTTTGTGATGGGAATGGCTCCGCCTGGACACATTGTCCTGCTGTGATGATGTGCCGGCGGCTGATTAGACTGCCACCGCAGACGTACACTTGGGCCATATTCTAAAAAAATAGATAATAATAATTATGAAACAATAACACAGGATGAAATTGAATTGGTGCGACACATTAAAATATCTAATTCAGCGTGCTATTTTAACTTAATTTTGAGCATGTCATTAAAGAAAGGGATGGGGTATTCGAGCGATTTGCATCATTGTCGCGCGCTCTTTTTTTCGTAGGAACGCGAACGGTCAAAATTAGGTAAATACTAACTTTCACTTTTATAATATTAGTGGGATTTTAGTATAACGGACTGTTGGCCGCAACTCTATTTAGAGTTATAAAAGTACGCACTTGGAAATCCAACGCTACGTAAGATTAAGGGTACCTACTACATGACCTAAAGCTCGGTCACGCGGCCACACGGGCGAAGCCGCGAGCAAAAGCTAGTATATGTAGATATATTTTTTTTCCATCATTCGGGTATCGATCGCTTGGAAAAAGAGAGATACTCACCTACTAAGTACCTGTCAAGGTACGTATCGACGGCGAAGTGCCAATAACTCCTAACTGACAAAGTCAAAAATTTACACATACTGGATAAAAACGTTCAAAAATAGACACGTTGTTTTAGTTGGGAGGTAATATGTATTTCCACATTTTAATTTAATGTTGTTGTAATAAAAATACACTTTGCGATTTCACTAAAACATGCGAATAACGCCTTTAAATTCAAAATGAAAAAAAAGTGAATTTCTCAAAAAAAAATCAGTTAGGAGGTATTGGCACTTCGCCGTCGGTATATCATACCTATGCTCGCTACGCTTCAATAAATATAGATCACCTATCACACTGATATTATAAAGGCGAAAGTATGTGAGTGTGTGTGTGTGTGTGTTTATACGTTTGTTACTTTTTCACGCTCAAACGGCTGGACCAATTTTGATAAAATTCGGTATGGAGGTAGCTGACATCCTGGATTAATATATTTGCTATTTTTTACCCCGGTATTACCACGGTATCGAAACTTATACGGGTGAAACCGCGGAGCGTAGCTAGTATAACATAAATAAATAAAAACAAAATATAATGTTATTTTTATAGGCTTACCATGCCGAATTTCCGACTGAAAAATGTATTTCTGGCTTTGATATTGATGAATTCAAACATTCATACACTGAAAAATACAGTTGATAACTTCGCGCCATATTTCGCGTAAATAAATGTGTGAGAGCGTCTCGTACCGTCCGCGTCCGCGCCAATACGTAACTGCAGCGCACGCGACTATTGATTACTCGTGTACACCGAGATTTCGAAACGAAGTTTCAGCAAATTTGTATGAAGTCGTAATACTGTTTTTTTATTATACTGTGACTTTGGATTCGGTCGTATATTTATGTAGATGCAACTTGTTTTTTAATCAATTTTAAAGGTGACGCAAGATAGACCCGTTTCACAAAAAAGGTCGACATATAGTCAAACTTGCATCTAAACAGGAATTGAAGGCGGCAGAGCCGTGCGAATATAAAACTGCGCCCAGGTCAAAGCCTCATTCTAGCGCCTCTACACTAGATGAGTTTTTAGACACTATAATTTTTTTTCTAACTTATTTGTATTACTGCGTAATAGTATACCTTTAAAACTAGGAAAGCTGTTAATAACCTAATATCACCATGTGATCCTTTCTTTAATACTGATTACTAGATTTGTGCGATCAATAATAAATCATAAATCATTTATTTAAGGGTACTACATGACTTAAAGCGCGGTCTCTGTCGGACTGCATAGAAAAAAAAGAGAAGCGCGATGACACAACGCTGGTAATTTATTGCAATTATCTATTTACAAAAAATCTATTGCTTGACCTAAAAAAATAAAACACAAGTGCTTTAGTATGCTGCTTGTAGAATAATCTGACAAAAAATCGGAATGATTGTATGTATATTAAATTATGGTTTTTATTGGAAAAAGAAATGATTTCATGATTTTTTTCTCTCATATCAAATTAGTTGTATTATGTCTTCAACACACTATCTATCTAGCATATATATCCTAAAGAATATCATATATTTTTCTGATTTTGTTTACTGTAGTCGATCATATACTTTTAGGCATTATAAAACTTGTGTTTTTGCGTTTGGGTCCTATAGTCCCCTTAATTTAAAAGTTTTCAACAAATGAAACTTACGTAGGTACGGTAGACAGCAGCAACCCACGGCCACTGCCGTAACCAAGTAGAGGTGCCACATTGCGTCTGCTGGAAAATTAAAAAAAATATCATCACTATTTAACCTACTACACGGGCCACGGCCTCTACAGTAAATTATCCGAAAAAATAAATTGGCTTCAGAGGAACTACATATAATGATCCTAGTACTATCATTAGGTACTCGGGACTATAATCCGCGCGGAATTAGTTGGCCGCTGAGGTGGGAACAGGGGTGAGGCGGCGGGTTGCAACGCACGTAATGAGTAATGCGCCCCCACCCCTGCGTCCCACCGCTCACATACCTAAGGCGCGGCCAACTAGTTCCGCGCGGACTATAGTCAGCATAGAAAAGCCTGAGGCCCGACAGAAGAACAGGCGTTGTCTTAATAAAATTTTAAAGTTATCACCTTTCCATGAAGTCCAGATAAGCTGACACCAGCGTCGGAACTGAAAATTAAAGTAATTGTAAATTGTTTTGTACCAACATTTTGATTAAGATTTCAATTGCATATTTTACTTTTTTGCACTCACTGCCTTCTAAGACAAAATATTGTACAGTACCCGGCGATAAATATTGCACATCGACCTTTTTACACAAAACTATTTTATACAAAGAATAAAAATAATTATCAAAAGAAGCAAATCATAATTGTTTTAACAGCTCCTAATAGATACCGGACTGTTTGTATTTCGTGCGACAGAGATAACGCTCTACGAAGCCGAAATTAGCCGATTGTCTCTTTCCAAATGTCGATGTTCAATATTTATCGCCGGGTACCTACTGTATGTTATTTAGGGAAGTGGCAAGATTAGTTGTGATTGTTGTTATTATGCAGGATTGTTGTTATTATTACAACATGTTCCTGCCTGTTGTGTTCTGCTGCAGAGCAAAGGCCGCCCTCCGTCTTTCCATTTTTCTCTCTCCTTTACAATTTAGAACCCAATCCTATAAGTAGGAACACAACTCGTCATGCCATCTCCTTCTGGAGATGGTTTGGTAAGTTTAAAACTTTTGCGGTGCGACAATACGGTGTGATTTTCACCAGGCATATAAATAACTTTGACAATAATATACTCACATATTTCCAGCATCAGGTATGTTGTCAGGTATCGGGGAAACAGGATTAATAGACTGCTTAGACGGATTTATAACTGGTCTCCTATTTGTGTTGAGGTTAGTTTTGAGCTTTGAATCTGTTTCTCTCTCAGCTAATAGCGCATTACAGATGACTATTCCATTAACTCTTATCGCCTGCAGTCTAGGGACTGTGTTATTCGTATCGTATTGAACGGACAAACGCAATGATGTCTGGATCCGAGGCTGAATCTGCAAGTCCTCGTCCTCGATCCTAAATCTCTTAAAGTCTTGTGTCTTTGCCTCTGCCATCCTGAACTGAGATAAAATTTACAAAATCATCATCTCATCTGCCTAGCTTTTTCCCAACTATGTTGGGGTCGGCTACCAGTCTAACCGGGTGCAGCTGAATACCAGTATTTCACATAAAGCGACTGCGTATCTGACCTCCACAACCCAGTTACTGGGTAATACGATACTCCTTGGCAAGACTGGTTGTCAGACTTTGGGGCTTCTGACTACCCGTAACGACTGTCAAAGATCCACGAATGACAGCCGGGACCTACGGCTTAACGTGCTTTCCGAGGCACGGAGAGGTCACGGTATGTAAAGATGGTCACCCATTCACAGACCAACCATGGCAAATGAGTAAATAAGAATATTCACAAAAACAGTAATTAAATGCATGGTAATAGTATAATGTAATTTAATAGTGACATAATTTTATACTTAATACATACACATACTTTGTATAATGTAGTGACATAACAATCTTTTCACAATACTGATAATTTCACCACCGCTTTAGATATCACACTGAATCTGTTACACGATTAATCACCCTCCCATATTAGTTTCAAAGTTATTTGAAAAGATTGTAAATACAAGACTACCAAATTTCCTTGAAAAACATAACTTAATTTCCGACAAGCAGTTCGGCTTTAGGAGAGGCAGGTAAACAAATATTACTAACGCGAAAGTTTATGAGGATGGATGTTTTTTACGCTTCCATGCAAAAACTACTGCTACTAAAATTTTGATGATATTTGGCAGACATAAAGTTTATAAACAAGAATAACACATAGGATACTATTTATCCCGATATTCCCACGGGATTGAAACTTATGCGGGTGTCACCACGGGGCGCTGCTAGTTAATAAATAAATAAGAAATAATACTCCTTCACAAGCTTACTCGCAGGCAGAAAACAGTGATGTTATAGTTTGAAGATCTTATCTTTGTAATAATAAATAACCACGAATTTCTAGCAAATAAATATGCAGTCACTCCTTGTAAAATACTGGTATTCAGCTGCAACCGGTTAGACTGGAAGCCGACCAAAACATATAAACCTATGAAATATTAAAGATGTGATTCAAAACAGTTTTAATTCACGGCTATATTATAAAAGAATATATTTTATTATTTTTAATGGACATAAAAATAAATCATACCAGAAGCTTAATTGCTTGGCTATCCAGCACGATGTCGAGCCACAGCGAGTGAAGAAGAAAGTCTGAGGACAAGTTGATGACTCCTGACCACCAGTCAGGCTCCGGTCCGGGCGGGTCGTATGTGAACACGGTGGGACATGGCGACGGTTGCGCAAAGACCTGGGAGTCCTGCCCGAGTGTGGGTGTGGCTAACAACGCCAGGAAAGTGCACAGTGCTGCGATCTGTTCATTAGCAAACCGGTGGTTGAACAAAAAAGCCAGAAAAAACAGGTTCTGGACAGGATTTGCCTATAAAATAGAAACTGGTAAATTGTGCTTACCAATTTTTATACAATATTTTACAGAAAATACCTTTCGTATCAATATTATTACAGTTTAGGTAAGTCGATTTTAGATCAACTATTCGTTCCTTCCCCCTTCCTTTTTTATACACGTATTGGTACACATTATTGTTTTAAGACGGTTAGCTTATAAATGATGTGTATCTGTATACTCGTTTTATTACACTGTTAATAAATCAAGAGTATAATTTATTAAGTCTAGAAGTAGGGAAAAAGAAAAATGTACTTATGAAAAGCGACTACTTATATCCTCGATGAATTTGTCCGTTTAATATCAATTTATTTTGTAGCGTTTATATAACAGATAGGTTCACAACACTGACATTGGCGTGCATCATTTTATTAACCGACTTCTAAAAAGGAGAAGCTTAATATCAGTTCGGTTCGGAACTTTATATTTCTTTTTTTTTAAACTTTCATTTTATCAGGTGCCTACAGAAACTAAAAAAAAACTTGTTATTCTTACCATTTCTGAAGAAATAATCCCGGTACCTTATAACAACCACAATTTGGCTTATCACAAAAGACAAATAAACAACGTAACGATTGGCGATGGCAACGAACGCTTTGCGCGCCGGATACTATGTGAATGTTATAAGAATCTTTACGATATCTTAGAGGTCAACCAAGGAGTTCCTAATAACTGAGGATTCCGGATAAATTGTTTTTTAATCAATTCCAAAAGTGACGTCACAAGATCCTTTACCTGTTTCACAAAATAATCAAAGCATAGTCCAAATTGCATGTAGACAGGCTTTGACGGCGGACCCTGACGATTTCCAACGCAATTAAAAGTACAAAACAGAAGGCCAATTCTCGTAATTTAAAACGTTCAAAATCTAGTCGCAGTCTCATCTCAGCGACAAAGAAATGTCAAAAACTTGTCAAAATGTAGGGAAATTTGAAGTATTTTTTGACAGATTGAGACTGAGATCAGACTGTGAACGTTGTTAAAATTAGTAGAATTGCCCCTCTGGTTATTTGTGCTTTCCCGTTTTTATTCAGAACTAGCAGCGCCCCGCGGTTTCACCCGCATAAGTGTCGATCCCGTGGGAATATCGGGATAAAAGCTATCCTATGTTCTTTCCCGGGACTCAAGCTATCTCAATACCAAATTTCATCTAAATCGGTTCAGCGGTTGAAGCGTGAAGAGGTAACAGACAAACACACTTTCGCATTTATAATATTAGTATGGATACGCAAACAAAAACACGCCAAAAACACATCGAAACACATAGCTGCCTTCGTAGAATACGGTTAAAAAGTCTCACCAGATCATTGTCCCATTTATATGATACCCACAACACTCAGTGACAGTTCACACTAAGTTCCTTGGACTTCCGCAATTTCACTTCAACTCTTCCTAACCGGACAAACCTGACGCACGTGACTTGGTTTTCCTCGCATGTTGAGACTGCATAATCAATCCAAAACGCTCCAACTGCTAGTACACAAGCCTCCTCTCAGTGAGAGGGAAGTAAGGTGTGTCCAGTGCGGGTTGGTGGATGCCACATGTCTGCGATTTTTTTTTTCGGTTCTAGCACATGCCGGTTTCCAGACGAGGCATCGCCTTCACCATTTTGAGAGCAATGGTGACGAAAATAATACGACCTCTCAAGCTCCGCAAATGAGACAATTGATTTTCTATTGTATCGTGCTACATAGGATACGCGCAGAGCTTGACCGTTTAATAATTTACACTAAATAAAGCGGCTGGCTGGGTTCGAAACTACCACCTACAACTCGTAAGTCTACTGGCCCACCACTACTCTGGAGACAGTCAGAGACTGTAACGACCCAGAATGTTCTTTTTGCTTCTCGCAGTCAAATTCTTGTCAATCTGTCAAGTCGCACCAATGACATTTTCCATGGAAACAGATTGTAATCGAACGTCAAAATTACTGACAATCCCCACAACGCAGCCCTTCACCACTTCCTAGTGCTTCAGCTGGGAAAAAGAAGTGGCGCAACAAACTCCCCAGCCCCAAGAAGACCTCTCGTCATTTCGTACTGCCAACATGTTTTATGTGAATCTGATAACTAATTTGATTTTTATTACGTTTTCATGTTATCTTATCGTGGCTAAATGATAAAAGCCGCACAGGGTGCTTACTCTTCAATTTAATTCCGATAGATCGACATTGGAATTGTGAAGTTTCGTACTCTCGAGTTCGATGCTAGCGCCAAATGATTTTTAGATTGGGTGTCCATTTTGGAGAACTAACTGGAATTGGGTTCGGGCTTGGCGTGGGATAATTGTTGACAATATTGTTTTCAAGGTACCGAATCACGTGACTGTAAAATTAACATTGGAATCATATTGGCATCTCATTGGAATTAAAATTAGTTTGGAGAGTAAGCCCCCAGGTCGATCGATCAGGTTAAGCTACGCTTGCCGCGGTTGGTCTGTGGACGAGTATCTTTAGATACCGAGACCTCTCCGTGCCTCGGAAAGCACGTTAAGCCGTTGGTCCCGGCTGATATTCGTGGATCTTTGATAGTCGTTACGGGTAGTCAGAAGCCCGGAAATCTGATAACCAGTATTACCAATGGGTATCGTATTAGCCAGTAACTGGGTTGTAGAGGTCAGATAGACAGTCGCTCCATGTAAGATACTGGTTTTCAGCTGCATCCGGTTAGACTGGAGGCCGACCCCAACATAGATGGGAAAAGGCCAGGCAGATGATGAGGTACAGACGCCAACCGCCAACACATCAAGTTACTACAAACTGTCAAATTTCTCTAATAGATTGTCAACTTTATCGCTAAAGCATAAGGGTTAAAGTTGATTGGCAAAATTTAGCAGTTTCGGGTAGCTTGATGTGCTGGCGTCTGTAGATAGATCAAACGGTTTCTCGAAACTCATTATGGTAATTCAACGTTGAAAGGATATACTGCAAAAGATACACTTTTCTGTATCGTGATGAAGATCAATTAAATTCGCGATTGCGTTGAAGAATTGTGACTTAAAGATGTCATCACCATCATTACAGCCGAAAGACGTCCACTGCTGGACATAGGCTTCCCACAAGAATAAATATAGAGAAGGATTTACCTCGATCACAACGCTGGCTCAGTGCGGGTTGGGGATTTCAGACCGAAGTCCAGGGTTTCCTCACGATGTTTCCCGTCAGCCAGTGATGTCTAAGTAAATTAACTAACTTAGAAAGTACGTATAACTTTGAAATAGTGACATTTGTACTTGCTGGGTTTGAACCCAGCTTGGAGCGTAAGATGCGGATCATGTAAGAAATGGGCCACTATGACAAACTCAAAGATGTGCTTACATAGATACTATTCAGGTTTTCTCCAATGACACACATCGTTTCAAACTTGGTCAAAAACTTGCTAGAAACTGATAGCTAATTACTTTTTTATTACCCTTTAAATTAATTGATATATTAATTTTAACAGTTTTTCGGAATTTGATAAGGTTTTCTATATTCTGTTTTCCACTACGTCTGTGGTCTAGCTCCAATTACTAATTCCACAAAACTTCTATCTAACGAGAAACACGTTTCTATACCGTTTCTTAGTTTCATAAGTGCTGGGGTACTGTTTTCCGTTCGGCGCTTTGTCTGTGTTTGTAGCAAGCGTGCTTTCAGTCAATAGACTTAGAGTAGGTAATTGGGACATAGGCCCCTTCCAATTTTCTACAGCATCCATCGTTTATGTAGTCTAAAATTGTTGACAGACATTTTTTCGTCATACAGGAGGTGTGTAGCGAGGGTAGACCATAATTCATGTAGGTAGGTGACTTACGCTCTGTTTAGACGTTCTTAGCAATTGATTCGATAAAATCCATATTTCCATACATATATGTACTTACTATACTTTGGCCGATGGGGCCGAAAGGTTCTGGAGTGGCGACCGTGTACCGAAAGACGTAGCGTTGGAAGGCCTCCCACAAGATTGTCCGACGACTTTGTGCAGGCCGCAGGAACCCGTTGGATGCGAGAAGCACAGAACAGGTCGAAATGGAGGTGCCTAGGGGAGGCCTATGTCCAGCAGTGGACGTTTTTCGGCTGAAATGATGGATGACTTACTATATCATCACAATCTGGACAAAAACAGGATATAAAAGGTGAACGAAGTAGAAGCCTATGGCACAGAAATAGCCTCTTTCAGCCGTTACTGAACGGATTTAGATGAAAGGCATAATGAATAGTTCCTGACATGGGTTAGGACAGAGGAGTTTTTAACCTTGTTACTTCATTCCCGTGAAATAATTACCGAACTACACTCGGTCAAAGCCGCGGGCATAAACTAGTTGTTAACCCGGTGGCACATCGACGCGCAAAGTGAAACCATGAATTCAGCACACGATTCTAGATAGATATCCTAGCGCAGACATTTTTCGTCGGTAATAAAAAAGCTGTTTCATAGATAAATGCAATACTTACCCGGTCAAAATCTATGGAACAGCAGTTTTTTTTTTAAACTGATGAAAAATTTAAACGCAGGATCATGTACCTACTGAATCCATGGTAACAGGTAGCGCATCGATGTCCCTACTACCCTCTAAGCATAAGTTCTTCACTAAGTGAGTGTTCAAAACACCTTGTCAGATGCACTTTCTATTCCCCCACTCTCACAGTCCAATTGGACAGTATTCCGACACGAACGAAATGACATAGGTAACCCGCAGGAAAACCCAGTTTTATCAGAAGATTTACAGAGGCAAAACAAAAGAATATTTAAAGCAAAATAACAAACGAGACCAACATTATTTTGTTGCTGAATTTCACCACCTTTAAAAAAACACGAATGCTCTCAAGCTTATCAAACACGTAGAGGATTGCCAGACACAAGAAGCCAGTAAACATAGACAGTCAGCCAGTATGAATTGCTGCGCACAGCTTCGTCACCTCGTTTTAGCTGCTAACTGCTGATTTCGAGTCGTCGGAGCGGGCTAATACTGGCTTAAAGCCCCCACAAACGAGGCAACTGTCGGCAACTTGTTAATTTTCTTTTTGCCAGCGGCGGCGGCGGCAGACTTAATTTGCTTAACGTTTGTGACTGGTGAGCTTTTTAATTATACTTGTTAAATGAAAAGAATATGAATGTCGGGTTTATTTGCAGGTGAGTACGATAAAGGGTTGTAACTGTGTGTATGTCCCCGCCAAATCTATCTAATGATAATAGTATCACACATTCCACACAAGTGTTTTAATATCTAAGTACATATGTACAGTTGCATACAAGACTTTATCTGCACCCTTGATTTATGAACCCTATAAAACAGTTCAGTCGATCGATTCTGTAAAAATCTCACCGTGAAAACTTAGATGATGTGAGTTTGTTTTTGCTAGGAATTGACACTATTGACAGCTCACTCCACGCTCACTTCACCTAAGTTTTCACGGTGAGATGGTTACAGAATTGAACTGCTGATACAGTTTTTGTAATATTAATATCGAACAAAAATGGCGACCGGCGGGATACGTGAATTCGAATAACCCGGTTCTTTTTTAAATTATACGGTGCTGTGGTAGTGAAACGCGTGTGTATAACATGTTCTTTTTTTGAAAAGGAGTTACATAATGAAATTTACAGTATAACACACGTTTGGATAATATTATAGTTACTACGACACTAGTTGTTTTAATGTTGGCAATAATCTAACTGTTTCAGAAACTTTTATAGAGGACTAGCTGCGCTCCACGGTTTCACCCGCGTAAATGTCGATCCCGTGGGAATATCGGGATAAAAAATAGCCTATATGTTAGCAGGGTGTCAGCTACATAATTTTATCAAAATTGGTCCAGCCGTTTGAATCTGAAGAAGTAACAATCATATAAACACACACACACACACTCAGAAACTTTCGCCTTTATAATATTAGTGTGATTTATAGCATGGGTGTACATAAAATAACTTACCTAATGAAATGATCAATAAATGTAAATGCCATATTATGCCAAATAATAATTGTATTTAATGTTCTGTGTCTCGTAATGTTAATTAAGTGCTTTGCATCCCAATTAATGTATAGAATCAGTTTTTTCTAACTAATCAGACAGCTGTGCTGCTGGAGAGTTTGTTGCCTCACTTCATCTTCCCAGCTTAAGCACTAGGAGGTGGTGAAGGGCGGGCGTTTTGAGGGACTGTCTTATGTATTTTGGTAATCGAAAATTGCTGATTCTCAGCCTAATTTTAATCAATAACTTTTGATTTTGAATGGCCCAACTTTTTGTAGTTCACGTGTAGACAGCATGTAGACAGCCTAACCTATACATCGCGAATTGGTAATATTTAATTGGCAGCAGAGCTTCGTTCACAACAAACGTTGAATATTTAGCCACAATAGACGTATTGGTTCTCATGAGACACAGCAGCTATCATCAAGGAAGTGCAGTAGGTTATAGGGGCTACCCAACAGCGGCAGCAGTTTTCAGTTACTTAGGTAGAACTTGACTAACGACAAACGACTTTAAATGAATAATGCGTCATTTTATAACCTAAAAACTGTCTACAGTGCGTTCACAGTTTATTTTATTAAAGTGTAAACCTCTATAGGCGCGTTGGGCATTTTTTGATATGGGAAAAAACCATTGAACTCGCGACACTGTTACCGTTACCGACACCTCTGTTTTAAGTTTTGGCCATTATAAAGACATCAACGCGCGGTACATTTTCTTTGGGAAGAATGACCATCAAACATAATTTATAAAATTACTATGCTTTTTCAAGTTTTCACTTCTGTTGGCACTCCAGGAGTGCCACTGTTTTTTTTTTATTCAACCTCTGACAGCAGCAACCTTACTATAACGACAATAATGATTAGGTACAGTGATTTTGACAGACCCGTCAGTGGAAGCAATCTAACAGCAACATTAAAAAATGAGAATATAGATCACTGTGACCTGTGACGTTGTCAGTGATGCAAAATCAGAGGTGAAAGGACTGTATAGTAGTATCATAAAACTAAAAACACCTGAGAATCATGCTGTTTGTATGATACAATTATTTATTTACCGTTTCATCGACACCAAAGTGCCAAAACACAACTTCTAAAAATACACTCAAGAGTACCGTTTTAGATCTATAAGTGTTAATATCACACGAATCCACAGTGCACATGCATACCAACCCTTCATTCCCTCCGCTAATGTGTTCCCGGGCGACCGTCACCGCCATCACCTGTCAGTCCAATCACCCCGCCTCTTGTCACCCTGCACGGTTGCACCTTTCAACCTATTTCCTTTCGTTGCCATGACAACAGTACTCATTTACCTCGTTACCTTATTTCCCTGTCTATTGTCTAAACCTCTAAACGACACCGTTGTGGCAGCCATTTTAAGTTAAGTATGCATTTTGGCGCGGAAACTGTTTTTTTTTTTAATAGCGTTGTTTACGCAAAGGTCATTGCGCTTGGGTGATTAAAAAAGGGCAAAATGAAAAGAAACGTAACATTTAAAAATGCTTTCTTTCTTATTTAACGTTTATGTTGAAAGATTTCTACGTGAACAGAAGAAATAATGACTAACGTACAGACGCCAGCACATCAACCTACTACAATCTGTCAAATTTCTTTGATAGATTTCCAACTTTACCGCTAAAGCATAAGGTTCAAAGTTCATTGGGAAAATTTTACAGTTTCGGGTAGCTTGATGTGCTGGCGTCTGTACATTGTTGATTTATTAGTCAGTAACAATTTTGAACACTTTTCCTTATTCTATGCAAGTAACTAAGCCGGTGTGTTATTAATAATAATTTTAATAAATGTTTATAAATTATGAACTGACTACATAACTTTGTATCAGGAAATATACTTCGTAAAATTTACAATAACAGCATAATTTGATCTCAAATAAACACCTTTTAACCTTTTGTATTAAAACATGTAATTATCTGTAATCCGTCTGCCTGATCCATCAGCACCCTATCAATCACAATCTGAATAATTTTGCAGGATATTGCTATCCATTGCTTCTTTAATGTTCGAATTTGTCTTCTTAACAACGTAAATAACGTAATGAATGTTGTTGAACTGTCAAAATCAACCGTTGGTGTATTACAATGCGTGCCACGAAAGATGAGACTTGACCCCGCCTCCCCCGCTCTTTCCGCCGCCCCTATGACGTCCGGTCCCGTCCCGCACTCAGACCTCATACCGCTAAAGATACCTAAAATCGTGTACTGCGCATGTCAAACCACGTGATGTGTCAAGTCTCATCTTACGTGGCACGCATTGTACACAATTACCCCGCTAATCTCTACAACTATTGACCATGACTCCAGCCGCTGTTTAACCACTCTTCCTTATCAGTAAGCTTAAGAAAGTATTTTACGCAAAATTATTGCCACTTCACTTCCAAAATCGATGTACAGTGCGTGCCACGTAAGAAGAGACTTGACCCCGCCTCCCCGCCTCTTTCCGCCGCCCCGATGACGCCCGGTGTCATCGGGGCGGCGGAAAGAGGCGGGGGTGGCGGGGTCAAGTCTCTTCTTACGTGGCACGCACTGTACGCACATCAAGCTACTACAATCTGTCAAATTTCTTTAATAGATTTTCAACTTTATCGCTAAAATATTAGGTTCAAAGTTGATTGGGAATATTTGACAGTTCCGGGTAGCTTGATGTGCTGGCGTCTGTACCTACATTTGAAGGTTGTATCACTAGTAATTATCCGATTGAAGCCGATTCCGGAGTTCGAACTGGCTGTCCTTAACGACTATCAGTTCTCATGAAGTCATGACCTATGGCCGTGGCACCCAGATGTTCAAAATCTGCAGCTATTATGAGCAGTCTGCAACGGTCTTTTATCCAAGTCTTGACCGCGACTATATGTTGTCTAACCTCGCCTCGGGCTGTCAAAGTAGCTGTTTCCTAGCCACGATTATCCCGTAACAATAATATGTTTATGTATGCAAAACAATGCAATAGATGCATAAGTTCCGCTTATACATAAGCGTTGTTTTCTGTCATCACTATTTTGTTTCTATTTCCTTTGTTATGTAAAAGATGTTCAATATTTTTATTTACCCATAAAACATTGTATACACATTGCATTTAATTATTAATTCCATAACAATTTTGATGATCATTGCCAACTGGTTTGCGTGTGCGCACCCTCACTTAACGACGAACTAATCAACATATGTCCGTCTCTTTTACACCATAGGCCGAAATCCTCTGTCTCCTTCTTCTGGCTATCGTAAACTTGACCTCTAAGATTATTGCTATGATTTTCTTTTGTCATTCTTACAGACTCCGGCGCGGATGGCGCTCGTCGCCAATCGATAAAAACATTTTTTTGTGTGTCAATCCATACAAATAGTCGTTTTAATAAGCAGCGGGAAAATTCCATTAAAAATGGTAAGAATAGTGATAAAAAATATGGTGATGTGTTCTTAATCATTGTGCAATTAAGTTATTCTGTGTTTAAGTTGTAATTAAACAACGTGGAGGAAGTTTTTTAAGTGTTAACTCGAATGTCATACGTGTTGTGCTCAAAATGGTGGTGGACCGGTTTGCGATTCGTTGGAGGTAGCCTTTTTATTATTCAGTCGGCTCAAGCCTTAATCGAGGCGTTTCAGGATTCTTTTCAAAGAATTCTCCCATAGAGTTTGTTGCCAAACAGTACTTTCACGGGATCGTAGGCATACTTTTGAACTCGTGAGTTTGGAAGAACTTTTGTACGCCAAACGGCATACTGAAGGCAAATTCTCGTAATTTAAAGCGTTCGAAATCTAATCGCAGTCTCATCTCGCCGACAAACAAATGCCAATAACGTTTATATATAATTACTTATGGGAATTGGCTTTCAGACTAAACATTCAGCGGGATTGTCCGAAAGGGTTACCGCTGGCCCGGAACATAAAGGGCTAAGGAAAGAACACGGGTGGGTTTTAGTCAGTAAGAGTCTGACACTCCCTTCCGCTCCACCCAGAGCGAGAGGGGTCATTTGATGATATCCCATACTGAAAAAAAAAATACTAAACGTTCCAAAAAATACGAGAATTGCCCTCTGGAATTTAATCACGAAAGCCAGTAGGTTGCCTAGATATTTAAATGCAGAACATACATTTTAAACTGAGAACTTGTAACGGACCTCTTTGTCAGAAGCAATGATAGTTCATTCCGGTCTGATCTCCTGAACCCCCCCCCTGGATCCCCTGCTAGTTATTTCCGACTTAACTTTTAACCGTTTTCTCTTCATAATTATGAATGAACAATGTTTTAATTATGGTCTTTAGTATTCTAATCTTATTGTCTAACTGCTATGACCATTCTAAAGTGACTTCTTAAATACTGGAAAAACCAGCTATACCCAGTTGTTAAATTCTAGTAATTTTAAGAAACGTTTCCAATCTGATCTCAGTGTCAATCTGTCAAAAAGACCTCGAATTTTACTACTTTTTTTTTACAACATATTTTGACATTTGTTTGTAGCCGAGATGTAACTGCGACACAATTTTTAACGTTTTAAATTACGAAAAAAAAAGAAAGAAGAAAGATAGAAGGAAATACGTTCCTTCAGGTAATGATTCAGGTTTCAACATAGTCTACATATAGATTTACCAAAAAGTAAAGATAAGAAAGTATACTACCATAATAAATACGGAATGTCGTTTTAATTCTCCTTGCTCAAAACTATCAATCTCGAAATCATAAAAATAAATAACTCAACAATAACTTCATTAGACATTCATAATCCTGTTTACATTATATTCAAATCATCTTCACAAAAAACTTAGAACCAGTTGTGACGTCATTAGTTCCCCACTTTTTACTAAAGTTCAGCCACATAAGTACCTAACTATAATATCTTGTTTATCCAAGTAAAAACTCGCGTCATTATTTCTTGACTTAGAAAAGTTTTGGTTGCCATCATTTCTAATCTATACAAGGTGTCTGACATACATCGACACGCCAATTGTGAGCATGAATTCAGCACATGATTTTAAAACAGCAAACCGATTCTTGCGTCGGTTATCATAAAAAAACAGTGGCAATCCGGAAGTGCCGACAGAAGTGAAAACAAAACACAAACAGAATACTTTGCAATCACTCACTGACATAATTATCAGATATACATTAAAACTGAGTACATCCCGAAGACAGCCGAACACATGCGAAGCGGGTATTGCTTTAATCGTCTTTAACGAAACACGCGCGGTGTCGCTTACGGTAACAGTAGCGCGGTTCAATGGTTTTTTCCCATCTCAAAAAATGCCCAACGCACCTAAAGAGGTTTTCACTTCAAAAAACAGCTATTCCATTAAAAAGTGCAATACCTACGCGGTCAAAATGTAGGTACCTATGGAACAGCTGATTTTTTTATGATAAGTGATAACCGACGAAAAATATCAACCCAGGTTTAGAATCATGTACTGAATCCATAGCAACAGGATGCGCGTCGACGTCCCCGCCACCCTGTATAATAAAAATTAATTGCCCATCGTTGGTAAGCACATCACTTTAGAAAAGCTGGACCGATTTGGTAAATTTTTGTTTTAAAATTAACGGAAAGAAATGAGTATTTGAAAATTTGCCGGGGAAATCGGAAAATTCGGGAAAACCAAAACTGCATTCTCTACGGGAATTTTGTATGAATTATTGAAAGAACAGGAAAATGTCTGTAGGGTCAGCTACACTTTTCTTTTTTTTTTACATAGATTAAAAGAAAGTCGCTCCGACTGTCTGTAAGCAGATCTTTTAAAAAAACTACGCAACGGATTTTAATGCAGTTTTCAGCAATTGATAGAGTGCTTCATGTGCAAGCTTTTTATATATAATAAATGCATATTATAGTAGAGAAAAGCCGAGAAATTCAAAGATTTGTAGTGTGATGTTGTAACAAACATATTTTTGTGCGCTTACATTGCAAACGCTGGCTAAACCTTATGAGATAAATCAAATTAATTTACTACGGAATTGTGTATCTTAAAAAGATCGATAAAAAAGTTCGCGGTGGTATATGTTTATCTCTTAAAGATAACCCACAGTAACCGTTTTTATCTTTTACATATTACAAAAAATATGGGTTATTTACCAAGCTATTTTAAACAATACAGTATTATTCTTTATCCAATTACATACATTAGATCCGTTGTGCATTTCATGTAGATCAAAATTGCCCTTACAGCATATCATTAAAATTAATACCTTAAAAGATATAAGAGATTTAAAAAGCGAAGGCAGAGCGGCTGGCGGGCGGTACGAGGTTCGCCGATCAGCTGAAAATAAAACACGTAAATTTTAAATATTAAATTTTGACAAGAGTCCATAGATTTCTTCTTGGCTTGGTCATTATGTAACAACAATAAAAAACAAAACACAACCATATATTTGTGTTTGGATCTCGGTAGCGTATTGTATCGGCTACTTATCGCCCTAAGAAGGATTAAGGAAAAGGTTCTAATTCGCTGGTTACAGCGGAACATGGTTTTATTTATAGAGGCCATTCAGAAAATGCTGGATTTTGGGTCAAGATGGTTGATATTCCGGTCAAGACATGGTGTTTACGCGTAAATGATAATTCGATATTGATTCCTTGTTTATGAAGTTCTCAGTTACCTACTAATAAATTCCCGGAAACCCCCGAGTGTGGTCAAACTGTGACAGTTTTATAGTAACAAAGTATAAGGGCCGGTAAAAGACAAGAAAATAACGTACATGTTCAGGTTTAAAATACTCATAAATGCATGATAATACATGATAATATACGCATTCTAATTGCGTAACACACTATCAATCACAATCTGAATCATTTTGAAGGATATTGCTAAACCATTGCTTCATAATGTTCAAAAAATGTGTCTGCTCCACAACGTAAATCACGCAATGAATGTTGTTGAAATGTCAGATGAACTGCAGTGCGATTCTGTAACCATCTCACCGTGAAAACTTAGGTGAAGTGAGCGTGGAGTGAACTGTCAGTGTCATCTTACCAGATACTAGGGATTGACCAAGCATACATTTACAATCATAATCGAGATTTTAATAATATTTTTTTAGCCTAATCCTATTGATATTTTTATATAATTCTAAGCTAGTATTTTAGTGGTCAAAACATTAATATTTTGTGGGGTTTTACTTATAATAAAATAGCAAAACAGAAGCGCAATCAGAATCTCAATCCTGTTTTTTTATTTTTTCCCTAGTCTAGTAAGTCCTTATATAGACTGAGGCGCGAGCGCGTCACGCACGAACAGTAAATAAAATTAAAACATTCACGTTTATGACAGCTAGACTGATGAAAATACGCATCGACATTGTTTGGTTATTATGAGCAATTGTAGATCGAGTCTAGTAAAGACTGCGACGATGTTCAGCGTTGTTATTAACCCAAAGCTATTGAATTAGAAGAGATAACCGAGTGTGTCAAGTCATCGAGTGCTAACGGATGCCTAGCTGACGGACCATAGAATGTAATCCCACGTAGTTTGTGTGGCGTGATCACTTCACCCGATTCACTACACTAAATGTCGTAAATCGGGTGAAGTGAAGGTGAAGTGATAAGATCACGCCGCGCTTGCGCGTTATTCACTGTCATTATCACATTGCAGATTGCGTGATCACTCCACCCGATTCACGACATTAAATGTCGTGAATCGGGTGAAGTGAAGGTGAAGTGATAAGATCACGCCGCGCTTGCGCGTTAGTCACTCAGAGATTTGTTTTTACATATTTAACTTGTAAGGCGTCATGTATAAGAACATTAGGAAAATGCAATACCAACGTCAAATAAGTGCAAATATTTTATCGCTCATCGCGCGCACGTGTTTGCACTGCACCTCTAGTAACCCTTAAATGAAGAAGTGGTTGGTGTCAACCCTGAAGTGTATGAATGGTCCCTAATAGTGCATAACGTAGTAAGTACACTCCTTTAGAATATAAGTAAGCAGTTTACATCAATGCGCATTGTAACATAAATTCACTAGATATTCATTAAAGTACATTCTATCAAGCTGGTTGTCTAATTCTAACGACCCTTGAACCCTCAACATTTCATGGCGACCCTGCCTTAGAGTCTGCCAAGGGGCAGATTAAGCAAAGTTTTCGTTGAACGATTTTCAAAATGTGTAACTCTAAAGTAGAAAAAGACGAGGTATTCGCCAATCAAAACGCGGCTGGTGGAAGTGTTGACGCCGAGGTGATGTTGCCATGGTTACGAGATTCGAGTGGAGTGATATATGGTACATTCCGAATTGCACTGTAATCGACTACAGCGTGCTTACACCTTGACCCCAATTCTGCTGTATGGTATTTATCTATTATTCCCCGCATAATCTTACCACGCCGTACGGTTGTCAAGCGTGGTATTTTGACAGTTCAAAGTGAAGTGGTTTTATTTTTATTAAGTGGTCATAGTGAATTAGGGCCCTTTTCTGAATTAACGTGAACGCGATAACGATGTCCCGTGAATCGACATATTATTATATGAAGTCATGGCATGTGCCATCTTGCGATAACGCCGACTACCAACCATGCCCTAAATTAATAATAATCACCGATCTTTAAACTAACGTGGCATTTTCGAAATTGTGCTTCTGGCTACAGTCGCCACCTTACCAAAGAAGAAGAAATTCGTGGTGTATACACAAATAAATACTATAATCCAACCATGAGTAACTATTCAAGTGAATAGGTATATTACTGACTCTCAGCTGCCATAGTGGTGATTTATCTAAATCGGAAAGCAAATTATTCATGTGAGCGATGATGACTTAATTCGGAATGAGCCATATTTCACGCCGCGCAAGCGCGTTAGGCGCTGGCGAATGTTTTGACCACTAAAATACTAGCTTTGAATTATATAAAAATATCAATAGGATTAGCATTAAAAAATATTATTAAAATCTCTTTTATGATTGTAAATGTTTGCTTGGTCAATCCCTAGCATCAGTGGGATGACACTGACAGCTCACTCCACGCAAGTATTCACGGTGAGATTTTTACAGAATCGACATGCTGAACTGTGTTCGGTAAATCTCACCATGACAATAGAGGTGAAGTGAGCTGTCAATGGTATCAAATTCCTAGCATAACGCATAATGACAGTTCACTTCACCCTCAGTTCACCTAAGTTATCACGTTCACATTGTTACAGAATAGATCGACAGATAACTGACAGAAGTATTTTTCTGTGCTAAATAAATGTATTTTTTTTATTTCTTTCTTTAAGTGATTGTATGAACTAAATACCTGTATTATTTATTCTTTTAAAATGTCGTACAATATTTTATTACAAATTATTTACATTAGATACTAAATTAAATGTCTAACTAACTTACTATACAAATAAAAACAAAAATAAAGGACAATTGTATGAACTATAATATATAATGTAATATAATAATATGTACCGAGATTGATAATGAGTTTTTGCGGTACAACGAAACAAAATAACATTCAGCAACTAGTGTGAAGTTCGTGTAAACAACGGAATAGGAAATGTTTATATGTAAATTGTTTGTCAAGCAATGATCTATGCATCCTACTACGCGTCATTTGCATGTGGTTAAAAGTGACGCACTGTCTGACATGTGTCACTTTTCCTGGGTAAAGGTAGTTTAAGAACGCCGTGTGGTTTTAGTCAGCAAGAGTCTGACAAACCTGTCAGCGCACCCCAGGGTGGAGGACAATCAACTCAGCATAGGCCCCTCCCATGCTGTGCCACAACGCCCTGTCCTCGGCCTTCCGCATCCAGTCTGTCCCAGTCACCTTCTAAAGGTCATCGGACCATCTAGCTGGGAGCGTCCCACACTACGCTTACCGATACGCGGTCTCCATTTCCGGCACGTCTGCTCCAACGGCCATCCGCCCTTCGACAAACATGGCCAGCCCACTGCCACTTCAGTTTGCTGACTCTAACTCCGGTTTTTCCGTATAATTTCATTTCTGATTTTATTCTTCAAATAAATTCCGAGCGTAGCCCGCTAAATAGTGTGGAGGACATCCATGAGGATTACCAAACGCCAAATTGCTTTTATTTTTTTGTGTCACATGTGTCATCAAAATAGGGTTAACCTGACCACAGGAATTACGGGTACATTTGCAATTTAACCTACAGTTCGAGTACCAACGAAAACCAACCAACTTTATTATTTAAGTCCTGGGTTAAATTGCCTGGTCGAGCAATGGGTTATTGGGTTTTTCCGTCAGAAATTCTTCAGTAGAAGCACGGAGTCTCGCTCGCCCTATTTTTCAAATGGTGAAATGTAGGTGTACTAGACTTCTGTCTATCCTTTCGGACCTACATAAGGTCTTAAAAAATGGTTTTTAAAACTGATTTTGCCAACATAACATTATTCCACAAGTAAGACAGCTAGTGTTGTGCAGTGTAAGTGCTCATACACACGAGAAACCCGCGTCGACGGCTGCAGTTGCCTCTGCTGTCGACGCGTCGCTCGTGTATAAGCACTAAGTGTGTGTGTGAGCTTAAGGTTTTTCAGATATACAAAAAAAACAACCAATTTATAATATTAGCCAATCGCAATCCACTGCTTTTCATACATCGTCGGCGTCAGTTCCACATCACAAAATCCTCTAATTGAAAAAGTTTACCCCATTATCATCGTCTGCCTACGCAGATGCAGAAATTGTTGGGAAAAGGTTTTCCTAACAATTTTGGGGTCGTCGTCCAGTCTAACCGGATGCAGCTGAATACCAGTATTTTACGCCTATCTGACCTCCTCCACAACCCAGTTATGGGGTATCACAATACCCGTTGGTAAGACAGGTTGTCAGACTTTCCAGCTTCTGACGACCCGTAACGACTGTCAAAGATCCACCAATGAGAGCCGGGACCAACGGCTTAATTAACGTGCTTTCCGAGGCACGGACCCCTCCGTGCTCGATATGTATGGTCACCCATCCAGGGACCAACCAGTATGACTGTTATTACTTAGCCCAATTATTATGTTTCAATCAATGAATGAATCGTTTACCAAATTGATTACTAATTTAATTTATCCGTATATTCAAACACAGCTGTCATTCTTTGACAGTTTGACTTCATTCAACCATGCTATAACACGGCAAAGTGACGTAGGGTGTCAATTTGAAAATTAATTAAATTCCCTGTATACTGTCAGAGAAAATAAACAATATAGTTTGAACAACCACGTGGAGCGTAGTATCGTTAATCAATGCACTTTGAGCTTCGATCAATAATACTTTGAGGAATTTTATGACAATCGCATATAAGCAATTACCGCTAATAATCATTAAGAACTTAGATTCTCATCAAGGTCTCAGAATTGTTGTTTTCCTCAACAATTACACCAATAGCTTGACGGTTCTAATATTTAATACAGTTTTATAACCAACACACGTGTACTAACTGTTTCTAAATCATCAAAGGCGGTTAAAATTTTAGTTTTTCCTAATTACATTTATTTTAATGTAAAAAACGGCTTTCGCTCTGGAAGGGTTTTATTACCAGTTACAAGTCCGTACTAATATTATAAATTCGAAAGTAACTCTGTCTGTATGTTACCTTTTCACGCCTAAACCACTGAACAGATTTCGAGAAAATTTGGCAAGGGGATAGATGGCATCCTGGGGAAGGATGTTTTGTCTTTGTCGCAGTAGTACGTTCTCGTGGTATAATTTCCGACATCCACGCACACATAATTTCGGACTTCTTGCTTCGTAGAGTTACTACGAAATAGAGCTACGAAACGCTACGTAACTACGAGATCCCTATGCTACGGTAACCCTTTCAAACAAAATCTCACCATGAAAACTTAGGTGAAGTGAACTGGGATGGCGAAATCAGGGTCATGCATCTCGTCTCTCGAGCAGTCAGGCCCAAAGAGTTGGCACAGAATGCGCGCAATAATGGAAGGACGTGCGGTCGTGGAATCGGCCGCACTTGGTGATGGGGCCCGCTAGGCATGGCGTCGTGATACCAATCGGGGGTGCAGCGAATGTAAAAGTATCTCTGGGCCTCTGGGGCTCATGGTACTAGAAGGACCAGAGGGGTTTTAGTGGGTGGAGAAGAACGTAACCCTCCGTTCTTCTAAAAAAACATGAAGTGAGCTCAAATCACTCCAAATGATCTGTCATTCCACCTGATGCTAGGACAGTATTGACGTATCACTTCAAGCTCACTTCATGTAAGTTTTCGCGGGGAGATTTTTGACGTTTTCTCGTTCACGTCGAAAATTGATCAACGACAACCTCTAATGAATTTCAAAGTGTTTTTAATCGACGTGACACTGAAAGATAAAATTTAAAAAAAAATCCTATGCATATTTAGCTGGTTTTTCTTTGAAGGATAACATGGAAATGAAATTATCCGCTAAAGAACCCTCCGACATAGCTTGGAGAGTAAGCAAACTGAATTGGCAGTGGGCTTGGCATGTTTTTCGAAGGACCGTTGGCCGGTGGAGCAGACGAGTCAGAAGTGGAGACCGCGTATCGGCAATCGTAGTGTAGGACGCCCCCAGCTAGATGGACGGACGACCTAAAAAGGTAACGCAACGTAATTTCGGCATAATGTGTCTGTAGTAATTCAAAAAGCGTTGCAGGCGTAATCATGCCGAACTTCGGTCGCGTACCTTCGGCATAGTGTGTTTAGACACTACAGTACCCAGCGATAAATATTGCACATCGACCTATTCTATCCTATCGATTTTATACAAAGAATAAAAATAATTATCAAAAGAAGCAAAATAATCATAATTGTTTTAACAGCTCCTAATAGATACCGGACTGTTTGTATTTCGTGCGACAGAGATAACGCTCTACGACGCCGAAATTAACCGATTATCTCTTTCCAAAGGTCGATGTGCAATATTTATCGCCGGGTACTGTAAGTGTCCTTTTGTTTTTGTGTAGTTAGCCATATTTTGACATTTGTGCAAACTTGGGCTAACAGCCCAAGTTCGCACAGATCAAATATGGCAGCAGGATTTTATCGCACATTTGATTTTCAACCCTCGGTGTTGAACGTTAGGAATCCAACAAAGTGCATCCCAGCGCGTCAAAAAAACACTTGGATTTTCAACTCTCGACGCTAAGCATTGCGTTGAAAAACCAATGTGCGAAAAAAACGCTCTCTTCCGAACCTGGGCGTAGTCATTTCATTTAATACCAAGTGTGAACAGTTAGTTGTGTTAAATGTTGCTTATCACACTATCACACTTCACACTAATATTATAAAGGCGAAAGTTTGTGAGTGTGTGTGTGTGTTTATGTTTGTTACTTCTTCACGCTCAAACGGCTGGACCAATTCTGATAAAATTTTGTGTGGAGGTAGCCACGGATATCGGATATCTATGGAGGTAGCTGACACCCTGGATTAACATATAGGCTACTTTTATCACGATATTCCCACGGGATCGACATTTACGCGGGTGATACCGCAGGGCGCAGCTAGTCTTTCTAATAAAACTTTGATGATGTTGTTAATTTTTTGGACGGATCTAGGAATTGTAATAACCATGATATTGTTTCCAGTAAAAAGGGTATGGTAAATACGTTTTCTTGGAGGTTATTCAATTTGATTCGGACTGAAACCTCGTCCGATTGATCTAGTCTAGTAGTTTTTTCGACCAATCACAATACAGCGGTGCTATTCTGCAAAAATCTCACCGTGAGAACTTAGGTGAAGTGAGCGTGGAGTGAGCTGTCAATAGTGTCAATTCCTAGCAAAAACAAACTCACTTCATCTAAGTTTTCACGGCGTGATTTTTACAGAATCGACCGACTGCTTAGGTACTTATCACTCACTTTTGACAGCTCATTAACGAGCTGTCAAAAGTCTGTCCGGTCTGTACGGTCAATTCTCGGTCTCAAAAGTGGTCAAAATTTGGTTTCAAACTACCTCTTCTCAATGTTGTAATTGTCAAAAACGGTACTCATTTCCGATCTGGGTTTCAGTGTACAGTACTTTCACAGTTATTTTATCCCTGACAGCAACCTTCTTGTAACGATAATAAAGATCACTGGTATTTTGACCGACTTGTCACTGGTAGTAACCCAAAAGCAACCTTATTGTGACGGTAATAAAGATCACTATGATTTTGACAGATCATTCAGTGGCAACAACCCAACAGCAACCTTATTGTGACGGAAATAAAGATCACTTTGATTTTGACAATATTACAAATTCGAAAGTAGCTCTGTCTGTCTGTCTGTATGTTACCTTTTCACGCCTAAGCCACTGAACGGATTTCGATATTTGGCAGAGAGATAGATTGCATCCCGGGGAAGGACATAGCATAATTTTTATCCCGCTATTCCCACAGAATCGACACTTATGTGGGTGAAACCGAGGGGCACTGCTAGTGCTAGTCATAGATAAAAATAACTCTGAAAAGGAGAATATGACGTGGGCCTCTTAAACATTTTTTAAATAAATCGGAATTCCTCGATCTCTTAAATCATTTGAGCCTTGAACATTGATTACGGAATAAGAATCTATTAAGCTAAGAAGCTGGTTAAAGGATCACACTCGAATACAAGCGGAAAAATGGTGGACCTCGACACCAGGATGTAGGCAATCCAAGGAAGCTATGCCATCCCTGGATACAAAGCTGACCAGGCGCCTTCTGCGCCTGGACAGAGACAGCCTGCGCCTGGTGGCGGGGACCATCACTGGACACTGTTCACTAAATAAACACTTCCATACCCTGGGAATCACTGATAGTCCCCTGTGCAGAGCATGCATGGAGGCGGAGGAAATGGTGGCGCATGTGCTTCTTGAGTGCACAGGCGTTACCAAGATTCGCGAGGAGACCCTGGGAACACCAACATCCCTTGCGGATGCCCTGAGGAGACCGGGAAGTCTAATCTGCTTCTGGAGGGAGGTGGGCTGGTTGGAGTAATCGGCCACCATGGCTCACGCACAATGGTCCACTTCAAGGACTAAGTGCGTAAACGTAAACCCCATGATAGATAGAAGAATCTATTTACAAGACTTTTTGGACTTTTACCTCAGATTGGTCGCCTTTTGTGTATGTCTGTGTGACCACAGAACAGAGGGGTAATTCCCGTAATTTTAAGAACGTCTGATCACAGTCTGATCTCAGACTCAATCTGTCAAAAACATCTCTAATTTCCCTACATTTTTGACAAGTTTTTGACATTTGTTTGTCGCCGAGATGACTGTGAAAAAATTTTGAACGTTTATAAATTACGAGAACTGGCCTTCAGATAACTGTTCTGTGTGTGTGTGTGTGTGTGTGTGTGTGACCGTGTTGTTCTTCTAAACTACGCCTCGGATTTTGAGGCGGTTTTGATCATCATTTAGATAATTTATTCCGGCACCCTAAATGCGTAACACATTTTCAATCAAAATCTGAATCATTTTGAGTGATACTGCTAATTCATTGCTTCATAAGTTCGAAAAATTTGTCTGCTCAACAATGTAAAAAACGCAATGAATATTGTTGAACTGTCAAAATGAAACCCATTGCTACTGTTACTGTGTTACGCAATTACCCTGCTAAAGATTTAAGGCTCCTGCAAACAGGCGCGACGCGCCTTTTTTTTTTATCGTGGAGAAATGCTCATGCAATGTGCATAAAACGTTAATATTACCTTAACTAAAACTAACTTAAATCATCATCTGCCCAGCCTTTTCACAACTATATTGGGGTTGGCTTCCTGTCTAACCGGATGCAGCTGAATACCAGTGTTTTACATGGAGCGACTGCCTATCTGACCTCCACAGTCCAGTGACTGGGTAATACGATATCCCTTGGTAAAACTGATTGTCAGACTTTAGGGCTTCTGAATATCCGTAACGACTGTCAAAGATCCACTAATGACAGCCGGAACCAACGGCTTAACGTGCTTTCTGAGTCTTTGTATGTAAAGATGGTCACCCATCCACGGATCAACCGTGACGAGCGTAGCTTAACCCGATCGATCGACCTGTGCTGCTGTTTTTAGCCCTATTATAACTTAG
Source organism: Luperina nickerlii (assembly GCA_963855955.1). NCBI lineage: Eukaryota > Metazoa > Arthropoda > Insecta > Lepidoptera > Noctuidae > Luperina > Luperina nickerlii. Next base: position 9,293,056 of record OY979682.1, read on the forward strand.
ATATAATATAGGAATCTCGATGTTTTCCAAACCATGCGAAGAAGGGGCGGGACGGGCGTTAATCTGTACTAATATCTATACTATATATAATATACTAGCGACCCGCCCCGGCTTCGCACGGAAACATTATTATTATTATACATATAAACCTTCCTCTTGAATCACTCTATCTATTAAAAAAAACCGCATCAAAATCCGTTGCGTAGTTTCAAAGATTTAAGCATACAAAGGGACATAGGGACAGAGAAAGCGACTTTGTTTTATACTATGTAGTGATTATAATACATATGTGGTCGTCCAAATCAAAAGGGACCTTATGGCGGTAACTAGTTTCCGAGATATTAATAAATTTGTAAAATACCTCAAAAAAATCGTTTTTTTATTAACTGTATTTTTAAAAAGATGATTGTATTTACTACATGTAGATGTGTTCAACTTTTCGAAAAGTCAATTTAAAAAAGTTTCGTATTCATCTAAAGTTTAGTAAAAAAGGAACCTTATCGCGGCAAGACCTAACAAATCGTTTTTCTTGTAATTCAAACCATATATTATATCAACATTTTAATATTGCAAGGTAGGTATAAACTAAACTATTCATTCAGGATGGGAAATCATCAAATGACTCCTCCCGCTCTGGGTGGAGCGGAATAGGGAGTGTCAGACTCTTACTGACTAAAACCCACCCGTGTTCCTTCCTTCGCCCTTTGTTCCGGGCCAGCGGTAACCCTTTCGGACAATCCCGCTGACCCGGCAGGCTTCGGCCAATACGGGCCCCTTCGTTTAGTGCTGACATCTCTTTGAGGCGCGCGTGGAACACGTACGCGCCGTCCGGCACGGGCCTGGTCCTGATCGGACGGTGAGCTACCCATTGCTCTCCGCCCGCGCCTAAGGTGGCCGGGAGTAGTCGCGCGGCTCCCGACGCCCGGAGCGTCTCCCGCGGCGGCTGGGACGGGAGGCTCTCTCTCTCAGCCGTCCCGCCGCCCCCTTCGCTAGCATGACTGCTTCGCAGAAGGAGGCGACTGCTCCCCACTCCCTCTAGCCCCGGACCATGGCTTGAACCAGGCCCGGACGCGAGAGGTCGCCGCCATGAGATCGCGCCGGAGGTCTGTCCGCTCCGCCGCAATTTGCTGCGGAAGCGGAGTTTCACCCCGGCGTAGTGCCTCCGCGCGCCACTCATACAGGCGCGCGAGGACTATCGCCTCCAGATCCCATGGCGGCAGTCCGGCAAGGAGGCTTGCCGCCTCGCCCGAGATCGTGCGGTACCCCCGGATCAGCCTAACGGCTACCACCTTCTGGGGCGCGTTCAAATAATGGGCGGCTCGCCGCCGCAGTGAACGCGCCCACACCGGGGCCCCGTTATAGGGCCATGGACCGCACGACCCCCGCGTAAAGCCTCCGGCAGGAGGCGTTTAGCCCCCTCAGGTTGGGCAGGAGCCGCTTGAAGGCGGCCCCGGCCCGTTCCAGTTTGGGAGCCAAACGTCGGAAATGCTCGACTAAGTTCCACCGGCTGTCGAGGATGAGACCCAGGTATTTCATCGTCGTCTCGACGCCGATGTGAACCCCTCCTACCGTTAGTTGGGATCCCGATGGTGGCGTATTCCGGAACCCATGAAACGACATGGCCTCGGACTTGTGCAATGCCACCTCGAGACCCAACTGCCGGATCCTCTCCACGACTATCGCAACCCCGCGTGTCATCGCGTCGGCCGCCGCCTGATGCGACCTCCCCTGCGCCAGGACTAGCGTGTCGTCAGCGTAGCGTATAGCTGCCATTAGATAGTGTCGCACGCCGCCGCATGCGGCATTCTTTGTATATGCGTCTTAGGTCTAAGGTCCCACTAATGTAGTCCATATTTTGTTTAGGTACTTTTAATAGAGGTAAACAATCTTGTTAGGTATGTTTTTTATCATAAAATATATTTTTAAAATAGGCTAAGGCTAATAGCAAAAGTAATTCATTATAAGTTATAACATCTGTTATTTCATTTTGTTTTATCTTGTAATGGCTATAAATTATTTCATAAATATATTTTTCGACAAAAACGTATCAAGATTGTTTACCTTTATTAAAATACTTAAATTAATTAACTATACTAAGAGATAAGTGTCAGCAGACTGCAACGGACCGCCTTAAGGGCCCTTTTTTACGTATATACTTGTTACGAATTTTCATACCTTGTGATAATAAAAAAAAATTGTTAAATAAGTAACATTTTCATACCTTGTGATAATAAAAAAAGAAAATTTAAGTTATCTTGAATGTTGCACTAAAATATTGATTATGCATGCTAAAAATAAAAAATATTGTTTAGTGCCCACCATTAGGGCCCTTTTTTAATTTGTTTGAAGAAATTGTTCAGTTCTCTATGTAACTTTACAAGATCATAACTAACAGTTATCATTGATCTCTTAGCTTTATTAGCATCTAAACCAATTATGTATAACCTATTTAGTGATTAAGTGTTGATTTTGTTACTGTCAGATCTCAAAGTTTATAAAAAATAAGAATTCTTGCTAGTAAATAAAAACTATTTTTTTTAAATTATGTGTTGTTTTTATTTACATCTAAGGCCTTTCGCAAATCTATGTAATTAGTAGCAATATAGAAACGATAAAAGTTTAGTGAGAAACAGGCGGTTTACTTATTTTTAATACTATTATCGATACTTTGCATCTCATTGATAATGCATTATGTTGGCGGGTCTAGTTCCCACAACAAACAAGTTTATGCAAGGATTGTAAGAATTTCCATTAGTAATAATCATAGTCAATCAAAGTATACCATCAGTTACATAACTTCACACTAAAACATAACTTTTTTGTACGGCATACTTAAATTGCGATTTTCTCGAAACTTATAATTTCGATCAGTGAACTTCAAAAATTCGTAAAAAAATAACAGCAGTGGTTAGAAGGTTGGTTCTTGGGTCTATAGTTCGGTACATTTATGTAGTTTTCAGCTCTGTAGATAACTCATTTCCGCCATAAGGTCCCTTTTGATTTGGACGACCACATATTATAAAGCTGAAGAGTTTGTTTGTTTGGTTGAACGCGCTAATCTCTGGAACTGTCAGTCGGATTTGAAAAATTCTTTTTGCATTTGATAGCCCAATTCTTGAGGAAGGCTATAGGCTATTTAACATCACGCTATGCCCTGTAGGAGCCGAGCAAAAAGAAAAAAAGTCAGAAAGAACACTAAGCAAAAACGAAGTAATAGCGCGGCCAGGCGATGCGATGCGACGGGGTGGTTCGGAGTAACAAGAAATTTCACGCGGACGAAGTCACGGGTAGAAGCTTAATAAATAAATTGAACAGTGAACGTTGCATTCGTACACCGTTATAACAAGATGATTCGCTGCAAATAACTACGAACTGGTTCTACGCTGTAACCGGTTCTAGAAGGTTCTAGAGGGTGCTCAGAAACCTTCATTATGGTGAACGCGTTCAACGACTGATCTTACCGGTTTTCTATATACGTATAATAAAATTCAAAGCTAGGTGTCTATGAGTTAATTTATCTTTTTAATCTTTGTTATTTTTTTATAACTTTTTTGAAGTTTTTAATACCTGTATTGTGTCTTTTGTTGCACTGAATAAGCGTTTTATCTATATAATTATCTATCAAAGTCCTGACTGACTGATATATTCAACGCACAGCCTAAACCGCTGGTCCTGGAGACATGAAATTTAGAGGGTGTGTACCTACTTTGTGAAGAGTAGTCTGTACCTCAAAATATGAAGCAATTATGTATTTTCAAAAACTCTATTGTTTGGACTTAAAAATTAAAAAACTAGTTCTTTAGTATGTAGCTATTAGAATAAACTGACAAAAAATTAGAATGATTGTATGTATATTAGAATGCTTTTTATTGTTAAAAGAAAATTTTTAGAGGTATCCTCATGACTTTTTTCTATCGTATCAAATTATTTGTATTATGTTTTCAACACACTATCTACCTAGCATAATATATCCTGAAGAATATCATATATTTTTCTGATTTTGTTTGTAGTCGATCATATACATTTATTGTTTCTAAAACTTGCGTTTTTTGCGTTTAGGTCCTGTAAGCCCCTTAAGTAAGATACTTTAAACTTTCATAGATTAGCTGGTGGCCCAGTAGTAGCGCCCCAGACTTACTAGTTGTAGGTCGTGGGTTCGAACTCAGTCAGGCGTTTTAAGGCTCGTACACACAGGCGCGACGCGACACGCGACACAAAGGCACCGCAAGTCGCGCAACGAACGGTGCCTTTGTGTCGCGCGCGATTCGCGTCGCGCGTCGCTCCTGTTTGTAGGAGCCTTTAAGGCTCCTTCAAACAGGCAAGACACGCGATAAAATCGCACGCGACACAAAGACACCGCAAGTCGCGCAACGAGCGGTGCCTTTGTGTCGCGCGCGATTCGTGTCGTGCGTCGCGCCTGTTTGTAGGAGCCTTTACTTTGTGTTATTTATTTCATCACCTTTGCTCTCAAAACGGTGAAGGGCATGCCAGTTTTCTCACGATGTTTTCGTGAGGAAACCGGCTTGTCCTAGAACCAAAAAATTCGAAGACTGTGACATCAACCAACCCGCGCTGGGCCCGCGTGATGTATTACAACCCACTCCCTCTCACAGAGAGGAGAACTATGTGCCAGCAGTGGGAATATTATAGTCTAATTATGCTATTGTTTCAGATAAAATAAGCTTGAAAGATTACGAGGCAATGTATTTAACAACAAAGTTACAAATAGTGGATGCGCCGAAATAACAATATTTTTCTTGTAACATCTTATTATCAATTAAGAGAAATATTTGTCCGAAAACTAACAAAAAAAGCCGTAGCTGCGTACGTCACAGTATTACTTAAATACAGTCAGCAAAAAAGATATCTAAGTAACCAGTGTCGTCGGGTATAGCTCAAGTTTTTTATGAAACCGATGTACGACATGTCCTAGAATCGAAAATTCGAAGACATGTGACATCCACCAACCCGCACTACCTCGCGTGTTGGATTAAGGCTCCTACAAACAGGCGCGACACGCGATATAATCGCACGCGACACAAAGGCACCGCAAGTCGCGCAACGAGGAGCGGAGCCTTTGTGTCGCGCGCGATTTTATCGCGTGTCGCGCCTGTTTGAAGGAGCCTTTACGACCCACTGCCTCTCAAAGAGAGGAGGCCTGTGTCCCACTAGTGGGAACATTATAGGCCGATTATGCTAAGATACCGATGGTTGTTTTGGAATAAAATTTAATTTTACAAATTAACTGTTTATTTTCTATTAATCAAATTAAATTTTATTCGAGAAATTCGGTTTCTTACTAAACTTCATCTATATCTGACGACCCTGGTTACTTACCTCTTTTGGTGACCGTACATTTACCTACCTACAGACCCACGCGAATAATGATAAAAACTACCTCAGAAAAACTATTCACTAATTATGTAAGTACCTACTTTTAAAGTTTCTTATAAAACCCAAAGCGTCATCCAACTACCAAAAATACCAAATAAAATAAATACTCAGAAATTACTTACTATTTATAGTATTTATAAACAAAACAATAATTACCACTATTACTAATTGCTATGATAATATTAGTGACTTAATCGCTTAAAACATAATCATTGAGCAATTTATACATTGATTAGTTTATAATTAACTAGCTTCCGCCCGCGGCTTCGCCCGCGAGGTATGTCGATAAAAACTATCCTATGCCCTTTCCCGGAATGCAATATATCTCTCTGCCAAATTTTATCGAAATCCGTTTAGTGGTTTAGGCGTGAAAAGGTAACATACAGACACAGACAGAGTTACTTTCGAATTTATAATACGAGTTTGTACGGAATCCTCGGTGCACAAGTCCGACTCGCACTGGAGCGGTTTTTAGGGTTCCGTACCTAAAGGGTAAAACGGGCCCCGATTACTAAGAATCCGCTGTCCGTCTGTCCGTCTGTCACCAGGCTGTATCTCATGAACCGTGATAGCTAGACAGTAGGTATTAGTATGAATGGATTTATTATAAATAACCTATCACCTCACAAAACATCACGCCTGTATTACTCCTGCACGTCTCGGCAGAAGTGTATAAAACATAATATATACAATTACACTACCTTATGTCTTTGACTTCGTCCGCGTGAATTTTCTTGTTTTTAATACGGTCCTGGCATGTAAAGAAGTTGGTGAATTGTCAATATTTTCTAAGCTTGAACACGAGGCTTTTGACTACGTTGTGTGTGTATTTTGTCTTTTTTTAAATAATTTTTAATTTTTATTTGCAATGTGCGTTTTTGTTTGTGCAGAATAAACAAATTTTCTTTTTCTTTTTTCTCTTCTTGAATGTCATTCTGCGATAAATGATTCAATATAATATATTCACGACGATGCAATGTACAGGGTGGCTGGGTATCGACGCGCAAACTGATACCATGAATTCAGCACATGATTCTAGACCAAGGAGGTCTAGAATCATGTGCGTAGAAATGTCTGGCCAGTTATAAAAAAAAATCTGCTGTTTCATAGAAAAGTGCAACACCTACGCGGTCAAAATGTATGAAACAGCTAATTTCTAATTAAGCTAAGTTAAGCTACATATTGACTAATGTGAAACTTATTACTTCAAGATTGAGTAAAAAGTTATAAAAAAAAGTCATTTCATACTAAAAACAGGTTTCCAAGCCATTGCAACATCATAAAGAAGAGCAAGTATGCAAAAATGCTAACAGTGTTGACCCGGATTGAGCGAAACAAAACTCAAATTCGCCCCATGTGGTAGTGTGGTCACCAAACCCGTTGAAAGTTGGTCAATGACCCTTCAATACGTTGGTGAACCTGAAGCAAGATAGGTACACAAGATACAGGTATATTTCTCTTCCTCTTTTTCTCGCTGGCACAACAGTTATACAGATCTTGTTGGCCCAAAACTTCACCACTGCCACGGCGTTATCGGTGGCAGCACAGAGGTCACTTTGACTGCATATTTTGAGGCACAGAGGGAATAATAAATACACTTGTAGAAACCTTCAACAGAAACGGGTCTTTTTTATCGATCGTCATAATACAAACAGCCATTGGTAGGGAAACACTGATCTAGTATGCACTCGATCCATCGTAAGCCGTGCGGCTTACAATGGATAAAGGCTGACGAACTCGTACATTTGGGTGAACCGCATCGCAACGGAAAAATCCACTTGCGGCTGTAATGCGCGCTTGTCTTTAGTGAACACATACTAAATATTCATAAAATATTACTTACTTTTGCTCTGATGTTTAATTTGCTAGACCAAAATGTCAACATGATAAAAAAAGGGTCGACCGCAGCTGTCATTTTAGTCTAGCAAATTAAAAATCATAGTTCAGTTAACCATTCAATCTCTTTGATAATACCTACAAAGATTTTGACATGAAGAAGGAATGTAGTATTCAACTAAGCCCATTGCAGTCCACTGCTAGACATAAAACTCTCCCAGGCTGCGCCACAACACCCTGTCCTCCGCCTTCCGCGTCCAGTCTGTCCCAGCCATCTTCTTAAGGTCGTCAGCACCTAGCTGGGAGGCGTCCCAGGCTACGTTTGCCGATACGCGGTTTTCACTCCAGGACTCGTGAACTCGTCTGCTACACGGGCCATCGGTCCTTCGACAAACATGGCCAGCCCACTGCCACTTCAGCTTACTTACTCTGCAAGCTATGTCCGTAACTCCGGTTCTTTTTTCGAATAATTTGAATTCTGATTTTATCCTTCAAAGAAACTCCGAGCATAACCCGCTCCATAGCGCGCTGAGCGTCTATGAATTTGTGGACCAGCCCGACTGTCGGTATCCACGTTTCGGCACCGTATGTCATAACGGCAGGACGCACTGGTTGAAGACCTTAATCTTCAAATATTGGATAAGCGACGAGAAGTCTTGACGAACTTTGCCAAACGCTGTCCAAGCCAACTGAATCCTTCTGCATGTGCATTTAAATAAAGAGCCGTTACGAGTAATTCAGGCGATCTTTATGCGCTGTCTGTGCTACAAAAACGATGCAGGCATAAAACAGTCAAAATGGAAGCAATGTAGGGCGGGCGGTTTGAGGACTGTCTTTTGTAATTTGGACGTTGCAAAAATGCTGATTCTCAGCCTAGTTTGAATAAAAGACTTGATTTTGGTTTTTTTTTTGTCATGAACTTTATAATCTTAATATTTATCAAATGCTTTAAACATAGCCTAACTTATTACATTTAAGAAGACCAAACATCAAAATAATTAGATAGGGTCATGCGAAACTCTGCAGACTGCAGAATCGCGCCGTAGAAAAAACGTGTCCGTCAATAAGCTTCCATAGTGATCCATACAGCACTGAAGACTGTGCCTACACACGGCGTATAAACCGGGCCGTAGATAAAAACATGTCCGTGAAGTAGTTTCCAGTGATATAAAACACTGACGACCGTACCTATACACGGCGTAAAAACCGGGCCGTCGAAAAAACGTGTCCGTCAAGAAGTTTCCATTAGTGATCCATACACCACTAACGACCGTGCCTACACACGGCGTATAAACCGGGCCGTAGAAAAAAACGTGTCCGTGAACAAGTTACCATTATGATATACAACACTGACAACCGTGCCTACACACAGTGTATAAAATGGGCCATAGAAAAAAACGTGTCTGTGAAGAAGTTTCCATAGTGATATACGACACTGACGACCATGCCTACACAGGGCGTATAAAATGGGCCGTAGAAGAAAACGTGTCCATGAAGAAGTTTCCATAGTGATATACAACACTGACGACCGTACCTACACACGGCGTAAAAACCTGGCCGTAGAAAAAAGTGACCGTGAAGAAGTTTCCATTAGTGATACATACAGCACTGACGACCGTGCCTACACACGGCGTATAAACCGCGCCGTCGAAAAAAAAGTATCCATGAACAAGCTTCCATAGTGATCCATACAGCACTGACGACCGTGCTTACACCGGCGTATAAAATGGGCCGTAGAAAAAAACGTGTCCATCAAGTTTCCATAGTGATATAAACACTGACGACCGTGCCTACACAAGGCGTATAAAATGGGCCGTCAAAAAAAAACGTGTCCATGAAGTTTCCATATTGATATAAACACTGACGACCGTACCTACACACGGCGTAAAAACCGGACCGTAGAAAAAACGTGTCCGTGAAGAAGTTTCCATTAGTGATCCATACAACACTAACGACCGTGCCTACACGCGGCGTATAAACCGTAGTTTGTCACGCCAAGAAAAAGGTGTGTATACAAAGGGCCTCAGTAATAGGGTCCGACATGCATAACTGTAAATTATCCCTTGGTCACTACATCATCTTGATTGCTACAAGATAATGGGTAGGTACTAAATAATGCGCGAGACACAAGGCTGATTCCATTATTCATGAAGACTATACTTGCTTAAACTATTATCCCCGTCATCAAGCCTCTACATTACATAAAATTGCAAATTACAGCCAGTTCACAGGTTATTCTACCTCTGATTTTGCGTCTCTGTCAAAATCAAAGTGATCTTTATTTTCGTTACGATAAGGTTGCTGTTGCGTTGCTACTGTCAGGATTAAATAACTGTGAACGAACTGTACTCAAACACTGCTATAATATTTGCCATAGAGGTAGGTATTACGAAGTATGTCTATGATAAATGTTTATATTCAAAGTACCGTCAATATGTACAGACGCCAGAACATCAAGCTACCCGAAACTGTCGAATTTTCCCAGTGAACTTTGAACCTTATGCTTTAGCGATAAAGTTGAAAATCTATTAAAGAAATTTGACGGATTGTAGTAGCTTGATGTGCTGGCGTCTTTACATACATATATCTAAGTATATAACACCTGTTTGAGAATACAAGGCTTATGAAGTAAAGGCTCCTTCAAACAGGCGCGACATGCGATAAAATCACGCGCGACACAAAGGCACCGCAAGTCGCGCAAAGAGCGGTGCCTTTGTGTCGCGCGCGATTCGCGTCGCTCGTCGCGCCTGTTTGCCTTTACGGTCGTTACTAAGATTTATTTTTCAGTTTTCAAAAGTGAACCGTTTTAGTGCGGATTTCACAAACGAAACTGAACGCGATCAGCATTTCTAAGCTGCGTTCAAGAGCTGTCTGTTTCAATAATATTCTACAACAACTTTGACACTGTCAGCCAGCACTTTAACGCGGTTATGATGTGCTGAACGCATTCAGTTTCATCTGCAAATTGCAAAAAAAAATGTAAGAAAACTTGAAAAACTACTAAAGTTACTGATTCTGAGGCGGTACAAAGTTCGCCGGGTCAGCTAGTTTATTATAATAGAAGATGGGAAAACGAAGGGCATTTTCCATCTTTTTCTAGGAAGGCGAACTATCACCAGACCAGACCAGATTAAAAAAATCCTGTTAGAAGTCTTTGTTTTATTTGAAGGCTAATCTCCTTTCTTGCTCGACAGTTCGATATTGAACTCACAACATTTTTACGTTATCTTTCCTCCTTCTGCAGTGCGATTCTGTAACCATCTCACCGTGAAAACTTAGGTGAAGTGAGCGTGGAGTGAGCTGTCAACCTTGTAAAAACAAACTCACATCACCTAAGTTTTCACGGTGAGATTTTTACAGAATCGACCGGCAGGTAGTGGGTCCACCATGAAAATGGAGTAATTACGAAAATATTTTTTTTATCAAAATTGTGTACGTTGTATGGAAGCCTTTTTATTTCTATTCCAGTCCAAACAAATATATAAGTAGGAACTTTCTTTCCATAATTCAAAGCTTGCGTTTATGGTAACACGATGAGAACGATTCCACAGCCTCCTTCCTAATATTAGTGGATTTTTAATCGAACCGATTTCGGCAACTCCGAGAGCTGTGCCGAAATATCTATGGACCGTTTAATAATAGCTGTACTTTTAACTAAATATAAACATTTCTATGCATTCATGTCCATAATTTTCCTCGTAGGTGTAATAAAAAGCACTATACATCCCTCAGGATAAAGTACAGTTCCATACCTCAAATGGTTTGCGCCCCTCGCAAGCTCGTGGCGCAAATGCCATAATCTCGGTATGGAACTGTCACTTTCTTCCCTCTGAAGTAATGTACTATTGAAGGATATCGCTAATCCATTGCTTCATATGTTTGAAAAATTTGTCTGCTCAACAACGTAAATAACGCAATGTATCTTGTTGAGCTGTCAAAATCAAAGCCATTGCTACTGTTAGGCCTGAGTTCACCAACATTCAAACCACCGGTTAGGTATTTAAACAGTTGGTTTATGTCAAATTTCCTATGGAAGTTTTAAATATAGAACTGATTAAATATTTAATCAGTTGACTTAAATGTTGGTGAACACAAGGCTTAGTGTGTTACGCAATTACCCCGCTGGTAAAGGTCGCGGGAATCCGGTGAACGTGAGCAGCATAGTACCGGTCACTGCGGCGATGTTGAGCGAGGCTATGCCCAAAAGTGGACGTCTTTCGACGAAACTACGATGAACTATACAGCGTTTTATTGTAGCACTTACATATCTATACTAATATTATAAAAGCTAAAATTATAAAGTGCCAATCTCACCTAACTTTTACTCTACAGATAATACCATTATGCACGTTCCTGGCATTGCTGGCAGCACCCACACTGGAGCAGGACTCCGGCGGCACGCCAATATCGCCATGTCCCAACGTGTTTAATTACGAGCCGCCCGGGTCCGAGCCCGGCAGATGGTACGGAGAAGTCAACCTGTCCACGGATAGCACTCTACACTCACTGTGGCTCAATATTGTGCTCGATAACAAGGCTGATATACTTGGGGTGAGTTCTATATACATTTAAAAGGCTAGCTGCACAGCCAATATATAATATTTATTCACATTATTCACAACCAAGACCTATCCTACCTTAAAATAAAAAATAAATAAAAAAGACCTATGCTTCCGAACCGTATCGAACATCAACCAATGTTATCGTAGGAGTCCTAAACGCTGTTCACCAGTTCATAATTCAAAAATGTGGTCAGTTTATTATCAAATAGACGACCGATATTCTTCGGACATCTGTGTGTTGTCCAGGACAAGGCAAATCAGCACCCTAATTGTGTAACATATTATCAGTCGGAATCTGAATCATTTTGAAGCAAATTGCTATTCCATAGCTTTATAAGTTCGAAAAATTTGTCTGCTCAACACGTAAATAACGCAATGAATGTTGTGGAACCGTCAAAATGAAACCGATTCCGATTGATAATGTGTTACGCAATTACCCCGCAGGTTATCGAAATGTGTCACTTTCGATACGATGCCTGTTGGATGGTTGTGAATAGCTATGCTGGTGGCTCTCTATAGATTTTATTTTCTGTTTTTTTGGCCTCCCACAAATCCTTCCAGGCATCCTTTTCTAGAGCCACCTCGAACCAACCCTTGCGGTAGGTTTTTAATTTATGTAAAAGAATATCGCAACCTTTGTTATTGTTATTATTTTTTTTTTGTTTCACCCGTTTAGTTATCGATTCCGTGGGTTAATCGGGATGAAAAGTATACTATGTGTTAACCCTGCTTATAAACTATATGTGTTTCACCCAAATACATTCAGCCATTTGTGCGTGAAGAAGTAACAAACATACACACAAATTTTCGCCCTTACAATATTAGTGTTGTTTGATCTCAAAACTGTTTTGTTACGAACAACCAAATCTGTCTCCAGTTCTACGAATTGAACTTTAACAATTTACTTGAACTTCAACTAACTGGATATCAAAGAAGGAAAACGATTTGTTTTCTTTCATTGATATCCAGTTCTGCAACATTTGCAACTTCTTTATTTTTGTAAAGTCAAAATCAGCGGCATTATGTATGTCAAAACAGCTTTATTCCACTTGTACGCACGACGACATTTATCAAGCTTATACTTTCAAGTATAATCTAGACTCTTCAATGCACGAAAAGCCTATATAATGCGAGTTCAGCTAAAACTGGAAATGCATAGCTTGATCTGTCGTCGTGTGTACGAGTGACCAAAATAATATTCAAACCGATGGTAAGTGTCATAACTATGTTGATGTTTACGACTTTCGGATTACCATTATTTAACAAGTCTTGCACATTGGACTGAAACCATGAAAAGTACTGTACCTAAGCAAAAAAGAAATAAAGAAACAGATTCAAAGCCTTCCATCTCTTTCAGAATTGGGTTGGAGACGTGTCCACACAAGACAACAAGGACTTCAAAATTGAGAACGGTGACATGCAAATTAACCCTGGCCCTGCCGTGCCAGTGCGTTTCTTCGTACAGTACAACCCTTTGAACAAAACCCCGAAACTGGTGACAATAAGACTGAATGGCAGGGAGATCTGCAACGCGAACACCCCACAGCCTACCATCAACCGACCTGACATAGGGCAAGAGAATAGTGACAGGCGGCCAACACAGAGACCAACACAGAGACCAACACAGACCAACATCTTGCCCAGCGACTTTGAAACGAAGCCGGTCAGGGAACCACCTAAAGAGTCTCCCAGGCCTTATTTTCCACAACAACACGCCACCGAAGCCTCTCTAAACATGTAAGTAATATATACATACATATATAATTTCCAAACTTCAGTACTGTAGGCTAATGTAGCCTAACCTTTTTAATGCAGACTGGGTATAATTTAGCGCGGGTTCCATTCGAACATTCAAGCAAGTGTCAAATATTTTATTTAAGTATTTTTGTTAGATGGCCGATGGGGCCGAAAGGTTCTGGAGTGGCGACCGCGTACCGTAAAACGTAGCGTTGCAAGGCCTCCCACAAGGTGGTCCGACGACCTTGTGATGGCCGCAGGAACCCGTTGAATGCGAGAAGCACAGAACCGGTCGGAGTGGAGGTGCTTGGGGGAGGCTTATGTCCAGCAGTGGACGTCTTTCGGCTGATGATGATGATTTTTGTTTAGATAAGTCAGTGCCCAAACCTCGTAACATCCTAGGCTACATGTGGCTACATTGTTGCGCGTTTTTGTTTACTATGAATACGAAACATATAATATTGCCAGCAATGAACACGAGGCTTTACGCGACCCGGAGATACCCGGGAACCCCATGGTAAATAACATGGTATTTTGAACTGTGCCTTTTAGTTTTTTTATTTCCACATTGGGTGTTTGTTTTACTAGCTTAGGTTGGAATAATGTAACGTTGTTCTATCAATAGAAATTTAAAGAAATCCTATCGGTGATTAATTACTTTAAGAGGACTAGTAGAGCAAAGTGTCCTTGAGAAACGCATGCACACATATACACAATCGACGCGTACGCCATCTAACGACGACGCCCATCACAATTATGACATACAGCATACAATTTACGATTACGCCCGAGTATTCCAATAGATGACGCGGAAACAAGTAGTTATGACAACAAAATTATTAACCGATTTCTAAAAAGGAGGAGGTTCTCAATTCGGATTTGTTTATTATTATTTTTTTTATTTATGTTCGGGTCCTATATATAGACGACCTCCATCATAAATAGACGGATTTGCAAAATTCTTTTTTTGTTCGAAAGAGGTTTGTTTCGAAAGGGTCACATTTAAATTTCGTAAAGATCTGATGATGAGTTTCGGAGACAGACAACGGAACTCTTCAATAAATGCCAGCAAATCAACCGCGATCGCTGCCATCGCATTTGTATGCATTATTTACGCAATCACACAACATAACATCACGCCTGTACCCTTAAAAGTGGTAGGCAGATGTGTTTAATAGCTTCCTGTCGCTGATATTCACATAGCAAGTAGTGTTATATGAATTTGTGTGGGGTAGGTAGGGACAACTGAAAAGTGATAAATAAAAACTGATTTTACAAAAAAAAAAAACAACCGACTTCCAAAATAAACCACTACAAAGTGAAAAATAACTTTAATTTCGGAAGTCGGTATCGTCGGTTGTAGCTTTGTAGTGTTTTTTTTTTGAAAGTCGGCAATAATAAATTATACGTTGTACGAGTAACTACCCATTCGAACTGCTCCTAAGAAAATATTGTTGGTACGCGTCAAAAGTGCTCTAAAGTGTCGTTAAAAGTGCTGATCGTGTGAATAATATCAATAACAACAATCTACAATTAATAAGTGACTTAGTGCTTTGTGTATCAATTCTAGACAAAAAACGTATCAAAATAGTTATTCATCTACCGTCAGGAGTAATTCACCAGTTATAATAAAACGCGTAAGCGCCGCAGATAGCACGGCGCATACGACGTACTTCTCGCGAGCTCGCTCGCTGTTAGTTCGCTCGTTGTATTGCGCAGGGCCTTTATTAGAGTGCACTTTTACCAACAAAGATTGAAGGGGTCTTTAATAGTGTGCTTGGAACAAGATACATTTTTTTCTTTTTAATAATTATTTCGGCATTGGAATTGTTGTGAGACTGACTATTAATTAGAATGGCTTCGTCAACATTGTTATGGGGATGCTGTGCTAATGAAGACAGCAAGGATGGAAAAAAATCGATTAATTGTTCCAAATGCAATAAATTGTATCATTTTGAGTGCCTGTCTCTTCCGGAAGTTTCCGAGGACACGGATGTCTACTGTAAATGGAGGTGTTCTAATTGCGGGATTCACATCTCGAATACCTCCAAAAAGGAATATACTCCAACCCGTAATGTCTCCACCTCTAGGGGGAACAAGAGACCTGCTTTGAACTCGCCCCCTGAAGCAACCTTTGTGACTCGTGATGATGTACGCGATATCCTCCAGGAAGTAATACAGGCTGAATTCGCTTCTATGCTTCGTCAAATAAACAATACAATACTCAATGTCGTAAATAAAGAGCTTGAACCGATTAAGAAAGAACTTACGGAGATGACGGCGTCATTGAATTTTCACATACAGGAGTTTGAAGAATATCAGTCTGAACATAGGGCTTTTAAAGTCTCGGTAAAAGACTTAGAGACAGAAAATACTAACCTTAAGAGGTCAGTGGCGGATATGGGTCAGCGAATCAACTATTTGGAGCAACAGGCACGTTCGACTTACCTTGAAGTTCATTGTTTGCCCGAAAATAAACAGGAGAATCTCTATACAGTCGTTAAGCAACTAGGATCAGTCGTTGGATGCAAGTTGAGCGACACCGATATCCATCATTGCACCCGTGTAGCCAAACTACAAAATTCTAGTGCCCGCCCGCGCTCTATCGTAGTCCAATTGGCCTCCCCAAGAACTCGTGACCTACTCTTGGCTTCTGTCATTAACTACAATAAAGGCAAGAATAACATCGAAAAACTAAATACAGCGGACCTTGGACTGGCTGGTGAAAAGAAGCCAATATATGTGCAAGAAAATTTGTCTCCTTCTAACAAAGCGCTGCATGCTGCTACTAGACTTCAAGCAAAAGAAAAAGGATATCAATTCGTCTGGGTTAGAAATGGTAGAATCTTCGTCAGGAAAAGTGATGGGTCAGAACATATCCTCATTAAGAATCTAGAGTCCCTAAATAAGTTGACGTGAAAAAAAACATACTTTATATTTTAATTAAAAATACATGTAATTGTAACTTGAATATAATACAAAATTCGATAATTTACAAATTTATTACCAGAATTGTAGAGGCGTGAGAACAAAAACGCATATTATCATCTTTCGTAATGTATGCTGTAATATGTAACTATGACATTATCATTTTTACAGAGACTTGGCTTAATAATACCGTACTGAGCAGCGAGCTGTTCGACGACAGATACATTGTATACAGAAGGGACAGAGAAAGTTCTTGTCTACAGAGTAGTAAAGAAGGTGGGGGTGTTTTGATAGCCGTAAAAAAATCTATAATTTCCAAACGAGCAGAACAATTTGAAAGTAATTGTGAAGACCTTTGGGTAATTTTAGATCTACCTGCGGCTCGATCTGTACGTCGCCGTCGGGCAGCTCTCTGTTCTGTATACCTGCCACCACCTGTACGTATCTCGTACTTGGAACACTTTTTGGACAAATGTAATGCAGTGTTTGAACAGTTAAACTTATCATATGTCTGCATCGCAGGTGATTTCAATATCGGTGATATCGATTGAAGTATAGTCAATAATTCTGATAAATGCCTTAAGTTGTCCAATTTAAGTCAAACTTTGATAGATTTCACGTATGTTAATAGGCTTAATCAATTTAACAATGTATGTAATGCTTCAAGCCGCATTTTAGATCTTATACTATGTAACCATTCATTGTGTAGAGTGAGTCAAAGTGAGGATCCGATTGCTAATATTGACCAGCATCATCCACCCCTCGATATCGTGATTTCTCTAAATAAGGAAGCTAAACTCCCATATAACACTACTTGCGGTAGACCTAATTTTCGAAAAACGAGTTACATACCAATTCGGAAATATTTGAGTGAAACTGCCTGGGATGAGTTACTTGAAGCACAGCAGGCAGTTAATGAGATGGTGGAGGTATTTTATGACGTTATTCAGAAAGGTATAGAAAAATTTATAACTAAGCGAGTGCCAAAAAAAAGTAAATTTCCACCATGGTTCAATCGAGATCTAATCAAATTACTTAATTGCAAAAATAAGATCAGAAATCGCCACAATATTTACAAAAACCCTTTAGACAGAATTGAACTGCAGATTATAACTAAGCGCTGTAATGACCTAGCAAAACTTTGTTACAACAATTATATGAAGCGATTGGAAAACGAATTCAAAAATAATCCGAAGTTTTTCTGGAGTTACGTTAAAACTAAAAGAGGTGGGTCAAGCTCTTATCCCGTTATTTCTTCTAGTACACGTTTAGATGAATATGTACTTTTATCAATAACTTCACAATCGTGATCTTCCTGTGGTACCACTGTTTCCAATCTATAAAAAAAATAACATCACATATCATCACTTATCATCTATCGCTTTCCATCAGGCGTGATCGAGGTCAAAAGCGGGCCGCCCATTCATCAATAATAAAATGAAAAAAATAGAAGATTTTAAATTACGTTTTTAATTATTTTAAATTAAGTTAAAAGGAGGCTCAATAATTTAAAAAAGTGCATCATTAAAAGCGCAAAAAGTTTTTAGAGGTTCATTAATTTCAAAAAGTGTCCATCATTAGCAGGTCAATAAGTTTTGAAAGAATAGGTTAAATATTTCCTTTTAATAAATCAATTCAATTTCCTCACATAACTTTTTTCTCCAAGTGAATTCAGACATGCTGTCTTAGGATTAATTAAGCAAACTACTCCATGAGGGCAATAAAGATCAACATAGTTCATAATGCTGCATGATGATGATGATAGGACTCCCTTTTCCGCACTTAGACTCCCATTTGGTCCGTTGTGCGTGGGTTCATAATGCTGCAATTAACTTTGTGTCTGGGTACGGTCTACCCATTCTCCTTTGTCAAGTAAGTAAGGCCTTTTACACATTATGCCGTGTCTGCGGCAGCGCCGCCGCGCACCGCCCGCCACGGTATTTTTATCTATACAGTATTCTATCTTCATAAAAACGGTCGGAACGCGAATCATACCTACGCGCCTCGATTTCGGTTTACACTCAGTCTCGAATGCTCCGCAGTGACGAGTGGACGCCGGACGGTGTGACGGTTTCGTAAGCAGTAAGCGTGCAATTTGTGACAAATATTCATTGAAATAAGTACAAGTACTTACTTAATAATATGGCAAAGAGACTATATTGTGCTGTTTTTGGTTGTTTGAATTCGTCAATAAGTTTTTTTAATTAAATCTATTGATCAAAAAGACCATGTATTTTTATTGAACTCTTTCTATTCCATTCACAACGTGTTTCTATTTTATAAATGAAAAGTCTTTTTTACAAAAAAAAAAAAAACTACGGACTTCAAAAAAAAAAAACAACACAAGGTAATTAACTTTAATTTTGGAAGTCGGTGTCGTTGGATCTGCATTTTCGTTTTTTGACACCGACTTCCGAAATTAAAGACTTTATTTTTCACTTTGTAGTATTTTTTTGGAAGTCGGTTGTTTTTTTTTTTGTAAAAAAGTTATATTTTTCACTTTTTAGTTGTACCTACCCCGCCCAAATTCATATAACACTAATTGCTATGTTAATATCAGTGACAGGAAGCTATTGAACACATTTGCCTACCCCTTTAAAGGGTATAGGCGTGATGTTATGTTGTGTGATTGGGTAAACTGGCATGTATTGAAGAGTTCCGTTGTTTGTCTCCGAAACTCCTCATCAGACCTTTACGAAATTTAAATGGGACCATTTCGGAATAAACCTCTTTTGAACAAAAAAAGAATTTTGCAAATCCATCTACATATTTTTATGACGGAGTTATGTCCGAACATACATAAAAAAAAAATAGAAACATCCGAATTGACAACCTCCTCATTCTTAGAAGTCGGTTAAAAATAGTTATTTATGATACTAGTGCGGTAAGTTGGTTTTTACAAACGAGTAGACGAATGTAAGCCCGAGACGAAGTCGAGGGCTTACCATAGTCACGAGTTTGTAAATACCAATTTCTGCACGTGTGTCATACAATGTTTTTCAACACATTTGCGAGAAAACAGTACAGTATGACAAATTTAACAAACTTTTTCATTTGACTATTTTTCATAGCAAATAAGAAAATAAACAGATAGGTCACTACTCTTGGAAATTAATAGTAAAATTTGAACAATTATTGAAATTCAGTGAAATTTGCTGCTTTGGAAGCTTAACTGACTGACTGACATTATTCATTTCACACTTAGTGTTGAACTCATATTATTATTTTGTTTATTTAACAGTGGGAAAGTCGCAACAATTTTTGAAGTTTCTAATATGAAAATGGCGCGAATTTGCAAATGGCGCCACATGCACGTGGTGAAAATTAGAACTACATCTTTCGTCTCATTTACTCTTTAGTATTAAAGTGAGACAACGTATTGAGCAAAAGCGCTTCCAAGGAGGTTCGATCAGTCAGGTTGTTTATTCTCATAATGTAAAACTCTTTGGTGGAATTCTTATGTTTTTTTTTATGGAAATTAAAAAAGAACCGTAAAGAAAACGCACGGTGCTATACAACGGAACGTGCGGTAAAATAGGTACTTAGGTGAGAGTACCTATTTTACCGCACGTTCCGTTGTATGGTGCGTAATTTTTAACTTTCGAACAATGTATACAGGCTTTGTAAATGCATTTTTCGAGCAAATGTGTTGAAAAAATATTTACCTATACCTATAGGTAAATATTTTTTTTAACTTCTTGAGTTTCTTTCTAGTTTTGTGACTGTAGGTACAGTCACAAAACTAGAAAGAAACTCAAGTAGGTTGATGAAATTAAAATACTGTAGGCGGGAGGGGTTATCGCGTGTTTACGTACCGCGCGACTGTAGTACATTATAAAAAAAAATTATATAATACAGCGGCGCCGCCGCCGCCGCGGTGCCGCTGTATTGGTTGCCCTTGGATTTATGAACCCTTGCACACGGCGGCGCCGCGGCGGCGGCAGCATGATTCGGCGGCGAGTATTGCTACGGTTTTATCAAAACTCGTCGCCTCCGCCGCGGCGCCGTGTGTTCATCATCATACAAATCCAAGGGTGACTGATGCAGCGGCGCCGCGGCAGTGGCGGTGCCGCTGCAGCTGCGGCATAATGTGTAAACAGCCTCAAAGATAGGTACCTACCTAACATTCATACATAATATTATGAATCTATTTATTATAAACGAAATCAATAATAATAAAAACCAAAATCTTGCTTGTGATAATTTTCATCGCAATTTTTAGATGAATTTGTTATTTCGTTATGCCCAATATCAATAAGTTAGGTGCTTTTAGTTTTTTTTTTAATTGTAGTTTCGCATTAGAAATAAACTTCCGTGTTGATATTTACGACTGTGTTTCTCCTGTGAAAGATAATTACATTGTAGACGTTTTAATTATTATTTATAAAAAAATAATAAATACATAATATATATAAATTCAAAATACATTTAAAAAGAAAACTTCGGTTAGAGAATCCCTGGGACTCGAACCCGGGGACTCTTGAATACAAATCTACACATCGGCCTCATACGCTAACGTAACAGTTACGAATGTAGTCGAAAAAGTTGAGCTTATGCGTATATGCGTCATGACTGCACTATCTTAGACGTTTCTAAATTCATAGTTTTATTGTTAAAAAAATAAATATTCAATAATAATAAAATGCTCTTATTTTTTAATTTCGTATATATATATATAATATGTTCAGCGTTTTATATGAACGTTTTGTAGTCCGAACGGAATTTTTCACTTCATAATTACAATATATGATAATTGATAACAAGGTTACGCTATTTTAACTTCAAAGTATTTTATATTTACACGAAATAAAAATATTTACGCAAAGAAGATTATGCAAATAATAATAAACAATGAATTTACAAATAAAACTTTACAAAAACATAACAATCTTGGCGGAAATATTGCGGCGAAAAGAGCGACACGTCCGTATAGCATCAGGCCTCGGCCGGCAGTGTCGCTACACAGCGTTTACGCACACATGCGCACGTATTTTGTTCGAAAATAAGAATATGCGATTTACAAAGAATCTATTGTTTGGACAAAAAAATTAAAACACTAGTATTTTAGTATGTTGCTTGTAGAATAATCTGACAAAAAATCAGAATGATTGTATGTATTTTAGTATGGATTTTATTGTAAAAAGAAAATTTTTAGAGGCATCTTCATGATTTTTTTCTATCGTATCAAATTAGTTGTATTATGTTTTCACCACACTATCTATCTAGCATATATACTGAAGAATATCATATATTTTTCTGATTTTTTTTACTGTAGTCTATCATATACTTTTATTGTTTCGAAAACTTGCGTTTAGGTCTTGTAAGCCCCTTAAGGGGCGGGGCTCTTCAAACTCCTTTCAGTACCTATAGGTACGTTACATCAATGAGGTGTCGACCTCTGAACCAGAAACGCCCTGAATGAGAGGGGTCGAGGTTTCTTCAGTTACAAGGATAACCATAATTAAGAAGGCTTGGACTAATATAGAATTTACACTTAGTTTTTACAATAATTAAAAGAAAGAGAAAACTGAAATAAAATCGATATCTATAGATATATAAAGTAATAATAATACTGATGAGTTTCTTCGGAAAAATAGTAAGATGCAAGTAAAAATTAACCATATGGTGCTTGTCGTTATAAAAATACCCATAGCGAAACAGACAGTCACTTGTTTTATTTTATTTTGTTAGGGCAGCGCCCCGCGGTTTGACCCGCATCAGTTTTGATCCAGTAGGAATATCGCGATAAAAGTATACTATGTGTTAATCCTGGTTATAAACTGACTGTGTGCCAAATTTCATCCAAATGCGTTCAGCCGTTTGTGCGTAAACAAACAAACATACAAACACACTCCCAAACTTTCGCCTTTATTATACTAGCTTCCGCCCGCGGCTTTGCCCGCGAGGTATGTCGATAAAAACTATCCTATGGCTATCCCGGGATGCAATATCTCTCTGCTAAATTTTATCGAAATCCGTGTAGGCGTGAAAAGCTAACATACAGACAGACAGACAGAGTTACTTTCGAATTTATAATATTAGTTTGGATATTAGTATATGATGTGAATGTGATGACCAGTATTGTCGCACTGACAGTTGTCAGGAACGCATTCACTCGACGGCTGTAATGTAACGATTAATGGAAAATAAAACGTAGGTACTTGTGTACAATACAACACACAAACAAGAGTTTTATTATTTTTAGTTTATATTGTTCATGTCATTAATTTTGGCGTGATTACAGTTTTTGCATCGATAAGATATCTAAATTGTAGTGCTGTGGAAAATGTAGTTCGTAGTACAATGCGTGCCACGAAAGATGAGACTTGACCCCGCCTCCCCCGCTCTTTCCGCCGCCCCTATGACGTCCGGTCCCGTCCCGCAAAAGATACCTAAAATCGTGTACTGCGCATGTCAAACCACGTGGTGTGTCAAGTCTCATCTTTCGTGGCACGCATAGTATATTTTTTAAGTTTATTGTAAAGTTAATGTGAATCATTTTGATGGATATTGCTAATCCATTGCTTCATATGTTCGAAAAATTTGTCTGCTCAACAACGTAAATAACGCAACGAATGACGTTGAACTGTCAAAACGAAATCCATTGCTACTGATAGTGTGTTACGTAATTACAATGCGTGCCACGAAAGATGAGACTTGACCCCGCCTCCCCCGCTCTTTCCGCCGCCCCTATGACGTCCGGTCCCGTCCCGCACTCAGACCTCATACCGCTAAAGATACCTAAAATCGTGTACTGCGCATGTCAAACCACGTGGTGTGTCAAGTCTCATCTTACGTGGCACGCATTGTAACATGCGTAATGAGCAATTGATGACAGAGTTCATTAATATCGTTTGCTATCCACCGCTGCCACTGTCTTACAAATGAAACTGTACCGCATGCTCGGTGATTAATTTTCCCTTTTATATGGACAAAGTAATTATAAGTTACTTACGTCATTTGTAATGGGACCTCTAATTATTGCAACGCAGTGGTGCAACGATTTGCACTGTTTATGGCCAAAGAATCAGTGCCTTTTGGGCACTTTTCCCTCTGACAGCAATGCGGACGAATTTTTTATGCCTTTTTTGTTTTAAAATATAGATGTACAGACGCCAGCTGGCACATCAAGCTACTACAATCTGTTAAATTTCTTTAATAGATTTTCAACTTTATCGCTAAAGCATAAGGTTCAAAGTTGATTGGGAAAATTTGACAGTTTCGGGTAGCTTGTATGCCAGCTGGCGTCTGTACATCTACATTTTAAAGCAACCATTTATTTCCCTGCTCGTACATAGATCATCGTATATTTTTGTCATTTAGCCCAAGCAGTAACTCCCAAAACCGGCCGGACAATGGATATGCCACGCAGCGACCAGAAAGCAGGCCGAGACCATCAGTAAGGCAAGTATCAACTTTTTACGTCAGGTTTGGTATGGTCGACTTCCTTGTTGGATATTCCAACAAGGGAGTTGCCCATTGGTTGATTCACATGAATTTACTCGCCCGAAACGGGTGAATCGACACTTTGAAATAATATAATTTTTTTATTGAAGGCGATTCGCTCGAAGTTGATTTATTAGTGTGCGAATCGACAACTCCAAAAATACACTGGTATTAGGCAATTGGAACGTTTTGAATTTTATGCGATAAAGTTAAGAAAAAGTATACTGCAAGTACTTGCAATAAAGTGCATGAAATTCAAAATGTGCCAAATGCCTACTACATATTGCTACAAATAAATTAACTTCGGGCGAGTACATTCGTGTGATTCGAGCAATAAGCCGGAATATTGGTTACAACCATGACTGTTAAGCAAGTTGTTGCTCAGTTCGATTCCCAGGCTGATTGAGCCTTAAGGCTCCTGCAAACAGGCGCGACACGCGACGACAATCGTGCATGGCCCAAAGGCACCGCTCGTTGCGCGACTTGCGGTGCCTTTGCGTTGCGCGCGATTGTATCGCGTGTCGCGCCTGTTTGAAGGAGCCTTTACTCTTAACATACAAAACACTAATTTTAACAAGATTTTCGTAAAACGTAAATCTTATAAAAAAAATAATTATATGCATCAGACAGTACAATTAAAAACCAGTTTGGCAAGTGGCTCGTCTCTTTTTCCTCATTCGATACTCTTAAAATATTTAAATTCTAATTTGCCGTTAAAAATATGAACAAATGGTGATAAACAAATGAATGAACCGATCAAGGTCCGTCCGAAAGTGGGTGACCCGTCCGAACAAATTAAATATTTCATATGTGTCATATGTGTCATATGTGTCAAATGTGTCAAATTTAATATTTCGGACGGACAAAAACACATCGGGCTTAGGGACAACTGTCAACACATTTTGTATGAACAATGTGTTATTCAAATCAATTGACAATAGACAGACCACTGAAACCATTATGAATTACGCTTTACGATCATCAGATACGGGTCTGAATTATATTAACAAATTAGAAAATTTTCAAGTGTTTTTTTAAAATCCTTTTTATATTTTCAGTGAACCTGTTGACCATGACTACTGGACAGGACCCGCTTTTATACAGTTACCTAAACTAGATACTTCTAACACTAACAGCCCTGGTGGACAGGTGAGTCTTTCTTCCTCTCTGCTCGTTTCTTCCTTTCCCCGAGAGAAAACTTTCTGTTAAGGTGATATATTGAAAAAAAATTGGTTTTTCTATTTCGTGTAACTTGTTAAGTATGTGGAATAGAGATTTAACATTTTGGTATATGTTTTTTGACTCTTTGGTCTAGTGTCATGTAAAAGAAATACACGATTCAATGAATTTTTCCCGATACAAAAAAATTGCAAAGTTATATAATTTACCTTTTTTCATTTTCGAGGCGCCTTAAGAGTAAACTAGTCGCGAGCTCAAACTCACTGGTGATCATAGCCAAAAAGCACACTGTCTCACCTAGCTTCGTGTCCGACAGAGCTAGAATCAGTGATGAGCAGTTAGACGCTAGTCTACACGAACAACGTCTATAGTTCTCACGCACAGAAACACGTTCCGCAATGATAGGCGCGTAAAAAAATCGAAGTTCTTCGGAAAATCGAGTTTTATGAAAAAACCACTGCATAAATCAATTACAAATAAAGATTATTGAACTTTTAGATAACTGAGTTTTGTCGGTACGGACTTGGTTTTAAAGATTTTATCTATTTTTATATATTTTAGGTATATCTATTTTTTTATTTTTTCGACATCACGGCGTAATGCTTAAGAGCTATTCAATGAAAGTTAAAAAGGAGTAAATTCGTTTTATTCCGAGCACACACACACTATAGCCATCACTCTTCTTTTACGTTTCAAGAGTAATTGCATCTTTTTCGCTCGCTTAGTGGGTTTTCGAGGATTTTAAATTTTCGAGGAAGCCTCTTAACTAACTGAAAACCATAGCCCGGAAATTGCAAAGAAAAACAATTAAAAATTTCAAAATAAACACGGTTTTACAATAAAGCCCTTTGTACACAGGCACGATTTCTTTCGGTTTTTTTTAAACCGCGCCGTAGCAAAAACGTATCCGTCAACAAGCTTCCATAGGGATCCATACAAGACTCACGACCGTGCTAAACTCGGCGAATATACCGTAATTTGTCACGACATGAAAACCGTGTTTGTACAAACAGCCTAAAGGAGTCAAAATGTGAAGCATAATTAACTCAAAAAGCGCCTGTCTGTATTCGAACCTACAACCTGTAAGTCGCAGCCGTTTCCACTGAGCCACCAATGCTCTTTCAAAACCTTTAGCACCGTAAGGTTCATTTTTGCTTGCTCCTTACGGTGTTTCCGATAACTTTGTAGCGGTATCTACAACGCCACAAATGCGAACCACGCGTCATACTGACGTCACGCAAAATCCTACATCTAGCATGCAGAGTTTACCGCGCACATAGCATATATTTAAACAACGGCCCGACATGAATGTTATTAATGTAGTCGGGAAAATCATAAGGTGCAAGTGCTGTCACATTTTGAATGAAAATGACATTTCGAAAAGGTGACATGCGCCCGCTTCGTGGAAAAGGAATTTATTTGAAAGTTGCTTATCAATTCTTTATCCTAATTGCGTAACACACTATCAATCACAAACGAAATCATTTAGAAGGATGTTGTTAATCCATTGCTTCATATGTTCTCAAAATTTGTCTGCTAAACAACGTAGGTAACGCAGTGAATGTTATTGAACTGTCAAACTGAAAGCCATTGCCAACATTTGTGTGTTACGCAATTACCCGCGTAAACTACGATTTTTTTTTTATTTATCATCATTGTATTTCACTGACAATAATACTTTATTATTATTATCAAAATATTTTTTATAGCACTGTGTGACCTAAACCCGCACTTAAGTCACGCTTATCTATGACCCATTTTTACCCAGAAAAGCCTGACTTAAGTGCAGGTTTAGGTCACACGAGCTATGATATAAAATAGTACTTATACGACACGTGTAACTTAAACAATGTACCTACTATTTTAATTTGCTCAAGAGCGAATTTGACGAAGGTAATCAATTAATCTATTTGATGCCAAAAAAACATTAAAGGATGATTTTTCCATCGCCAGATAACTATTATTCGAGGAATAAAACTGACGTTTGACAGTTTTTGTATGAAATAACTATCAAAATTTCAAAATTATTCCTCGAATAAAGTTATCAGATGGTTGAAAAATCAGCCCTTAGTCTACTCATAATGGACCATGGTTCTATTCGATAATGGAAGTTTTGTTGACACTTTTCTTTTTTTAATAACAACAATTCTGACCATAGTGTGCTTCACGGGGATTCCTTTGAACTTAGTTATTTTATTTTTGTTTTTATTTACATGGCTTGTCACAACTTTTCAAGAGCATTTTGTTTACATTATTAGCATACTGGATGTTATTTGGCGAGTTAGATTCGACATTTAAATGTCGCTTGCAACTGTCAAATGACGTCACAAATTCCAGCTTGTCTAAATTTGTATGATTCTCTTTGTCATGATATTGCTTTATAAATAACAGTAACAAAATTATCTTTTTAACTGGCCAGTGTGAAATTGGTGGCAAACCGTGACCCCTCCGTGTCTTGGAAAGCACGTTAAGCCGGTGGTCCCGGCTGTCATTCGTGGGTATCGTATTACCCAGTAAGTGGGTTGTGGCGGTCAGATAGGCAGTCGCTTCATGTAAAATACTGGTATTCAGCTGCATCCGTTTAGACTGACAGCCGACCCCAATATAGTTGGGAAAAGGCTAGGCAGATGATGGTCCTATTCGAGAAAGAAAGATTTTGTTTATGGTTTAAAAAAAAAACAAAAATCTAAATAAGTATTTTATTTTACACATTATCCTATATGAGCACTTATGAAACGTCATAAGCTAGGTGCACTGTTCGAAGTAGTCTTTTCCAATGGAGAAGAGCCGGCAAGAAACTCCAGTACCTATTACTGTTTTAAAAATAATTGTAAATAATTGTAATTGTATTTTTTTTATTTGTGAGTGTTTGTGTCCGCCCTTGAGGACAGTGTAGGCCTGTCAACAAGTTCCAGGAACTTAAAAAAATATAAAATGGTCATACCTAGGCCACAACGTTCTCACCTTCACAAAATAGAAAAGGCCACAGGTCTACAGGGTCAAATTAAATTACCCAGCGAAACTTCACAGACGTGGTGGGTTCCGATGTCTAAACACAATAAAATAAAAATATCTGATGGTTTTTAGTGGTCAACGAGCGCTGGTAGTTTTGTTACTTGAAGTTTGAGTTGAGAAAATCTGTTTATTTTTTTGTTCTATCGTTTTATACCTCGATCATTTTATATCTCGATTGTGTAAATATCACGTCTGTGATATTTACACACAGATTTTTTTAAACTTCAAGTGATTACACTAACTCCAGTCGATGACACCAGTCCACTAAACAATGAATCTAGTTAATTTCTTGGTTTTATCGTGTTTAGATATCAAATCGCGTCTGCGGAGTTTCGCTAGCTTATTTCATTTGACCCTGTATATTATAACAACGATTCTGGCCATTGTGTGCTTCACAGGGAGTCCTTGAATCTACCTTGAACCTAGGTACTGTGTTTACATGTCTTGTCACAGCCTATCAAATGAATTCTATTTACATTATTAGCATACTGGATGTGGTTTGGTGAGTCAGATTCAATAGATAGATATTGAATTGAAATGAATAATAAAATAAAAACTTTATTCAGTTCCAATTAAAATACAGTACAGACGCCAGCACATCAAGCTACCCGAAACTGTCAAAGGACATGTCCAAAAATGTATGGACCAAAAACCCAGAATCGACAGGAATGAAATGTATACCAGTGGATTGACATTGAAATATAATATAATGTTACCAAGGGGGCAACCCTGAAATCGTTATAGTATAGGAGCTAGGAGCAAAATAAAATGAGAAAAAAATTTCGTTTAAAACAATAATAAAATAAGTTTACGTCATGTTGTAGCTTAATATGACGTTGTTTTAATGTTGTATCACTTGTGATAATTATCATCAACACATTTCACAAGCAACAGCAACATAATAACAACATCATATTAAATCACAACATAACACTCTGTTTTTTGTATATTTTTTTTTCTTTTGGCCCATAGATACTACAATCGTTACAGTACTGTGTGTATTATTGGTAATTCTGTGGCTAAAGATTGAAAATATAAAAATAATTGGTATAGTATAGGAGCTAAGAGCCATGTTGTGGGTGAGAATATCGTTGTTAATCATTTATTTTCATAATGTAAGTCTTATTGTGATAAGTTCTAATGATATTTCCTATAACAACAACGACATTCTAATCCACAATAACTTGTGTTACACATGAATGTACAAGCAAAAGAAATACTCTAACTTTTATAGCCACAGAATTACCAATAATACACACAGTACTGTAACGATTGTAGTATCTATGGGCCAAAAGAAAAAAAATATACAAAAAACAGAGTGTTTGTTATGTTGTGATTTAATATGATGTTGTTATTATGTTGCTGTTGCTTGTGAAATGTGTTGATGATAATTATCACAAGTGATACAACATTAAAACAACGTCATATTAAGCCACAACATGACGTAAACTTATTTTATTATTGTTTTAAACGATTTTTTTTCTCATTTTCTTTTGCTCCTAGCTCCTATACTATAAGGATTTCAGGGTTGCCGCTTTGGCAACATTATATTATATTTAAATGCCAATCCATTGGTACACAGTTCATTTCTGTCGATTCTGGGTCATTTTTTGGACATCATCTTTACCCAATCAACATTAAACTTTATGCTTTAGCGATAAAGTTGAAAATCTATTAAAGAATTTTGACAGATTGTAGTAACTTGATGTGCTGGCGTCTGTACATTAAAAACTAGCCTAAACTAACTAACTATCAACCCGCGCTGGACCTGAGTGGTGCAGGATTACAGCCTTACTCCCTCTCACACAGAGGAGATCTGTGTTCCAGCAGTAGCTGATTATGCACTTGCTAGATTTTACAAACGCTGGACCTGGAACCCACACTAGGATTCCCTATGTCGCGAGGTGCAGTCTCTTCCCAAGTAAGGCAAACATTTTCATTGATTTAAATGTCACTTTTAACTGTCAAATGACGTCTCAAATCCTTGTATAATATAAAGGCTCCTACAAACCGGTGCGACACGCAATATAATCGCGCGCGACACAAAGGCACCGCTCGTTGCGCGACTTGCGGTGCCTTTGTGTCGCGTCTCGTGTCGCGCCTGTTTGAAGGAGCCTTAAAGCTGCTATTAATATTGTTTCTTTGTGATGCAACTGATTAGATTGTACAACACCTAAACAAGCGTACAAATCTACTGACGACAATAGGCCGTTTTGTTTAAACAATAAAAATTGCAGTGCATTAAGGCTCCTGCAAACAGGCGCGACGCGCGACGCGGATCGCGTGCGACACAAAGGCACCGCTCGTTGCGCGACTTGCGGTGCCTTTGTGTCGCGTGTCGTGTCGCCCCTGTTTGAAGGAGCCTTTAGAAATCAGTAAATAAAATTTAGCATTGCCATTCAACGTGGCAATGCTGCCAGTCTTCTGAGCACGTTTCCCGATGACAGCGATGCGGACGATTACTTTGACAACTGTCGTTTTGTTTATGTATTTATTTGTAAAGTGAGTTAGACAGTCTTTTTATTTGATACGTAGTGTAAATAGTTAGTTTTTATTTATATTGTTTATAAGAATTTTAATGCGTTCATTTATTACGTAAGATGAATTGTGGGGGGTCCAAACAAGTCTTATTTATTTTTTCTTACGTGGGAGTGGGAGAGGTCTAGAATATTCTTAGGTAAGATAACAAAAAAAAAGTTTTCTAACTTTTTACTACTTTTTATTTGCAATGTTGGTAGATACTGATCTTACGTAAGATTAAAAAGGGGGGAGGGAGTTCATCCAAGTCTAATTTTTTCTGACGTAGGGGAAGGGGCGTCAAAATTGTCTTACGTAATAAATGAACAGCCCCATATGAAGTAAGTAGTTGAAAAGATTCGGAGACATCGGTCCGGCTTTGCCGCAATATTATCATCGTCTAGCTTTCCTAACGTGGTATTATGCACACATCCAAAATAACTATTTCGTTATCAAATCAATTCGTAAATAAAAATCCATCTCTAAAAACAAAGTATCTCAGCTAGGTACTTTGTTCCAAGAAAAAACTTAAAGTGTACCTAATAAAAACTTGTTCGTAATATCTATTATTATCCAACGCGTTGCAATCGTAGTACCTAAATGTCAAAGATCAACTCCGATACTGACGCTGTTGGTAAATATAATTATCGAGCTAGCGTCCTCATTTGGGCATGAAGGAAGATAAGTAACGACTCCCGCAGACAGGCGCGACGCGACTCTAGTAGAATAATTTCTATGATAACTTAATGGACAACTACCAGAATCGCGCTTGTCTGCGGGAGCCTCAATATTGTAGTGCCTATACTTTATACATTTTATTATAAGAGTAGCTTCAGCCCGCGACTTCGTCAGCGTAAAATTTCTTGTTCCCCTGACCCACCCCGTCATCGCCGGCCCCCACTATTACTTCGTAACGTCGCGATAACTTCACGCGGACGAAGTCGCGGCCAGAAGCTAGTAATATACATAATACAAAAGCTGTTGGTTTACGTGTTTAAATAAATTAAAAAAATATAATATATAAGTACTCACTTACGCGACCAAAAATGTAGACATTTTTAACAACACGAAAACATCCGGGTACAAGCATAGAACAAAAACCTTTTTTTAGTTTCTCGTTAATATTGAAATAAATAAATTTTTATAACATATTTGCTCGTAAAGGGTCTCTTATTTCACCAATTTCAATATCGTAATGTATCTCATTACGCACTTGTGCGGTAATGTAAAGTAAATCGCACGGTTTATCAAGATGCTCCGTCAAAACGAACGGTACTTTTTTAAATCTTAGCAAAGAGTTTTTATTTCAGAAAAGATGTCAACATTTTATGAATAAAATTAACTTTGGGAGATAAAATATAATAAATAAGCATTTAATTCTTTAATTTAATTAATTTTGACAATAAATTACAACCATTAATATCTGTAACAAAAACAATAATAATCATTTACTTTATTAATAATACTGGCTGTTTTGTGCCTATGCCTGAAAAAAAAAGCGCGAACGCGCGCGCATGGCTTATCTGTTAAGAAGTAAAAATTATTCCGCGCGCTTTTTCTTTTCGCTGTACTGTTTTTTATTTGAAAATGTCGTCAATTAATGATGAATTTATTAATTCCACACCGCCAGAAGTCTCAGACGCAGCGAAAAAGCCTCGCCCGAAAAATCGACCGATAGATACTTACAAGCGTATCAAAATTTCATCATATGGAAAACAAGCAAATATGCAAGTTCAGTCCGAGTTTTATTTATTTCCTCGCAAATATGTTATAAAACGTCGTATGACATACGTGCGCTTTGAAAATTACAGCCTCTGCTTTCTTTTAGCCCTCGCCTACGGCTCGGGCAAGCAATATCGCCTCGGCTGTAATTTTCAACTTACCGCACTTATATCATAATGTACTATTACGTGACCTTCAAACATTTCTTGTAACGAAAGACTTTCACACAGCATTCATTACATTTTTTATGTCTTGATTCAGACAGCATGTGCGAAACAAGTTTCGTCGTATCCGTATTATATACCTAATTAGTAGGTGTTCTAGAAAAAACCGGAATTTGTTTTTTTAACGTCATTTTCTGTGAAAGTAGTGAAGGTCGTTTTATCGTTAAAGAGGAAACGCGGTCACGTGGCCATTGGCGTTCATTCTATACAAACGAATTGCTTTTCTCTATGGCACTACTAGAGCAAATATTTTGGCGATATAATTTGTATCTATGAGGGTGTGGTACAGACCATCAAACTACAGAACAACTTTCTCCATGGGACCATCAAAGTAATCGCGAAAAAATATCAGGTGTCCCATACAAAACTAATACCTACTCGACCCAATTGTGTAGGATGGCTGATTATTTTTTCGCGATTACGATGTTGGTGGAAAATGTTGTTCAGTTTGATAGTCTGTACCACACCCTTAAAGGAGACTTGGCGAAAGTGGTCTACGTACCAATAGCGACACGGTTTCGATATTTGTGTAAGGAGACCCACATATCTTTAACCTTATGCAAAGTGGCACCAAAATCTGACCCGCAATTTTGGTTAAAACACACTTTTATAAAATACATACATAGAATAGAATAGAATAGAATACTCTTTATTATGTACACCATATAAATTTATTACAGGCATAAATATAAAAACTGTACAAAGGGTGACACAATGGGCGGTCTTATCGCTAAGAGCGATCTTTTAAAGACGTGACCTTAGCATGGATTTAAAAAGAGGAAGGACAGACAAATACTCTAGGTAGCCCGTAGTGTACCATTTACATAATACAATATACATACATAAAGTATATTATACTAATCTAAATAAATATATACACATACATATAAATATGAAACAGGAGCAAAGAAAATATAATGATGATGTTTAAGGACAGAGGAAGTGCTTTTTGCTTTTTGCTTTTCATATTAATAGATGCATCATAATATTCATAATACATGAATATTCGTATATAATAGTAAACACTTAATGTAACCTAACGGTTGTAGCTCCATGAAAAAAAAATTTAAACAAGTTATCCTGCATTTACCTATAGATTTTGTAAAAAAGGTACAGTCAGCATGAAAATGGAGCACAAGAGATTGATGAGGTATGATCCATACACAAATATCAAAACCATATCGCTATTCTGTCGTGCCAAATGCAAAAACGGTATCTCAGGAAAAGCTAGTTTCGAGAAATTTGATGTTTTGCCCTTATTCTCTTACGGCCGAACCCAATTACCTATCACCAGTTTTAGCATACTAGAGGTAGAAACACCTATCTCTGATTTTAACGTCCCAATAAATCTATATCAGTAGCGATCCGTATGATTGTTTAATTGAAAATAGTGATTTGAGGTAAAACTGAGATAGGCAAAACTTTTTAAGGGTTATTTTATTAAGATACCGCTATTTGGCTAAGCTCATTGGATGCGTATTTCGTTAGGCTATCCGATGCCTTTCAGCGAGATTGTCCGAAAGGGTTACCGCTGGGCCGGAACATAAAGGGCTAAGGAAGGAACACGGGTGGGTTTTAGTCAGTAAGAGTCTGACACTCCCTTTCGCTCCACCCAGAGCGGGAGGGGGGCCATTCGATGAAACCCCATCATCAAAAAAAAATCCGATGCCTTAAAAATCAACTTGACGATTGTTTTTGAGATACTTCTTTAGAGGTTACCATTCAAACTCAAAGCATTTATTTCAATTAAACCATGTACAGGCACTTTTGAATTGTCAAAATTAAATAGTCGGTCAGTTAGTCAGAAAGTTGAAGCTAGTTGCCCATTCCAAAACTTAAATCTCTATGGAGAAGAACGGGTAAAATACTCCATGGACACTCTTTTAAATCAAGATATTACAAAATCCTTGGTAAATTATTCTTGTTGCTTCTATATGTGAGACTGAGAACAAAAAGACACACATGAAGAAACAATTCAAAATATAAGATTAAAAATAAGCCTTGGCAGTTAAGAGATGACCAGTCTCAACCGACGGCGCGGCGGCGCCCGTTCACGAACATGACGCGATCCAGCTCAACCATTTTGTAGGGAACCGAATGATCCAACCATTAGTCCGTAGACTACTTTCCATACAAAATCGCCCAGTCTCCTTTGCCCACACCTTTCTGATGCACGTTGTATATAGGTTGATTCTTTAAGTTCATCTGCATTATCAGCCTATAATGTTCCCACTACTGGGGCACAGGCCTACTCTCTCTGAGAGGGAGTGGGCCATAATCCACTACGAGGGCCATGCGGGTTGGTAGATGTCACATGTCTTCAAATTTTTGATTCTAGGACATGCCTGTTTCCTCACGATGTTTTCCTTCGCCGTTTTGAGAGCAGTGGTGATGAAATAATTTACACAAAGTGAAGGGCCTGTCTGGGTTCGAATCTACGACCTACAACTCGTAAGTCGCGGCCGTTACTACTGGGCCACCACTGCTATTTTAAGTTCATCCGGTTACTATAATACGATATTGCGAACACACGACACGACACGACATGACACGACACGACACGACATGATACAACACGCCATGACACGACATGACATGACACGACACGACATGACACGACACGACATGTCGATATGACTTTTATTTGTTCAAAGCTCCTATTACAGTATTTAATTAACAAGGAAGGATATGATAAAACTGCTGATTCCAATGGCTATAATAATAACATATCGATCATCGATGATAAAATTATATAATATAGCGGATGATCTACTCAACTAATTACATAACACAACGAGCCAAGAATAACCTTTAATTTGAGAAGAAGCACCTTTGCAGAACTGGTTACAGCAAGGTCTGTTGAAGATTGAATGTGCAGTCGTGGAATGAAAAGGTTAAGCGCCTTTAATCTATACATCTACAAGTATACATACAAATAAATAAAATTGAAGTATCAGTTTGTAATGTGAAAATAAAAGCTTTTTACTAAATGCATATGGAAATGTCTCCTACAAACAGGCGCGACACGCGATATTATCACGCGCGACATAAAGGCACCGCTCGTTGCGCGATTTGCGATGCCTTTGTGTCGCGCCTGTTTGAAGGAGCCTTAATGCAACGCATTAGAGAGTGTTTTACGATCCAATTTTATTTTTCTTTCTGCATCTTTTATTATTGTTCTACTCCTGCTAGTACACAGAACCTACTAAATTTATTTAAATATAGGTACCATTGTATAGATAATTTAATGGAGATTAATAATTTATGTACTTTTCAAAAATTGATTTAATCTCGTAGAAACGAAAAACCATCAAATATTTCTAAAAATTTTCCCATTGATCATGTGTGATCACCTGAAAACATTGTAGCTTGCGAAAAAATCAATTAATTGAATCATTTTTCTTTTATAGATTCGTTTCACCCAGATGAACCCTATTGAAAATGGCTCTATTATTCGAAGTAGTTTAATTATAATTAATAAAAAACTAACTAATATAATATCTACATATATCTATGGTTTTTATACGATCAAATTTAAGCATTCGTGAGTCGTGCACTTTTGGATTTTCCTAATGTTTTCCAATTTTTTATTTCAATCACTTAGGTATCTAGTAAATGCGTGCCGTCGTACAGTCCGAAGTTCCGAACAGTATAAAATTAACATTGTTTATGCATCTACATTCATAATTGCCCATTAAGTAGCGTATGCGCACTGGACCGTTGCAAATGATCATCTAAGATCGTCGGTATGCCAACCTACTTCACGTTCAGCCTTCTTAAACACGAGGTTTCCTGACGCTTTTCGTCTTTATTTAATCAAATAGTTACTTTCATAAAATCTTGTGAGTTAAAACTCACAAGATTTTATTGATATCCATATACTTATATATTTTTATTTTATTTTTATATATATATATATATATTTATATTTTATTTTTATCCTTATAAGTATATAGTTACTAAGACTAGTTACTAAGTGTATAGTTACTAAGTCTCCTAAAGGAGACTTAGTAACTATACAAGGTCAAAATAAATTAGCTAGCGAAACTCCGCAGACGTAATGTCGGTTATTGGTAAAACATTAACAACCTCTCAAGAGGTCATTGTACTCATCATTATGAACAACTTTTACTATGGGACCAAAACTGAAATCGCTAAAAAAACAGCTGTTCCCTACATTTTGACGAGATAAACGAACATAAATGTAGCGAACAACTGATTTTTTTGCGCGATTTCAGGTTTGGTCTCGTAGTAAAAGTTGTTCATAATGATGAGTACAATGACCTCTTAAGAGGTTGTTAATGTTTTACCAATAACCCTGTATAATATCTAAGCATGGCAAAACGAAAAAGAATAACAGGATTTGATGATATTTATTTTGGGGTCAACGACCACTTTTACTGTAGTTATTTGAAGTAGGTATGAATTTAGAATATCATCGAATATTTTTTTTTATTATACAAAATGTTTGCTTTTATTTCACCCTGCAACTTACGAGTAACTTTACATTATCTTGCTTGTCAAGTTTTTGCTTATATGCGTTTATGCTGAACCTGTTTCTCCTCACTAGGAAACTGTTCTTTGGAAGATTATTAATGTTTAAACGAAGTTCTTATTAATCACACGTTATACTCTCATACTTGGCGAATTTGTAACCATCGATTGCGATGCGATTCTGTAACCATCTCACCGTGAAAACTTAGGTGAAGTGAGCGTGGAGTGAGCTGTCAATAGTGTCAATTCCTAGCAAAAACAAACTCACATCACCTAAGTTTTCACGGTGAGATTTTTACAGGATCGAGAGGCAGGACCGAAAAAAGTGTAACATTTTGACATGCACGACACTTTTGTTACGTAAAAATAATAATAATACATACTACTATTCCATTGTTTTAAAACAACGATCTCACCTAAGATATTAATTGAAATCAAACGATGTCAAGGGCAATTTTGTTCAAAATTAAATACTTGTGATGAATAACGTACCTATTATTTATTTGGAATAAATATGATGTTTATAAAAATACCTTCGCAAATGATGCATTATTTTAGAACTTTGATTACCATAAAAAAGGTTATAGTGAGTCAATCAGAGATAGACATATTATGCTGTCGCTGACTTTTTTTTAGAACTGTTATACATGATTTTTGCGTAACTTTAACCGTCAGCGAACGCAGCTGAAGCTCTCAAATGGATGATTCCATTTTTACCGTTTTTGCAACATTTTTCATTGAAGGAAAATTCACTAGGAAATCTAGGAATAAGACCAATAGGAATGGGACGTTTATCGAGGAAGGTTATAGCCTTCCTCGATAAATGGACTATCCAACACCCAAATATATTTCAAAGGTCATAGCGTGATGTTAAATAGCTTATAGCCTTCCTCAAGAATTTGGCTATCAAATGCAAAAATAATTTTTCAATTGCAAATCCTACTGGTAGTTCCAGAGATTAGCGCGTTCAACCAAACAAACTCTTCAGCTTTATAATATTACTAGCTTCTGCCCGCGACTTCGTCCGCGTGAAATTTCTTGTTACTCCGACCCACCCCGTCGCATCGCATCGCCTGCCCGCGCTATTACTTCGTTTTTGCTTAGCGTTCTTTCTGACTTTTTTTCTTTTTGCTCGGCTCCTAAAGGTCATAGTGTGATATTAAATAGCCTATAGCCTTTCTCAAGAATTGGGCTATCAAATGCAAAAAGAATTTTTCAAATCCGACTGGTAGTTCCAGAGATTAGCGCGTTCAACCAAACAAATAAACTTCAGCTTTATAATATTAAGTATAGATAAAAATAAAATAAGTATAGATTTGAACCAGAAGTTCCTGAGATTAGCGCGTTCAACCAAACAAACTCTTCAGCTTTACCTATAACATTATAATATCGGTACAGATTACTAACGCTCAAAAATATCGACAAGTTGACTAAAGTAGAATATACGCACAACGGCAACACTCGCCATAAAAAGAGGTTTTGCGCTCCATCCTCAAGAATTAAAATGTTAAGTGATAGCCCATATTATATGGCAATAAAAATAAAAAATAAATTGCCCAACATATTTAAAACTGAAATATCAGTATCAATATTCCAAAAACGGCTAAAACTATAGATAGGTACCTATCTAATCCAAAAATGTTTCTACTCAGTAAAAGAATATTTAGAGTAGCTTAAAATAGCGATTTTCTTTCATGTACAAAATTGGCGATCTGTCCTATACAAAGAATAATAAGTCTATCCTATTTAACTTCATATAAAATTATAATTATAATTTGTACTACCTGAAAAGGATGACATTAATATTGCTGAATAATTGTATTAACTTCATTATTTTTGACATTAATTTTTAAAATAACTATTTCTCAATTTAATTGTACTAATTTAAAAAAAAATATTAAGTACTTAATAGTAATGTTTAATGCATGCTATTTTATGATGATAAGGCTGGGGAATGATAATTGCAATGCTTAAAAGCCTGCTAAGTAAAAGTACTAACATAACATAACACCAACATTCTACACTTATTTCGCAATAAACGTTTTGACTTTGACTTTGAGACTTATATTATGGATTCTGACCGAAATAATAGGCAATTATTATTATTATAGATATGTCGTCGTGCGTACATCACTAGCTCGAAATCCGCTTACAGTTAAGTATAGACAATCTATTTAAACTACAATATTCATAGGGTGACGATTACTGATGATAGACTATCTTATAAATAACTTATGCAATAGTAGACACGGATGTAGGTACCTACCAACTCGAGCCATTATTTCTAACATTAATATCTACTTTATTATTTATGTGTTCGGAACTGATGGATTCGACAGTCTGCTTATGGAACATTAATTTACTTGTATCAATGTAAGTCTCTAGTAATACAAACTGACCCTACATTGCCCTCAAAAAATTAGTTGAAATTTTTCCACTTCAGCTGTGATGCCACATAATGATTTAAAATAATAAAAATAATCAGGTAATCCTAAGGCTAATTTCCGAACTTAACAACGTTAGAAATCTAGTCGCAATTTCATTCCAGTGAAAAACTTGTCAAAAAAGTAGGGATATTAAAGGTATTTTTGACAGATTGGGACTGAGATCAGACTATGAACGTTGTTAAAATTACGAGAACTACCCCTCTGGTGTCTGCCGGTCGATTCTGTAAAAATCTCACCGTGAAAACTTAGGTGAAGTGAGTTTGTTTTTGCTAGGAATTGACACTATTGACAGCTCACTCCACGCTCACTTCACCTAAGTTTTCACAGTGAGGTTTTTACAGAATAGCACCGCTGAAATGGTATTTTGAGGAAAGAACCACACAGATTGGGTGGACCTGTCCAGTCAGTGTACGCATTTGTCAGTAAACGTGCAGCTCAACTCAGAACTTAAGGAGCTCAACGATTTGACGAAAATACCAAAGAAAGTATATTTGGGTAGGCCGCATAAATTACTCGAACTGCCAGATTAACTGAGAAAATAAACAAAAGAGCAAGCCAAGTTCTCACATTTAAAATAATTAAAATAATATAATACGGATATTCATATCATTATATGTCAACATTTTACATGGAGCGACTGCCTAACTGACCCCCACAACCCAGCTACTGGGTAACACGATACCCCTTGGTAAGACTGGTTGTCAGACTTTAGGGCTTCTGACCCGTAACGACTGTCAAAGATCTACAAATAACAACCGGGAGCAACGGTTTAACGCGATTTCTAAAGTACGGAGAAGTCTCGATATGGAATGGATGGTCACCAATCCACGGACCGACCTCGACACGCGTAGCTTAACCTTCGGTCGACCCATGCGGCTATTATTATTTAACCATACACCCCTCATTGTTTATGAATAAAAACCACAATTTTCAAAAGTGACCAAAATTCAAAATTGATTACCTCCGAGACATTCTAGTTTTTAAATTCGTATAATTTAAATCCGGTTTCAATTCTAAGAAGACTTAGTTTATATTCAAAAGTATATGAACGTATGTAGGTATGCTAGAGCTGACATTAAGCCCACGTTCGCAAGGACGGAAAAATATCGCGGCGGAATTTTATCGCGCACAGGATTTTCAACCCTCTATGTGCAACCGAGCATTGAGAATACAACAGCGCATCCAAGCGCGTCAAAAAAGCACTGTTGGATTTTCAACTCTCGGCGCTAAGCAGTGCATTGAAAATCCAGTGCGCGAAAAAAATCGCCGCAAAAGAAACGCGCCCGTGCGCTAATTGGCTGCAATATAATGGGTGAATAGGCGAATAATGAAGTATCATAATTCGCCTATTCATCCAAATGTTTTGATACACAATACACACTATATACAATGTTTTGGTACATCAAATGAAATTCACCATTGTTTTCTCATTCCCATCAAACTATCTTTACCAATAAACAGTAGGTACCTAACCCCCACAGGGGCGAAGCTTCTAAATATTTGAAACTTAGAATAATAATGCAACTGTTCTAAGATTTGAAAGTTGCTCAATATAAAAAATACTGATGAAATACTACTTAAAAAAATTGTAACATCGATAGCACCAAAACTTAAAATTACTATTACCGCATCACTAAACCATAGACATTATCGAGCGGCCATTGTTGTTTACATCTGGCAAATTTTGAAACACCGGACCTTATGTTTTGTACTGCCGCACTTAGGGATAACTTACACCTTTACGCTTTTAAATTAAGTTTTCTCTCGGTCTGGACACCAGTCGCAGATCGTCAACTGTCTCTCAAAAATTTCGAAAAGTTTTTTGGAATTGCATAGAGTTGTTAAGCTACAAAGGAGACTGGGCGATTTTGTATTGGAAGCCACCAACATCTAACCACCCAATAGCTATACTGCAGTGCGATTCTGTAACCATCTCACCGTGGGAACAAGGTGAAGTGAGCGTGGAGTGAGCTGTCAATAGTGTCAATTCCTAGCAAAAACAAACTCACTTCTCCTAAGTTTTCACGGTAAGATTTTTACAGAATCGACCGGCTGTTCATGTTTCTAGTTCAGTAAATCCCTAAATCTAGCTACAAACTATATTTTCTCCAGAAAATAAAAAGGAGAGGTCAAAAGTGTTATAATATTCCGAAGATTTTTAAACGTTAATGTGATGTACCTTATTAGAAAGCTTATTTATTTAGCTACTCGATTATAGTTAACAATTATTTTTCCAGGCGCCTGTTTTTGTAAAAAAGTGAAAAATGTTTCAGTACAAACAAAACGCACAACCTTTATTTATTCATTTCTATGCAATATAATTATTTTAAATGTGGCTAAAGTTCCCGTTGCTATAAAATACATTGAGATTTTATTATAATTTTAGCTGCAGCTCCATAAAATTGAGACAAAAAATATTGATTATCATGACAATGCAATAACAAAACGTTTCGAAAAAAGTTAAATCTGTAAAGTGTAAATGTTAGAATGACGTTGAAATTAAAAAAAACAGTCCAATCCGCAAAGCGGAGTCAATTGTCATTGTGACGTCATTTGCCACAGGGCTACCAATCCTAAAATATAAATAA
Organism: Luperina nickerlii; assembly: GCA_963855955.1. Taxonomy (NCBI): domain Eukaryota; kingdom Metazoa; phylum Arthropoda; class Insecta; order Lepidoptera; family Noctuidae; genus Luperina; species Luperina nickerlii. Next base: position 9,335,145 of record OY979682.1, read on the forward strand.
TATTTGTAGTTAGTGATACAAGCATTTTATATTTCAACACTTTTTAAAAAAAAACGGGTGGCTGTAAAAAAAAATTAATGCCCATAAACATCAAAATAATTGTCCTCTTTCAGTCCATTTAGCTCAGAAGCCTGTTTAAATTTTCAATTATTTTAGTACCAAGCCCATACATTTATTGAACGTCTCCTTTGAAGTTGACTTTTTCAACTGTCTTTTGGACACTACCATAAATTGACTCAATGAAAGATCTGAACAGTTAAATGAATACTCAGAATGTTGGTCTTTTTTGTACAATATAAAAAAGATTCCGGAAAAACTAGACCTTCTCAAACTCTGTAGTGATCTCCAATTGAAATTAACTGTAGACGCTAAATCAGATATACACATAGATGGTTGTATGTTGTGTGATGAACTCATAAGTCTAAAAACTTTTAGCCTGTTCAGAATGTGGTTCTTTATTTTAAAATTTATTAAAGATCGCAACTTTCAAGAGCTGTATCCAAATGTATGAATAGCAATGCGAATATTAATCACTATACCTGTAACTGTGGCTAGTGGGGAAAGGAGTTTTTCTAAGCTTAAGCTGATGAAAACCTAGCTGCGATCAACAATATCTCAATCTAGAAATTGAAAAACTTAGCAACTTCGGAAATGAAATTGCGGGAAACATGACTTTGACATGATATGACTTTAATGTCTTATTATTATATTATGACATTAAAGTCATAAAAAGCAATAAAATTTTACTTTTCTAGCCTTTCTATCGAGAAAGGTTAGAAAAGTAAAATTTTATTGCTTTTTTTAATAAATGGTTATTTCATTATATAAAAACCGGCACTGTGTGTAGGGATACCTCATCTATACCGTTGTGCATGAAAATCTGACCCGGAATTTTGAGAAAAATATACTTTTCTTGTTTTATTTAAGTAAATGATTTACAAGGACCTACCTTAACCGTTGTCAGGAAACTGTTCTTTGGCGACAATCAATTTTTGAGTAATTGCCACTGTATTAACAGATTTTGTAAAAATGGTAGGTACAGTCAGCTAGAAAAATGACATATCCTACATTTTATTTTTATGGTGCCAATCAACATTTTTCAAAATCTATAAATGCAGGTCAAAATGTTTAAAAAAGTTATGGACTGTGTGACTCCTAAGAATGTTTTCCTGTAGCTACTACGAAACCTGCTTTTACGACCCGTTCAAATATCCATCGTGTATATTATAAAAGTGTATTTTTCTCAAAATAGCCCGATCAGATTTTGATGCCACTTTGAACAGGGGTAAAGATGAGGTATCCTTACACAAATATCAAAACCATATCGCTATTGGTCCAAAGACCACTTACGCACAGTATCCTTTGTAAACGTGGTGATGCAAAAAAGATAAGTACTTTCCTGGTTTTAACAGCTCTATTTATATCTCATAATCGCGCGTTCATATTTCCGAAGATAATCGATGATTTCCGAAGCGCATACTATACTATTGTTTAGTTATAGGTATGTATTTATTTGCTTAGATTTTAAAAAAATATTCAGTTTTTGAAAGATTAAGATGAAAATAGCTTAGTAATTTGTATCACTCTGCATATTATTTCAATTGAATCTATCTTAGTGTTCATACACATTAACGGCACGCGTCAACGGAAGAGGCACGGTAATAATATCATACATTATTTCGACTTCATACAAACGGACGAAACGCGAGCTATACCTACGCGCCTCGACCTCGGAATGCGCTCGGCATGCAGACAGTCGCAACTGTGCCGCAGTTACGAACGGACGGTGTGTTGTGTGACGTCTCAGTCGAGGCGCAAATATTTTTCGGTCGCAAATTTATAAGATTTGTTATTCAAACATAAACATGTTTTTTTAATTAAATCTACCAATCAAAAAACAACAGGCTTTTTTTAAACACTTCCTAATCAATTCACAAAGTATTTTATTTGTTTATATAAAAAAGTGTATTTATTTATTTATTTATTTTATTATTTATGTACACACAGTAAAATACAATAACAAAACTAAATGGAAACTTAAAGTAGGCAAATGTAATTAAAATGCTGGAGGCGGGCAGCACTATCGCATGTTTACGTACCGCGCGGCTGTAGGCATTTATTTCAAGGTTACGGCCGAGTTACAATACTGTGGAAGAGGCAACCGTGCCGTCGACAACGTGCCGCTCGTGTTATTGAGTACGGTGCTCAAATACTTGAGCGGCACATCGACTGCAGCTGCCGATGATGATGGCTGCAGATGCATCTGCCGCTGACGCGTGCTGCTCGTTTGTCCTGAACACTTAATAGAATTAAACAATTGCTGCATGAGCTGCATCTTTGCTTATTTTTTATTATAATGTTATATTTTCAGAAGTTTTCTTTCGTCCAGTGTCTAATGACTTGAGATAAGAATCTGTTGCTTATTTATTTCTGCATGCACTTGTAGAATTTTGAAAACACGCCCTGTACATAAAAAAAAGCTTATAGAACTTTCTTGTATCCCCTCCTCATATTTCAATTACTATATATTTTATATACACTCCTGTTATTATTTTTAAAACCTAAACTTCTATTTAACAGAATAGGAAAACAAGAAATATAATCTTATGGCACCTACATTCTATGAATAAAAAAGGTCACCTTTTATTCACAGAAATATGTAGGCGCCTTAAGATAATATTTCTATTAATAGGTGTACTTATCTGAATTATTAACATTTAAAAAAAACTATTGTGACTTTATTCCTTTCTATACTTTACTAAACTTCATACATCTTTTAATTTCATAACAGGTTTCAAATTAATTAAACATTTTGTGGTCGATTGTTAAGGGGGTGCGCTAAGGTAGCTTGCGAAATTCATTTTTAAATATGATTCGCGACCGTAAGAAATATATATGTATTTACAAAACTATAATCATTAAAATTATCAATACAAATATCCATGTTCAAATTACCCTATTGAATGACTATTTCATGAAATCATGACCTCTAAGGCCAATCGTAACTCGGAGAGTTGTTATGATAATTTGAATTTCTTATTATAATTCTGTAAATATGTACTTACATATTATTTACAATCGCGAATCAGTATACAATATTCCTCTGACTAAATAATTATTAGTTCCCAATATTAAAGGTAATTAATTCCTCTTCAAACGCTTCCGATACTTCTATATGGTAACCTTACACTGACCTACAAATTGCAAAAATCGTAAATAAATTTGAATTTCACGAGCTACCCTTTCGTTTTCGCCTTAACGTTTCAATTGATTCAACATTAATTTGTGGTCGGGATTTCCTATCTTGATAACAAACGCATTCTGTTTCCATTGTGCACGGAAATTAATTATTTATCAATTAATGTCATCGTATTAATAACATTTGTATTGTGTGGTTTTGAAACAAGTAATTGAGTACAACAAGAAACGAAAAAAATGGGTACCTACTTTTCTTCAAATGAAATAGTCAAGTCAGCTATCAAGATGTTTCACACCTTCAAAAGTATTTAGTTAATGCATTCATGAAATAGAAATGCTTTAAACCACTTTTCAAAAACGTTAATCAACATCATATCACTTTTAGGATGACGTGTCTTGGGCTACACAAAACCTGTTTTGTTTAACTTGCTACGTTTAAACTATTTGTAATGTTGATTAATTTACAGTTCCTAGCAAAAAATCATAATAAAACCACTTTTTTATTATTCATATAATACGTAATTTAGGCGGTGATTTCACTAACCACTTTCCAAGAATTATTGTCGACCACAAAATGTTATTACATCCTGTAGAACAGAACTAAACAGTACAGTTATTTTACTTCTGATTTTGCGTCATTGTTAAAATCACAGTGATCTTTATTCACATTTTAATAAGGTAGCTGTCAGATTGTTGCTGCTCTCAGAGGTAAAATAACTGTGAACGGACTGTACAAGGATCTTTTGGCGCTCGAATAACGTTGACAGGGGGCGCTGTTGGTAAACATTTGTGCCATTGTTTTGTGAAATGTATTGAAAATACAAGATGGCCGCGTTAGTTCCGATTTTGACCACGCGCCAAAACATCCTTGTTGTACAAAGAAAGAAATTTCTAAAACAAACAAAATGTTTGCGACAGCTAAGTGTATTACTTTATTTATTTTGCAGTCTCAATGCGGAAAGGTGGTATTAAATCCAGTACCGCTGGTGGTGAATGGTACCCCCACGTTGGTAGGCCAGTGGCCGTGGCAGATCGCTCTCTACCAAACTCAGGTAAGGTTTACGTTAGCGGGGTTCGCTTGAATTGCTACGAGCCTCATAATAAGGTAAGATTTCTATGGAAAATAAACAGGCAAGCAATAACCTGGGTCAGTCACAAAAGGCGAATGGACGAAAATATAGTGAAGCCGACTTTTCGACTGGACGTTATGGTCTATCTATGGTGTGGCCTCTTATAGATAGTCCATCCCCATTAGCAGAAACAAAAAAATATTCCTCAAAATAAATACATCAAATCCTCAAATTCCAGACCGTGGACAACAAGTACATCTGCGGAGGAACCCTGGTATCGCACAAGCACGTCATCACGGCAGCACACTGCGTTACCAGAAAGATGTCACAGCGGGTCGTCGACCACAACACGCTGACGATCTACCTAGGGAAACACAACCTTAGGACCTCTGTGGAGGGAGTACAGATTAGATTTGTAAGTATCATCTTAATTTTTGGGTAGATATTAAAGGAGACTGGGCAAAAGTGGTATACCAATAGCGATATGGTTTAGATATTTGTGTACTGATACCTCATCTTTACCGAACTATTAAGAAAAAAAAATAGAATTTACAGGATTACAAAGGCGTTCGTCGTATACACACACACACAGGAAACTTTCTTAGAGGGAGAGGACCATAATCCACCCCGCGGGCCCAGTGCGGGTTGAAAGATGTCACATGTATTCGAATGTTTGGTTCTAGATCATGGCGGCTTCCTCACGATGTGAAAGAAAGTTGTGTTTCCTCATTCTAAATTTAAACTAGTTACAGTACTTAGTACAGCCTATGTGTTTGAATGAAACGACATCTTGGAAACGACTTGTTTATTCTTTTTCAATGGCTGATTTTTCAATCGACGGATAATTGCAATTAAAATTGACGTTTGACAGTTTTTTTTTTATGGAAGAACTGTCAATAATTCTAAATTATATCTCGGATAAAATTATCTGAAATGAATACTAAAGATTAATATAGATTAACCCACTATATCTTCTTCCTTATAACCAAACAATAAAACAAATAAGAAACAGTTAAATTAAATGTGCCAAGTTTTTTTTATTAAATAAAAACTTTACATTATTATAGATTTACTCACCATACTAATATTTCAAGCAATGTTAAATAGGCTTAATGACCTCGTCTTAACAAACAACATGTGTATTACTACTAATCAGGGCCGTCTTTAACCTATTGGAGGCCCTGGGCGCATAAGGATCACGGGGCCCCTGTGTAAACAAGAGACAATAAGACAAACATACTAATATTTCATATCTGGCTAGAAATTTATTGTAAATCGCGCTACAAATCTCTTATTTTGTCATTGAATCGGGTACTAATAATGCGTAGAATGGAACGGTGGCTGCAAAGAAGAGAGAGCAGACTGGGGCCCCCGAAGATCGCGGGGCCCTGGGCACTTGCCCAGAGTGCCCAATGGAAAAGAGGGGCCTGCTACTAATCACAAATATGACAAAGTCGGGTTAGTTACACCATTTATAAATCAAAAAGGACTGGACCGATTTTAATGATCTTTGATTTGTTGGATATGTCTCCGCCCCGAATAACAGAATAACTATTAAAACATGGGAAAATTTCGCGAAAAATAATAATGAAGATAATGCATATTCTGAGGCGTTACGAAGTTTGCGGGGTCATTTATAGTTCGTTTTTTAATCCCAGAGACATCTGACAGTAATGTCAAACTTCTATACAAAAAAAACGCAAACACAATGTCAAATTAAACTGCGTTCCGAGTTGAGAAATAATCGATGTGAGCGTGCTTAAACCCGTACCGAATTAGCGTGAGCGCGATAACGATGTCTCGTGAATCGTCATAGATGACGTCATGACATGCGCCATCTTGCGATAACGTCGACCATGCCTTAGAATAATATCACTGTGAGCACTGTCAAAAATGACAATGTGTGTGAGGGTGTGTCAGTTTGTGTTTTGTTTTGAGTTGTATTATCTTTAAATTAAACTAACGTGGCGTTTTCAGAATTGTGCTTCTGTCTGAAAGTCGCCACCTAACCAAAGAAGAAGAACTAAAGAAGAAATGTGGTGTCTATACAAAGAAATACTGTAATAATATCGTTATTACATTGAGTAAGCACTGTGAGCGCGTTCACGAGGGTTCCGAATTGTTGACAGCTCTCAGCTGTCATAATCGTAATATCTAAATCGGAACGCATGTGAGATGATGTGAGCGCTGTGAGCTATTATAGCTAATTCGGAAAGCGGCCTTAGTCTCTGGGATAAAAAAACGAACTAAGTAGGTATAGATAGTTATTTAATAGATAGTGATAGATACATATATTATGACTGTTTGGTTATGTAGGGTATGCAGATTACATTACTAGGTATGACACTGTATTGTGTAGGCTAGAAATATACACAGACAAAGAAACTTTCTCCAAGATGAGTCTACTTCATCTGTGAACTCTATTCCAACTACAAAAGTTTTATGACTCACTAATGAGCTCTCTTAAACTTTGAGCTCAACACAGCTCAACATTCATTTCTTTTATTTGTACGTTCAGCCACTTGAGAAACTCCAAGACTGCGCTATTGGCTTCCCGCTTCCTTTTTCTGCGAAAATCTTTTAATTAAAGAATTTTAATTGGTTTAAAAGAGTTTAGCAAATGCTTTAAATCGATTAACTTTATTTTTTGTGATACTTTAGTTAACGGTAATGGGAAAATTGCATCCATTTATCATATTTTTATAGGTATAACTAGCTATGCCCGCGACTTCGTGCGCATGCATTTTGCATTTTATGGGTTTTATTTATTTTTTCGCGAAACCCTAAGTATTTTACTAAAATAAAAGTATCATAAGTTTCTCCTTACAACATCTGCTATTTACCAGAGTGAAAGTCCCGTCAAAATCGGTCTAGCCATTTCGAAGATTAGCCGGATCAAACAGACAGACAGACAAATTGCTGCTGATAGTGTGTTACGCAATTATCACGCTGAGCAGGATCAGCCTTTCACATCGATCAATCTTTTGGAGTATCTAACAAAAGTTTTCGATTTATTTTAAACAATTGCGTGCCTCAAATACGATTTGTACTAAAATAAATTAGCGCCCTTTGTCTGATCGGTCGCTGAATTACAAAACAGGATCAGAAATCAAGAAGATTAATTAACTGAGGGCGAGAACTTTGGTCGTGTCCATTGCTTAATTTACAGCTGATCGATTTTGGAAGCTTCCCCTCTGATAGAGCCGGTTTGGAACAGAAAATAATTTATGCGCAATGGTTTGGGATGTTGTGCTTATAAATAAATGAAAACTGAGTTTATACAACTGTCAATTATGGTTCCGTGTGTTGTTTTACTTTGTAACTTACCAATTTCGAAATTCTTCCAATTAATAGGTAATTATTGACCTATTAATTCTTTATACTTTAAGTTTTTAAAGGAATGATAGTAGCACCAATCATATTGTTGGTGTCAATTCGGTTGCATTTCTGGATTTAATTTAAAAAATGTACATATATCCCTTGGAAAGACTGGTTGTCACTTTTTTTGGGCTTCTGACTATAATTCTGTAAATACATATCTATTATAGTCGCGAATCATATTTTGATCAAGATACAACCTGACACTGACTTGCAAAAAACTTAAGAAAATTTGAATTTCGCGGTCTACCACTGCGCATTCACCATAACCTTCAAACGACCCGTGCGGATGTTATTATTTAGCCACGAGCCCTCTCCCACCCTTATTAGAATAAAATTAAGACTCATTTCTCTTGGGCAGCATCAAAATGAAAACAGACGTACAAAAATAAACAATAATTATGTACAGACTCCAGCACATCAAGTTACCCGAAACTGTCAAATTTTTCCAATCAACTTTGAACCTTATGCTTTAGCAATAAAGTTGAAAATCTATTAAAGAAATCTGACAGATTGTGGTAGGTTGATGTGCTGGCGTCCGTACATACAATGACTGGCGCCGCCCGCCGCCTCGGACGCCGAATGTCGCATTAGTGCCAATTAGTGACCCCTGCACCATGTCCCGTGTTTACGTCCAATTCCTGACATGAATATTTATTGTACCAGTCACCGTTTCGACATTTTCACCATTTCGAAGCCTGTATTAAATACAAGGTGGCAGGGACATCGACGCGCAAACTGTAATTAATCCAATTCCTGACTTGAATATTTATTGCACCAGTCACCGTTTCGACATTTTCACCATTTCGTAGCCTGTATTAAATACAAGGTGGCAGGGACATCAACGCGCAAACTGCAACTATGAAGTCAGCACATGATCCTAGAACCTGAAATCCAAGCGTTGAAATTTTCAGTTCAAAAAAACAATCAGCTTTTTCATAGAAAAGTGCAATACCTATGCGGTCAAAATGTATGAAAGGGCTAACTTTTCGTAGGTTATTAATTGGTATGGTCCATGGATCATGGACATTGATTGTCGCTGTGATGAGATTGCGATTAGATTTTGAACATCTTTAATTATCTACGGGAATTAGAAAGAAAAGAAAGAAAATACGTTAATACGTGTCGTAATTAGCCTTCTGAATGTCCCCGCTACCCTATTAGACGCTCCAAGCTACCTTTTGGTTTAGAACAAACGCAATGGTGAATGATGAAACAATAAATGCATGAATTTGAGTCCAGATTAACCAGGTTTGCTTATATGTCGTGAGGAATATTTTAAGTGTAAACGTGGATGGATGGCTATAAGAGCTGGGGAAGACGATGGATGGACTGCGTGAAAGATGATATGGCTAAGCAGGTGTGACTTCTGAGATGACGATTAATGAGTAGTATGAAAGAAAAATACATGTTGCACCGACGCCAAATACAGAGGCCTCCACAAGTTAGTTGACATTTTTCCACTTCAGCTGTGACACATCGCATTATGATTTAAAATTCTAGTTCAAGTGTTTAACCGTAACTATAACGTTACACTATTGACTAATTCAACTATCATAAAACTTATCATAAAAAAATATCAAGTAATCCCTTAGGTTTACCTGATAATTTATTTTATTTTAAATCATAATGTGGCATCACAGGCAGCAAAGGTGAAGTGGAAAAATGACAACTAACTTTTGGAAGCCGCTGTAAATTGGGATAAGGACAGCAGGAGAACGATGATTCCCAGGTTTGCTCATGATCAGCACGCTAATTCGTTCGCAAACTACCTTCTATGAAACCTATTGTGACCAAATGTCCTTTCTTTGGTATTGTTCGTCGAATCGTTGAGCTCCTTAAGTCTTGAGTTGAGCTGCACGATTTCTGACAAATGCGTGCACTGACTGGACAGGTCTTCTCAATCTGTGGTTCTTTCCTCAAAAGACCATCTCAGACATCGACCTACATGGTCTTTATATAACCAGACTAAGATTATGTCTGGACTTTAAAAGAGACTATGACCTCTGAGTTTGTTTCGGCCTTTCAGATAGGAAACGCCGACCTCATCTAGTTTAAAAAATATATGATTGACGTGTAAAAGTGTTTGTGCAAATATACTTACAAAAATAAAATCATTCATCATTTCATTTAAAATCATTTATCATATTGATTCGAATAATTAGTTCGCAATCGAATTACTTTCGAATGCTTGCTCTACTTACAGCTGAAAGCTCCAGCTCCAGCTTTAGTAATGCTAGGCTTATGATTTATCATTCGTTATGAAACAAGAGTGTACCTGGCTTGCGGGGTAATCGCGTAACACAAATTTTAATTCTCATCATCGTTTTTCGAAGACAGACGATGATTCCTGAAGTGCATACTTTTCTTCATAGCTAACCAAACGGCCCTTAGGTCAGAGTGCTCATGGTTTGTTCAAAGAAATCCCCAAACTGCTAGTTGACACTTCCCGTGACCCAAGGGCTGGCTTTTACCTTGGCCAGAGGCTAAGCATTGCCATACAACGTGGCAATGCCGCCAGTCTCTTGGGTACATTATCAGTCGACAGCGATGCGGAGGAATTTTTGACGCTATATTTATTTTGCTAATAGTTTTAGTTAGGTTAGGTTATTTTTTAATAACGCCAGAGGGGCAATTCTACTAATTTTAACAACGTTCACAGTCTGATCTCAGTCTCAATCTGTCAAAAAATACGTCTAATTTCCCTACATTTTGACAAGTTTTTGACATTTGATTGTCGCCGAGATGAGACTGCGACTAGATTTTGAACGTTTTAAATTAGTAGAATTGGCCCTCAGATAACTTTATCGGAGGAATAATTTTGAATTTTTGACAGTTCTTCCATACACAAACTGTCAGACGTCAATTTTATTCCACGAATAGAAATTATCGGTCGATTAAAAATCAGCCCTTATAATAAACATTTCTAAACAAACTAATTTAAATTTGTTTTCAGGTGAAGGAAATAATAGTAAATCCAAACTACAACTCTACCCTCTTCAGCCGTGATGTGGCCATCTTGGAGCTCCGTGAGCCAGTGACATACTCCGACTATGTCAGACCTGCCTGTCTCTGGCCGGACAACGAAGTCGAACTCAAGAATGTTATCGGGAAGAAAGGATCGGTATGTACCTATACTTTTTTTTTGTTTTAGGTAGTTGATGAGGTAAGAGATTGGAGCGTGAACTGTCAAACCAAAAAAAGCGGCCAAGTGCAAGTCGGACACACACACGAAGGTTTCCGTACCTACCACCGCCGCTGTACAATATTGAAAACAACATATTTTTAAAATACCTTAGTAAAACAAAAACACGCCGAAAAAAAACACATTTCTTGTAGTGGGAATTGGGGACCTATTTTATCTTAATTTTATTTTTATTACTTCTTGTTATAACGGCCATAGTAGTAGATACACACTTTGTGAAAATTTCAAGTGTCTAACTATTACGGTTCAAAAGAAACAGCTAGACAAACGGACGGACAGCGGAGCATTAGTAATAGTCCCATTACCACCCTTTGATTACGGAACGATAAAAAACGTTTTATCGGTAGGTACCTACACTTGTATTCCCCGAAAGATTTAGCAGAGGTATAATAAACATCCACATTTCCCTCATCACCACCTCAACCAATCATACATCGGGCTGCTTACTAAGAAATTCTTGATCGTTAAAACTCACTTTTCCCGACCTGCAGTAACTATTCACAGCCGCTAGATTCGCTATCAAATTCTATTGTTAGGTAATTAAGATTCTATCAGGGGGAACGCAACAAAATGATAGGTAGCTTTTGTGATAGAAAATATTATATTGTAAATAAATTATTATTATTAGGGTACTATAAAAAATACATTGAGCATTGATTGAAAATATATTTATGATTAGCTGTGCTGGAAATCCTTAAGCTGCTCATGGATCCCATGATCCGCAGTATTACTTATATTACTCTTTGTCCGCAGTCGTGCTAGCGTCCACTAGACTAACGATGCAAACTAATGTATAGAATTAAAACTTCTAAATAAGTATACAGCGACACCTTAGATCAGATATGTATAAATTATAAATAAAAATAAGCTGAAAGTAAACCAATCAATCTTCTTTAATGAAATAAAAAAAACGAATTGCAAACCAACCGTTTAACTTTGGTTTTACTGCATCAAATACGAACCACAGATAATTAAAATCAGACGGCAAACAAATCCATGGTTCGGTTGGTCAATTAGCAACTTTATGGATAGAGCAGGCAAAGGCAGGACGTCCATTCTGCCTGGCAACTCGCTGTAGCTGCAGTTTTGTCCGAACACCGTAATTATCCAACGCTTTGCTGCTGAACGTTCAATTAGTACTCGTTCTCTTAATTAGCTGAATGACGACGTGTAAATAATTGTTAAGTTGATACTGTAAATTGGACGAAATAGTATTTATAACGGTTCCATTTTCCATTCATTTGAATAAAAGTGAGCACACTCAAGTAAATACCTAAGCAAGTAGTCTACGGTCAAGAATGGAGACTAGACTGACGTAAAACATTCAAACAATGCTGCTGTAAACAATGACATTTGCTTACTTTGTAAAGTATTACATTATTTTAATTTTTGTGAATATGAAGACGATGTGGGTCATTTATTTTATTCATTTTATATTTTTTATTATTCTCTCCATGGTCTGGCAGTTTGAGTAATTTTTGTGGCCTACCCAAATGTCCTTTCTTTGGTATTGTTCGTCGGATCGTTGAGCTCCTTAAGTCTTGAGTTGAGCTGCACGATTTCTGACAAATGCGTGCACTGACTGGACAGGTCCTCTCAATCTGTGTGGTTCTTTCCTCAAAAGACCATCTCAGACATCGACCTACATGGTCTTCATATAACCTGACCAAGATTATGTCTGGACTTTAAAAGAGACTATGACCTCTGAGTTTGTTTCGGCCTTTCTTCTCAGAGTAGTCAGATAGGAAACGCCGACCTCATCTAGTTTATAAAAAATATGATTGACGTGTAAAAGTGTTTGTACAAACCTACTTACAAAAATAAAATCATTTATCTAAAGCATTTTGGTGCCTACCTAATGATAAGTATTTTCATTAGCAAATTGGCGGTTATCATGACTGACGTTTTACAGTTCAACGATTTTCATTGCACCGCTTTGTAGACTCCCAATATAGTCTATACTACTTACCTTATATGTAATTATGTAATCGTTCCCAACCGGTGGGGCGCGCCCCCTTGGCCGTAGAGTGAACGATGGAGGCGTTAGTTGTTCAGTATACTGGACAAAATAAGATTTCCTATTTCTGTATAAATGGTCAAAAGATAACCGAATGCACCCGAATTAAATTTAATATAAGCAAAATTGAAATAAACATTCGTTCATTTCAATTTTGCTTATATTAAATTTTCGAGCTCGCATCGGTCACTCTTGCATTCTACATTCTCTTATTTCTACAGTTTTTCTGTATAATTTGAAAAAGTAACCTAACCAACGAAGCCGAAGAGGCGCAAAAAAATTTTAGCGCACTTTCGCCCTTTCTTACATTCTTCATAGGCTTTACTCCCTAAGTTGACAAAAAACTCGGTGTGATTCTAAAAAAAGTTACGGGGCGCGTATGTGCAAAGTAGGAGGTACCTATAGTAGAAGTTAATAAAGTAATATCACAAATTACTTTTGTGATTCCCAAGCTACAAAATAAGGCCGACTTTGAAATGAGTATCATAGTACAATATTTCTTTCATTCTTCCAGGTGGTTGGCTGGGGCTTCGACGAGACTGGCGTAGCGACTGAGGAGTTAAGCCTGGTGGAGATGCCGGTGGTAAGCCAAGAGACGTGCATCAGGTCGTACAGCGAGTTCTTTGCGAGATTCACTTCAGATTACACCTACTGTGCTGGTTACAGAGACGGTAAGATGGACCTATATTTGTATATAAGTTGATGTTAATCATTAATTGTGTGTAAATACTCCTCTTACCTAATATAATACCTACATCTAGTACCTACCTACCTATTACCAATCTTCATGTATATACAGTGCCTATCTACCTATAACTATATCCGTTTTTCAGCCTTGTATTTCGCGCTTGTCGGGAAAAGCTAGAAGGAATTTTCTGGTTCAGAATTACCTAGCAAATCTAGGTAATTCTGAACCAGAAAATTCCTCTTCTTCGTTCTAATTCACTATGACCACTTGATGATTTCTTACATCCAAAACAAGTAAATTCCTTATATACCGTATTCTCTATGACACAATGTACGAAACCGCGCGAAAAAACGCGAAGTTAGCGTGGTTTGAACTGTCAAAATACCACGCTTGACAACCGTACGTGGTTTGCAGTTTTGCGCGTGGTAAGATTACGCGGGAAATAATAATTGCCATAGAAATCAAATCAATATCGTGTCTTGTTTACGGCAAGGAATAGAAATGTCAACCGTACGGACATGTATTTTGACAGTTCAAACCGCGCAAATGTGTCATACGTTTAGCAGATGACTTGATTAAATAAGGAACACGTGGTTTCAAAGTAAGGGATCTTTATGTGGTCATGGTAAATTATGGGCCTGCACACGCTGAACAATGCGTCGGACAATAAACTGTGTTAGTTCAAACATAAAAACTTCATGTGAGCTTGATAAAGATATTATTAGGATTGACAGATTTTTACATACTTTCCTACCTTTTTGATTCTTCTTAGTTGCATTTTAAGTTTAATGTGCGCTTTCATAATTTCTAACGTGACGATATTATCATGGACTTGGACATCCACAAGTCCACATCCATAAAATGTATGGAAATAGTAAATACGTGCACGTTTTAACGTTATCACGTAGACGGAAATTTAAAAACGTCTTTATATATTTTCATACATTTTACTTCCGTCGGACGTCCACCATAATACCGCCACATTAGAAATGATAAAAAAGCACATTGAGTGTAAATAGTAGATGGTATAGTTAGCGTAATAAAATGCTTCGTTGCTTCCAGGAGTCTTCAATGAAAAAACCGGACTTAGGGAAAGTATGTTTCGTCTTTAGTTTGTTGCATAATATCTAATAACTGCACTAATTAAGCAATGGTGGCACGGCCGCTTAGGCATCTTCTGCTTACTAAATCTTTTTTATTTTCTTATAAATACTTAGTGCACATTGTAGGCTTTTAACCTTCACGTGTGGCAACCTACATACTTACTAAAATATACAAGGTCAAATTAAATTAGCTAGCGAAACTCCGAAAACCTGATAGGTATGGATAGTTTAACACGATAAAACAAAACAGAAAGCTGCTTTGTTTTTTTTTTTGGGTCAACACCCGTTAGTATTTTAGTAATTAAGTATGAGTTGAGAAAGTCTGATATTCATCGCATTTGTGAAGTTTACAATGCAAATAAAAACCTACGGTACTTGCCAAATAAAATATCAAATCTTTTTTTTTTTTGTTTTATCTCTTGTTTAGATGGGTATATTTATCACGTCTGCGGAGTTTAGCTAACTACTTTAATTTGACCCTGTACCTAGCTATTAATAAGTTAACTGTAGATAAATATAAGCCATAAGTAGCAATAGTTGACAAGTTGGTAGTCTTAACAAGTTACTTAGAGCATGCAAAAGTAAGAATTAATTGCGAAGAACAATATTAAAAAAATGCTTTAGCTCAAGGTTTTATTTTTTAAAGTCATGCCCTTTTATAAAAATATATATTTTTTTATCTGAATCTTGACAAGTAAAAATAGTACCTAACATTAAAAAAACTACCCAACCATTAATTCGTGTTTTTGATTTCGCTTTGACGAGATCCTCGTAACGTCACAGGTGGATGAAAATCCATACTTATCCGTTCAAAATCAAGTCATTTATTCAAACTAGGCTGAGAATCAGCAATTTTCGAGCGTCAAAATGACTTAAGATAGACCTAGACCCCAAAAGGGCCGTAAGAGCCATAAGACTTCAATTAGGTAAGACAAAAAAACGTTTTGTTCGGTTGTTAAGAAAACCAGGGATGAAAAACATTTTCTTAAAGTAACACAAGAAATTTTAATTCGCCTGTTGAAAAAAAAAATAGGCTTGCTACAGACGTTCTGTATTCGATTCGGTAGTATTTATTGAACAGCAAAGCCGATCCGAATCAATTACTACAATTATTCGGCTTCCATTCGGCTGCTGCTTGCTAATCGGCAAACTTCATCATGCCGAACCAAACATGTGGGTAGCGTACTCCTCAGACTTTTTATCCTAGTCAAGAGCAAGCCCATTTCAAATTAAAAAAAAAAAAAAAAAAATACTGATTTTCTTTCTACCAAAATTTTCAGGTACCTCAGTCTGCAACGGCGACAGCGGTGGCGGCATGGTCTTCAGGATGAACGGCATCTGGTACCTCCGAGGGCTGGTCTCCTTGTCAGTGGCCAGGCCGAACGAATACCGATGCGACCCAACACACTATGTCATATTTACGGACTTAGCCAAATTCTTGCCATGGATTTATGCTACAGTTTCTGATTTTTAATCTTGTGATGTTATTGGAGACTAATTTTGTTTATGAGGTATAATTTTTTAAGGAGGGTAGATACCTACCTATCTCTGACTATAGGTAATGATTTTCATAGGGATGGGAAAATGTACGTAATACTATATACCTACTTACCTATCCCGCCTTCTCTACGCAAACGAAATACAGCTCCTACGACTCAATTGCTGTACCTACTTTTCTAATAGAATAGAAATAAGTAACTACAATGATCTTATCTATATTGGTTATAAATATTAGGTAGGTAGGCACTTTATCAGCCTTTACAGCAGTCACCTTCTGGGCAAGCCTCTACAATTGCACGCCATTCAGCTAGATTCTCGACAACTCTCACCCAGCTACGAGCCTCCCTGAGAAGATCGTCGCTCTAGCGTCTGGGGGTCCTACGTTACGTTTGCGGATTCGCGGTCTGGAGACAGTCATCGATTCTACGGCTATTATGGCCGGCCCATTGCCACTTCTGCTTGCTTATTTTGTGAGCTATGTCGACAATTGTCATTTCTCTGTCGGAACACTTCGATTCGGTACTTAGTAGGTAGGTACACCTGAATACTTGCTCAAATGTTGATAAATGTTGAAAAAAAAAACCTGAGATTTAAGTAAATTTTCATAACAAAATTAGTCTGTAAATAATGATTCGCCATTTTGATAAGGCAGCCATTTTGTTTTAATGTTAGGTTATTAAAGTATTTCCCTAATTACAAATTAATGATTGCAGAGCGAGACGAATTTTTACCTAATAAGTTTGTATGTTAAAAAGTAAGGCGCTACAGTTATTTAATAAGTAGATAGATTGAAAGTTTTTGTAGGCTATAACGTGTACTTTGGAGCTATGAGGGCGCGAAGGAATTTCCTGTACGACTTTTTCTACTACAAGATGTACCTAAGTACTTTATACCCTGAGTTACTGAGGCCCTCAGATAAAGTTAAAAAAACAGTAATGCCCACTGGGCTACACCTAATTAAAAGCGCGCTGTTTGATTTTCAACGCTCGACTTACCGCTGAAAGTTATAAATCCAACAATAAATTATATATGCGATGTCCTCCCGTACCGAAGTGAGTGTTCAGAAATGCCACGTGTTAAGCAGTCTACACACCAAGCCCGCCGACCCGCCGACATGATGACCCGCCGACACGCGCGGGTACAAGACGCCGACATGATTCTTTTGAAATAAAAGCCGCCGGACATCAAGCCGGGTTTGGTGTGTAGACTGCTTTAAGATATAATCAATAGCACTATTGGATAGTCAAATTCGGTTAAGAATTACTCAGAAACCGGGTTCGGACCGGTGACTATTCGTATCTGTGCAAGATTAAGTTATGATTACTTGTAATTAATAAGGCGTTGACAGATATAATGGAAACTAGCGGTTGATCTATTTTCACACTTGTGCCCTTATTAATAAGGTTGAAAACAACCACCCGGGTAAGGTATTAAAGTACAAATTCAAAGTCTATCAGTTAAAATCTCAATCACAAACAAGGAATTAATTAAAATATTGTGCTCACATCAGATTATGCTAGAAACAAAGTTTTGGTCGCGACCTACACTGCAACAAGGATCTTTTGGCGCTCGAATGACGTCGACAGAGGGTTAGTTCTAATTTTGGCCAGGCGCCATAAGATTCTTGTCCAGTTATATTAAATCGGGACTAATACTTATAACTTGTGACATTCCACGGACCGTAATGTAAGGCATGCTACGTTCGGGTCGGCATTAAACGGCACAGTCGGGCGCATATTCATTAAAAGGTAGATACTGAACGGAGTATGCCGATAGCCATGATCTGAATGAAAGACGAATATACGTAGGAATTTCTTCAGGTCGGCTTTGTTGTTCAAGAAATACGTGCCGACTTGAAAAAGTGTATCACGCCTAATGCTACTTACCAGTCAGCGTTCGACAGTCACGACTGCAACCCGCGTTCTATACTTTGTTTCTAGTTTCATTGATGTTTTAATTATGTAGTGTTTTTTTTTTACGAATTCATTAGTAACTACCTACCCCTAGGGCCATTACAAATGCAAAGTTATTCATAAATCCTTATTTAAATAAAAATACCTAACACAGTTACGCACAACACTAGCACTGTTCCATAAGGGTCGTAAGTGCGAGCGAGAGGTCCGATAAAAATGATTTATGATTCTAACTTTTCGTTTGTAATGTCCCGAGTACCGAGTAGTCCTACAGTGAACTGCTCCTCTATTGTAACAATTCGAAATCAACAGTACCTTAATTTAGTAGCTATAAGGGCGTTTTTCCTAGTTAGAACTAGGAAACACGCCCTTACTTTTCTTTATTCATTAATGACGTGCAGTTGACTGCAGCTGCCTAAATAATATTGAAAAATTACAATATAATTATGTACTTATCGAGTTTGAACACTGAAGAATGATAATAAAAATATTTATTTAGACTGATATAATATGAACAATTTAATCCTATTACATTTTCACTTATAAAACTTTCCAATGTATGAGGCATTTTATTTTACACCTTCCTGGAACACACAATCTAAGCTAATATGGAATATTTTCATTTATATACGGATATTTGTCGAGGATAAAATGTGGGATCAAACCTGAGATCTGCGAAACTGTCCAGCTGAGAATCTGTCCAGTTGCTAATCTGTCCAGTTGCTCCGGAGGGGGTAGATCAATGTCACTCATGAAATTAAATAGTTGATTCTATAAATAGGATACCGAAATCACTCGACTCTGCATCATAGACGCGACAAATGTTAGGGCGACAGTACATAAGATCGACGTACGTTAGTCAGACTGTTTAGTCGACAAACTTCAGGACAACGGAACTTGAGCGACAACGATAGCGCGACACAGCTTTCGCCCGACAAACTAAAACGCGACAAACGTTTCTATATTTTGTTGTAAGTCATATTTAAAAAAACTCTAGATGTGGTCGACATTTCGTATCTGACTATCCTATGAGAAGAAATGGCGAAATAAACTCAGGGGTCAGTCTTTTTAAAGTCTAGAAGACGATCTTGATCAGATCATGGGAGGACCATGTCGATAAGTATATGAAATGGTCTTTTGAGGAAAGAACCACTCAGGTTTGAGTGGACCAGTCCAGTCAGTGCAAGCATTCATCAGTAATCGTATAACTCAACACAACTCAAGAAGCTCAACGACTCGACGAAAAATACTAAAGAAAGAACATTTGGGTAGGTCGCATAAAGTACTCATCTTCTCATTGACTTATCCAAATAATAATGAAAATACTTTATTTTAATTATATTCATGTCGTGCGTTGGTAAGCGCATCACTTGAGAAAGGCTGGACCGATTTGGCAAATTTTAATTTTAAAATGTTCGTAATAGTCCGAATTAGGTTTATGAAAAAAAAAAGTATTTGGGAAATTTGGAGCATTGTCTATGGAAATTTTGTACGAATTATTGATAATTGGACAGAACAACATCTGTTGGGTCAGCTAGAGTGTAATAATATTAATATTTCGTAAATACAGTGATGATAGGAATCGCATAATGAAGATAGGGTTATCATGTAAATTAAAATAATGTGTATAACTAAAACAAACTAAACTAAAGGTGCGGCCCTAAACCCTCAGCGGAAACATTCTCCTGTAATGTAACAGTTCACGATTCGAGCATTACATCGGTGAGCGAGAAGAACCGAGCATTACAGTGCGCAACCTGTAATAAATTGTAATGAACATTACATTCACTGGGGCCATTCGCCTCTAAAGCCCGGAATACACACGCCTGTAACTTGCACCAAAGTATGCACGAAACTTGCATGCCGTATGCCATTACAACTTTTGATTAGTCAATACCATAATGGCCTGCAAGCTATCTAGCATACAATTGAGCAAGTTACAGGCATGTGTATTCCGGGCTTGATTTAACAGTAATGAGTGCTTACCCGTGATACAAATTGTAACATGAATGCGAATCTTGGATTGTTACATTGCAGACGAAAGCTCCTGTGAGGAAGCGCCTTTAAATTATAAAACTCAATTAAAACAAAAGAACAGTGTTATAACATTTATAATGTTACAAAGAGAAGAAACTCTTGTAGAAATAAACAAACTCAATGCAACGTAATTATAAAACCATAATTACAAAAAAAATTACAAAAGAAAAAAAACTTACGTTACATTCGAGAAAATACATACATAGGATGTTATTCTTTCATTCAATGCGGCGATGAAAGACTCCTTCATTATTACATAGACTAGTTTAAACTAAAAAATCATCTGCCTAGCCTTTTCCCAAATATGTTAGGGCCGGCTCCAGTCTAAACGGATCCAGATGAATACCAATATTTTACATGAAGCGACTGCCCATCTGACTTGCACAACCCAGTTACTGGGTAATACGATACCCCTTAATAAGACTAGTTGTCAGACTTTCGGGCTTCTCAATCAACTCGGCTTATTGCAGTCCACTGCTGGACATGGGCATCTCCCAGGCTGCGCCACAACACCCTGTCCTCCACCCTCCACGTCCAGTCTGTCCCAGCCACCTTCTTTATGTTGTCCGTCCGTCTAGCTGGGGGGTATCCCGCACTACGCACCTATCCCGCAGTGTTTGAAGACTAAGGTGTTTAACCAGCGCGTCCTGCCCGTCATGATATATGATGCCGAAGCGTGGACACTCACGGTCGGGCTGGTCCTCAAGTTCGGGCTTCTGACTACCCGTATTCTGTCAAAGATTTACAAAGTAGTTACAACAGATACAATATAAATTAACAATCAAGTATGTCAGTCTGTAAAATATTTCAGTCCTGGGGCACGTGGGACAGTCGCTAATGCAACTAGAAATTAGTGATAGCCACATTTCACATATTTTGTACAAGCTCGCCACAAACGGTGGCCACTAACTAAACGTGTGAAAACTGTCTGTTTTACTGCTAGACTAATAAAGCATGTATTATCTTCAAAAGAGGCTTTATATCCTCACTAACTAGAGAAAATACTCAAGAAAAGGATCTGATAATCGATTTCATGCAATAAGAATGCGCTAACCGTATTGTCGTACCAACAACTGTAATAAGGTAACTCGGGTTTGAGCCCCGTCCATTTTTCTTACCACTGACAAAACATTTATATACGTTAACTGGGCGTTCCTATGGGTCAAATTAAACTTGTTATTCTCGAGTCAAAACCTGATATATGTGTCGTAATTCATATGAAACTAAAGTTCTATAAGTGTGTGGAAGCGCGCAATTTGTGCTCTAGCATTTTATTTCATCGCGGACATTGCGCTTCTCAAATGGTGTCACGCAAATCACATCGCCACATTGAATGAAGAATAAGAAATGTCTACGACTAAATGAAATTAAAATATTAAAAGTTAGTTACCATAACAAAATAAACCAAAATTCATGAGACGATAACGGAACGGTTACTCGTCGAAAAACATGAGCAAAACTAAACAAAGCATCTTCGAGACAAAGTCAGAAAAATAATATTGAATTAATGAAAAAATAATAGTCATTTATTTTGTTTGCGTGGAAGCACAGCTTTTCAGTTTCATGAAGTTAGACACGCCCTTAACAAATGTGTAATCACCGTTCGCGATTTATTTGCCAAACGTGTAAACAAATATCAGTATTTGGAAAAATAACTTTAATGCCCGCACAATAAAGTTCAGTTTACGCTACAACTTCAAACCTTTTTTATAACTTTTTAAATAGTGTTAGTCACTGTGAAATCAACTTAATTACCACTAAATAAAATTGATATTTGTTTAACTTGAAATAACAACAATTAGAAACATACATTTGAATAGACTTTAGGTATTTATACCACAAGTAGTACTAGTTTTGTACTCATTACATACATATATCAACTCACGCCTTCTTCCCATGGGGCTAGGCAGAAACTACAGAATGCCACCTGCTACGTTCCTAACATACTCCTTTTACCTCGTTTACGTTCATACATCTGGTCATACACGCACGCTGTTTGCGAGTACTACGCACTAGGGACGAGAATATTGGTTGAAAATATTCGGTAATATTTTTATTGAAGTATCTGCAACATGTTGAATAGTTGAATATTCTATTAACTAAAGCATGTTGAAATTGTTAACAACTTAAATCAACCATTAACCGACCGAAATATTTGTTAAAAAAAAAAGAATAAAATAGAATAAAATATCCCCAACAATAAATGTGTTTTATCGTAAAAGAGATTAGAGCGTACAATTGAATGAACTTAACGGAATGAATATTTTTAAATATTAGCTAGAATCCACTGGATGCAACACGACACTGACGACACCGCGTTGCCTCTCCGAATTTCGACCCGAGCGAGCAAGAGAAAGCGCGTTGTTAGAGCGAGATGGAGAAAGTGCGTTGTTACTTATTCGACGTTGCAAATTTTGCGCCGAAGAAGTTGATATGATATTTTGATTCGATAATGTTAATTTTGTTTATGGAATATCATAGTTAATTTTAAATATTAATTAAATTTAATAGTTGATGGTTATATTCATCATCTCTACTACGCACCTGACCTGTCTGAAGAACATCACCAATAAGGTCCCTATGTCCTCCTAGGGCGTCCCTCCCGGCGTTTCCTCTCACATTTGCCTTGTAAACACATTTTTCTTTCAACTACGTAATGTTATCATTAATCACTACAAAACCGATCACAAAAGACGTATTTTTTGCTTAGAACCAAAACATTGCAGAAATGTTGTATGAAATCACACGGTTGCACAGTTTTTCATTAATGTACTGTTTTTATTTTTTAATTAGATATAAATTTACCACAGAGGTTTAATGTCTCCTATTAAGTTTAATATAAAACGTATGCATTAGATCAAATAGATACTGGCTGAAAATAAAAATCGGCTGAATGAAACAGACTTGGTGAAAAAAAAAACAAATGGCGCCCATTTTGTACCATCTTAAAACTTTGAAACTTCATATTTAGCAAGAAAATATTTAAAAAATGGAAATAGCGATAGCGATATGAATGCAACTCCAGAAAGTATAAAAACAGCTGCAAATGAAATTGTTAATAATCTTTTGCCGCAAAAGTCGCGGGATAAATATTTAAAAGCTTAGGAAAACTTTGTTTTCGTTAACTTGAGTTTTTATTTTGAGTAACTAAGTATATTTTATCACGGTAGTAGATTGGTAGTTGAAAGAAAAGTAGGTTACGCACCTTGCTAAAGTGAGTAATTAATGCACTCATGTTAATTTAGTGCCCTCGCTTGCGCTCGGGCACCAACATAACGCTCGTGCATTAATAACTCACTTTGCGCTCGATGCAACAATCTACTATTGTTAGTCGCCCTTCATTCATCCTCTCAACATGGCCAAACCATCTAAGCACACTCTTCCAATGAGGGTTTTCTGAAATGACGTTCGCTAGGTGGCAGCACTGGCACGTCAGGTCCAGACATCTGTCAAAGAGCCTATATTTTCTTTAGTCATGACGGAATGATGAACGAATGAATGAATCAAATTATGAACGTCATCATATATTTTGTATTGGGAGACCTCTTGGCACAGTGGTGCCAACTGGTGTCGTAAATTTTCACGAAAACCCTCATTGTTGTCACTACATCTTCTTTTGAACCGTACCGTTGGTTGTAATCATTAATATCATCAATACAACTCTTTTAATGAATTGCAAAAAATGCAAGAATGTTTGATTTTCGCGGGTTACCCTAGCGCGTCCACCCTAACTATAAGGGAGGGCGCCCACGAGCCACTTTTGTCTCCGCAACTAATTTGTCTCTCACATCAAGTCTACGGGTTTGTATGAAAGTGCGCATGTAGCGTCGCGACAGCTGGGAGAATCTTTTTGTCCGCGGGTTTGTCGTCTTCGGTTTATTAGAACAAGCTCACAGACCACAACCGTCTCTTTGAAATCCATGTTGCAAAATTTTACGAAAAAGTAGCGTTGCTGTCGCTTCCGTGTTGCGTATTGTCCAAATCTCGGCGAGGAAACAGCGGCATAGACAAAAACCTTGCCAAGCAACTAAGTTGCAGATGGGCGCCGTCACTAAATGGTAACTAAGTACCAATTATTATTGTCAAATATAAAATAGTTATTGACAAACGTTGCCTCCACGTAAAAAAAACAAATGACTAATAAAATGCGCGAGCAAGCCGTCACAGTCAGATTCTAAAAAAATCCATCGCAAGTGATAAAAATCTCTAGTTCACACGATTCATGTGTTATTTTAAAATCTAATTGTTATGCCGCGCATTCGTTGAAAACAAAGTTGGGAAACAATCATCCAACATTGTGGCTGAAACATCAAATGTTGGAAACAATGTTGCTCAATTGTTATTCCCCAAAGAAGACGGTCCTCGCAACATAAAAAAATGTTGCAGATACAATTTTGCGCAACTTTGTTTCCCAAGGAATACGAGGCTTTACAGCAACGCCTTAAAAAAACAAGTTCTTTAAAAATAGAACATTGTACGCACACACACATCTTTAGATCTCTATTTACACTTCGAAACCAAATAAAATACTGGGTCCATATAATACCGTAGTCCGGAATAATTACCTTAAAACCTCTTTTTAATGCGACTGTCGACTTTGGTTTGAGAGCAAAACGACTTCTTTACTTTTCCATAACTACTTAACTATATTAGAACCTGAAAAATATATCTAGGACACTTTATAATGACGTGGACGTCACAGATTACCATACAAGTTGCTGTACTCCAATAAAACAAGGAATATCTATTCACTTTTTTAGGCTATGCAAACGCAAACGTGTGCACAAAATAGCACCTTATTGCGTTGTTGTTATAGCTTACTTCAGCTCAGCAGCCAAGTAATGGATGATAGTAATATAATAATGTATATGTTACCCTTTGAAATAGTTGGCACACAAGGAGTGACGGTTTTCTGATAATTAAACGAAATAATTTATTGAATTCGAATTAATTTAAATAAGCCATAAGGCTGCCCCACACTATCGATAATATCTCAACTTTTCCTTATTTTATCACTTCATCTTTAACACAAACAAACCATAACTTTCGTAACCAAAAAAAATAACAGTAAAATTGAAATCATTACTATTATTACAAAATAGTTACAACTCTTCAGTCATCAGCCACTTTGCTAAAATGAAGATGAGTCCTCCTATCCTTTAAGTTATAACCATTCCTTCTACCTAAATATTATTTTTCATAGCTGCAAACTAAATACTACAGTATCATATGAACCAAATAAGAACTGGTCACTAAAACAACTTGACTTGGCTTTCGCCTGCACACTATTTACAAATTACATACTGAGATCAAATTCACAACTGCCCTCAAGATACAAGTTTTAAACATTTCTCCTCTATACTCTATGCTACGAATCGTTTTATGGCATGGTTTTGTACTATTTGGGGGTAGGTACATTGCCGAAAAGATTGAGGCAATTCGAGGAATAATTTAGGACTTAAGCCTTCATAATGAGCACTCTCTAGTTTTCAAACTACGAAATTTATACAAATCTGTTTTATAGAATATAGTAAACTGACCCGACTTCAGATAATTCTAATTAATATCATATTATAATAACAGCAACAGTTTGCCATTTTCGCAATTGAACCTCAATCCTAACACCTCCACATAAAACGCTGCCATAAACAATCGGCACAAAACGTTCGAAATTCGAACGTAGAACTATACGCCATTTTAAATGTCAAACCGTTACCAATATGGCGCCGGTGCGTTTCTGCATCGCTGTCCTTTATAGCGGTCTTCGGCTCCAAAATTGGGGGCCCATGGGAGGTTGCGACCTCTGTTCGCTCGTGAGGCCCCCTTGCCTACGTAGTTGGGGGGATACACCCGGTTGTTGACGCAGACTCCGGGCCGGCAGCCGTTCCTTGGGGTCGTAGGGTGACTGCCTGGTAAAGGAGGTGACGAGAATCTCTCCCATGGATCCGGCATCATACAGTTACCGCATTGCCACGCGTAATCACCTAGAGAAAAAGTCTCGATTGATTAGAATGTCTGATAAAATCTTTTCTCCCGCGTTATTGAGCGATGAAATAAATGTTAATTAATTGAATGGTAATAAAATTCATCGTTCATGAATAATATTTATTTATACATCACTATTTATCGTTTGGCCAAAGTTTGGAAGAATACTTTTGCATTTTCGTTCGACCTAACCTTAGTTTTTTACGTACACTTTAATACAATCACAAAATACTATATCATAATATTAAAAAGTATTCATATTTTTTGTATATTTTAAAACATTATAATGCTATATAGCCAATGTTGTATTGTTCAATATTATGTGACAATATTCCTTAAGTCTGGGCAAGGAAAATACAGTTCAGTTCTAAATGTCATCGTCACAAATATTAGACAATATAGTAGGATTAATGAAAATTGAAAAAAAAATACATTTCTTAGTGACATTACTAAATACCGTTGAAAATACTGAAAAAGAAAGTGCAGTAGGTAATTAAGTAAGTAAACCAATCGTTAAATATTAAATAATATTTTCGTTTTAAATAGATATATTCTCATATATTCCTCTCTCGATAAGCGAAAACTACAACATTAATAAATAAGTAATATACAGTCAAATAGATATGACAAATTAACCGCTAATAGTACAATATCAATATACTAATAAATAATTAATTTTACAAATATCATTATAACCGCTAAAATATTCGTAATAATAATAATTGAATTAGTATCATAAGAAAGAACTTAAACGATTACAGTTTATACAATTATCTTCATAAGGCCAATTATAGTGATAACAGACAGTAAAGGTGCTAATAAGCAAACTCGACTAAAAATATGTGCTATTTGACATCACTATTTATTTATTCAATTTTAGAACACATCTATTTTTCTAAACATCAATAAATGTCATTGTCATATTTTTTCATATTCTAATTTCAAAATTATATTCTTTTTTACAACAACATTATTAAAAAGTATGGATATAAATAGGTCGTACGTTTAGTCGAGTTTCAACATGAAATAGAAAAACATTGTCATGTCACATGCATAGTTTTATATTAAAATTATAATTGTATTATAACTAACAGACGCCACACAATATAATAGCTACAGCCACTTAGTATAACAACAGTACTGTAACAAGCATTCACGCCGACATTTTTTTATAACAATCTTCATATTTAAAAAATATTATAAGCGCTACAAGATTTACGAAGGTGATTGTCATATCGATATTGTTCATGAAAGGATACTTTAAATATACTATAAAGCTTGGAACACATTACTTACATTCTCCGTCATTTTGACACGAATAAAATGACGTTAGGATCACCCCTTATCATAGGGGAGTCCTCCACCAAATGCCGTCTTCGAAGTTTTAGGTTATGCACCCCTGTCCTTTCCTTCGAATAATTGATATATATTTTAATAATTACGACTTTTATCTAACGTTTCTATATACACAATATCAGTCGCATTCGCATTTATTTGACAGAAGCGGAATGGTCGTTTTAAGGGCAGTAACGCACTAACTTAGTCGTTGATTCATACTTAGGCTTCGGCCGTTTACACATCGCACGTTATTCTTAAATTATAAAAGGAAGTTTATTTACAAAGAAATTACAACACTACCAGGAAGGCTAACAAACGCACCGAGACAAAATATTTCGTCGTATTATCCCGCGCTGAAATAAGTTATATGTTTGCGCATAGTCATTTTGGCACGAGATATTGCGACGGCAAAATTTTGTCGCGCTGAGCTTGTTAGCCTGGACTTATTATGCCAAAACACGCTCATACAATCACGTTCCTAATCTTGTCACACTTATCATAAACAAGTTACATTGGGTGCTATCTCAATGTCATCTAAAGCTTAACTTTACAACATTTTATTTAATAGCATATTATTATTTATAATTTCCAAACCTTTTAAAACCAGAATTTTGAGTATAGCACCCTACTTACACATGTTTAGTTTTAAATATAACTTTTAACAAGTTTTAAATTTCATCAAATAGTAGACTTCGTGAACCCCGATAGTACATCACTTAGAAATACGCTTTATTTAGGCACAATTCACATTTGGAAACTAGTTCTAGCATTCTAGACCTACGTTCCGTGTTCAGTGAGGAATATCGAGCTTAGAAAGTATAATAGATTATAAATAAAAGTTAAAAGTTAGTTAAAGTTTGCACCTAAAAAAATATTATATAAATTATATTGAAATGGGAAAATTACACTTTATAAGTATGACAAAATATATCTGCTAAAATTAAAACTAAAACACATGGCCACATGAAAGTATCTAACAATATCTTTAAATATCTCTACAGTAACCTATAGGAACATAATGTATACGAGAACCTATTTAAGACTATGCCGACCGCCTAGTGGCGCCCTCATCGTTTATTTAGTTATTTCTTTTATTTTAGAATGAAAATGCAGAAAATAAGCACGTCAAGTTGTGCTCCACAAGATTATACGTTAATATTATTATAAACGGTAGTTTTACATTGTTTAGTATTATTATAATCATTAAAACGGATAATAGTGGCCACTATTTTCTGTTTTAATGATTATAATAAAACTAAACAATGTAAAACTACCGTTTATAATAATATTAACGTATAATCTTGTGGAGCACAACTTAACGTGCTTATTTTCTGCATTTTCTTTCTAAAATAAAAGAAATAACCAAATAAACGATGAGGGCGCCACTAGGCGGTCGGCGTAGTCTTAAAGTACTACCTACAAATTCATGTCGAAAAAGCTACCATAGTCTAACCAAATGCTCCATACAGTAGGTAAACGCGAGCATTCTGCAGAACATTCTCTACAAAAGAATGAGGGGTCGTGTGTCCCGAGCTGGCGTATTCCAACTCGGGATATGAAATTTTGGCTGTCACATACTTTATTTTGATATTTTTTTTAGTATCATGTACACTGAGAACATATTAAAGTTATGTTCGTATAGACTACACTATTAATAGCTGTATGGAGAACATAGTTACAAATTCATACTACTTAAAACGACTACTAGCACCCGTATTTATAAAGTAGTAATTGCTTGTTGCTAAGTATGTAATTTATTAATTAAGTAATTACTTGAAGTTATAATTCTTGAGTACAAAATCTTATTCTATAGTTAAGTAATGAACGTTACTTAGCTAAGTATTTGCTGAAGCAATGGTCAATGCTTGATTCTTGTTTCTCTCTGGCCGCAGCTGGCCACATTTCCTTGTAGCGTTTCGTTTCTTAAGAGAGCAAAATAAAAATATGCACTAAAAATCGTTAAATAACATACATTGTATTTGACTGTGCAATTATAATAAAATTTGTCGTAAAAACAATAATTATACCAATAAAGATATATTTAAAATTATTACACAGATATTTGGTAACATATGGATGAAACAAAACGTTTCTTTGACGTCTGACAAGACGATATCACTACCAGATTAAGATGGTTACTTTTTACTGTGATTATTTCACTGACACATGATTTTAAATTTTTCAACATAATGTCACCTCAACGTCAAAGACTAAACTTCAAACATCAGTGATTCGCGGTAAAATCACATTAATCACAAAACTTTTGGAGAAGCGAAATCTCTTTTTAAAAAAACCTTCAGGCAAATCATGAAATGGATCCACATCACGAAAGTATACTTTGGGATTTTTAGGCACAACAACTTCAATACCTTCTAATACATCGTTATCTATACCTATCGTCTATAACAGCAAAAGTAGCTTCAATGCTTTCCATTCTGAAATAGCACGCAAACTAAAAAGGAATAGAAAGAAATAACGTACAATTTAAATTCCACGATGAATGCGAATTTGACGTTTAAGAAAAGTTACTTGCTTAAGCAAAGGAATCGGTGACTATTACTTAGCTAAGAATTGTAACCGTAGACAGTTCTGATATCAAGCAATTACTAATCCATAGAATGAAAATCGTTACTTGAGCAATTACTTTTACCCAAGTAATGACTTTTTGCTTGTTTATAAATACGAGTGTTATGAGTTCCCCACTGAACTCGAGTACTTATCAGAGTTACATAGTAATACAATATACAGTTATAGTTAATGGGTTAGAAAGGGACGAGAGATGTGATGGGTATCAGGACGACTTACCTATCTCTCTCTTTCTTAATTCAAACTTTTTACACTTTTTTAGTTGCTTACGACTCTAATATGTTCGAATACATTTACTATAATAATTTTCACTACCTGTTTATTGGAAGTAACTAAGATCAATTGAGCTAACTTTAATCTTTGGAAATCTAGCTACAGTAAAAAAATGCCTGAAATAGTTTACTAAATACGACTGAAATAGTTTTTAAACTCTAACAAGAACAACTCGAAACTGATTAGATAAAGTTTTTATTTGACTAAAGGTAAATACTTGTGTAAATTTTTATTACTCTGTGTGACAACTACTTAAAGCCAATTTCAAATACGTTCGATCTTAAAATGCGAACCTCCTTAGTATAACCTATCACAAAGTCCGGACACCCATCACACAGTAGAATAGGAACGTAGATACGGGAACAACACTCATAAACTCCGAACTACTGAACGTACGAATCACCGTTGCATATTGTCAATGTAATTCCGTCATAATGAACGCATATTATTTAACGTAATTTCGTTATTATTATTAGTGTTGCACTAGCGTTTGTCTAGCGTAGGAGTGTTTCAAATGTATGCGCCGTGCCACGAAGTGGTAAGAAAATAAGGGTCAAAGTGGGAGAACATCTATTCAAACCAGAGCGTCATGATGCCGACGATGGTCCAGTAACAAATGAAGGCATTTTTCTCTCCTAAAACAGACGCATTCGCATATTTTATTGTATATAGAAAAATCATTTACCCCCACTTTTTAACTTTATATGCTGCACACACACTGAAACGGCGACATACGTGTCGAGTATGAACCATATTATGCTGAGCTAACGCTAGTGTGACATCGCCCTAAGACACGACCGTGTATGTCGAATACCTAAAGATTATTTGAAGAAACTTAGTTTTAACTTTTAAATTAAAGTCTCAAACAGCATTAACACAAGATAAAGTTGGCAGCATTGCCAACAGTATGGCCGCCGGATGCACTAGACCGAGCGACGACTTAGTCGGTCAGCGGTGCCTTAGCTGGCCGGGGCAACGCTAGAAAGACGAACAAATGTTACCACATTATAAAATCCATTAAAGTTCATATGAGTTAGCTGCAATTATACGAAAGCGCACTTAAGGGAGATACGCTAAAGTAGCCTAAAGTAGTGTCTTACGTTTTCTTGCAATTTGCAGGTCGGTGTCAGGCTGTATGTTGATTAAAATATGATTCGCGACCGAAACATTTTTTAATCGACATACAACTAAGCAAATCTCTTTTTTCGTTCTTTAGAGTTTGGTACAGTTCAAAATAACTACTTGCAAAAGTGTAAGCGTTTTATTACGCCTTTACGCAGCTCTCAAACTTTTGAGTTTAAAAATCTGTCAAAGCAAAAAGCTCATTGCCAGTCTATCAGAAATAAGCGTTCATTACGTCGGGAGCTTCCCAATTACGTATGAGACTAACAACAATGTTTATTAAAATTAATATTTTGTACATACCTAGTGCAACAATGTGTAAAATACAAAGCTTAAGAACTAAACGCCAACGTTTTATGCGTCAACTGTAGATGACGTCAAAAAGCGACGACTTTAAATAACTTTGAGATGATCATTTTTTTTTTTCTGTGAAAGAGCCAATCAATCCGCTTAGTCTTTTCCCAGCTATGTTAGGGTCGGCTTCCAGTCTAACCGGATGCAGCTTAATACCAGTATTTTACATGGAGCGACTGCCTATCTGACCTCCACAACCCAGTTACTGGGTAATACGATACCTATAGAAAGACTGGTTGTTAGTTACTGTTACTTTCGGGCTTCTGACTACCTGGAACGACTGTCAAAGACCTACAAATGACAGTATGTTATGTCTCGCTATATAAGAAAACGTACTGCCTTAATATTATGAAATTGTAATTTGTTAGGCTACGGCATATTCTGTATGCTACAATTATTAAAGTGAGAACTTCATCAGACGTACTGAGCTCTTTCTGAACAGTGAACGAAAATGAACCGTCACGCTCGGGTCGGTGACGCTGAATTGGGTATTCTCGGCTCCAGTCGGTCAGTGACGCTGAAGACGTAGCGTAACGTGCAGTGTATGATGATTTTAAAGCTTTATATTAAATGCATGAACCAAATTCGTCGTCGCTTTTCAACGCAATCCTCTTTCGCAGCGTTAACTCAGTAATGTGATCAACAGCCTAAAATATAACAATACAGTGCTTAAACATATTCCTGTTAACATTATCTAAAAAATCAATAATAATTCAACAGCATATGAACTAGACAAGCGCGAATCTGTCTATAATTACATACGTTATAGTGAACTAATGAAAAACCTTGTATTTATACAAACCGCTAGCTACAATGCTGTTTAACAGACAATTATATATTTATTTCTATTGAGCACATTATTTTTTCATAAGCCGATAAGTGGGTAATGTTGTTCACACAAATGTGTTGAATTTAGTATAGGTAGAAAAGCATCGGTATTAAGTTTTTAACTAATTTCAACTGTATTCTACTTGACCAACGCGTACTGGACCCTCGTGGTGGATTACAGCCCACTCCCTCTCACCGAGAGGAGGCCTGTGTCCCAGCAGTGGGAATATTACAGGCTGGTTATGGTACTTGATTACCAGTGGTCGGATTAGGTAGAGCTGTTTGGGGTGAATGACCGCAAACATTGATGTTAACATGGATATGCATCTGAAATCCCGGGATTTTGAAATTGTCGATTGATTTAAGTGAGTTAATTTGGGTAAGCGGGCAGTTGTGAGCAGGTAGTAGGTGAGCACCCAAACAGTATATACTTACTTATATACACACACACAGGGATCCTGGAATGTTGTTAGAGGTAGCTTCGTGAAATATGAATTAATTAAGCAAAACTGTTAGAAACTATACTAAATATACTTACTGCACAAGGAAATATTATTATATATTCCGAGAATTCCCGGGATTCCGGGAAATATTTGGCATATCCATGTTACGTCCGCATGTCGCAAGTAGCAAAAACAGCTCTACCTACTCCGATCACTGTTGATTACACACTAGGAACTCGCAGCACTAACCATGTGTAAGGATTGTAGAATTGCAAGCGTTGTGCAAGTTTGCGGAGTTGCATGGTGCGAGGGCAAGCTTTTTTTTTTAAAGGCCTTAGTTCGGTTTTGAAAATTGAGAACAAAAAAGCAATTAAGTAACTTTAAACTGATTATTACGATAATTATTGTCTATAATACTAAATTGTTTTTATGTGAACAACTTTACGAAGATAAAATTAATAAATTGACATTTTGCACAACTTATGTTATTAAAATGGTTTCGTTCATAGTTTCGTACAAACATGATATTCTGTCATTGTAGATAATGAATATTCGACACATTAGCTTATAATTACGAAAAAAAACCAAACAAATTTGGTACTAAAACAGCACTAAATACATTTCTATATTAAAACAAGGCTGCGAAGAAAAAGAATTCAAAGCTGTTAAAAAAAATATTTACCACAATTTTTCGCGTGTAAAAGTGAAAGCCGAAACTATTGTAGACAAGTACAAATACTATTTATATTAGATAATAAGTCATTTATTATTTTTACTACTATTGAGCGCTTTTTTATTTCAAACTTGACGATATTATGGTGGACGTCCACGGCATCACTGTAAAACAAGAAAGTAAAATGTATGGAAATATATGAAGACGGTTTAAAATCTTCGTCCACGATAACGATAAAACGTGCACGTAGTTCCATACATTTCATTGACGTGGACGTCCACGTTAAAAACGTCACGTTAGAAACTATAAAAGCGCATATTGGGTAAACGTTGCGAGTGCTTCACTATGAGACGTCTAAAAGTCTAGAACGTTCTAGAAAACGCTAGAATAATAAATAACAGGATTTTTGTGCTGAGACAGGGTCCCTCAGTTGTTAAGTTTAATTTTCAGATTAGGTTTATATTAATTAGTTATCTTGTGTTGAGTCGAAAGGGAGGACAACTACGTTGAGATAATAGTTTTATAAAATTATTTTGAGTAAAAAGTATTCAACGAGAAATACGTACTGATTATTTAAACCCAAAAAAGAGGAATAAATAAATTAAAAGTTTTGACAGTCGATATCGAATAAGGGTATGGTCGTTTAACAGGTTCTGGCGCGGTAAACGAGACACAATATAAGTTTTATCTTTATGACGACTACAGGCGTATAGTGCCCTAAGTGCTAAAGCTATAAAAATAAATTAAAGGAAGAACAATAAAAGATAATAAAGATGACAATAGAGAATGTTAAAGATGATTTTAATAGAGATGACATTATTTTTCAACCCAACACGAGTTCATTTCTTAACATCCAAAATTTTAACGTTCCAATTTTACATTAACATTTAACATCGCCCCAGTCGTGGCCAGCTCAAAAAATCGGGAATAATTTTTGAGTTTTTTTTTTTAAGTCTGGCTACAAAAACAATTCCCGTAACTGGCAACACCATCGAACGTTACCACTCATACTTTATAGGAGTCTTGACTATCTTAATTTAGAGACTAAGCATAGGAATTTAACAATGGAGGGGGAACTAAGCGCAAATTAATAGTTAAACCACACTTGTACCAAGAGTGTTCTTGTGGGAATCTTTGAGAACACCGTTATTAACTATCTAATTATCCTTTTTCCTTATATTAAGACTTACGCCGAAATAGGTGGGACCAAGAGATACTATACAAAAGTACATGAGAGCATTTTAAAGTTTCTTTGGTACAATTTTGCTAAGAAACAAAAAATGTATATTTGAAAAAAAAGCAACTCACTTTTCAGTCTAAAATAAACAAAAAATATTTTCAAAATCGTAACTTACTAATCAAAAATCCGCAATATACAACAGCATACCCCACCTTCTCAAAAACTCCCACAGTCACTTAATAATAATTATAAATAACACCAACACTATATTACACTACTAAAATGAAAAGTCCGTCCGTCTATATCCGCGTATCGGTGAGACGGAACTTCTTACAGTAAAGCCCTTTTCAAAATGGGCGATGATGGCTCATATAAGACGGCTGGTTGTAATAGTCGCGGCGCAGGTAGCGATTGGAGTGGCCTCCGTACATTCCATAGTTGGTCGTGTAATCTTGCCGGCTGTGGAGCATGTCTAGTTGGTCGAGGCTGTGGTGGCGTTGGGGGGCGATTGCAGCTATCCGAGCAGCGTGCACAGTGGGTAAGGTTAGGTTCACAATTTATAAAATTAGATACGTAGTGCATGATCGGATTTTCGGTGGAGTAAAAAAAATACACATTGTAATATTGAATCCCAAGTCCTTATATGCTATTCAATCATATCTGTTATCAAATCAGGTCAAGTACAGTTCGTTCACAGTTATTTTACAACCTTATTGTAACGGTAATAAAGATCACTGTAGTTTTGACAGAGTTGTCAATGGCAGCAAACCAACAGCAACCTAATGAGGGTTTTCGTGAAAATTTACGACACCAGTTGGCACCACTGTGACAAGAGGTCTTCCAATATAAAATATATGATGACGTTCCTCATTCGATTCATTCATTCGTTCATCATTCAGTCAAGACTAAAGAAAATATAGGCTCTTTGACAGATGTCTGGACCTGACGTGTCAGTGCTGCCACCTGGCGAACGTCATTTCAGAAAACCCTCATTGCAACGACAATAAAGATTATTGTGCTTTTCAGTGATGCAAAATCAGAGGTAAAATAACTGTGAATGTACAGTATCGTAGTCACAAATACTCACAATAGGTAATACGATGCATGTCAATATATTTACTAATCTTGCCATATGCCATAAACTGAGGAACATCTTGGGACACCGAAAATCATGACTCGAATCAGCTTGACTCATAAAAATACTCTCGATTAAAATTTTCAAGGAATACAAAAAGTTCTTAAAAATAATTCCTTAGGTTAGCTTAAGTAATAATTCGTAAGTTCTCGAATTTTAAATCGATTATATTCTACGGTTCTATATCGATGCTAAATCGATTCTTTATGGGTATCGATTACGCAATAATCGTACTTACTCACCTCTATTATGGTGGAACCCTGCCGCCCATCCCGCGTAGTACGCTGCTTTCTGCTTACCATGCTCTTCAGCCACCTGAAAGCACCAAAAAGGAACCATTACCAACTTATGATGTCATTTATATGGTCGCTAAAATAAAGCAACATAATATTGTTCATATCCACATAGATAAAAACACTGTAACATGAAAATACACAATGGCCGATTTGCAATATAATTTTGGGTAAGAACACCAAAGAGAATATTCTAGGCTGGTGAATAGTCTTCTTTGAATTCTGCAAATGTTCCACCATCAATTCAAAACACTGAAATTGGTTATGCGTATCAATTCTGACGATTTAATCGGAATCATTTGTCGCATAATGTAACGGTATCGGCCATTATGTTAAAAAAAACGATTCATTCCCCACTACCGAATTATAATTTCATATCATAACGAATAGAATTTGGAAACATTCTTAAAACAATGAAAGGAAGCTACCAAAAAAGCTGAAACTCACAAAAAAAAATCGGATGACAATAAAGAAACGGATGACAGAAAAATGGCAAAGGCATGAAGAAAAAATAATGGAGAAAAGAGCACCATCTGGCACTTTGAGCTACCCCTCTAGAGACACAGAGTTGTCTTTCTATTGGTGACAGAAGTACAGTCACATCCCAAATATGTTGCGTCACCTTAAGGGCTATTTTTGTCTGCTTTACCGACTCAGCATTTTGTATTTCAATACCGCAGAATGACATTCAGCCATCTTCTTTACATGTCAGGCCAAATTAATATTAAATGTGACACTGACAGACTGTGACAATTAAATTATTTATTTTTTTATTTATATTTTATAATGGCCACATCGAAGGCCAGCGAGTCGCAATAAATACTTTTTCTTTCTTTCTTTCTTTCATTACTAAATGATTTTAGGTTGATGTTAACAACGTCAAAGGTGTATGCTATTTTTTTATCTTTGTTATCAAGTAATTAAAGAAGCTTGTTCTTCTTGATAACGAAAAGAATTTGAAACCTGACGAAGATATAAAAGACTTGTCTGTGCTACTTTGTGCCCCTAGCGGGGCTCGCCCCGGCGCACCATTGTGTCACTGTGGAGCCGCAGTCGGCTGGTCGCACGCGACACCCCGCGTCGGTACACAGCGTCACTGCTGGTTGGCTGCAGAGAGACATATTAAGAAGAATTTAGACCCGACCCCGCCAATAGAACATGCACCCGTTCACATGCTTGTGTAGGAATGAAGTGTGAGAAGATTATAGTTGAGTGTTCTAGGAGTTATTTTGATACTAAAAAACGAATGACTGGCGAAATGTGGGTATACTATACACATCTGCCTAATCCTTCCAGGATGTGTATACTGAACAACACTGTAATTTTTAAATAAGTGTTGACTGTTAAAAAAAAATTGTTTTAGTGGTTTTTGCAAAGTCTTCAAATGAAATACTGAACTGAATGGTGTTTTTTGCGTGAAAAATGGCTCTTTTTTGTATTAGTAGTAATGTTTGTTACAAATCACAATTGACAGAGTAGTTCCCAAGATTCCAGAACAGTGATATTCTATTATGTTTCAAGAGCGACTAAATTGCATAAAATCGACACTATCAGATTAAACTAACAGACAAAAAGTATCAACTTCCACAATAGAATAAAATAATACTAAAAACTCGAAGAATATCTAATAGTCACCATATGTATAACAATTAAATAAATCGACTAAGCTCATTTTAGTCGATTTATCGTAACATCGAATACAGCAGTACCTACAGAAGTCCCTGATTATTATTAAAAAGCGAAGCAATTTGTTCTAGAAGTTAAGTATAGATGTCACCACGTACCTTAACGCTGAGTGCCTCAGTGCCGCCCTCTGGTATCACATTGTTTAGCGCTGCTATCGCCTCCTGCGCCTCTTCACGTTTATCGTATCTGTAAACAATATTTGATAGTTAAATATACAAGGAATATATAAACTGCGTGTAACCGGGCTCTTTAGGGACTAATTCCACGTGAAATAACCCTAAAAGTATTCACTACACATACACAATGTTCGAAACTTTCACAAAATATTTTGTTGATGACTATGTGGTATCGATACTAGACATTCGATAACAAACACATACTGAAAATTTTCATTCGATAACGAACAGGTATTGACTTTTCATTCGATACCGAGCAAGTACCGATATTTTTACTTTGGTACCGAACAAGAATCGATACTTTTCATTCGGTGCCAAACAAGTATCGATACTTTTCATTCGATACCGAGCCCATTACGCTTCCTTCATAGAATCGTTAATACTCCTTCTTCCTGCCCTTGTCCCATGTTACTTGGAGTCGTCGCAACAGGTTTCTCCTTCTATTCTCTCCTCCCCTCCCCTATCACTACCATTCACCCCTTTTTCTTTAACCCTTATTGAAACGCTGGGAGCTATACTTCCCACATCTCAGATTGAAGTAAATCGTGTTTTATTTTTATATGCATAAACCTAATGCAATGTAATATTTATCTACGCAATCTTAACATTTCAGAGAACCTTTTTTAATGGCAAAACTTTTCAGAGAATTATTACATGTCATGGTAAACACACGTCAAAGTCAGTTGACGTGATTTTGCCGCCGAAAACTACCGCTATTTTTTAATTTTTTGTGTAGACCTGAAAAAAAATTAGGTAAGCAGATTTGAGTTTTAGATATGTAAACTAGACTATATTACGGTTGCGTGAAACGTAAAATATGCCCAGAATCTTTCGTTTATATCTTGGTAGAGTCGATTGAAATTGAGTCTCTAAGTGGGAAGATATTATCCCAGTGTTCGTCACTGCACACTACATTCGGAAATTCTATACAGGGTGGCAGGGACATCGACGCACAAACGTCGTGAAAAGGTTACACCTGAAGCCTTAAATAAAATTACGAAAGTCATTAAGGGGCTTACAAGACCTAAACGCAAGTTTTCGAAACAATAAAAGTATATGATAGACTACAGTAAAAAAAATCAGAAAAATATATGATATTCTTCAGGATATATGCTAGATAGATAGTGTGGTGAAAACATAATACAACTAATTTGATACGATAGAAAAAAATCATGAAGATGCCTCTAAAAATTTTCTTTTTACAATAAAATCCATACTAAAATACATACAATCATTCTGATTTTTTGTCAGATTATTCTACAAGCAACATACTAAAATACTAGTGTTTTAATTTTTTTGTCCAAACAATAGATTCTTTGTAAATCGCATATTCTTATTTTCGAACAAAATACGTGCGCATGTGTGCGTAAACGCTGTGTAGCGACACTACCGGCCGAGGCCTGATGCTATACGGACGTGTCGCTCTTTTCGCCGCAATATTTCCGCCAAGATTGTTATGTTTTTGTAAAGTTTTATTTGTAAATTCATTGTTTATTATTATTTGCATAATCTTCTTTGCGTAAATATTTTTATTTCGTGTAAATATAAAATACTTTGAAGTTAAAATAGCGTAACCTTGTTATCAATTATCATTTATTGTAAATATGAAGTGAAAAATTCCGTTCGGACTACAAAACGTTCATATAAAACGCTGAACATATTATATATATATATACGAAATTAAAAAAAAGAGCATTTTATTATTATTGAATATTTATTTTTTAACAATAAAACTATGAATTTAGAAACGTCTAAGATAGTGCAGTCATGACGCATATACGCATAAGCTCAACTTTTTCGACTACATTCGTAACTGTTACGTTAGCGTATGAGGCCGATGTGTAGATTTGTATTCAAGAGTCCCCGGGTTCGATTCCCAGGGATTCTCTATCCGAAGTTTTCTTTTTAAATGTATTTTGAATTTATATTATATTATGTATTTATTATTTTTTTATAAATAATAATTAAAACGTCTACAATGTAATTATCTTTCACAGGAGAAACACAGTCGTAAATATCAACACGGAAGTTATTTCTAATGCGAAACTACAATTAAAAAAAAACTAAAAGCACCTAACTTATTGATATTGGGCATAACGAAATAACAAATTCATCTAAAAATTGCGATGAAAATTATCACAAGCAAGATTTTGGTTTTTATTATTAGGTATTGATTTCGTTTATAATAAATAGATTCATAATATTATGTATGAATGTTAGGTACCTATCTTTGAGGCTGTTTACACATTATGCCGCAGCTGCAGCGGCACCGCCACTGCCGCGGCGCCGCTGCATCAGTCACCCTTGGATTTGTATGATGATGAACACACGGCGCCGCGGCGGAGGCGACGAGTTTTGATAAAACCGTAGCAATACTCGCCGCCGAATCATGCTGCCGCCGCCGCGGCGCCGCCGTGTGCAAGGGTTCATGCAAATCCAAGGGCAACCAATACAGCGGCACCGCGGCGGCGGCGGCGCCGCTGTATTATATAATTTTTTTTTATAATGTACTACAGTCGCGCGGTACGTAAACACGCGATAACCCCTCCCGCCTACAGTATTTTAATTTCATCAACCTACTTGAGTTTCTTTCTAGTTTTGTGACTGTACCTACAGTCTCAAAACTAGAAAGAAACTCAAGAAGTTAAAAAAAATATTTACCTATAGGTATAGGTAAATATTTTTTTTAACCGACTTCTAAGAATGAGGAGGTTGTCAATTCGGATGATTCCATTTTTTTTATGTATGTTCGGACATAACTCCGTCATAAAAATATGTAGATGGATTTGCAAAATTCTTTTTTTGTTCAAAAGAGGTTTATTCCGAAATGGTCCCATTTAAATTTCGTAAAGATCTGATGATGAGTTTCGGAGACAAACAACGGAACTCTTCAATACATGCCAGTTTACCCAATCACACAACATAACATCACGCCTATACCCTTTAAAGGGGTAGGCAGATGTGTTCAATAGCTTCCTGTCACTGATATTAACATAGCAATTAGTGTTATATGAATTTGGGCGGGGTAGGTACAACTAAAAAAGTAAAAAGTGAAAAATAAAACTTTTTTACAAAAAAAAAACAACCGACTTCCAAAAAAAATACTACAAAGTGAAAAATAAAGTCTTTAATTTCGGAAGTCGGTGTCAAAAAACGAAAATGCAGATCCAACGACACCGACTTCCAAAATTAAAGTTAATTACTTTGTGTTGTTTTTTTTTAGAAGTCCGTAGTTTTTTTTTTTTTTTGTAAAAAAGACTTTTCATTTATAAAATAGAAACACGTTGTGAATGGAATAGAAAGAGTTCAATAAAAATACATGGTCTTTTTGATCAATAGATTTAATTAAAAAAACTTATTGACGAATTCAAACAACCAAAAACAGCACAATATAGTCTCTTTGCCATATTATTAAGTAAGTACTTGTACTTATTTCAATGAATATTTGTCACAAATTGCACGCTTACTGCTTACGAAACCGTCACACTGTCCGGCGTCCACTCGTCACTGCGGTGCGGAGCATTCGAGACTGTTTGTTAACCGAGTGTAAACCGAAATCGAGGCGCGTAGGTATGATTCGCGTTCCGACCGTTTTTATGAAGATAGAATACTGTATAGATAAAAATACCGTGGCGGGCGGTGCGCGGCGGCGGCGCTGCCGCAGACACGGCATATAATGTGTAAAAGGCCTTACTTACTTGACAAAGGAGAATGGGTAGACCGTACCCAGACACAAAGTTAATTGCAGCATTATGAACTATGTTGATCTTTATTGCCCTCATGGAGTAGTTTGCTTAATTAATCCTAAGACAGCATGTCTGAATTCACTTGGAGAAAAAAGTTATGTGAGGAAATTGAATTGATTTATTAAAAGGAAATATTTAACCTATCCTTTCAAAACTTATTGACCTGCTAATGATGGACACTTTTTGAAATTAATGAACCTCTAAAAACTTTTTGCGCTTCTAATGATGCACTTTTTTAAATTATTGAGCCTCCTTTTAACTTAATTTAAAATAATTAAAAACGTAATTTAAAATCTTCTATTTTTTTCATTTTATTATTGATGAATGGGCGGCCCGCTTTTGACCTCGATCACGCCTGATGGAAAGCGATAGATGATAAGTGATGATATGTGATGTTATTTTTTTTTATAGATTGGAAACAGTGGTACCACAGGAAGATCACGATTGTGAAGTTATTGATAAAAGTACATATTCATCTAAACGTGTACTAGAAGAAATAACGGGATAAGCGCTTGACCCACCTCTTTTAGTTTTAACGTAACTCCAGAAAAACTTCGGATTATTTTTGAGTTCGTTTTCCAATCGCTTCATATAATTGTTGTTACAAAGTTTTGCTAGGTCATTACAGCGTTTAGTTATAATCTGCAGTTCAATTCTGTCTAAAGGGTTTTTGTAAATATTGTGGCGATTTCTGATCTTATTTTTGCAATTAAGTAATTTGATTAGATCTCGATTGAACCATGGTGGAAATTTACTTTTTTTTGGCACTCGCTTAGTTATAAATTTTTCTATACCTTCCTGAATAACGTCATAAAATACCTCCACCATCTCATTAACTGCCTGCTGTGCTTCAAGTAACTCATCCCAGTCAGTTTCACTCAAATATTTCCGAATTGGTATGTAACTCGTTTTTCGGAAATTAGGTCTACCGCAGGTAGTGTTATATGGGAGTTTAGCTTCCTTATTTAGAGAAATCACGATATCGAGGGGTGGATGATGCTGGTCAATATTAGCAATCGGATCCTCACTTTACACAATGAATGGTTACATAGTATAAGATCTAAAATGCGGCTTGAAGCATTACATACATTGTTAAATTGATTAAGCCTATTAACATACGTGAAATCTATCAAAGTTTGACTTAAATTGGACAACTTAAGGCATTTATCAGAATTATTGAC
The DNA here is from genome assembly GCA_963855955.1 of Luperina nickerlii. Lineage (NCBI taxonomy): Eukaryota > Metazoa > Arthropoda > Insecta > Lepidoptera > Noctuidae > Luperina > Luperina nickerlii. The sequence continues at coordinate 9,378,253 of OY979682.1, forward strand.
TATACTTCAATCGATATCACCGATATTGAAATCACCTGCGATGCAGACATATGATAAGTTTAACTGTTCAAACACTGCATTACATTTGTCCAAAAAGTGTTCCAAGTACGAGATACGTACAGGTGGTGGCAGGTATACAGAACAGAGAGCTGCCCGACGTACAGATCGAGCCGCAGGTAGATCTAAAATTACCCAAAGGTCTTCACAATTACTTTCAAATTGTTCTGCTCGTTTGGAAATTATAGATTTTTTTACGGCTATCAAAACACCCCCACCTTCTTTACTACTCTGTAGACAAGAACTTTCTCTGTCCCTTCTGTATACAATGTATCTGTCGTCGAACAGCTCGCTGCTCAGTACGGTATTATTAAGCCAAGTCTCTGTAAAAATGATAATGTCATAGTTATTACAGCATACATTACGAAAGATGATAATATGCGTTTTTGTTCTCACGCCTCTACAATTCTGGTAATAAATTTGTAAATTATCGAATTTTGTATTATATTCAAGTTACAATTACATGTATTTTTAATTTAAATATAAAGTATGTTTTTTTTCACGTCAACTTATTTAGGGACTCTAGATTCTTAATGAGGATATGTTCTGACCCATTACTTTTCCTGACGAAGATTCTACCATTTCTAACCCAGACGAATTGATATCCTTTTTCTTTTGCTTGAAGTCTAGTAGCAGCATGCAGCGCTTTGTTAGAAGGAGACAAATGTTCTTGCACATATATTGGCTTCTTTTCACCAGCCAGTCCAAGGTCCGCTGTATTTAGTTTTTCGATGTTATTCTTGCCTTTATTGTAGTTAATGACAGAAGCCAAGAGCAGGTCACGAGTTCTTGGGGAGGCCAATTGGACTACGATAGAGCGCGGGCGGGCACTAGAATTTTGTAGTTTGGCTACACGGGTGCAATGATGGATATCGGTATCGCTCAACTTGCATCCAACGACTGATCCTAGTTGCTTAACGACTGTATAGAGATTCTCCTGTTTATTTTCGGGCAAACAATGAACTTCAAGGTAAGTCGAACGTGCCTGTTGCTCCAAATAGTTGATTCGCTGGCCCATATCCGCCACTGACCTCTTAAGGTTAGTATTTTCTGTCTCTAAGTCTTTTACTGAGACTTTCAAAGCCCTATGTTCAGACTGATATTCTTCAAACTCCTGTATGTGAAAATTCAATGACGCCGTCATCTCCGTAAGTTCTTTCTTAATCGGTTCAAGCTCTTTATTTACGACATTGAGTATTGTATTGTTTATTTGACGAAGCATAGAAGCGAATTCAGCCTGTATTACTTCCTGGAGGATATCGCGTACATCATCACGAGTCACAAAGGTTGCTTCAGGGGGCGAGTTCAAAGCAGTTCTCTTGTTCCCCCTAGAGGTGGAGACATTACGGGTTGGAGTATATTCCTTTTTGGAGGTATTCGAGATGTGACTCCCGCAATTAGAACACCTCCATTTACAGTAGACATCCATGTCCTTGGAAACTTCCGGAAGAGACAGGCACTCAAAATGATACAATTTATTGCATTTGGAACAATTAATCGATTTTTTTCCATCCTTGCTGTCTTCATTAGCACAGTATCCCCATAATGATGTTGACGAAGCCATTCCAATTAATAGTCAGTCTCACAACAATTCCAATGCCGAAATAATTATTAAAAAGAAAAAAATGTATACTGTTCCAAGCACACTATTAAAGACCCCTTCAATCTTTGTTGGTAAAAGTGCACTCTAATAAAGGCCCTGCGCAATACAACGAGCGAACTAACAGCGAGCTCGCGAGAAGAACGTCGTATGCGCCGTGCTATCTGCGGCGCTTACGCGTTTTATTATAACTGGTGAATTACTCCTGACGGTAGATGAATAACTATTTTGATACGTTTGTCTAGAATTGATACACAAAGCACTAAGTCTAGACCCTTTCGAAACAAACCTCTTTCGAACAAAAAAAGAATTTTGCAAATCCGTCTATTTATGATGGAGGTCGTCTATATAGGACCCGAACATAAATAAAAAAAATAATAATAAACAAATCCGAATTGAGAACCTCCTCCTTTTTAGAAATCGGTTAATAATTTTGTTGTCATAACTACTTGTTTCCGCGTCATCTATTGGAATACTCGGGCGTAATCGTAAATCGTATGCTGTATGTCATAATTGTGATGGGCGTCGTCGTTAGATGGCGTACGCGTCGATTGTGTATATGTGTGCATGCGTTTCTCAAGGGCAACTTAGCTCTACTAGTCCTCTTAATCTCGGAAATGACCCGTTAAAAAAATTGACATTTTTGAGCGCGCAATGTATTGCAAACAACGCGATCAAAACGCTCAGCGGATGGCGCGCGCCGCGCGCGCTATTAACCCTACACACACACACAAGTCTGTGGCGCGGCCGCCAGCCGCGCCGCGCCGGCGCCGCCGCTGCCGGACGAACGTGAACGTACCTACGAAATATCGCCTAACAACAACATTGATAGGTTCGTAACCTACCACATAAAATCATGTTTAATTAGTCTTGATAACCGATGGTAGTTACTTATTAAGTACTTACCCGTTATGGAAATAAAACTAACAATAAGCTTATTCCCATAAAATAGCGATACCGATGAGGATTGATAACAAAAAAGATGCTTGAAGAGAACTTAGCGATCCAGTAATGTTTAATTAATGAACTTACCTTAATCTCGCTCATTCCTAATGAGATAGGGTTCGAAGTGGCCGCCACCATCTCGCTCGCAGATCTGAGCGCGGCGCAGAGTTTCAGCGTGGACACGGGGCAAAAAAGTGGGATCCAGGACACACTCCTCACGCAGCGTCGCAAACACATTCAACACATTCACAATGCGATCTCTCATTTCTGCTACGGTATCGCACTCGGTCACAAACACCTTATTCTTGACGTAACCCCAAAGAAAAAATCTAATGGGGTCAAGTCCGGTGAGCGAGCTGGCCATGGCTGTGGATTCCACAGCCATGATTCGGTCCACAGTGTGGACCGAATTTCCGTCACTCTCAAACAACAAACACACACACACACAAACACACACAGAGAGAAAATTACTTTTGATTTTAAAAACTACGTTAAGATCACAAATTCGCGACAAACAGCACGTCCGTTTGCGATCAACAAAATCTAGGAACTAGCAAAAATCCGTTAAAATCGGCGAAATGCAAAAGAAATGTAATGTAGGTACCTACAGTGCATGCACCGAACACAGATCAACAAAATGATAGAGTGTGCAAACTCATTTAGTTATACCTTTTTACCTACTCACGAAATTAATTGCGAAAATGGATGTATTTTTTTTTATGAAACAGTAAAATTACATTGTTGAATTGCATTCAAAACTAAAATTAATGTTGATAATAAAAAAATATCGAAAAATTTCGTGATTATCAATACACTTCTACACGTTTTTTTTTAATCTTCTTTACTTAAGGCAAAAGCGTTAAGTTAGCCCGCGAAATTCAATGACCAGCAAATTGCAAAAAACGTAAGAAAATTTGAATTTCGCGGGCTACCTTAGCGCTTCCCCCTTAAATCGATGAAGCTTTAGAAAAATAATTATCCCCTCATAACGAATCTAAAATAAAAGTAGTAAACGGGTCATTCAATTATGTAGATGATTAAAATGCCCCATGTGACGCGTCTATTAGATTCATTGGGATATGTCGCCTTATCGCCTAGCTTCTTACGAGGAGACCGCACGGCGCCGCGGTGTCTTTGTCGGCGCATTTGAAAGCGAATAGCGTAGGTACGTAGAGACCGGTCGGCGCCGCGGTCCCTTTGTCGGAACATTTGAAAGCGACTAGCGTAGGTACGAAAACAGTGTTGACCTCGCAAATGAACTTTAGCAATACAGCTGATCAGGTAGCCCTTTCGAGTTTTATTTACATTGCTGTTTTAAGTGAAACAAGTGAATTTACTATTTTTTAATTAAAAATCTCATTGGTTCAGATAGAAATAATGATTTTAAACGGTTTACAGTAAAAAAAAATGCAGAAAAATACGTAAAAATTAAGAAAAAGCCGACGAAAAATTTCAACGCAGGGGGGTCCAGATTCGCTTACCATGAATTCAGTACATGATTCTGGACTCCAGAATCATGTACTGAATTCATGGTAAGCGTTTGCGCGTCGATGTCCCTGCCACCCTGTATATAAAATCGGCGTGTCTATAAAAACTTGGTATATGCAACTTATTAGTTATTATTCGTTATTTCATGATCAGATAATTAGACAACTAGTTTCAATATATTAGAATTTAATGTTTTTATTTTGTTTTAGAAAAATGCCACCTAAAAAACTAACTGAAAAGTTGATAGAAAACATTTTAGAAGAGGATGATTGGTCCGATAATGATTCCGATGATGATTTAATTTACGGTGATTTTATAATAAGTCCTTCAAGGTCATTTTTGCAACAAAATGAGGAGGATAGAATCGAGATTTCAAACTATATGAATAAAAAACTTATATTATAATAATTTATTTTATTTATTACCCGAGTGCCGAAAAGTACTCACCAATACAAGTAACTTGCTACTACAAATTCATATCTAGCTAGAGCTACTCAACTAAAAATGTATGGTGAAGTCATTCATTTTTCAATTTCCGAATTATTCCCTTAATAAAAGAAACTTGCATTGATGAGTACTTTTACCTCCTTTATTAAAAATCACGACCTATGTAATTTTTTACGTTAAAATTTAATTCACAAGTGGAGCCAGGGCAACCAGCTAGTGTTTTAAAAATATTGATGTCATACTGGACACTGGGAGCTATAGTTCCCACCTTTCCAACTTTTTTACAAGAGAGAACAGACGACGGGATATATACTTCCCACCAAAAAAAGGGTACTTCCCCCCCACTAACCCCCTTTTTGTGTGTATTTTGGAAATTTACGACTCAAAATTACCCAGGAACGTATCTTACTTTTTTGTTAACTCCTCCACAGGCTCGCGTTTGAATAAGGGCATCATTCCTCATACAATCCATTCAGTTTTTTTTTTGTTCTTCTTCTCCTCCTTCATCTATTGACATTTATACTCACTACTTTTAGTTGCATTCGTTTCATTGCTCCTCAATCCTCATATCGTTAGTACGTACCTTACAAAAGCAACTCCACGTGGCGTGCCATTACTCTTGTCCCTCAGTATATGCTTCTGCACTATCCTGCCGTACTTGCCGAATATTGTCTCTAGCTGTTCTTCAGTGATGGCGCGCGGTAAGTTGGTCACGTAGAGGTTCGTGTCTTTGATGTCGTCACCTGAAGGGCGTGCGTATGAAACCTTAGAAAAGGGAGAAAATGTTTATATTACGTATTGATAACTGGGTAAATAACCTACAAGGTGTCATAAATTCACATGTACACAACACGTATTAAAAAATATCACAAAATTTTATGGTAAAACTGAGTATAAGGTTTTGGATATAATGGAGTAGAAGCCCTAAGAAGTATAAGCCCTAAAAAAGTGGTACAAGCCCATAAATAGAGTAGAAAGCCGTAAGAAAGAAGAGGTTCTTGAAAAAAAGGGTAGAGTAGGTCTCAAACAAGAAAGGCATTGTAAAAGACTTGGGACTACGAAAAATTTAAGAAAATGTACCTTTAACCGTTTATTTCTGAGCTGGTACCCGTTGAAGGTGTCGATGGCCCGCGCCGCATCCTCTTCCCGCGTGAAGTTCACGAAGCCAAACCCATAGCTGTAGCCAGTCTGCAAACAACATCACTTGCGTTCAGATTATGAATTTAACAGATCAGTAATTGCATAGAGTTGGAAAACTTAGATTCTATGGATTTTGACGAAGACATACGGCATAGAGTGTGTCAAACAGACGCTTAAATGATGTTGCAAGTGTTGCAACCATAGTGTAATCACCAATGTTTCTACCATTGTTTATGGCAACACCGTCTATCAAATCGGCCCATCGCGTTCCACTGACATAAGGCCTCTCCCAGGCTGCGCAACCACACCCCGTCCTCCGCCTTCCGCATAAAGCCTGTCCCAGCCCAGCCACCTTACCACCACCGCCTATTACTATTCAATAATTATAGGCTGATGGTCCGCAACTAATCAGCCCAAGTTTTCGTCTCCTTCCGTGTCGCCACGAGATTAGTGGTGATGGTGAGCCAGTCAGCAAGGTTGTAAGCGGCTCAAAATGCGCCTGACTTCCTTGAGTATCGTCATTCAAGTTCAAAAAGTATTATAAAAACAAGTCCTACAAACCTTGAAATCCTTCATAACTCTACAACTCTCTATGGGTCCTATGGTCATGAACATCGCGTATAGGTCCTTCTCGGTCATAGTCTGCGGCAGATAGTTGACGATGAGGTTTGTCTTGCAAGAGTCCCCCCCTGCGGCGGACACCCCTCCTCCCTCCGACATGCTGCCCCAGCAGCGCGCGCCCGCCCCTGCCCGCCCCCGGTACTGTTGTTGGATTTGCTGGAACATAAACCAGCATACTAATATAAATAATGTCACAGCCTCCCATCCTGAGGCAGCGAGGCATGCAAGAGAGCTGTCCAAGAGCTACCTGGACAGGTCTGTCTTTCTTTACCCTACAAAGACAACAAAAGAAGAAGTCTCCTATTAAACGGTATCAGTGACATGTGACATTTGCATCAGCGTAAACTTCACAGAATAAGTACATTCTCAAAGCAAGCATCTTGATGCGACATACGGCAATACGATGTTAAAGGCCGATGACGTTTATAAGAATGTTCACCCTAACACTTGTTTTTTCTTCAGCACGGCGTTGTACTGGCCAAATGCCAGAGACAGTTGTCTGGCTTATGATACTAGGTGTTGTAATCGAAAATCAATAATTATGGCGAAATGAGTTAATCGAAAGATGGATAGAAGGACTACATAAAGAAGGCTATTTGGAACCACGTGGATAAATCAACTTGGCAGAGGGCTTTGTCTATCACAGGACTAAGGAAGCGGATGCAGTTTTAAGGCGAAAATGAAGAAGATTTGTTCCGGGCAATCTTTCGATGGGCTAGAAATTCAACCACATTTAACAAAAAGCTGTTAACTAGTCACATTCAACGCTTAGCTAACGAAAGCTCTTTAAAAAAGCTTTTTTTTAATACCAAGGCTAAACAAAATCAATTAAAAGGCTTGTACCTATTTAAATAGCTGCTAATCAGCTCGATCTATCTACAAGGCCATGGAAAGCCGCCACCCTTTACAGTGACCAGCTTTAACATCACGCAAAACTAAAGCGCGTCATTTGTTTCGACCAACCAAAAGCCAAAACGACGCGCGGCGACCCGAAAACTTGCTAAGAAATTTCTAGTAAATATGATGGCCTGCTTCAACACCTTTTTTATGGGACAAGGACAAACCCGCCACACTATTCTTCATCACTGGAATCCTTTTACGCCAGAATCTACACTTGCGACCACCAAAAACCGCCGAAAAATCTCGACGATTTCAACACCTCCTGATAAATTCCGGCAATTTTTTTCCGTCAGTTAATTTTATATTAATTCGTTTTATAGTGCCTATCTGGACCTAGTGAAACAACTCCTTAATTTCCTGAAGCCCCGACCAATTTTGCACTAACGCCGAAATAATCCGAAACTTGTTTTTACCAGCTTCGGCCGCGTGAAATTAGATACAGCCCCAAGGGAGCTAGATTCTGCTATAATATTTCGGGCAGCCTCGATTGACCTAATATTCTATCATGTATAATATTACTAACCATTGTTTATTCAAGGTTTTACTAAATAACAAATACTTAGACGAGACAATGACAAAATGTATTATCATTTGACGTTACTGTGCTGAAAATATGAACTGTATAATCCTTCGCAGTATAATATCCGCGATGGATAAATAGGGCGTCCAAGTCAACCCTAAAAACGTTTCAATACAATGGCTTTAAGAACCATTAACCACTCAACTTAATCCAGCATATTAACCTAATTATGCTCTACAAAATAGGCGTCTAATAATACGTAGGGTTACATAAACGTACATCTGAGATCTGACCGACTTAGTTCGCTGCAACTCGAAAACCGTTGGGCAGACACACACCGTAAATCTTATCGCACGAACGGAGCCAAGAATTAGTTATAAAATGCGCAAACCTAGAGTACCTACTGAAATTCCATTACCAAGTGAACGTAGAAGAAAAATACTTAAAAGTTGTGAAAACTTTTGAGTTATGAAGGGTCAGTTCTCAGCTGTGACGTTTTGGACCAGCAGCAGATTTTTTTGGAATGGGTTTGGAATTGTAGCTTTCTGTTTTCCAGCCAGCAGTTTTAGGAATAATCTAAAAGCTTTACCGAATCATTTATTTATCTGGAAGCACAGGGTCAGTCTGTCACAAATATTTTTTTTTAAACTACTATTATGATAATAAGCATTACTAACGCCATATATCATAAAAAAACGTTCTTTAACTCGAGGCTATAACTGAGGACTTATTAAAAGTAAAATGCCATTATTTCACAAAAAAAACGTACCTAAGGATGTGACTGATAAGGCTATTGATCTACGTTATAATAAAAAGCAATCAGACCAATACGATTCACGTCACCAATTCACCATTCATTTTTAACGATTCCAATTGAATTATTATTCACCAACTTAATTAAATTCTATGTAAAACCTTACACGCACATTTAATTATCAGTACCGCATCGCGGCTTGACGAATAATCAACATAAAATCAATTACAATAATGAAAAATAAAGCATTTGGTTTTAGCCAGACGCAAAACGATCAATATAACATGCAGAAGTAATGATCGCGACAGATGCTTTCATTCCTAAACATTAATTATTGATATTATTTATTAAACTTCGTCATTTGGCTGCTGAATACCAAAGTTCATTTTCCCTTTAACTGGATAAGTTTTGTGTGAGGCTACTTACGCATTCATGGCCGCCCTGAAAATATATAGAACGAATCGTGTCTAAAGAATTTATTCCTCGGAGAATAAGAAACACATCTCTTTCAATGGCTATTGGAACTCTGATTGTCATGCGCCGGGCATAATTCGAAGCTGCAAAATGCTACAACTAGGCCTTAAACCTAAGAGCCCCCACAGTTGAAGTGTGCTTTCCGCGAGTTATGCTCACAATTATCCAATACGATTTTTACAGAAGATTAGAGCCAAAGTATTCTATTCTCTATTTAAAATAATTTATCACGCAACACCCTCACTTAAAAAGATCCAACCTTTTGGAAAAATGGAAGACATATAAACAAATGACCTCTCGCCCCAAACGAATACCTCCTCATTTCCAACGAAACCTCGCTTCTTTTTATGGAACAATATGAATGCCACATTGTACAAGCAAGATACATATTCATCAGGGGCTGTGTCAATTTAAAACAAACAAACAAGAGCCGGTAAACTTCACAATCAAACGAAAAAACCGGGCAATACAAGCGGCCATGACCTAAAAACCTGTATACGGTACCTACCACTAGATTAACTCACTCGATTTACACCTGCAATATTATAGACAGGAAACTATTCGACTTTAAACAACATTTCAGCCCCAAAAAAGGAAGTAAATGGCTATAAAGTAATCACGAAGTAAAAATCTTTTAGAATTCATGACTTCCAAAGATTCATTGGTAGTTTTCTCAAGAAAGTTTTCCGATGAAGTTACATAGCCTCTCCATCTTCATCGTGCAAAGTTAAAGAACGTGAGCACAGCCGACTAGATGGTATCATAATTCACGGCCCAGTGCGTGAAAATGTGGAGTACGTCATTATTAACCTCGTTATTAATAATGCGACCTCAAGGGCTCTCCCTTGGAGGTCTAATTAAAGGAGTTTATATTAGGGGAAGCATATTTCATGGGGCCATAAGGTGGCGTGTCTTTAACGTACAGTCCCTTTTTGGTGCGTGTCAAGGAGTTTCTAACCAAGAATGCTCTTGAATGGAACTCTTGTTGAAGAATAAGGGCCATGGACTAATATGAGCCATCTTGAGCCTTTGTTTAATGGACTGGTAGTCACCGGGTGAGTCAAACTCAGAGTCGAGCCAACACGCCTCATAAGCGCATCGACATAGACTGAAGCCATATTTCGTTTTGACGGCTAGCAACAACTAGCGACATTATGAAAATTGTGTAAAGAAGACATGTTCATTCTCATTGCAGCTAAACTCCTGAATTGATCATTTCCCTGAGTTGCTCCATTTACATAAATTACATTTGGCAAGAATCAGCCGAAAGAATTTAATAACAATGTACCGAATGATTTTGCGTGCGTTATTGTTTTTTTTTTTATTTGATCAAAGGCCGGTTTGTGGACATGGCCCAATGACCTGTAAGATTAATATCCAAAAGGGAAATTGCCATAATCACTAGGTTTGGCAGATCAATTTCCTGGGACACCCAACTAATTTCGTAATAAACTGAAAGCCTACGTTCGTTTTCTTAAATCTAAAAAGAAATAAAATGGTACTGTAGTAGAGAAATTCAAAACTTGTGCACTATCAGAAGGCCAATTCTACTAATTTAAAACGTTCAAAATCTAGTCGCAGTCTCATCTCGGCGACAAGGAAATGTCAAAAACTTGTCAAAATGTAGGGAAATTTGAAGTATTTTTTGACAGATTGAGACTGAGATCAGACTGTGAACGTTGTTAAAATTAGTAGAATTGCCCCTCAGATCGTAGTACCGGGAACGAATATGATAAAAGGTCGCGCAATCGATGACATATTCAACTGCAATGGTTACTCTAAGATGTAGGTTAAACATGCTTGAGGTTACGCGGGATAAAGAGAATAGATAATTGGTACAATGGGTACGTGACCTCTTGGCATTCTAGTGTTCTTTTTAATAGAACTTGATGCAGAAATGTAAACCTCTTTTGTCAAGCGCTCGCGAAAGTATGGGATGTACTGTACGTGCCAAAAAAAAATATATTAATCAAATTATTGGCTTAATGTAAACCATCGCAATGGTAACTTAATATGAATAAAACACTGCAAAAATAGGTTACTAGGTTGGTTGAGGTATTTCGCTTGTAAAACTAATAGTCCTACCTACATTTCTGGTAGAACTTGAATATTTGCCATTATTTATTTTCGCAACCTGGTAGTTACGACCAATGCAATACCTACGAGTTATTTTGGCATGATAATATAATTGGGTATTAGGACATGTTTACCTAATACTAGCGACCCGCCCCTTTTCGCACGGTTTTTACGACTTGACCAAACATCGATATTTCTTTATTATCGTAGAAGTACTTTTAATATTAATGAATTATACACACAAGCCTTCTGAAAAAAATTGTCTAAATGATGGTCAGAACCGCATTAAAATCCGTTGCATATTAGAAGAACAACGCGGTCACACAAAACTGACACAAAAAGTTACTTTATGATATGTACTAGCAACGCCCCGCGGTTTCACCGGCATAAGTTTGGATCCCGTGGGAATATCGGGATAAAAATCCATCTATCCCATGTCCTTTCCCGGGACTCAAACTATCTCTATACCTACAAATTTCATCTAAATCGGTTCAGTGGTTTAAGCGTGAAGAGGTGACAGACAGACAGACACTTTCGCATTTATAATATTAATATTATAAATGCGAAAGTGTCTGTCTGTCTGTCCATACTTAAGTATGGATTAGTATGGATTGATATTAGAAGGGGAAAATCCAGTAAATTGTGTACAAAACCCTATCGCTATTTGGCTAATAAATAAACAAAAATCTATAGGTAAACATAGCCAAAAAAATCTATTATCCCGCACCACCACAGCCACCCTACATCTTGCACTGGCGTTTGGTGTCGACAAGCATGCTGGCACGTTTCCAATGTAAAATGGAACTTGCCTCTTTACTAAAACGTTTGTTACTGAGCTCATTAATAATGGCTTATTGAGAGCGTCATTAGGTATGGTCTTTTTTAATACGGACTTCGCACATCAAAAGGAGTCCTGAAGCTTACGCGTTTCCTAGGACAATCGCTTTTTTTTTTTTACGGTTCTACAACATCCCTTACATTGCATTCAGTTGGTATAGCAAACACGAATTTTAAATCATACGGCGCGATGGATATTGTTGAACTGTCAAAGTCAACATAAAAGCGATTGTCATTATGTGTAAAAAGCAATAGGCAATAAATAGGGCCGTTGAATAGCGAAATTTAAATTCGCGGGATGTTCCTCGTCCCGGTACAATCTTATGAAAGGAAACAATACTATTATCCCCAGACCCCAGTATTGAGTATATTTATTTCCGCGCTAGGTGCAAAAATAATAGGTAGGTACCAATGTAGAACTAGCCTTCGTGTAGTCCCAGTCTGTCTTTGATTAGATTTTTTCTAACACTAAGTCAATGTTCTAAGAATCAATCTACCTGAAGGTAGTAATTTATAGAACAGTATGTTTACTGTTCTACAGGAGCGATAAAAGTGTGTTTCTACTGGTGACTTCCTGCGGGATTAATTTTCATAGTAATTCTTAGTAATCAGTGGTTCAACTGCCAAATATTTGATGGATCTATGCTTTTAATGTCTGGCATCTATGCTTTTAATGTCTGGAATTGTGTCATTGCCATTAAGATTTAAGGAATTCGCACATAAGAGTTGGCCTTTTGGATGATTAATTACTAAAATATTGTGAAAGAAATAAAAGATGAGTATTATTTTAGCTTTCGTTTAAGGCCTTAATTCGAACACATTGGACAACATTAGGCTTTCTACAAAAAGCCACAAGCCCCAGAGAGGCACGCAGTCTTCAGTTTAGCTTTCCATAAACAATGCTAGCTAATTTTTAACTCTATTGGTGTACAATACAAAAGCTGCATGCCTACATAATAGATGTAGAGAGATTTAAAGCCTTTTTAATTTATACATCTCAAAGTTATTATGAATTTGATCTTACTGTTGAGCAGAAATAACAAAATACGTAAAAATTGTGCGGTTTCTAAGTCAATTAGTGAGAAAGGGTGAGCCAACCAATATAGGGGGTAAATAGTCGCTCCATGTAAAATACTGGTATCCAGCAGCATCCAGTTAGACTGGAAGCCAACCCCAAAATAGTTGGGGATAGGCTAGGCAGATGATGATGATGAAAATGATGATGAGTGAGCCAACCAATATTAACGAGGAAGATAAGTACAAAGACCTAAAGACTAGAATAAATTACAATGTACTTACATGCAAAATCCAAAGGCACAAGGTTGTGCAGACTAGTCGATAGAAAACAATTATCTACCAGTGCAAACACCAGAACAAGACTGAGAAAAATAGAAAATTGAAATAAAATGGATAATTAAAAAATTTCACCTCTTGCGCTTCAAACAAATAACAAAAACTGTTATTTTTCAAATTTTAAACCATCTAGATTGGTATGTTGATCTATGTGGCTGAAATTCTAAATATGATACGATGTGGTGTTTGAACTGCATGGTTAATTGAAATAACACCTGATTTGCAATTATGAAAAGTAAATAACAAAAGTAGACTTTCTTAGCACTTTTCTGGATGACAGCGATGCGGACCAGTACTTCAACGCTTAAGTGTCCTTTGTTTTTGTATTTATTTGTATATTAAGTTAGTTAGTCATTTAATTTAGTATCTAGTGTAAATAGTTTGCATTAGTCTGATAAATAAATAGTAACTACTTAACACAAAAATAAAAACTTTCTTAATTATGAAGTTTTGAAAGTTCTTTAAAAATAAAACAATATTTTGAAATAAAAAACTAATAAAAATAAAAAAGTAATTAGTCTCAACACTCAAGTTTAGCATAGAAACATATGTCCATAATCCATAAATTATTGTGTATTACTAAAAAAAGTATGTGTACTTTGTACCTATATTCTACAAGTCATAGACACATATATATACATAAACTCATGCCTTCATCCCATAGGGATAGGCAGAAACTACAGAAAGCTACCTGTTATGATCCTTACATACTCTTTTTGCCTCGTTTACATTAATCTGCTCATACATGGTAAAAACATCAAAATTTATTACTCACAAATCTGTTCAACTTTAACAAAAGAGTGTAAACAAGACAAAATAGAATCAAAATAATATTCTTTTTAAAGTTACTGGGTGTAAAGAGACACATCACATAGCTGTCAACTACGCATTCTGCACATCAATCTAACTTACATTGCATAAAAATAATTGCTGAGAAATTACTATTATTTTTGGTGTGTAAAGGAGAGTGGGAAACAAATGTATGGGGTCTGTGCCTACCCTTCAATAGTAACATTTGATATATGTACCATTGTATAGGGCTTTTTAATAAAACTATGGTCAAATGTTAGTAATTTCGGAGCTACAACGTCTTAAAGTTGTCTCAATCTAACTTATACTATAAGGATATTTAGACGATAGAATAGTAATATTGTGTTATCGCGTTTTCTTCCAACTTGGTTTCCGTCAATTACTTAATATGTTAATGACTATAGACAAGTTTTTTTTTAAACTATGCCCCACACTAGGAATTTCTCCTGTATTGTGTGTGTATTTACAAACATTTAAACTCACATACACAAATAGCCAGACCCAGAACAACTGCTTGTACATTATACAAATAATTGTTTCGTGCAGGAATCGAACCCGTGGCACACAGCGCAGAAGTCAACCGCTTAACCACTGCGCCAACCATGCCGTTCGGTTGGGTAATGTTTATCGGGGTTTATCTTAATGTAATGAAGTAAACTACGATCATTAATTGCTTAGATTGGGATCACTTTTATGGCAGTATAATAGGTAGTATAACTCTGAAAATACCGACTTTTAACCTTAGTCATAATACTAAGTTTTATTCTGCATAAAAATACCTATTCATAAGTATCTTATTTCTACTGAGGTGGGCCCACCATTACTTATTGTCCTTTGCTGTGTTCGGTAGTATGCAAAGTAACACATGCAAAGCATTGTGCTTATAGATTCATGCAACGGTACAGGGGTCTTGGGGTATTTAAAGATGTGTTAACATTAAAAACTTGCTGTCGTAAAGAAACATGACGTCGTTGCGCATGCAAAAGTCACTATGTGTTTTTAGTGAACTTATTTGAGCTATATGAATTTAGTGTGTTTAAACGGAACTTTCGATGTATGGATATCACATAGCTACATTCCTTAACTCTTCAAATATTGCACTTATCACATAGCTGTTTAAACAGTATGTGTGTATTGAAATAATGATTAAAACTGCATAAAGAACCGAAAATAACTAATAACACATAGCGGCTTTTGCATGCGCAACGACGATGAGTAAAAGTTGGAATTTTGTCATTCAACATAATCCATAACCAGAAGGTTCCCAGTTATGTTCCAGTACAAAAAAGTAATTACAATGATGGGGAATACAAGTGACTCTCAGTTTCGTTGTCATTTTTCACCCTGTATACTCTAAAATATGATCAGTACCTAACTAAATGCCTCAAATTACAAAAAAAATAGAAGTATGAACATCAAAGTACTTACATTTTCCAGTGAATTAAAACTCCTGTCCCAACTACTGACAGGAGTCCCACCGAACAAATACCCCGGGTATCGTTCACACATTTATTACACTTATAACACACCGTTTTCAATAAATATAACACTAACTTCTATTTATAATATTGAGCAATTACTTTTATAACAACATTTTTGAATCTACAAATATTTTTATTTTTAAGACTATTATTTGGTTTTACAAACTAATTAGTCTGCCTTCTGTACCTGAAAGTAATACAGAATTATTTAAATTCTAGTAGATAAATAAATAATTTAATTAAAGTGTACTGTACTGTACCTGATATGGGCAGGAGAGTGATGATGTACAAGTTTTGTTCATGTACAAATATTTTAACAATCTAAGGATGTTGACCCCAAATGAAAAGGTCAAGATGCCAAAAATAGTGTCAACGACTTCAAAAAAAGCGGGAAAAATATTTATAGTTTTTTTTTTTGCTTAATGTTTGGTGTCCTATTTCAGCAATGCAATTTGCTATGTAATGCAGATCTAAAGTGTTACTAAGACAAAGGTATGACTTTATCCTGATAATGTCAGAATTTGTTTATTGGTGTTCCAACCGAGTGCATTTCAATAAACTATTGTAAATTCTTATTGATTTCAATAATTATGGAATCCTTACAATGAATAAACCACAAGTCAAACATGAAAATTATTTTTTCACTAAGTAAACAGCAGCTTTTGTATAAATTGGAGTAACTACGACTAATTTTGTACAATTTATTAGTAAATAGGGGGAATATTAGAAAATAACAGATTATTTACTTGACCATTTTTGACAGCGTGGTAGGAATTCTAGGTGGGTTAAAATACACCACTCTACTAATAACCTTGTACCCATACTTACGTTTAAGATCTGAGAAACGTTGGTTTCTTATTTTTTTTGAAAACAAGACTCTTTTTAGATTTTTCTGCAAATTATTAACAATATCGTGACAAGCGCAGATCTGAAATTCTGAAACTAAAACCATAGAGTATAGTAATAGATTCGTAGACAGATAGATTGAACTAAATTAACTCATTAACTCATTCGTTGAATTCAATCGTTCATTCAAATCTTACGAAAAAATTGCCATATTAAAAAAAAAACTGGTCAGCCTACTATGCCTAGTGAGAAACTGGCTTAGATAAATAAAGCTACGGTTTCCAAAAATAGCGGGGACTGCCACATAGCGTCTGCAATTTACCGACGAATAACGTCACAGAGACTATGAAAGTTAAGCCGAAAGCACCAGGGTAGCCCGCGAAATTCATTTTTTTAACGTTTTTTACAATTTGCTGGTTAGTATTAAGTTGTATGTTACGTTGATTAATATATAATTCGCGGCCGTAAAAAATATGTATTTACATAATTATAATCATTAAAGTCATCAACACAACGCTCTAAGACCAAGTAATCGCAAAGAATGACTATTTCATGAAATCTTGACATTTTGGCATTATACTAACCTAACAAGTTGTATTACCGATTCTGATGATTATGGTTCTGTAAATACATATTTATTACGGCCGCGAATCATATTTTGATTGACGTACAACTTAATACTAACCAGCAAATTGCAAAAAACGTAAGAAAATTAGAATTTTGCGAGCTACCTACCTTAGCGCTTCCCCCTTAAGGCGAAAGCGCCAGGGTAGCCCGCGAAATTCAATTTTTTTTAGGTTTTTTGGAATTTCCTGGTCAGTATTAAGTTGTACGTTGATTAATATATGAATTGCGGCTGTAAGAAATATGTGTTTACAGAATTATAATCATTAAAGTCATCAACACAACTCTCTAAGACCACGTACGTCCCAAGAATAACTGTTTCATGAAATCTTCATTCTTTGGACTTACGTGGTCTTAGAGAGTTGTGTTGATGACTTTAATGATTATAATTCTGTAAACACATATTTCTTACGGCCGCGATTCATATATTAATCAACGTACAACTTAATGCTGACCAGCAAATTGCAAAAAACGTAAGAAAATTTGAATTTCGCGGGCTACCTTAGCGCTTCCTCTTAAGGCGAAAGTGCCAGCTTAGGGTAGCAATGACATCGTAAAGTCAAACCCCGCTGAAAAAGTTACAAATTAGTTAACTAATCTCACTCTACTAAAATCAACGTGGCAATCCTTATTTCATTTCCGTTTCCTGTCGGCTACCTCGGGCCTGCCTGCTTGCTTGGCTGTCATCTGTCATCAGAAATATTCAGAAAAAAAAAACGCTTCGACGCCGCCATTTTGGTTGGTCGGGGTCGTAACTTGCTTGCTATTGTGAATTCCACTGGATTTAGATTTATTTGGAATGAAAAAAAACTGCGTATGTGATCGTATCATATTTGTGAAAGAATTGTGCCTAGAGATGTCTCTTAATTAAACGCGGTAAATAAGGTTTTTGCGTTTCATAGGTAAGTAAGTGTGATGTGAATTTGTGAGTGATCTAAAAATCGCTACGTGATGGCGTCGTTACTTGTGCCTATTAGTTTTATTCTCATCGGTTTTGCACTCTTTTTTTTCATGCTAACTGTAGTCAAGCTTTACTTAAACCAATTTCCTGCAGTAAAATTGATTTGTGGCTCCAATGAACCTAACATAATTATCCTTTACTAGTGTAAATGAAAGAATCATTGTCGAAATAACCTCTTTTTACTATTTGCCTCTAGGGTTCTGTCTTGTCCAATGAAATTGATTTTAGGCATAATAAAATGTCAAAGCAATGATAAAAACACAAATATTTAGGTAGGTACTAAAGTAAACAAACTTTGTATCATTTACCTTACCACTGGTAAACTGGTAAGACAGCATGAGAGGCTCAAATTGATGTATTTTATTCGTAATGAAAACGTATTACGTAACCTCTGAACAGTACTAAACAAAAAACCATACAAAACTCATAAAATGTTGTTATCTGTGACACCAGGCAGCATTATCAGCACTTGGCATTTTCCAAATACCTACTTAGTGTGCAACATTGAAAAATCTAGATAAAACGGCATAAGTACTCTAAAATAGTTGATTAAACAGTTATTGGAGACAACCTCATGCTATTTAGATTCAACATTTATGCAAATCGAAAAATGGACAGGCTGTTTTCGTTTTTATAGGTACAAGCACCGAGAACCACCACAATGAGTGTCATCATTAGACTACAGAACCTACCATGGTCAGCAAATGCCCTGGACATTAGGAATTTCTTTCGGGGCCTTTCCATTCCCGAGGGAGGAGTACACATCGTAGGCGGCGAGCTTGGAGATGCATTCATTGCGTTCAGGTAGCTATATGTAACATTCAAATTATGACACATCAACTGGTAATATTTTCTATGGACACATTTCATTGAAAATATTCCAGAAACTTTGATCTGACTATATTTAGATGAAAATATAATTTTTAAGTTAAGACAGTTTTAGAAGTAAGTTCTGTTATAGTATTTATTCTAAATAAATGGACAAGAATATGTCTGTGTTTAAACCCAAAAAAGAGAAAATGGAGTGCTACCAAAAAATAGGCATAAATGCTACATCTGTATCAAAACAATCATTATCTAGGACTGTAAAAAAAAATCATATTGCCAACCCTGAAACTTACTTCGACCTTGCACTAGTACAAAATTGATGCAAATAAGTTTGCACCCAATGAATTAAAAAAATATATTATGTATCTTTTGTACTGATACTAATGAGACCACCTATGAGGATGTACCAAAAAGAGATCTTATGTTTTATATTACATTATTGATATTCTTTACTATTTCTACAAGGTTGAATTTTTCTCAGTGGTGTAACTACAACTGCTGAAAGAAGATGTAAAATTTTATATTTGTTTCTTATTTTGTTACATAACTAAATTAGGATCGGAATTGGTGAAGCCTTTGTTCAGCTGGTGAAAGGGGAAATGATTTAGTGAATGAAGAAATTAGTTTCTGCTACTCTTTTACACCTACCCTACTTCTAGAAAGTAGAAGTCATTCTTGGAATTTTGCCAATCCTACTACTACTCCCTATAGTTACGCCACTGCTTTTGCTATGCAGCTGAATTCTGGGTAAGTATTTATCAATAGTGACTTAAGATTTTTTTAATGTACCTACTTAATTTTGCAAAAAAAGAAATAATGAAATGTTTTGCAGAAAAATATGGTCAGATTTAACGATAGATGCAAGGGATCTCTTTTTAACTTTTATGTAATTGCTTACTTTATGGTTAATTTTTTGTTGTATGATCCGTTCGGAAATCCTTCTCAGGATATGTTAGCTGTGCTAAGTAATCTTATTTTAATTTTGGTTTTTATTATTTCTCTGTCTCCATGAATTGTACATATTTTTAAAACATTACATCTAAGACTGAATATTTAATAGAGGCAATACGGGCATAGGATCAAAACTGACTAAAAAGGATTATTCTGAACTTTTTCGGCGAGCTTCGACTTGGCTGCCTTCAAACTTCGCTTCTGCGCATCACACACTAAACTCCAGAAGGCTAATGATAGCGGTTTGCTATCACCCTTCTACCAAAAATATAAATCTTTATTAACCTACAGAAGATGGTGTAAAAAAAAGCATTCTATAAAAGTTATACCTAATAGAATTGGAATAGTATATTTCATTACAAGTGCGGAAAGGTTGTCATTGCAAAGAGTTCCGACAAATGTCTACCCGAGCCGAGGCGCAGCCGAAGGCGAGTGTTGACAGTCGGAACAAGTTGCAATGACGGTTTCGCACGTGTACTGAACGACTATTTTTAATACAGTTGCGAAAAAATGAAGCAATGTAATAAAATAATAAAAACACAATAAACTCAACTAACTAATGGCGCCAACCGTAGAATATAAGCAGAGATTTTTTTTCTTCACCCATTCTGGTAGGCAAAGGGAACTATGCCCATACAGCCAAGTCTTCAGTAGAATTTTTTTATTAATATGAAATGAAAATGAAATTTAATGAGATGAAATGAAACCTAACCTAACTTATTCAATAAAATCATTAAATCTGATATTGAAACAAATTAGTAGCTCCTTTTTAGAAATATACGTATTTGCATGAATCATAAAAACTTCTATGAATTTTTTTAGTAAAACTTCATGGTTGGTTTGTCTTTTAATAGACATTATTTTGACAGTTGGGAAAGAGAACGCACGAGTTCGGGAAAGGTAAAAAAAAAACACGAGTATGTAATAGCCCACATCCCGAACGCTATACGTCCCTGCAATACGCCACTTTTAGAGCAACTGTATTAAAAAACAATTACTTCTATTAAACGATAAAGACCGACTTATGTAACATCAACGGCAATGATGACAAAAAAAAATGTTTTAAACCAACTGATACAATAGAAAATGTAATAAAATATAGATTATGCCGACCGCTTAACTGAGACGTTGCCTCGGGTAGCAACGCGGGGCGGGAGGGGTGTGGTGACGTGATGCGAGAGCTCGGTGATTCGTCTACTTTTGAAAACTATCACCTCTTCTTCCGCACCGCGCAGCTACCTCAGGCAACGTCTCGGTTAAGCGGTCGGCCTATAGACGTAGGTACGATACTAAATAATTTTATTCTAATGCGTAGTCTCACATAGAAAACTTCATCTCTATAGGATTTTACTTGGAAAATAAGTAAAAAGGAAGGCGAATGTTAAAGAATTAAGTAGATAATTAATTAACCCTCGGATATCAAACAAAAATTTACGCTTGTTATAAGTATGCGACTTATAAGTACCCGAAAATAAGTTATTAAAGTCTAACTATCAAACAACTGGCGAAATTTGGGTGTCCTATGGGTACACCTCTGCCTGTCCTTTTTCCTAGGCGTGATGTTATTTTATGTAAGCTAACTCCCCGAAAATAAGTTAGTGGCGACAAGGACGGTTTTGATGAAATATGCTATTATAAAGGATGATTTTCACCAAACGGCTCGAATCGGATAGGATACGAACGGATGCGGCGACAGCCGATCGCGTCCGGCATGATGTCGACGCATACGATCGGCTCCGTACGTCGCTTGCGAACGTATCCGTTTTTGCGCCTAGTCAAATAGTTTCATTTCTACCGTGTTGACGTGTTCCAATTTTTTTAAATGGTTGATGTTGACCTAGTTTGTTGGCTATTGCATTAGAAGAAGAAAATAATCATAAAACACAGAAAAGGAACAGAAAGATTTGAACGACAGCCGAAAGGATTCAATCGGATACGACGACAGGCGTACGGAGCCGATCGCGCGTCGCAGAATACTTTCGGCTACTATCGCGTGTCGCGGAAGACGCCGCGGTCAAGCTGCTGTGTGGGGCTTGGTAATATAGACTAAATACTGTAGGTATACTCGATTTAATATCGTTTAAAGATTGTAAAATCCGTTCCGATCCGATGCGGTGCGTGACGTTTAGTGGAAATCATCCTTTAGTGTGCTACACAAGGAAACACTGGATTCAATTTTGGCTTTTTAACTCTACGAAACCTCTATTATTACGATCAATTTATCAACACAGGCAACTACTACGTACCACTTATACGTTTCTTTCTTCAATTCTTGTCTGAACTCCTGGCTTCTTGTTAGAGCGACCCTTGCGTGCCTACTCGACGTGACGTAGGTCTTATAGGTACTTACCTACATAACGCGAAAACATCTTCCATCGCGAAGCTCTAAAGTTTTAGAGCAACAGAACTCGGAGATAAAACTTGCGTAGGCTCAAACTGCTATTTTCGACACCGAGTTACCGTGCAGAAGATACAGACTGCTCTGAGAGCCACTCTTCCTGAAATAAGTAATGAATGAACGAGACGCGTATGAAGTACCTATGTAAGTAAACAAGCAGAGGTCATCGCGTGACCATAATATGAACATTGATCACTCTGATTGCATTTTCTGCATTGAGAGCAAGGTACAGGAAAAATTTGTTCTAAAAAAGCTCTAAAACGGTTACGCCGAACGATATTCATCTCAACACGAATGCGTGATCAAATTAGGTACTAAGACCAGCACTGAGGATAAAAAGACGCCGCACCTTCGTGTCATCCAGAAATGTAAGATTATTGAATGAAATTAAACCCTCCCTCATAGATTGCTGCAAAGGTGTGAACAGTTACATCTCCGTCACCATGCATGGATGAGGTTATTGTAACAGTACGGATTCGTATGAAGTTAAAATTCCTGGGTCTACTCGTCATGGTGCTTTGATAGTCTGTTCCTTCATGTTCCTAGGTACTGCAGAGAACTAGTGCTACTATCATTGTTCCAGGAATACAGGTGCACAAACAGCGGTTATAAGAACGTTTAAAATCCTGGATTTTTCCTAGATAAATCATTTGCTTCTAAGACAGTGTTGATAGTAAAACGGAGATTCTAACACCGCTCTAAGCATTTACTGCACGCGGTGTCCACGTAAGCTTCGCCGACATCCCGACATCTGCTTTGCCGACATCCCGGGATCCAAAAGATTTTCTTTACGAGGTCCTAATGAGGTATTTTCAACATAGTTGGAAAAAGGCTAGGCAGATGATGATGTGAGGTATTTACTGGGCTTCTGCATAGGCTGCATGGTTTCGAAGCTTTTATGACTTAGCATAAAACAGGAATCATACAAAAATTTCATTTATTTCCGGAATATTAATTAGTCTACAGCTACACCCAAAATATCGCTGTGTAAATGAGATTTTTGGATTGAAGAGTTTTAGGTTATCTATATTGTATTTTTCGTAGGGCCCACTGGCACAATTACTAGAGGATTCGACAGTAATCGTGCAGACACTTGCATAATGCATTACTTTACGATTGACATACTTGCCTAGATAAAAAAAATACAAGAGAAGTTACTTTTAGGACTAAGCTTTTGAATGAGAAGGGCTGAGAGAGTATTACATTCTGAAGGGCGGACGCACTGACTTGCCAAAATTGAATATAATTACGTTGTTAATTTGGAATTTTGCCGCAACTTCATCACTTCAATTATTTTTAAGCCTAGTGAGGAAATGATTTTTTTTCGTGGCGTAAGTACTTAGGTACATTCGGCGAACTTGGCACTATTTTAATCGTGGACGACATGTCTAGATAGAAAGAATGATAATAATACATTATCTGCGTTATATATTATTTGTGCTAAGAAACTTCCTAAATAGGTAGGTAGGCCTAATCCTTTATTCCTGGCATTACCAATAGGATAGCAACCGAGTTGGTCAAAAGAATGGCGCCATGACGTATTATCACACTTGTAATAGGTAACGATTATCCACGTACCCAAATGCATAAAAAACGTTTTACGTTAGCAAACCTGAATTTCGAGCTTGGACAATAGATTTATCTTCAAATGAAATATAACATTCAATAGATTCGACCTGCGAGCAGCGAGACGTGAGAGGCGCCGCTAAATAACACTGATGAAGTTATTTACTTACTGCTTCATCTACCGACATCAGTATCTAGTATCTACATCTTTTAAATACATTTTTCATGCATACAACCGATTTTTTTCGGGGGTCTCCGCCAGAGGTCTCTCTCGGGGTCTCAGTAATCTAATAACTGTAACACTGTTTTTGGAACCATAAATTATTATCTTATCGGTTCTCATTCTCACCCAAAGTAGAAAAATAATCGTCCATTATTAATGCCGGAGATAGGTATGAGGTAACAAAAATAAACCGTCTGATTTTTGAGAATTGCCTCCTTTTTTAGAAGTCTGTTAACAAACCAAAAAATCCTGTGCGTGATTCTATGTTCTCACTTGACTTGAAGGTAAGGCGCCAATGTTATCTTGGTGTCTTTGAAGATAATTAATTCCATATATTCGACCTGGTTATTGTTTTACCATCCTAAGGTTGAATTTCGCTTGCACGTCATAAAAACGTCCAGGTCTATTTTGGTTTTAAGGGGGAAGCGCTAGTGTAGCCTCATTTTAACAACCGTACGGATCGTGCGCACGGTTCCATTGAGGTGATTGGGGTCATGCGCTTCGTATATTAAAAAAACGTTTCTTTGGGAAAGGTGTTTGTTATAATTCGTACAAAGTATCAGTCACTAATTACCAGTCACCCTATATTATCTTATTGAATGACTATTTCTTTGAAATATCGTAAATCATTGCAAAAAAAACGTAAAGAAGATTTGAATTTCGAGGGCTATCCTGACGCTACCCCCTTAAAACCGATGTGCCAGATAATTTCAACCTTACTCGAGTTTCAATTAAACTGGGAGATTTTATTAGCTTATGAGGTCGCGTATACCTATTTTAATGTACGATACTTGATCCGTGTTTCTATAATACATCAGTCAGTTACTCTGATTCAAAGTTTGTTTCCTATCCAACTTAAGATCACAAAGACGTAGTAGAACCTAGCACCTGTCAATTGCATGCTTTATTTTTGTAGCTAACAACTACACAGCTCGGCGGCAGCGGCGTCGATCTAAGTAGGACTGTTTTTAATAAGCAGCTACTAGTGTAAAAGTTGAAGTCTTTAAGTTTTTAAAAATACCTACGTAATATCATTACACGATTCGTCCAGAACTTAACTAAAATTTTACAAATAAGATTTGCGGAATTTTGCAGAAACCAACCAGCGGGGTAATTGCATGACACACTAACAACGGCAATGTCATTCGTTTTGATAGTTCCACAACATTCTTTGCATTACTTACTTTGTTGAGCAGACAATTTTTTCACACATAAAGCAATGCATTAGCAAAATAGCAATGTCCTTCTAAATATATCAGATTGTGATTGTAAATGTGTTACGCAACTATATAGGGTGCTGCTGATACATGATAAATTACACCAAAATCTCAAACCAAAAGAATAGGCAAGTTTTCTACTCGTCGTCACTAAGCGTGATGATTAAGGAATTTTTCTGTAGCACAAAAAAGGATAGGTATGCCAAGTAATTGTACCCAAGAACTTAACCCTTAAGGGCTCACCGGGATTACCCAGCACGCACGCACGGCACAACCAGTGCGCCTTGCCAACACAATAAAAAGTGCTCTTGGGTGTAATCACAGAGCTTCCTGGTGAGGTAGTAGGGCTCTAATAATCACTAGCCCGAAAAAATGAGTTCAAGGCTGGGTCCAAAGTTCCGGGAGCCTGTTTTTTAGAGTGGAGAGGAGAAATGCATGCATTATCCTGGAATTCTATTGCTTAATGTTTTACTAACTCTGCATTTCTCCGCTCCATAGCTCAGTCGCCAAAACCAATATGAAGGCGCGTATTAGTTTTCGTTTGACCATCCACACAGAAACGGGAATCCTCTTAAACCGAAACGCTGGAGTAGCAATGCTACTCTATGACTCCGCCGACAGTTTTGAATATAAACAGCTTATAGGAACAAACAGACCGGGAAGCACGCATACACCAAAGCTTAAAATGAACAAAACGCGTCTTAAGAAGCTACGCCACGGCTTCGTCAAAATTGTCATGGTTTTGGGCTTTCATGTTTGGGTACTTATGGAATAGTATGAGACAGCGTAACCATTTCGTAAAAAATGTACTTGACGTAGAAAGAAGCACATAGAAACTAGTATTTAAGAGCTATACTGTGAGCATACTGTGACTTTCTGCAGTAAATAATCAAAGCCCCGGATTCACGCCTAGGCACACAAGGCACTGGCTTAGGGGCCCAGCTAGCCTAGGGGCTCTGATTCACGCCTAGGCACACAAGGCACTGGCTTAGGGGCCCAGCTAGCCTAGGGGCTCTAAAGCTACCCCGACCAGATAGCTTGCATGCCTAACGGCAGGCGGGCAGGGCTGCATAGCAAATGGCCTCGCGCTATGGGGGGACGGGACTCATTTCATGGTACCTATTGCACCTGTAAGAAAGGAAAATAAATTGACCTCTCCGAGGAGTGATTCTAAAAAATTTCAAAATCAATCAGAATCATATTTACTCTTGTTTCTTCACATTTTCTACATAAGTCTACAAAGCAATTCTTATTTCTATATTAAATTGTCAAAAGAAATAACTCTCCGAGGCGGGGTGCTAAAAATCTTCGATCTCGTGTCACTCACTATTGCTTCTTAGTTACTCTTTATTCTCAAACTTGTATAAGTTGATAAAGTAGCTCCTATTAAAATGTATGAATAATAGTCAAATAAAGCTTAGGCTTTAAAAATCTTAGCTAGAAAATTTTAGCACTTCAGAGGTTAGCTATCTGAAGTGCTAAAATTTTCGAGCTAAGATTTTTCGTACCTATAGCTGGCTGGACACCAGATAACGAAAAATCAATACAGATTTTCTACAAAAATACTATAAATAAGTTGTTTGAAAAAAAAGTAAGTTAAGTAGGTAACTTGAGTGTTAAGAAATACAAGGAAAAGAACGTCTTTGTTTAGAAACGTCTATTTATGACGACCATTGAAGTAAATGTGGTGGCATAGACTGCATATTTTATTATGTTTATTTATAGTAAGTAATCAAAGTCGGTTCTTCATCTGCCTAGCCTTTTCCCAACTATGTTGGTGTCGGCTTTCAGTCTAACCGGATGCAGCTGAATACCAGTATTTTACATGGAGCGACTGCCTATCTGTCCTCCACAAACCAGTTACTGGGTAATACGATACCCCTTGGTAAGACTCGTCAGACTTTCGGGCTACTGACCAGGACGACCCGTAACGACTGTCCACGAATGACAGCCGGGACCAACGGCTTAACGTGCATTCCGAGACACGGAGGGGTCTTGGTATGTGAAGATGGTCACCCATCCACAGACCAATCGCGGCAAGCTTAGCTTAACCTGATCGATCGACCCGTGCGGCTGCTATTACTTAGCCACAAGCGTAATCAAAGTCGGTTAAAAATTATATATTCTGTGCTAGTGAATATTATTTGCTAAATTTCCAAAATGGCTTCTCTTGGGGGCTAAAATGGCAAGTGCCTAGGGGCCCTGGATCTCGTCCGAGTACGGGCCGGAGTAATCGAACTGCACCACGATATTGTTATTCCGATCGAATCGATGGAAAAGACCGTTTCTTTAAGTAACGGAAGCGCTGATTTGTGGACCACACAGAAACTGGCGACACCGTTTGCAGCAAGCAAGGTAAAATCTCTAGCTACTAAAGCTAGAGTTTCCTAAGGCAGGCTTCGGTGGCGCCACATAGCGTCCGCAATCTACCGTCGAAAGCTGTCTCTGTAACGTTATTTATGAAAGTAAGTGGGTGTGTTTCCTTAGGGAGCGTTTTTTGACACCGGAAAGTCAAAGCCCGGTGCCATAATTTTCATGACGACCGGTATGTGGTGGCCACCGCTCTTCTTGGAAATCACAACTACGCCGCAAGAAGTCGCTATTGTGTCACTTTAATCTATAAGAAGGTAAGCCTTATGTTAACGTTAGTATTTATAAGTAGTGTTTAAGTATCTCACGGGTATTGGTGTCTATGTCATAATTCGTCATCTTCGTGTTATTCGTTTTTTACCCTTATTTCAGGGTTTCTTCAGTCCAATTTTTTTTTATTGGGTAACATATTGAATAGGTATACCTAGTCTTACCTACGTTCCTATCGTTGTAGGCATGATCCGATGAAGAATGGATGCTGTAGGTACAGTTACGAGCATAAATTAATATATTACTATGGACAGCTCGGCAATAATATCTGATTCCATGATTCCTCCATTTATATCTGTCGTCAAGATGAAGGCAAATATATGTGATCATTTATGGAATGCATAATTATACAAGTGACAGCACGAATATGTGACACCGAAGGACATCAAAACAATCTGACTGACAACTCATGCTTAATTATAGGAGGCTGCGTCGGTTTTAAAAAGATGTGTCAGCTAAGAATTCAATAATATCTGACAAGTCTTCCGTTATAAATATCTGCCTACTCAGTTAAATTCAGAATGCGATACCTCGTCAAAAATATCTGACATCACTTTGGTAGCATAAAAACCTGAGGGTAAAATGTTTTGTGTTATCTTGTTAAACACAATCAGTGCCGCTCTTATTGCAAAAATATGTGACATTTCACTGACAACAAAAAATTCTGACAATATTTCAATTTAGTTTAAAGATTCCTCAAATGATCACATAATATTTGCGGTCACCTTGACAGATATTAATGGATGAATCATTAAATCAGATATTATTGCCTGAGCTGTCCATAGTAATAGACATTTTATCATGACTACTGTAACTTAATGGTCAAGTGCAGACGCCAGCACATCAAGCTACTACAATCTGCCAATTTTGTTTAATAGGTTTTCAACTTTTGCGCTAAAGCAAAGGTTAATAAGGTTTAAAGTGGATTGGGAAAATTTGACAATTTCGGGTAGCTTGATGTGCTGGCGTCTGTACAATCTACTCTCGTAGTTCCGGCTATGAAAGGTAAACTTGCTAGGCTAATAAATAAATTAATATGCTTAACGCGTTAACACTATATCGACTCGTGTCAATGAAACGTTTTTTGTGATAAAGGGTTCCATCAGTTAAAACCTAAAAGTCTCGAGAAAAAGGCATAAAAAAATTATGCTATTTTTATGCTGTTTCAGATTTTGTCATTGTATGCAATGTCGGTCTTCTTAAAGAAATTAAATGAGAAAATCTGGTCTGCAGCTAACTTCACAGACACTAACGACCTGTTTCCGAAACGAAAATGAAAAAAAAAAATTGCTGAAAAATTGTCAAGCACGCGTCAACTGCTGCTACTACAATCGAATGTAGTAGGTAGTATAGTTAAGTATGAGTAGTAAAGTTGACAATATAGTAGGAGGAGTAGGTAGAAGACGGTAATATGAGGACTATTGCCTATTGTATTACCACTACGCCAGATACCTTAGTCATGTTAGACACGGTCCACATCGAAGCCACATAAGGCCCCTCGCCCACGGCGACTTTTTGTAGCGATGCTGTCGCGCGTTTTGTAAACGCACTTCTGCATCGCTGCTATCGCGCGTTAGTCGCGTTTGCAACGTGCGACAGAAAAGATGCAAACGCGCGGCTGTATCGATACACATGCACGACAGCATCTCGACTGTATCGATGCTTTCTTTAGTAAATGGGTGCATCCAATATATTTTACGCTGCTTACGTCGCGCACGCGACAACGTAACCAATGTTATCTCGACTGAGTCCATTTTGCAACTGTAGCGTTCACATTTCTGTGTCGATGCTGAATCGCGTTTGCATCGCGACTGAAGCGCGACAGTAACGACACAGAATATGGGAGAAGGTACACAGCCAGCGACAGCATCGCGGCTGTATCGATACACATGCGCGACAGCATCGCTACTGCATTGCTACAAAAAGTCGCCGTGGGCGAGACCTCTAACTGACAATTTAGAGCACGTAAACAGCTACAGTCCGTTCACAGTTATTTTACCTCTGACTTTGCGTCATAGTCCAAATCACAGTGATCTCTATTCTCATTCTAATATGGTTGCTGCCATTGACAAGTCTGTCAAAATCATTGTGATCTTTATTCTCGTCACAATGAGATTGCTGTCTTGCTTAGGTTGCTGCTGTCAGAGGTAAAATAACTGAACGGACTGTAGAGTGCGCGCAAGATAAGTTGCGCGCGACGTTTGAATTCAAGATTATATCCCTGCTAGCAGTTTTAATCACTTTCGGCATAATGATGGCAATTATTTACTTTAGAAAACACTGAACACACACCAGATGGCGGCACACGCCTATTTTTGATTTCGGCCACGCGCAGACTTATTTTGCGCGCACTCTACCGTGAAAACTTAGTGTGCTGTCATTCCACCTGATGCTAGGGGTCGACACTATTGACAGCTCACTTCACCAAGATTTCACGGCGAGATTTTGGCAGAATAGATCGGCTGTTCATCATGTTTTCGCTGCTTATAGATTCACAGTACCTAGCAGTTCTTCGACATAGCTGTTTTGTCAGATATGAATGTGGTGGTGAAACTTCGAACGCAGTAGAGAAACGCCACCGCGACTGGTGCTATTACTAGGTATTTTAAATTAATAAGTGGCCTACCGTCTACGGATTCCAGTTACTTAACGGCGAAAGACCACGCCATTGACACCGGATTTGTTTATCACGGTATATATAATTTATCGGATCGCATATCGAATTAGCAGTTGTCACTGCCACTTGGCCTGTAGGTGTACCTACCCGCATATCTTTACAGTTTATCGCTGGCCCGCCAAGCATTTCGTTAGGTATGTCTCCACTAGGTCAGCGGGGTAATTGCGTAACACGATCAGTAGCAATGGCTTTCATTTTGACAGTTTAACAACATTCATTGCGTTATGTACAGCCGCCAGCACATCAAGCTACCCGAAACTCTCAAATTATCCCAATCAACTTTGAACCAACCAGTTATAGCGATAAAGTTGAAAATCAAGAAATTTTACAGATTGTAGTAGCTTGATGTGCTGGCGTCTATACGTTGTTGAGAAGACAAATTTTTCGAACATGAAGCAATGGATTAACAATATCCTTCAAAATGATTCAAATTTTGATTAATAGTAGGTATGTTGTTACGCATGTCAGGTCTTGGATTGATGAAGCTGCAAAATCGTCGATGCTAAAATTGTTGTGGGTACTATCTTTATCTGTCTACTAGCTATGGCCGAAGGGTTTGGTTGACCATGAGGTATTATGGAGTCACTTATTACAAGTAGCACTTTGTATACACGTAATCCAATGAAATATGGTATCTCCCTACGCTGTAACCAGTGCATACGCAATTGCTCATAAGTACAGTCTAGTTACCTTATAAATCAAGCCTCCCGCAATTACGAACGTATGTCATGTGAACGCATCCTGCGTGTATTCATAAACTTCTCTTGTGTTAAATTCAGTCGTCTTCAGTTAAGTAAAATGAATTCTGAATTTTCTGTGTCCGAGATTTTTTTATTAGAGATTGGGTGGTATCCGTACCTATGTCCTACATTACCTCTTTCTCTTATCAGAAAGCACTTGCCGCTACATATACGTACTTACCTACCTAGGTATCGTAAAAATCTTGCCATGTGATTTCATATTATGATTGTGAGAAATATTTACTTTTGGTTTGCTATTTTTTTTGCTGTTGAAATAGGCGTAAAAGAAAAACTATAGGTAGGTACTTACTTATTTATTGAACGAACCGTACCTAACCCAAAATCCTACATAAACGAAGCGAATGAAATGGGCACCTAGATATAGGTATTTTTTATGGGTAACTAACGATAAGTCAGAACAAGAAAATGTTCAGACTATAAACTTAAAGGACTGGAATTCTGGAAATTGCAGGACTGACCCAAAAAAATCTCTTCTAATTGAGGACACATGTTTGACTTCATAGATAATATTTAAGTCATTATCGTTATCATAATAATCTATTTTTTAACCGACTGGTTACAAATAATCCGTTCTTCTATCTACTAAAACTCTACCATAGATCTATCCATACTTATAAATTCGAAAGTAACTGTCTGTCTGTCTGTATGTTACATTTTCACGCCTAAACCACTGAACGGAATTCGATAAAATTTGGCAGAGAGATAGATTGCATCCCGGGGAAGGCCCCGGGTTGCAATCTATCTCTCTGCCAAAAAATAACAAAAAACTTACCTATGTCCTTACATAGGATAGTTTTTATCCCAATATTCCCACGGGTTCGACACTTATACGGGTGAAACCGCGGGGCGCTGCTAGTCATCTATGAAGCATTGATCTACAATGCTGAGGATTTTGCATAATATGCTGGACTATATGGACTTATGTTTTACTGGTAAAGTTTGATACTCCAGTTGTTTACCTACATTTTTTTTTAAATGAGATTTTGTCATTTAACAGCTCTGCAATTATCGAGGGAAATAATTGGAAGTGAGGGAATGCATAGTCAGGTGTCAGTAGGTATAATATTGTGTAAATATTATCTCCCCGATAATATTATCAATCGGAGACTAACTGGAAAAAACCATTCTGCGGAAAAAAATCGGCAGTTTTGCTTTGTTTGAAAAGATCTCGTTTTATTTTCACGGCGAAAATAAAGCAAGGTAGGTATAAACTATAACCAGTCTACTGTCATTCTCGCGGCAAGTTCTAAACGTAACTTTATTGGCAATAATGTACCGAACATGATTGTGTGAATGTGTTGTGTAAAAAAAAAAGAAACGTTTATTTAGGACCAAACATTTTCTACATTTTATGCACCCGCCAGACTGCGTAACAGTTGCGTCTGCGTCAGTGTGTGTGTGTTCGGTATGTATATCGAAATAGTTCCGACCACTTGCACTGGATGTTAGGTTACAAGATCTTAATTGCGTAAGTAACACATTATATCAATCATTATGAATAATTTTGAAAGATATTGCTAATCCATCGAAAAATTTATCTGCTAACGACTTTTAACACAATGAATATTGTTGATATGTCGTAATGTTTGTGTGTTACCTTATTACCTACCCCGCGAGAGCGTTGACCACTTTTCATCAGGTCTGTCCGAGCGCCGATTTGCTGTGGCCTCTACAAATAACACAACTGTACAAGAACACAACTGGAAAGGGAACATACAGACGGACAGAGTTACTTTCGAATTTAAAATAGTATGGATG
Source organism: Luperina nickerlii (assembly GCA_963855955.1). NCBI lineage: Eukaryota > Metazoa > Arthropoda > Insecta > Lepidoptera > Noctuidae > Luperina > Luperina nickerlii. Next base: position 9,411,206 of record OY979682.1, read on the forward strand.
GATTTGATTGAGCTGTCGGGGGTGTTGCCGGAGTCTATTAAAGCAAAAGTCGTTTGTTGAAATTGAACTGGGCGTTTATGAAATTCAAAATTACATAAGACAGCCCCTAAAACACTCCCTTCACCACATCCTGCACCATAATTGCGTATCACACTATCGGATCTCAATCTGAATCATTTTGAATGATTTTGTTAATCCGTTGCTACACATGTTTGAAAAATTTATCTGCTCAGCAACATAAATAACGCTCTGTGAATGTTGTTTAATTGTCAAAATGGAAGCCATTGCTCAGTAGCAATGGCAAACACCAGCAGGGTAATTGCGTAGCACACCATATCAGTATACGATGTGCGAAGAAATGGCGACACAAAATCCCCAGCAACGGCCGTAACAGCAACAAATTACAACCTGTGTGAATTTTCAAGTCTCGAGTTACTAGGTTACTTCTACTTCTACAACTATCGTCGGCTGCATCATCGGTTACCATGACGTGATATCTCACCTTATTCACTATCTTTACCTATTTTCTGACGCGAATTTACCAAATAGGAAATCATCATCATCTGCCTAGCCTTTTCCCAACTATGTTGGGGCGGCTTCCAGACTAACCGGATGCAGCTGAATACCAGTATTTTACATAGAGCGACTGCCTATCTGACCTCCACAACCCAACTACTGGGTAATACGATACCCCTTGATAAGACTGGCTTCTGACTACCCGTAACGACTGTCAAAGATCCACGAATGACAGCCGGGACCAACAACGGCTTAACGTGCTTTCCGAGGCACGGAGGGGTCACGGTATGTACAGTGCGTGCCACGTAAGAAGAGACTTGACCCCGCCTCCCCCGCCTCTTTCCGCCGCCCCGATGACGCCCGGTCCCGTCCCGCACTCAGACCTCATACCGCTAAAGATACCTAAAATCGTGTACTGCGCATGTCAAACCACGTGGTGGGTCAAGTCTCTTCTTACGTGGCACGCACTGTAAAGATGTTCCGCGGCAAGCGTGGCTTAACCCGATCTATCCACCTGTGCGGTTGTTTTTATTTAGCCACGGGACCCTCTTACCAAATAGTGGAAATAACCAAGTTAAAAGTTAAGTGCATTTTTAACTTCTTGGGGAGGAAAGTTGCGTCGTTTAAGGGGCTTGCAGGACCTAAACACAAAACGCAAGTTTTAGAAACAATAAAAGTACGAGTACGTATATGATCGACTACAGTGAACAAAATCAGAAATCAGAGGGGCAATTCTACTAATTTTAACAACGTTCACAGTCTGATCTCAGTCTCAATATGTCAAAAAATACTTCAAATTTCCCTACATTTTGACAAGTTTTTGACATTTCTTTGTCGCTGAGATGAGACTGCGACTAGATTTTGAACGTTTTAAATTACGAGAATTGGCCTTCAGATATTCTTCAAGATATATGCTACAAAGATGTGTGTTGAAAACATGATACAACTAATTTGATACGATAGAAAAAAAATCATGAAGATACTTCTAAAAACTTTCTTTTTCAATAAAAACCATACTAATATAGATACAATAATTCTGATTTTTTGTCAGGTTATTCTACAAGCAACATACTAAAATACTAGTGTTTTAATTTTTTAGTCCATACAATAGATTTTTTGTAATTAAACAATTGCTTCATATTTTGCAATAAATTATCAGTGTGCAGTGTTGTGCCATCGAGCTTATCTTTCTTTTATATGCAGTCCGACAGTGACCGCGCTTTAGGTCATCTAAGCCCCTTAACAGTTAAAATAATATAATATGTGGTCGTCCAAATCAAAAGGGACCTTATGGCGGAAATGAGTTATCTACAGAGCTGAAAACTACATAATGTACCTACCGAACTATAGACCCAAGAACCAACCTAACCACTACCGTTAATTTTTTACGAATTTTTGAAGTTCACTGATCGAAATTATAAGCTTCGAGAATATCGCAATTTAAGTATGCCGTACAAAAAAGTTATGTTTTAGTGTGAAGTTATGTAACTGATGGTATACTTTGATTGACTATGATTATTACTAATGGAAATTCTTACAATCCTTGTATAAACTTGTTTGTTGTGGGAACATATTAAAATGTCGATATAATATATGGTTTGAATTACAAGAAAAACGATTTGTTAGGTCTTGCCGCGATAAGGTTCCTTTTTTACTAAACTTTAGATGAATACAAAACTTTTTTAAATTGACTTTTCGAAAAGTTGAACACATCTACATGTACGTAGTAAATACAATCATCTTTTTAAAAATACAGTTAATAAAAAAACATTTTTTTTGAGGTATTTTACAAATTTATTAATATCTCGGAAACTACATAGTTACCGCCATTTGATTTGGACGACCACATTATGTCTTCTTACCATTTTTTAAAAAATATCCTATTGCGATGATAATGAAACCTGCATGAATTTCCGCTACACGACTTAAGGAAAACAAAACAAGAACAAAAGTTATTGGAGGGAAAAAAAGTACTTATAGATTTTTAGGTATTTACCCAGTTATTTAGTAGGTATAAAATGTCGCAAACTCACTATCCCTAACCTGAAACTCCTGAAAGTATGAAGATGAAAGTGAGATGCAGGCACGTCGTATACGTTAACGTAGGCTTTTTGCTATATTAAACCGAAATCTAGGTGGCAGAGGTAGGTACGCGAATAAATATAAAGACCTTGTCAATTCTTTCTTCATCTAAGAAAATAAGTCGGGTCAAGAAGTCCTGTTTGAATATCGTCAAAATTTTCAATAAGTAGGTACCTACCTACAAAACCCAGATGAAAAAAATACAGCTTGAATTAAAATTGTCCAAACCTAATCTTTCAAAGAATTCATCTGTCTGCTTTTGTCAAAAACGAAAGGGTTTAACACTCAGTTCCCACAACATAGAATAGAATATTCTCTATTATGTACACCATATAAATTACAGACATAATAAATATAGAAATTTTACAAAGTGTGACACTATTGGGGGTTTTATCGCTAACAGCGATATTTTAAAGACAACCGTTGGATAGATTAAAATTGCTGACATACCTACACCTAGCTACCGCAGCGCCACCTAGATGGCACATGCTATAACAAAAACAACCTGCTGCTACTTCATCATCATTTCAGCCGAAAGACGTTCACTGCTGAACTTAGGCCTCTCCCTCAAGGGTCGCCAAATTGACTGGTCCTGTGCTTCTCGCATCCAGCGGATTCCGCGACCTTCGCCGTTGTTACTTAGTGTTAAACAAAACCTTCGACTTTAAGTCTTATCTTATCAGTCTTCCGTAGGAGAGCCTTCTCTAAATGTACAACAATCACAAGTTACGTAAAGATTGCTGAAAAGGAAGGTACAGTCGGCAACGAAAGTCCATTTACACAGTCACTTTTACATAGCATCAAAATTTACATAAAAATGGAATGTATTTAATGTAAAGATATTAAGGAAATAATGAAAGCAATGAATATTCTTTGAATTTTGTAATTTTATCCGACATTTTTCCAACCTTTTACTCAAAACACCACATTAAACAAAAATGACAAACATATTTAATAGTACGGTACAATGGACGGTCTCATTGCATATGGCAATAATTGACAGTTTATGATGATGGTTATAGGACTCCTTTTCCGCACTTAGACTCCCGTTCGGTCCGTTGTGCGTGGGGATTCTGGCTAACAGAACCAGCCTAGCTCCGCCTAGAAGCACAGAAGCTTCCTGGGAGCTTCACAGGCTTCGCGGAGCGACCTCATTGTTCCGAGGATTTCTGCACGTTGAGAAGCCACGGCCTCGAATTCCACGATGACGTGGACGGCTGATTCCTCGGCATCAAGGCAGCCCCTGCAAAGGGGGCTGTCTGTGGCGCCTATGTTGAAAAGATGTTTGTTAAGGAGGTTGTGGCCCGTAATTGTACCTATTATTATTCTAAGGTTATTTCTACTCAGGCTGAGAAGTTTTTTGGTTAATCGCGGGAGTAAAGCCAATTTTGACTGTCTACAGTCTGTTGCCCGTGACCATCTGTTATGGAGTTCGGTCGATCTTTGGCGAATCCACGCATGAAATTGTGAGAAAGGCAAAGGGAGAAGTGGGTACGAGCCTAGAACCTTCACATCAGAGCCTCTCTTTGCAAGATCATCTGCAGCATCATTACCCAAGGATCCACTGTGCCCTTTGATCCACTGGATAGTAATACGATTGGACGTCGAGAAACTCTCCAGAGCTAGATGACACTCAAAAATTAGTTTGTTGTTAGTTTGTTTCCTAAAGCTTTCAGCACAGATAGGCTGTCGGATAGGAATTTCATGCCGTAGTTCAGGATGCCTAAGCACTTTACTGCTGTTGCAGCTTGTGTTAAGGCAACACATTCGCATTGAAAGATCGAACTGTGTGTGCCTAGTGGTATGTGAAAATTAATATTGAGGTCAAGGGAGTGTACGCCAGCACCAACCGTTTTGTGTTTTTGAGCCGTCTGTATAAATGCACACTTCATTGACTCCTGACTGATCCCTTTCTTCCTGTTTGTATAATGTAGATCTTGTTGAACATCGGTTGGTTTGGTGTTCTATCACACGGGGCAGCGATGAGAGGCTGGTACTCAATCGCCCGGTGCAGGATGTTAGCGTGTGGACTGGTAATGTTCTAATCCATAGAATAAGATATTTTAACATGTTATTAATCCATAGATAGAGTGTGCGCGCAACACCGTGCGTGGCAAGTGCCTGTTCGATGCTGACTAAGGTTTTCTCGAAAGCACCTATATTAATGAAGGCGCCTAAGGATTTTTGGCTTTAAAGCATTACCTATGCGTGAGACTACTCCATGAAGTGCTGATTCAGTTGCACAGTAGGCGTGTTGGTTAGGATGTAGAGGTGTTTGTACCGAAATTTGAGATCTAATCTTCCTATCCCCCAACTTTTCCAGAGTCTTCAAGAAGAACGAGGAGAAGCTTATAGGTCTAAAACATTTGGGCTGGGTGTAGTGGCCCCTACCTGGTTTCGGTATTAAGATTATTTATACTTCCCGCTATTTCAAGGGAATGTAGCGGTGGGCCAGGCAGGCTCAATACGAGTAATTAACAATTAAAAACTGCTATTCTAATGTCGTTGCTGGCCGTAGTCACTGTTCGTCCGCGACGGCTTATCTTCTGTCCACCTTCTCTACTCATTGCAGTCCATTGTGAAAAACACTGAATAAAGCTGTCCCTACTAAGTTTTCAGTGTTTGGTAACTTTATGAATTAGATGATCTATGCCCCGTAACTGGGTTGTGGAGGTCAGACGGCAGTCACTCCATGCAAAATATTGGTAACCAGCTTCATCTAAATCGACTAGAAGCCAACCTCAACATAGTTTGGATAAAGCCTAGAGAGACTAAAAGACATCTCAGTGGCGTGTGTTTTACATAATAAGCTATTTTGAACGCTATTTTAGTTGTGATTAAGAGCGTTTACACCGTACGGCATTTCATACAAACTTTCAGGCCCTTGTTTTTCGAAATGAATGAACAGATTTTGATGAAATTTAATACGCATAAGCAGGATACAAAGGTCTAAAAGTTACTTAAGAACATTTTCGAAATGTCTTAAATAAAAAGGATAACTGGAATCTCTGTTTCTATAGGAACTTTTGGGTAAGTAATAGATGATATAACAACAAAATCTCTAATATTTACAATATATAACAACGGAACCTATAATTTTATTTAATATAGCGATTAGTTAATATAATGAACGATTGATATAATTTTAAAATAACTAATTTTCATAAGCATAAGATACATTAAATATAAAATCGTTTGACATACCACTCAAAAGATATAAAACTTATTTGGTCTAATAAAACAATAACTTTGTATTTTGTTTAAGAAATATTTAAAAGTATTTTTTTCTTTGTTTTATTCTTTGTAAGTTCTATCGTAGTTATAGGTAATAGTCACCTAAGTAGATATTAAACATAACTAGTAACTAATTACCACCTGCGCTAAGATAGGTCGACGGAGCCCCGCTTCGCGGGGCTCCTATTTCTGGGTGGTTTAAAAAAAAATAACCACGAAGGCTAAGGCGGGAGCTCCGCTCCGCTTCGCTCCCGCCTTAGCCTTCTAACCTAACCTATCCGAGTCGGGGTACTCTGAGTCGGGGTGTTAACCATAATAACGTTTTTATATACATATATTAAACGTTAGACCTAATGATTTTCGATTAAATAAACAATATACATATTAAACGTTAGACCAAATGATTTTCGATTACATAAACGTTATATCAAACAACGTTATACTAATTAAGTTTTAGAATAAATAAATGTTATATGTAAAGAAATTATATCAACAGTTGGTATATCTCACTTTGATTATATCTTATGAACGATAATAAAATGAAATTAGACCAAATGAGTTTATACGTTATGAGACGCACCCGGAACTTTTAAATCGGTCTAATTTGGCTGTATCACTATTTTACGAAAATGTTCTTAAGTAACTTTTTAGACCTTTGTATCCTGCTTATGCGTATTAAGTTTCATTAAAATCGGTTCATTCATTTCGAAAAACAAGGCCATCGAGAGTTCCCACGATGAGAGTACCTAACTAGAGAGATACCGACAAGTAGCTCTGGCTGGCGGCTGCTAGAGAAACTAAGAGCTTCTGCATTGTGGCGTGGCGGGAGAAGGCGAGTGGCGAGTAAAAACTAAAGAAAATCTGATGCGAGCTACTTACCGACTCGCACGTTGTCACTCGGTATGATGCGCTGCAGTATATCTAACTGCCTGGGCCAACTCGCACAGCATAACCAAACCTTTAAGGCGCGAAGAAATTCGTGTCGTATGAAACATTATTACCAACTTAAATTAAGTATTATTCATCGCAACGTCTATTTGTCAGATATTGCTCTTATATCTAACTTGAGAACCATTAGGTACGAGTGACCATGATGATGATGGTGATGTGATATCCAAGTCATGCATGACTCAAAAGGCAAGACGCGTTTGTTGTGTGGGTAGGTATCATAAACTTCGCTATGTAGTTGGTACAAAAGTATATCATCACGCCCATATTCCGCGACGGGGTAGGCATAACCGAGGTGAATTGAATACATCCACCTTTCGTCTGTTTGCTATTAACCGAGAACAAATTTAAGAGACTCGTGAAAGAACATTACTTGTTGTTGTGATTTTGTTTTCGTAGCTGCAATCAGCTATAGTCGTCATTTATTTTCGTTGTTTATATGTATATTTAGTACCTATGTATTTATTTATGTATCTATTATACAGCATTATATATATCTATGATTCTATTACCTATAGTACCTAGTATATTATGTTGCACCACTGACAACCCCATTTTTTATATCCACGCAATCACTGCCCATTCCAAGGTTGCCTGGAACAGATCGCAGAAAGCGATAAGGCCGCCCATTGTATGTTTTGAATTCTAATCGTATTTTTGTTATGTATTTTCTGGTGTACAATAAAGTATATATGTTAACGAGTGTCGTGTAAATCATATTCCTCCGCTGTAACTCGGAAACTGTGACGTGTAACAAATACACAATTTACAACTGGCCGAGTTTTATTTAAATAAACAGGGCGCCATAAGTCGCCCATAAATAAATAAATAATTAGTTTCTTGGCCATTCTTCTCTATACGAAACTAAAGTGCCCGTCACGAGAAGTTTTAAATTTTGTAAATAAAGAACTTCTACTAAGTTACGTACCGACAATTCAATCAAGTCAAAGTAACATTTTTGTGTAATACAAAACTGACGAGCAATTTCACTTGGTCGGGTTATATTTTAGCGAAGCGCTGTCGTCTAATGTTTTGTGGTAAGTACTGGAACGCGTCTGACTCATGAAACGTAAACATTTATTTATTTTTATTTTATTTATTTATTTATATGTCAGATTACGAATGATCCATAATGGTTAGTACAACAGGAGCTTAAGATCTATGTTAGTAGGTACACAAATTAAATACAAATAACAATTACATTATAGTTTTTGAATCAATTACAAAAAAAAAAACAAAATTTAAATTATAATATAAATAATAATTACATTTGATTCATTCACAATATTAAAATGTCACTTTTCCACCCCAACTACGATGCGTACCCAAAGCGAGTGCATTGGACACTGAAATTTATCAGAAATTATTAGAATATTGTTGCTGCTGCCGCGTAATCTACCCAGCAGCGACGACACCCGTTTGCGTCTTATTGCGTAAAAGTCGTCTGTACGCGCTTCGGCAAACATCGCGGACGCACTGCAGAACCGCGGCAACCGCAACAATATCCTGAAGACGTTATTGAATTGTACTCGCAGTGCGCTGTACGTCCTTTGAGTATAGTTAACCCACAGGCTGCTCGTGTAGAATGATGTGCAATATGCTTTGAATAGCGCTACCTTGACTGCAGCTGAGCAACGAGCAAACCTGCGAGCCAACATATTACCCCGGACCGCCAGCGCCCTGCGTTCACGTTCAATGTCTTCGTTGTCCTTTAGATCATCGGTGACAATATGCCCTAGATACTTCACCTTTTTCACTCTTGTGAGAGACATTTGGACCGCCATTTTGAAGTTCACGCTGACGCTGTCAATGCTGCAGAATACTCGGAATCGTCTGACGACAGTAATTAGATTAGTGTATTATCATAATTATATCCATGTACATTTGGATTGAGTGATCTTTTAAGGCTCCTTCAAACAGGTGCGACACGCGATAAAATCGCGCGCGACACACCGCAAGTCGCACAACGGGCGGTGCCTTTTGGTCGCACGCGATTATATCGCGTGTCGCGCCTGTTTGTAGGAGCCTTTAATATTTCGTGACAAAATGTGATTGTACAGACGCCAGCACATCAAGTTACTACAATCTGTCAGATTTCTTTAATAGATTTTCAACTTTATCACTAAAGCATAAGGTTCAAAGTTGATTGCGAAAATTTGACAGTTTCGGGTAGGTTGATGTGCTGGCGTCCGTACTTTTAATCAAAAATAGTCAAAAATCATAGCCCAAAGTAAAAAATTGTCACTCTCAAGGGTCTTCAGTTATTGCCCAAAGTTTGAATCACTCAATTCAGACATTTTGCAAAAACGGCTATGAGCTAAATCTCAACAAAAACTTACTCTACCGACAAAATTTAAAACTCAAAACAAAAAACATCCGAATTGAGACCCTCCTCCTTTTTTGAAGACGGTTAAAAATTTGTTAGCAAATTGTCACAACATTTTTTTAAACCATCAAGGCATTTAAAGCTTCCAGGTATCTATGACAGTGTCATTGGATCACTCAGTACAGACACCATTTCGTCTGGGAGATCGTTGTAATAAGGTTTGGTTGACTTTTCACATCTAATTCAATGTTTTTAAATTTGCTGAACTGAGTGATCCTTATGAATACTTATAGGTTTCTCTGAGTATGCTTATGGGTTTACTTGTTTCGTATTCATTTACACAAACTACGATTAATTTTTGTACAACGTTATGACTAAAGTCACGGAACAGAAAAAACAGTGGAAGTGCAAAGTAGGCGTGGCACGCGTGCCACAAATAAGCGCTGTTACGCTTACTTGGTCCCAGTCGTGTTCTAACCTCGCGTCGAGTTACTAGTCTCGCGATAAATTTATTTTTCCGTAGCTATGCCGTATTGTTCCATTTTGGAGTGCAAAAATGATAGTAGGAGAAAAAATCTTAAAAATGGAGGTGTTTCGTACCATCGTCGGTACTATTATATTTGTTTTCTAATAAAATCTTAATTAATTTCAATTTACTAATAATTTAATAGAACGTCTAGTTAAAATCAACCTTATACGATTGAAATAAAGTTTATTTTGTATTGATTGTATTCACTGGTATTCACTATTTCGTTCTCGAAAGTTCTTCGCTACTCAATTAGTGATGTGGTCGGGTCGGATGTTGGTTTTATCGATAGATATCGATTAAAGAAAAATAGTAATTTAATATATAACATTACAATACAAATATAAGGTTGCCTAACATTCATTTAAAATATTTTTAGCTTTCCCAAAGACGGTAGCGTCAAAGAGAAATGGATAGATGCAACGGGTAGAGTTAATTGGATGCCATCCAAATCAAGCACAATTATGCTCTGAACATTTTTTAGAAGTCGATTTTTTAATATCAAATAAAGGATATAGATACACAAAACCTACAGCCATACCATCTATGAAAATCGTTAGTGTAAAACACATTTATATAAAGCAAGTTGTTTAATATACAAACTGGCCAGGCCCAGCTGGTACCTACACTAGCTACATATATGAGTACCACCCAAAACCAATACTATCAGGCACCGCTGGTGCGAATATGTACCAAAACAAACAAGCTAAAAAATACTCTTTCGTATTAGGAAAAGAGTATTTTTTACTGATTCATATTCGTACCAGTGGTGCCTAACAGTTACCGTCTTTGAGTCCGACTGGTCAGTGACTGATGTAGTTAAGTATATATTTTATTTTAAATAAAACTACGTCATTCTTCCTACAGTTTTACTGAACTCCCAGCAAGTCTTTATATTTTCGAATTAAACAAGAAATCGGGTAACCATCGATATCGATAATGTAATTCTAAATTCAATGTGTTCTGCACTGGTGTGGCCTTGGTCGAGTAGCAATAGATATCGACCTATGACGCGAATGTCAACCTTATGGCTTAGGCAATTAAATTTATAATTGCTACCAATGAGAATACCGCCATCTATGGTCGACTAGCGGAATTTACTCGGCAATCGAAACTAGTTTGACTTTAGATTACAAAACGTCGTAAATACTTTCTGCACTAAAGCAAAACAAATCTTATCTATAGAATGTGAAGGTTTATTTCCAGATGTACGATCTGTGACTTATGCTAGTTTTGACTAAAATTAAATCGACAAATCAAACGGATTTTCTTTTTGTAGTGCATTATATGATTATCGCTTTATTTGTGTGAGTTTGGCGACAACGGTTCCTATAGTAATGTTGTTGCATTGCACTTCCACTGTTTTTTCTGTTCCGTGACTAAAGTTATTCATAGAATTCAATCACTGATTCACTAGATATTGGATTTTTTATTTTATTGTTAGGGAGAAGTGCAGTAGGCTGACCATATAATATGAGATCATCGGAAATATAAATAATACAGTAGGTACATAAATATCGTCCCTAATAATACATTATGATATAAGTGCGGTAAGTTGAAAATTACAGCCGAGGCGATATTGCTTGCCCGAGCCGTAGGCGAGGGCTAAAAGAAAGCAGAGGCTGTAATTTTCAAAGCGCACGTATGTCATACGACGTTTTATAACATATTTGCGAGGAAATAAATAAACCTCTGACTGAACTTGCATATTTACTTGTTTTCCATATGATGAAATTTTGATACGCTTGTAAGTATCTATCGGTCGATTTTTCGGGCGAGGCTTAGAGTAGCCTTTTTCGCTGCCTCTGAGACTTCTGGCGGTTTGGAATTAATAAATTCATCATTACTTGACGACATTTTCAAATAAAAAAAATACAGCGAAAAGAAAAAGCGCGCGGAATAATTTTTACTTCTTAACAGATAAGCGATGCGCGCGCGTTCGCGCTTTTTTTTTTCAGGCATAGGCACAAAACAGCCAGTATTATTAATAAAGTAAATTAATATTTTTGTTTTTGTTACAGATATTAATGGTTGTAATTTATTGTCAAAATTAATTAAATTAAAGAATTAAATGTTTATTTATTATATTTTATCTCCCAAAGTTAATTTTATTCATAAAATGTTGACTACTTTTCTGAAATAAAAACTCTTTGCTAAGATTTAAAAAAGTACCGTTCGTTTTGACGGAGCATCTTGATAAACCGTGCGATTTACTTTACATTACCGCACAAGTGCGTAATGAGATACATTACGATATTAGTGCGTAAAGATGGTTATAACATGCGAGGCGGAATTTCAGCCCGAACCGAAGGCGAGGGCGTAATTGAGCCGAGCATGTTATAACCATACGCACGTATATCGTACGACGTTTTTTAACACATTTGCGAGGAAACAGAAAAAAAAACATTTTATATTTTGTTCATTTTTAATTATTGAAACAGTTAGTGAAATTACAATTGTTAAAATGATACGTAGTTGTAGTTGGTTTTTTAATTATGTTTTTATTATTATTATTACTATTCATAATGTCATTGTTTTGTGTTAGGGTAAATGTTGGAGACGACGAAACTTCTTGAAAGGCGGCAGAAGAGCATTGTAATTCGTCATTAGTTGTAAATAAAAAAGTATCATCAGTAGAAGAGGGGCGCGGCTCAGGGCAAAACTTCTTCGTTTGTGGCTCCAAATTTATTGTCCGAGTTATTTTGGCACTTATATTTGCTTTGTTTTGGATGGAATCTTTAAATTACCGAATAAACTGTTTTTTTAATTTTAAATAAACTCAATCTGTGAATGCACACTGTTGCTTTCCCGCCATTTTAACAGCGCGCAAGCGCTGCCTACTGACTGGCGCCGCGCGGCGATTAGTTCGAAATTTGAATAGCAACAGCGCGCTGCTCACTAGCTGGAGTCATGCGGCGGCTCGGGCGATCAGTTCCAAATTTGAAATGGCAAATAATGCTGTTATGGAATTTGTATGGACTATAACTTAACTATTTGCTTTGGTAACACACGCGTTTTTTATGACCCTCTTTACATATTTAAAACCGGTGGAATTACATCAGCTTTACGAGCAAGGGTGTTAAAAAAATCATTACAACACTGTTTTTGTTTATTTCATCCAAAGGTTCCCTTGAATGTGTGTGTGTACAAAATTTATAGCTTCTCGTGTCGGTGACTATTCTATTCATTCAAAAGTGCATTTTATGTAGCTAATTGAAATAAAGATTTGATTTTCAATAATTCCAATTTTTTGAAGCAAAAATGTTACGTTTCGTTTATTACCCAGCAAGGAAACATATTTTTCAGTGGCGTGCACAGGGTTTTATGCCTGGGTAGGCAGCTTTTTTTTCGCAAAAAAAAAAAGTCTTTCGGAATTGCACTAGTTAGTAAAGATAAAACTCACCAGGGGTTTAAAAGATTTTAACGACGATTTTCCAATGATGCAAATAAAAGATTTCGGCTACCTCAAATATCTAATCCAAGTGAGTGATAATTAGGTACAGAACACGTCACTTGAAAGATATCCGATGTGGTCTTGAAAAAGGCTCTTCATGTGATTTGCATTATATAAATATATTTAATAAGTAAATAAACTACTGGTTTGCTAACAGTTAAAAAAATAAAGAAAACCAACTTATTTATAAATTAAATCTACGCGCCTATCCTTTTTTAAATATGATTTTAAAACATCGTCATAAAAAATTGGTTTGCGTTTTAATTCGACCAATAATTGTTTTTATGTCGAAATCCTGGAAAGATGTGTGAGTCTCTTTGCTGGGTTAATTCTTGTAACTCAGGTACACATCTCCCTTCAGTTACAATTCGAACCTTTTCATTAAGTAAAATTTCGATTGACTATGATGCTATTTTATTTGTCAACGTTTTACTTATCAAAATTTAGTTTTTTTTTTCTATAGAGTCCATATTGCTTTTCTTCATGTAAAGTGCGCAGTCTTATGTTTATATTTTGATCAATTGCCGTTTAACTAACTACTTATTCAACTTGGTCGTATAATACTTGAGATGAGCCAATACGGAGACGCCGGATTCACGAGCTGGCCCGTGATTGGGTTTCCTGCCGTAGGAGATGGCCTTGTTACCGCATCGTTGTGTGCAGTGCACAGACACGAAATTGTACCACTACATGCGTACATTTACGAATGAATTGTAGGCAGAATCGCTCGCTGCCTTTCGCGTTGTCCGCGATGTGTTACGAACGCCTGCTGTTGTGTTAGTGGTTACCAATTGTTACCTACTTACTTCTCTTTCTCTCTCTTTACATAACCTGCTATTATTGAGATGTCTACTCAATAGCTTACACTGTAACTATTGGAAGGACGGAATTTTCCTAACACAAGTAAAATTCTTACTTAAATGGAAATTCCCTAAAGAATATGTAAACGTATTGTAAGTTATTAAAATAATAATTTTATTTAGGTATTTTATTTTTATTTATTTTATTCTCATAATATCCTTAATTCACAGTTAGTTTTTCTACAATAGATATTGGTTTAATGAAATGACAAGTTAATTTCAGCCTTAAGGTAATCTAAGCTAAAAAAATATCTACGGATTGATGCCCCGTTTCACGAGTCACGAGACTTGAGACACCGAGAGACCAAGTAGAATAAAAACTTTAAATTTCAAATAGGCATTTAGCAGTATACCTACCTACATACCTATGTAGGTCTAGCAAATGTTACTCATATCGTAAAACAGTCCAGCAAAACAAAAACGGAAGAAAAACGCAAAACAAAAATGAAGGAAATTTTCTTTGCAATTTTTTTAAGCTTAATTATAATTCGCTAGCATAGCAATTGAACCCTTATTTACTGCAATAAGACGCAGACCGACTACCTATGTAGTTCTATCGTTTGTCTCAACTAGTGCTTAAGCAGTGTTAAAGAGTAAAAAACCCAACCAAATGGATGAAATGATGATGATGTACCTAAGCATGAAATATAAACCAGAGTTAGATATAGTGAGATCAAAGTTTTACAGACAGAAACCAATTTATTAATAATATCGTCTAAAAGCTGTTTTTATTAAATGCTCGCTATTGTTATTGTTACAGTACGGACGAAGACGCGCGCCAAGCGATGATGCTGGACGGCGGTAAGATCAAAGAGATTCAGGTGAAGCTGTTACTCAGCTCCCGCTCAGAAATGCACAAGGTAATCGAGGCGGCGCGGCAGAGCGTCCCCCTACTCCTGGCTGCGCCCGCGCCGGCGCCTGCCCCCGTGCCCGTGCCCCCGGCCGCTCCCGTGCCTACACCTGCAACTATACCCCCTCTTCAACAACCTCTTAGCATCTCCGGGCTCAACCCATTCTCCACCGCACTAGGTAACAATCCCCTCTCTGGCTTCGGCATCCCAGGGATCGGTAATCCCCAAGAAATTCCACAACCCGCCGTCATTGAACCACCCGCACCTCTCGTCAGTCCTAATAACACTCCTAACGTTGACGAGGACAAAGATGATGACAAGTCAGAACGAAAGCGCAGCAGGGAGGACAGGCGGCGCTCCCGAACACGCTCCAAGTCTCGCGAAAGAGATAGGAAAGATCGCAAGAGAGACCGCCGCGACAGGTCGCGCTCCCGCGATAGACGCCGTCGTGACCGCAGCCGCAGTCGAGACCGACGCGACCGTAAGCGAGACAGGAAAGACCGCAGCAGATCCCGCGACCGATCACCATCGCGTCGATCGCGCGACCGCAGAAACAATGACCACAGAACTCCTGAAGGCTCCCAGGAAAAGTCGATCGTTAATCTGGATGGGCCCCATATGCTCGGTCAACCACCATTCGGAAATATAAAGAATCCAAACATGGTAATGCCTCCGCAGATGATACCAAACAATATTCAAAACAACCCCTTAGGCCGCGACACGCCGATGACCCGCTTCAATGATCCCTCCATGGCCGACGCATTTACCAAACTGCAGGAGCTCGGCAAAAAGCGTAATCCGAATGCATTCCAGGGTGAACAGAATGGTGGTGGAAGAATGCAGAGTCCTTCAATGCGCGGTGGTATGGGCCGCGGCGGAGGCAGCTTCCGGCGGGACGGACGTCAAAGTCGTTTCGCTGACGCTGATCAACAACGGGACTGCAGCGTCGCTATCAGGAACGCACCGAACCATACTAGTTACGGCGACGTCCGACGCTTCTTTCCATTTTTGATCGACAAACACGGTATCAAAATGATTAATGATGCTACGGGACGTCGTACAGGAAATATCTTTGTGAGGTTCTGTGACCCTCGCTCGAAGCAACTAGCGTTGCAAAACAAGAACAACGAGTTAAAGGGCGCTCAAGTAATCGTAGAAGGGCTAGATGATGAAACTTATGAGGCAGCGGTAGACTCATTCCTTCCGTACCGCCAAGATAATGATGAAGAAGATCTGGCTACGCCTGCCGCTCCAGATATGCGACGTGAAAACATGCGCTTCAATGTGCTTAAATTAACAGAACTACCACACTTCGTCAAAGAACACGATATAATAAAAGCTTTCAGCGAATTTTCTCTGCTCTCTATTATGGTCAACGACTGTCGTATGACTAGAACTAAAATTGCCTACGTGCAATTCGTAAAACCTGAAGATGCAAAACTAGCACTAGACAGAAAAGATAGATACATTTTTGGGAGAAGGCAGCCAACAATGATTCCTGTTACAGAAGAAGAGTATGATAAGGAGAAACAGAAGGGCCAGAGTCAGCAGCCACAGGAGCCGCCGAGTAAACCGCCGCAGAAGGAGAGTCCTCCGCCCGACGTGGCGCCGCCGCGGGACCCGCGCCAAAGGCGCCAGTTCGAAAACGGACCTGGAGGACCTAAAGGAGGTCCGACTATGCAAGCGCAACCCCAACCCCAAGGATCACCGTTTTTCACGCCCCCGTTTGCGCAGCAACAGGGCTTCCCAGGACAGTTTGCCGGTCCACAGTTTGGAGGATTTCCAGGTTCCGGTCCGATGGATCCCCGGACAGCTGCTTCAAACTGGGTTAACCGACAGCAATTTTCTAACCAAATAGATCAGATCTCCAAGCCCCAAAATAACGCCATCCCAATCGACATGGAAGACGAACCTCTCGACTGCGTTCTGATGAAAGGTTTACCTAGAGATGCAACCGACAGATCCATCGTCACCTTCCTGTCAGACACGAACGCAGTGCCCGCTCGAATACATCTAATGCTGGATACGAACGGAATGCCATCCGGAGACTGTTTCTGTGAATTTAGATCTACACAGGAAGCGAGGTTGGCGACCACTAAACACGGACAAAATCTTGAGGGCTGTCGTGTAACTGTAGACTTGGTGCCGCGTAGTGTGGTTGAGGAAGCTTTAGAAGGACCTAAGCAGCCTGAAATACGGGAAGGAATGCTGGGTAACATTTCTCAACAGCAGCCGCAATTCTTTGAGCCCATGCAAGGCGGGCGGGGAGGTGGGTTCCGCGGTGGGTTTAGAGGGCGCGGCGGTGGAGGCGGTGGCTTCGACAGAGGAGGCTTTGATCGAGGCGGTTTCAACCGCGGCGGCTTTGACGCGGGACGAGGTAATTATAGAGGGCGGGGCGGCTTCAACGAGAGAGGTCGCGGGTTCGATCGAGGTCGTGGTGGGGGTCGCGGAAGAGGCTTCGGTCGGGGTGGCGCGGGCGGGGGCTTCGACAACGGTCGCATGGAGGACGACCACGACCCCGCTCTCGACGACTTTGGAGCTCCCGGCTGCGTAGTGTCCATAGAGAATGTGCCGTTCCGCGCTTCTATAGATGACATCATGGAATTCTTCTCAGACTTTGAACTGAGTCAGGACGATGTGATCAGGCGGTATAACGAGCGCGGACAGCCGACCGGCGACGCTCGGGTCGCGTTCCGCACGCCGTTCGACGCACAGCGCGCTGTCAAGACACGCCACATGGACGTGATCCAAGACAGACGGGTCAGTTTGTGTATTCTATAGTATCAAGCTAAGAGCCGATCCGGCTCCGAATCGGACTAGTTTCTATCAGTGTAAATATAACTCATTAAGAGTTTCAAATGTGAGAACTTTGCCCACCCTAAAAATGGGTTTATGCATTTTTACATTCGTTCGTTTATCCTTGCAATAATAATTGCATATCTATGGCGACGTAAAGGACATTTGTATAATTATCTAGGTAATTAAATTTAATAAAAAATAAGTTTTATAATTAAATTCGGAGTTTTATTTCTCAAACGCAACACAGTATTACTTACTGAAGTTCACAATAATATCACTTGTGTACAAAAGAGAGCATTGTAAAGAACAACTGACAGTGTCCAGGAGAGACAATAAAACACAAATTAATTCCATTAATTTAATGTATAATTATCGCATTTGCTTAGGTACATAGTCTTATTTTAGTATCCCTTTGACTAGAACTTTGTTATACAAACTAAAGTTCGACATACCATAGCTCCACCTGGACACGAAATAAATTTTATTCATTACTTATACACAATACAAGTATATATACAACATACATGCAGTTTAATATTCATATTAGTAACGAAATCTTATTCGGACAAGTCAATTCTTGCATGATTAATTTCATGTTAAATAAATACGGAGCTTCAAATTGAACGCGGTCACTTGTTAATGAAAGGTACAACCCGATTCAAAGTTTATGACCTCACCCCTCACCCCCGCTGACACGGAAAGGACATGTTAGGTTTTTGTATGGAGGCTGGGCTTTTATTCGAAGCTACTGTGAACAGGGAAGAGATCATATTTTTATGAAAGTACATAAATTAAGGAGACTTTGTATATTTTTTAATTTTTTTTTGAAAGCACCCTTTCCTTAATTATTATACATTTTAATAATCATTATTTAAAAAAATAAATTGCAACCCACAGTAATTATTGATTTTGGCAACACTTTTCGGTTGGATGTCATTATTGTCATTGTGAATTGTGAACGTCAATCAAGTGTCAAATTCAATTCAATTTTGACCTGTGTACTGACAGCTGACAAGTATGACAACCTTACTGGCACAGGTAATATTTTCATAGATTCCATTAGGAGGCAAAGGAATTAATGCCATACATACAAATCATGGAGTTTGTTTTATTTTAAGCCATCTAATATTATTTTAGATATTTTAAATAACAATAAGGTGTATAATTTGCTTTAAAAAATGATATTTAACCATTTTTTCTTTGTTTCAATGTGTAAAAATAATATTACGACACCAAAAATATCTAGATTTAAAAATGTATTTATTCAATAATGGTGCTTTTAATATTTTTTCTGTTTTTGTCAGGCTATCCTGAATAAGTTTCCCTATCAGAAAAACCATACATGACAGCTGTTCAAAAATATTATTATTTTAAGCCCATTTCATAACATGTCCTTTGTTACTGCACAGCGACTCCCATAAAGTTTGAATCGGGCTGTACCCCTATTTATTTTACAAAAGGTTTGGAATAGACAACAAGCATCGACAATAGATTTTGAAAAACGAGACATTTGAATTCTACTTATACTATAGCAAGGTAAACATGTGAAAAGAGCACCGCATGCAGTAAATATCAGTCGGTCAACTTTTGAAAGCATGTCCCACAATTTTCATTCAGTTTGCAAAGTTGACCGCTTATTATTTCGCCTCGTGAGAACGTCGCTTCGTATCATTTATAGCTGACACATCATAAATGAAGCTTAGTAAATAGAAAACAGTCCGAAAAGAATAATTCAAAATAAAAAAAAAGTTAAAAAATAGAAAATAATTTGCTAACAAGATAGAATGTAAAAGTAGTATGTTATGGAAAGTTGAAGAAATGCGTTCACAGAAGAGATCAAACCGTGAATTATAATTATTATGAATCTCACATATATAATATAACAAATAGACGTTACATACATTTCAAATCGTAAGTAAATGGAACATAGACCAAGATTAACTTCAAGTAAATTAGCCTTGTTAATCCAGACATTATTTTTAGACTAATAACAGCTAAATTAAGAAGTGAACTGAAACAATTTACAAATTATTTATTTAAAGTAATTGTTTTGGTACAAAAATCATGAGAACCAATTCGGTAATTTGAAACAAAGTATGAGTTACGTAGACACTCAATCAACTTCTATTTTATTAATATATTAAAACTGCCCCTTTCCTTAGCCCAACACGGCAATATTCAACCGAATAGCATAACTAAAACAATATTGTGATGCGAAAAACTTAATAAATACCTATAGTGAAGTGACAAACTCCGTGTAGATGATCATTCGTAAAGAGATACTCTTTACAGACGAAATATAAATTAATGGGTTATTTTCAACAAAACTAGTCACATACTTTACTAAAATAAAGATGGTGCATAAGGCACAAGTCATCTGACAAAACTTTACGAAATTAAAATGTAAAATTAAAACCCGGACGTCAATATTTTACACATCAAGATTTGGAAAGAGGGGACAGTCTATCCCACAGGTACTGTATTTTTATCTCACGAAGCGACACGCGCTTTACTTGTCATAACTAAGTGTATAAACAGACTGTGAATGTTTGCGTGAAGACGAGTAGCGTGAGTACATAACACAAACATGCACTTCCGAATTATCTCGGACAGTACCGAGAGCTCCTGCGCTTACACACAAATTAAGAGCATGTTTGCACACTCGGTAAACACAAGTAAAGCGAGAGAGATAAAAATACTGCATGAGTGACAGAGACGCTCTACAACACCAATCTAGTTCTAAAATCCAATATTAATTATGCCATATTTTTGGCCGGGTACTATAATTTCTAACAGAGCTAGCAAGAAAGTGATCAATACAATTTTGTTGAAAACAACCCGAGTGCCAAGTGCAAGTTAGCTCTTAAAATGTAACATAACTAAGAAATAAAATTAAAAACAATAAGTTACACGCATGTGTCAGATATTTGGATGTAAAGCGACCCGCGCCGCTGTCGGATTAACTAAGCTTCTGTTTTGTTAAATAATTACTTTTTATCGTAATGTCTATTCCAAAATTCTTTGATGAAAGTGTTTATATTTTCAACAGATACTTTTGGAATAGACTATTGGTACCTGCTTGACCACTGCCTATAAGTTTTTTGACGGAAGTACTGAGGGGGAGTACCCTGATCCAGGGTAAGGGTAAGTGTCCCAACGCCTTGTTACTAAGCAGTCAAGGCCTGGCTCAACAATGTGTGTTTTGTAGTTCATTTGGAGTGGAAGTGTCAACTTTTGACAATATTCTTGGAAGCTATAAGGGAAGTTTTAAGAGTTCAATATGGCAGTTATAAGAGCATTCAAATACACTTTAGTATAAACATAGCATTATCAGTTCACTGTTGGGACACAGGCCTCCTCTCTTCGAGAGGGACTGGGCTGTAATCCACCACACGGGTGGACCCGTGTGGGTTGGTAGATGTCACATGTCTTCGATTTTTTGGTTCTAGGATATGCCGGTTGCCTCACGATGTTTTCCTTCGCCGTTTTGAGAGCAATGGTGAAAAAATTATTTAAACCACGACATACAACTCACCCACTCAGCTAGCAACTTTTCGACCTGCATAATATGCTTGCTCAAAAACCCTCTGGGCTTCCCTACTATAGTCGGGGCGGGTGCAGTGATGGCTCAGTGGTAATATAAACTTTACAATCACATAAATATTAGATAACTAGGAAATGCTATTTACTAATAATTATTTTTAACAGACTTCAAAAAAAGGAGGAGATTCTCAATTCGGTTGTATTTTTTTTTATCCTTATAGGCAGTGGTGACACTGGTCATTGGTATGCACATAAATACTTAAACTACTATTAAACACTATTATATTCTGCATTATTTATTTAAACATGCATATTACTATAGATATAGTATGGAATTGTGGGTTAGGGGGCAACTGGCCTCTGGTCCGCGGCCCACATTACACGGAGTAGGAACAGTAGTGGAAAGTCGGCCGAATGCTGGGCCAGAATACCATCGGAAAAAGTATCGTAGTTAAATCGACCCATTGGGATTTCATTTCATTAAATTTAAAAAAAGGTGCGAAATAAAACGTAAGTATCAAAACATGTATACTTTATTACATATATCTATGTTCGTACTATATGATTACTTTACTGTTTTAAGGTAAATCATCATTATTGTTTTAAAGAAAATCATTAACTGTTTATCAAAAAAAAAAAAAAAAAAAACAAAAAACAAAAAAAAACAAACAGAAAAAAACATAAACAGTTAATGATTTTCTTTAAAACAATAATGATGATTTACCTTAAAACAGTAATCATATAGTACGAACATATACTCCATTTACAATAAGATTAGACATTTAAACAAAACTTTTTTCAGTCCGTTCAACCGATTTTTACTTCTATTCCGTAGGCATAAGGACGGCATTAAAAGCAAAAACGTGATTATAATACCAACTGTTTATTGCAGCTGCCATTTGTCATGCCACCAACGCAATAGAAGTCAAAATCGGTTGAACGGACTGTAAAAAAGATTTATTTCAATGTCTAATCTTATTGCGAATGGGGTATAGATATATGTAATAAAGTATACATGTTTTGATACTTACGTTTTATTTCGCACCTTTTTTTAAATTTAATGAAATGAAATCCCAATGGGTCGATTTAACTACGATACTTTTTCCGATGGTATTCTGGCCCAGCATTCGGCCGACTTTCCACTACTGTTCCTACTCCGTGTAATGTGGGCCGCGGACCAGAGGCCAGTTGCCCCCTAACCCGGAATTGTACGGAAGCTGAGACATTTCAATAGATAATGAACAATTGAAATGTCTTAAACGTTCTTAACGTTTACGAAGACACTTGAATGATTATAAATTAATGTTTTCTCAAAAAAACTGACCTTTAATTTTATTGAAATTATTCGCATTAATTATCATTTAAATTCATAAATAGACATACAAAATATATTATTTGTAGTTAGTTCTGCAAGAGAAAGTTCACATTTTAACTGACACAAGATAACACAAACTTTATTTCCTAAATTCTAATATGTAAATACATACATAGACGTTATTATTATAATAATATAGAGTAACAGTAAAAAGTTCCAAAAATGCCGTAGTTAAATATAAAATTTTTGGGCTGGCAATCCCAAGCCGTATTCTCTGTACAAAAAATTAAAAAAGACCATAAATTGAAATCTGAATGTTATTCTGGTTTATATTTAAATCAGTCGAAATCAAAACTTTATGAATATTAGATTATTGTTTTAATAATTAATAGGTACAAACGGAATGCAGTTATTAAAATCAGAATTCAAAAATATTTTTGAAGGTACGGGCGTTAATACTTTTTTATAGAAAAATAACGATATTATGGATGGAACCCAACTGCGTAGAAGAGGCGTATGATTGTATTGTAATGCATTTTTCAAGCAAACATGCACTCAAGAAGACATGCTTACAATCCTTTCACTGTTATTTTAGCTCACAGCAGTGACCCAGTAGCTACCTTACCATAATCAATTAATCAGCATATAATGTTCCCACTGCTTCGAGATAATGCTGTAATCTACCACGCAGACCCAGTGCGGGTTGGTAGATGTCACATGTCAACCAATTTTTGGTTCTAGGACATGCCGGTTTCCTCACGATGTTTTCATTCACCGTTTTGAGAACAGTGGTGATGGAATTATTTACACAAAGTAAAGCACCTGCCTGAGTTCAACCCATGACTCGTAAGTCGGGGCTGTTACCAATGGACCACCACTGCTCTCATAGAAAACATTATTGTAACGAAAATACAGTTCAATGTTATTTAGACAGATTTGGCAAGCCACTAGACAGAAACCACATTGCCACGACAATAAAGATCACTGTGATTTTGACAGCGATGCAAAATCAAAAGTGAAATAACTGTCAAAGGACTATACAATCATATAAGGGTGGATGACTCGCCATATTTCTGAACGCAGCCGAGTTCTTGTAAAAACTGTTTGAAAAAATCTAGTCCAACTACGTGGTCCCTGTTATAAGACGTGGGCCGAATACAAGGGTGTTTTACTACTTTCAGGGTTCCGTACCCAAAACATGGGTCTACGGAACTATGAATATTCTAAATAGAAATTCACATTTTTTTTGCACCAGCGAGTTTTTAAATTCTTATTTCGTTACATACCTTGAAAGCGTTATTTTGTTCAATTTATTTGTGACGCTTATACTCAAATATCGGCCCACAAGTATTCTTGAACTACAAACAGCTACAATTTGGCTTACCAAACAAACGTAAGTTTGGTCCGTCCCACTGTAGAATAACTTACAACTACACATTGAGCTTACGCTAGATATTTGTAAACATTATTTTAGACATCAATTAGGAACCATTCGTAGTTGCGTCACACGAACAAGACTTTAACAAAGCTTAAACGGAAGGACACTGAACGAGACACAACAGAAGTTTTATTGTTCTAACCCCAGGGGGCGCCCCCTCCGTGCCTCGG
Source organism: Luperina nickerlii (assembly GCA_963855955.1). Taxonomy (NCBI): domain Eukaryota; kingdom Metazoa; phylum Arthropoda; class Insecta; order Lepidoptera; family Noctuidae; genus Luperina; species Luperina nickerlii. The sequence goes on from OY979682.1 coordinate 9,435,268, forward strand.
TAAGCACGTTAAGCCGTTTGTCCCGGCTGTCATTCGTGGATCTTTGACAGTTGTTACGTGTATTCAGAAGCCTGAAACTCTGACAACCAGTCTTACCAAAGGGTATCGTATTACCCAGTAACTAGGTTGTGGAGGTGAGATAGGCAGTCGCTCTATGTAAAATACTGGTACTCAGCTGCATCCGGTTAGACTCGAAGCCGATACCAACATAGTTGGGAGAGGCTAGGCAGATGATGACGTCTGGGGCATTTAGTGTCCCGCAAAGTGTTAATATGGTCGTAATTGATCGAAATACTTAAATATGCTTTAGTAGAGTAGCGTTCTTAGAGTGTGACGCTATTTACCGTATGGTCCTTTATAAGGAGTGCATTTGACCGCTAGATGGAGCTAGTGGCAACTGACAATAGTTTACAGTAATATAGACGTAATTAGTAAGTTCCCATTATGTTACAATGATAAAATCAGAAGTAGGAAAGTTTAATATAAATACATATTTTAGTATATATTTCTCTATCTATAGGTATATCGGATTAATATATGTAATTATATCTTTGTGCTCATTTTATTAATGCTAATTTTGGTATTTTCTTTGAGATTAGTGCGCCGGGTCCACTAGCGCCATTGTTGCGGCAGTTTCTACAACTAATGCCTCCATATTGTTCTAAGTGCTACACGAGCCTTGATGCTTCACTATTCGATATTCAGTTTAATCTCGATTCCATCATCATGTTAAATCGTCAAACATGACACTATGGACAAAGGTATTATTAAAAAGATTATTAATTAGTAGGTATTTCTAAATATACCAATTGATGATCTCTAACTAAACCATCACGATATAATATATCAATATTAGGGAATATGGTCATACTGGGCATGTCTAACGATTTAAATAAATGAATGTCGTAATAAATACCAGCGTTCAATGGTAATCGTTATCGGTGTTAACAAGAATTTTGTAGCGTGTGAGGGGTTACATTTATGGTAAAAACAGGTTTTATAGTCGTCGGTACCTACTTTCAACCATAATTCCATGTCTTTTTTATGGAAGTTCTCTTGAAGTTGGTTTAAGCTTCTCGGTACATTGGAAGCATAAAAGCCTTTTGAAAGATTTCTAATCTGCCAAGTCTCGAAACATCAATACAGGTAATAGAATTGACGTGGCCCCGCCCCTTTTCAAACTTCTGGCGATTAAACCCCGATTTCTCGCTAATTTTCTATGAACCGTTTATAAAACGATTTGATAGCTATACAAAATTTCCATTCGTTCTTATGACTTTATGATATTTGTGTTACAATAACGCAAGCGTGTTTCAAATAAAAATCAAGTTTTGATATTTTCAACCATTTTTTTTTCAATTAAGACTAAATAAATCAATACTCTGCTTATTTTAACCATATCAAATCGTTTTTTCTACGAAGTTTGCTCACCTATAAATGAGATAAAACAATAATACAACATTAAAACCATTTAAAAATATGTCCAAATAACGAATTGAAAGACGACTAACCTAACCTTGTTTTCTCAATGCAAGCACCTACTATACTAGACCTACATCGTTTGTCAACGACGCAATAATATCAAACGGTTTCCTTGATAAATTACCTTACATTAATTTGTTCGTCTTATAACGTTAATCGTCCCACACACAACTTATGATGCGATCGAAACAAGAATAGGGAGACCTCGCTCCATTTTTTTAATTGATAATTTCAATGGAGTTGCATTATCCTGCATCAAAATGCATGGGTGGCGAAATATGCTACTTCAACTCTTGATAAGTAGCTTTTATGGAAGAGTCTCCCACAATTTTGCCAACGTGACCAACAATGATAGAATAAATCAAACCCCATACATTTTTAGGGATTATATAACACGGATGAGTGTCCACGGTAATCCCTACTTGAGTACTGCTCCTTCTGGATCGGGGTTCTGGAGTACATACCCTGTGTCCCTACACATTGTTTAGTGAAATATATTCAATTTCGAATGTTCTAGATAAGATAGTCACAAGCTTTTTTTGTATAAAAAAAATTGCTAAGGGGCCTTGTCCTTATTTTTATCGAACATTATTCCACCGATAACGATTCCCATATTCCCGGCCTACCCACCCCATCCGTTAGCGTGAAGCCTCACCATCCCGAAGCGGAACCTCACAAATACAATATAATACAAACTAAGCTACAGACTGCAACAAAACTGAACTAAGTAATCCATTTCGCGTTCCATTGCGTGTTTTCACCTATAAGATCAATGGCGCGGCTGGTATGTTCATAGAAAAGCCGCAACGGATGGTGTGCACGGAAAATGGTAGTTTTCTATGCATAATATTATGGAACACAGACCTCAACTGTGTGGTGATGGTGTGAGATTCTGGTATTGTTCTACAAACGAACGTCTCTACGTGCCCCTGGAAAACAAACATGTTATGTTTAGTTAAATATTAGGCTTTGTTCTTTGTCTGTAGACGACAATGAGCGGTGACACACATTACGAACTAAGTAATAAATTGTATTCTAATTAAAATGAGTTTTAAAGCCACAAACGAATAATGGGCGCCATCCGCTTGCTGCTACAATTCATTTTGTGAATTTGATATCATGTCACAACGGTTTTCAGATGTTGTCAACTGTTTTCGTTACTACGTAGATTACTTTTTCGTCTGCGTAGTAACGAAAATAGTTGACAACATCATGCATCGACTTAAGTGATCTAAGTATATTATAAAATTCAAAATAATGACTGACTGATATATCAACGCACAGCCTAAACAGCTGGTCCTAGAAACATGAAATTTGGAAATTTGGAGAGTGTGCTCTTTGTGAAGAGTGGGTATGAACTAAGAAAGGGTTTTTTGAAATACCACCCCTGTGAATAGGGGGGGGAGAGTGAAATTTCACGCGGACGAAGTCGCGAGCAGAAGCTAGTTTATTTATATATCATTAAAGTTATGCAATATAAAATACATATTCAAAAGTGGATTTCATTCTTTAGGCATTCTGTACCAATCAACCAAGGGGTATGGCAGGTGCTTTATACCTGAGTGCTGAAAAAACTATGAAGGAAAATTCACAATTAAATAACTTACTTTCTACTCTTTGACCTAGTAGGCGAGTTGTGGTTAGAGTTGTGTGGACTGTCGCTCAGGTCGGAGCTCGAGCTTCTAATGTCACCATCCATCTGTAAATAAGGATGAGATATAATTAGATATAATAGTAGTACATAGGTAGACTTATACGGGTTATATCGTCAACTTCAAGGCGTTCGTGGTGCGAGTACCGAATTGTTATCTGCCCGTCGTCATGGGAGAAAACTTCTGGCCGCAAGACGTGGTGTTCCGTCGCTTCCGCGGACAAGTATCACAGAATTGCACAAGAGTTAGCTAGTGAAGTACTATTTTATAATCAAAACTAGATTTTGGGCGTTGCGCGAGCTGCAAGCAGCTCGCGGGGTCGTGTTTTTGAAGAGTATTTCTTACCCTTGTAAAATTTTGAGAATTGGACAGTAATCCTTAGCACTTATAGGATTTTGTAATAATAGCTATTTATTCACCAAGGGGAGTAATCTGTACTTACCCTCGAGTGATATATACTGCTTTATACTACACTTGTGGAGTTGTTGTTAATAAATTGCTATAATTGTCACTGGAATCACTTATTTTAACTTGTGATTTACACCGCCATACTTTAAACTTTACCAAGAAAATTGTTTCTACAAAATACGTCAACCAACAAAATAAGTCTTTTTTTTTCTTATTTTAGCGCGTCAAACAGTTTTCGCGCCAAAAGACGTTAAGCCGCATGGCTCTAGTGGGGACGCAGCTTAACGTCTTTTGTGATTTGTTGTGATCAACAACACTCAACAACACTCAACAACACCCAGAACACTTAACAACATTCAACAACACTCAACAACACTCAACAACACTCGACAACACTCGACAACACTTAATAACACTCAACAACATTCAACAACACTCAACAACACTCAACAACACTCGACAACACTCGACAACACTCGACAACACTCGGCAATACTCAACAACACTCAACAACACTCGACAACACTCAACAACACTCAATAAGATTCAACAACACTCAACAACACTCAACAACACTCGGCAACACACGGCAACACTCAACAACACTCGACAACACTCGAAAACACTCGACAACACTCAACAACACTCAACAACACTCGACAACACTCAACAACACTCAACAACACTCAATAACACTCAACAACATTCAACAACACTCAACAACACTCAACAACACTCGACAACACTCAACAACACTCAACAACACTCAATAACACTCAACAACACTCGACAACACTCAACAACACTCAACAACACTCAACTACACTCGAAAACACTCGACAACACTCGACAACACTCGGCAATACTCAACAACACTCAACAACACTCAACAACACTCAACAACACTCGACAACACTCAACAACACTCAACAACATTCAACAACACTCAACAAGATTCAACAACACTCAACAACACTCAACAACACTCAACAACACTCGACAACACTCAACAACACTCAACGACACTCAACAACACTCAACAACACTCAACAACCCTCAACAACACTCAACAACCCTCAACAACCCTCAACAACACTCAACAACACTCATCAACACTCAACAACACTCAACAACCCTCAACAACACTCAACAACACTCAACAACACTCAACAACACTCAACAACACTCAACAACACTCAACAACACTCAACCACACTCAAAACATTCAACAACACTCAACAACACTCAACAACACTCAACAACCCTCAACAACACTCAACAACACTCAACAACACTCAACAACACTCATCAACACTCAACAACACAACAACACCCAAAACACTCAAAACATTCAACAACACTCAACAACACCCAAAACACTCAACAACACTCAACAACACTCATCAACGCTCAACAACACTCAACAACACTCAACAACACTCAACAACCCTCAACAACACTCAACAACACTCAACAACACTCAACATCACTCAACAACACTCATCAACACTCAACAACACTCAACAACACCCAAAACACTCAAAACACTCAACAACACTCAACAACACCCATCAACACTCAACAACACTCAACAACACTCAATAACACTCATCAACACTCAACAAAACTCAACATCACTCAACAACACTCAACAACACTCAACAACACTCAACAACCCTCAACAACACTCAACAACACTCAACAACACTCAACCACACCCAAAACACTCAACAACACTCCACATCACTCAACAACACTCCACAACACTCAACAACACTCAACCACACTCAAAACACTCAACAACACTCAACAACACTCAATAACACTCAATAACACTCAACAACACTCAACCACACTCAACGACACTCAACAACACTCAACAACACTCAACAACACTCAACAACATTCAACAACACTCATCAACACTCAACAACACTCAACAACCCTCAACAACACTCAACAACACTCAACAACACCCAAAACACTCAAAACACTCAACAACACTCCACAACACTCAACAACACTCCACAACACTCAACAACACTCAACCACACTCAAAACACTCAACAACACTCAACAACACTCAATAACACTCAACAACACTCCACAACACTCAACCACACTCAACAACACTCAACAACACTCAACAACACTGAACAACACTCAACAACACTCAACCACACTCAACATCACTCAACAACACTCAACAACCCTCAACAACACTCAACAACACTCAACAACACTCAACAACACTCAACAACATTCATCAACACTCAACAACACAACACCCAAAACACTCAAAACACTCAACAACACTCAACAACACTCAATAACACTCAATAACACTCAACAACACTCAACCACACTCAACAACACTCAACAACACTCAACAACACTCAACAACACTCAACAACACTCAACCACACTCAAAACACTCAACAACACTCAACAACACTCAACAACCCTCAACAACACTCAACAACACTCATCAACACTCAACAACACTCAACAACCCTCAACAACACTCAACAACACTCAACAACACTCAACAACACCCAAAACACTCAAAACACTCAACAACACTCATCAACACTCAACAACACTCAACAACACTCAATAAAACTCAATAACACTCAACAACACTCAACAACACTCAACCACACTCAACAACACTCAACAACACTCAACAACCCTCAACAACACTCAACAACACTCAACAACACTCATCAACACTTAACAACACTCAACAACACTCAACCACACTCAAAACACTCAACAACACTCAACAACCCTCAACAACACTCAACAACACTCAACAACACTCAACAACACTTAACAACACTCATCAACACTCAACAACATTCAACAACCCTCAACAACACTCAACAACACTCAACAACACTCAACAACACCCAAAACACTCAACAACACTCATCAACACTCAACAACACTCAACAACACTCAACAACACTCAACAACACTCAATAACACTCAACAACACTCAACAACACTCAACCACACTCAACAACACTCAACAACACTCAACAACACTGTACAACACTCAACCGCACTCAACAACACTCAACAACACTCAACCACACTCAAAACACTCAACAACACTCAACAACACTCAATAACACTCAACAACACTCAACCACACTGAACAACACTCAACAACACTCAACAACCCTCAACAACACTCAACAACACTTAACAACACTCATCAACACTTAACAACACTCAACAACACTCAACAACACTCAACCACACTCAAAACACTCAACAACACTTAACAACACTCAACAACCCTCAACAACCCTCAACAACACTCAACAATACTCAACAACACTCAACAACCCTCAACAACACTCAACAACACTCATCAACACTCAACAACACTCAACAACACTCAGCCACACTCAACAACACTCAACAACACTCAAAACACTCAACAACACTCAACAACACTCATCAACACTCAACAACACTCAACAACACTCAAAACACTCAACAACACTCAACAACACTCAACAACACTGAACAACACTCAACCACACTCAACAACACTCAACATCACTCAACAACACTCAACAACACTCAACCACACTCAAAACACTCAACAACACTCAACAACACTCAACAACACTCATCAACACTCAACAACACTCAAAACACTCAACAACACTCAACAACACTCAACAACACTCAACAACACTGAACAACACTCAACCACACTCAACAACACTCAACATCACTCAACAACACTCAACAACACTCAACCACACTCAAAACACTCAACAACACTCAACAACACTCAACAACCCTCAACAACATACAACAACACTCAACAACCCTCAACAACCCTCAACAACACTCAACAACACTCAACAACACTCAACAACCCTCAACAACCCTCAACAACCCTCAACAACACTCAACAACACTCAACATCACTCAACAACACTCAACAACACTCAACCACACTCAAAACACTCAACAACACTCAACAACACTCAACAACCCTCAACAACATACAACAACACTCAACAACCCTCAACAACCCTCAACAACCCTCAACAACACTCAACAACACTCAACAACACTCAATAACACTCAAAAACACAAAACCACTGTATAATGCTTTCTGTCTCATTTGCTCCCACGTTAAATCTTATGTCTATTACATTGACAGTGACAGCGCTGTGAAGTTATTACCCATCCAAATTAGACACTACAGGCTAGCATAATGATCCCAATGCGTTTTCGAACTTCTCAAGTTGAAAGCGTTTAATTTTATGCTACTAAATATAGATGTCACCAAAACTCGTGTTGACTAAATCTAACGACGTGACTTCGCAAATGAGTACACTTATAGCATTCGTTCATTCACTCTGAGCGAATGCTGATTGCCCGATTTAATAATCACGGTTAAAATATTCGTGGTGAGCAGCTAATTTTGACCTACTCTGGGCCCACGGACATGAATCTGAAAACGAAAATGTTCCAAGTCTCTTAACTTCCGAGATCTACCTCTAGAGGGGGGAGAAGGGGGGCAAGGGGGGCAACTTTGAAAAATGGTTTTTACTTTTCCGAGCCTCCTCTACACGAATCCGTAAAAAAACAAAACCAAGGTTTCTTAATTTCCGAGATACGATGGGGGGAGGGGTGAAGGGGGGGAGAGGGGGGAGTTTTGAAAAATGGTTTTGACCAACTCTGGGCCCCTTGATATGAATCTGAAAAAAAAAATGTTCCAAGTCTCTCAACTTCCGAGATCTACCTAAAGAGGGGGGGAGAAGGGGAGCAAGGGGGCAACTTTGAAAAATGGATTTTACTTTTCCGAGCCTCCTCTATACGAATCCGTAAAACAACAAAACACGGGACTCTTAGTTTCCGAGATACGATAGGGAGGGGGGAGAGTGGGGTGGAAAAGGGGAGGTTTGGGATTTTTCCCATACTCGTGAGAGTTACTTGTATACGAATCTGTAAAAATATACCCACCTCCCCCTTCACCATCTGGGAGAACAATTATGTCAGTCAGTCAGTGAGTGAGTGGTAATCGAGCTTTATATAGTATAATAAAATAATAATAATAATAATGTTCCAAGTCTTAACTTCCGAGATCCGCCTAAAGGGGGGAGAAGGGGGAGAGAATGGGGGGAATTTTGAAAAATGGTTTTTACTTTTCCGAGCCTCCTCTATACGAATCCGTAAAAAAACAAAACCCAGGTTTCTTAATTTCCGAGATACGATGGGGGGAGGGGTGAAGGGGGGAGAGGGGGGAGTTTTGAAAAATGATTTTGACCAACTCTGGGCCCCTTGATATGAATCTGAAAAAAAAAATGTTCCAAGTCTCTTAACTTCCGAGATCTACCTAGAGGGGAGGGGAGAAGGGGGGCAAGGGGGCAACTTTGAAAAATGAATTTTACTTTTCCGAGCCTCCTCTATACGAATCCGTAAAACAACAAAACACGGGACTCTTAGTTTCCGAGATACGATAGGGAGGGGGGAGAGTGGGGTGGAAAAGGGGAGGTTTGGGATTTTTCCCATACTCGTGAGAGTTACTTGTATACGAATCTGTAAAAATATACCCACCTCCCCCTTCACCATCTGGGAGAACAATTATGTCAGTCAGTCAGTGAGTGAGTGGTAATCGAGCTTTATATAGTATAATATGTATGTTTAGGTTAAGGTATTTATGTTTATAATTATATGAGCCTGCGTCGCCTGATATAACTAAATAAATAATAATAAATATATACAGGTAAAAAATGGACATGCTACCCTCTAATAGGCTCTCTATTTGATTGCATTTTTCATATCTCTATTTCGGGCTAAGTAACTTTTATTAATCTTGACCTTATTCGCATCGCATTAACATACTTTTCTGCGTACAAAAATTGTCGAAGGAGTTTATCATACAGTTGCGATAGACGCATATCCAGTCTACAGTAAACAAGAATAAAACCAAAGATCAATGTTCGATGACATCGTTCTTCTATGCAGGTATGATTTCGAAAAGAGAAACAAAAAGGGACAAATAATAGTACATACAAATTTTGTTACCAACACCAACTCAAGGTAACTAACGTTTGCAGCAATAAACTACAATATAAAATTTTATAGCAAACGCACAATAAAATTTCCACGTTCTAGCGATTATAGGTTGATTAGAATAACGTTTACCTTGAAAAAAAAAAGAAATCTCGATTAAAAAAAAAATACAGAAATAGTGCACAATGAAAAAATTCCTAGCCTAGTAATAGACGATAACTACGAAAGGAATTTCCGAACCTAAAGACAGTACAAATACTGAAAAAACAAATATAACTTAAGAAATGGTCTTCAAACTTAAGTAAGTTAAAAATAAGTAATAAATTGAAATTTCAATATTAACACAGAAAGTAATACATAATACTAATACAGCTAAAAAATCAAGGACAAGTATTGAAAAACATAGAAAACAAAATAGGATAAAGGCAAATGAATAGACTCGTTCTTGATCGATTGGCCCAAGAAGACATCATCATCTGCCCAGCCTTTTCCCAACTATGTTGGGGTCGGCTTCCAGTCCAACCGGATGTCGCTAAATACCAGTATTTTACATGGAGCGACTGCCTATCTGACAACCACAACCCAGTTACTGGGTAATACGATACTCCTTGGTAAGACTCGTTGTCAAACTTTCGGGCTTCTGACTTTTCGTAACAACTGTCAAAGACAGCACGACGATGACGAATGACAGCCGGGACCACCGGCTTAACTTGCTTTCCGAGGCATGAAGGGGTCACGGTATGTAAAGATGGTCACCCATCCACAAACTAACCGCGGCAAGCGTAGCTTAACCTGATCGATTGACCTGTGCGGCTGTTATTATTTAGCCACGGGTCCCGAGAAGACAAAATACAAAAAAAAAGAAAAACTATGAGGGAAATCTTTGCTCAGCAGTGGGACAACTAAGGTAAACAAAAAAGTGTATAGAGAATTTAACAAAGAGTAATTGTAAGTGATAGTCCTCCAGACCGTATTTCGGCACTAGCAGCCAATCTCAATGGAGACTAGCCTTCGGCGATGGGAGATATTATAAATAATGCACAAGTGTGTGCGCACACATAGGTGCACTTTCTCTTCCCTCACTCTCATAGTCCGGTGGTACGGCACGCAATCCGACCGGAGAGAGATCACGCGCAGAACCAATGGCTCAACGTGCGCACCGAGACACGGGGGTGTCACACCACCAACTTCTGAACACCAGGCTGTTACTAAGAAATTCCCAATGGAAAAACCCAATAACAACGCCCGACCTGGGAATCTAACCCAGGACCCCACATTCAGCAGTCGCGCTTGCAACCACGACCGTCTTTAACATATCAAAAAGCATAAAAAAAAATAAACACTACAAAAATTTATGACACAGTTATGCAATATTGAAGGTTCAACAACGGTAATAAATTATAATAACCACCGCGGTAACGACGGAAATAAAATAATAATAACCACCGCGGTAACGATGGTAATAAATAGTAACCATGCGCCGACGTTATAAAAATGGCAACAGTCATAACGAGCGGTCTACAGCGAGACTCGAACGAAGAACAAATTCCTATGACTCTCAATTCACAATACAGGGAGGTAGGGACCTCGACGTGCAACGTGATACCCTGGGTTCAGTGCGTGATATGAAAACGATGTTTAACGAAAACAAACTCTGTTGTTTCATAGAAAAGTGCAATACCTACGCGGTCAAAATGTATGGAAACAACGAATTTGTTTTTTATAACCGATGAAAATTTTCAACGCAGTGTATTATGGATTAGAAAACTCTAGATATAGAAGACAACAGAGTTGTCACCTTTCGCCAACCTTATAGTCAAGAAAATAAAGATGACTGCAATGCAAATTCATCATCTGCTTAGCCTTTTCCCAACTAAGCTGGCGTGACTGATACAAAATCGAAATCAGAGGTAAAATAACTAGGGACTGTTCTATCTCGGGCATGTAATATTATTTAAGGATTGTAGTGAAAAAGAAATAAATAATAGATGGAATAAATACTGGAGCATACACCATAAGAGATTTTCAAAAAATCGGGTACTTTTGGGTCTAGCATGAAGGTGCAGAGCAAACGTAACGTAAATTCGAACGCTTTTAAAATTGAAAAATAATCCTTTTTGCACATATTACACACATCAAAAGTGTGTAGGGATCAAGTACGTTTTAGAGTATCGCCGCAGTTGAAGATTATCATTTTAACTTTTTTGGATCGTTATTGATTCTTTATAGTTAATTCAATTCAATTCAATTCAAATTCTTTATTTCAGACATGAGTCCATAGTGTTAGTAGCAACAAAATAACTTAATAACTAGTGTTAGTAATAAGGAGAAATACATTAAAATTTTAATTGGTGTGGATCTTCACCCAGTGGCGCAGCAGAGGGGAGTCCCACCGATCTGAGAACACGCTCAGGAGACTATTGGTGGCGGTGCGTAGCCGGCCGGCTATGGAGGCGGTCCTTTTTCTTACGATGGCGTAAAAATCGTCTGTGCGCGCCTCCGCAAACATAGTGGACGCACTGCAACGCCACGACAGCCCCAACAGTATCCTAAACGCGTTATTATATTGGACACGCAGATCGCTGTATGTCCTTTGCGTAAAACGGGTCCAAAGACTGCACGTGTAGAATGCCTGACAGAAAGCTTTGAAAAGAGTGACTTTAACTTGATTTGTACAACGTGCAAATCTTCGAACCAGCATGTTACATCGAACAGCCAACGACCTGCGCTCCCTCTCTATGTCCATATTGTCCTTAAGATCATCAGTGACCCAATGACCCAAGTACTTAAATTTAGTCACCCATGCTAAAGGTGTGCCACAGAGCGAAACACCGGGAATATCAGAATACTTTATGGCACTCGCCTTAAACATAATAAGTTCGCTTTTTTTAACATTGTACTTGAGCCCATGGGACACTGCATAGGACTCACAAATAGCCACCAGTTTCCTCAAAGCGCCGATCGATGGGCTCAGCAGCACCATGTCATCCGCATAACTAATATTGTTCAAACAAACGTCATCAATATGACATCCAACTCTGGTGCTGCTAAGCTCACCGACTAGCCGGTTTATGTACAAGTTGAAGAGGCGTGGTGAGCTTAACCCCCCTTGCCTCACCCCGCACTCCAGCTCGTACACATCCGATTGAGCCTCCGCCCATCTGACACTATTCCTCTGGTGGTAGTACCAATAGCGAAACAAGGATGTAATTTCCTCCGGTAGTGTTGTATCACTCCTCAACTTATCCCATAGTACCTCGTATGACACCAGGTCGAACGCCTTTGACAGGTCCAAAAAACAAGCAAAGACAGGTGTTTTTCGGGAAGTATAATATTGAACAGTTTGCTTGAGGCACAGAATGGCACTTTCCGTGGATAACCCAGATTTAAAGCCAAATTGTGCGTCATGAAGTTTAACGTGTTTTGCCAACTGTTGATCAAGCAAACTGTCCAAGACCTTGGCAACTATCGTGGCTAACGAAATAGGCCTGTAATTGGACACGTCAGAGGCGTCCCCCGTCCTGTCTTTAATAATCGGAACCACCACTGTACGCATAAGGTCATGCGGCAAATAACGGTGACTGATACATAAATTAAAAAGAAGAGCAAGAACCCTATACAGGTGTGGCCCCGCATGCTTCAGGTGCTCGACGCTAAGGCCGTCGTGGCCAGGCGATTTACCTCTTGTCATTTTTTTAATAACAGTAGCCACCTGTTTAGCTGTAAATATTACGGCAAGCTCACCAGATCCCGACAATTTCTCCTCATCATCGAACACCCGCCGGTCTTTTTGCAAGAGAGATTGAACCTTAAAATGACTTTGAAAAAGGTTGGCAATATCTTTCGGTTCACTCAGACCCGCCACACTTGCAGGGAGACTCGGCCTGCTATTTAATTTGTTAGTAGACTTCCAAAATTTAGAAAATTCGTTTTTCGAAAGACTTTTAGCCAAAATATCTAATTTAATTTGTTGTTGATTATTTTGAATAAATTTTATTGTTAATTTAATGTCATTATTTGAATAAAGAATTTTCTTTAAATTTTAATTAAAAATAGAAAATCAACTGTCAATCAGGATTCTGAAATAAATTGCATCGATATGGAGCGACGATATCATTTGATACGAGAAGAGATGATGAGAGCCGTCGGATTGTTGCAAGCTGATTTCAGGCAACGTACTGTAACTGTCGCTCTTGGCATTACACAGAGCGTCATAAGCCGCCTCTGGACACGCTATCGTATCAAGGGCAGCGTGGCCGAGCGACATGGAGGACGACCTCGCATCACCACTCGCAGACAGGACGAGCAGTATTTTTGATGTGCCGGACATCCAAAATACTGCTTGATGGAATCGTACCATGACCGCCATGATGTTGGCTACGAGGCTCCACTGCTTTCAGGCTTGCTGATAAGCGACCAAACCATCCGAAATCGTTTACGTAAAGTGGGTCTGCGTTCCCGAAGGCCGCAGAGAGTTCCACTTATAGCACCCTGCAATCCTAGGACCCGTTTACAATGGGCTCGCGAATACAGAAATTTGGAGGAAGAAGACTGGCGTTATGTTTGCTTTTTCAATGAATCTCGTTTCGGTATGAGGCCGGATACCAGACGTACTCGAGTTTGGAGGACCTCTGGACGTCAAGAACGTTTGAAATTTTGTCAGGAAGTTCATTCATATGAAGGGGGAACAATAAAAGTTTGGGCCGGTATTTGGATCGGTGGAAGAACCGATTTCAATTGGAGCAGGGGTAATCTCAATGCTGAGATTTATGCGGAGAGGATTGTTTCAGACATGATCATCCCTTAGCGAAGCCGGTTGGGTGATCCGTTTCGACTAATGCACGACAACGCACGTCCACACACAGCTAGAGTCGTAACACGCACACTCGTTTTAATTTAAGACTTCATATCTATGGATGATACTAATTGTGCTTGCTTAACATTTAAAACAAAATACTAAAGGATAGTTGTATTTTCGTTTCGATATCGAAGAAAAATCGTTATAATTTACGTTTGCAATCGTTCACTTTTCGTTCGAGTGCATGTCTCACATCATCAAGTCTTCATGATGTGAGACATACACTAGTCTTGATGCAAGACTCGCAATAAATACGTTTGTTTGTGTTATAAAAACTCGTTCGAATTTACGTGACGTATACTTTGTGCATTCGTGCTAGAAGCATCTACTTAATAATAACCAACACCATAAAAAAAAAACGTTAATGGATTATCAATATCCTTCCTTCAAAATGATTCAATTTTGATTTTGTTACGCAATTAGGGTGCAGATGATTTTTTTTTTCATAATCCTTTTTCTGGTTTTCAGTTACCTACACTTTAAAATGTTGTTACACCTTTTATTTTGTAAGGAATTAATAAAAGCACTTTCAATAATAATATTGATTTATTTATTTAATCTCTACTAGTTCGCTTACCTGGCCAGCCTTGATAGCCACGTAAGCGATCTGCAAGATGAGCCAGGTCCACACGATGTGCAGGACCAGCAGAAGGCACAGCAGCGAGTTGAAGATGTAGTAGGCAGGGAACATCGGCAGGAGCATGGGCGCACGGATTGATGTACTGGAAAATAAAGCAATTCAAAGAATATTGGGCGTTTTGGCCGGTATGTCCAATAAAAACCACTTAAACATCAAATGAAAGATGTTTATATCATCATCATAATTTCATTATGAGCAGAATGTTGTGAAATACCGGGTTAAAGAGATATCAGACCTGCAAGTACAGACGTCAGCACATCAAGCTACTACAATCTGTCAAATTTCTTTAATAGATTTTCATCGTTATCGCTAAAGCATGAGGTTCAAAGTTGATTGGGAAAATTTTACAGTTTCGGGTAGGTTGATGTGCTGGCGTCTGTACCATGTAAACGTATTAGTTTATGACTAGTGTTGCCCAAATGCAAGACCAAGACAAAACCTTAGCCAGTCTTGGTCTTGGTCTTGCGTCAATACACCTGGTCTTGGTCTTGGTCTTGGTATTGCGCTCTCAGTCTTGGTCTTGGTCTTGGTCTTGCAGCAAGAGTCTCGCAAGTCTTGCGAGACTCTACTACATAGACTAGACTACATTTAGGGAATGCAATACCGGGATACCGGGATCCCGAAATACCGGGATCCCGCACCATTTTTGCGGGACCAGTCCCGCGCCTAAATCGTGCGGGATCCCGCGGGATTTGCGGGACTGCGCAGCGACATACAGAACGTGAAGATGTACCTCTTTCTACAGTGGCCGCAATGATGCGAGCAGAAAGCACGGAGCCTGAAGCAATATCTCTTAGAGATGAATTGGAACAAACACTATCGCGTTCTAAAACCGCTGGTCGATCTTCTTCGGGGCTTCATTCTCTTGAAGGTATAATCAGAAAAGAAATGAATTTGTTGCAATCTGGTGGGATCAAAGGTGAACATCTTCAATTCGTCTACAATGCGTTGTTAACAGTTGTGCCCACCAGCGTGGAAGCGGAAAGGGCATTTTCTGCTGCTGGATACCTAGCATGCAAAGTAAGAAGCCGTTTAGCTGACAAAACTATTGACACGCTATGTTTTATGCGCAGCTACTTTCAAAATAATGAATAATTGTTTATTGTTTGATTGTAATAGTAATTTTATTTCTAATTAGTAATAGTTTCACAAAACTTGTTGTTTTCTGTTTGTTTGTAATAGTTTTTGATCTTTGTTTGTAATTGTTATTTCTGATTGATTAGTGATTTGATCACTTAATAAATAGTTTCATTCAATAATATTTTTTAGTTTCATTTTAAGTTCTATAGACTCGTTTATGATACAGGATTCCTCTCTTTTCTCAATGACTTTCAAAAAACTTGCGGGATCCCGCAAATACCTGGATCCCGCGGGATTGAACCTCTCAATCCCGCGGGATCCAGCAATTGAAATTTTGGTGCGGGATTGCATTCCCTAACTACATTCAAATACCTATTAGCCTATTGCTCAGGGTGGCAGGGACATCGACGCGCAACCGCTTACCATGGATTCAGTAGGTACAGACGCCAGCACATCAACCTACTACAATCTGTCAAATTTCTTTAATAGATTTTCAACTTTATCGCTAAAGCATAAGGTTCAAAATTGATTGGGAAAATTTGACAGTTTCGGGTAGCTTGATGTGCTGGCGTCTGTACATGATTCTGGACCCCCCCTGCGTTGAAATTTTTCGTCGGCTTTTTCTTAATTTTTACGTTTTTTTCTGCAATTTTTTTACTCTAAACTGTATAAAATCATTATTTCTATCTGACCCAATGAGATTTTTAATAAAAAAAATGTAAATTCACTTGTTTCACTTAAAACAGCAATGTAAATAAAACTCGAAAGGGCTACCTGATCAGCTGTATCGCTAAAGTTCATTTGCGAGGTCAACACTGTCTTCGTACCTACGCTATTCACTTTCAAATGCCGCCACAAAGGGACCGCAGCGCCAAGCGGTCTCCTCGTATTATTAACGCACTTGAAAATAAACTTTAAAATTATTACAATAAAGTGCATAAATGCTTGAACCTGACAAAAAATGCGGAAGATTGCGGGAATCCCCGCGCGGTGTCGAGTCGGCCATGAATCCCAATAAATCTAACAGACGCGTCACATGAGGCATTTTAATCATCTACATAATTGAATGACCCATTTACTACTTTTATTTTAGATAACGAATCTAAAATAAAAGTAGTAAATGGGTCATTAAATTCATCAAAAATAATTATCCCCTCATAATGATGAGGGGATAATTATTTTTCTAAAACTTCATCGATTTAAGGGGGAAGCGCTAAGGTAGCCCGCGAAATTAAAATTTTCTTACGTTTTTTGCAATTTGCTGGTCAGTGAATTTCGCGGGCTACCTAATACCGCTTTCGCCTTAAGTAAAGAATATTAAAAAAACGTGCAGAAGTGTATTGATAGTCACGTAATTTTTCGATATTTTTTTATTATCAACAATAATTTTAGTTTTGAATGCAATTCAACAATGTAATTTACTGTGTCATAAAAAAAATACATCCATTTTCGCATAATCGGGATTGAAACCAAATACCTACTATAACGCCCAAATCTCAGTTTGACTTAACTGCGAGACGCAAGAGTCTTGCAGGCTTAGTCTTGTTCTTGCTCAAGTCTTGCAGGGTTCAGTCTTGGTCTTGGTCTTGCTAAAATAAGTCGGTCTTGGTCTTGGTCTTGCAAAAATGCAAGAACAAGACCAAGACTGCAAGACCAAGACCGATTTTGGGCAACACTATTTATGACGCTAATGTTCGCTGCAGTTCTCAATAATATTAGTTATTGACTTATAACGTTGAGGAGGCTTATGGCCAAGTGATAACAGCCGCACGGGTCCGTCGATCAGGTTAAGCAGTGATTGTCTGAGATTCAGTGGGTAGTCGGTACGTCTCCGTCAGGAAGCGTGGCAGCCGGGTTACGAAAATGGCCCTTAATGCCTCGCGGTTTAAGACGGCGTCCGTCAATACGGGCATGTTCATTGGGAAGCCATGTAGGCCTGGCCTGAGGCAAAAGCGGCGGTAGCGCAACTTGCCTATGTGTGTGAATGTGTTTGTATTCAGCTAGAGCGCCACGACACTGTTCCACAGTACCGCTTTCTTCACGCCACCCAGGCCTCAGCTGGCAGAGACAGGCCGCGTGGCGTGGAGCCACGCGGCCTGTCTCCGCCAGCTGAGGCCCGGCGGGAGACGGCCAAAGACAGACGTGCCGACTTAAGGCCCCGTCTGCAGACGGTTCCAGGTCGAGCCGGTCACGCGAACTGACTAAGAGACCGTTATGTGTGTGTGAGCGGCATTGTGTTGCGTTACACCGCTCATGTCAGCGATTGAGTTGCGAGCCCACGCTGCACATTCAACGCGTGAGTTCACAAGCTTCTGCAGTTACGTGTGTATGGGTTTCGGAGCACGATATTATCTGAGAGTCTACATTAAGTATACGGTAATGGTATGTCTCACCTCCATATGAGGTAGAAGGGGTAAATGCCGACGCGGGTGCCGATCCACACCACGATCAGCATCAGGAACAGAGTATCGCACAGTTTCTGGTACTTCGCGTACTTGGAAGCCTTCACCGACTGGAATAGAAAACAAAATAATATCGGTATAGCTACACAGTCAATATTGGAATGAATAGATCTTTTTTATTTCACATACAGATAAAATGTTTTTTTTAAAGTGAAAGTTTCTTTAGGCGCGTTGGGCATTTTTTGTGATGGGAAAAAACCATTGAACTCGCGCCACTGTTACCGTAAGCGACACCGTGCGTATTTTGTTTATAAGACGATTAAAAAAATTCCCGCTTCGGATGTGTTCGGCTGTCCTCGGGATGTACTCGGATTTATGTATATCCGATATGTCAGTGAGTGATGGCAAAGTATTCTGTTTGTTTTGTTTTCACTTCTATCTTTTCTAATACCTACTTGGAGAAGAGTCGATAATAACATACAGAGTGGCAGGGACGTCGACGCGCAAACTGAAACTCAGCAAGTTTCTAGACATGAATCATCTTATAAACAAAACACGCGCAGTGTCGCTTACGGTAACAGTGGCGCGAGTTCAATGGTTTTTCCCATCTCAAAAAATGCCCAACGCGCCTAAAGAAATTTTCACTACAAAAAGATCAAGATCAGTCAGTGTTATTGGGTTTTTAGGTGAAGCCCAAAAACTAGAGCTTTGTCTGACTCAACCCTGGTACACATACAACTCGTGTCTACATGAACTTAGATAAATGGTTTTATGGGTAATCATAATAGGAATACAAGAGGAACGCTTCGAAAGCGAGTGTATGATTTTTGTTATTTAATGTAGACAGGCCTTATAACAACTGCTGAGCGCCTCTTACATTAAACCTAATAAAGCCTACAACGATGCCATTATTAGCCATATTTAATACCAGCTTAAGAACCAGGTTTAAATCGACCACTTTCTACCCTTATGCGCTTAATTATAATATTGAAAACTGGTTGACCGGGATTCGCCTACATACCTTATTTTTGTTAGTCTTTTATATTTCACTCCTGCGCAAGGCCTCCACTCCTTACATCTTTCGCGAATCCTCTCTCCAGCACATACCTCAACAAATATATCAGCACAGTCATGCAGCAAAAGCACAAGGGTTCCAATCCTGTGCAGATTGCAGACCCAGCTGAAGGACAGCAGCAGTATGGTGGCGATGTGGTGCACAAACATCTGCCAGAAGTCCTTGCGGCGCACGTCCCAGAACTGAGAGATGGTCAGCGACCAGTAGAACGCGGCTGAGATCATGTAGTACCACCAGATGTCGTTTGTGAGACCCTGGAATTTTAAATATTATTCATATCTTTATTTGCGTTAAATAAATGTTAAGAAGATATTACATACAGAGATACAGGAGTAATACCTAGTGTGGGGCAACATTTAAAAAATATATATATATTACAATCGCCTTTTTGGTACTGTTGTCACCCTCGTGGGGCGATTACCGGGCGCTCCGTGAAGCTTTTGTGGGTGTTACACCTGTGCACAACTCCTCGGAGAATACAGATGATGTTATGTTATCTCTCATTGGACATCGTCGTATAATTTTATTACCATCCTCGTCCAAGAAAAAGATGAAATTCAAAATAAGCATTAATTTATGTACATACCTACTTTTAAGCCAATGCACGTTTAAATGAAACATTTCTTATCAACCAAAAAATTATAAGGTTATCAAAAACTCCGAAATAGTACCTATAGCCACTCATTAGTGTATGGTTAACATAATAATAATTACATTCTACAATGAATTAGTGAAACAATTATTTCAATTTACAACTGTCTGTTTTGACGCGTCCTAATTATTGTGGAAAGACCACTACAATTAGGACGCGTTAAAACAGATAATACGTCGATTGTTCAACCGTCTGTGGAGTAATAATGCGTTCAAAATAACACTATTATCGCAAAATAGATAGGTGCCGAAGGTAGGGGGGGCTCGTGGCTAAATATTACTAAATAAGAATAGCCGCATAGGTCGGTTCTCAAGGTCAAGCAACACTTGCCGGGGTCGGTCTGTGGATGGGTGACCATCCATTATATACCGAGATCTCTCCGTGTCTCGAAAATTATGTTAAGCAGTACGTCGTTATGGGTAGTCAAAGCATGAAATCGAAAGTCTGACAACCACTTTCGCCAAGGGATATCGTGTTACCCTGTAATTGGGTTGTAGAGGTCAGATAGGCAGTCACTCCTTGTAAAATACTGGTACTCAGCCGCATTAGGTTAGACTGGAAGCCGACCCCTATATAGTTGAGAAAAGCTAGACAGATTGAGATTGTTACCCTCAGTTTTCCGGGCGTATAATGCTTCTATACCAGTCAGGATTGTACCTTGAGTCTTGACTGATCATATATAGGTACAATCTATTCTCGAGACAATCTAAAAAGTCGGATTTGACGTTTCTCATTAAACATGCCGCGATAACTTCGTATGAACGTCTACATCAGAAATACGAAAAATTAAATTCATAATCTTAATTAATTACTACGTTATCCATACACTATAATAATGAGCATCATTCGTAAGCACCAAGTGTCACATATTGGAAAAATGCACTCAAAAACACGAATTAATCGTTGGTTAAAATTGAGATGAGATATTCCGACAGAACGTTATTACAATGTCATGTCTTTGGGTTGCCGTAGTGTTGTGACCGTAATAAACCGTTTTTTGACCGAATAAAATCGATTCTTTTAGAAAAGATTTAGAAAAGAAAGAAACGCATTTTATAAAACCGCCCTTAACCTAACTACTTAGGCTCGCCTTTGGATATAGAAACCTTTAAAAACTGCGCTATTAGCCACAACTTTGAGGCGTACAAAGTTAAAGGAAGGTCAACAGTAAAAGTTATTATTAATCAAAAGAATCAATCATTCAAATGAACTTAATTATTATGTAGTAACAGTTATGCCACAGAGCTGTAAGCATGTTTGGTAATAGTTATGATTCATAAAATAAATAAAAACCAAACCGGAAATAAAAAAATAATAATTCATTCAAGTTATCACTGACAAATCTAGATCTAATCTAGGTATCTTCTTATCATTAAATCTCTTCTAAATATAGCAAGATCTTTAACAAAATTAATGAAAAATCTAATGGTGAACATCGTTAGAGCTCTTTTGAGACCAAAATACTTAGATTTGTATAATTTTTAAGATAATGTGTTAAGGTCAAAACACACATAAAATCAGATTCGCCTTGTTTTTTCTTAATGCTAAAATATATTGCTAGGCGAATTTGTGGAAATATGCATTTTTTTTTACTTTACCATACTTATAAATTAATTATCTTAAGAAAATTTGTTGTCTTTCATGTGCACGTCAATCATTTCAATTTAAACCTTATGTCAATATCTTTAAGAGTCTCACAACTCTGACTTGGAATTTGTAACAAATAAATAGTCATTCGCAATCATTTGAATATTTAACCTTATGCCCATGCAAATAAGAGTCACTTAAACAGTTTACCTGATGAGGATACCCGATATAACACTGGTCGATGTCCCACAGCCATTCTTTGTCCCAAAGAGTATACAGGCCAAAGGTAAAGTTGCAGATATAGAAGACCACCTTCCAAGCATTCTCGCTGAACTTGACGAGGGTCGAGGGCTTGTCCTGACCGCGACGGAGGCGCCACCAGCGTTGGACCTCACGTTCGGAGATGTCGAGCTTCTTTGCTAACAGTGCCGGCTGGAAATTAAAAAGAGGAATAATAAATTATTTAAAACTTGCTTTTGCCCGCGGCTACGACCGTGTGGCGGTCGGAAATCATCCCATGAGAACATACTGCCGAAATAAAAATAATGTTTTAACCCAGGTCATGGTCTATCCGTATATCTAGCATGTCAACCCGCTACCGACTTTTCACGGTCAGCCAATATTTTTACTATGGCATGACTTAATGATGAATGAACTGGACTCATATCTGAAGGCCTGGCCCCAGACACGAGACGAGAGACAATAGGCCTATGTCAAGAAGTAGGACGCTATAGGTTTTATAAATAATTTTAATTCTTATATTTGAGTGTGGGTGATAATGATTGTACAGACGCCAGCACATCAAGTTACTACAATCTGTCAAATTTCTTTGATAAATTTTCAACTTTAACGCTCGAGCATAAGGTTCAAAGTCGATTGGCGAAATTTGACAGTTTCGGGTAGCTTGATGTGCTGGCGTCTGTACTTGCCGTAAATTCAAACCAAAATGTTATACGATAGTTGTATTTTCGATTCAAAAACCATTCGAATTTACGTTTGTTCTGTTATGTGCAGCCTGGAGTGCAGTTCTCACGTTAATCATTAAGCCTCTCAAAGCAAATATGTTTGTTTCTTGCGGGGATCGAACCCATTAACCCTTAGCGCAAAAAGCCGATACGCTTGTATTAGTTCGTCCTTCATTTCTGACCTTGTATCCAATCGATATTAATGTCTTTAGACAAATGAGGTGAAATATTTTTGACCTTAGCGTGAGCTTCATAATTTGCCTCATGCATATTTTCATAGAATTTCAGTATGCATAAAGAGCGGCGTCCTACAAAGTGTTGGTTATCGTTTACGATCTCATGTGTCTGTATTTCTGTAATGTGATTGTGAGGTGAAACCACTCGCTTGAAGTAAATCAATATGTAGATATTGACTAACTTTTACTTGCATTAAAGTACGATATTTTTAGGACCTTTAACAATCTACATATTACTAATAAAAAAGCTTTTTTTTCCACATCACGCAACGTCCCTTGGGAACCGAGCAAAAAGAAAAAAGGTCAGAAAGAATAATAAGTGAAAATGAAGTAATTTATTTTATTTTCATTTTAATTTATTTAATATAATATAAAATTATTTTTATAAACAATCCGATTTCTTTTATATTAAACGGCGGATGGAACCTCGGGTCACAGCTAGATGTGCTATAATAATATCGCAATTCGCACGTTCCCGACTGCGGCGAAGCCCAAAAGGAGGTTAATATTTTTAAGTTTCTTTTGATTAAGTACAAGACTTATCCAATCGTCAAATTGTAGCTGTAGCTTGGTCATGTTCATAACAACTTAAAATGATCAAAAATAATACAGATAAAAACATGACTGAATTTTTACAAAGTACGAAATTGTAATGCAAGTATTATGATACAATTTGAACGTGTTTATCGTCACCGGTCGACAAGTCCAAATAGGGTTTACATATTTACAGTAGATAGCACAAGATTACTCGGTTTACAGAGCATGCGGGGACCATTTGATAAATGACATTACATTCTTCCAACATGCAAATAATACCTGTTTATAGTACAATTTATTGTAGGCCTGTCCGTGTAACAATTATAATTATCTCTGTTATTTTTTTTGCCCAAGGTTGCAATCTGGCGAGGAACTGCGTTATCTATAGTGTCATATTACTTTTGGTTAGAAATCAAAATTCCGCAAATATCATATCATCTATCCCAGCTGTGACTGATAGAAGCTTTCAAACCATAATGGTACAGACAGCAATGAAAGTCGGTATGCTATTTAGTTTTTTTTAAATCATTCATAATTAAACACCACACTAACACAACTTCTTGACTACGTGAAATACTGAAACTTACAGTATTGCATCATTTTGTTTCAATTTAAATATTTATGTAAAAGCAACCAACTTTCGTTGTTGACCGTATTTTATTGAAAGACGAACATTCAAATTGATGCATTTATCTTTCAAAGATCAATACATCAATTTCAGTGCTTGAAGATTGTACATGTTATGATTTTTGTTCGAAGACATGTGACATCTACTACCCTCACTGGGCCCGCGTTGTGGATTACGGCCCACTCCCTCTCCACAGAGAGGAGGTCTGTGTCCCAGCAGTGGGAACATTATAGGCTGATTTTGCTTATGCTATGATGATTTTATATTATTCTGGAATTTTTCGTTGTTTTTGAGACACGGAATGGCGTTGAGCTGATAAACTGACGAGTGATTATTTATTTTTAGAATAAAACGCAATAAAACAATGCGATATTTACCTGTTTTAGTTTAGGTGAAATCTTGTAGATTTTCTCTAGCTTAGGATTGTTTGGTGCTCGTCGAGGTTTCGTGTTCTTTATGCCCAAGTATGTACCGAATGGCGCGATGACGAATCTGCAAAAAAAAAGTATGTCGTGATTATGTTTTTGCTTGACTAGTTTCTCGTTTGCTTGGAAGCCCCTTGACCTAGTAACTTCACTAATTTTACCTAGTCTTAACATACCGAGGCCTCTCCGTGCGTCTGAGATCACGCTTAGCCATTGGTGCCGTTGGTCCCGGCTGTCATTCGTGGATCTTTGACAACCGGGACCAACGGCTTAGCGTGGTCAGTGAGTCAGAAGCCCATAAATCTGACAACCAGTTTTATAAAGGGGTATCGTGTTACCTGGCTACTGGGTTGTGGAGGTCGGATAAGCAGTCACTCCATGTAAAATGCTGGTATTCCGCTGCATCAGGTTAGACTGGAAGCCGACCCCAACATACTTGGGAAAAGGCTAGGTAGATTGAATGATTCAGAAACAACTTCATTTTATTCCATTGGCACATCTTTTTAAAACCAAAAGGGTAACATAACCACAGGAAGTGCATCCACGCAAAAAGTCTCAAGGACACTAAGATAATTTGAAGAGACTGTCACAGTTGATAACACAAATGGCGCTACTTTAAAACCGGTGCATATTCTCTTAGCTGATATCACATCAGTTCTTTTTTAGGATCATAGATAAGACACTGCCAGTGTTTATGAGGCTGCATCTAATTTGACTACCATAAACATACACGAAACATACATTGCGCTATCACACTATAATATTATAAAGACCAAAGTCGTGTGTGTATATGTTTGTTACTTCTTCACGCTCAAACGGCTGGACCCATTTTGATAAAATTTTGTATGAAGGTAGCTGACACCCTGGATTAATATATAGGCTACTTTTTATCCCGATATTCCCACGGGATCCAGACTTATGCGGGTAAAACTGCGGGGCGCAGCTAGTGATACATAAAAGGGGGATTTCTTTGAAAACCTCACATGGTGACAGAAGACTTTGTCTCCAATTTGGGAGCAGCCTATTTCCAGCAATGGACTGAGCGAAACTGTTTATGGCGCAGAGATACAAGTCGGGTTATTCCCGAATTCGTTCGGCTTTGGATTGGTGGATTGGGGTCTAGATTAGTATAAGATCGATGTATTTTTGTTCGACAAAAGGTAATCGTCGATCATCTGACCTGTTAGTATGACAGAAACACGATCGACGTGGATTATTATAATAACACCCTTATTGGTACGAAGCACCAATTACAGTCCGTCCACAGTTATTTTACCTCTGACAGCAGGAACCTAACAGCAATCTTATTGTAACGAGAATAAAGATCACAATGATTTTGACAGACCTGACAGTGGCAGCAACCCAACAGCAACCTTATCCGAATTAGAATAAAGGTCACTGTGATTTTGACAGTGATGCAAAACCGAGGTAAAAATAACTGTGAAAGGACTCAATAAGGTCAAAACAATACATTGTCAGAAGAGGCATAAAATTAATCAATATCGCAGTTTTCAATGACAAGTTGCAAGTCCATGAACCAATAACCCTTTTGCCAGATGATAAGGGGCTGATGCTTACTGTTTTTCTTTTATTATCTGATAAGAGTCGCTATATCCGAGTATCCGGCAGGGGTTAACTGCAGTAACTACTGCGAATCTCGACCATAGGCGGCGGGGCCAATGACCTGACCCGTCGCAGGGGGACCAAGGGTGCCCAGACACGGGGTCGTCTGGCACCCATGTGCTGGTTTGGTCCCTGGGGTGGTCACGGCGTGCTATGTGTTCTGGTGCGCCGGTGATATCTTAGGTCTAATTTTACCAAAGACATATCTTTTATCCATGGAATAAAATTGACGTCTCACAGTTCTAGTACGGAAAAACTGTCAAAAAATTCAAATGTATTCTCAGGATTAGACTTATTCTATGTACAGATCAAGCGACTACTATCTGTCAAATTTCATTAATACATTTTCAACTTTATCGCTAAAGCATAAGGTTCAAAGTTGATTGGGAAAATTTGACAGTTTTGGGTAGCTTGATGTGCTGGCGTCTGTACCTATTAATCTGTATTCCAGAGTAGCCAGAAGCGACTTGATTTCATTCATTTACATAAACTTTCTAGGTCAAGTACTCATGAAAATACACTCAAAACCAAAAATATTTGTGTCCAAAGACTTTTCTTTCAAATAGGCACATAAAAGGCACTTTTGAACGTCAAAAATAGACACAAATATTTAATGTATTGTCTGTTTTCACGAACTCAGTATCAATGTGTATCTGAATGCAATCTCTCGTTATTCACAAAAGGCGAGGTAAGGTCGTCTGCCTAAGCTAGTCTGTGAACGGAGATTAGCACATTTTGAAGGCACGTCAAAATGTCTAGCAGAAATTATCACACGCTGACGAACAAACAATGAAAAGGAAAGTATTATTTGGGTTACTTTCTCGTGTTAAGAGATTCTTACAGTATTTTACACGCTGTATAAGTTCGGGGTCATCTCAAAGTTTGCGCCAACTTTTACGGCTTCATACAGTAGAAGTTCCTCACACTTTCAATTATCGAGGGAAGCCATTACGGTGTTTCCCGTGGGGGGGTCTACCCTCTAAGTCTGTCAACGTGGATTGGGGCCCGTCCGAATGTAGTATATCCGTCAAAACAAGTGTCAAATTAATTTTTTTGGACGGGCAAAAACACATCTTGAGTAGGAACAACGGTCAAATCGTCTTGTCAGTCATTATTAGTTCGGGTCCCGAGTAGGAAACGCCCGTAGCTTTGGCTGAAACAACGGATTTCGTGCTTATGGAGTAAACCTCCTGCTTCGAATTGAAGCCTTGGAGGATTCCAAAACCCTCTTCGATTAAATAAAAATTACGGCGGTTTAGTCGGGCGACTTAAGAAACAAAAAATATGTCCCATACTAATTTGGCTGATTACTTTGGCCTTGTATGGGACATAGTTCGAATTTGCCCTCCGAATATTTTATATGGACGTCGGTCAGCGACATGTCTAATTACGGGTTCAAAGTTCTTTATGACAAATAATTATTTTTTAACACGCGATAATATATTTAAGACAACTTCATGAATCCATACTTCCATACTGTCTTACTAACATTATAAAATGTGAAAGTAAACGGTCTGTTACTTTTTCACGCCTTAACGGCTGAACGATTTCCATGAAAGTTGGCATTCAGACAGACCATGAACTGGCTTAGGACTTATTTTACCCCAGCAGAGCGTTCCCGTGAGATAATTTCCGACCTCCAAGCGGACGTAGCCGCGGCCAAAAGTCATGTCCAACTGACTGCAATAGCCATATTTGTCCACTTTAATTTTGCCATAATTATGTAGGTATAATATATTATTATGGCAGATTGTATGCAACCTGTAATCGCTAATAGCTGTCCACTTACTGCCATATACTTAACAATTTGCATACTAAACAAAGATAGACGAGTAGCAGCCCCAGGTTAAAAGGGACATGACCATATTGATCATGTCAGCTTAATTTGATCAAACCAATCGATAAATACGAGTGACTGACAAATAGCCATAAAAATAGATAAACAGTCACAATTGATGTTATCACAATCAATGAACTTAATCTACATTATCGCTGTTGAGTCATATTCTCACTAATAGTGACTCAATTCGTTCAGGAAATTCTACTAATGATTATGAGTGGAAATACTGTTAGTCACAGGCGTGTTTTGTTTTCTATCACTTATATAGGAAAGTTAGCACTATCGCTAGATACAGGAAAAAAGGGTCATCTTATTTGTTGGTTCGTTTACTATTGTTTCGAGCAGTGGTGAGCCAGTGGTAAAGGCCCGACTTACAAGTTGTAGGTCGTAGGTTTGAACCCAAACGGACGCTTTACTTTGTGTACATTATTTCAACACCGTTGCTCTCAAAACGGTGAAGGAAAACATCGTAAAGGAAACCGGCATGTCCTAGAAACAAACCTTCGGAGACATGACGTGGAGGATTACGGCCCACTCGGTGAGAGGCACCGAGAATAGGCTGTGTCCCACAGTGGGAACGTTACAGGGTGGTTAGGCTTCCTACTTCTGTGAAGAATTACTTGTTTTTTCGGGGATTTTAGGATACCAAACTCGAGATGCGGTGTTTGTTTAGTCCCGAGCATGCATGCAATTAAACGTTGAAAAAGTTGGCGCTAAAATATCACGGTTTAAAATTAAATGTTCGACGTGAACATGATGGAACGACATCGAGGAAAAAAAAAATTTCCGAGTTAAGGGGAATGCGCGGGAAAATCCGCTGAGTTAGGGGGTGAAACTAATGCATGGAGCCTAGGAAGATTGAGGTGCCTAAATGCCCATTAAATTAAAAGTAAGTAATTTCAAAGATGGAACATTTAATTGCGTAACACACTACTAGTAGCAATGGGTTTCATTTTGACAGTTCAACAACATTCATTGCGTTATTTTACGTTGTTGAGCAGGAACATTTTTCCAACATATGGAGCAATGGATTAGCAATATGCTTCAAAATTATTCAAATTTAGAGTAATAGTGTTACGCAATTAGGGTGCTGTTCTGGTTAGAGAGAATGGGACCATCACTGGCCATGGCCCATGACATTATAGTAGTACAGATATTTTTCACATCCATTCAGTCTGATGTTTCACACCTTTACTCTTGACACACATAAATGTATTTGGGTAAATTATTCGTCATTTGTGCACAAAATGACACAAAATGCACAAAAGTGTTTTCTGTATGGCCTCTAAAATTTTCAATAAACTCCCAAGTAGTTGGAAGGAGCATAATGTCATTAACATATAGGATACTTTTATCCCGATATCCTACGGGATTATAACTTATATGGGTGAAACCGCGAGGCGCTGCTATATATACATAAAACAAAAAAATTTCAGGAACAAACAAGTTAAAAAATGCAGTAGCTCAACTGTAGCTAATGTAGCACAATTGAATTTCTATTGTTATATAAATTTAATATTATTTTTTTCACAGTAGAGAGGCAAGTAAAACAATGGCAGTTAGCTCAATCTAACTCAGAATCTGAAGCATTTGTTTTGAGTAATGTCTTAACTTATTCAATATAAACATACTCACAGTCCCTCCTTACACACATTCCTACATCATAATTATCTTGCATGCACCTTTGTCAAATATCAAATAATAAATATGTACCTACATTTGGCACCTTTGTCAAATTTCAAATAATAAATATCTACATTTGAATTGTTACGAGGCACACTATTTCGAACTCTCAAATTGTTTCAAACTTTCAAAGACAGCTTCAAGATAGTGTGGAGTCCACAAGTTAAAATATTGAATTTATGTTTCCTTTTGTTACAATGATTTTAGGACTGGTTTATTTGTAGTATTAGGGAAATGTATGAAAACGTTATTTGGTAAATAAACTACCTATTTATTATTTAACAATTTTTCTTTCATTAAAATTACTTTATGACATGTTGAGTACTTACAAACATAAGTACAAAAAATAAAGTCAAAAAAACAAACATACATAGTTTACTGTGGGGAAAAAATTGAGTAAGTAATGAAAACTCCTTGTATTTTATCTAGGTATATAAAGTATGAAAGGAAACCATAGGTTTATGCTCATCGTTTTTGGTTGTGTGAGGTCATACTTCCTGTATAGCATGGAATAAGTAAAATATGAACACCTACACTCACCTACATCAATCAGTTAGTTTACTGTTAGTGCCTGTGATATTTAGGATAGTTTTTTTTTATTAAAGAGTAAATGGCTTTCTACTATGCTATTATGAAATTTTAATAATAATGTATGAGCATTATCTAAATTGGTACCTTACAAAAATACCTAACTACAACTTGCTTCTTTTGCTAATGACATACCTACCCATTATTTTTATCTGGTCATTATTTTTATTTATTATTGTTTACTGGCAGGTGTAATTTATTTTATAAGTATTGTAATGTGCGTGCCAATTACGATAAGGAAACAATTCAAATAGCAAATAACAATGCGATTTTACGGAAACGTTATTTAGTTACCTTATCTACGCTATACTTGGTCTAACTGCAATGTTATGGAAATGGATGAACTGAAATTTTAAAGCATTATTAACTCACGCTTCATCGAGTTTCGAGAAAATACAAAAAAAGAACATGAATCAATTTTTTGCTCGTCACACGATATTATGCCTCACGCGATACAACGCGACTAGGTTATCACACTTACTGTTTTTGTAACACAATTGCATTAACGTAGTAAAATGTTTGTGGTTACTTACTTCTCTAACACGTAGCGCAGGAATATAAACACAAATGCTAACGGTATAGGAAAGAAAACGTGCGTATGATCGGTGTAAACCACCGCCTTATCGGGACCAGGAGCGATGTCTGCCCATGTTGTATTCGGTGGTAACCACACGTCTTCATTCCAAAACTTGTCGAGGTAATACCTCAACATAATTGGCACTATATTTTGTTTTGATTACTATTTTAATTAAAACCAATTCAATTTTTACAATGTGTACGAGCACCTCACGGCTTCATTGAGAAAAAGTGACAGATAATTGAAGCGAAGTTGCCCTATAAAACCTGATAAATAACCGCTATTTGGATTTTTGACGTCTAAAAATAGAAGCTATTTTTAATTTTATACTAACTTAAAAAAAAATATATTTATATAAAATGCGATTAAATATAAAGGAAATTAAATACATCATTGCAATAGTTCCAAGTAATTTTATTCATCATGATGTGGTCCTATTTTGTGTGTTAGTTTTTTTTCTTGATAACACTGATCAATTTATGGGGACCATGATCGGTTAGCTGTTCTGTGTCTGTTAGTCGGTTGAAGATTGGTTGAAGGCTTTGAACCGTTGATATAAAAGCATTTGTTAAAATGTTTTGGCACTTGTTCGTAAATCAATATACCTACTAATAATAAAGCTGAAGAGTTTGTTTGTTTGAACGCGGTAATCTCTGGAACTACTGGTCGGATTTTTAACATTACGCTATGACCCTTAGAAGCCGAGAAAAAAGAACAAAAGTCAGAAAGAACGCTAAGCGAAAACGAAGTAAACCACGGGCAGTCGATGCGATGCGACGGGGTGGGACGGGGGAACAATCAATTTCACGCAGGCAAAGTCGCGGGCAGAAGCTAGTATCTAATAAGCTTATCGTTCCATTTGGCACTTTTCCCGCAGCATTAAAAGTATCCATAGTGAAGTCACTTTTTGAGTTTATGTAGTACTTATGTATATTTTTACCATCTTTAACGAGCGTGTTTTTATGCAAATCAATATATTAATATTATAGACTATACCTGCTCGGAAAGAAAATTATAACCTTTTTAAAAATAAGGCAGAACGTACGTCGTTACTGTTGTATGTACAGACGCCAGCACATCAACCTACCACAATCTGTCAGATTTTCCCAATCAACTTTAAACCTTATGCTTTAGCGGTAAAGTTGAAAATCTATTAAAGAAATCTGACAGATTGTGGTAGGTTGATGTGCTGGCGACCGTACATACAAATTGGTGGGTCAAAAAAGTGTATGAAAATCCATTGATAACGTGCTGAGTGGCCAAAAAGTGTATGAAAACGTGCTGACTTGCTGAGCGGGCAGAAAAAGTGTATTAAAATCACTGACCTGTATTATACAAGGTACTTGTATGATAGAGGTCAGTGATTAAAATCCATCACAATGCAGAGTTTTTTTTTTATTTAGGCAATTCAGTAACTATTCATTATAGAATAATGCCAAAAGTCACATATCGTCCAGCGCAAAATGATACTGGCAACATACTTTTGCTGGTCATTTAAACCAATATTAATCTCCGTGGCAGAAGAGAACATTGAGTTTTAATACTTAACTGTAACAATTTTAATATTTTTACTTAAAAAAATTCTGTTATTTTGCTTTTAGGTACCTAAAGTATAAAGCACTATGTATCACTCGAAAAAAAGTGCGATACCCAACTCGCTTGCTACAGCCTCGTTAGTAATCAGTAACTTTCTCCCCTCGGTGAAAAATATAAGAAATAATAAAATTCCTTGTATCCTTCGTTCATGATAGGGTGTATATGTACCTATACAGACCTGATGAAAGCGCCGCTCGCGAGCCGCTTGCAAAATGCGAGCGTGCATTTCATGTTTGTACGCAGCCCCTGCGCTGTCCGCGCGCGCGCCGCTCGCGCGCAAGTTACGCGCCGTAGGTACTCGAGCGGCGCGGGAGGTGCGTGCTTGCCGTCCGCGGTGTACCTCTGAGACTCACCTCAAATTCACAACTTAGGCTCATTGTTCAAATGCGAAAGAAGCTATGTACGCACGAGCTGCGAACGCGCTGCAAGCGCGCCTCACTCGAGCCTTGCCGGAATTGCATTAGAGTGGCGCACCAAACGTAGGCTGTAACCGCACGTGAACAACACGCGCGTTCACAACGCGACGCATTCGCCAGCCAGGTCTGGATACACCTATAAAGTCAGCGTTGCCGTTGTATTGAGTAGTTCACGTTTATTGCGATAGACGTAGTTAGTAGCAGTCACTCACTTTTTACTTTATCATAAAAGTAAGTAGTACCTATCTCTCACTATGTCACAACAGTCATAAACGTTCTTAATACCTACGAGAGATTTCTATAACCAGCCAAGTGTGTGTAGTAGTTATTTATATAAAAAAAACAACAAAAGTTTTGTGCTATTTATATTCTATAGTTACATTTGGAAATTTTTTGGCGGGAAAACTTCTTTCACTGCGCTTCACCCAGCTTCACCTGAGGGGCAATTCTCGTTACTTTCAGTTTGATTTATCTCATCCGTCAAAATGTCAATAATACCTCTAATTTCCTTACATTTGTATGTTTGACAAGTTTTCCACATTTGTTTGTAGTTGACGTGAGACAGCGACTAGATTTTGAAAGTTTTAAATTACGAGAATTGGCCTTTAGATCTGCGCCAGCCCATGCGCTATGACCACTATCATTGTTAATGTTTTTCGTCATCCTCCTCAGATTCTGTTTAGTTTTTTGTTATGAGCAACATTATTAACACCAATATTATGTCCATTGCTCTATAGTGCCTTTGATCGGAAATTGTACCATCATCAGATACTTCTGAACTTGAGCTTCTTACGTCGCGGTCATCCTAAAAGGAAATAGCAAGATTATTATTTGGGGGATGCGCTAGGTAGCCCGCGAAATTCAAATTTTCTTGCGTTTTTTGCAGGTTGTATATTGAGCAAAATATTATTCACGAGCGTACCAGTATATATTTACAGAATTATAATCATTAAAATCATCATGCATGCTAATAGACACACACGCAAATGACAGGCATCGAGATTAACCCCACGCAGCCCGCGATGTATCGCAGTAAGGTATCCTTTGTCATGTGCGTACGTACATGTCTATTAGCATGCATTCGTTTTACATGAAGGTGTCATCAAGGTATCGCAGTGACGCATCTTCGGCATGTAATTACCCTTAGATAAAATGCGAGCGAGTGTGGCAGGCCAGGCAGGAATGCTATACGTCATTTGTGTCGTAGTGCGAGTAGGTAAACGGTGCGCTACAAGCTTGGTTTGTAATTGTATGGAATGTTTTGACAACGCCGCACAGACGTAAAAATATCGCGACGGGATTTTATCGCGCAGTGCATTTTCAACTTCCGGTGTTGAGCTAAGCATTGAGTGGAACAAAACGCATCCCAGTGGGTCAAAATAACACTGTTTGATTTTCAACTCTCAGCGCTAAGCAGTGCGTTGAAAATCAAGTGCGCGAAAAAAACCCCTAACAATATTTTTACGTTCTTGCGAACGTCGGCTAACAGGTAAATCGATGTAAATGACATATTCTAGCAATAGTGATGTGTAATAAATAATTACCTGTATGCAGCGGAAACAGATATAGCCTTGTGTAGAACCATATCGGAATGAAGACAAAGAACAGCAGCTTCCTGAGGCGGTCCCAATTGGGTTTTTTTAAATGCCTCCGTCAACCAAAGACAAAAAATAATTAGGTAACATTTTTTTTTATTAGCCCTTAATGTCCCACCGCTGGGCAAAGGCCTCCCTACGCTCTTCTACCTCTTTCTGTCCAGAGCTGCCAAGGACCAATCTTTATGAAAGGAGTCCTGGTCATTCCCGCCATTTCCGTCTCCGTATCCGTCTGGGCCTGCCGCGATGTTGTTTGCCATTAAGCGGGTTGTAAGATTAGCCCATTGATCGATAATCTATCGATTTCTATGATATTGAAGGTGAACCGTCAAAAATGAAATGTAACCAGTGCCAGGAAATTATTTCACGCGGCGGTCAAGGCAGAAAAGCGAATACGACAAGTATGACGAATCACATGAAATATAAGCACAATGAGTTGATGCCTCAGTTGGCAGGTTCTATTAAAAGTAGTTCAATCGAATCCCATTCGTCTTCTTGCTTCTGTATCCCAACTTGCGCCCTTACCACCATCGCCAAATCCATAAAGCGGGAAGCGAAATACCAAAACAACAAAGTATACAAGAAAGTTTAACGGTAGTGGTCACTTCAGGACTCCCGATCAAGAGAAATAAGTGTTGCAATAGGAGAGATGATTGCGTTAGATAACCAACCTCTCTGTCTTTAGTTGAAAACACTGACTGGTTTTATCAATCTTATTATTTTTAACTCGAATTAACTCGAAAATAGATATGGGTCTTTGAGTCAAGTTATGAACACATAACTTGACTCAAAGACCAAACGATTTTTCAAAATTTCACCCCCGTGGGGGTGAAAAGCGGGCATACAGTTTATTTGAAAAATCTGATTCCTTTGGTCTATAAACTTAATAATACTAATGAAAAAGATCATAATAATACATTTTCGAATTTTTTAGACGAAAGTACGCATTTCACGCGGACGAACTCGCGGGCAGAAGCTAGTTGAATATGAAATTACGAAACTTAATAAATAAAAAAAGTTAAATATATTTCGTATCATTTTATTATTGTTTCATCGCATACAAAAGAGACTATCTTGCAAATCAGAGATGTAAATCTCGCACAAGTAATCACGTGTTAATAATCACATTACACCGACGATCTCATTTATAACAATACATCTCATTTGCTTATAAATAAAAAATAGACCCATTAGAAACAAAGTTAGTCACTGGTGTCTCACTTAGCATTAGTTCAATCTACTCCACCAATTCAAACAAGTCGTGAAAAACTAACAGTAATTTCAAAACTGACAGTTGTCTCGCTTTATTGGTATTATACTGCACTCGCGATTGAATTTCCAAACATGTAAGCAAATTTTAGTTTTATAAAAACAACTTTAATACCCACACAAAAAGTTCAGTTTGCACTGCAACTATAGACATTTGTATGCCTTATTTTAATAGTCCTAGTAATTCTGAAATTAACTTAATTTACACTAGCATAAAGTTGATATTTGCTTAAGTAAATAACATCATTTTGAAGTTTCAGTGAGTGATTTCAGTTCGAGTAAAAATTCTTAGTGCCATTGCGAGCAAATGGCGTATTTTTACTTTCTTCTACGTTATCCAGCCGCACACTCGACTAAAACCAGACAAACAATGACTACCTTTGCGAATAAAACAAAAAAAAAACATTAACCTACACCAAAATCAACAACTATAGAATACGCACAATTTCTTCTTAATTAATTAATAATATAACCGTGATAATAAAAATAAACCTTTGATGACAAATGCAATTAGGACAGAGATCAACAACACACAAATTATTTTTGTAATTTTCAACATACACTTTTTCTCATCATATTTTCAACATACATTGTTTATAAACGTTACCTATATGTATATCAACAACATTTAAAATATAGTGAAAGGCACCAACGTATCATGATAATGTTTTTTTTTGTACATTATTTGTTTAGTTGTTCAAAGAGGTAACAGTACAGTGATATAGACAGACACTATTTAAAAAAAATAAAACAGTGATACACAGAATTATGTAAAGGCCAGTTTGACAGTTTCTGGATAAATTGAAAAATGGAACAGAATAATATGTTCAAAAGTATCTAAAGTATCTGCTAGAAATTTAACCGAAATGTATATGGACACAAATAATATTGTATTTTCATTAGTTAATGGTAAACATTTTAACCCGTTTGTATTTTTTGGCCTAAGTCATAGGCAACATTTTAACCCGTTTGTATTTTTGGGCCCAAGTCATAGGCAACATTTTAAGCCGTTTGTATTTTTGGGCCACTTTTCTTCTTCCCAAACAGACACCTTGTCTGTTTGAGAAAATGTTACAACTTGATTATTCATTACTCTATTCCGAGGTAACTCATAAACATAAATGCCGAAAGTTAAGAGAAATTACTTTTTTTTTATTTATTAATATATTGTTGTTTTATTCATAAGAGCACTGTCTATATTCCTATACATGCTAGATTTTTACTACATTAGCAACCAATTATAAGTACCACATAAATACTATGAAACATACTGGTTTCTTTATAAAACTATAACAACACTTTTATGCACCATTAAATTAATCCTTACAATACATATAAACTCTGAAAATAAATATTCCGGTGTTCTAATAACATAATTTAAAAGCTGAACTGGGTTGTAATATTTTCCCACACTGGAAAGCTTATAAAATTTAATTAATAATTACTTGAATACATGTCATGTCAATTTTAATACAAAAAGAACGAAATAGGGTATTCATTTTAAATAGGTCTGAACAGAAAAAAAGAATACAAAGAATAAAAAAAAACATCGTTGGTAAGGTCGTTTATCGGTAACAACAATCATGCTTTTTAAGTATTTGATGTATCTATTTTCATTCATATAAAGTTATCACTTACGAGTATCCGTAAAAATTACTCTTAAGTCCACTATCATAAGGTTCAAAATAAACCAAACCTTAATGCACGTAAAATGCAATAGCTACTGTACTTTTTCTTTTCAGGCATAATAAATAAACAATTCCTTTAAACATCTGAAGAAAAGCAACAGTCATAAATAAAATGGTAGTCGTACAAATACTTCACTTGGAAATAAAATGATTACTCCTTATGAGCGTTTACGACGTACGGCATTTCATACAAACTTTCAAACCTTTGTTTTTCGAAATGAATGAACAGATTTTAATGAAAATTCATACGCATAAGCAGGATATAAAGGTCTAAAAAGTTACTAAAGAACATTTTCGAAATATCTTATTCAAAAAAAGATAACTGGAAATCTCTGTTTCTATGAAAATTTTAAAATCGGTCTAATTTGGCTGTAACACTATTTTTCGAAAATGCTCTTAAGTAACTTTTTATACCTTTGTATCCTGCTTATACGTATGAAGTTTCATTAAAATCGGTTCATTCATTTCGAAAAACAAGGGCTTGAAAGTTTGTATGAAATGCTGTACGTCGTAAACGCTCTTAATACTATTAAAATGTATTATTTTTTAAGCTTTTATAAAGCATCTTTGGGTGTATTCGATAGTATCGATTTTTAAATATTACTTAACTTTACTTGTGTCTCGAATATAATATCGAGTATTGACTATTGTGTGACTAACTATTATAGGCCTACCGCTCAACTCAGACGATGCATGAGGAAGATGCGCGGTGCGGGGAGGCCGTAGACAGAGAGTACAGTACCCGGCGATAAATATTGCACATCGACCTTTGGAAAGAGACAATCGGCTAATTTCGGCTTCGTAGAGCGTTATCTCTGTCGCACGAAATACAAACAGTCCGGTATCTATTAGGAGCTGTTAAAACAATTATGATTTGCTTCTTTTGATAATTATTTTTATTCTTTGTATAAAATACAAAAAAGGTCGATGTGCAATATTTATCGCCGGGTACTGTATGTTCCCACTTCTGGGACACAGGCCTCCTCTTTTCGAGAGGGAATGGGCTGTAATCTACCACGCGGACCCAGTGCGGGTTGGTAGATGTCACATGTATTCTAAGTTTTGGTTCTAGGTCATGCTGGTTTCCTCACGATGTTTTTTCCTTCACCGTTTTTAGAGCAGTGGTGATGAAATAATTTACACAAAGTAAAGCAACTGTCTGGGTTCGACCCAGAACTAAGTTATTGGCCCGCTGACGGACGTCAACACCCCTCCCTCACCGCGCAGTGCCCCTCAGGTAGGTACCGTCTAAGTTAAACGGAAGCCCAGCCGAAAAAATCTAAAAAATCTCATGTTTTTCAGATTTGTCAGAATAGACCGGCTGTAGTCGTACTGCGATTCGACCGTCGAATAAATAATAGTCGTCATTACTATTTAAATATCTAGCAATGTGCAATAATAAATTTACTTACATTATGTCAAATGATATGGTTAATATTTTGTTCGTTATTATTATTTCCTATTACATATTAAGACAACACCAGCGGAATCGGCGGGAATTTTGATATACAATTTGATTTTTTAAATCGATTTGGACTTTCCTAGATATTTGTTAACTATATTTATAAGGTAACCGAGGCTTGGTATATTCTTCATTGATGGTTATTAAATATAATCTGTAATTACAGTTTCCTCTTTCATCTTGATCCAAGATATACTTACCGGGCTCTCCTCTTGGTCACTTATAAACAGGATAGCAAGGACAACGACGCGCAAACTATATCATGAATTCAGCACATGATTCAAGACAGCGTAGAAATTTTTCGTCGGTTATAATGACGGAATCTGCTGTTACATAGAAAAGGAGACGTTCAATAAATGTATGGGGCTTGGTACGGTCAGCAACAAAAGTCGATTAACACTTCAGTTTTTTCAATCTCAGTTATTGAGCAAAATATAATATAATAAGTACAATGCAATTTTGAACAAATATTTGTCTCAATGACGGGATTAAAAAAACTGAAGTGTTAATATTTTGCTCAATAACAGAAATAAAAAAAAATAAATAACAAAAATAATAAAAAACAAAAAAAAAAATAAAAAAAATAAATAAAAAAAAATAATTGAAATAATTGAAATTTTAAACAGCCTTCTGAGCTATATGGACTGAAAGAGGATAATTATTTTGATGCTTTGCGCATTTAATTTTTTTTACCGCCGCCCGTTTTTTTTTTGAAACCAGTGTTGAAAAATAAAATGCTTAACCTAACTAACGCTTGCCTAACTACAAACATTATTTATATTTTAGGATTGGTAGCCCTGTGGCAAATGACGTGACAATGACAATTGACTCCGCTTCGCGGGTCGGACGGTGTTTTTTTTATTTCAACGTCATTCTGACATTTACAGATTTGACCTTTATTGGAAACGTTTTGTTATTGCATTGGTCATGATAATCAACATTTTTTTGTCTCCATTTTATGGAGCTGCAGCTAAAATTATAACAAAATCTCAAAGTATTTAATACAAAACAGAAACTTTAGCCACATTTTAAATAATTATATTGCATAAAAATTAATAAAAAAAGGCTATGTGCGTTTTGTTTGTACTAAAACATTTTTCTTTTTTTACAAAATCAGGCGCCGGAAAAAATCATATTTAACTATAATCGAGTAGCTAAATAAATAAGCTTTCCAGTAAGGTACGGACGCCAGCACATCAACCTACCACAATCTGTCAGATTTCTTTAATAGATTTTCAACTTTATCGCTAAAGCATAAGGTTCAAAGTTGATTGGGAAAATCTGACAGATTGTGGTAGGTTGATGTGCTGGCGTCTGTACATCACATTAGCGTTTAAAAATCTTCGGAATATTATTAATGGTATACCATTACTATAATATTGACCTCTCCTTTGCCGCATTTATAAAATTTGATTTGAATAATTTCAATGCTGTGGTCGTTCAGAATCATGTAATCCGGTAACAGTTTGGGAGTCGATCTCGTTGCTAGCCTGTATAATCATTACAAAATTACTTCATTGATCTCGATCCAAGAATACCCCCTTTTGGTCATTCTAAATAGCTTACGCTTACGGAAAACTTGTGAAACAGGAACAGACAAAAAAGTTAATAACAATCTACGATCATGTAGAGGTAAAATATACTTACATGAAACTCTTATAAAGCATATTTTCGCTTGAATAACTATACTATTTAGATATTAACGTTGTCTTTTTATTGCCTTCTGTACAAAATATATCTTTTATGGTATTCTTGTCGTCGATTTCTCCATTCCTTTGAACACTCCCATGATTTTTCAAGCAACATAATTTACCCATATTAAAATTGCATGCTTACCGCCGCGGTCCAATCCACGTTCGGAACAAGCCCCCAAACTAATCCTCACCATAGCTTTAAATTCATAAAGCGATCTATCTACGCAATGCTTATTATTAATTTATACCTAGTTTTGGAATTTAATAAGACGTGTTCTGCGCGCGTGCATTTCAGGCACTAATTATCTTTATTAATATAATTTTATCCTATCTAAGAAACGAATAGAATAAGACGTGGTGGATAGAATTTAGATAACAATAAAGCGTTTCAATAACGATTCTCTTGCATTTTATTTATTGATTACTATGAAGAACCCAGCGGGGTAATTGCGTAACACACATAAAATGGCAATCGATGGCAATGCCATTCATTCATTTTGACAGTTCGACCACGTTCATTGCGTTATTTAAGCAATGGATTAGAAATGTCCTTCAAACCCTCGGATTGTGATTGAAAGTGTGCAATTAGGGTCTGAAATCGCCAACCCGACTAGAGCAAGCGTGGTAATCAATGCTTGTGCCTTCTCTGTATCATGAGAAGTTTTTGCCCTGCAATGAGGCAATAATTGGCTGGTATAATTTATTTATCACACTAATATTATAAAGGCGAAAGTTTGTGAGTGTGTTTCTATGTTTGTTACTTCTTCACGCATAAACGGCTGAACGGATTTGGATGAAATTTGGCATACAGATAGTTTATAACCAAGATTAACACGTAGGGTACTTTTTATGGGAACCAGCAATGCACAACACAGCAATGCACGGCACGAGAACGCACGACATTGGAATGAACGTGTTTTGAATTCCAATGACGTACATTGTCATGTCGCGCATTCTCGGCCCGGACCAAGAGTGTCCGGCTTGATAATGTACAGCACGGGAATTGGAATCAAAACAGTGACGTCACAATAAAAAAGTAAAAAGCCATGTGAAACTAGGGATGAGATTTTGATTGATTAAGGATTGATTTTGATTGATTTTGTTTCATTTGACGTGTGGTTGACGTTCAATCAATTATTATTGAAGTAAATCTGTGAACTATTCGTTAAGAGGAAATACGGGCGGAACGACTTTTGAAAATTAGGTATTTGAAGAAACTATCGCTGTCGCTCTGCGAGCCCCCGCCCTCTAATGCGTGCGATAAGGACAACTGCAGATCCGACTGAATAGCCTAAGTAAAAAGTCACATTTTCGAGGTTTGGCTCTCGCCTATTTTCTTCACCAATATTGAACCAATTTAAAAGATATTTCATAAACTGGATAAGAAGGATATGTACTGTGCCGCTACATTATGGTTAACACCCCGACTCAGAGTACCCCGACTCGGATAGGTTAGGTTAGAAGGCTAAGGCGGGAGCGAAGCGTAGCGGAGCTCCCGCCTTAGCCTTCGTGGTTATTTTTTTTTAAACCACCCAGAAGTAGGAGCCCCGCGAAGCGGGGCTCCGTCGACCTATCTTACACT
Organism: Luperina nickerlii; assembly: GCA_963855955.1. Classification (NCBI taxonomy): domain Eukaryota; kingdom Metazoa; phylum Arthropoda; class Insecta; order Lepidoptera; family Noctuidae; genus Luperina; species Luperina nickerlii. Next base: position 9,477,559 of record OY979682.1, read on the forward strand.
CTGAGTGCTTACCAAAATTTTATTAAACATGAGCAGCTGATTGCAGCTTATATAATTAATATGCTGTACAAAACTCTTTTTATAAAGACTTCTCTGCTTAAAAACTTATCAATCGCGCAATCAATCGTCTTTCGGAACAGCACTATCTAGCTCAATTACCTAGTATCCAAGTCCCAAAATTTCGAGTCACCTGATTGGCCAACCAATCGGCCAATCACGCGATGTCGCCAATTCATGTGTTGTACACTCTCGGGTCGGACCATCAAGGTACACCCCAGGAATTGGAGACATCGCGATGTCGCCAATTCTTGTGTTGTACATTCCTGTGTTGTACAATCCAGTGTCGTGCATTGCTGGTACGTGCATTACAGTGACGTGCATTATAGGGACTCCTTTTTATCCTGATATCCCCACGGGATCCACACTTATGCGGGTGAAACTGAGGGGCGCTGCTAGCTATAAGATGAGATATCGCCTGTAAAATAGAAGAGCACGGTGCGGAGCGGGTCGACTTTTGCACGCAATACGTATTTAGGCTCGTACACACAGGCGCGACGCGACACGCGACACAAAGGCACCGCAAGTCGCGCAACGAGCGGTGCCTTTGTGTCGCGTGCGATTCGCGTCGCGCGTCGCGCTTTTTTGCAGGAGCCTTTTATGAAATGACAAAAACAATGGGTTTGATTTTCTCACCAAAATTCAACTGTCTCTTAAATAGGGGTGTTTTTTTTAAGACATACGCGAAAGGGAATCTCTCGCGTTGTATAAACGCGTAAAAAAGAAACTGTTTCTAAAATTATTACAATTTACGCTTTTCATCCACGTAATGTTCTAGTTGTCATTTCATTAAAATATTGTTAACAGGAGAACAATTAATTAATTATTAATTCTTATACATTGACCGAGAGGCAAAAACAAAGACCACCAATTATTTTAATTCCATTCTTTACCTGCGCAAGTAGTATTAAAATGTTACCAACTGTCTAAATAAACCACGAAATACTCAAAATACGCAATTTATACTTAATCTATTTCGTAGGATTAATTTGTTAAGAATTTTAGATTAGGCAGTATGGTGGTAACGGGCGGCGGTAAAAAATAATAATTATGATGTAGAATAATGTTCATTTGTGGGAGACTGGTGCTTAGACTAAACCGTGACTTGTATTTCAGTTTCAGTTATTCTGGTAAGTGGTATTAGGGGCAGAGGCAAATCCGACAAATCAACGATCATGAAAATCTGTTCAGCCGTTCTTGAGATATATAAATGGTGTAACTAACCCGACTTTGTTTTATATATAAAGATATAGAATATAAAGGGATCGATTAACAAAGAAATTAACTACTTTAGCCAGCACGCTCAGTTTACAATGCCCGGTTAATGTTAATATTTTAGGCAAAGTGGATACTGTTCATATAATAAATCAATATGATCCAACTGCGTGGTCCCTCAATGAATAGCTTACTTACTATAAATGTATTTTCAATTTTATACTAAGCTTAGCCAATAATTATTTATTTTAGCTATTACAAACAATCACCTTTCGCCTGCCAAAGCACGACAATAACACGATTTAAGAATTATTAAGTATCGTAAAAATAGTACCAATTATTCATCATTATTAGCGACTTAGATAAGTAATGTGATTTTGAGAATGGCAACAAAGAATAATAGACATTATTGCATTACAATAAAGAGGTATTTTGAATGCAATGTTGAAAAGATTATAAAGAAAGGAACAAGTTTAAGCTTAAAATAATAGTAATACCAAAAATAGCAAGATTAGCCCCTTTTGTTAATTATATAACTATTTAGACCGTTTTCTCGAGCTACTGGGTACTTGCAAAATTAATTGCATCGAATTTAATTCAAATTAATGTTACCTTAACAATTATTCAAACGAAATTCAATTCAATCCAGAACTTAAGAGGTTTGTATGTAAGAAATCCTTACATTATAAAAATGTTTTATATTTTTAGTAGATTCAGATTGAACAAAAACTTGTCATTAAGAGGGAACGCGGTCACCTGGTCGTTGGCGTTCATTCCATACACTAACGTATTCCTTTTTTTTATCCCTGGTTGATGATACTAGTCCAAATATTATGTCATGCATGATATAATAGTATAGTCCTCCAGGCCGTATTTCTACCATGGTGGCCAAAGACAAGACATTATAGTGCACAAGTGCATTATAAAGTCTTGTATCCTCCCTCACTCTCACAATCCGATGGGACGGCAATCCGATACGACCGGAGAGAGATCAGAGGTATCACACCGCCGACTTCCAAACATGAAGAACTATACACTATTCACTTCCACTTTATTATAGTATGAATGCCAAGGATCACGTGATCGCGTTTCCTCTAAAAATAAAATTGCAAGCCACATTTATGCTTACAACAACAAAAAAAGAAAAAACAAAAATATCATCACAACTATGAAAACAAAGAGGGTATTATTAAATAAATGCTTCTAGTAACGTTTACGATAGTTTAAAGAAATTTGTGATATATTTATGTTTTCAGCACCATCTTATTTCTTGGTATGTATTTATTTTATGTAAAATATTTTTTATACCATTATGATTGTTTGCTAACTCAAGTACTTTTTTCAAATTTGTTTTCATTTGTATTTGTGTAAATAAATTTTCTTTTTCAATGTGGAGTCAAAATTGTAATGTCAATTTCACATAACATAGTGAAAAAATATTAAGGCATTTTCAATGTTTCGTATTGCTTATTTTAAAAATAACTTTTTGATAAACATTTTGCAAATAGCGTAAGCAATAAATCTTTTAGCACATAAGGAATCTCAATTAGATTTAATCATTTTAACAACAACATAGGTAAATAAAAAGTTAACTTAGAAGGAAGGAATTAATCTAATTCAGATTCCTAATAAAAACGGATCATAATTATGAACTTCACGCAAGGATGTCATCATATTTATCGACAGTGAATCATCACTGTATCAAATAAATAATAACGACATTGATTCCATATTGATAATTATGGGGACATCCTTTCGAAAAACTTTACGTCTATCAATACTTAGAAATCTCACGTTTTTTTATAAATACGGACTTAGAAATTCACGAATCACATTCACATTCATTCGCGAATGAATGGAATGAATGAACAACACAACAGGACGAAAATTTGGGGCCACACTACTGAACTATTTTGTGCTTATTCATACTTTATCAACCCCGATTCAGTTTTTATGCAGCCTTTTCAATATATCAACAACATAGAATACATAACATACATTCGGTTAAGGGATAACGAGAGAACAATTGATAATTTGTGCATAATACTTTCAAATAGAAGCAGTAATCCGTTACGCGCGACTGTAGTTTTGTTCAGAACCTAGTCTTTTACCAAAGTTTGGTTATAATGTATAGTTCTATGCAGTACTTTTCCTACGCCTGTCACGATAATCAGTACTCGACATTTTGCTACGCAGAATTTAATCTTCAAAATTTGGCTTACTCTCACTTAAGAGCTATTTCTTGAGACGCATAATTCCAACAACAACTTACATAAATTTAACCGCAAAGGCACCGGCCCGTAAAGTTTACATATACAGTAAAGCGTAAATGTGGCCCCTTGTTAATATTAGTGATATATCTAGTTACAACCTCGTAACGTGGAGTGATGTAGTCATGTGTGTGGCCGCCGGGAGGCGCCACGGGCACTGGCCGAAACGCCTGGACGGTCGGCCCGGCCCTATGTCTCTCTGAAAAGATGTACGCTGAGTGTTAGTTTGAGGTAATCATATATTGTGAGGCACTTGCAACCAGTTTCTCGAACAAAAATGATCGCAAAATTAATGTGACAAGTAATGTAAATGCAAATTAAATGTAATCATCCGACATAGCCCAAAGAATTGAAAAACTTAAGTGGCAATGGGCAGGGCACATTGCTCGCAGAGCAGATGGCCGATTGGGCCGAAAGGTTCTAGAGTGGCGACCGCGTACCGAAAGACGTAGCGTTGGAAGGTCTCTCAGAAGATGGACCGATGAAGGTGGTAAAGGCCGCAGGATTCCGCTGGAGGCATCGCGTCAGAAGCACAGAACCGGTCTAAGTGGCGGTGCTTAGGGGAGGCCTATGTCCAGCAGTTGACGTCTTTCGGCTGAAATGATGATGAATGTGACAAATTGTCCAGCGCTGCTGTGATTGGTTGAATGTTATATCAGCAGCCAATTGCATCACTTGACTTGCGTTTAATTTTGGTTTGTCGATAATTTTCGTTCTAAAAACTGGGCGTTAGGGCACAGAAGGGTTAATAAATGGAGTGTTAAAGGTAACCTGGAGTAATTTGCGTTGACCAATGAATCGAGGAGTTTTGTTGCTTACATAGCTTTTTTTTCTTTATCAAAACGCAATTTTGTATGAATAAAGGAACGTTTTCGTTGGGTCATTTTGAACAGCGTTAATTACGCCAGGTTAAGGTCGTTCCCACCCTCAATGTAGGTATGTCAGTAGTGATGTTTTACAAACACTGCGATTGTCACCCATACAGTGTTCAAAGTTCATCAATCAAACAGCATCGGCCTCATTACACCATCACCTTCGTCGAAAAGTCATGCTTTCGATTTCAGTATCAAAGAATCATCAAAAACCAAACGGAAAGCCCGCAAAAAATCCTCCATGTTTTTATCGCAACGGCAGTGGCTATTCAAACTAGCACGCATTAGTATTAGCAGAGTTTAAAAAATCAATCACTGATTCGAGTTATTACTGTTTTAGAACTTGCTTCAATCAATGCAAGTTTATAAGCGAAAAGCCTTCACCGATAGAAAATTAAGTCATTAAAAAAAATAGAAGTTTTGAGCTCAATTGTCAATGCCCTCAATATTAACCGCCGAATTAGAATACGCCCAATGAAAGATTCCACACGGGATCATAGCCGTTAAAATAGCGACATGCAGGTTCAGGGAAACATTTGCGGATCACTTGACTGTGTAAACCGGGCAAACCTTCGAGTGTTGCCCGGCTAGACCGAGCAAATAAACATTTTCAAGTCACTTCCTCGGCTATCACCGGGCATAGAGACCTTTTCCTAAGACACGGTGGTCGTCGAATGAGTAACGTTCCCCCTGCGCTTCTTGTGTATCTGCCGAGTCTTCTTCTGAGGAGAAATGTGTGTGTTAGCATTCCATTTGTTCACTACGCTGTGGTACCCGCAGCTTGGAACAAACGTGTTAGTACAAAATGCATTTATTTTTTGCTGTCAAATTAGTCTGCTTGTACAGACAGCGTCAGTATGTGCTAACCCCTCAAGTTTTAAAATGTTACACATTAAATTCCTTACAAATGATCTAAAGAATACTTCAAAAAGAACCCATTGTTTCGACTCAGATTCGAACCATCGCATCACCGAACATTGTCATACTCATACCGGCAGTTTGACGAACTAGCCAGCGAGCCCATATGAATTGCGTTGAAATTGTTATCTACTATGGTCTGAGTCATTTTATCTTTAGATGGGATGTCTAATCGATAGATGTTATAATTTGAGGGTATCCATTAATTTTACATACTTACGTTGTCTTTATAAAATTAATCCATACCCTCAAGTTATAACTATAACGTTTGATGTATACGTTCACTTAAAACGGAGAAGAGTAAACGACTACGATTTATTCATTAATTTTTAAAATGATTTATGATTTTATGAGAACTAAAATAGTTGTTCTGTGTGAACAAAATGTGAGCATAAAAGGAATTGCGAGACAGCTTGGCATAGCAGTAAGTTCATTATAATATTAATTGTGTTCTCCGATTTTTTTTTTGTTGAGCTATTTGCGGTATCTTGTGTGTGGTGGTATTTACTAACTTATTTAAAACCATTTTTTTTTCTATACAGAGACAAACGGTGCGCTTATGGGTGCGCAGATTTCAAGAAACCGGCGATGCTAAGACAATGACCATGGGTCGGAGAACTACTGGGATCTATACGGACCAATCTGAACATCATCCGGATATTGTTAAGGTTCACACTACACCGCCGTTTACATCCACTCGTTACAGTTCGCAACGGCATGGAATATCTCTCTGTCCACGGTTCGAAGACATTTACACGCAGCGAACATTCACAGTTATCGACCTGCAAAATATGTCTAACAGAAGAACATCGAAGAGAACGATTGCGATTTGCCCAGAAATAGCAGTTATATTAATTAAGTATGACAACAAAATAAACAACGAAGACATTTAACTCATTTGATTCCACTATTTTACTTTGTATAGCAAAATATTCTAAGTAGATATCATGAGCTAATAAGAGATGTTAATTGATTATCTATTGATAACATGTTTATTCACTTATTATGCTCATGATTGTAATCCTGCCAAACTAACTTCTAGTTCCTAGACAAGTTGCAAACGCTTCAAAACTTGTCACTTTCGATGTCACTTGTCAGACTGTCAAATGTCAAATTTGTATGCTGAGACGACATGACAGGTCACGTGACATTTCGTTAGGTTATGTCAATCTAAAATATTTCTACCGCTTACTATTTTATCGTTTACCTTAATAGGATGCCACTTGTCTAGGAACCCAATTGTGTCAGTTGGCAAAATAGTATATTATGATAACTGTAAATAAAATTATCAAATCAAAATAAATCTTTGTTGTAAAATAAGATCATAGTTTTGTTAAATAATAGCAATAATAAATATTATTATATGATTATTAAGGTATTTTATTTTTCTTTATTTTTAAATTCTTTATAAATAATTACTAAAACAAAATAGAAAAATATATTAAAATAATAATTATAATGAACAAAAAGCACAATTCGTGGCTATGATTTGAACTTCCACTCATAGGCACGGCAAGCGGTCTTGAAACCTCTAGTCTACTTAGACGATGAATAAAACGTTCGTAAATGGTAACCCTATTATTGCTTGTCGTTTTCGCAATAATAAAAGTATTAACGTTTTATTGAAAAAAAAAACAATAATAAAAACAGAATTTTAAAAAATAAATACTATCTTAAACTTATTTATTCACTAAAACAATAAATTAATTAAAATAAAATGTTTTTACAAAATACAAAAACTAACTTGGGCCTATCACGGATTTGAACGCACATATCTTTTGGAGGGGTAACCACTTAATGAAGCAGTGTGTACAATACAAAAATACATGATCAATTCTACCTATAGAACCGTCTGACCTGAAAAAAATCGGTACAGTCAGGGTGTGGCTGTCATAGTCAGAAGATCGATTGCTTACGATTGCCAGGAACTACTATTAGCAGAAAATTGTTGAAACTAAATAGTCTGAAAGTTTCGTGACAGACCCATCGGACTAGAATAGTCTATTCAGATTGATGTCTCTATGGTAACCTTTAAGCATTAAAGTCATTTATAACAAAGCAAAAGCATGATCTACTTACTTTTTATTATTGACACGATTCGGCGTGCTGTTGTTGGATTGATGCGAACTGTCACTTAATTCTGAACTCGAACTTCTAATGTCACCTTCCATCTGAAAATGTTGCACATTGAATATTTCAATCAATCATATTTTCAACGTGACTAAGACCTTGTTTGTTTTGGCAAATACGTGGCCTAAGAGTAAGAGTCTGCACAGTTTGATCAAACAGGCAAATGTATGTATGCACATAAATATGTTTTTTGAATGATAGTTTGCTAAATTATTAATGACTGCGGCGGACAAGCGATGTTCTGAGATCCGATGTGTCCTAGTTGAATACATGAATTGGGTTTTTAATTTAATAAACGTGTGACTCATTTAATATCTGCAGTTACAATAAAACAGAATCCGCATTCTCCTACACTTATTCCTTTTTATTTATTTATGTTTTTTTTCCATACTTCTCTATTTATAGTCGTCATCTCGGTAGCCCCCCCCCCCCCCTTAAAATAGAATATCCCACTTTATCTTTCATTTTATTATTTCTAAAAAAAACAATATGTTTCTCACCTTTCCAACACTAATAGCTTTATAAGCGATCTGCAGTATAAGCCAGCTCCAGAACAAATGCAGGCCCAAGAGCAGGAACAGGAGCGAGTTGAAGATGTAGTAGGCAGGGAACATCGGCAGGAGCATGGGGGCACGGATTGTTGTACTGGAAATAATGGTAAACATGATCACACATTAGCCGTGCGATTCTGTAACCATCTCACCGTGAAAACTTAGGTGAAGTGAGCGTGGAGTGAGCTGTCAATAGTGCCAAATCCTAGCAAAAACAAACTCACATCATCTAAGTTTTCACGGTGAGATTTTTACAGAATCGACCAGCTGTTCAAATTATTATAGTCATTCAGCTTGGGTGAATTTACAGAATATGGGGTAAGTAAGAAACGAGTAGGATTCGTATATTTATTATGTACCGAATTGCCGTACTGCAGTTTGGTACGTGATGAAAAAGACCGATTTGCATAAAAAATAAATATAGATGCATAATAAATTAATTAAGGTATAATAAACAAATCAATTAATTTTTGAAACTCACCTCCACATAAAGTAGAACGGATAAATAATGAGTCTTGTAATGATCCACAGTACTGTAAAAACTGTGAATATGATATCGCAGACACGCTGATAGTTCGCGTACTTCGCCGCTTTGCCTGCATCCAAGAATATATCGGCACAATCGTGCATTAAAAGCACTAAGGTACCGGCTCTGTGTAGACTGCAGACCCAACTGAAGGATAGTAATAAGATAGTGGCCACGTGGTGCACAAACATCTGCCAGAAGTCCTTGCGTCGCACGTCCCAGAACTGCGAGAATGTCAGCGACCAGTAGAAGGCCGCTGATATCATGTAGTGCCACCAGATGTCGTCTGTGAGACCCTGCAATGTGTTTGAATTGCACCATTTAAACGTAACAAATGCTTTATTTATTGATGTGATTCGTCTGCCTCAAAAAATGACAAATTCCCACAAAAAATAAATAGACGATTTTTGGCTTGTGAATAAATATTAATTGAACGCAAGTCCTATACCTAACAGTGAACGTTAGGGCGCTGATGATAATATGTTATCTACTATCTTAATGATAAGTTGCACCTGCGTACCCGTTGTGATTACCACGGTCTGGTGAAAATTGTTCATATTTATAGTGTCGCTACGGTTTTAATCTGTTACTTGTTTATAAAGGCCCTTTAATAATAACGTTCCCTCTGCTGAGGCACAGGCCTCCTCTCTGTGAGAGGGAATGGGTCGTAAACTGGTAACCACGCGGGTCCAGTGCGGGTCACATTTCTTCGAATTTTTGCTCCTGTACGACATGCCGGTTTCCTCACGATGTTTTCCTTCACCGTATTATAGAGCAGGTGATGAAATAAATTACACACAGTAAAGCGGCTGCTTGGGTTCGAAACCCAAACCTACAACTCGTAAGTCGGGGCCGTTACCACTTGGGCCATCATTGCTCCCGTCTTAAGTAGACTGAACTGAAAAAGCTGAGCAAGGTGGTAGCGAGGTTGACTGCCCATCAGGCCGTGACAGACGTACATATTTTTTAAGTTTTAACCACACTGAGGCAAATCCCGCGCGGTATGCGGGATTATTATTACTATTTTTCGGCCCTATCAAAATACCAGCGCTTCGGTATTTTTATTTTTTTAATATCGCAGCATTATTCTGATATACAATGCGTGCCACGAAAGATGAGACTTGACACACCACGTGGTTTGACATGCGCAGTACACGATTTTAGGTATCTTTAGCGGTATGAGGTCTGAGTGCGGGACGAAACCGGACGTCATAGGGGCGGCGGAAAGAGGGGGGAGGCGGGGTCAAGTCTCATCTTTCGTGGCACGCATTGTACGAGCCTTTTTGGCGTTGCACTCGCACAGGTCTTTTCTTTTCTTGTTTATTATTTTTGTTTGTTTTTAATGTAGTTTTGTTAGTTTTAAATGCTCCTTTTTTAGTGTTTGGCCAAACTGAGGCGCGGGGCGTGGGGCGGGCGCGGATGCGGGAACGCGCGCGGGCTGCCTGTCCACACTGGAGCGCGGCTGGGTTCTGCGTGTTGTCGTGACCAATGTTTGTCAAAATATAATATGGATGAAAACTTATTTAAAAAAACAAAAAACTCTAACTGGTTTGAGAATCCCGGTCCCTGCGCGTGCCGCTCGCGCCCGCGTCTCGCACCCACTGCAGCCATTTGTGTGAACGAGCTATGGCGTGAATTGCCCGCGCGCTCCCCGCGACGAGCAGCGCGCGCCACTCACCGCGCCCGCGCGCCCACTATGGACACTCAAAAGAAGTTCATATGTTTGAGTTCGCCGCGCCGCGCCCGCGCTGCCAGCATAGTATAAAGAGGGGAAGTACGTTGTCTTCATACAAACGCACCGCGCGCGGCTTGTATGTGTGCGTCATAGTATCTATGCGTCGCCGCACGCACACTTAACAAAATCTCGACCCGTTTCTCAGTGCGCCAGTCGGGGCTAACACCGCATGAGCTTCGCGCGTCACGGCTTTCGGCACCGCTAAATGAATGAAAAATGTGTGATAATCGCAGGAAAACGTATTGATTTGTGTTTTTGGGTGTCTTAATAAGTAATTCCAGAATTGTCTCTGTTCTGATTACCTATTGAACTGGAAAGGTAAGCAAGTTGCAGCTTGCAAGTTCTAGCATATAATTTTTACTTGATGACTCATACCTACTTATTTAGTTTTTGTTGTAAGTATTATTTTATATCAGACAGAGGAAGTAGGTAGACCTACTTTCCCACTAGAATGCATTAGGTACTTTTGATCTGTCAATTGATTTGCCATTGATCGTTGTTTTCTCGTGCTCATCACCGCCCCGCGCCGCCCGTTTGCTGGCCCGTCACTCTTTCTTTTATCGTGAAATGTTTCATCATCGTTTAGGTAAAACCGACCTCACAAACCCTGTACTCAGACAATACAAGTAAAAAATACAACTTCCCGACCTTTGCCAATTTATAGGCACTGAATTAACATTTAGCTAAAAGTAACAACCCTGAGACAGTAGGCAATTATATCGCGGATCGGGCCGGAGATAGCCTACTTCCCCTCTTTATACTATGCTGCCAGTCTGGCCAAACACTAACTGTTTGTATTTCTTGTGCGTGTCTCAAATAAAATATTTTTCTTCCTTTCTATTCACACCAGTTTGAATTTGAACGCATAGGTACATAACACCATCGACGCGCGTGAATTTTGGGACGCATCCCGCGCGTTTTCCATTCATTTTGGCCAAAGCTTTCAGTATCGCTCCCTCATGGAGGGTTTTTTAAGTGCTTCTGTGTTCGTCCTCATTGTAAACTGATAAATGTCTCTAATTTCACCGTGAGCTTCAAAATGTCGAAACAGTAGCCAGGCACTCCTATCGCAACTATGTAGCATCTATTCGTTCAATCATAATTGAAGATTCGTCATTCATTAGTACTATTCGTGCAGTGCTATTTAAAGCGATAATAGCTAAGCAGTTCGGAGTATAAGATACGATACTTCAAAATGATACAAATAATCTGTATGGGGAAGATATCGTAGCCATGGTTTCTCTTTACCTTTAAGGGGCTTACAGGACCTAAACACAAAAAACGTTTCTAAAACTTGCATTTTTTTCGTTTAGGTCCTGTAAGCCCCTTTAAAACCAAATACCACTACAGTATTAATTACATTCACTTTAGCGTGATCGGTTTCGTCACGTTACGAGGGTCTACCTATGCTCGATATTACCTATCCCAAATTACATCTAGCTAAAAATCTATAGCTTAGGACTAAGACACATTGAGAAGGTCTCATAATAAAATAAGGTGGTGGTGGCCCAGTAGAGAACAGTGGTTGCCCAGTGGTAACGGCTGCGACTTACGAGTTGAAGGTTCGAACCCCGACAGGTGCTTCACTTTGTGTAAATTATGTCATCACCACTGCTCTCAAAAAGGTGAAGGAAAACATCGTGAGGGAACCGCATGTCCTAGAACCAGAAATTCGAAGACATATGACATACACCAACCCGCATTGGGCCCACGTGGTGGATTACGGCCCACTCATTCTCAAAAAAGAGGAGGCCTAAGTCCCAGCAGTGGGAACAGTATAGACTGATTATTATTAGCCTGTGATGTTCCACCGCAGGGCAAAAGCCTCCCTACTCTCTTCTTGATTTTTTTGATCATGTCATGTGTCACATGATCAAAAAAATCTAGAGCCAAGGTAACATTAATTGTAAATACTCTGTGCTCAATTTTTGAAATCCGTGTAAGTTTTCAGTCAAAGGTATTTATATACATATGTACGGACGCCAGCACATCAACCTACCACAATCTGTCAGATTTCTTTAATAGATTTTCAACTTTATCGCTAAAGCATAAGGTTTAAAGTTGATTGGGAAAATCTGACAGATTGTGGTAGGTTGATGTGCTGGCGTCTGTACGTAGCTAAATAGATAAAAATAAAACTAACCTGATGAGGATACCCAATATAACACTGATCAATATCCCACAGCCACTCCTTCTCCCACAGTATAAACAGGCCGTAAGAGAAATTATACAAGTAGAATGTGGTCCTCCACATATTTTCGCAGAACTTCACCAGTGTCGAGGGTTTGTCCTGACTCCGTCGCAGTCGCCACCAGCGTTCCACCTGCCTCTCTGTCATGTCGAGTTGCTTTGCTAACCCACATATCTGGAAAACGTACTTCTTGGTCACGGTTTGAAGAAGAAATTGAGGTGAGAGCAAGAAAAGATTGAATTTTGCGTAAAGATAGAACTGTGAATAGTCGTGGGTGTTAATATAAATCATTAATATATATAGGCATATACTACTAAATATATGATAGATATGTAGCAAGCAATAATACATGCAAAACACGATTTAGATAGCGCCATCCACGAAGACGCCCCCCACTTTTCTTACTAATCGCTAGTGGTTATTGCTAGTTAATTCCGCTAGTGTTTTAGTTTTTTGATACACACTAATTAACCACTAATAAGTAATTACTGTGTCGACAAAACTAAAACACTAGCGGAATGTTGCGCTCTTGTACTGTAAGCGATTAGGAAGAAGAGTGGGGCGCGTCTTCTTGGATGACGCTATCTATACAATGCTCACGTAACATGCACGTGATTAAGAAAGACTACTACAATTACAGTATTTCTACTCAAAACCTGAGTGATTATAGTGTCGATTTAGGGCCGGTCATACACGGGACAGCTTGAAGCAGCCAGTATCGACTTCTTCAAACTGCGATTGGATAGTAAAGTAGGTACAGTCTTCTACGTACACACATACACGGAACCGCTCGAGCAGTCGCGACTGCTTCGGGCGGTCGGCAGCGCGGTGAAATTTCATCGTACGGTCAAGCAGTCGCCAGGCATACACTGATTGCTCGCGAGCTGTTGACTGCTCACGCGCTGTTACCTCCGCCCGCGCTCTTCATTCCACGACGCGTGTGTTAAGGCCGGTAATAAAAATCGCAGAGCAGTTGACACCGACTGCTGCATCAGCAAGGGCAGGTATCAATGGCAGCTTCAAGCGGTTGAATTTAACTGCAATAGCAGTGCGTGTATGTTGATCATTGGCTTACTGCTGCAGCAGTCCGTGTATGGCCCGCCTATGGGTACAACGTAAGTGAAGTTGTATAGGTATATGCTGGCGGGACATTGACGCACAATCTGTTACCATATGGATTCGGTACATGATTCAGAACCCCTGCGTTGAAAATTTCTACGCTAGGGGGTCTAGAATTAGCTGAATTCATGGTTACAGGTTGCGTTGCGCGTCGATGTCCCTGATACCCTGAAAATTTTGATTTTTTTCTTATAATAAATCGAGTGAAGATGTGTCTAGATCTCTCTACACTCTAAAGATCAAATCAAACGCAATCTTGCTTCAAAGCCAAAATTAGAAGTGGACAAAATTAATATTATTAGACTTCCCATTTCCATGCCCATCGCTTCACGAATCTCGCTTGGGCTGTTCTTCTTGTGAGGCCTGGCTCAGAAGACATTAAGCCAGAAGTTGTGGTCCATGCTGGCCTTACCAATCAAATTGTTGCTTCAAAAAATCATCATCTGCCTAGTTACTTTCCCATCTATGTTGGGGACGGCTTCCAGTCTAACCGGATGCAGTTGAATACCAGTATTTTACATCAAGCGACTGCCTATCTGACCTCCACCTCACAGTTACTGGGTAATACGATACCCCTTGGTAAGACTGATTGTCAGACTTTCTGGCTTCTGATGACCCCTAACGACTGTCAAACTTCCACGAATGACAGCCGGGACCAGCGCCTTAACAAGGTTTCCGAGGCACCAAATTGTTGCTTCATAGAATAACGAAAATATATTCTATTTCATATGTACGTTGTGTAACAATTACATCCAATCACAAATGTGCTCATCACTGCGTCTACGATTTGATTCAATCTATTAGTGAATGTGCCTATTGCGTCGTGCCATCAAGTGTTAAGTCGAATATTAGAAGATTGTTTTTTGATTTCAAAACAAGAATACTGTAGCAGTGTTAATAATCTCAGATAATTTACATTCCATCGCCACTTAATCAGTTTTCTACTTTAGTAAAATATATTCTAAGTTGATTTTTGAGTGACCATTTGTAACAAAAAGGTCCTAATAGTTTTTAGTTGCAATGGCATTTGAACTTTGTTTATTATGTATGACATTCAGTTTGTTGTTCCATAACTTGAAAATGATCTCATTTTTCAAATATAATCTATACTAATAATAATAAAAGCTGAAGAGTTTGTTTGTTTGAACGCGGTTATATCTAAAACTACCAGTCGGATTTGAAAAATTCTTTTTACATTTGATAGCCCAATTCTTGAGGAAGGCTATAAATAAGGCTATTTAACATCCACGCTAGGACTCTTTGGAGCTAAGCAAAAAGAAAAAAAAAACTGTTGAATCAGGGGGGTAATTGCATAACACACTAACAGCAGCAATGGGTTTAATTTTGACAGTTCAACAACATTCATTGCGTTATTTACGTTGTTGAGCAGACACATTTTTCGAACATAATGACGCAATGGATTAGCTATATCCCTAAAAAATATTCAGATTTTAAAGAAAAGTGTTACGCAAAGTGGAAGTTAAATCCAGGCAAAGTTTCTAACTACATGTGTAACAGGCAAGATAGAAGTCGTAATTATTTATCTGTCAGTTCTGTTTCTCCAAGACTGCTGCATTATTTCGATTTATGCGACAACGTTACGGGTCTCTAGTGCACAGTCTAAAGGTCGATGGTATTCTGCCGCCTGCCGTAAACACTGAATTATGCAGGAGGGATAGTGGCCTTGAGAACGACGCTCCTACTACACAGCTGCTCAGATCCACCTGGCAGGGAACTTGCAGCATAATTGCGTAACAAATTACAATGACAATGCCTTTCATATTCGTTGCGTTTTTACGTTATCGACCAGACGAATTTTTCAAACATATGAAGCAATGGATTATGAATTTCCTTCAAAATCTTTCAGATTGTGATTGTACCCAAGTGCATTTAGTGATTGGGGTGTTATATGTACAAACTTAGACATACCATACGACGCCTACCTAGTAGGCACCTCCAAAAGGAAATCTACGGAATAGTAAGTTAATAATTCTATTGGCTATAGTAACAACAGGTACCCAAAAATACGTCAGTTGAGCATAAAAATAAATTATTACGAGTATTATCCCTTTCCTGTTAACAACGAACACGTATCGATAAAACAGCACACCCAAAAACAAAACCGCACGATTTTATCGCTTGGGGGCGCGCCTACATTGGTCATATGGACGGAAAAAGTGCATAAAATATCATTTCTGAATGATTGAAAACTCTCTATCATTGATTAAGGCGACTACATGAAATAAAGTGCGGTCTTTGTTGAACTGCATAGAAAAGAAAGAGAAGAGCGATGACACAATGCTGGTAATTTATTGCAAAATATAAATCAATTAACTATTTACAAAAAATGTATTGTTTGGACTAAAAAATTAAAACACTAGTGTTTTAGTATGTTGCATGTAGAATAATCTGACAAAAAGTCATATTGATTGCATGTATATTAGTATGGTTTTTATTGTAAAAAGAAAGTTTTTAAAGGTATCTTCTTGATTTTTTTCTATCGTATCAAATTAATTGTATTATGTTTTCAACACACTATCTACCTAGCATTATATCCTGAAGAATATCATATATTTTTCTGATTTTGTGTTCTGTAGTCGATCAAATACGTTTATTGTTTCTAATACTTGTGTTTTTTTTGTGTTATGACTTGTAAGCCCCTAAGGCCATTCTCGTAATTTTAAAAACGTTCACATTCAGATCTCAGTCTCAATCTGTCCAAAATACCTCTTATTTCCCTACAATTTTGACATCGATTGCAATTGTCGATGAGATGAGGTCTATATTTTGAACGTTTTTAATTACGGAGTTGGCCTTCAGTTTTTAGACTAAACAAATCCACAACGTTTTGAACTAGCTTTTTATATTATTTTCCGTACCTACTACGCAAGCGCAAACTGGGCTAATTAGTAGTATTATTCTACTAATGTAAACTGCGCCTAACGCGCGAACAATACGCTACGCGAGACTTCGTAAATATTTATCACTTAAAACGGTAGCCCCCCATCTGAGAAATGTGCTCGAGT
Source organism: Luperina nickerlii (assembly GCA_963855955.1). Classification (NCBI taxonomy): domain Eukaryota; kingdom Metazoa; phylum Arthropoda; class Insecta; order Lepidoptera; family Noctuidae; genus Luperina; species Luperina nickerlii. The sequence continues at coordinate 9,494,169 of OY979682.1, forward strand.
AATAAAGCCGCTACTTATCTCAAGCAAGTAGGTATTATCGATAATGCCTAATGACTCATAAGACCAACTCGATAAGTGCATGGTTATCGATAGTTTATCGATAACCATGCACTTATCGAGTTGGTCTTATGAGTCATTACCGGCCGTCGGATAAAGACATTAAATTTGCAAAGCGTGATGTAGTTCTGCATTTTTGGTATGTTGTATGGGTCTGTTAGGGTAGTGTGAATTCAAATTTGCAACTTCGAAAAACCTGTGGAACTGAGAATATCAAGAAAAACTTTGAAATTTTGGGACGTTTTTCACTATTTGCTCTTCAGGGCCAAGCTATGCATTTTTTGCGAACAATGTTTTCTACACTTATAAACTATTAAGTATTAAATTACCTACTATTGCAGCTCTATTGACCCCATAGGATTCAAGCTATAAAAAAGTCCCAATATTTCGAAGTTTTTCTCGAATTTTCTGTTTCCACAGGTTTTTCGAAGTTGCAAATTTAAATTCACACTACCCTAACAGTTCCATACAACATAACAAAAATGCAGAACTACGTCACGCTTTGTGAATTTAGCCTCTTTTTTTGTCTTTATCCGACGGCCTACATGGACACATGCAAAGGTTGATGACATGACGTGCATTCCACAATGTGATCGCGATTACTTTGAAAAGTATCGATTCAATTTAAATGAACACAACTTTATATGGCAAGCAGTGACTACCATTGAAGTCTAGATATGACTTCAGAATAATTCAGGAACGTAAGCAAGCCTATAAACCTGTGTCCTTGTAGAAGCTTTTGGAAGTAATGAATCTTTATTTTAAAAGTCGTACAAATTCATACGGTCCCATAAACAGCTGAAAGGAATAGTAAAATGTAGGGCTCTTCAGGCGCATCAGCAGACTATAAGGTTCCAACTGCTGGTACACTAGCCTCTTCTCTGTGAGAGAATGAGTCACGCAGGCCCAGTGCGTGTTGAATAGAATAGAATATATGTACTTTATTTGCTTTGAAAGCAGGTACATACAAATAGGATCGTAAATAACATAATAAAGAACCGTGTACATTCTGCCTTGTTGGCATGCAAACACAATAATTATTATACAAGTTATCAAAATAGGTTATTAAGATGTATCATTTAGGAAATCCTGAACAGAATAATAACATTTATCTACAAGTAATTCAGTAAAACATTTTTTAATTTTCATCAGGGGCAAGGTTTTCATATGATCGGGAATTTTATTAAAGACAACAGGAGCCATACAAATTACATTTTTTTTTAATAAACTCGTTTTAAATGTGCCGTTGATAATGACACATACCTTAAATTTTTGGTACTAGGACATGCCGGTTGGTTATGGTCATCGATTTCCTCACGATGTTTTCCTTCACCGTTTTGAGTCGCAAACTACTTCAGTTTGTGAACAGTTCAATCAATATCAATCCAAATTCAGGTGGGTTATTTGATACAACTTGGAGACCCTTACGCTTCTCCCATCAAACGATCGGTCAAAGAGAACATATATAGGAGTTTACGAAGTATTCGGACTACAGTATAGACAGTCGTTGACAGAACTATGCCACCTCGAACAGAGCCGACTTCATAGTACTTCAAAGTTCAACTCACCGTAATATTAAAATGCATAACTAGTCATAATACTACAACAATCTACTGGATCTAAGCCAACAGTTACTCATTAGGAAAATCCTTTTCAATTATGATGAGTACTTCACACTCTTGATGAAAGTGATTGTTGATGCTACACCATCCATAAACTACAGAAGTTGTGGAAGTGAGGTTACTAATAGGCATTTTAAACTAATTGCCTGTGGGGCATAACCTGCAATTAGCACCTGCGGGGTAATTGCGTAACCCACTAACTGTAGCAATAGCTTTCATTTTGACAGTTCAACAACATTCATTGCGTTATTCACGTTGCTGAGCAGAATTTTTTTTCGAAAACATGAAGCAATGGGTTAGCAAAATCCTTCAAAATGATTCAGCACCCTAATTGCGTAACACATTATCAATCTCAATCTGAATCATTTTGAAAGATATTGCTAAACCATTGCTTCATAAGTTCTAAAAATGTGTCTGCTCAACAAAGTAAATAGCGCAATGTATGTTGTTGAACTGTCAAAATGAGTGAAAACCTCGGGAATGCAATACCTCGTAAGTAGCATTTTATGCATTTCGGACAATCTTATAGTATCGAACAGCTCTGGGTATAAAAGCGGATTAAATAAAATTAATAAGAATACAGAACCTCCTTTTTTGAAGTCAGTTAAAAAAACATAAAAGGTGGTTCTTTAACGTATTCTTATTAATTAATATGGAAATTTAACCCGCTTTTTTATCCAGAACTGTTCGATACTATAAGATTGTCCGAAATGCCTAAAATGCTACTTACGAGGAATTGCATTCCCGAGGTTTTCACTCTAAGGCGACGTTATGTAGATTTAGTTATTAAATAGATATTATAACTTTTAAATGATTAATTTGTTATCGATAACGTTCACTACGTAGTACGCTACTGAAATGTGTATGTACATTTGAAAGTACCTAAAGGTTTTCCTGTATTTGGTATTACAGAACAGGACATAACTCCCAAGAGTTTGTCTTGGAAATCGAACTGAGATGGAGCTCTACGTACTCAAAAACAACCCTAACTTATGTAATACTAATGTTTTCTACAATCTAAACAAAGATTATAATAATCAATCAGAAGTAGAAGCAGTTATCACTAATTTGCGGATTCCTGAGTAGATAACAAATTAACAATACTTAATCATAAAAAAAATTAAATTATCAAAATAGGTCACTGTTGTAATCACAATTATCTGGAAGTAGATACGAAGACGTACGAAGGTCTTCGATGGCGTCCAAAGGCTGGAAGACGAGATGTCGGTCGTGCGGCGTTTTCATGGCTTGGCCTAATGAGTCCAATGACTAAGGTCAGTAGTAGAATAGAATAGAATTTTCTCTTTTCAAACTCAAACAAGATTGTTAGTAAAAACTTACGACTATATTAGTAAGCACAGACACTAAACAAAAACACAAGAAATAACGGTTGGTCACCGTTGCGACATCTCATGAGAGACGAGACAACAGCTACCCACGTAAACACAGTCATCGCGGCGCGATCTCATGGCGGCATGGAAAGAGCGACTATCGCAACCCAGCGCAGGGCACGCCACGATAGCGGCGGTAAGACCCCTCTTTGAGGAGTGGCTAGAGAGGCGTCACGGCGCCCTCACCTACCGCCTGACGCAGGTCCTCACCGGACACGGAAGTTTCGGGAGGTTCCTGCACATAATCAGGCGGGAGGAAACGCCCGGGTGTCACCATTGCCAGGATCGCCCAGAGGACACGGTGGAGCACACGGTGGAGGTCTGCCCCGCTTGGGCGGAGCAACGCCGTGTCCTCGTTGAGGCGATCGGCAGCGGCAGCGACCTCTCGCGTCCGGGCCTGGTTCAAGCCATGGTCCGGGGCGAGAGGGAATGGGGGGCAGTCGCCTCCTTCTGCGAAGCAGTCATGCTAGCAAAGGAGGCGGCGGGACGGCTGAGGGAGAGAGCCTCCCGTCCCAGCCGCCGCGGGAGACGCTCCGGGCGTCGGGAGCCGCGCGACGACTCCCGGCCACCGTAGGCGCGGGCCTGCGGGCGGAGAGTAATGGGTAGCTCACCGTCCGATCAGGACCAGGCCCGTGCCGGACGGCGCGTACGTGTTCCACGCGCGCCTCAAAGAGATGTCAGCATTAAAGAAGGGGCCCGTAAGGGCCGAAGCCTGCCGGGTCAGCGGGATTGTCCGAAAGGGTTACCGCTGGCCCGGAACATAAAGGGCTAAGGAAGGTAAGGAAGGAACACGGGTGGGTTTTAGTCAGTAAGAGTCTGACACTCCCTTCCGCTCCACCCAGAGCGGGAGGAGTCATTTGATGATTTCCCATCAAAAAAAAAAAAACAATCAAGGCGACTCGCAACCATGTTTAAGACACTGTTGGAGCTGCCCCACACCCTGCGCATTTTTTACGCATTGCTGTGTAATTAAAATATTTTTTTTTTTCAATTTATTTAGACGTTACATAGCCTATAACCAGCGGACGATCAAGAAGCTTCCAACGATACCTCATTTGTCCAATAATGACTAGTAATTTAGAAGTTATGAGGGAACAGATGAACATACATACAGTATGTTCATCTGTTCCCTCATAACTACATACATACCGGTCCGGCCCGGTCATACCGGGTAATCATAACCCTCCTGTTTGCTTCGCCGTAGTTGAGTAAAAATTGGTATCCATTTGTTTACATTTTCAACAGATAATTTGACAGACTACAAGCTCAATGGCTAAACCACTGAATTTTATTGTTTAGCATGGTATAGAAATTATAGAACCATAGAGAGTGAGCAGTGGTGGCTCAGTGGTAACAGCCGCGACTTACGAGTTGTAGGTCGTAGGTTCGAACCCAGACAGGCGCTTTACTTTGTGTAAATTATGTCATCACCACTGCTCTCAAAACGGTGAAAGAAAACAACTGAGCAAAACCGGCGTCATGTCCTAGACTAAAAATTCGAAGACAATTATGTGTGACATCTACCAACCCGCACTGGGCCCGCGTGGTGGATTACGGCCCACATCCTCTCACAGAGAGGCCGGTGTCCCAGAAATGGGAACATTATAGGCTGGTTATGGTATAGAGATAGCTTGAACTCTGATGAAGAACAGAGACACTTTCAATCACCCCCTGAAGGAGAATTGGGATGTTGACGTTTGTATGGGAAATTTCAAAATTCACGCGGATGAAGTGGTTAGAAAAAAAAATACTGAACACATACGGTTCAGGTCAACCTAAGGCCTTTTACACATTATGCCGTGGCTGCAGCACGGCGGCGGCGGCGGCGGCGGTGCCGCTGCAGCTGCGGCATAATGTGTAAACGGCCTAACTGTTATTGGTCTAATTAAAGGTCAAAAAGGGGTGTGATCGTTCTGACAAGGAACGCGTGAGGAATTAATGGACGGTAGCCAACTGTTACCTACTGTCACATTCCAATATCATTCGTCCGGTGCTTTATTGACAATATAATAGATACGGATATTCAACATGTCAAATATTGTTTACTCTGTAATCCTACCATTACACCATTATTTACTTTTCAGGTCATTTATTGTTCATCCAAATATCACCCAGTAGATTTCTATTTAAGAAAAGTTTTCAATCTCTAAACTATATTTCAATTAAGAATTTGTGATAATTTTCAAGTTACGGAACAACAAACTGAATGTCAACAACAATCTTAGCAAAGTTTAAATTATATTATGATTGCAACCAAAAACTGATTAGGACCTTTTTGTTACAAATGGTCACTCAAAAATTTGTCGTAGAAATACTATTCACTAAAGTAGATACTAACTGATTAAGTGGCGATGGAATGTAAATTATCTGAGATTGCGAACACTGCTATAGATTGTCATGTTTTTTAGGGTTCCGTACCCAAAGGGTAAAAACGGGACCCTCTTACTAAGACTCCACTGTACGTCTGTCCTTCTGTCTCCAGGCTGTATCTCATGAACCGTGTTAGCTAGACTGTTGAAATTCACAGATGATGTATTTCTGTTGCCGCTATAACAACAAATACTAAAAACAGAATAAAATAAATATTTAAGGGGGGCTCCCACACAACAAACGTGTTTTTATCGGCGTTTTTGCCTTGGGGTACGGAACCCTTCGTGTGCGAGTCCGACTCGCACTTGGCCAGTGTTTTTTAGATTTTTTCAATGGCATTCTTTAATAGTTCGGGTCGAACTGTCGACGTAAGAGGAAAAAGATGGAATACAACCCAGATATAATGAAGACTTGAAGAATGCTGTTAGGGCAGAAAAGTGCAAAATAGAGGATCGACAGATTTGGAGTTATGGCGAAACGCGACAAGCAATAAACTGCACTCAAATTGCGTAACACACTATCAATCACAATATGAATCATTTCGAAGGATATAACTAATCCATTGCTTTATATGTTCGAAAAATTGTCTTGTCAACAACGTAAATCACGCAATGAATTTTGTAGAACTGTCAAAATGAAAGCCATTGCTACTGATGGTATGTTACGCAATTATCCCCCCCCCCCCCTCCTGCTTGCAGTTATTGCTTGTCGTATTTCGCCATAACTCAAATAACAAATACATATTTTTATGTTGCGATTAGGTATAATCGCAACATAAAAATATGTATTTGTTAAAAATAACACAAACCAAGAGCTGGGAAACCCTGTTCGGAATAAAACTAAATTACTTACTTGCAAGAGATAACTGAATGATTAAAACCTACATAGAATGACTGTAACTAAACCTTAACGAGCATTACAAGTTAATCCTTTAAATCCGTTATCTACCTATATTTGTTGATAGTGACGAAACAATGGTGATTAAGCACGTGAATAACACACCGGTGTTCTAGCGTGACACCTAGAAAGTACAAGGTTAATTTTGAAAAGCGAAAATATGCGATTATTGGGGAGCAGTGGTGGCCCATGGGTATCAGTCCGTACTTATGAGTTGTAGGTAGTGCGTTAGAACCCGGCGGATAATTTACTTTGCGTATTTATTTATTTTTTGACGTGACAACGTTTAATAAATCGATGAAGCTGGCTGCCACACACGACAAAACATGACTCATGTAGCGTTACCTCGCGGCCTTGCTCTGTAGCGTTGTAGCGTTCCATGGCGGCTTGAAGTGCAAGCGAGAGCGCGGAACGAGCGATGAGAGACAGATGATGTCGAACGCTGCCGAATCGGCCTCCGCGTTCGGCAATTTCATTAATGTTTTGTTATGACGTTGTCACGTTAAACTATCGTCCGTAAACCGACTTTACAGACAACCGATTTTTTTTCTACTGTAGGCTCTCAAAGCGGTGAAGGAAAACATCGTGAGGAAACCGGCAAGTCGTACAACCAAAACAATTCAAAGACATGTGACATCCATCAACCCGCACTGGGCCCGCGTGGCCCACTCCCTCTCACAGAGAGGAGGCCTGTGTCTCAGCAGCAGGGAAAATTATAGACTGATTATGATGATGCGATTATTGCTGACTAGCTTCTGCCCGTGACTTCGTCCGTGTGAAATTTCTTGTTATAACCTATCACACTCGGCAGTACTGTAGCTTCCCATCAGTGAAAGAATTTTCAGAATCGGATCAGCGGTTCCGGAGATTACTATTAGTGTAGATTTGTGGCTTGTGGCGTAAAGTCCTAAAGTTGCTGGCGATCACAGTTAAAAAATCTATCGAGATCCTCGTCTAAAATTATAAAGTCTCTTCAAAGTAAGAGTGAACAGGCTTCTTCTGGGTGAGCTCACTCCATCGTAGACTTTGTCTCTGTCATCTCTGACCTAGACTAGAGTCAAGAGCAAGCCCATTTCAAATAAAAAAAATAAAAATAAACTAGAGCAATGACGACTTAATGTATAAATTGAGAATTTATTTATTGACCACATAGGAAAATCTCCGTCCAGTCTGATGGCCACGTCACTGATTCAGTCTTTAGGTATCGTTATTTTGCTACCGTTTATTTACGGCATAGCCAGTATGTCATGTTTTACAGGAAAAAACAGTATTATCTGTTTTTAATAGCATTCCGGCAAGCATCCTGCTTTAACGTACGCGCTCCTGTCAATTTAACTAAAAAGGTAAATAATATACATATGGATAAATTTTTCACATTTGAAAAAAAATCAAAAACAAAGAATTTACATTTTCCTGGCCTTGGACAACTGATTGGAATCGCCGAAGCGTTTCTGAGTTTATGAGATTAAAGTGAAAAAATACCACAAAAACGTCGAAGTTTCAGGCAAAGGAAACTGGGTCGGGAGGCCAAATGAAGGCCCATTTTAGAGCTCAGGCCGTAGGCGCTAATTGCGTACTCAATGAACGTTTATTGTCTCAAATGTACAGTGATTGCTGTATACGTAAGCTTGCCTATTTAGGACAGGGCTGTCCGGAATTTTATTAGGTATTTTTTTGCTATCGACAATTTTATTGCAACGAATCGATGGATGTCTTATGTGAAAGATGACATGGCCAGAAAGGAACAAGACGAGTGATATAAAGAGGATACTGAAGTGACGGACGGCTGATAGAGATGTACCAGCTGATAGAGATGTAACAACCAGTCTTACAAAGGGGTATCGTATTACCCAGTAATGAAGTTGTCGTGGTCTGATAGGCAGTCGCTTCATGTAAAATGAATAAATTCAGCTGTCGGCAAAAGACTAGCAAATGATGATGAGGATGTATGGAAGAAGTAGAAAGCCCCGCCGACCCGAAATACGGGAAATAGCAGGAGGATTGTGATGACGATTGTAACAGTACATACCGAAAAAAAAATTGGTATCAAACGCGGGTGCTTAGCGCGCAATCCTGCTTAACCAAGTCCAATGGAAACAGCAGTGCGATTCTGTAACCATCTCACCGTGAAAACTTAGGTGAAGTGAGCGTGGAGTGAGCTGTCAATAGTGACAATTCCTAGCAAAAACAAACTCACATCACCTAAGTTTTCAAGGTGAGATTTTTACAGAATCGACCGGCAGTACACAGTGACAATCATTTACACGCGAACCATCCCGACCGTGCGTCGTCTAAACAGCGCATGTCGATACAGTCAATTTTTGTGCGCTATCTAACATTCAGGGCCCCAAGTCTGCTATTTTTATAAATTCGTCATTCCAACACGATCCCATTGTCATTAGCTAAAAGTTCGTATTCTGCTAAATTCATAATGGTCGATCATTGGTCGGTCAATGGTCTCGTAATAGTATTGCCATTAATATAAAACCCGTTAGTAGAAATTATTTTCGAAAAACTACTACTAAATTTGAACATTTATTCATGCCAGATTTCATTCATATATTTTTTAAATATTATTTATTAGTGTTATAAGCAATCTGAAGTAATAAGAAGTTCGTAAATAGCAAAAAACATTAAATGTGTAACGCGGATAAACGTGAGATTAAACAACTCATTAATATTTTATCTGTTTAGCTGTCAAAGTCAAATGTGACATTACTACTGACGTCTATTTGTTTTTATTTTTATTTCTGTTTTGTTATTATTTTGAGTGTATTTTATAGAATATTTACTGATTTAATACAAAATGGTGCTAATTGAGCAAATTTCGGCTCTTATTGACTATTCAAGTGCTATTAGAATCTGCAATAAAAAATATAAGTAACATTAATCAACCTATTTCGTGTCAAGTTGTAGATTATCAACTCAATGTCAATTCAGTTTTTTACCTTCATTTCTGCCGATACGCTATCGTGTCGACGTGGTCTGGCCATAAGGGGAATGAGTTCTTCAACTAACCCCCTTACTGAGTCCTTTCCAAGGCGAAACGTTTTAACAAATTCCGCCTCGGGAATATCAGTAAAGGGGTTTGTATTCATTCTCGTCAAGCGACGGGCTCGACGACGTCTTCTGCATTCCGCCCGTCTTCTTTCTCTAGCGTCTACTGCGTTGGCTAGCTCGAGAATATGTGCTCGTAGTGAAAACATTCTCCAAATTCCACAAACACGATGATTCGTAACGAAGTAAAAGCAATGACTGCACAATGACGTTATAATGGTAGGTCACTGATCAAAGGAACTGTCAAAATTTTAGCAGATTACCGCATACGTCAGTCATTCATTTGTCATTGTGTACGAGATTACCATTAATGCAATGGAGTGTCAGTGGTTGACCATTGGATAGTCATAATGACGCCATTATAATAGTAGATTACCAAACTTGTCAAAATCAACAATTATGAAATCAATGATAGACCATTTTGACACTATTGTAATAGCAGACTTGGGGCCCAGTACACTTGTTACATGATGAATCAGAACCAGATATTTTAAGAAATTACCTATAATTATAAGATCAGAGGGGCAATTCTACTAATTTTAACAACGTTCACAGTCTGATCTCAGTCTCAATCTGTCAAAAAATACTTCAAATTTCCCTACATTTTGACAAGTTTTTGACATTTCTTTGTCGCTGAGATGAGACTGCGACTAGATTTTGAACGTTTTAAATTACGAGAATTGGCCTTAAGATATTGGTAATCACACTAATATTATAAAGGCGAAAGTTTGTGAGTGTGTGTGTGTGTGTGTTTATATGTTTGTTACTTCTTCCAGCTCAAACGGCTGGACCAATTTTGATAAAATTTGGTATGGAGGTAGCTGACACCCTGGATTACTATATAGCTACTTTTTATCCCGATATTCCCACGGGATCGAAACTAATGCGGGTGAAACCGCGGGGCGCAGCAAGTGAATAATATGGAAGCCAAATTAAACGCAGTAATTGCATATTTTGTCGATTTCATAAAATTCAAGTAGGTGTGCAAACTGCAATTTTTCAACCCGCTTTCACTTTAACTGTTATGATTACAGGCGAGATTTTATATTCAGAAGAAAGTATGAACACCTTTAAGAAAATCGAAATCCATAAAAATAATCCTACAATATACCGTTGAAATTTTCGTACCTACATATAACAATAGATGGCTAAAGCATAAACTCGATTCCTAAAAAGCTCTATGATTAGTGAAGAATGGAATTAAAACATGTGTAGGTGTAAGTACGTACCATAGACACGCAAAGATACAATTATTTCAGAAGGAGTCTGACATTTACAGACAGCCCTTCAATTTCTATAATAACAAGGTCATCGGGGTTCATCGGTTGGTTATTAGAGAATTTGATTTCAAAGGGGATATAATAGAGTTGTACCTACCTGATTTGATTTAACTACGATAAGGAATGGTGGGTTATGCTGTGTGGTGCACGAATCAACTAATGGATTTATTATGTTCAATAAAACAAGCATTAGGTAACATTTGTTTTATTCTTAGCAAGCACTAGGTAGCACTGCACTCGATTTACAATGATGTAAACGTAGGGTACTTATAAATACCTTATTAGTCAAGAAGGTTTCCAAATACCTACATAATTGATACATAACATACCTTTCCCCCAAGTATGCACAACAATTATATAAACCAAAAAGTGTACAAAATCACTAAGTATATAAACCATCAATCTACTAGCTCTTGTAGTAATTAACATTTACTTACTGAGAATCAGAAGAAAATCGAGGAACTGATACTTAATACTAGCAGTTACAGAATGAAGTTGTTATCACTGGGCCTGGCATAAGGTGACTTGGGATACGAGCACGATTTGTGTTTTAACTTGCCACCGGCATAGCTGGCTTCTGCTCCGCAAGGTATTCCTAACATGTCAGCCCATTCTTCCGAGCTAGGTATCTGTATCACCTGCTCACTTCCTTGACTGTCCTCTATATCTCCTGTCTCTTCTTGTTCCTGGCTGTCTGTCTGGTCTTCCCTGCCATTAGCAGTATTCCTTCCTTCCTCTTCAGTAATGTCATTCACTGGTTTTTTCTTTAGTATTTGGTCAATATGCCTATTGACAACATCTCCGTCTTCCGTTGTTACTTCGTAACTCGATGGGCCATCTTTACCCGTCACTGTGCCTGATAACCAACGTGGTCCTCTACCGTAGTTTCGGTACATCACACTTTGACCAACATTGGTATCCCTATGTTTCCTCAGACCATTGTTAACGATTTGCTGTTCAACTTGCTCATGTTGTTTATTGTAAGGCTGGATAGTATCGAGTAAAGTCCGTAGTCGTCTATTCATCAATAATTCAGCTGGACTTTTCCCTGTCCCTGCACACGGTGTCGCTCTTAATCCTAACAACATATTAGGCATCCTAATATCCCATGGTAGTTGGTCCATTTTACGTAGCTTGTCTTTTACAGTTTGTACCATGCGCTCCGCTAAACCATTCGTTGCAGGGTGGTATGGCGCTGTGGTAATGTGTTTTATTTTATTGGAATCTAAGAATCGTTTCATTTCAGATGAGACAAACGGTGTGCCATTGTCAGAGACCAAAGTCTCACATAACCCATGTGTAGCAAAGATCATTCTTAGATGTTTGATAACTGTTTCTGTAGTCATATTATTAACGATGAACACCTCAGGCCATCGCGAATATGCATCGACTATAATTAAAAAAACTTTATTTTGATAAGGTCCCGCAAAGTCAATGTTTATGCGAGACCATGGTCTTGTGGGTACAACCCACTCATAGCTGGTCCTTGGTGGCATGTGTCGACTTTCGAGACATTTATTACAGTTGCCGACCATTGACTCGATATCTTCATTTAACTGCGGCCACCACACGTAGCTCCTGGCCAAAGCTTTTGTTTGTACAATACCGCTATGTGATTTATGTAACATGCGTAAAACTTCACTACGTAGTGACGGTGGCACCACTACGCGACAACCTAGAAGAATACAGCCTTCGTGTATAGAGAGCTCATTCCGATGTAACCAATATATGCGTAGCTCACCCTCCGTGACTTTCGGAGGCCAACCGCTCAAAATATGATGAATAACTCGCGAAAGTATCTTGTCCTTTTTTGAAAGACTTTCAATCTGCTGGATGTCCACAGGAAAGTCTTCAGGAGCCTCCGCCATCAATAGAATGTCACAAAGTTGTTCCTCAGGTTGCTCAGGCACTGGTTGTGGCCAGCGACTGAGACCATCTGCATTTCCTATTTGTTGGCCCGGCTTGTACACTATGTTGTAACTGTGTGAAGTTAGTACAATAGAAATTCTTGTTAACCGTGGTGATATAATATTAGGTATTGGCTTTTTTGGATCAAATATACTGACCAACGGTTTGTGGTCCGTTACTATGGTGAAAGACCTTCCCATTAGGTAGTTATGAAACTTTTGAATCCCAAACATAATCGCCGTCGCTTCTTTATCAAGTTGAGAATATTTCCGCTCATGTGAATGTAATGTTCTTGAACTCATGGCAACAGGTCGCTCTTGTCCGTCCTCCATAACGTGAGACAATACTGCACCTGCACCATATTCAGAACTGTCACACGTCAATACCAATGGTTTGTTTAAATCATAATGTATTAATGTAATATCTGAAGATAGTAATTGTTTCGCCTTGTCGAAACTTTCTTGTTCTAGATCTGTCCATTGCCACTTGTGTGACTTGTCAAGCAACCTGTGAAGTGGCTCAAGTATAGTCGCCTTGTGAGGTATGAACCTCTCATAAAAATTATACAAACCTAAAAATGCCTGCAGCTGCTGGACATTCTTGGGCTCCGGTGTTTAGTGATAGACTCCACTTTTGCGGGCGCTGGATGAATTCCGTCGGCGTCGATGACAAATCCCAGGAACTCTACACATTCTTTAGCAAATTTGCACTTACTAGAGTTGAGTCGCAGTCCAGCTTTCTGTATGCGTGTCAATACCATGTCTAGGCGTCTGCACATATCTGGCAAGGTGCGTCCGCTAATGATGATGTCATCAATTAGAACCGCCACTCCCGGAACACCTGCCAGCAATGCTGTCATCAACCTTTGAAATATTCCTGGACATGCTTTTACGCCGAACGCCAACCTGTGAACAGTGTACAGACCTTTGCACGTATTCAAGGTCAGCAATTTAGCTGTGTTCTCGTCTACTACTACCTGTGTATATGCACGTTCTAAATCCAATGTGGTGAAATATTTTCCACCAGCAATGATAGCAAACACTTCATTAGCAGTTGGCATAGGATAAGTATCCGACTCAGTAGCCTGATTGACCGTACTGCGATAATCGCCACACAGACGAATATCTCCCGATTTTTTAACGATAGGTACGACTGGTGTCGCCCATTGAGAAAAAGAAACTGGTTTAAGTACCCGTTCTGCCACTAGGCGGTCAATTTCCTTCTCAACCCTGTCTTTAATCGCAAACGGAACGGGGCGAGCCTTAAGAAACCTAGGCGTAGCATCTGCCTTTAAATGTATTGTAACCGGATCACCTCGGTAAGTACCTAGACCCTGTTTAAAAACTTCATTATGTTTTTTTAACATTTCGTTGGAAATTGACCTATGGAAATCTAAGACAGCATTAATACATACCTTTATGTTAAGGGCTGAAAACCAATCACGACCAATTAAGTTTGGTCCTAACCCTCTAGCTACTATAACATTCAAAACACACTTAATGTCTCTAAACGTTACTTGCACTGTTGTCTGGCCAAGCACAGATATGGGCGTCGCTGTCCAGGTATGTAGATTGGCCGGCGCGGCGCGAAGAGTGGCGGCATCACGTGACCGCGCTGATCGTAGCCTCCTCCACGTACTTTCGTTTACCAGCGAGACTCCAGCACCGGAGTCCACCTGCATCGTCACCGGCATGCCGTCTAGCTCAACCGTTACGTCATAGGAAGGTACTCGTAGTCCTACACTATTGACGCTGTAAATACCATTCATCTGAATATCTACGTCGTCACTATGGGTATGATTCACTTGTCTTTTCGATCCTCTTTTCTTAGCAATACATATCTTTTCTATGTGTCCTATTTTCTTGCAGTATCGGCACGTAGCTTTAATAAATCGACATTCTCCTCCATGGCGGTCACCACACCGGTAACACAGTCGAGAATTACTGTTAGACTGTACTGCGTTGACTTCCATAGGCTCAGGCTCTGCCGCTGTTGTTGATGTAGTCGCCGTTATATTGGTCCCATGTGCAACATTCCCTGGGTTAGCATTTTGAATCATACGAACATCTCTCCCCGCACTCTCTGAAGATAGCATAGCTTGAACAACATTATCATAAGATAAATTGTCTTTTTTCAAGAGCTCGTACTGTAATTTATGGTCGGACAGGCCGCACACGAGCCTGTCGCGTAGCATACGCTCCAAGTCGGAAAAATTGCAATCGGCACTTATTTTTCTGAGCTGCGCTATGTACTCCGCAGCAGATTCACCTTGTTTTTGATCGCGTTTATAAAATTTGTAAGACATTGAAATTTCATTAGGTTTCGGACTATAGTGTTTTGTTAACACTGTTACGATTTCACTGAATGTCACATCACTAGATTTTTTAGGCGTAATTAGCGCCAGAAGGGTGTCAAACACTTGAGAACCGCATATTGTATAAAAATTAGCCCTTTTTAATGAGTCCAACACAATGCCATTCGCTTCAAAGCAAAATTTTAACCTGTCCATGTAATTGTCCCAATTGTCTGTTTGAGCATCAAACTCTTTGTATTTCACTGCTCTGCACTCCATTTTAATCACTTTTAGTCCTCGTCGCCACTATTATGTTCAATAAAACAAGCATTAGGTAACATTTGTTTTATTCTTAGCAAGCACTAGGTAGCACTGCACTCGATTTACAATGATGTAAACGTAGGGTACTTATAAATACCTTATTAGTCAAGAAGGTTTCCAAATACCTACATAATTGATACATAACAGGATTGAAGCAGAAAGCCTGGTCGGGTCATCAATTCATCATTTATCATTATAAATTGGTCACAGATAATGAAACATTGGAACATGCCATAAAGCTTTAACCCTGACATTAAATTCCGATGGATGAAGAATATGTGAAGTTTGATCGACAAACGACCCCAAAATAAACAGTAAAGTGCTACTCGGTTTCAGACTACGTCAAATTAAATAGCAATATTTTAATAAAGAAGCAGTCAGAACAGCCAGCCCTGAAGGCGTATAATGATCTTTATTATAACAAGAGTAATGAAAATGGGTCGGAACCGCGACTCGCAGACGCGTGGCTTCAAAGAGATCTTTCATTCATACCAGGGTTAGTAGAGCTGAGGTTAGGGCACGCCACGATAGCGGCGGTAAGACCCCTCTTTGAGGAGTGGCTAGAGAGGCGTCACGGCGCCCTCACCTACCGCCTGACGCAGGTCTTCACCGGACACGGAAGTTTCGGGAGGTTCCTGCACATAATCAGGCGGGAGGAAACGCCCGGGTGTCACCATTGCGAGGATCGCCCAGAAGACACGGAGCATACGGTAGAGGTCTGCCCCGCTTGGGCGGAGCACCGCCGTGTCCTCGTAGAGGCGATCGGCAGCGGCGGCGACCTCTCGCGTCCGGCCCTGGTTCAAGCCATGGTCCGGGGCGAGAGGGAGTGGGGGGCAGTCGCCTCCTTCTGCGAAGCAGTCATGCTAGCGAAGGAGGCGGCGGGACGGCTGAGGGAGAGAGCCTCCCGTCCCAGCCGCCGCGGGAGACGCTCCGGGCGTCGCGAGCCGCGCGACGACTCCCGGCCACCGTAGGTGCGGGCCTGCGGGCGGTGAGTAATGGGTAACTCACCGTCCGATCAGGACCAGGCCTGTGCCGGACGGCGCGTACGTGTTCCACGCGCGCCTCAAAGAGATGTCAGGATCAACTGAAGGGGCCCGTCAGGGCCGAAGCCTGGCGGGTCAGCGGGATTGTCCGAAAGGGTTACCGCTGGCCCGGAACATAAAGGGCGAAGGAAGAAACACGGGTGGGTTTTAGTCAGTAAGAGTCTGACACTCCCTTCCGCTCCACCCAGAGCGGGAGGAGTCATTTGATGATTTCCCATCCACAAAAAAAAAAAAAGTAGAGCTGAGGTTTCGTGTAATGAGTAGTTAGTCTTTGAGCTTGCAGCAGCAATGCAATTTAATTATGCAGTAAATGGTGTTATTTACTGCCATAAATTCCTCATGTATTCCGAATTTTGAAATGTTTGACAACAATTTAAGAAAAAGGCCTATTTTATGACCAGTTGTAGCAGAAATGGTGGAAATTGGGATAGATAGAAGCGGAAAGGAATCTTTTGGAGGACTTCTAAGCTAATTTCAGTAAAAAAATATAGATTCAATACATACAGAAAGGCAGAAAACCATTAATGACTCTTTCTAACAATGTTATCTCTTCACGGGCATTACTGCTTTTATTAATCAACAAAAAAGTACGGAAACTAATATTAACAAAGCATAAAACTCGAATGTTAACCTCAGCCCCCAGAGAGAGGCTGTCAAAAAAAGTATAGTAACCATAACTATGGTAAGGCCATGGGCTAAATGTGGGGGCGTCAGGGGTGCGGCAGCCTGTCGCAAAGGCACATTAGTTCAGGTTGTTACTGCTCGGATTGCTTTCCATGTAAATACACACAAAGCTTCATATTTTTGGCATTCGATATGCATGGATGTACTGTAGAATCCTATAGCCGTAGGTGTAGATAGTGTACGTAAATAGAATATCAAACGATAATTATATCAAGGATGTTTCCATGAAAGGAATCATTGAGTTTATGGCAATTATATACTCGTCAAAACTACATCGAGAAACGAACCAGAAATAACGAAAAGGCCGATTTGGAAAAACTGGATGAATTAACAAAGAAAATTGATTGAAGAGCAGTGGTGGCCCAGTGGTAACGACCCGACTTACAAGTTGTAGGACGTAGGTTCGAACCCAGGCAGGTGCTTTACTTTGTGTAAATTATTTCATCACCACTGCTCTCAAAACTGTGAGGGAAAACATCATGAAACCGGCATGGCCTAGAACCAAAAATTCGGTTTGACAGACATGTGACTTCTACCAACCCGCACTGGGCCCGCGTGGTGGATTACGGCCCACTCCCTCTCACCGAGAGGACACTTGTGTCGCGGCAGTGGGAACATATAGGCTAATTATGGTATTTATGACTGATTGAAGACAATAACAAAACTTCCATATCAATTTCTTCAACTCCCAAATAAGTTACGTAAGAAACTTTTATAGGTAAATAAATTAATGATAAATTTTGAGCGGGCTACCAACTATGGCCACTTAAGAAGGCAACATAACGATGGTGCATGTGATAAATAAATTCTTTGGCCTATTTAATCAATTAATAGGTCACTGGCATACGGGTGTAGACGAGTGTTTAACATTTTAAACATACAAACTTTTTATTGAACACAGCTCAATTATTCTATCCATCTAGACTTTTATTGCTTCAACAAACATGCATGCATATGAGAAAGATTGGGTGTTTTGTATGAATAAATGATGCTCAGCCGAAGCAGTTGCAAGTTCTGACAACAAGAACAGAAATGAAATATACCCTGCAGTAGAACGTGGAGAGAAGCTAAATCTTTTCACGAGAGTAAATTGCACGTGTTTTGCAGAGCAATAAAGCCTTTTCAGAGAAGTGGATTTGCTGACAATAACTAGGTGTATGATGACTTTCATCGGTATAAGAATAAGTCTAACACCCTGATTGCGTGAAACACAATTAAACACAATCTTGATGGATATCCATTGCTTCATATGCTCGAAAAATTTATCAGCTTAACAACGTAAATAACGCAATGAATGTTGTTCAACTGTCAAAATGAAAGCCCAATAAACTTAGAATACCATTTCACTAAAGTAGATAACTGAATAAGTGGCTATGGAATGTAAATGATCTGAGATTATGAACACTGTTTAGAGTCAAAAAATTAACAGTAACATTCAAGAGAATGAAGCCACGCATTGTCCAAATGTTGGACGAGGCTTTTGGCAAACGCTTGAAAAGCACAAGAGTATTGCGCTCAGGCACAGGTGAATTATGTAAGGAAGGTCTTGAGTATGAACGTGGATAGAAGAGTTAGGGAATATTAGAGACCTAAAATGATGAGATGACTAATGGCCAAAAAAGTGAACGATAAAAATAATCGAAATCCTGATACGTATGTAGATAACAAACGAAAACGCGGTGTTTAAATCAATGACCATGATTGTGTCACGTCACGTTAATACTATTTTGTTGTAACTGTCATCGTAATCTAAATATATTAGTATCGCTTTAATATACTTATTATTACTACTTTATTACTTTCACAATCTTTGTTGTACTCTATTTGAATAAAAAACCTGTTAAGGAATTAAAATGCCAAAAAAGCGGCAAACATGTTTTTTTATTTGTTGTTATAGCGGCCATAGTAGTACTTATACAATCTGTCAAAATTTCAAGTGTCTACCTATTTTTTTATGGTTCAAAGATACAGCCCTGTGACAGACGCACGGACGAACACCGGACCCTTAGTAATAGGGTCCAGTTAGCACCGTTTGGTTACGGAACCCTAAAAATAAAATCTCAAATCGTTTATTGCAAACCATAATGTACAATTACAGGTGGTAGATAAAAAAATTATAGAAATAATTATGGACCCTGTCGGGCACAGCAAATTTTTAAATAAGTAGAGAGAGGAAGAGCGCTTTATTAATTTTCCTTGCTACTAAGTTCATCTTGCTACTAAAGTCATCAACACAACTCTGTAAGACCAAATAATCCCACAGAATGACTATTTCATGAAATCTTGACATTTTGGGATTATACTAACTTAACAAGTTGTATTACTGATTCTAATGATTATGATTCTGTAAATACATATTTGTTACGGCCGCGAATCATATTTTAATCAACGTACAACTTAATACTGACCAGCAAATTGCATAAAACATAAGAAAATTTGAATTTCGCGGGCTACCTTAGCGCTTCCCCCTTTTTTATAATTTGAATTCACGACCAAAAGTGCAAAGTAATTCCCTACCTAATTGCGTAATACACTATCAACCACAATCTGAATAATTTTGAAGGATTTTGCAAAAATCCATTGCTTCATTATGTTCAAAAAAATTGTCCGTTCAACAACGTAAATAACGCAATTACCCCGCGGGAGTGTATTACCTATTGGATTACATCGAAACCAAAAAAGAAGGCTCCAAGAGTGTAGTTATAACCTTCTGAAATTGAAACATTGCTTTTTAGGGTTCCGCACCCAAAGGGTAAAAAGGGGACCCTATTACTAAGACTCCACTGTCCATCTGTCCGTCTGTCACCAGGCTGTATCTCATGAACTGTGATCGCTAGACAGTTGAAATTTTCACAGATGATGTATTTCTGTTGCCGCTATAACAACAAATACTAAAAACAGAATAAAATAAATATTTACGGGGGCTCCCATACAACAAACGGTTTTTTTTCGGCGTTTTTGTCTTGTGGTACGGAATCCTTCGTGTGCGAGTCCGACTCGCACTTGGCCAGTTTTTTTTTTTAATCTCCTCAATGTCAGTCAGAGAAAAAAGATAAGTAATTACAAAAGAGGATGAGTAGTTTTCAAGAATGGTTTACTCATTATTTGCTAAGATAAGATATTGAAGTTATAACTAGGCAATAATCCTTGGACGACGTGTTTATAGCTATCGTCATATTTTTTAATTTATACCACGAACGCAGGTGTTTGTGTATTGAATTCCTCGTAATTTTATAATACTAGCATATTTCGTATATATAAGGAATAACAGAACAAAAATATCAGTAAAGGTTAACTTATTACCTTCAAATGTAAATATTGTTATTATTGTGCGTACGAGTTTCAGCACGCGTAGCATGGCCACCATAGAAACGGCGGGGTAATTGCGTAAGACACTATCAGTAGCTTTCATTTCGACAGTTCAACATCATTAATTGCGTTATTTACGTTGTTGAGCAGACCAATTTTCCGATCATATGAAGCAATCGATTAGCAATATGCTTCAAAATTATTCAGATTATAGTTGATAGTGTTTTACGTAATTAGAGTGCTGGTTTTGTCGACGGAAGAATTGACGAAATGAGATCGATAGACAAAAAACAGCATGTGTGCAATTCACACGTGATAGAAGTGAAACCTTCAATCTTAAATCTTATGAATTTACAATATGTCTCTTTTTACTGTCGCTTTTTCGTTTCATAAGCTTTCAAATCACAACGATGCTAAAGAACATCCATCCATCCATCCACATCCACATTCACAAATTAGTAGCATAGGATTAAATGTGATGTGATTTTTAATAATAAAAAACAAAAACACTGTATAATGCTTCCTATCTGATTTTCTCCCACGTTAAATCTTATATGTCTCTTTTTACTGTCGCTTTTTCGTTTCATAAAATTTCAAATCATAACGATGCTAAAGAAGTTTTCACTTCAAAAACAAAATTGTAGACTGTCTACAATTTTGTACATACTAACCATTCTTCCGTTGTCAAAACTCTTTTCTAATGTATTCATGATACGCGTGCAGAGTTCGTAATCCTTCGATTTAGCTTTACTGATAGGCGAAGATTCTGTTACCTCAGCGAAAATTCAACTAGGTACATTGATACCTAGTTGAATTTTCGCCGAGGTAACAGAATCTTCGAGTACTAGTAGTATAGATACTTGATTTATATTTCATTTGAAGACTGTTTTTATTTGTTCCAAGGTGTAGTAACGGGAATTTGAACTTCAGGTTTGGCCCCTTCACGATAAACATTTTTGTTTGTTCAAGCACACTGCTGGGACACAGACACAGGCTTCCTCTCTGTAAGAGGTAGTGGGTTGTAATCAACCACGCGGGCCCAGGGCGGGTTGGTAGCTTGGTAGGTAGATGTCAGTCTTCGAACTTTTGGTTCTAGGACATGGCGATTTTATCTCACGATGTTTTCCTTCACCGTTTTAAGAGGAGTGGTGATGAAATAATTTACACTAAGTAAAGCGCCTGGCTTGGTACGAACCCACGACGGGCCACCACTGCTGTTTGTTCAAGCTCGGCATCATTGCATAACTAATTTTGGTCTGAAACAATCCTCCATAAATAAATATTTCTAGTCTTCTACCTAAGTTATCTCAAAGCCGACCTAGACAAGAATCACTCCCAAGATAACCAAGATTCACCCTTTTGTTTAAAACGTTTTCAGGTTAAGCACCACCGATCAGCGGTTTCAGTGGAACTCGATTCAGTGAAGACGTGAGGGGAATAATTGGTCGATAATCGAAGGTTGCATTGTTCTAGCAGATCCTCAGATGACCTCTGAATCTGATGAGACTATTCAACAAGGTATTGTGGAACTGTGAAAAGCAGGAATTAACACAAGGTTGCTGATAGTTGTTTTGGAAAAACCTGACGTATTGTTTAGTAGGTATGAGATTTGTGAAAGATTATAGTTATCTTTGGCTATTTTGTGTAATGAAAATAATGACGGACAGACATCACGGTAGAGTATGGTGAGTTTCCGACGCCACTTCTTGCCGGCTTTAAGTACTGGGAAGTGGTGAAAGGTGCGTTTTGTGGGCCTTTTTGCATTTTATACGATCCAATCTTCTTAGATAATACTAAAACATTTCGCTAAATTGTTAAAAGATGTAGAATAGTAAAAGAGTAGGCAATCATTAAGGTCATACTTTCTGAATTTCCTTTGACACATTGCCCCCATTTACCCCAGAAAATTTTAAGATTGGTAGTCAGTTACACAAATTAAAATCCCAGCCAATAGCAAAGTGATATTGACAAAGAGGTCGTTTCAATAAATTGGTTAGGCTGCCCGCTGCCGTAGTCGCTATTATCTGTTAAAAAAAATCATGCACTATCTACAACTATTATCTATGGGTGAAAATACTGCCAATTACTGTGAATCGTGCACTATGACAATAAAGTTATGCGGGTCTGAATGTCCACGAGAGCAGTCCAAAAGAGTTTAGAAAAAACAGTTTTATAAAATTATGATTTCCTTGATTTTAATGAAGCTGTCTTAACTTTCCCTACATCCCAAGTCCCGGTATGAGAACTTGACGAGCCCATTAATTAGTCAGAAAGCGAGAACACAGTATTACTATTTAATGAACTTAAATAGTAATACTGTGTGCAATATTAAGATACAGTATCTGGGTCAAAAACTTCAATAGGTACAGTATTGTATTTTAGCATGGCGTTATTGCCGAAAGGGATAAAGGATCAAAAATTGGTGATTATGGGAATTATAAGCACACAAGGTAAATATATATACACATCGAAATTCCTCGTCCGCAGCCCAATCGTAATCGGGATACACTCACAAGTGTGCTGATTCTGGCCCAAGCTTTGGACGAAAATTTTCGGGGTGCGTCACGCGCGACGCTTATCAAAGAATCTAAGTAACGCTTTTGCCTATCGCTAACGTTCAGACCACACCTTAAAAGTGCATGCTACTAACTACAGCCTACACTACAAACTACATACAAGTTATTCATACGTGCTGACGTGCAGAGGTATTATAATGTGCACATTTACCTCATCCTTGTTCAAAATGAACTGAAAAGAAAGGAAGCACGGTTAAGTTTTAAAAGCTTCATTAGCGTTATTTTACTTAACGTTAATTAATATGGGTTACATAAAGTATTATTAACGCTTAAAGACAAAAGTTCTCACAGTGACACATTAACATTTGTGACAAGCAGTGGCGGTTGTTGAAACTTCCATATTTAATTTTCGCGCGAAACGGAACAGCTGTTCCCCATTCTGGAGGGAAAAATCGATAGTGTGATATCAGATAGTCCATTTTTTGTTGTGGTGTATCGAAAACTCTCCCTACTACCGCCACTGCTTCAGGTTTTTAATTATGACATTTGGGACAGCATATACTTAACAATTTTTCAACAATAGTTTTCCTACACCTTGCTTGTGGAAATTCCATTTAGTAGTGTTGTTAGACTTCGCCACGTTTTTATATGTAGGTATTTGTATTTACCAATAACGGTTTTGATTTTGAATAACAGAATTTGCTGTTTTTTGCCAATAGGTGTAATTTATATTTTTGGACATATACCCCACAGGAATATTTAAAATGGGTTACGATATAAATAGTTGGATCTAGCAATATCTGTCAAAAATGTCATAAGCAGCTAACCTTGGGATTCAGTACTACCGTGTTCTCTATTTATATGATACTTATTGCCGTCGGATCGTCTTCCCGCTGAATGCAGCGTAATACTAATCATTCTAATTTTATAACGTCTAAAGAGAATTTTATTAATTTACCACTCCCGCTTGTAAAACGAGACGTTGGCTGACGCGATTAGAACAAATCTATATATTTTATTTTTATCGAATGGAACATTCCTCTCAATGCAAATGATATCATCTCTCTTTAATTCTTATGGAATATTGGGATAGGGGCTCAAGCTAATTTTTAATTAGGTTTATGATGACGACAGTGACATGGTGATATACCTCAAATGGAGTTGAGCATGGCTTGACGAGAACAATTGAGTATGGTTTTGATCGAATGGTGGCCAAGGACAAGAGTTTAGTACCCGGGACGTTCGAAAGGCGTTGGGCTGACGACAACGTTACAGATGTGGGAAACCCCAGCGGGTATATTCTGTAAAAATCTCACCGTGAAAAATTAGGTGAAGTGAGGTGCCCGATGCTTGGGATTGACCACAGATATAGATACACCTAGATTACATAAAAGCAACTACTTCGCGTGCCCAGCTTACGTACAAAAATCGTAATCGTAGTCCGGTTATTGCTGGCTGGGTGAGCGTGAGCGCTGGCGCTAGGCCCCGGGGGTAAGGCGAGACGGGTGCAGCACGCGGCGGCGCACAGTGGGTTGCTATATGAGCGACATAGGGTTTTTTTTTACAAATTCCATTAAAAATAAATGCCTATCGAAAGATCTGGCATTCTGATGAATAATAAATTGTTGTGAAAAGTTTTTCTCTAAAATTGATAGTTTGCCCGGAAAAAAATATTTTCAATTTTTGTTGTATGGAATGAAACGGAAACTGCTAAGATTTGGCCAAGTCTTGACAGATCTTGCTTTAAAACTACGTTAATCTTATTCTTTGGCTTGTTGGCTATAATTCTACGCTATCAGCGCGCACGCAATTGAAACAAAATTGTTGTTGGAAAGTAATCACAAGCAGTGATCATTTTTTTGTTTACATTTATTATTTGCTTTAATTTTGAAAATATATTTTTTTGTACTTTTTTCGATAAATGATAAATATTTCTTAGTTGTATTTTAATGTTACACAATAATTTTATCTATGATATTATTAAAAGAAGTACCTTTTACTTACTTTTTTTTTTAATTTTACTGAACCTCATAACTCTTATACGGGCAACTATGGGTGCGCGCTGATAGCGTAGAATTATAGCCAACGAGCCAAAGAATAAGAATACATAATTATAGTTTTAAAGCAAGATCTGTCAAGACCTGGCCAAATTTTAGCAGTTTCTGTTTCAATCCATGCAACAAAAATTGAACATATTTTTTTCCGGGCAAACTATCAGTTAGAGAAAAACGTTTTATAACAATTATTCATCAGAATGTCAGATCTTTCGATGGGTATTTTTTTTTTTAGTGGAATTTGTAAAAAAAATCCCCAAGTCCCTCATATAGCAATTTCGACCCACTGTGCGGCGTCTAAATAGTGATTGTGACGTCATAGTAAGTATTCAAAAAAATGGCACGCTTGGTTTTCATATAGATCGTGATACTTGCGTTATATAGGTCTTTCTATATCTGTGGGACTGACACTATTGACAGCTCACTTCAACTAAGCTTGCACGGTGATATTTTTACAGATTAGACAAGCTGGACTAGGAACGCACGGAATTGTGGAGATTAAAAGAAACGGAGCATGACCCTATACCCATAACATTGGGTGATTTCGGACTGAAATAATGATAATGGCTTATTTTCGTGTGACAAAATTGGCTCATTCAAATTACATGTTAATTTTTTTTCTTAATAATCCATGAGCTCGCTTTAGTCCACGATAAGTCAATCGTACGAGGCTTACTACCATTTATATATAAGTCCTTTTGATTATCTTATCGATTACCTACAGACCGATTACGGATTCTGATTAAGTATTATTTTCAAATGTAATGTGAATTGCACGGTAGGTAATAATAATAAAATAAATCTAATCATAATCATTGTAAAGTATTTATTTTACTTCATAAATTTGGCAAATGGGCATTTATCAGGTTCCGGCGCGGTAAACGAGACACAATAGATGTTTTATTGTTATGACAGTTAGAGCCGTATAAAATTTTAAACTATTATGAAAGTATTAAAATCAAGTTTATTCCAATTCCATTGAGAGATCGTAAGAAAAGATTCTGATTATCCACTAACCCATTATTCTCACGCGCGTATTCAAAAACTTAATATAGCTCTGCAAAAATATCCCCATAAAAGTTTATTGTGACGCTAATAACAAAAATACCTTTTCTTTTTTATTTTAAGCACACTACACACAAACCTGCACAAACATGCAATAAAACACACCAAAAACCATTAATAATGCATTATTTATTAGCAATAATTATGATAAAATATATAAGTGGGACATCCTAGCGTTGTAGCTGACACATAAATACCTAACTTTATAGTGGATATTTAATTAATATTTTATGATGGTGTGAGGAGTACCTATGTACTTAAAAATACCAGTGTAAAAACAAGCACACATTATCAAATTGTATACAACGTGGAGGCAACAATACGACAATAAATGAAAACGCAACCAATACCTACCTTAGATTAACTTAAAATCGGTAATTTAAGTTTATCTAAGTAAGTTTTAAGTTATGGTTATCTAAGGCCAATATATATGAGTATTTTGATACTATCAAATACATCATAAAATAGTAGAGATGGGCCGACTAAGGATTTTGCCGACTAGCCGACTAGCTGTAGTGATTAAACTATAATTGGATATATTTTATGAATTTTCGTATGCAGACTCGGAACGTCATTAGGCATAGGCAGTTTAATTTATTGTCGTCTCCACCCTGTATAAGGTGCGTCCAGACACTACGAGGTATGTGACGCATTCCTCAGGCTAAACAATTGTGACAAAAAAAATGCATTTGCGGCGTATGCCTTGCCCTGTCTGGACGCACCTCCTCTACATAAGCATTCATTGAGTGTGTAGTTGTGTACTACGGAGTTATGTAAAGATTCAATAACTGTTGCTGTTATCGACTTATCACCCTCCGTGACACGATCGGCCGTTAACACAGATTACCGTGTTAAATTATCTTTTCTAATTATTTTTTATTGATTTAATTTTAAGAATAATACGATTATTGCTTACAGTTTCTCGGTAGGTAACTTGGCAGATCTGTGAGGTGTTTTCCCATTTTGTAACCAAAACTGCTTAAGCAGAGTTGATTGATTGTATGCACAATTAATTTGAGAACACATAATTATATGTATATACCTAATATTTAATAGTTTTATTAAGTGTCTGTTCATTTTATTCATGATTTGATTATGTGTGCCAAGTGTGATTCATACCTGCTTATGCTTAATTTTTGGTGATGCTTGATATGCACTCTCCAACATAGGGTTAACTGGGGCTTTCTTTGATCTTGTGTTCTTAATGCCTAATGATTTCCCGAATGGAGCAAACCAGTACCTGTAACAAGGAATAATTTTATTATAAATATTTCACCATCTGCCTGGCCTTATCACAATTAATAAGAGGTCAGATAAGTATGTCTTCTTCTTCCATACTTCTTCATCTCATTCTGCCCTCATCTTACTATTTAATCTATTTTTCTGGCTATACTATCATCTCTCATACATTCCATCCTAAGTTTTTTTGGTAGTCCTTCATCTAGATTCTAGAAAAATGTGTTGTAAATGTATATTTTTATTTCTTTATAAGGGCCAATTATTCAATCAATACTTATTTAAAAAAAAATTGTTTGGCAGCTTTTGTATAGAAAATATGTCAACCTGCCATATTTATTGTTCAGATAGAAGTTACAGGTTAAGGTTTTATAAAACTGTTTAGTGCCTACTTGCTAGAAAAATAAATAATAAAGAGAAGTTGATTGTAACTATTTAATAACTTATCGAGTCATGTATCAGATAGGGATATCCCCAGTTTGTAAGATCTTTCAGTAACATGTTTTGAATTCTTATATCGTTTTACCCGACTTCAGCGAAGTCCAAAAGAAGGGTTATGTGTTTGACCTGTATGTACTTATGTCCGTTTCGTTGTTCCCTCGTAACTCCTAAACGAATGAATGGATTTAGATAAATTATACGTCTTTAGATTTATCTTGGTAGCGCGAGTGTCACTGGCTGCATTAAAATGAAAAACAAATGGTGGATTTGGGGTGCCATATTGTGGAGTCCGAATTTTTTTTTCTTCTAATATCAAGTGGGATATCAAAATGAAGGGTTTTAAAAGGTGATTACAAAAATATGTATACAACTTATATGGTTAAAACTTTAAAAGTAATTCCCATTTTTATATTTTTAAACTTAAATGGGTTCCACCTGCTTCCAACTTTTATTTAATTTAAAATGGGCTTGTTTTTAGCTTTTCAGTTTTTTTCAGCCTAAGTTTTTTACCACAGTCAGGTTTTTTAATATTTTTTATTACTTTTTTAATTTTTTAAATGAGTGCCTTTACATTAAACCCTAACTACTGAAAGAAATTTGTTCCTCAAACTGCTGG
Organism: Luperina nickerlii; assembly: GCA_963855955.1. NCBI lineage: Eukaryota > Metazoa > Arthropoda > Insecta > Lepidoptera > Noctuidae > Luperina > Luperina nickerlii. Next base: position 9,522,329 of record OY979682.1, read on the forward strand.
AATACTTTTGAATCTTTTAAGTATATAAATTACTTGCCAAGCCCTGAGGTTTTACCTGCATAAGTCTTGATTCCATGGGAATATCAAAAAATTATACTATGTCCTAATCCAGACCATGGTCTACCCATTAGCCAAATTTCATCCAAATTCGTTCAGCTGTTTTAGCGTGAAAGTGTAACAAACATACACATGAAAAATCAATTACTCATCTTTTTATGAGTTTATACATTTCCAGTTTGCGATAAGCTGAATTTTAATGATGACTGAAAATAATAAATATAATATGTTTACATCTCCATACAAAAGGTTTGATTTACTTGTTTTTATTAACAGTTCAAAAGATAAAACAAACCGTTTGGTCCTAAGACCATCAGCAACATTAATAGTTCATTTGTGCATATTTTCACATCAGCAAGTTTTAAAACAATACTAGACCTAGACTAGTTTTTTTTTTATTTATCACAATAGATAAGAAATGTATTAAATATCGGAAAAAATTTTAGATGCAGTTTCTTTTGAATAGACTTGCAAGAGAAAATGCCGCAAATATACACATGTGGACTAAAATATGTAGACCCCTGAGCGGAAGTATGAACCTGTAACATCCATTATTCAATTACAGTGCACTGAAAATGCTGTACTTTCACCAAATTGATATCTAATGAGTCACTGAGTGCATTATTAGACTTTATTCATCCGTGAGAAGCAATGACATACATTCTGAAACCTAGCGACAGAAAGTAGGTTAACTCACTTCTCTAGAGTACGCCGCAGGACTATCAGCACCAGTGCCAAGGGCAGGGGGTACAAGAGGTGCATGTAGTCATTGTAAATCACATCCTTGTCTGGACCCGGTGTAATATCTTCCCATGTAGTATTCGGCGGCAACCACACATGTTCATTCCAAAATGTATCTAACAGAGCTCGCAACATTATAAACACTATTTCTAAAAAATAAATAAGGCAGCTTGCAACCACACTACTACGGTCTTTAGATAATTATTTAACACGCCATAAACACACCCTCAAATATTTAGCTACACAACCGTCCGACAGCCGACAACGACATGACATGACACAGAAATTCACAGATAGGGGTGAGGCATATTTATCGTAACAGATAGAAATAACAGATATTTAAAAATAACAAATAACAGTTGTTCCTACCAATATAACTTATCTGTTACTTAAAATAACAGACCCTCAAAGACTGTTACCACGGCTGTTACTGATAATTCAATATATCAGTCAGTCCCACACAGGCTCATGGACTGTTACCACGGCTGTTACTTTTATACATACATACAAGGTCTCTCTCTCTTCCTCATTAAAGAATGACGCTTGCTAAAAAGAGAAACACCTATTATTTATTCCGAAATCGGAAATACGTTTACTTCTCACTCTTACTAAAGCGGTTAAACTACGCTAAAAAGAGAAGCTCCTAGTATTTATTATCCGTAAAATACAGTTGGTGGTCTAACAAGAACCAACATTTTCGAAAAAGTGACTCCTAAATTAGGTCGTGTTACCTACCTGTTATCAGTTAGCCAATTACCATTATAAAAAAAACTTTTTATTATATTTTTCTTTATGGCAATGTCCTTTGTGATGCAACCAAAATTTGTGAATAAAGAAGATACTCAATTGTTATTTTAATACGTATTTATCGTCGGTACAAAAATAACAGGCTGTTATTTAATAACAGATATTTGGATCTGTTATTTTTGTGTAACAGTAACAGTGATAACAGATATCGTGTTTAACCTGTTACAACCCATCTCTATTCACAGAATCACAAATCCACAGATGAAATTATTAGCTAATGACATAAAGTTTTTTTTTTTTTGTATATATATCCTGTCAAAAAAAACTTTTATTGAAAGTGAAATGAAATTTTATCGTGTGCTTTTCCTTCTATCTTAATTACAGAAAATTAAAATATTTAAATTTTTTATTTAGTTCTCAAAATAGCAAACTAGTACCTAAAAGACTAGTTTCCTAAACCTTCATAATAACGTCATGAAATTGTTTTTAGGGTTTCGTAGGAAAACAAGGAACCCATATAGTTTCGTGGTTTCGCCAAGTACGTCGGTCAGTCTGTCCGCGGTGTAGGTAACTAAGAACCCTTGGACACAGTATTTGGACCAAGGGTCTTGGTACTAAAAACTGTAACTTGGCGTGATTAAACATAGCAATCACGCCTACAGATTTGTGAAATAAAATAAAGTAAAGCTGTGCTGCTGGGGACTTTGTTGCGCCACTTCTTCTCAGCTAAAGCACGAAGTGGGAAATATTATTTAATTTTAACGTTCAAAAAGTGCTGATTCTCAGCTTAGTTTGAATAAATGACTTTCCATTTTGATTACGCTTTAATCGTTGATATATCATTTTAGAAGATACGTGACTCAGTCACAGCGCCTGTTCCTACTGAACTGAGTGATTGCTCGTAGTTGGCTTTAGACGCGCACGGAACATCGTTGATCACACAGCTCAATAAATTCAGTTTATTTTTGTAATAAGTACGCATTAAAATGGCTTCTTGTGCAGCTAATTAAAACAGTGTTTTAATAATACAAGGAAGAAAAATAAGAAACACGGGATTACGTACAACTCATAATTACAGCCAAAAATGTTAATCTGTTAAAAATTATAGTAATAATATACAATGTTTACTTCGCCATGTTTGTGTGAATGAGATAGATATTACAAAAATGCATGTGATATAGGCTTTCGGCTATAAGACCATTGGCCGATACGACAATCGGCATAATGATAGCCGAGCTCACATTCCACATATCAACAACCTCGTGTGCTAAGTCAGTGTGTTATTATTATTATTAGCCTGTGATGTCCCACTGCAGGGCAAAGGCCTCCCTACTGTCTTTCCACTTCTCTCTGTTCAAAGCTGCTAGGGACCAATTCTTGTTGAAGGAGTCAAGCTCATCCCGCCTTCTCCGTCTGAGTCTGCCACAATGTCGTTTGCCACTAAGAGGGACCCATTGGGTCGTAAGTTTGGCCCATTGTTCGTCTGACATGCGGCAGATGTGTCCAGCCCAGTTCCATTTTAGCGTAGCAGCTTTCCAAGTGACATCAGTTATTTTTGTGATGCAACGGATGGTCGTATTCCTGACTCGGTCTGTTAGTTTGATACCTAGAATACTCCGTTCCATAGCCCCCTGGCAAACCTCGAGCGTGGACCTAGAGGTAAACATGGTCTTTGACAAATCAGTAGACTGATTTGTCAAAGACCATGTTTGACCACCATATGTGAGGATGGGAAGTAAGCACACGTCAATGAGTCTTCTCATAAGGGACAAAGGAAGATCACCCTTCATTAGGTCTTTCATGGCCCAATAGCTCCAGGTATTTTCGGTGCGTCTTCCAACTTCTTTGTTTTGTCTTGTCTGGAAAGAGATTATTATTGACCAAGATAGGGATACTCATCAACATAATCAACCTCCCCACCCGCCACAGTGATCCTGCGATGTGCGCTGTTCGTCATCAACTTGGTCTTTCACATATTCATCTGAAGTCCGACCTTGGCTTGCCGTGCCAAGATCGTCTAACATCTGTGTCAACTCGAAGGCTAAATACTAAAAGAGCACAATATCGTCGGTGAAACGTAGATTAGATAATCTCTTATGACCGACTATTATAATGCCTCTTTCCGTCCAGCCCGCTGCCAGCCAGGGCCGTCTTTAACCTATTGGAGGCCCTGGGCACATAAGGGTCACGGGGCCCCTGTGTAGATAAGAGACAATAAGAGAAACTTACTAATATTTTTCATAACTGGGAGGCTAGAAACTTATTGTAAATCGCACTGAAAATAACATATTTTGTCATTGAATCGGGTACCTACTAATAATGCGTAGAATGCAACGGTGGCTGCAAATAATGTTTTTTTTTATATATAGAGCAGGCCGGGGCCCCCGAAGATCGCGGGGCCCTGGGCACTTGCCCAGACTGCCCAATGGACAAGAGGGGCCTGCTGCCAGCTTACGGAAGACTTCCTCCAGCACAGCTGTGAATAGTTTCGGAGACAGCGGGTCGCCTTGCTTAACTCCTTTCTCTATCTGGAAGGACAGTTATGTCATGTCCTCGGGATGTACGGTCAGCATCAAAAGTTGATTAACGCTTCAGATTTTTTAATCTCAGTTATTGAGCAAAATATTTATTCAAAATTGCAGCAGAAGTACGATGCAATTTTCAACAAATATTTTACTCAATAACTGAGATTAAAAAAAACTGAAGTGTTAATATTTTGCTCAATAACTAAGATTAAAAAAACTGAAGTGTTAATCGACTTTTGATGCTGACCGTACTCGGTTTTAAATCCCATATTTATGTCCGTGAGTGATGGCAAAGTATTGTGTTTTGTTTTCACTTCTGTCGGCACTCCCGGAGTGCCACTTTTTTTTTTTTGTAAATTTACTGATAATGGCAAAGTCGTTCTAAAAATACTATTAAATACAAACTTATTTTTACGGTCGATAAATACAGTAGTGTGCTTGCGTAAATAATTATACATCACAACTACGGAACCCTTCACTGTGCGTGGTTCAACACGCATTTGCCCGTTTTATTTTCAGTGTCGTTCATTTGGTTCGTTCATAATTATTCACTATTCATTCGATTTGAAGGAAAGAGAAGGAAAAACATTCGTTTTTTATCAATGACTCAGAAAGAGATAGAAAATAACCTTTGTTTTTAATTTTGAAGTTAAATGTGTGCATCTTAATGTTTGTTTTATTTTATAAAAACTAAACTTGTAGCTACAGATGCAGCTGTAACTACAATTAAGTACATTATATTACCCACAAAAGTATAATGTGCACTTGTGTAGAAACATTTGTGAATGTGCGTAGAGAATTTGCTAACATTCAATAATGTTATTTTGCCCGACGTGTGCCAACGTTCTTATGGTGGAGGAAGGTCCAGAGTCTGGCCTGCGGTACGCCTGTAACACTTGTCCTTATGTCTTCAATGTAAGGCGGAAGGTGTCCTCACGCACATTCCCTAAACTGAAGGTAACCTAACTCACTTCAAATATTCAATAGATTGCATCATTCTTCCTTTTCATGCATCATACAGGTAGTCTTTAGATTGAAGTTCTGTCATTCAGTGTAGCTTTAAGCATAGATTATCTTACTAGAAAGCTGTCACCATATAATTTTATTAGGCACACTACACATCTAACATTACATTTCACATTTTCAGGAACTCGACTATATCATGGGCGGTGCAGCCGCCTGGGAGAATGTAGATTCGACAGATGCGGTGTGCCCTAAATGTGGACATGGTAAAGCATTCTTTATGCAACTACAGACTCGGTCAGCTGATGAACCGATGACAATATTCTATCGCTGCTGCAACCACAAGTGTGCACATAACTGGCGTGATTAGAAAACTAAACGTGAAAGACAAAGACTTGTGAAAATAATATTAAATACCCTACTATTAATTAGTTCAGTTCTTGTGATATAAGGAGTATGAATTTCTTACAAAAACTTAATTTACTTCATAGTTATCTAGTTAGATATAAAGGTGCATCACCTAAAATGAAGATAGAAAAGATGGCTCCAGTAATATTAAGCTCTGAAGACTCAGCTTGTGCCAAGGCTGCAGAATTCCTGGGCAAAGAACAAGTCATAGCAGTGCCAACCGACACAATATATGGTCTAGCATGTAGTGCCAACTGTCCAGATGCTATAAAAAAGTTATATACAATCAAGGGCAGGGATTCTGCCAAGCCAGTGGCAATATGTGTGACATATGTTTCAGACGTCAGGAAATGGGGTGAAGCTGATCACCTGTCGGATGATCTACTCAACAGCTTACTACCAGGACCAGTGACAGTTGTTCTAGAAAAGACTAAATATCTTGACAATCCATTTCTGAACCCTACAGCTACGAAAATAGGGATTAGAATACCTGATCATGATTTTGTGAACAGAGTAACAAAGATCTTTGATAAGCCTGTTGCTCTGACAAGTGCAAACTTTAGTAATGAACCTTCTACTTTGTCTATAAAAGAGTTTGAACATCTCTTTGGTCATTTAGGAGCTGTTTTTGATGGAGGAGTGTTAAGTCAAGGACTGGAAAAGAATAGGACTGGATCTACGGTAATAGACTTATCCCAAAAAGACGCCTATAATATCATAAGAAGAGGTATTTCTTATGAGAGGGTAGTGAAAATTGTTGAAAGTTTCGGTTTAAAAAGTATTCTATAAGTCTGTGATAGATTCATGTTTGGAATTAAATGTTATATTTTTAATTATTTGTTATTTTTATAGAATACATATCGACGGCGAAGTGCCAATAACTCCTAACTGACAAAGTCAAAAATTTACACATACTGGAAAAAATAGACACATTGTTATAGTTGGGAGATACATATTTCCACATTTTAATTTAATGCTGTTGCAACTAAAAATACACTTAGGCGATTCTAAAACATGCGAATAACGCCTTTAAACTCAAAACGAAAAAAAAGTGAATTTCTCAAAAAATGGAAAAAAAAAACAGGAGGTATTGGCACTTTGCCGTCGGTATACTATTTCCTTTACGGATAATATGTCATAGAAAGTAACTTGACTTAGCTACAGCCCGGCCGTTGAGAGAATGCGTTCCTGACACCTGTCAGCGTGATAAGTCTAGTAGCTAATACAGATCAAATTCGCAAAACACATATTTGTTTGTATTAACTGACAGGTATCATGAACACATTATCTCATCAGCCGTACTTTAAATAAAGTATTAATCATTGTGATTAGTACCACCCTTTTATCTCCAAAAGAAAAGGAAAGTACCCTCTAATTTACGTATTTATCTACATTTAATAAAACTAGTTGATAATTAAACGGAGTTTACTTTCCGAACTATAACAAGAACAAGCATTTCCATCTTATAAATTAAAATTTTGGCTAATATCCATTCAACTCATTTCATAATTAATCCCTTTTTACATTTACACATTTCATGATGTAATTTACAATATTTTTTTAACATAAATATAATGGCAGTATTAGCAATAAGTACATAATTATAGGAGAGATACATTGGCTTATTTATTGAGATACATCATTGAGTTGACAGAACAACAATCTACTATTGTGGTCTTTTACAATATTTACAGCCATAAATATAGGAACTAATTAATGATAACTACAATTACTAAATTTCACCAATATTGTTGAGATGCCACCAAAATTAATCAATGTGTTATTTCTATCACTATTTCTCACATAAACATAGGTCTAGTTACTGTTTTTCAAAAAAGGTTTTCTGCTTTCTGGCAACTTAGCTTCTAGTCTTTGCCATCTACTTGGTGGCCAGACAATGTATGCTGCCCTGGCGTTGATCAAGCCTAATGAAACAGGCCCGAAGGTGTTGCTGTCGAGTGTGTGGCCAGTGTGATCGCCTTCCACCCAACAATGTCCCTCGGGAACCCTCACATACTGCGACTTGTAGCCGAGAGTACTCACAACGTCACCCTGCAGTCCAACAATGCGTTTGATTATCTTTTGGTTCGGATCTTTCGGAGATACCAACGATATCACGTCACCTCTCCGCACATCATAGTCTCTGACCGACCACCTCGACAGGAACACATAGTCGGTGTTTTTGGAATCTGGGTTGAGCACTGGCTGCATGGATATACCCTCCACTCTGGCCACATAGCCTATCGTGTCAAGAAAGGTTATACCGATCGGTACACCCAAGATGACGGACTTGCATACACTTCTCAACAACATGAATATACCGGTATGTGATTATGTAACAGAGTGTGTCAGGCATAGTCATTCAGAACGTTATAACGTTATTTATTGTTAAGTAACATTTTAAAATAATAGTTTATTATAATGAGGTAGATAGGAAATTAGAATTTTGTGCCATTTGACAAACACTAAACAGTGATAGGGCATTGACATGATATTTCAAACAAGCTAACAGATAAAACAATAGATTAAACGTCAAAATTGTGGATTTTATTATCTGTTATTTTTTTACAGCTGTCTAACGAGAATATTTTCCCTGTCACGTCACTCTCATTCACTAGTGAATGACCATAGAGATACTTTCGGTCTTTACAAATACTCAAAAAAGTGTTGATGCTTTCTATAGTAAATTACAACCAACCAAACAGAAATTTTGGACATTTTATTTGTGTATAGCGAGTATAATATCAATTGAATTAAGTTGGATAAACACATGTTTCAAACGATCTGAACCTGGGGAGTGATCTGAAAACAATCCTTGATAGATGGAAGTGTTCCGTGGTCGAGAAAAACTTACAATCTGCATAATCAGCTGTCAGTGAGATAGATCATCTGTCCCTGTAAATATAAAAGCTAAGACAATCACAACACGTTTTCAGTTGATATGTGTGTATAATGAAGTAAACAATCGAGCTACGATGTGACCCTAGTTGCGCTCTCGACAGGCAGCGATCTCGAAGCAGATATGGGGTAATAACCTAACAGTGGAGTGAGGCTGGTTACGGTATGGCTGGACTCCCGTGAGGGAACGCATGAGTTTCAAAATCGGGTCATTGGTGAATGCTCAAAAATGTCCGGCGACTACCCGTTCGCGGCGAAGATCGTGAGCCCGGTTAAGTGCAATGAGAAACCCTGGGACCTGTGGGTCAGTGAAATAGGGCACCTGTCGCCGCGGCGGGACGATGAAGCCACGTTCACGTCGCCGGCGGCAGTGGACGCCAAGGGCGGCGCGTCCGTGCGGCGGGTGCACGACGCGCACCCCTACAAGCAGGCGGACCGGCGCGCCCGCCGCGCCGGCCTCAACCGCCTCAAGCAAGAGAGCATGAGTCTCCACGGACTGTTCCCTCAGATGGACAACTTGAATGCTGCAGTGTGTCATATGTGCGGTGTGATAGTGAAGTGTAGTGCAGCATACAGACACTTGCTAGAGTCCCACACGGGGGCAGAGCCTCTTCCCCCGCCACCACCACCTGTCTCCACACACAAAAGTCGTAGCCGACATAAAAAGGAACCACCACCACCCCCAATCCCTGTAGATATACTCCCAGTGAAAATGGATTCTTCCCCAGTTCACGCTGCCACACCACCATTGTCAAGGCTAATGTTACCACCGCAGCCTGATCTACAGTACCTGGACGAGGCCAGCACATCATCCACTGTGTCGGGGGAGGTGAAGGTGAGCATGGAGTGTGGAGAGTTACCAGTTGTCAGTATACAGGACACAGAGGATCTGCCCCTTGGTGAAAACTTAACAGATGATATATTTGCAATAATGAATTCTGAAGGCATTCAGAGTGCAGATGACATCACAAATGCAGCTGACTGGAAAAATATTATCAGAGATATTGGAAACATGGGGGAAATTAATTTTCCTCAAGTTTCAGACAGTGTTCCAACGCAGGATTTGTATGCACCCATTCACACATCATCACTCTCAGCATATGCAATATCAGATTCAGATCTATCCAATATTCAATTTGCGCCCAACACATCCCCAATGTTGTCGACGGTGATGGAAACCAATGTACTGAACCCGCCACCCTTAAAGCCGGCGGTAACGCAGACCACACCGTCTACAAAATCATCATCTAGGTCGAAAACTAGTAAAACGAAATTTAATTTACGAGAATACGATCCGAACAAACACTGTGGTGTGGTGACCGCTGAGAACCCCAAGCCGTGCACGAGGTCGCTCACGTGCAAGGCACACGCGCTGTCGCTACGGAGGACGGTCGAGGGGCGCTCCAAGCCCTTCGATACGCTGCTGGCGGAGCACAGGGCGTCGCGGGACCCGGGCGCGGCCGCGGCGGCGGCGGCGGCGGCCGCGCCCGCTCCCGCGCCGCTCGCGCCCGCGCCGCCGCCAGCTGCCCCCCTCAACCTCCCACCGCTCCTAGTCAATACGTCGATAGACCTGAGCACCTTCAACGGCCTCACCGCCGAACAGCAGGTCAACGACATTTACGCGAGTCTGCTCAGCGTGGAGGATCCTAACTCGGTGCTGCCCGACACGTCGAGCATCACGTCTCTGCTGAGCCAGCCGCTGGCTCCGGAGGCGTTCCTCATGCCGGATGACGCGGAGATCCCGCCGGACGTGCCCATCCTTAGCATAGCGTCGCCTCTGCCGCCGCCGACAGCCCGGCTGGATGACACGCCGGACGAACCGCCGCCGCCGCTGGTGCCGGCGGACGTGTGCTGGTACTCCTCCTGCCCGCGCCCGCTGGCACTCTGCACCTTCAACGCGTCGCACGCTGGCGGCGCTATAACTTTAGGTAAAAAATTTGCGACTGTCCGGAGTAATATAAAGTCTTCGCTGTCGAGGTCTCAGTGCAAGTCTTCGGGCAGCTCGAACAATTACTATTACAATCCGAACGCCTTGTCCTTATCGAAAACTGTACATATGAACGCTAGTAAAACGAATAAGCCTGAAGTGCGTAAACTGATAGTGACGTGTAGTAGTGGTGTGAGTGGTGGGACAGGGGCGGGCTCGGCTGGCAAGGAGGTGCAGCAGACGCTGAGCGAGCTGTTCGGCAGCGAGGTGCGCGGGCTCAACGGGCACGCGGCGCACGGGGGGCTGGCGGGGCTCGCAGGGCTGGGCGGGCTGGCGGGACTGCCCGAGCGCCGCCGCGCGCCTCTGAAGCGGCCGCCCGCGCCCGCGCTGGACCTTGGCTTCTCGCTCGACCCTCTGCTCGCCGACGAGAAGTGCTGAGCACTAATAAGCAATCATCGGTTGTGTAGTCACATAATAATTGTATATTTATTTTTCTGTAAAGAATCGAATCGGATTCACGTATGTAAAATGTAAAATAATCACGAATTTTCCCGAAAGGAATTTAATGTTATGATAATGTTAAATCTCATTTTTTTTTTCATCGACAAGCGAACTAATGTTTGTATTATTTTGTATATTATTTTATAAGATTTTTTTAAATCCTTCTCCGATACGAGAGTCGGGTATGTGTCAATGAAGAATTAAAAATAGATTATTACAGAATGGTTGTATTTTTTCGAAATGACATATTACTCATTGTTGATACTGAATTGAATACTGATAAATGGCCTAGGATTAATAATGGTTTAATGTGATGAAAATTTCCATGTAAAAATATAAATACTATTAAAATAAGTATATCCGTAATAAATAGTAAATCGCCTCCTTTGGAAAATAAAGGCAAATACCTCAAATAACTAAAATAACTTGTTTTAATTGACCGGTTTGCACCTAAAAATGTATTGATATGAATAAATCGAGCGCGGTAACAGGTTTCCCATTAGTTCCTATGAGTGCTTGCTGCTAGTGGAATTGCCAATGCGCTTGCGTCGTTTTGTTTGTGAGAAGATTTTTAATAGCCTCGTGTGAGTTTACCTTTGTAGATAAATAGAATAGATATGAATACCGATTCATAATCTTTATTCACGTCCCACGATTTTAGCGAGGACACGCGAAGGTCTTCAGACAAACATACAGTTCTTGTTTGTATAAAAAAAACTAGTATCCACGCAAGCGTGGGTACTAGGGGCGTGCGGCTCCTTGATGATGGTAGCGATGCATGCGTTATTATAATGGACGTGAACGATGCTAGCGCAGTAATCAAATCAAAGTCACTACTTACATTGCATCCGTTTGATATGTTATTTTTACACACAATAGGCTTGACTGACATGACGGTTTCCGCTGGTACTGACGTCTTTTAGCTCTTGATTGTCAGTTTATCCAATAAAAAGCTTTGTTATTTGTATTGCATTCTCTCGGATTTTTCTAGATAACGAAGGTTGGAAGAGATACATTGAAGGCCCTGCAACAGTACAGAACTACCTCTTAGCCATCTTCTTGGGAAAGGCCTGCCCAAAAACCCTACTTAAAAATTTCCGTAAAAATTCCTCAGTTAATCACTATTAGGTAGGTACAAGTGCATCTCTTGGTAGGATTGGTAACCACTGCATGTCGATTGTCTCAATATGTGACTGCTTTTCCCTCTGACGCAATCCCTTAGTCACCTCTTGTCTTGTGAAGTTGTGACATGTAAACACATTAGGTACTTAAGTAACTGTTACAGAAGAAAGCTCTAGACCTACTCCGCCAAAAACAAAACAGACATAAAAAAACTTGTCCACACTCCATAGCCTTGTTATCATCCACTTGTTTGTACTATAGACTGTCATCACAGTCCACTTGTGCGTAAAGGTTATTTCCTAGTTGCACCGCGATGCCACACTACAGGTGTCTCCATTATGCTGCACGATGCACGAAGGATGATCATGTGGCCACTTCTAACGAGCTACAGGTGGCTACATAGTACATACACTAGGTGTTCCGGAAACTGAGACATGCAAATAATCCATATTTCTACCTTCCCTCATTACATAAATAGTAGCTTAAAAACTTACTACTACCATCCCCTTTGCTGTGCCCAACGGGGTCCATAAGGAATGACTAGGGAGTGGGCTATAATCTACCACTAGGGTCCCGTGCGGTTTTGTGGATGTCACGTCTTCGAATTTTATGTTCTGGACATGCAGGTTTCCTCACGATGTTTTCTTTCACCGTTTTTGAGAACAGTGGTGATGCAAAAAAAATTACACAAATTAAAGCGCCTGCCTGGTTTCGAACCCACGACTTACAACTCGTAAGTCAAGTCCGTTACCACAGGGCCACCACACACTGCTCTCTTACATATTGTGGAATGCGATGATTGAGTAATGAGTTGGTTTTGAGCAAAGCTCACTGTCGAGGTTAAAATTGTATCCAGTCAGCAAGCCAAAAACCTGGACGAGGCTGGCAGAAGCGTGGAGAAAAGAAAAAATGCACATGAAAAGAGATGCTCAGCTTTGGGTATAGGTAAGTCGGGCTGTGGATGATGATGGAGAGTAGCGGGACTGATTGCTTAGTGCTGCACACACCTACCCTAATCATGTTAAACAAATATCAACTTCGGACAATTAAGTTGATTTCAGAGTGACTAGCACTGTTGAAAAAGTTATAAAAATGTTTAAAGTTGTACCGTAAACTGAACTTTATTTTGTAGGAATTACAGTTATTTTTCCATTCATTCATATTTGTTTACATTTTTGGCAAATAAATCGCGAACGCAGATTAGTTACATGTAGGTATCGCCACTCTTAGGTAAAGGCTTTTTTATCCGACTGCGCGACATCAAAGACAGGGTTGTAGTCGGGATACTTTTGGTTTGGTAAAAGAAACTCCAACTATTTGTGCATGTAACTGTATTTGTATAAAACGTATACAGTATAATGAACTGTTACATTTAACTTAAAAATAACATATAAATTATCGGTAATGGACGGCTCGCGAGGCGCACGAGTTTGTTAGCGCCGAGCGCGTGCGCAGTTACCGGGCGCTTGTGACTTACTCTCGGTGACATGGGGCGACATTTCTAGGGTTGTACCGAACCGTAACTAGTCACGTAACCTGGCCGGTACACGACGAACTCTAGAAGTGCGGGGAGTTGATAGGGGTCGCGCTATAGGGTTAGGTTTTATAGGAATAAATTCGACAGAATAGATGATGACTACACTTGATTCTCGCGGATCTTTAACAAAGGTTATATTTACGTAGGTACCTATAGATTTCTTTATAATCACCTGCGGAAATAGTTCTTCAAGTCTGCTCTAATAATGCTATACACTTTAGCACTCGCTTAGTTCAGTAGGTAGGTACCTAACTGAAACGGACTGTAAATTCTAAAAAACTTCACGACTGTGTTGCTTTCGTTCGTCTAGCACGAGTAAACGTTACAGGACTTTTAGTTAGGTATAGACATACCATGTGAGGTCTTATGTCAAAAATCTAGTTGGTTCTGTAATGTTTTTTTTCTTATCAAACTGATAGGTTACCTACTCCAAAATACGTAAACTTTTATCAAGTTTGGAAGCATAAGAAGATACCTCCCGGCGGCGCCCTACTTAGTAGGTCTAATAATTTGCTTTTTTGGAGATTGTCTTAGAAATATTTTGGACTGCTAAATGTCTGCGTCTGTATCAATATGTAGGTAAAGTCAGCAACAAAAGTCGAAAAAAACTTCAGTTTTTTTAATCTCAGTTATTGAGCTAAATATTTGTTCAAAATTGCATTATACTTCTGCTGCAATTTTGAACAAATATTTTGCTTAATAAGTGAGATTAAAAAAACTGAAGTGTTAATCGAGTTTTGTTGCTGACCGCACCTACCCATCATAAATTCACTAACAATACATACTAGCCGTAATAGGTAGGTTGCAGATATTCTACAAAGTTCCACAAAACCAGGAATATTGCCTAGAATAACATAACAACAAGCATACAATGTACGTGTTCAAATGATGTCACAATCTCACAATGATTGAAGACGAAATGCATTCAACAGCTTGTTATTCGTGCAAATTACGAGACAACTCAATCTAATTGGCTGTTATGCGCTGCTGGAGCGATGGGCTGACAATCCTACTATTGTTTAATCGTCAACACAATCTAGGTACGAGTAGGTAGTATGTACCTGCCTTCTGTATGCGTCTGTTAATGTAAGACTGCCATACGTTACTCCTCTTAGGTCAAAAGGGAAACCCAAGTCTTGCAACGGTAAAAGCCGCAAAGAGCCAAAGCATCGAAAAACCCCGAATGACGTAACGAGAACGAGATGCGTTGTTTAAGTTGAAGATGAAACCATTTCACAACTTGTGGGTGTCTGTTACTTTTAGGGTCCCATCTGTGAAAAGGCTGTAGTTTTGTTACAAAGTAGGTTGTGTATTGTATCTTAAAGTAGGTATCAAGTCAAATTATTTAAATATGATGCGTGTGTGTGAACTTATAAATAGATAGGCACGAAATATCCCAGGTGGACAAGCATCCAGACCCGGCGCAACTACCTACTTATATCTATGAAGGCAATACAATTATTTTTTCCGTGCGGGAGTCTAACCTGCGCCCCGTAGCGCAGAAATCGATTGCTCAGCCACTGCGCCATTAGAGCCGTCACCGTCTCATCGATGACGTGACCTAAAGATTCCACTTACTCCATACACATCGATGTAATCCTACTAAGCATACACTACCTACACCTTCTAGTTACCCGTCCAGGTATGTCGAATGATTTCCGGTAATAAAGCAAAAAGCAGTAGACCCACTTTTCAAGTACCTACCTAGATCAAACGGCGCCCGCGGTTGTCGTAAAAGGCAAAATGAAAAAAAAAATGAAATGGATCATATAATAGCGCATCCAGCATGTAACCAGATTACAACTAGATACCTACCTCCTTAATTAGATAATAATTAAACGTCTTCGCTTTCCGCTATGACCGATCTGCACCCTAATTGCGTTAAATAGAAAAAATATATTATTGTACAGGTAATTAATAATACAGTAAGCAGTCACAGTTGAGACAACACGAGTAGCTTAAAATATTACCTATAGTTAGGTTACAGTATCTATACAAATAAATAAAATAGGAGTGTCTGTTTGTAATATTAAAATAACCGCTTTTTACTAAATGCATATGAATGTATACACGGTACATATACCAAAGAACATTTTTTACTACACGGATACCAAAATAACATTTTTTACAATTTTTGTCTGTCTGTCGTTTGTTCCGGCTAATCTCTGAAACGACTGGACTAATTTTGACGGGACTTTCTGGCAGATAGCTGATGTAATAAGGAGTACCTTAGGCTACATTTATTTTAGAAAAAAAATAGGGTCCCACGAAAAAAAATAAAACCAATGAAATTAAATCTATACATAAATAAATAAAATTGGAGTGTGTGTTTGTAATGAGAACACATTCAGCCGATTCAGAATTTAGCAAAATGCTTCTTGATGTTGGTGAGGGAGTGTCCAGAAGTGAATAGTAGGTACTCATGATATAGGACTACCTACCGGTCTTTGTCAGGTTGTGGCGGACAGAGAAATTTGAATACCTACATAGTATTTATGAAGATATTCACAATCTCAATATCAAAGAAGATTCGTGGTTGCGTGAAAGATCAGTTTTAGCACCTATGAACTGAAAGGTTACTGCGCCTAATCAGCGCATTTTAGATAAACTATTTGGTGAATCACAAACATACCTTTCCATAAATACAGTTTGCAATCCGGATGAAGTGGTTAATTACCCAACAGAATTTTTAAACAGTATAATTATGCCAGGTCTACCCCTTCACAAACTAGAACTTAAGAATGGCGTCCCCATTATACTACTCCGTAATTTAAACCCACCGAAACTTTGCAATGATACTAGGTTACGAGTAGTGTCGTTGCAAAGAAACGTTATAGAAGGTCGTATAATATCCGGATGTGGAAAGGTGAATAGTATTTATACCACAGATTCCTATATTACCGTCGAATTTTCCATTTGAATTCAAAAGATTGCAATTCCCTATCAATGTCAGTTTTACTATGACAATCAACAAGTCACATCTGGCCTAGATTTAACTAAGGGTTGCTTTACCCATGGGCAACTATACGTGGCATGTTCACGTGCGAGGTATGCCAGCAGTGTTGTTGTTTTAGCCCAAGAAAATCGTACACCAAATATTGTATGTTAAGAAAAATTTTCAATAAAGCTAATACGAAAAATTAAAAATCAATAATAATTAAACTAAAAATGCAAAAACGAAGAAAAAGAACTTAATGCAGAAATATGTATGTACAAAAACAAAATATCGATTCATAAAATAGATGAATTTCATTAAAATTAGCATATGGATTTCTTTACGCGGAATACAGAATTAATGAGTTTTAGTAAACTCTGCGAACTAAACAATAACTTTTTTGTTCAATTCCACGCGGACGAAGTCGCGGGTAACAGCTAGTATTACATAATTGCCAGTCTCGCTCGGGGGACGAATTCCTGAGTGGAGACTAGAGTGGTGATTTCATGTATGGTATGGATTGTAACATGTTTCAATCACAATCCGATTTGCAGGAAATTGCTACTTAATCCATTGTATAATATGTTTGAAAAATTCGTCTCATGCACTGAACGTTGTTGAATAGTCAAAATGAAAGGCATTGCCATTGTGTCTACGCAATGAGGGTTTTCTGAAATGACGTTCGCTAGGTGGCAGCACTGACACGTCAGGTCCATGCATCTGTCAAAGAGCCTATATTTTCTTTAGTGATGACTGAATGATGAACGAATGAATGAATCGAATGATGAACGTCATCATATATTTTATATTGGAAGACCTCTTGTCACAGTGGTGCCAACTGGTGTCGTAAATTTTCACGAAAACCCTCATTGTACCGCTGTTCTGTTTCAGGTTCACACGGTTTCATAAATAGGTACTTTTGACTTTTAATGACTTTTTACAGTTTTTACTTTGAATTTGAAATTCAATTTGATTGAAAGTCTGTTCAGACGGTACAAATCGCTTTCCACTCAGCAATCGATCAACTAAAATTGAACCGTGTGAACCCGGTATAATCAAGAGCGGCCGCGCGATGATTATGACCATTACAGAATTACAAGTACTTCATTTAAAAGTCGTATTTTTAGGTTTCCGTACCAAAATGGTAAAAAGGAACCCTTATGGTGAGACTCGGTCTGTCTGTCCGTCTGTCTCAGCTGGATATCTCAAGAAATACCAATGCTATCAATTTGAAATTTAGAATAGTCTTAGATCACGTTTGCCCAACTATTTTGCAATATAAGGAAGAAATTTTTTTTTTGCAACTGGGACTGAAAGGTGGTCTTAAAAATTCGAAGTGGGACTGTTAGGCATCATAATGAAAGAGCGCAGTTTGCACATTCTCAAACATTTTTTCTTTGTTTTTAGGCCGCATAGTTTTCGACTTTTGATGAAAAATGTAAAAAAAAATACCGTTTATATTAGAAATTAGAAAAATAAAACGATGTCTATATCTATATATATGCTATGCACAGTCAAATCAACAAAAATTACATTAGTTCCACTATCCTATCGGTCAAGAGATGGCGCTTACCTAAAAGTGTAATATTCTATACCGTAGTGTTAAATTTTTCTGATGAATATAGGCCTCGCCGATGAATATTTAAAAACATTTCACGTTTCACAATACGGAACCCTCGGTGCGTGAGTCGGACTCGCTCTTGACCGGTTTTGGAGGTGGTCACGTTATTGCGACAATGTAGCCGTAGCATTAGAAACACTCATAGGCTGGAAAAAGTGTAAGTACCAAACCTATTCTTGGACTAAGTAATTAGGTAAGCAGCTCATCTTATACTTGCGTCCACTTTACTTATATACTGTAACGTACTGTAACTTCACCCTTCATCATTCAATTAGGCCTGCCTGCAAACTTAAAAAGAACACGATCATAAATTAATTTCGTCTGCCAATCCCGTACAAATATATCCTAATCGATCAATGAGCTAAGGCTAAATAAAGTTATAAATATTCCGCTAACTGAAATATCATGAACTCTTGACATTAGCCGCTTAGGTATAGACAAAACACAATTGAAAACAATTTGTGATCTCGAAATGCCAACGTCGCCAATATTGTCATTATAGAATTGTTTGTAAATTAATTGCTTATCGCTTGTTGATTTTCAATTTGCTGCTTGGGAAAGATGATAGCTTAGGTGGAATAAAAATGATAACGCTCACATTTTGACAGCAGCGGGAAAACTTCTTTTCGTGTCGATGGTACAATGCGTGCTACGTAAGAAGAGACTTGACCCCGCCTCTTTCCGCCGCCCCTATGACGTCCGGTCCCGTCCCGCACTCAGACCTCATACCGCTAAAGATACCTAAAATCGTGTATGTCAAACCACGTGATGTGTCAAGTCTCTTCTTACGTGGCACGCATTGTACTCTTCTTCCTTGTTTTTATATCGATTGAGTAGCCACGTTGATTGCGACATCAGTGGATCTTTTGGTCATCCGGGCTGCAGTTGAACAGGCACTTAAGACACTTCAGCAAGTGGAAACTTATAGGTAGGTACTGTCTTATTACAGAGTTCTAACTCCAGTCTAAACCCGAACCTTCGAGCTCGTTATTGTAGGTATTATAAACTTTACTAGCAGCGCCCCGCGGTTTCACCCGCAAAAGTGTCGATCCCGGGTGCGCCAAAGTTCACCTAAATTTGCAAATCCGATAATTGAAGTCCGAAAATGTTCTTCCTAACATTTTTCATCCTAACAATCACAATTCCTAAATACTCTGTCTCTAATGTTCATAATTCCGAAGCATTCAACTTCATAATGTCAGTAGCAATAAACATCTATTATACTTTTGTTTTCCTATATTTTCTCAACATAACCATCTTTTACACTATTATTCAAAGTCATATCTTTTTTGTTTAGATTTCTTTTTATTCATAATAATCAGTAGTAAGTATATCTAAGGCTAAAAGTGTCTTGGTGTTTTTTTGTCTCAAACTAACCGTTTGTCGTAAAACGATGTGGAAGGGATCCATAGGTTAGGTTAGGTTAGAACTGTGACCAAATACGCGCGAGCCGAGCGAGCGAAGCGAGCGGTGCCGCGGCAGCGGCCGGCGAGCGCTACCTCAAAATTGGTTGCGAATTTTTTTCTAAGTATTTTTTTCATAGTGCCCCCAAGACGACACTCTGACCTGAATTTCATTCATTTAAGACAAAAATCACTTGGTACATGTTTCTTTCTGAGTATGAGTGAAAATATTATGGTAATTATGTTTAGGGATAAGTAACAGCGTTATGATAAAAAACAGTAGGAGTTTAAATATATTTAAGTACAGTAATGATATTATTAATTACAATTTTCGGAAACATGAGTGTTATGAACATCGCCGGTAGCACTACAAATAGTATGAATGAAAACTTTAGGATGAAAAATTTTAGGAAGAGTGATCATTCGGATTACAAATCATTAGGAAGAACAATTTCGGGTAAAGAACTTTAGGTGAGCCAATATGGACCCGTCGATCCCATCTATCTTATATGATGTGTCCTTCCCCGGGATGCAATCTGTCTCTCTGCCAAATTTTTATCGAAATCCGTTCAGTGGTTTGGGCCTGAAAAGGTAACATACAGACAGAGTGACTTTCGAATTTATAATAATAATATTAAGAACGTTTACGCCGTACGGCATTTCATACAAACTTTCAAGCCCTTATTTTTGGAAATTAATGAACCGATTTTAATGAAACTTCATACGCATAGGTAAGCATGATACAAAAAGGTGTAAAAAGTTAGTAGAGAACATTTTCGAAGCGTCTTATTTAAAAAAGATAACTGGAAATCTCTGTGTCTATGGAAAATTTAAAATCGGTCTAATTTGGCTGTAACACTAGCTACACTAGCTAGCTAGCTCCTGAGTCTGTTGCCTATTTCACTAACACGCGGTGAAGGCACTAGGCGTCATCTAAATCAATTAAAAAATTTAACAGCGCGCTGGGGCTTACATGACCTAAAAAGCGCGGTCACTGGCAGACTTCATAGAAAAGAAAGTGAAGCGCGATGATACAACGCTGGTAATTTATTGCAAAATATGAAGCAATTATTTAATTACAAAAAATCTATTGATTGGACTAAAAACCGCCCAGAGCGGGAGAAGTTACTTTATAAATCCCCAATAAAAAAAAACAATGAAAAGTTTACCTATCTATCAATCAACTGAATCAACTGTAACCCTTATGCCTCTCGTGCACTAAGCGCGAACGTTGCAGTTGTCATGACCATTGCACGAGTTCGCGGTCACTGTTTACCGTTGTATTAATAAAACGTTGGTCGCTGCGACCATGCCATGGTCGCGATTGCTTTTCCTACACTTGTAAATTGGATCTCCACCTACTCAGAAATAAAACTTAAAAATAATTCATAGGTATTGATTTATTAATACATATACACTTTAAAGTTCCAACATTTCACAAATCAATAACGACGTTTTGATTGGCCGAATGTAAACGAAGCAGGTTCAACCACAGAGTATAAATATTTACGTTATTTTTTTTTTAATGGCGTATTCGGGCAATGAAGCGTCGCCTAACATAATATGAAATAAGATTCATAGATTGCTATTCGCAATTAGTTTCGGTAGTCAAAACGTTAATAGTTTATTTATATTTCCTGACAAAGTTGTTCAAAGACTTATCTCTAGCGATATCGATATTGTCTCTTGTGTTTCATAGACGAAAGCCTAAATTTTGCTTACAAAACAAATGCAACAGAATGGCATTAATAGTCCTCATATTTATTATTTATTAAACAATGCATTTAGTTCCACGCTTTGATAAGGAAAATGAACTGACAAAAGCGAAATGATACAATATTATTTAAATATAGTACATATAAGTTATACATATTTGACTAAAGATAGGTCTCATTTCTTCTTTATCCTTCCTCCTTTAGTTTTAGATTTGACGACTCCTTTGAACTGTTTCGACGTGACGGCTTTTTTCCTGTGAAAAAAAAAGAAATGCATAAAAATGTATACAAAAAAACCGCCCAAATACGAGTCGGACTCGCATACAAAGCGTTCCGTACTACAAGGCAAAATACGCCGAGAAAAACACGTTTCTTGTGTGTAGTAGACCCATCCTTAAATTTATCATCATCATCATGATTTCAGCCGAAAGACATCCACTGCTGGACATAGGCCTCCCCCAAGCACCTCCACTTCGACCGGTTTTGTGCTTCTCGCATCCAACGAGTTCCTGCGGCCTTCACAAGGTCGCCGGACCACCTTGTGGGAGATCTTCCAACGCTACGTCTTCCGGTACGCGGTCGCCACTCCAGAACCTTTCGGCTCCATCGGCCATCTGTTCTGCGAGCAATGTGCCCTGCCCGCTGGCACTTAAGTTTGGCAATTCTCGGGCTATGTCGGTTACCTTGGTTCTCCTGTGGATCTCTTCATTTCTGATTCGATCACGCAGGGAAACTCCAAGCATAGCCCTCTCCATTGCCCTTTGGGTGGGTGGGTGTTTAAATTTATATGAAGTTTAATTTAATTTTTATTACTTATTGTTATTGCAGCAATAGAAATACCCACTCTGTGAAAATTCAACTGTCTACCTATTACGGTTCATGAGATACAGCCTGCTGACAGTCAGACGGACGGACGAACAGCGGAGGCTTATTAATAGGGTTCCGTTGGCACCCTTTGGGTACGGAATCTTAAAAACCTAATAAACGGGATCGTAGTCGTAAGGCTCATCGTATCAACTCGATATCACTCGAAAGTCGAAACGTCTCAACTCCTCCAAAAGTTCCAAAAGTATCTGCTGAAAATGTAAAGAAATGGATCAGAAACCTTCTAAATGCAGATGAATGTGTTATCAATTACCTTTAGAGCGGGATTACGTAAGAATGTCAACTGTACAGGGTTTGTTTACACTTTCTTCAGATACTTTTGGAAAAGACAATAGTTGCCAACTCGGCGTGAACTAGGCGGTCGAGGTCGACCAAAAATTCACTAGTCGAACACGCAACGTCCGGCAATCGAACGTCAGTACGTAACACTTGAACTACGAAAAGCGACCTTAGTGCTACGATATAAATAACATGTCCCGGAATTAACGCACACCACCAAACACCCCTATTAGGTTTTGTTATAATCATAATA
The DNA here is from genome assembly GCA_963855955.1 of Luperina nickerlii. Taxonomy (NCBI): domain Eukaryota; kingdom Metazoa; phylum Arthropoda; class Insecta; order Lepidoptera; family Noctuidae; genus Luperina; species Luperina nickerlii. The sequence goes on from OY979682.1 coordinate 9,544,846, forward strand.
TTCATAATACATCCACTGGATTTTTACTATAATGTATACAATATTGTTTATTTATTTCAATTCAATTTAATTCATCTTTATTAAACAATTATGAACCTTGTCGGGCACAGCAACATTTTAAATAAATATAAAATTAGTTATACTAGTTGTGGGGGAAAATTGTGGTCACGTTACAAATCTACGCACGCTCACAGTCGCACACGTCTAAGAGTCTAGCGTAGTAGGTACTTCGGCCATTTTGCTTTGTTTAGACTGTACAGCGAAAGTGCGACTGTAATTTACGTATTTTTATTAATAATAATTTTTGGGATAAAAAATAACCTATATTTAAAAATGACAGAAATGGATTCTTAAATAACTTTCATAAAGTGCATTAATTCCGTTACCCATACTTAGTATTGTTTATAGGGCACTCTGTCAAAGTAAAATTGTTACTACGGGCACGTGGTTGACTTTACAATGCTTGAGCAACCCGTGTACCTCGCAACGTATACTGGTATTGCAGATTGTGTAAATTCAAAATTGTACTGTACGTAACACGATTTAAAGCTCACATTCGAATGCTTTACTTTGAGTCGAGTCACTGTGGAGTCAGTCGTGGCCCAAGTGGAAATGACGTATTTTTTAGTTTGTAAAATAAAAAAAATACAATATCTTCTGCATTCGTAAAATAACATGTTATGCGTCATTGATTTATGTCATTATTCCAACACGGAATTATGTTTTTTTTACTCCACTTGGAACAATGCCAAGTCAAACTAGACGAAGTTCATGAAAATCGGCTCAGTATTTCCGGAGAATAGGTCGTGACATACAACTTAATGTTGCTATTTTTGTTTCTATGTAGCTGAGAATAGGACCTTTGCCGCGACCTAGTTCTAGTTATGTGTGTTTTAGGTGCTCTTTAATCCCATTTTTTTTAAAGAAATTGGAAAGCTGTTTGGGATAACGTGAGTTTTAGGTGAATTCTGGTCGATTATTCACAACCAATCGATTCCTTTCCGTGCCGAATCGAACATCAATTAATGTTATCCTTAAGGGGATTACATGTCCTAAAGCGCGCTCACTGTCGGACTGCATAAAAAAGAACATGAAGCGCGATGACACAACGCTGGTAATTTATTGCAAAATATGAAGCAATTATTTAATTACAAAAATCTATTGTTGACTAAAAAATTAAAACGCTAGTATTTTAGCATGTTGCTTGTAGAATAATCTGACAAAAAATCAGAATGATTGTATGTATATTAGTATGGTTTTTATTGTAAAAAGAAAGTTTTTAGAGGCATTTTCATGATTTATTTCTATCGTATCTAATTAGTTGTATTATGTTTTCAACACACTAGCTACTATAGCATATATCCTGAAGAATATCATATTGATATTGTTTATTTTTTTCTGATTTCGTTTACTGTAGTCGACCATATAGTTTTATTGTTTCTAAAACTTGCGTTTTTTGTGTTTAGGTCCTGTAAGCCCCTTAAGGACATTGGGTAAAAAAATTAAGGGGCTTAGTCTAAATGTCCACCACTAACGAGAATTATGACATTGAATATTCTATTAAATAAGGACTAACTTTTATTAACACATAACATACATCACGCCTGTAACCCCCAAGGGTTAGGCAGATGTGTACCCATATTTCGCCAGTTACGTTAAATCGAAGGATACCTATTTTTTGGGTTCCGTACCTCAAAACGAAAAACGGAACACTAATAAGATCACTTCGTTGTCCGTCTGTCAAGACCCTTTTTTCTCAGCATGGAGTTATAAAGTTGAAATTAATATCAAATACTCAGGGCTGCAATCCCCTGAAACAGTGAAAAAATCAAATATCCTTTTCAAATTTCTAAGTCAATGCAATCAAAAGACACGGGTGTTTATGTTCCGTTTATGCCGCATATGTGCACATGTAACATAAGTACCTAAAGGAAAAAATCCGAAAACTGTATATTTGTACGGAACCCTCGGTGCAGAATTCCGACTCACACTTGACCAGTTTTTAGGGTTCCGTACCTCAAAAGGAAAAAACGGAACCCTTATAGGATCACTTTGTTGTCCGTCTGTCCGTCCGTCTGTCAAGACCCTTTTTCTCAGGAACGCGTGGAGGTATGAAGCTGAAATTTATATCAATTACTCAGGTCTACTGTCCCTTGAAGCTGTGAAAAAATCAAACTTCTAAGCCAACGCAATCAAAAGATACAGCCGTTTATGCCGCAAATTTCCGACACTTGCAAGGGAATCAAAACCTACAGGGTGCTTCCCGTGAACTCAGAATCTTAAAATTTGGTACGAAGCAACGTCTTATAGCATAGATAAAGGAAAAATTACGAAAACCATAAATTTTTAGTTACATCACATAATATATTTTTTTTTTAATAATGTAGAACCGGCCGGCCGGCCGGCCGGTTATGACTCGATTGTCGTAATGAACGAACTTTGTAAACCTTGCAGGTTTGTACGGAACCCTCGGTGCGCGAGTCCGACTCGCACTTGGCCGGTTTTTTTACATCAATTAAGCTGTTTATGCTTACACATTTGATTGAATAATAATTATCATTTAAGTACTTATAACTTTTTGCTGACAGACTTTTATCATGAGTGTGTTAATGAAATTACTCCTTTAATTAATACACTATTTAGTTAAGTATATAGGTCTCGTCAGTGGTGGACATTAGGGCCACATTTGCCCATAGTCTTTACTTAAATCCACTAAGTGTCATTGTTACGCAAAGGATCTGTACCTACATTTAAAACTAAAGAATTTTCAAAGAAAAGAGAATTACCCATCTCAATATTTAGGTATAGTTTGACCGAAACCGCTGTACCGCGTCTTAGTGTGCCTACAAACGAGCGACACACTTCAACAGCTGCAGACGTCGACACTTCGGCGGCTGCCATTGACAACGTCCCACTCGTGTGTTTGAGTATGGTGCTCAAATACACGATCGTTATGTTGTCGACGGCAGCCGCCCACGCGTCTACGACTGCCGCCAACGCGCGTTGACGGCAGCCGTCGACACACGTCGACAGTTAGGCAAATAGTTGCCTCTAACATTGAGGCGTATCGCTCGTGTGTATGAACACCTATGCGCGCGGCGACACGGGGGCAGTGTAGGCCGCTCATTCGTCAACGCTCACGGTCTCCCGCTCTCCGGTTCGCCGCGCATTCCTAAGGCGCGGTACATACAGCATGTATCGGTCAACTACACATACTATAAAGGAGCATAGACAAAGAACTACTTACATTGTTACTCACAAAAAAAAAACTGAAAACTACAATCCACCTACGACAAATTGCCAACTAAAAAGGTAAACAAGACATTTTGCCAAAATAACATCGGTTTTCGTATAACTGGAGGAACACGTCACTACTAAATATGACACGTACCTACTAGATCACGTGTAGCTCTGGTTATATGAAAACCGAACCCCTCTTGTCAAAATACTAGGAGTAGTTAGAGTAGGGAACAGGGGGCCTAAAAAGGCCACTTGGCAAAATCATAAAAGGATAGCATTATGAATCATAATGGACAGTTAACTGTTAAGTTAATCGTATCAAATTCCATTGGTGAAGGATTTTTCAGTTATACATATTTTTTTATCTGTGGTAAAATACCAATCAATCCAATTTAAATCCAATCCCAATCTCTTTGATTATACCTACGTAGTGCAGCGAAAAAAAGAAAAACATGGACTGTCTTCGCCATACTATAAATTCATAATATTATCCTTTTATGATTCTGTCAAAGTGGCATTTTCAGGCCCCCAGATGAATACAGGACGGCAGGGACCTCGCCGCGAAAGCTGTCACCTTGAATTCAGCACATGTTTCTAATAGCATAGAAATGTTTCGCCAGTTATAAAAATTAAAAACTACTGTTTCACAGAAAAGTACAATCATCTGCCCAGCCTTTTCCCAACTATATTGGGGTCGGCTTCCAGTCTAACCGGATGCAGCTGAATACCAGTATTACATGGAGCGACTGCCTATCTGACCTCCACAACCCAGTTACTGGGTAATACGATACCCCTTGTTGAGACTGGTTGTCAGACTTTCGTTCTTCTGACTACCCCTAACGACTGTCAAAGATCCACGAATGATCAAGTAGGTACTGATGAATCCATGGTAACAGAACGTATACATATACAGCCTGTTAAAATCATATCCTCGATGTTTTTCGGTAAAAACAGGCAATACATTAATTTTTCGAGGGTGATTCACTAACCTCTTATTCAAATTCTTCCTAGACAGCGGTAGGTACGCGTACGGGTCGTGTTTGCCTTGCTTCTTGGTGTCACCTTTAGCCTTCTTAGATTTGTATTCTGTACCTGCACCGGACGCAACAGACGCGGCTGATCCGAGGGGTCTGAAATATAGTGTTTCATTAGCGCCGTTGGAAACCAAGGTTGTTGACTTACGTTGGTGGTAGTAGTTGCCACTGTTTTTCAACACGGCTGCTAGTTCTAGCCAGTCGTGAGCAGCTGGCAAAAAATCATGAAATAATAACAAAGTGAATCTTCTTTAGAAAATTGGTGTGCAAATATATAGAAAGAAAGAAAAAGTATTTATTGCGACTCGTACAGGAAGATCACAAACTAAACTAAATACAGCAAAATAAAAAACCAAATTATTATGTATATAAAAAAAGTAACAAAAGAAAAATGAAACAGAAAGTCCTATACGAGGCCAAAAGGCTCCAATCTCAGCATGATGCTACAACATTTAAAAAATAAATGTACGAGTAAGACTGTGTGACTGGTGTGTATGTCGATATATACGAGTAATGATTTGACAATATTAACCACGATAACCGCAGGGTTTCGAAAGCCTTTTCAATTTGATCTGCGGGGTAATTGCGTACCTATCAGTAGCAATGGGTTTTATTTTGACAGTTCAACAAAATTCATTCATATGTATATTATGAAGAAATGGATTAGCAATATCCCTGAAAAATTATTCAGATTGAGATTTATAGTGTGTGACGAGTACGTAATTAGGGCGCAGTAAATAATTATATTGGTTGTTGTTACTTCAGCCAACCATTCGCAGCAGTAACACTTGCTGCCATATTAGATGTCAAAGATGTCATATTAGATTGACAATGGATACATAATCAGCGTTTTAGAAACCGAGTGTTGAGTACGTCCAGCTCACCTCAGGCTTGAAATAGTACATTATGATATAAGTGCGGTAAGTTAAATATTATATATTACAGTCTCTGCTTTCTCTGCTTTCTTTTAGCCCTCGCCTACGGCTCGGGCAAGCAATATCGCCTCGGCTGTAATTTTCAAAGCGCACGTATGTCATACGACGTTTTATAACATGTTTGCGAGGAAATAAATAAAACTCGGACTGAATTTGCATATTTGCTTGTTTTCCATATGATGAAATTTTGATACGCTTGTAAGTATCAATCGGTCGATTTCTCAGGCAAGAGGCTTAGAGTAGCCTTTTTCGCTGCCTCTGAGATTTCTGGCGGTGTGGAATTAATAAATTCATCATTACTTGACGACATTTTCAAATAATTTTTTTTCAGGCATAGGCACAAAACAGCCAGTATTATTAATAAAGTAAATTAATATTTTGTTTTTGTTACAGATATTAATGGTTGTAATTTATTGTCAAAATTAATTAAATTAAAGAATTAAATGTTTATTTATTATATTTTATCTCCCAAAGTTAATTTTATTCATAAAATGTTGACATCTTTTCTGAAATAAAAACTCTTTGCTAAGATTTAAAAAAGTACCGTTCGTTTTGACGGAGCATCTTGATAAACCGTGCGATTTACTTTACATTACCGCACAAGTGCGTAATGAGATACATTACGATATTGAAATTGGTGAAATAAGAGACCCTTTACGAGCAAATATGTTATAAAAAATTTTACGACTTCCAGGATTTTATCTAACATACATAAGTTGTTTTTTTTAACGTTGCTCCACACTAGGAATTTCTCCTGTATTGTGGGTGCGTTTACAAACATTTAGACTCACATACACAAACAGCCAAACCCGGAACAACTACTTGTAGGTCATACAAATATTTGTTCCGTGCGGGAATCGAACCCGCGACACGCAGCGCAGCAGTCAATCGCTTAACCACTGCGCCAACCGTGCCGTCAAAGTCAGTTGACTTACCTATGGATACCCTTGCCTCCTGCCTTATACTTGGAGCCCACAGTAACAGTAGACGCTCTACTCCTGCCTGACTTGCCGCTCTTCAAGCTCAGGATGTCATCGTAGCGACGTTTGGCGCCAGGTTTGAGCAGCTTAGAAGGCTTTGAGGGCTTCCTGTCTTCATCTTCAGCGTCTAGAAAAATTAACATGGTATAGCGACGAATAAAATATCCCTTTTTTATTTGCGGGTCCATAATTTGTAAAATGACATTAAATTTACTATGACACAAATAACGTATATAAATGGGCGCCTTGATCTGTGCGCTTAACGCACTTTCGGCGCCATGAATTTTATTCCGTCTCTAGACGCTGCCGGCTTGGCGATTCCGTGCTCTACGGAAATCGCTGACGTGCAGTAGTCTACTTAGCGTATCGATGGCAAAAAGTTTAAACATTTTTGGCCCAAAATTCAACTGCGCGAACTCCTTTCAATGACGCACTCATAAGATCATCAAATGCACAGGTGACAGGCGGTACCTAGCATGGAAGGTCCTTAAGGACCTTCTAATCCGCGCCGCAAGCCTGTCACCGCTGCCTGTCTCTAAGCAAAAATCTACTCACATTGCCCATTTGCCACTGGCACAGCGCACGTTTAACGAAGAGTTCAACAAAAATAATAATGCCAGCAGTATAGCTCGTTTATTTATAAGTAATCATAAAAAAAACTGTTTTTGACTAGTTACTTACCAGTATCATCAGTATCAGTATCAATATCCCCGCTAGGCTTGGGCTCCTCATCACCATCATCATCAAACGCGTCATCAGTGATGATCAATCTTCCGTCAGGCGCGGTCTTGAAGCCGCCATCTTTCTTCTTCAGGGCTTTCACTTCTGAAGCCTTCTGTTTGCGGGATGGGTCGGTAGCTGTAAGAAAGAAGAGATTAATATAAGTCCGTTTATTTTTTTAATCAGCGGCAGTTTGTAGAAATGACAAGGACGGTTTGAACGACCCCGAACTTCAAAAGAGCAGAACAAGTCAGTTGGTCTTTGAAAAAAATTGAGCATAGCCCACAAAACACCATATTTTAGCAGTAAAAAGCAAAAGTTTTCAAACTTGCTTAGTTATGGTTCTTTACATCTAAATGTATGTAATTTCATCATGCCAATAAAGAAAATGGTCATTAGTGCACAATTATAGCCATAGATTATATTTATTTCCATAAATGTGTAGCAGTATGTCATTAAGGCTGCCTTTCCACCAGAGATGAGCGAGGATGCGTAGCGAGGGATTTGTGTGAAAGCAACCAATAGCATCGCTTCATTTTTATAGCTTGAACTAAGTTAGCGTTGGTATTGGTTAGTTTCACACACATTCCTCGCTACGCATCCTCGCTCATCTCTGGTGGAAAGGCAGCCTAACTCACAATGATTTTATAACGATAAATCCATTGTTTTTTACCTGGCCATTTTTCAAAACATGAAAATTCCCAATACATACCTGTAATCTTTCTCGAAGCGGACACATCAGCTAGATCCACGATATTCTCCGGGTCATCCTGGATCCAGGCCTGGCTCCTTCCCTTAATCGTCTTCTTGACCTTAGGTTTCGGTCTGTCTTCCTCTTCGTCCATAAATTCCATATCGGAATCAGAGTCTCTGAGAATATCTTCCAGAGTCTTTGATGTGCCCTTGATTGGCATGTCTCCATCTGAATCGTTGTCGGATTGGTCTCTGAAAGAGGGTGTTATAGAATAGAATAGAATAGAATAGAATTTTATTTCGCAAATATGGGTAATACATAGTTCTTAAGATTATACATATATTTAGTCCAGCCACATTTTACCAATCGGCATGCAAACATTTAAATTATTATTTTTATCATTAAGTATTATTAAAACTTATTTAGATCAATTCATGTCAAATCAAAAATCAAACATGTCATTACTATTACAAATATCAAACAAATAATTATTATAATTCCAAAATCAAAATGTCAGTAATATAAATGTCAAAGATCAAAATGTCAAAAATTAAAAATATGTCATACATAAAAATTTCAAAAATCAAGATGTCACTAATTAACTAATATTTTTCTCCGATAGGAACTCAGTTACACTGTAGTACGTTTTATCTACCAAAAAATTCCGCAATCTACTCTTAAATTGTGCTGTATTTAAAGCTTTCCAACTACTCGGTAATTTATTGTAAATAATGGGGGCCATGCAAGAAACGCTCTTACGCATCAAAGTAGTTCGACATGATACCTGACATAATTTGCTGTTGTCACGCCTATTCCTTGGGAATACAACAGCCAGGCGCTCAAAACGAGATGGATTTTGCTTGACAAACATAGCTACTTCGAAAATATAGATACAGGGAAGTGTCAAGAGTTTATGTAACTTAAAATAAGGCGCGCAACTGTCTGTCGATTTAAGTTTTAACAATGATCGGAGACATCTTTTCTGGGCCTTAAAAGCTATATCTCGGTCAGTTGAGTTCCCCCAGAAAATGATACCGTAGCGCAAGTGCGATTCAACTATTCCGTAGTAAGCCGTAAGTAGTGTTTTGATATCTACTATGGAGGACAGTCTATATAAGACATACGCGGATGAACTCAATTTTTTACACAGTCTGTCTATATGTGCTTTCCAATTTAACTTGCGATCTATTTGCAACCCTAAGAATTTGGTATCCTCTGCTTCCTCAATTTTGTCATTTTTGTAATGGATGTTGAGATTAGTTCCGCCGGGAGTACGTTGTCTAAAGTGCATTATTTTTGTCTTACCTAAATTAATATTTAAATTATTGTCATCTAGCCATTTAATTAGTGCGTCAAGAGAATTATTTATGTCATTTTCATACGTATTTGTACTTTTACATGGGATTGTTACCGTGCTATCGTCTGCAAACATAGTTATAGGATCTTCAAGGGACATGGGCATATCATTAATATAAGTAATAAATAAAAGCGGGCCTAATACGGTTCCTTGTGGTACACCGTATGAGATTTTACGTTCTCGAGACCTTATAATGTCTTCGTGTTTGGTAACTATGTTAATGTTGCTAACTTCAGTTAATTGTGTTCTGTTTTCCAGGTAAGATTTTATAAGTTCGAGCACGTTACCCCTAATGCCATAGGCTTCTAATTTATTAAATAATATATTATAATGGACATAATCGAACGCCTGGGTCATATCGCAAAATATAGCGCATATGGGGGATCGTTTATCCATGCTACTCATAATTGGATTCAAAAAGTCATAAATTGCCATATTGATGGTTCTGTGCTGTCTGAATCCTTTTTGTTCTTCGCAAAGTATATTATATTTTTCCATATAATTATATAATTCCCTGCAAATGTATTTCTCAAAGATCTTCGAAATTACCGGTATGAGCGAAATAGGTCTATAATATTCCATTAACTCCTTATCTTCTTTCTTAAATAAGGGTTTTATTATTGATGTCTTTAAAGCATCTGGATATTTACCCGTACAAATAATAAGGTTCAGTATGTGGCTTAAATGTTCGCATATCGCGGTTGAGACAGACTTCAGTATCTTTGTGGCGATTCCATCAAAACCAACACTGTTAGTATTTTTAAGCGACATTATTATTTTATTCAACTCGTGTGGTGTGGTGGGTGCCATAAACATTGAGTTATGTTTCATGGACGAGATGCATGTTCTCGGCTTACAGTCAACATCTATTTTCGGACGTATTTTGTCAACGAAAAAGTCATTAAAAGCACTAGCGATATCATAAGGTTTGTATAAAATTTGATTACCAACTTTAAGTTTCTCAATACGTTGTTTAGGGATATTGTACTTTGTCTGATTAATTACCTGCCATGTAGTCTTTGATTTATTTGTAGATTGCTGTATTATGTGGTTATTTTGAGCTTTTTGTGTCAAGTTAATTATTTTATTATATAATCTAGAATAGGTAGTGAATTTATTTTTGTTGTCATGGTTGGGTTTCAACCTGGAACGCCACAAGAGTTCTCTTTTTTTCCTACTGCATAATTTAACGCCACGTGAAATCCATTTTGGTTTGTTGATTAGGTTTATTTTGATTTCTTTATACGGAAAACACAACTCGTAAAATAACTTGAATATGTCGATAAATTCATTGTAAGCTACGTTGGGATCGTCAGTTAGATATATCTCCGAAAATTTGAGACTACTTATGCTATTTTTAAATTTCTCTATATTATCGTTACTATAATCTCTTCTAGTTATATACCAGGATTTGATAAATACATTGGGAACTGGACATTGCAGTAGCTGTGCTGTATGGTCAGATAAAGCAAACTCAAATACATCTGTCTTACAACTCTTCTTAAAATTATGCGCAAAATTATCTATACATGTCCCACTAGCCATTCGAGTTGGCTGTTTAAGAGCAAGTTTCAAACCGTAACCTAGTAGTAGATACTCAAGTGCAACTGAATTTTTACTCGATTTTAAGACATCAATATTAAAATCACCTGTAATTACAACATTCTTTGAACGCCTGTTAGATATCTCTTTAAGCAAAGTTTCAAGTTTATCAAAACAGTAATTTAAATTCCTGGCGTTTGGTACTCTGTAAATACATACAACTATTAATTTATAATTAATAAGCTCGACAGCACAACATTCGAAAACCCCTGGTGATGACAGCTTTGATATTTGTGGAATTTCCCTCCATTGGTGGCAAGTATTAACAATTATACATGCACCTCCTCGCTTCTTTTCCTGTCTACTGTAGCATGCAGCTAAACTAAAATTTGGTATGCACAGATGCTTTTCGTGACCTTTCATGATGAAGTGTTCGGTAATACATATAATATCCACATTTAAGTTTGTATCAGATAGTTCATTCAAGCATACCGAAAGAGCATTTGATTTATTTAGTAAACCGGCAATATTTTGGTGTAGGATGTTAATGTATTTACTGGAGAAAAAACTGGTCTTTTGATTCACTTTCTTCGACGAGAGCATTTTCTTCTAAGATTTCCGATCGAAGGTTGAAAAGGTCCTCAAAAATTACTCTCATGGCGCAGTCTTTTATGGTTCCTGACCTTATGTACGTGGAATGGTGATAGCTCAAGTTCAAATTGGAGTCTAGGACATACGAATAATTATGTGTAATATTGTCCATACATATCATGTTGTTGAACAGTTCCACCCTTGAGTTATATAAAATATTATAGTCATTATTATATTTATATATTGGCAAAGTAATAATTATATTTGTGTTCTTTATGTTCTGTAATGCGTTTCTCATGTATGTAATTGTGTCAAGGTAACATTTAGTCGTTTTAAAGTCTTCCTCGCCGATCATTATTACACAAAAATCATTCTTTGTGTAGTGTTGAAGTTTTATTTGTAAATCTCGTAGAAGGTGCATAATATCCACCTTTGGTGTTAGGTAGTGACATATTTGATAATTGTCTGTAAAATATTCTTTTGCCAGAGTTAATATATTATTGGTTTTATTCGTACTTAATATACATAGCTTATTTTTCAATTTGTGTTTGTTCACTTGTATATATTTTTGTGTTGACCCTTGCTCATTAGAAGGTAGTGGCGCCATCTGTGGACTGGATTGTGTAGTTTTTTGTTGGTCATAGTTTTTGGTAACTTTTTCTATTACTGTTATTTCAGAATCAGTCTGTGTTTGTTTATTTGTACTTCCTGCTTTTTTTGAATATTTGGACCCCCTTTTTTTAGGCGTATTGGTAGGAGATTGTGTCGGACTAGTCACTATTTGTTTGTAGAGTGAGTTTTTACGAATCAGATTTTCATTTTCCTTCTTAAGCTTTTCAATTTCAAGGCTTAGTGAGTCAATTTCTCCATTTGCACTACAGAGTTTATTGGTGAGATCATCAATATTTTTCTTTAATTGAGTTACTAAATCAATGTCGTCGTCATCTGATATATCAGGCATACTGCATACAGTGCCATCTAGGGTGCGATTGGCGATACTTTCATCTAAGTTGCAGTCCGAGTTTGAGAGCGCTCGTGCGCGCCGTACGGTGACGTTATTGATTTCGCTCATAGTTTGTGTATGCAGTACTGCTATTTCTCACTAGATGTCTATTGTACAGTATCGATTGTTGAGACACTAGATGCCACTCTACTCAATTTTCATGGGTTTGTGAGTTCAAAATATTGAAAATTAACGACTATTATTTTCACTTTATGAGATAAATGAGTTTTTAATAGAAATTAGTTATTGTACCTGTAGTTGTTGGTATTATTACATCATCAAGTCGCCTTATACGCTTTCTTTACGCCCGTGTCATTGATTTATTTGAGTTTTAAACACTGCACATATAGATGTTTATAATGTCACTTTACACTTGAGTTTTGTTGAGATAACACTGATTAGCGTCAATAGTCACATTATGCACACAATGAAATAAATAATTAGTTAATTAATGCACAATTACTATTTATTTACTTATTTCGAATACGGAGTCGATGTTAACTCTGCGCCACTAGCGCCCTCTGGTCAAATTAAGAATTCTCCCTCTGGTTAAATTAAGAATGGGTGGTTGTGGTGGCGAAATCTATGGAGTTATGCTAATTGATAAACTTTAAATATAAAGCATAAAGTGATTTCGCCTAACACAGGCATTGTTTGGCTAAAAGGAGGCTCCAAACGCAATTCATTGTACAGACGCCAGCACATCAAGCTACCCGAAACTGTCAAATTCTCCCAATCAACTTTGAACCTTATGCTTTAGCGATAAAGTTGAAAATCTATTAAAGAAATCTGACAGATTGTAGTAGCTTGATGTGCTGGCGTCTGTAGATGAAGCTTTTAGTGAAAATAAATAAAATAACAATAAAAATAAGGCAATCTTTTTAACTTATGTCAAGTTCAATTGTGCCTGAATATAATAAACACAATTTTAATAAAGTGTTTGATCTCTTTCTATACAGCATAACCAGCCTATAATGTTCTCAATGCAGGGACACAGGTCTCCTCTCAGTGAGAGGAAGTAGGTCATAGGCACCTGCCATCCTATCTCTTCACCACCCTTGGTTGACTGGTAGAGAATGCCTAAGGTATTAAGTCCGCCTTTGCACCTTTTTGTGCGAAAAGTTTAAATAAATAAATAATCCACCACGCGGGGCCAATGCGGGTTGGCAGATGTCACATGTCTTCCAATTTTTGGTTCTAGGACATGCCGGTTTCCTCACGATGCTTTCCTTCACCGTTTTGAGAGTAGTGGTCATGAAATAATTTTACATAAAGTAAGTGCTTGGGTTCGAACCCACGACCTTACAACTCGTAAGTCACGGCCGTTGGGCCACTGGGCCACAACTGCTCAAACTCACTGCTTTCTATACAGGGTTAAATTAAATTAGCTGGCGAAACTTCAGGGACATGGCCTACCATGTCTCTGAAGTATTTTTTTTGTGTTGCAATTTCGATATCTATATCGATATCTAGACACGAAAGAAAAATTTCAAACTTCGAGTAATACAGCTGAACTAGGTCAACGGCTCCAGGTAGTGCAGTCACTTGAAATTATGACTTAAGAAAATCTGTTTTTTGACGTGAATATGTTTTTAAAATTGCTTCCATAGTGTGAGGCAAGTCAAAAAAAAAACAATGATAACAAAACCGGAGATACAGTTTGGTGTTACAGGTTGGTTCAATTACACCATTGGATAGCTAAAGGATCAAAGAATTCTTTACGCTAAGTGAAGATTATGGCGATAAGGAGTTAAAGTAAAAAGAAAAATTATCAAAAATATATAATGACCTATACGCGTCAAAAAGCCAAATCAATATACAGAGATCGTATACGGTTGGAAAGGGCTTCTCAAGAGCAATCGAATGGTATCAATGAAACGTAAAAGAATGAATGCGGCCGAGCGGATAAACCCCGTTACGTAAACGTATTCACGTACAACACACACACACCATTTTTTTGTTTTATCGTGTTTGGAGGAGGCCTGTGTACCAGCATTGGGAACACTATACGTCGATTATGCTTATGCTATTGGTATTTTGGTCATCTAATCCAATAACAACAGTAATCACAATATTTGACAGCAGATTTACTAGTAAAAAAATAAAGATTCTAGCTTAAAATAAAAGTCAAGCACTCACCTCTGATTTTCGTTCTGTCTCTTCTTCCTATTATCCATCTTCCGTAAATTCCTCAATCTCCTCAGCATGACGTCATCAGTGTTCGGTATCAGTTTCTCTATGGTATCAGCGCCAAACTTCCTCATCATTTTTGTTAGGAAGTAGCCTATCTCCAGCCGAGAATGTCTCTTGCAGTCTTCTGGCATTGAAGACAGGGACTTGAAGATAAGGGGAAGAGAACCTGCTAGGATGTCTGTGGGTAAGACTTTTGTGTATACCTGGAAGAATTTGGTTGAAGTTAGTAGTATGACTGGCAAAGGATACTGAATGAACCCATGTGCTAAAAAAGCAAGTAAGTAGAAGTTATGTCTAGATTCTGGACGGTAGGAACACAATAATCGAACCCAGGATACCACGTTCACCACAATTCTATGTACTTTTGTGTTATTTATTTGATTCTATATTATTGGAAGATAGCGAGCGTGTAACTGAATGTATTGTCGATTTTTAGGAAATTTGTTATAGAAATGATGGATGGATGTGATAAAAGTCTTGACTGATTAAGTTGTTACAATTCTCACAAAGTTTGGTGTCCACCAGGTGACAATTTACAGTTCACACATGATACAAAATCGCTTGACACCTCAGTTGTCTTCTAATATTGACCCCTTTATGAGTTTTTTTGCGATCCGTGAGTCCTGAGTCCACTTACCTTCAAGAAGCTCATACACGCGGCAACAACCTCTCTGTTGCTATCAGTCATGTGGGTGACCACGGTCTCCAACAGTCCCTGCACTATTTGCAGTCCCATGTCATCAGCAAAGTTGAAGAGCGCTGAAGCAAGCGCGCGCAGTGTCGCGCTTACAATGCGCGGAAGAGGTGCGGAGAGGCCTGATGTTAGCATGTTTACGAATGCTTGCATGCCTGCGGAAGAGGTGTAGGATATAGATATTTAAAGATTTTTCTGGG
The DNA here is from genome assembly GCA_963855955.1 of Luperina nickerlii. Classification (NCBI taxonomy): domain Eukaryota; kingdom Metazoa; phylum Arthropoda; class Insecta; order Lepidoptera; family Noctuidae; genus Luperina; species Luperina nickerlii. Next base: position 9,560,029 of record OY979682.1, read on the forward strand.
TGTTTTGCGCAGATGTGATATATAATGTATATTACACATGTTTATTTTATTAAATTTTTATGAGGAATAACGGGGCAACTTTAAAAAAAAATCTTTCTGTTTTGAGGACAAGAAAAATAAAAAATATAACACAGTGGAAACCTGAATGACAAAGTAAAGTCAAGTCAAGTTTTGAAATTTTGATTTCGACAGATATCTTTATGAATATACAGTTTGTTGCATAAACATTGACAGCGATGTAACGGAATTTGACAAGTTAATGTATTTCGGTATAACTCGGTTGCGAAAGTCAACTTGCGCAATAACTTTCAACGAGTGGCTTAATAGTACACACACGCAAATACATGCTTTGAAACTAGTTAACTTAATTTCATTACAAATGCTATAACTTCCATTAATTGTTTCAATATTTTTTTGTTATTCTAATTTCAATTTAATTACCATCCATCCTAATATCATAAATTCGAAAGTAACTCTGTCTGTCTGTCTGTTACCTTTTCATGCCTAAACCACTGAACGGATTTCGGTAAAATTTGGCAGAGAGATAGATTGCATCCCGGGGAAGGACATAGGATAGTTTTTATCGACATACCTCGCGGGTGAAGCCGCGGGCGGAAGCTAGTACAAAATAAAGTCGATTTTCAGACACACAATATATACTTTTTATCTAAATTATTGTGCAATTGCATAATAGTTTACTACATACCTCCTTCCTGCGTGTTCAGAACATTGCCAACGCTGTTGATAAGGTTGAACGCACACTGGCGACATTTGCTGTTGATGTCTTTAGTACATATGACTGATTCTGCGATGGCACTCTTCAGTAACTTGCTCTCAGCGTTCAGGAACGGAGTTGAGTTGATAAGGTGTTCTATACATCTGTGGAGGAGAGATTTTTGTTAAAAAGAGTTTACATTATTTTTTGTTAAGTATTAAGTAATGTACAGTGTGTGTGTAATAAATAATATGCAGTAAGATTTTGTATAGCAACGATAAATAATCCACCTTCTTAAACTGTTTGTATAATGTATAGATATATTTTTATAAACAGTGTAGCTGCAGAGGTTGAGATCCTGGATTCGATTATAAAATTAGGCATATCGTCTTATTCTGTCAGGAAATTGCAAGTTTAGAATGGTGACTAATGAATGGGAAAAGGCTTGGTTGTTATTAGACGGGGCTGAATATCGACAGTTCGGAAAAGCGGCGATTATTTTTTTGGGAAATGTTGGGGGGGTGGGCTTCACCTATGAATCTGTAGGTGTTAATTTGGGCAAATATGAAGCGTAATTCCCTGATATAAACAATCCAGCTATTAAAAGGCAGAGGGCAAGTCCATCACACTAATATTATAAAAGCGACAGTTGGTGAGTGTGTTTGTATGTTTCTTACTTCTTCACGCACAAACGGCTGAACAGATTTGGATGACGTTTGGCACACATATAGTTTATAACCAGGATTAACACATAGGATACTTTTTATACCGATATTTCCACGGGATCGACACTTATGCGAGTGAAACCGCGCGGCGCAGCTAGTTAGTAATAAAATGATTAATTACCTTAACCTAGCCGCCTTACTGCTATCAGCAACCTTATTCAAGGAAGTCATCAACAACTTCTTAATCTTCTTATAATTCTCTTTCAAAAAGTGTTTACAACACTCCTTATCACTTTTAAAAATCTCTTCCAATATCCTATACGCTTTCTTGTGTTCCATTTCTAATAGTTTCGCCTTCTCCTTATATTTCAAGTCTCCCTTTTTCTTGTCTCCCTCTTCTTTGTCTCCTTCTGTTTCCATTGCTTTCTCTTTTCTCGCCTTTTTGTGTTTTTTAGGGTCTTCCAAGACCGTTTCGCAGAGTGGGTAGACCCATTCTTCGAATAGTTTGGCGATTCTTTCGCTGGATTGGTATAAAACTAACGCTCTTAGGACGTCCAAGATCGATTCCCTTTGGAAGTGGTTGTCTTTCGAGGTTTCTAGCTGTTGGAGTGCGTTCGTGAATAATTCCTCGCGAAGTGATTGTTCGCTGATTGTTAGGTATACCTGTGAGGAAATATGATATATAGAGGACTGTTGAGACTAACCAAGGATAATCATCAAATAAGTATTGTTTTTTTAACAGTGAGATAACTTTTATTTGATGAATAAATCACAGACACTCAGATGACATTTTGACTATTTCTATACAAAAGCTTTTTGTATAGAACATTTTTGAGGTTTTTTATTGAAATTCTTTAGATAAAAGCTATTTCATATTTGAAAAGTCTGCCCTAAATAGACTTTGGTATTAAGGTTATTTGGGTAAAGCATGATGGCCTTGGCCCACAGCACCACTATTCATACAAAAACTATCTTGTGTACGAGGTGAGTTTTTGAGATGGACCTTCAGAGCGAAATCCGAAATTATAGGCTTTTATTACATAATTATAAGAACGTTGATATTCACCTGTATAGTCTCCAAAGCTGCCAACCTCTGTCCCACCGCGCTACTTCCTTTCACCGGTGACATGTAAATATTCAACAAAATTGGCAAATAATTCTTCGCAAACCGTCCCAGTTCTAACTGATCTTCTTCATTGTCAGCCGAACAAGAGATCAATTTCCTTAACGCCTGCATAACTGACAATCTAAACTCCGGGTTATCTTTTAACACACTACCTAACACTCTAGCCACAGATTTGAAATTATCTTTTATATCTTTTGGGCTGTTGCAAAAAGATGGCAATAAAGCCCAGAACTGATTGCAGAGTAATTCGTAGGTATGTGATCCGGGGACATCTTTCATTTGAGTTAATTCTCTCGATTTCTTACGGCAGAATGTTGCCATTTCTAAAATATCTGTCGCAAAGTATTTTAAGTTTGAATTGGTGATCTTTTCTTTGAGTACTGGTAGGAGCCAACTTCGTTCTAGGTTGATTGTCTCTGGTCCGTCTCGTATGGGTATGATTCTGAGTACAAACTCGGGTCCTAGAGCTTTGATGGCGCATCCAGTGGCGTATTCGACCTCTTTGTCGTTGTCAAAATTGTGGCTCTCGCGACGGTCGTTGAGTTTGTGCAAAAGAGGTCCGAGTGAGTTTGCTACTTTTTCGTTGCCGATCTGTGGAACACGGTAACTGTTAGTTCGAATGTACTTGTGTGTATGTGCGTGTTCGTGTGTATGAGGTTTGTGTGCGACACATACATCATTGCAATATTTTTTCTAAACATGGGAGTGTAGGATGCCGAGCTCAAAAAAGGTACCTAAGTATCTGAATTTAATTCTTTAGGTTCAGTTCGAAACTAAAGTGGAGCGCACAGCGGAGATTTTCATTAACATTGAATAATAAACCTAATTATCAGTGTCTTAAAGTGTAAATGAATACGTCCGCGGCCGCTCAAGGAGCCGTATGTTTGCGTCAAAGTTCGTACAATTCTGCACTTTATCGCACTAAAAATAAAGGGCATTATTCAATGTCATTAGAAAGTCCACTGTTCTGTTCTCCTCTTTGCTTTACATAGAAACCTATTCCCTTCAACCATTTCTGCTCTAACTAAATACACAACCTATATTTCAGTCGTACCTACAGGGTGGCAGGGATATCAACCCACAACCTGTTTCCATGGCCTCAGTACATGGTTCTGGACTCCCCTGGGTTGAAATGTTTACAGTTATAAAAAAAAACAGTGGCACTCCGGGAGTGCCAACAGAAGTGAAAACTTGAACAATTACGTGTGTATTTTGTGAATCGTCTTATAAACAAAACACGCGCGGTACCGGCTACGGCCATCCGTCTTACGCATTTTCGATCAGGTCACGTGTCCTGACGCGAGTTTAACATTTTTTACCCATTACAAAAAAAGTGTACAACGCCGCTAAAGAAGTTTTCACTTCAAAAATTGCTATCCCATACATTTTGACCGCGTAGGTATTGCACTACGCTCTACGCTCTAGAGCGTAAAGCGTAGTGCAATACCACACACACACACACACACACACACACACACACACACACACCGGAGTCACACACACACACACACACACACCGGAGTCACACGTATCTGTAGGTACATGACATATTTACTATATTTAGTAATGACAGAGGAGCTTCTGGATAAGTAATAACAGCCGCACGGGTCGATCGATCAGGTTAAGCTACGCTTGCCGCGGTTGGTCCGTGGATGGGTGACCATCTTCACATACCAAGTCCCCTCCGTGCCTCGGAAAGTACGTTAAAGTAGGTTTTTTTTTTTGAGGATGGGAAATCATCAAATGACTCCTCCCGCTCTGGGTGGAGCGGAAGGGAGTGTCAGACTCTTACTGACTAAAACCCACCCGTGTTCCTTCCTTAGCCCTTTATGTTCCGGGCCAGCGGTAACCCTTTCGGACAATCCCGCTGGCCCGGCAGGCATCGTATTACCCTTACCTCCACAACAGTTACTTACTGTTGTGGAGGTCTGTTGTGGTGTGGGTGTTGTGGCAGTCGCTCTATCTAAAATAAGTACTGATATCCGGTTAGACTGGAAGCTGACCCCTAAATAGTTGGGAACAGGCTAGGCAGATGATGTGTGACTGCGGTTATACGAAAACCGATGTTGTTTTGGTATGATTTCTCTCCATGCGAGTTGTCACTGTATAATCTTTTTACTCTTCAAACAAATAAATACAAAAAATTATAATTGAATCACTCTTACCTCGAAACACACCGCGATGGTCAATATAACATGTCTAATAGCCTGATTGAAGGGGTTGTCTAACCCAGTGCCGATGCTCTTGAATATAGAGTCGATGTGCGACTTGTGTTTGATGAACGTCTCGTCTGAGTCCAGAGCTACCTTCACGCAGTCTACGAGGACTGCCTGTGGGAGAAAAAAAATGTAGTTTGTTAAAAGGAGGGGGGAATTAAGTGATGTATACATGACAATAGCGGTCATTGACACAGAATATCTCTTTAGTATGTCTGTACATACAGACGCCAGCACATCAAGCTACCCGAAATTTTCAAATTTTCCCAATCAACTCTGAACCTTATGCTTTAGCGATAAAGTTGAAAATCTAAAAAAGAAATCTGACAGATTTTAGTAGCTTGATGTGCTGGCGTCTGTACAACATACGAAGTACAGATATACATACATAAATGTAGAAATTTTTGTGTTAATACCTTCAAAGCGTTGGTGGATGCCGAGTTGATGTCAGCAACGTCAGATAACCACAGTTCTGTCACGCAGATGTTCACGAACGCTGGTAAGTTCGGCATGCATAGGTTCAGATCCAAGCTGAAAAATAAATAAGAGTATACTTATAAAAATCACACTGGTTCCGTCCATCCTAAAATAACTTTTAATTATTATAGTCACACGTAAACCTCTCTTCAAGGCTTCAAAATTTCACACTAAATTTACTAATGAAGGTAAATATTTTGGAAACCGAGACCTAGTGGTCTGAAATTTCAATGGCTAACATTGGTAGATTAATGCAATTTTTTCTCCATATGAGAAGATGCCATTACAGTAATTATTCAAATACAATAATATAATAATTCAAATTATTATCCTTTAGCTTACTTAGACAAACACCCAAATCCCTGCGTCAGTACGGCCGCCCAAGCCTGCACTTGTCCCGTATCGTTGGCAGGAGGCCGGGCCGCCATTAGAGCCCTCGGCAGCTGTACCGCTAGGGCTGCGGTCATATTTATAGCGTCGCGAATAGAACGTATAGTGACAATCTCATAACACACTTACTTGGCAAGACAACCAAATCCCTGCGTCAGTACGGCCGCCCAAGCCTGCACTTGTCCCGTATCGTTGGCAGGAGGCCGGGCCGCCATTAGCGCCCTCGTCAGCTGTACCGCTAGGGCTGCGGTCATGTTGCTAGCGTCGCGGGCATTCGAGAATAGAGCGTGTAGAGTGTGGAGGCAGCATGTTTTTATGTACACGTTGTTGTGGGTCATTAGTGAGAGTATTGCTTCGCAGATTGACTGGGGAAGAAATGTTTCATTTGATTACTTATTTTAGGGTAATGATGTAAGTACAGAATATATCCCAAGAAAAATATGCGCTTCGGGGATCATGAGATCTAATATAGAGCTGTGACAAACATGGAAGTTCTTGCCTATTCTGTATTACCATGTTTACAAAATTATAGATTAACCACTCTATGCAATTCGAAAAAACTTGAAAACTTTTAAGTAACAGTTGAAGACCTGCGACCGAAGGACATAACCCGACAGGAAAACACTTCATACAAACACGCAATGATTGGTACACTACTATAAAGCGCGGTAGTGCGGCAATAAAAACTTTTAAGCTTTGGCTCTGTGGGGAATTGCTCTGTTTCGCGACGTTCGTGCTAGTTATAGAACATACAGATAAGCATAGAGTTAAACCAGAAAAGTGTTTGAACCCTGGAAATAATGAAGGATATTTCAGACAAAAATAAAATGGATGTGAAGCAGAACACTACTACTCAAGAGTTTGGTTTTTAAATAACAATTTCTAACGAATGACTGAATCTAAAAGACGGATTTCGGCACAGACAAATTTTTAAAATGGTTCGTTACTTTTCATGTGCAGTTGTGTGTCTCGCGATATGAACTCGTGATTTATATTTTGATTATTGATTTCATCATATGATCAATGATTATAGCTTGATCACAGACCTTTGGCGTAATAGTGAAAAACGTCAATTTAGTTTAAGCTTGAAAGTTTACTGTATTTTTTTTTGTGGCTGTATTGTGTTGTTCACACTCTTTCTTTGTAATCTGTTTTTAAAAGTGAGGACTTTTAATTGGCTGTCAGTCTCACATACTATTTTCTAATCTATTAATCTTAGCTGTAAGTCTTCCATAGTTAATAAATAAATAGTAATTCATCAATATAGCGAAAACAAGATTATTATGAACATACCTTGATATAATCCTTGCTGAACGCCGGCAATACATCTCTCAGCAAGGTCAGTGTATGTAAAACAGTTCTATGACCAGCCAGCAATGCTTCCGCCTTGATCTGAGACAGGCAGTACTCAGCCACGCGGTTCGAACCAGGGTGTAGTTTTGGTACCTGCAATAGTAGGCTTGATTAGAGAAAGAGAAAATTGAATTTGGTTGGATGAATGAATATTTGACTGTTCACGAGCAGTGTAAAGGGAGAGTTTTAAAGCCCACTTTTTAGATATTTTTGTTTAGCCTATACAGTTCCACTGCTGGCCAAAGACCTCCCCCAAGTCCTTCCAGAAACTTTTTTCCCGTGCCACATCGACCCAGCCTCCATCTCACCACCGCTTTCTGGGCCGATCTCGGCGGCGCCGTCCACCTTCAGGCACCCATTTTGTGGAGACTTGCACAGCGGTCATCCTGTATGTGGCTGATAGGACCCGCCCAATCCCACTTGAGCCTGGCAGCCTTCTTGCCCTACGTCTATTATACCCATTTTGGAATGCAGGCTTCTCAAATATCTGTAATGATAATAGGTAAGATCTTTTTTTCGCCGCTTATTTATTTTAGTATTTGAGATTCAAGTGCAAATTGCTTATACTCTATTTTTTTTTGGTGAATGAAATGAACAACTGAATGACTTACCAACATAAATTTGCAACAATGCAAAAGTAAGTTACCTTACCTTGATCTTCTGATCCTCAGAAGGTATCATGAAACAGCTGCCACGCAAAACTGACGTCACGGCATGTTGAGCTGCTTTGCGAACCTACAAGATTATTGTAGATTGTTATAGCAAAATCTTGAAAGAACCTTTGCATTATACCAAGGATTTTTTCATTTATAAAATAATCAGAAACTATATGTGTAACAAACCTTAGGCTTAGAATGTAGTGCAAACGCCAAAACCGACTCAAAAATCCTCATTGTAGACGAATCACCCCACAATGCATATTCCTGAGCCCTTAGCAACACAGACAGACACCCGATAGCACCCCTTAGTAAAGCCCCATTTTCACTCTGTTCATTCTTCACAAGTATATCAGTGAAGATTGTAGCGGAGTCTGAGAACTGTTTTCTTAAAACTGCTTGTGGTACTGCCTTTATACCCATTGATAGCAGTGTCAGTGTTGCTACTAGATTCTCTTCCATTTCTGCTGATTTTAGGGTTTCCATCTGCAAACAAGCGATTTATTATTAATTTTTAAAGCAATTTTCTATTAGTATGTGAATGTTTTAGTTGAGTAAATGCCTTTTATTTTCAAACAAGATAATATTTACATAGTTTAAGCTAACAGCCTTAAAATAATAATAATAATATGGACATGTATATAAAAAAGAAAGGGGTAAGAAAAATATAAAGAAAATCATACACATACTATACAATTACATACTATAACTTCCCGAAATCAGTTGTCGGGTAGTTGCCCCCCAGACACGACACCCGTCTGGTCGAAGGATCCTCCCTTTTCAATGGAGGATGAGTGACAAACTTTACATTGTGTTCCTCATACCTCCATAGTTCTGTTTATAACAGTACACCTCCATCTATCTCTCTTCTACCAGAAGATGGCCCCAACACATCATGGCAGGGCCACAGTTTTGTTTTTTTAGTATAATATTGCTTTATCCCTACAAGTTATTTCTATTGTTTTATGAAAATCAGAAAGATCTAATATTTAGGAGATCAAGATAGCCTGGTACAAGGCTTGGCAGATCAGGTTTATTAGATAAATAAAAACTTATTTCTTAACTCACCAGTGCTGCAAAATACTCAGTTGTAGACTCCTTGCCTCCTGCCTCCTTGATGACCTCGGTGACTGCAGCCAGAACTGCTAGCATCTCCTTGTGAAGACCATTGTTTGAGTCAAATTTTGTTAGTAACCTGATGGAATAAAATGTGTTTACGTGGTGTGTAGTTTCTACATACAGCCATGGGAACGTGTGAGAAAGAAGTTATGATTTAAATAAAAATCATTCTTGTTGTTTATTCTCTTACTAGCAGGGCCCTATGGTTTCATCCACATAAATGTCTATCCCGTGGGAATATTGGGATAAAAAGTATCCTATGTGTTAATCCAATATGTCGGCTACCAAATTTTATCAAAATTGGTCCAGCCGTATTTGGGTAAAGAAGTAACAAACATACAATCACACTCACAAACTTTCGCCTTTATAATGTTAGTGTGATAGTTCATGCCAAAAAAATCACCACACAGCAAGATGGTAGGGTGATCATCATCTGCCTAGCCTTTTCCCAACTATGTTGGGGTCAGCTTCCAGTCTAATTGGGTGATAATAACTATTAAGTAGATGGTAGTTGTCCCAGTTGTAGTTGAGATACTTTTTTTTTTGCTGTTACATCTGGAAGAAACTCCTCTTTATTTTGTATTACATTACAGGGACATTCTTGTTTTGTTTAGTAATTTAGTCTGTAAAACCTACTCAATCAACATCTTATTCCTACCCTCATCTTATTTATTGTTGTCACCCCTTTTGCTACCATATGTTAAGTGTAATACATATATCTTTTAATAATACACATAATATTATAAATTAATACATATATCTTTTAATTAATTTAATACCATCCATCCATTCTTCAATATTTTATAGGGTTAATTTATGAGAGATTTAGAAATTCACATATAGGTATGCTGATCCTGATCTATTCAAATGATAAACGGCTAACAGTACAGTATTGAGATACTTACTTGCTAAAACTAACATTAGAACACTGACTCCAGTCAGACGCGAATGTCTGGAAAGTCTTATACGTTCCAGCTTTGATGGACCCAGAGCATTCAGTGTCTGAGGCATCATCTGTACTCTTCATAGACATATTCTCCAGTTCCTTAGCTATCAGCAACTCTGATTCTGCGTCAGTTTTCTTTCTGAGTGATGCATGCCCATATGTCATCATGGCATCATGTTTTGAAACAGCCTGTTGAGTTAAACCCGTGCTTCCTACAAATTTTAAGAAGTTATTATAGGCAGGTTTGTAGTGTAATTGTTAGAAAGGTGGAAAAGTAAAAATTTGGGGATGAAAATTGTACTTGTTTTTGTTTTGTTTCTGGTTGTAGGTTAGGGTGACTGAAAGTCAGGCTTTGTTTACAAATCAATCTATACATCATATGATGAAGAGTAGACAAAGTTAAGGGTATAATTCAAAGGTCAGTTATAAAATATAACCCAGATTACCTAGATTCTCTTGAAAAAACCGGGACTTCGCCATCTCCCGGTATTTCTGTATTTTCGGGTTGGAGTTCGACGACTGGCCTTTCTGCCATCGCTTCCCTTTCGATTTTCCCTTCAGTTTGGATCTGAATTTTCCCATTTTTCCTATTTCCTAGCACGAGTTTCAATTTAATAACACCGCACGTGGTTGTGCGGCTATTTGAAATGAAGATGATCGCAAATGATTGTCAATAATGACATTAGTGACGTTGTCAAAAAACAGTTTAGCCAACTTTCCACAAAAGCCATAGCTAGAGATGAGCCACTGACCTCTATCATAAGTGTATAACACAGGTCAGTGAGATGAGCGCTTTGAGGAATTATGAAAGACCTAATCCAAAATAACAAAAGTACTCTGGTGATATAATTATTTTTTTTTTTTTAAGAAAATGATTTCTGCTGCGTTTATTTATTTCCAAGGAACTATAATTTACATGCTTTTTACTGTTAACTAACCCATTGTTAGCAATATTGGGTTTTTGAGTTTTGACCAACATTGACTGCGTTCCCAATCAAGCATAACGCGCTTAATTATTCAAGAACAAAAACAAAAAACCATAAACAGACAACATAGCATCAAGCGTAACGGAACGCAGTTCTAATAATTTTTCTTCAGTCACCTTCGCTTTACTTGTTTCATTGACGTTTTTCTTGTTTGTGAATAATAATTGCTGGAAATAGTACGCAATGTGAAATTGTACGCATTCCTCGTTCTATTGCACATTACGTAAACGTTAAACATCGTTTTGTAGTTGAATTGATAGCGCAAGAAATATCCTAACCTAATGTGTCTTGTTCTGTTGAGGTGTTGAAGCTATGATAGAAGATAATGCCTCAATTTAGAAGAAAAAAGGCGTCCAAGTCGTTCCCAGTTAAAGTATGTACGCTAGACGCTGAACTGGAATTTAACCTTGAGGTGAGAATTTTGACAAATGTTGATAAAGTATATATATAGAAAGATTACATTGTTATTGTTTATTGTCGCAATTGCTGTGTAAGCGCGATCCTTGGCTTATAATGAGTAGGTTGTGAGTCACCGTCACTCGGCGAACTCGTAAATTACCTTATTAATACACACTAGTGATAATTGGGGCCTTGTTTAGTCATTTTTTTTCCTTTTTAGTACAGTATGGTTGGTAGGTCGTGTGTAATCGTGTTGTAGGTTCGATTCCGAGTCATACATGTTTTGACAAACATATTATTTTGATCATTGTTTGTTAAGGATATGGTATTTTTGTGTTTTGAAAGATTACTTGTAATTCAACCACTGATTGTCATACTTAACAATGAATGGATTCCACCTCAAAATATTCATAAAGCAATGCTACCACAGTAGGTACACTCACCTGCAAAATTGCATGGATACCCTAATGTCTATTTTCCTGTGAATGTTTCGAGTTCAAGTTTTCGAAAATAAACTAGATGACGTTGGTATCCTCACAACTATGACTAATTTACGAAACGTAAGTAAGGAGTTGGGAAGAAACGTATTAAGTAAGATTTAGCAAGGAGTTACACAGCTCTATATTAAGTAATTATTACATTACATTTACCAGCTTACGTAGCTTAAATGATAAAAATAATAAAAGAAACCAATAGGAATTATTTTTAATAACTTAATATTTAATTATCATAGGTATAAATAACATCATATCTATCTATCTATCTATCATGGGGTTTAGGTTTCCGCACTTAGTCCTTGAAGTGGACCATTGTGCGTGAGCCATGGTGGCCGATTACTCCAACCAGCCCACCTCCCTCCAGAAGCAGATTAGACTTCCCGGTCTCCTCAGGGCATCTGCAAGGGATGTTGGTGTTCCCAGGGTCTCCTCGCGAATCTTGGTAACGCCTGTGCACTCAAGAAGCACATGCGCCACCGTTTCCTCCGCCTCCATGCATGCTCTGCACAGGGGACTGTCAGTGATTCCCAGGGTATGGAAGTGTTTATTTAGTGAACAGTGTCCAGTGATGGTCCCCGCCACCAGGCGCAGGCTGTCTCTGTCCAGGCGCAGAAGGCGCCTGGTCAGCTTTGTATCCAGGGATGGCATAGCTTCCTTGGATTGCCTACATCCTGGTGTCGAGGTCCACCATTTTTCCGCTTGTATTCGAGTGTGATCCTTTAACCAGCTTCTTAGCTGCTTGAAAGGAATGGGCACAATGGGTTCAGGTCCGTAGGGTCTTGTGCTGGATCCTCTTCTGGCAAGTTCGTCAGCCGCATCGTTTCCAAGTGATCCACTGTGACCTCTAATCCATTGTAGCGTTATCGTGTTGCGATTCAGTACCGTGATTCGTAAACATAACATCATAATATTATGTATAACTTCTTATTGAGGCCATAGCTTAAGTATTCATTTCCAAAATCGGAAAGAGGATTGAAACTTATGTAACCTCAATAAAAACAAACAGGAGACCAGAGGGGCAATTCTCGTAATTTTAACAACGTTCACAGTCTGATCCAAGGAACATATTTACTCTAGGAGAAGAACGTCAACTACGAACAAATAAAATGGTACGGTTTTTGGCGCCACCTAGTGGGTGCCCCCAAAAACTTGTGAAAGCGGGATATTCAAAATCGATTTCTTTGAGATGTTTTCTTTGAGATGTTTCTTTGAGATGGTCCACGAAAGCAGAACTGAGAAACTGTAACCGATGTTTAATTGTGCTACTTTACTGGTTACAATTTTCCAGCTCCGCTTTGGTGGTCAAGCAGCCTTATTGTTTATATTAACTTAAAAGGTGGATAGGAGATAATTCTTCTAGTAAAAAAGTTTGAGTTTTGACATAAATCACAATTTTTTTGTCAAATGTTTTTACTAGTACCTATTATTATAATAAAAACAGTAGTGTGTCTATGTCAAAAGTACTTTATTATAAATTACACAATTGGTATTGCATACATAGGAGCTATCAAAATGGGCAACTGAATTTATACCTATCAACAAACAACATAAACACAAACTATAATCACTATCTCGTACACAACACTCAGGTGATTCGGCACACAGACGGTGGAACGTAGGCTCTACTCAACGTCGTTAATACCGAGGATAACACTTAACGTTGCAAAAAGAGAATTCACAAGAAATAACATCAATATGCGCTTACGCCGGCAGACATTTTTCATGTGAAGTGGTATTTGTGGGGCTGCCATGTACATTAAACAAAATCGTACCCACCTAATCTTGTAAAATTAATAATTTTATAAAGAAAGTAGCCTCTGCCCGTTACGTTGCAGTAAATTAAATTTATTATTTATGTATTGACTTGATTGGTAACCCTTTTGTTTATTTAAAGTTAAAACCTATGCTATACGAGCGTATATCTATTATATTCGGCATGAATTATAGTTATATTTATTGTATTCTAATAAAATTAACGTTGAATAAATATTCGAAATATTATGTCGGCTAATTTGTTGATTAATAATTTAAACAAAAATGACGCTAAAACTACCAGATGGTAGCTTTTTAACACCTAAGCAACTTTTTAGTTTTACTAATGTTGCCATCTTTGAAAACGTCATTATTAGAGACCGAAGCTTTTAGGTCTTACATAATAGAGGAAAACTTGGCAACACAGGTCTAGCCCCCGTAGGTATTCCAAAGTTTACCCAATGAGTCGACCCCGCCTGGTCTGATCTCAGTCTCAATCTGTCAAAAAATACTTTTAATTTCCCTACATTTTGACAAGTTTTTGACATTTGCTTGTCGCCGAGATGAGATTGCGACTAGATTTTGAACGTTTTAAATTACGAGAATTGGCCTTCAGATTATTTTATCACAAAGGTCAATCGGATTAAATGGATTAAATAGGTAGGCTAAAAACTACAAAATTGCACAAAAACATATCAAATGGTTAGTACTGCCGTGCTAAGCACAAAAGCGGTATCTCAAAAAAATTTGTAAAGTTGATTTTTGTGGTATAGGATAGCTTAAAGAAATATGCATCCAATAAGCTCAGCCAAATAACATAAAAAAGTCCCTAGAAAAGTGTTCCCTATCTCAGCTTTACCTCAAATCACTGAGAGAATAAAAAACAAAACTTCAATTTTCTCGAAACTAGCTTTTCTTGAGATACCGCTTTTGCGTTTAGCACGGCAGAGTAGGTAACATAAAAAACTAAAAACTATGTTGTTTGAACTTGAAGTGTTCATACGTTTTTAAGTTAATAAAAATACGTAAGTAATAATAGGTTACACACACATAATCTGCAGGCCAATTCTCGTAATTTAAAACGTTCAAAATCTAGTCGCAGTCTCATCTCAGCGACAAAGAAATGTCAAAAACTTGTCAAAATGTAGGGAAATTTGAAGTATTTTTTGACAGATTTGAGACTGAGATCAGACTGTGAACGTTGTTAAAATTAGTAGAATTGCCCCTCATGTCTTTAGTTAAGACAGTATCAACACTTGTGTGAAATATACCAGCATAGTGGTTTGTCGGCAGAAATCCATTTTCTTCATACTCTCTTATCATGGTTTGATGCTGCAATGTGTTTATAAGTCGTGGTCTACCAGTTCTTTGATGGTGTTGCAAAGAATCCCCTCTTCAAATTGTCGTACCTAATAAACAACTTTCTTCACTGCAATAATAAAATAGAAATATATTATACCCAATACTGATTATTATGTAGTATACTAACAAACAAATAATGGAGTTTTTAATAAAAAAGTATAAAAATAAAACTACTTACGTTTACACAGGTCTCTGGCTATTTCTGACAAGTTTTTGCCTTGATTATGCATATGCATAGCAATTATTTGAGCTCTTGTATTGAAGTCAATTACTCATTACGTACTCATACTCATACTCGCGTACTCATTTTGGTAAAATAAGTAATTCACCTGATTAAAAATAAAAACGGAACAAAAGGCACTCGAATGAGGTAATCGAAATGAACTTAGCGAATGATTAATTGAGCATAGTCATGAGTTCATAACTCTTCGATCTAAGTATTATTTATACTACCTACCAATTATTTATAAATCCATCAACCTACCCTCAAGTTTGAAAACTAAAACTTAAACTTAGAAAGTCAGATACCTCTACCTACTAATAAATTGATATTCAATTTTAACGTAGTAGGCTAATAGTTAGGAACAATTTTCTTTAAAAGAAACAATTAATTATTAATTGTTTGAATGTTTGAAGAGACAAAAAGAAACTCCAAAAATATTTTGTCATATAAAGCAAAGCAACGCCATCTAGTAACAGCATGTAACTAGTAACAGCAGCAACTGGTTTTATGCTAGATGGCGTTATTTCTCGCTTCACACGATTTTATTCCTGTACTGTCCATGGATTTTTGCAGCCCACTGTACATATCATATTTGGAAAGTCCGAATACTATACAAAACCTAATTGATTACTATGACCCCAAAGGTTAAGAATGCAGACATTTAAATATGTGTGGAATTCGTTATGATAATTCAAAGCAAGACTATGTTATTGCAAATCATTTCTAATTGTATTTAATACTCCATAAATATGGAACTATTGAATCAATAATGCATTGAGACTTCAGTTCACTGCTATTAGTAGACATCACTTAAGGCTGGGGTGCTGAGCGATGGCCGTTTTGCGTGGATCTGATGCATATTTCCCCCCAACGTGTTCTTTTTTGTGTTTGTATTCTTTCTCTGCGTCATGTTTGCTGCAAATTAAAGTTTTTTCTTTCGTCATATTTTCTTTCAAAATAAATAAATTACTTTCATTTTTTTGCCATATAATACATAAATAAAACATTGTAGAATCTATAACTCAGCACACATTAGTCACAGGATGACCAGTAACTTAATAGATGTTTGACATTTTGATAACAAATGAACTCTGCACTGATAACTCCATTATGTGCCAATATTATTGTAGAGCAAACATAAATAGTAAACAATATAATGCAGTAAACAACAATATTATGTAAAATAAACTATAAATAATGTTACGGGCTTGGGGTTCTTGACAATAAAAACTGCCGATGTAATAACCAAAAAATAACACTTTAATTAAACAACACTAATAACAACTCAAACACAATTACACTACTGATCGCTCTAAGTCGTACTTGAAGATCGCTTCGATGTATTTGCTTATATCGCTTATCCAACACTGACTCGGTCGTGGCTCATCCCGGCCTTAATATAGTTCTAGAACCTTCTATTGTGGAATAATGTGTGAATATAGGAGTACATACCGGCCCTGACTGACCAGAGGGGCAATTCTACTAATTTTAACAACGTTCACAGTCTGATCTCAGTCTCAATCTGTCAAAAAATACTTCAAATTTCCCTACATTTTGACAAGTTTTTGACATTTCTTTGTCGCTGAGATGAGACTGCGACTAGATTTTGAACGTTTTAAATTACGAGAATTGGCCTTCTGATGTCGATAGTTCTAGAAAGTTCTAGCATCGACATTTCTAGAAGGATCTTGACTCTACTAGTTCTGCTTCTCGATACTAGATGGCGCTAGTTGTAACTAATGTCACCATGTTACCAGGCATTAACTGTGGCGCGCAACAATAAACTGTATAGACAAAAAGATTGTATACAAACTTGCCTGTCAGAGAGTTAGAACAAATAAACAAGATACCATTTGCCTTTTTTTGTGGAATTAGGTATGCCCATTCATCTTGGAGAGTAGTTGGTTACTTCGGAATCTATTTATTTATACAAAAAATCCTTCGAATCCTTCTGCTTTAAACCCCACTGTGTTCTTCTTGCTACAATGAGTACGAAAAGTGGCAGTAGCCAGTTCCTTCACACATGAATTTTCACCAATGGCTTATTTCTGGAAACTTATTGAGCCCAAATTATTAACTTAACACAAGAAATAATAAATGGAGGACTATAATTACTAGACTATAAACATATCAGCCTATAAAGTTCGCACTGCTGGAACACAAGCTTATGGTCTCTTCACAATGTTTTCTTCGCCGTTTTGAGAGCAGTGGTAATGAAATAATTTACGCAAAGTAAAGCGCCTGTCTGGGTTCGAACCTACGACCTACAAATCGTACGTCGCGGCCGTTACCACTGGGCCACCATTGCTCTCTATAATAGACACTAACCCCCTTATTAATAAACATTGTATAGCGTCTGTATAATTACACAACGCTTTGTCTTCTTCTTTCGAAAGTCAAATTACTGACGACTGAAAGATAGAAATCGGTGTGTAACTATTCATCTGTTATAATACGTTTATTAGTAAGGTGGTATAATTATAAGCTGTAAATTGTTTTAAATAAAACATTTAATATAGAATGTATTGTTGCAGTGGCGAGCTACGGGAAGAGATCTGTTTGATTTAGTATGCAGGACTATTGGTCTGAGAGAAACATGGTTCTTTGGGCTACAGTTCGAAGACACAAAACACTTTATAAGTTGGCTGAAATTGGATAAAAGAGGTGAGTTTATTATTATCCTTCAAAATACACTTATTAAAGGACTCAAAATATCATAGCTTACGAATTTCTTGAGCTGGGGTCAGCTTCCGTGGTCTGTCTAACAGCAACATGGGACCACAAATATTATGGGTATGCAATATCATGTAGTGGACCAAGAAATATAGTGCGTTTGAGGACACTTTTCTCCTAATCAATCAAATCAGATGTGTCACACATTCTATGTGATGCAGACTGGATACTGGCCCAAAGCTAAGAATAACAGTGCAGACTCACAGGCATCAGTATTATTATAAAAACCGCTAAGGCTTTTTCAAATTATTTTTGGCTATTACTTCTGGGGGTATCTTATACTTATTCTGAAATTTTCAGAAATAGAAAAACAAATATTCATGTCTTGGACTCAACATTTTGATCTTTATTATTGTTTGTCCTTTAGTTTTTTCAAATCACTTTAGAAAGTTAATTGTATCAATTACTTAAGCAGATAATTGGCATTATGTAATTGCCATTCATTACACCTTATCAAGAATGTTGAAGTGCAATGTTTATTATAACAATGAAACACTTGATAAGAATATTAAGGCTACGCCGACCGCCTAGTGGCGCCCTCATCGTTTTTTTTTTTGGTTAAGTCTTTTATTTTTAGAATGAAAATGCAGAAAATAAGCACGTTAAGTTGTGCTCCACAAGATTATACGTTAATATTATTATAAACGGTAGTTTTACATTGTTTAGTTTTATCACTAAAACGGATAAAAGTGGCCACTATTTTCCGTTGTAGTAATTATAATAAAACTAAACAATGTATTATAATTCGAGTAGCGGTAGTGCTACAAGATACTTGGTCAAGAAGCGTGTTAGGTAAAGTATCAAAATAAATAATTTGATAAAATTATAAGCCACAACAACTTAGTTATTTACAAGTATGTAGCACAACACTTCAATACTCAATTAAAATTAGCTAGCAACACTCCACAGACGTGATGTGAATCGGTATCTAAGCACGATAAAACACAAAAAGTGATTAGATAATATATTTTTGGGGTCAATAACCGCTAGTGGTGTTGTTACTTGAAATATGAGTTCATCATCTCAAAATCTGTTTGTTTTTTTATATTTTTTTTCGTAATTAGGTATCGATTGCTTAATCTGCCTATAATGTTCCCACTGCTGGTCACAGGCCTCCTCTCGGTGAGACGGGAGTGGGCCATCATCATCAGTGGGATATAATGGATTATTCAACACAAAAAAAGCGGATTTTTTAAATTCATATTTCAAGTAACAACACCACCAGCAGCGGTAGTTCACCCAAAAAAACCATCAACAAATCTTTTTTTGTTTTATCATATATGGATACACCCATCACCGCTGCGGAGTTTCGCTAACTAATTTAATTTGACCTTGTATACGTTGTACTCATAACCTGAAATCAGTTAAAAATACGCCACAGGAACTCTGCACCACCCAGTACAAAATCCGTTTTATGCGACAACAACAGAATATATCCCCTGTATTTATACAGTTACGCATATAATCTCTTTCGGAGACCGTTGGATCATTTCAAAAGACAGATATCAACAGGACCAGTAGAGCAGTACTCTATATAACTGCGTCTCCACATTACCTAACTAGCCTTTTTAAGACCAACCAATCTTCATCCCATTTCAGTACAAGACCAATGCGTCTCCCAGATGCCAGGCACCCCGTTCATGTTACTCTGCAAGCTGTACCCGGAAGATGTAGCCGAGGAATTGATACAGGAAGTGACGCAGCATCTGCTGTTCCTTCAAGTGAAGCAGGCGATACTTAGCATGGACATCTACTGCCCGCCTGAAGCGTCCGTCCTGCTTGCGAGCTACGCGGTCCAGGCTAAGGTTGGTTATGTAAGCTTGATGAATGTCATTTTTTATTTAGTTGTTAGAAGATTTTGTATCACTGTAGATCATAGGTTCTCAATCCTATTTTGCCAACCAACAACAACAACTTTAGAGTTTTTTCTTCTAGACCGCCAATTTAATTTTACTTACCATCTGTCGCGAATCTGTTACAGCTAATTCCACGATTATATTTAAACGTGTAATATCACATAGTCGTAAGATAGGATATATAATTTTCTCTGAGTCTTTTATTGACGATTGATTATTTCACGTTGAGAACCTATGCCGTAGAATGTAGATGAAAGAGGGTATATTGATTTAGTTCAGATAAAAGAATTTTTCTGATTAATACACCGTTTTATTTTCTAGTGAGTTTTCTGCGCTACTTTTTTCTAAAAATGGTGAATGGTGATTCTTTTAAAGCAATCCTTTATCCTTTTTGTTGTAAATGGTTTTGATATTTTTTATTATAAAATAACCGTAATAATTTTAGGAGGTGCTGTGTAATATATTGCTAGAGATACTCAAAAATATTTTTTTAATATTGAAAATAATAAGTTAGCATTCGGATTTACGCAACTTTCAGTAAAGATACACCACCTGTACCTGTACAGGTGGTGTATCTTGGCTCGTTCTTTTCAGGTTTTTAGCTAATAAAAATAACCATAACTCATTTTTACAGCCTTTGCGGTATGGACAAGTTGTATCAGACACACTTGATAATTCAGGCGAATATTTCGCCTGAATTACTAAGTATGTCCTAAAACCTGAATTCTCAAGTTTTTATCTTTGCCTTGCCTTTACCTTGTTTGTTAACATAACCGTTTATTTCTTCAGTATGGTGACTACGATGAGAGTGCATACAAGCCTGGTATGCTTGCCAGCGAAGACCTCTTGCCTCAGCGGGTCATCGACCAGTATCAGATGACGCCGGAGATGTGGGAGGACCGTATCAAGATATGGTATGTAACACATCGGCAGGTTAGTGGTTGCAATCCACTGCTTATCAACTGTTTGGCTTCTGAGCTTGATCCCCGAACACTACATAATCATATTTTTTTAAAGGATGGGGATGTTTTGTGAACCCAAAAAAAACATTATTAGGTTACGTAAAATTTACCTAGCTGGGTCGTTTCCTATAACGACGCAGCTGTCTTGCATCAGAAAACTTGAACCAAGACTCGTTGATGATGGTTTTAATAATCAGCCTTATTTTGTAACAACTGAAGTCTCAAAATATATTATTTGTAAACAGGTATGCGGACCACAAAGGCATGTCCCGGGACGAGGCTGAGATGGAGTATCTGAAGATAGCACAGGACCTGGACATGTATGGGGTCAACTACTTCGCCATCAAAGTAAGACAAAGCAAGTTTAATTAATGAGGCTTTTTAAAAATTTTACATAATGTCAAATATAGCTTATGCTAAATAGCCATATTACCTCTGCGTAACCCTGCGGGGACAACAGTCGCGATGTTATCACACTAATATTATAAAGGCGAAAGTTTGTGAGTGTGTGTGTATGTGTGTGTATTTATATGTAATTTTATGAAAATTTGTGCAGGAATCAAACACTAAATGCACTAAATGCATTCACTGCTAAACAATTTAAAACATCGTTCTATTTCTGTAAATGGTTTGAAAATAGTTTACCGTTAAATAAATTTAATGATTTGTGGTGCAAGTGGGCCTAGCATTATGACTTATTATTCAATGCTCCTTTGCAATGCTAAGAATTGTAATTAAAACTTAAAAGACTCCCATAAATTTATATCTTTTCAGAACAAAAAAGATACAGAGCTCTACCTCGGTGTGACAGCTTTAGGCCTTAACATTTACGAGAAGGACAACAAGCTTACTCCTAAGACCACATTCCCCTGGTCCGAGATCAAGCACATATCGTTCGACGACAAGAAGTTCGTCATCAAGTTCGTTGAGAAGACGACGAATAACTTTATATTCTTCTCGCCTAAGGGGATGAATAAATTGGTAAGTATTTTTTTCTTGTACAGATTTTCAATCTGGACTTTTGTCATGCCGCCATTTTACTTTTTTTTTCAAAGTTTCCGCGTACGGTGAAAGTAGTATACAGAAAAATGTACGGGAAAAGTTTTTTGCAATTTGTGACTTTTTGAGTACTCCAACGATGGTTGGTCCCATAGAAGTTTTTGATCAGTATTAGAAACAGGATCGATTGGCATCAAAAAATGTTTTTGTATAAAATGGCTATTTTCTTGCTAACTGTAATTTTTCTTTAAATCTGTGAATGGGGATCAAAATTCCATAAAAATTATGGATAGTCTCCTAAGATCATTTTCGCGTAGCTGCAACGGATAAGGTACTTCCCCTTACTGCCCCGCTGAAAGTTTCCACCCTGTATATGGGTAGGGGACGCCTATACAAACAATAATGTCAAGTAATATGGTATGGTATTGATGGATGATGGTCAAAAGTGAAGAAATGAAGAAAAAATGTGTGCGGAACTTCGTTCCTGACGGGGTTCCCCAAGAACCCCGTCAGGAACGAAGTTCCACAGACGCACACACACTCGTATGTAAGAAGAGAAAATCGCATGGCGGGGCATAACGTTTTTTCCTCACGTGACGATCTCTATCAGTCAATTCCTACCGCAAGCCGAGTTTAAAATTACAAACAAGAAAAAAAAAATGCCTTAATACCTATAAAATATTTTCAGATACTAGACCTATGTATCGGGAACCATGATCTGTATATGAGGAGACGGAAACCTGACACTATGGAAGTACAACAAATGAAAGCACAGGCAAAGGAAGAGAAACAGGTAAACATACAAATAACAAAATAAAATAAAAAAACTGGCACTCCTGGAGTGCCGACAGAAGTGAAAACAAAACACAAACAGAATATTTTGCCATCACTCACTGACATATCGGATATACATTAAAACCGATTACATCCCGAGGACAGCCAAACACATCCGAAGCGGGTATTTTTTTAATCGTCTTATAAACAAAACACGCGCGGTGTCGTTTACAGTAACAGTGGCGCGAATTCAATGGTTTTTTCCTATCTCAAAAAATGCCGAACGCGCCTAAAGAAGTATTCACTTCAAAAAAAAACTTACTATTTACTCGGGTTTTACGTACAATGCATCATGAGCCAGTTGTCTTTTTTTAATCTTAGTGTTGGGCCGATATCGGTAAAAATATGTGAACGATTGTGTATCTTTGTTTTGTTTATTAGACTATGTTGTTGTCGTCGATTAAAAATCATTGGACGTAAGTAAACAAATATAAAACCTATTCCAAATACTCTTTTCTTTTGACACATCAATCTGCATACGTAGATTTCATTGCGCATGCGCATACCGTATAAACTAAACCTACCTAGTATTAACTTTCCATGTTAACAGCGTCGTCAAATAGAACGCAATAAGTTAGCGCGGGAGAAGCAACTAAGAGAAGCGGCGGAGAGGGAGCGGCAAGCGATGGAGCAGCGACTGAGGCAGTACCAGGAGGAGATACGACTCGCTAATGAGGCGCTGGTGAGAATTCTGATAATATTATCAAATAGAAGTCATAGTCATTTATTTCATAACAAAATACATTGTGTAGAAAATAACTTAAAAATTTGATTTATATTAGATAGTCATTAGTGAATAGTCCCGGGAAATCCCGGAACCGAAAGTACCGGGAAATCCCGGAAATTTCCGTTGTTTTAGGAACCGCAATTTCCAAAACCAAATCCCGGTTCTTTCGGTACTTTCGGTAAAAGATACTTTGCGTTTAGAATTTTTCTAATTTTATTGCCTAAAATCCGACCGCTGCACTGTTACTATAGGTACTTTACAATTTTTAATACTTTACAACTTTACAATTTTGGAAGCGTTATGCCAGCGAGATGCGACACTATTAACTGCAGATATAGCTGTAAAATTCGCATTAAAGAAATTGTTCCCCATAAATAACAGTATAGCCGCAAAAATGTTGACGATGCTGAAAAACATATAGAGGCAACGTCGATTGCCGGAAAAATCAATATTAACATATTTGCAAAACCCTGAAATGTACTTCTCCAACGCACATGATGAAGATTTGTCAGTGTTTACTTGGCCAAGTAGTGACGAAATATGCAGGAAGATAGTGGAACTGCTAAGGCGTACTATTTAAGTTTAAAGTTATATTTTTATTTTATTTTTTCTATGTATAATTAGAGTCAAGTTGATTTAAAGAATTTGTCGATTGAAGTTGTTTCAAACTATTTTTGAATTATTATATAAGATTAAAATTTAAAAAATGTTTGTTAAGATTATCTAATCAATAAATATTGAGACTGATTAATGCTACGCTAAAACTCCATGGTTCCTTTTTTTGTAGATGTTACGTAAGTTTTAAATTATAATTTGGTTATGCAGAATTGCAATAAGAATCATGTTAATTTGTTTGGTAAAGTAAAGGTCTTTAATAAATGTTTCTGTTATATATTATGTAGGATTAGGTATAAAAATCATTTAATGTTAAAAAATGTTGCTGGCATAATATACGTAATTACCAGTAAAATTATACTAAATAAGACTGATTTAGTGTCTTTAAAACAAGAAACAAAACGTTTTATTTGAATTGATTAAAATGTTTTTACTTTCCCCTGTCATTTCGTCTTTTTTTTACTTTCTCCGTTTCAACACTTTCAACTCTCTTACAAAGACTTATTAAAGTATCAAAAGTACCGATAGTACCGGGAATCCCGGTTCTTAAGCCAGAAGGTCCCAAAAATCCCGGTTCTTTAAAACAGCACCGGTTCTGCATTCCCTAATAGTCATAAAAAATATATTAAATTAAAAATAAACTCATTTCAAACAATACATTAAGACTACACTGGAAAGATTTAATAAAGGTAGTGTTCCGAACATTCCCCAATAATGTTTTAAAGCCTATTTACGCACTATACTGGCAGCACGTGGGCCATAATTTTTACTGTGATAAACAAAAACCCCGGTGGCCGGGTGTGTAAGAGATTAAAGTCTATACAGAATTATTGGTAAAACATTAACAACCTCTTAAGAGGTCATTGTACTCACCATTGTGAACAACTTTAAAAAAAAATCAGCTGTTCCCTACATTTATGTTCGTATAACTCGTCAAAATGTAGGGAACAGCTGATTTTTTTTTCGCGATTTCAGGTTTGGTCCCATAATAAAAGTTATTCATAATGATGAATACAATGACCTCTTAAGGGGGAAGCGCTAAGGTAGCCCGCGAAATTCAAATTTTCTTACGTTTTTTGCAATTTGCTGGTCAGCATTAAGTTGTACATTGATTAATATATGAATCGCGGCCGTAAGAAATATGTGTTTACAAAATTATAATAATTAAAGTCATCAACACAACTCTCTAAGACCACGTAAGTCCAAAGAATGATGATTTCATGAAACAGTTATTCTTGGGACTTACGTGGTCTTAGAGAGTTGTGTTGATGACTTTAATGATTATAATTCTGTAAACACATATTTCTTACGGCCGCGATTCATATATTAATCAACGTACAAATTAATACTGACCAGCAAATTCCAAAAAACCTAAAAAAAAAGAATTTCACGGGCTACACTGGCGCTTTCGCCTTAACAGGTTGTTAATGTTTTACCAATAACCCTGTATACATGCACTATTTTAGAAATTGGCTTAAATCACGTCGAATTTGTTCAGTAAAAATGACATGAAAAATGGAAAGTCGCGCTGTTGGATTTTCAACGCTTTGCTCAGCGCCGAAAGTTGAAAATTCAACTGCGCGCTTTAAAGTGCCCGATGACACACGTCTAAGCAAACGGGAAAGTCAAATTTTGCACGATGTATACCAACTCTTCAATTCAAACTTTCTCTGAATAAAAAGAGAATAACTACCTTTTACATGTTTTAAAACACATTCCAAATCATCTTCTAGCGTCGTTCAGAAGAGACGGCGGAACTTCTAGCAGAGAAGGGGCGCGTGGCAGAAGAAGAAGCTTCTCTTCTGGCGCAGAAGGCGTCTGACGCCGAGCGAGAGAACGCGCGGCTAAGGCTATCGGCTATCAAGACTGAGGAGGAGAAGGTACGGGCTATGATGCTTTGTTGTGTCTTAGGAGTAGAGAATAGTATATAGTTATAGTAGGGTTAATTTGATATATCAGAAAGAAATAATAGTAATCTTCTAAAACCCGGGTTTATACTAGCTGCGCTCCGCGGTTTTACCCGCGTAAATTTCGATTTCAAAAAAAATCTGGAGAGGGCCACCCTTATCTAGGAGTCTAAAAAATAGCCTACGACCTATTCTCAGACCTACCAAATATACACAAAATAATTAATAAAAATCGGTCAAGCCGTTTCAGAGGAGTTCGATAACAAACACTGTGACACGAGGTATTTATATACAGGGTTATTGTCAAAACTTTAACAACCTATTAAGAGGTCATTGTACTCATCAATAGGAACAACTTTTACTATGGGACCAAACCTGAAATCGTGAAAAAAAATCAGCTGTTCCTTACATTTATGTTCGTATAACTCATCAAAATGTAGGGAACAGCTGATTTTTTTTTCATGATTTCAGGTTTGGTCCCATAGTAAAAGTTGTTCAAAATGATACACAACAATGTTTTATGTTTGTTTAGCAGTTTTTTCCGCTAGTTCCACTAAAATCCCCTAGACCAGTCCCCTAGGGGACTACACAGCACTCAATGTTCCACTACGATCCCCTATGTTGGGGATTCTCTAAGTACTAATAAATGCTATTCCTTTATAGTCCCTTCTAAATAAAAGAGCCGCTTACAAAATAATAATATGTGATATACACTCGTATAATAAAAAAAATAAACAAATAAACATAATTACTAGAATATTTTCACTCATACTCAGAAAGAAACATTTACTAAGTGATTTTTGTCTTAAATTAATTAAATTCAGGTCGGAGTGTCGTGTTAGGGGCACTATAAAAAAAATACTTTGAAAAATTTTGCGACCAATATCGAGGAAGCGCTCGCCGGCCGCTGCCGCGGCACCGCTCGCTTCGCTCGCTCGGCTCGCGCATAGTTGGTCACAGTTCTAACCTAACCTAACCTATGGATCCCTTCCACATCGTTTTTACGATAAACGGTTAGTCGGAGACAAAAAAAACCAAGACACTTTTAGCCTTAGATATAATAAGATTCTCAAACAATTCGGGGATTCAAAAGGAAATTGGGGTTTTATATGATCCCCTAGGGCATCGTAGTGGAACATTGAGTGCTGTGTAGTCCCCTGGGGGACTGGTCTAGGGGATTTTAGTGGAACGAGCCGTTTTTTCTGTCCAAAAACAAATTAGCCGTTATGTTTCGCGTTATCTGCAAGAATGCATTTCTATTGTTATCTACAGCCCAAAAAACTAGTCCGTTTACGAATGAACCACGTTAAATTCTGCTTAGGGTTGCTATTTTCCGATGTTTTTTTATTTTTTATACTTTTTCCATACAAAATCTGTCAAACGTCAACTTTATTCCACGAATAAAAGATATGATATAAAAATTCGCCCTTAACACGTAGCAACGATATCTCAACTGCAATTGTCAAATAATTTCACATTCCCAAAATATTACAGGTGCACTTGGAACGAAAAACCCGTGAAGCCGAATACCTTACAGCCCGATTAGTGGAAGAATCAGAAAAACGGGCAGCGGAGGCGGAAAGACTGAAAGCGGAACTGATCGCCGCAAGAATGGCAGAAAAACAAGCCAAGGAGAAACTCCTGAACTTCCTTAGCAGAACATCTACCGGGTCATTGCCACCTGTGAGTAAACCATCGAGAAAGTACGAAGAATCTATGGAGACGAAGATGACTGAGAAACAGGCGAACGAAAAGCTGATTAATTTCTTGAGTGATACGGTTTATAATGGATCCTGGGATTTAGGTCCGCCGGTAAGTGTTTAGATTTTGATACTGGTTTCTTCTCTCTGCTTCTGCGATCTTCTACATCGTATTTTATCTTAGGTAGGTATATTTTTTTAAGATGTTGAAAAAAGTGAATACTTTTGACTAAAACAGCTTGGGCTTACTTGTTCACCGATGTTTGTTTGATTTTGGTGTCTATTTGTAAAAACATTCGATGTGTACGGTTGTTATTATATGAACTAAAAGAAGAATAGGTATATGAATATTATATGAAATCACCACTATAACACCCACACTAATCCATCACTAAATCAATCATAAACTATTTCGGGCGGGCATTGTTGTTTATATTAAAGGAACTTATTACAGGAACTTGCAAGTAGAACTGCCTATAGTTTGCACTCCATTAATCAATCTACAAATACAAAATTGGCACTCAGAAAACCTACTTTTCTAAGATACTAAAGCATTTATGTATCAAAAAAAATACTAATAATATCTCAAACAGAAATAACAAATAATATCTTCTATTTCAGTCATCAACAGTCCCATCTAGTCTGTTTCCGTCCACCTGTTCGCTACCAGCGGAACTAGGGGGCGAAGTCCTACAGAATGGCACCGTAACGGTCACGGAGCCCGAGCTCAACTCGTACCAGCTTGTGCCGGATGACTCTGACCCTCATATACATCGGCTGTCTTTGGAAATTGAGAAGGAGAGGTAAGGTTTTGTTATAATAATGCTTGAATTTGTTTTTTTTTTGTGACGATCGTCGCTTGTATGTTATTAATTCTGTGGATTCTGCAAATTATGTTTGTAACCCCATAATGAACTGTTTTCTTTGGTTAAAATGGAATTGTGAATTCGACAGCGACATATTTTCTCCGTTGGGTTTCCAGCTTTTCGCGCTTGAAGGCCAATTCAACCGCAAAAACGACTGGTTAATCTCATATTCACATTGCAGAGTGGAATACCTAGCAAAATCGAAGCATCTTCAGCAACAGCTGGATGAACTTCGCTGTGAGTTCTCAGTTCTTCGCGTGGACCAATCCACCGCCACACTGGACCGACTCCATGAGGAGCAGGCCCGGGCTGGGGACAACAAGTATTCAACCCTAAGGAAGCTGAAGCAAGGGTCTACCAAGACCAGGGTCGCCTTCTATGAAGAGCTGTGATGTAGGTAGGTTTTTTTTTTTGTACAGTCACGTTTACTCTTAACCGGTTGAATGCCGTAATTACAGAAACAATTGAGAAGCCATTGCGTCTCGCGTGGATCCACGTTCCGACGAACAGTCGCTGGAACGTGGATCCACGCGAGACACAATGGCTGGCAGCTGGTACCTCTAACTGACGAAAGAAACTGGCGTCGCATGACCGTGTTGTTGGACTGACACGCAAGTGTTCACATGGGGGAACAACCACAAAAGAGACTGGTGCCAGCTAAATTCGCCTTATAAACCTGCCTTTGTAGATTTTGCTGATAAAAGCCCAAACATCCATAAAACAAATCCGTTCCAACAATCCAACAAATTATTTGTTTTATTAAATCAACTAGACGACCGCCATTCTTCCGTCAGCCATTTGCTGTCGGAGCAACGCTCTATGGCACTCACTTCATCACATTCATTTCCAATCTATCTTCTTTATTTCCAGGTACTCGGCACCAGTTAATTCTCAACGATGCACAAGTAGGTGATCAAATGACAATACAAATTAGTTGCTATTCATACATTTTGAGTCCGATCAACGAGAGATGTTTTATCAAAGGATGATAAAGTTATCTTGTCGGATGGCACAACAAATGAAGAAAATTATTTATCACGCCAATTATTGGTGGTGGTGATACCTTCCTAAGATTATTTGTCTATGGGTAAGGTTAG
The DNA here is from genome assembly GCA_963855955.1 of Luperina nickerlii. NCBI lineage: Eukaryota > Metazoa > Arthropoda > Insecta > Lepidoptera > Noctuidae > Luperina > Luperina nickerlii. The sequence continues at coordinate 9,589,207 of OY979682.1, forward strand.
CAGAGTCTATGGTCAGTTGTGTAGGTTATTAAACTGCCATATTATAAAACGATTACTCGATATTGGCACATGATATTTTGTGACAGAAAAGTACGTTGATATTATTGGAGAGACAAAAAAATAATTCTCATGCAATATTGAACAGTAAGCTCGTAGAAATAGGTTCCATACAAAAAGAACGCAATGATTTCTTAATGCTTCGGTCATGTTAAACAGTTATGAAATTTATTCAGTGTTCTCTAAAGATCATTGTCGTTCGTAGATGTTCCCATTTTATTTAAAGATGCCTTTCAGTTATAAAATATTCGTAAATTCGAGTAGTTAGTTCAATTTTAAAACTACTAATGAAAATGCTATACAGAATAGGTACAGGATGTATTTGAACCTTTGCAACATATACGCTGTGTTTATTATAAGTTGGTCAATGTTGAGAGGCTCGTAATTATAGTATGAAGTAGGTAACGTAATTAATTAAAATATGATAATTAATTCATAGCTAGGGTTCAAATATTCACCTTGCATATGGCTTACTAATGTGACTTCTATCTATGCATAATAATTTATAATGTGACGATGACGACAGCATTTTATATTTTTAAATTATAGAAAATGAAACCGCTATTTTTTCACAGTAGCAATTAAATTGGAAGTATGTATTATTTTATGAATTCAGTACTTTACTCAATAGTACGTTAACCTTTCGAATGTCTTATGTTACACAGTGCGACATAAGAACAATTAAATTCTATTGTGTCTGCTAATTAGACACTCAATGGGTTAATACTTGATATGCCTACTGGGCAAATAATTGGATAATGGTTCATTATCAGCTCTAGGGACATCCCTAGTGTATTATATTGAAGGATATTATTATAGTATGTATGCTTCAGTACAATTTGGTCGAAGAATCATGGCCGGTCCAAACTTCGCGCAGAAGGCTGCGCAATAACATTTTTAGGAATCAAATGGTGACATAACGCGAGTGTAAGTGAGAGAACATTCGCGAAAGTTCGTAGAGTCAGATGTTCAGATCGGCAGTATTGAAGTTATTATTTATTATTTATATGAAGTTCTAAACGCCAAGATTCCTAATAATTATCGTGTCTTTTGACACATGTTCCTAGGAAATGTGTACATAGTTTAGTAAAAGTGCCTTATTTTAAAATTAAATAAATTATAAATACAAAAATGTTACGATGTAGGAAGTGCTCGATAAAAAAGTGTCGACTAATTCGGTTCAAAAATCGATCGTAGTTAATAAATCAGACTGAATCTATTCAGTCGTTTGTATTGTATTCTTATTACAAGGCTATCGTTCTAAATTAATGATCTCTGAAAAAATATTTTTTGTGGTACCAAAATTAATAAATCGATCGAGTCTAAATATAAATGTAATTGGAAATAATATTGGCAACTATTTTAACATACTTATACAACTTTTTATATGGAATTCTTTACACTTGGAAAAATTGGCGAGGGCGGGTGGCTTCACGTCCACTTGACGCACACGTCTACGTCAAAAATGACGCTAACTAATAATAAACTCAAATTAACGAGTACGTAATCGTAATTATTTGACGTAAGTCAAGGCCATAATCCTGTAATTGTAATTTGAAACAACGCCCTTTTTGTTTGACCATAGTTAGCGCCATTTTTGACGTAAGTATACGCGTGCGGCAAGTGGACGTGAAACAACTCGCCCTAAGTGTTTCATTTTGTATTATTACTGTTTTACAACAGTTTTAATTTTGTTAGTCTTTTTTACTTTGAAATCGCATCATGGTCTTCACAACCATTTTGAAACCAAAAATATTGATCTGTTGTAAAAAAAACCGGCCAAGAGCGTGTCGGGCCACGCTCAATGTAGGGTTCCGTAGTTTCCCGTCCGTCACAATAAGTGTTCCCACTTATAAGTTTAAAAGTGGGTATCCATTATGTTCGCGCTCCAGCAGCGCTCCGCGCTCCTGCAACTGCTCCCGGTAGTGGGTACGTGCGCGAACACGGAGCGTGCATCATTGCACGCTCCGCGGCAGGCGCTCCGACTCGTGACGGTTTTTAGCGCGAACACAAAGGGATACGTTCAGGATACTAAAATATGTAAACGAAGTTAAAAAAATGCTTGCATATACGATTATACTACAAACTTAGTCCAGAAATTATTTTGTACAACTTTTTGTCTTTTTTGTTCAAAAACTGTTGTTTCCATCAAGTTCAAAATAATTTTCCTAGAAAGTCCTTATAAAGTTCTACTTTGCAGATTTTTTTCATATTTTTTAAACTTATGGTTCAAAAGTTAGAGGGGGGGGGGGGACACATTGTTTTTTACTTTTGGAGCGATTATTTCCGAAATTATTGACATTATCAAAAAATGATTTTAGTAAACCCCTATTCATTTTTAAATACCTTTCCAACAATATATCACAAGTTAGGGTTGAAATTAAAAAAAAAATCACTTCCCACTTTACATATAGGGGGGCTACCCTAATAAAACATTATTTTCCAATTTTTATTTTACCACTTTGTTGGCGTGATTGATATACATATTGGTACCAAATTTCAGCTTTCTAGTGCTAACGGTCACAGAGATTAAGCGAGGACGGACAGACAGACATGGCGAAACTATAAGGGTTCCTAGTTGACTACGGAACCCTAAAAAGAACAGTCAAAAATTTTTGTCTATGTATTTTTATAAACTTTGCTTATAATTCCTTGTATACAAGGAAAAAAATAATTAAGCGTAGGTATAATATAAGATCTGTGTAGATATTTTTCCATATTTTATAATTTCTTTTATTTTGTTTTTCGTCGTGGATCATGCACAAAATTAACTCACAATAGAATAATTGTGTCTAATTGAATTGTATTTTATATTTACTTATTATACGGCCTAACACCACCAATTTAAATTAACTAATCATTCATTCCTAGGTTTTTTGAAATGAACACTTCATAAGGCGCACTTTGCGCTCTTTCTGAACAGTGAACGAAACTGAACCGTCACTTTTGAGTCGGTGAAGCTGAATCACGTATACTCGGCTCCAGTAGGTCGGTGACGCTGAATCGAATATACTCGGCACCATTCAGCACGCGTAGCATGACGACGTTTTGTCGAAGGAAAAATGTCTATTCTTTCATTTTGTCAAATGACACATTTCCATGTTTAGACGCGTAGAATGCGTACAAATATTTCTACAATCTGTCATTTTGTCTATTCTTCCGTCGACAAAACCCGTTTGTACTTTCTACGATCTGTCATTTTGTCTATTCTTCCGTCGACAAAACCCGTTTCTACTTTCTACAATCTACCATTTTGTCTATTCTTCCGTCGACAAAACCCGTTTCTACTTTCTAAAATCTGTCATTTTGTCTATTCTTCCGTCGACAAAACCCGTTTCTACTTTCTACAATCTGTCATTTTGTCTATTCTTCCGTCGACAAAACCCGTTTCTACTTTCTACGATCTGTCATTTTGTCTATTCTTCCGTCGACAAAACCCGTTTCTACGGCGGTCATGCTACGCGTGCAGTCCGTGACGCTGTATCGGATATACTCGGCTCTAGTCGGTCTGTGACGCTGAATCTATCTAAACTCTGCTCAAGTTATAGGTTTTCACTTTGGTCATAAGCACACATCCTCTTTTTAAATATTTACTTTTTAACGAAATTAATTTTAATAAAGTCGGTTAAAAATTATGGATCGCGTTTCATAAGATTCACGCATGTCGGCCGAGCCATATTAGAATCTGCGGAAAACAGTTTTATGTAATAACTAGCTTCTGCCCGCGACTTGGCCCGAGTGAAATTTCTTGTGGGAGAACAAGAATCTACCCCGTCACATCGCATCATCATCGCACCCGCGGTCCCGCGCTATTACTTCGTGTTCGCTTAGCGTTTTTTCTTATCTTTTTTCTTTTTGCTCGGCTCCTAAGGCTCGTAGCGTGATGTTAAAATCTTCCTCAATAATTGGTCTAGCAAATGCAAAAAGAATTTTACTAATCCGACTGGTAGTTCCAGAGATTAGTATGTTCAAACAAACAAACAAACTCTTCAGCTTTAATAATAATAATAACGACTCAAGAAATAATCGCTTGGGTCTCTATAAGTGAACAAAACATTTATTTTAGCGAGCTCTCGAGTGCGGTTGGATTAATTGATTTCGATAGCTGTAACGTTGAAGAGGTACGCGACTGCGGCATACTCAGTAAAACCAATTGCCTGCGCAAATAACAAATTCTGATTCGTGATAACGCACGTGTGTGCACAATTATACATATAACATCACGTCTCCCAATCAATCTTTTAAGCTTTCTCCGAACTATATTGGAGTCGTCCAGTCTAACTAGATACAGCGGAATACCAGTATATTACGTGGAGCGACTGCCTATCTGACCTCCACTCCAAAATCCAGTTAAGAATCTGTCTGAGCAAAGTGCCACTGCCACTTAAATTTGGCAATTCTTTGGGCTGTCGGTTACCTTTGTTCTCTTGCGGATCTCTTCATTTCTGATTCGATCACGTAGCGAAACTCGAAGCATAGCCTTCTCCATTGCCCTTTGGGTGACTTGTGAGGTCCATTGAGAGCGACCACGTTTCAGAGCCATCTGCATAGTAGATTAATAATAAAATATCCAACAACATTTTCTCATTAAGAGATGTAGTATAATAATACATACAGTTCAAACATTATACCAGACCATTCTATAACGTACCTTTATTTTAGTTTAATTTATATTTATGATACTGACCATAAATCAACATAAATATATTAAATGGCTAATAGTAACGAAACATAATATTTTACTAATAGACATGGTGGATTATTTCCCATTGTGAATAAATTAGTAACATCACGCCTTTCATACGATATTAACTTTGTTAGTCACTAGATAAGTATACCAACAATGTACATTTGAATTCAAATAAGCTTGAACGAAGATAAGAAATTAAGTGTCGTCGAATGGGTTAATTGTTTAACTTCCTTTTGGTCCTCCCTTAATTATACAAAGTCAGATTTAATTAGCTAGCGAAACTACGCAGACGTAATGGGTAACCAGTGGTAACGGGCGCGACTTACGAGTCACAGGATCGAACCCAGCCAGGCTATCGTCGAGGAAACCGGCATGTCCTAGAACCAATAATTCGGAACTATGTGACATCTGGGTGACCAACCCGCACTGGGCCCGCGTGGTGGATTACGGCCCTTCCCTCTCATCGAGGAGGCCTGTGTCCCAGCAGTGGGAATATTATAGTCTGATTATTATAATGGATATCAATATCTAAAAATTATAAAACAAAAAAATATATATTCTTTGGGGTCAACGCCCTCAGGTTAGTTAATTACATGAAGTATGAGTTTAGAAACTCGTTTTTTTTTAATTGTGTTAAGTATATATCCATCACGACTGTGGAGTTACTCTAGCTAATTTAGACCTATTTTATGCAAGCAACGATCACACTACAAAGAATTGTTTTTTTTCAAATTACTTCTTTAGCTTGGTTTCCAGAATTATTTTACACTACGTTCAAGCTTGCTTGCTTACCTTGCATTCATTTTGTTTAAAATGTATAGCGTGTCTACACTGAACTGTAACACCTGTGGTTACAGATATCAGTCAACTGAGTCAACAAAACTAAGTTCTGTTGTTGTTGACACGGTTGACTGATATTCTCATTTAGAGTTCTTTAAAAATAAAGCCTACCAAGTCGTAGACGCATTCTTTATACATCGCAATGCTCATTATAATGTGAAAAGTAATTTTCTTACATAATTATGAATCAAGTAAACAAGTTCTTTCATAGAGGCCAGTCTATAGGAGAACAACTTATATAAGAGGCCATTCTGTATAAGACGTCACCTGTATAAGATTGTCAACTTATATAAGAGGCCATCCTGTATAGAATGTCATCGTGTATAAAATGTCATTCTGTATACGGTTTAGTGTAGACTAGCCATAATATATGTACATGCTATAGTTAGTGGTTCCGTGTTATCTGTTTAGCAATAAGTTCAATAAACTAATATTAAGCAATGTTATGTGAAAGTACACGTTAAAATCCCGTACGCTGGGTATGTTATTGTTCTCAAAAATGTGCAAATGTTTCGTCAAAAAAATGTTTGTAATCGTGCTGTTTGTAAAACAGGTACCTAAGTCGAAATTTTGTATGATACGGGTATCCTGTAGCGGAATTAAGAATTTACAGTTTTGGACAGCCTGATAAGATGCTTCTAAGATTAACCCCCTTTTAATTATAAGCGTTGCTTAAAGTTAGTAAAGATTAGCGTCCGATAACCATAAGTATTTTTTTTTTATGTTTGAACGTCTTGTATCTTTAAGCAACATTTATAAATAACGGGGCTTAAGTTTAGTGTGTGCGACGCTTGTCTGTAATGGACATTAATAAATAACAATTGCATAGAAAAAACCTCGCAACTTGGGTATAGTACGTCTCAAGGCTCCCGTAGGCAGGCGGACGGTGCGACGCGATTCTGCTAGAACAATGACCATAAAGTTGTCACAGAAACTGATCTACTAGAGTCGCGTCGCGCCTGTCTGCGGGAGCGTTAAGTTAAAATTGCGCGCTCATCCACTGAAGTATTTGTTTAGAATTAGAGTAGCGGAGCGCAATTTTAAATAAGACAACATATGTATGAGCCCTCTAAAATTCTGAATCCAATACTGAAATAAATAGACTTAAAAAAACTACGCATAATTAAAAATGCTTATTGTAAACATAGTTCTTTAAATGCGTAACAAGTGTGAATTGTATTGTTACACTTAAAAAGATCTAAGCAAATGATGTATGTACCTATTATTGTTGCCAAGAATTTTCACGGTAAACTTCCAATGCTGGCACTTCACTTGGAACATCAAATATTTGCGTTATTTGGGTATCTAATACAAAATATACCCTATTCGTATTCGAATACAGTTCATTTTGTATTATTTGCGAATATTATGAACATTAAACGACAAATGTAGTACCAGTATAAAGTTATGTGCCTCTCTGAATAAATGTTGTGATTATAATCAAGTTATGATAAGTATTTAATGTATGTGCCTTGTAATCAAAATTTTATATTTTGTAAATATATTTATAGTCAATTTTATAACTTCTTTTTATTTAAATCCCGATCTTGTTCAACGAAGACTTGTGCTTTATTGCGGCATTTTATTATTTATACTAGCTGCGCCCCTGAATCTGTCGAGTGCTTTCGATCTCGTATGTTACATGTTTTGTGGCGTAAACTAGAATGTGAAACTACGTTACCACCTAAACTAGTGTCAATATTTAAGTACTGGTATAGTAGTCAAACCAATACCGTAAAGGGTGTTGGCTTGTATTTGGACGTGTATTGGTTGCAGTGCGGGGTGAGCTAGGGGGGCTCGGCTCTTCCACCTGTACATGAACCAGCTGATCCTTGAGCACCAAGGTCGGGTGACATATTGACGGGATGTGCATTAGCAATATTTATGGACCTTATGAAATATGCTATTGCTGAACCCATCAATAGGTAATCTGAGGCGACTGATCGCTTTATACGATTATGCGGTGAATCATGGGCTCAAATATAACGTCACAAAGAGCTAACTAATGGTTTTTAAACCAGGCAATGTGACATATTCGTTCATTCCGCAAGTACTGTGTGGAGAACCCCTGCGAAGGGTGGACAAGTTTAAGTATCTGGGCGTTTGGGCCACCGGATCACTGAAGATCTAAAAATAATTGTGACATTGAAAGGGAACGTAGGTCGCTGGCTGTCCGTTGTAACATGTTCGTCCGCAGAACTGCACTGAAACGCCGTTGAAGTTTTTGCAGAATGCCAAATTTGCAACAGTGGCAACATAATGTCTGTAGTGTGTCGATAGTGTCAATGGCGTGTTGGTTAACTTAATGTTACAGAATTGGGCCCCTGAACAGTGGACACAGAGTGACTTACGCGTTCAATATAATTATAATAATGCACTGAAAGTAGGTACTTACTGATGCGGGCGCTGCGGCTGCCGTGAGCGTTTGTAGTGCGTCAGGAATATACTCGTATGTGCATCTCTGATGACGCGTGTTCATGGCAGCACCAACAGTATTCTCAGCGTGTAAGTATCTATGTATATCTGTGTCTGTAACCTACTAACACGTTAGAAGTTGAGTAGGTATGTAAGTATAAGTCTTACTAACCGAAAGAAAGGTTTCTATTCTATATTCTGTTGCACTTTTCTATGAAACAGCAGATTTTGTTTTTTGATAACCAGCGAAAAGTTACGCTAGGGGTCTAGAATCATGTGCTGAATTCATGGTTTCACTTTGTGCGTCGACGTTCCTGCCTGCTGGAAGTATGGATCAAATCGAAAAGGGGCGTGGGCAAGGTCATTTCCAAACTTTTTAACCCTGAGAATAGAATGTCGGTGAATTTTTTTACGGTTCAAAAGTAATGACCGATTTTTGTTTTTTTCAATCACTTCGCATAGTGCTCAAAGAAAAAATCATTTAAAAAAATAAAACTATCAGGACTGTCAATTTATTTTTTTTAGATAGCCGTGATACTTTTTTTTATGATTTTTTTCTTTACACGTTAAGTACCTATATCAACAAACTGATATCACTTGATAATGCAGTTAGTGAATTATTGAATTACATGTACCTATCATTAACGCCGGTCGATAGATATTACGATAAAAGTTTGGATGACACGTCAACGTGTGTTATTATTTATTCGGTTTAAAACAAATGCAGTATTAAACTGCCATGTGATCCCAAAATTATACTGTAAAATTTACTGATGATCGCCATGTGAACCCTTAGCTTTGATTTTATTCTTCTAAGCTGGCAGTGATGAACGTCATCAGCCTGTCTCAAACTACCCAGCAACTTTGGCGACCCTCACGATCCAGCACTAAATGCTTGCAGCTAGACTTCACAACAATCGTGAAGAGATTAAAAAAACAGGGGGACGTCATAGCTTTCTTCTAGCATGGGCGATTTTATATGGCGCACTGGATATTTACCTCTCGATGTTGAGCCGAGCATTGAGATTTGAGAATCCAACATAGTCCATCCCAGCGCGTCACACTTCGGGATTTTCAACCGAGAGTTGAAAATCCATTCCAAATCCAAACCGGTAAGCAGTGCGTAGTGCGTTCAAAATCCAGTGTGCAATAAAAATCGCCCGTGGGTGCGAGGGCTTATGGTATTTAAAAAAAAGCCAAAACAACATACAACTTGGCTTTTAATTTCAAAAATATACACCACAATCTTATAACATTATTACAATATATAAACATACACAATGTATTATGTACAGTCTAACATTGTTAACTTCTTTTATTTAAATAAATATATTATTGCAAATCCTCGCGAATACCATAAAGACTAAGAATTAGTTTATTACTTGTGTGAACACAGAATAACTAGGATTTCAATTAGATAGGAAAACTATGCCTTTGATTTATAAACACGATTTTTTTTTCACGCAGCGGTCATGTATGGGTTATTCGACAGTGAAGCATTCGGGTAGCCCGCAAAGTTCAAATTTTCTTACGTACTTTGCTGGTCAGTATCAGGTTGTATGTTGATCTAAATATCAAATATTTATATAAAGAATTATAATCATAAAAATAAAAGTTCAATAATATGAACTGAGATTTTTATAAGTAATTATATTGAATGACTATTTCATGAAATCATGACATTGGAGGCCAATTCTAACTCGAGGAGTTGTATTACTGATTCAAATGATTATAATTCTGTAGTCATATTTTTTACGGTCGCGAACCATATTATAATCAAATAACCTGAAACTGTTGCAAAAAACGTAAATATATTGAATTTCGCGGGCTACTTTAGCGCATCGCCCATATCAAGCCCGTATCAAGCACTTGAGATATAAATCAGACTCTCATATTATTCTAGTACTTACTGGGCATACAATTTTGATAACTTCTGTGCTAGCTTTTTGCGCCCTATATCCAATGTTTAAATTAACTTTAATACTATAAACAATCACATCATAATAAAAAATAGTTATTCTATAGTTTTATACAACACTTCGGCATAGCTTTATTTAAGTATATCCAAGGTTATATCAAATTATAATCAGAGATCACGATACTAATAATTATATTGTGCTAAAAATTCAAATATGATTATTTTTTTATGCGTTTGTTTTCATTGCGTAATAAGAAAATTTGAAACTGATTAAAATCTTGTTGAATTTATGTTGCTTAATATTCGGATAAAGTACGTTTTCGGTACTCAAATACCCTCCTGGACGTGGAGTTGCGGATACCAGCCGGTATTTGCTTTATACAAATGTCTGTATTAGGTAAAAATAAAACATTACGCCCCTTGGCCAAACAAAAATAACTTACTACAGAAATAGACAAGTAACGAAGTCTGGAACCTATGAATGCTATATTAAACTTCATACGCTAATTAAATAGGCAGTGATGTCGGTCAACAATACAAGCAAGTATTGAATTATATTTTTGGTCGGTTGTGCATAAAAAGCGTACATATCAGTCAAGCAATGGACAATGATGGAGCACCCATCTTACTAAGGCATCCATACTTCAAGGCTTGTTGTAAAGCCTCCTATAACTCCCTCCGTTATCGCAAAATTCGTTCATGATTATTCTGCACAAGAATAAATGGAAGACTACAATAAGAACTATAATTGATATCCAGAATAGGGGATTGAGGCCTCCTAAACTGTGCCCATGTTTATGTAATGCTATCACATGATGGTCATGAGCAGGGGCCTCAACTACTTCTTTCACATGAATTGCATGTCTCAGATCTTCCATATGTTGCTTGTCAGCTGTTACATAGAGTATAGCAGTTAAAGGCTCTGTTAATTTGACAGGGAAGTACTTTCTGTAAGGTCCTAGTTGCACAGGAGAATCTAAGCACCCTGCGTCACATGCATAGTATGTCTTGTCCGAGCGGTCCAGAGCCACAAATATAGCTGCTTTATTGTCTTCTTGTAAGATAACACTTATATTTACATGAGTCATATTGCCATAATTGAGTCGGCGAAATAGAAAGTCCCTATGTAACTTTGATGGGTGAATGTTGTATTCTAGATGCTGATTGCTGAAACGCAAACTTCCAAAGCTTAGAATCATTGCTTGATTGACACCGCTTGCTCCAGCTTTTAATAAATTATGGCATCCTTGTTTTTCTAGTGTTAGTAGCCAGACACTGGCCACTTTGTTTAAATTTTCCAAACAATTCAATGGTTTCCATAAATTGAATGCATCAAGGGTTGAATGTCCTTCATAACAGCCTTCAGAGTAAGTCAAACTTCTCATGATATCTGATTTTGTACTAGCTTTAATATTGTCTTCATGTTCATAGCTCCTTACTTGAGAGAGAATGGCATATATTGTAGCATTGATTCTATCACCATTGACGATTCCTTCAGCTTTTGAGTCAGAGATATAGAACCCTGTGTACCATAGTCCATTCCATACTCTAGCATGGTTCTCTCTTAGCTTCTTTACAGCTGTTCTGTCTCCAGTTAGCGCAATCACTTTTTCCATTTCATCAATAGCTTTTTTTTCAACAATGTCTTTATGTTTTGCATAATCTGATTTCCTTATTGGTTTACTGTATTGCACTGTTGTTAGTATAAGGATGTCCAGTCCATCTCTGGCATCTACCTTGATGGTGTTACTCATTTTCCTGCACACCACTGCAGCAGCTAATACATTATCACTGTCCGGTATTGGTATCATACCAGTGACTACCTCATACTCTTTCGCATCAACTCCTTGGTGCAAATTGATAGTTTGCTTAACAGAGGTTGGCCAATTAGATACTCTTGGTGTTGTTAAATGCAAATTTTTCTCTGCACTTGTCGGATTATTAACCCAAATCTCTTGCACAAACAATGAAGGTATTGTTCTGTGAGCGTAATACTGATAAGATACTTGTAAGCCAGAATTTGAACACTGAAATCTGTGTAAAATGCCCTTCTTATATTCGGCTACAGTAAATTCTTTCATTTCATAGTCGTCGATGACATACAAGGGGTGGTAGTACATTGGTAAGGAGAGAGTTCTTCCATGTTTTATGTTCAAATGAGGAACTTGTTCCAGTGCCAAGCCCACTAAGCCATTTCCAATATAAGGCACATAGTTGTGGTTAAGCGAATTTAATGTCGCTGAGGATTCTTGTCGCAGGTACACGTCGTAATCTCTCAGAGAAGATTCGAAAGGTTTCATGAAATTCTTTACGCATACATTCTGGTGGCTTGTCAGTCTCTCAGAATCGAACATCCAATTCATGAAACTAGGTCCAACGTATAGAACTAAGAAGATAATAACCAGACATATTATCACCAGTTTCTTTCTCGTCATGGGTCCATCAGCTAATCTGTTGATACGCCTCAAAACATCCCCGGCGCGGCGGCTCATGTCTGCGACGTCCGAACGGATCCTTTCCATTACAAATCTTCAGCAGGTTTATACAATATACTCTTGGTTTTTCAACGCGTTCAAGTAAGATCAGTTATTGTCATTGTAAATCGGTAAATTCACTAAAAACTGAACCTTTTATTTTTTATTCAAATGCACGGAACAATATCACTTGACTTACACAGATAATAAATTTTTATTTAGGCCGAGGTCCGTCGTGAAAGGAAAGTTATCTCTGTTGTCAACTTGTCATTTTGTCAATGTCATTTTTCGCGACCGACATTGCCACCGACCGAAGAAAAAAATCAACACAATTTTCGATTAGGTAACATCCTAAGATCGAAAAAACGCGGCGCTATGTGTAATGTCTCAACCACAATCGTCTCAACCGCAACCGTAATCCGTAGACCGACGGCATAGACAGAGAAGCATTCTGTCTACGACCACAGAGCATGTAATACTTTATCTACGACCGACACAGGCGAACGCCCGGAAAATTCAAATATTTTTTTTAGTATTACCCAGCAGGTGATTCACAAATAGCTGAACTCAATGACTGAACTGGAATTGAATACCTCAGATTCAGCAGTGCGATTCTGTAACCATCTCACCGTGGAAACTTAGGTGAAGTGAGCTGTCAATAGTGTCAATTCCTAGCAAAAACAAATTCGCTTCACCACAGTTTTCACGGTGAGATTTTTACAGAATAGCACTACAGAGGTCACTGACTGCAAGTTTTGGGATACAGAGGGAGAATGAAGATAGGAGGTGGGTGGAGCATAATTTGCGACATAGCTCCACTCCACATCCACTACACCCTGCTGAAGTTCCTTTGAGGTAACACCACTTTACCAGATTGGAGTTGCATGTTCCCAATTATACCATTACGTCTGGATTCACCTGCGCTCTGTTATGGCTTGGGGGCCGATGGGTGTAGGGATACCATAGGAGCAAAGAGAATATAACCACTAGAGAGCGTATAGTCAGATTTTTCGAAGCACACTACTCACTACCGCGGGCCGGGGGACAAGAACGCGCGGCTGAAATTGGTCAGTTCTTGTAGGTATGCCTATCGTTAGGGCTGTAGTCGATATCGATAAAATGGATTTTAACGTTATGAAAAATACTCAATTAAAATCATAGAAATAAGTAATATTTAATCAAAGTCAATAAATTACAAAAAAAAAAATCCATCCTTTTTGTAACTAGATGTCTTGAAATGTTTCCCACACTACTTCACCGCGCATGAAGGCATTTTATTAATTTAGCGTGCACAGAGGTCTAACACTTGGACACAACTAAAATGGTTAGGTACTAGTAGGTACCGTAGCCTACACATAGGCAAAACCAAACCAAAAGCCAATAGTTTTCGAGCGTCGGGGCACTATATGCGCAGTCAAGTGGTTATATTATAGTCTTTGCATAGGAGGGAGCTACTGCAAAACTTTGCCCCATTACAACACCTATTAATTTATTTCAACATAACAACAGCCACACGGGTCGATCGGTCTGGTTAAATTACGCTTGCCGCGGTTGGTCCGTGGACGGGTGACCATCTTTACATAGCAAGACCTTCCGTGCCTCGGAAAGCACGTTAAGTTGTTGGTCCCGGCTGCCGTTCGTGGATATTTGGCAGTCGTTATCGCCAGAAGCCCGAAAGTCTGACAGTCTTACCAAGGGGTATCGTATTACCCAGTAATAGGGTTGTGGAGATCAGATAGAAAGTCGCTTTATGTAATATATTGGTTATCAGCTGCAACCGGTGAGACTGGAAGCCGACCCCCATATAAAAAGGTTAGGCAGATGATGATTGATGAACAGGAGGTTTATAAAATGAAACAAAAAACTAACTGGTAAAAAGTTTTAAATTATTCACTACAATATCAATACGGTTCCGTATTGATATTGTAGTTCTATCACATTACAAATATATAAAAATAATGTACAAAATTGATTAAAAAGCACCTTTAACATGTTTATCTAAAATTGTCATAGTTAAATAAATTCGTTAATATAATTATTGCTGATTTGAATAATTGCTGATTGGATTGGATTGGATTGGATTGGATTGCTGATTGGATTGTTGATTGGATTGCTGTTGTTGATTGTTGTTTGTTTGCATTGTTGATTGTTGATTGCTTGTTGATTGGTTGATTGTTGATTGTTGGTTGATTGTTGATTGTTGATTGTTGCTTGATTGTTGATTGTTTGATTGTTGATGTTTTTTGTTTGATTTATTGCTGATTTTGATTATTTTTGATTATTGCTGATTATTGCTGATTGCTGATTTTTTTGCTGGGGCAAGTGCCCCGGTTTGCCCCCCCTTAGATCCGGGGCTGCTTGCAAGTTCTAGCATATAATTTTTACTTGATGATGAGATATCTACTTATTTAGTTTTTGTTGTAAGGATTAGTTTTATATCAGACAGAGGAAGTAGGTAGACCTACTTTCCCACTAGAATGCATTAGGTACTTTTGATCTGTCAATTGATTTGCCATTGATCGTTTTCTCGTGCTCATCACCGCCCCGCGCTGGCCGTCTGCTGGCCCGTCGCTCTTTCTTTCATCGTGAAAGGTTTCATCATCGTTTAGGTAAAACCAACCTCACAAACCCTGTACCCAGACAATACAAGTAAAAAATACAACTTCCCGACCCTTGCCAATTTATAGGCACTGAATTAAAATTTAGCTAAAAGTAACAACCCTGAGACAGTAGGCAATTATATCGCGGATTGGCCCGGAGATAGCCTACTTCCCCTCTTTATACTATGATAGTACCTTAGTTGTTGCGTTTGTATATCACCGTATCAAAATATATAAACCACCAAATATGGTGCATTTCATAAAAGTTTTTTTCTATAATATTGATAAAATATACTGAAACCCTGTAGTATAAAATTTAAGGCACCGATTAGCCATTCAACAGAGTGCATCCCAGCGCGTCAAGAAAACACACTGTTGGATTTTCAACTCAAGGCGTTAAGCAGAGCGTTGAAAATCCAGTGCTCAAAAAATCGTCCGTGCCTTCCTGAGATATATAAATATAAGAGCATATATCATAAACATAAGAGCACAAGGAATAAGAAAGGAATGTACAGATAATACAAGGAATAAATAAGCTTATTTTCTACGCTATCTACAAACATTGTTTGTTTGTCGTTACTTACATAATTCAACCTGATTTTTGCTTTTTACTATTAGATTGTGGTAAAAGACTCCCTTTTTACCTGTCTCCGAGGCAGCAAAGACAGGGTCATGTTTTTTAAACTGGGTTGTACCTAGGTATATCTTTTACCACCGAACGGAATGTGAGCCAATATTTACACATTATATATGGTTTTTGTCTAATACTGATTAATTTACAAAAAATGATGTCTTTTAGAGATCGTTCCAATTATTAAAAAACATAAATATAATTTTAAAATATTCCGTCTACTACATTAAAAAAAAAAATTAATATCATCCGTATTTTTTAAACTTTTTCGATTAATAACAACATTTAAAATAACAACCATCTAAGTTAGTAATAAACAATACATTTTGTTTTTACTTACTACTATTTTACTACTATAAAATAATTTCGTTTCGTCAGTTAAATTGTACGTAAAACTATGTTATAATTATCATCATTGATTAGTCAAATCCTGAAATACCTAGTCTGTTCGGATATTTTCTTCCTGTGTCGTCGTTACCCAAGCTTTGACATTGGCTAGTGTCGATACTACCCAGTAGATAAAATGTGCGAAAATAAAATTACCGATAATAGTAGTTTATTTAACTGAGGCGCATTGAATCAAGAAACCTGAAACTTTTATAGTTGTCGCGTTTTAGCATGACCCAC
Organism: Luperina nickerlii; assembly: GCA_963855955.1. Lineage (NCBI taxonomy): Eukaryota > Metazoa > Arthropoda > Insecta > Lepidoptera > Noctuidae > Luperina > Luperina nickerlii. The sequence goes on from OY979682.1 coordinate 9,605,459, forward strand.
GTACATTTTCTAGATTTGTTTATTTAAAAAAGTCCGCTAACTTCCTGAATCAATATCTATTGTGATCTTGAACATGTTATAATAACGAAAAATCATACATAGTTTATTGTTTGGGTTCCTATAGAGATATTAGAGAAAGGGCAACGACCGCTATTGCAATGCTTAAACGCGACAACTATACCAATACATATTCAGACTTTTTATATAAATGTCAGTGTACGAAAAAATGTACAATGGTAAAACTTTGTGCGAATAAATAATTACCGATGTTGCATTTCAGTTTTTTTTCGAAAAATCATTGCAATTCATACCTTATTACAATGACATAATACATATAATACAATGACACAATAGTCACATGACGCGCGCCCGTTTTATCTATAACTGTAAATGATTCTATAGGCCTCAGACTATGGTATTTAGCGATAAAACTCTTGACATACGTTCCGTCTCTTTCTTTCACCTTCCTGCTATATAGCGCTATCTCTTTCTAACACCAGAAGTCAAAGATCCCATCGCTGAATACGTAAGCCGAGTGTAGTTTATTCTTGGTCCACCTGTTTCCACTCTCTATCAGATCTAAGGAGTACTATTTCTTCTTCCGAGTCGGTCTCCGAAGGTGGCAGATCTTCTTCATCGAAGTACGGTTTGCGTATTATGTCTGAAAAGTGAAAGGGATACTATTTATATAACATTTGTTTTTAATGTTTTATTCAAGTGACTCATAAAATACAGCACCTCGATTGCGTAACACACTATCAATCACAATCTGAATCATTTTGAGGGATATTGCTAATCCATTGCTTCATATGTACGAAAAATTTGTCTGCGCAGCAACCAAATAACGCAATGAATGTTGTTGAACTGTCAAAATGAAAGCCATTCCTACTGTTAGCGTGTTACGCAATTACCCCGCTGGCTAAAAATGTATGGAGAAAGTTGGTTGAGTTTGATGGTCTGTACCACACCCTTAATATGAGCGCGCATTTCTGATACATGCTGTATACAGGGTGTGGCGTAAGTAGTGGTCCACCGTTAAGGATTTGATATACCAGACAATTTACTATACTTAACATATTACAATTTTAACCATTTTTATCCAATGGTTCCAAAAATATATATTTTTTTTGTTTTTTATTTTTGAAATTTCTACCTTTTGTTACAAATTTGGTTGTAGTTTCAACAAAAACCATTCCATTCCATTTTCATTTTGATTTCTGCTATTTGCTGCTGAAATACTAGAGCTGTCGTGTAAAGTTATGGTTTTTATGTAAATTTAGAGCTTTCGAAGAAAAAGTTAGTTCTTCTCTGTTTTAACCATAATTTTTCACATAATCATGCAAATTCAAGAGGGATTTTTGTATAAAAAAATTACTACTAAAATGGTTAAAATTGTAGTATGTTATAGTAATCTGGTATATCGAATTCCTAACGGTGGACCACTACTTACGCCACACCCTGTATATGCAGTGTATGATGTACTGGTAATGTTTTGTATGAAGGTCATCATCATCATCATTTCAGCCGAAAGACGTCCACTGCTGGACATAGGCCTCCCCCAAGCACCTCCACTTCGACCGGTTCTGTGCTTCTCGCATCCAATGGGTTCCTGTGACCTTCACAAGGTCGTCGGATCTCCTTGTGGGAGGCCTTCCAACGCTACGTCTTCCGATACGCGGTCGCCACTCCAGAACCTTTCAGAACAGATGGCCGATGGGGGCCATCTGTTCTGCGAGCAATGTGCCCTGATCACTGCTACTTAAGTTTGGCAATTCTTCGGGCTGTTACCTTGGTTCTCCTGCGGATCTCCTCATTCCTGGTATGAAGGTATGCGTCTTAAATTATTGATAGGCCTCAGGTTTGAACACTATCTCACCTGATGGTTCCTCGCAGAGCAGTCTCTTATCGTCGCTCGGGATCTGTGTGAACATGTACTGTCGGCGCGAGTCCTTCACCCGCTCGCGGCAGCTGAAGCACCACGCTGATATAGTTACTACTGCTACTCCGATTACACCTGGAAGGGATGATGATTTCAGCGTTATAACAATGTTTTGTATGGTGCATTGGAATTTGGACTCTATAACGAGCTTAATAAGGTTTTTACACCACCTGCTGTTATCAAATTATGTCATGCAAACTTAACCTAAGTCATAATTGCCTATAATATTTTACTACCTGGTAAAATATTATAGGCTACCTCTGGTGGTGCCTTGGTCTATTAGTGCCTTGGTGTAGACCAAGGCACTGGGCAATAATATTTTACTGAATTTAATTATAATCCGCTGGTCAATAATGTTATTTCAATTTGGAACTTCAACTAAAAAGTCCTATGATAACTAAAAAAATATTCGAAAATCAGAATTGATTTTTATTTATTACCTTAAAGAAGGTGTGAAAAGTAGAGTAATTGTCTTTGGGGATGAAGCTGTCTTCGTCTTGGGCAAGCTTGAATCCAATCAAAATAGCGCCAGTGACTTCAAACACTGCTTTATCCCCTTAGTGAATAATCTACTATTATATTCCTATGAAAGTTATTGTGATACAGACCTGCCAACATGACGAACACAAGTCGCGGCATACCCAATACGTAGTCGTCACTCTCCAGTTTGAACAGAATGTTCGGAGTCAAGTTCTCTTTGCCGTTTATCTGTAACAAAATATAAATACAAATACTTTAGTTTTATTTGTTCTTATTGACTCAAAACCCCAAAAGTATACAATATTCATTCACCCAATAAATATTTAGTTTTACAAACTCAGAGCCGCAAGTGAAGTTTTGCAGTAAAACTGAGTTGCAGCGCTAAGTTTGGGTATTAAGGGGAGAGCCCAGTGACGGATTTACACATTTTCTAAGTATAGACTGTAAAATTTTTGCCTCCCTTACCGGTATAATTGTCAGTTCCTACATTATTTTTACAATCCAATAATTTCAATGAAATTGCACATGTCATGTTCGACTAATATCTTTTCTATGACCTAATCTTTGTTCAAATTATTGCACAAAGCCTTAGCCCAATAGTGGGATATGGGGAAGATTGGATGTAAAAAGCGATTTTAAAGTATAGTAAAGTTAACTTGAAGTAGCCTACATCTGCGCAGAAAACGGACTATGGCCATCTCTATTCACAATGTGCATTAAACACAATATAGAAAGAGACCACGAAGAGAAGGAATATTTTCACCTCTTTACTTTCATGAAGCTTTTTTTTTCAGAATGGGAAATCATCAAATGGAGGGGCCATTTGATGGTTTCCCATTCTGAAAAAAAAAGCCCGCTCTGGGTGGAGCGGAAGGGAGTTTCAGACTCTTACTGACTAAAACCCACTCGTGTTCCTTCCTTAACCCATGTTCCGGGCCAGCGGTAACCCTTTCGGACAATCCCGCTGACCACTTTCATGAAGCTTCCTCCATACGTTTTGATGATTCATTCATGATGATAGATAGAAACTACAATAATATCTTACCACGATATGTTTCTGCTTAGTAATGTATGAGCTGACAGAGGCGCTGGCGACCACTTCCTTAGCCTTGTAGTCCAGCGGCAGAGCGAGTACAAAGCGACCAGTAGCGTCGCTCTCATTCTGAGCTACTATCGGAGACTTGGCGCCGGTTAGTCGGATGTTTACGGAGACGGAGGGCAGAGGGTTGCTATCTTTGTCCAGGGTTAGACCTGGGGAAGACAATTTGAATTTATTGTAACGTTAACGATTCATTAAGAAATTGTATTTTAGATTATTGAAAAGGCGATGATAGCGTCTGCAAACGTGAAGACAAAAGATCGAAAATAAAAAATGCTAGTCACCTCCGGAACTTTTGTCGTTGCTATTTTTAAATTAGTTTAAGTCTACGAATGACAGCCGGGACCAACGAATTAACGTACTTTCCAAGGCCTCCAAGCCTTCGAGGTTCTCGATTTGGTCACCATTCCATGAACCTACCGCGGCAAGTGTAGCTTAACCTTCGATCGACCCGAGACAGACACGAGCGAGCTACTTATAGACATTGCTTATTAATTAAGTTGTACTCACCGGTAACATAGACAACATTGGGGTTGTCGTCTACCCTCACTTCGGTGAACTGCCCTCCCGGCATAGTGTCGGTGTTGAGGCGGCGCAATATGATGTCTTTGCTCTTGAGCACTCCTTCTACCACCGTCCATGTTAGCATCTGGAAGAAGGTGGGTTAAATGTCGGATGCTTTTACTTCATGTGGATAGAAAGTTATTCAGAATATTCAGATACTAGATTTTTCCTCGACTTTGCCCGCGAGACGGTACAGCCGCCAGCACATCAAGGTACCCGAAACTGTCAAATTTTCCCAATCAATTTTGAACCTTATGCTTTAGTGATAAAGTTGAAAATCTATTAAAGAAATTTGACAGATTGTCGTAGCTTAATGTGCTGGCGTCTGTACTACCGGGATAAAAAGTATCCTATGTGTAATTCAGGTTATAAACTATCTGTGAGCCAAATTTCATCCAAACCCGTTCAGCCGTTTTTGTATCATTAAGTAACAGACGTACAAACTTTCACATTTATATTATTAAGTAGGATAGTAGGATTATCGTCCCTGCATGGTGTAGTTAGTGTGTTCGTACATACCTGGTCATGATAGTTGTGGCAACGCACGATAACCTTGTACACTCCTGGCGGCAGCATGACGCGATAGTGAGCTTGATTACGAGTGACTCTGTACTGCCGCTCTACGCCAGTTATTGCGACGATGGCTTCACGCATCGGCATGCCGTCTTCGCTCTTTATGAAGCCCACGACACCTGAGGAATGGGTTAATGTGTTTAGAAATATGTATGTATAAAACCTGGGATCTATATAAAACCTGGGATCTATGAATGTTCTTAAGAATAGTAAGGAAAAATAATATTTTAGAGGGATACGATGGGACAGGGCGATGTGATCAAGTGGAGTTGGGCAGGACATCTAATCTGCGTTCGCGATTTATTTGCCAAAAATTTAAACAAATATGGATTCAGCGTGCGGTCTGTATAGGCAAAAAGACACTGCAGTTACGCTACAACTTCATACACTATTATAACTTTTTCAATAGTGCTAGTCACTCTGAAATCAATTTAATTGTCATTGAAATAAAGTTGATATTTGTTTAACTTGAAATAGGGTGAGGGTGTGCACTTTTACTACTGGCAGATGGAGTTAAGCTGTGACCGAATGGTGGTCAAGGTTAGAGCAAAGAACTAGGGCCATCCAAAAGCGTGTTGGGTTGATGATATCGTCAAATCAAAGTAGCAGGAAAAACATGGATGACGGACACACGGAACTGGGAAGTATGGCAGAACAAAGGGATAGGCATATCCAATGGATGATTCCGGTCTGAAATGACGACGATGAATATTTTAGAAGGGTCAAAGCATCTATTAATATGGAGAATTTTTAGCTCAAGAGTCACGGAGAATTTTTTAGACTTCCTGTATTACTAAGCGAATAGTTTATGCGATTCAATGTTTCTTTTAGAAAGTGTTGCTTTTTTAGTCTTATAGCGGCTTTTGAAAAAAAAAAATGAGTTAAAAAGGAAAAAACAAATGATTTCTCACAAAATTGTTTGAAAGTTGAGTCCGTACGTACATCAATTTTTTTTTGTCAGGAGAAATTAAATCTAGTAAGCACGTACTACAGCAAAAAGTGGCCATTGAAACAAAGTAACACAAATAAACATAAAACAACACTTACCAGTATTAGCCAGCTCTACAAACTTCATGAGCGCTCTCAGATTATTCCTCCAAACCCACGCAATCTCGCTTTCCACCGGCATCTTACAACAACTCAACCCCGCTGAGATCACAGGGGTATTAAACCTCTCACACAGTACATCGATCAAGTCCCCATGTGTTACTCCCGTCCCCCTACATTGATACTTATCGTCCCCACTCCTACTATCCTGGTACCTCTGGGCGAACTTATCATACAAATTCTTCGACAACTCAGGGTAGGTAATATCTTCAGAACCGGAAGAAAGTTCTAGAATGACATCATATTTTTCTGCTTCTAGCATTTCTGTGAAGGATTTCTCTCTGGTATAGTTTGAAAGTGGGTTTAAGTCTTTCTTTGTTAGGTAACTATATAAGCTATCTCCAAATTCTTCTTCTAAAGGTTCTACGTCACATCTGTCGGTGCCATTGTACTGTTTGATTACTTTTTCCGATAGTATATCAATGTTTGGTATGAAATGCAGGACTGCGTTCTGAAGTAGGCGCTTGTGGACAGGCTCTCCGATCGTGTAGGCCGTGCCTATGTGTCTGGCAAAGTTCAGAAGCATCTCTTGACCTAACGGCTGCGAGCCGTAGAAACTGCTGGATATGGCAATGTGGAATTTTGTTTCTTCTGGGGAACCGACCTAAAGACGAAATCATTATTTAGGTTACATAGCTCGGGTGTGAAATATAATAGTACACATCACTAAAGCAGTACTAGTGCAATCTATAAACATTAATTAATTTCCTCGGCATGTTATTGCAACATTATACTGCGGTGGATTTTGTTCATATAGAAGAGGTGTTATATAAAGGCTTTATAATCAAAACAAAACGCTTAACTAGGGTTTCCTATAACAGCGGTGCCGCCAGATAGCGGCCGCAATTTACCGTCAAATGATACTGAAACGTTGTTTATAAAAGTAAGATGATTTTTCCCTAGAGAGTATTTTTTGACATCGTTAAGTCAAACCCCGGTGTAGTAATTTTTATGAAGGCCGTCACTGCGCTCACCGCTGTCATAGGATTTAGTCATTACGGCGTGGAGAACTAGAAAGCCACCAGAAAGAATCGCTTGACATATACTAACCTCGTCAGTCATCTTAAGCTGATGGAAGGTGGACGTCAACATGCTGTCTCCGGCCCTGAACTCGGCGATACTCGGGAACCTGTTCTCCAGTTCCGACAAAGCCGCATACATCTCCAGCCGGGTGTGGTACCGCGTGTTTATTATGTTGTCCAACACGCTGTCGATCAAATGTCGTGTCAAATAATGTGGTATTTATTTTTTGTTTGGATCTTCAACATACGCTACACAATTACATAAGTAAGCACTGTTATTATTAATGTGAAGTTAGTGTAGTTATATTTACAAGAGGTTTTATTCCAAGATGGCTCTGTTACAAGACAGTACCACGCTGCGTTGCGCTTCGCCAGGTCTGCGCTGGTCCTTACACGAAGGCCCCGTTCACTCAGCGTCTTTCAGTACGATATTTTACTGGGATAATATTGGAATCACATAAAATTATAATTTTGGTATGAACATTGGGTTGTTGACGTGTAATCTCCAATTTTTCCGTAAAAGATCGTACATCCATACAGGATGAAATGGAATTGGTGCGGCAGATTAAAACATCTAATTCAACGTGTTTTAATCAACACGTTAGAAAATTTAGAGCATGTCATTAAGAAAAGGGGTACATACACATGCGCGTAGAAAAGCGATTTGGTAATTTTCTGAGCATTACAGTTTTTGATCTTTACATTTAGTAATGAGTTGAAGCGTGTTTAATTTCGAACTTTTGTCAAAAAAATATAGTTCGTGGTAGTTTTGACTGTCAAAATCACAAATATTTGCCAAAAAAAAACTGAGATCCAGATCAATTTTAAGCATTCAATCTATGAAGTAGTAATTACTAGTCATTAGTAACAACATACAGTTAGTTTAATAAACAACACAGTTGCGTGCAAATAAGTTTATTAATAAAATGTTATAAGCAATATTAATACAATGTGACATAAAAATAAACTAATATTAAAAACTACTGTTAAGAATCAAGCCGTAAGAAATTAAGAGTAAAAATAAACAAAGAAAATATTGTCTATAACCATATTTTTTAAAGCTGTAATCGCAACTTAATCTCAAAAAGACTATATTGTTACTGTTTTAGATCAATAGTAAATTGTTCATAAAAATACTTGAGTAATACGAGATTTAGAATAAAGTTCTTATGGTGCCTTTTTATCGGTTTTCATATTGCTATTACCATGTGCGTTCGTGCGAACGCACATGGCGTGTGGTGCGTTCGTGTTTCAATGAATTATATTAACGTAGGTATTGCTCATAATAAATATTATTATTTAATTTTAGAGAGCATGGTATTTGTCATTTCTTTATAATTCATCATTATTAAAATTGACTAGGTATTGTCCTTATTAACTATTGACTATTATTGTAAAGGCACCTTAACGACAAAAATGAGAAATAGAGAGCAAAATAGTAGGTACTAAACTACTAATACTATAAAAAATAAGCTTAAAAAATTATAAAGGTTCCGTTTTGTGGATACCTAAAAACGACGAAAACCATTTAGAAACCTTTACATTATATTGTTCAAAAAACTAATAGAGACCAATTTGAATTTCAGAACTAAAAATAATTTTATAAAACAACGAGTTATAATAATTATAAAAGTAATTCTGATATAATTTTATAAACGACGAATATTAATTAAAAAAGTTACCGAGAAATCATTTTAAAAACGGCAAAATAAATATTAATAAAAAGAATGTTAAATGACGAATTATAATAGTTAAAAAAATAATTTCATAAATGACGAATATTTTTAAAAAATAATTCTGAAATTATTTTATAAATGACGAATTATTATTAAAAAAGGTAACTGTGAAATAATTTTATAAACGACGCATTATGATAATTAAAAAAGTGATTGATATAATTTTATAAACGATTTTCTGGTATAATTTAAAAAAGTTATTGTTAAATCATTTTATAAACAAAATATTAAATAAAAAAGTTACTTAGAAATCACTTTATAAACAATGAAGCATAATAATTTTATAAACATCGACGTATAGTGAGTATTAAAAAGTGAGGTTTTATTAAAATTTTGTACATGCTTATAGAAAAAAAATATACACTAAGGATAAAAAATACACTGTAAATAAGTAAAGTGCATTGCCATCACAACACGGTGCATAGAAAATAATATAGGGTAGTTTAAAAAGGAATGTCATTGAAAAAGTAAAGCCGAGAGGTTATGCAGCCTAAAGCTGGTGCGGTTATCAGGCTTATTTTAAACTGAAAGGTTATTCAATACTTGTATTATTTATTACTTATTTGAAATAAGTTTGTCGTAAATTCTAATACTGAATTAACTAATATTTTTATATTTTGGTTATTAAAAATAATGTTTAATGACAGTCCCTAGTAAACTACGCCTTCGAAATATTTACATTAACGTGCTTAATAAAAAAACATACAAGTCAAAAACATTGCGTACAAGCGTCGTGAGAAGCGTGTGACAAAGCAAACTGGTGCGTGTTGCCACGGAATAAGGTTGGTATTCGTGCGACTCACCGGAAGTCGTAGGCTGATGACCAGTGTTGCGGGTCGTCCGACATTAAAGCGAAACTGACGCTGACGGAGCCTTCCGCGGGAACTGTCACTTGTTCGGTTATGCTTTCATAGCTGGGAACAAAAGGAACATTAATTCTATAAAGTAAAGAGTTCTATAGAGTAAAGAGTTCTATAGAGTAAAGTTTTGGTGCGGATTTTTTTTTAATACCTCTGTAATAAGTTCAAGAAATCTTGACGAAAAGTAATTTATTTAAGATTCTCCAAGTCTGACAACTAATTAAACTTTAGGACCCATTTGTTGTTAGATAGATTCTGCTCCCCAGAAATGGGTCCAAAGATCACACCCAGTTATAAAAACCACAAATGGTCAAGATCTATATTTGGGATAAAAGGACAAAGTTTGTTTAGCATCTTGCCAGTCCGTGTATCTCCGAGGGTCGGAAAATTCTCCTTTTTCGGACAGGTTTACCTTTTACAATTAACCGCAACATGCCTAATACCGGTTCGTTAAACCTTTTTATTTAGCGGTTCGGTTACTGCTGGCATAAACAACGTATATTATTTTTATCTCACGAAGCGAAGCGCGATTTACTTGTGGTAAGTGCACAAACATGCTGTGAATGTGTACGTGAAGACGAGTAGCGTCAGCACGAAACACTCTCACACGTCCGACTTCGCCATTGTCTCGGACGGTACCGACAGCTCCTGCGCTTACACACACATTCACAGCATGTTTATATACTTGGTAACCACAAGTAAAGCGCGCGTCGTTTCTGAGATAAAAATAATGTAGCATTAGATAATCATGCGTACCCCTGTTTGATAGCAGTGATATTGTAAGTGCCAGGCTCCAACAGTCTCCAGTAGTCGCCGTCCTTAGCCGTCTTCACTGAATGGGAGATGCCGTTCACTTTGATGGTGGCGTTGGCGAGCGGGTGGCCGATATGACTGTGGACGAAGCCGTTTACGCCTGTGTGGACCTACAAACGAATTAGAAGAACGGTTAGGTGGTTTATGTAAATGGGGCAGCATTGGAGTGATAGTATATGCGCGGAGGTTTGAGCATTATGTAATTAAATAGAGGTAGGTAATTGGCATTTAACTAAACAGAATTTTTCGAATGAGATTAAAAAATAGATAAAGGTGGTCGAAGAACTCATGCTCAAGATTTTGGAAAAACAGTTGATCTAGTCGGATAGCGAAATCGATTTGAAGCCAACCAGATATTCGTTCCTCAAAAAAATTGTTATGTGGCAAATTAATAGAAATTGTTTTGCGCTGCGCTTCCGTCCGCTCCAATGCGCTTTGTCCATGTTGTCATACTTTAAACTCCATCTCCGTCCGCTCCAATGCGCTTTGTCCATGTTGTCATACTTTAATCTCCATCTCCGTCCGCTCCAATGCGCTATGTCCATGTTATCATACTTTAGTCTCCATCTACGATACTGACAAATGGTGGTCAAAGACCAGAAACCTAAACATTGTACTGTTCAATGAACCGACGAGCAGTGACCAGAACGGCAATTCTCGTAATTCAAAACGTTCAAAACCTAGTCACAGTATCATCGCGGCGACAAACAAATGTTACAAACTTGTCAAATTGTAGGGAAATTGGAGGTATTTTTGACAGATTGAGACTGAGATCAGGCTGTGCACGTTGTTAAAATTTGTAGAATTGCCCCTAAGACTGTGTACGTTCCTAAAATTGCGAGAATTGCCCCTCTGGTAACACAGTGATACACATGCGGATGGCAGATGTCTGGATGTTTTAACACAATTGAAGGGAGGGGGGGGGGGGCACCCATATCCAACAGTTGACAACGACGACACGCTGAGTTGATTGACTCTGTTAAGATAAGGAGCGTTTAAAAAGTTAGTTAAGAACATTTTCAAAAATAGTGTTACGGCCATTAGAACGATTTTAAATTTTCCATAGAAACAGAGATTTCCAGTTAGCTTTTTTTAAATAAGACATTTCTAAAATGTTTGTAAGTAACTTTTTAGACCTTTGTATCCTGCTTATGCGTATGCAGTTTCATTAAAATCGGTTCATTCATTTTGAAAAACAAGGGCTTGAATGTTTTTATAAAATGCCGTACCGCGCAAACACTCTTAAGAATAAGTTTTATTTTTACCTGTTCAATAAACTTCAGCAGCGCCTCCCTGTTGTCCTGCCAGTAGGTGGGCAGGTCGGAGGCTGGAGGGAACTTGAAACAGCCCAGTTCTAGAGTTATTTCCATGTCGTTTGTGTTCAGATAGTTCCAGTCTTGCATGCCGCCGGCGAGAACGTACCTAGAAGGTAGGAATGTGTGGTAAAAAGGTGCTTGATTTTAGCTCTTATTTTGTAGGTGATAAAGGTGACCTAAGATTTTTCAGTTACTTACCCATAAGCTTAGTCAAAAATGAACTTACGAGCTGATATTACGAGGATATCTCTAAGTTAAAATTAGATAAAAATAATGATCATTATAATTACCATTTAGCGCCATTAGTGATGCCCTCTGGGAACTTCTCACTGGGTAAGTTCTTGCATGGTTGTCCCAAATGCATTTTTTGATGAGCCTGAATGAATAACAATAAATAAATTCAATAAAAATCGCTTCAAAATACTGCTGATACGAGTTACAAGTTGATATACCCGATTCGCTTTAGCGTGGTAATAGCGGTCATTGCCCTTTCCCTAATATCTCTCCGTATGAACACAAACAATAAATTACGTAAGTATTGTTTTTCTTTAATGAAACATATTGAAGATCACGATAAATATTGATTCAGGACGATAAATGAACTTTATTTCAGTTTTTTTAAATAAAGAATACTAGAAAATGTAGGTGGGTCAATGACCGCTAATGCCGCGCTAAATGATTCGGGTATTGTCCTAAACGTCCTAGTGAGCTGTGAACTATAAGAAAAAAAAAAACATTATTGTAACTTGCAGCTTAGATTCTAGATAATGATGATATTGCGGGTAGTTTCCCAAAAATAGTCGAAAATAGAAAAGGTAATTTTCATAACACATATTCAGCCTATAATGTTCCCAATGCTGGGACACAGGCCACCTCTCTGTGAGACGGAGTGGGCCGTAATCCACCACGCAGGCCCAGTGCGGGTTGCTAGATGTCATAATTATGTCTTCGAATTTTTGGTTCTAGGACATTCCGGTTTCCTCACGATATTTTCCTTAACCGTTTTGAGAGCGGTGCTGATGAAATTATTTACACACAGTAAAGCGCCTCTCTGGATTCGAACCTACGACCTACAACTCGGTAAGACGCGGCCGTTACCACTGCTCTTATTTTTATAACAGAAACTTTTAAATACCCTCGCTGGAATGAGTCGTGTTCGGGTGAATACTTACGTCAGAATAAATATGAGCGAGATGCAAGAACACAGGGTTGTCAGGCGTCAAATACTCGAGTCCGCTCCTCATCTTAGGGTTTCCATCAAACGGGTAGTTTGCCACGAGGGCACCACCGTGCAAGTTCGCTGATAGCACGAACGGTTCCGATAGAGACCAGTTCATCACTGCCTGAGTTTCTGGCTCGGGGATCATGTTGTCCTGAAAGATAGATAGATTTATTATAATACTAGCGACCAGCACCTGCTTTTCTTGACAAAGCATCGAGATTCCTTTATACATCAATATCAATGTTTTATACATTATTAACCTTCCGGAATAAATTTTCTGAATGATGGTGTAAACCGTATCAAAATAAAATCCGCTGCGTAGTTTAGAAGAATAACGTGGTCACACAGACAGACACGAAAATAGACTTTAATACTTATAGACATGTATAGATTCTTAACTATGCCAGGTCATTATAAGATGTTGTTAGGTTAGCTAATTAAATAATAACTTTGTTAACAAATATTAATCCAGGGTGTCAGCTATCTCCATACAAAATTTCATCAAAATTGGTCCAGCCGTTTGAGCGTGTAGAGAAGTAACAAACATATAAACACACACTCAAACTTTCGCCTTTATAATATTACTGTGGTATATGGGCTATATATATATATATATGTATATAATAAATAGTGTAGCTTTCTATCAGTGAAAGTTTTTTTGTTATCGGATCAGTAAGGCCAGGTTCGCACGGGCGCGTTATTTTCGCGGCGATTTTTTTACGCGCACTGAATTTTCAATGCACTGCTTAGCGCCGTGAGTTGAAAATTCAAGTGTTTTTTTGACGCGCTGGTATGGCCTTTGTTGGATTCTCAGCGCTCGGCTCAACAACAAGAGTTGAAAATCCAGTGCGCGATAGAATCCCCCCGCGATATTTTTACGTTCGTGCCAACGTTGGCTAATTTCGGAGGTTACTTGTTACAAATATGTATATAAAAAATATGATTTCACTACTTTATAAGTAAAAAGTTCTATAGAAGTACAGTATAGATAAAGCGCTTACCTCTGTCTCGCTGAATTGATCCGGGAAGTTTCTGTTAAGATCGACGTCATGAGCGTTAGCTCTTCCTTTGACACTGCTGTAATCACCTGAAACAATATTCATATCGAATATCTAATCAAAAAAGTCATACAGAAAAAAAACGGTCAAGTGCGAGTCGGACTCGCGCACCGAGGGTTCCGTACATATTTGTAGGTATGTAAATAGTTGACGCGAAAACGGGATTTTTTTTGATGTAACTACTACGGTTTTCGGATTTTTTCCTTTACTTTTGCCACATGACCTTGATTTTTGCCAAATTTCATGATTCTAGGTCAACGGGAAGTAACCTATAAATTTTGATTCCCTTTAGAGAGTCGAAATATACGTTTTTTGTGGCACAAACGGCTGTATCTTTTTTTTACGTTAACTTAGAAGTTGGATTTTTTTTTTCAGTTTCAAGGGACTGTAGACTTGTCTTGACAGACAGACAGACGGACAACAAAGTGATCCTATATGGATAAAAAGATCGGATTTGTAGAGCGTTATCTCTGTCACTCCAACCTGTGTGACACTCTTTTTCTAAAGCCCGAAATTCGCTGAAAAAATAAGTACAGAAATATCCACAAACACTTACCAACCACCGACCTCTCATACCCGTCAGGGTTCATACTCGGTAGCAGATGTATCCTGGTGCTGTTCAGCATCCTCTGTATCCTCTGGTTGCCGCTCACGTACTCCTGGCATAAGTACTTGGCTAGGAGCAGGAGAAGCTCCCTGCCTATGACCTCGTTACCGTGCATGTTCGCTACGTATTTGAATTCGGGTTTGCCTGTTGGAGGAGAAGGTTTTAGTATCTTTACTTCTGAATTTGAAGGATAAGGCAGAGGTATTTACTTGTGTAGTACGCCCACATTTCGCCAGTTAAATAAGTCCTATGTAAAAGGGGAAATGCCCGGTTGGCTGACGACCATTTACCATGGTGTATCGCTTAGGGAGCGACTTAGCCTTGTGTTCACCAACATTTAAATCAACTGATTAAAATAATATTTAATCAGTTCTATATTTAAAATTTCCTTAGAAAATTTGACACAAGCCAACTGTTTTAATACCTAACTGGTGATTTGAATGTTGGTGAACTCAGGCCTTAGTTGCTCAGCAATTTTTTTGTCTCTGTCGATGTCGAAATCTTGGCAAGGAGACCCTTGCCAAGATTTGGATGACGTGCACACGGGAGCGACAGCAACGTTGCTTTTTTTTTTGTTAAATTTTTGGTTGAGCGGCAGCTGGCTAGCTAGCTATCTTTTTTGCTAGCTATCTTTTTTGTCGCCGTGCGCGCGCTTGCATCGCAACTAATAGACGGGCGACAGTTGCGTCTAATCCCGCGGACGAAAATGTCTCCCAACTGTCGCTTCGCTACGTGCGCGCATTTTCATAAAAACCCGTAGACTTGATGTGAGAGACAAATTAGTTGCGAGTAGACCAAACTTGCTTACCCACATACTGGGTATTGGAGGTCAGATAGGCAGTCGCTCCATATAAACCACTGGTAATCAGCTGAATCCGGGTAGACTAGAACCCCTGACCCCAACATAGTTGAAAAAGGTAAGGTAGATGATGATGTAGAAATAGGTGGTGACCGTATTTGAATTAACGGGACGCAAAACCAGATTTAAAAAAGGGGAGGCCTTTGCCCAGCAGTGGGACACAAAATAGGCTAATAAAAAAACCCAGACTTTGGACTGCTACTGTGAAATACCTGATGGGAAATACCCGATGTTTGAATATGACCCCCCAAGCAGTTGCGCTTGCGTCGACTGTCAAAGATAATGTAATATGCTTTTTCCTTTTTTTTTGCGCTTATTGACTTCCACCTGGTGACTGAAGACGCTAAGCCGAATTGTATGTAGTAGTATCTTTGATTAACAATCAAATCTCAATATAACACTAAAAGTTTTAAAAAGACAACATATTACTTTTAAAGAACGAAAATGAGGCTTGTCTGAATTCAGCCTTCAAACTAAAAGAAAATTAGGACTCACCAGGCTTATGCACTCCAGGTTCATTGGTAACTTCAAGCACATACAGCTCCCTTCCCTCCACAGACTTGCCGATGCTGCTCAACTTGGTCAGGGTGGGATACTGCTCGTTCAGCTCCTTGAGGAAGCTCTCCATCTTCACGTAGTCGTGGTGCGCGAAGTCTACTGGGGACATACCGTCGATGTCGTGACGCTTGCGCCTCAAATGCACTGGAGATTTGCCCGGTTAGATTGGTTTTAGAATTTGTTGCCGCCATTTTGTTTTTTTTTGTGTGATCTTTCTTTTGTGTCACGTGTACTGTGTCTGGTCTGTGTGTGTACTTACTTTTTTTAGCTACTATGTACACCTTGATATTTTTGCGTTTTAAACGAAACAAATCTGTGTTTAAATAATATTTTAGTATGAAATTCACAGCAAATAAAATAATTATGTTTAATTCTAACTTCTTACCGTTCGTTAGTAGCATTTTTGTACCTTTGATGTTATTTTTGAATTAGTTATTTTGTAATAAACAATTTGTGAAACTCAACACTGCTGTCTTTTTATAAGTTACAATATGCACCTTGTTAAATGGTGTTTTGAACTCAAAAAGATGTTTAAGAAAAAAAGAAACTGAACTCATACCAAACAAAAATTAAAATTTTGATTAGAACAAATTTTATCATGCTCCTGTTTTATACACAGTAGTTTTAAAACACTGTTGCCAAGCACAAAAATGCGTTTTGACTACTAGGAGGTCAGGATTGTGAGGAGGTGGCACTACGTACGGATTACAAAAGCATGTTTCGAAAAGATACGGGCAAATCCACAGTGCATAACAGAAAAGTATGAAAACATTCACCAAATAAAACCATTGAAAAATAACCACTTCCAAGGAAAAGATTTGTAAATAACCATCACCAAATAAAACAGTTGAAAAAAAACAATGAAAAAAGAAAGAAAGAAAAATTTCACCAAAGAAAAGGGGGAATATCTTGAATATCGTAGAATGTAGTCAGATTCATTAAGAGGACGCCGACCGCGCAGTGGCACCCTCATCGTTTGTTTGGTTATTTCTTTTATTTTAGAATGAAAATGCAGAAAATAAGCACGTTAAGTTGTGCTCCACAAGATTATACATTAATATTATTATAAACTAAACAATGAAAAACTCCCGTTTATAATAATAGTAACGTATAATCTTGTGTAGCACAACTTAACGTGTTTATTTTCTGCATTTTCATTCTAAAATAAAAGAAATAAACAAACGATGAGGGCGCCACTAGGCTGTCGGCGCAGCCTTAACCATTTGTTTGTTTGATTTTAATATAAAATTATTTCATTGAAATATTTAAAAAATATTAAAAAATTATATACAGAAAAAACTGAGTTTTCTTTTATGCTTTTTGAACTACAAAAAATCTCCAAAAAAAGTTAAAAAAAAAACAGTAGGACTGTCTATATTTAACAAAAAAAGTTCGCTAAATGAATCAAACTACTTAGAAGGTGTTAATTAAAACAAAGCGTTAGTTTACTGAGTACCTGTGACGTTTATTGTTCATATACAACGCCTTCTGGCCATCTACGAGTATGTACAAACAACTTATTACACATCGTTTTGGTAAATGGCTGCAAACTAATGTGAACTTTAAATTAATACAGACTAGGCTTATTTCATACTGACAAAATTATGTATGTTGTACATATTTTATCGGTTAAATGTTACAACAAAATACCCTTTGATTTAGAAGAAATCATTTAATTAATTATTTCTTACTGAAATAACCTAACTCATCGAAGAGCCAGCACAGTTTTAATCAAGATAACATATTTGATGCCGAATGAGCTCTTTTTTTTTTCAGGATAGGAAATCATCAAATGACCCCTCCCGCTCTGGGTGGAGCGGAAGGGAGTGTCAGACTCTTACTGACTAAAACCTACCCGTGTTCCTTCCTTAGCCCTTTATGATCCGGGCCAGCTGTAACCCTTTCGGACAATCCCGCTGAGTGCCCAATGAGCTTTTACCTTTTTCTCTTTATATACTTGTACATATTATATATATTTTAGTGTTACATTGGATATTGTATTTATGATTTCTATGTTGACCGAAGTCAATATCATAATCAGTCTATAATGTTCCCACTGCTGAGACACAGGCCTCCTCTCTGTAAGAGGTAAGAGGGAGTGGGCTATAGTCTACCACGTGAGCCCAGTGAGGGTTGGTAGATGTCTTCGATTTTTAGTTCTAGGACATGCCAGTTACCTCACGATGTTTTCCTTTACAGTTTTGAGAGCAGTGGTGGTGAAGTTATTTACACAAAGTAAAGCACCTGCCTGGGTTCGAACCCACGACCTGCAACTCGTAAATGTACCAGCGGTGCCAAGTGGCAGCGGTCCCGTTGCCTACCTTAATTAAAATTGGTAACGTATGGGTGGAACTTTTTTTAAACTCTTAAATTGTACATATGACCCGGTCGATCTAAACATTTTGTCGTAAAATTATACAGAGTGTTGTGTGGCTTCAAACTATAAATACACCTTAGACGTTAGACCTGTAGACCTTATAACAGTATGTACTTCTTGGTTAATTGTAGTTGAGAAGGTATTACCTACTGTTTAACTAGTAGATTCATAATCATAAAGTACATATTTCGCTGTAAATATATCTGATATAAATAATATTAGGTAATAATAGTTGATAGCCACACTATCAAATTAGGTCCCAGATCTGTTAAGAAATAAAAACAATTTCCAAGACCCGGATATTGAACGAAGTCTCTCCAATGCTTGGCGATGAGTTTTGATAAGTAGATCACCGAAACGTTGTCATTATGTTGTCTTTATTTTTGCAATTTACATATAAATTAACACTAGATTCCATTGATTGAGCAGCAACAATAGTTTTGCAACAATTTACCAAACACTAAATAAATAATAAATACGAATGTATAAATAAAATTCTCTCAGATTCACTTATAAAAATATACACAACTAACTCCTAATTAATATTTTTTGTAAAACCACAATTCATTTTGAGAAATATTCTAATAATTTAAATAATTTAATTACATTCACTGAGATCAGTTTTTATTATAATAGAATTTATAATTGATCAAATAATTTATTAAATTGGCACAGTAATATTCACTAACAGCCTTAATTTTATTCTTTTTATATAAAATACGCCTAAATAAAAAAGTTTGTAAAGCTAAGAAATAACCTTTTTGGAGAAAAACTATACAAGGCATAAACTTTTAAAATTTCACTTTTTAAACCTATATGAGACCAAAATATTTGAGAATCGAAACAATACTTTCTTTTTCCATGCTTACCTAGTAATAATAATTTTCACTTCTGCAATAACAGAAAATCTTGAGCAATAATAATTTGAAACTAATCTCTAACAAAATAAAGTTAATATTTCCTTGTTCAACTACATAATAAATAATATGTAAAATATTTTATGTCGACATAATTATTATTCACTGGCTGGTCAAAAGACCTTTTCATTTTCATCTTATTCTAAATTCAAATTATTTTAAATTGGGCCTTTTGTGCTTATGGTCCTATGTTAAATTAGGGACTACATTAATTTCGACTTTATTGCTTTGTCATTAAGGTTAGTATTACGTCACAAAAGCTAAATGCTAGTGCTAATAGGAAGCCCGATGGTAATGAATTAGATGGTTTACATTTACACATATATGTATTGATGTTTCAACTAAATATTTGATTTGAGTTTGTTTGAATGCGCTAATCTTTGGAACTGCCAGTCAAATTTAGTCAAAAAAATATTTATGCATTTGAAAGCCCATTTTTAAGGAAGGTAATAAATAGGCTATTTAACATTACGTTACGATTCCTAGGAGCCGAGCAAAAAGAAAAAAAAAATCAGATTAAAAAAGAGCTAAAGATATAAAAAAAATATCACATTCATTTTTTCGTTTGAAGTGTTGCGGTACAAGGACAAGATAAAAGACATAAAATAAAACATTTCATAATGGTGACATTGATATAAATAGTTAATTAATTGAATTAAAAAAAAAGTAGCTACTAATTTATTAATTTAGTTGAAACATCTTTAGTTAGTCACAAAACTAGCAAACAAAACATGACGTACCCACTACAGTAATAAGTCTATAACAGAGTAGTAAGAATGGAGGGATATTGTATAGTATGAATGAACACAAGGTCTGGGTACAAGACAAGCCAATCAGAGACAAGCTTTATGACGTGACATTAGCGACCGTCCAATGACAGACGTTTCTTTCTACAGTCCGTTCACAGTTATTTTACATCAGATTTTGCATCACTGTCCAAATCAGTGATCTTTATTCTCATTCTAATAAGGTTGCTGCCATTGAAAAGTCTGTCAAAATCATTGTGATCTTTATTCTCATCGCAATAAGGTTCCTGTTAGGTTGCTGCTGTCAGAGGTAAAATAACTGTGAACGGACTCTACCATATAAATTTGTTGAGAAATACGATAACTTTCACTCTATACGTATTATTCAGTGTTCTAAATGAATGATATTACTTATTTACTAATTAAGCTATCACCTGGTCGTAAAAGGGCTTTGAAGATCCGTGGCATACCTACCGGTCCAACATTTAGTTTTATTTTTCAAAATGGCGGCCACGCATGTAACTTAAATAAATCGATAGCTGACATCAATGCAAACAGAAAACATAATAAGACCTTACCCCGTATAGCGTGACGTTTTCGAGATATTAAAGCTCAAAGTTCATCAGATGACATCCATATTTTTCGAACGTCATTTGATGTCAGCTATCGATTTATATAGGTTTCATGCGTGGCCGCCATTTCGAAAAAAAATCAAAATGGCGCGACAGTAGGTATGCCAAGCTCCATATAAGTCTTCAATCCCCTCCAATCTTCCATCCCCTTTAATTTAGCTGCATATTGTACTCTTTCTATTGGAACATTGGACATTTGTTAACCCCAAGGGATAAAGGCGCTTTATTATATAAATGGCACTGAACGTGATGGCATATTTCTCTATACTAAGGCCGCCATGCGCCATTAGATCACTAAATGCGTTTAGCGCTAAACATATTTAAAATATCATTCTGTCTCTATCATCTTCAAATGATTGACAGAAACAGCGATATTTTAAATACAGGGTGTCAGGGAAATCGACGCGCTACCTGTTACCATGTATACCATGGATTCAGTACATGATTCTGAATCCGCTGCGTTGATATTTTGCGGCGGTTATAAAAAAAAATAGCTGTTCCATAACTTCCATACATTTTGGCCGCGTAAGTACTGCATTTTTCTATGAAACCGTAGTTTTTTTTTTTTATTAGCGACGACAAATGTCTACGCTAGGGGTCTAGAATCACGATGGTTACAGTTGGCGCGTCGATGTCGTCAGGGTCATACCACCCTGTGTGTTTAGCAGTTAAATTATTTAGCGATTTGTGATGCAATCGGGCATAAAGTTATTATTAAATAGTTTATCATAAACCTCTTTAAAGATTTGTCAGAATAGAACCGTAGTAATATACAACCATGTTAAAGGCTAAGGTAATTCGTATGTTAGGCCGACCATGTTTAAAGCTGCCTTCGGAAATCTTCGGAAACCGATCATTGCCGAAAATCATCGGTTAATAAACGAATGTGCAGTGAATGAAAATCGACTCTACCATTAAAGGTTTCAAGGTTTATTATTGCTTAGCACATTGGACATGAAAAAGTTCTCGAATGGCCCCTTTGAACGTGGTCGAAGCACATAGTTACAAAAATGTTAGCAGACATGATTAATAGTACAGATGAGATACACAGGAAAGTCTGTGGAATAAAATGGGGTTGATACAAGCTATCTACATCGTTAAGTGAACCAACAATGTAAGTCTATCATAAAGATTTCTAAGTGAAAATATTAGTTTTTCAGTTTGGTTATTTAGACCCTGTGGGTTGTGATGTACGAGAAAGTGGTGGATTACGCGGAAAGGGTAGTTGACCATCTATATAATAACAATGAAATGCTGTTCGTTGGTAAGCGCATTACTTGAGAACGGCTGGAACAATTTAGCTATTTTTTGTTTTAAAATGTTCTTAATAATCCGAATCAGATTTTTATGAATATGAATGATTGAAATTTGGACTGGAAAACGTCAGTCGGGTCAGCTAGTTTTTAAACAGAAAGTAAGAAAAATAATTGAAATCAAAGCAGTCATTTGAAAACAAAATAGTCAAGTACCCTACTGTAGTTGTGATATACGTACATATTGTTAGTAATAATAAAGGAAACAAATGAAGATCGTGAAAACCAGCAGCCTTCAATTTGACAGTCACCAATAACTTGACATTCAATACGAAAACCATTCGCTAGACAGAGACAGACATACTTTGAACTGACGTTACGACAAAACGAAGTACCTACACATTTTTACAACTCTTAGCGCGTTTTGCGCGACCAGGACGGAGAATTTTCTTTCTTAAACGTAAAATTGTGTATTTAGTTGCTCTGCGTTTTTTGCATCGCGTGCCCTTTTTTAACAATTCTAAAAACAAAAACCTCAAAATGAATTAAAAACTCTGAGACGAATCTACCAGACTAAAATACCTAGTAGTTTTTTAACATGACGTAGACCATTTGGACTGCTAAAAAGTATTTGGTCGACGAGGAAGCACTTTCTTCACATTATTAAGCCCACTTTTATTTTTACCAAAATACTACCAATTTTTACGGGTGACCGTTACCATTGTACCCCCTTAACCTTCAAAAAGTACGATACGATACAGACTGGCCAATGAAGGTAAACCCTACCACGGACGAAACATTAAACGTGTTTGTACTTTATCGTTGACCGTCAAATAGTAACCCACCATCTCAATAACGCCACAAGGTTCTTTTAACGTGTGGCCAAAATTGGAACTAAACCCGCCATCTTGTTTTTTCAATACCATTTGATAAAAGTTTAATAACAACGCCCCATTGTATATGTCATTCAAACGCCAAAAGACCCTTGAAGCACTGTAACCCCTCAAGCTTCAATGAGTACCACAAGCAGTAGATTGACGACCAGCACCGAGGCGTGCGTGAGTGCGGTCACAGCGGAGTTGTCGTGGTAACGCAGCTGCGACTTACCGGCTGTCAGCGAGCGCGGGTGACGGTGAACTGTCATGTTGACGACGATTGGGGACGTTTGGTTGGCTGGTACGGTTATTGAAGTGTAGGGTGGGATTGAGTAGCTGGAATAGATAAGTGTTAGTTTAGTATGATTCTTCTCCAGAGTCAACTTGGTGTAAAAATGTGCCAGTCTGCAAGTAGCGGGTTTCACTGCCCGTTAAATAAGACACGGCCTTCGGAAACAAACCGTTTATTTGCACTGAGCTTAGAGGCGTACGCGCACGACACGCAAGTTACACATCTATATCTATTGCTATCTACTAACTAACCTAACACTGCCTAATGTGCGCTTGAGGTGGAAAGCTAGTCACAAAATAATGTAGAGTTTGTGCCAGTTCTCTTTATTTATGCGTCGATAAAAACCTAGGGGACATCCGTCGGAAGAAATACTGCAGCATCGATTTTTGAGTAAACACTTAGTAGTGATTGATGGCGAGCGTTTGTTGTAAAAACTTGACTCGATCAGCAAGGGTTCTCGATTTACAGTCCATTAGTATTTTATAGCCAGAAAAAAGGCAGCACTGCTCGTTCCTTCTGTGGCGGCATCTACATCGCCCTTGCGTACTACGCACCACACTGACGTCACGCATAATCCTGCATCGCGCAAGCAGAGTTTACCGCGCGACTAGCATAAACACAACGTTTCTATGCCTTTATACTTCTAATAATTTGGAGTGCCGTAATTGTATATCAATGTTAAACTTACCCTGAAGCAATAGCAGTGATGTTGTACTGTCCAGGTAGCAACATGCGCCAGAAGTAGCCGTGGTCTGTTGTGCGCACGATGTGATCGTTACCCTCCACTTTGATTTGAGTATTCTGGAAAAATTACAATAAATGTATAGGAACAAATACTTGTATTCAGCTGCAACCGGTTAGACTGGAAGTCAACCTGAACCCTCATGGAGTTGGGAAGCGCGAAATGGGGGTATCATTTTACAAAAAAGTAGTTATATGAGATCTCAATAATTTTGAAGGATGTTGCTAATCCATTGCTTCATATGTTCGAAAAAATTGTCTGCTCAACAACGTAAATAACGCAATGAATGTTGTTGAACTGTCAAAATGAAAGCCATTCCTACTATTAGTGTGTTACGCTATTAGCCCGCTGGAAAACCCTTTTCCCAGAGAAATAACGAAACTCTTCGTAATTACCTTGACGGGTTCCCCAGCCTCATCCACCACAACACCAGTGGCGCCAATATGCGACTGCTCTATAAACGATATGAGAGCATCCTTGTTCAGATGCCAGTACTTCGGGAGTTCTTTCGCAGGAGGGAATTTACAGCAGGACAGTTCGAAAGTCACTTCGAAGCAGTTCGTGTGCACGTAGTTGAAGTCTTGCATTCCACCTGGAAAAGTAAATATGAGAGATTATTTTCCCCATACAATGAAATGACCCTCACTGTATGAAACGAATTAAAAAAAAGGTTGGTTAATTTTATGCATTTTATGGACAACTCGTACTTGACCGAAAAATTGAGTATGGCAAAATTGTTTTCATGAAAAAAAAAGCTAATGGTTCCTAAGACAGTTTCCCCGCGATGGATTCGGATTTCCCCGTACTGTCAAAGCAAAAAAAAAACACTGTATACATGCAAAGTATTAAACAAGGTCGCTTTTCGTGTCTGTACTCGTATAACCGTTTAGTTCTTTTAAACTAAAGTAGGTATATCAGTACTGTAGAGACTATCTGTGTAGCTCTATCTTTAGTAGTACAGTACCCGGCGATAAATATTGCACATCGACCTTTACCTTTTTTGTATTTTATACAAAGAATAAAAATAATTATCAAAAGAAGCAAATCATAATTGTTTTAACAGCTCCTAATAGATACCGGACTATTTGTATTTAGTGCGACAGAGATAACGCTCTACGAAGCCGAAATTAGCCGATTGTCTCTTTCCAAAGGTCGATGTGCAATATTTATCGCCGGGTACTGTACAGGCTGGTTATACTATTTGCAGGTGTGTTCCATTTGAACGTTCAAGCAATTGTCAAATATTCTAATATGGCTTTTTTGTTTAGTAGAAGCAGTGCTAGAAATAACGTGATAATGTAAAGTCGTCAATATATGTATTTTATTCAAGTCAAAGTTTTTTTCAATCGTGAAGCTCCCATCTGCACCCCCTATAGTACATTGCTCCCGTGTCAGTGTCAGTTATCAGACTTCAATTACCAAACTAGGTTTTGTACAAGTTTGACAAATTTAAATGCTTCATTCAACATTCCACATACTCTGGCGTCAGATTCACGACCAGGTTGTAAGCTGAAACATGAACCGTTACACTATTAACGCCAACTCTATCTTATTACGATAATATTTAATTTGGGTTGAGGAAATGACAGACACACTAGAAACGCGACACGCGACACCTACAATGGTAGTAAACAATTTTTTTTTATGCGCTTATAGGTAAACAAAGGTCTCCTGCTAAGCACCTCCGAGATTCGTTGGAGGATAGATTAAATATAAAGGGTGACAGGGACATCGAGGGGCCCGTGGCTAAATAAGAACAGCTGCACAGGTCGATCGATCAGGTTAAGCTACGCTTGCCGCGGTTGGTCTGTGGATGGGTGACCATATTTACATACCGTGACCCCTCCGTGCCTCGGAAAGCTGGCTGGTCCTGGCTGTCATTCGTGGATCTTTGACAGTCGTTACGGTTTGTCAGAAGCCCGAAAGTCTGACAACCAGTCTTACCAAGGGGTATCGTATCGTATCGTATTAGCCAGTAACTCATGGGTTGTGGAGGTCAGATAGGCAGTCGTTCCATGTAAAATACTGGTATTCAGCGGAATCCGGTTAGACAGGAAGTCGACCCCAACATAGTTGGGAGAAGGCTGGACAGATGATGATGCTGATGATGATGACAGCGATATTGACTTGCAACCTGTTAATGTGGATTCAGTACATTATTCTGAACCTTTGCTTACCTATAAACACACCTCACATTTTTGTATTGAAATGCGATGCGCTGCGGCCCAATGCGGCTGTAATAGGCGCTTAGCTTAAAACTACCAACCTTGTACAGAATACCAGTGCGCTCCATTAGTGAGTCCTCCATCAAAGTTCTCTGGTGGACAAGTGTTTCCAGCCCTCATTTCTTCGTTGCGAGACGCGTACACGTTAGCCAAGTGTTTGAACAGCAAGTCGTCAGGAGAGCGGCTCTCTTCGCAGCACTCCTTGCCGGTACTGAAAGAGTAAAACAGAAATGGTCAACAAAATGTCAAAAGATTAAATAGACCCGACTGCAGAGCAAATATCGAAAATTAAACTTAAATCTTCAAAGCAAGTGTGAACAGGCATCTTCTGGGAAAGCTCGTTCTATCATAGACCTCATCCATCGCTTGCCATCAGGCGTGATCAAGTCAAGAAGTAGGTCCATTCAGCAATAAAAAAATTAATGAAAAGTACAAAATCGGTCAAAGCAAATTCTGAGCTCGATTTCGGAAAAACTTTTAAATTAAGTTTTAATTTTCTCGCAGATTGAACTCAGTTTGATATGAATTTCGGTTTCCGTCCTGCAAACACCATCTATATATACATATATAAATAAAAATCAATGTTTGCATGTTTGTCCTCTATGCGTTCCGAAACCATTGGTCAGATTGTGATGAAACTTTGATAGGACGTTCTGGGGACGGAGGGTTCCCAATTATTAAAACATGGGGATAAATAACAAAGAAAAATCTGAGGCGACATGAAGTTCGCCGGGTTAGCTAGTGTAAAATAAAGATGCCTCATGTAAACCAGTCCATAATCACTTAAGGCTGGAAGCTTTCGTACGCCTAACAATGCTCTTGTCACAGATTGCGGTCTTATGGAAAGACACACGTAACTTTGTGGCCGCAAAATCCATATATGAATTCCACTAACTGCTAGTACCCAAACTAAAACCCAAATCTGCTACAAATACCCAAAGTAAACTATGACATATTGTGGGTGGGACAACTTTTCACACTATGGATTTGTGGCGGCATCTACATCGCCAGCACTACGCATCACACTGACGTCACGCAAAATCCGCGTCCGAGTTTACCGCGCAACTATCATATAAACAACGTCCCGACATTAATCGTCAGTCAGTTGCCTACCATTTTTTTTTTTCCCGGCGTG
This sequence comes from Luperina nickerlii, assembly GCA_963855955.1. Lineage (NCBI taxonomy): Eukaryota > Metazoa > Arthropoda > Insecta > Lepidoptera > Noctuidae > Luperina > Luperina nickerlii. Next base: position 9,632,466 of record OY979682.1, read on the forward strand.
GAAAATCCTCATGGATGCCCGCCGCCCTGGGGCGGGCGGCGGGGTCTGTCAGACTCTTACTGACTAAAAACCACCCCGGTGTTCCATCTCACACCTACGCCGGGGGTCGCGGGAACGTAAGATCCTTCCGCAACCCCCGGCTGGTGCCGGCCCGCCGCAGCGGGCCCCGTCTGGTCAGGGGGGGGAGTGAGGTGTTTGACTCCCCCCGCGACGTCTAAGAGGGGCGCGCGTGGAACACATCGCGCCACCACCTCGGGTCCTGATGTGTGGGGGGCGACGGACGTCCCCGAGTCCGTCGCCCCTGGACCCGTTTAGGGGGGCTGGAAGAGGGCGTTGTCCGCCCTCCGCCGCCTCCCTTTTCTGTGAAGATGAGTGAATTTTATACCCTGTTTCTCACACCTCTATAGATTGCTTCGATGATTATATACCCACAATTTTTTCTACAAACTAAAATACACCAAATTTAGAACACCAACCTGGAATCATCATAAGGATAACTTGCAACAACAGCACCTCCATGCAGGTTCCCTGATAACACAAACTGCTTGCTGGTCACCCATCGCATAAGCGCCACGGTCTCAGGCTGCCGTCCACCATACAAGTACTCCTCATCATTCGACTTGTTCTTGTCGAACTGGTCAGGGAAGTCCCTGTTCAAGTCCACGCCTTTGGCGTTGTTTCTGCCTAGGTATTCCCTTAGAGACTCGCAGCTACCCTCCTGTAAATGTAAAACTTAAGGGTTAGGTACTATAAATATTATGAATAAGGGTTGGCTGGAAGGGGAAAATGGCGGGACGAGCTTGGCTCCTACAGAAAAGTGCCCGCCCTTGGCGTGTAGTCGCTTAGTTTTTATGTTTTTAAGCCCTGGCTGGAGGCCTTAAATTATTGAGGCGCCCACAGACAAGCCGCACCCGACAACCGACAAGCTTCTAGGTTGGACGTGCGAGATGCAAATTCGAAAAAAAAGAATTGGTCACACATTAGATTTGGGATTTTTTTGGCGGTTATTTAGTCTGTATTTGACTTTACCTTTTAAATAATACATTTCTGAATGTCACACTGCAGCGGGATCTCGCTACAAAAATGACTTTGACAACAAATTGCGATGCGATCCCTAATCATCTATCAAAGCGTAGTAAGTACGACAATTTTCTCTTTAACCGTTCATTGTAATTTGTAACGGTCACTAGGTGGCCCTTGTGTAGCAGGTTGATAGCAGACAGAAGCGCATATGAATACATATTGCAATTATCTATACCGAATATATTATGTGATGCGTCCGCCCTACATAACTAGGTACTAGATATGTACTGGAACTTGATAATTAAGACGATTAATAAAGTTCAGGTCAATTCACACATCATTGAATTGTAGACTTTATTTTAAATACATTTAAGGTTTTGTATTGTAGTGTTTAAAGTACGTGGAAAGATTCAGTGTTTATATTTAGCATTCTATTATCTAAAGTGAAGTCAATGACCTATTGCACATGCAGTTGCAATATTAATTTCCTTACCCTCAAGGCACTGATTTCACAGTGTTCTTGTTGAATAAGAGACTTTTGGCTACTTGCATTATTTTATGTCTATTTTATATGTGCATCTTATTTGTGCAGAATGTTTTTTTTTTAGAAATAATCTTATAAGGGTTACGTTTGACGGTGTTGACATTCACCCATACTAATATTATAAATGCGAAAGTGTCTGTCTGTCTGTTACCTCTTCACGCTTAAATCGCTGAACCGATTCAGATGAAATTTGGTATAGAGAGAGTTTGAGTCCCGGGAAAGGACAAAGAATTGTTTCTATCCCGATATTCCCACGGGATCGACTCTTACGCGGGTGAAAAAATAACTGGCGAAATGTGGGTGTCCTATAGATACACCTCAGCTTAACCCTTCAGGGAGGGAATACGTGATGCGTGATGTTATGTATGTAAGTAAGTATGTCCTTTCTTATTTTTACCAGTACCTACTATACATTATATCTCACTTTTATTATGTACCCTAATATAAATAAACATACAGAGCCACGCCTTTAGGTTAGCCGGTAGGTAGGGTTCCGTAGTAAAGGGTGCCAACGGGACTCTCTATTACTAAGCCTCCGCTGTCCGTCTGTCTGTCAGCGAGCTGTATCCCATGAACCTTAATGGGTAGACAGTTTATATTTAGAGTGTGTGCATTTTATTGTCGCTATAATAAAAATAAATGAAAGTTCAAAATTAACAGGGTCTCCAAACAAGAAACATGTTTTTTCGGAGTTTTTTGCCTTGAGGCACGGAACCCTTCTTGTGCGAGTCCGACTCGCACTTGGCCGGTTTTATAATTTTAATAATAATCCGATGCTTATGAGTGAAATCAGAGGGGCAATTCTACTAATTTTAACAACGTTCACAGTCTGATCTCAGTCTCAATCTGTCAAAAAATACTTCAAATTTCCCTACATTTTGACAAGTTTTGACATTTCTTTGTCGCTGAGATGAGACTGCGACTAGATTTTGAACGTTTTAAATTACGAGAATTGGCCTTCTGTACTGTTCAATGCGGCAGTTTCTGCTAACGCTTCACGGTAATTTAGAAACTGCAGTGTGATTCTGTAACCATCTCACCGTGAAAACTTAGGTGAAGTGAGCGTAGAGTGAGCTGTCAATAGTGTCAATTCCTAGCAAAAACAAACTCACTTCACCTAAGTTTTCACGGTGAGATTTTTACAGAATCGACTGGCTGCAAACAAACCGCGCCTCCTTATAAACAACGCATAGAAAATTATTTCAAATTGGTTATGGTTAAATAAAAGGCATGTTTATTTAAATTAAAAAAAAAAACATGTTTTGTATTAACTGCAATCTTAAAGCACATGTCCATTCATCGCTTTCCATTAGGCGTGATTGAGGTCAAGAGCGGGCCCATTCAGTAATAAATAAATAATAAGTATGTCCAAATTAATTTATAGTTCCAAGGCTTGCTGGACCATTACCACTGCTAATGCTGCGCGTGTCCCAAATAGAATATAATTATTTTTCCTTTGCTTACTTAAAGTCAGTAACATTTTAGTTAGGAGGTCCAAAATGAAGCCAACATTAGCCTATGACAGGACATGCAGCGGCTGTGGTGGTAGTCTTAGCCCTTAGTAGATGCAGTAGTAGTTAGTAGAGGCTAAGTTATAATGCTAATTATTTTTAAACATACTACTTCCACATAGTTATCCCTGGGGCTTTCCCCGCTCGCTCCCCTCCCCCTAAATATTTACCCTTCTAAACCTGACTGTCCAGCCAGACTGTAAAATGGTCTATAGTACAGACGCCAGCATATCAAGTTACCCGAAACTGTCAAATTTTCGTAATCAACTTTGAACCTTATGCTTTAGCTATAATGTTGAAAATCTATTAAATAAATTTGACAGATTGTAGTAGCTTGATGTGCTGGTGTCTGTACAGCCTCATTTCGTTAGTTATGTTTTAAGCGCCATGTAATAGGTGGAGAGTCTATTGCTATCACCTGGCACAAATCCAGACTCCGAGCTGCTACTGAGGAATTCCACATAAAAACACCGAATAATACTTTGACCGACCTGGGGTTCAAACCCAGAACCTCAAGCTCAGCACTAGTGCTTGCGACCACTACACCAAAGAGGCAGCCAGCCTGTAATGGCCCTGAATTTGACCTACAAATGTCAATTCCCTATTGTTAATGAGCACCACATGCTCTGCGAGTGTGGCGTGTAGATCAAAAGATAAACAATAAAAATCTATTTTTAACAAAAAGTCATGTATTAATGCACAGATGTGAGTGTGTGTATGTTCCACGCTTGTTTGGTGTTTGTTATGCTAATTTTACCTATTTGCATATCTGATTTTATGGCTTTGAATTTGTATCTATCCATCTGGCACTATAATTATTGTTGTTTCGATTCACTTCTTTTTTCATAGGATCAAATTCAAAATATTTTATTCAAATCCTCAGATGGTTAGGTGCACAGTTGCAATTTGTTGTTTCCTATGGAGAAGAGCCTATGTGGTGGATTACGGGCCACTTCCTTTTACAGAGAGGAGGCCTGGGTCCCATTAGTCGCCGCCGTGTCCACGTAGAGGCGATCGGCAGTGGCGGCGAGATCTCGCGTCCGGCCCTGGTTCAAGTCATGGTCCGGGGCGAGAGGGAGTTGGAGGCAGTCGCCTCCTTCTGCGAAGCAGTCATGCTAGCGAAGGAGGCAGCGAGACGGCTGAGGGAGAGAGCCTCTCGTCCCAGCCGCCGCGGGAGACGCTCCGGGCGTCGGGAGCCGCGCGACGACTCCCGGCCACCGTAAGCGCGGGCGGAGAGTAATCGGTAGCTCACCGTCCGATCAGGACCAGGCCCGTGCCGTACGGCGCGTACGTGTTCCACGCGCGCCTCAAAGAGATGTCAGCATCAAGTGAAGGGGCTCGTCAGGGCCGAAGCCTGCCGGGTCAGCGGGGTTGTCCGAAAGGGTTACCGCTGGCCCGGAACATAAAGGGCTAAGGAAGGAACACGGGTGGGTTTTAGTCAGTAAGAGTCTGACACTCTCTTCCGCTCCACCCAGAGCGGGAGGGGTCATTTGATAAATTCCCATTCTCAAAACAAAAAACCCTTTTATAAATTTCATATGTTTTGATAAAGCTTCATGCACCGTATTTCTCTGAGCCTATGAGGTGGATTACGGGCCACTTCCTTTTACAGAGAGGAGGCCTGGGTCCCAGTAGTGGGAACATTATAGCATAACTATGTATAATTAAATGTTAACCCTATTTCTTTGTGTACCTACTTTAGCAGTAATAACTTTCCTAACTATAAATTGTCAGCCAATGTTGAATGTATAATTATTTGGTGTTCTTTATTAAATAAATAATCTTAAAAACTTACTTAAAAAAATATTGGATTATATCTTAAACATAATCAGCACAATTAAAATTGTAAGTTAATCTAATGAGTTAGTAAATAATGTATACATAATAGCAAAACAACTTGAACTCAATTACAAGATTTAATCTGGATTCATACTACTGTGTCGTGTCGTGTCGTGACGCCCCCTGACGCAGTGTTAGCCAATCAAAACTCGTTGTATTTTGACGCAGTTCTGAAAAGATTCGTTTGATTGGTGTATCCCAAGTCACGACACAACACGACACAGTAATGTGTCTGTGGCTTTACAAGTAAGTACAGATAAACTCGTCCAAGGGTAAACTGAATTATAAGTAATTGAATTTGCTATTAAATACAATCTATATCACACGTAAAAATAAAATTCACACGTGGTAGAAGTGAAACCTTCAAAAACACTGTATAATGCTTCTTATCTCATTTTCTCCCACGTTAAATCTTATGAATTTACATGTCTCTTTTTACTGTCGCTTTTTCGTTTCATAAACTTTCAAATCACAACGATGCTAAAGAACATACATACATCCATCCATCCATCCATCCATCCACATCCACATCCACACATCCATTAAATGTGATGTCATTTGTACTAATAAAAAACACTGTATAATGCTTCCTATCACATTTTCTCCCACGTTAAATCTTATATGTCTCTTTTTACTGTTGCTTTTTCGTTTCATAAAATTTCAAATCACAACAATGCTAAAGAAGTTTTCACTTCAATAAAGGATTTGTAGGTATTTATATTAAACACCCCCATTTCCCATTAGTAAGTAGTGCCTCGTTTGCCTAGTGATCACAAGTGCTACTGATGAGGATGAGGGCCTCGCTTTGATTCCCGGGTTGGGCAAAGTGTTATTGGGTTTTTCCATCTGGAATTTCTCAGTAGCAGCAAGGAGTCTGGATTTGTGCCCGGTTGATGGCAATAGGCTCGCCCCCTATTATATGGGACTTAACTGGCTAGGGGCCATCCATTAATCACGTGATGTTTTTTTGGGAATTTTTAACCCCCCCTATATCACGTGTATTTTTCAGGACCCCTCCCCCCTCAAAGGCGGGGGGGCTTTGGAGCCTCACGTGATTAATGGACAGCCCCCTAAATGTGGGTGTACTCTAGGTACACCTCTGCTTAACTCTTTGAGGATTAAAGGCGTGATGTTATGTAATAATAAAGGATTTTAGGTATTTATATTTAGGTTTTCATTACTTCTTGTTTAGTGCAAAAACTATCAGAAAAACTATCTTAGTGTGATTGGAGGAAATGCCTTTTAAAATGTTACATAACCTTGAGTAGGCCACTTTTGTATTTGTTGCTGTTGTGTTAGAGCTTACTGAGTTTAACTAATAACGTGAGGAAATCAGATCAGATAACTTTTTAATTTGTAGACTGTTGTATCATACTATTCTGATGTATAAATGAATACAATACTCTGTAATTGGTGTAAGTAAAATATTATAACTGAAATGGATTCCAATTATAAGCAAAGTATTACATTTTCCTTTTGTGTAACATATTTAGAACTGTTTCATGAATTAACCATTGATATGAAGTTATATAGTAAGCAGAAGCTTTGTCAAAGGACTTTGTTAGAAAAGAGTGCATTGAACATCAACATTTAAAGAAAAATCACTTTGAGTAGGTATAATATAGAAAAATCTTTTAAAAACATTGTAGAACAAGCAAAAAAGACTTACACATCTATACTAATATTATAAAGAGGTAAAGTTTGTGAGGTTGTAGGGGGTAATCTTGGTAACTACTGATTCAATCCCGAATATCCCAATCCCTGCCTTGGGCTTTATCTTAAGAGTGAAAAATTAATACTGTGGTTTCTTTTGTTTTCTCGTTCACTTAAAACTAAAACTATATAATTTGTATATATAAGTTAAATATGTTTTGTAACTATATCTCCTACTCCTATGTTTAATGCACGCCGTGGCAGCCTTTAATTAAGGCTACACTATAAAATGTTATAATAACATGGAGATTTTAACATGTATTTTTGGTGTATGCTTTGTTGGTTGTCCTTAAATAAATAAATAAATAAAATTCTTTCACTAATGAGAAGCTACGTTATCCCTGAGTGTCATGGGCTATGTTTTATGTTAAACAATGTTGGAGGCAGAAGCTAGTATATACATAATCTCACACCTACAAAAACTTCAGAACGCCATCTGCTACGATCCGTACATACTTCTTTTGCCTCATTTACATTCATACATCAGCGGGGTAATTGCGTCATACACTACCAGGTGCAATGGGTTTCATTTTGACAGTTCAACAACATTCATTGCGTTATTTACGTTGTTGAGCAGACACATTTTTTCGAACATACGAAGCAATGGATTAGCAATATCCTTCAAAATGATTCAGATTGAGACTGATAGTGTGTTACCCAATTAGGGTGCTGGTCATACACACATATACTGCCATGCTAAGCTCAAAAGCGGTATCTCAAAAAATTTGTAAAGTTGATTTTTGTGGCATTGGATAGCTTAAAGAAATATGCATCCAATGAGCTCAGCCAAATAATGGTATCTTAATAAAAAAGTCCTTAGAAAAGTGTTCCCTATCTCAGCTTTACCTCAAATCACTGAGAGAATAAAAAACAAAACTTGAATTTTTTCGAAACTAGCTTTTCCTGAGATACCGCTTTTGCGTTTAGCACGGCAGTATAACTCTTAAAAGGACTCCCAATGTTGGTGTTACAAGTAAATCTCTTTTTTCGGCCAGTCAACAACACAAAAACGCCGAAAAAAACCCAGTTTCTTGTATGGAGACCCACCCCCTTTAATATTTTAACTTTATTTTATTTTTATTTGTTGTTATAGCGGTAATAGAAATATACACTGTGAAAATTTGAACTGTCTACCTATTACCGTTCATGAGATACAGCCTGCTGACAGACAGATGGACAGCGGGGACTTAGTAATAGGGTCCCGTTGGCACCCTTTGGGTACGAAACCGTAAAAATGACACAAAGCAAATTAATAAGAGAATCCTGCTTCCTACTCATATTAACATGAAAGTTGGTGAGGATGGATGTATGGATGTTCATTACTCTTTAAAACAAAAACTACTGAACGGATTTTGATGAAACTATACAGTAATATAGCTTATACATTAGAATAAAACATAGGATACTTTTTATCCCGATATTCCCATGGGATCGACACTTATGTGCATGAAACTGCGGGGCGCTGCTAGTATTATTATGAATTAATTATACAAAGAGTGTGGTTCTATTTTTAAATTACTAAAAGTGATTCACAAAGTTTCCTTTAAACATTTATGATTCATTATTAAGTAAGTATTACAAAATTAATTAGTATTGATTTTATACTGGCAGGGGCAGGTAATACAAAATCATAAGGATGTCAGGACAAATTAATATTTTAGAGAGCCAGAGACTATGTGTGTGGTTTTTCCATTCAGCTGCAATTTTAGGGAATAATAATATTATGATAAATAAACAATCACTATACTCTGAGATTTGAGAGGATTTGAGTTGAAGTTGAGTAAATATTGAAGATAAATAAAAAAATATAATATCATTAGCATAAACATATTCAAAATTTTATGTTAAATAGTGATACTCACAAGTGATGTAAGCGTTCACCAGCTAAACACACAAACCTGTTGAAATGTCTCTCTTGTGACAAACTGGTTTCATACTAAGAATATTTATATATTCAAAATTAACAATAAAGTTCCTTACCTCACTGCTCTCATATCCATCAGGATTTAACGACGGCATCAAGTGTATATCAGTTGTATTCACCAGTTTCGTGACTCGGTCATCTTTTCCATAGTTGGCCAACAAATATTGGGCCAAGTATATCATCAGCTGGCGGCCAATAGACTCATCACCGTGCATGTTGGCCACATATTTAACCGACGGCCGCTCATAATGCGGCGAGTTAATATCCTCGCTTATTTGCAGCACCAACAATTGCCGTCCTTGCACGGACTTCCCAATTGAATACGACTTGATCAGATTCGGGTACGTCGCCTCCAATTCACTAGTTAACTTCACCAAATCATCGTATTTTAGATATTTGGGGGCCACAAGGAAATGTTCGTCATTCTCCTCGAGAGATCGGGGCACACAGCTATGAATAAATAGCGCAAATAACACAATTAAACACGTGTGAACAAGCAACATGTTTGCTCCTCTATAGAGAGCTAGTCATGTGCGCGAGGGTATTTACCGTTTACAGACGATGTAGGAACGTAAACACTACTTTATCGCCGTAAACATGGTAAGCGGCGCGACGTTAAATATAAATTAATTACAAAAATGATAAGAAGAGCAATAAGTAGGTATTTGTACGCTTTGACAGCTGACGCATTTCATTGTTCGGATGACGGACGACGGTGAAAGACTGGGTTACCAGACCCATTGGCAATTTTACCATCATTTGCACCTTTTTCATAAGGCATATTATTACTCCCTCAGTAATTATGCTCTATGCCCATTCTAGTAATGGGTAAGTAGCAATGGGTTTCGTTTTAACAGTTCAACAACATTCATTGCTTAATTTACGTGGTTTAGCAGAAACATTTTTCGAACATAAGCAATGGATTAACAATATGTTTCAAAATTATCAGATTGAGATTGATAATATGTTACACAATTAGGATGCTAATCTCGTCTCAATTTTTCAAAAAAAACAAATTTTGTCAAAATAAAATAAATAATATAAAATAATAATAAAATACCCCACAATATTATCAAGTTTTTGACATTGATTGTCGCCAAGATGAGATTGCGACTAGATTTTCAACGTTTTTAATCACGGGAATTAGCCTTCTGCTCTTGAGATATTTACCTAATCGACCACTCATTAAGTTTGGAACCCACCATAGAGGATCGTTGAAAACTACCTTCCTACGGTTCCAAAATTATTACGATTTTTAGAATACGGTTATATTCTTAAAATTTCATAAGGATAGTAATGATGTATGTTTAATAATTAGCCATCATTCAAAAAACATTCTCAATGCTCATTTATCTGTCGAAACAAAACCTTTTAGAATTATTGCTATCTAAAATAAATTACAAAATTGAAACCTGATCAAATATAATATTCCAGTAAAGAAACCCTCAATTGAGGTAACTTATTTTAAGTTGGTATCATTCTGAGCAGTGTGTCATTTGACGTGTCATATTATGTTGCGTTCTGTTTTAAGCAAAAACACATTTAGTAAAATTCGGATTAGGTTTTATTTCTACCCCGGTGTAAAAGCAAGAGTTCGGTTTTCAACAGCACCTTTATTCCAACAGCTTTGCTCTAGTTGTCGACTAGGGCAAAGCTGCTAGAATTAAGTGGGGTAAGGTAACTTCTTTCCCTGCTAACTTTTTCATGAGTTCTCTTTTAGCACAACAAAAGCTCCGCACGAACCAGGAGCAGCACAGAGTAAAAAACTATCTAATTGTGATGACATCGAATAATAAACTTTATTTTCAATAATGTAGAATGCAAAGCTGTACGACACAGGAACAAGAATTTGTCCTTCAGGCGTTCTTGCACTTTAATATGCTGAATAAAAGGTTTATTATCCAATGTCGTACAAAATCCTTTGCTTCTGGGAATGGGAGTGCATGCGCAGTCTTGCAGTTTTTACTAAAAGAATTTTGTACGTCTTCTCCATTTTGTGTATTTCAAATGTGTAGTGTGTGTTTGTAGGTATATCTTGGCTAGGTTACAGATTACAGATGTAGTGAAATGAGGATATTAAAATAATAAAACAAATAAAAATAATGTAGTTTATTATCTCTTTCCTTTCTGCCGTTAATAATCTAAAATCATACAACAAGTATTGTGCAAATAAAACAGTAGGTAGGTACTTACAAGATAACACAGGAACATATGCTAACAAATTCACTTACAAATAAAATTTACGTATATAATGAAAATATAATAATGCTAATATGTATAATCTCAAGGTACTGTACTTTATGCGTATTTTTGGAATATCATGAGTTTCTTTGATCGTTGTCTCAGAACATTATTTGGTAAGGGGGTTTGAAGCCCAAAAAATCCTGATAAAGCTATCTATGTAATATAGTGGGTTTATATGCTATCAGCGGACAATATAGTTTGGCTTTAGAATACGTCGCATCTATATAAATAAAAATGAAATGCTGTTCGTTGGTAAGCGCAACACGTGAGAACGGCTGGACCGATTTGGATAAGTTTTAAATGGAAAAGTATTCCAGAAAATTTTAAACTTTGGGGAAAAACAGAACATCTTTTTTATGAATTATTGAAATTTTATATAATTTTATTGATTGGGATTTTTGAATGAATTATTGAAATTTGAGGACAAGTGTCGGGTCAGCTAGTTATCAAATAAAATTGAATAGAAATTAAAATTACATAAAAATTTACTTGTCTACTATGAAATTCTACAGTATGAAGGGAAAAAAGCCATTGATGTAAGCTATAGAATAGAAGTTGTTTACTCTTAATATAATAAATAAAACATAAAGACTAACATGAACACAATTAAACTCTTGGCTTGTAAACCTCCTTGCTGTCACTTTTTTAAAAATATAATCGCGCTTTACATCAGCATTGCAAACTTAAACTGCAATCTTGGAAGATAAAGACGGATTACTGATTATTATCAGTAGGTAGGTACTCGTATCAATGCAGTCCCATTTGATAAGAATGTAAAATTCAACATACTTAGATAAAGCAGGGTATCATGAATTTATGACATCTATCAGTCCATAGCAACAACTAGAATCTCTATAATATTTTTTTATTTCATAATGTTCGTTATATTCCGAATATAGGGAAAATCTGAGTGCTTTTCCCTATGGGAATAGAAATGACAGGGCAACGTCTGTCGGGTCACATAATAGGTACCTAACAGAAAACACACTTTGCTTGGTACCATGGCGTGGTATTCAGCAATGAACAAATGAACATCAAGGTGTAGCCAGCATTGACCATTGTGTAAACTGTCTATAGAAGTTATAAAACAAGAGTCGATACACCACACTATTATTACACATACAGTGTTGAACATGAACCGACACGCGCTTTACTTGTGGTTAATTTAATGTACAAACACGCTGTGAATGTGTGCGTGAAGTCGTACGAGTAGTGTAACATAACACACGCACGCACACAGTACCTACTTACAAACTTCCGGTATCGCCATTGTCTTGGACGGTACCGAGAGCTCCTGCGCACCCACATTCACAGCGCGCTTCAGCGTGATCATACTCGGTAAACACAAGTAAAGCTCGTGTCGCTTTGTGAGATAAAACACTATACAAATACATATCTATACATAACAAACATAAATACTACAATTTAATGGCAATTACAAGAAGTCTAGCAGCTAACAAATGCGCTCAAATTCATTTATTTACCCTAAAAACAATAACAACACCCAACACAGGAAATATTCAAAAAATATTACATCTGTATACAAAAAATATTATTTAAATGTCGTATTATTTAAATATATTAAAAAAACATCGACAGTAAATGCATAGAAACTAGTAAAAATGTACAGTTTGTTTGTAAAATAAGGCACGTGATGTGTTTTATTTCACGTTCATACCTTATACGACTATTAGGACTTAACATACATACGTAGAATAATATTTGTGCTCAAATTGTGCTGCAATACCGAAATTTTCGGAAATAGAGCATGTATCTGGGGTCCAATTCCACATAGATACGAGCCCGTCCAAAAGCAGTTACGTTACTTTGGAATAAACCCTACTCCCGATTAATTAACATTTTCGGACGGGCAAAAACATAATCGGGGATAAGGACAACTGTCACATCGAGAGAACATAATAAAGTCGAGAAGTTTAGTTCGGGGGCGGAACTAAACTTATGTCCGTAGGCGATATGGAGTTGGACACGCCGATTACTTCGGCCGTAACTACGGACTTCGTGCTTAGCGAGTAAACATCCTGGGCCCAACATTGTATTCGCAAAAAAATAATCGACCAACCAAATGACCAAATGTATGCGACCAACCGTATGCGACGGCTGCAAATTTTTTCGCGATTACGGTGTTGGTCTCATAGAGGAAGTTGTTCAGTTTGATGGTCTGTTCTCACACCCTGAAATATGACCACACATTCCTGATACATGCTGTATAATTCAAAGTAGGAACAAATTGTAGGTAAAATACGTCTTTTGACCGTCTAAAAGTCATGTGCGTTCTGAATTTATTTATTTACAAATAGAATCACATAAATTTAGCAGCATTATAGCTGCAGTAAGAAATAGATTTTCTAAGCAGCTCTTACAATAGAGAAACTTAAGCAAAGCTAGAAAATAATGTCTTTAAATATAATTCGTAGGATAATACTCTTTCAGGCTCCCTTTTAAACTCTTGTACACATTCTAAACTCCTCAGACCAAGTTTGCGTATACATTGGATAATACGTTATGAACGCATACTTTTTCTTGACCGCGATTTTTGTTATTGGTAAATTTGTACGCACCCTTATAGTGCATCCTGACCACACAAATCTTGGCCCCAACTATTTGGCAAAGTAGTTTGCGCCAATTGGATATTTGATCCAATATTGGGGCCAATATATGGAGGCAAGCGGTTTCCTTCTTACATCACCAAGGTCAGCATAGTAAAAATAGCTGAAGTAATATAACTCCTTATAAACAAGCATTCACATTCTTACAACTATTCACTTAAAAGAAAAACTAAGCTACTAGTATCGTTTCTATGGCAACGCTACAGGACGGCACAGAACAATACTGCAGTTACACAATACTGTACAATGACATCACAATACATAATACTGGGTGGCAGGGGACATCTACGCTCAGCATGTTCCCATGGATTCAGTACAAGATACTGAACCCCAAAAAAAAAACTGTTCCATACATTTTGACCGCGTAGGTATCGCAGTTATCTATGAAATAATTTAAAAAAAATTTAGAATCCATTTCTGAATTCATGGTAACAGTTTGCGACATTTCACGAACGCGAATCATTGTAATTTATACCTTATTACAATAACATAAGAGTCGAAAATTGCACGGAGTATATGCATAGTGATATCATATCACATTCCAAAAATTCATAAAATATCAACTTATTCTTAGTGTACTCGTAAAAAAGCTGAAGAGAGAAAAGTTACGTACAAAAATACATAAATGCTTAAATACAAGAAGAATTACATATTTAAAATCTTCATAATGAATTACCCAAAAGGCAGCTATATTAGGTATTATGAAAAGGCAGTAGGTATTTAGAATGTTTTTGAAGTGAAAACTTCTCTAGGCGCGTTGGGTATTGTTTTGAGATGGGAAAAAACCATTCAACTCGCGACACTGTTACCGTAACCGACACCTCTGTTTTAAGTTTGGCCATTATAAAGACATCAACGCGCGGTACATGTACTTTCGGAAGAATGACCTTCAAACATATTTATAAAATTACTATGCTTTTTCAAGTTTTCACTTCTTTTGTCACTCCTGGAGTGCCACTGTTTTTTTTTATTCATAAAAAGAGGTCTAAACTTACACATTTTTATATAGGTACTAAATTCCTTAAAACTTCTCCGTTGTTGCTGTTTCTTAGATAATACTTAGTTTAAAATAATTTATTTGGGTCAAATTTAAAAGTTTTAATTTAAACCATGTTATTGTTAAATCTAGTGAAATATATTAATTGAATCATCGTTTAGGTCGGAAAATAGACAAATTCCACAACAATATTTGTAAAGGAATGACCATGAACGTACCTAGTCTATAAAGTTCATTACATTATGCTAAATACAGTCAGGGAAATTTATTGTTTATCAAATTGACTACTGACTTAAATTGTTCGTTTATTCAAATTATAAATGTCAGTCCTTGACAGTTGTATAAGGCTACGTACGCACTGACAGAAACTACTAGCGCCTACAGTCTACTGGATAGCGCCTAGGGCTTAGTGACTTAACGTCCTTCTACACACGCTAGGCGACTAGCGAAGTCGCCAAGCGCGCAGTGAGGCCGGTTGCGAAAATTCTAGTGTTCGTTTCACTTCGCTACTCGCAAGATGACTAGCTAAGCTCTAGGCGCTAAGCAAGCCACCTGTCAGTGCATACGTAGTCTAAAATGGCTACGACACGGGAAATTGACGTAGTGTGGCAATTTTCTAGCAATTAATTTCCTTGATTTAAAACATGGGGCGTATTAATTACAATAACTATTCAATAATTTACTAATAGAAAGCTCCAAAAATAGCAATATTACGTACAGACGCCAGCACATCAATCTACCCGAAACTGTCAAATTTTCCCAATCAATTTTGAACCTTATGCTATAGCGATAAAGTTGAAAATTTATTAAAGAAATTTGACAGATTGTAGTAGCTTGATGTGCTGGCGTCTGTACTACAGAAATAGGCCACAGTGTTCAGTTCAGAAAATACTAAGTTACTTTTGCTCCCTAATTACGTAACACACTTTCTATCACAATCTGAATCATTTTGAAGGATATTGCAAATCCATTGCTTCGTATGTTTGAAAAATTTGTCTGCTCAACAACGTACAATGCGTGCTTCGAAAGATGAGACTTGACCCCGCCTCCCCCGCTCTTTCCGCCGCCCCTATGACGTCCGGTCCCGTCCCGCACTCAGACCTCATACCGCTAAAGATACCTAAAATCGTGTACTGCGCATGTCAAACCACGTGGTGTGTCAAGTCTCATCTTTCGTGGCACGCATTGTAATTATAACGCAATGAATGTTGTTGAATTGTCAAAATGAAATTCCATTGCTACAGTTAGTGTGTTACGCAATTACCCCCCCGCTGGTGCCGCTTATCTTAGGACGCCGTAGAAATCTTTCGCAAATGCCTTTAATGGCCTCAGCATAACTCTTTCAAAACCATGCATTACAATAAAAGCCACTTCGTATAAACATAAGAAGCCTGTGATCCACATCAGGTACCTCACAGTAGGTTCAGACTTAGAACGGTGACGTCACTAAAGCTAGTTGCTAGGCTGGAACCTCGCTTTCCAGAAGATGTTGGCGAGGATGCCCGCGAGCATCAGGGAGCAGTACAGTAGAACTGCCGCCCACCATAGACGCTTCTCCCATTTCCTCTTTTCTAGGTTACGGAGAACTCCAATGCCTACCAGGAGACCTGGAAACAGAAAATAAAATGATAATAATAGACATCAATCAGCGAGCCCGTGAATATCCAATGCCGAATTGCTGACTACATTTCAATTAGGTACAGCAAAAGGCTGTTTGTGTATGTGATTTTAATTGTTTGTAAACGCACCAACGATACAGGAGTAATTCCTAGTGTGGAGCAACGTTTTTTAAAAAAAGAAAAGAAAAAAGAAAATGAAAATCAGCCTATAACGTGCCCACTACTGGGACGCAGGCCTCCTCGCTCTGTAATATTTATGGTGTACATAATAAAGAATATTCTATTCTATTGAAAAACCACCACCTTCCCGCAAATAGATTTGAGATCGCAGTATTTTGTTGTTAGTAGAGTATAGATGGATGTTGCTATTTATGACGAATAGTGTTGAACTCAGATAGAGAAACTTGGGGCTGTAATGTACGGTGGCCAGTGCCTCGAGTCTCGAACCTAGTCTCGGGACCCGAGACAACTAAATTTACAAAAAATCCCAGGCCTTCATTCAAGATACGAGACTTCCCGGGACCCAAGCCCTGTATGTTTGGCACGCAATAACTTAAAGAGAGAGAAGAGAGAATCTAAGAGAGAATACATACCGGCAACAGCGCCGGCCAAATGCGCCACGTATCCGATGTTCTGGTCCAGATGGCGCCAGTAGCGGTCGTACACGGCCGTACCGATGTCCACCGAGGCCAGTAAAAGGAATACCAGCAGTTGAATGATCGCGAACTCCATTTCTGACCAGTTCTGGAATGTACAGGTGGAAATGAATAGGGAGAAAAGCTTTTTAGAACGACGCCTTTTGATTGGCAGATCGAAAAGCTCATTTTCTCTCTATGGATTACTATTGTCATTGCATTTGGCGACTCCGTGGTTCTTATTCAATTATAATACAAAGGAGCTAGTTTTCAGTTAATCCTAACAATTAATTTCAGTCTTTTCAAGATGTTTTTTCACAGGAGTTATAATACGACCGACGTCTTAACGGTCGCCACTATCGCGGATATCATCTTAAAACAAACACTAATTAAATATATGTAAAGAGTTAATGTCGTTAAAGTTCAAGGTAGTAAGTAGGTACTACTAGAGTTTACTCGCTAATATTTTGTGAGTGAACCAAAGACCATCAAGAGGTACGTACAATCGAAGTTTTTTTGTTGTTTTACAAAATTGGACTGAGGTCACTAGGACTCAAGACAATCTTAAACATCATCCTCATCATTTCAGACGAAAGACGTCCACTGCTGGCCGTAGGCCCCCCCAAGCAGCAACCGGTTTTGGGCTACCCACATCCAGCGGATTCAAAACATGGCCAAAGATATTCTTACGCATATATAATCAAATCATCTCGAGGCAAACAAATTTGAAGAATTAGTAAAAACAAAACAACATCTTCAAAACTTACCATGATAATAGTAGCGACATGAGCAGCGATTAACGCATACACACCTCCCGAAGCACCCGCTAGATACACCTTAGGGTCTGTCAGACTGGTTGCTAAGGACCCTGCGGCTACTCCAGCAAGGTACACCAGGGTTACTCGCCACCATCGATGCACCATCTCTAGAGGTACTCCGAGGAAGAGCTGCACGAGGAGGTTGACTAGAAGGTGGACCACACTGGAACAGATATGGGTAAAGTGATGAGATATTTCTGATAAATTAGTCGTTGCATTACCCGGGCGTTAATATTACACATGGAGCGTTAGGGAGAGACTGCCACACTGTAAAGAGCAGGGGGCCTAAAAAGGCCACTTTGGCAGAATCATAAAATGATAACATTATGAAACATATGGCGAAGACAGTCCGTGTTTTTCTTTTTTTCGCTGCACTACGTAAGTATAATCAAAGAGATTGGATTTGGATTGGATTGATTGGTATTTTAGCACAGACAAAAAAGAAATTACTGAAAAATCCTTCACCAATGGGATTTGATACGATTAACTGTCCATTGTGATTCATAATGTTATCCTTTTATGATTCTGCCAGTGGCCTTTTTAGGCCACCTGGTCTTGGTACCAAAACCAATATTTTGGTACAGCGGGGTAATAGCGTAACACACTAATAGTAGCTGGGGATGGCTTTCATTTTGACAATTCAACAACATTCATTGCTTTATAATTAAGTTGTTGAAGACAATTTTTTCGAACATATGAAGCAATGGATTAGCAATATCCTTCAGAATGATTCAGATTATGATTTATAGTGTGTTACGCATCATATAGGGGGTCTTAAGAATCATATACTGAAACCATAGTTGCGCCTGCGCGACGATGTGCCTGCCACCTTGTATGTTGAGTGAAACTGCATGTTGGCGATTTTAGATTAAAAGGTCGTGTTCAATCAATATTACCATGACAATACATACTTATAAATAACGCAGTTCTCTTTTACCAGAATAAAATTGTACTAGAATAAATAAACACCGCTGTTTATTCACAATGCATTTTGCATCTATTATACTCGTATACACAACGTCAAGGTCTGTGCAAATATTATTTTATGTATAGACGCCAGCACATCAAGCTACCCGAAACTGTCAAATTTTTCCAATCAACTTTGAACCCTATACTTAAGCGATAAAATTGAAAATCTATTGAAGAGATTTGACAGATTGTAGTAACTTGATGTGCTGGAGTCTGTACTTGCAAAATTGTACCAGTTGATACACAAAGCGAGCATTGAACCATTTCCGAGTCTGGGAATTTGATTAATTTACACTCCACATTTCCAGTCTGTTCCTATCCTAATATGTTTTAATAACAATAAGTATTTTCTTTTCTCGTGGTCTGCGACTTATGTGTGATATTATTCATCATCTGGCATCTAGGTTTTAAGCAAATAAAATTTGAAACCGGGAAAGAAGTCAGAAATTTTTGCGAAATAAAAAATTCTATAGGTAACTTTTTTTATTAAATCTTTCCAAAGTACTCTCCACTAGCCTCTATACAAAGTTTCATGTGTCTGAACCAGTTTTCGATAAACTTTTTCCAGTCCGCCGCAGACACCTCGTTTCAGTCTATAAAAAAGTACTTTGTGCCTCGTTTACAGCCTGCTCGAACGCTGACAGCGTATCTTCGAACGTAGCTGTTTTTACTTCCAAATAATCATATTTTCAAAATAGATTATAACTGGCCAGTCTCTCACACATACAAATTTTTTTCGCAATACTTTGTGAGTGGCCTGGTACACCTGAAGACCAGTCATTTACACAGAGTTACTGCCTATCAGTGGAGGCTTAGTGGCCAGTGGCCGCGTAGACCCAGTCAGGTGCTTTACTTTGTGTAAATTATTTCATCACCACTGCTCTTAAAACGGTGAAGAAAAACATCGTAAGGAAACCGGAACGTCTAGGAATCAAAAAATTCGAAGACATGTGACATCTACTAACCCGCACTGGGCCCACGTGGTGGATTACAGCCCATTCCATCTCACTGAGAAGAGGCCTGTGTCCCAGCAGTGAGAACAATATAGGCAGATTATGCTGCCTTTCTAACCTCCACAACCCAGGTATTAGGTTAATCTATTCATAGCACCGTCTGCTATATTTAAAAAAATAAACACAGACATTAATTACATCACATTCAACACAATTCACCTGGCTATCTGGCTTACATAGATACTAGGTACACATTCATTCACTGAAGACCAACTCAAAGACCATCATTAAGACCAATTCGTGTTCTTAATTCGTGACGGATATCATAGATCCGGTTGCACATAATTGACAGGAGGATGCTGCGAGGACTAGTGCCAATTTTCTTAGCATTATACCCTAGTTACATTCTAGAAGATGCATCTATACGGCTACATGAAGCTTCTCATCATTCATTATCATCAAAGGAACATCACAGCTAGTTTTTCCACGAATCATCATCGTTTTCCTGGCATTGCATACTTTTATTATTCGTAGGTATAGAATAATCAGCCTATAATGTTCCCAAAGCTGGGACACCTCCTCTCTTCAGGAGGGAGTGGGCTGAGTCTACCACGCGGGCTCAACCCGGGTTGATAGACGTCATATATCTTCGAATTTTTGGTTCTAAGACATGCCAAGGAAAACATCGTGAGGACACTCTCACGATGTTTTCCATCAATGTCATGAAAGGAGTGGTGATAAAATACAAAGTGTGGTGTGGTGATACAAAGTAAAGCGCCTGCTGGGTTCGAACCTACGACCTACAACTCGTAAGTCGGGGTCGATACCACTGCGCCAACATCATCATTTTCCTGGACCTACCCCAATTTATATGGGGTCCGTGCAGTACGTCTTTTCTCTCCATACAACTTTTGTAGCCGTCATCTCAGAATTCACTTTCTCTTTAACCATATCATCATTCACACAATCCATAATTTTTTTTGATGCTATTTAATTATAAGTTACTTTTTATCCTAGATGGGTTTTTAATAATCAGTAGAACCATATATTATACTCAACCCTTCCTTCTCCTCTGACAGAGGGCGACTAAGAGGAATTCCCCAAAAAAGGGTTGTACCGTACCACGACATTGTTTCAACTTGTGCAGGGATGGACGACCCTCACTATCACACTAATATTATAAAGGTGAAACTTTGCGAGTGTGTGTGTGTGTGTGTTTATATGTTTGTTACTTCTTCACGCTCAAACGGCTGGATCAATTTTGATAACATTTTGTACGGAGGTAGCTGACACCCTGGATTAACATATAGGCTACTTTTTATCCCGATATTCCCACGGGATCGACATTTATGCGGGTGAAACCGCGAAGCACAGCTAGTACTAACATATTATTATTTAAAAAAAAATTAACTCACCCAACATGCACCAGCATATAAGTAATAAACCTCCATGCCTCCTGCCTCTTGTGTGGGTTATAGATGAACAGCTTGGCGATAGTTCCATTGGCCTGGGTGTGGCCTTCAGCGGCATCGTAGCAGAACAGTACGATCTCCACCAAAGAGATGAGGATCATGCAGACAGCGGGTGGCCAGCAGCTGTACTCTTCTTCGTACGTCCCGTCTATCGAGCACCGGAAGTATGATTTGCTATGGGCGACTGGATAACGCAACAAACATGGGGCGGAGCGGGGGGAAAGGTACAGTAGGAAATGTAGGGATTTTTTAAAATAGGTTTTTGGGGTAATAATTTGCATTAACAGGAATCCGGTAAGAAATTGTGGTGATATCATTATCAACACGGAAAAAAATGTGTCAATATTAATCATCATTATCCCCGATATCGAAGTGATTCATTCATATAACATTATTGAATGAACGAATGCACAAAACCAATTTATTTTCGAGTTATAAATAGTTTTTAACAATGATGGCGACAATAGACCAGAAATAGAGCACGCAACGGCCGAGTGACAGCCATTACATATTATTGCGACGGCAACGGGATGTATTAACCAATTAAGCAAACGTGTTACGTTAAAGGGCAGATTGTTTTTAATGAAACGGTTAACAGTTTTGGACATTTTTTTTTGATATTCAAATAAAAACCGTTACAAAAATAAATGGAGTAGGGTGTTTGGAATAACGGTTTGGTAGTTTTCGGGACAGGAAAGACAAACAAATAACAAAAAAGGAAAGGGAAAACAGAAAAAATATTGTGTTAGTGAATTGCATTCAAACTTATTACTATATTATTGACTGAGCATAAAAGCAGAAACAAGAAAGCTATGACACAGATTTTAAATAAAGAAAAGAAAAAAAAAGAGGCTAGAATCTGTTCTGGCATGTTATTGTAAACAAACATTCACATTTTATGACGCAAACATTTTTTCACTGTATCATAGCAATCATAGAATCGTTCCCGTACAAAGCAATAATTAATTCATGACTATTACTTGAGAACATTTGCGCAATATAAGCCATTAAACATAATCCCTTAACCTTGGTAGACACAAACATGCAATGGTGACGGTGCAGTGCCGAACATAGAATACATGTCATGATCTGGGCGCCGATTAAGACCAAGGGCGCCAGAATGAATAGATTCCTTGTCTATAGGGGCGCTAATGCGAAAAATATACAAGCCACTGAACTGATTATGAAGGCGATAATTGATAGATTATACTGAAATACAGATTTAGAACATGTTTATGTTTGTACGTTATGCGTTAGTAACAAGAGGAAAATCAACCGTTTTGAACGAGGAAATTATTTAAGAAAATACGTTTTCAAACTAAGCAGGTTTTTCTACATAACACAGAATATTACTATTGTTATTATATTAGTTGGTAACATACCAAAGTACTCAACAATCTGTTTTATGTACTTCAACGTCCTATCCCACGAATATTTACACACACTGAGCCCATAGTTTTTCTGTTCACTTAAACCTTCATAACTACACCTATCCTGTGTCTTTTTACACATTCTGTGCCACATTATTGAGTACCCCACTAACACCGAAGTCTGCTCGACTGATAGTTCAAACGTTTACATAATTAAAACTGCATTTAAAAAATAATTAAACAACTTCTTTTTTGTTTACGCCTAACGAGGTCTTAAGACACGGAAACACACTTTGTACACTTCACCTTGGTATCCCCGGCTTCCCCTTCATTTTTTTCACATATTTTTGGTTTGTCTACATAGTTTTCTCACTCGACCTCTCGAGTCTCGTTACATTTTTAAAAGAGAACTCGTGAGGTCGCGCTTCGCTGTAAAGGCGTGCACCTGAATGCGTTGTGTATGACATACTATGGAAAAACCTTCGGGTTGAGCGCGGACCACGCTATGCATTGGTGAACTGTGACGTAACATTCGAATGGACCAACGGATGGACGGATGGACTAACTTTTGGCACTAACGATTGGACACTGGCTGGAATTGTATGATTTGAGACATTTCCATAATGACAGACTACTCTGAATGGAATGGAATTTAGGATCTCAAATTGAGTAGCATTTGCTAGAATGTTGACGAAGCTTTCTGAATGTTTTTATTTCTCCTTGAGAGCGCATGGATGAACAATACGCAAAATTTGAATAACTGTGTAAGTAATTAAACATTTAAATAAAGGACAATGGGTAATAAAGTGTGGGCCCCGTACCAAAAAAAAAATTGACTGTAGAGACCGATGTCTATCTTTTATATTAAAGAGGCTCAATTATTTAAAAAAAGTGCACCATTACGAGGGAAAAAAATTTTTAGAGGTTCAAAAATTTCAAAAAGTGTCCATCATTAGCAGGTCAGTAAGTTTTGAGAGGATAAGTTAAATAATTCCCTTTATTAAATCAATTTAATTTCCTGACATATCTTTTTCTCCAAATGATTTCAGACATGCTGTTTTAGTACTAATTAAAATGAAACTACTCCATGAAGACAACAAAAACCAACATAGTTCATAATGCTATAATTAACTTTGTGTCTGGGTACGCTCTTAGCCATTCTCCTTATAGTATAATTATTTGCGATGTGGGAAA
This sequence comes from Luperina nickerlii, assembly GCA_963855955.1. NCBI lineage: Eukaryota > Metazoa > Arthropoda > Insecta > Lepidoptera > Noctuidae > Luperina > Luperina nickerlii. Next base: position 9,655,918 of record OY979682.1, read on the forward strand.
CCAAAAACAATTACCTAACTACATACGCAAGAACAAAAATAGACGCATGATGATTTTTTACATTGTGATCTTTGGCCATCAGGAAAATGACATAAAACCCCCCCTCCTTACCCTTCAGCCTAACAAGCTAAGTGGATATTTTTATACCCTACGAGATATGATAATCTCTTCAATTGTGTGTGTCATACAATTTTCCTGTTAACAACGAAATGAATGGTCATATGCCTCTGCGGCATTGTCATCTTTATAGCAGAAGTACTTCAGTCTAATGACCCGATTTAAATGACTGTCTATTGGTTGCGGTTTTCTATCCGTTAATTATTATAATAAGAGTAATTAAACGTTACCTGCTATAAATAAATAAATTGTCAATTAAAAATTTAAATGGTTAGAGAAACCTAAAGATGATTTCCAAAGACCTATTCAATGATACCCCATTTGACATAGTTCGTCGACTTAATTATTTTTTCTTTTACACAATATGGCGTGTGGTTGTAGCCATATTGAATTTTACTATTCTGTCATGTCTTTAGGAATATTTATTATTCTGTAATAAATCATTGTTTTATGGTCATTAACCAGAAAGAAAACAGGCGAGAGCGTTTCTATGGAGGAAAGACAACCCGCATTTCCTCTTAATATCAGTCATAACTTCTAATCATTGAGGAAAGTTATTTTAATTTTCAATTACATATTTCAATAACTGTGTTTTTTTTTTGTGGTTAATGAGGTTATCCTTTTAAAACATCGCGTCTATGCAAATAAATAAAGCAGTAAATATGTACAATAAGTAGGTAGTAGTACCTAGATACAATATTATGTACTTAATTGTTTTGTCTCCACTTTGTGGTTTGGGATTTTGCGTAAGAACTGGCAAACAGAATTAATTCTAAGTATTGTTACTCTTTAAAAATTACGAATTTAATATGAGCCTGTGGTCAACTGGACCCACTCGTAATGGGACTGTAGGATCACTCAACCCAATCACATTTTAAATTAGTGTTACAGGTTCTTGATTCATCATATTTGTTTGGAATTTGGGTCACAGTGGCCAGTATATGAATTAACATAACATCACGCCTGTAATCCACGACGGATTAGGCAAAGGTGTACCTATAGTGGAACCACATTTCCAGGGCCGTCTTAACCATATTGGGCGCCGGGGTGCGAAAATCAGCTTGCGCCCCCCTTGCCGACAAAAAGAAATTAAACTTAATTTGTGTGTTCCATTTTTAAGATGGTTTCCACCAATTTTTTCCAAGGGATTTTTTCGAGGCGGTGACGTGCGGTTACAGCGCTGGAGCGTTGCGGTTATAATGAGTGATTAGTGATGACCTGACCGGCTTGCTCTCCCTAAGACCTTGCGCCTGGGTGCCACGCACCCCTTGCACCCCCGGGTAAAGACGGCTCTGCACATTTCGCAAGTTATGTTTAAGTCCCATTGGACTTAAACACCCCCACCTATTACATTTAAAAGGGGGGCGAGCCTATTGCCATCAAACGAGCACAAATCAAGACTACGGGCTGCTACCGAGAAATTCCTATTAGAAAAACCTAATAACACTTTGCCCCACCTGGGATTGGAACCTAGGACCTCATGCTCATCAGTAGTGCATGCGATCAGTTCTTGACCAATGAGGCAGTCAGTATAATAATAGTTAATTACATTTATAGATTATAGTGACTAGTACTCGTGGAATTAAGTTTTTGGGTTATCAATTAACTATCTTATGACGAAGTACCCGGCTATAATAAAAAAAAAACAACAAAGATAAGCCAAAGTAGATATTTGACATGTTATTTAAACCGATAGGAACAATACATATAATATTTGTCCATAATTACCGATGCTACTCTGACTATGAAACAAAATACTTTCAATGACAATTTAAAAAATTACACTGATATTTGATACCTATTATAATAATGAAGGTTACTTCTATCATGATTTGTTAACTTGTTTGGAATTTGGATCACAGTGAAACCAGTAAGGTTTTTAGTTACAAGTTTTTACCAGTAAGGTTTTTCTAGTTCAAGGTTTTCTATTTCTAGTTCAACCACAGAATAACTAATAGTACTTAGTTCAACTCAATGAATCTAATCGTTAAATCTGTAATATTAAAAAAAAAAAAAAACAGTGTCACTCCAGGAGTGCTGACAGCAGTGAAAACTTGAAAAAGCGTACCTACTCTAGTAATTTTATAAATATGTTTGAAGGTCATTCTTCCCAAATAACATGTACCGCGCGTTGATGTCTTTATAATGACCAAAAGTTTAAACAGAGGTATCTGTTACGGTAACAGTGTCGCGAGTTTAATGTTTTTTTCCCCATCTAAAAAAATGGCCAACGCGCCTAAAAACGTTTTCACTTCAAAAAAAACTTATGTAAGTATTGTAGTTTGACAACACGTTGCTAGACGAATTTGTCAGGCGAATCCTATGTAGTACCTACAAATGGATATTAATAATCTTGGGAATGTCAATTGAATTTCATAATAATTTACCAAAGGGCGACCCACGTTTCGCTAGTTATGGTCTCATGTAAGAGGGGCTCGCCCCTTATTGCCATAAACGGTGCACAAAGCCGGACTCCGGGCTGCTACTGAGAATTTCCTGATGGAAAAACCCAACAGCACTTTGCTCGCTCTAGGAATCGAACCCTGGACCTCATGGTCAGCAGTAGCGCTTGTTACCACTAGACCATCGAGGCAGTCTCTGCCTAACTTTTGGGGATTACAGGCGTTATGTTATAAATTACTGATACTAGTCACATTCGATTTTTATCTTTGTTTGTCATAGGTGGGTAAGAAAGTAGGTAAGCACGGGCGTTTTTTTTTTTGCGCACTGGGTTTTCAACGCTTTGCTTAGGACCGAGAGTTGAAAATTCAACAGTGTGTTTTTTTGACGCGCTGAGATGCGCTCTGTTAGATGCTCAATGCTCGGCTCAACACCGAGAGTTGAAAATCCAGCGCGCGATAAAATCCCGCCGCGAAATATTTACGTCCTTGCGAACGTGGGCTTATAGAAGGTAGGGTTAGTCATCAAACGATATTTAATTAAAAAATACCCTGTGGTAAACTATTCAAATGAATTGAAATAGAAACGCTTTGGGAAATCCCCACGACAATAATACTTTTGGTTCAACTTTTTTATTAGTCACGTCTTATTTGTTAATGGTGCCGATTACCTTGTTTACAAACTAAACTAAATTTAAGATCAGTGCATATTTTTCACTGAACTTAAATTTAGTTTAGTTTGTGAACAAGGGAATCGGCACCATTGCCAATTTTCGAAGTGAAAACTTCTTTAAAGCTCCCGCAGACAGGCGCGACGCGACGGTGCAACGCGATTCTGGTAAAACAATTTCCATGAAGATTTCATAGGTTGTTTTAGGCGTGTTGAGCGATTTTGTTACGAGAAAATCGCGAGTTCGCGTCTCCGACATGCTAATGTTTACAACATATCTGTAGTTATGAGTATACACTGTTATTTCATAGTTTTAAGTTTTTAACTTCTGTCGGCAGTCTTTCTTGTCTCTTAAATACTCTACTAAAACAGCTTCAGAATGATGTATCGCTGAGTACAATGACTCAATGAGTGATTAATTTCAATCATCATAAATTCTGCAATAAAATGATAATTATGATTGATTGATAAAACAATAAATATTAAATTATGTAAGAGTTTCTGTTATATAAGTATCAGGAAAGTTACGTATTGTGTGCGAAGTAATACATTGGAATTCTGAGCTAACTACAACAATAAAAATACCCAAGATACTTGCTCCGTGACTACAGGTGAATACAATTACAGTAACTACCCGTCTTTAATATATATGACACTTCAACCTTTAGAAAGTGATACAGCGGCCTAAGCCCGTAACACACTTTCATTCACAATCTGAATGATTTTGAAGCATATTCTTAATCCATTGCTTCATAAATGTCAGAAAAATTTGTCTGCTCAACAACGTAAATAACGCAATGTATGTTGTTGAACTGTCAAAATCAAAGCCATTGCTACTGACAGTGTGTTACGCAATTATCCCGGTTGTAAGCCCATGTTCGGACGGACGTAAAAATATCGCGGTGAGATTTTATCGCGCACTGGATTTTTAACTCTCGGTGTTGAGCCGAGCAACGAAAATCCAACTGAGCGCATCCTAGGGCATCAAAAAACACACGGTTAGATTTTCAGGAGCGTGTTGAAAATCCAGTGCGCGAAGAAAAATGGCCTGTGTGAACGGGCTTAGAGTGATTGAGACGGCGGTCTAGGAAGCCGAAATTTTTCGAAAAATCGATGTGCCTTTTTAATGCCCATTACATGTACATTTGTTATTTTACAACTAAAACTCATTTACCTACGCCTTCGTGGTTCGGTTTCGGTTTGTACAGCAGTTGTTTTCAGTCGAAGATCCGTATGAGTCGCTTTGTTACGACTATAAATAGGTGAATGATATGTTGGGACACCTTTTACGTGGTATATTTGATCACCAATTGAGAGCCGACGATGTGTCTCCTTCCCTATGAGAGATACATAACATAACATCAATCAATCTGTCTAGCCTTTTCCCAGCTATGTTGGGGTCGGCTTCCAGTCTCACCGGATACATCTAAATACCAGTATTCTACATGGAGCGACTGGCTCTTTGAACTCCATACAATCAAGCCTCCTCTCTACGAGAAGGAGTGGGCCGTGATACATCACGCGGGCCCAGTGTGAATAGGGAATATGCATGATATTTTTTTATTTAAAAAATTAATCCTCATTCATGTAATAAACAGTTTAGTAAAACTGTTTTTCGGATAACTATGAAATTAAAAAAGATATGAGCCATAGAAGATTTGTTTCTATCTCTTTCTCGCAAAACGAAATTTAACACGGAGTTTATATGGCCGTAGTGACATGTGACGTCACAGTCTATGTCGGATCTCTCTGTCTAATTGGTGTGTAATCAATAGTTTTAAATGTTCATATCGGCCGTGTTTCTTGGCCGATTTTAATTTTAATTTCACTTTTTGTCATCTCTACTACGGTATTTTCATATTTTGTTAATAAATGCCATGAAAAAAATTCATGCATATTCCCTATTGGTAGATGTCACATGTTTTCGATTTTTTGGTTCTAGGACATACTGGTTTCCATACGATGTTTTCCTTCACCGTTTTAAGACCAGAGATAACTTACGTAACACGGGCGACTCGTATCGATTTTTTTTTTTGGCGCCAGCCTTATCTATCTAATTCAATTGACGACACTTATAGGCGCCGATGTGGACCGTAGTGTCAATTAATATGACTTGCGAGTGCTCCAATCAATTTTGATGTGATAAACTATAAACTGTCACATTGAGGATTCCTTAGCGTCCTGAATTCCTGATTCATCAGATAACTATACCCGAGTCGCTTTCGCGGTCTGGTATGTATTGTTATTTACGGAATTTATTAAAAGAATTGAAATATGTATGTATTACTTTCAATAAAGGATGACATTAATGAGTTCCTTGTCCATTTGACCCTAAGCCCCCAACCCACCCACACACGGCAGTGAGCATTGAGCTTGTATATGGACAATATGTCTTACTAAATCAGCCGGTCGATTCTGTAAAAATCTCACCGTGAAAACTTAGGTGAAGTGAGTTTATTTTTGCTAGGAATTGAAACTATTGACAGCTCACTCCACGCTCACTTCACCTAAGTTTTCAAGGTGAGATTTTTACAGAATCGCACCGCTGCACCCTAATTGCGTAACACACTTTCAAATGCAATTTGAATGATTTTGAAGGATATTGCTAATCCATTGCTTCATATGTTCGAAAATATTGTCTGCTCAACAATGTTAACAACGCAATGAATTTTGTTGAACTAACAAAGTAAAACCTATTGCTACTGTTACACTAACGTGTTTCGTGAAGACTTTTCATTAATTTTACAAACAATACTATGTTACCTACAAAGTTTCTACGCATCTTTCAAAGGCTTCAGTGTTACTAAAATATGTATTGTTATTTTCATAAATAAACGATGTATCGGTATTATTTCTAGGTAGGGCGTGGTGACTAACCAACGAACAAGGTCGAGATAACACTGTATGGGATAAGATACGGTTTGGACTGTACTTTTTCAATATATATATCGTTCATAAAAAATCGATATTTTGACGGATAAAATAATGATTTTGGTAGAAAACTGCAATGTTGTGTTCTGATGTCATAATTATGGAGCTGGAGTGTGGAACCAAAAGAAGAATCCAGCGAAGGGTTTCTTCATTACTTACCGATATTATACATATATTATATACAGGGTGGCAGTAACATCGACGCGCAACCTGTTACTATTAATTCAGTGCATGATATAGAATTTTTTTGTAGTTATTGCGCGTAGGTATTGCAGTTTTCTATGAAACAGCAGATTTTTTTTGAATAGAATCATGTGCTGAATTCATGGTTACAGTTTGCGCGTCACTCTGTATATGTAACATCTATCCTACCAACTTTATTTGTACATAAGCCAATGATCGGGTTTTGCGAGCTATCACAATCTTGTTGATAACAACCGGCAAACTTCAGTGTATCAAAACTGCATTTTAAGTTATCTGATTATGATTGAATTTGTAATACTAGGAAATAAATGTACCTTCAACTTATTACACACAAAGCATATACAGGATGTCCGAAAAATACTAAGTAAACTCATCAAGCGTAAACAAGGCGTTGCGAAATTTAAATTATTAACAGTAATTAATTACATTGATTGACGTTTTTTTCATAACAGACTGAAAAAGCGTAACCGATCGATATTTTACGTCTGTTAGTAGACTAACAAGGTTTTTTATGGCATCAGTTTTATTGCGAGAGAGAGGGAGAGGACGGTCAAAGAAAAGACGGATGAAAGAGGAGAAGGTGAATGATAGCGACCGTGGCGGTTAATAGGGGAGAATAGAAAAAGAAAACCTGTTGCGCCGGCCCCAAGTAACATGGGACCAGCATAGCTATTGACAACCACTCGATACGCATCCGTACCGTATCGAAATTCTATCAATGTCATCGTAGGAGTCCTCTAAATGCTGTTCACAAGTCTAAAACTCGAAAATTTTGTCATTTTACATTAAATAGACGACCGCTATTTTCCGACAGCTGTTTTCTGTCGGGGGCAAGGCAAATCAGGTTATCGAATCGATACGATAGCCTGTCGGATGATTGTGAATAGATATGAAGGACAGGAAGACGATGATGGGTTTTATTAAAGTAGTTTTTGGAACCGAAAACATCCTGTATACATAATATTATATTGGGGATATATGTATATAAAAGCTATCAACGTGATATGTAAAGGTATGCCGAGTAAATATAAATATGTACTACGATAGGAGATTCGAATAAGTCAAGGACAGATACACGAGTAACCTACGCGTAGGTAAGTTAGTTTCTAGAGCGTTCAGAATATCAATGATTGGTTTTAGGGTTCCGTACCAAAATGGTAAAACGGAACCCTTATGGTGAGACTCAGTCTGTCTGTCACAGCTGGATATCTCAAGAACTACTAATGCTATCAACTTGAAATTTGGAATAGTTTTAGATGACGTTTGCCCAACTATTTAAGAAAGAAATAAAAATATATGCATATTTTTTGCAACAGGGACTGAAAGGGGGTTTGAAAAATTCGAAGTGGGGCTACTAGGGCATGTGGGGTATCATATGAAAGAGCGCAGTTTGCACATTCTCAAACATTTTTTTTATGCTGCATAGTTTTCGACTTTTGATGAAAAATGTAAAAAAATACCGTTCGTCCCCCTTATCACCGAAGTTTGCAAAGAGAAAAATCAGAAATTATTCTATTTGATAGAAGTTTATGTAAAAATTACAGGAAAAATTAAACGAAGTCTATAAATAGCACACTTTTTCTGAAATCATCAAAAAAAGTTACATTAGTTCCACTATCGGTCAAGAGATGACGCTGACATAAAACTGCAATATTCTACACCGCAGTACGCAGTGTTAAAATTAGCTAACGAATAGGCCTCGCCGATGAAAATTTAAAAACATACGATAGTACGGAACCCTCGGTGTGCGAGTCTGACTCGCTCTTGCCCGGTTTTTACTTTTACCCAACGACCGCGACTTCGTCTGCGTGAAATTATTGTTCTAACATAAAATTTTATCCGATTAGTGATAGAATTTTCGGAGTCGGAACAGTGGTTTCAAAGAACCCCCAACACCCCCCTTCCTCCTACAAACTCAATTTTATCTCTTTATGTCTTTATAAAACTATAGAAGAAGATTATTACATTAAATCATGCCGAAATATTCTTTGAAGTTGTCTAAGGGTCTTGTCAAATTAGAATACGTTTGTTTTTGACAGGAAACTCATGGATACCTAACGCGGGGTTTCCCTAAGCATGATTCGAATATTTTTCAAAGGTAAGTACCCAAATTATTTTTAACAATGCAGGAAAATTTCAAAATATTAATGTCATTTCATATAATTTAGGTGCATTAATGTCAAGGTTGCTCATAATAATATGTTTATATGACATAGCGGGGTGGTCACGTATTGTAAGATAGCGCCAATAAATAATAATGAGGCATGTAGTATTGTTTTGTTTAAATAACTAGAAGCCATTATCCTTACGCTTGCGTTGGTTGCACAAGACACAAATGATCAGAAAAAAAAACTAGTACTTAGATGAAGTGAATTTTTAGGTACTTTATAATACCCCATTGTTCTAATGTCACCTATTAAATGTAATCAGTCCAGAATTATCCTTAAATTCAATTTTATTGAAAAATGTATTTTGCTTTAAACGAATTCGCTAAATAAGACTTAGCTAATGTTTTTTTTAAGTAGAATCAAATTATTATAAAAAGAGAGCCGGTATAACTGTTGTTATAATATTTATAGCTTAATATATAGTTATAAATAAATTATTGTAGACTCAATTATGTTGGTATGGACGCAGATTAGATTAAATTAACTATCAGTGCAAATTGCCATAAATATCCACGAATGGGAACAGAAGTAATCAGACATCTATTTATTAAGTATGATGTTCTATTGTATGAATGAAGTCCTCTTCCCGTAAAGGTATGGTTTGAAACAAATGATCGACAACATTGACATTAGACAACAATGAATTGGGATGAATTTTGAAGCAAATTTTGAATGTAAACAGCAGGACCCCATTGCTGTTTAAACAAGTTTTAAATATACATCCTGCAGGTGTATGCTTTTTAAATTGACGTTTTATATTCTTCAGTTAGTTTATTGTAACATAAATAAAACCTGTAACATTTTAATTTCTAATTTCATAAAAGCTGAATTTTAGTAACAGCATGTATATTTAAACTCCAAGCCGAATGATGATGATAACAGAGACCAATAAAAAAAAACATTTAAAAAAAAGTACCGCCGCGATCACTTGACGAAATAGCCCGGAAACCTGTCCACGGTCCTAGCAAACAAAGTTAGTTGTTATTTTGTTATATTAAAATAATATGATACACTCTTCTTAGCTTAGTTAGGTACCTAGAAGTTATTAAATAGCACATTTTACAGCGAACATACACTTCAATATTTACATAAACACAAATATCATAAGGCAGCAAAAACACCTTTGTTGCCATTGACAAAATTATTATTCTGAATTTTGTCTATGCTCTTCTAAAAAGAAAACCTCTGTGAAGAAAACTTAAATGAGAAGTGTCTTATTATGCCAAGCATGTGAATGAGGTTATCATGGAAACCTGGAGCCAGTTGTTTGGGGAATTGAAGCTCTTTCGGTGTTTAAAAAAGCGAGCCCATTGCTCAGCTACCTATACATCGGCCTAACCAACTTGATATTGCCACACTTCAGTTTCTCATAACTCTGATATCATTATATTTATTTATCGGCTAACAGCTTCCATATAAAAAAAATACAGTTGCATTATTATTTACATTCGTACATATACCTGCAAGCTTATAAAATCATGTTATATCTACGCAAGCTTGGATGTTCACATTCCGCAATCAAAATCAACTAAATAGGGCTATTAAAAACACCTGTTCACACGTTAATAAGTGCAAGTGATAAGTAAATTGAAGAAGCACAAGTGTCTAGAGTAGGCAGGTGCATTAAAATTTCGACATGTAACCAGTTAGAATTCTTCAGTAAATCGAGTAAATATTTTGACTGCTTTGATACAATATATTTTTCTATACATATCTAATTTGGTAAACAAAACGAGGTATGAAAATCAGGAGTTTTCTCTTCCACCAAACGCCTCAGTAACGGCTCCTACACAAAGGCGCGACGCGCGACGCGAATCGCGCGCGACACAAAGGCACCGCTCGTCGCGCGACTTGCGGTGCCTTTGTGTCGCGTGTCGCGTCGCGCCAGTGTGTACGAGCCTTAAAGCTTTGTTTTTCTAAGAAATTGGTGAACGGACACACAATAACGGCTGTCCAAATACAGAGCGTATTTGTATTTTGACAGCTTATGTAAAATATTAAAAAGTAAAATATGAAGGAAACGCTCTTCTAGTAAACCGTAGCTTTAGGTATGAAGTTAAGGGCGTATTAATCTAAAAATTTCATAAAAAAAAACTCAAATGTAGGTACCAATTAGGAGCATGCATTTTCTCGAAAGCGAAATCTCAGTGCGCCAATTTGTTTACCAAATGAGACAACGGAAGAAAATCACACTATAATTATGATATACAATATTACTAATTTATCACTTGCACTTAGTGTAAACCAGTCACGTGATATGTACATGCTGTGCACAACGAAGGTGTAACTTGGAACCAACAGGCCAACAGTGCCAATGAAAATAGTGAAAACCTTTAAAATACGCCAAAATACACGTCCACAGTAGTTCTTGTGAATTTACTAAGCAAACAATTCAAGAGTGATAAAACACGTGCCGTGTTTAGTGTTTATATTATAGTAACTACTATGGAACTGCTAAAACCAAACACTGTTGTACTGATTAATACTTCTTCTATTTAAAAATTTGAATTGAGAATATTCTGGACTCTCTGTAACAATAAGAGTTAAGTCCCATAAACTGTATCCAATAAAATTTATAATAAAACAAAGGAAGACCACTGTTTAGTACTTATATTAGATGGTGTCATTTGGTGTAGTTAGAGGGTTTCCTCCCAAAAACATGATCAACATTTAGTACAGCAACCATACTCCAGCTAATATGGTTGCTGCCGAAAGCAATTACCTTTCGTCAATCTGCTTATGGCGAACTGTATGTGTACAATGATGCACTTCTCGTCTGCCATTTGGGGGTATGTATTATTACACCGTGCATTAAGCTATGTGGCATGAATCCATCCAGTTACACCCACGTTTGAAAAATAATCCTGCTTTTCAAGATCCACTACAAACTACAAGGTGGTCAGATATATTTTGGCAGTTAATGAATAAATACATTATAGGACTGCTTGCATCCATATCAATTAAGTTTTTTGTTATAGTCTGCCAAGATATATTAGACACAGTATATTTATTTATAGCATACATAACAACAGAGACTGTTGACGTCACCTTAGTAATAGAAAAGTCAAAAATGAACGAGGTTTTTCAAGACCGATTCTGACTGTTCCAAACGAAAACGTGACGATATCTACAGATCCTGTTCATCAATTACCTGTAGTGTCCACAGGGCCCCGATGAGGAATGATCGAGTGCACGTATCTGGCCACAAAGTGCCCAAACACTGCCTTCAAATCGGGGTTGTGCATCATAGCCACGAACTCGTTGAAGTCGAGGTACCCTGAGTTGTCATGGTCTGCGAGGTCCATGATCTTGTCCACCACATTGTCGGGTAGGTCGTGTTCGTACTCTCTTGAGTTGATAATCTCTTTGAGTTCCACGTAGGAGATCCGCCCATCTTTGTCTTTGTCGTACTGAAAATATAGAAGAAAAGTCTTTTTAGTATAGGACCTTTTTAATATCTTCGTCATGGTCATAGGGTAAGTAATATAGCAGAGACACTATCACTGCAAAACCTGATCAGGGTCTGCCGGAGTTGGGCTATCTGGGCATTTAGCTTTCCGGAGCATGCTCTTACCTATACAGATAATATGCCTGGAACGCCAGGCCCAGAATTCTGTAGGATAGAGCTTTAGCCTGTTTAAAACTGGAAACTATACGATGCGTTTGGAAATTTGGGTATTTGAAATAAACATCTTTTTCCATCATCGCTGTCTTTAGAAATTATTTCGAAATTATTACTAATTCGTAAAGCATCAGATAATATGCCTGGAACGCCAGGCCCAGAATTCTGTAGGATAGAGCTTTAGCCTGTTTAAAACTGGAAACTATACGATGCGTTTGGAAATTTGGGTATTTGAAATAAACATCTTTTTCCATCATCGCTGTCTTTAGAAATTATTACTAATTCGTAAAGCATCTATGACGGAAACGAAGCATTGTTATCAAACTGATGTATGGATGGTGATTCATTCGAAAAAACCACCGCTTCACTCCTGAATAAAGTCCCTGAAAGCTTGCAAGCTACCGTAGTAACTGAATATTTTTCATGTGAGAAGAAAATAGAACATACTCCATCAATACAATGTAGCACAAGTTTAGTATTCAAATGTCTAATAACAGAACATCGAACAACAGCAAGATTTCGTAAGGAAAACAAACGAGAAGTATGTTACTAACAACATCAGCTACCAGCCCAGATTATATTGTTTAACAATGGTTTGTTAAATAGGTATCGGATTTTATTAGGATAGAGTAATAATTAATTGTAAAATATTCATTACGTGATTACCTAAAAGTTGTACATATACATATTTCCGCTTCCTCATGTTATCAATGTGTGATTTGATAGAATTTATATAAAATCGATTTTTAATTGAAATAAGAACGACAACCAACTTAAGCTTTAATTCCTTGATTTTCCCGGAAATTATTTGTATTGTGCTGTTTCAGCTGGAGCAAAGCAAACTTAGTATTTTTTTTTTTTTATTAGAAATGGATTTGCTCTTGACTCTATTCTAGTATATTTATGTAGTGTCATTAGCTACATTATATGAGCTAGCAGTCAGGATGGAATCTTAAGAATCTGGAGCGCATTATACTATAAATCTTATCTACTGTAATTTTTCATCATCACGATTCTCTTGCCCTATACCAATGTTTATGGGGTCGGCGCAACATGTCTTTTTCTTGCATACCTACATAATGTCGGTAATATAGACGTCTTTATTAGTCGTTATCTCAGTAGTCACCTCCTTTCTAGTCATATCTTTCTCACAGTCCATAAATCCTTCCTTTGGTCTGCCCCTACTCTTATAGCCACATTCATCATCAAAGCTCGCCTCACGACATTTTCCTTGAGATAATGTTCATCACACAACGTTGATATATGTTATACTAATCAACAAATTGAAGACCTAGATTCTCCAGCCTTGTTCTCTCCATGGTTAATATTACAAGGTCATCAGTTACTTCTTGTTTGAACATTATTTTGTTTTCAGCACGCGTTCGAGATTCTGTGTCGAATGGTATTGAACCACGACCTCATTTAAGTACAAAAGTGGTATACGATGACAGTTGCTTTTCGAAAGTTAGTGATAATTCGTTCTACAGTACCGATATCTGTATGCTCTCGATACGTTATTTTTCAATTTGACGTTTTATGGTTTGTTTCATTTCTGATTAACTTATCTGGTAGATTATTTCATACAAATTCAATTCAGTTAGTATATTTTATTCATGAGGTGGATCATGGTTATCTCGACAAAATAAAACAGGCCCTAATGTAGTGTGTCCCTATCTAACATTATATTTGATATAATATATCAAAAAAACAACTATCATATTATGATAGTTGTTTTTCTTTTTTAATAATATTAATGCGAGAAAGTTACGAGACACGAGGGTTGAGGGATCTTGTTGTGTGCAGTGCAAAATTAATCGAATATGTAATTAAAAATTACATTTTTAACTCAAAGAAATATCTTTCAGTAGAATTAATTCAGAATACTGAACAAAACAATGATTACGTTGATAATGTTCTCATTCTGTAAGGTAATTAGTTAATTACGTTATGCAACAAAAATATAAATTACATGGGTATAAGCGAAATGTTGCAACTGCTAGGAGATTTTTCACAAACAAAGTTCTTAATTTTTCGTCAACCACTGTACTTACCTATATTACTACAACATTGTGAACTTCTATAAACCCGTGCGTGATCTATTAATAATTATAGTATCTACTATATGTCAATTAGACTTTAAATAGACTCTGCTGCTAATAAAAAATACTTGTCTATGGCACAATCTACTTTGAACTAAACCTACTTTAACGTCAAGCCCATGTCCGGAATCCGGAGTCCGGACCATCACTCGATAGTACGGAATGTGATTCACAAGAATTTATAAGACCTTGAAATAATTCATCGAAAATTGAAAAAAAAATCATATCACCTACGAGTTATCAATAATGTAAACAGGATCAACGAAGTAACGAAGTCATAATATAGGTAATAACTTCACATTAAATGCGTATCGTATCTTTAAATTGTAAGTAGGTATTACTTCCATGAATCATTCAGTCTTGAGTCAACCTAAAACCTTTTTACAACTGAATATGATTTACGGTAATTATACCAAAGGCGATGGTAATAAGCAACAAAACGGATATGTTTTGTGTGGATAACATTTGCAACAGTTAACTGTTCCCTAAACGACAAGGTCGGAGTTCAAACGATACCGTGAAAACTTAGGTTCATCTAAGTTTTCAAATGACAGCTCTCTTCAAAGAGCTGTCATTCCACCTGATTGTAGGGATTGACAGCTCATTTCACCTAAGTTTTCACGATGAGACTTTTACAGAATAGACCGGTGATTTTAGGTAGTCCCTCTGATTTTATAAATCAAATTTCTAAATAGACAGGTTGGTATTGGATGAAGCTACCGAATTCCGTTCCACTTCCATTCATCATATCCGAGGAAAGGAAACAGCATGTTCCTAACTAGATATTAGTCACAAGTCAGAAATATTTAGGCCCAAATCATAATCATGGCAGACTGAAAAATACCGAGGAATATATGAGTCATTTAAAAGGGGAATGATTCCTAGATGTCCATGATTTGAATTGAAACAATTGGTGACACAGTGACTACACAAATGGACAATGACTAAGCCGTCTAGACTAATTTTTATGAACATTTTGTAAGTAATGGCTTGTGTAACGGTGACTTTTTGTTAAGAATTTAATCTAGCTTGTGATGGAGGACAGATGTCTAATGCTTATATTAACTCTGATTAAACATATTAAGGTAGAATACATACAAGGATATACTTATTAAGATTTTCATTACCAGGAAAGGCTAACTTCGTTTTGTACGCGGCTTTACGTACAATGAGAAGTCAACTTATACTGGAAATTTATAGCTTCATATGTCGTCTTGTGTATTCTATCTATTATCCAATCTCTATCGTAATCTTCTTGCTTCAGACACGAGTGCACTTGTATTAACATTGTTGCATGTACGGGAAAATTTACTTTTTGGAAAATATTCGCGTACTTTATGCAAATGAAATGTGGCGATGTTTAAAGATACGAAACTTAATAAACGCTTCATAATATTACTGCTTTGTTGGTCCAATGGTCGCAAGCGCTTTTGCTGAACATGAGGTCCTGGGTTGGGTGATTCCAGGATCGGGCAAAGTGTTATTGGGTTTTTCCATCTGGAATTTCTCAGTAGCAGCAAGGAGTCTGGATTTGTGCCCGGTTGATGGCAATAGGCTTGCCCTTATTACATGTTACTTAAACATAACTGGCGAAATGTGGGTCTACGTAAGTACTATAGGTACGCCTCTGCGTAATTACAGGCGTTATGTTATAATAATACATGGGAATAATTAATATAATGTTAAAGACAATAGCTTGCTGCATTATTATGTTGCATAATATGAATCATAACTGCACTACATACTTGTTGATAATACGAATGAAGGCCTTGATTCATAATTAAAATTATCATTTTAAAACCATTTAATTTGTGACAAGTGATAAAATTGATGGACCTTGAACTCTAGAGACATAGTCTCAAATTTCTTTGTTGATAGCAGTATGACACTTGGTTATTTTTTCTTTAATGTGTGTTCTTGCGCCAAGATCGTTACAGCAAAAGGGCAATTAAATCATCATACAATGCAACCTGTTGAGACTTGAAATCAATTATAGTCCTTGGACTAATAGTAAGTATAAACAGCAAGTAAATTGTTGAAATTACCATGTCCTAACCATTATAAACAGAAATGGTCCTAAAATAGATCCTTGGGGAACCCCACTTGAATTTTTTGTGAGTTCATTAGCTTTAATCCAATTTTACTAAAAGCATGTTACAAAATCGATAAAACATCATCAGATCGTGTAGTATTTTAAATTCTCAATATGTGTACGTTGACTACCGTGATAAGCTTAGTCGAACGTTTTGGTAAAGTTACAAAAAGCTTTTGGAAGAAAATGTGCAAAGAGTATTACTAATTTATTGTGTCCTGTGTATATTACGTTTGTATGTGATTTAGGATTACAAATGCGTGTTACACAAAATAGAATAGAATACTCTTTATTACTTATGTACACCATATAAATTACATAAATATAGAAACTGTACAAAGGGTGACACAATGGGCGGGCTTATCGTTAAGAGCGATCTTTTAAAGACAACCTTTGGATGGATTTAAAAAGGGGAAGGACAGACAATTACTGTAGGTAGTCCGTGGTGTACCATTTACATAATACAATAAATACATATATAAAGTATATTATACTAATCTAAATACATATAATAATAAACATGAAACAGGAGCAAAGAAAATATAATGATGATGTTTAAGGAGAGAGGAAGTGCTTTTTAACCATAATTTTAAATGTTGACAAAGATTGAGCACGCCTAACCGACACGGGCAAGTCATTCCATAACCGTACTGTTGGAACAGTAAAAGACTTGTCATAGAAACTGGTGAAATTCATCGGCATCTCTAGTCTCAGGTTTTCCGATGACCTCAGATATCTATTATGTGTCATGAAGGAACTTGAAACGTTCTTTGAGACAAGTGGGGTTTTTAGGATTTAACAAAATACTGTAGAGCTGAAACAAGATATGAGAATTCCGGCGAAGACGTATGGGAAGCCACTTGAGCTTTATACGAAATTCTGATATTTGATCATAATTATTTTCGCAGGCCAAATATAAATCTTACGCAAAATGTGTGTTAATGGATGTATTAAGATCGTAATCTGTCCATAATGGCATTGTTAATGCATAATCACACTATTTCCTGTCGTTATATCACTAATGACTGTTACTGATTTTGCTGAGCTGACAATTAAACTGAGTCGCATTATTTTATGCAACTCCTTTACGCTTTCCAGTTTCGTGGTGGTTGGAACTAAAATTAACTTCGTCGTTTGTATGGAATTCATTAATATATATGATTGGTATTTAAGGAATTATTATAAGCTGAATGATTGTCAATGAAATATTACTCTACTATGAAAAGGGACTTTTGATTGATATGGACATTTGGCTTTGTCTTCGATGCCTAATCTGAATTCACATAGCTTAGCCATTACTGCATATCTCGTGAACCTACCAAAAAGTTTTCATACTAGTTTGGGCATCACTGTAGTTCTATTAGACCATTTATTCTATGCATTTTGATTAAATGCCAGAGGAGAGGCTCCTTACCAAGCATTGGTTTATTATGCTGGAGAAGGAACTTGTAAATCAATATTTTTAAATGATATAAAAAACGTAACTTACCAGGAATCTTCGCAATAATGATAGTAATCTAGTAGAAACCAATTTCACACTTTCAGTAAGTAATTTACTTTGACCCAAATGATTGTTTGGCTAGTTGATTGTGTAAATATTCGCCGCTGAACAAGTTTGCTGTAAGTCATCGTGTTTGGTTTGTGGCATCACGAATTCCACAGTAATTACCGCGTGCTCTATCTACCTGGTTAGTAGTAGATCAGTAAAAGTCTTACATCGATTTAATCGTTCCGAAAAATAGACTATAGTAACATAATATTATTTGCCATTCATAATGCTTTTGCATTTAAGTAGGTACTTACTGTGATTCCATTCTTGGGTACGAAAAAAAAAATAGATGCTACTTATCCCAGGTCTTAGAAGCAAGGAATTTGTTCTACCAGTGATATTTTACCAGAATGCTTATGACAATTATTCGGTTAAAATAGTAATTATCTATTGGTTTGTTGTAATGTACTATTATTGTTGACTGTTTTGTAATAAATCATAATTAATGATTAATTTGTGATCAGAATGACAATTCCTGTAAGTAATTATAAACATTCAAAATCGAAAAATGACGTGTTTTGTATAATTATTGCTGTCATAAATCGTGAGTATCCCTTATTTCGAAATTCGATAACCATGCCTCACACGTAACATGTAACATTGAATACAATAAATACATATGTACAGATAGATGGCAGGATGACTTACTACAACATGATAACAATCTGAATATTATACATTTAAACATAAGATCACTCAGAAAAAACTTTAGTCAACTACAAGTATTGATAGACAATTGCAGGGAAAAACTGGATATTATTGCATTAACAGAGATTAACATCAGAAAACACGAACTGTGTTTATACACTTTGGAAGGATATGACACATACATAAATACAAGGGAAACTAAAAGGGGAGGTGGGATTTTAGTTTATGTAAACAACAAGTTAAACTTTACTGCCACCACAATTAAATCTAATTACTATGAGATGATACACGGGCAGCTTTTCCAAGATGGAAGTAAAATTATACATATTTTGGCTATATACAGGCCGCCAAATACAAACAGACATGGTTTTGTTGAAGAAGTGCATAGACTATTGTCCAAGATTCCCTTAGGCTGTGACGTAATTATGATTGGTGATACAAACATAGATCTGATGTGTAAAACCGGTTTAAGCAGCGTAATCAATAACTACACAAATAATATGAGTGAGTTGGGCTTGGAATGTGCTATCCGTGACGTAACGCGAGAGGAAATGTACGGAGACATAGTGACGCGGTCGTGCATTGACCATGTGTGGGTTGGAACACAACGTGCAATATCTGCGTATGTGTTGACGGTAAAGATATCAGATCATTATGTTATAGGTGTGCGCCTCGCTAGTAAATTGGTTATGGAGGATGTTCCGAGTGCATTGAAATCTTATAGGACTATTATTTGTGATAAAAAGGTATTAGAAAAACTTGAAAATGTTTCATGGAATGAGCTGTTAAAATGTAAATGTCCAATAGACCTGTACAACAGACTATGTTCAATTTTTTCTGATGTTTATAATGAAGCTAAAATCCAAGTATCAGTGCGCTTTAAAAGGAAAAGTAAACCTTGGATCACACAAAAGCTTAAGAAAATGATAGGTATTAGGGATAGGCTGTTTAGAAATTGTAAAAATAAACCAGAGGATATGAATTTGCGTAGACAATATAATAGATATAGAAATAAATTAAATAAATATATAAATAAAGCAAAAAATAAATACCGCCAAGAAGAAATAAAAAAATGTAAAAAAAATATTAGAAAGATCTGGACTAAAATTAACTCATGGATAGGAAATGAAAAAAAAAGTGTAGATTCTGTTATTTTAAAATACTTAGGTAAATTAGAATGTTCGGTTGATAGCATATGTAATAAATTTTCAACAACATTTACCAAAGAAATATTAGATATAAAACATGCTTGTAGTCATAGGTTTTTGGAAAGATCTAGCTATGTTGTTTCCACAAATATGTCATTGCGGTTTCAGAAAGCTTATCCAATAGATATAGATAAAATAATAAATTTGCTAAGTTGTGATAAGTCTGAAGGAGTAGATAAAATTAGAGTTAAAGAAATTAAATTATTAAAAGCTAAGTTGAGCCCTGTTATTGCTTTATTTATTAATTTGTGTGTTGAAAAGGGGTTATACCCCGATAAATTAAAAACAGCATTAATTAGACCTATTTTTAAACAAGGTGTACATAGTGACTACGCAAACTACAGGCCAATAGCCTTATTGTCAGTTATAAATAAAATAGTAGAAAAATTTATTGTGAATCAAGTAAGTGTTTTCTTGGAGAAACACAATATTCTGACAAATGCACAACATGGTTTCCGACGCGGACGGAGCACGGCGACGGCCTTGGCGCAGTTCGCGGACGACGTCAATGAGTGTTTGGGTCAGAGAAAGCAGGTGGTGGTGGTCTACATTGATTTCAAAAAAGCATTTGACACATTGGAACACCACCAGCTGCTTCAAGCCATGGAGGAGTGCGGGGTCGCAGGACCACTGAACAGGTGGTTCCGTGCCTACCTCACAGACCGGACACTGCGAACGCTTATTGACGGCGTCGTCGGAGAGTCCAGACACGTCACGTGTGGTGTGCCAACCGGATCCGTGTTTGGTCCCGTCGGATACATCATGCATGTCAACAGCATGTGTAATGTGATTCGTAATTGTCGCATATATATGTATGCTGATGATACTTGTTTAGTTTATGCAGAGAAAGATTTAAATTTAATTGAAAGTAACATTCAGGAGGATTTTACTAATATTATCAAATGGGCTCACGACAATGGCATCATAATCAATATAAATAAAACCAAATGTATGAGTATACGATCTCCTTATCTCAAAAAGATCGAACGTCTGCCGCGTATGGTGGGGCATAGCTATGAGTGTCTGCACAGTAGTGGACTGACGTTGTGTAAGTGTGCAAACATTGAGGTGGTGGAGGAATACAGGTACTTGGGTTTAGTCATAGACAACAGTTTCTCATGGAAAACACACATTACACAATTATGTGACAAACTCAGGTACGTACTTGTAAAATTCCACCACCTTAGTTTTGTGTTGGATAGGGCAACATTGTACATGGTCTACTATGCGCTGGTGGACTCGCTGCTTTCTTATGGGCTGGCGTGCTATGGTAACACATTTAAAACTTATTTGGATAAAATAAAAAAACTTCAAATCAGATTCATGAAACTATTAGTAGATAAAAACACAAAAAACCGTTGTAAAAGTAGTGATTACGAAGACTTATTTTTGGAGTGTAAAATGCTGCCGGTCCATGAGAGGGTAGTGATGTCAGTAGCGTTGGAACAGTACTGTAGCAATGAATTTAAAAACAATATTATACGCACAAGATCGCAAAGGAACAATAATATGAGAAGATTTGTAGTGCCCACTTCTAATAATTATTATGGTCGAAGGTGTAGAATTTTTTTAGTTCCAACTATTTTTAATAACCTTCCAGTCGATATAAACAGCTGTATCACAAAAACCGCTTTTAAAAATAAAATACATAAGTATCTCCTTAATATCTTTTGTCAAAACCTCACTGCAGAGAATACCTGAAAAATTTAATAACAATGTCTGTTTTTTTTTATTAACCTATATGTGAAAAAGTGTCATTATAAAAATAAAATATGTATGTTAGTAGTATTTAGAAAAAAAAGGAGCTACGTCTGCCAACAAACTGCTTTGCAGTTTGGCGGAAGTAAATATATTTTGTAAAAAATATTTCTGTGAATAAACACTTTTTCATTATCATTTTTTTTTTTTTTTTTTAGTCGCAATCTCATCTTAGCGACATTAAATGTCAAAAATGTAAGGAAATTTGAGGTATTTTTGACAGATTCGAGATTGAGATTGTGAAGTTCTTAAAATTGCGAAATTGCCCCTCTGGTGTAAACTGTAAATTCAAAATTATATATGGGTAAATGTACCCATAAATGGTAATGGCGTATGCCATATGGATATGGGTGGTGGTGGTATGGGTTGTATTCCTGAAATAAAAATGATTTGATTTAAATTCATCGTGTCCGTCTTTGGACTACGTTTTTCGAACCGATTTCGACGAAAATTGTAGTTTTGTACCGGATGAACATAAGTAAAAGGTACTTAATTATGATACAACCATAATTGACCAATGCGACTATAATATGAGATTAGCAGCTACAGAAAAATAATACGTACCACGATATCCTGATTTCAAACCGTAATCGGACAAATATTAAGTATTCAATAATTAATCATGTAGAAAAGTTTGCACCAAACAAGTGGAAAAACATACAGTTAACGTTTGCTTTATCATACCACGTCATTAGCATGAGTCAGCCGGGAAAGAGGTTCGTAGCGAACGAACACCAATCACCTTTGTATTAAAGACCAATTCTTATGTCAGATACGTATTTTGGCATACAACCAAGATCAATGTGGGATCTCTCTTTAAGATATCGTCACGTCAAAGATCATTGACCTCTTTATAACTAAAGTAGGTGAAAAACCTGATAAAGATATCGAACACATTACTAAATTCACTAACCCAGAACCAGTTTTGGACAGGAAAAGTGAATGACCAGTTATGTCTTGAGATGGATCGATAAAAATACAAAAATTGGTTTCGCGTCTGTCCTTCCGTCAACATCTATCATGTGGAGGTGTTTTAGGTGTTTTTTCTCCATTAATGACGTTTTATATCTATTCGATTAACTTAATGACTTAACATGCACTATTACAGCTATTATTTAGCCATTTAGCGAGCATATAATGTAAAACTGACTTTTGCCCGCGACTTCGTCTGCGTTAAATTTCTTGTCCCTTAACCCAGCCCGTTGCATCGCATCGCATGCCCGTGCCATTACTTCGTTTTGCTTAACGTTCTTTCTGATTTTTTTCTTTTTGCTAGGCTCCTAAGGCCGTGATGTCAAATGATTTCTATCAAATGAAAAAAAAAAACCAATTCCGACCAGAAACTGGAACTACCGTTCCAGAGATTAGCGTGTTCAAACAAACAAACAAAATGTTTAGCTATATTATTAGTTGGTATTAGTATAAAAATAGAAGATATAGACAGATATGTAAATACAAGGGTATTACTTCTAATTGACATTTGCCTTAATAAATTGTCGTCACAAGAAAACATCTTGTAAAATATAATTAAGTAGCACATAAATAGATAATTAGGTATGTAAATAATACAATTACATAATGTAAGTAAGTTGTCATAAAATAATTTACAATGTTGTTAGAAATACTCTTAAGAGCGTTTACCCCGTACGGCATTTCATACAAACTTTCAAGCCCTTGTTTTTCGAAATGAATGAACCGATTTTAATGAAACTTCAGACGCATAAGCAAGATACAAATGTCTAAAAGTTACTTCAGAACATTTTCGAAATATATGTGTCTGTACGTTACTTTTCACGCCTAAACCACTGAACGGATTTCGCAAAAATTTGGCAGAGAGATAGATTGCATCCCGGGGAAGGACATAGAAAATTTTTTATCGACATATCCCGCGCGCGAAGCCGCGGGCGGAAGCTAGTAATATTATAATCTTTAACGTGACAATTCCCGTTAAAGAGGTCAAAAGCAATCAACGCCATGTTAATAGCACAGATTTTTTACATAAATTGCATAACGTCAGGGAAAACCAAGGGAAAGACCCAGTACTGCTTGACAAACAGTTTAGACTAAAGCCTGCCTTTGCATACGTAATAAACATTGGCAAAGAGTAAAATTTATTGTTTGAAAATACCAATGATGACTAATCATTTTTATTGGCATATCAATGGAATTACTCAGTACATCAGAAATTATTTCTATTCTTCGATATAAGCTAAGGATACACATGCCAATAGCTGGCACAAAAGTATGCAAGTAGGCTTGTATGTCATTAGGTATTCACCAATCAGAAGTTGTTATGGCACACGGCATGCAAGCTACTTGCAGACTTTTGTGCCAGCAACTGGCATGTGTATTCTTAGCTTTAGTTATGTGGGGTATAAATAGACGACCGATAGCGTTAGTTTCTTGTTTGTTGGTCTCGTCGCCGCTCGCTAAACGGACCTAATAAGGCCAAAGAAAGCTTGCAAAATCCAGTCGTTGGCTCGGTCTGTGGTCTGTCTCCCAGCATAATCGTGACTGTACCATTTTCCTTCACACATGTTTGGATCAGTTTCATGTCTAGACATTTTAACCAGTAGCGATTTACATGGATTCCTGCATCACTATTTAGGATTTTTGGTTCCTTTTAATGGGACTAGCTTTTAAGTACTTACCTATATGAATATAGGGTGGAAACTTTCAGCGGGGCAGTAAGGGGAAGTATATACCTTATCCGTTGCAGCTACGCGAAAATGGTCTTAGGAGACTATCCATATTTTTTTATGGAATTTTGATTTATCTTAAGAATGCCTGTACCGATGGAGTAATTTCCATAAATTCCTACATTAGGTAACCTATATCTTAAGAACTGACTATCTAAGACTGGTTCTGGTTTTAAATACAGTAAAAGCTCCTTATTCGCGCTTCCTTCATTCGCGTTTTCACAATTCGCGGATTAAAAAAATGCGACCCAATTCCTATATTCGCGGCTAAAAATTTCTTTATTCGCGGATCTAATTGATCGCGCCGCCTTAGCACTGCCGCTTTAGCACTGCCGCCTCTTGTCAAAGAATGCCGCACCCCGCTAACGACACTACCCAATATTCTTTGTCAATGCCGTCAAATGGACTAATAGAAACAGTAAAATAGATCTTATTGTAAAATAGCAAATGAGCTCTGCGATTTCTTTATGAACATTGATCCATCTATGGAACGAAGTCTTATTTTTAAGAGGCAAATTGCTAATGCGACTGCTGCGTATCAGTCTGAATTGAAGGAGATTTTAAAAACTGCCAAGCAAGAGAAAATTACAAAATTCTTCAAACCATAAGATAATTTAATCAAAATGTTCAAAAACTTGAATTAAGTTGATTTTTTTATACATTTGCTTTTTTTTATTTTGTCACCTAGGAACGTATCCCATAATAATATAATCCCATATAAATTACCATTCCGTATTCACGGTTTCTGTATTCGCGGCATATTTTTGGAACATATGCCTTTTTTTTTTTTTTTTTTGATATGGCATCTCGTAGTTGACCTTGAGAGGTCGTGACTACTTAACCGGACAATAAACATATGCCCCGCGAATAAAGAGCTTTTACTGTAGCTAAAATAAGGCTCGCGGCTAAGTAATAACAGCCCCACGGGTCAAATGATCATTTGAAGCTTCGCGCAGATCTTTGATAGTCGCCAGTAACTCGGTTGTAGACTTGTAGAGGGCAGATAAGCAGTCACTTCATGTAAAATACTGATATTTAGCTGGATCTGGCTAGAGTGGAAATCGACCCCAACATAGGAAAAGGCTAGGCAGATGAATTTGAATAAGTTTTTCTTCCTCAATCAATTATTAGGAAGTACGAAAAAGACCGTGGACCTTATTACTATCTCCTATTATATCATCATTCATCTGTTTCGTGTTCTCCTTCTCCATACAGGGTGGCAGAGACATCGACGCGCAACCTGTTACCATGGACTGAGTGCATGATTCTGAACCCCAATAAGTTAAAATTTTTGGTCGGTTATTAAAAAAATTATCTGCTTTTCCATACATTTTGACCGTGTAGGTATTGCACCTCTGTATGTAACGGCATTTTTTTTTTATAATCGACTACATAATATGTGCTGAATTCATGGTTATTCATGCCACCCTGTATTTTTCCGCTATTTCTGTTATGTTATCGGTCTTGAAAATACTGTAGATATTATACTTAGCAAATATTTGACTATGCAACGCACACTATGAATGAAAATAATCGTGTTCTTGCATTAAATTACGCTACACCGGTATTGCAGTTATTTATTGATCGTAAATATTTTGTAGATACTTACATGAAACTGAGAGTGCCGATATTATGTAGGAACATGTGCTACGTAATATTACAATGCGTGCCACGAAAGATGAGACTTGACAGACCACGTGGTCTGACATGCGCAGAACACGATTTTAGGTATCTTTAGCGGTATGAGGTCTGAGTGCGGGACGGGACCGGACGTCATAGGCACGGTAATAATATATACAGTAGGTCGTCTTCATACAAACGGACGAAACGCGGGCTATACCTACGCGCTTCGATCACCGTGTGCGCTCAGGCGGCTCGGAGTCGCGACTGTGCAACAGTGACGAACGGACGGTGTGTTGTTTTTTATAACAATAACCGCGCGATTTTTTCACTAAAAATAAGTTCAAGTACATATTTAATATGACGAGTAGGCGATATTGTGCTGTTTTTGGTTGCATGAATTCGTCAATAACGCATCCAGAGATAGCTTTTTTTACATTACCTGGAAACTCTGAAAGGTGAGACTATTTTACTTACTAGTGGGTAGGTACATAATGTGTGTCTTTTTAATGGATAAGTATTTCCTATTACCTCCGGAAAAAAAGATGTCTGGATTAATAAATAAAGTGATTAAAGTAAAGGAAAGTGATAGACACGAGTGAAATAGGTAGTTATAGGCGGTTCATGAATCATTATACGGTAGGTACGCTTGTGTTAAAACCTCGGGGCATGTGTGTTTTGTTAGTTTGTATAATTCAAAGTAAAGACGTGGTTTTTATTATTAATAATAGTTGTTTATTGTACTGTGTGTATGAATAATACTAGAAAAAAATTGGTTGTCTGTAAAGTCGATTTACGGACGATAGTTTAACGTGACAACATCCTAACAAAACATTAATGAAATGATTGCATACTTTTATGAATAAAATTTAATTATTTTTATAGAA
Source organism: Luperina nickerlii (assembly GCA_963855955.1). Taxonomy (NCBI): domain Eukaryota; kingdom Metazoa; phylum Arthropoda; class Insecta; order Lepidoptera; family Noctuidae; genus Luperina; species Luperina nickerlii. The sequence goes on from OY979682.1 coordinate 9,682,589, forward strand.
TTATTAATATTTTGTATGAATGAAGGAGAAGGAGGAAAGAAGGAGGAAAGAAAGGAGGAAGGAGTGAAATGAAATCTACAATTTAATTGATAAATTTGCTTTTATTTGCACTCATTAATTTAAATATGTTTTTTATTACTTCAATGAACAGATTATTTTAATTATAATTTTTATATTATACATGTTTGCTATTTAACTTCTTACAATCTGTGTTATTCTGTTAAGGATAGGACGATGATAGGAAAGATTAAAAAAACATTAATATACAAATTTTGAATTTTATTTGTAGTTCTTGAACGTTTGATTTAACTATAATAATAATAATTTAACATAATTTGTTTAAAAATACACATGAACAAGTTTTCATAGAAATAAACTGTAATCAGATTAATGTTAAATAAATGGTTAATTCGAAATGACGAATTATTTTATTATTTATGTAAACACAGTAAAATACAATAACAAAACTAAATGGAAACACAAAGTAGGCAAATGTAATTAAAATGCTGGAGGCGGGCAGCCCTATCGCATGTTTACATACCGCGCGGCTGTAGGCATTTAATTCAAGGTTACGGCCGAGATACAATACTGTATGTCTTTATACTGTGTCATAGAGGCGGCGGAAAGAGGCGGGGGAGGCGGGGTCAAATCTCTTCTTACGTGGCACGCACTGTACGTTGCTCTTTGGCATAGTTATTTTAACCAGCACCCTAATAGCGTAACACACTTTCAAACAATCTGAATCATTTTGCTAATCCATTACTTCATATGTTCGAAAACTTTGCCTGCTCAATAACGTAAAAAACGCAATGAATGTTGTTGAAATGTCAAAATGAAAGGCATTGCTACTGTTAGTGTGCAGGAATGTGTATTGTATAGTAGGTATCGTGTAGTCATAAAGGAATTCTAGTACTGTGATTTGCCACTTTATTATAAAAACAACGCAGACCGAGGAGAATCCATAAATAATGAGATATTTAAACTGAAATTACTGATTAGGTACTATGTAGTTAAAATATATTTTTTTTTAAAAGAACGTAGCCTTAAGTACTAGAAATTACTCCTGTATCGTGGGTGCGTTTACAAACATTTAAAATTCACATACACAAACAGCCAGACCCGGAACAACTACCTGTAGGCAATACAAATATTTGTTCTGTGTGGGAATCGAACCCGCGACACGCAACGCAGCAGTCGATCGCTCAGCCACTGCGTCAACCGTGTCGTCAAAACAATTTGACAATCAATCGCAATCTTTGACAATCTAAGTGGCGATGGCGCTCTGATTCCAGACCGGAATTCTAAAATGATGGCCAAGCATGAATTTCGATAGGATTAAAATTAGATTTGAGTAGTTTTATAGATCAGTTTTAAAATACAGTGTGAAATCAAATAGCTGATGCCAATTTGTTTAGAGACGAGCATCAATACTTGCCCGTTTATGCAAACTTCAGAATTACAAAACAAGGACAATTCGGTTGAGTATTTTTACGAACGCATAAAATGTTAATGATTGTTTGCAGAGTTGGATATTCACACAATCGTTAGTCACAAATCAGATTCACATAGAATACCTAATTGACGGAGAATACATAAAATATGAATATTATGGTAATTTGAAGGAAAACCTGATAAATGGATACATAGATACTAAAATTTGCATGACAATTCGATGCTTGCATAATTATGCGCAACTAGCATATTTTCCCCCGATTTGTTCTTTTTTTTTTGTTTGTGTTTCTTTCTTTGCGCAAATCAATGTATTTTCTGTCTTCTTTTTTTAGGGTTCCGTACCAAAATGGTAAAACAGAACCCTTATGGTGAGACTCAGTCTGTCTGTTTAGGTCGCATTGTTTTCGAAATTTGATGAAAAATGTAAAAAAATACCGCCCCCCCTTTATCTCCGAAGTTTGCAAAGAGAAAAATCTCAAATTATTCTATGTGATAGAAGTTTATGTAAAGATTACAGGAAAAATAAAACGGAAGTCTCTAAATAGCACACTTTTTCAGAAATCAGCAACAAAAGTTACATTAGTTACACTATCGGTCAAGAGATATGCGCTGACATAAAACTGCAATATTCTACACCGCAGTGCAGTGTTAAAATTCTCTAACAAATATAGGCCTCGCCAATGAAAATTTAAAAACTTATGATGGTACGGAATCCTCGGTGCGCGAGTCCGACTCGCTCTTGCCCGGTTTTTCTATCTGAAGTTACAAAGTTTGATGTGCTTACGCGGGCAACTAAATTGCTCAATATTGCGCGATTCTTGGCAAAACCGAGCTATTTACGGCAATACCAAGATTATATAGAACTAAATTACCTGGAACTGAGCAATTTTAGCTGTCCACCATTAGATCTCAGTCTGTGTTGTCTACTACATTAGAGTTCCCGTTTCTAGACCTTGACATTAAAAGTAAAACGATAATGAACGGTGATATAGTTTTACGATAGAACGGTCCCTAATTTTATCACTAATAATCTGTTCAATTGAGAGTGTATTTTATGAGCTAATTGTTTATTTTTGCTTCATTAGCATTTCTGACCAAACTGCTAAAGCTACTTATGGGCCGAACACGGGTTTTACCGAAGATTATTACTATGTACAGATGTATTTAAATAGACAAAATAAAATGATAACACACACTTGATAGTTGATATGGATACAATTATGAAATTGTGTTACTTCTTAAATGCTTTTAGACTAGACTAGATGCAACTTTTTAATACAATATTAAGTATCCGGTAGAATGTTTGCCATTTTTGCTCAATAATCGGCCGAATACGAATGTTCGATAAACCTGCCGAATATGCCGAATACCGAATATAAAATGAATATTCGGCCCATCCCTAGTTAAACCTGTGGTTTAGTCGTTGACTTTTGCGATAAGGGTTTGATTTTCGTACAGCCTGTCTATACTAATTACTGTACAATTAAAAGCTCTGTTTACGTAGGTAGGTACATCAACCAATCAACTCAGCCTATTGCAGTTCACTCCCGGACCTTAGGCCTCTCACAGGCTGCGTAGGTAGGTACATACTCTGTGGTGAATTGGTAACTATGTCTGGATGTTTACACAAGTGAGATGTATGCTACATCTACGATTAAGGGGGAAGTGGGCCACTATGTTTCTTTGTTTAATTTATTTTTGTAAGTAGGAAGATTTATTTCTGTAAACGCACCCACGACCGCGATGGCTGGGCTGGGGCATTTCTAGTGCTAGTGCGCCAATGTTCTTTTTATTCTGAAGCTTCTGTGGTATGGGGCTCTGTAGTCTGACAATCAGTCTTACCAAAGGGTATCGTGTTACCCAGTAACTGTGTTGTGGAGGTCAGATAGGCAGTTGCTCCATTTAAAATACTGATATTCAGCTGCATCCGGTTAGACTAGAAGTTGGGGTCGGCCCAACGTAGTTGGGAAAATACTAGGCAGATTGATTGAGCCTCTGTAGGACTGACCTTGGCATAAAAAGAAGCTTTAACTTTTCCCAGTCTTGAAGAACTGTCACACAATGAAACATTGCTATAGTTATCACTATCGATGTAATTAGGGTGAGTGCTCCCATATCGTAAAACATTAATGTCAAGAACATAGTCCCATAAATATTTCATGCCTTGGACCTGTGCCAATACTAGATTACGAAAATAGAGTACTGCAGGTACACATCAAAAATTGTGCAGCTACATTGAATAAAAGTGAAAATGTGTCTCTCAGCAAAAATGTTTTCTTTGATAAATCTCTCAATTTTCCTCAACAGAACACTGTATTATGTGTTCCGTTTGACGTCCGAAGTCCATTATGAGAGAGTGCACGCTTCGTTCCATGAACAGCTGCTAGATTTCCTTACTTTCCGCCTCGTAATCGCACCACTAGCGCCCCCAACGTCATATCTGTGAACTACTTTCAAAAACCGCATACAAGCCGCCATGATGAAGTTTTATGTCATTGTTGCGTCGTTTTCCGAACTGTGCGCAGCTTTGCTAGATTGTCAGTTATATCGTATAAAGCGATAATTTTTTAATTTTAGAACTTTGAGATTAAAGTAGAAAGTTCAATAGATTAGTATTTTAAATAACTTAAATTAATTTTCCGTCTCGTGAACTGTGTTTATTTTAAACAAAATGAACGGTGAAACTATCGCGCCAAACGATACTTCGTGGAAAAGGATTCGGAGTTCGAGTTCTTCATCGTCATCGAAAGGAGGTGATACGGAGTCATCGGAGAGCGATGTAGGTGATCAGCGCCGCGCAAACGCCCCCGTCAGGTACCTACGCGAGCGCTCCTTCTCGCAAGAGTCCAAACTGGATCGCAGGTTTGATCTACTATCCCAGCAGTTGGTGAGTCATATTAATAATGTTTTAACAAATTATATGATCCATTAATCACATCGTACATTAGCACAAAGCCTACTCGCCACGCAAAATTATATTGGCACCGCGTTACCTTCAACATCGACAGTTCCTACCCTCAATTTACATGAAAATTTTTTACGCCCGCCGCAGCTTGCCCCTTGCTTAGAAAATATTGCAAATTTTGACGTTTCCGTTAAGGAACCTAATGTACCTAAAACAAATCCAGAACGTGTAACGAAAACGAGCAAGTGAACGCGGCATTACAGAAACTAATTGATTGGTCTGCTAATTCGAACGTTCAATAATCTTCAACTAACGTCTATGACAAACTAAAAGAGTTGTTTGGTGTTGAGTCATCTTATAAAACGTTCTCATGATATTCTCCAAATTATTTGCGGTAAACGAGCTGAGGTCATAGAGATACGGCGCCGATCGTTGTTGAAACATGTTAAAAGTAAATACATACGCGACGACATAGAAAAAATTTCACCCTAAATCAAATAGATATTCAATCCTCAAAGTTTATCGCACTACCTGCAGAAAATTTGGGGGTATAGAAAAATTAGAAAAACAGAATAATAGTACGGGAGCTAGTCGTCCGATATCTTTAGAGCCTTCGACGTCTTTTCAAGATAATACTTTTCGTTCGCGACAAAACAAACCAAAGCGAAACAACAAAAAAGACAACAAACGAAATTACGTTTTCTCTTCAAAAAAGAGGGGGGGGGGGGGCGAAAAGATAAGAACGGGCGGCGAGCAGGACTTAAGCATAAATGACTTCAGCGGGATTGTCCGAAAGGGTTACCGCTGGCCCGGAACATAAAGGGCTAAGGAGGGAACACGGGTGGGTTTTAGTCAGTAAGAGTCTGACACTCCCTTCCGCTCCACCCAGAGCGGGAGGAGTCATTTGATGATTTCCCATCCTGAAAAAAAAAAAAAAAAAAAAAAGCATAAATGACTATTTAATACCGAGATTTTGGGGCGGCTGGCTTTAGCATTAAATAGAAATAAGGAGTCGTTTCAACCCTCCAAAAACTATTTTATAAATAATATCGGGAGCTCGTATCCCCTTCAATCAGGCACCGCCTTTAATTCTACCTACTTCGGACAACCTGTCATTTCAAACCCTGTTTTCGAAATTCGCAAGATGATTCAAGAACGAGTGTTAGAGCCCGTTCCTTCGACCCCATCGTTCATTTGCCCCCTTTTCATGATCACAAAAAGCAATGGCAAAACTCGAGTGATATTCAACTTGAAAGCACTAAATTTATACATGGAGCCAAAGCATTTCCATCTTTTCCACCATCAACAAATGCCTTCGTTTCTGCAACAAGGCGACTGGATGGTCAAGTTGGACCCTAGCCAGGTCTATTATCACCTCTCAATACGCACAGAACACAGGCGTTTTGTGCGCATCAGTTACGGTGGTCAACTTCTGCAGATGACATATCTACCACTCGGCCTGGCTGCTGCTCCCAGAATGTTTGCTACTATAACAAATTGGACAGCAGAATACTTTCGCACAAAAGGTCTGCGCCTCGTCGTGTATCTAGACGACTGTTTATTAGTCCACCAGAACAAAGAAGTACTCAGTCCGCATCTAAACAGCTGTACGTGTCTTGTTCAGTCTGGGCTGGTCTGTAAATTACGAGAAATCGATCACTAGGCCAACAAGGTCGATCGAATATCTCGGCATCGATTGGGACACCCAAACAAACCGCAAGTCCCTACCACCAGAGAAGGTAAGTCCTCTTCACCAGACTCGCAGCGGGCAGTTAGACCCTCAAGCAGGCGCAACGCCTCTTAAGGTTTCTCAACTTTGCGTCCTTCATCACCCACCGGGGAAGGATGCTTTGCCGTGCGCTACAATGTCACATCAAAGTACCGCGTCAAAATTCCACCAGAACAAGGAAGTACTCAGCACGCATCTAAACATAGCTGTACGCTTCTTGTCCAGTCTGGGTTGGTGTGTAAATCACGATAAATCGATCACCAGGCCAACGAGGTCGATCGAATATCTCTGCATCGATTGGGACACCCAAACCAACCGCAAGTCCCTACTACCAGAGAAGGTAAGTAAAATTCGACAGATCCTCTCGACCAGACTCGGGCAGTTGGACCCTCAAGCAGGTGCAACGCCTCTTAGGGTTTCTTAACTTTGCGTCCTTCATCACCCACCGGGGAAGGATGCATTGCCGTGCCCTGAAATGTCACATCAAAGTACTGCGTCAAAATCCTATCGGAGCAGTACAGCTGACACAAGAAATTCGCCATTGGCACAAATGGCATTGCAATCTCAAAGAGATGTATGCTGTGATTGCTGTGCTGTCGAAGGAATCCAGAGCCCTCCGGGACTCCAGGATCGTTCTACATACCGACAACAAGACAGTGGTTTCGTACATTCAGAAGGAAGGCGGTACGAAATCACACCGATTGAAGGAGTTGACGCGGGAATTGTTGACTCTGATAGACGACCTCAATGTTGTACTGATCCCTCACCACCTACCAGGGGTGTACAACACCGAAGCCGACCACTTGTCGCGAAATCGCGCCGGCAGCAAGTGGCATCTGCAGGTGGCAGCAACTTCAAAGATATTCAGACTTGGGGAAAAGTCGGACATGTCATGATAAATTACGTTTCTCTAGATTCCTCAGACTCAAACGCCTGTTATCAAGACGCGATCAGCAGATACTGGCGAAACGACCTCGCATGGGTGTGCCCACCGCCGGCGTTGCTGCCACGAGTTCTTCACCACCTCAACTTGGCATCAGGTCGGTACATAATAGTAGCACCCAAGTGGAAGACACCATGACAAACGATTGGTCTCCACAAGAGAACGCAGTTGCAGTTGCTGTTTTATCTTGCTGGCGACCTTCCACTCTTAAAACTTACACACCTATTTGGGGTAAGTGGTCTTTGTGGTATAGTCAAAATAATGTAAATTTCCGTACATCAAATCAGACAGATGTTGCGAAATATCTAGCATATCTATATCTTAATCAAAAGTTAGCTTGCAGAACTATTCTTGTGCACAAGTCCGTTATCGCTACTATTTGTGAAACTGCTTCAAATATTAAAATTTCTTCTAGTCACATTGCTAAACACATTTTGAAAGGAATTTTAATTGCAAAGCCATTGCTACCTAAGGTGTCCACATGGGACGCCAGGGAATTAAATACTTATTTAAAAGATAAAACTCCTTGCATCAGTAGTTTTTGTGAGGTGTCTAAGCGAACGGCGACTATTTTGTTATTATGTTCGGGACGTCGTGTACACGACCTATGCCTGTTGCCCCATACTATGAATTACTCCTGTATCGTGGGTGCGTTTACAAACATTTAAATTCATATAGACAAACAGCCAGACCCGGAACAACTACCTGTAGGCAATACAAATATTTGTTCCGTGCGGGAATCGAACCTGCGACACGCAGCGCAGCAGTCGACCGCTCAGCCACTGCGCCAACCGTGTCGTTCATATTGACTGTGATCATTTTATAAATAACGGGGATTCCATAACTTTACACCCAGTTTTCGGGTCAAAGACAGATAGTGCGACTTTCCAGCAATCCAGTTGGGTTTTGTGGCATCCCAAGATCAAAATAAAATCCATTATATTGGCTCCGCACGTTAGAAAACGTATCAAAGGAAAGACGGGGTTCATTTGTTCATAACTACTAGAGATCCCGTTAGAGTAGCCACTCCAACTATAATCGGTGGTTGGGTAAAACGTGTTTTTTCTGAAGCTGGAATACAAGCCTCTCCAGGTAGTTTTAGATCGGCTGTCTCATCATTAAATTGCCTAGAAAATTATCCTAAATTACATATTATCTAAAGAAAACTGGAAGCATGAATCAACTTTCAGAAAATACCGTATAGATATCAAACGAAATGTCCTCAGCGCATTCGTTATCAACATTATTTCAAGTCCCCATTTGATTCTAAGCTAACCGACGTGTCAAATTAAATAGATTCAGGTTAAAATTACTCATGAAGATATTGCACAATTCTTTGCTTACTAAGTTTCCTCTTAATATACTCGTAATACTGCCAGTGCTTAAATGGCTACATTTTATTTAAAACCTGTGTATATGAAGGTACATACCTAAGGTATAATAAAATGGTGATTAAAAAATAATATTGGTTTATAATTCACATTGTTGCTTTTCATTCATACAATCCACCAGGAGATAACAAACATATCTCTCATAATGGACTTCGGACGTCAAACGGAACACATAATATAAAAATTTTACCTTCAAATAAAATTTGTATTATGTTTCCTAAGACGTCCGAAGTCCAGGTAAGGTCTTCCTGGTGCATACCTACCTTTACATCATTATGAGCCCAACAATGACATAAAACTTCATCATGGCGGCTTGTATGCGGTTTTTGAAAGTAGTTCACAGATATGACGTTGGGGGCGCTAGTGGTGCGATTACGAGGCGGAAAGTAAGGAAATCTAGCAGCTGTTCATGGAACGAAGCGTGCACTCTCTCATAATGGACTTCGGACGTCTTAGGAAACATAATACAAATTTTATTTGAAGGTAAAATTTTTATATTAATAAAATTTTTGTATTCAACAGTATTATTACAGTTTTCCTCAACAGAGCTTAGCATAACAGTCTATAATGTTCCCACTGCTGGGACACAGGCTTCCTCTCTGTGAGAGAGAGTGTAATAAGACATGCTGGTTTCTTAACGATGTTACACCGTTTTGAGAGCAGTGGTGATGAAATTAAATACACAAAGTACATAATGCCAGCCTGGGTTCGAACTCACGACGTAGGTCGGGGCCGATACCATTGGGCCACCACTTCTCAACGGAGCTTTGGAACTTCATAGTTCCTTTATAGGCTCATGTTATGAGAAATAAATGTATGCTCTAAAAAGGTCTAAAAAGACCTTTTTAGAGCATACATTTATTTCTCATAAAATTTATTATATTTCTTATTTTCGAAAAATAGTGTTACGTAAGCAAAATACGCGCATTGACGTGGAGTTGCGGACAACAGCCCGTTTTACCTATTACCTAAAATAGTTTTACAGCCAAATTAGACCGATTTTAAATTTTCCATAGAAACAAAGATTTCCAGTTACCTATCTTTTTTGAAATAAGACATTTCGAAAATGTTCTTAAGTTACTTTTTAGACCAAATATCCTGCTTATGCATATGAAGTTTTATTAAAATCGGTTCATTGATTTCGAAAAACAAGCACTTGAAAGTTTGTATGAAATGCCGTATGGCGGAAACACTCTTAAAAGTTAAATTCATTTACAACTTATGGCCTTTGCAATAACTTAAAGAAAAGCTAGACCCCTAAACTTGATCAAAATGCATATCTAATAAAACTCAACATCATCATCATCTGCCTAGCCTTTTCCCAACTATATTAGGGTCCGCAACCAGTCTAACCAGATGCAGCTAAATATCAGAATTTTACATGAAGCTACTGGCTATCTGACCTCCACAACCCAGTTACTGGGTAATATAAAGTTACAAAACGAATAAAACTAATTTACTAATAAGTACTACTGCGGGCTTAATCATTTTGAGCCTTGATTGCCAGTTGCCAAAGTTTTAAGAAAAATATGAGTACAGATGCGAAAATTTTGCGAGTTGAAAGAAGCTGGAGTGATTTGAGTTGTTATTCATGATGGTACAGTTATTTTTTTTCTCTTAGTTGCATTTTGTTTATTTTACAAGTGTGAATTGTGTTTTTTTTTAAACTTAACAAACAAGTTTTTATATTGCTCTCTACAATGCCTTGGGATTCTGTTCTGTAATATTGTGCATGTAAACTTAAATACATAAATATATAGTATATTGTATCTCGTAAGAACATATAAATAAGCCTGCAAAAGCCTTAACAATTCAATTGTTGAGTTGAGTTATTGCACAATATATAAATAAAATTGCTTTTATGCATCAATGTGTGTTTAGAAATATATATTATTTAGTTAAATACATATTACACAATTGCATAATTAAAGCTCACATTAAATTTAAAAGTGCTATTAAAAATAACTGGTAAAAGATTTATTTTACTTTTTCCAGTTAAATTACGAAACAATAGATCATGCATCATAAATTCATAATGTGTGTCTTACATAGCTGGTAATAAGTTCTAATTGTATTGCATCACATTCATTTCAAACTGCAGCTGTTTCTATACTTTCTGGAGTTGCATTCATATCACTATCGCTATTTCCATTTTTTAAATCTTCTCTTGCTAAATATGAAGTACAAAGTTATACATTGGTACAAAATGCGCGCCATTTGTTTTTTCTTTTTCAGGAAGTCGGTTTTATTCAGCCAATTTTATTTTCAGCCAGTATCTTTTTGATCTAATGCATACATTTTCTAATAAACTTAATGGGAGACATTAAACTTCTGTGGTAAATTTATAACTAAACTAGATTTTGGGCGTTGCGCGAGCTGCAAGCAGCTCGCGGGGTCGTGTTTTTGAGGAGTATTTCTTACCCTTGTAAAATTTTGAGAATTGGACAGTAATCCTTCGCACTTATAGGATTTCGTAATAATAGCTATTTATTCACCAAGGGGAGTAATCTGTACTTACCCTCGAGTGATATATACTGCTTTATACTACACTTGTGGAGTTGTTGTAAATAAATTGCTATAATTGTCACTGGAATCACTTATTTTAACTTGTGATTTACACCGCCAAACTTTAAACTTTACCAAGAAAATTGTTTCTACAAAATACGTCAACCAACAAAATAAGTCTTTTTTTTTCTTATTTTAGCGCGTCAAACAGTTTTCGCGCCAAAAGACGTTAAGCCGCATGGCTCTAGTGGGGACGCGGCTTAACGTCTTTTGTGATTTGTTGTGATCAACAACACTCAACAACACCCAAAACACTCAACAACATTCAACAACACTCAACAACACTCAACAACACTCAACAACACTCGACAACACTCAACAACACTCAACAACACTCGACAACACTCGGCAATACTCAACAACACTCAATAACATTGAACAACACTCAACGACACTCAACAACACTCGAAAACACTCGACAAAACTCGACAACCCTCAACAACACTCAACAACACTCAACAACACTCAACAACCCTCAACAACACTCAACAACACTCAACAACACTCAACAACACTCAACAACACTCATCAACACTTAACAACACTCAACAACACTCCACAACACTCAAAAACACTCGACAACACTCAACAACACTCAGAAACACTCAACAATATTCAACAACATTCAACAACACTCAAAAACACTCAACAACACTCAAAAACACTCGACAACATTCAACAACACTCAACCACACTCAACAACACTCAACAACACTCAACAACCCTCAACAACACTCAACAACACTCAACAACACTCAACAACACTCAACAATATTCAACAACATTCAACAACACTCAACAACACTCAACAACCCTCAACAACACTCAACAACACTCATCAACACTCAACAACACTCAGCCACACTCAGCCACACTCAACAACACTCAAAACACTCAAAAACACTCAACAACACTCATCAACACTCAACAACACTCAACAATATTCAACAACATTCAACAACACTCAACAACACTCAACAACACTCAACAACACTCAACAACACTCAACAATATTCAACAACATTCAACAACACTCAACAACACTCAACAACACTCAACAACCCTCAACAACACTCATCAACACTCAACAACACTCAACAACACTCAGCCACACTCAACAACACTCAACAACACTCAAAACACTCAACAACACTCAACAACACTCATCAACACTCAACAACACTCAACAACACTCAACAACACTCAATAACACTCAACAACACTCAACAACACTCAACAACACTCATCAACACTCATCAACACTCACCAACACTCAACAACACTCAACAACCCTCAACAACACTCAACAACACTCAACAACACTCAACAACACTCAACAACACTCAACAACCCTCAATAACACTCAACAACACTCAACAACACTCAATAACACTCAAAAACACAAAAACACTGTATAATGCTTTCTGTCTCATTTGCTCCCACGTTAAATCTTAATATGTCATTACATTGACAGTGACAGCGGTGTGAAGTTATTACCCATCCAAATTAGACACTACAGGCTAGCATAATGATCCCAATGCGTTTTCGAACTTCTCAAGTTGAAAGCGTTTTATTTTATGCTACTAAATATAGATGTCACCAAAACTCGTGTTGACTAAATCTAACGACGTGACTTCGCAAATGAGTATACTTATAGCATTCGTTCATTCACTTTGAGCGAATGCTGCTTGCTCGATTTAATAATCACGGTTAAAATATTCGTGGTGAGCAGTGAATACTTAACCGGCTGCATAAACGATGTTTAGGAATTCATCGGCCGATTACTCAAACATTGGTCAAATGACAGTCCGTGAACTCGGCCCTTAGGCAGTCAGTACAAAAACGCTGTCCGCCATGTTGTATTCTTCCCCCGTTTGCTCCACTCGGTCTCGCAGGTTCGCTCCACTCAGGACCTACCTACCACCGGAAAGCTATCGTGACCTTATCCCTACGCTACGCTTCGCTTTACCGCTACCTAGTTTCCGAGATACGATGGGGGAGGGGTGAAGGGGGGGAGGGGTGAAGGGGGGGAGAGGGGGGAGTTTTTAAAAAACTAATTTTGACCTACTCTGGGCCCACGGACATGAATCTGAAAAAGAAAATGTTCCAAGTCTTAACTTCCGAGATCCGCCTAAAGGGGGGAGAAGGGTGAGAGAATGGGGGGAATTTTGAAAAATGGTTTTTACTTTTCCGAGCCTCCTCTATACAAATCCGTAAAAAAACAAAACCCAGGTTTCTTAATTTCCGAGATACGATGGGGGGAGGGGTGAAGGGGGGGAGAGGGGGAGTTTTGAAAAATGATTTTGACCAACTCTGGGCCCCTTGATATGAATCTGAAAAAAAAAATGTTCCAAGTCTCTTAACTTCCGAGATCTACCTAGAGGGGGGGGAGAAGGGGGCAAGGGGGGCAACTTTGAAAAATGGATTTTACTTTTCCGAGCCTCCTCTATACGAATCCGTAAAACAACAAAACACGGGACTCTTAGTTTCCGAGATACGATAGGGATGGGGGAGAGTGAGGTGGAATGGAAAAGGGGAGGTTTGAATTTTGAAAATGGTTTTCACTTTTCCGAGCCTTCTCTATACGAATCCGTAAAACAACAAAACCCAAGTTTCTTAATTTCCGAGATACGATGGGGGGAGGGGTGAAGGGGGGAAGAGGGGGGAGTTTTGAAAAATGATTTTGACCAACTCTGGGCCCCTTGATATGAATCTGAAAAAAAAAATGTTCCAGGTCTCTTAACTTCCGAGATCTACCTAGAGGGGGGGGAGAAGGGGGGCAAGGGGGCAACTTTGAAAAATGGATTTTACTTTTCCGAGCCTCCTCTATACGAATCCGTAAAACAACAAAACACGGGACACTTAGTTTCCGAGATACGATAGGGAGGGGGGAGAGTGGGGTGGAAAAGGGGAGGTTTGGGATTTTTCCCATACTCGTGAGAGTTACTTGTATACGAATCTGTAAAAATATACCCACCTCCCCCTTCACCATCTGGGAGAACAATTATGTCAGTGAGTGAGTCAGTGGTAATCGAGCTTTATATAGTATAACTAGATTTTGGGCGTTGCGCGAGCTGCAAGCAGCTCGCGGGGTCGTGTTTTTGAGGAGTATTTCTTACCCTTGTAAAATTTTGAGAATTGGACAGTAATCCTTAGCACTTATAGGATTTTGTAATAATAGCTATTTATTCACCAAGGGGAGTAATCTGTACTTACCCTCGAGTGATATATACTGCTTTATACTACACTTGTGGAGTTGTTGTTAATAAATTGCTATAATTGTAACTGGAATCACTTATTTTAACATGTGATTTACACCGCCAAACTTTAAACTTTACCAAGAAAATTGTTTCTACAAAATACGTCAACCAACAAAATAAGTCTTTTTTTTTCTTATTTTAGCGCGTCAAACAGTTTTCGCGCCAAAAGACGTTAAGCCGCATGGCTCTAGTGGGGACGCGGCTTAACGTCTTTTGTGATTTGTTGTGATCAACAACACTCAACAACACCCAAAACACTCAACAACATTCAACAACACTCAACAACACTCAACAACACTCGACAACACTCAACCACACTCAAAAACACTCAACAACACTCAACAACACTCAACAACACTCAACAACCCTCAACAACACTCAACAACACTCAACAACACTCAACAATATTCAACAACATTCAACAACACTCAACACTCAACAACACTCAACAACACTCAACAACCCTCAACAACACTCAACAACACTCAACAACACTCATCAACACTCAACAACACTCAGCCACACTCAACAACACTCAACAACACTCAAAACACTCAACAACACTCAACAAGACTCATCAACACTCAACAACACTCAAAACACTCAACAACACTCAATAACACTCAACAACACTCAACCACACTCTACAACACTCAACAACACTCAACAACACTCAACCACACTCAACATCACTCAACAACACTCAAAAACACTCAACAACACTCAACAACACTCAACAACACTCAACAACACTCAACAACACTCAACAGCCCTCAACAACACTCAACAACACTCAACAACACTCAACAACACTCATCAACACTCAACAACACTCAACAACACTCAACAACACTCAACAATACTCAACAATACTCAACAACACTCAACAACACTCAACAACACTCAACAACATTCAACAACACTCAACAACACTCAACAACACTCAACAACACTCAACAACCCTCAACAACACTCATCAACACTCAACAACACTCAACAACATTCAGCCACACTCAACAACACTCAACAACACTCAAAACACTCAACAACACTCAACAACACTCATCAACACTCAACAACACTCAACAACACTCAACAACCTTCAACAACACTCAACAACACTCATCAACACTCAACAACACTCAACAACACTCAGCCACACTCAACAACACTCAATAACACTCAAAACACTCAACAACACTCATCAACACTCAACAACACTCAAAACACTCAACAACACTCAACAACACTCAACAACACTCAATAACACTCAACAACACTCAACAACACTCATCAACACTCAACAACACTCAACAACACTCAACAACCCTCAACAACACTCAACAACACTCATCAACACTCAACAACACTCAACAACACTCAGCCACACTCAACAACATTCAAAACACTCAACAACACTCAACAACACTCAACAACACTCATCAACACTCAACAACACTCAACAACACTCAGCCACACTCAACAACATTCAAAACACTCAACAACACTCAACAACACTCAACAACACTCATCAACAACACTCAACAACACTCAACAACACTCAACAACACTCAACAACCCTCAACAACACTCAATAACACTCAACAACACTCATCAACACTCATCAACACTCACCAACACTCAACAACACTCAACAACACTCAACAACACTCAACAACACTCAACAACCCTCAACAACACTCAACAATACTCAACAACACTCAATAACACTCAAAAACACAAAAACACTGTATAATGCTTTCTGTCTCATTTGCTCCCACGTTAAATCTTATGTCTATTACATTGACAGTGACAGCGGTGTGAAGTTATTACCCATCCAAATTAGACACTACAGGCTAGCATAATGATCCCAATGCGTTTTGCGCGAACTTCTCAAGTTGAAAGCGTTTTATTTTATGCTACTAAATATAGATGTCACCAAAACTCGTGTTGACTAAATCTAACGACGTGACTTCGCAAATGAGTAAACTTATAGCATTCGTTCATTCACTTTGAGCGAATGCTGATTGCCCGATTTAATAATCACGGTTAAAATATTCGTGGTGAGCAGTGAATACTTAACCGGCTGCATAAACGATGTTTAGGAATTCATCGGCCGATTACTCAAACATTGGTCAAATGACAGTCCGTGAACTCGGCCCTTAGGCAGTCAATTTTAAACTGAATAATTGACTTAAACGCACCCCAAACAAAAACGCTGTCCGCCATGTTAGTATTCTTCCCCCCTTTGCTCCACTCGGTCTCGCAGGTTCGCTCCACTCAGGACCTACCTACCACCGGAAAGCTATCGTGACCTTATCCCTACGCTACGCTACGCTACGCTTCGCTTTACCGCTACCTAGTTTCCGAGATACGATGGGGGAGGGGTGAAGGGGGGGAGAGGGGGAGTTTTGAAAAAACTAATTTTAACCTACTCTGGGCCCACGGACATGAATCTGAAAAAGAAAATGTTCCAAGTCTTAACTTCCGAGATCCGCCTAAAGGGGGGAGAAGGAGGAGAGAATGGGGGGAATTTTTAAAAATGATTTTTACTTTTCCGAGCCTCCTCTATACGAATCCGTAAAAAAACAAAACCCAGGTTTTTTAATTTCCGAGATACGATGGGGGGAGGGGTGAAGGGGGGGAGAGGGGGGAGTTTTGATAAATGATTTTGACCAACTCTGGGCCCCTTGATATGAATCTGAAAAAAAAAATGTTCCAAGTCTCTTAACTTCCGAGATCTACCTCTAGAGGGGGGGAGAAGGGGGGCAAGGGGGGCAACTTTGAAAAATGGATTTTACTTTTCCGAGCCTCCTCTATACGAATCCGTAAAAAAACAAAACCCAGGTTTCTTAATTTCCGAGATACGATGGGGGGAGGGGTGAAGGGTGGGAGAAGGGCGAGTTTTGAAAAATGATTTTGACCAACTCTGGGCCCCTTGATATGAATCTGAAAAAAAAAATGTTCCAAGTCTCTCAACTTCCGAGATCTACCTCTAGAGGGGGGGGAGAAGGGGGCAAGGGGGCAACTTTGAAAAATGGATTTTACTTTTCCGAGCCTCCTCTATACGAATCCGTAAAACAAAAAAACACGGGACTCTTAGTTTCCGAGATACGATAGGGAGGGGGGAGAGTGGGGTGGAAAAGGGGAGGTTTGGGATTTTTCCCATACTCGTGAGAGTTACTTGTATACGAATCTGTAAAAATATACCCACCTCCCCCTTCACCATCTGGGAGAACAATTATGTCAGTCAGTGAGTGAGTGAGTGAGTGGTAATCGAGCTTTATATAGTATAATATAATAATAATAATAATAATGTTCCAAGTCTTAACTTCCGAGATCCGCCTAAAGGGTGGAGAAGTGGGAGAGAATGGGGGGAATTTTGAAAAATGGTTTTTACTTTTCCGAGCCTCCTTTATACGAATCCGTGAAAAAACAAAACCCAGGTTTCTTAATTTCCGAGATACGATGGGGGGAGGGGTGAAGGGGGGGAGAGGGGGGAGTTTTGAAAAATGATTTTGACCAACTCTGGGCCCCTTGATATGAATCTGAAAAAAAAAATGTTCCAAGTCTCTTAACTTCCGAGATCTACCTCTAGAGGGGGGGAGAAGGGGGGCAAGGGGGGCAACTTTGAAAAATAGATTTTACTTTTCCGAGCCTCCTCTATACGAATCCGTAAAACAACAAAACACGGGACTCTTAGTTTCCGAGATACGATAGGGATGGGGGAGAGTGGGGTGGAATGGAAAAGGGGAGGTTTGAATTTTGAAAAATGGTTTTTACTTTTCCGAGCCTCCTCTATACGAATCCGTAAAAAAACAAATCCCAGGTTTCGTAATTTCCAAGATACAATGGGGGGAGGGGTGAAGGGGGGGAGAGGGGAGAGTTTTGAAAAATGATTTTGGCCAACTCTAGGCCCCTTGATATGAACCTGAAAAAAAAAATGTTCCAAGTCTCTTAACTACCGAGATCTACCTAGAGGAGGGGAGAAGGGGGGCAAGGGGGGCAACTTTGAAAAATGGATTTTACTTTTCCGAACCTCCTCTATACTAATCCGTAAAACAACAAAACACGAGACTCTTAGTTTCCGAGATACGATAGGGAGAGTGGGGTGGAATGTAAAAGGGGAGGTTTGAATTTTGAAAAATGGTTTTTACTTTTCCGAGCCTCCTCTATACGAATCCGTAAAAAAACAAAACCCAGGTTTCGTAATTTCCGAGATACAATGGGGGGAGGGGTGAAGCGGGGGAGAGGGGGGAGTTTTGAAAAATGATTTTGGCCAACTCTAGGCCCCTTGATATGAACCTGAAAAAAAAAATGTTCCAAGTCTCTTAACTTCCGAGATCTACCTCTAGAGGGGGGGAGAAGGGGGGCAAGAGAGCAACTTTGAAAAATGGATTTTACTTTTCCGAGCCTCCTCTATACGAATCCGTAAAACAACAAAACACAGGACTCTTAGTTTCCGAGATACGATAGGGATAGGGGAGAGTGAGGTTGAATGGAAAAGGGGAGGTTTGAATTTTGAAAAATGGTTTTTACTTTTCCGAGCCTCCTCTATACGAATCCGTAAAAAAACAAAACCCAGATTTCTTAATTTCCGAGATACGATGGGGGGAGGGGTGAAGGGGGGGAGAGGGGGGAGTTTTGAAAAATGATTTTGACCAACTCTGGGCCCCTTGATATGAATCTGAAAAAAAAAATGTTCCAAGTCTCTTAACTTCCGAGATCTACCTCTAGAGGGGGGAGAAGGGGGGCAAGGGGGTCAACTTTGAAAAATGGATTTTTTTTTCCGAGCCTCCTCTATACGAATCCGTAAAACAACAAAACACAGGACTCTTAGTTTCCGAGATACGATAGGGAGGGGGGAGAGTGGGGTGGAAAAGGGGAGGTTTGGGATTTTTCCCATACTCGTGAGAGTTACTTGTATACGAATCTGTAAAAATATACCCACCTCCCCCTTCACCATCTGGGAGAACAATTATGTCAGTCAGTGAGTGAGTGAGTGGTAATCGAGCTTTATATAGTATAATATAATGATAATGTTCCAAGTCCTAACTTCCGAGATCCGCCTAAAGGGGGGAGAAGGGGGAGAGAATGGGGGAATTTTGAAAAATGGTTTTTACTTTTCCGAGCCTGCTCTATACGATTCCGTAAAAAAACAAAACCCAGGTTTCTTAATTTCCGAGATACGATGGGGGGAGGGGTGAAGGGGGGAGAGGGGGGAGTTTTGAAAAATGATTTTGACCAACTCTGGGTCCCTTGATATGAAACTGAAAAAAAAAATGTTCCAAGTCTCTTAACTTCCGAGATCTACCTAGAGAGGGGGGGAGAAGGGGGGCAAGGGGGCAACTTTGAAAAATGGATTTTACTTTTCCGAGCCTCCTCTATACGAATCCGTAAAACAACAAAACACGGGACTCTTAGTTTCCGAGATACGATAGGGAGGGGGGAGAGTGGGGTGGAAAAGGGGAGGTTTGGGATTTTTCCCATACTCGTGAGAGTTACTTGTATACGAATCTGTAAAAATATACCCACCTCCCCCTTCACCATCTGGGAGAACAATTATGTCAGTGAGTGAGTCAGTGGTAATCGAGCTTTATATAGTATAAATCGAGCTTTATATAGTATAATATAATGATAATGTTCCAAGTCCTAACTTCCGAGATCCGCCTAAAGGGGGGAGAAGGGGGAGAGAATGGGGGAATTTTGAAAAATGGTTTTTACTTTTCCGAGCCTGCTCTATACGATTCCGTAAAAAAACAAAACCCAGGTTTCTTAATTTCCGAGATACGATGGGGGGAGGGGTGAAGGGGGGAGAGGGGGGAGTTTTGAAAAATGATTTTGACCAACTCTGGGTCCCTTGATATGAAACTGAAAAAAAAAATGTTCCAAGTCTCTTAACTTCCGAGATC
The DNA here is from genome assembly GCA_963855955.1 of Luperina nickerlii. NCBI lineage: Eukaryota > Metazoa > Arthropoda > Insecta > Lepidoptera > Noctuidae > Luperina > Luperina nickerlii. The sequence continues at coordinate 9,702,746 of OY979682.1, forward strand.
TACCTAGAGAGGGGGGGAGAAGGGGGGCAAGGGGGCAACTTTGAAAAATGGATTTTACTTTTCCGAGCCTCCTCTATACGAATCCGTAAAACAACAAAACACGGGACTCTTAGTTTCCGAGATACGATAGGGAGGGGGGAGAGTGGGGTGGAAAAGGGGAGGTTTGGGATTTTTCCCATACTCGTGAGAGTTACTTCTATACGAATCTGTAAAAATATACCCACCTCCCCCTTCACCATCTGGGAGAACAATTATGTCAGTCAGTCAGTGAGTGGTAATCGAGCTTTATATAGTATAATAAAAAACAGTGCATTCATGAAAAACTGAGACTTCATACATTTCTGCACTGTTTTGGTTCTAAGTAAAAAATATGTCCTTTGTGATAGGTTTTGTAGTGATTAATGATAAAAGTACTACGTAGTTGAAAGAGAAATGATTTTGTAAGTAATGATAATTATGGTGTCAGAGGCAAAGATAAATGCTAGTGTAGTTTTTATCCTACACAGCAAATAGATGCCTGTTGTTTATCAGACTCCATTATTATTTATTTAACCACCAAAATGTTTGTGATAGAAACTGGTATAAATGGTTGGTAAGATCAAGAATACAGAAAGGAATATAAACCGGCACAAAATATCAATAAATTGCGTGAGGCTACATTATAATAATTACACAAAGGTAACAAATAATAAGGCTGCACACTGATACTTCTTGTCTATTACTTGATTCTTATGGCTAAGAAAAATCTGCACCTACAAGATAACAATAAATTGTAAATAGTAGGTACAATAACAACTGGTTTTGCATCTGTCTTGAGACTGACTCTGTAGTCAGACGATTAATAATAATTACTGCTCTACAATGTTTAAATACGTACCTTTTCAAAAATTCTCCGCCAATACAAATCGGACCGCGACGGAGTCAGCGGCATCGAAACAGCCGTTTCTCGTCCAGAAGGCATTTTCACTCAAGAAATCAACAGTAAATAACGATAAATGTAAATAATTAAGCTAAGTAGCATTTCATAACACAGCCGTAAATAAGGCACAGTGTTGATTGAACATGATCGATTTATCCTCCACAATGCGAGATAAGATAACGTTTGTTGGAAAAGATAGATATTTCGCGATTATCTTTAGTGTATTCGTGTTTATTTTACGTAATAAAGACGACAAACTCTACCACAGTACCGTTAGCGACTGACGGTGACGGGAAAATAAAACAATCACAGACAGAATTCACAGACTTCACTTGTACTCTCTGACTAGTATATAGTTATCTGTGACTTGTACTTTTGATAGACTGAACACAATGAATGAATAGCTTCACTTCGCTTTGAATGACACTTGACACTTGACACGGGCACGAATGTATGAACGAATAGAATAAAATGATTTCTGAAAAAAATGGCAACACTGGATCAGAACTATGAAGTCTTCTTTTATTTCTTTCTATTTGTTGATTATTTTGGTAAAACATTAATAAAATTGTTACCCTCTTACTAATAAATGTTGTATAGCGTCTATATACACAACGCTTTGTCTTCTTCTTTCGATAGTTAAAATACCGATTGAAAGAGAGAAATCGGTGTGTAACTATTAACTATTCATGTAATACGTTTAGTCTTTGAGCAGCGTAAATAATATTTTTGAATTTTCTGAGCGTGAACGCTTAGAAAATTCGCAAATCGCAAAAAAGAAAAACAAATAAAAAAAAATCAAATCAAGTTTTTGAGAATGCAACGCAACGTAACGTGAATAAAGTTTTTATGAACGCGTTTGTAAAGATTGTCATCGGTTCGGAAAACTTTATGGTTTCGGAGAGCGCGGGAACCTTGAAACGTACAAGGCGCCAAAATTCATTTATTTTAAAATTAATTTGTTATATATTGTTAGTGCCTTAGAATTAGTTGTAATATAGTAAATAGTTGTATATATTTTTTAACTAGTGTTATAAACAATGGGGGGAAGTGGTAAGAAGAGGAAAAAAGCGGAGCCCCCTGATGGTCTAGCAGTACGGGACATCACGGAGACTTCTTCCGACTCCGACGATTCAGCAGACAACAGCAGGAAGTATCAAGTATTTAAAGTCCCCGGATACTCTAGGAAGTATCCTGAAAATAGCAACAAAACAGAATACTTAGTGTTTTTATCTCATCAGACTGAGCGCCAATTTTCTGATAAAGACAGACTGGCTATTTCGCATGCTATCCGAAAATATTGCGTAACTGGCATATTACATTTAAAGTCTATAAACAAGTACAAAATAGGAATAACATTTGACCTATCCAACAACGCCAATGTATTCTTACAAAATAAAAGACTTCTAGATGAAATGGGCTTAAATGCAACTATACCTGCTGTCGACACCGAAGTGACTGGTGTTCTTACTTCAGTCCCTACGGACTTGTCTAATAAAAGAATATTTGCTTTAATTGGAAGTTCCAGGAATGTTATTCAGGTGAGGCGCTTCATGCGCCGCGTACAAGGTGAGGGTGGCGCGGTCAAGTATGACCCCACTCAAACTGTTGCGGTTACTTTCGCCTCTACCGAGCTACCGGAATATGTTTACCTTGACTCTTGGAGACACGAGGTAAACTGTTACGTTCCTCCTGTGAAGCAGTGTTTGCGTTGTATGAAGTTTGGACACATTGCAAAGTACTGTAAGAATGAAGTTGTATGCTCCATATGTACGGACAAGCATAGTTTTAAAATTTGTGAAGAAGATCCTAAAAACGCTAAATGTGTCAATTGTGGTGGTAACCATGTTTCCATCTCGAACATCTGTCCACAGAAAAAAATGAAAATAGAAGAGAACAAAGTCAAGTCCAGAGCCGCTAAGTATTCCGATTTATTCAATGAACATTCTTTTCCAAAATTAACACAGAAGAATATCGAAACACAGATTATTAATTTGACTAAATCTGACTTTTTTATGAATACTTTAACAAATGCTATAACTAAAATTATATTAAATCAAAAAGATAATCCAATTAATTCAAACTCCATAAAAGAAATTCTGCAACAAACTTTCCGTACCAGTACTTCCACATATAATAATGGATCTTAATATAATGCAGTGGAACGCACAAAGTATTTTAAGTAACAAACTTTTATTAACTCAATTTCTTTATGAGCATAACATACATGTTGCAATTATATCAGAAACCTGGTTAACACCCATCAAACATTTTAACATTAGAGGATACAAAATAGAAAGAAATGATATTGGTAACAAACACAATGGCGTAGCTATTTTAATTCACAATAGTATAGATTACAGAAACATAAATACATATTCTGACAATTCCTTACAAAATATTTGTGTAAGAATTACTGTAAATAATACAGAAATAAGTATTGTAAGTTTTTATTGTCCAACAAATTGCACTCCTTCTTTTAACAAACATAAATTTGAATCTTTAATAAAATCAGTGCCTGAACCGATGATATTTGCTGGTGATTTCAATGCTCATCACACATCATGGGGATGTAATTCTACAAATCCAAGAGGTAGGGATATTTTGGAGATTATTGATGATAATAATTTAGTCTTATTAAATAATGGTGAAGTGACAACAGTCGGTTCCTTGACGTGGCGTCCAAATGCTTTAGATTTGTCCTTGGTGTCCCCATCATTGGCTCTTTCTTGTGATTGGTCTGTACATAATGATCCACTCGGCAGTTACCACCTTCCTGTAATTATTAAAGTTTTTGTAAATAATAGTAGTTTAGCAAACACTAGCAACACACATTTGCCCATATATCCTAACTTTAAATTGGTTGATTGGAAGATGTATGAACAAAATGTAGATTTAGAATTATTTAATTTTCAGGATCAAAACTTTGCTCCATTGGAAACTTATACTGCGTTTTGTAAAATATTGCATTCTGCAATTGATAAATGTCTTCCTTATTATAATACGCCAGTTTCTCTCTATACTGATTCCTTTATGAATAACTCATCTCATAGGAATTCGGTTAAATCCCCTCCTCTCCCTTGGTGGAATAAAAAATGCTCAGAAGCAGTAGAAAAATCTAAGTTGGCCTATATTAATTTTAAAAACAATCCCTCAGATGACACATTTTTACAGTTTAAAAGATTACAAGCCCTCAAAAAACTTACTTTGAAAACAGAAAGATCAAATAGTTGGGTTGAACTTTGCAGCTCCTTTAATCGATGTACGCCTCTGTCGAGAATCTGGAAATACATGCGGAAATTTAATAAAACATTTTCTTGCAACAACAATAATGATGATAGTTGGATTCAAGATTTTCTGCAAAAATATACCCCAGACTATGTAAATAATAAACCAAATTTTCCTCTTGCCAGTGAGGCAAATTCTGTAAATAGTTTCTTAATAAAACCATTTTTAATACAGGAGCTTATGGCTGCTGTCTGTTCTAGAAAAGATAGTGCTTTTGGACTAGATGGTATTCCTTATATTATGTTGAAAAAGCTTAGTGATACAGGTTTGCACACTTTTCTCAAAGTATTAAATAATCTGTGGTTTAACAATGATATACCTCACTCTTGGAAGTCTGACTGTTTGGTACCTATTTTGAAGCTTGATAAAATTCGTTCAGATCCCGATTCCTATCGCCCTATTGCACTTACATCTTGTGTTGGTAAAATTTTTGAACAATTAATAAAACAAAGGTTGGAATTTTACATAGAACAAAACAATATTTTACCTGCTAATCAATTTGGTTTTCGTAGAGGAACATCGGCTCGTGAAAGTATTTGTCAGTTACAGCTTGATATCCAAAATAGTTACATTAATAAGGAATGTTTAGTGTCAGTATTTTTTGATGTTGCTGGAGCTTTTAATAGTGTCAATATTGATGTACTTTGTTCTGAATTGCTTCTTATTGGAATTCCAAATAAAATAGTTCATTGGGTCCGTGAATTCTTGACTGAAAGGAAAGTTTATGTTAAGTATAATAATGGTAAATTATATGGGCCAAGGTTTGCTTCTGTTGGAGTTTGTCAAGGAGGAATACTTTCTCCATTAATATTCATTCTGTATATTCGTCGTTTGAATTTGATTCTAGGTTCTGAGGTCAAAAATCTACAATTTGCTGATGATTTAGTTGTGTATTTGTCTGGGAAAAATTTAACAAATATAACAAATAGTCTAAATAAGGCTTTGGATGGATTATCTACATACTTTTCTTATTTAAATCTAGATATAAATGCACTTAAGTCTAAACTAGTAGTCTTTGGTAAAGCTAGCAACTTCAGTCCTTCTGTGTATTACAATCAAGTTTCTATTCCTATTTTTCATGAAGCTAAGTTTTTAGGTGTCACTTTTACTCATAATTTTTCTTGGAAAAAATATGTTGAATTGGTAAGTTCAAGAGCTAACAGAGTTTTCAATGTGTTGAAATCTTTGTGTAGAACCTCCTGGGGTGCTGATCCAAAAATATTGTTACTTTTGTACAAATCTCTGATCCGTAGTCATTTTGAATATGGTTTTCTCTGTTTTGCTGGTGATAGAAGGATAGTAGATATCTTTGATAAAATACAAAATAAAAGCTTGAGACTTATTACTGGAGCATTTAAAAGCACTCCAATCAATGCAATGCAAGTTGAATGTAAACTTCCTCCATTAAGTATAAGATTCTCTTATTTGAAAGAAAGGTTTTTATTAAAACTGTACAGTAAAAATAATAATCACCTGTTTTCAAATTTGAAACAATCTAGTACACCAACTATTTGTAACTCTCTTTATATACTTCAGGGTTTTTCTCAATATGTAAATTTTCTTGAAACTTTGCAAATTCATAAGTCATCTCTTCTTCCATGTTATCAGGGGGATTTTAACAGCAAATTTCCTGCAATTGACATCATCATTGACCACAGTTTATCCACCAAGGAAGATGTACATAGTAAACTACTTGAGTTTACTGATTATAGATTTATGTATACTGATGGCTCCAAAACTGAGTCTGCAGTCTCATTTGCTATTTACGATGGGCTATTGAATACTGGTACTGGTTATAAAATAAACTCAAACACAAGTATTTTCACAGCCGAGGCTGTTGCAATTCTTGCTGCCTTAAAACACATTAAACATAAAAACAATGGATGTTGTGAATGGATTATAGTCAGTGACAGCATGAGTGTTCTTGAAAATCTTAAAAATAATAGGTTGAATGCTAATACAAACTATTTAATTTCATTAATAAAAGAGTCTTGGCTTCATTTGTCTTCTCATAACATTAAGGTTTTGTTCATGTGGGTCCCTTCACATGTTGGTGTGTTGGGAAACGAAAGGGCTGACTTTTTAGCCAGAACTTTAACAAATTCTGATGATGTCCCTGATTCTAGTAGTTTCCTCAACATATCTGTTCCATGCACAGACATCGTTCCTCTATTGAAAAAAAGGTCCATTGGTATATGGAAAAGGCATTGGAATCACACAGTTCAAATTGAAAATAAAGGTTTATGGTATGCTGTATTTAATGTTCCCATAGGAACCACGCCTTGGTTCTGTAAAATCAATACTTACATAAACAGGAAGTTTTACTCCACAATACTCAGGCTTCGTTTTGGTCATTGTCGTCTAAATTATCACTTGTTTCGTCTGAAAATTGTGCATAGTCCTCTCTGTGATCATTGTAATTTCCAAGTTGAGCAATCTTTAGCTCACATTTTCTTTGATTGCTCATCTTTTGGTATCCAGCGCCTTGTGCTAATGGATGAGCTTATTGAAATATATGGTAGTCCTGATTTGGTACCGCGCTCCATCCAGGCTCTCCTTGTAAATAATTCTACGTATTTACATTTGTTTAATTTCATTAATAATACAGTTGGGCAAATTTAAAAATTCCTTGTGTATGTAAATAGATTTCTGTGTTGTGTATATATATAATGTCTTTTTACATTGAATTTCGTTCGTAGTACTATTTCGTTTTCTAATGATATGAAACCCAGTCTGTTGGGGTTTAAAAAAAAAAAAGACAAGGACTTGACACATAAGGCTCTTACAAAAATAGCTTATAAATGATTGACTTTTATTTTGGATTTTACCTAAGATTTTGTAGAATAAAGTCTTATACATGGATTATAGTGAAATAAATATGTTATAACACTAATGACTTAACACGGATTTACTTTACTTAGGAAAAATAAGAAACCGATGACTTAATTTGGATTTACTTACTTAAAGATTAATATCAAACTGATGAATTTACCTGAATTTATTTAAAAATATATGAACTAACTGATGACTAGGCAGCATGGTCCCTGACCTTAGCCTGTTCCACAAGGAACAAAAGTAAAAAAAAAAAAAAAAAAATGTCATCGGTTCGGTTGCCATGGTGATGGTTGTCGTAATGTAGGCATACAAACAAATTATCCTATGATCGGTGCTTAGGACTATGAAAAATTATAATTTTATTTTTTTAACTTAAATTAAACGATAAGTCTTAGACAATGAACGATTTTAATCGTTGTAATAAAGTTTCAGGTGTATACTGGCTAAAGAAGGATGTCAGTGATTTACAAATAAAGTGAGTAGCGTAACGTTTGTTTTAGTTTTATATTTAATAATTACCTGTTTGCTTCACCCTTGTAAGAAACTTTAACTGTTTAACTGTTTTAAGACACTCTTTTATTTACTGCAGTAAGTAGTTACTAATCTATTGTTATTGGTGGTGTTTAGGATAAAACCAAAAGTTTCTGTCTGTTATTCTACAGCCAAATAACCTAGATATGAGAGAGATATTTAATTATTAAATCTCTCTTCTCTCTAATCTTCATACACATCCCACCTATTGTTCTTATGGAATGACAAAAAAAAAAACAAATTAATAAACCAATTTAATACCTTGTGACACACTAAACACCCTCCAACGTAATAACAATAAAACATTTACTGTGTCTCGTTCAGTAAACGTCAACCAATGAAATGTACTTTTCAGAATAAAACTAAAGCTCCAAGAAGGAATCATATCACTCCCAAAATTCGAAGACTGTACCAAAGGAACTAATATTTTAAAATTAGAAAACACTGCAGATGAATACTCGTTTAAATGGCAAGAAAAACTGTTTAGTTTATGGGAAGTGCAGCGTTACACAGACATTCACAACTGCATCACAGATTCCGAATTAAATTATCATGAAATTATTGAAAACATAGAATATAAACCATCTAAAATATTCACTTATGTGGATGAAGACTGCTATCTACCTTTGCCTATTGCCTGTAACAAAAAAAATAAAGGTCTTTTCAATTTGGATTCATATTTGGAAAAGTTGAATTTGAATGATGCAGTTGGTAGAGTATTTGGAGGTGATACAATTTCAAAGACTTTTTTATTCAAGAGCGAAGAGAATGTTGCAATAGAAAAAGAGGAATGGACAGCGATGCATGTTGTTTTTGATAATTCTGATTATAATGAGTAAGTTGTCCATAAACATTACCTTATAGTGTTGTAAGTACAGCTACTAACGGTGAGATCTTAATTTTGTTCTTCACACTGCCCACGCCCAGGACATTAAATTGTGTGGAAAATAGTACATCATCTAATATATTCCTATTATGCCTAGGACTCTTAATGTTGACTTTAAACTTTGTCAAGCCTGCCCTAGTTTGAGGAAGGTTTTGAGAAAGCATTATTCCATACTAATATTATAAATTCTGAAGTAACTCTGCATGTTACCTTTTCGCCTATGACTAAACTACTGAACGGATTTTCATAAAATTTGGCGAGGAGATAGATGGCATCCTGGTGATCCTGGGGAAAGACATAGGCTACTTTTTGTCCGGGTAGCACATTCTGTGATATAAATTCAGACATTCATGCGAGCAAAGCCACAGGCAGAACCTAGTACCCCTATATTTCATTAGTTATGATGAAGCCCCATGTAGTATGGGGCTAGCATATTGCCATAAACAGCCATAACATATTATGAAAGTATACCCGGTACTTAATAAGAAAAAAAAAACAATTTTTAATTTTTTTGTTTGCCTGTCTGTCTGTTTGTTCCGTATAATCTCCGAAACGGGTGGACCGATTTTGACAGGCTGATAACTGATTTTATAAGGAGTAACTTTATAAGCTACTTTTATTTTAGAGAAAGAAATATGTTTTCCGACATCCACGAGAATGAAGTTGTGGGCCACAGCTAGTTTTAAAATAGAAGTTAAATTAAAATTCTTTAATGACGCCTTTCAGAGACTCCCATTTAATCTACAAGCAGGAAGTAACCCTCCTCTCAATATACCACAACACAGCCCACAACTACATGGTGATGATGCCAGACGTCAACAGCTTGGAACTGAACCCGTACTCCGTGGAGACGGCGGCTGGAGTACCATGGGGATACCAGTACGCTGTTGAAATTGAATTCGATAATGAGTGCGGGGAAGAGTTAGTAATGTTGGTATGACTGTTTATTTTTCACTTATCGACGCCTTAGAGTGAAAACCTCGTAAGTGTAAAAGAAGTAACTTTTCAGGGGGAAGAAAGAACTGCGTGCTGTAAAATGTTTGTACGGCGTCTTTTATGTTTTCTTTACCTACTTCAAAAAAGGAGGTTCTGTATTCTTATTAATTAATATGGAAATTTAACTCGCTTCTAAAGCCAGAACTGTTCGATACTATAAGATTGTCCGAAATGCATAAAATGCTACTTACATTCCCGAGGTTTTCACTCTAAGGCGAAGTTATGGGGGATGTGCTAAGGTAGCCTATAAGAATTTCTCCTACCAAAAATCGCTCAACGCACATATAGAAGTTTTCACTTCAAAAGTTGGCATTACTTGTTACGGCCGTGAATCATATTAAGGTCAATATACAACCTGATAATGACCTGCAAATGGCAAAAAACGTAAATAAATTTGTACTTCGCGGGCTACGTTAGCGGATTAATAAGGAGGTCGCCGGTCGCCCACACAGGGCAAAGTAGGCTTGGTTAACCTACCTGGGTTACCCAAGTACTTTGTGAGATTGCCCTTCCTTCGAGATATTGTCAGCAACATCTAGGTGTTGCCTTTTCCTTAAGGAGCTAGGGATGATCGAATAATCGTACTTACGTAAAATACGCGTTTTGACGTGGAGTTACGGACACCAGTCCGTATTACCTATTAACTTTATATAATACTAGCAGCGCCCCAAGGTTCCACTTGCGTAAGTTTCGATCCCGTGGGAATATCGGGATAAAAAGTATCTTATGTGTTAATCCAGGAAATGGTCTATCTATGTGCCAATTTTCATCCAAATCTGTTCAACGGCTTACGCGTAATTGAGTAACAAACATCCAATCATCTTCACTTTCACATGTATAATATTGGTAGGATAGTGTGATGTCGTCTGTTTTCGCCTAAGGGTTAAGCAGAGGCGTACAGTCGATCTCGTAATTGCTTTACCACTTTTGACATCAATTTCCAGGAAATTTTAACATTCACACTAGTGAATGTTAAAATTTGCACGCTAGTGCATACAGTGAAGTTTCGATTTAAGAAATATACACGAGCGCAACGGCAGAGGCAAATGCACCCGTAACACGCGTCTTGAATTCAATTTAAATATTTTTTTTCAGCTAAAGAAACTACACAAGAGATGGGAGAGGAAACAAAGACATTTGCTGAACTTCGTGATGCCTCCTGTCGGCAAGAAACAGTACTATGTCACGATAGAGATACTTACTGCTACAAACTTTGATATGGATAACTTGTACATAGAGTTTGATATTAAGGTGAATACCTATTTTATACTTACTTCTTCTTTATTTTATACTAGCTTCTGGCCGCGACTTCGTCCGCGTGAAATTTCTTGTTACTCCGACCCACCCCGTCGTATCGCATCGCCTGCCTGCGCTATTACTTCGTTTTTGCTCAGCGTTCATTCTGACTTTTTTTTCCTTTTGCTCGGCTCCTAAAGGTCATAGCGTGATGTTAAATAGCCTATAGCCTTCCTCAAGAATTGACCTATCAAATACAGAAATTTTTCAAATCCGACTGGTAGTTCCAGAGATTAGCGCATTCAACCAAACAAACTCTTCAGCTTTATAATATTAGTATAGATACTTACTAAGTATAAAAATAATTGACAGTCTCATTGGTCTAGTGGTCGCAAGCGCTTTTGCTGAGCATGAGGTCCCAGGTTCGACTCCCCGGGTCGGGCAAATGTTATTGAGTTTTCCATCTGACATTTCTCAGTAGCAGCCTGGAGTCTGGATTCGCGCCCGTTTGATGACAAGAGGCTTGCCCCCTATTACAGGTGAAATATGTGTGTACTATAGGTACACCACTGCCTAACCCTTTGGGAAGTACAAGCGTGATGTTATGTTTATAAAAATAATTGGGTTGGGAGTAGGTCGTGGTGGCCCATAGGTATGTTGGGTTCGGCAGTTCGGCTTCTAGTCTAAGCTGATAAAAAAAAAATGTTTATTGCATCAACATATATAAATAACTTATTCTAGTTACAATGGGGATAATCAATTAGTTTGCTTATGTTAGGATAACATCCGCCCTGCCTCAGGTTATATATTGTTATTAAGTTATTGAACCTTTTCAAGATAATGTAAACTTATACAAATAAAAACAAAAGAATGAAATGGAAACAGTTTTTTTATGAAAGGCAAAAAACACGCTAGGGATGTGTGTATGTGAGTAGGAGATGGTTTGGAGGTGAATGTGTATGTGATTAGTGGGTGTGAGTACTTACACCCACTACTCACATCAGACAGCACAGACAGCTCAGTGATAGATGCTGAATACCAGTATTTCACATGGAGCGACTGCCTATCTGGACTCCAAAATCCAGTTACTGGGTAAACTATATCCCTTGGTAAGTCTGGTTGTAAGACTTTCAAGCATCTTTACTTTGCCAAATTTATTTCATCATCACCATTCTTAAGTTGGTGAAGGAAAACCTCGTGAGGAAACCGGCATGTCTTAGATCAAAAATTCAAAGACATGTGACATCCACCAAGTAACAATGGGCAAGCATGCATTACGGCCCACTCCCTCTCACAGAGAGGAGGCCATAGTCCCAGCACTGGGAACATTATACAGGGTGGTAAGGACATCGACGCGTAAACTGTTACCATGGATTCAACACAGGGTTCGGAAACTCCCTACGTTATTTGGCGCAGCCGTGAGGCACACAATACACTGTTACCATGGATTCAACATAGGATTTGTCAACTCCCTACGTTATTTGGCGCAGCCGTGAGGCACACAATACACTGTTACCATGGATTCAACATAGGATTTGGAAACTCCCTACGTTATTTGGCGCAGCCGTGAGGCACACAATACACTGTTACCATGGATTCAACATAGGATTTGTCAACTCCCTACGTTATTTGGCGCAGCCGTGAGGCACACAATACACTGTTACCATGGATTCAACATAGGATTTGGAAACTCCCTACGTTATTTGGCGCAGCCGTGAGGCACACAATACACTGTTACCATGGATTCAACATAGGATTTGGAAACTCCCTACTTTATTTGGCGCAGCCGTGAGGCACACAATACACTGTTACCATGGATTCAACATAGGATTCGGAAACTCCCTACGTTATTTGGCGCAGCCGTGAGGCACACAATACACTGTTACCATGGATTCAACATAGGATTTGGAAACTCCCTACGTTATTTGGCGCAGCCGTGAGGCACACAATACACTGTTACCATGGATTCAACATAGGATTTGGAAACTCCCTACTTTATTTGGCGCAGCCGTGAGGCACACAATACACTGTTACCATGGATTCAACATAGGATTCGGAAACTCCCTACGTTATTTGGCGCAGCCGTGAGGCACACAATACAATCTTTTTTATATATTTTTTCTGTTTTTGTGTGAATATTATCTATGTGCCATAACCTGCACCCTAATTGCGTAACACATTATCAACCTCAATCATTTTGAAGATATTGCTAAACCATTGCGTCATTATGTTCGAAAAATGTGTCTGCTCAACAACGCAAATAACGCAATGAATGTTGTTGAACTGTCAAAATGAAATCCATCGCTACTGATAGTGTGTTACGCAACTACCCCCAAATAAACTTATTTTCTTTCTTTCTTAAAATGTTTCGTCGGTTATTAAAAATATATATTTGCTGTTCCATACATTTTGATCGCGTAGGTATTGCATTTTTATATGAAACAGCAGATTTTTTTTGGTAACCGCCGAGTAATTATAAAGAAAGAAAGAAAAAGTATTGATTGCGACTCGTACAGGAAGATCACAAACTAAACTAAATACAGCAAAATAAAAACCAAGTTATATAAAAAAAAGTAACAAAAGGAAAATGAAACAGAAAGTCCTATACGAGGCCAAAAGGCTCCTATCTCAGCATGATACTACGACATTTAAAAAATATATGTTGCAGCGCTGCCCGCTGGTATTCTGATAGGGCCCGCTGTGATGTGAGTGATGTCACGGGCAGTTACAGGAATAAATAAACACAACACTAGAATCATGTTTTGAATTCATGGTTACGGCTTGCGCGTCGATGTGGGATGCCACGGCTAAAGACTACTTGTCTAACTTCAAACTCCATAAATATTGTATGTTCATATTTTGTTCTACATACTTCAGGTGCCAGAAGATATCCAATGCACCGACGCCCTACACGGAAGAACGCACACAAGTGAAGCTGTGACGATCGACGGAGACAAAGAATGGAGCTACGGACATATTGTGGAACTGAGTTTACTTATTGATACTGGATTAGGTAAATTATTGGTGATTTAAACACCAGCTACCTAACATTTTATTATTAACTACCTTTTTCCCGCGGCTTCACTCGCGTTAATTTAGATTTAACTTCATCAATTCTGTTTGTTGGTCGATAATATAAATCAAACATCATTCAAAAGACACCTAGCGCCATCTGGCTAGTGTCCTAAAGTAATTGTGGGCGTCGAAAGTTATTGTTATTTTCCTCTGGAAAAGTATTTAAGTAGTAATGTTATTATTAATCACAGCAAAACCGACCAAAAAGGACGTATTTTCTGCTTAGAACCAAAACAGTGCAGAAATGTTATATGAAATCTCATGGTTGCACAGTTTTTCATTAATGCACTGTTTTTTATTTTTTATTTAGATATAAATTTACCTCAGAAGTTTAATGTCTCCCATTAAGTTTATTACAAAATGTATGCATTAGATCAAAAAGGTACTGGCTGAAAATAAAATTGGCTGAATAGAGCCGACTTGGTGAAAAAAAAAAACGACGCGCGTTTTGTACCATTGTAAAACTTTGATACTTCATAATTAGCAAGAAAAGTAAAAAAAATCCAGAAAGTATAAAAACAGCTGCAAATGAAATTGTTAATAACCTTTTGCCGCAAAAGTCGCGGGATAAATATTTAAAAGCTTATGAAAACTTTGTTTTTATTAACTTGAGTTTTTATTTTGAATAGGTATATTTTATCACGGTAGGTAGATTGGTAGTTGAAAGAAAAGTAGTTTACCCACCTTTTTAAAGTGAGTTATTAATGCACTCGTGTTAATTTAGTGCACTCGTATGCGCTCGGGCACCAACATAACACTCGTGCATTAATAACTCACTTTGCGCTCGATGCAACAATCTATTATTATGCTACTTATTAAATGTCATATTTGCTATATGGAAAGACCTTGTAATTAGTATCAGTGTAGCAAATTGTTCAAAATCCTATGAATTCAAAGGAGAGACTGACCAACATAGCATTGAATAGCCCATAGGCCATATATGTATAAGCTATTTCCACTTAAACATTATCAACTTAACAGTTGTGTTAATAAGGTTGGTTATTGAAAGGATCATAAGAATATTCAAATTCAAAATATTTAATTTTATATAAACCTACATGGGCACTTCACGTCAGAAGCTAGGTGCACGGTTCCAATTGTTCATTTCCTATGGAGAAGAGTCGGCAGGACACTCCACAAAAATAATTTGTCTTTACATATTTTTTTTTAAATAATTAAATGTTGTGGAAAATAAATGTTGCGGAAATAAATAAAAAATAAATAAATAAAATTTTTATTCAAAAAAGTAAAGTAAAATAGGATTTACATTATTTACAATCGAGGAAAAAATAAATTCTAACAAACTTTGTGTGTAGACATTAAAGTTACTTTCTCGGAATCACATAAATTGAAAACCAAATTATTACCTTATCTCATTACAGAACCAGCACCCATAAAATTATTCCTAGAAGCCATATCCTCAGACTGGTGGGGTCGCCACCGTACCGAAGGGTACTGCTACCTTCCTCTTACCCTCGACCCTGGCTGCTACTCCAAGGAGATGGCATGCACCCGCCCCGAGGAGTTGGACGTAGTGGAGGCTGCGAGCAGGCGGTTCTTTCTAGGAGGATGCCATTTGATCAAGGATTTGAATGTACTGGCTGAACCACAGTTGCAGGTGATTTCATTTTAAATTCAAGGAACTACGAAGGTCAAATTCACGACCAAATGGGTCCTTCTAAGCAGTGCAGCTTCTGAGCAGTTATATTATTGGGAACATTATAGGCTGATTATGTTGTAGGTATATAAGCTGTTAAAAATGCACAAGGGACAGAAATCAGAATAGGGTAGTTGACTAAGAAAATATATTTAGTCCATCAGTTAGATTACTAAAAAATATTGTATACGTATTTTTTCTTTTGTCTGGCAAACAAAAAATTACGAAGATACAGCGCTTGGAAATTTCGTATGACGTCACGCCGTGCTACAAATTTTAGCACGTTATTACGTCAAAGCCCCCCACTCCTGAACTTTGATGTGATATATCTTTGTAATTTTTTATCTAATTGATAAAACAAAAAATACGTGTTCAATATTTTTTAATAATCTTACTGAGGGACTAAATCGAATCGATTTATTTTTACCCAGGCAACATCCCTATTAAAAACAAAGATTTATAGAAGAAAATATTTTCCAAAACTATGATAATATAAATATTAGCAGGTACTGTGACTGAGAACGCAAACTTTTTGCAATAAACCTGGCACAAATGCAAACTCCATGCTGCTACTTACAATTTTCTAGTGGAAAAACACAATACCTACAATTTGTCTGACTTGAGAACCAAACCCAGAATACCATATTGAGCGTGGGCATTATTCAACCAGCGGTGCTATTCTGTAAACATCTCAACGTGAAAACTTAGGTGAAGTGAGCGTGGAGTGAGCTGTCAACTATTGTCAATTCCTAGCAAAAACAAACTCACTTTACCTAGGTTTTCACGGTGAAATTTTTACAGAATCGACCGGCAGTAGTCAGAAGCCCAAAAAATCCGACCACCAGTCTTACCAAGGGGTATCGTTTATTTTTCAATAACGAAATGGGCCACCTCTTGACCTCGATCTCGCCTGGGGCTGGGGAGAGCGATATTTTATCCAGTAACTGGGTTGTGGAGGTCAGATAGGTAGTCGCTCCGAAATGACAGGCTCCATTAACCTTCGATGGACCATTACCTCTCTAGCAACTATACACCGTATTGCTAACCATATAAAGTTCAAAATCAAAAGTACGTGGGCGCCTGGGATGTTAAGGTCTACTTCTTCAAATATGTTAGCAATTCGTTAGTAAATTCACGTTTGTGAAATCACGCACAGTAAGAAAGCCGGCTGTGTAAGATGACATTATTCATAGTCAAGTCCTTTTTTCATACAGGACACAAACTACACATACACATCGACAGGCTCGATCAACCTTCGATGGAGCATCATCTCCCAAGCCCAAGTCGGTGGCTTGGTCGCGCCACCTCCTCAACCTGGCACCAGTACAGCATCAGCACTACTCTTGGGAGCGGAAGCTGCCCTGAAGAAGTATAAAAAGGCGAGGGCTCGGCTCGCGGCTGCTACTAAAGATCTTAGTGATGTGACACATACGGGGACCGGAGATGGGTAAAATGTATAATTGTGTTTTTTTTTGGAACGAAGTTCTATATCGCATATTATACTCTGAATACTTGGCGAATGAAAGCTAGACCGAAAAAAGTGTAAATTGTTTTCACAACAATTTTGTTTTTTTTATTTATTTACTCTCAAACATTGTTAATTTATTTCACCTTGCCTGTTATATATTTAAAACATAATATGTAGCGAAAGGAACTTCGTACTAACCGGCGCGGCGTCCCATTTTTTTTATTTTAAGGTATAATCGTGATGTGATACTAAGGGTCTATACGGACGGTCTACTTTTGCGTGGCAAAGTACCAATCAGTTTGGTTGTTTTTGTGCAGTTGACACAACTGCATCGGAGCAGTTGAGAATTTTACCGTCCGTCCATTTGTGATCGCGTGCAGACAGCAGATCTAACCTTTTTAAATGAACAAGAGAAGGCGCGATCGTAAAATTTAACAGCGAGAACACATGACACTCTGTAGCAGTATTTAGAAATGTCGTGGTAAATATTCACCGTCCCAATCGCACGTTTTTATGACCGTGAACCCTTTTTTTTCGTTTTCGGGGGGAAACCTTCAAAAGGCACCCGACCTCCGGGTCGGGTTGTGGGATTTTTACCTCACTAAAACCACCCCGGTGATCACCATCAGCACATAGGGGTGGTCCCGGTTCCTCCTAAAATACCAATTCCGGAACCCCCAGTGCAACACCTGTAAGGCACCTGGGGAGACTGTAAAGCGGCCTCCCCTGAGCCTCGCTATGTACGACAGCACGACCACTGTGCCACCGTCTTCCCTGGGGTCACTTGGTGGCGGACAGAGTCCACACTCTGTGCGCCTGCAACCACAAAGGTCCAACTACCTTGATTGGTAAGTGGGTTTCGTAAGCGGGTTACGGCGTATTAGGCGCCAAGGCGGTTGCCTGCCCGACGCCTCCTTCGAGCAGGATCAGCCCTCTCCCGATCCCGCTCGGCGGCATCCTTCTTGACCATCATGGTCTCACAGGAGGCTACTACCGTCCAATTCTCTGTTTCTGCCAGCATAGCCTTCACTACTGCCGGCAGAGACAGGTCTCGCCCGATCCTGGCAACCAGGACCCGCCATGTCCGTGAATCCTGGCGTATAAAAAATATAGTCAATGTGGACTTTTCTAATTTAAACGTGACGATATCCACGTCACGGCATCACGATAAAACAGGGATGTAAAATGTATGGTAATACATAATGGGGGTTTTCGTGAAAATTTACGACACCAGTTAGCACCACTTTGACAAGAGGTCTTCCATTTCGACAATGAATATAAAACATATGATGACGTTCATCATTCGTTTCGTTCATCATTCAGTCATGACTAAAGAAAATTATAGGCTCTTTGACAGATGCCTGGACCTGAGGTGTCAGTGCTGCCACCTAGCGAACGTCATTTCAGAAAACCCTCATTATATGGAGACGGTTTTTTTCCGTCCACGATAACGTAAAAACGTGAACGTATTTCCATTGGACGTGGACCCCCGACGCCAACGATAATAACGTCACGTTACAAATTATAAAAGCGCAAATTAGTTACTGAAACGTTATCTACTTAGAAAGTTTAAGGACTTCAAAGTGATTCCGTAAAAGGAAATGTACAGAAACGAACAAATTGTAAGTTTATATGTAAATAATTTATTAGTGAATAGTAATTAAAAATAAGTTACTCAATACTACGTTTATTTTTAATATTACCTACGAGAGTACAAGTTATATTACGAGGTAGTTTACATTATAATTCAATAGTTTACATATTGGAATAATTAATTATATAAAAAACGTGGCGAACGATTGGACAAAGGGTCGATTGTAAGATGAAGGGAGAAACGGTGAAGAATTTTATCTGATACTTAATTCAAAATAAGCCCTTAAAAGTTACACGTAATTTTATTAAAAGTAGGTGTTCATTTATTATAGTTAAAATAAAAGCTATACTTGTATGTGTGTACTTAGCACCACCAGTACAATATTGTCTTTAATGTCATTATCATACCGGTGGTCCGACCGCGACTGCTACGACCGCGACTGCTACGACCGCGACTGCTACGACCGCGACTGGTACGACCGCGACTGCTACGACCGCGTCTGCTACGACCGCGTCTGCTACGACCGCGTCTGCTACGAACGCGACTGCTACGACCGCGACTGCTATGACCGCGCCTGTACGACCGCGACTGCTATGACTGTGACTGCTACGACCGAGCCTGTACGACTGCGACTGCTACGACCGAGACTGCTACGACCGCGATTGATACGACCCGTGGCGTTTGATATACAAATAGAGCAGTTACTTTTGTCAGCAATACCTTTGTCGCTAAGGCTGCGTGAAAGAAGCATAGCGTAGCACAGGCACATAATTCCAAACCAGTATACGGTCCCTTACTGTTTAAAGACAACCTTTCTTATTTTTTAAAAGAATAAATACATATTAAATTGAAACCTGAAAGTGTTATTTAGTGCCTATTTACACTTATCTTTTTGCTTAAAAGTTTAAAACGATTTACAAAATAAGGAATTTGACAAATACTAGATGACGACAGTAGGCACCCCAATTTGAAATCTACCTACTCGACCTAATGGCCTCCCGAAGTTGTTGAGTTACAGCTGCCAGACTCTTCGCGCGTCGCCTCCTTGCTTCCCGAGCGCGCATGAGTCGAACACTGCGCGCGTCTGTCAGGGCCGCGTGCGCCGCGTGATGCGCGCGCCGCGCTGCGTCCATGGCTGTCACTTCTTGACGGAGGAGCGATGACTCCCAGGAGCTGAGGGCGTTGTGTATCGCGACGCGCTGAAACGAACAAGTATGGTGACGATGGTGGAGTTTAATGCTATCATAAGAAATAATACTAGATTATTCATTAAGGGAACAAAGCAATGTCTCATGTTACGGTACGGGCGTTATATTGAATCCCAAGCGTGATGAAGGATTCTAGTGTTCCTAAGCGCAGCGAGAGTACAGCTACGGTTTCAAGCTCACCCAAGACGAAGACACCTTTATCCCCTAGGAGAATATTCTAGTTTCCACACCATTAGCGCGGCTTACCGCGCAGGTGTGAAAAGTAGAATATTCTCTCAAAAATTATATAAAAAAATAAATCAACGATTATTGTTAAAGTTTTCATAAGAATTTTTGATTGAGGTTCTAAATTCCAATCACATTATTGACCAGCGGGTTATAATGAAATTCAGTACAATATTATTGCCCGGTGAGACCTGGGCTATGACTTAAGGTTAAGTTTTCATGACATAATTTGACATTATCGAGCAGGTGGTGTGAAAATACTATTAACAGTGTTCATTTAGTTGAAATTCTGATGGAATCGTTGACTATTACTTAAATTCTTAAGATAAATTATATTAATTATATAAAAATATTAATTATATAATTATTATTCTTATTCTTTCCCCCTTTTTCGCATTGGGTCCTAGTTTTATCTTCTAGATCATAGAAGATGTACCTGAGCAGCATCTTTCAACATTCTCGTTCGTCTCTGCATAGCGTTGTCGGCTTTTCTCTGTTTGTCAATTAATTCTATGTGTTTCCTGAACTGTTCTGCTTCGTCCATGCGTATACGTCTGTCGGCGGCTAGCTGCGTGCGCGCCTCTTCTTCCAATGCTTTGTCTACTAGGAAGCACGTCTGAGAAATCATAAAATATCGCTATAAATGTGGGAGTAATAGGTAAATATTTTTTTTGAAATTTTGAAGTGGTTAGAGTTCATGATTTAGGGATTAAGATCGGCTAAGCCCCATACCTATCTATATTTACATAAATCAAAATTAAATGCTGTTCGTTGTTAAGATCACTTGAGAACGGCTGGACTGATTTGGCTATTACCTATTTGTTTTAAATTTTAGTCATCATCTGCCTAGACTTTTTCCAACTATGTTGGGGTCGGCTTCTAGTCTAACCGGATGCAGCTGAATACCAGTATTTTAGAGCGACTGCCTATCTGACCTCCACAACCCAGTTACTGGGTAATACGATACCGCTTGGTAAGACTGGTTGTCAGACTTCCGGGCTTCTGACTAAAAATGTTAGTAATAGTCCGATTAAGATTTTTATGGAAAGAACAACTGGAATAGTTTCCTAGATTTTTTTTCGGGAAAAACTGGTCGTCATTTTTCTATGGGATTCGCACCACCCACCCCCACCCCCACCGACGTTGTCCTGTTTTTGATTCAAAGACACGTGGCGCCATCTATTATCATAATAACGTTATTGCTGTTTTCCTCGGGAACAGCACTTTTTTTCGGGATGAAAGATACGCTATATTCGTTTCTGTACCTACACCTGACAACGTATATATATGCAAAATTTCAGGATGATCGACAAACAAACTTACTTTCGCATTTATAATAGTTTAGTTAGGATTAAGAATTTGAGATAATTATCAAATGGAAACCGAATGTCGTACTTAACATAGTTCAAATTTCATTGCAGTCAAAAATCAACTAGATAATTGATTAAGTGGCGATAGAATGTAAATTATCTGAGATTATGAGCACTGCTATAGTTTGTGATCTTCCTGTGCAAGTACCAATAAAAACTTTTTCTTTTCTGTTTTATTTAATAATTACCTTCCGGTCATCGATATGCGCGAGTAGCTCAGCACTGCGCTTGTCCTTGTGCCGGATGCCCTCCACCAGCACCTGTCTCTTGAGCTGCGACTCCAGCGACTTCTGGTACTGTATGAACTCATTGCGGGACTTCTCTTCGCGCCGCTTTTCAACGATATAGCGCTTGTACTGGTCTAGAGTTTCTGCTTCGACCTGGGGTTAAATTAATTTATGATAACGTCTTGGAATGAAACTGAAAAATTATTCGATCAAAAATAAAATGGAACCACCGTTTTACAATCCTTTTAAAAAGCTCAGACTCAAGAAAGGGGTATTACTATTTTATATGTAATAGATGCGGTCGTCACTTCAGAACTTTTAGGCCCCATCGGCCATTTTGTTCTGCGAGCACGAAGCACAGGACCGATCCAAGTGGCGATACTTGCCTATGCTATGTCCAGCAGTGGACGTCTTTAGCCTGAAACGATGATGATGTACTAGAATAGATCTTTAATATATGATATTGGCTGTTGTTATAATATAAATTGTGTTGTCTTAGCTTGATGCTCCACCGGCGCCGTATCTGCCTTTTGTCATATTCAACCCAAGTTGTTACACATAAGCTATTGTAAGCTATTTTAATAAACAAGGCGCCTATTCAATACAAGGTGTGATTGAAATAACTGAAAACCTGAAAAGCGGTGGCTAAGAGAATATAAATACTTAACTTTAGTATTCCTAAAAAGGACTTTTACTCATCATTATAAACAACTTTTATTATGGGACCAACGCTGACATCCTGACTATAAAATCAGCTGTTCCCAAAATTTTGTCGAGCTATGCGAACATAAATTTATGGAGTAGCTAGTTGGGTTTTTTTTCGCGATCCCCTTTTGGTTTCCAGATATTTCAATTACTTACACCTTTATTATCACACACTGTGAATGTCAAAGGCGCACACTAATTGTGTAACACATTATCAATCGCAATCTGAATCATTTTGAAGGATATTACTAATCCATTGCTTCACATGTTTGAAAAATTTGTCTGCTCAACAAAGTAAATAATGCAATGAATGTTGTTGAACTGTCAAAATGACAGCCGTTGCTACTGTTTGTGTTTTACGCAGTTACTCCGTCGTACTTACAATTTCTCTTTCTTCTTTCTCCTTCTGCCACAGCTGTCGGAACTGGTCAGCGAGTTTCTCTCTCTCGATATCATCTTCTCTCTTCCGTGCTAGGGCTGCGAGGAGTTTCCACTCTCTCTCAGGGATAGAGTCTAAGATGTCTGTGCTGCAGTTTTCGTAGTCGAACGAATTAACCAGCTGGGATATGGAGCTGCGTACTGAAACAACAATAAAGATTTTTGTTGGAAAAATTTAGATTATAGACTTAATAATATAACATCACGCCTTTAATCCACGATGGGTTAGGCAGAGGTACAGACGCCAGCACATCAAGCTACCCGAAACTGTCCAATTTTCTCAATCGACTTTGAACCTTATGCTTTAGCGATAAAGTTGAAAATCTATTAAAGAAAATTGACAGATTGTAGTAGCTTGATGTGCTGGCGTCTGTACTTAAAGTACGTACACCCACATTTCGCCAGTAATGTTTAAGTCAAGTATAATACGGGGCGAGCCTTTTGCCATCTACTGGGCACAAATTCAGACTCCAGCCCGGAGTCTGGATTTTTGCCCAGTAGACTATTGAGAAATTCCTAATGGAAAAACCCAATAACACTGGCCGACCTGGTAGTAGAGCCCCGGGACCTCATGCTTAGCAGTAGTGCTTGCGACTTGAGATTTGTTTAGTCAAGTCCTTGTAAGGATTCAGAATGCTTCAACAAGCCTAAAAGTCGTTCTTACTAAATTTTACATACACAAATAATTATGGCAAAGGTTTCTTAGAAAAGTGCTTTTTAGAACGCGCCTGAAAATTTACGTTCTATAATTCTGTTAGTTCATGCCTTGATAATATTGTTTTACTAGGCGCATAAAGATATAAGACTACTTATTAATATATTTTTAATAATATAATAATAATAATATATCAATGAGGGTTTTCTGAAATGACGTTCGCTAGGTGGCAGCACTGGCACGTCAGGTCCAGGCATCTGTCAAAGAGCCTATATTTTCTTTAGTCATGACGGAATGATGAACGAATGAATGAATCGAATGATGAACGTCATCATATATTTTGTATTGGGAGACCTCTTGTCACAGTGGTGCCAACTGGTGTCGTAAATTTTCACGAAAACCCTCATTGCATTCGTATATGAAATAGGAATAAAAGATAGAAGCAAGGAGATAAACCTCAACTAAAATGTGCCTCGCCTTTTATGCAAGAGGTTGTGGGATTTTGCAATTCACAAATGTACTATTCTGAGATTGTCTTGGACGTTTCTGACATCAGTGAAGGAAAAACATCGTGAGGAAATCTGGACATATAGTTAGAATGTAGGTAAGTTCGAAATCGCCAAGCCCCTTTTCTGTATAAGAATAGGCCTTTACCCTGAAATGGCTGGTATTTTTTTTCTATTCACACTACCCTTGCGTGGGCAAAATAATTACACGTACGGTCAGCATCAAAAGTCGATTAACACTTCAGTTTTTTTAATCTTAATTATTGAGCAAAATATTAACACTTCAGTTTTTTTTAATCTGTTATTGAGCAAAATATTTGTTGAAAATTGCATCGTACTTCTGCTGCAATTTTGAATAAATATTTTGCTCAATAACTGAGATTAAAAAAACTGAAGTGTTAATCGACTTCTGATGCTAACCGTACCACAACCACAACACATCGCAGCGACAAAACGTGGATTTTGACGGACCTTAATCCTAATGTTGACTGTATAAATGACGCTGAGCAAATGGACGATAAGTATATAGAGCCAAGGCAGGGCAGAAAAGAAATTTTGATTCTTGCCCAAATCAATTATTTGTACGGCCTACCTAGGTACTAGTTGTTTGTGAAATTTTTAAAATGATATCTTCTATTAGGTATATGATTAATTCTATTACAACCACGTGTGTCACAAGAAACAATAGCTGTCAATTGCGTCGATCATAGTGCAAGTGTAAACAATTTTCTTTCTTTCAATCATGTTATTAGAACTTAATTTCCCATGAAAATACGCAATAAATCTTACCGTTACACACAGGTGACTTCTTCCTCGGAGACAGGCCGGGCCGGCGCGGACTCTCTGTTATTATTTTATAACAAAACACCATTATTCCCACTTCCGCAGATTGTTTACACTGTGGGAAACTTTTTATTGACACTTCTTATTGTATATAGTGTGCTGGTGGGCCTGGTGCCTATGTTTAAAGGAAGATTTGGATGCTGTTACGTAATACGTAGGGTCGTAAGGAGGTTAGAAGGAGCGTTGGCAAACCAAGAGCCAGGTACGTGGACGACTTACAGAAGATCACGGGGAAGACCTGGATGAGACTCGCACAGACCAGGGAAAGGGAAGCATAGCACAATAGGGAGGAGGACTATCAGCACTAGGTGGAACAAGGCTGCCAATGATAATGACGATGATGTCGGGTTGTAGCAGATGCAATGAAAGTAATGCAAATGGGTTGAAGGTTGTATGAGATGAAGCCAGTAATAAATTATAACTATCAGTCCTAGTCGTAGTGTAGCCAGGCCTTAGGTCACTCCTAGTGGGATGTGTCCTAGAAGACGCTGCTCATAAGGAGGGTTGGCCTTTTAAGAGGACCCGGTTGTCTTCCTCCCGTTTGCTGATGGCGACCAAAGGTTAAAAATTCCGTGCTCACCGGTCTTATTCCCCAAAGGACGAGCGTATTTTCAAGGTTCCCCTCGAAAAAATGACTAGGTAAGTAACTGAAATATTCCGTGCTTATCTGTAGATGATCCAAAAAGGTGTTCTAGTAGTCTCCTAAACGGTAACTAAAGAGGTTAACACACTATCACAGGTATTAATATTCTCCAGCAGAACATCAGACTGCGGTCATCTGCTGCCAACCGTGGTATGCCATTACCCCCAGGACCATTCACTGTAACGGCCTGCACCTATCACCCATGTTTAGCAGTGGACTTTAACAGGGTAACACGCGCTAAATAACCTTGTTTGCACCGTGCCCTTGGACTTAAACTGAAGGATAAACACAATAAAAACAAACTACAAAGGCAAATAAACGTTTTTTGAATGTTTTTTGCACATTTAAAGCACAGTTTCAAGCATTTTTTTCACAAAACTATCACATTATGGTTTATTGTTGTCGACTACAGACGACAGACTTAGTTGCTACGTTTGTATCGATTTAACATTAGGTATCAAGGTTAACTTGTACATCAGGTACCAATAACATCATGTAGGTACCTAAAAACTAGCCGCAGTGTCTGAAAGATAGGAGTTCAAAGAAAATGCTGTGAAAACTGTGGAATTTCATGAAAATGGCCACGTTTTGTTTTAAAGTTTAGGTACTCATTTCAACGCCATGGACTTCAATAGAAGTTTCGGATTTTTTGCCATCAGCGCTCCGACTTCATTAGAAGAATTATTTTACTGTATTTAAAAGCTATGTTTCATTTTATTATTTAAAACAGCACTGTCTAATAAGTACCTTTAGAGTCGGCTAGTCATGTGACGCGAAAGTTACAACTACATTATATGATTTCGCCGGTTGAAATATTTATAAATACAATTTGAGGTCAGTAAAATATAATAATAACTTTTATTCATAAAAAAGTAAGAATTCAATAAGTGAAATGTTCGATCGGTGAGCCACAAACTAAGCGTCGCGTCGCTTGGAGGCTCTCGCTCTCTATCTTCTGGCTCTGAAGTGCGAATTTAACAAAATTGTAATGGTTACCTTACAGTTTGACGAGATTATCATAAACTAGAGATATGAGTTCAAATAAAATAAAACATTACGTATACTTATTTGTGAGATTCAATTCTGAATGCTAAATAAAAATAATTGTTTAAGTAAGAAAGACCATAGACCACATCCCTCAAGTTGAATTTAACGTGCTCTGAGCGCCAAGGACTTTGAAATGAAGTCAAAGAATGACGTCAGGAAAGAAATAGAGATGTACCTCATTTCTTAATAGCTCTAATTGAGGTATGTGTTTGTTTCTTTGATACTTATAATTTATACTGGTTTTTCTTACTAAGTAGGGATACTGTGACATAAAACAAATATAGAAATATTTAATCAGTTTTTATTTATATTCGTAAAATTATAAATAAAACTTAACGCGTATAAATCTTATTCATCGATATGACGATACCCTCATCACGATACTGTTTACTGTATATTTCGTTCTACATTTATCGTTTTGGCGCCTGGCAAGGCATCGCGTTCTGTGTAGGTACGTTGGCGGTGAAAAGGTTAAAAAGGGAAAAGCTTTCCCCGATTCATTAGTTTTGTACACTGGTTTACACGTACAAGTCATTTCATTTGCCCCCATTTCAGAAACGTTACATGTAGGGTTGTAGACCATATAAATATCAATGACAAATACGACTGATTAATGATGTTGTTAGGAGGTTAACTTTGTTGTGTTCTACAGGTTCCTACTTTTTAAAATAAATGGCATACCGAGTAACTGTACGTTGCAGTACCTTTTTAAATGAGTAAAGTTGATATACACAACAATACGACAAATTAGCGATTGGTGGCATAATGCTTCATGCATAATCAGCTTATAACCACAGTAATTTTATACTGTGCTATAACGTTCCCATTATTGTATTCATTAGGCCTTTAACCAATATACAATTATATAAGTTATACACTAGATTTATTTTAAACATAGTTTCTTCGATCAATAATAGATATTATTGATCGAAGCATAGTTTAATATTTTCTTCATAATATTAATGTGTAACTTTGTAATGAAGTAACATCTATGTAATTTATATGTGAGCTTATGAATAAAAAATATTCTATTCTATTATTCTATTCATTGCTGGGACACAGGCCTCCTCTCTGAGAGGGAGTCGGCCATAATCCACCCGCGGGCCCAGTGCGGGTTGTACCTAGATGTCACATAATATGTCTTCGAATTGTTTCTAGGATATGACGGTTTCATCACGATGTTTTCCTTCACCGTTGTGAGAGCAATAGTGATGAAAATAAATACACAAAATAAAGTGCCTGACTGGGTTCTTCGAAATCACAATCTACAACTCATAAAGGCTCCTACAAACAGGCGCGACACGTGATATAATCGCGCGCGAAACAAAGGCACCGCTCGTTGCGCGACTTGCGGTGCCTTTGTCATTGTGTCGCGTGTCGTGTCGCGCCTGTTTGAAGGAGCCTTAAGTCGGGGCTGATAGCGCTCAGCGGGATTGTCCGAAAGGGTTACCGCTGGCCCGGAACATAAAGGGCTAAGGAAGGAACACGAATGGGTTTTAGTCAGTAAGAGTGTGACACTCCTTTCCGCTCCACCAGAGCGGGAGGGGTCATTTGATGTTATCCCACCCTGAAAAAAAAAAGAAATAGCGATCGGTAAGATATAAAAATGACGCCTGCGTAGGGATGATACACACATACCTAGGTAATTACGATATTAACTCAACGCAACGTTTTGTTTTATTAAGAAACAATTAAATACGTAGGTACAGTCAGCAACAAAAGTCAATTAACACTTCAGTTTTTTTAATCTGTTATTGAGCAAAATATTTGTTCAAAATTGCATTGTACTTCTGCTGCAATTTTGAACAAATATTTTGCTCAATAAATTAGATTACAAAAACCGAAATGTTAATCGACTTTTGTTGCTGACCGTACTACTATTGCAATACTTGTCAGAATTTTCTACGTTCATTTCAATCACTTTGGCGCGAGTAGGTACTTCTAAGTGGCTTCATTTTCCACAATAATAATAAACATATTTCACGTTTGCAACCGGCTGTAAGTGAATTACGAATTTTACTAGCATTTTATTACGTTGGATGGCCAATGACTTCCTGGCAATTTCCTTAATTATACTCTTTACGACACCCGCACGCGTCACGATTCTTTCGAGTAGGTACAGTGCGTGCCACGTAAGAAGAGACTTGACACACCACGTGGTCTGACATGCGCAGAACACGATTTTAGGTATCTTCAGCGGTATGAGGTCTGAGTGCGGGACGGGACCGGACGTCATAGGGGCGGCGGAAAGAGCGGGGGAAAGAGAGCGGGTCAAGTCTCTTCTTACGTGGCACGCACTGTAGTTTATCATGGAAATAGTTTGTTCAAACAAACATTACCTATTTGAAAGAGAGTAAGAGTTCCAATCAATCTACCTCTAGCCTTTTCCCAACTATTTTGTGGTCGGCTTCCAGTCTAACTGGATGCAGCTAAATACCAGTATTTTACATGGAGAGACTGCCCATTTGACCTCCACTCCACAATCCAGTTAAGTACTGGGTAACATGATAACCTTGGTAAGACTGGTTCTCAGACTTTCTGGTTTCTGACTACCCGTAACGACTGCCAAAGATCCACGAATGATAGCCAGGACATCGGGGTCTCTATATGTAATGAATGGTCACCCATGCACAAACAGACCGCGACAAGTGTAGCTTAATCTTCGATCGACCCGTGCTGCTGTTATTATTTAGCCACGAGAGGAAAGAGTCCCATGGAAGAAATATTAGAGCCAGGGGAATATGGTGTTACTTACGCAAATTCACGTCACGATTTTCCTGATAAAAATCTAGATTTTCATTAATTGTTGACGTTTTCAGTGGCTAAAAACATACCATTTTCGC
The DNA here is from genome assembly GCA_963855955.1 of Luperina nickerlii. NCBI lineage: Eukaryota > Metazoa > Arthropoda > Insecta > Lepidoptera > Noctuidae > Luperina > Luperina nickerlii. Next base: position 9,731,941 of record OY979682.1, read on the forward strand.
TCTGCGCAACCACATTCTACTCAAGACATATACATGGCGCTGATCCAAATGTACCTACTTATGAATAAGTAAATAATCTATAAACAGAACGAAATAAAATTTTCATTATACCTTCGAGTTTCCAGTTGCAAAGGTACCTAAAAATAGGAGTTCCAATTATGTCCCGCTGGTGTAACACGATTTTATCGCCCTTTCGAACAGCTGCCCCGTAAACATGTAACGTAATTATCATATTTGACCCTGAACCCCACACAAGATGTAAACTAGTGTGAAATAACCTTTACACGGAATTACTTACACACGTCAAAAGGACAAAATAAACTAGTTACCGAACCGTACCTGTTAGTATTTATAGATAAACCTCGTCTAAACGTTACATTTCTAGATCATTGTATTTTGATTATTTTGCGCAGGTATATCAAACAGTAATATTGGATAAGAACAGAAAACACGACTCACGAGAGAACATTATCAGCGCTTATCAGCTTCGAAGATATTGCGGTTGATAAGCGCCAGTCGAAAACACACCGCGGGTCGGTGGTGACGTCCGACATGGACAAAGATAAGCCTAAATCACCCCTCATCCGTCGACCTGATGTCTTGAGGAAACTTAACGCGGACAGTTTGTTCATGATAGAGCGAGGTCTGCTCGGAGACCTCCCTGACAAACTCAAACCACATCCATTAGTACCATCTAGAGCGCAATCTAACGAACTTGCCGTAGCTAAACCACCTGGACTCCTATCTGCATGTCTGCCCATCCCGGATTCACCTGTATCAGAGAGAGTGTCATCATCCGACGAAGAAATTTCTGTTTCTCCATTGAAAAAATCATTCAGCTTCCGCGACAGACTCTCCAAAATAAGCTTCTTTAACAAAGACAAAGAAAAAGAAAAGCCAAAATGGAAAACAATCGTGGAAGGTGATACAATCGAAGAGCCAGTAAAGATCATCGGAGCGCCGAAGCTAACACCAAAGAGATCAGACACCAAAGCGGAACACGACTATAAAAGCAACAAACGTTTCTGGTTTTTCAGAAGCAAAGAGCTATCTGAAATAAAAAGGGAAAAGGTTCACAGGCCCGTCTACACACGCAGTAAGAGTTTCGAATTCCTGCCTAGGGCTGCTATCGAAGAAGAGGAGGATGAAATATCACCAAGAAAAAAGAAAAACAATTCATCATTCCTGTGCGGAAGCAGTGATACCATGGGTGAAGCTTGGACATCCAACGACAGCCTCGAATATATAGCCAACATTTACCGTGACAGTGACGATGGTGTGTGGCTTAAAAGTGTTAAAGAGCTAGCTTCAGACCTCTCGTGTAATAATTCCAGTACATCAATCCCGACGTCTGGATCTAGTGTTAATGCTAGGAGCATTTTGAAAACGAAATCAGTAGAGGATGTTTTCAGTGAGTTTAAGAAGGCTGTTGAGTTATTCAGCGAGACTTATCTTAGTGATTGCGAGCCATACACAAAGTCGAAGGATTTGACCATCAAGCAGAAGAGAATAAGTTCCTCTTTCACAACGTTACCGAAAGTGGTGCAAGTGAATAAAGTGAGTGAAGCCAGTGAGGACTTTAAGAAAGAGTTGTCTACAGTGTTAAATATTAAGCGTGAACTGCGGACGGCTAGGAGAGGTTCAGTCACAGACTGGTTTGTGCTAGAAGACAAGGCGGCTGCCCCTTCCACTGTCCCAGAGTCTAACAAATATAGGAGGGGAACGAAGAAAGATGTGAACCGAGTTCGGAGAATCAGCTCGACGAAATATGTAAGTGGACCTTTTTATCTGATAGACAGTAACGTGTTGCACTATGATAAGCACATTTAAAGGCTGATTAGTATTATCTTTGTTAGGTCTTATTTGTCATTGTTTTGTGTATTTTTTAAACAGAAACTTTGAATAGTTTTGAAGATGTTTAAGATATTTTTACTCAAGAACTCATGTCTACATTTTTTTTTTCAAATCATTACCTATATATTTTAATCGACTGGTGACCACCACCACAATTAATTGATCTTTGGAAGGGACAATCCGAGGATGTGTTGGTATTAGTAGTTTGATACCAAGATAATATTTACCTAAAGTCCCCGTCACGAGAAGCTATACATTTTGTAAACACAGGGGTTCGCAACCTTTGGATCAAATAAAAAAAACAGTTTTGTAATGACTTTTATTTTATGTAGGGATATAATTATGTTAACACACACATCTAATTATTGGCGTCAGACGATTCTGAGTATTCTGCATCTGCAGCATTGACAGCGTCAGCGTGAACTTACTTCAAAATGACGGCCCAAATGTTTACGTCCACGTTTACGTAACATTAGACGATAGCGCTTTATATCGCTAAAATATAACCCGACCAACTGAAATGGCTCGTTAGTTTCGTATTACACGTATGTTACTTTGAGTTGATTGAATTTGGGATTATTTGTTTTTGATTGAATTGTCGCTACGTAACTTAGTAGAAGTTCTTTATTTACAAAATTTACAGCTTCTCGTGACGGGGACTTTAAGGGCAGATTTTTCAATAGTCAGATAACTTGTATCTGAAGAATAAATATGACAGTTTGACATATTTTCTATACAAAAGCTGTCAACAGCACTATTTATTCCACAGATAAAAAATACCTAATCTGATTATTTAAAAATCAGGCCTGAATCATGTCAAAACACATTTTTATTAAAGTCAACCATTACTTGAACGATACGAAAATATTATGACTGTTTTGTTTTGTAAGCTCTTGAAATTACAACGATTTTCAATAATTTATATAGAAATAATAAATAAGTAAACCACATTACTGTGCCTATTTCCTATATTTTAAATACGGCTCAAAACTTAATTTCTTCGCTCCAGTAACACATCGCCGTAATCAGGCCACGCGTTGCCCTATTTTACCAATTAGATTATTGGCTGTCTTATCGGCAGTTAGTCGATAACGGAACGGTGTGAGTCGACAACTAATGATTGCTACACTTGTACCAACCGTTAGTTATTTGTTGTGATATCGACATTCTTTGCTTATTTATTTATTTTATAATTTATGTACACACAGTAAAATACATATACATATGTACATACTTTTACTTTGGAGTTTGCATTTGGGGTTTTGATTGGCGTGTGTGACTAATGCACCTTCGTTTCTATGGACTATGTATATATACTTGTACCAAACGCTGGTTATTTGTTGTGATACCGACATTTTTTACTTTTGCGAAGTACATAATTATATTGTATAGATTCATAATCCATAGAAACGGAAGGTGCAGTAGTCACACATGCCAATCAAAACCCCCAATATAGCACCCGCCGGTGACTTCGCAAAAGTAAAGAATGTACGCACAACAAATAACCAATTGGTACAGACGCCAGCACATCAATAAGCTTCTACAATCTGTCAAATTTATTTTATTAGCTTTCAGCTCCCTCCCATCAACTGAAAATGCAGCTATACAGCATTGTCCTATACACTTTTTTTAAATTCTAACCAGTTTTCGAGCATCACGCATGCACTGCAAGGCTCCGCTCTGGTGTCTGTCTGTTACTTCTTCACGCTTAAACCGCTGAACTGATTTAGATGAAATTTGGTATAGAGATAATTTGAGTCTCGGGAAAGGACATAGGATAGTTTTTATCCCGATATTTCCACTTAATATGCATAACTTATGCGGGTGAAACCGCGGAGTGCTGCTAGTACGTATACATAGGTAAAAGTTTCGATAACTCAGCGGCTAGTGAACGGATTTGGATGTAATTTGGTAGGTAGATAGATAAGGACCTGGATTAAGATACAGGCTATTTATCCCGAAATAACGCAGAAGTAGCAGGCAACAGCTAGTGTATGATAAAAGTAGTTTTTTCGGAAACTTCACTTTTCCGGAACGTGTAGTTCGAAAATGGGTACCTAATAGGAATTCGAAACAGTGTGTAAGGAAAATTGTATTAGCTTTCATTACGTAGAAGATATTTTTTCTCTACGACGCACCGTTTTAAAGATATTAGCGAAAAAATCAAAAGTGGGAACTTTTATCCCCCCCCACCCCACCACTCCGGCTCACGTCCTAGACGCGGGGACTTTTAGTATGTTTACTCTCTAAGTACCCTGAACAACTTTCTGAAGAAATCGCTTAGGGCCCAGCTCACGCACTCTACAACTGCTTTTTTAAGTGGACTATTGCTGCACTGCCACGTTGGATGGCAATGGCTAGCCTTTGCACCAAGAACGAGCGCGCTTTGACATGACTAGTGTACTATTCTTCTATATATGTCCCCCCCTAGTGCATTTATTCGTTTGATATTGGATTGCCCGATTTAGAAGGAACAGGGCGTGCGATTCACCATACAAATGTATTCCCCTTTTTTCTTCCTGAATAATGCCACTAGAGCAATATTTTTTTTTTATAAAATCAGTATCTGCTGTAAACACGTCCCTGTCATTTTCCTTTTTTTAGCAACTAATTAGTAAAGAAAATATGACCCTCTAAAAATTACAAAAAATGCCCTAGATTTTTACCGCTGTGATTAGAGGACTACTAGACAAATTAGAAAAGTTTAAAACATAAAAAAAATGTTAGTGACCTAAACATACTCTTTCTTAAAATGTTAATGTAAAAAATAATTGAATCAGCTCAGTTTTCGAAGAGAAAAAAGGGGAATACAAAACGTCGATCTCGTCAAAATTTTTGTGGTAATTTCGGTCTGAGCTGCAGCTGTCCCTATCACACATTACGGGGGCAGACTTGAGGTAAGGCGACGGCAATTGTTTCTTCAAATACCTATTTTTCAAATTCCTCGCAGGCCCCGTCCCCTCTTAACTTTTTATAGATTTGTTGTTACTATTAGGCCAACATGTACGGATAGTGGATACAGAAGCCCCAAAAAGTCTGAAAACCTGTCTTACCAAGGGGTATAGTATTACCCAGTAACTGTAGGTCGATAGGATTGGTCAGATAGGCAGTCGGTCCGTGTAATATACTGGTATTCGTAGCTGCGCGCTGCGTCCAGTTATACTGGAAGACAAACCCCAACATAGTTGGGAAAACGCTAGGCAGATTGAGTAAACATGTACTACAGAAAGTACCTTGTAAACCTACTAGAAACACTAAACCACACCACAGTTAAACTAGAAACTGCAGCGTGTTAATAATATGGCTGTGCACTTGTTAAAGAGAGCATGACTAGTTTCTGCAAAGGGGAATCCGAAACCTTACAAAAGGTGGAACACAAGAGGATGAATATTGTCTACATTAGCCGGTGGATGATCTTACACGGAGAACGAAAAAAGCGGCCAAGTGCGAGCCGGTCTCGCACACAAATAGTTCCGTATCACCGTAAAAAAATTAATAATAGCTGTGTCCCGTTGTGTTACCCGCATAAGTCTTGATCCCGTGAGAATATCGGGATAAAAATCTGGTATCCTATGTCCTAACCCAAGTCATGGTCTACCCATGTGCCAAATTTCATTCAAATCCGTTCAGCCGTTTTAGCGTGAATGCGTAACAAACAATAACGAAATCTTTACTCTGTACAATATTACTAGCTGATCCGATAGTGGATGTTGTCCTGTTTTTGATGCGAAAGACACGTGGCAGCATCTATTATTATAAGAACGTTATTGTTGTTTTCCTCGGGAACAGCACTTTTGATGGATGAAAGATACCCTATGTCCGTTTCTGACAACGTATATGCAAAATTTCAGAATGATCGGTTCAGTGGTTTAGGCGTGAAAAGGTAACCAATAAACAAACAAATTTACTTTCGCATTGATAATATTAGTTACGATTTATAATTAAGAGTTATTAAGATTAAGAATTAGTTTAGATTACTTTAGTAAAAAAACATAAACCTCCTTCTGGCGCAGTCGGGTAAAAAAACATGTTTCTTCTAAGGGGACTCCTTACATTTTTAATTTTATTTTACTTTTATACAGCCCTGTGACAGACGGACGGACCGCGGAGCAATTGGGTACCGTTGGCACCCTTTGGTTACGGATACAGTGTAGTTCCTTCTCATGTTATCCTTAGATACAGACGCCAGCACATCAAGCTACTACAATCTGTCAAACTTTAATAGATTTTCAACTTTATCGCTAAAGTAGTATGTAGTAATAAAAGTTGGAAGCAGGCGAGACCCCTACCATTTTTATTATATTTTCTAATTCAAATGGGTCTCGCCTGCTTCCAACTTTAATTTAATTTAAAATGGGCTTGTTTTTAGCTTTTCAGTTTTTTTTAACCTTAAAGGCTCGTACACACAGGCGCGACGCGACACGCGACACAAAGGCACCGCAAGTCGCGCAACGAGCGGTGCCTTTATGTCACGTGTCGCGTCGCGCCTGTGTGTACGAGCCTTAAGTTTTTTACCGCAGTCGGGATTTTTATTTTTTTAAATTACTTTTTTACTTATTTCTTAGCTTATATTTTAATGAGTGATTTTTTTTGTACTGGTAGATTAGCTATAGCTGTGGTTAAGACCTCGTTTCTCAAGCACGAGGTAGTGGGTTCATTATATCTTTTGCGGCGTTTTTTATGGTATAATTTTAGTGCTCATGCACACAAGCGACACGCATCAACGACAGGTCCTTCAAACAATCGCGACACGCGACAAAACCGCGCGCATTGCGCCTGTTTGCAGGAGCCTTTAGCGGTTGCCGTCGACAACATGCCGATTGAGCACCGTAGGTACTCAAATACACGAGCGGCACGTTATCGATGACACTTTTGGATACTTTTGAGAATCAATGAAATTTCGTCATATTTGTAAAAAAGCTCCATGAATCCGTCAAATATTTATATATTCACTATCAGGACATGTAACACTATTGCACAGAATAACATTTATTCGCCCTGAATATTCTTTTAAAAATAAGACAAATCTGAGTTTTCAAATTCGTCAGATTTAGGGAAAGCCCACTATTTCTTCATTAGATTTGCCGTCATTATGGATTAGGCCGTACCCGATCATACCAATTACCAAAATCAACGCCTCTGAAGATCACTTTATTTTTGGCCGTTTTTCGTAATCAGAAACTTTCAAATATATTTTCGGTGTTCTCTCATCCTGCCACATCAACTCAGCTATCAAGTTTTCGCCCTGCATAGCAAAAACCCTCTGGCATCCCCACCATTAATTAATTATTTATTAAACTGTATATCAAAATATTTGTCATGATTGTTTTGTGTTCCTCTATGATTTGTCATTTATTTAGCAATATTTTCCTCAAAACATGTAAACATGAAACTGTTGTATTCAATGACGTTTACCTGTAAACTGATAAAAACTTCACTGATAACACACATGGAATAAAACGTAAAAAATGCGATATTTTATAGGCGCCCAATGCCTTATGTTGCTGAAAAGTTTACATTATTCACACATAAGGGCCTGTGCACACCACGTTTTTTAAACGCGCCGTTGACGCGCTTTTTATAGAAACGTGCGTCGACGGCGTGCTTTTATCCTACAGAAGGTCTACAGGCTGCGTCTGACTCGCGTGCGTATCGCGTCTGTATCGCTACAAACGCGCGTCGACGGCGCGTTTAAAAAACGTGGTGTACAGGCCCTAACATCACGCCCAGTTTTCCCGAAGGGTTTCGCAGAGGTGTACCGTACACCCACATTTCACCAGTTTAAGTCCCTTGTAATGGCTTAGAGGGCAAGCGTATTGTCATCTTGGGCACAAATTCAGACTCCAGGCTTGTACTGAGAGATTATGGACAAAAAAACCCAATAACACTTTGTCCGAGCTGGTAATCGAACCAACGAGCCAGTCATACTACACACAATTCATTACTTTATAGGAAGACATTTCAGAATGACCATATATTGTGAGCCGTACTGGTTAATATCTGAAATGGTATTTTGAGGAAAGAGCCATACAGATTTGAGTGGACCTGACCTACTGTTAGCATTTACGCAAGGCGGTGTCATCGAGCAGCTGAGCTCAAAGCATGGGCGCCGGGAGCGGGGTGCAAGAGGTTGCACTTGCACCTCTCTGGCTTCCAAATAAAATGTAGGTGTAAAAACATCCAGGCCTAAAAATATGCGAATACGCATAATAGAATAATAAAGAACTCAACCCATTTGAGGCGAGATCCTAAAATTAGCGATTGAATTCTGCAATATTTTTTGCATTAGTCAACAAAGTACCGAACTCCTGTTTCCTAAAATCTAATCAACTTAAGTCGACAAAGTGACTCATTGTATGTATAGACAAACAATAACCTATTCCACTACATCATAGGTGAAGTTCAAAAATAATTGCGCCTGCTTCGTTGAGCTGAAGATGTATCTCCTGAAAATAAACCTGCGTCCATAGCTCAAAGCTCAACAACCCGACGAACTACAAACTAAAAAGTTTTTAACAGTGACCTATAAAATACCAATGAAAATGAAAACCTTTTATGTGTCTTTATAATGCAGCATATCTCCCTTCTTTGTAGTTTAGACTTAAAAACTAACCATGACCATATCCATATCAAGCCTTTGTATCAAACTAGGACGCTACTATTGTCAAGGTCGCCAAGGTCATCACTTAATAGACTAAAGACCAAGGTCAGTCGTGTGAATCCTCCTGATGACAATAGAATGAATCTAGGCATTGTAGTACAGATTTTATGGTATGACTACCGACGAAATAAAGTCTGTACTGATTGTTGCACAGTGCTATACAGGGTGATTTTTGATATGACATATCTGAATGTATAGCAGAAGAGCAAAAAAGACAAAGGAACCATCATTTTTATGAACCATTTTTAATAATAACAATAATAGTCCTCCAGTCCGAGTTTCAGCAATGGCGACCGATTTCAGCAAAAACTAGCCTTTAGCGCGGGAGATACCTATAGTGCACAAGTTTTCGCACTGCGCAAACAATAGTGCATTCTCGCTTCCGTCACTCATTAGTCCGATAGGACGGCACGCAATCTGACACGATCGGAGAGAGATCAGATCAGGCGCAGGACCAACGGCTTAGCGGGATTTCCAAAGCACGGGGGGTATCACACCGCCAAACTCCAAATTACGGGCTGTTACTGGGAAATTCCGAATGGAAAAACCCAATAATAGTTTGCCCGACCTGCTGAGCGCAGGGTTGTGAGCTCGATTCCCAGAGCTCACAACCCTGCGCTCAGCAGTTACGGTTGCGACCACGAGACCACTTTTACGAGTTAATCCGGTCTGATTTCTTGAGCCCCTCACCTGGATCCCTTTTTAGTTATTGTTCTGTTTTAATCTCTGTAAACTTTCTCATTCCAAAACTGAAAACGCGAAAAAACATCTGCTGTTCTATACATTTTTATGAGTTACGCGAACATAAATGTATGGAGCAGCTGGTTTTCAGCACTTTCAATTACTACCTGTATATTAGAAATGTAGGTACCTCCATGCTGTACCTACACGAGAGTTAAATTGTTTATTAGTCTATTGGGCTAAAGAAAGATAATGTACTAGAGTAGAATTTGTTTTCTGTGAGGAATGGATCAGTCAATAACATAATATTTATATGTATTGACCACCTGCGTAATTACGAGTATTACACCTTCCTGCTATGTGACGTTCACCACATAGGTACCGTAAATTGTTAACATTTTCAAAGCATTACTTATGAAGATTTTCCGAGAAAACCGACACATATAGCGACCAGATAGCGGCCGATAGGGATAGATAGAATGAGAGCTATCGGCAGCTTATCTATCGAGTGAATGAGATTGACGATAGCTACCCAAGTAACATTTTAAACTGTATAAAAGCTGTATTATGGACTATTTGTTTACTGCAGGCTGTTAAACGTGCTGTATAAAGACTGTATAGCAAGCTATACAGCCCTTGTAACTCTGAAATGGGCCCCAAAATTATACAGCTTTAAGTGTAGATTTAGCTGTATAACAGCTGCATAATAGCTGTACTATTTGGCTGGCTAAGATACTATTTAGATACTTTTATACAGCTTCCATTCTCTAATTTTCTTTTTTATTCTTTTATACAGACTCAGGCTTGTGAAAATCTTAATAAAAGAATAAATATATTATAATTGTGTTCGTGGTTGAATTCATTCTCCATTTTATTTACTATGTGCCATATCTGAAGATAAGTGAAAAAATATTTAATAACCAAGTGGTAAGTAGGTACTCTTTCCTGTTTATCGTTGTTGTTATGCTTGCGACTGATATTTTTATGTGAGTATGTATACTAGTTTTAAGCTCAAAACTCACGCCCCTTCGAAATAAGGAATATACATACATTTTTTCTGTAACAACAAATATGTGATCAAATCTGAAAACAGTTTTAAGAGTAACCCGGACTGTTCTATTGATAGTAAACGTAATTGTGTGTACTATACAGTTAAAATCTTTTGTAATTTTGTACTGAAATTTCAAAAACAAACAAAAAAATATCTCGTAAAATTGCAATGCAATTTATAAATTATTATAAAATGGCGTTCTTAGTTTATACAGCTCTTGCTCTTCTAGTACCCCTTAATACAGCTTTTTGCATAACAGAGTCGTTATTTAAGAACGTATCTCAGCCTAAAGAGTAACATTGTCTGTACATTAGTATTTAAGTACTGTAGAAGCTGCCTTAAATTCTTATTCATATTCATTAATACAGTTAATTAGGGTTCAGTTGAAAATATAGAAAACCTCATTATGATCCAAGGCCCGTAAGGCGGTGAGCAAGGAATCGGATAATAATTTACCAAATAGTAGTTACTGATAGCGAAAAGAAACAATGTATTGTTTTTATTTATAGAGATGTATTGTATCTAATTTAAATACTGAAGCAAACACTACAGAGTGCAACAGTTTAATGTATTTTTATTTTATATATATTTGTATCTTAACTCTTGTTCACTTAACAAATTGGCAACTGATCAAAATTATGACTCCGTGTTGTTATTAGTTGTATCCAATAAATAGACTGATTTTAGGTTATATTAGTTTCAAAATAATCGATAAGCTGGATAATTGTGTATGCCAACACTATAATAATAACTTTAATCTTCTAAAACACGAAAAACTGTAAAAAGGGAAAAATGTACGCCAATCGCATAAGGCTTTAAAAAGGAGTAAATCTAAACTCTTCTACATGAGACAGAATTGAATTAAACTATTATAAAGGGAACTGCTTGCTAAGAGTATCCTAGATTTCCGTTGTACAGCTATTATCAAGCTTAACTTGAAGGCTGAACAATAGAGTAATTTTACACCAATATTCAGGCTATAACAATATTTAATGCTCTTGTGCAGAAGTAGGTTATATAAAAGTATAATTTGAGAGCAGTATACAGTTATTGTCTTATAAAGTTGCTGAACGCAGTTTTTTACGCCGCGGTCTGTATTTTAGCATTTTCCAATGCTATTTAAAAGCTAAAGGTAAAAATTTTGGCTCTATACAGCCGTTAATCAGCTATACTGTATACAGTTGTACAGTTATACTAAAGTACAGTCCTATACATATTTTTACACTCTTGTACATCATTTATTAAGCTTATAGCTGGTAATGCGCTGGTAAATATAATATTTTTCCGCTTAAATGTTACTTGGGTAGCGTCAGCTGATTACCTACATGATTTGACTGACAAGACAACCTGGGTTGAAAAGCTAAAATATGCAGAAGAACTGGATCTGCGTGGTATTTTAATCCAATCCAGCCTGACCCTTGCTGCCCTCCCAGAGAAGCAGTCTTGCAGTCTGCAGCCCATCTCGGAATTGTACCTTAAGGGGCTTACAAGACCTAAACGCAAGTTTTCGAAACAATAAAAGTATATGATAGACTATAGTAAAAAAAAACAGAAAAATATATGATATTCTTCAGGATATATGCTAGATAGATAGTGTGGTGAAAACATAATACAACTAATTTGATACGATAGAAAAAAATCATGAAGATACCTCTAAAAATTTTCTTTTTACAATAAAATCCATACTAAAATACATACAATCATTCTGATTTTTTGTCAGATTATTCTACAAGCAACATACTAAAATACTAGTGTTTTAATTTTTTTGTCCAAACAATAGATTCTTTGTAAATCGCATATTCATATTTTCGAACAAAATACGTGCGCATGTGTGCGTAAACGCTGTGTAGCGACACTGCCGGCCACAGAACAAATATATATACTACTGCCGGCCGAGGCCTGATGCTATACGGACGTGTCGCTCTTTTCGCCGCAATATTTCCGCCAAGATTGTTATGTTTTTGTAAAGATTTATTTGTAAATTCATTGTTTATTATTATTTGCATAATCTTCTTTGCCTAAATATTTTTATTTCGTGTAAATATAAAATACTTTGAAGTTAAAATAGCGTAACCTTGTTATCAATTATCATTTATTGTAAATATGAAGTGAAAAATTCCGTTCGGACTACAAAACGTTCATATAAAACGCTGAACATATTATATATATATATACGAAATTAAAAAATAAGAGCATTTTATTATTATTGAATATTTATTTTTTTAACAATAAAACTATGAATTTAGAAACGTCTAAAATAGTGCAGTCATGACGCATATACGCATAAGGTCAACTTTTTCGACTACGTTCGTAACTGTTACGTTAGCGTATGAAGCCGATGTGTAGATTTGTATTCAAGAGTCCCCGGGTTCGATTCCCAGGGATTCTCTAACCGAAGTTTTCTTTTTAAATGTATTTTGAATTTATATATATTATGTATTTATTATTTTTTTATAAATAATAATTAAAACGTCTACAATGTAATTATCTTTCACAGGAGAAACACAGTCGTAAATATCAAAGTTATTTCTAATGCGAAACTACAATTAAAAAAACTAAAAGCACCTAATGTTTTTATTAACAGACCGCGACTTATTGATATTGGGCATAACGAAATAACAAATTCATCTAAAAATTGCGATGAAAATTATCACAAGCAAGATTTTGGTTTTTATTATTATTGATTTCGTTTATAATAAATAGATTCATAATATTATGTATGAATGTTAGGTACCTATCTTTGAGGCTGTTTACACATTATGCCGCAGCTGCAGCGGCACCGCCACTGCCGCGGCGCCGCTGCATCAGTCACCCTTGGATTTGTATGATGATGAACACACGGCGCCGCGGCGGAGGCGACGAGTTTTGATAAAACCGTAGCAATACTCGCCGCCGAATCATGCTGCCGCCGCCGCGGCGCCGCCGTGTGCAAGGGTTCATGCAAATCCAAGGGCAACCAATACAGCGGCACCGCGGCGGCGGCGGCGCCGCTGTATTAGGGCGTGGACCCATGTCTACGTGCGGCGACGTTTGCCGTGCAACGATATGGCACCGCCGCCGACAGATGGCGCGGCGCCGTGCCGCGCCACGGGCGGCGTCGTGTTCCGGCACATGCTCATTATTGTGTTGTCAGTTAGCATAGTGCGCACGTGGTAATTTTTTGCATAAAGTGGCAGACGATTTAGATTTACTAGTGGTGACTTTTTGATTTCACTAGTGGTGGTGGTGGTTTTTGGTATACGTGCCGAGCGGGTATGGCACACGATGCCGTGGGGCAGAACGGCGCCGCGCCATCCGCCGCGCGCCGGCGGCGGCGGTGCCGTACCGTTGCACGGCAAACGGTGCCGCACCGTAGACATGGGTCCACGCCCTTTGTATATATTTTTTTTATAATGTACTACAGTCGCGCGGTACCTACGTAAACACGCGATAACCCCTCCCGCCTACAGTATTTTAATTTCATCAACCTACTTGAGTTTCTTACTAGTTTTGTGACTGTAGGTACAGTCACAAAACTAGAAAGAAACTCAAGAAGTTAAAAAAAAATATTTACCTATAGGTATAGGTAAATATTTTTTTTTAACCGACTTCTAAGAATGAGGAGGTTGTCAATTCGGATGTTTCTATTTTTTTTTATGTATGTTCGGACATAACTCCGTCATAAAAATATGTAGATGGATTTGCAAAATTCTTTTTTTGTTCAAAAGAGGTTTATTCCGAAATGGTCCCATTTAAATTTCGTAAAGATCAGATGATGAGTTTCGGAGACAAACAACGGAACTCTTCAATAAATGCCAGTTTACCCAATCACACAACATAACATCACGCCTACACCCTTTAAAGGGGTAGGCAGATGTGTTCAATAGCTTCCTGTCACTGATATTAACATAGCAATTAGTGTTATATGAATTTGGGCGGGGTAGGTAGGTACAACTAAAAAGTGAAAAATAAAACTTTTTTACAAAAAAAAAACCGACTTCCAAAAAAAATACTACAAAGTGAAAAATAAAGTCTTTAATTTTGGAAGTCGGTGTCAAAAAACGAAAATGCAGATCCAACGACACCGACTTCCAAAATTAAAGTTAATTACTTTGTGTTGTTTTTTTTTTGAAGTCCGTAGTTTTTTTTTTTTGTAAAAAAGACTATTTATAAAATAGAAACACGTTGTGAATGGAATAGAAAGAGTTCAATAAAAATACATGGTCTTTTTGATCAATAGATTTAATAAAAAAAACTTATTGACGAATTCAAACAACCAAAAACAGCACAATATAGTCTCTTTGCCATATTATTAAGTAAGTACTTGTGTAGCGAGTAATATGGGTAAATCCTACCTTATCGCTGTTTGCTTCCTCCTTTATAAGTAGGTGTGATTCTGGGCGATGGAATGAAAGCCTTCAGGTGAGTATTGTAGCTAACATATAATACGTTCCATAGAAGTACACAGATATAGTAATAGCACAAGAAGAACGGAGGATAGGGAAGCACAGATAGTTTAAGAGTATAGTCACAAAGTTCACAAGCACAGGTGTCGGAAGCGAAAGTATATAAGTTTAGGATAGCACAGTAAAATTCTCAACACTATATTTTAGCATAGACTATAAGCGGGTATAAGCAGAACGGTAAGCAAGCAAGCAGCGTGCGCTCCGCGTCGAGAGTAGATCAAGACTGGCGTGCCGGTGCGCGCGCGCCTGCGGCCGGCGGTATACGAAACAGGTTTTAGAATATATAGCTATAGGGCTATATATTATGGTGCTTTTCCACTGAGCCACAGCGGCCGACGTTCCGACACAAAGTATGAATGTATGTAAATAATAAGTATTATTTGTAATATAAATACTGTTTTTTATTTGTGTGTGTATATTGTGTGTATATATTGTGTGTAAATTATATGTGTATCTGTATATGCCGCTACATCACTCCCCCCCAGAGGCCTGGTTAAGGACGATAATAATCCGGGAATCTTACCACACGCCCGGAACGAGTTTTCTTGGTGGCATCACGTGACCCCTGATTTGAACTGCTTGGGGGAGGCGGTACTGGATAGATTGGTTCACTTTCTTTTTCAGCTAGTATATATGCTGGTTTGAGGCGATCGATGGAGACTGTTACTTGCTTGCCTTTTACCATCAATTTGAATACTTTATCGCCTCGTTCGATAATTTGATGTGGACCAGTGTATGCCGGAGTTAGAGAACTATGCGATGCGTCTTCTCTTAAAAATGCATAGTCGCATGTGCTTAGGTCTTTGTATACGAAAACTTTATTTTCCCCGTGGCGCGATGTCGGAACTGGCTGTAGTTTTTGAGCTATGGTACGAAGGCGTGCTGTGAAGTCTGTCACATCACTAGTGCCATTCGCTGCTTGCTCTAGAAATTCGCCAGGCAGCCTCAGTGGTTCACCATACACTAAGTCGGCCGGTGACGCTTGTAGGTCGTCCTTGTAAGCACTACGAACGCCAAGTAAGACTAAGGGCAGAGCCTCGGTCCAGTTTTCGTTTGCATGGCATATGATAGATGCTTTCAGATGTCGATGAAAACGTTCCACGAGTCCGTTGCTTGCTGGATGGTATGCTGTGGTTCGGTGATGACGAAACCCGGCTATTTTACCTAAGTATTGAAACAGGGTGGACTCAAATTGGCGTCCACGGTCTGTTACGATATCTGTTGGGCTGCCGAACCTAGATATCCAGCCATGCAGCAAGGCTTTGCCTACTGTCTCAGCAGTGATGTCGGTTATCGGTATTACCTCCGGCCATCGTGTGAATCGATCGATGGCCGTTAAACAGTATCGATAACCTTGTGAAATAGGGAGGGGGCCAATCAGATCGATGTGTATATGTGATCGATGTGTGTGTGTGTGCGTGTCGATGTATTTATTTCAATGAATATTTGTCACAAATTGCACGCTTACTGCTTACGAAACCGTCACACCGTCCGGCGTCCACTCGTCACTGCGGAGCATTCGAGACTGTTTGTTTGTTAACCGAGTCGAGTGTAAACCGAACCATGGTGGAAATTTACTTTTTTTTGGCACTCGCTTAGTTATAAATTTTTCTATACCTTCCTGAATAACGTCATAAAATACCTCCACCATCTCATTAACTCCCTGCTGTGCTTCAAGTAACTCATCCCAGTCAGTTTCACTCAAATATTTCCGAATTGGTATGTAACTCGTTTTTCGGAAATTAGGTCTACCGCAGGTAGTGTTATATGGGAGTTTAGCTTCCTTATTTAGAGAAATCACGATATCGAGGGGTGGATGATGCTGGTCAATATTAGCAATCGGATCCTCACTTTGACTCACTCTACACAATGAATGGTTACATAGTATAAGATCTAAAATGCGGCTTGAAGCATTACATACATTGTTAAATTGATTAAGCCTATTAACATACGTGAAATCTATCAAAGTTTGACTTAAATTGGACAACTTAAGGCATTTATCAGAATTATTGACTATACTCCAATCGATATCACCGATATTGAAATCACCTGCGATGCAGACATATGATAAGTTTAACTGTTCAAACACTGCATTACATTTGTCCAAAAAGTGTTCCAAGTACGAGATACGTACAGGTGGTGGCAGGTATACAGAACAGAGAGCTGCCCGACGTACAGATCGAGCCGCAGGTAGATCTAATGGTGGCAGGTATACAGAACAGAGAGCTGCCCGACGTAAAGATCGAGCCGCAGGTAGATCTAAAATTACCCAAGGGCCTTCACAATTACTTTCAAATTGTTCTGCTCGTTTGGAAATTATAGATTTTTTTACGGCTATCAAAACACCCCCACCTTCTTTACTACTCTGTAGACAAGAACTTTCTCTGTCCCTTCTGTATACAATGTATCTGTCGTCGAACAGCTCGCTGCTCAGTACGGTATTATTAAGCCAAGTCTCTGTAAAAATGATAATGTCATAGTTATTACAGCATACATTACGAAAGATGATATGCGTTTTTGTTCTCACGCCTCTACAATTCTGGTAATAAATTTGTAAATTATCGAATTTTGTATTATATTCAAGTTACAATTACATGTATTTTTAATTTAAATATAAAGTATGTTTTTTTTTTTCACCTCAACTTATTTAGGGACTCTAGATTCTTAATGAGGATATGTTCTGACCCATCACTTTTCCTGACGAAGATTCTACCATTTCTTACCCAGACGAATTGATATCCTTTTTCTTTTGCTTGAAGTCTAGTAGCAGCATGCAGCGCTTTGTTAGAAGGAGACAAATGTTCTTGCACATATATTGGCTTCTTTTCACCAGCCAGTCCAAGGTCCGCTGTATTTAGTTTTTCGATGTTATTCTTGCCTTTATTGTAGTTAATGACAGAAGCCAAGAGCAGGTCACGAGTTCTTGGGGAGGCCAATTAGACTACGATAGAGCGCGGGCGGGCACTAGAATTTTGTAGTTTGGCTACACGGGTGCAATGATGGATATCGGTGTCGCTCAACTTGCATCCAACGACTGATCCTAGTTGCTTAACGACTGTATAGAGATTCTCCTGTTTATTTTCGGGCAAACAATGAACTTCAAGGTTAGTCGAACGTGCCTGTTGCTCCAAATAGTTGATTCGCAGGCCCATATCCGCCACTGACCTCTTAAGGTTAGTATTTTCTGTCTCTAAGTCTTTTACCGAGACTTTCAAAGCTCTATGTTCAGACTGATATTCTTCAAACTCCTGTATGTGACAATTCAATGACGCCGTCATCTCCGTAAGTTCTTTCTTAATCGGTTCAAGCTCTTTATTTACGACATTGAGTATTGTATTGTTTATTTGACGAAGCATAGAAGCGAATTCAGCCTGTATTACTTCCTGGAGGATATCGCGTACATCATCACGAGTCACAAAGGTTGCTTCAGGGGGCGAGTTCAAAGCAGGTCTCTTGTTCCCCCTAGAGGTGGAGACATTACGGGTTGGAGTATTTTCCTTTTTGGAGGTATTCGAGATGTGACTCCCGCAATTAGAACACCTCCATTTACAGTAGACATCCGTGTCCTCGGAAACTTCTGGAAGAGACAAGCACTCAAAATGATATAATTTATTGCATTTGGAACAATTAATCGATTTTTTTCCATCCTTGCTGTCTTCATTAGCACAGCATCCCCATAACAATGTTGACGAAGCCATTCCAATTAATAGTCAGTCTCACAACAATTCCAATGCCGAAATAATTATTAAAAAGAAAAAAATGTATACTGTTCCAAGCACACTATTAAAGACCCCTTCAATCTTTGTTGGTAAAAGTGCACTCTAATAAAGGCCCTGCGCAACTCAACGAGCGAACTAACAGCGGGCTCGCAAGAAGAACGTCGTATGCGCCGTGCTATCTGCGGCGCTTACGCGTTTTATTATTACTGGTGAATTACTCCTGACGGTAGATGAATAACTATTTTGATACGTTTTTTGTTTAGAATTGATACACAAAGCACTAAGTCACTAATTATTAATTGTAGGTAGTCGGATTGTTGTTATTGATATTATTCACACGATCAGCACTTTTAACGACACTTTAGAGCACTTTTGACGCGTACCAACAATATTTTCTTAGGAGCAGTTCGAATGGGTAGTTACTCGTACAACGTATAATTTATTATTGCCGACTTCCAAAAAAAACCACTACAAAGCTACAACCAACGATACCGACTTCCGAAATTAAAGTTATTTTTCACTTTGTAGTGGTTTTTTTTGGAAGTCGGTTGTTTTTTTTTTGTAAAAACAGTTTTTATTTTTCACTTTTCAGTTGTCCCTGCCTACCCCACACAAATTCATATAACACTACTTGCTATGTGAATATCAGCGACAGGAAGCTATTAAACACATCTGCCTACCACTTTTAAGGGTACAGGCGTGATGTTATGTTGTGTGATTGCGTAAATAATGCATACAAATGCGATAGCAGCGATCGCGGTTGATTTGCTGGCATTTATTGAAGAGTTCCGTTGTCTGTCTCCGAAACTCATCATCAGATCTTTACGAAATTTAAATGTGACCCTTTCGAAACAAACCTCTTTCGAACAAAAAAAGAATTTTGCAAATCCGTCTATTTATGATGGAGGTCGTCTATATAGGACCCGAACATAAATAAAAAAAATAATAATAAACAAATCCGAATTGAGAACCTCCTCCTTTTTAGAAATCGGTTAATAATTTTGTTGTCATAACTACTTGTTTCCGCGTCATCTATTGGAATACTCGGGCGTAATCGTAAATCGTATGCTGTATGTCATAATTGTGATGGGCGTCGTCGTTAGATGGCGTACGCGTCGATTGTGTATATGTGTGCATGCGTTTCTCAAGGACACTTTGCTCTACTAGTCCTCTTAAGCCGACGTCCGTACCACACAGCCCAATTCTGTACCTTTAGTGAAAAGTGAGTTAACTCGACTTGTAGCAGTTTTGAGTTCTGTATACTATCTTGAAGCTTGATTTTTTCTTTATTTTTCTGTCTAATCGGTGTAACTCTATCTATTATAGAACGGGAAATAAGTTTCGTGCTGAATAATACAAGTTGCATTTTTGGTTAATTTTGATGATAATTTTTGTGTATGCTGATATGTCTTTAGTGATATTAAATTGAACTAAAGCTCAAACTTAAACAAGTTCGTGTAAATAAGGCTATCTCGATTTGTTATACTTGACACATTTAATATTAATTACATGAGCTTTGTGTCTGATAATACAATACAGTTTATATTAAGTGACACAAAATATACCTTACAGTTATCAATGGTGAATGATAATATAACTCAAATCATATCTATTAACTTAAAATAATATTATGTATTACCAACGTGTCAAGTGATACAACTAAACCTCTATCGAATTGCACGTGAAGCATTTTAGTAACGCGTTTAGTTCATAATAATATAATTTTATTTATATCGCTGCAGTATACGATTTTTAGAAACCGATCAGTTGTTATTATTGTGTAAACTGATACATGCAGTTTCGTCTTTCTACTTTTGGCTCTTTTTGTCACGGCTGTCCCCGCAGTGAGAAAGTGAGAACGGCAATGAAGGCGGGGGGAGGTAATAGCGCTCAAACGCCAGACGGCCAGTCTTGTTTCGGTGTGAGTGGCGTCAACACGTCCCTACGTTTCGCAAAAATGAGCCGTATGGTAAGTACTTGTATCATTATACATATTTTATGTTTACGTTTTAAACAGAATAAAAGTGTATTTGTATCATTAAACACATTTTTCATGGTTTAATTTTTAAATAGAATAACAGAAACGTATTTTCGTTATTAGTAGTTTAGCGCGCAACGGTGTTTTCACAAACGCGATTATTGATTAGGACAGAAATGATTAACAGTGATTAAAGTATTAGGAAGTAGTAGGTAGGTAGGTAGGTACTTGAGTGGCGAGCTTGTCCTTTGTATTATTGGCTTGGACATAATATCTGCAGTTGAGCATCGCTCGCACTGCCGACTATTATGCTGATTCCATGTCCATTTTTTTCTTTATATGTTTTAAAGTAGACATTGTATTTAGACTCGAGTTTGGTAATTATTATCAATTGAATTTATAATTAGAGAGTATTTTTAACCGACTTCAAAAAGGAGGAGGTTATTCATTCGGATGTTTTTTTTTATGTATGTTCGGGCATAACTCTCTTATAATAGACGGATTTTCAAAATTTATTTTTAAGCTATTGCATAGCTTTTATCGCGGGATTTAAGCGCGGCGACTGAATCAATAAATCTAGAACCTTCTATCAGACAAGCCCCCAAAACCCCCTTTTTGACCCCCCTCCAAAACTAACATTTGACCCCAAAATCTTAAAACCGAGATTGCTCCAAGACCCCTGGGGCTAAGCATACCGAATTTGTTGTCATTAGAAAGGGCTCGACGAGCTCTAGCCGAAAATTGCAACAAAAATTTAAATAAATCTTTCATCCAAATACTTGACTCTGTCATCGTAGGAACCTATGTTCAGTATTTATTAAATATATGTATACTGCCGGACTGATTCCGGTATACGTTCGCTACACTTCATAACAGCATTTTATAGTGCGGCCATGTCTGACCTCTTACAACTTTTCCTGATTTCGTTATATATTCACTGCCTGCGTCGTTTTCGTAGTTTTAGAGTGTGTTAATGCTGAAAATGAGATGCGGTGTATTTATATAGGTAAATTTTTTTACAGACTGCAGCACAGCTACGTATACAAAAAATGGTAAAACCGTTCATTTGCCAAGAAAATCAAGCACAACAATTTTTTGAAGAGCCACAAAATAATACTCAACAACCTGAAAATTCATCCAAAGAACAAACTGAAGAGCTATTTACTAACACACAACTACCTGAAAATTCATCCAAAGAATATAGAGAAGAGCTAAATACGAACCCACAATTACCTGAAAATTTATACAAAGAATATAGAGAAGAACTAAATACGAACACACAACAACCTGAAAATTTATACGAAGAATATAGAGAACAACTAAATACGAACACACAACTACCTGAACATCTATACGAAGAATATAGAGAAGAATTAAATACGAACTCTCAACTACCTGAAAATTTATACGAAGAATATAGAGAAGAATTAAATACGAACACACAACTACCTGAAAATTTATACGAAAAATATAGAGAAGAACTAAATACGAACACACAACTACCTGAAAATTTATACAAAGAACATAGAGAAGAACTAAATACGAACCCACAACTACCTGAAAATTTATACAATGAATATAGAGAAGAACTAAATACGAACACACAACTACCTGAAAATTTATACAAAAATCAAAGAGAAGAGCTAAATACGACCACAAAACCACCAGAAAATTCATACAAAGAAGAAGACTCAGATGCCTCAATTCCACCAACCCCAGAATATTCTATCGAAATATTTTCTGACTAGTTCAGGCAGTAGTAATATTTACGTCCCAAATACCAATTCCGAGGATAGTGATGACAGTTATAAAAGTGTTACGGTAAATAAGGAAAAAACAGGGCGTAAACGAAAAGTGGTCATTAATGAATCTGATTCAGACACGACGAGCTTAGAGGCCGATAAAAGTTCAAATATTAATGTTATAAAAAACAAAAAAAGAATATCACTGAAGGAAAGGAGGGAGGACAGGTTAAATAGATTGTTAAAAAGAAACGCTGGCAGTGAATATATAACGAAATCAGGAAAAGCTGTAAGAGGTCGTAACATGGCCCCACTAGTAAATTGTCGTATGATGTGCAGTGAACGTATACCGGAATCAGTCCGGCAGTATATTTTTAATGAATACTGGAATTTAGGTTCCTACGATAACAGAGCCAAGTATTTGGAAAGATTTATTCAAATTCAGAAAAAAAACACCAGTAAAACTGAACCCAAAAAACAGCGGAATTATGCAAACAGGTACAGTCTGGCTCATTTCGATAATGTTTACAACATCTGCAAAAACTGTTTATTAAAAACATTAGATGAATCGAATCGTTTTCTTCAGACTGTAAACGAAAAAATTCAAAAGTTTGGACGTGTAACAAAAAGCGAGAGGGGTCGAGCTGCCAGCTATAAAAAAATTTCAGAAATACGAATAAAAGCTGTAGAACAGCACATATTAAAATTTCCTGCATATGAAAGCCATTATTCGAGAAACAAGACCTCTAAGAAGTACTTGAGTGCCGATCTTTCAGTAGAAAAAATGTACTCCTTATATAAGTCCGAAATTGAAAACCCCGTTTCTATAGCTGTTTATAGAAAAGTGTTTAAGGACATGAACTTATCTTTCAAAAGACCGTCAGTAGACACATGTAATAAATGCAATTTACTACAGTCAAAATTGAAATATGCGACATCTCAAGAAGATACTGAGGCGGTACAAATTGAACTAAAGAAACACCAGGAAGATTACGAGGCCGCTTATGAAGAAAAGCGTAAAAATAAAGAGAAAGCTAGATCTGATTCGGAGGAAACCTGTGTGATTGCATTTGATCTGCAGCAGTGCTTACCGACACCAATGCTGACAACATCAACAGCGTTTTATAAACGACAACTTTGGGTTTACAACCTGACAATACACGATTTTAAAACAAATCATGCATATTGCTACATGTGGCCGGAAAGTAGTGGAGGTAGAGGCTCGAATCAAATAGCATCTTGTTTACATGATTTCATAACAGTTAGATTACCCTTGCTGCACCCAGATGCTAAACATTTAATATTATATTCGGATTCTTGTGGGGGTCAGAATAAGAATTCCATTGTGACCACATCGCTTTTACTTGTCATCCAAAACTCGGTTCAATTAACAACTATAGAGCATAAATTCTTAGTGCCTGGACATACGCATATGGAAGTTGATTCCGATCATGCATTAATTGAACGAGCCAAAAAACGAACTTTGCTCAACCTACACCATCCACGTGATTGGTATCAGCTGGTTCGGACGGCCTCAAACCGTACAAACAAGTTTTCTGTTATAGAGATGACGGAAAATGAATTTTACGATTTCGCTGCATTCTCTAAACTCCATTTCATAAATAAAAAAGTGAACTGTAACGGACAAAAATTTGTATGGTCAGACGTTAGAGTTATGAGGTACACAAAAGAACAATATCCAGCTTTTGAATACAAGGAAAATTATAATGACGAAGAATTCCTATCCATGACTTACTCTAAAAGAAACAAAAACTACGACATATTTACCATTACCTCTGTAAACAAATGTTATACTGGACCAGTACCTATTTCCGTGCAAAAAAAAAGAGATTTAATTTCACTTCTGCCATATATTGACCCATGTGTGCATGATTTTTATTATAATCTGTTAACACATGGTACTCCAGATATTGACCCTGACTTAATTGATTTAGAGTAATAAAGATCATACCCCTATACTAATTATTTGTTTATAAACGTCGCTTAGATCATGTTTTAAAAGAACCTAGGTATTGTTATAATAATTATGTTTCAAGTACAAAGTAATCAGTACTTTTAGAAGACTTTTACGATTTAGTTTGTTTTTTTTGTTTTATTTTGTAGATGATCTAGGTGATCTCAACTAAAAATCATTGTTTTAAATCAACGAGTAACGTCTAAGTGATATAACACACCCCTTATTTGTTATATTTAATGTAGTATAATAGAATAACATTAGTTATTCTACTCGTACTATTATACTATACAACATAAGGAAATAAGAATAATCAGTGATTTTTTGTTCTTAGACCCAGCTCGTTGTTTTTTTATAGTGGTTAAGACAGTAATAATATAGACTGATTAAAGTGAGACTGTTATTGCTATACGTTTTAGATTTAGATTAATATTTTGTTTTATATTGTAGATGATTATCATCTAAGTGATCTCAACTAAAAAAATATTTTAAATTAACGAGTAACGTGTAAGTGATATAACACTCTTATGTTTAATATGTTATGTTGTATAATATAATAATGTTAGTTATTCTATTAAACAACATATGGAAATAAGACTTTTCAGTGATTTTTTTGTTCTTAGACCAGCTCGTTGTTTTTTATATTTGTTATAGTGGTTAAGAGAGTTATAATATAGACTGATTAAAGTCAGACTGTTATTGCTATAAGTATTGCTATAAGCTTGATTTTAATAAATAATAAAAAGATACTTAATGTATTTACACTTTTATTCACCCGCTTTTTAAATGAAAACACTAGGTATAAGTACAAGTTACTAGGCTCATACAATAGAAATATACTTATATTACTTTACACCTTGAAATATTCGTAATTTATTTGATATAATTAAAGATAAATCGATATACACCATATTTTTTATTGGATTTGATGTGTGTAAAGTGATATAAGTCTGATTTTATCACAACACACTAAAAAGATATGGTACACATGAAATATCAATGTTTTCTAAACAAAATTAGTTCTAGTGTTTTTCTTACTTATAGCTCTAATGCTATCAAAATCGTGTTTAAAAAATACTTGTAACATTCAACACCAGTGCATTTTATAATGTGTTAAATGATATAACTTAAATTATAACATTATACACATAGTAACTTACATGTGGCTAATGATATAAGTCTAGTTTTTTTTAATTATCTCAAATTTTATCAATTTTTAACACAATCAAAACATTATCCTATTTAAAAGTAATAATTTCCTATCGGTAAAAGTTAAAACATCAGGAAAAATCTCAATAATTAAAAAGTTGTAGCCGTTTAAAAAATGCAAAACTTTAAACTTAAATTTCTCAAAACAAGGTTTTTTGACTTGTACCACTTTTCACTAAGGGTACAGAATTTATTTTCAACTCTCGGTGTTGAACCGATTGGGCATCCAAGAGAGCAAAAAAAAAAAAAAAACCGCGGGAAAAACGCACCCGTGCACACCTGGGTTTATGGTACGCCGTAGAAAAAACATGTCCGTCAACAAGCTTCCATAGTGATCCAAATAACACTGACGACTGTGCCTACACACGGCGAATTTTCATGTCAAGATAAATCATGTGTGTAGCCTTAGCGTGTAGGTATTTAGTCGCTCAGTTTTAAGGGCCTAGTCTTCTATTGCACAATTTAAGAATCGCGTGCGGCGAGTCCACGCGCCGTGCGTCTGCACCCGGGCTCCCTGCAGTCCCCGCATTCATCCTACCTAGCGATATTTGACACGGTCGGAAAGTTGCTCTACTAAGTAATAATCAATATTTATTTATATTTGAATGGTACCTTGGCGGGGGTTGCTCTTCCTTCGCGCCTCCGGTTTTTATATAAATTCGTTCATGCTAGATAGTAATACCAAAAAACAAGTTACGACCGATGAAGATTTTCAGATGACAAAAAAATAACTCCTTAAATAAACGGAACCTTCTGACCAAAAAAGAGATGAACTACAGAAACAGACGATAGACCAAAGTTTCGATCACATATTATGGTAGAGATAATGGACAAAAAGCATTATCTCTACAGGAAAACGTCACAATTGCCAGCTGCGGTCTTTATATTAAACAAACAGTCCAATATTTAGGAGCCAGTCCCGATGGTATTTATAAACACAAAGATGGAAAAACAGGACTGGTAGAAGTAATATGCCCACTTTCTGCAAAAAATATGCAATCTGAAGAAACGATAAAAGAAAAAAAATGGAAATGTAACATTAGGAGAAATACGTTTGCGATTGACAAAAACCACGTCTATTATTTCCATACTCAGAGCCAATTAAACATTACGGAGATGGATATGTGCTTATATGCCGTATGGGCTGGAGTGGACTACTCAATGAAAGTCGAATAATATAAAAAGAGACCCTACGTTCTGGCACTACAAATTATTTTTAAAAAAAAAACAAAAACCGACTTCAAAAACCTACACTAAAAACTTAAAAATAATATTAAATTGAAAAAACTATAATTAAGAATAATTTAACCTAAATAACCTTACCTAGCTTTAATCTACACTATATTTTACAATTTAACAGTTTTTGGAGTCGGTGCCAAGCCAAGTGTATCTATCTAATTGAGCCATAAAATATTCTCCCTTAATTTTTATTACAATAGTTTACGAGAGTAAATTAATATCATATTATTAGGTACTGATATTTTTACAAAGCTGTTAAAAGTTTTAGTTAGCGCTCTATAGATGGCGTTGTACCGTATTCTGAATCGCGACATGATTTCGTTACCGAGAAACCTATGAAGATCAAATTGTATTACTTACGAGTTTCACATTTCGTCCGCAAGAGCGCGCCACTATCCGAACAAAAACAACTCCGTCTTCTGTTGATATTCTGTCTTGTGTTGTAATTTTTTTTTTCAGTTTGTTTTGTTGATTGTTAATATTTTTTGCTGATATAGTAAGTACCTTTTTTTTGGTTAATATTTTGTGAGTGCGGGCTTGGCACCGACTCCAAAAACTGTTAAATTGTAAAATATAGTGTAGATTAAAGTTAGGTAAGGTTATTTAGGTTAAATTATTCTTAATTATAGTTTTTTCAATTTAATATTATTTTTAAGTTTTTAGTGTAGGTTTTTGAAGTCGGTTTTTGTTTTTTTTTAAAAAATAATTTTATTTTCTAGTTTTTAGTTTAAGTTTGTACATAATTCATAGTTTGAAGTTTCTTTTTTCAATTTTTAATAGAAAGAAAATTAATTTTGTATAATATGAGTAGGCCAATTTACGGTTCGCGTGAACGCTTTAATGAGATTCCTCAAACTTGATCCAGACTGCTTAGGTGGTTCAGGTTTGTATTTTGGATTTGTATTAGATTTCTATCGTCTATGGTTAGTCCATCACCTCCTGACCTGATGATCACGAGACCAAAATGGCAAACGCCCTTCCAAACATCAAAAAAAAATAATTTACTAAATCAGTCGATGCCTACTCCTTACTGTTAAGGAGTCGTACCTTCCATCATCAGCTCAGCTACATGAGATGATGATCACCATACGCAAGTAGTTAAATTACTTCATAAGATTTGCGAAAAACGATGTTTGGGCCCATAAAATTTGAGGGTTGCCCTCGATTTCTCCATGATTCAATCATCAGATCCTGACTTGGTGACTATGGGACCACTTCAGAAGTATCTCCTTTCGAACAAAAAAAGAATTTTGAAAATCGGTCCACATTTGGCGGAGTAATCGCGTAACAAACACACAAAAAAAAAAACATACCGTCGAATTGAGAACCTCCTCCTTTTTTGAAGTCGGTTAAAAATGGTAGGCCCATTGACAAAATTTTATTTGCATTGTCTGCTCCCTGAGCTAATTGATTCCCGCCTTAAAAGACCCGCCATAAATATAATTCAACCTATTGAGAAAAAAGTAAAAGAAATAAGAACCACGTCTTTTACCGCAGACTTTGTGAAATGACAACACCCACAAGACCACGAGAATTATCAGAAATCTACCCCAATATAACCGTCGAGAGATCTCGAGAATAAATTCCCTCAACGGAAGAAAAAAAAATGCGCTAGTCCCAAAGAACGCCATGAAATCGCTCACACAGACACTACACATCACATCAGACACAACACAACACAGACACCAACACATGCTCATCGCAGACTTATATTTTATCGCCTTCAAAGTATGCTCCTTCAGAAACGATACACTTACGCCAACGAATAATCCAATCATCAAAACATTTTTTTTAAATTTGGAATTGGTTTGCTTTTGACTCTAGTCTAGCTCAGAGGTGACAGAGACAAAGTCGACGATGGAGTGAGCTTACCCAGAAGAAGCCTATTCACTCTCTCTTTGAAGAGATTCAGGTTGTATGCGCTCGGTAACACATTTTTAAACGCTTTTTCCGGAATTGAGTTTAATTCTCGCCGCGAATATTCCTTTGTCTTACCGAATGAAAACGGTGCCACGAAGTGGTAATTTGAGGTTAGGAAAAAGAAAGAAGTCGGCTGGAGCCATATCTGGTGAATAAGGTGGTTGCTCGATAATCACGAATCATGTATTTGTTGAGCTTTTGGTCAAAAATTTGTTTACAAAGATGGCCTTGTGCGAAGGCGCATTATTGTGGTGCAAAATCCAACAATTTTCTTTCCACAAATCTGGCCTTTTTCTTCGAATTTGCTCTCTTAAATGCCGCATAACGCTCAAATAATATACTTTATTTTTTTCGATATACTTTATTTATTTCGAGCTTCTGACAAGTTGGTAACATCTGAAAAAGGTTGCCGAGAGCCAGCAGTGGACCTGTGAAAATAAAAAAGTCATAAATTATTAACAGAGTTTTCAGAAGTACCTATTAGTAAAAAATCATCGTACTAAAAGATATCCGACTTTGGTCTAAATAGCCCTAAAGTATAGTAGACTAGCGATCTAATACATACATAAACACCAAAAACACAACCCACCCCATACATTCCCCTCACACACTCACCCCCCATACACACACCCCCACACACTCACTCCCACACACTCACTCCCACACACTCACTCCCCATACCTCATACAGATACATCTATCAACACATAATCACGCCCTCCCCACATACACTCACGCCCCCCACACACGTTTAGATATCGATACCCAACACTTTTGCGGAGTTTCGCTATCTAATTTAATTTGACCCTGTATACGATATTATCTAAACACGACGAAATACAAAAAATAAAGATTTGATGATTTTTTGAGGCCAATGACCGCTGGTAGTATTGTTACTTGAAGTGTGAGTTGATAAAATCTGTTTCATCGTGTTGAGATATCAATATCCATCACGTTTGTGGAGTCTCGCTAGCTAATTTAATTTGACCTTGTAGTTAGGCCCTAAACATGAATACTGTAAACAGTTCTACTTACCTTTGGATTCTATTTCTCTTCATCAATTCTACGTTTGAGGCCAATTTTCTTTTTCTTGTCCAGGCATATTTTTTTTTACGTTTACGATCCATTTTGAAGTCAAATATTTACAAAACTATTACTGATACACAAATATTTACAAAACTATTACTAATATACAAATATTTACAAAAAACTCGAAAAATTATATACAAAAAATAATAAAGTAGAGCAACTTTAGATACACAACAATGCGCATCCTATGTTAGAGCAGGAGCAAAGTTAGAGCGAGAGGGAACAGTTAAAATTCGTCGTGGACCACACGTCTGAACGCTCCGACCGTGCAGTGGCCACTAAGAAATTTCTTTTTTTTTTTTTTTTTTTTTTTTTTTTTTAATATGGCATCTCGTAGTTGACCTTGAGAGGTCGTGACTACTTAACCGGACAATCCTGCGGCTGCCTTGAGAAAACTCAAAGCCTCCAGCCAGGGGCTTAAAACTAACTAAATAAACTAAGCGACTACACGCTAAGGGCACCCCCTGTGGGGTACGAGCCTCGGCTTAGGGCGTCGCTGGGGGGAGGGCAGCAAGTTGGGACAGGCTGGATCTAATTTTGATTATTTAACGAACGATGGGGCCGGCATTTCCTAATTGACTACTCTGAGAAGAAATGCCGAAACAAACTCAGAGGTCAGAGTCGGGAATTTAAATCTACTGGCTCAGCTGCGGCGCGGGCTGGCACTACATCGAGTAAGGGTCGGTGGGGGGCATTTACTTAGGGACGTCGCGAGGGACCTCGTCGGCGAGGCCGGTATGTCGGTTTCTTGTATCTGTTTTTCCTAAGCGTGCTGGTTGCCCTACTGCTCTCTTGGAGGACGGTTATAGGGTCATCTGGGTCGGTGAGAACGTGCCTTGGACGGCGGAGTTTACTGATTTGGGAGGGAGTATATCTGGCGGCCTCGACAACCAGCGGGTTTCGATGGTTGGGGGCGGAGTCGAAGAAGTGCTTGGAAAGGCGCTTCATGAATTGGTGGATAGTGGGGATTTTGAGATCGACATGGAGGATCTCATTTCGAACGAACCAAGGGGCTCCCGTAGCCTTTCGGAGGAAACGGTTCTGGAGGGTCTGCATCCTATGGATGTGGTGGGGCTTTGCGTGTGCAAAGACTACGCAGGCATAGGTCATGATAGGGCGAATGCACGCTGTGTAGATGCGCAATTTGCACTTAAGTGACAATTTGCTGCGTGCATTTAGCATCGAGTGGAGGCTACCGAGGGCGAAGGCGGCGCGCGAGCGAACCGCCTTTATGTGCTCTGCGAAGGAGAGGTGCCTGTCGAGGATAACACCGAGATATTTGGCTTGCTTCTCCCAAGGGATCGGCTTGCCGAACATGGTGATGGGTCGGGGGGGGATGAGTTTGTGTCTCGGTTTCGAATAGAGAACCGCTTGACTTTTGTCGGGGTTTACTTCTATTCTCCACTTCCTAAACCAGTCAGCGAGCTTGTTGACTGAAGTTTGGAGGATGTGGGAGATCTGGACTAGGCTGCGGCCAGTGTACAGAATGGCAGTATCGTCTGCGAAGAGAGCCAACTGGGTCTTTTTACTCATTGGGATGTCACTGGTGTACAGCGTGAATATGAGCGGGGCGAGCACAGAGCCCTGGGGGACTCCTGCTCGGATCGGGTGTGGAGAGGATATAGCTCCTTCTACTTTGTAGCGGAAGGTGCGGTTTGACAAATAGTCTCGAAGGATGAGCACGAGACGGTCGGGCACACCGAGTTGGTATAGCTTATATAGTAAGCCATTGTGCCAGACTTTGTCGAAAGCTTTTGCTATGTCGAAGTATATCACACCTGTCAAGTATCCACGCAGGATCCCTGCGTGGATCTGTTCGGTGATGCGGTGGACTTGCTGGACGCTAGAATGTTGGGTTCGAAAACCGAATTGTTCATTAGGGATTAGGCCCTTGGTTTCGGCATAGTTTCTGAGACGCTTATAAATAAGCCTCTCGTAGACCTTGCCTAGTCCATTGAGCAGACTGATGGGGCGGTAACTCGTGGGTTCCGACTTGGGCTTGCCGGGCTTGGGAATGCCAATGACTGTGGCTTCTTTCCACTTCTGTGGGAAAATGTTGTTGCTCATGGCACCGTTGAAGATGGTGGCCAGTAGCACAATTAATTGGGCAGGGAAGAGTTGAATCACTCTATTTGTGATTCCATCTGAACCGGGGGCTTTCTTAGGTATGAGACCCTTTATGATGTCCTGTACTTCGTCTGGAGTGACGGGGGGTAGAGGATTTTCGGGGTCTTCTACTGGAGGGAGGGAGGCTCTACGCTCGACTTCCGCGTCGACCTCAGAGAGGTGAGCTTGGTCTACGGGTAGGGAGCTGGGTGTACACTGGGCTTCGAGGCTGTCAGCCAAGCATTCTGCCTTGTCATCGTCGTCAAAGGCGATGGTTTTGTCGGGGCGGATCAGTGGGGGCATGGAGACGATGTCTCGAGATCTAAGTCTCCTTTGGAGTTCCCAGAAGGCCTGGTGATTGGGTTCAAGATCGCTCAGCGTCTTATTCCATTTGACTTCACGCCACTCCGATATGCGAGTCCTCACAGTTCTCTGTAAGTAACGCATATGGGCTTTGTTTGGGCCACATGGAAAGCTGCTGTAGGCACGGACAGCCGCGTTCTTCTCGTTCAACAGTTCACGCAAGTCGTCAGGCAACTTCCAGCGATGGTCGTCCATCTCTGGAATTTCCCTTGAACAGTCGTTCAGGACTGACTGTACGTGTTCCGTGAGCGGGCGATCTCAACGCAAAGCATCACGCCTGGAACAGCACCAGGGTATCGACCAGAGGCAAACAACTGTTTGACCTTTCCCCCATTCTGAATTTCGATGTCATCGGACCGACGAGTCCTACTCATTTTCCACACGACCCCAACCATACCCCTGACGTCCTCGACGTGGCACTTCTAAAGAACGTCAACCTACGGTTGAGCGATATAGAAGTGGTACAAGAGCTCTCCTCAGACCACCGACCAGTCATCATCAAAATGGCCCCTCGCATTGGTCTCCCCGACCCCAACCAACCCCCTCAAACTAAAGTGGTAACGGACTGGAGGAAAGTAAGCGAATGCCTGAAATCCACCACATCCCCCCACTTAGACTCCATCCCCGATCAGTTCAACTCCATCGCGGACACGACGGCGGCGATCGACTCGCTCACGGAACACGTACAGTCAGTCCTGAAGAAATTTCTCTCTCAATTCTTGTTTATAAACCCCTTTTTTGTAGGTCTTTTGTATTACTATTGTTAGGGTAAGGTGATTTAGGTGCTATTTTTTTTTGTATTTGCTTATTGAACTCTTGGCATTAAAATAATCTAATTAATACATACAAACGATGCATAGTTATCATGAAAAAAACCGTTTATTAAGAGATAAAAACAGAGAATTTTGATGAAATTGTGACGTCTAAATTAAGAAAATGGAATATAATTAGAAAAAAATAATCAGCACATTTTGAAGACGAGAATGTTGAGATAAATATGTGCTGAACAGATTTCCAAATTAATTCTTCATTGCCCTAAACTAAGCGCCCAAACCTAACAGACTCGAAATGATGTTGGGCGCGAAAGAGCTGTATTTAACGCTTCATTTACCTAACTTATCCCATCTAAATGAACTTAAAAAAAATAACTAGCTATTACTTATATTGTGGTTATTTATGTGCAATAATAAAATTTCATGTTATTTCATTGCTTTGTTTAAAAAAAAAAAATACAAAGTTGCGCAAATAATTCGCCGCGAGTGAATTTTGCAAGACTGCAGCCTTAAGTTTTATGCCCTGCATTGCGTAAAATGGCATACATTTTGACAGTTCAACAACATTCATTGCGTAATTCACGTTGTTGACCAGACAAATTTTTCGAATACAATATGAAGCAATGGATTGAGGCTCCTTCAAACAGGCGCGACACAAACGCATCGCAAGTCGCACAACGGGCGGTGCCTTTGTGTAGCGCGCGATTATAACACGTGTCGCGCCTGTTTGTAGGAGCCTTTAGCAATATATCCTTCAAAATGATTCAAATTGTGATTGATAGTGTGTTACGCAATTAGGATGCTGGCTGGAGGCCTTACAGCAAAGTCCAGCGACAACCTCCTAGGTTCAACAGCGAGACGCCATTCACAAAAAAAAAAACCGCGGGGTAGATTATGGCCGCATCCTCTCAAGAAAAAGGTCCGAGTCCTCATTGAAAGATATAGGAGGAAAAAAAAATGCTAAGAATTTGTTGTTGTTGTTGTAATATCAAACGATTGCAACAGAAATAGGGCGAAAGCTGCCCTAGTTATTACACAATCTGACAAAACAAATTAACCTTTTAACTATTAGTAATAAAGAGGAGACAGTCAGACACGTATCACTCACGAATTGATGACCCAGATGTTGTTATAATTATGTGTAATGAACTAATGATTATTTTAGAACTCAATGTTTACGTATGTTTAGTGGGAATTGCAAACAAATTATGTTTATACACATATAAAGAAAAAAAAAAATTAAGTGTCTATTTGTAATGTCAAAATAACAGCGTTTTACTAAATGCATATAAATTACTAGCTTCTGCCCGCGACATCATCCGCGTGAAATTTCTTGTTACTCCGACCCACCCCGGCGCATCGCATCGCCTGCCCGCGCTATTACTTTGTTTTTGCTTAGCGTTCTTTCTTTTTTTCTTTTTGCTCGGCTCCTAAAGGCCATAGCGGGATGGTAAATAGCCTACAGCCTTCCTCAAGAATTGGGCTATCAAATGCAAAAAGAATTTTTCAAATCCGACTGGTAGTTCCTGAGATTAGCGCGTTCAACCAAACAAACTCTTCAGCTTTATAATATTAGTATAGATGTACGGTAGGTACCTACCTATAACAATAAAACAATTCAAAAAAATGTTGGCTCTTTGTTCTTTCTATTTGCTTTTATTTAAGAAAAATAATTAGGGTTTTGCGCAAAAAAAAATATCAGGCTCCGCGCAAAAAAAAAACCCATGAGTCCAATATACATACCTACCTATGTATATGTCGCAGATGGATTGTAGAATCCGCTGTTTTGATGCAAAGTAAATGAACAACGTTCATCTTGTTTCATCTTGTTTTTCAATACATTTTACAAAATAATTTCACAACTGTTGTTTATCAACTGCGCCTCCCTCTCAATGTCATTCGAGTGCCAAAAGATCCTTCTAATAATGTAGGTACCTACAGTCACCCCGTGTAGAGAATACGTTAATGACACCTGTCAGTGCGACAATTCTATTACCTAGCTAATAAGATCAAATTCGCAAAACACGTACTCGTTTGTATGAAACTGACAGGTGTCAAGAATACATTCTCTCGTCGGCCGCACTGTAATGGAGGGGTCAATAAAACACGTCCGTTCCAAAAACGGGAAACAATAACATTTTTATTATAATCGGCTTTATGGTAACTGGAAACGGAAAGGGTATAACAGTATGAAAGTAAGTGATTTTTAGTAAACATGACACAAAATGCGAGCAAGTTAATTAATTATAACGATCACTGTCTCCGTAGTTTTCATTCCTTTATACTTAAATAATTTATAAATACTTAACGCTTCGAACAAAATTATTACAATAAAAATAAAAACAAATGAAACCAAAGGCACCGATTCCGAAAGTAAAACCATTTTAACCGATCTCTTTCACTTTCCAGTGGCCCGTTTGACAAAGGTTTTTTTTTTAATTTTGACCTTCTATACACACATGGGTGGCGTGTATTGAAGGGAAATATTAAAAAAAAACCTTCTTTTACATACACATTTATGTCTCATGCCGAATTTGGCGGACGCCAACCTCTAATAAACTCAAATTTTAGCTTATTTAGGAAAAAAACTAAAAATTACACTAGAAACAGTCCCATGGATCATACAAGT
This sequence comes from Luperina nickerlii, assembly GCA_963855955.1. NCBI lineage: Eukaryota > Metazoa > Arthropoda > Insecta > Lepidoptera > Noctuidae > Luperina > Luperina nickerlii. The sequence continues at coordinate 9,767,374 of OY979682.1, forward strand.
CAGTTGCTGACTTGCAACTGACTCTTCAAAAATTGTATTACCGACATTGGCCGATGATGTGATTTGATAGATATAATATATTATTTGATATAGAGGCTCGGTACAATCTCAACCATAGTGAACAAAATCATAGCGACTTCTAATTCGATCCCAACGCCATCTAGGGAAGCGTACACTTGTAAACGTAAACGTTTTGTCTTTGTTTTTTTTACTAAGCTAGGGTAAATTACAGCGTCCGTTATTTTTTTATTGATTAATAGACAAAAATATTAATAGTGAATGTAAGTATTTAAATTTTAGATTAACGAAAATATAAATGGTATGGCCCAATACAAATGGTATTTATTATGTAAATACAACTTTACATCTAATAACGACGCTTTCACAATAAAACAAATTCCAGTTCAAACTTCGGTTCAATAATGGTCACTTATGTCTGACATTTTGAATATTGGCATAGAAGTGGCGGAGCCCTGGGGTCGTGGGATCAAATGGCGCCGTTTGACTCCGCGCTCCGATTGTGTGTACCTATTATGTCCGGTTAGGCCATAAAGAAATGTATAAATGGAGTGCTAACATGAACGTTATTGTCCTCGCGTTTTGTGACACATACACTATTGCGTCTGGCTGAGACGTCTTACATTTTATATTTTTTTAAATACAAGAAGGATATGTATATTAGGTATCTCCGGTGATGTTTCGAAAGGACGACGTCACGTTATAGCACCGTTTACTTAGTGTATGTGAACCCTAACATCGTGACTCTTTCGAAATGGTTTAAAACAAACGACTTCGTTTTGCTGTCTAAACGACAGGGATTTGAGATAGACATAGCTCTAAGCGAATTCATCACTGTGCCACGGCTCACTATTCGCAAAATCCTCTTATTAAACATAAATTCATTCATTCGCTGAAAGACAACGCACTTTCTTAACCGCTGGGTCTAGAAGCAAGAAATTTTGCACAAGAGTTTCTTTTATAAGGAAGGTGAACATTAAGGTTGGATTTTTGAAAATGCAACGCCAAAAGGGGTTAATTAGGGGATGAAAGATTGTAAGGAAGTTCGTAATTTTTGTCGATGGGGAATACCATCGGACAAACGTCTTGTACACCATAAACGATTACCTTTGCATCGTGACAAGGGGTCTACTCTCCAAGTCTGTTTACGAAGATATGGGCCCGCTCGAAAGTAGGTGACCCGTCCAAACTAGTGTCAAATTCATGGTTTCGGACGGGAAAATACATAAGTATTGGCAGTAGGGACTACTGTCAAATCGTATTGTCATTCATTCTTAGTTCGGGACACGAACTAAGCCTACTAATAAGTGGGAAGAGTGTGAGGATGTATGGATGGATGGATGGATGTTTGTTACTCAATCACGCATAAACTACTGAACGGATTTTGATGAAATTTCGTATGCAGGTACTTTAGGACCTGGAATAGGAAATAAGACAATTTTTAGGCCGGGAAATTTGTCCTAGTAGGTGAAACCGCGTGACGCAGCTAGTCATACATATGTCCGTAAGTGATACGGAGTAGGAAATGCACTTAATTTCGCCCGAAACTACGGACTACGGGCTTAGAGAGTAGACCAACAGGTCGGTGAGGTAAGGCCAAACCAATCACCATGAGCGCTCCATTTTGCTTTACTCCTTGACTTAGGACAACCACGCCCAGTATGTTGTAATGCTCTGTGATAGTTAGTAAAGGGCATTGGTGTATGTGGCAGTTGCATTGGTTTCCAGTATTTGTAGAACAAAATATCTACGTAGTTTACACTTACAGGTAGGTTACCTTCACTTAGCTGCGACTTGCAAAAGAACCTTTAAATCCATACTTTAATGTTTTATATGCCAAGTAACCCTGTTTGTTAACTTTTTACGCCCTAACCACTGCACGGACTTGAATGAAATTTGGCACACCGATAGCCCATAACTTGGGTTAGAACACATGATGACGACATTCACGCGAACGAAGTCGTGGACAGAAGCTAGTCCACACAAATATTATAAATTCAAAAGTAACGTCACATTCTGTGACTTAAGCAGTCCATTTTTACACAGAAAAGCGTGGCTTAAGTGCGGGTAAAGGTCACACGAGCTATAAATTATATTTATTTTTGGGCGCTAATTTCACGCCGTGCAATATTGGGCTACTTTCACATGTATCATAAAGTACTTAACTTGAATTAACAGTACAGGCTTGTCCTAATTTCAATCTAAAAGTATTAACTGTTGAGTCGATGTATGCGGATTGGATAGTCTCTACGAGCAAGTATGGCTCAAAGGCTTCGTATATTGGATCAGATAGATGAGTCGGGCCCATTGCCTAATTAATGAGGAAGGGATAATCGTACGGCGTACTAAATTAACCAAGATAGAGGACTGCTAGGTTTACAAATGCAGGAACTTGATGAGCTGTTTCTGGATTCGGGGATATTTGTAGGATAGATCATAACTTCATATTCATCTTCTATCCCAATTTATTTGGGATATCTAAGTATATTGACAGGCGCTTTACTTTGAGTAAATTATTTTATCACCACTGCTCTCAAAAAACGGTTAAGGAAAACATCGTGAGAAATGTCCTAGAACCAAAAATTCGAAGACAAGTCACATATACCAACCGGCAATGGGCCTTCGTGGCGGATTCCGGCCCACTCCCTCTTACCAAGAGGAGGCCTGTGCCCCAGCTGGGGGAACATTACAGGGTGATTATGATGATGATGATGATCTATATTTAAATAACTTACGCAAAACCGTGAAAGAATGGGTAGACAAAGGCATTTATTCGTCGGGTATGGTAGGTACAAAGTTCGTTAGTATATGTAGTTATGTTCAGGACACATCCGCCGCTAAAAGCGGTATAGGTACGAATATGTAGTTAGAATTTGGATATGAGAAGGAAGGAAGGAAGTGAATACTGGGATGATGGGTATAAGAAAGAAAAGGAAATACTGGTACCTACAGCGCCAACTACACACATCAAAAGTGTCTAGGGATCAAGCATTTTTATGCGGATTTCTTGAGATTGAGATGTGGCTTTGTAATAAATTTATGATTTTATAAATTTATATGGATCCTTTTTGGTGCATTTCATAATTTGAAACAGGAACTGTTAATCAAATTCGAGTAAAAGATGAAAATCAGCTGTCAATATTTTCCCTATAAAAACATACAACGCATTGAAGACATTATTAGTGCTACTGTTTCCCTACTACTGATTAAAACCAACGTTATTATGGAGCGGCGACGTCATTTAAGCAGGGAAGAAATGCTCAGAGCCGTGGGAATGATAGAAGCTGGTTCCCGGCAACGTACTGTGGCTTTAGCTCTGAATACAAGTCAGAGTGTTATCAGTCGACTTTGGACACGTTACCGAAGCACTGGTACCGTGGCTGAGCGCCATGGAGGACGGTATCGCTGCACCACACGGAGACAAGACCGTTACATTCAAATCTTAACTCGAAGAGCTCCAACAATAACCGCCATGATGTTAGCCGTGAGGCTTCATCACTCTTCAGGGAACTTAATTAGCGACCAAACAGTCAGAAACCGCTTGCATGAAGTGAACCTTCATTCCCGAAGACCGCTACGGGTACCACCTATAGCAATGCACAATCGTAGGATTCGATATCAATGGGCTCTTGAACACAGAAATTGGGCAGAAGAACAATGGCGTTTCGTGTGCTTTTCTGATGAGTCTCGTTTTGGTATGAGACCGGATACAAGACGTATACGACACTGGAGAACCCCTGGACGCCAACAGCGATTAAAATCCTGCCAGGAAGTCCATCCTTATAGTGGTGGAACCATCATGGTATGGGCGGGTATTTGGATCGGCGGAAGAACTGAGTTGATTTGGATCAGAGGCAACCTCAACGCTCAAATTTATGCTGAGACGATTGTATCTGACGTCATCGTTCCTCTACAAGTGCAAATCGGTCCCTTATTTCAGTTAATGCATGATAATGCACGACCGCACACCGCAAGAGTTGTAAGACAGACTCTCGCCGCAGCTAACATCAATGTCCTGCTCTGGCCTGCTCAGTCGCCAGACTTGAACCCGATTGAGCATGCATGGGATATACTACAGAGAAGAGCTCTGCCGAATATGGAGGGTATCCAGTCGCAAGAAGACCTTTTTTGTTGTTGCAACGAACATGGGCGGCCATTCCACAGCGTGATTTGGATCAACTCATTTTGAGTATGCCAAACCGATGTTCTTGTGTTGTTAGTGTTCGCGGTAGAAACACGGATTATTAATTGTTTAAGTTACCCAATAAAATTTTAAAGAAAACTGTTATTTCAGTCTTTTTTTCGAACTTTAATGTTAGTGGTTCAAATGTCAAAAATCCCTTTATTAGGAAAATGGCAAATTTCTTTATTAATGCAAAGGTGACTTGGTTTATCGTTACTGTGACAAACGAAAACACTTTATTAGAAAATTTTAATTAATATCAATCAGGAGAAAAGTTATTGCAAAAATATATGTTGATCCCTAGACACTTTTGATGTGTGTATTATACCTATAATATAAATACATACTAAAAAAGAAAGTGTAAAACAAAAAAAAAAACCCGTTACACAAAAAAAAACACTATTACACAAATCACCCCATAACCATACCATAAAACATAATTACGAGGCATGTATCATCAACACAAATGCATATTAGCACGCCTACAGCATACACACTGCGTCGTCGGTGTATCGCATGCCCTGCGCAAACGCAGCGGACGGTGAAAGGCGACAGCGTTCCGCCCTGAATGGTGCGCCAGCGCAAGTCTGCTGGCGGTTTCGCTTTTACTAGTGAGGTAGGGGACTTCGGTAGTTTTGGTACTGGCTGTAGCAGAGAAGATACGACCGGATATCTTCCTGTAAGCACACCGTAAGCGTCGACATACAAAAAACTCGGGCACTTGTCCCTCCCGTTGTACAGACGCCAGCACATCAAGCTACCCGAAACTGTCAAATTCTCCCAATCAACTTTGAACCTTATGCTTCAGCGATAAAGTTGAAAATCTATTAAAGAAATCTGACAGATTGTAGTAGGTTGTATGCTGGCGTCTGTACCTCCCGTGGATGTCAGCGACAATTGCGTAACACACTAACAGTAGGAACTGCTTTCAGTTTGTCAGTTCAACAACATTCATTGCGTTGTTTACGTTGTTCAGCAGAATAAAAAATCGTACATATTAAGCAATGGATTAGCAATATCCTTCAAAAAGTGATTGATAGTGTGTTCTAGAATTAGGGTCGGTAGTTAAAAAGCAAACTAGAGGATACAGCAAACTAGAGGATGCTGTGATTCAGAATATTGTTTTTATTGTAAACGCGTATTAGGAACCTATGAGCAAAGCCCTGCATTGTTTCCTACTTCCAGTCGTGATGGAAAAGCAAAGGATGCCCACATGGTGTTATTAGTATGCAATGCAACTATAGACTTTGTATTTGTTTGACTTTGTGAGCAGTGGTGGCCTAGTGGTAACGGCCACGACTCCCAACCCAAGAAGAACCCAAGAAGTCCCTTTACGTTTTATTTCACCATCACTGCTCTCTAAACGTTTGAATGAAAACATCGTGAGGAAACAGGCATGTCTTAAAACCAAGAATTCGAAGACATGTGGCATCCACAAACCCACACTGGACCCGCGAGGTGGTTTACCTACACACACCCTCCCACAGGAAGAGGAGGCCCTGTGTCCAAGCAGTGGGTCTGATTATGTTACAGACTTTGTAAACACTCCTACTTGAAGACAGGGGTCTATACTTAGCCCAGAACACACCTAATTACTTTTATTGCAGCAAAGAAACCACCCACAATTTCATTCCATCATCACCCCATTAATAACCCGATAGCAAACTTGTCAAACGCGGTTAATTTACTAGAAAAGTATCAATTAACAGAGAAACAGACCTTTACGAGCCCGACAACCGTGACTAAGTACTGTCAGTCATTAGTGCTCACAGTATCTAGGCTAGAAAGCTATTGTGCCATCTGCCTATGGCTTGACGTAGATAAACGAGGCTAATATTTCATATTGACGCACAAATTGTTGGAAAAATGCTGCAATTGTCTGCAAGATTCATCTGATAGGTTAATATTAAGTGTCAGGTATTATGACGGCTTAATGCCATCAAGATTCCAGTGTAAGAGAGAGACGGAGCTATACATGACCGGTAGCACCATCCCTTTTTCGGACTGGAATCGTGATGGCATTAATACTTCGTAATACGGCCCCAGGTTGACAGTTCTTATCTCTATGAACTGGTTCAATCTCGTGAAGGAATACTATAATTCGAAGTGTGTTAGTTCGCGTGGTAGTGTTTTATGGTATCGGTAACTGACCCACATGATCAGTCGGGTAAACACACACAAAATGGCAATCGATCGCAATATCTTTACATTTTGACAGTTCAGCCACGATCATTTATTTACGTTGTTGAGCAGACTAATTTTTCAAAACTATGAAGCAATCAATGTACAATTAGGAACTTCTTTCAAAACCCTCGGATTGGGGTCGAAAGTGTGTTACGCAATTAAGATGCTGGACTGGCTTCGAGGTGGGGTTGTGACTTCCAAAGTCAACAATTGAGGATATCGTGGAGGACGAAAGACACGTTTGCATATTGCAGCAATATTTCCGCACCTTCTGCATGTACATATTTTTGCGGACGGGAGAGCGATTCTACATACTGCATTCAAGCCTGGGTCTGGTTTTTGCGGAATAAAAAGTAAATATTTTTGCATAAAATTTACTGTAATTTTGGCAAAGTAACGCCAGATTTCATAACAAAATTTTGTGAGACCTAGGGCATAAAAATTGGAACACAACAATAATGATGGGCCTTCTACTTACTATCCTATCATTTAAACACTAAGAGATGGTGCATGTTAGCTGTCCAAGTTCTCTTTCCTGGTACTAGCAAAATCATTTGGAGTCTGATGTCTTAGTGAAGACCATCTTCTTTCGCGTCATACTTCTTCAATCAACTGATTCATATTCTCTGCCATTGAACTGCTATATATCTTATAATTTAGTCCATTCATTCTGAAGCATTATCAATCGCAATTAGCCGCTAAACATGTGTCTTGGCATGAATCATGCATGCCGAATGTCTAGTAATCGTGTTGATTCGCCGTTGATTGATGGATCACAATTTACAATCATTATCACAACATTTTTATACTTAAATCTTGTCATTTGTGAAGTGGTGACAAATACCGCTTGGTCTCGCGATCTGTTTAGTTGCGTTTGTTTTGTTCATTTGATATGCAATCATCATCGTCTAATAGCTAAAGTGATGTTGATGGGAGGCAAAGGTAAATAAATTGGGATCAACGCAGGAGGATGATGTGATGAGTGATCTGATTCGGGGTGGCGTTGCGTTATGCTCCAGTGCGTCGGATGTCGTACAGCGCCGAGTTGAGGCTGGCTGCTGCGTCGACCAGGAGAGGAATTGAGCTCTTCTTGTTGACCGGCCGAAAGTGCAGTGTGCTGTGCCAAGGTTGCTGATGAGGCTGAGGGTGATGACCAGGTATGCGCGGTCGCTGCATGCTGGTGGTCAGGATACCCGTTGAAGCCGTGGGAGCTGGCTGGCTGGGTGACTCGCCGCTAACGCTTGCGGGAGTGATGATGATGACGTCACGCTGAAGTATTTGCACGAAGGCTGCGCTGACGTTCATGTTCGGGGTCACCAGTATAGAGGTATGAGGAACAGGGTGTAAAGTTCACTCAACCTCCATAGAAAAGGGAGGATCCTCCGACCAGACGGGTGTTGTGTCTGGCGGGCAACTGCCCGTTGATTCGTGTCGGGCCGTTGTATCTATGCTAGTTGCGCGGTAAACTCTGCTTGCGCGATGCAGGATTTGCGTGACGTCAGTATGACGCGTTGTTTGCATGTGGCGTTGTAGATACCGCTACAAGATCAATTCTTCCTGTTTTGATCTCAGTTTATTTGGGGTCTCAAGTATGTCTTCTTCTTCTTCTATATTATCTCTATTAGCATTTCCAAAGTCACCTACCAAAATTTTATTATCTAACACAAAATCTATGGTTTCTTTGGACCCCTTTTTATGAAACCACTAGCAGCGGCCAGCGGTTTTCACCCGCGTAAGTTTCGATCTCGTGGGAATATCGGGATAAAAAATATCCTATGTGTTAATCCAGGAAATGGTCTAATCTATGTGCCAATTTTCATCCAAAAATCTTCACAAACTTTCACATTTATAATATTAGATTCCTACTCAAACATTCCTCGCGACAAGTTCCTTATTCCTCCGCATCACGTACTATTGCCCATATCATGACAATCGTTTTTCACACTTTTCAGTCACCGGCGCTGGGTCGATTTAACTACGATACTTTTTCTCATGGTATTCTGGCCCACGCTTTCGGCCAACTTTTCTACTACTGTTTCTACTCCGTGTAATGTGGGCCGCAGACCAGAGGCCACTTGTCCCCTAACCCGCTATTTTGTTGATATAATAGGGAGGGACTATTCAGCAGACATAAATAAGCTAGGCACCTATCTGCTGTATGTTGCCCAACTCCAACGCGATTAGGTTTCAAATTCAAATTGGAACGTGAGAAACCTTTACCAGCAAATGTCCCAGTTTGCAAAGACACCTAAGCACTGAATTACCCTAAATGTCAAGTATTACTGTTGAACTTAGAGAGTAATATTATTCGTCTACTATAAGGTGGGTCTTAACCGCATGTCATTCGGTCACACCACAAAGGATGTGAATTATATCTTCATATCTAATAACGACTAATAAGACATGCACTACTATCAAAAAATAAACATTTACTCAGGGAAACAATGCCATGTTTAATTAAGTACATATGTTGTATATGTGGTCGTCCAAATCAAAAGGGACCTTATGGCGGAAATGAGTTATCTACAGAGCTGAAAACTACATAAATGTACCGAACTATAGACCCAAGAACCAACCTTCTAACCACTGCCGTTATTTTTTTACGAATTTTTGAAGTTCACTGATCGAAATTATAAGTTTCGAGAAAATCGCAATTTAAGTATGCCGTACAAAAAAGTTATGTTTTAGTGTGAAGTTATGTAACTGATGGTATACTTTGATTGACTATGATTATTACTAATGGAAATTCTTACAATCCTTGCATAAACTTGTTTGTTGTGGGAACTAGACCCGCCAACATAATGCATTATCAATGAGATGCAAAGTATCGATAATAGTATTAAAAATAAGTAAACCGCCTGTTTCTCACTAAACTTTTATCGTTTCTATATTGCTACTAATTACATAGATTTGCGAAAGGCCTTAGATGTAAATAAAAACAACACATAATTTAAAAAAAATAGTTTTTATTTACTAGCAAGAATTCTTATTTTTTATAAACTTTGAGATCTGACAGTAACAAAATCAACACTTAATCACTAAATAGGTTATACATAATTGGTTTAGATGCTAATAAAGCTAAGAGATCAATGATAACTGTTAGTTATGATCTTGTAAAGTTACATAGAGAACTGAACAATTTCTTCAAACAAATTAAAAAAGGGCCCTAATGGTGGGCACTAAACAATATTTTTTATTTTTAGCATGCATAATCAATATTTTAGTGCAACATTCAAGATAACTTAAATTTTCTTTTTTTATTATCACAAGGTATGAAAATGTTACTTATTTAACAATTTTTTTTTTATTATATCAAGGTATGAAAATTCGTAACAAGTATATACGTAAAAAAGGGCCCTTAAGGCGGTCCGTTGCAGTCTGCTGACACTTATCTCTTAGTATAGTTAATTAATTTAAGTATTTTAATAAAGGTAAACAATCTTGATACGTTTTTGTCGAAAAATATATTTATGAAATAATTTATAGCCATTACAAGATAAAACAAAATGAAATAACAGATGTTATAATGAATTACTTTTGCTATTAGCCTTAGCCTATTTTAAAAATATATTTTATGATAAAAAACATACCTAACAAGATTGTTTACCTCTATTAAAAGTACCTAAACAAAATATGGACTACAATAGTGGGACCTTAGACCTAAGACGCATATACAAAGAATGCCGCATGCGGCGGCGTGCGACACTATCTAATGGCAGCTATACGCTACGCTGACGACACGCTAGTCCTGGCGCAAGGAAGGTCGCATCAGGCGGCGGCCGACGCGATGACACGCGGGGTTGCGATAGTCGTGGAGGGGATCCGGCAGTTGGGTCTCGAGGTGGCATTGCACAAGTCCGAGGCCATGTCGTTTCATGGGTTCCGGAATACGCCACCATCGGGATCCCAACTAACGGTAGGAGGGGTTCACATCGGCGTCGAGACGACGATGAAATACCTGGGTCTCATCCTCGACAGCCGGTGGAACTTAGTCGAGCATTTCCGACGTTTGGCTCCCAAACTGGAACGGGCCGGGGCCGCCTTCAAGCGGCTCCTGCCCAACCTGAGGGGGCTAAACGCCTCCTGCCGGAGGCTTTACGCGGGGGTCGTGCGGTCCATGGCCCTATAACGGGGCCCCGATGTGGGCGCGTTCACTGCGGCGGCGAGCCGCCCATTATTTGAACGCGCCCCAGAAGGTGGTAGCCGTTAGGCTGATCCGGGGGTACCGCACGATCTCGGGCGAGGCGGCAAGCCTCCTTGCCGGACTGCCGCCATGGGATCTGGAGGCGATAGTCCTCGCGCGCCTGTATGAGTGGCGCGCGGAGACACTACGCCGGGGGGAAACTCCGCTTCCGCAGCAAATTGCGGCGGAGCGGACAGACCTCCGGCGCGATCTCATGGCGGCGACCTCTCGCGTCCGGGCCTGGTTCAAGCCATGGTCCGGGGCTAGAGGGAGTGGGGAGCAGTCGCCTCCTTCTGCGAAGCAGTCATGCTAGCGAAGGAGGCGGCGGGACGGCTGAGAGAGAGAGCCTCCCGTCCCAGCCGCCGCGGGAGACGCTCCGGGCGTCGGGAGCCGCGCGACTACTCCCGGCCACCTTAGGCGCGGGCGGAGAGCAATGGGTAGCTCACCGTCCGATCAGGACCAGGCCCGTGCCGGACGGCGCGTACGTGTTCCACGCGCGCCTCAAAGAGATGTCAGCACTAAACGAAGGGGCCCGTATTGGCCGAAGCCTGCCGGGTCAGCGGGATTGTCCGAAAGGGTTACCGCTGGCCCGGAACAAAGGGCGAAGGAAGGAACACGGGTGGGTTTTAGTCAGTAAGAGTCTGACACTCCCTATTCTGCTCCAGCCAGAGCGGGAGGAGTCATTTGATGATTTCCCATCCTGAATGAATAGTTTAGTTTATACCTACCTTGCAATATTAAAATGTTGATATAATATATGGTTTGAATTACAAGAAAAACGATTTGTTAGGTCTTGCCGCGATAAGGTTCCTTTTTTACTAAACTTTAGATGAATACGAAACTTTTTTAAATTGACTTTTCGAAAAGTTGAACACATCTACATGTAGTAAATACAATCATCTTTTTAAAAATACAGTTAATAAAAAAACGATTTTTTTGAGGTATTTTACAAATTTATTAATATCTCGGAAACTAGTTACCGCCATAAGGTCCCTTTTGATTTGGACGACCACATATGATAATAATGAGTGGATATACCTAAATAAACTATTACGATTGTGTATTTTGCAGAGGATATACGCAGATGATTGACTTTTTATTCTTCAAGAAGCGAACTTTTAATATAACCTGTGATGAAAAAAAATAACAGTAGTCACAAACTCACAATGTTTCATGCTTACCTATTCTGAATTCCTGGATGAGATAATGTTGTCTATATTCTCTTTTTAATTATGTACTCTCTTATCGCAGGTAGGTATGCTGGAAGAGAGTTCTTTGGAAATAAGCATCACCTTTGTACGTAATTTCCTGCCGGTCGATACTGTAAAAATCTCACCGTGAAAACTTAGATGAAGTGAGTTTGTTTTTGTTAGGAATTGACACTATTGACAGCTCACTCCACGCTCACTTCACCTAAGTTTTCACGGTGAGATTTTTACAGAATAGCACCGCTGTTCCCTTTTTCTTGTCAGTTTAGATGTGTACAGTACATAAATTGTTAAATTAATAAATAACGTCTCTGTTCAACAAAGTGATTACGATTATTATGCTTTTCGTGATCACATACCATATTTAGGATTCCGAATTTATAAGGTAGAGAGGAACCATTCTTTATCCGTCTGTCGCCGAGGTTTTTTCAAATCTTAGGGCCGATTTTTCTATCGTCAGATATCTTATTATCTGAAGAATTAATATTGCAGGTTAGAAATTTTGTCTATATAAAGCTGTCAATTCGCCATATTTATTCTTGTTATAGGTTGTCTGACGATTAAAAAATCGGTCCCTAATGAAGGATTAAGTCCTCGCGTAATCAGAGGCCAAGTACCTATTTGCAGAGTATTTAAACCAGCGAAGAGCAACAGTTTTGTTTAAATGTAACTAAGTACTATCATTTACATATTTACGTGTCGATGTCGGTGCGAAGGTGAAAGTTGCAATCAATGCGGATGAGTCGAGATGCAAGACTCGCTTGCATTTAGCGTGATCGTGTAACTGAGAAGAGGGGGAGGGGGGAGAATTGCTGTTCGAATTTAACTACGGACCTATGCTGTAGGTTTTATGGGAACTGGATTTGTAATTTATAACCTCAAAACTACATTGCTTTAGAGTAAATTATGAATTCGATGGCCCCACCGAATAAACGTGCAAGAGTTCTTACACGAATTTTTTTTTTTTTCATATTTCGTTTCTTTTGCCTATCCTGCACCTACTTAATTTTTTTTATGAATCTTAGACTCAAAACACGCCTTTTATAATAGTGAATTTCTTTATTCTAGGGAAATTATTAATTTTAAAAATACAGGAATAATAGTTTATGCTTTTAATACATGCTTTTCGAGTCGCCAAATATACAAGAAACAGACGTTTGAGAAGATTTGTGATTATTTTTGAATTTGGGTAATGGCTTCTTACACGTTTATTCGTGTAGAAATGTATGCAAATTTTATTACTAATGTTATATTCCACAAAATGGAAGTTTGAATTTAGATAGGATAATAAAATTAAAGTATTGCATTGTCTCTTACTATAATTATTTTTTTATAACAATTATGTTCAAGATTCAAACATTAATATTCTTTGCATATTAGTTAAAAGTTTATAGCTATTAACGGTAAATACACAAATGTTTACGCGATAAATTCTATTGCAATCGTACGTAACGTTAGAAAGGGGTGCGGAATATGATATTATGAAAATGTTTAGTTCCGGTTTGGGAGACTAAAACATTTTTTTTTTCAAATTTGATGCCTTTTTTAAGAAGATCCGGAAATTTTCTATACAAACCGCGTAGTTTGAAAATTTATTGTAAGTAATTATTTTCAATCCGAAAAAATTCTTCAAAAAAATTCTAATTTCGATAGACAATTCTTTAGGAGCCCATAACTAGACAAATATTAGGTCTACAATGAAATTGGCGTTTTGTACGGGAGGAATATAAAGTCAATTTTTTTTTTGGAAAATATATTTAATTAATCAAAGTAAAAAAAAGCAAATATACCGTTGTTATCTATGCACTTTTGCCATCTCATAGGTAGTTCATTGATCCCTTCACTAAAAAAACCATGGGGGCGAGAATCAATGAACTCTTTGAAGGCGGTTTGGACTGCCACATCGAAGTTGAATTTTTTTCCTTATAAGAAGTTGTTCAAATTCCGGAAAAAATGGTAATCTGTTGGAGCAAGGTCCGGGGAGTACGGTGGATGTCGCAGACATTCCAATTGTAGCTCATCTAACTTAGTGGTTGTTTGTTGTGCAGTGTGTGGTCTTGCGTTGTCGTGAAGCAGCAGTGGCCTAGAGCGATTGACCAATCTCGGTTGTTTAGCAGCTAGTTCTTCCTTCATGGTTTGCAGTTGCTGACAATAGATATCTGCCGTATTCGTTTGGCCAGATTTTAGAAAGCTGTAGTGAACGACACCGGCACTAGTCCACCAAACACTCACAAGTAACTTTTTCCGAGTCAATTTTCGTTTAGGGCAGGATTTGACTGGTTCTCCAGGGTTCAGCCATTGCGACGAGCGCTTCCGATTATCGTACCATATCCACTTTTCACCACAAGTAATGATTCGATTTAAAATCCCTTCATTATTGTGTCGGTTGAGCAAAGTAACACAGCAGTCGACGCGTGTTTGCAAGTTCGATTCACTCAATTCATGAGGTCGTTCAAGTTTTTTTATTTTCCCGATTTGCTTCAAGTGGATCAATACAGTTTTATCACTTACCCCGAAGCCTGCAGCTATCTCTGATGTGCTTTGTGATGGATCCGCTTCCACAATAGCCTTTAATTCTTCATTTTCCACTTTGGTCTCCGGCCGTCTACGGGGTTGGTTCTGAAGGACGAAATTTCCAGAACAAAAACGTTGAAACCAAAAATGCACCGTGCTTTCTTTTGCGACACCAGCGCCGTACACATCACTAATCCTTCGAGCTGTTTTTGCAGCACTGGTGCCACGGTAGAACTCGTACTCGTAAATATACCGATATTTCATGTTTTCCATTGAGCGGTAATAAGCGACGCCAAAAAAAAAATAATGAGGAAAAAACAAATTAATGACTGTTTTCAAAACTCAAATGTACCAGCTAAATTAATGTATAAATTTGAATTTGGAATTCTTAACCAAAGAGGAGATATTTCAGATCAAATTGGTCAGTACCACAAAACGCTAATTTCATATGTAAGGACCTAATATAAATCATATTTTAAAAAAAATTGTGTTCGTATTTATATCTACTAAAAGTATAACTGGACCTAATGTGAACAAATTTCAGAACCTCACTTTTTTCCCTGTCCGCTTGACGTGAAATGCCCCCTATACCAATTCCGTTATTTAAGGACTTGATAAGTCCGTGTGATTCAGGAGCAATACCAAACCATTATCAAAGTTTTTATAAGCATCTACGGTACGACCAATTATCACATACGGTTCTTTAGTTTGGTGGCCCAGGATCAACCTAAGTACAACCCAAAAGGATCTCGAGAAACTGCAAAGATTTGCCTGCGTTGCAATCACCGGCAGCATGAGGACTTCCCCCACTGCTGCCTTACAGGTGATGCTGGGGCTACCTCCCCTACACCTCGTCGTAAGAGAGGAGGCGGCCATAGTGACTTTCAGACTCGAAGTATCCGGCTCCCTAAGCAATGATTCTAGAATCAAACACACACGCATCAGAGAAGATGCAATCAAAGAACAACCGATGATGACATCACCCATCGACAGAACCCTGAAGACCCACTGCTTCCAAAAACACTACAACATAGAGCTCATAGAGGAGTTGTGTGACTACTCAGGTACAACAGAGCTAAGAATTTACACTGATGAATCAAAGACCGACGAAGGGACGGGCGTCGGGGTGTTCTCCAACGACCTAAACATTAAGATATCCAAACCACTTGGAATGCTCAACTCCGTTTACCAAGCAGAGTGTGTAGGTATTATCCAAGCGGCACACGCTATAGAGGTCAGGGGGGTTACGGATACCAATATCCGAATACTCTCCGACAGTGCCTCAGTTCTTCAATCCCTAAAGAGTAATCAGATCACGTCGAGACTAACACTAGAATGCCACAAGGCCCTAGAACGAATCACGGTACTAAATCGCAACACAATAACGCTACAATGGATTAGAGGTCACAGTGGATCACTTGGAAACGATGCGGCTGACGAACTTGCCAGAAGAGGATCCAGCACAAGACCCTACGGACCTGAGCCCATTGTGCCCATTCCTTTCAAGCAGCTAAGAAGCTGGTTAAAGGATCACACTCGAATACAAGCGGAAAAATGGTGGAACTCGACACCAGGATGTAGGCAATCCAAGGAAGCTATGCCATCCCTGGATACAAAGCTGATCAGGCGCCTTCTGCGCCTGGACAGAGACAGCCTGCGCCTGGTGGCGGGGACCATCACTGGACACTGTTCACTAAATAAACACTTCCATACCCTGGGAATCACTGACAGTCCCCTGTGCAGAGCATGCATGGAGGCGGAGGAAACGGTGGCGCATGTGCTTCTTGAGTGCACAGGCGTTACCAAGATTCGCGAGGAGACCCTGGGAACACCAACATCCCTTGCGGATGCCCTGAGGAGACCGGGAAGTCTAATCTGCTTCTGGAGGGAGGTGGGCTGGTTGGAGTAATCGGCCACCATGGCTCACGCACAATGATCCACTTCAAGTACTAAGTGCGGAAACCTAAACCCCATGATAGATAGATAGAAACATCTACGGTCATTGGAAAACTCTATCTCGGTCTCCATGATAGTGAGGAGGACGATTAGTGTTTCTAATATTGCAATTCGTTTTTTTTTATCAGTAATACTAGTACTTTGTGTTCACGTGGATTAATACATATAATTATATTTTTTTAATTCTTTATACATCTGTATTTTATTTCATCCTTTTACAAAATTATTTATATTATTATACCATGCATTAACAAAGATGTATTACATAAATGAAAACTGATCCTAATAACACTAATATTAATGCATACGATCTTTCCAATCACATAATAGCAGTACATTGTACTGTAAACAAGCGTGTAAATAGTTATAACTGGGTTCCAAAATGAACTTGATTTACGGAGAATAATAGTGTAACATAACAGTACGTTTTATTCTTTGTGTATTATTACACGAATAAACGTGCAATGATATATTACTGTGACCTAGTCATGCAAATTTCACAAGAGTAAAAAAATTAAATAGTTTTTCATGAATTTCCTGAAGCTCGTTGATGTTTTAAAAAAAGTAAAAATACAAGTCTATAGTTTATTTTTTTACCTATAATTCGATCATACATTATTTATACCTATTTACCATGAAATGAGAGTTATTGAAATTTTAACGTTTTTATTTTTTGCTGAAAAGTTGTAATTTTTCTCTTACACGTTTATTCGGTGGGGCCATCGAATTGTTGATCTGATATTGTCGATAAATTAAATAATATCAATCAAAATTAATGTACCATACTCATGTAAGCAATGCTTAATTTCAAACTTATCTCTATTTAATTGTAAAAGGAAATAAACATAGGTAATGATGATTTTCTAATCTTTAACAGCTATCAATAGCTGCAAGAATCGATTACGGAAACTCTTTACACAATCGATTACAAAACATCGATTAAACATACCCAAACTAGCCAGTCATTCGCATCACTACAGATATTCATAAATGGAAGACTATCCGCATAGAAAGGCGGGAAACGTTACGTGTTATGAAAGCGACAATGACTTTGACAAACAGCTGATTATGTCAGAATTCGTTCACGTTTGGACATGCTGCGTTAGGTTTCGGCTATATTTAGACTACAATAAAGGTTGTGGGTCAAATGTAGGAGACGGGAGCAGTTCGCACTGGAAACAAGCGAAACTTGTAATCGAGATTGACATACATTCTAGGAGGATAGTGTAGTAAAATGCGTTTGATAGCTGTAACGTCAACGCGAAAAAATTATCATGACTTTTTTTTCATTAAGGAAGTGAAAGTTAGACGGTCACTTATCGGATTATATTCCCATAAAATACCAGGCTATTACGGTTTTAGTAGACTCCGGACGCAGGTTGGTCGAAGCAATAAAAACTTGTTTAGGTGGAGAATCATAGACGCCTCCGCTTTGGAGTGTAAATAATATGGTACTGTTCCACAAACGATGGGACACTAATTAATATCATGTCCTTTATGTCCTGTCAGCTGCACGCTACAGGAACTGATGGACGCTAGTGTTGGCGCCAAACACGTAGCCGAATTCTGGGCAGAGTCCATTTAGATTGTTATTGACACGCTAAGAAGAAGGTAACGGAAAATGGACATTGTTTGTGCATAATTGGAGTGCCTCCGAGAATAAAAATATTTTTATTTATTATTTACTTTATTAGTACACCACAAAAATACATAACATGAAAAAAATACATCAAACACTACAAAAATATATACAATGGGCGGCCTTATCGCTTTCTGCGATCTCTTCTAAGCAACCTTGGAATGGACAGTCGATTTTCCTGGACATACAATGGGGCTGTCGTTGGAAATACTTTTGTAAATACAACCGTATCCACCTCATTAATTTAATGTACATTAGGTATGTACATTAAATCAATGCTATAACTGCTATTTATTAATGCATGTAGAGTGGAGTCGGTTATATGCAAATGTGATTGCACGCCGAACGCATAATAAAAATGCATTTGCAAGTTTAACTCTGAATCTCACTATGCATTGATTAACGGGAAAATTATTAGTGACTGGCTGTTGCATGTGGTTTTACTTGCATGCTAGGGACATTTCTTTACCCATGTATACGAGAAAAAAGTATACTATATTAGTCATAGTCTACCTGTGTGCCCATTCAGCCGTTTATAAGCCTAGAATTCAGTTGGCCTAGATATATTAGTGATGCTAATATTATATATTATGTCCCATAATGACGATGGGGCCAATGTCCCGTGACACATCGTGTCTCTAAACGACACGACATTTCTTACGACATGGCAATTGATGTCATCTTTTAAAAATATCAGAAGGTCAATTCTCGTAATTTAAAACGTTCAAAATCTAGTCGCAGTCTCATCTCGGCGACAAACAAATGTCAAAAACTGTCAAAATGTAGGGAAATTAGAAGTATTTTTTGACAGATTGAGACTGAGATCAGACTGTGAACGTTGTTAAAATTAGTAGAATTGCCCCTCTGTTGTATTAAGTCGGGGGACTGTCGGAAATATAAAGTCCATTGCACCCTAATGGCGTAACACACTATCAATCAGAATCTGAATCATTTTGAAGCATATTGCTAATCCATTGCTTCATATGTTCGAAAAAATTGTCTGCTCAACAACGTAAATAACGCAATGAATGTTGTTGAACTGTCAAAATGAAAGCCATTGCTACTGATAGTTGGTTACGCAATCACCCCGCAGCAGGTCACAGGACAGAAATTGTCTATGTGCTTTCAAAGTCAAAGTCAAAGCATTTATTTCAAATAGGCACATAAAAGGCACTTTTGAACGTCAGAAATTACAACAAATAGAATTGATTCTAGTCGCCCATTCCAAAAGGTAGTTTTCGTATGGAGAAGAATGGGCAAGAAACTCTACCGTTACTCTTTTAAAATATTTTACAATATTTTGCATACATTAATTATATAATAATAATATGTGAACACGATGCACCTAAAATAAAATTACTAAACCACAATAGGTAAAAGAATTAAAAATGAAACCATAACATATAAATTAATTATCTGATAGATACATAGTGCTCACATATTTACAAACAAGGTAAAAGTAAAGGATTTTCATTAAAAAAAAAATAATTACATGTAATAAGTCAGGGTGTGAGTTAAAGTAGTTACAGAATGTAAACCAATGTCAAAAAAAAAGTATAAATTTACAATTACATTAGCAACCAGTTTGATTTTGTCTAGGCTCCAGATTGTCCTATGGAGCAGGACCAGCATGTTTCCAAGCGTTCTTATCTTGGATATAATCTTCTAATTTATAGTAGGTATGCTTGTTTGCAAAGTGTACGTTTAATGTGAGTTTTAAATTTTCTTTCATTTAATTGAAATATAAATCACAAGGTATTTTATTGTAACATTTAACACAGTACCCCATAAAAGATGTATGTACCTTGGCTAATCTGAAAAATGGTTGATTTTTATATTGTTGATCTTTATATGTTTTTCCTACCTGTATAGTTGTATAGGTACTTACCTACTCAAAATTACAAGCAACTCGAGTTGCTTGTAATTTTTTTTTGCTAAATTACTTTATAATTTTTGTTTGCCGTATCCGAAATCGAACAATGTCTTTGAGACACTTGTCCCGGAACACTCCTCGTCCCACGTCTCACGTCCACTCCGCTCTCTACTCCTAGGGGAGAATTAACATGTCTGTACTAGGGCTTAAATGTGGTCTAGGGCCTAGTGAATACATGGCTTCAGCTGTTTCGTTACTTACTTCAGAAACTAAATATTCCCATCACCTCCACGACGGTAGCGAAACTGCGAAGCCATACATTTTTACTGATATGTAGAATTTGTGAAGTTAGGGTCGGTAGAGTTAGGCCGTGTAGATTCAGAAGCTTGGCTCTACATGATATCTGATATCTTTTTCACAGGGTAAACTTTATGTGGTCGTCTTGGCAACATTTGACTTTCTTCTTTGAAAGATTCAAGTGTAATATAAATCTACCTACTAAATATCCATACACTCTACTTTAAATATCTACAGACCTATATTATATACTGTTATGTTACTGAACACAGAGACAATGTTTAACACATAAGTGCTAACAAAGATGCAATTCAAAGTATATGCGCAAGCGCATCATTACAATGCGCACAGTTACGCAAATATCACTTTACTGTGAGAACATACTTCAGAACTATTTGCTTATTATATTACAATAGTTCAAATATAGTTATGTATTAGAATATAATATATATGTATAAGTATATATAGATTGTCCGATGAGAAAATATGTGTGTAATGTGAAATAAAATATTGAAAGGAATTTCGGGTGTAACCTGATATAACAGCGAACTTAGAGGAAAAGGTCTACCTCTATAAGACTGAAAACTTTAACTTAGGTACCTATATATATATGAATTTGTAAAGTGGATAATGTTAGTAAAAGTTCCAATCACCAAGGAGATCAATCACGAACATTGTATGAACAAGTAACAGGCTGTATGATGAATAAAAATGCGCGGAAACAAAAAAACAGTTCGTGAAAAAATAAAAAACGCGCGGAAGGCATTCTGCCTTTGTTCGTAATTGTTTAACTTAAATTAGGATTTTACTTAGTTCTATAAAAAATTAGTATGTCTTCCTCAAGTTATTGTATGTAAATAAATAAACGTACTGTTCTTATTCATAAGTTGCACTTAGGTACTTATTTTTCATAGAGGGTGATAAAAAGTAGAGTGTCCACCTCGGGAGCAACGAGTGACATACTTTGAATCCCTCGCTGCGCTCAGGATTCTACTTTAGAACCCCTTGCTGCGCTCGCGCTCTGCTCTGGATTCAAAGAAACACTCTCGCTTTCAAAATAGTCCTTTGCTCTCTTGGCAAACAATCTACTATTTGGCCCTCCACCAGCGAGGTTATTGCGTAACACACTATCAGTACGAATGGCTTTCATTTTGACAGTTCAACAACATTCATTGCGTTATTTACGTTGTTGAGCAGACAATTTTTTCGAACATATGAAGCAATGTATTAGCAACATCCTTCAAAATGATACCGACTGTGATTCTGATTAATAATGTGTCACGCAATTAGCACAGATTACTAAATAGTTACTACGCAATTAGGGTGCTGATTGTAACTTCAAAGGGTCAAATGACCTTTCTCGTGGATATATTTCGTGATTTTAAGCATTAAAATCTTTGTTATCATTTGTTATGAACCATTACCTTAAAATTTAAGGTAATGGTTCATAACAAAACCAGAAACAACAGTTCCTAGCGAGTTGAGTTTGTAATCATAAGGTTTTTGGCGCAAATAGATTCTGAATCCATTCTCCAATGCTAAAATTTTAACACTTTAGGACAACGTTGAAAGACAGAAAAAAAGCTGGTGTCATCCATACTTCTACTACACAAAACGTAATCATCAGCATCTAAGTTGCTAATGTCATGCGCAATCATAGACGAGTTCTACTTTTCACACATTTCCGAGGCATAGACAAAAACTGTGTCATCATTAAAAACACATAATGTATGCAACGTAACATACTCTACTCAATAGAGTCTAAGTGCGAGATGGTGTTGCCAAACCAAACCTATTGAAATTTTAAATAACATTAACTAGGTACCTACAGCGATGGCATATTAATGGCAAATTAATTACGAAAAATTAACGAAAACTTTGAAAACCATGTGTTGATTCGGTGTTTTTTAAGTAAGTACCTACCTAGTGTAAGTCCGGTAGGTAGGTACTTTAAACAAAAAACACAAACAACACAATCCTATAAAAGAATTCTTGAATTACAAGTCATTCCATAGAAATATGTAATATTATACAGGGTCAAATTAAATTAGCTAGCGAAACTCCGCAGACGTTATGGATGTCGATATCTAAACACAATAAAATAAAAAAGATTCGATGAGTCTTTGTTTTGAGCCAACGAACGCTGCTAGTGTAATTCTTGAAGTATGAGTTGAGAAAATAAGTTTTTTGAAGTGAAAACTTCTTTAGCGGCGCTGTGTACTTTTTTTTGGAATGGGTAAAAACTTCTAAATTCGCGTCAGGTCACGTGACCCTGATCGTAAGATTCGTAAGACGTAAAACGAAAGACGCGCGTTGTTGAGGACAGCGCCATCTATGCACATCGGGAAGAACTACGAGGGCCTCGCGTACTAACTACGTAGTTCATCCAACAACGACGAGATGGCGCTGAACCACGGATATATAACTGACGACGAGCTCCATGGGCTTGCTTCTCTTACCACTGCCGCGACCAACACCACGAACTGAAGTCTATCCTGTGTGCTTATTTGTAAATCTGAATAAATTCCTTTCACGAGAAGAATAAACCTGTCACTTTGGTCATCATACCTGATTTGCAAAAAACCCTATAAAATAAGGAACACACCTTAACACGCGTGTTTTGTTTATAAGACGATTCACAAAATACACTCGTAATTGTTCAAGTTTTCACTTCTGTCGGCACTACCGGAGTGCCAGTTTATTTTTTTGTTTTGTCGTGTTACCTTTCGCGTCTGCGAATATTACACACAAAAAAACTGATGTTTAAACTGATATTTCAAGTAACTCTACACACCAGCTGTGGTAGATCCCAAAAATTTAATTCATCAAATCAATTTCTTTTTGTTTTATTATGTTAAGACATCATGTTTGTAAAGTTTTGCTAGCTAATCTAATTTGGCCCTGTAAAGAATTAAAGATACTATCTTCGGTAGCGCAAAAGCTGGTAAACAGTTCCCAATTCAGGCTAACTAGCTAGAATAATTCAATTTTAATGTTTATTGTGGCAACACCGGCGAGCTTGCAACAATGACGTGAAAGTAAAAGCCGTCACAAGTCGTGTGATCAAGTCACGGAGGCGACATGAAACAATATCACGAGTCGATCGATTCTACAACTAGCAACCATTCATAACACTTAGCATGGTGTCGTACTGTCGTCGTTCGGTGTCGTCGTCGGTGTCGTCCTTCGGTGTCGTCGTTCGGTGTCGTCGTCGGTGTCGTTGGTTCCGCATTTTCGTTTTTTGACAGCGACTTCCGAAATTAAAGTTATTTTTCACTTTGTCAAGTAGTGTTTTTTTTTTTGGAAGTCATTGTTTTATATTTGTAAAAAATGTTTTATTTTTCACTTTTTAGTTGTCCCCACACAAATTCATATAACACTCCTTGCTATGTAAATATCAGTGACAGGAAGCTATTAAAACATCATTTACTAGCTACTACTGCACGCGGACGTGAAATTTCTCCCTGCCCCCATTCACCCTCAATTTTGAAAAACCTTTTCTTAGTGGATACCTTACTCTTCACAAAGAACACACCCACCAAATTTCATTTCTCTAGGACCAGCCGTCCGGTCCCGTTCCGCACTCAGACCACATACCGCTAAAGATATCTACCTAAAATCGTGTTCTGCACATGTCAAACCACGTGGTGTGTCAAGTCTCTTCTTTCGTGGCACGCATTGTACAAAGTTTTTCTACATGACTCCAACAGTGATGAGATTCTAACTCTTCTCATGTTAAAAGGTCACGTCTAAAATTATACTTCAGATGCACAACTTCGCGCCATCTTTTGGTTTCCTATACATAGATGACTCTTTCTATCCGACAAACAATAAGGGTTATTTTTTCGATAAGACCAGGACCTTCGAAGAATTCAACTGTAGATGCTATGAGATCTGCCGTTCCCTTTTTCTTTTTCTTTACGAATATATGCAATTTGCCTAGCATATTCTCAACTGGGTTGGGGTTGGCTTTCAATCTAAATCAATCCAATTTAAATGGAGCGACTGCCTCCACAACCCAGTTAATGTAGTAATAGTAACACAATAACCGCTTGGTAAAACTGGTATTTGGACTTTCAGGCTTCTGACAACCCGTAATGACTGCCAAAGATCCAAGAATGACAGCCGTTGGTCCCAGTGTGTAAGGATGGCCACCCACCCACGGACCGACCGCGGCAAGTGTAGCTTAACCTGATCGATCGACCTGTTCAGCTGTTATTACTTAGCCCTCTGCTTCTACCTAACTTAAAATGGTGACAGAATCATGATGTTTATTTTATTTTTCGCGCCACCTTTTAACGTTTTGCCTATGCTTTTCAGAATATAAGACGGCTATTATTAATAAGTAGACATTACATGTGTCAAGTTTCCGTGCTCTTGAATAGTATGTGTATACTATTTACCGGTGAACACGACTAGTGTTGTGTCGTGTGATGCACGTGCATCCGGGACAGCGGGGCGCACGTGCACTACCGTGCAGCGTCATTGTGAGGACTAGGTGATGAGCGGAGCGGGAGCGGTTTTAGAAAATAATTTTGCAAGTCCTGCTTCTTCGTTTAAGGGGCCTGGCACAAAATCGACTAATTTTGATCAGTTTTGTTCATTCGTTGCGAGAAAGGGCAATAGAATTTAAGGTGAATGGGTAGTGGTAGACCGCGAAATTCAAATTTTCTTACGTTTTTTGCAATTTGCAGGTCAGTGTCAGATTGTATCTTGATCAAAATATGATTCGCGACAATAAGAGGTACATATTTAAGGAATTATAATCATTAGAATCATTAATATATCTTTCTAAGTTAGATTTCTACCACCAACCACCAATCTCTTATGGAAAAGTGTTAGTGGTAGAAATCTAACTTAGAAAGATGTATTATTGATTCTAATGATTATACTTCTCTAAATATGTACCTGTTATTGTCGCGAATCATATTTTGATCAAGATACAACCTGACACTGACCTGCGAATTGCAAAAAACGTAAGAAAATTTGAATTTCGAGGTCTCAACTACCCATTCACCTTAAACAAAATTATTTGTGCTTTGACAAGTCGAGTTCTTTGTCTTGAATGTGGCGGAAAGGGATTTTTCAAATAAACTAAGTATTCGTGGAAAATCACTAATCTTCGCAACAAGTTTTCCGAAAAATGACGCGAGACTGACGTTTGATCGTTTGGTTATAAGAAACTACTTATGATTTTGAAAATTAAAAATTATCTTTAACATCATTATATGGTGTACTTGCATGTGGTGGAACTACTTTTCTCAATTTTCATACAAAATATAGCAGAAAAAAAATGTTGAAATAACGTAATATTCTAAAAACTTCCTGACAAATAAGTATTTTTTTCTAATACTTTGAAACACTTTTCAGAAAATTTAAAAATTACATATTAAAGTTAAGATAACCATTTAATAGAATCAAAATTTTATTTTATAAATAAACAATAACTTAACTTTGTAAATAAATGGCAAAGTGAACTATTAGAATATTATCGACCGCGCAAAATCGATCCCGTCAGTAGCAACCGGGCCTTCCCAGCGTGAGGACGTATCACTTTGTATCGCAGGCGCGCACGTGTTCTCCGTAAACATATTCCAGAAATGGTACAACGACTACCACTTTTTGATCCGTTTAGTATTTATTTTATTTTCAGTACTTTGCTTGTTTTTGAACAACATTAAAATTGTGCATGCCTGATTTTTATATTATATAAAATAGCGGTGTGCTTGTGTTCGTAATTCTTCTCATCCTAAATGGCTTGACTGATTTAGATGTATTTTTTTTAATTCTTATTGTGTCACTTGGATGGTTGGTCAGTGGGTTGTCTTAGGAGCAGATGTTCTTAGCTATTGTCGCGGGCCAACGTCTGCCTACAGCGTCCGCTAGTTATATACAAAGTTGATACGACAGAGGGGCTTTCCTTTAAACTGCCTATACTAGATACCATTTTCAAGCTCTGTACCAAAAATCAATTAAATAGGAGCAGTAGTTTAGTCACAAATGATTTTTGAAGTTTTTGCTACGTTTGAACACGATGTATATTTCCTAACAGCTGATTATCTCATACGCATAGGTCATGCACCTTAAAACGATAATCTGAGTATAAGATACATTGTTGTCGCACAAGTACAACCAAATATTTCACGAAGCAATAAATACACACACACTTGCACTTTCACTATGAGAGTGACAAACATAGCAAAACCCCCGCGCCTTTTTCCCGCGCGTAAAAGGAATAGAAATAGGTCAGTGTGTTGCTATTGTATCCTAGATACTTGCGAATTTGCTAAAAAAACTTGTTCTTTCAGTGGACAGTGCGCAAGCGTCATCCATTCGGGACGTACGTTACGTAACACGGGAGCCCCGGCGCCGCCGCCGCGCCTATGTTTTGTCGAACTCGCTGACAATAATTGTGATTTTGTTTTGTTATTGTGATAGACACTAAATAAGTTTAATCCAGTATTTTTTTTTATTGTGACAGGATACGTAACTTGGGAATATTATTATTTAGTGTTAGTGTTTTTTTTTTTGTGATTGACTGTTTTTATTGTGATAGGATACGTAATTAAACGTTGGTTGTATGTGTGTGTAAAATTAAAGTGTTCAGCAATGCCTCGTGTAACTTACACGGCGTCAGAATACACTTACATGATTTTAATTTACGGTGAATGCCGTGGAAACACAGATTTAGCTCTGCGAACATACCGAGAAAGGTATGGTGACCGGCGCAATAGCCCTAGGAACGCCGGCACCATACAATTGGCAGTACAAAGATTACGGGAATTAAAGTGCTTAGCGACGGACAGTGATTTAATTAGAAAAATAAATAACAATATTCTCCGTCGGTATAATTTGTGCATTAATATGAATCGAGGACACATCGAGAACTTAAAAATTTTGTGTTTTTGTGTGTGCGCGTACTTTACAACTTACCTAAAATAAAAGCCGCGCGAGCGAGCGGTCTAAACCGCCCGCTCCCCGCCCCCCCCCCCCGCCCCCCGCCAAGAGAGATAACACACACACGCGCTCCTGCGCGACTTTGTTACTAGGCATCATTCTAAGGTCAGTCAAATTTATTTATAAAGGGTGGTTGCGTTTCACTCTGACTTTAAGCTATTTAGTTTGTTTGAAATAAAAAAAATCTCATTTTTGGCGCTTTCTATTTTTGTACTGTATCGAATTAATACTATACACGTATAGTATACGTAGTGTAATTTAATGCCCCTCTGTCATATCAACTCTGTATAGACTGTATATTTCATCGATTTTTTTTAAGTGAAAACTTCTTTATGCGCGTTAAGGGTAAAAACTTATGAGTTCATGTCACCGACATGCCCGCACAGACATGCTGTTGTAGCAGTACGAGAAGTATTTTTTTGGAACAAAGTTCTTTAAAGTTAATGAAGTCAAAATGTAAATCCAAGATGGCGACTGCGAAAATGTTCAAGTTTTCGTCATGGGTATCGTTTGCATGGTTTTCGATGGTGTTAAAGCCGATAGTGGGGTCAAAATGAAAATCCAAGATGGCGGCTGCGAACATTTTCAAATTTTTGATCATGGGTGTTATTTTCATAGATGCTAACGCCGATAGTAGAGCCAAAATGAAAATCCAAGATGGCAGCCGCAAAAAATTTCAAATGTTTTGGTAGAGGGAAATCTTATTCGTTCGTGTCACCGACATGCTTATGTTATCAGTATCCATAATGTGGCTATAAGTATGACGTGTTGAGCTTGTCGTTGCTCAAAGTTCCGATAGATGCCATGGCTGCATATTATTTTTAATGGTTTACAGAAAAAAAAAAATTAGTCGTCGTCGTCGTTTGTTTCATGGTTTTTGAGGGTTTTAAAACCGGTAGTGACGTTAAAACGTAAATCCAAGATGGCGGCTGTGAAAATTTTGTTTTATTTAAATCATACGTGAAAAGGAACCGCGTTCCTGACGGAGGCCCTCCGACCACACACGTATTTTTTTAATGGTTCAAAACCTTTAGTTTGACTAATCAATCGATGGAGAATTTTAGTGATTAAGCCCTACACTGCCCATAAGTTACTGGTATTATCCCATGATCTACAACAAATTTCTATATTAATATATACAAATTTGTTGTAGATCATGGGTCGATAGAAAGAATCGCATTACCAGTGCACCGCAAAAAAAAAAAAACGACAAAACGTGGGACTGGCACGTATCAGACAAATTCTAACAGAACGTAATTCGAATCACATCGCTACGACTTCGTCTCAAGAATATGTAAGCTTTTACTTTCGATCAACGCTAGAATTGCATAAAGAAGTATTTACGAGTACCTACATTCTTATTTTAAAATGCTGGTAATTTTAGGAAATCGATGACAATGGAAGTTCTGAAAATACATTAATTACTAGTGTTATGTTCTATGGTAAAGTTGACATGAGTTGTTAAAACTCATATCAGCTTGATCTAGGCATGGCATCACCTTTGTCTTATATTTATATTCGTATAACTCGTCAAAATGTAGGGAACAGCTGATTTTTGTTTTTGCGATTTTAGGTGTGGTCTCATAGTAAAAGTTGTTTATAATGATAAGTACAATAATAACCTCCATTGTAATATATTATAAAAACACCACGAATACTCGATACCTATGAAATTGTCGTTTTATTAAACTGCCACTTCGAACTGTAAATGTTAGTAGTTACAGTTTGTCTTGGACTTCCCAATTCCTTGGTTCGCGGCAAGTAAAATAAAACAGCAATTTCACAGGTATAGACTTAATATTCAAGTTGTTTTGCATTTTCCAAAACTATATTTTTTATCCCAATCCAATTCCAATCTTCCTATTTTATTTTTTTCAAATAGGTACGGGCCCAGTCCCAAGAAGACTTTTTCAATTCGTTTGAAATAAGTTTATCTTAGTCATCATTGACATCGATGAAGGAAAACATTGAATTACCTAAATATGCATACTACTCGTAGATATTTATGTAAAACGTTTACCTCAATGTTATTGAATGTCTTAATGTACTTAAATGGATCTAACACCAAATTGTACCATTTTTATGTTGATTTTGGTAATTATACTAAACGAATACTATGTTAGACAAATATTCCAGACTTATATTTCTTAACCGTACCTCTATGAATAAAAAAATATATAGGATCAAAACTGTTTAAACGATCGCTACGCTCGATTTTTAGGCGTGTGTGCGTGAACGTTGCACACAAACATAGTATTGCAATGAATTTACCTAAACTCTAGCGAGGGAATTTTATGCACGGATTCTTAAGGGTGACACATGTAAATTATAGACGAAATAGACTGACCATGTTTATCAAAGCAAAGGAAGGGCCGAAATAATAAGTGAAATAACTCACTATAAAGGTAAAAGAAATTACCTAACACAGGCAGTTCCCCCTATTAATTAAATGAATGAATGTAATTGGTAAGACATCAGAAGGCCAATTCCAGTAATTAAAAACGCTCAAAATCTAGTCGCAATTTCATCTCAGTGACAATCAATGTCAAAAACTTGTCAACTGCAAACGTCCCCATGCACCCCTCACACCTTGGCGCAGCAGATGACATCAAAGTCCTAAGATTTGCACGAACACTGCAATCCTCTCTCAACGATTTCCTCAGATAATATCGTACGATTATGCCAATGTGTGATAATATAGAAGAATAGATAGATACCTATTATATGTTTAAATAGAGATATAAAATCTAATCTTTCATAGCGAATGTTAGATACGATTTGTAACTAACGGAGGTTTATCATGTAACGTTTAAAGCATGATAAAATATAGGTGTGACTTTTTGTTTAAACCAATTTAAATATATGTATGTACATATAATTTTTCTCATTGACCAAGTCTATTTGGCAGAAAAGCGATGTTTTTACACAATTCAATCCTTATAGCTCTTATCCAAATTTTATTTGGCGTCAACCTAACACTATTCTTCATCCATGTATCCCTTTGAGCCGCCATCTCAGTATTCACACTAAACATAGTCATTTCATCTTTCACACAAACCATCCATCGTTTCTTGGTCTTCATTTAAATAGTATTATTGAAATGCCTGCTGTCCTGACGAAGTCCGAATAATTTGGGGTCGTCGTAGCATCTGCTCTTCTTCCACACATATCTATCAGCGTTCACTCTTTTTCTATTGTATCATCTTTCACAACAAACCATCCATCGTTTATTTCTTCTTCTTCTACAAATAACATTACTATTGTGGCGGCATCTACATCGCCACATGTTAACTACGCATTACACTGCCGTCACGCAAAAATCCTGCATCGCGCAAGCAAAGTATACCACGCGACTAGAGTTTTACGCGAACACCCGTCTGGTCGGAGGATCGTTCCATAAAAATGGAGTATGACTGAACTTTTCACCATTTTCCTCATACCTCTATACTATGATTGTCAGAAGGCACAATATCGGTCACCAAGTGCTTGCCTTTCAATATGTGGTCCTCAAACCGTCTAAATCGGCGCCGTCTATCACCATGTCCCTTGCCGTGGCCAGTAGTCCAATTTGTGCGAGCCACGCTATGCGTGACATGCATACTAATAAGGAACCTCATTTGTTAAGTCTTTTATTTACCTTTAGATAAATGACAAGCTCTTTATAATCGGTCTATTGAAATACAACTTAATTATGTGTGGAAGTAAATGAACTTTAGTGCTGTAGTTGATTTATTACGGATTTGGCTTCCTTTTCATTGGAAGCGTGCCTGATGGTTGGAGCTATTTAGAGCTAAGTGGATATGTTCGTGTGTTTGTTTAATCTGTTTCTACAATTACGTAAAGTTACTTATAAATATGTATGTGGCTATTTTGTTTTGATGATTGTTAATGACTAACGTTAAACTGTTTTGAATCAACATTCTCCAGCTTATACACCAATTTATTTGGGGTCGGCGCAACGTATGTATTTTGCTTCCATACTTTTCTATTATTTGTCATCTTGGTAGTCTTTCCAGCCATCTTTCACACAGTCCATGCATCGTTTCTTTGGTCTTCCCCAAAGACCATCGACATTCATACTCAAAACTTTTCTCACTGTTTTGAATATTATGCTATAATGATGGATTTTGTCATTGAATGTGAATAATACCTAGGTGCTACTTTCATGCTTGATAATAAATGCAAAACTGAATTTGTTTCAGCTATAATAGATAAGCTGACAAGGTCAAACATTTTACTAACTGCTTTAGCAGTTAGTAAAATGTTTGACCTTGTCAGCGACGACGACGACGAGTATATCTGGATGATTTTGGTACTTAGTCCTTTAGGACCAAGTACCAAAATCATCCAGATATACTCGTACCTTCCTAGTTATGACCATAAGTACCATTTAATCTGTGTTAGTTATAATTATTTTATCGATCAGAATAATAAATAAACATTTCAAACATACACATATTTTAGAAATCGTTCACAAAAACCTAAGAATATTTTTACAACATCCATTTGGTTAAATCCGCAGTGCAGTGCAACTAATCAATTCCAATACTTGTACGGTTTCGAGTCTGAGGTGAAGGTCAGACTTCTATGGTTTCCTTTATTTATACGGATTTATTTTACGCTCCAAACTAAAATAAAACTCGGTTTGGCTGGATGATGTCATTTGTTTCTGAAAAAAACCTGTTTTTTTGTCGATAGCTGTCTAGACTAGATAAATTCGGAATCATTGTTACGAACATCTATGTATGTAAATAAGTGTATTGCGTGTCTGTTGCTAAGCATTCAGGTATTGCCTATGTAATTGTTTTGTTTTATTTGATTTCGTATTGATTTTGTTATCAGGGCTAGATATTTTATATTTAAAATACATACTTATTCCTCAATTTTCATGATTGCACCTACCACTGTTTGTCTCTGCACCACCCAAAGGTTGATTGGTAGAAAATGCCTATGGCATTAAGTCCGCCTCTGTACATTTATGTGTTTGAAGTATTAAATAAATAAATAACTATCGCCATCGTCTAAACCGTATTGTTTTTGACAGTCAGTCTTCAGACAGTCAAATAGTTTTGGTGTTCCTTCGATGTCTCATTATCTGTGCTGCTAACTTCTGCCATCCTCAAATGATCACATATATTTTTGTCGTCATCTTAACGATAGGTAGATATTTTATGGATGAATCATGAAATCAGATATTATTGCCGAGTTGTCCATTGTAATATATTTATGCTCGCGACTGTACCTACCAAGTTTCTTAATAGGTATTCAAAAATTGAATGGGCTTTAATTTAAACCTTTAAATGTGTAGCGACATCATTGAAATTCGTATTAGAAATGCAAGTATTTGTTTTAACGGTTTTAAAACTATATAACGTTAACCCACATACCTAATGGTATTGTAATCGCGCTGTGTGGGCTGTGAATCGCTGCAGCCATTGTAATTTTACTTTTAAGTTTAACTATAAAATAGAAAGTTTTTTTATGGTTCGATTAGATGCTAGTCTAAAGAGAGTTGGGTACTTATGCAAAGAGAAATGTATGTTTTGCTGAAAACGATTTTTGATAGAAAAAGTGACCGTTAGTATGCATACCATAGCAATGTACTTTCTGATACGTATCTATGGTGCATACACTACACACGAGCGATGGCTGATGACTCGACGATAGAGGCAACTGCATCCGTCGACACGTTGTCGACGGCAGCCGCCGACGCGTCGACGACGGGCGTCGACGCTAGGTACCTAAACTACATAGCTAATGTTTCTAAGTTAGGACCCAGTTTTTCTTATGAAATTGGCCACAGCTGGCCAGTACAAAGTTTCAATCTTACGCAGGGTGAATTTTGCCTAACATCGGCGACGTGACACACATGACGCTTAAATTGAAAGAATCCATAATTACTTACATTTACATGGAGCAGGGGTGGCCCAGTGGTAACCGACCCGACTTACCGAGTTGTAGGTCGTGGTTTCGAAACCTCGAACCATACAGGCGTTTTATTTTGTGCATATAGTATATAATTTCATCACCACTAGTGAAGGAAAACATCGTGAAGAAACCGGCATGTCCTAGAACCAAAAATTCGAAGACATATGACATGTCCAACACGCACTGGGCCCGCGTGGTGGATTACGGCCCACTCCCTCTCACAGAGAGGAAGCCTGTGTCCCAGTAGTGGGGACATTATAGATTATAAATAACTAGAGTTTTTATATCTCAGCATACAACATTCAATCAGACGAATATTGCAACAACGAATAGACAAAAAAATTAAGATTTTCGGCATCTATGTCTAGGCCAAACTACTGCTTAATTACTACCAATCATTAATCTGTTAGTCAATTGCTAGTTAATTGCGAATATTACTGATGAAGAACGACTTCTGTCTGATGACTAGGAACTTAGTAGTTGTAGGAGCAAGATGACTACAGACTACGAGGGCGTCGAACGATTCGCTATAGTTTTGATTGTGTAGGCGAGTTAAGGCACAGACACTGACTTGGAGACAATTTTCTTTATACAAAAACTTGTATTTATGGATTTTGCTTTGATAAAGTCTATAAGTTTGATTAAGACACCAGAAAACCAGTACGTTTTTTACGGTCATACCTCTATAGGTATCCATCTAACGTGAACATAGGAACCTCGCGAAAAAGTGTTTCAATACCATAAGCCCCGGTACCCAATTTGCATTAGTTCCGAATCTATTTCAGCTGTTTTTAACATAATTTTGGCTAATTTGTATTTGTTTCATGTCTCTATATTCACAAATCTATAATTACTTACCGTTTTAGTACCTAAACTCAAAACTGTCTGCTAAACAGCAATCACAATCTGAATGATTTTGAAGGGTATTACTTATCCTTTGCTTCATAATTATGTTCGAAAAAATTGTCTGGTAGACAACGTAAATAACGCAATGAATATTGTTGAACTGTCAAAATTATAGCCATTGCTACTGTTAGTGTGTAACGCAATTACAATGCGTGCCACGTAAGAAGAGACTTGACACACCACGTGGTTTGACTTGCGTAGAACACGATTTTAGGTATCTTTAGCGGTATGAGGTCTGAGTGCGGGACGGGACCGGACGTCATAGGGGCGGCGGAAAGAGGCGGGGGAGGCGGGGTCAAGTCTCTTCTTACGTGGCACGCATTGTACTCCGCAGGTGCAACTCACCTACTACAAACACCCTTTTTTCATAAACAAAATTTAAATTGATCCCATATTTCCATAGAAACAGACAGTGCAATTACTTTCTTTCGTCTAATAACACACTCCAGTATTGAAACTTAGATTACAAGAGCATAACGACAAACTGACGATCTGAAGTAAGAAACACAAGAGCACAAACACGTTACGTCTACGAAGATTCAGGAAGTAAAGATAGATTACAAGTAACTACATATTTGATATCATCTGTATGCGATCATAGCTCAACGTATGAATTACATAAAACATGCATAATAGCATGCAGACGTCCGCGTGCCCATAACGAATGATCTTCAGGGGATAGTGGTGTAAACGCTATGATTGGATGGATTTGATCGGGGTAGAATTTTATGTTACGTGTTGAAATCGGAAATATATAACTATACATACCGGTGCCACTTTTAGACTTTCTCGGATGTCCTAAGAAATAAGTACATAAGAGGCAGTCTGAAATTGGCACCGGTAACTGAAAAGTTGTGTGGAAATCGATTATTATGGTATGGGCATGTAATGCGGACGAATGAGGAAAATGTCGTGAGAAATGGGATGTTTTGAGTATCCAAGTCAATGGTTATAAGAGTAGAGAAAGACCAAAGAAACAATGAATGGACATTGTGAATGATTAGAATTAGAAAGGGGGTGACTACCAAGATGACGGCTGATAGAGAAGTATAGAGGAAAAAGATATTTGGCGCCGATTCCAGATATATTCTTTCTTTCTTTCTTTTCTTTCTTTTTTTAAAAACGTTGCCCCACACTAGGAATTATTCCTGTATCGTGGGTGCGTTTACAAACATTTAAATTCACAGACACAAATCAGGAAAATCTATACTTTATTAATATTATAAAGCTGAAGAGTTTGTTTGTTTGTTTGTTTGGTTGAACGCGCTAATCTCTGGAACTACCAGTCAGATTTGAAAAATTCTTTTTGCATTTGATAGCCCAATTGTTGAGGAAGGCTATAGGCTATTTAACATCACGCTATGACCTTTAGGAGCAAAAAGAAAATAAGTCCGAAAGAACGTTAAGCAAAAACGAAGTAATAGCGCGGGCAGGCAATGTGATGCGACGGGGTGTGTCGGAGTAACAAGAAATTTCACGCGGACGAAGTCGCGGGCAGAAGCTATGATGACATTTAGCTGTGTAAGATCCACTTGTACCCTAAAGACAAAGCAATGACTATGTTTCGAAAGCGAAAATATTCACCGTTAGAAATGCCGAAACATAAAATATTGAAAGATTGTGTGAAACATTCCAAAGTTGCAAACTCTAAGATGACGGCTTACAAAAAGATGGATGACAGGGATTCTATAATCATAAAAGGCAGAAAACAGAGTACTTATAGTGATCACAGTACTTATTCTTTTTAATGCAATGATTATCTTATTACTTTTTAAGTAAGACACCGGAGGCACGATAGATGAAGGTCAATTGAATGGAATCACGCGACTTAACTTCGCCTTAAATGCAGTTTTTGTACGTCCGCGTCCG
Organism: Luperina nickerlii; assembly: GCA_963855955.1. NCBI lineage: Eukaryota > Metazoa > Arthropoda > Insecta > Lepidoptera > Noctuidae > Luperina > Luperina nickerlii. Next base: position 9,803,089 of record OY979682.1, read on the forward strand.
CCTCTCAAACATTAGTTACCGTTATTACACTTGAAGCGTCAGTTCCAAACAAATATGGTCGAACAGTGACCGGGTTTCCAGATTATACACGACACAGAAAAAAATTAGATAAAAGTGTGCGACATGTGACAAATTTTGTCATTTCTTTTGTTAGTTTTAGCAAATGAGTGGAGGTGAAATGTAGGTTACGTAAGCCTTCGAAGGTTTGCACTAACATTTGGTCGCGATAAATGACAATATGGAGAGCACTAACCTAGTCATGAGACGGGGCTATCAGGGATTACACTTGTTTTCTTTCTGAAGCTAAGTTCAATTCATTTAAGCACAGGGGATGAGCATTTTAGACTGGAGGATGAGAATCAAGCGAAACTCAGTACCCTTTCAGAAAAAAAGGGTACCAGGGACATCGACGCGCAACTTGTTACCATATGGATTCAGTTCATCCATACTAATATACTAATACTAATTACTAATAACATTATAAATTCGAAAGTAAAAGTGACTCTGTCTGTCTATATGTCTGTCTGTATGTTACCTTTTCACGCCTATACCACTGAAGGAAATTCAATAAAATTTGTAGAGAGATGATAGATTGCATCCCGGGGAAGGACAAAGGATAGTTTTTATCGACATACCTCGCGGGCAAAGCCGCGGGCGAAAGCTAGTACTAAATATACTCGTACTATAATACTATATCAGTACAGAATTTTGCAAATTGTACAGAGCGATTTACATAACTACGATTCTTAGAAAAAGAAATGGGTAATATACCATTGTTCATTGTTGTCTGTCGATAAGTTCTTTATCTACATAAATAGTGGTCAAGTGGTAGTTTAATGAAGCATAAAGGCTCCTACAAACAGGCGCGACACGCGATATAATCGCGTGCGACACAAAGGCACCGCTCGTTGCACGACTTGCGGTGCCTTTGTGTCGCGCGCGATTTTATCGCGTGTCGCGCCTGTTTGAAGGAGCCTTTACTCATCTTATAACTACCGTTACCACATCCAATTCTAGAATTCTACAAATTGCTGACTAACACACAACAGTCGGCGGACCCAACACACAAAAGGCTTCATATGATTAAAGTTCAGATAAAAATATATGACTCACGATCACCTAACTGTATTATACCAAACATGAACATAATTATATGAGGCTTACAAGACCTAAACGCAAAAAACGCAAGTTTTAGAAACAATAAAAGTATATGATCGACTACAATAAACAAAAACAGAAAAATATATGATATTCTTCAGGATATATGCTAGGTACATAGTGTGTTGAAAACATAATACTACTAATTTGATACGATAGAAAAAAATCATGAAGATACCTCTAAAAACTTTCTTTTTACAATAAAAACCATTCTAATATCCTACATACAATCATTCTGATTTTTTGTCACATTATTCTACAAGCAACATACTAAAATACAAGTGTTTTTAATTTTTAGTCCAAACAATAGATTTTTTGTAATTCAATATTGCTTCATATTTTGCAATAAATTACAAGTTGTGTCATCGCGCTTCTCTTTATTTTCTACTAGAGACCCGCCCCGGCTTCGCACGGGTGCAATGCTGATACTAAATACACTACAGAAAAACTGTGAACGTTGTATATAAAAACATAGCGGCCCGCTCCGGCTTTTTTATAGGCACGCTCTTGCCGCACCGGGCGGCCGGCCGGTACCGCCGCAAACGCTACGTCCCGCAATTTTTAAATCTGTAATATCTTCGAAAATTTTCACTTAAATCATACGGTGTAAAGGGCCATATAGATCTATATTAAATGAACAATGTATTCAAGGTATTTAATTGGTTAAGAATTAATGCTGTATTGGTTAAAATCGCTTCGAAAATTAGCCATTATTTGTCGTAAAAAGTAAATGACAAAATAAAGTTATTGTGGGTTATCCATAAGAGATAGACATATACCATCATGGACTTTTCTGTAGACCTTTTCAATGTGTACAATACTTAGTACATTATTTTGATAAAACTCGTAGGGTTCAGCCTGCGTTTGCAATGTAAGCGGAAAAAATGTAATTATTTACGACATCACATTAGTAACCTCAAAAATAACAGTACTTCTCTACTATTTAATGGATGTTATTATACATATAAACCTTCCTCTTGAATCACTCTATCTATTAAAAAAAACCGCATCAAAATCCGTTGCGTAGTTTCAAAGATTTAAGCATACAAAGGGACATAGGGACAGAGAAAGCGACTTTGTTTTATACTATGTAGTGATGATGCAGTCCGACAGTGACCGCGCTTTAGGTCATGTAAGTAAGCCCCTTAATCTACATCTACCGGGCCAAATTAAATTAGCTAGCGAAACTCCGCAAACGTGATGGTTATCGTTATCTGACACCCATAACACAAGTTCAATCTTAGCTTGGGTGTCAGAGTTTTATAACTCTGTATAAACCTGCAATTTATAAGACTTTATAAGGGTATGATAAGTTAAGTGGTAATGTAAATTGTTAAACTGGAAAATAAAGATTATTATTATTATTATTATTTAGACATTTTTGTTTTCCTCGGCCTAGCCGGATAGCTGATGGCACGGGCCTAAGCCAAGTGTTCATCAGTGGGATTAACTCTTGGAGTAATAGTAGATACTGCGTGGTTATCGGCAGTAGGCTGTATGTTAGCCGAAACTATATTTGAGTGGGAGTAATGATGAAAGTTATCGGACTCACACTGGAGGAATTTTCTTACTAGCCTACATGTATTGAGAATCACTGCCTTCTGCAGCAGGTGGTAGGTGGTAGATGGCAGGTTGAGAGAACTAAGGGACTGATGAAGCTGTTTGGGTATTACTCCTGTTGTAGATAGCACTATAGGGACTATTGTGACTTTTTGAAGGTGCCAAAGTCTGGTTATTTCGTCTTTTAGTTCGGTGTATTTTATTATTATTTATCTACCGATACGGCGATACCTATCAAGTTTGCGGAGTTTAACTAGCTAATTTTATTTGACCCTGTATACATTTATACATACACACATCAACACAATCTAGGGACATTTATTGAAAGTTAGATTTTTTTATTGGATTTCCTATTAGAGTATAAAATACTGCGCGTTTTGATACGTATGTACTGCAAGATTTTCTAAGTACCTACTTAATTTCATTTTAATACATGAATAACTAAAATATCCCTAGATTGTGTTGACGAGTATATTATTAGGTATAAATTAAAGTCGCTTTTCCTGTCTGTCAGTGTGTTGGTTGTTGGTCTTCTTATCAACGCAACGGCTTTTGATTCATTTTACAGTTACACTCAGGAAGGTTTATGTGTATAGTATACATCATAATAAGATATTAATAATAATAGATAAATAATTTAATAACAAAAATAATAATAAAATATCTCCTAAAACAGGGCTTCCTCTCTCCTTATATTCTAAATCTCTAAAATGTAAATCTAAAAAATAATCTAAATATTTTGTCAAGTCGTAAAAACAGTGCGTAGCCGTAACGGGCCGCTACTCTTTTATAAAATCACAATAGAACAAAATGTCCGACTCATCGCGTCATTCGATACTTCCGCCAAACGTTTTATTAAAGCCCCATCAGCTAAAGCAGAAACTGCAAACAGAAAAAATGCTACACTATTCTGAACTTTATCTCTTTCCAATAAGAGTCGTACAAGTGGTGTAAATACAACAAAGTGCCGGATGTGGGCAATGGAACGGTTGTCGGGTTACCTGACATGCGGGTCTTGAGTACACGGCAGACCACAGACCATGGTTGGTTGCTTACATTGTGCCAGTGCTCCCACGATCGTGTTGATGGGATGCCTTACCCTCGGTTTCAAAAAGCTAATTCAATTACTGTTGTCGTCAAATCCCATGTTTGGCTGTTGATTAAAAGCTTGAACAGGCTTGGTAACTACGTAAATACGGTTGATGGGAGAAGGTTACTAGATGACGATGCAGCAAAGTAGATAAAGCAAAAATGGGGACGTAAAGAAATGACAGAAATATAGAGTTGCGTATTTTATGAGATCGATAGTTAAAGATCCTAGCAAATGAATACGTATTATAATATGCATTTATCATAATCATCATCGCTTTAGCTGAAAGACGTCCTCTGCTAGACATAGGACCTAGCATCGCCTCTTCGACTGGTCCTGTGCTTCTCACGTCCAGCGGTTTCCAGCGGTCTTCACAAGGTCATCGGTCTGCCATGTGGGAGGCCTTCCAACGCTATTATGCATTAAGGTGAATGGGTAGTTGAGACCGCGAAATTCAAATTTTCTTACGTTTTTTTGCAATTTGCAGGTCAGTGTCAGGTTGTATCTTGATCAAAATATGATTCGCGACAATAGCAGATACATATTTAGAGAAGTATAATCATTATAATCAATAATACATCTTTCTAAGTAAGATTTCTACCACTAACACTTTTCCATAAGAGATTGGTGGTTGGTGGTAAAAATCTAACTTAGAAAGATATATTAATGATTCTAATGATTATAATTCTCTAAATATGTACTTGTTATTGTCGCGAATCATATTTTGATCAAGATACAATCTGACACTGACCTGCAAATTGCAAAAAACGAAGAAAATTTGAATTTCGTGGTCTACCACTATCCATTCACCTTAAGTATTGAAGTCATTACATGTGTGATTGGCCAATCCCGAAAATAAAAACGTTCAAAATCTAGTCGCAATCTCATCAACGACAATTAATGTCAAAAACTCACAAAAACTTGTCAAAAATGAAGGAAAATTAGAGGTATTTTTGATAGATTGGCACTGAGATCAGACTGTGAATGATCTTACTCGTAAAATTACGAGAATTGCCCCTCTGATGTTCGTTACGTTAATATGAAAATCGACCTACTTGTTCTCGATATAATGACCATTATCTTTCGTTACTATATCAAAATCACTGTATTAATAACCGTTTCTGTAGAAGATTTCTTATATGACCGATATAATAATGAACGTTGTTCAAACGTTACGCATTTATTATAAGCAGCGTAGGTACTATTGAACGTTAACGCTTATTACTCCATGCTTACCAAACGATTTTTTGTGTAATAAATGTACTTTGACTTCTGAAATTGTTCGACTAATGTTCAATATCATTATGACAAAAGTGGCTGTGGAGTAATATCATTGGGTCATTGCGTCTTTGTGACGTATTTACTTTCGACGATTTAAAAATCGAATGTTCAAATGGATCTTGGTATTCTTCATGTTGTATAGTTTTTGGCACAGATCTATGTTAGGTGTATGGTTTTTCGTATCATCAAACTTGGATATTTTCGAATCCCTCTTTTTCTGCAGCCTCTTTAGAGATAGTAACTTTTTTGCTATATGTATACTCTAGAGTTCTAGACAGACACTTTATTCACCTGTGTTTTTTCATGCTGAGAGCAGTGGTAGCCCAGGTGGTAACGGTCCAGGGCCCCAAGTCTGCTAATTTTTATAAATTCGTCATTCCAACACGATCCCATTGTCATTTTGCTAAAAGTTCGTATTCTGCTAAATTCATAATGGTCGATCATTGGTCGGTCAATGGTCTCGTAATAGAATTGTGCCAGAATGACATTGTAGTATTGCCATTAATATAAAACCCGTTAGTAGAAATGATTTTCGAAAAACTACTACTAAATTTGAACATTTATTCATGCCAGATTTCATTCATATATTTTTTAAATATTATTTATTAGTGTTATAAGCAATCTGAAGTAATAAGAAGTTCGTAAATAGAACGCGGATAAACGTGAGATTAAACAACTCAATAATATTTTATCTGTTTAGCTGTCAAAGTCAAATGTGACATTACTACTGACGTCTATTTGTTTTTATTTTTATTTCTGTTTTGTTATTATTTTGGGGATTCTCGCCATAGTGTGCTTTTGGGTAACACGTGTGTTAGAATTTTTGCTGTTTTTCTGTGATATTGTGTTATTGTGACTTGTTATTGTGATTGTTTGTGTTTTGTCCCGTAGTTGCCTGCTATCAGGTTTGTTTACTATTTGCTTTTTAACGATATTGGTCACGATTATCCATATTCAAAATGAATATGGATAAAAATAAACCCCCAGACCCTCCTGATGATATACCCTCTACCCCCCCATCCGGATTTTCTTCAACTATCCTAAGTCCCACTCCCAACCCATTAAGCCAGTTTGCAGATGTAGTCTGTAACCTGGAGTCACAAATCCTTCCATACCAGACTAACATTCGCAAACGCCCTGGTAATGAAGAGGATATACCAAATCGTCCTACCAAACAACCACGAACCCATGTAGGCCGTCTTAGGTACTTAGTAACAGATAAAGGACCTTTCATCGTTCATGTTTCCCGTCAGGAAACTCAAGCTAATTCTGGTACCACCTTACACCCAGTTACATTTGGACGCTTTTTGGCAAATCAGAAAATTTCAAATATTGTTACAGTCAAGCGAGTTGGTAGAAACCGTGTTTCAGTTGAGTTTTCATCCCCTCAGGATGCAAACGCTTTTATATCTAATAACATCCTAGCGACAAATTTGTATGAAGCTGTCATCCCATCCTTTAATATAACCCGTATGGGTGTTGTAAGTGGAATTCCTACCGACTTTTCAGAAGAGGAAGTGTTAACATATTTAAAAGTCCCAGCAGGCTGTGGTCCAATTATAAAAGTTAGGCGATTAAACAGAAAGGTTCACAAAGACGGTTTAAATGAATACAGGCCCACAGAAACTTGTGTCATCACGTTTGATGGCCAAGTCTTACCAAAACGAATTTTCTGTTTTTACACTTCTCTTGCTGTAGAACAATATGTCTACCCCACCATTCAATGCCGCAAGTGTTGCCGGTTTGGTCATGTAGAATCCCTGTGTCGTTCCAATCCCCGTTGCAGCAAGTGTGGCAATGATCACCCTGGTGATGGTTGCAGCATTGCTGAGAGTGAAGCTTTCTGCGTGTTGTGCTCTGGAAGTCACTTTGCAAACAGCAGGGCATGTCCGGAGTACAGCAGGCAGAAGACTATTAAAACAATTATGGCTGAGAAAGTGATTTCATATTCTGAGGCAAGTAAAACAGTTCCCATTTCTACTCGTAGCTATGCAGACATTGCTAAATCACAGACTCATTCATACCGAAAAACTGTGTTCCTAAAGCCAAAGACCCATGCTCCCCTTTCTCCCTCTTATGATAAAACAGTTCATCAGCAGCTCACTAACACTCCTCAATCTTCTCAGCCTAATGGCTGTGCTCTCAACAGTCAACTAGCAGGATCTCCTGAAAACTTGTCTTCAATAATTGAACTTCTTAGTAAACTCTTGGTAACTTTAATGTCTTCATCTAATAAAACTCAATTACCGTCCAACGTTGCTACTACACTTATCAACTCACTCTCATCCTATAATAATGCCTCGGTTGGTGTTCCTTCAGTGGAATGTGAGGAGCGTGTTTCATAAGAAGCATGAGCTTACATTCCTATTGAACAAATACAAACCCATAGCTTGTTCCCTCGCTGAGACTTGGCTAGTTCCGAGTCTTAGTTTCCGTGTACCTTCTTTTAATCTTCTCAGATGTGACCGATCTGATGGCTATGGCGGGTCGGCTCTCTGCGTGAACAATCGTGTTCCACTTGCGGCTATATCTTTGCCTTCTCTAGGTGATGATATTAGCATTGTGGCTGGAAGGGTGGAGGGTATAACCCTCTTATCTGTCTATATTGCTCACCCTCACCAAAGTTTCCTTCCAATCTTAAAACATACCTTGGAAAACATAGAAGGCCCTATACTTGTTATGGGGGACTTCAATTGCCATCACTTTAGGTGGGGCTCTGAACGTTGCGACTCTTTTGGGGAAGGTTTAGTTGAAATCTTGGATGACCTTAACCTGTGCATCCTAAACAATGGTTGTCCAACCCGTAGGTCTCTTCCTGGACAGAATAAGAGTTGCGTTGACCTCACATTTTGCACACTGGATATTGCTGCGTCGTGTCATTGGGAGTGTACCAGTTTGTCGCATGGCAGTGACCACTATCCAATTATAATATCTCTGGCCGATAAAACTTACTTAGAAAAATCAAGCCCTCCACTCTTGAGGTATAATTTGTCTAATCCTGATTGGACGGAGTATTCCTCATTATTGGAGGATAAAATTGTCTCACTCCCAAATTTAGTTTCTGGTGATTTTGATTGCCTTGGTCCCCTCCATGTGTCAAACTGTTATAATAACCTCATTTCGGCCATAACAGCTAGTGCAGACTCGTGCTTTCCTGTCAAAAACTCAGCACGTGGACGGATCCCCCCTCCTCCATGGTGGGATCAGGAATGCACATCAGCCATAAGGGAAAGGGATGACGCTGAAAGGATGTACAATGAGGCGATGAATAGCCATAACTTAATAACATTCAACAGGACCCTTGCTAAATCTAGAAGATTGCTTCGAAGGAAGAAACGCGCTGGTTGGGCTGACTTTTGTGGTTCTCTCTCCCCCTCCACTCCTTTATCAGTTGTATGGAAGAAGATCAACCGTTTTAGATCTGGATGTTCCCCTTCAATTTCTGCTCCTATCCCTCGAGAAACCGCTGAGCGGTTCTTTGATAAACTGGCTCCTCCGTATGTACCATCAGAAACAGAACATAATCAGCCGTCTTTCATTCCTTCACAGGATCCTCTAGATGCACCATTTTCTATGCAGGAGCTTATTTCAGTTTTAAAACACGTTCATGACTCTGCCCCCGGTATAGACGGCATTGTCTATTCCTTTTTGACACACGCAGGTCATAGAGCAAAAACCTATTTTTTAGATATTTTAAATTTTTGTTACACTAATGGTTGGGTACCCGATCAGTGGAAAACTCAAATCATCATACCTATTTTGAAACCTGGCAAGCATACTGATGACCCAAACAGCTTCAGACCAATCGCTTTGTCATCAGTCCTTGCAAAAATATTAGAACACCTAGTGAAGAATCGACTAGAATATTTAGTAGAATCCAGAGACGTACTTCCTAGGTCTCAATTCGGTTTTAGAAAGGGGCTCAGTACCATGGATAGTGTAGGAGTCTTGGTGTCAGATATACGCTCATCGTTTTCAAAAAATGAATCCGTAGTCGCTGCCTTTTTAGACATTTCCTCTGCATATGATAATGTCCTTCTTCCCATTCTCAGGCAAAAATTGCAACAGCTGAGGATACCGGACAGAATGGTACAGTGCATATGTAGTTTACTCATGTCTAGGTCTTTGGTTTTGAGAGTGCCGGGTGAAGAATTTGACGTCAGGATGTCATGGAAGGGTCTACCACAAGGCTCTGTTCTTAGTCCTTTACTGTACAACATATATACAGCTGACATCGGTTCATGCCTTAATAGCAACTGTCAAATTCTTCAGTATGCGGACGACTTGGCTCTATATGTCACCAATAACTCTATTGGCGACGCTGCAGCATCTCTCTGTGTATCCCTGGACTCTCTAAACCAGTGGCTAAATTCTCACGGTTTGAGTTTGTCTGCCCCTAAAAGTGCCGTAGTTGTGTTTTCTCGCAGGCGGCTGATACCTCAAATTTCAGTGGGCATCCAAGGGCATTGCATACCGGTTTCTTCAAAAGTAAAATTTTTAGGCGTTTTTTTAGATTCGAAATTGAGTGGGGTACATCATTTAAATTATTTAGTTAACAGATGCGAGAGAACTATTCCCATATTAAAGGTGCTTGCTGGTGTCTGGTGGGGTGCACATCCTTACTCCATGAAACTTGTATACAATGCCTTAATCCGAAGTGTTCTGGACTACGGATCTTTTCTTTTAATCCCCAGCAACAAAGGTGCTCTGGCAAGGTTGGACGGAATTCAGGCTAAGTGTCTACGGATCATATCGGGCTGTATGAAGTCCTCACCAATTAATGCATTGCAGGTAGAGTGCGCAGAACCGCCGTTGGCCTTGAGAAGGCAGTATCTAGCGTCGAGATTTTGGGCTAGAGTAATTTCCAAATCCTCCCACCCCCTTGTCCAAATAGTGAATGACCTGGATACCACATGCCGAACTTCCAATTATTGGACCCATAAAGAAGTCCCTCTGATTTTAAATTCCTTCCGTTGTCATCAAAATTTAGATTCCACCATTATTCAGCTTCCGAAACTCCCTATTTTCAGTTATGATTATGAAATTATATGTTTTAAACCAGACATTTTCTACAACATTGGTATTTCGAAAAGGTCACCTTCGGCGGACTCTATTTTTAATGCGGCGGTCGGTGAGCGATGGAGCAATTTTGAAAGATTTTTCACGGACGCCTCTAAATTTTCAGATGCAAGTTGCACTGGTGCTGCGGTATACTACCAAAACTCCAAAATTGTATTGAAATTCAAATGCCCCGTACAATCATCGGTGTTTACGGGCGAGTGCGTGGCCATATTAGAAGCGTGCTTATTCATAGAAGCCCATAGCATAAGTTTTGGTGTCATCTTTACAGACTCACTTAGTTGCTTGCAAGCTTTGGAGCAGAATCCATTCAAGAGTAGACTGCACAGTCCACTTATATTTGAAATCAAAAAGTCTCTTTTCTCTTGTGCCAAGAATCACAAAACCGTTCACTTGGTTTGGATTCCAAGTCATTGTGGCATAAGAGGAAACGAATATGTGGACGCTCTTGCTAAGGATGCTGTTACGTCCCAGGCTGTTGACCTTAAGCATTTTCGATGTCAGGGCTATGATCTGCTGAACCTTCCAAAAAAGAGCTTGCTATCCTCATGGCAGGTTCAGTGGCATAACTCAAGTAAACGGAAAGGTGCTTTTTATCACGCAATACAACCTAATATTACACCCAAGCCTTGGTTTTACCCTTTTAAAAAAATATCCAAGAAAGTAATATCTGTTATTTGCCGCCTCCGCATAGGTCATTGTTGTTCACCGGTATTTCTTAACAAAATACGGGTCAGAGACACATCTCTCTGCGAATGTGGGTTGGATGAAGGGACTTTGGAGCACATCTTTTTTAACTGCTCCAATAATAACCCAGCCCATGACTTGTATAGCCATCTCCCTAAACTAAAGATCCCTGTCCCAACTAACTTTCCATCCCTACTAACATATTCTTCTCCAAAGCTCCTTGAAGCTTTGATGTTTTTTATCCGCGTCAACGACATCAAATTATAATATTTTTTTTTTTTTTTGTGTATGTGTTATGTATAATGTTTAATAATATAACTAACAATAAATTTTTGTGTTTGTTTCAGTGAACCTACTAATACTCGTCAACAAGTTCACATTAAATACAATTATTTACTATGGAAATAGTATTGGATGTAGTATTCCAGTTTTAATTTGTCTCCCCACGTTTTCTCATAACACATTTGACATTGGCAGAATTGTCGACATCGGCACCATTGCCATAGAGAAAAATAGAATAGAATAGTTATTATTTTGAGTGTATTTTATAGAATATTTACTGGTTTAATACAAAATGGTGGTAATTGAGTAAATTTCAGCTCTTATTGACTATTTAGAAAATCACCAAGACCTGGCGCTTGGCCACTTCAGCCGCACCAATGAAGGGCGAAGTTTATCAAGAAGATATTGGATAGAGTGCGCCCAAATTTTAAATTCGGTGTCGGTGGACTGCCCCAATAAAACACCGGCAGAGTGGCGCACAGTAAGTAAAAACGTTTTAACAAATTCCGCCTCGGGAATATCAGTAAAGGGGTTTGTATTCATTCTCGTCAAGCGACGGTCTCGACGACGTCTTCTGCATCTGCATTCCGCCCGTCTTCTTTCTCTAGCATTTACTGCGTTGGCTAGCTCGAGAATATGTGCTCGTAGTGAATACATTCTCCAAATTCCACAAACACGATGATTCGTAACGAATTAAAAGCAATGACTGCACAATGACGTTATAATAGTAGGTCACTGATCAAAGGAACTGTCAAAATTTTAGCAGATTACCGCATACGTCAGTCATTCATTTGTCATTGTGTACGAGATTACCATTAATGCAATGGAGTGTCAGTGGTTGACCATTGGATAGTCATAATGACGCCATTATAATAGTAGATTACCAAACTTGTCAAAATCAACAATTATGAAATCAATGATAGACCATTTTGACACTATTGTAATAGCAGACTTGGGGCCCTGATTTACGAGTTGTAGGTCGTGGCTCTAAAACGGTGAAGGAAAACAGAGCGAGGAAACCGAACTTCTTAGAACCAAACATTCAAAGACATGTGAGACATCTACTAATCCGCACTGGGCCCGCCCATTCCCTCTCACAGAGAGGAGGCCCGTGATCCAGCAGTGGGTAAGGCTGATTATTAGGATAGGGGGAGGGGGGTAAGGGCCGAATTATTATTATTATTAGGTTGATTATTTATATGGTGAAAATCAAGTGAAATAAAGAGTAAAGAAATCGTAAAGAGTAGAGAGAGTTCATAATAAAGAATATTCTATTCTATTCTATTCTATTATACATGCTGAGATACTGATTGTCTTTGACTCCAAGGTTTAAAATGTTATTGTTATTTACATAATTCAATTCCTATTTAGGCCTTCAGCCTTCAAGAAACCTGACTAACAATAAGTATTTTCTATTACGCAAAACAACAGTAGTGACTACTAATCTAGATTTTTTCTGAGTACAACTGGTTTAATTCGGATCAAGTTGAACACAATTTGGGTCAGTCAAGTGTACCGAGTGGACCACACAAAAGTTAATCCAGTTTTTCAAAAATAAAACGTTCTCAATACGTTTTGTGGGGAATGTACCGTGAAATAGATTTTTTTAAATGTAATTCAGGTTGAAAATAGGCAGCGGATGAAGTGACAGTTATGGTATCAATTACGATAAGAGACTTTTTATTGGATTCTGTAGTGAAATGGAAACAGCTCCTTTCGGAACGTGCTATGTACAAGAATTGTATAACAAGAATAGTTTATACCTTGGTGTAATGATTAATCAGTCACTTGCACTCAGGAAGTTCAAGAGTGGAGACTGGAGGACGCGGACTGGCTTACTGCCTAGGATGCGCCTATCTGCTTTTTGTTTAGATTTTTTAAAATAAAATAAAAATTATTTCTTACTAAAAAAATGAAAACAAAAAAAAAACTAAAATAACTAACTTTCTAAATTAACTTCAATTTCTTAAATTCTTTGAAGTTAAAGTTTTTTAAACTTCTGAGCAAGTAAGAAACCCTCATTTAATTGAAAGTGAAGGCAATGGAAGGGCCCCGTCAGGGCCGAAGCCTGCCGGGTCAGCGGGATTGTCCGAAAGGGTTACCGCTGGCCCGGAACATAAAGGGCGAAGGAAGGAACACGGGTGGGTTTTAGTCAGTAAGAGTCTGACACTCCCTTCCGCTCTACCCAGAGCGGGAGGAGTAATTTGATGATTTCCCATCCTAAAAAAAAAAAAAAAAGGGCCCCGTCAGGGCCGAAGCCTGCCGGGTCAGCGGGATTGTCCGAAAGGGTTACCGCTGGCTCGGAACATAAAGGGCTAAGGAAGGAACACGGGTGGGTTTTAGTCAGTAAGAGTCTGACACTCCCTTCCGTTCCACCCAGAGCGGGAGGGGTCATTTGATGATTTCCCATCCTCAAAAAAAAAAAACAATAAAAAAAAGGCATTGACATTCCATTGATCCATAAGGTGACCTACATTAACCTCAGGGCCCAGTCTAATCTCTCATAACCCGTAAATTCACCAGTTCCTTTTGACGTCAGTCAATGACACGGACGAGTTTCGAAGTCGCCCTCAAATTGACGTCAGAAAAGGGGGAGAAGACGTCAGAGGCGACTAACCTTAACCCACTTTATTATAGGAATTGTCGGAATAGTGACGCGATGAACTAAAAATAGCTTGGGACTGAACTTGGGTAACCCCAAGTTGATGCAATAAATGGTTTTGTGGTGATGGATTGCTGTTTACAGGGTCAAATTAAATTAGCTAGCGAAACTCCGCAGACGTCATGGGTATCCATATCTAAACACGATGAAATAAAAACAAAAACATTTGATGTTTTTTTTGGGGTTCAACAACCCCTGATTATGTTGTTACTTGAAGTAGGTATCAGTTGAAAAAATTAGTTTTCTTTAGTTTTTTCGTGTTGAGATAATATGATATACACCTATCACGTCTCTGGAGTTTCGCTAACTAATTTAATTATGACCCTGTAGAGAGAGTGGGAAGGTCATAGGATCGTTGTAAGTTTTTTAAGTACGGACTATTGCAATCATCATCATCTGCCTAGCCTTTTCCCAACTATGTTGGGGTCGGCTTCCAGTCTAACCGGATGCAGCTGAATACCAGTATTTTACATGGAGCGACTGCCTATCTGACCTCCACAATCCAGTTACTGGGTAATACGATAGCTCTTGGTAAGACCGGTTCTCAGACTTTCGGATTTCTGTCTACCCGTAACGATTGTCAAAGATCCACGAATGACAGCCGGGACCAACGGCTTAACGTGCTTTCCGAGGCATGGAGGGTCTTGGTATGTAAAGATGGTCACCCATCCACAGACCAACCGCGGCAAGCGTAGCTTAACCAGATCGATCGATCTGTGCGGCTGTTAATATTTAGCCACGGGCCGCTCTAAGTACATAGGTACTATTGAAATGTCATCAGAATTATTTTACAGTTTATTTGTGGAAAAAAATCTTAAATTACAGCAGAATGCAGTTGCAATGCTCGATGGCAGACTTGAAGAGTTGAGCCCTTTAGTTCCGTGATCACAAAAGCAGCATAATTTTTGTATTTGCTATTATCAGACGTCTGATATTTTCTGACATATTGCAAAGATGTAGTATACAATGTAGTACATAGGACAACATTAACAGACGTTCCCTCTCATTTCTTGTCGTCCCATTTCCCTTTCCAAAAAGTAATTCTGTCAAATTCCAAAGCGTAACATAGTCTATGTACGATGCTACTATGATATAATATCATATCTGCAAGTCTGCAACACACGTCGCGTCACGTTCACGTTTAATTAGACTGCGCTCGCGCAGTGAAAGCGAGCGGAAACGCATACAAGATGGCGACCGGAATAACAATGGTGTATTAATATCTTGCGTGGATGATTATGAAAGATCAATTTGTCGAATTTTAATGGCGGTTACAAAATCATTTGTCTTTTCTTTTGGTACGTGTTGACAGTTTTGTGTGTATAGGAAAATTGGCTTCGTCCATGGTGATTCCCATCTCGCCCGGTCCGTATATATCTAACTACATGTATGGCTAGAAGGTGTAAAATTACTGATGGTAAGAAAAGTGCTTTTGTGGTGGAAATAAAGGGACTATAAATATTGGAAGAGTTGGAGAAGCGTGACAAGGTTTCAAAGATTTGTATCAAGGTTTACAATGCTTTAATAGGAGAGATACAATCGAAAAGGAGATTTATATGGAACTTTAAACCCGATTTTGTTCCAGACAGAGATGATTTCAAGGTCAAACTAATTTACATCCGTCACCTCACACATTAGGTCCGGTTGAAAACCAAGCGTCGGGCACTATAAGTTGCCTGGCATTTTTTTGCTGAACTGGGCCTTTTTGGCGCAGCAGTGAGGCACACTTTCCTGCTAATTTCTTACATCGGACTTTTCACTCTTTTTATTTGATATATAGGTATTAGTTTTTATCTGATGTACCTATATTATATTGAGTGCCTTTGTCTGTGCTAAATAAATGTATTATTTCTTTCTTACTTTATAGGAGAAGGTAGTTTAGCATGTCGAGACTGTCGTCTAACCAAATGATGTCCTTAGTCTTTGGAGTTTGTTTTTCTACCCTGCAGTAGTATCTTAATCTTCTAGCATTTTTTTTGTTGGTCAATACTATCCCACTACTGGGCAAAGGTCTTTTCCAAATTCTTCCAGGAACTCTTATCTCATTCTTCTAGCATTAACCCAAAGTCAAAGGAATTTTGTACGATATATCGTAGTTTAAATGCGAGACTTGCGCAATGTGCATGTGGGTTATCAGAAATGGCTCGTAGCCAGACGCAACTTTTATCTATTTTTGTTTAACATCGTCTGTGCAATCTTGCGTTGTTTCATGTTTATATCTTTCGACTTTCAGTTTCGGCTTGATTCAATGTCTTGATTGATTTTGTCCTGTCACTAAGCTATCAACGATCGTGTCATAAGACAAAAACATCTTTTTCGTCTATATCTATCCATCTATACGATTAGCTGAAGAGTTTGTTTGTTTGAACGCGTCAATCTCAGAAACTACTATCAGATTTAAGAAAATCTGTTTACATTTGATAGTCCAATTTTTGAGGAAGGCTATATAGGCTATAGGAGCCTTAACGCATCCTTCAAACAGGCGGGACACGACACGCGACACAAAGGCACCGCAAGTCGCGTAACGAGCGGTGCCTTTGTGTCGCGCGCGATTATATCGCGTGTCGCGCCTGTTTGTGGGAGCCTTTAGTTGGGCAATTTTACGGTTCTGACTGATTGAAAACGCGGTTGGGTTATACTGGATGCGGAAGGCGGAGAACCGGATCCTTGGTACCTTCGGCATAGTGTGTTTAGACACTTGTGGTGCAAGTTGCGAGAGGCCTATGTCCAATAATGGATTAGTATAGGCTGAGTTCACTGTGAAAGATCCAATACCTACTTTAGACATGATTTTAAACTAAGGTACAGACGCCAGCACAAGCTACCCGAAACTGTCAAATTTTCTTAATCAACTTTGAACCTTATGCTTTAGCGATAAAGTTGAAAATCTATTAAAGAAATTTGACAGATTGTAGTAGCTTGATGTGCTGGCGTCTGTACCTTTTAGTATCATTGGATCGTTGACAATGTATGTATCCGAGGGACAATTCCCGTATTTTTAAGAACATTCGCATTAATCTCAGTCGGAATCTATCAAAAATATGATCAATTTATTTAGGTATATACATTTTTGAAAATTTTTATTGATTGTCGATTAGATGAGATTGCGACTTAATTTGAAATGTTTTTAATGTACGAAAATTGGCCTTCTGATTTTTTAAAATATGATGTTGCAAAACCAAAAATAGACGAAAGAGTTTGTGTACTTACAGCGTTTAAATTCTATGAGGGTATTCATACATTGTAATCATGCTGGATTTTAATATCAAACCTAGAACCAAGATAATAACTACTCAACCATTTTTAATTACAGCATAAACGTTTTTCTTTCCACATTTCTTAAGGCTTACGCGGAAATCAAGTCAATGAATTATAATTACGTAATTTTCCGTTCCATGCCATGAAAACACGCGCGACCTCGAAAATAAACATATTTTTTTAAACTTTTACATTTGTAAATAGCGTAACACTAATTAATAAGTAAGTCACTTGTGTCATCGTCGTATCCTACGAATAGAGGCGTAACTGCTTAATAGCTACTTTTCAGGAGACACTTTTTTCTGTTTAATTAAATTAAATATGAACAAATATGTATTGTTGATTTCATATAATGTGTATTGGTATCTTAAGGTTCGGCTAGGATTATTTTCAATAAATTATCTTTATATTTTATACGCATTTTGTCCCATAAATCCTTATTCTCTGTTGTGTTAATGCGAAGTAGGGCTGGACTTGAGCAATAAGTTACATTATGCCTTTTATCTGCGGAAATGACGAGGCCACAATCGCCATAATGTAATTTTTTTATTATTCTGATGCTGGTATTTATTTTTATGTCATAGGAATTCGTGTTTAATAACTATTTTACCATGACTGGGAATATGTTATTGTGAATGTAGTAAAAAAAAAAAATATTGAATTACAATAATATTTATTTCGAAACAAAATCTGAACTTTACTAACTAACTATACCTATTTGCTTTGGTAAATATTTAAGCATATCAAGTGAATTAATATTAACAAGAAAAAGTGTTTTCATACATTAAAAAAATATCTATAACATAGATATTATCTGAGTATTTTTTATTCATGTATAATAAAACGTCTAAAAAAACAAAATAAAAATATAGTTCTTATAACTCTATAAACCAAACAATTGTATTTTCTTAAATGATTCGGTTATTTTAATGTTTAAAAACAAACCTTTATCTTTAAATAATCAGAGCTTAATAATAAACTACCTACACGTAATCATAATCACAATCAGCCCTAAAAACAAATTACACAAAATCCAAATCGGTCTTTAAAATCAAATTGCACATTATCAAAATCATAACTTAAAATCAACTAACACATCCGAAATCAGTCAAATTCACATTCAGTCGTCTTCTTCGTCAGAACTCTCAGAAATATTGGCATTACCAGCTTGCTCATGAATGAGGCAATTTTCTAAAAAATGTGTGGTATTCCTCTGGAATAATTTTAGCCTCACACATTGACATAAGGTCATAATTGATTTTTAATGGTAATCCATTTACTGGCGTGACTTCCGAAACTACAGTTTTTTTCCCTCTAGTACCCTTTCTTAATGTAGTGATTTTTTTTGTAATCCTCATCCAGTTCAAATTTATATTTTAGAACGTTTATGTTGTCCTTACTAATTCGCACTTCTTTAATTTTATTCCATTCAACTTTTTCACCATCATCATTCTTTAACCATTTTTTTTTGAGTAATTTACGATAATTATAAATATTTTCCAAGGTCATTTCTTTTACCCTATAGGTTTCTCTTGTTGTTTTTGCCCATCTGATTAGGTTGATCCATTGACTGCAGTATAAATAGATTTTTTGCTGGAAGCTCCTTCTATAACAGAATGGACACTGTCTCCCTCATAAAAAGGTAAAATAAAGAAATAAGCGTAATTGTAATTTTCTTGCGCAATGCTAATTGAAGGGTTAAGTGGACAAAGGTGTTAACTGAAAAAGTCAAAAAATCCGACTTTTTCAGTTAAAACCTATGTTCATGCAAAAAAGTCGGATTTTTTGACTTTGTCAGATAACACCTTTGTCCTCTTAACCCTTCAATTATGCGGCCACAAATGCTTTTATATCAATTTTCAAGCAATAGAAAAAAAACCTAAGTGCATTTAAGCCCCAAACCAGAAAAAGCAGGAAATTGTGTATTCAGTGTTTAAATTTGTACAGAAGGGTAAGATAATGTGAGCGTAAAATATATTTTACTTAAAATAACAATTTGGTTATTTCAAATGCAACAAAAGAAAGAATAAAATACAAAAACATAATTTGAACGTAGAAGAAAGACATAAACGTAATTAGGGCTTCGTCTCTTCTATACATACGCAATTTAGCCATTCCATAGAACACGGCCACAATCACCATGAGGGTTTTTTTCTATGTACCCCATATTGAAAATTTAATAAGTAATTAGAATGACTTAATTAAGTACAAACTCGTTGATATTATGATATTACGGTAAATTTGATATGTACCTATAACTAAACTAGTAGTATAGGCAAAAATGTTATATATGTATTTAAAAATCAGATTACACTCGCCGCAGCTAACGATCTCCGCGTTCCGCCGACTAGTGGCCGAGTGGCGCTAGAACGCTCTCCCCGCGCCCGCGCACCCCACTACTCGCGAAGAAAGAGGGCGCGACGGCGATTGTGGCTTCATTCTTCGTTGAAAACGTAATGCTTAAAATTGTGGCTTTTTAGATAACCTAATTATTTGATAACCTGTACCGTTTTTAATTGTTCTGTTGAACTGGTTATATGTGGTATGATGAGCAGAATCGAATTATGCAATAAAAAAACAAAGCCCCTATGTTCGTTAGGGCACTATTCGTAGGATACGACGTCATAATTATAAGACACACACAATTATTTTAAGATTACAATCAAGACGGTGATAATTCAGAGTAAGTTAGGTAGGGTAAAAGCTATGAAGATGGCGAGAAAAATAACGTTAAACATAATCTATACTAATAATAAAGTTGGAGAATTTGTTTGTTTGAACGCGCTAATCTCTGGAACTAACAGTCGAATTTGAAAAAATAATAGAATAGAATAGAATACTCTTTATTATGTACACCATATAAATTACAGACATAAATATAGAAACTGTACAAAGGGTGACACAATGGGCGGCCTTATTGCTAAGAGCGATCTTTTAAAGACAAACTTAGGATGGATTTAAAAAGGGGAAGGACAGACAAATATGTACTGTAGGTAGTCCGTGGTGTACCATTTACATAATACAATAAATACATACATAAAGTATGTTATACTAATCTAAATAAATATATACACATACATTTAAATATAATTAATAATATTAATTAAAAAATTATAAATAATTTTGTAATTGATAGCCCAATTCTTGAGGAAGGCTATATGCACAAGCTTGTTGTTGAGTTTGCCAGGCAGAGGACTGGGTTTTAAAAACAACCTCGTATTTGTTGTGTCGATATCACAATATCTACGACTATATTTGGATATTAATTCAAATTCTTTTACCTTAAATTACGCTAGACAGAGTGAGGCTCCAACATTATTCAAGTTATTTCTCCTCCCAACCACAATTCAGTTTACCGCAAACATGTAAACACAATTCCTTCTAATAAGTTCCCCGCGGTTCTTGTGGCCTCTGTTATGAAACAATATTGCTGGTATCACGTATCTCTGTTGTCATCACTGTACGTAACAGTTGCTAGCAGAAGTAGGTAACAATAACAATTATAAATGGTAATAATTCACGACTTTCTGAGACAGTTACCTGTTTTTTTTTGCGATACTGGTTTTCGAAAGGATATGCGCAAAAAATCTTAAGGACAGATACAGACGGCCGAAATCGACCAGCTCACAGCTGGCATTGAAAAAATTGGATCAAAAAAACATAATGCAACTTTTTTTCATCCAAGGTTGTTTTTCAACATTGATACATACATATAAAGGAATTGCTTGAGTATCCTAAAGAATGGTTAATGGTTGGTATGACTAAATGGTTTTTTATAAAATGACTTATGTTTCATTTTGAAATATACATGTGTCTCTGGGTAAACATATGAAATGCATTTAAGTTTTTTCAAAGACTCGTCGATCTCCAGAGGAAACAATTAAAAACAACATGAAGCAAATTCAATAAACATATTAGAATCCTTTAGATAAACAGATTTTGAAAAAAACAGACTTACATGATCCAAATCTTATCAAAAACTGAGAAGAGGTGCAGTATGTCTAATACAGATCTTCCAAAAGAATGTAGCTACGATCACTGCTCCAGTAACAATTGGATTGTGTGCGAAAGTGAAAGGAAGCGAAGGGCCAGTTGCCGGTACAATACTGACCTACCGCGATCATGTCGGGCGTGCACTCTAGGAATGTGAAGCTGCTCCTTCAAAATTACTGTGGAGTACAGCAAAGTACTGATTTTTATCGGCCGCAGTATGCTGCCTTAGGGGACACCTAAGAAATTTTTGATCTTTAAGTAGTTGTTTTTTTATTAAACTATATGAAAAGCGAGAACAATAAAGGATTTTTCTTGATAAACCTTAGTAGGGGTAATTGAGAAAGAAAACCACAACAAGGATACATTTCAGGGTGTAGAAGACAAAGACAAATGTATAAGTCGAAAAATCGATATTTTTTAAAATAGATTATTTACAAAGTATACTGGGTGGTGGTAGTGACATCGACGCGCAATCTGTTACCATGGATTCAGAAATTTTTAGTCCGTTATTTTTTTTATTAGCTGTTCCATACATTTTGACCGCGTAGATATTGCAGTTTTGTATAAAACCGCAGATTTTTGATAACCGACGATAAATTTCTATGCTAGGGGGTTTAGGATCATGTGCTGAATACGTGGTTACAGTTTGCGCGTCGATGTCCCTGCCACCATATTTGATCATTGTAAACTAGCTTTGTTTCATACAATGCATTTTAGAAGCCATACAAAAGAAACCTGTACGATTTGAAAATGTTTTTCTGCATCACTATAATCCTATTGGACAGAATTTAATAGGATTTTGCTTTTTATGATGATTGGAATAGCAATGGAAAACTCTTTAGCTTTTCCAAATCACGAAAATGTGTGTGAGTGACAGCTGTCAATGATAAGTGCTCCACTCTATGTTGTCGGGAATCGTTTGCATGATATTCTGAAATTCGTTGGATTGGTCGTAAATGAAAATATTTGTAGATTGAATTTCTGTTTTCTCCATTTTCGTGGGTTATTATGTATGATATATTTTATGTAGTAAAAGTCGTAGTTCAATGTTTAGATTTTCATCTATGTTTTATAGTCGAAAAGAAATTATTTTAATTTTACATTGTTTATTTTATTGTTGCTCTCTTTCATTGCAAAATGTTAAGGTTTAAGTTACTTCTCTTTGTTCCTAATTTTCGATTCCTATTTTTATTGAAACCGTTAGAACAAGTCAGCATCTTCCTTCCCTGCATATTTCTAAAAGTCAACAAAGGTAAACTGGTTGCTCAGGTGAGTACCTGAGCAACCAGTAACAAGGGGTAACAAGCAACGAAAGGTTCACGAGTGTGAACCTTTCGTTGCTTGTTACCCCGTGCTATTAGCATTGTTGTAAACTTTAACGCGAGACCTCAGTGTTTGTTAAAGATACTTTTCCAAGCAGTTCCTGGTTAAGGTTCCCCTTTACTAGAAAACTTTGATTATGTTTTCACACAGCTCCTGCTCGAGTAATACCTACGACTAGTAATCTAGCTAGTCATCCTCATCGTCGTCATCATTGGCAGCTATGTGCCGCCCTCAACTGAGAATAGGCCGCCTCCTTTTTGTGTCATGCTTGTCTGCGGAGTAATTGGGTAACATACTAACAGTAGGAATGACATTCATTTTGACAGTAAAACAACTTTCATTGCGTTATTTACTTTGCTGAGCAGACACATTTTTCGAAAATATGAAGCAATGGATTAGCTCCTTCAAAATGATTCAAATTGTGATTTATAGTGGCGGAATTAGGGTGTTGGTCTATGCGGGTCTCGTCAGTGATTTCTACCTCTGCTCAGGTTTACGTAAAATTACGAAATCCTCGGACATATTTTTCTTACTCAAGCCCTGTTAACACTCTCTGGCGAAACGAGCACGGAACTATAAATATAACTTTATATTTAACTCTCACATAATAATGTAATAACGACGTCCTCCGACTAACTTTTATGTAACACGTAGGAAATGACTTTGAGGCTCGTGTCAGAGTCACGCAGAATGTTCGCAAGAAATGTATCGTAAGTGTACATGCAAAGATTAGTGCTGCAGATATCTTGGTCTCTTAATTGGTTTTGATAATTTCATTGATATCCTGAAAAGATATTTAGTTAAGTTCTACTTGCTAGATAGGTGCAAATTCTTTCAATAATATGTCTAGCGGGGTAATTTCATAACACGCTATCGGTTGCAATAGCTTTCATTTTGACATTTCAACAACATCCATTGTGTTATATAAGTTGTTGAGCAGACAAATTTTTCCAACATATGAAGCAATGGATTAGCAATATATAAAAAAATGATTCAGATTGTGATTTATAGTGTGTTATGCTATTAGGGTGCAGGTGCATTGAGTTGGCTTAGTAATTTCCCAATAGGGATAATTATATACTTGGATTATTATTCAAAAGGCAAAGGTATCCTACCTTATTCAATGTTGTGTTTCTGTTCTATATTGTTGTTTTTATGTTGATCTGTTTCATCTGGATCTTAATCAAGTAAATACACTTATTTAAATTGTAAAACTTTTGAAATACTTAGTCCCTGAAGCAAGCGGCTGTTTCTTTAGTGGTTAGTACAGTAATTAGATACACGGTTTCGTCTCTTTTAATTACCACGCCGGCTTCATGTGGCCGGACTATAAAATTTAATTGCTCTTTGATTTCGACTCTAATTGCATCATACTTACATTATTAACAAAACCCTTTTTATAAAATATGGAGCATCTACAGGGACTCAGTGGCCGTGTTTGTTTAATCAGACCACACTAGATAAGTTTGCCTTGGCCAGATTTACAATGACACAACTGTAGCTTAAAGAAAGGACTCAACAAATGCTCTAATCTAGAGTGTTTACCTAAACCTTAATAAGGTCGTCGCCGATTAACTTTCTATGAATGTTTACTCTATGACCGCCGGAGAGCGCAGCCGTCGCGCCGCGCTCAGTCTCAGTTGCGACTCGGCTATGGCGCGGTATACACGCTGTATCTACTGCGCGATTTTCACTGAATTGTTTACGTGAATAAGCCTGTTTCCTATTTCATTGTTACTACCGACTATTGTTGACGCGAGTGGTAAATGATCAGTTTGTAGTGTACTTGTGTTTGTGAATCATGGCTAACTTGACGCTTCGGTACCTGGATGAGTTGTCCTATGTTTTGCACAGCCGAAGGCATTTGGCGAATCAGGCGAAAGCATCTTCTGTTGGGGATTTGCTCAATGCTGAGGAGGAACGGTTCACACCGGTATGTTATATGACACTGTTGCACTAAGATTTTAATTTGTAACTGAGAATTTTGATCTAAAGATTAAACAGCAAAACTGACAATCACTGACTGGGACTGCTGACGTTTGAAATTCCGTTTCACAAAAAAACCAAATAATTTTTTTTAAATGACGTTTATAAAGGTACGAATTTCGTTTGTAATGGGAACGTTGTTAAGGTGAGATTCGAATGCATGCGATTAGTGTAGAAGACTCAAATCAATTGTTTGCGACTTGTCGCAGAGATTCAAGGTGAAATTAATAATTCAATGATTAGTTTTTAAACGTTAAAATATCGACGCGAGTGGCCTACCTACTACGACTGGAAGGAAAGCGATTAATGGATAACTTATAAATAGATATAACTACCTGCTACCATACCATAGTCACGTGTCATCATGACATTTCTGCATTTAACATGTTATTAACGTTATTAAATTGCACCTGGCTAATGTACCTGTATTAATGTCGATCGAATATTGATTAACATTGATTTTGTCTAGAATAACAAAAAAACTCGAATCGTGAAAGGAAAACGAGACGTCAAAAGCGAAATGAGGTCGCAACGGCAACCTTTTAGATGCAATACAATAAGTGAATACTGTTGAAACTAATGAAATGCTTATCATCATAACAATTTATTACACTTTGATTGCATGATTTTGCGAATGCAGAGTATGTATGCACTTATGCAGTAATATTGCCAAAGACCAAGATTTCAATGATAACTTAATGAAGATCTAACAGTTAGGTACTTGAACAATTATCAGAGAAAGTATTAATCGAAGTTAAACGTGTAAAATCTTAAGCAGTTACAATGGTGTTTATTCGAGACATACCAATCACCGTTGTAATTTATAATCCCACGCCATTATTGTCAACACACTTTGTACCTACTCAACAGTCGCAGAATGAAGGTCTTAAAAGTAAACATTCAATCGTTCTTCAAATAAATAATGGCGTCTTTAGATTCGAAAATTGAATTTCGGAACTACCCTTTAACTTCATCGTAGGTAACCAGAGACAATAATTTAACGTGGAAACCTATTTGCGTGTTGCAAAAAGAGTATGATTGCAAAGAAAGGGTTTCAATCGGACTCAGATATCGGATACAATGGGAACCGGTCGAGTTGTGGTTCAACGCTTCGGCGACCATTCATGAGAATCGGTTCTGTGACCGTTCTATTTATTCATAAAACTTCGATTTGAACTGTTTGTTTTCGATACAGTAGCACAGTTTAGGTAGGTAACAACTGCTTAGATGATTATTATTAACTTCCGAGGTTATTTTAATTGTATTAAAATTAGACTTCCTTGAATTTTACTTAATACTAACTTGACGCATGGAGCTATGACGACACATTAATGTTTCCATGAATGAAGATAGTTACGCGTCTAATTTGCATTTTTCAGCAAATGTTTCAAGTTTTTTGGAATTTCCTTACCTTGATACGAAAGTCAGCGTTGCTAGTTTTTACAAGCCGAATGCTTTAAAAAGAGGTTGTCTATTTTTAAGTTTTAAAAAACTTTGATCAGAGTTTTTGTTACTTTAGCTCAGGCTTTGCCTTCGTGTTCATCGTGTTTAGAACGATTTTATTTAGTTTTTTTCTTGGTTTTAGAATAGAATGTCTGAATTCTCTGAACTGCATGCAGTATAAAATTAGTTAGTTTATATCTTATCGTATGCTGCACCGGTTGACGTCATCACGTCAACTCCAACTATCGCTGAAAACCAGCGCTGGGGCTCTGCCACACATAGGGCCTTAGCCCTATGTGTGGCAGAGCCAGCATAATGCTAAGGCATTATGCTGAGCGATGACCCTTTTGTGTGGATGTGATGCATGTTGGTCTGTTATTTTTGTGGTTTTTTTTTCTGCGTCATTTTTACAGCAAACAAACGTATTTTCTTTCTTTCTTTGTCGTAAGTTTGGTAGCTCCTAAATCATACTTACTTAGTTTCTACAAAAACATCGAATCTCATTCGATCATTATTAATATGTTGAAATTTAGCAACGGGTTATTATCGTTTGGTGTGAAAATATAACAATAATAGCTTACAAACATGATTCTAATCAAATTTAGACTCTGAAATCATGATTTTACAGTGTATTTTACAACTGTAGGAGCTTCAAGTGAATCTTGTCGTGTCGGGAGAATGGATTGATGACTTTTATTGCGAGACACGAACGTTTTCGCTGATTTTTTAATGTTAAGCGGTTTCCGAGTTTGAAATACGACTTCATATTGTGTGACTTCAACATGATGAAATACAACACCGTCCTGATGATGTTGAGTTGATTTAGTTTTTATTTTCTTTCTTTTAATGTGAATTCGGTGAGTGAGTACTACTAGGTATATGAATCCTTTTAAACTTTTAAGCTGTTGCTTCATTAGATATCATGGGGTATGTTTGTTCAATTCAGATCTCTTTATCATCATTATTATCATCATCAGCCACTGCTGGATAAAGATCTCTCCAATCACACACCGTTTAACTCGATGACCCGACGACTCTCATCCAGTTATCACCAGCCACTTCGCGAAGATCCTCACACCATCTTGATCTAACTTTTCGGTATTGGGTAGTGCTGAAAACTTGTTCGTCAGACTGTTACATTTGACCATTACATTTTTGGTAACTATAATAGATATGGGTGAATGGGTCTATCTAGACAACATCTTAAGGTGTTTTAGATTTAGAATTCAGAAAAGATTATACATACTACAGACCCCTTTATTCCATTTGCTGAACACAGGTCTCCTAAACACCGTAATGCTTCGTTAGCAAGTCCTATTGTAAATAGTTCTGCAGCAAAATAAACTAATGAAGCAACATTTGCTAAGCAACTGGCACATTTGCACCATTTGTATTTAATTTAATTCACATACAAACAAAGAAATCTAACTAAATGATATCATAATTTTCACAAACACATGGACAGAGGAGTTTATTGTGGTCACTGTAGAACAGATTGATGAAGGTAATTAAAAACTATTTCATTAAGAACTCGGAGTATTAAACTCTTTTTAATAATTTGCCGATTATAATAATGCTGTACGTACAGCGATGGTGTGCAACCAAGATATATGTATAATAAAAACCTAGATGTATGTATTAAAAAAATTACAGACAACGTACAGCCTAAACCGCTCAGACTAAAACCAAAAATATTTCCACAAGAGTTCCTCAATATAAGAAAGATCGCCAATAAGAAAGGATTTTTTGAAAATTTATTCCCTATGGGGGTTAAAGCGGATGAAAGTTTGTATGGAAGTTTTGTGATGGAAAATCCCATCGGGCACGCGGCTTGAAAAGATATAAAATGCAGTATGGATGATGTTCTAATCGACTTGTCTGTAATTCTTTGTTCTTTGCTTTTTCGATCTCACGTTGGTTGTAGATTGAAAACCTTGATCAAAATAGACTGCTCATAGGTACATTGTTTTTATTGAACCAGCATACCTTGTTTCCAAGTCTTCCGATTCTTCTCTTTTAATTTGATCAGGTCAGCTTGCTACTTGCATTTTGACTGATATCCGGTTTCTGAGGTCCTCAGATATACTCTTAACAGTTGGTGATTCGATAAAGTCATCCATATGTTTAATTTTAAGCTAATTAGCTTAATACGTGTCAAGTTTATCGAATATACATGTAAACTCACCTCTTAAATTGGGCATAAGTGAAAGGATTCCTGCTGTTCTCAGGGGCATATTTTATACTCCCTAAGGCCTGGCCTGTCATAACACACTGCCTTAGTCCTCACGGTGAACGAAGTAGGAAAACGTGAGGCAACGTCAGAAACCCGCTCGGAATTTTAAGCAGACCATTTATTAGAATTTTCTCGCTTTCCCGGATCAACATACTGAATGACGATAAAGACAACCCTGGAACATGACAAACATGTCATTATGATACACATTCCTAATTCCATGTAACTGGAGTCGTTCCCTGTCATACCTAGTTCAGGGGTCGTGTCGTCGAGACCTCATTCATGTAACGTGTATTGAAGTTTTGGAAATAAATTACTATTATTATTAATTCTGTTGATGACAGTATTGTCTTCCTTTGACAAAGGCAACGGTTAATCTACTCTTACCGCGTCGCGTCGGTTCAAATAAATTATTGCCAAATAATAATTGTTGGTAGGTAACCATAAATTATTTATCATTTATTTATTTTTAATAAGAATAACTGCAAAACAACACTAAATAGGGAAAATACTTGGCAATCTATTCACTCATTTGTCATTAAATGTTAGAACAATTTATTATTTTTATAAATATTTTTCGATTAAATAGGTACTTTAGTCAGAATCAATTCGTTTCCCTTTGAACTTTGCTTTGTGTTTAATCTTTTATTTATTATGTTTATTTACATGTGAATAAGTACTTATTCGTACTTCAGGCATGGATTTAAGTAGTGCAGGATAATATTTTATTTGTGTAGCTAATTCTACTTTCTCATAAATTTTCAAAAGCGGTTCTTCTACCCAATTTCTATCGACTAACAGACAATAAACTGTGCGTGTATAATTTTTATAGTCAACTTTCGTTAGCCGTCCGACTGATTTCCCGACCTTTCGTATTAAGGCTCCTGCAAACAGGCGCGACACGCGATTTTATCGCGTGTCGCGCCTGTTTGAAGGAGTGTTTATGATTGTCTATGGCTCACATAACCTGTGACGTCAGAAATGTGTTGAAGTGTTGGAGCAACTCTTGAACCGACTATAATTTCTTTTTGGTCGTCCGTATGTATTTGATAGGACGCTATAATTATGTAGGAAATAGGAATACATATTTTGGAATAATTTGACGGACTGACGCGTTTGAAATAAATTCTTCGATTATTATCGACTTACTTACTTACCTATAAAATGGAGTTAAAATAAAATTAATGATGATAAACCACGTATGAATGCGTTAAAATGTGGTTTTATGTCTTTAGCACCGTCGTCATTTCTGTGCGTGACATTAGGTGCAGTTAAAAATAAAATTATGATTAATTGTTACAATCTGTGGTAAAATTGTGTGGCCCTAATTATTACATTTTAACAATATTCATTTTGTCAATAGTGTGTTTTACGGTGTTGAGCAGAAGAATTTTTCAAACATAGGTAGCATTAGATAATGAATATTAATTCCGTTCAAAATCCTATGGACACAATCCATGGGATTTTGAACGGAGTTAATAGATATTCATAAATTAGGGTTACCAACTTTTTTATATAAAATATAGTATTTTTAACCGACCTCAAAAAAGGAGGTTCTGTATTCGACCCGTATGTATGTATTATGTTTGTATGTCCGCGATTTTCTCAAAAACTAATTGAAGCCATTGCCTGTAAAAATATAGTAGATAGCTACCGTTACTGTTAATGTTATCCTGCGTCATCCCACTGCTGCGAAAAGGCCACTCCCCATGACTTCCAGCAGATAGCTAAAAAATATAGGTAGTAGATAGGATGTTTCGAAAATATTTTATTTTCTAAACACATACTTTTTGTGCTACCTGCCTTTGATTATCAGGTTTTTTTTTAATACCTCCAAACGATATGACAACGATACGGATACTACATATATTATATGGGTAATATAATAATACAATTAATTACAATAAGGTTTGGCAACCCTTATTGTGATTGTATTAGTGCGTATTGTGTGTATTTTTATTTTTCTTTCTTCCTTTCCTATGCAAATATGGTGCGGATTATTAATTGGGACTGTCTAGGAGGTGAAACAGACTCTGAAATTGTATACAGAGGGGTTAAATAGACCGCTTAGATAGAAGATAGACAGATATGTCCAACGTTCTTGGCAGACCAACGATCCAGTTACCACAGCTATTTCATTTTATCTACGTATAATCCACTAGCTTCGATACAACCGGTCAATTCTGTAAAAATCTCACCGTTGAAACTTGGGTGAAGTGAGCGTGGAGTGACCGGTTGTATCGAAGCTAGTGGATTATACGTAGATAAAATGAAATAGCTGTGGTATACTGGATCGTTGGTCTGCCAAGAACGTTGGACATAGCTGTCTATCTTCTATCTAAGCTGTCCGCTACAGCTACAAATCTGAATAAACTCGCATTCAGATTTATTCAAACACATTAAAATTCATCCACAAACATTTCGATATATAAAACACATCTAAACACAAACAAACGAACTGTCAAACTTACGTGACAGCATCCGCGTAGAGATTTACGCAGTGGCCTTTAGTGCTATGCAAATATCAACCTTATACCTATGTGATAAGGTTGGTGAGTTGGTCTGTTTGTCAGATGAGAGCAGGAAGCTGTGGGGAGCGACAGGATGGTTGCAATTGAATGAGTGCCCTTGCCAGAAGATCATCCTGTTCGTCGGATTGCGTCTCGGTCATTGTTAGTGCCAGTCCACACGGCGCGTTGCGTCGTCGCAACGCATGAATTTTAACGCATTGCCGGCCAAACGACGCAGCGCACCGTTTGTACACTAGGTATGGTTATTTGTATGTAAAAAAACGCAACGGCAACGCTGCGTCGACGCAACGCTGACGCAACGCGCCGTGTGGACTGGCCAGCTAGCCGTGACTGACGCAGCCGTTATTTGTCATATGGTTTACTCATGTAGATGTTTTTATTAGGCACTTGGATACCGTTTGTAGGCTCGTGGCTATAATAACAGCCGCACTGGTCGATCGAGGGTTAAGCTACGCTTGCTGCTGTCGTTTCATGGATGGGTGACTGATCATCTATTACATATCGAGACCCATCCTTGCCTCAGAAAGCACGTTAAGCCGTTTGTCTCGGTTGTCATTCGTAGATCTTTGACAGTCGTTACGGGTAATCATGAGCCCAAATGTCTGACAGTCTTAAGTCGCTCCATAAACTGGTATTCAGTTGCAGCCAGTTAGACTGGAAGCTGACCCCAATATAGTTGGGAAAAGGGTAGGCAGATAAATGTTCAGGAATATTCATAAGGAAGGAAAACTGTTTATAACGTTTCAAATCTGGAAAAAGTAACCGCGATGGGAAACAAAACGTATATCATTATTATACCTATAGTAGGTAGGTACCTACTCCGGGTTGATTTTACCAAGGGATCTTTCATCTGACAGTTCTAGTATGAAAAAAACTGTCAAAAATTCAAAATTTATTCTCAGGTTAACATAATCTGGGCATAAAAGTTTGGTGAAATTGGCCCTCACACAGATTTTGGTAAATTATATTATAGATGAATACATTCCGTTTAAATATTTCTTACAACAAGCTGGACATTTGCAAACAAGTCTGTAATAAAATCATCAATACATCTCTCTAAGTTCGTATTACCCAATTGAATGACAATTTCATGAAAAATTACATTTAAGGCTGATTTGTAGCGTTGATTCTAATGCTTATAATTTTGTAACACCATATTGGTTTTGGTCGCTAATCATATTTTAATCAACATCCAACTGGAGACTGACCTGCAAGTTGCAAAAAAACGTAAGTAAATTTGAAAATCGCGGGCTACATTAGAGCATCCCCCTTTTTTTTCAGGGTGGGAAATCATCAAATGACCCCTCCCGCTCTGGGTGGAGCGGAAGGGAGTGTCAGACTCTTACTGACTAAAACTCACCCGTGTTCCTTCCTTAGCCCTTTATGTTCCGGGCCAGCGGTAACCCTTTCGGACAATCCCGTTGAATAGAGCATCCCCCTTCACTGAAACTTTCAGCCTAGCCTAGCCACCTCTGGACTGACGCCATCTGGCTGGGGGACGTCCCAAACTATTTTATCATTATTAGGTATTATAAGCCTGTGTTGTCCCACTTCAGAGCAAAGGCGTCCCTGCCCCCTTTTCACTTTTTCCGGTCTACTGCGATTGTGGGCCAATCCTTTAAGAAGGAGTCCAGCTCATCCTGCCATCTCTTTCTGGGCCTGCCGCGCAGTCGTTTCCTGTCATTGGGGATCCACTGAGCGGTGGCTTTTGCATATTGCTGCTCCGACATACGACAGATATGGCCAGCCCAGTTCCACTTTAGTCCAACAGCTGGTGCGGCCAGCGTCTGCTATTTGTGTTTTGGAACGAAGTATAAAGTTCTTAATGCGGTCTGTGACACCTAGCATACTTCGTTCCATAGACAATTGGCAGACTCCAAGTGCGGACTTTTGACGCTTTGTAAGAGACCATGTTTGCGCTCCGTATGTGAGGGTGGGAAGAATGCACATGTCCATCAGCTTTCGTTTTAGTGAAAGCGGGAGAGGTCCTTTCATGAGATGTTTCATCGACCAATAGTTCTTCCCGGTGTTTTCTGTGCGGCGAGCGACTTCTTATTCTTGTCTCGCCTGGAAGGATACTATTTGGCCGAGGTAAAGGTACTCATGGACATATACAACCCACACTATGCTTGCCGATATGCCTACGATCTACATAACATCAGCAGACGGAAGGAAAACGATGCGTTTTTGTACTTTTGGCGACGTGACATATTTTATCATGCATGCGTATCAGCTGAATGCTGCTCATACAGCGGCTCAGCAGGATATTGAGTTTAGTTTAGATATACTTAGGTAACTAATATTTAATAAAAAAAGATATGATGTTTTATATGTTAGTTTGTTATGCTTTCACGCTAAAACGGCCGAACGGGATGATATTTAGCACATTGGTAGATCATGACCTGGGTTAGGACATAGGATATTTTATATCCCGATATTAGCCCGGAATCGAGCCTTATGCGTGAGAAATCCTAGGGCGCAGTTATATTTTATAAATTGCACAAACTTGTTGACAATAAATGTACACTAGGCGGGTTATTGTGGATTGTTATCATTTAACATTATTTAATAAAATAACTTAATAATAGTGTTCTCTGTTTATTTATAATCTCATAATTATACCTATTTCATTCAACATGTATTTCTGATCTGTTATTATTCTGATAATTTTGGAATTTCCGTTTTAAAGCCAGGCACTTTTGTATTGTCAGTATTGTCAGTACTAAAAAAAATCGGAATTCCTCATTAGAGTTGGAACACTTGCGGTTTCGACTTTTAAGGAAATAATGAGAAATAACATTATATTGTGATACAAAAATTAATAATAAGCACGTAATTAACTCATAACATCACGCTTGTATTTATCGAAGGGGCACAAATCGCCAGTTATTTTTAAGTCCTATGTATTAGGTTCCAAAGCCTGGCAAACCAGCAGGGCTGCCAGGCTCAAATGGGATTGGGCGGGTCACATCAGCCGTATGCACGATGACCGCTGGGCAAAAATCTCCACACAATGGGTGCCTGAAGATGGACGGCGCCGCCGAGGCCGGCCCAGAAAGAGATGGCGAGATGTCCTGGACGAGTACCGCGAGGGCTGGTTCGAGGTGGCGCGGGAAATGAGTTCCTGGAAGGATTTGGGGGAGGACTTTGTCCAGCAGTTTGACAGCATAGGCTAGCTTATATAATTATGTACAAACGCCAGCACATCAAGCTACCCGAAACTGTCAAATTTTCCCAATCAACTTTAAACCTTATGCTTTAGCGATAAAATTTAAAATCTATTAAAGAAATTTGACAGATTGTAGTAGCTTGATGTGCTGTGAAATATTGCACGTCGACCTTTTTGCACAAAACCATTTTATACAAAGAATAAAAATAATTATCAAAAAGCAAATCATAATTGTTTTAACAGCTCCTAATAGATACCGGACTGTTTGTATTTCGTGCGACAGAGATAACGCTCTACGAAGCCGAAATTAGCCGATTGTCTCTTTCCAAAGGTCGATGTGCAATATTTATCGCCGGGTACTGTAATAGGAGGGGCGAGCCTAATGCCATCAATCAGGCATAAATCTAGACGCCGGGCTGCTACTGATACATTCCAGATGGAAAAACTGAATATCACTTTGCCCGACCCGGGAACCAAACCCACTAGACCAACGAGGTATTTAAACACATACATAATCAGCTTATAATTATTGTTCCCACTGCTGGGACATAGGCCTCCTCTCTTTGAGGGGGAGTGGGCCATAATCCACCACGCGGGCCCGTTGCGGGTTGCTAGATGTCACATGGTTCTAGGACATGCCGGTTTCCTCACGATGTTTTCCTTCACCGTTTTGAGAGCAGTGGTGATGAAATATTTGCACAAAGTAGGTAAAGCGCCTCAATGGGTTTACTCGTAAGTAGGGGTAATTCCCCTGGGCCACCACTGCTGTCTGCCACTTTCAGACTTCCTCACTAAACCACTGTATGCTAATATAACAGCATCCGTAATTATCAACGAATACACCTCAACAAACTCAATAAAAATCTATTTCTAACCAACAAGGAATCAATTTCATTTTAAATTAAGAACGGTAAAAAAGGAAATCGTTCAACAAGTTATTGCATGCGCACTCAGATTTTTATATTCATTTATTGAGTCTGAACATGTTACCACCGTTATGGCCAGTTATGCAATAAATTCTATGATCACTAGTTTAAAGAAATCTTAGTTAACATGCTTCACGCAACATTGGGTTATTGGGCGGTAGACCTCGGACTTTATGCTGTAAGAACAAGTAATGATAGACCTGGACTTTATTTCCGCTTATGAGATGCAAAATGCTAGAAAATGTAGGTGGGTTCGATGACCGCTATTGCCACGCTGAAACGCAACATACATGAATCTATCGTTGATAGCCCAATGTGAAAGACAACAATGAAGATCCTAAAGCTAACGAGGTTCCCAAACAATAAGTTAAGAGTGTCACTGTCAGTGTTCCCAACTGAACATTGAATTAAACTATTAATAGGTAGGTACGTAGGTAAATTGAAGGGGCTCTATGAGTTATAAAATACCTACGTGATTTATACATATTCTTGTGTCTGAAAATAGTATCGCCAAATACCCAATATGACAATCAATAAAATACGATTCAATTGTAGCTATATGATATCGTATTCCGATGGCCTTGTGTCTTGAAACAGTAAAGATCCGCAATAGCACGGGTAGCACATAGTATTATATTTATGCTGATATTGTAATATGATAATCGCGAATATTCCTATGGTAATAAAAAATAAACGATCGATATTCTATGGTGATATTTTCCTTTTTAAACCACTTAAATAAGTTGAAAGAGATTTTGACAACACCACAGCAGTTAAAAAGGAAAATCACGAAGCTTAGGACAATGTAGTTTATGTTGAAACTATTGTTAAAGCAGATGCCAAAAGAATGAAAGGCGAAGTAGCATAATTACCCTGTAATGTTCCCACTGCTGGGACAAAGGCTTTCTCCCATCGAGAGAGGAGTGCTGTAATGCACCACGTGGGCCCAGTGCGGGTTGGTAGATGTCACATGTCTTAGATTTTTTGTCCTAAGACATGACGGTTTTTGGGAGCAATAGTATTGAAATTATTAGAGAAAGTAAAGCGCATGCCTGGGTTGAAACCCATGACCTACAACTCGGCCGGGGTTGTTACCAGTTACCACATTATGATCACGGTGGTCATAATATAGACAGCTTAAATCATGGCCATCGATGTTGCTAGTATGAAAAATATATATAAAGAATATAAGATAATTCAGGAGAAGCCTATCTCTATCAGTTGACTGTGATAGTAAGGTACCTAAATGATAAGCAATAGAATTAATGTAACGACGACTTTTATGCTAGTAGCGCTCCTAAATTTCCTGTAGGCGTAGCAAGTATTTTAGAAACTGTATCTTTTATTTTCTGTGAAGAGACAGATATTTCGGCTAGCATTACTTAAAACTGTGACTTTATTGAGGAAATTTCATTCAAAGTACTTTTAGCTGTCGGTGCCTAAATACCTTTCGGATCACGTTTCAAAGATTTCTGTTAATTTCTTTTTCGTTTCATTATATTACGTTTCGTGGCTCCATTTATCAGATCAGTTTCACATTTATTTGGTACTAGCTGCGCCCCGCGGTTTTACCCGCGTAAATGTCGAATATCGGGATAAAAAGTAGCCTATATGTTAATCCAGGGTGTCAGCTATCTCCATACAAAATTTTATCAAAACTGGTCTAGCCGTTTGAGCGTGAAGAAGTAACAAACATATAAACACACACACACACTCACAAACTTTCGCCTTATAATACTAGTGTGATAAATGATAGAAGAATAGTAGGTAGGTAGATCTAATACAGCTAGAATGATGCTATACGCAGAGAAGCAATCTGTGGAAATAAAAAGGAGATGTAAAAATACGAGTACTTTGTATGTACTAACTTCAAATCGATTATTGGGTACCTACGCATCTTCATTCCACCTCCCAGGAGTTTCTAGCTAACAGAAGCTTAAGACCATTGCGGTTGGTCCCGGCTGTCATCGTGGATTTTTGACAGTCGTTACGGGTCGTCAGAAGCCCGAAAGTCTGACCATGGGGTATCGTATTACCCACTGCAACATTTATTTTTTAAATGTCGTAGCATCATGCTGAGATAGGAGCCTTTTGGCCTCGTATAGGACTTTCTGTTTAATTTTTCTTTTGTTACTTTTTTTATATATAACTTGGTTTTTTATTTTGCTGTATTTAGTTTAGTTTGTGATCTTCCTGTACGAGTCGCAATAAATTATACTTTTTCTTTCTTTCTTTCTTTCACTGGATTGTGGAGGTCAGGTAGGCAGTCGCTCCATGTAAAAGATATTCAGCAGCATCTGGTTAGACTGGAAGCCGACCCCAATATAGTTGGGATTGGGATAAGACTAGGCAGATGATGATGATGTTGTGGTCTGTAGGTACATAAATATCCTGTCCAAATCCTTTA
The DNA here is from genome assembly GCA_963855955.1 of Luperina nickerlii. Classification (NCBI taxonomy): domain Eukaryota; kingdom Metazoa; phylum Arthropoda; class Insecta; order Lepidoptera; family Noctuidae; genus Luperina; species Luperina nickerlii. The sequence continues at coordinate 9,840,157 of OY979682.1, forward strand.
TTAAAATTCCCTTGGTCATGTTAATGTCAGGGAATTGACAATTTTGTTTCTACTATTTGTCGTGTCGACGTGAAAGAATCCGAGTCTTCTACATTTTACTTGCAACAGCAAGAGGCATATAAATATCTGCGTAAATACAATTATGAGCACTTTCAAAACGTTGCTCAATGAGTCTCGCTGAAGTCGTTTCTTTTTTTTTATTACACTTTGTTTATTTTTAGAACTGTTTTTGTTGTCATATTTTTTCGATAAATCAAAACTGCGCCCGAGCCTTATGGGCTACGGCTCCCTCAGACAGGTGCGACGCGATTTAGGTAGAACATTTTTTATAGAAATTGTTCTACTAGTGACGCGTCGCACCTGTCTGTGGGAGCCTTAGACCTAACCACGAGGAAATAGCTATGTAATTTAATAAATAATATGAAGTTCCAAGCTGGATTAGTGACCACAGAAACGTACACTACTCGGTACATTTTGTGGGGAGGTTTCTATCTTTGGAGTCCTAAAGGCTTTTACAAACAGGCGCGACAATCGCGCGTGACACAAAGGCACCGCTCGTTGCGCGACTTGCGGTGCCTTTGTGTCGCGTGTCGTGTCGCGCCTGTTTGAAGGAGCCTTAATCCTAACCAACGAACTATTCATCCCTATTTTCAACGAATGATCCCTATCTTCGGGTGATTCCCTATTTTAATTGAAAATTTCCAAATTGCCAAATTTCATCCAAATCCGTCTAGCTGTTTTAGCATGACAGCGTAAAACAAACAAACATATAAAAAATCTAATCTTTTCTCTTTATAATATTAGTTTATATGTGTAATTTCTACTACTATGAACTACAAATGCAGATTATAGTTACTAATATACAGTCGATTTTCCAGAATGACTAATATACTAAAAGTATCTGCCAACACTTGGATGAGACTTGCACAGACCAGGGAAGCATGGCACAAAAGGTAAGAGACTTTAGGAGGGTGGAACAAGTCTGCGAACGATGAGGTTGATGACAAAATAACTAAAAAGACTCGTTAAAAACATAAATGGCAAAATATTTCGTGTGCATGTCAAGATAAGTGATCTATTGAACTACAAAACAAGATTTATCTAATTGTTATCGCAGTCGATACGAAAGTTCAAAACGTAAATTTAATGTTAATTAGATAATGAACTTGTTTGTAATCCTAATTAATCCGGTATGATAAAGACCGTTGTTAGACTTACGCATTTGTGTAATAACAAAGTCTGTAATTACTTTGGCCATAACGATATACTCGTAAATTATATACGCAAGCGGTAAGACCTGCGTCAAACTGGTAATTTATTTAATGGTAGGTACGCCTTGTCAACCCGATAAATGGTCATATTTATTCATTCCTGCAATAACGGGTTTTTTTTTGAGGATGGGATATCAACAAATGACCCCTCCCGCTCTGGGTGGAGCGGAAGGGAGTGTCAGACTCTTACTGACTAAAACCCACCCGTGTTCCTTCCTTAGCCCTTTATGTTCCGAGCCAGCGGTAACCCTTTCGGACAATCCTGCTGACCCGGGCAATAATGGGATCAGTCATCATCAGAAACGGTGCATAATCAGCTTATAATGTTCCTATTTCTGGGTTACAGTTACAGGCCTCCTCTCGGTGAAAGGGAGTGGGCCGTAATCCACCACGCGGGCCACCAGTGTGGGTTGGTCGACAGGAACATTGGTTGTGAACACAGAAATGTACATTCCTATATCTAAGATTGTGAAGATATTAACGTTCACTGTTGGACGAACACCATGCAACGCCACCTTTTACAGATATCTTAGTCAGGTTTCATCTGCCTAGACTTTTTCCAACTATTGAGATCGGCTTCCCGTCTAACCAGATGCAGATGTTATCTTACGGCTGATTTTACCAGTCAGATATCTTTTATCCGAGGAATAATTTGACCTCTGACAGTTCTAGTATGGAAAAAATTGTCAAAAACTCAAAATTTATTCTCAGGATTTCATTATTCTAGGTATAAAAGCTTGGTGAAATTCGCCGTCTCTAATTAAATTAAAGAGTTACCAGACAAATGGTAACTCTTTAATTTAATTAGAAGTGACAACGACAGTAACTATTATCTAATCTATGACAACGCTGACAACAACGAGCGGAATAGAAATGGCCTTTTCCTCAATTCTTTATTCGAAAGATAGCCTTCTTCAGTTTTCACAAGAATCTCTTTCATAGGAAAGAGATTCTTGTGAAAACTGAAGAAGGCTTAAGGTTTAACTGAAGAAGATATAAGTAGAACAAAACTGTTATGTCCAAGTATCGATTCTATTTCTTTCGATACTGTGAGTTGTGACGTCAGAACTTCCACTCGATTAGCCACGACTCGACTGTTCTCCTCGACTGGATTCGTTAACCTGCATTCAAAGTTAATTCGCACTTGCCTCTAACGGTAGCGTCATTCGGCGAATTACGCGCATTCCGAATAACAGTGTCCATGACCAGTGTAACTTGACACACGGCAAAAAAGGAACTAATTTAAAATGTGGTATTTTCCGTCTGCGGTCAGCACCACCGTGAAAAGCCATGATATACTGGTCAGCCTAGGTGGTATATTATACTGTATCCACTGTTCTCTTTGGTAGCTATTGTATGCTTTAAAATATCTTGATAATCAAATTATCATCACCTCGAAAACACAACGCAATGTAGATAGCATTGAAATTGATAGTAGGACAGTTATTTATAGGGTCAAAGGGATTGAAAATTGATTGATATTGCTTTGAAAACAGGCAAATGGATTGGTTTTGAGTGTTCCCAAGACGATGTTGTTAAAGGCATTGTTATGTTAACATGCCAAAAATTATGGCCACATCAATGAGAGATGCTCATGATGCTCGTGAGTTTGTATCGGCCTTTCTTCTCAGAGTAGTCTGATGGGAAACGCCGGCCTCATCTAGTTGTTCAAATGTGATTGACATGTAAAAGTGTTTGTACAAACCTACTTACAGAAATAAAATCATTTAACCTTTTACAGCTTTATTTTTAGGAAGATGACTCTCTTTTGATGCTTCGTCGTCTATATAACTGTCGAAAGTATAATCAGCCTACACTGTTCCCACTACTGGAGTACACAGGCTGTAATCTACCATGCGGGCCCAGTGCCTGTAGTTATATGTCACATGTCATCGAGTTTTTGGTTCTAGGACATGCCGGTTTCCTCACGATGTTTTCGTTCACCGTTGTTATTTGTCGAAAGTCAGTATTAAATTCACTATAAGCCTTTATGATCTACAAGAATGAATGTAGCGTTGCCTCCTTTGTATTTCGCGCAGTTAAAAACTTTACATACTCATAAATATTGAACGAATGCTAAAAAACATTCCTACATAGTCACAATATTACGGTATCCTTGCTATTTTCATACGCATGAGAAAACCTCATATATATTCTTTTATTTCAGTCCTTTTGCTATTCTAGGATTGTCGTCCTAGTTTCTACGATATATGAATATTGAGTTTTGGGAGACCAACGAATCACGTGTGGTGTACAATGGTGTATACTTAGTTTTTGTTGTGAATATAAATTACTTATTATCTTTCGTGTTAGTTCTAAAAGTCCGTAGGGAAAGTGGTCGTCAATCTAATAAGCACCTGTAATTAGCATTATTATAAAGGGCAATTTCGCAAGATAGACCTTCAGTGCCAATCATAGTAGTTTTGAGTCTCATGCTGTATTAATAGCTGCCTGCTTGCACTCAAAATTTAACTCCTCTGTAGAACTATTTTAGTGTAAATATATGATTCCAAAACAAACTTTCTTTTCATGACACTTTTTTCAGTATTTTAAGGATGTGCGTTGTCAGTCAGTCTCGAATCAATTTGCAAGAAAACATGACCTTCATTCGATTGTTCTATTTGGATTCATCAGCATTCACATTATTATGTCCACTCCATATAACTCTGGGTTATGGTCAATATATTCAGTCTATTCTAAGAGAAACGCCGGCTGTAATAAACACATTAATGGCTACTAAAATTCGTCTGATAGCATTTGCTTAGACTTCATGTTTATACATAAGGAGTGACCTTAAAAGTGCAGATACGAAGTTTTTATGATCACGTTTCTTAACATTTATAATATTAAGTTTCTTTTTATTAATTTATTTCTCACAGAGCGTAGTTTCAGTAATCGTCCTTGAGTTTAGTTTTAGACGCAACGTTTTCTGTTCGATCAGTGATGTGTTGTTTTATTTGAAATCGTTCAGTTGCTAATGGGTTTTTGTTTCGTCGATATTGCGAGGTGTATTCCTGCCAGCCATGATCATGAGTATTATTTCTCATCATTTTGTGTTTGAATTCCGCAAACCTGTAATATGTATAATTTTTGAGTTTATGAATGTGTACTTTAAGCACACAAATGTACAGATGCGGATTTAATGACAGGCATTTCTACCAGTCTACCTTTGGTTGATGCAGAGACAAACAGTGGTGCAATTACGAAAATTGAGGAATACATATTTAATTATTTTTTATCCTTAATATCGAGATAAATGAAATTAGAAATGAAAGACTTATGCACAACAGTGGAATTGTTAATGCTGAAAATGATGATGTTAAAAACTCAAATATCACATCTACCGAAAGAGTCATTGAGACTCAGCTCCTCATACAAAAAGTTAATGTGAAAGCGTGGGTCGACATTAGGTATAGCTAAAAAGTTTTAATATTTCCTGTAAAACCAGCTGAAAACACAGTCATTCAAATTGAACAAAATGAAGACCTTTCTCGAGCCGCGACTAATTGCAAAATGATACGTCTGGTATCACAGATACCTGAGAACCTCGCACAATGAGTGACGGTAACAAACGGTAAGATAATGCATACTTGTTTGCTCAACGTTACGGAGAAGTAGCAAATGGAGTAATAATGTGCAGGCGAAGGACGTGAAAGACTATTCAAAAAACCTCTGATTGTGTTGAGAATCATTCGGCTGTTATATTTGTCGAACAACTGAATGAATTCAGTATATCATAGACGGCTCCATGTTTGTCCCAAATTGTGTTATGAGTCACGGTTCTTCCGTCATCTGCATTAATTTCATACGTTTCAAGAAATAACTACGTCAAATAACATCGGCCTAGCGCCACCGCCGAGGCGCCTTATAACGAATGTATTTCTTTCTTGTGAGTGCACCGTACCCTAGTACTATTTATTGTTTCTTCAGTATTCTTAAGAACTCAAGAATGAAGTTTATTGGAGTTAGCATGCAACCGTTGGATTCCATTTGCTTACTCCTCTGTGGTTAACCCCGACTATTGTTATTTTTGTACACTTTGCGCAAAACGGGAATTGAATTACTGAGTGTTACAGTTAGCTGAATTTTAATGCCAAGGTGGCCTGAATGACATTTACAAGGTTATGGATGTCAGTTGTGTGTTGTCAAGACAAAACACTTTGAAATTGTTGTAAGGAAAACTTACAATAACGAAAGTGAACAACTCCTAGTAGCCTTTGTAAAACGTATTTCAGTTCTTTGAAGAATTTTATTGGAGTACCTATTTGTTTAATAATTATGTTCTCGTTTATTTGATGGTTTTCATTCATAAACGTCTATCCTGTAGTACGTTCTCATGTCAATTTAAGGCTCCTTCAAACAGGCGCGACACGACACGCGACACAAAGGCACCGTAAGTCGCGCAACGAGCGGTGCCTTTGTGTCGCGCGCGATTATAGGCTCCTTCAAAAAGGTGCGATACGCGATAAAATCGCGCGCTACACAAAGGCACCGCTCGTTGCGTGACTTGCGGTGCCTTTGCGTCGCGCGTCGCGCCTGTTTGCAGAAGCCTTATATCGAGTATCCCGCCTGTTTGTAGGCGCCTTTATCAGGTACGATTACACAAATGTACGAGAACGAGTGTATGTGTGGTATCTATACCTCTACCTAACCCCTTGCGGATTACAAGCTGCTTATGTAATGATTATATAAAATATTTTTTCTATGGGGAGGTTCAGTCCTCTTTACTAGGTATCTTTACTTTCACCTTGCATGTTAGTATGTAATGGTGAAGTAAGTTTTAATGCCATCACTAATTGACACCAGTATAACTCAACAGCTACATACTTGGCTTCTTTCACATCCTGAAATTAAAAGTAAAACTTCGTTAAAATGTTCGTAATAGCAGCAATAAATAACATTACATCAGGCCGGAGCGAACGGAACGGTGCCTATTACACGAAAATTACATTATCGGGAAATTCAGTGGCAACACTATATAGGAGACAGAAGGTCGGCTCCATACGACAACGAGCGAAAATAGGATTTACCATACAGAGGCGAGTACGTACGATAGGCCGTACGTCAGTGGTATCAAAACCAGTAAAAGCTGGCCTCATAATCTATTGAAACTCCGTGATAATGGTCGAATTTTGGCCATGGCGACTAATCTCAGCGGAGACCAGCCTTCGGTGCGGGAGATATTATAGTGCACAAGTGTGTGCGCAGACACAGGTGCAGTCTCTCTTTCCTCACTCTCATAGTCTGATGGGGCGGCAATCCGACACGACCGGGAGAGCTCATCAGGCGCGATTCGAACTAACGGCTTCTTAGTAAGCTAGGCCAACCCTAGATCAAAGTGTTACCAATAACGTGCAAGTCGATCAGAAACAAATGTCAGTCGTGAATGCGCAGACACGCGTAGACGCGTGTCTACGCGTGTGTGAGTTTTCGTTCGTTGTATGGAGATGATCTTAGTGATCTTCTGTACTTATCTACCTTGTGTCAAGAACTCTCAACGCACGCGACTCTGTAGATATAGTCTCCGTCTATCCGGCAATAACACAGGATATGATCGAATCTCTTGTATTATATTTCCTTTTACCACTATTACGTCGTTTATTAAAAGTATGACATAGAATCTGTATGTTTATTAGATCTTTGGTATTAGTTGTTAAAGTTAGATACATATTTGATTGTTGATCTTGTTCATCATCATCATCATCTTGAGCTTTTTTAGATTATAATTGATTTCTAAAAGGTCGTGGTATCATTATAAGACTTGACTTTATCACGGATAATGCCACACTCATCAATGGTCTTGCTCTTCATTTATTTATTATTCGCATTAGCACACAAGAGGATGCTGATATCACAGAGTTTACAACACCCTTGGCAACTAAGTAAAAGCAGGAGTTGTATTGACTGCTCGACATAATTCTTTAGTTCATGACTCTGCTAAGGAAATTCCCCTGTTCCTTGCTAAGACCACACACTGCCTAGTAGTGCGGAGTGTTGCCCAAAATCGGTCTTGGTCTTGCAGTCTTGGTCTTGTTCTTGCATTTTTGCAAGACCAAGACCAAGACCGATTTATTGTAGCAAGACCAAGACCAAGACTGACCCCTGCAAGACTTGAGCAAGAACAAGACTAAGCCTGCAAGACTCTTGCGTCTCGCAGTTAAGTCAAACTGAGATTTGGGCGTTATAGTAGGTATTTGGTTTCAATCCCGATTTTGATAGACGTTCCCCAGTATCAAAACCGTATCGTCATAACACTAACAGGTATTGTATTGATTATTATATGTTTCGACTATTTATTAAGTAGGTAGGTAGCGTGTTACTTACAAATTTGTTCCCATATGTGATAAAAATGTACCTAGGATAACTTTCTAGCAAAGTTCATTTCATACCTTGTAGCTATATCTACTTAGAGTATTATATTATACTTGTATAAGTCTAATGTGCAGATCTAACGTTAGTAGGTTCGTAAAAATAATGTACCTAGCTATTTATGTTTCAAAGTTTATATTATTCTTCTATTCAGAAATTTTTTTAAACTAACAGCGAGTCGAGTAGGTCTAGTACTAGTAGCAGTTTTTAAGCCAGCCGATGTTATGGTACAGACGCCAGCACATCAAGCTACTACAATCTGCCATATTTTTTTAATAGATTTTCAACTTTATCGCTAAAGCATTAAGGTTCATGGTTGATTTACCTTAGCGCTTCCCCTTTAAATCGATGAAGCTTTAGAAAAATAATTATCCCCTCATAACGAATGTAAAATAAAAGTAGTAAATGGGTCATTCAATTATGTAGATGATTAAAATGCCTCATGTGACGTGTCTGTTAGATTCATTGGGATTCATGGCCGACTCGACGCCGCGCGGGGATTCCCACAATCTTCCGCATTTTTTGTCAGGTTCAAGCATTTATGCACTTTATTGTAATAATTTTAAAGTTTATTTTCAAGTGCGTTAATAATACGAGGAGACCGCTTGGCGCTGCGGTCCCTTTGTCGCGGCATTTGAAAGCGAATAGCGTGAGCGCGAAGACAGTGTTGACCTCGCAAATGAACTTTAGCAATACAGCTGATCAGGTAGCTCTTTCGAGTTTTATTTACATTGCTGTTTTAAGTGAAACAAGTGAATTTACTATTTTTTAATTAAAAATCTCATTGGGTCAGATAGAAATAATGATTTTATACTGTTTACATTTAAAAAAAATGCAGAAAAATACTTAAAAAATTAAGAAAAACCCGACGAAAAATTTCAACGCAGGAGGGTCCAGAATCATGAACTGAATCCATGGTAAGCGGTTGCGCGTCCATGTCCCTGCCACCCTGAGCAATAGGCTAATAGGTATTTGAATGTAGTCTAGTCTAAGTAGTAGAGTCTCGCAAGACTTGCGAGACTCTTGCTGCAAGACCAAGACCAAGACCAAGACTGAGAGCGCAATACCAAGACCAAGACCAAGACCAGGTGTATTGACGCAAGACCAAGACCAAGACTGGCTAAGGTCTTGTCTTGGTCTTGCATTTGGGCAACACTAACTGCCAGATGTTAATTATATTAAACAAACAGAAGAATCGCAGGATCGGTGCCAAACAGTCGCCACGTAACAATAGAGTCAAGTTTAAATGCATTCGTTATATCGTAACTTGATCAAGACGGTATAAATCGACGGGTGATCAGGCTTGAACAATGGACAATACCTGTTCTATGTAACTACATAATGACGTGGTCGATGTAGATGCTAATGTAACGACTACTGGGAAGGTAAAGAAAGAAAATTCGAACTGAAATTGTTTTGTTATTGTGGTATTTCCTGCGGTGAATTGGCCACACACTCGGTGGCCAATTCTCCGCCAAATACCTTATAAAAATTTAAAATGACATGATATGAGCCATACGGGTCGTACAGTGCGTGCCACGTAAGAAGAGACTTGACCCCGCCTCCCCCGCCTCTTTCCGCCGCCCCTATGACGTCCGGTCCCGTCCCGCACTCAGACCTCATACCGCTAAAGATACTTAAAATCGTGTTCTGAGCATGTCAGACCACGTGGTGTGTCAAGTCTCTTCTTACGTGGCACGCACTGTACGACCGCTTGCCACGGTCGGTTCGTGAATACCCATCCACAAACCGACCGCATCAGGCGTTCACATTCGTACGACCCGTATCACCCCCGTCTTTCATTGTGACAGTTCAACAAAATTTATTGCGTTATTTAGGTTTATATTGAGCAGACACATTTTTCGAACATTTATGAAGCAGTGGATTAGCAACAACCTTCAAATTTATTCAAATTTTGATAGTGTGTGTTACGCAATTAGGGTGCTGGCAGTGCACAGAAATAGATTGCTGGACCTGCTTGTTGATTATTTTGTTTTATAAACTGGCGACAGACGATAACCATCTTATGAGATACCATGGTTCCTTCTTCAAAATCGTTTAACAATCCTTCAAGCCTAGTGCCTGAAACAATAACAAACAGTCTTCTAAAAAATACTCGTGTTCGTTTAACAACAACACTAAAAGTAAACTTGAAAAAATATTTAGTGACGTAAAGCTAATTTGCGTCAAAACAATAAGCCAGACTGCGTCTGCGCACGTTATAAAAACTAACCGAACGCGACGCGGTGTTTACTTTCACGTCGCAAGCGCCACAAACGACTTCCACAGTTTGCTTGTTTAGCTGCCACAAGTAGATATATCCGTCTCATTCTATATTGAGCATCTTGAAGGGAAAGAGAGAGAAGGATGGAGTAGTTTATGACGGTTTTTTATGGAAAGGAATGTCTCGTTTTGCATTTCCGTAAACAAAAATGTATACTGTTTCAGGTTTGTGTGTTGGGATGCTTTGAAGTTCATAGAGTCTACGGTTAATGGAGACGATATAACAAGAACATGCAAGCGATGTATACACGCGATGCGTACGGATTCTATCAGGCTTGGTCTGAAATTTGATAAAATCCATGAGATGTCTATTTTAATGGTAAAACTTGCTGGCCCTTCAGGCAGATGAGGAACGCTGAGAGATAAGACAAGATTTGTGAGCCCATCGGATTTATTACATAGTGTCACCACTTTTCCTCCGTAAGTACATAACTACGCGCTACGGTCCGACCCTTTATTACACTGACCTGAACTATATATACATATTATATACAAATTCAAGGAAGAGAGGTGTTGAGATGACTCTACGGCTACGCTATTTTGTAGATTGGGATGTCTTAACATGATGAAATTAAAATTAAAAATATTTGATGTAACTACCTATTTATTTAGGGGTCAACGACCGCTGGTAATTTTGTTACTTGAAGTATGAGATAAGAAAATATGTTTTATCGTCGTTGGATATCAATATCAATCACGTCTGTAAAGTTTACACAAAAAAAAAGATTATTGAACAAATATTTCAAGTGAATAAACCACCAACTGCGGCCGAAGTCCCCACAAAAAAATTAATCAAATTAATTTCACTTTTGTATTTTCATATTTAAGTATCGATAACCATTCACGTCTCTGAAGTTTCGTTAGCTAATTTAATATGACCCTGAATAATTAGGTGTTAAATGATTTCCTCTTCGCTACAGTCGGCGCTAACTTATTTCCTTTAACGGACGGCTGCCGGTTAGAAATCTTGTTAAATTGCCTTTTTTACCTGCGAGCTGCCTAGATTCATAACTTATTAATAATGATACGTTATGTCTAAACTATTAGCTGTTTCCTGAATTATGGCTTCACTTGAGATCACCGTGAGAAAACATTGAAAAACAAACAAATTAAAAGGCTCTTTGTATCAGTAAACAATATGGCGGGCGACAATACGACATTAAATTAGACTGCGTACATATCAAGTGGAAGTACCGTCCCCAGTTTGCATTCAAAAATTCAATTATAACCTAAAGTTTGAACGCACAAATTCCTATACGTAAAGACGTATAGGAATTTGTGCGTTCAAAGAGCCCTTGATCTTATTAAAACACGATTAAAATCACTGATGTGTATATTCTGTATGTGAAAGCTCAAACAGAATTGGTATCTTTCCTATCACAAATTCAAAGAGAAATTGAATTAAAAGGAAATTGTGTGGTTATTTCTGTTTTTGGAATTGAAAGTGCTCTCAACGGATAGACGTGGGTGGTAGATAGTACATAGTGGAGCTGCCGGTCGATTCTGTAAAAATCTCACCGTGAAAACTCCTCAGGTGAAGTGAGTTTGTTTTTGCTAGGAATTGACACTGACAGCTCACTCCACGCTCACTTCACCTAAGTTTTCACGTTGAGATTTTTACAGAATAGCACCGCTGGAGGCAACAATACGACAATAAAGTAAAACACTAGCAACACTAACTACTGCATTGGAGTATTTTGAAACTATCAAGTAAATTCTAATATCGAAATAGAAAACGTGGTATTTTCAAACAATAGAAATAAGTAGTACTGATGAGCCGGGTCTGGGTTTTGCCAATCTTTGACTAGCTAAAGAGATTAAACTATTGGATATATTTGGTTGATTTTTGTATCCAAACCAAGAACATCATTAGATATTTGTAATTTATTGCCGTCTCCACCTTGTATACAAGCTTACTTTTTTTTAAACAAAAGCTAAGCTTGTATATAGACTTTGTAGATATATAGGTGTAGTTATATATATGGACAGCTAACTTGCAGCTAACGATCTAAGGGGGATAAGGCTAGTCACTACGCTTGGCAGACTGATTGGTAATCAGGGGGAGATTTTATCAGTAGGTACCTCCACAATGTTGCTGCCCTAGTGCACTCGAAGATCTTGCAATGACTAACCACGAAGGTCTAAAGAAAAAGGCCATTTATCTACTGAGCAAAGTACATTTAAATGATTTTCCTTTATTTCATTATAAACATATACATATTTTCATAATCTCTTAACTATTTACACTAAGTACTAAATTAAAAGACTAATTAACTAAATAAATAAATACAGATACAAAAGGATATCGAAGCGAAGAAGTGCTTGTCCGCATCGCTGTCATCCAGAAACGTGCCCAGAAGACTGGCAGCAGTGGCAGCATTGCCAAGATGAATGGCAATGCTAATTCTTTGGCCAAAGAATGACCCAGCCCTCTGGTCACGTGAAGTGTCGATCAGCCGGCGAGAAATTATTCGATATATTTATTTTTGTAAATTGATTCAAAAAATACTTTTACACATAAAAGTTAAATTATGTTATAAAACTAGATGAGCTCGGTGTTTCCTAACTAACTACTCTTAGAAGAAAGAACGAAACAAACCAAGAGGCAACATTTTTTTCAAAGTCCAGACATAATCTTGTTCAGGCTATAAATATAAGGACCATGCAGATCTGAAGGCCAAATCCCGTAATTAAAAACGGTCAAAATCTAGTCGCAACGTCGTCTTAGCAACAATCATTGTCAAAAACTTGTAAAAAATGCAGGAAAATTTGAGGTATTTTTGATAGATTAAGACAGATCAGATTGTGAACGTTCTTATAATTACGAAAATTGCTCCTCAGATAGCATAATAAGTGGTGATAGTCTCATAACAATAATAACAACACGGAAGTTAAACAAAAAAAATATTCGTGTCAATAAAGATTTTATTGGAGAAGCTTTGTGAGCGTTAATATTGAAGTTGACTAAAACATGATATGTTCCAAGCCTTATCGACATATATCTCCTTTACTACCCTCGGCGTCTTCAACGAATAGATTAGCATCAATGATGATGCTAATTTAATCGTGAATGACGATGACGTCATTCTGGTCGTATCCTAATTTCCTTGTCCCAATTTGCTACTAGGTACGTCATCCTTTCGCCATCCCTATCAGCAGTCATCTTACCTTTAACTTCTTCACTATCCAAATCATCATCTACATATATCATTCAACCATCTTTCTTCAGCCTCCTACACTTGTTATTGTTCATTAGAAGTTTCATATACCTTCATATATAACAAAATCTCTACAGCTTCAATCCATTTTATTACTGCACTATCCAACACTCGAGGCCGTCCGTTCACTCGCTCTTTAAATCCCGCGCTCCATATTGCACCACACTGTCTATACAATATACATAATGCACGTATTATTTTTATTATATTTCTACTTTTAACATTTATTACGCCAATTTATGTATAATTGATCGTTGGCCAATCAGGTTACGAAGATTATTCAGATCTAGAACGATACTCAGATATGAATTAAGATTTAAAATAGATTCGAGTCGAAATTTGTTTCTCAGTAAAATTGAGAATCAGAACATAGCTAATCTCTCGAGACAGATTTAGCAAGGCGATAGAGAATGGGAAAAAACGATGGATGAGAAAGAGCCACCATGCAATTCGGTCAAAATGACCATGGAGTTTGTATGATAGCTAAATTATAACGAAGAAGAATAGTAGATTAAGTAGTGGAGCGTAGGTACATCCCTGTCTAACCCATCGAGAAAAACAGGCGTGATGTTATGTTAATAACAGTAACTACTTTGAACTTCATTGAATTAGCATTTAAAATCAACAGTCCTGCGTGGCTCTAAAAACCAAACGGAGTGTTAGAAGCTGTGTAATATTTAAATATACCTATTATTAACTGATGTTGTGGATGGCTAGTAGAAAAAGGTAAAATAAATGAAAGGCAAAACATAAAAGATAAAAAGAAAACAATGTCTGATAAATCATGTCCAGTGCACGTGTTCCAGAGGTAACATCACTTAATGAGATAAATATGCTTCGTTGGACAATCTCATCTGTTCAATCTTGGAAGCTATTATCGTAGATATTATATAAGTGTACCTACTCAATATTGGTTAGGTAATATGATACAGTTTATTAAGTATGTTGGAAATGACTTGAATGTCTTTAACATTTTTTTCGACTTTATGCAATTTGGCGTCATCATCCTCGTGCCCTGATTCGCCAATTTAATCGGGGTCGATGGAATACGTCTTTTTCTTCCATAAATCTCAGCTGTCATATGTCATCTTAGAATTGACTTCTCTCCTAATAGTCCTCTAGGCCGTATTTCGGACATGGCGGCTAATCTTAACGGAGACTAGCCTTCGGCGCGGGAGATAATATTATGGTGCACAAGTGTTTGCGCAGACACATGTGCACTCTCTCTTCCTTCACTCTCACAGTCCGATGGAATGGCTCACAACGACCGGAGATGGATCAGGCGCAGGACCAACGGCTTGGGAGCGGTAAATGCTTATGCGAATCCCGCACCCCCGAAGGACATAGGCTGAGGTGGAACATCGTGGTGGTTTTAGCCGGTAAAAGTCCGGCATGCCCCTCTGTCACCCCCACGATGGAGGAAGTCCATGAGGATTTCCACCGCGCACCAAAAAAAGGGTCCGACGGTCAACGGCTTAACGTGTTTCTCGAGGCACGGAGGTGTCACACTGCCAACATCCAAACTGTGGACTGTTACTAAGAAATATCTAATGGAAAACCTATGTTTCACACAGTCCATCCATATTTTTTTAGATTTTCCTCTTTTTGAGATCTTGTAACAAATTTTTGTAGAAGGAAGTGTTAGGCAACACCAGCTCCCTAATTCTTTTTTAGATTCCTTGGTCTTCTTTCTCGTGTCCTACGATAAACATGACACAAGGTTCGTCTTATTTTTAGAATATGACCACAATATAAAAGTCTGGTGTTTACCACAACTGTGACCACATTAATAATATGCGTATCAACAATACGATTGCTTTACGCGTAATGTTCAAGAATTTTCGTAATCGACGCATTAATTACACTTAACTTCATTTCATAACAATTTATTAAATTGCTGCTAGAAATATGCCCGAGACGTGCCATTTTTTTACTACGGAATCACTTGCGATTATAGGTATTTTCTTCGACAGAATAAATGTTAAATTCGGGTGCAGCAAAAAGTAAAAAAAAAACAGTAGTTTCCCCGTTTTTATGGTGTTATTATGTACCGAAAAAAGATCTATTGTATGCAGTTACATCAGCGGTTTGCGGTTTTGAATTTCTCCGAAAATTTCGTGTCACGCTTTGTAAGACGTTGCCGCTTCGCCAGCTGGTTTTTAGAGTCGATGAATAATGTTTAAACTCATTGCACTTCGAGAAAATCTCATGAATTTTGAGCCAGTATGAGCTAGAAAAAAGAAAGTATAACATTGCTTATATTATGCCGTTCGTTGTTAATTGCATCTTACTTTTAAATATAATTTGTTCTTTGTTGTTCTTCATGAATGTCTTTAGTTATTTTATCTACAGAAGCGTCATCCAGAGTTATTATTAGGTAGGTACTAACAAGTTCGTAGCACAATCAGGCTATAATATTCCCACTACTGGGACACAGGCCTCCTCTCTGTGAGAGGGCCGTAGGCCGAAATCCACAACCCAGGTCCAGTGCGGGTTGGTAGATGTCACATGTCTTTGAATTTTTAGGACTTTCTAGAACATGGCGGTTTCCTCACGATATTTTTCTTCACCGTTTTTGAGAGCAGTGGTGATGAAATAATTTACACAAAGTAAAGCGCCTGTCGGGGTTCAAACCTACGACCTACAACTGGTAAGTCGTAGCCGTTACCACTGCTTCACCACTGTATAAGTTCATATAGATGTTTATTCTTTTGCTTCATTACACACTGTCTCTGCGACTCTTCTTTTTCAAACATTCTTACTGTAAGTCCTCTAGAGAATTCTTTGGAAACAGTATGTTCTAGTCAACACTTCTTTCTCTGATCTTTCCGTCTCAATAATCGTATGTATTTATGCATAAATGGTGTTACAATAAACACAGAAAAACTCGTCTCCCATAAAAGGCAGACACGGTTAAGTGCTGATAACTGTTACCACCCAGTTAAAGTGCTAACTACATTTAAAGACAAGTTATTGAATATTGAAACCTTGGTGATAACTAGAGTTGAACCGACCGGTTAATTATTTAATATATGCGGCTGACTTGATCTTGATAAGGTTCATAACAGTTATTATAATATAGATGGATAAGCCAAGATTTTGTGCAAGTCTCATTTTGTTAATACTTTCTATGGGAATGTCTTATTGTTTATTTCTAATTTCACTTTTACTGCTGTCTAGGAGATTAGATTTTTATGAGTGCTTGCAGTAAAGTTGGACTATGTGTTTATTTCACTTGTTATTTACTTCGAGTAGCAATTCATTAGAACTGGCCTTTCTCTTAAAATTGTCATCTTCTTCGTGTTGATGGCACGAATGTTTATTAGTTGGCCCAAAACTTCGTCACTCCCACGGCAGCATCGGCCGGCGGTGCAAGCCCAGTGGTTACTTTCTTTTGCTGCATGTTTTGGGGTACAGAGGGCAGGATAGGAGGTGGAGCATAGATTGCAACACAGCTCCATACATGGGTATGGAGCTTTTATTTTTTCCGGATGGGAAATCATGAAATCATCAATTAATGACCCCTCCCGCTCTGGATGGAGTGTCAGACTCTTACTGACTAAAACCCACCCGTGTTCCTTCTTTAGCCCTTTATGTTCCGGGCCAGCGGTAACCCTTTCGGACAATCCCGCTGATCCGGCAGGCTTCGGCCCTGACGGGCCCCTTCAATTGCTGCTGAAATCTCTTTGAGGCGCGCGTGGAACACGTACGCGCCGTCCGGCACGAGCCTGGTCCTGATCGGACGGTGAGCTACCATTACCAATGGGTAGCTCACCGTCCGATCAGGACCAGGCTGGACCGGGCGGAGAGTAATGACTCTCCGCCCGCAGGCCCGTGCCTACGGTGGCCGGGAGCCGCCGCTTCCTTCGCTAGCATGACTGCTTCGCAGAAGGAGGCGACTGCCCCCCAGAGGCGGCTGCCCCCCTGGGTATGGAGCTGCTGCAGTCTGCTGCTGTTACGTCGATGTAACCCCACTTTTGTCTCAAAATCTTTAACCCCAAATTTTGCTTCTGATCAGACCATGTTCAGTTATTTTTGGTATCTGCTTACCAATCTCTTTGCTAAGTGATCTGAAATTCATGCTCTCGTAAGTTCATCACGATAAAATTGTATACAGATTCTCTCTCGCTCTATCTTACACGTTCAGTCCTTAATTATCACAAATCGATAGTTCTATCTTTATCCCACCATCTACTGAGCCTTCATTAATCAGTTTTGCGGGCAGGCCTCTACATTATTTTAACGTTTTCGGTCCTTAGTCAGCTTTATCTAAAGCTGTTCTGCAACTATTTTTGTAAGTAATATTATCTTTATTCTTTTGTTGGATGAATACGTTTATTATCAGAATGAGTAAGCTAAAAATAACTATTGCCTTTGTGATCCTTTGCAAAATGGGTCTGGTCTGGTTTTTCCCTAGTAATATTTTGTAGATTTTTGTTCTCGGAAAAGGATATTACGATACCCCAAGTTGTTTGTGTGGGACTAGGGAGGTATAACACCTATTGAATGTGGCTGTCTTGAGTCACTATAGGTTATGAGTACTGTGGGCAGCTGCTTTTCTTTTTTCTTAACGATATGAGATCACTGAAAGTCAAAGTAAACCACCTATTCCGAGGAGTAATTAGCATTATCTCCAGTAACCGAAGACGAAGTAAAGCATAGGGCGAACTGGAAAACTAAGAAAGCTGATCCTTCTGGTCCTTAGGTAAAACTAAACCTAGGAAGTCATACAGGACAAATAAAGGCAACATCAGAGACGTGAAAGACAATGGAACGATAGTCTCCGATATTCCAGTACTGTAGGATAAGTTAAGTAAAACATTTAGAAAACTAACTTATCGCTATTGGGTTTCTCCATCAGGAATTTCTCAGTATCAGCCTGGAGTCTGGTTTTACACCAGGTTGAGGGCAATAAATGGCGTTAAATGGGACTTAAACTTTACTGGCGAAATGCGGGTGTATATCTCTCCATCTAAAGTAATAATTTTATATAGATTTATTCCATTAAACAACGTTGATAATAATGTATGTAAGTCAAACTCAAACTCAAAGCATTTATTTCAATTAAACCATTTCAGGCACTTTTTGACATTCCAAAGCATAGGTACCTATGGAGAAGAACGGGCAAGAAACTCCATGGACACTCTTTTAAATTATATTTTTACAAAAATATTAGTTACATCATTAAAGTGAATTTATAATTATATGTGAGAACGATGTAAAAAAGACGTACGCGTTAAAAGCGTCCAGAGTACAGCAAATAGTAAGAAAACAACCATTCAAAATTAAAATAATTAAAAATAAGCCGAGGCAGCTAAGTGATGACCAGCCCCAACTGACGGCGCCCGTTCACGAACATGACGCATAGATCAGCACCATTCAGCACAACCATTTTGAAGGGAGCTAAATGATCCAAGACACACGCCACCGTCAGCGAGACATTTGTGTGAGCATGACATACTATCCTAAGTTAATTAGGGACTTGATTTGGGAGACAACACGTAGTACTATGCTCAGTTATATCTTTATCTAGGGAGGCAATCTGTTTATACAGGTTGCACAGCTACTATAGAAATGTAAATCTATGACAACTACCTAGCTAGGAGAACGGTAGTTCACCCCTACAAATATTTGTTAGTATAGGTTCTACGCTTACTTAATAACTTTAATATGTACGTACCACAAATATCCTTTAATGCAATAAATGTTTTTATTTATTTATTATTATTTATCTCTGCCTAATGCTTCGCGAAAATGCAGGCCCGATGTTATGTTATGGAACTACCTAAATCTCCTACGCAAAATAACACCAGGGGCATCTCAGCAATTAAAAGTCTACCGTAATAAAGTATTGTGTGTGTGTTGTACGGTACGATGAGTAACGTGTCCATTACCAGTTAAATGAGTGTGATGACCTTAGGCTGTGCGCGTGCGCTTCCTAGTGCGCCGATGCTGATCGACAGGCGAGTTAGAAAAAGTTGCGAATTTTGTAGACTAGCTTTTTTTTGGGGATGGAATACGTGGGAGATGACGCGTTTTAGTGCTTGTGACTCAGTTGTATTAAACTCATGGAATTAGGAAGTACTTTATTAAATCATGGAATTAGTAGGTAGGTCCTTTATTAAGTAAATCATGGAATTAGTAAGTAGGCACTTGTTACATAAGAACCAGGCAAATATTCCGGAAAAGGAGGTTTAATTACCCTAAATTAAAGGAAATTTGTATTTTTAAATAAAACGAATTATTATCCGGGTTTAAGAAAATTGATCTACTTAATGGTTAATGATGAATATGTGTGATTCCTTAATATGTTTATAGATTCTGGGTTAATAGGTTAGTATGGAATAGGTTAGTATGTATGGTTAGTATGTAGGTCTATGGAAAACTAAAAATGTAAAGATACTGAAAACTGATAATTACTGAATTATTCGAAATTAGTTTTAAAGTTCGGTGCTAATACAGGTGTGACGTGACGTATCTCAAATTCTTGATTCACGTTCTTCATTGTAAGGTGCTCGAACTTTTTGTTTATTCGATTATTACAAGAAAAACAGTTGGTTTACAAATAGCTGATAATAGCTGCTTTTCTTTTAAATTGCATGGTACAGACGCCAGCACATCAAGCTACTACAATTTGTCAAATTTCTTTAATAGATTTTCCACTTTATGTCCAAAGCATAAGGTTCAAAGTTGATTGGGAAAATTTGACAGTTTTGGGTAGCTTGATGTGCTGGCGTCTGTACATACATAGTTGGACGGCTGTCAACTAGCGGCCATTGACATTATTGCAAAGCGACTATTGCCAAAGCAATTATGCTGGGTGTCGTCTACAATACATTTTGGTTACTTAGCGTGAATTATTAAGGGGCTTACATGACCTAAAGCGCGGTCACTGTCGGACTGCATAGAAAAGAAAGAGAAGCGCGATGACACATCGCTGGTTATTTATTGCAAAATATGAAGCAATTATTTAATTACAAAAAATCTATTGTTTGGACTAAAAAAGTAAAACACTAGTTTTTTTGTATGTTGCTTGTAGAATAATCTAACAAAAGAACAGAATGATTGTATGTATATTAGTATGGTTTTTATTGTAAAAAGAAAGTTTTTGGTGGTTTCTTCATGATTATTCTATCGTATCAAATTGGTTGTATTATGTTTTCAACACACTATCTACCGAGCATATATCCTGAAGAATATCATATCGTTTTTTGATTTTGTTTACTGTAGTCGACCATATACTTACTTTTATTGTTTCTAAAACTTGCGTTTTTTGCGTTTAGGACCGGTAAGCCCTTAATAGTTGGCATACTTACAAGCCATTTATTTTAACCGCCATCGAAATTACACTAACCGCATAATAACAAATCAATTATACATACATACATAATCAGCTTATTATGTTCCAACTGCTGGCACACAGGTCTCCTCTCGCTGCGATGGAGTGGGTCAAATCCACCACGCGGGGCCTGTGCGATAAAAATATCACAATAATATTATAAATGCAAAAGTTTGTGAGTGTATGAGTGAGTGTGTGTGTGTGTGTTTATATAGGGTGTCTCAATAAGAGTGCACTTTTTCATTTTAAAATAAAAGCATGTATTTTATGAGAGAGATGTGATATTTTTATTGGACTGTAAAGAAGACATGTTCCGATTAAGTATGGAATAAAATATCCAGCAAATGGCCCCCATGGCTCTGATGACAGGCCATCACTCTTTTCATGAAATTATCCATTATATTATCCATGACTTTTACACAGAGTTGTGGCTGTATCTCACCGATGACGCGTTGGATCTCTGATTTGAGCTCAGGAATTGTTTCTGGTTATTTCGTATAAACCCGAGATTTCATAAAACTCCAAAGAAAAAAATCGCAAGGCGTTAAATCGCACGATCTGGTTGACACATTAGGTGCACTTTCTCGGCTGAAAAGAGTTTTCGAGCGGTTTCAGCGTAACTTTCCCATTTTTGTAAAGAGTTTTCACAATTATAACGCGTTGTTCTTTCGAAAAGCGCTCCATTTTTAATAATCGGAATAAACATAGGTGACGGCTGTCGAATTTCAGAGTTGCCACTTGAACGAATAAAAAATTATTCTAAATTTAAAAAGTGCACTCTTACTGAGACACCCATTATATGTTTGTTACTTCTTCACGATCAAACAGCTGGACCAATTTTCATAAAATTTTGTATGAAGGTAGCTGACACCCTGGATTAACACATAGGCTACTTTTTATCCCGATATTCCCACGGGGTCGAAATTTACGCGGGTGAAACCGCAGGCCGCAGCTAGTTATCTTCATAAATTCGATGCAGTGGTTTTCGAGATTAGCACTAATTTATCAGTTCCTTTGTTGTAACAGAACTAATCGTTTTAGTATTTATTAGAAACTGAATAAACCTGTATTATTTATAAGACTTCTAAAATGAATATCAAGGCTGTAACATCTTTGCCTGCCGGGTCAGCGGGATTGTCCAAAAGGGTTACCGCTGGCCCGGAACATAAAGGGCGAAGGAAGGAACACGGGTGGGTTTTAGTCAGTAAGAGTCTGACACTCCCTTCCGCTCCACCCAGAGCGGGAGGAGTCATTTGATGATTACCCATCCTGAAAAAAAAAAGGCTGTAACATCTTCTATTTTAACTTGTTTTCTCTGTAGTAGAATAAATGTATTGTAGTCTTGTAGCCTAGTTCAATTTAATCCATGCATTCAACAGATTTCTTCAGGGATTTTATCAGTAGCCAAGACAAAGTTTAATGTTTCACAGTCTATGTCTTACTTTACCCCCATGGGAAGGTGTGAGCTTATGTATGTATGTCGATTTTTAGCACTGCGTCTTTCTTCTTCAGCATCTTCTTCTATTGTATTCGTAGTATCTCTCTCAACTTTACTTTACCTCCTACTATTATTTCCTTTAACTAAATACATATAAATTATATTTTTAAATATTAGTATAAAAAATATGAAAACATTAAAAAATATAAAAAATAGTAGCCCACCGGTATCGGGAACAGGGTTCAAGCTACCGGCGGTCAGGGCTCCAGAGAGAGGAACCTCCTAACAATGCGGGCTGTGTCCAGAAGTACCGCTTTCTGGTTCAAGCCATTGGTCCTGCTGCCCAACGAGAGCCCCCTCAGGTGTTGGTCGAGACTCTTAGCTATTAATCCATTGGCTGTCACAACTACCGGCACAATGATCGCTGAGTCAACATCCCACATGTCGACAACCTCGCGAGCCAAGTCAAGATACTTGATTTGTTTATCTTTCTCGGCTTTCATGAGGTTCTCATCATGCGGGACGGTTATGTCAACAATCATTGCGCGCCGCTCTGATCGATCCACCACCACTATATCAGGCTTATTGACAACAATAGTCCTGCCAGTGATGATGGATCGATGCCAATACAATGTGATATTTCTATTTTCGAGAACTGGGTCGGGCACATACCTGTAGTACGGCAACTCCGATTCCACAAAGCTGTATATCAGAGCAAGTTGCTGATGGATTATCCTGGCTACAAGGTTGTGTCTATAATGCAAGTACTCTCCGTTAGCTAGACGAGAACACCCGGAGATAATATGCCTGATTGATTCTCCCGGCCGGTGGCATGCCCGACAGATGTCAACCGTGCCGTCTTTCACAATAAATCTCCGGTAATTGTTCATCATAACTTCGTCCATGATTGCACAGACAAAACCTTCGGTTTCTCCAAAGAGGTCACCGAAACACAGCCAGGCTACGGTTTATGTACCTTCAGACCACCGTATCATCATCATCATAATCTGCCTAGTCTTTTCCCAACTATATTGGGGTCGGCTTCCAGTCCCATACAAAGTACTTGTATTTTTAGCTCTCCTTTTTATTTCCACAGATTGTTTCTCTGCGTTTAGCATCATTATTCTAGCTGTATTAGATCTACCTACCTATTATTCTTCTATCATTTATCACACTAGGTAATATTATAAAGGCGAAAATTTTTGAGTGTGTGTTTATATGTTTTACTTCTTCACGCTCAAACGGCTGGACCAATTTTGATAAAATTTTGTATGGAGATAGCTGACACCCTTTTTTTTTTTTTTTCACGTGGAGAAATGCTCATGCATACTACACTACCACGGGGAGATAGTGCAGTTATGTGGGACTCTAACCCACTAAAACTCCACGGTGTCCTCCTCTGCCGCTTACGGCGGGAACACGGGCACGCGTTAGCACTCATCCGTGAACCCGCCGCGGCCGTCCGTTACCGGACCCTCCTCTGGGGAGTACTCCCCATCACCGGCGCACCAGAACACATAGCACGCCGTGACCACCCCAGGGACCAAACCAGCACATGGGCGCCAGACGACCCCGTGTCTGGGCACCCTTGGTCCCCCCTGCGACGGGTCAGGACATATAGCTGACACCCTGGATTAACATATAGGCTACTTATTATCCCGATATTTCCACGGGATCGAAAATTATGCGTGACAAACCTTGGGGTGCTGCTAGTTATACTGTATACATAAAATTAACTAGCAAAACTTTACAGACCAAGTACAAGTAACAAAACCAGTATAAACTTGCCTCGTTGCCTCGCATTCTATTGAAACTCCGTACTATTTATTACTAGGTCAACTCAAGGTCAAAATGACTTACTTTACTGCCGAAATACCGACACGCGGTCTGTATGTACGGAGTGTACGGACGCGGACGCCAGCACATCAAGCTACCCGAAACTGTCAAATTTTCGCAATCAATTTTGAACCTTATGCTTTGGTGATAAAGTTGAAAATCTATTAAAGAAATCTGACAGATTGTAATAACTTGATGTGCTGGCGTCTGTACTTGAAATTATTAGTTTAGAAATTATTTTATTGTTGGGTTTATCATATTTAGATATCGATCACATGTCTGTGAAGTGTCGCCAATTAATTAAATTTTGCCTCTTTTATTATAATTTTCAAATCATATTCAAAGACACTCTCATGTTACTGGGTTGTGTAGAGGCATTAGTTTTATTAGTTATTTTGTAGCGCTCCCGGAATGTTCACCGATGCCAGGGTTGATGGTTTTCATGCCATTATACGGAAACGGTGCGCTTCTACTCTCGGTAGAATGCGAGCTAGCTCCCACAGCATTCTGAGTGTGTTGTGTGATTGGTGGGACAGCCACATGCTGGCTCACTGGATTCGGCTGCACACGTAGGTGTCAGTCGCTTGAATTTTGTGTTGTTACTAACATTAGGTTAAGATTTTTTACTAACAACATATTATAATTATGTATTATTTTTATTATTGATATTATGGATTTTAATCTGAAATAAATTTATTATTATTAGTTATTCTGTGGTAGAGGTCAGATAGGCAGTCGCTCCATGTAAAATATTGATATTTATCTGTATACGGTTAGACTGGAAGCCGACCCCAATATTGTTGGGAAAAAACTAGGCAGATGATGATTCAAGTACCTACGCTCTCAGAATCACAAAACCTTCTGGCTAGAACATGTTAAGCTCCATTGCATGTTTTAATTAATTTATTAATTATTCTTGTAATCTCATTGCTATAAAAGTAACCAAAGAGTCTTTGGTCACTTACTAAAAAAAACCCTTTACGAAACCCGCGACGAAAAACCATCATATTTTTACTCCACGCTGTATCAGACATGTATGTAGGTAGGTACTTATAATACACAGTTGTGGAGGGATTTCCTCGGCGACCCGCTAAATGTCAAGGTCGGTGTGACCTTGGCGCGTTGCAGCATCCACCCCCCTCCGAGCCTGGGGGGTGGCTCTTACCACAGCCCCCCGAAAGTCGGTGTTGCCAAAAATAGAGCTATATTAGCGTTTAGTTTTAATATACTGGGTGGGAAAGATATTGTTATGAAGTTGGCAAGGTATGCAGTTTTTTGGAAACTTGTTTTGTATTTGAAGTTGAATTTGCATTTTAAGGAAAATTTTCTTACGTGTTTTGCAATTTGCAGGTCAGTGTCAGGTTGTATCTATATACTTATACTTAACTTAACCTTATCTATACTTAATATTATAAAGCTGAAGAGTTTGTTTGTTTGTTTGGTTGGTTGAACGCGCTAATCTCTGGAACTACATACCAGTCGGATTTGAAAAATTCTTTTTGCATTTGATAGTCCAATTCTTGAGGAAGGCTATAAGGCTATTTAACATAACGCTATGACCTTTAGGAGCCGAGCAAAAAGAAAAAAGTCAGAAAGAACGCTAAGCAAAGACGAAGTAATAGCGCGGGCAGGCGATGCGATGCGACGGGGTGGGTCGGAGTAACAAGAAATTTTACGCGGACGAGGTCGGGGGAGAAGCTGGTATTGAATAAAATATGATTCGCTACCGTAAAAATATGTACATATTTACAGAATTGTAGATAATCATTAAAATCCTAATTGATTGATGGAAACAGTCATTTAATAGAATTATATGAACTTGATTGATAATTTGTATAAATTAATATACATATAATGTAATATAATTCTGTAAATATTACTTTTTACGCTCGGGAATCATATTTTGTTCAACAATCTGACACTGAACTGCAAATTGCAAAAAACGTAAGTAAATTTGAATTTTGCGGGTTACCCTGGCGCGGCCGGCGCTTCAAACACGGAAACTTATTCTAAATAAGCAAATTGGTTTGGAACAGACGACTTCAAAAAAGAGGGTGGTTCTCTGGACGTTACAAAAGTTTCCATATAAAAAAAAATATGACTTCATTTCCAGTATTTCGATTCTGACAGTCTTCTTTAATTTGAATGGTTTTTCCTCCTTCATAAGTAGATATGAATAAAAATGAGGTTCCTCATTCTGTTGCTAATTCGATTTACTTCCAAAAGAGGAAGTTGTATGATAATTTAATTTAGCGGGATATGACCCAACTTACCATACAATTCATGAAGGAATTTAGAGGAAAATTGGTGTTAAAAAGCCTTAACGGTCGTCAATTTTGTGGGCATGGTGTGAAGGTACAGATGTTGCATTTCACGTGCGCGTGTCATCTATTGCAATTTAAATCTTATGTCAATGACATAAAAGTCACACCTGTAGTAGATAATTCATAGTTGAATTGATCTGTATCCTTCCTTATTTAAAACGATTCTGTGATTACCAGTTGACTAAAACCTTTCTCAGAAATATTTTAAAATGTAGCAGTAATGAATACTTCCTGTGTATTGTAGTATACTTAGGAACGAATTGTCCAACAATAGTGGTCGGTTCTGGGAAAAGCAGCGGAACTTACCAATTTGTGGACTAAAGCCATCCATTGAGGATGGAAGCCGCGACATTGTCTAATTAAGGCTCAAATTAATGACTGTTCCTAGCAATGTCGTTGTTCTATTGGATAGTTCATCCATTCTGTTTGAATTTGGAAGTAGACCTTGACCTCTTGAAATCGTATAGGTAGTTAGTTTATTCATCGTGTCTGGGTTTGGGCACTAAAATGGACTTTGAGCTCGGAGTAATCAGGTTGGTAATACCGAAATGTTTTATCGTTTTATTGAAATTGACTTTAAATTTGAGTGTCTTTTACCGCTCAAGTCATAGAAACATAGACTGTCATCTATCTGTAGGTATCCCACGAAGATTTCGCATTATAAATTTTTAGGAAAGTACTTACAAACCGTATCATACCTGCATTATGATGAAATATGACCCATTTTGATGAATATAACAATAACAACAAACAATCTTCTGAAGCTTTACCCAAAAATATCTGGCAACAAAATTTGCCAGTGATATTTCACAATTTATTTCTGCAGTTGGCAACACCCTCCCACCCTGTTGTAAGTGGTCGCCGTTTGGGGGATGATGGATCGCCTCCCACTGTCTCGTTAGCCCATTCCGACTATTTCCGACCCCTATTTTGGGGTCTCAATGTAGGAGGAACTTCATAGACACAATAACAAGTATTATTATGGTTCTTTTTTGCATTGTTTAGTGTACATTGCAAGATTAGTTTCTATTTTCAAAACCATCTTATAAAACTAATGAAAAAATTAATATTTGACAAGGGTCTCCGACCCTCTTTAATAGCTTTGCTGTCAATATCATCCTCGGATTCATTTTCTTCTTCGATATTACTCTTATTGAAACGGCCGGTATATTTGTAAAACTGCTTTACGAGTATAAGCAGTAAACTGTAAGTTCAAAGATGGCATAATACCTCTGCAATATTATCTTGTTTGTATCTAGGTTACTTACACATGATTATCCCAGACGACCCTATCTTAATTTTTTATAAAGGGCATACATAGCCCATAAGGCTGAAAATGCAGTGATTAAGTATCGTATTTTTATATGCTTGTTCCTTTTCTGTAGGTACGAGAAGAGGTCTTTACCATTACCCTCATCATCATCATGATCATTTCTGCCGAAAGACGTCCACTGCTGGACATAAACACTTCGATCGGTTCTGCGCTTCTCGCATCCAACAGATTTCTGCGGTCTTCACAGTTTCACCGGTTCACCTTGTGGGTCACCGTTCTATCGCTACGTTCAGTCTTTAGCAGTGGGACAATTCCAGCTCTTATTCAGTACTTAGTAATTTTTATGTGCCGATGATGACTCATCATCATTGATGATCTTGATGATTAATGTACGTACGGCAACATATCAAGCTATACATTGCCAGTATAAGCCGACTCATTGCACGAAAAGCCTATACAATACAAGGTCAGCTAAAACTGAAAATTTATAGCTTGATAATAATTACCTATGTCGTCGTGTCATCGTGTGTACATACATTGAAGACTACCCACATAAACCATCCTGTACAAGAATCGATACTTGTTTTATTCCTAAAGCGATCATTGACTCTTAATCTTGATCATAAAGTCTAATATGTTTATGGTCAACATGTTTTTGATGCTACGTGTATGGAATATTGAAGATACGATGTTTTAACACTGCCCTCTTATGGCTGGGATGATTGATGGCTTACATTGTTAATCATATGGGAGGAAGGAAAAAAATAATAAGGCTTCAGATTTGGTTATCAGATTTTATAGGATTGACGGCACTACGCACATGAGTTTTTTTTTTTTCAAAAAAAATGTACGAGTAACCAAAGTTTAAGAATATAGTATTTTACTTGTACCAGCCGGTCTATTTTGTAAGAATCTCACCGTGAAAACTTAGGTGAAGTGAGATTCCAATGACCATTCTATCTGATGCTACTGGAATTTAGACTATTGCCGTGTTACTTCACCTAAGTTTTCATGCATTGAGACTTAATGAATACTGGTGTTCTGCTGTATGCGTTGGACTGGAAGACGACCCTAACATAATTATGTAGTTAGGAAAAGGCTAGAGAGATGATGATGCAGTGAGACTCTTCAAGCCATGTGCGATTTCTGGCACTAATAGAATTTGTACCACATACTCCATCATTTCTTATACTATGTATAACATTATGTCTTTGAGGATCTATCTTCGGCACAGTCTAGTGCGTGTAACTGTAACATCAAAATCAGTGCGATTTTATTTTCTCTTTTCTTTTCATTCGGTATTCAAATAAATCTCCTAGTCCTGATTGGCTGTATCGGTGCCATTTTCTCGGTAGTTGTAGCGAATGACCTTTGCTCCACAATTACATTGGCGCGAAAGCAATAATAACTAACGGTGATCGCCGATCGGCCTTGTTGCTAATAAACTAGTGAATAAACGGGTATTCTCATTATTGACTAGGTGAGGTGATCTGACTGGTTCCGGTTTTGTCGTAGATGATTATGAAAATGAGGAGTTATGAACATAAATAAACAAGTTATTTATAGAGATACTACTGTTAAAAGTTTAAGTCTGAAAACAAAAAATCAAATATAATCTAATGGCTCTCAGCTCTAATGTCACTGTCATTTTTAAATTTTGATGCTCGGATTTATTTGACAGCTCCAAAATAATGTTACTCATTTGTGTTGCCAGTGTTTTCATTTATTGTCGTATTGTTGTCTCCATATTGTATAAGAAAAGAGACAGAGAGAGAAATATTATGTAAAGCACGAGTATATTACGTATTTGGCGATTGAGCAAAGTCCTCGAAATATCCGATACAAAATGTGTAGACCTAGACGTAAGACATGACACAAATTAATTGTATTTGACTATTTTAAAGCACTACTTTACCGAACATATCTTAGAAAATTATTTAGGGAGTTACATTTAATTTATCTCAAGTACAAGTTGCTTTCAAAGAAACTGATTACAGGAGATCTGAGAATAAAGAACACAAACATTCTCCAATATATTATGTAGATAAAACGCAAAGACTTCGTGAGTTGCTTTTATAATAAACCACATACAAGTGACATAAAGTCTTATATCTTAGATGAATACTGAAATGTATGAAATGACCTCATTCAGAACTGAACTGAAGCGAGACAAGTGGAAGGAAGTCTGCAGAAAATGGAATAAAAATAAAACTGAATCAGAGCGACGATTGCATGTAATAATGAGAGCTAAAATATGACGTAGCTTTGGGTAGAAAGGCTTGTTAGGTTTTGTAAACGACGTGATGCTTATGTACGTAAACTGAAGCTGAAACAACCATTTTAATACATTGGAGAATATTAGCAGATTTGTGGCTTATTGATTCTTTGTTCTATGTATCTAGGGTTTGTTTTCCGCACTTAGTCGTTCAGGTGGACCATTGTGGGTGGGCCATGGCGGCCGTCGGTGATTATCCCAACCAGTTCACCGCCCTCCAGAAGTTGATTACATTTCTTGGTCTGTAAACTGGGGATTATCTGAATTTGCCTGATCCGGGTGCCCCGAGGGCTTCTGTTCTGTGGCTTATTGATTTCTTGGTAGCGCCTCAGGTCCTTCTCCTTTTGCATTTGTAACTCATCATCATTTCAAACGTCATCGTCGTCGTCGTCGTCTCATGATCCTTATAAAGTCTTTGTTGCCCTAGTTACTACCAATCTTACTACCAGTAAGGTCTCTATAATTGCTGAATAACTTAACCTCCGCGTTTTCGTCCTTCTTAACCATAATAATCTTTGAAACAATCGAACATTTTTTTCTAGCTTTTTTGCCTCTTGATACTAAGAACATTTTTAAATAACAGTTTAGCTATATCTGCTAACTGCATAATGTTTTGCGAAGCTGTCACGACAACAATTATCCTAACTGCCGGTCAACATGACAGCACCTTAGCAACCGACCGAGACAGTTGCAAAACAATTGTTTGTTAACGGCAATTGTACGATCGTCGGTGACTCGTAATTATATAATTAGGTCATGGAAGATCAATTAGGTAGGGTTGGAAAATGTAGATGCTTTTAGACTGCTAAGTGTTGCTAGATAGTTGGATAAAGTAGGCAATAGAGCTGTTTTAGTAGTAATTATAGAAGACTAGCAGCGTCCCGCGGTATCACCCGCATAAGTTTCGATCCCATTCGAAAGACACGTGGCGCCATCTATTATCATAATAACGTTATTGTTGTTTTCCTCGGGATCAGCACTTTTTCCAGGATGTAAGGTACCCTATGTCCGTTTCTGTACACCTGACAACGTTAGGTACCTACATATGCAAAATTTCAGAATGATCGGTTCAGTGGTTTAGGCGTGAAAAGGTAACAAACAAACTTACTTTCCCATTTATAATATTAGTTAGGATGATTATTTATTTATACTTTATTGTACACCACAAAAATACATAACATAATAAAAAATAAATCAAACACTACACAATGTACAATGGGCGGCCTTATCGCTTTCTGCGATCTCTTCGAGGCAACCTTGGAATGGAGAGTGATTTTCACTATGTAGTTCTTAAAAAATATTTAGATGGAAATGGATCTAGATGAAAAGAATGAAGGAATGCAATTTATTTATGAACTTGAATTCTTATCGAGAATTGAGAATTCTAGAGCTGCTAAGATTACGCAACAAACGTATGAAGATAATTATATTCTCAGGAATGGAAAGAAGAACACAAACGAAAACATGAATAATAATTTAATTTAGATACCCAAAGAACCTTTTAACTAGTTTTAACCTCCAAACTTTGGTATTACCTAGATTCTACACAAATCCTCAAAGGATCCAAGTCAAGATCTAAGAGAAATCCCCTACGGAATTAACTAAAAGCTTAAGTTGAGTCCACAGTACATTAAGAATTACAAGTACAACTAAAACTTCTACCAGTGTATTAGAGGTTTACGTTCCAGTATGACCTATTTATAACCTCGCATCGTGAAAAGTTAATTTCAGCCTCCTGTCTTCAAAATACGAATTGAGTAATAAAATTTCAGTGATAGTAAAATTCGCAGTTGTTTTATTTTTTATTTTAAGACTATTATTTGTCAATAGACATATTATTATTAATTCAAAATTATACAACCTTAAAAATATTACACATAATATGTATGCATTAAAAAGATCCTTTGCCTTTTTTCTTACCTTATATTTCTATCTAAAGAGAACAAAGAAAACTAAAATATATGTCCTCATGTGCCTAGCCTTTTCTCAACTATGTTGGGGTCGGCTTAACTGGCATCTAACCGGATGCAGCTGAATACCAGTATTTTACATGGAGCGACTGCCTATCTGACTTCCACAGCCTAGTTACTGGGTATACCCCTTGGTAAGACTGGTTATCAGACTTTCGGGCTTCTGACTACTACACAACCAAAGTATTGAGAACTAGCAAACAGGCGAGACACGCGACGCGAATCACGCGCGACACGACACACGACACAAAGGCACCGCTCGTTGCGCGACTTGCGATGCCTTTGTGTCGCGCGCGATTTTATCGCGTGTCGCGCCTGTTTCAAGGAGCCTTAATCCATACTAACATTATAAATTCGAAAGTAACTCTGTCTGTCTGTCTGTATGTTACCTTCACGCCTAAACCACGGAACGGATTTCGATAAAATTTGGCAGAGAGATAGATTGCATCCCGGGGAAGGACATAGGATAGATTTTATTGACATACCTCGCGAGCGAAGCCGCGGCCGGAAGCTAGTATTAAATAAGTGAGAATATGTAGTTCTTTTCTTGTACTGTAGTTTTCTGTATACTCTATTCATGTTAAAAGACCAGCGGGCCTAAGAAGGCCACTTTGGCAGAATCATAAAAGGATAACATTATGAATCGTAATGGACAGTTAACTATTAAGTTAATCGAATCAAATCCCATTGACGAAGGATTTTTCAGCAATTTTTTTTTCGTCTGTGCTAAAATACTAATCAATCCAATCCAAATCCAATCCCTATCTCTTTGATGCCTTTCTGGGGGCCTTTTTAGGCCCCCAGAAATGTTGTAGAGATACTTTTTAAATGTTGACCAACTTTATTTGTTAACAAGCAATAATAAACAATATTCTTTATCTATCCTATCTATTCTATTGTCTAAGGCTTTCGCACAATGAGAGGTCAACTTCTGCTGGAAATGTAGGTGCTGGTTTCTTCGTGTGTACCACATACTTCGTCTAAACATTACACCTTGCTTTCAAACAGGTTGTTCTCGTCGCGAGGATCCCGTTATGCACCTTGTAACAAAATATACGTACTATAGTGAATAATACAGGTTTTAATTGATCGCCTCCATCATGGGTTCGTGCTCGACTTTCTCTTCACTTGTGTGTGTGTATGCGCTTTTGATTAGTTTCCGATGGTTATACGGTTCTGTTTGAGTGATTTTGATTTTAGTATTTGAATGTTATTCCAATGCTAATTCTTTTTCTTTTATTTTTTCAGGTAAGTCTTCAATTATATCAACTTACAACTATCCTGCAAAACTGGTGAGAACTGAAGTGTAGTAAATAATTAAAATATTGCCAACTGGCTATAATGACGCTTAAATGCGAGTTAGTGATAAACAATCTTTAAAAATATCACTAATATAAGATACACAATCATGTCGCCTCTTTACTTCAATAACGTGATAAGTCTAAGCATTTCAATATTCAAGATAACACATTATTGAAGTAAAGAGGCGATGTATCGTGGGCTCAAAGGGTTGCCTGCCTATTCATCATCTCAATCATACTACGGCCTAATTCAAGACAAAGACGATCTTGAAATAAAGATAAATAATAATGAAGGAAATACCATTCACTTAGAAATATGCAATACCTACAATTCTTAGGAGTAAAGGTCAGTGGGGCACTTGGCGCGCTGTCTGGGTGGGGTGGCATCAGAAAAAGTCGGCGATCCGACTGGATTCCGGACGTTTGTGGAATTGTCACTTGCTTCGGACTTTCGAAGCATATTTTTATATTTCAGCTGCATCCGCTTAGAATGGAAGCCAACCCCAAAACGTTGGGAAAAGGCTAGATAGATGATGAATAAGTCTTATCGTAAAAATAATTTATGAATTTTTGACGGTTTTTCAATATTAGAACTGTCAAAAGTCAGTTTTATTCCAGGGATAAAATATATCTGACTTTAGCGAAATCAGCCCTTAGCAGTTCTAAATAAATTTCTACGTTTATATAT
The DNA here is from genome assembly GCA_963855955.1 of Luperina nickerlii. Lineage (NCBI taxonomy): Eukaryota > Metazoa > Arthropoda > Insecta > Lepidoptera > Noctuidae > Luperina > Luperina nickerlii. The sequence continues at coordinate 9,873,742 of OY979682.1, forward strand.
TTATTTTATTATTTATGTACACACAATAAAATTGATACAGGTAGGTGCTACATAATATTATTTACTGCACATTGAGTACAGACCTGCGAAAGGAGAAATGAAAAAGAAATTACCTTTCTTTCTTAATCAGAACATAATATAACATACTAAAAAACTGATCTAATCAAATTTCATGATAATTTCATGGCCTTCAAATAAATCAAGTATGTTCAAAATAGCCACTGGATGAAGAACTAGAAGTGGTTATAGAGGTTTGCTTACAAAGAGAAACACAAAGTTGATTGGCGACCTTCGTTTGTGGGAGAGGCACTTTGGGAAATAGAAGTCTGTGAAGTGCGACAGTCCAAGGTCGAAAAAAGTATTGTGTTTTGCTAGATTTATGGTAGTAATCTTCGACTGGTTATTAGAAATATTTTTGCCTTATATACATATGTATATGTCGCAGTCAACTGGTTTAATTAGCCGTTTATTTAACCGCCTAGCCTTTTAACTAAACGGCAGCCGTTTTGTTAACGGCCTGAATGTTATTCAATTATAGTTTAGGTTGGAACTGTAACCAAACACGCGCCAGCCGAATTGGTTGCAGTAACTAAGCCAGGGCACCCCGACCAAATGGGCTAGGTTAGGTTAGAACTGCGATGCTGTTCTGTAAAAATCTCACCGTGAAAACTTAGGTGGAGGGAGCTGTCAATAGTGTCAATTCCTAGCAAAAACGCACTCACTTCACCTAAGTTTTCACGGTGAGATTTTTACAGAATCTACCGGCTGTGATCAACCGCGTGCGAGCCGAGAGAGCGAAGCGAAGCGAGCACTACTTCCGAAGGCCAGGACCAGTTGGCTGCGACATATATATACATGGGGCTAAAGCTGAATACTATACCAACCTCTAAATATGCTTGTCCAACAGTACCTACTTACCCCATTGCTAATTTAGATGTTAATTGTACCCAGCACTCTGATTGCGTAACACACTTTCAATTTAAATCTGAATCATTTTGGAGAATATTGCTGATCCTGACTGATCCATTCTGCCGTGCTAAACGCAAAAGCGGTATCTCAAGAAAAGCCAGTTTCGAGAAAATTGAAGTTTTGTTTTTTATTCTCTCAGTGATTTGAGGTAAAGCTGAGATAGGGAACACTTTTCTAGGGACTTTTTTTTAAGATACCGTTATTTGGCTGAGCTCATTGGATGCATATTTCTTTAAGCTATCCTATACCACAAAAATCAACTTTACAAATTTTTTTGAGATACCGCTTTTGTGCTTAGCACGGCAGCATTGCTAGTTCGGTTTTATATACAAAGTTGATACGACAGAGGGGCTTTCCTTTAAACTGCCTATACTAGATACCATTTTCAAGCTCTGTACCAAAAATCAATTAAATAGGAGCAGTAGTTTAGTCACAAATGATTTTTGAAGTTTTTGCTACGTTTGAACACGATGTATATTTCCTAACAGCTGATTATCTCATACGCATAGGTCATGCACCTTAAAACGATAATCTGAGTATAAGATACATTGTTGTCGCACAAGTACAACCAAATATTTCACGAAGCAATAAATACACACACACTTGCACTTTCACTATGAGAGTGACAAACATAGCAAAACCCCCGCGCCTTTTTCCCGCGCGTAAAAGGAATAGAAATAGGTCAGTGTGTTGCTATTGTATCCTAGATACTTGCGAATTTGCTAAAAAAACTTGTTCTTTCAGTGGACAGTGCGCAAGCGTCATCCAATCGGGACGTACGTTACGTAACACGGGAGCCCCGGCGCCGCCGCCGCGCCGTTATGTTTTGTCGAACTCGCTAACAATAATTGTGATTTTGTTTTGTTATTGTGATAGACACTAAATAAGTTTAATCCAGTATTTTTTTTTATTGTGACAGGATACGTAACTTGGGAATATTATTATTTAGTGTTAGTGTTTTTTTTTTTGTGATTGACTGTTTTTATTGTGATAGGATACGTAATTAAACGTTGGTTGTATGTGTGTGTAAAATTAAAGTGTTCAGCAATGCCTCGTGTAACTTACACGGCGTCAGAATACACTTACATGATTTTAATTTACGGTGAATGCCGTGGAAACACAGATTTAGCTCTGCGAACATACCGAGAAAGGTATGGTGACCGGCGCAATAGCCCTAGGAACGCCGGCACCATACAATTGGCAGTACAAAGATTACGGGAATTAAAGTGCTTAGCGACGGACAGTGATTTAATTAGAAAAATAAATAACAATATTCTCCGTCGGTATAATTTGTGCATTAATATGAATCGAGGACACATCGAGAACTTAAAAATTTTGTGTTTTTGTGTGTGCGCGTACTTTACAACTTACCTAACATAAAAGCCGCGCGAGCGAGCGGTCTAAACCGCCCGCTCCCCGCCCCCCCCCCCCCCCCCCCGCCAAGAGAGATAACACACACACGCGCTCCTGCGCGACTTTGTTACTAGGCATCTAAGGTCAGTCAAATTTATTTATAAAGGGTGGTTGCGTTTCACTCTGACTTTAAGCTATTTAGTTTGTTTGAAAAAAAAAAAATCTCATTTTTGGCGCTTTCTATTTTTGTACTGTATCGAATTAATACTATACACGTATAGTATACGTAGTGTAATTTAATGCCCCTCTGTCATATCAACTCTGTATAGGGTCATTTAGCTCATTTACGTGCGTCTGTTTTTAAAGCTCGATGTCTCATAGGGAAATATTTACGTCAATACTGTTATATTATAGATGTTCGATCATAATTTATTCTATTACGAGCGCAATTTCTTGTTTTTCACACATTAATTACCAGGTCACGTGTATTAACGGCTATTTTATCAATCTGCATTGACTGGCGGCGAATCAATGCAAAATTATCGTTGGCCTACTTCCCAGCGTCTGTCTGTATGTCTGTGTGGCGTGGGCGCAGATAAAATCGAATATAACGGCGCTTTTGATAAACAATGCATTTGTTTATTAATTGCTAATCCGTTTTGCGTACCGCACATTATGGGAGGAATGATAATGGTGATGGAGAGGGCGAGGAAGGCCAAAGAAAAGATAGATGGATTGTGTGAGGATTGATATGATAGAGAAGAAGAAGGCAGCAGATAGCGTGAGGGTTGACAGGGGAGGATGGAAGAAGACAACGTGTTGCGCCGACCCCAAGTAAAACGGGACAAGGGCTGCGGGGTAATTGATAGATTACATTTATTTATACATTTAATTCATTTATTTATAAATTTAATTGCGTAACACACTAACAGTAGGAATGGCTTTCATTTTGACAGTTCAATAACATTCATTGCGTTATTTACGATGTTGAGCAAACTCATTGTTTGAACATATGAAGCGATGGATTAGCAATATTCTCCAAAATGATTCAGATTGAGACTGATAGTGCGTAACGCAATTAAGAGCGAATTTCATACAAACTTTCAAGCCTTTGTTTTTCGAAATGAATTAACCGATTTTAATGAAACCTCATACGCATAAGCAGGATACAAACGTCTAAAAAGTTACTTAAGAATATTTTCTAATAATAGTGTTACAGCCAAGTTAAACCGATTTTAAATTTTCCATAGAAACAGAGATTTCCAGTTATCTTTTTTAAGTAAGATATTTCCAAAATGTTCTGAAAATATTCTTAAGTAAATTTTTATACCTTTGTATCCTGCTTATGCGTATGGAGTTTCATTAAAATCGATTCATTCATTTCGAAAAACAAGGCTTCAAAGTTTGTATGAGATGGTGCAGGAATATGATGATGACATCATAGGAGGAAACCAAATTTATCTTATTGGTGTTGGAGTTGGTGCAAAAGGAGTTGATTTCGATATGGCTAGTATTTAGATACTTGAAATGGATTTTTGGGTATAATAAAAAGGTCTCCATGAGTGACGTTCAGCTTGCGTAGTATGAGACTTCTGTCTTACCTATACTAATAATAAGATACTCCTGTATTCACAAACAATACTTATCTTATTAAGGTACAGACGCCACCACATCAAGCTACCCGAAAGTGTCAAATTTTCCCAATCAACTTTGAAGTTTGAACCTTATGCTTTAACAATAAAGTGGAAATCTATTAAAGAAATCTGACAGATTGTAGTAGGTTGATGTGCTGGCGTCTGTACCTAGTTAATAAAGTAAGACATTTCTCAATGTGTTCCGTATGACAAGCCTTTAATTTCTAGTCAAGTCTATGAATAAGTGTTTGGAACCTGTGCGTCTGCGCGCATTGTGAGACTTCATAGTAATTTTGTAAATACGGGTATATAGGTACATATATCTTTCTATAACAAAGTGACATTTCTCTTGTTCATTTTTGATATCAGAATCTTGATACGATCTGTCATTTTGTGTTACGTTTCTTCCGTTTGACGGTGGTAATGCTACGCGTGCTGGGTTGCTGAAACTGAAATTTGATAAGAGATTGTCTCTATATAGTCGTAAGATTTGATGTTGTTGTTAGATATATCTACTTATTTATAAATTTGTGAAATCATAATGAAGTTAGTCCCTGTAGAAATAATGGCAGTCGTAAAGTTTACAGTCTTGCGTATAATGCATAAATAAAATTTAGTTATAGCTCTGTTAAAGTGTAGCTCTAAAAAGTTACTGCGAATTCATAGGAACACTAGCGCTTGCGCTTCGCCCGCGTGGCGTGGATGTCGAAAATTATAATATCCAGAGGAACGTACCTGGACTAAAAGTAGCCTATGCCCTTCCTTCATGCCATCTATCTCCTTGCCAAATTTTATCGAAATCCGTTCAGTGGTTTAGACGTGAAAAGGTAACATACAGACGTACTTACTTCCGAATTTATAATATTAGTATTATGGATGGATTACAAATGGTGGCTCATGTCTTCAGTAGGTAGGCACTTAATAACATGATTTGATAGCTAGCAGTACTGTTTATTTCATAAATCATTAAACTTTTGGCATTTCAAAATACATCTGTGACCGTATTTTCGGTCGTACCTACAACACTAATTTTGAAATGTCAAAACTATTTCAACGTTCTCACTTTCAAGCTCATTTCCAATCTTCTTTCATGCACTATAAAGTCCTTTTTGCTGTGTCATATAATTCTAACTGGTTGAAAACGTATCTTTAAGCGATTTTTAATTGTATTTCCTGAAAGATAGAGTATATTTTCTCTTGTTCTATGAGACTGTCGAATTGTGGACTGTTGTTTTGCTATTTTAGACTATATGGGTCTTGTTTTAAAGTTATTTTTTTATTGCTAATTTCAGGATAAAGTTGTTAGGGTAGAAATAAACCGGCAAGTATTTGGGACAGACAGTTTGGCGCCGTACCAAATAGACAGCCACAGTTTCCGAATTAGAAACAACATCAATGGCGTCTTAAACGGACTTCTATTTTGGGAAGCTCCATTTTATTCGTGTTAACTGAAAAAGTTGAGCTTTTTGTTTTAGGTAGGTATATTAAATTAGTTTCAGGGTTTCATCTATCATGGTGGTCATGCTACGCGTGCTGGAAGACTGCAGTTCGTCTCTAACTACTGTCCACGTACCTTTTTAGATTTTGTCGTTGCAGTCGAATTCAGGTTCGACATAGTGTTAAATGGTCAGCCATTTAACACTATGAGTTCCTTAATCATAATGTTCATAATCATTTAAACACTATGAGTTCCTTAATCATAATGTTCATAATCATTTCAACACTATGAGTTCCTTAATCATAATGTTCATAATCATTTATTTTTCAGAATATGGTACTTACTGTACATTATATGTTATTTCTGATTAGTCAATGCTATCATCACATTGTGCCATGTTTGGCGTGCAAATATTAGGTACACACATTTATTACAGGACAGAGATTATTAGGTTAGTACTTATTAATATTATTGGTTGCATAGTTACAAATTAAAATTACAATTAGGATGCATGTCTTACCTCCTGCTAACTCCACCACCATCTGCCTAGCCTTTTCCCAACTATTTTAGGATCGGCTTCCAGTCTTACCGGATGCTGCCGAATACCAGTATTTTACTTGGAGCGCCTGCCTATCTGACCTCCACAACCCCGGTACTGGGTAACCCGATAACCCTTGGCAAGACTAGTTATATTCTCCTCATCTTTATCTCCTGCTAGATACTAAAAATAGGTTTCCATTCCAGAAATAAAGTGACATAGATTTATTACGGAAAATAGTGGCCACTATTATCCGTTTTAGTGATTATAATAAAACTAAACAATATAAAACTACCGTAACGTATAATCTTGTGGAGCACAACTTAACGTGCTTATTATCTGCATTTTCATTCTAAAATAAAATAAATAACCAAACAAACGATGAGGGCGCCACTGCGCAGTCGGCGTAGCCTTAACAACTAATTTCCCTGACTGTACCTATAACTGTAGGTTTTTAGGAGTCATCGATCTACAGAAGTCAATGAAATCTCTGGATGACAAAAACTGCACTTACGTAAATCTTTTAACTAAAATTTTATTTACCAATTTTCATTTTGATCTCTTGTAGAGCGCAGAAGCGCCCATGTCTCTAGTACAGTGGTTCCTAACCTTTTCAATATTGTTACCCCTGGACCTATTAGGAACACTGATTTTACCCCGACCTTCAAATGTTATCAATAAACAATTAATTAAATAAAAATAGTTCCTGTGATGTGGTATTGTATTGCATTCACAATTTTTTTGTATGTTAGGTTTAGTTTCGTTTAAAGCGCATCTTAAGTCGTGTTCCACATTGAGATGGTTTCTGGCCTTTGTTCAAAAAAACCACTCTCACATCTATAGGTGGTGGCAAAGGGTATTAGCATTTTTGAAGCTCTGTTAGCTTTAATAGGAAATAAAACAGATATGGCGAGGCGACCCCGATGACAGCTTGAAAGAGATGCCACGTGCAGTTCTTACTACGCGGTGATTTATCATTTGTTCTTTTTAGCTAGGTATTTTATTAGATTAGGTCTTAATTATTAGGTTCTTTGTTACCCCCACAGAATAGCTGATTTACCCCCGCGGGGGTAATTACCCCCAGGTTCGGAATCACTGCTCTATAGCTATTACATCTTACATAGAAATTAAGCTAAAATTACAGCTAAAAGTTATAAATACTTAGGTTCAATCCCGCCTCGTGTTTTGCAGTTTTAAGCCGCATTCCAGACGTGCATAGTTCAGCCATCTGTTGAGTTAGATTTGTTTTTATTTAAGCATAAAATTCCTCTAGATCTGGGAGCCCCGCGCATCTGCATATCAATGGTCTACTTATCTGTAGATATATTTATAACTAGGTACAATAGTAAACTCAATAATATGGGCGGGGCTTTTGGGTAAGCCATTGACCGTAACGATACACATGACCGCATCTTGCCTCCACTGCATGAGCGGCCTATAATGTTTCCACTGTTGAACACATGACACAGGCCTCCTCTCTGGGAGAAGGAGTGGGTTGTTATCCACCACGCGGGCCCAGTGCGGGTTGGTAGATGTCACATGGACAGTGGGTCGTCTTACGGGCGGAGTTCACACACAATCACATAATTTAGCTGTTTGCCAAAATTTATCCAAATAGCTCGAGCCGTTATAAAGCATGATGAAGTGACATACAAACTCACAAAACTTTTACATGTATGATTAGTAGGATTTATGCGATTTGATTTAAGGCTCCTGCAAACAGGCGCGACGCGCGACTCGGATCGCACGCGACACAAAGGCACCGCTCGTTGCGCGACTTGCGGTGCCTTTGTGTCGCGTGTCGCGTCGCGCCTGTGTGTACGAGCCTTTAGATTTATTGATTACAGTGTAGACTGTAGGTCCAACTTTCAAAAACCGGTGGTAATTTTTTACGTCGCTGTTATAATGTCTAACGTCAGCAATTATTTAAAAAATAAAAAGACAACAGCAAACTTTTTAAAAGCTACTAAAACAGTGACTAATCGATTGAGAAGCGATAACTACCGGTTCTGTTATCGGTGTCGAGCGTGTGACCTTCTGACATCCTTGAGAGCCAACCAGCTGGAAAGCAGAAGCCAAGGCCGCGATACAAGGCCAGCTAAACAAGCTCTGTAGAATCTTATTAACTTTAAGGGGCTTACAGGACCTAAACACAAAAAAAAAACGCAAGTTTTAGAAACAATAAAACTATATGATCGATTACAGTAAACAAAATCAGAAAAATATAATTTTATGATATTCTTAAGATACATGTTAGGTAGATAGTGTGTTGAAAACAATACAACTAATTTGATACGAAGAAAAAAATCATGAAGATACCTCTAAAAGCTTTATTTTTACAATAAAAAACCATAAGTACGTTTATATACATACAATCATTCTGATTTTTTGTCAGATTATTCTACGAGCAACATACTAAAATACTAGTGTTTTAATTTTTTTGTCCAAACAATAGATTTTTTGTAATTAAATAATTGCTTTATATTTTGCAATAAATTACCAGCGTTGTGTCATTGCGCTTCTCTTTCTTTTCTATGCAGTCCGACAGTGACCGCGCTTTAGATCATGTAAGCCCCAGAAGCTTTTAAGAAATACACAAAGTAATCGGGATAATCGAGCTATGAGCTAGGTCTTCTAGCTAGCATCCGCCATATTGAATTTTCCGTGTCAACATTTCAACATTTTCTTTTTGTATTAGGATTTTTGAGATCGGCACCCTAATTACGTAACACACAATGAATCTCAAAAATTTTGAAGGATATTGCTAATACATTGCTTCATATATTGAAAAAAATTGTGTGCTCAAGAACGTAAATAATGCAATGAATGCTGTTGAACTGTAAAAATTAAAGCTATTGATTGCTACTAATAGTTTTTGTTACGTGAAGTAGGTAGCGGACAGTCCCCCAAACCTACACACAAAACAAGAATCATGTTTGCCTTTGCTTTGGCTTTTTAATATTGTTCCATATCTATACTATATTATTAATATTATAAAGCTGAAGAGTTTGTTTGTTTGGTTGAACCCGCTAATCTCTGGAACTACCAGTCGGATTTGAAAAATTCTTTTTGCGTTTGATAGCCCAATTCTTGAGGTAAGGCTATAGGTTATTTAACATCACGCTATGACCTTTAGGAGCCGAGCAAAAAGAAAAAAAGTCAGAAAGAACGCTAAGCAAAAACGAAGTAATAGCGCGGGCAGGCGATGCGATGCGACGGGGTGGGTCGGAATAACAAGAAATTTCACGCGGACGAAGTCGCGGGCAGATGCTATCGTTCTATAAATTGCGTGGTGTGTGTTAGTAAGTGTAGGTAAGTTATCCAGCTGTAAAACATCGGTCAAGGACATAATGCAAGGCCATAACTGGCACTGTTTAGTGTTTCGTGTCTAATGCACGTTCCTCCGCTAATTGTGGGTGCAGTTTGGATTACTAACACGCTCGCTTCGTCTTTTATGATGTTGTTCCTTTATTCGCAAAAGGTTTTATAGGCTTCTAGTAGTACATCTGTATCTTCGGCGAAGCAATAGTCATCATCTTAGTTCTGATATTATTATAGGTTGACAATGAAAATCTTTTCCAATAGGTACTACTCTGAGTTTGATTTTCGACCACTTTTAAACCTTTCTCCTTACGAACGTCGCCCCCCTAGCCTGAATGAAGTATGTCATTTATCGTAAAGGAAGCCCATTAGGTTTCTTTTGAGTATGTTCTACCCCTTAAATGTTACATGTCTCATCTTTGTCAAGATTCTAAAGTCACCGACACGATTGCCGCGTTGTCATTCCGAGCTCCACTTTAAACTCTGCATCTCCGGCGCCTACCATTGCTCATACAAGGCACGTACGCAAACAATACAAACTACCTGATTTGGAACATGTTTCTTTAGGTCACACGAATATTCGGTCCACTAAGCTTTCTGTAAAATAAAATAAAATAAATAAAAAGTTTCTTTATTAACTTATGTTGTACAAAAACACTTATCTAAACACTATGCAGCGTTACAACTAAGGGATAGAGTGATTTCGATGAACTCTGGCACCTAAAGTAAGATTTAACTTGTGTTTAGGATGCCAGCGTCCTCGCCTATAATTGAAAAGTTGAGGTATATCAGTAGTTGTAGGACGAGCACAGAATATTATTATTATGATAATTACTTACTAATAAATGCATAGATGTGGCCCATTAAAGTACCATTGTATACTTATATATTGAGAGAGAGATAAATATGGTGAAAGCTTGTGTTTATGTTATCCTGTATAAATATAATTACAGATATAATATGACTTTATTAACTAAATTAGGCTAGGCTAAATCCCCGACAACTTTGAAAATGTTGACCATAGAATATTTTGGAACTATACCCTAATTGCGTGACACACGATCAGGGACCGGACAACCCCGCTTAAGAGTTAAGCCTTTGGACAGGGTAACCCGTACATGGGGTAACTCATATCGCAGTGTTACCTTTTGTTCGAGTCACATCCTCGAAACCCAGCGAAATGGTTAACACCTTTATTAAGGTAACCACGTGAAGGGGTTAACCCCTTCAATGACTTAAGCCTTTGAAGAGGTTACCTTCTCGAAAAGCTTTTTTTCGTGTTACCCTGGATTACCTAATAAACTTGAGCTGCATGTAGGTGGGGGGATACTTGCACCCGTGCGGCGCCTTATTGCCTTACTATTTTTATTTAGTTATTACGATTTACGAATTTGAAAACAAGTGACACGTGACATTTAAGCGAACTAACAATTAATATGAGTAAGACAGGTAAGTGAGTATTATTTAAAGTACCTACTGAGTTAAATTAATGTTAATATTATGACAATGACATGTAATTATATTTGTTAAGTAATTATTTTTATTATGTAAGTTACAAGTGAATTGAATCACAGTCTTGTACCTACTTATTTACTTAGTCCTTATATTATTACTTAATTACCAATATGATTGATTGTGTTTCAGGTGACGCTAGCGATACTGATGATGATGTACAATTCCAAGAATATAGTCAGCCGCTCTTTACGGAGAATCAAGACGAGTTCCCGAATGCGATTACTAGCACAGGCGGCAATGATGGTAAGTAATCGTTAAGAATGAATAGGATAAACTGAGTAGGTATAGCATATTTGGTTCGATGCAAACACTATAGCGGTTGTGAAGAGAAGCGCCGCCCGAAAGGACGCCGTGTAACAAGTTTGTAAGTAGCTGTATCTAATGTAGTTAAACCTTTAATCATATCTATTAGCTATTTTTTTTTCAACGTATTTTAAAAGTGTGTATGTGTTTTTAATAAAAACGTTTAAAAAACATCTGCAGTTAGGTGTAAATCAGGGTCGCTATTAGAATTGCTAACGAGAGGAATATCCCACATGCTCAACCAGCAGCAGGTAGTAGGTACTGCGAAACCCAAAAACTATAGATCAAAAAGTGTCTTCCCATAGTCTATAAAGTTCTTACATCCATTTTGAGAGCCAAAATTTTCAAAGGCAACGTTAAATTATTTATTTCAATTAGGCCCTTATAAGCCACTTTTGAACGTAAAACATTAAAAATGAGAAAATACAAGTGATTCTACTCCCATTCGGAAAGGTAGTCTCGTATGGAGAAGAATGGGCAAGAAACTCCATTATGCAAAGTTAACAAACAAGCCACCATCATGTCCGCTTCTCAAAATAGATGTAGAAACGGGTCCCGTGATACTAAGGAGCTGCTCCTCATTGATATGGCCATTAGCTAACAGGTTCGCCGTTAACGAACGGAAGAAGGACATGCTGGATAGATTGTAAGAAGGCCTTTGACTCGGTGGCTCATGAGGGTGCTAGTTGTATAAAGTTAATATAACTCTGCGCACTTTCGTGATGTCGTGTATGGGGCACTGGGGGAGTCTTTCGCTATCGCGCTGTGCTATACTCTTGGGAGGAGTATTAAAAAAAAGCTTAGAAAATAATATTTTTTATTATGATATTAGTGAAAAAGTAACGAACTAAATTAAATAGATAAGTACTACTTTTCAGGTTCGGGTTTCGCCGAGTACGGCAGTAATGGCACAGATAATGAATCACAATCTTTAGTAAAAAGTACAATTATCATAAATAAAAGGAAACATGTACCCGAGGTGACAATAAATGAAAACAAAGAAAGTTGCGAATTTCAGAATGATAGTGAAAACAGTAATCAAAAGAGGAAAAAAGTCGAAGAATCACGTGAGAACGTTACAGATAATGATGAAAACTGTATTCACTGTTTTTTTGACAAGGAGCTGGATAAAAGAAATTATTATTTTGGAAATTTACTTATAGGAGAGCTTCAGTTTTTGCCTCCATGTATGAGATCACACGCCTACATTAACATACTGAGCTACGTCGAAAAACTTAAGCATAAGCATTTAAATAATGATTAAAATTTGTTACATAATCACTAATCAGTCTTTCAATTATTTTGTCAGCTTTTAAATAATGATTAAAATTTGTTACATAATCACTAATTACTCTTACATTTATTTTGTCAGCATTTAAATAAGGGGCCATTCAAGTATTACGTAAGCACTACAGGGGGGCGGGGGTCTTTGCTTTGCTTATTTTTGATGACATCGGGTTCGGGGGGGTCTGGATGGTGATTACGTCAGCAGTATTTATTTTTTACTTTTCGGATTTTGTACAATATTACTCGATTTTGGTTTAAACACATAATATGGCAACCCTACTTGTCTATGCTTGAAAACAAAACGCATAAAACTGCTGCTCATGAATCAATGAAGAAAGTAGAACACATTGAAAAATGCATGTACCAATGTTTACGTAAGCATGGGACCCCGGGGTAAGAGCTTTGCTTACTTTTGCCGACGACGGGGAGGGTTGGGTTAATAATTGCAAAATATCTGCTTACGTAATACTTGAACGGCCCCTAATGATTAAAATTTGTTACATAATCACTAATCACTAATCAGTCTTTCATTTATTTTGTTAGCTTTTAAATAATGATGAAAACTTGTTACATAATCAATAATTACTCGTTCATATATTTTGTCAGCATTTAAATAATGATTAAAATTTGTTACATAATCACTCATCACTCTTACATTTATTTTGTCAGCATTTAAATAATGATTAAAATTTGTTACATAATCACTAATCACTCTTTCATTTATTTTGTCGGCATTTAAATAATGATTAAAATTTGTTACGTAATCACTAATCAGTCTTACAATAATTTTGAAATCACATTTGTCAAATGTCAAATCACCATTCACAGCTAATTATAATTATATTATGTAAGTATAATAAACAATATATTAATTAAGTAAATAAGTCATGATTGGAACGGATTAACATGATGTCTTGTAATAAGCTGCTGCTAATATTGCTCCTTAATGGATTAAGGATAAATTTTACGGAAGAAAAAAGCCTTTCCACGGATACTTGTGTTGCTGGAGCAGCTAACACGCAAGTAGCGACATTTAACAAAGTAGGGTTTTTAGGCACATCTTTACTGGACCAGTAAGCTAATATATTTTTATCCAAGGGCACTCTCGGTTCATATCTCAATTTTTGAAGCATTCCTTCAAAACTATCCAGTGAAGTTCTTCCGGGCAGACCACGAAGTGCCTCAGCTTCTTGTAAACGTTTTTCCAAAACATCATTGTCATGACTAGAATTGTCACTATCATGCCGGCTAGTGCAAACTGTAGTGCATATCACTTCGCGAGTTTCAGCGTCAAGCGATTTTAGGCTTAGTAACTGTTTATATGTTTCAGATAATAATTTTTGAGCTTTTAGGCTATCTTGGTCTGATAACAATACATTTAGACGACCATCTATGTACAAGTTTTCCAAGACTAAATCTGTATTTAATAATGTTCTTTCTCGTAATTTCATATTAGTTACTAATTCATTAGCAAATACACTTGGAATCGATTCAAGCTTAGCTTTGCAATTCAGCCATGTTATGTAAAAATCGCCAATTGTTAGCTGTTCTCGCTGTAAAGCTTCTGTCGCCCCATTGATAGGCTTAAGGCACGTGAGAACTTCTGTAATTTGTGTCCAGAAGTCGTCTGAGAAAATGTCCGATAGCTCAGACTGGCTGTCGCATATATCTTTTAGTGAAACCAATCGCACTAACATTTGGTAAGTGGAGGACCATCTAGTAGGACAATCAATGATAGGTTTGTTTAAATAATTAGATTTTATAAAGTTTTTCATAGTTGGGCGTCGTAAAACTTTAACCGCCTTTCTTGCAAGTTCAATACAAAGTTGTACTTGTAAATTGCCAGCAATAGCGTCTTTAACTGCGAGTTGCAGTGTGTGTGCCGCACAGAGCATAATACGTGGTTTGAATTCATTTCTCATTGCGTTAATAAATACATCAACGTTTAATTCCAATGGTGTATCCGTTTCAAGTCCAATGTTATCATTATCATCATCACCATCATTTTCATCGTCGATCTCACAATCGCTATCCATGTCGGTATTAATATCTCCTGTTAGTGTAGAGCAATGAGCTGTTAACAATCTTGACATTCTTTTAAAATTACTGCCGTTGTCAGTAGTAATTGAATATATTTGAGCCGTCGGTATCATAAAATCATTTAAGACCTCTAAAACTTTTTCTTTTAGGAATTCGCCAGTTTGTCGTTCTAAAATTTCCAAAACAGCTAAATTTCTAACTTTTATGTGGCCTTCTTTTATATATTGTAAATTAATGCCTAAGAAATTTTTATCCAAATATGAAGCTGAATCAAGTTTAAGGCTTATTAAATTATTTCTAATTTCTGACGCGATTTTTGATTTTATTTGGTATGCTTTTTCCGGTATCATTCCCTTTATTACTTTTATATTTATGTGTTTAGTTTGAATATTAGAAGGAACAGCTATGTTAATTATATCTTGAAATGCTTTATCTTGTATCAATGCAAGAGGTCGCCCATGTACTGTAACTAATTTCACACAATTGTTTATAACTTGGTCTGATGTTGTAGAATGTCGAGATGTACTTGGTTGGTGCTGTTGATTTTCTTTATTTAAATTAGTTATAAGTAGGTATTCTTGCACATGTTTCAATGAAATATGATTTTTTAAATTGGTCGTATGCTTGCCCTAGAACAAAACGAGTAATTAATTATAAACATGTTTACTTACTAATTTAATAAAAATATTGAATAAATCAAGACCTACGTTTAGTGGTCGGGCTACGTTCATTTATACCCATGTATATATACCTAATTTGCTACCTATTTTAGTAAGTAATTAGGTATTAATATCTACGATTATTATTAGATTAACACTAAGGTAATGCTATTTTTATATAAGACTAGCTTCTGCCCGCGACTTCGTCCGCGTGAAATTTCTTGTTACTCCGACCGACCCCGTCGCATCGCATCGCCTGCCCGCGCTATTACTTCGTTTTTGCTTAGCGTTCTTTCTGACTTTTTTCTTTTTGCTTGGCTCCTAAAGGTCATAGCGCAGCCTATAGCCTCCCTCAAGAATTGGGCTATCAAATGCAAAAAGAATTTTTCAAATCCGACTGGTAGTTCCAGAGATTAGCGCGTTCAACCAAACAAACAAACTCTTCAGCTTTATAATACTAGTATAGATCAGACGTAGTAACAAATCTAAAATCTTACCTTAATGGCATTTCCACATAAATTACATTTGCTTGTGTTATTTGATGCATCAAACACATAATAACGATGCACAGCATCTCGCCTCGGCTGTGGCATTTTTACAGAAAGACAATTCTTGTTGTAATAGGTAAGCTACACAAACATAAACACTGCTAAATTGCTTTTACTTCCGTAGTTCCGTCCGAGTTCCGAATCAAATGACGAATGATGAAAATTAAGGGTTTGCACCGGAGCAGTGAGTACCGGAGAATAACCGGTGATTCACCGGTAAAAGTACTCGATTGAAATAATCGGTTATTAACCGATTGATCTCCGGTGATCGTCGCATCTTATTTTTTTATATAATAAAGTTACACAAATAAAAGACACATTCAACAATCATTTTTTTATAATTATTTAATATTCATGACAATTATTTACCAACTTGTTTCTTTCTAATTAGATTCATTCAGTCATTAATTCAAAGCGGTCTTGTCCGTTTATGTGATTCATTTCACTAGCATCTAACTGGCTAAATAATTTGTTGCAATGTTCGTGGTTATTTTTGTAATTGCTCAGTACTATGAGTTGCTTTTTTGAAAAATCGCCCGGTAGTCGCCCGGATTTGCTTGGATTTCTAAAAAGAAACACTAGTAATGCAGATGTGACATCTGCTACGGCAATTAATTTATTCAAAATGTATACGGAAACACAGTATCCCGAAAAAAGCCACAAATGGGATGACGTTGTGCAATTCTGGAAATTCAATAAACATTTAAAGCCTTTAGACGAAATAGCCTTTAAATACCTAGCTGTGCCTGCTACTTCAGTCAAATCAGAAAGAGTATTCTCGGCAATGGAGAAGTATGTTGCGCAATGACGCAGTCGAAATGTTATGTTTTTTAAACCAAAACTACAATCTTCTAGAGTAAACTTTTGTTTCTTTCTTTGAAATGCCATTTAAAATTAATAATTGTAAGAAATGAATGAACACTGTTTTTTTTAATAAACAATATCGTTTTTATCTTATGCATATAATTCCAACGCATTAACCGGAGATCACCGGTGAATCACCGGAGATCGCCCAATCACCGGTGAATTTTACCGGTACGCAAAATTCCGCACCGGTGCAAACCTCTAATGAAAATAAACAAGTATAGACACGAACAAATAAATATTATTACAATTTTTAGCATGTGTGACGAGCAAAATTGAACTATAAGATCATATAGACAATAGTTATTTTTCCATGTTTACAAGTCGCTCGGCAAGTCGGTACACGCAAGATTGGTGGACCGCCGGGCGCGGTACGATGTCACGTGCGGTCGTGGTTATGCAATTTTCAAACTTATATCGACTGTAAACAGAGCATATTACAATGTCTTGAGTTGGAATGGCTTACCCTGTTCCAGTGTTACAGGGTGTGAAAGGGTAACCCGTTCATAACCAGGTTAACTACACCCGTTCGAAGGTGTAACATGTATCATAGGGTTTTTTTTTGAAGCGCTTAAAAAAACCCCTTCAAAAACCCTTTCAACGAGTATCCGGCCGGTCCCTGCACACGATCAATCACAGTTTGAATAATTTCGAAAAAAAAAACCAGGATATTGCTAATCCATTGCTTCATTTATGTTCGAAAAATTTGTGTACTTAACAACGTAAAAAAATAACGCAATGAATGTTGTTGGACTGTCAAAATGAAAGCTATTGCTACTGTTAGTGTTACGTACAATGCGTGCCACGAAAGAAGAGACTTGACACACCACGTGGTTTGACATGCGCAGAACACAATTTTAGGTATCTTTAGCGGTATGAGGTCTGAGTGCGGGACGGGACCGGACGTCATAGGGGCGGCGGAAAGCGTGGGGGAGGCGGGGTCAAGTCTCATCTTTCGTGGCACGCATTGTAATTATCCCGCTAATCATTCAGACTATAGGTGGCCCATAGAGACATATTTCACGTAGACTTGCTATAGTAGAGCATGATCAATTGATCAACCTCAATAATTACTTACTCTGTTGTAATAAATCCGCCTGGATTTGTCAGGTTATGTCCGGCGTTTTGTCTCCCAGTCCGGATTTTTTTCAGTCTTTTCATTAGTCCCGAGTGTTCAAAATATGGATATTTTTTTTAGGAAATAAAAAAAAATCAATGAATCCGTACTTTTTCGCAAATAACAGGACCTTCCGAATTGCGAAATGGTAACCCTCGTTGCAATTGAGAGTACTTAGATAGTTTGATAAATCTCTAGCCAAAATAATATAATTAATTATTAGACGCGTCTAGTATCCGCGGACTATTAATAAAAAATATTAATGATGTTTTTTTGTCGTTCCTAGATTAGTAGGATTTGCGTGGGTGATGCCTGTGGGTAGTCTGTCCGATACTGATAGTCGACACCTAGCACCACATACCATATAGGATGTCTATAAAAACGGTTTACTACCCACATGAAAGCAAAGCCTAATAATTTATTTTTCCCCTTCAGAATTCATCCTAAATCCGCAAAAATAGTACGTTTTCACAAATCCTTTTCGCCCTTTTAGACATGGCCCTGTATTGTTAGACTCACATAAAATATTAATGTTATAACGTTTTGACTGTAAAAGAGACCATGACCTCTGAGTTTCTTTCGGCATTACTTTTCAGGAATCAGTCAGCTAGGAAACGCCGGCGCCATCTAATAAGTAGTTTTTTAAAATATTGTCCAAATACTTAACTACAGAAATAAACATAATTTCATCATCATTTCATTTCCTTTTTGCTAAATTTGCCTACGCTAAGTACCTACATATTTTTCAAATGCAGTTTCTGACCTTTTAAAACATCCAAATAATTATCAACAGAGAAAGCAGTCAGGCATGTGAATATCTTTCTTGCTATTATAAATATTTTACCAAACCAATCATCGCACAGATCCAATTACAAGTCGCCTGAGTGCTAGATTGTCCAATTGACCATTGACCATATTTTTCACTAGACAGTTTTTTAAGTTTATTTTTGTGATGCATGTGATAGATTATACTAATTATGGATATTGTTATTATTATCATAAGTATTCCCAACGGATATCCACCTTCAATGTCGTTGATATTTTAAATGACGGTAGATGGAAACGTCAAAGTTATTTGTTCACGACTATAAAAGGGGGAGCTCTGAGTAGCAGGGATGATTCTTGTTCGAGACGTTGACCATAACGGAGCTCCGGCCTCTATTAGTACTAGTGACGTTATTATGTGGAATAGATAGACCAGATGTCACGTAAGTGAATTGATATTATTATATAGATTATTGCTGATAACTATGGTGTTCTGTATATGTTATAATATGGCCAATATTGCTAATATTAGAAATGTGTGGCAATATAAGGAATTGTTGATAGAATACTTTAATACTGTTTCCGTGGAGTTTCTTGTCCTTCTTCTCCACGAGGACCTAGATTTGGAACGGACGACTAGCTTTCTGATTATTTACTGACAAGCCTTAATTGAATAAATGTTTGGTCTTGTCTTTCTGTGCTTTATTTATAGAATCCTTTCCCTAAATACCATATTCATAGGTATTACTCATATTAAATAACTATTGGGGTAATATATATATCTATACTTAAAGATAGATTATACTTTATTCCGCTAACATCAGAAGTGGGATTGTTCTCTAGCCTTTTAAAACAGTTTACTAATACATTTTATTTTGCTATTTTCATGATCGATATTGGAGCTTTTGACGATCTTCTGGAAGCTGTTGGTCGACGGGTCGCAATTCACTTTCACCATTATCATAATATCGCACTGCCGCCTCTGAAATCGGAGTTGCGGTGCTGCTAATTACTGTGTGAGCTTTGGAACTATGGAACCTCAAACTGCTGTAAGAACTTCGAGAACCTTTCCTGGTAATAAAAAGTAGCTGGAATCGGTAAGTCCCTTAGAGGCTCTTTTAGATCAAAACGAAATGCCATTAGATACGGTGATTAAATTAATTGATAGGTTACGTGTTGAAAAATACTCTGTTATGTAATAACATACAAAGGTTGTGATTAATTACTTGATAGCACATATCAAAATAGTATTTATAGTTTTCAATAATATTGTCAGATTGACCGAGCGATGAGATAATTGAACTATTTCCATTTTCGCTGGTTATTGCTTAGATTCAAAAGCTGTTAAATACATATGAATGGTTTACCAAATCATTGCTATCCCAATTTTATATTGGTAACTGTAAATTATACCGATAAGCAATTTATTTGTTGGCTAATAGCTGTCACAATTACGAAGCTTGGTTTCAATGTAGAAGTACGTAGGTATCTAATTTGACTGGATATTGTGTTTGTTTCCGCTGGTCGGTCATTTGCTTGGTGTAAGTCTATCCCACTAGCAGCGGGTGGAGGGGACTTGACATGTCTAGGCAATTGGCAAAACAAAAGTGAATTACAATTCTAGAAAAAGGGTACCTAATGTACTTCGAGAGCGAAGTACTTGTCAGTATGGCCGTGATAGATTATACTAATTATGGATATTGTTATTATTATCATAAGTATTCCCAACGGATATCCACCTTCAATGTCGTTGATATTTTAAATGACGGTAGATGGAAACGTCAAAGTTATTTGTTCACGACTATAAAAGGGGGAGCTCTGAGTAGCAGGGATGATTCTTGTTCGAGACGTTGACCATAACGGAGCTCCGGCCTCTATTAGTACTAGTGACGTTATTATGTGGAATAGATAGACCAGATGTCACGTAAGTGAATTGATATTATTATATAGATTATTGCTGATAACTATGGTGTTCTGTATATGTTATAATATGGCCAATATTGCTAATATTAGAAATGTGTGGCAATATAAGGAATTGTTGATAGAATACTTTAATACTGTTTCCGTGGAGTTTCTTGTCCTTCTTCTCCACGAGGACCTAGATTTGGAACGGACGACTAGCTTTCTGATTATTTACTGACAAGCCTTAATTGAATAAATGTTTTGTCTTGTCTTTCTGTGCTTTATTTATAGAATCCTTTCCCTAAATACCATATTCATAGGTATTACTCATATTAAATAACTATTGGGGTAATATATATATCTATACTTAAAGATAGATTATACTTTATTCCGCTAACACATGCGTAAGGCGACCAATTACTTAATAATGACTGTTTATAATGATAAGTGGAATCAAAAACTACTTCTTCAAAATCGAAATATGATGCCGTTTCGTTTATTTTTAAGTTTAAAAATGGAGGTTGAACAAAATACCACCAACAAAATTACGAATGTGGACTTAGAACAAAACTGCATTGGACTTAGCACAAATTGCAAAATAATCCGTCAGTGCTTCTTTGTTCAAGCTACCACTTCAAGGTACAGGATGTTTAAAAATAATTATCTCATCTCAAATTTTAAAAAATTATTAATAAGTGTTCGTATTCTTATTTTAGCCACAAAATATAACTTAAAAATAGTATTAGCAGTAATAAGAAAATGCATCTGCATGAAATGTGTAAGGTGAGTGAGTTTATAATGAATGGGGTGTGCGGTGTAAGATGTGTGTCTGAGTGCAGTAAAAGAAAATACGTATGCATTTTGAACGACTAAGTATGGTGTGTTTCGTGTAGGTGTTTGTGAATGCGAGTACGAGTGTAAGTGTGTGGTAATTGTGTAGTATGTAGAGTGTACTAATTATTGTGATTATCACTGTTACAGTATACATACGTAGTATATTAAAAAAAATTCTTCCTCTTTGCTCTGCTCTTTTCATTCTTTTTTACTGATTTATTTGCCTTTTTGGATGAGTTTTTCTTTTCTTGATCTGTTTTTTTCCCTGTTACATTTTCCTTTTTATTTTCCGTCTTCTGTTTAGCTTCATTTGTTTTAGTAGATGTGCTTGGTGTGATTGAATTGTCATTTTCTTATATTTTTTGCTTTCCATTACATTTTGACCTTACAGCGTTGACGTGTGTTACCCGTCTTGTTTGTGTCATTTGTCTTTTTTCCTGCTTTTTTTAAAATCGCCTCCATACATGAAATATCTTCAGGTGGCATGTATTTATAAACGCTTCTGATATCATCAATTTTTTTTTTTTGGTTTACGTTGCTTTTGGCCCCTTGAGGGTTATTTCATTATTTATTATTATAGAACTTTTTTGTATATTTACTATTTTCGGTGGATCGCTGAACAAGGTTTGATAAGAGATCTCCACTAAATTTGATTTTGAATAAGTCAACGATTTGACTTGTTTGTACGGAATTTGGTGGAACCCATACTTAATTGCTTCTGGGCACTATTTAGTTATTTTGTTGCATAATGCACTATCTTCATTATCCACCAAAACACCTTAGACACAGAAATTAAAATTCAACCAACAGGTCCGAACCACTCCCGTCGAATTCCCGCCAAAAAGTCCTCACTTTTAATTACTTAGGTGACGTAATCTCAACATCCTGTAGAAGAAACACGAGCTCCATGAGAGATAGCTTAAAAGTGCTTACCGTTCAATTTCGGCAGGTTCTCGGGTGGTATTTCTTTTATAATATGTTCGGGACATATTAGCAGATTATACTCAGATGCTTATTTGTAAATCAAACACTATACAACAATATTTTTACGTTATTTTTGTGCAATAAACGAAGTGTTCTTCTCAAGACGCCGAGCCACACTGAATCGCGAAACAAAATGGCGGGCGCTTACGTCACGCGTATAGCGAGCTGTGATTGGCTATATAGCTGGAGGTTGACCAAACAAGCACGCAATAACCAAATCGTGGAGGTTGGATTATTAAGCAGGGAATTAATATTTTTTCGCTGTGAACAAAAAAACTTTAAACTTAAAAAACAGTCCTTTTGTTTGGGAAATAAACCTTGTCGTTAGTGTAATAAAATCGATTTTTGTCCGTTGATCATCCTGCATTTATAACTCATTTTTGGTCAAAATGGTCGGTTGAACAATCTAGCACTCGGGCGACGAAAGTCTGTTGCGCAACCACAATTTCATAAATCATGGTTTGCTTGCGCCTGCGCACCGGAACGTTAGATCGGCCATTGTACAGGCTTTGACCTAGCAAGGTCGATGATTTATTTCATAGAAAGGACTACGTTTTGAGGCCAGAGAAAGCACTTTATGCGTCTAAATAACTGATGAATGAAGTCATTTATCAAGGCATTTCTAGTCTTGATATCAAAGGAGGTTTATATCTTTAGGAAGAGTTATAGCTTGTCACAATGAAATATATTGAAGTTTTTTGGCCGGAAATGTGTTCGTGAAGGTCGATTTGCGAGTGGTTTCTTACTAATGCATGTAATATTGGTCTATTAGATTATTGTTTGAGGAAATTAGTTTTTTTGTAGGTTTTGTGTTTAAAAATAATTGCAGTCCTTGGACATTGGCTACCTTTTGAACCTGTACCGGTGCGGTGGCCTGTTTTATGGTTAAAAAAAAAACTAATAGTCTACCTAGACTATTAGTTTTTTTTTACTGACTTTTGTTGCTGACCGTACCTACCTAGGTACGGTCAGCAACAAAAGTCGATTAACACTTCACTTTTTTTAATCTCAGTCATTGAGCAAAATATTTGTTCAAAATTGCATTGTACTTCTGCTCCAATTTTGAATATTTTGCTCAATAACTGAAATTAAAAAAACTGAAGTGTTAATCGACTTTTGTTTCTGACTGTACCTACCTACTGCTTTGCTGCCATTAAACGATAATGTAATTTTGATTATTTCTTTGTCACTTCTTTGGTAATAAATTAATAATTAATTTTCCACTATTGTTCAAAGTGTATGTGGGACAAGTTGCATTTTAATTTTCCCACCAAAACGGAGCGATTCCTGTAGCCAGCAGCTAAAGGACTGCTAGCGCCATCTAGTTCGATCGGGTGTTAACTAAAGCGTCAGAGTCATCTATACTGAAGCATGAGATGTTTCACGCTTGCGCGTAGTTCGTTGTAGCGTAGCTAGATGGCGCTAACGACCGCTTTTATCGGTTCTTTTAAAATATTGTTGTAGTGTATTTTTGTACTCTAAAATAAGTTATTGACTTATTATCCTTATTTAGAGTAAAAAATAAACCATATTCAATCTAAATATAAAAGTATTTGCGCGTAATCAACGCATTATGTCGCGAACTAAATCTGCTTTCATGTTTACATTTAAGTATATGTATGTATATTTTTCTTTCAGTATCCATTGACGTTATGTATTTTAGAATTTACAGACAAAATCAAAACAAAAAACATATCAAATACATTGATTAGGTCCACAAGATATGTACCTATCTTGTGGACCTAATCAATGTATTTGATATGTTTTTTGTTTTGATTTTGTCTAATATTTACTAGGAAATATAAATCATTTCAAGCATTTCGTCGGCCACCCAAACAGATGCCTATTGCCACATCCTCACGGCATCCCCACCGATCGATTCACATGTTCTATGGGGGATAAAACCCATAAATTATAGTAACACGTGCTCAACAGCGGACGTGGACTAATAATAGATATATTTTTAAACACAGATAGAGCATCTGATGGATTCATTGGTTCCATTCATTGGTGTTATGGTAATACGGAAGAATGTTTAATGTTTATTCATATTTTGTTACATATGGACGGCTGTAAGAGCCTGTGCACACCTCGTTTTTTAAACGCGCCGTTGACGCGCGCGATGCGAGTCAGATACTCGCAGCCTCGCAGGCACTGCTCTGTAGTATAAAAGCGCGCCGTCGCGGTCGCGCGTCGCGTCGTCGACACACGTTTCTAAAACGCGCGTTAACGGCGCGTTTAAAAAACGTGGTGTGCACAGGCCCTTAGGCGGGCTAGAGCTTTGGGACTTAGTACCTAAGCAGAACATATAAGGCTTTCTGAGATTGTCATCCCATGTGGTACAATACCAGGAATAATAATTAGTGAACTGGGAATCTCATAGGGAAACTAATAAACAATTTATGCAGAATAGTTGAATGTAAGGTTTTATAGACACTCTTTAGCACGTTTGGGTAGAAGTTGGAAAGGTCTACCCAAATGCAACAGGTACCTCCGTTACCTTCGTACCTACTACATCTGCGAATTACTTCGAAAGCCAAGTAATCTTGTCTAAGGAAACTGGAAACTCACACTAGAAGCATTTTTTTACCGACGAAAAAACGGACGAGGTTTTCCAGACAGTACGCATAATTATAGGTACATTAGGTAAGTATATATTTATTTGTATAATCATATTAATCACGCATAACTTTTTAAATACTTAGTAGGTAATCGGATTTTGACAATTCTTATTTTGAGGAGGTAATCGGCCAGCACATGGCTAGCATTCAACCCGATTTTATCGACCATTGGAGTTGTATTTTGTGACCGAGACGTCGAGAAATTGCCTGGGCACTGGGCAGTGATGTTGACTGAAATGTGCATATGTGAAACTAGCACCGCCTCGCGGTTTTACCCACATAAGCGTCGAGCCCGTGGGAATTTCGGGATAAAAACTATCTTATGTCCTTTCCCGGGACTCAAACTATCACTATACAATATTTCATCTAAATCGGTTCAGCGGTTTAAGCCTGAAGAGGTAACAGACAGACAGACAGAGACACTTTCGCATTTATAATATTAGTATGGATGTGCATTGAACTGTACGTAAGTACAGTAGGTAGGTAAGCTTCAAAGAGACGTCGACAAGAATTCATTTAGGGAATTGTTTACAATTTTTGTTCCTCAATATTATATCAATGTGTAGCCGTTCGTGTTCGTCGTTAGACCCTGAACCGTCTCCGGACACAAGTGGGAAGATGTAAATCCAACCTGATAAAGTACCTAGGGCTACCTCGACAGAACGGCAGTATGCTCCACCTCCAATCCGGCCCTCAGTGTCCCAAAACATGCAGTCAAACTGACCTCTGCGCTGCCACCGACGCGGACGACGCCGTGGAAGTAGCGAAGTTTTGGGCCAACAAGATCTGAAATACAGTCATGCCAGCGACACGAGGAAGAAGAACGGATGAATTTTTGTCTATGTATTTGTGTCTATACCTACCATCTTTTTGACACTGGCTGTAAAATTAAAGGAAATCAATTCCTTAACTGGTAAAGATACTGAAGCTCACTGGCTGATGTCACTTTTTATGCCTCACGTAGGCGACGAATACATTAGTAGAATTCTATGCAAATAAGGTTTGCAATGTCGTCATTTGGCGCTGAACAAAAAAGAAACTGTAGGTGTTAAACATTTTAGCTAATTACGTAGCTCACTGCAGTTGATATTTAACGCAAAAGTCCTTGAAATAACATTCAGGAAACTTGGTTTATTTGCATCTTATGGTTTTAATAACGACAGGTCATTGGTTATCGCTGAATGTCGCAGTGACTTGGGACAAGTTTTATTTTATATTACAAAGTAAAAATAATGTTCTTATTATTTTTTTAAAAGACGGGTTTGTTTTATTTTTCTAACATAAACATTGATAAACATTATTATTATAAATATTATACCTAGATAATAATATTAGTATTAATATCATTGAAAGTTTAGGTAAAGGATTTGCAGTTTTACGCATTAAGGTAGTGCCTTACTAGCTAGACAAGTAGACTTGTACTGTAGTACTCAGCTAGACAAGTTTTCTGATTAGAAAGAGCAAAAATGTCCACAGGAAATTGAAAAATTAATAACTAAAGCTAAACTAAGATAAACTAAGTTTTAATTACATGAGCCTGATGATCGTTTAAAGGCTCCTACAAACAGGTACGACACGCGATATAATCGCGCGTGTCACAAAGGCACCGCTCGTTGCGCTACTTTCGGTGCCTTTGTGTCGCGCGCGATTTTATCGCGTGTCGCGCCTGGTTGTAGGAGCCTTAACGCGGAAGAAACATGTCATGCCATTCAATATTAAAATTATATAACTCTAGATCTTATTATTTTGGCCAAGTACCTACCTATAACAACCTAGTACTAGTATGCGTTCGATTCGTGATATTTTACAATTTGTGGTAACAAATAGAGGGCTCCGATAGAGTCCGAAACTACTCGAAGAGAAGTGCGAAGAACTCATTTTCTTAAAAAAAAAATGCCATGCTGTTTAGAGAACCTTTCAGTAAAATTTTAGTTTTGAGAAACTTTCAGTCAAATATTAATGCTCATGAACCAACATCCTTAAAAAAAAAACACTGGCACTCCGGTAGTGCCGACAGAAGTGAAAACTTGAACAATTACGAGTGTATTTTGTGAATCGTCTTATAAACAAAACACGCGTGTTAAGGTGTGTTCCTTATTTTATAGGGTTTTTTGCAAATCAGGTATGATGACCAAAGTGACTGGTTTATTCTTCTCGTGAAAGGAATTTATTCAGATTTACAAATAAGCTCGTCGTCAGTTATATATCCGTGGTTCAGCGCCATCTCGTCGTTGTTGGATGAACTACGTAGTTAGTACGCGAGGCCCTCGTAGTTCTTCCCGATGTGCATAGATGGCGCTGTCCTCAACAACGCGCGTCTTACGTTTTACGTCTGACGTTAGTACGCGAGGCCCTCGTAGTTCTTCCCGATGTACATAGATGGCGCTGTCCTCAACAACGCGCGTCTTACGTTTTACGTCTGACGTTTTACGTCTTACGAATTTTCGATCAGGGTCACGTGACCTGACGCGAATTTAGAAGTTTTTACCCATTCCAAAAAAAGTACACAGCGCCGCTAAAGAAGTTTTCACTTCAAAAACAGTGGCACTCCGGGAGTGCCGACAGAAGTGAAAACTTGAACAATTACGTGTGTATTTTGTGAATCGTCTTATAAACAAAACACGCGCGGTACCGGCTACGGCCATCCGTCTTACGAATTTTCGATCAGCCGGTCGATTCTGTAAAAATCTCACCGTGAAAACTTAGGTGAAGTGAGTTTGTTTTTGCTAGGAATTGAATCCCTCCACGCTCACTTCACCTAAGTTTTCACGGTGAAATTTTTACAGAATAGCACCGCAGGTCACGTGTCCTGACGCGAGAACATTTTTTACCCATTACAAAAAAAGTGTACAACGCCGCTAAAGAAGTTTTCACTTCAAAAATCTAATTCTCCTTATTTCTTGTTTTTTCAGGTAAGTCATCATCTGAACTGTAAGGTATCAGTCATTATCATAACTGAAGCATATTCTGCAAAACTGGTAAGAGCTAAAATTATTAAAATTACGAAAGACGTCCACTATCGAAGGCCAAAAACAATACACTAAAATGCAGATTCTCTTCATTCCATTTTTAGAAGCATAAGAGTTGATTTTATAAATACCGACGTACTTATAATATTTTCTATGGATTCGACATAATTATACTTAGGTAATATTTCTCTCATAGAATATATCTATGATTTCTCTTCTAGACTCAAACAAACTAAAATCATTCATAAGTCATAACCTAGAAGATATATCAATATATCCACCTTAAATTATAAATATTTTCTATTTGATTTTTGAAGTGAAAACTTCTTTAGCGGCGCTGTGTACTTTTTTTGGAATGGGTAAAAACTTCTAAATTCGCGTCAGGTCACGTGACCCTGATCGAAAATTCGTAAGACGTAAAACGTAAGACGCGCGTTGTTGAGGACAGCGCCATCTATGCACATCGGGAAGAACTACGAGGGCCTCGCGTACTAACTACGTAGTTCATCCAACAACGACGAGATGGCGCTGAACCACGGATATATAACTGACGACGAGCTCCATGCGAGCGGCTTGCTTCTCTTACCACTGCCGCGACCAACACCACGAACTGAAGTCTATCCTGTGTGCTTATTTGTAAATCTGAATAAATTCCTTTCACGAGAAGAATAAACCAGTCACTTTGGTCATCATACCTGATTTGCAAAAAACCCTATAAAATAAGGAACACCCCTTAACACGCGTGTTTTGTTTATAAGACGATTCACAAAATACACTCGTAATTGTTCAAGTTTTCACTTCTGTCGGCACTACCGGAGTGCCAGTGTTTTTTTGCTATTGCACCTACTGAATGTTGTTTCATCACTCTAAGGTAGACTGTTAAGAAATGCCCAAGGCATTAAGTCCGCCTTTGTACAGTTTTTTACTAGTGCATAAAGTTTAATAAATAAATAAATTATCCTCACCCTTATTTTTCTACTAATTAAGCCATAACACGTAATTTATGTTTTAATTCGCACCCCTATATGGTGATAAAAATAATAACTATCATGTTTTGATACTATCATGCGGGCGATACGAATGATATCATTCGAATCAATTAAAAAAGTAACACCCTTATGTATAGGTAACCCTTTATTAATCACTAGCAACGCCCCGCGGTTTCTCCCGCGTAAGATTCGATCCCGTGGGAATATCGAGATAAAAAGTATCCTATGTGTTAATCCAGGAAATGGTCTATCTATGTGCCAATTTTCATACAAATCTGTTCAACGGTTTACGCGTGATTGAGTAACAAACATCCAAACATCTGCACAAACTTTCACATTTATAATATTAGTAGGATTATAAAATATCGTTGCTTTTTATGCAGGTCATGTCAATTAGTTTAATGGGGATATAATCGGCAATAGGTGATATGAAATATAATAAATAAAATATATAAATATAATATTTATACGGTAATAATACGGTCTGGTGTCCGCAACTCCGCGTCAATGCGGGTATTTTGCGTACTAAAATCGGCAAAGTTCTATCTACTCTATTAGTATCTAGATATCGGTTTGTACTAAGTATATGAATATTGAGCAGTGGTGGCCCAGTGGTAACGGCCGCAACTTACTAATTGTGTAGGTCGTAAGTTTGAACCCAGGCACTTAACTTTGTGTAAATTATTTCATCACCACTGCTCTCAAAACGGTGAAGGAAAACATCGTGAGGAAACCGGCATGTCCTAGAACCAAAAATTCGAAGACATGTGACATCTACCAACCCGCACTGGGCCAGCATTGGGCCCGCGTGGTGGATTACGTCCCACTCCCTCTCACCGAGAGAAGGCCTGTGTCCCAGCAGTGGGGACATTAAAAAGGCTGATTATCTATATGAATACACATAATACAAAGTATACAAACATTAGTGTACAGACGCCAGCACATCAAGCTACTACAATCTGTCAAATTTCTTTAGTAGATTTTCAACTTTATCGCTAAAGCATAAGGTTCAAAGTTGATTGGGAAAATTTGACAGTTTCGGGTAGCTTGGTGTGTTGGTGTCTGTACCTACATGAAGAAGTTGAGAGAAACTATATTTTATTTTCCCGGTTAGTTGTATATTTAGATATTGAGACCCATTACGTCTGCGGAGTTTCACTTGCTAAATTAATAAAGTTTGATCCTGTATCTACTCTATTATACACCACAAAAGAACATAACAAAAAAAAAACATGAAACACTACAAAATATACAATAGGCGGCCTTATCGCTTTCAGTCTAATCAACCAAGTCTCTAGCATAATAATCTAAACCCCTTAGCCAAAGTTCTCGAGTTCCTGTACCTTTTGGCTTTAAAAGGTATCCGAAAGACTTTAGTCATACAAATAATGAAAAAACAGATGATGCGTGACGCGTCTGACAAATGGAACACGACGGCAACGCGTAGTGCGCGTATCAATATGTATGCGCTACCCGGGATCGAACCCGCACCATCATTACGTGATATGCATCGTAGATGAACAGTGAGTGAACACTGTGGTTAATATAAAAAGCAAATTACATACATATGCTTTCTAGACTTGCATATCAGATTGCACGGAAATACGGCAATTATATGTTTTTTGTTTGGCATTGAGCCTACCTTGAGTGAATTTTTAATGATTTTCTTTGACTACAATGGGTAGGTTACTGTACAATTGTTCATTCTTTTTAAAAAGTTGTCCTGCACCCTGATTGCGTAACATTATCAATCACAATCAGAATTATTTTAAAGGATAAAAAAATTGTCTGGTCAACAACGTAAATAACGGATGCTGCTGCCTGAAACTTAGTGTTATTTCTCATGGCATTCTCAGAGGTATAATTAGATGGATCCATCAACGCAATGGATGTTGTTGAACTGTCAAAACGATAGCTATTGCTATTGATAATAGAAAAATAGAATAGAAAATATTTATTGTCCAGGTAATACAGTAAGCAGGTGTTAATAGTAAGTTAAGACGACATGAGTAGCTTAAAATATTACCTACAGCTAGGTTACGTATAGTATTAACTAGTGAGCCCCAAACTAGACAGTTGTGTGTTGGCAATTTGGTTGGCAAGGAGATAGACGGCGTCCTCCGGGAAGGACATAGGCTACTTTTTTTCCCGGTGGCACGATTCCGTGGGATAATTTCCGACATCCACGTGGGCAGAAGATCAGGGTCGTCTTAACCATATTGGGCGCCGGGG
Source organism: Luperina nickerlii (assembly GCA_963855955.1). Taxonomy (NCBI): domain Eukaryota; kingdom Metazoa; phylum Arthropoda; class Insecta; order Lepidoptera; family Noctuidae; genus Luperina; species Luperina nickerlii. Next base: position 9,904,624 of record OY979682.1, read on the forward strand.
TGCGAAAATCAGCCTGCGGCCCTGCGCCCCAATTTTTGTATTTTATTTTTTTTTATTTTAAGTACAATAAAATTAGGTACATTTTCAAACATCAAATTTAATTTTTCCGTCTTTAAAATCAACAATCTTTTTTATGATATCGTCTGTTTTGTAATCAACTTTCAATTCGATAGGTATACTATAGCCAAATTTGTCAATCTGTCTTGACTTGAGTCATAGAGTTTTTTATTCATTTCAATTTCGAGAAGGTTTACGCATGGTACGTGTAGGTTTAAGGATTGGCTTGCGCCCCCTAAGACCCTGCGCTCGGGTGCCACGCACCCCTTGCACCCCCGGGTAAAGACGGCCCTGCAGAAGATAGTACTTTATAAGTTTTTGCAGGAATTGAACCAAGTTCTAAACGAGATGGGCAGCTTTAAAGAGCTTCACATGAATTACTCTCTCTTGGACTTGATGTTCAAGATACACAAACCATTTCACTCAGCATTTATGATATTTGTCTAAGTTCGTCCATTTTATGAGCGTAGTGGAGCCTAATAAAATATTTACGAGCTATCGAATTGATACATTAATGGAGCGCACATAAAAAGCTTTGCTTAGACTAGCAGCCACTTTGATTTGGCACTTAATATCACTAACGCTTGCGGGTTGATTAAATTGGGAGAACCTTAGTCTAATTTTTCATAGGCCATACTTCATAATTAGGAACGACACGCGACACAAAGGCACCGCAAGTCGCGCAACGAGCGGTGCCTTTGTATCGCGCGCGATTATATCGCGTGTCGCGCCTGTTTGTAGGAACCTTAACTCTGCTATTCTGCAGCGCTACACAATGTTTTATCAGTCGTTTGTGTGCCTCCCTTTCCTTCCTTCTACTTACCCCTATTTACTGCTGTTTGTTGCCCATCCGTATGAAAAAAGCGAAAGCCAACACTTTGTTATAGTATACATTTTGTTCTCGATATTGCTATGTTTCAGCAGACCATAGCTGGTGTGCAAATACCCCTTTTTTAATATGGGAATTCATCAAATGACCACTCCCGCTCTAGCGGAAGGGAGTGTCAGACTCTGACTGACTAATACCCACCCGTGTTCCTTCCTTAGCCCTTTATGTTCCGGGCCAGCGGTACTTAACCCTTTTGGACAATCCCGCTGCGTGCAAATTCCCTTACACTGACTTCCCTTTCCTTGTTGTAAGTACTTCGTACTTTATTAGAGTGTCAGGTTTTTACAACGTCCGAATTCATCAATTTCTACTATCATGAGGAAAAACAGCGTATATTCGTGTTAAACACGTTACCACTTATAAAAGCACAGCATGCGGATGCTGCTGCCTGAAACTTGGTGTAATTTCTCAATGCATTCCCAGACGTATTTAGATGGATCCATTCACAGAACAGTTAAATTTTAATTCTTCTGTAGACCCATCCATCCAATTAGTTTTTATCCTTGTGGGCCGCAGATACTAGAACAGTTTGAATGTGTCAAAGATTTGTACTTCTTCTTGGAAATATAAGGCTTAATGAGCCCTAAATACTAGACCAGTTTGCGAGTCCAGAGCCCATAAGACCCATACAATTTCATATTAATTAGCTAGTGAAACGTCACAAACGCGGTAGGTATCGACATCTAAAGATGATAGATATAGGTACCAAAAAAAATCTATAGTATAATAGTTGGAAAAGGCTAGACAGATGATGATAATTTCCAAATGGAGTTACTTTGGCACATTTACAGTCTCCTAAGAGCCCTCTTAACAACTGTCAAAGCGATAACTAAGCAATCTATGAAGTGCTCTTGAATACTTGACACACAGCTGTTCCGTCCAGTCACCCGGTCGAGGCACCAATTCAGACAATTTAGACTCGCCAGCAGCTATTACTAATTGTAGCCAATGTAGCTCAATAAGCTCAATTAGAAGATCATGTCGTTTTTGGCCACAATTGTGGATTAAAATGCGGTGGGATATGTTTTATGCGAGTGCTGTTTTGGAGTTTTTTTTTTTATTTATAACTAGCTACTATGTCCTTATCTAGGTTATGGTATACCCATGTGCTAAATTTCATCCAAATATGTATAGCCGTTTTGGCGTAAAAGCCAAACAAACATACAAAAAATCATATCTTTTCTTTTGATAATATTAGTTTAGATATTTTCTGAAATCTTACTTATATTGATGAGCTTATTCATCGTCAGCCGACTGTAACACTGTTAGGGTTTTGATTGTCCCATAAATACCATCATTGATGGTCGTTTGACAATCGGTTACGGAAGTCGTGGTCGTAAGAATCTTAATGTATTTTGTCAGATTATCATCTATTTTGATATGTAGTTTCCTTTAGGAAAACAAGTTCAGGAGACGTTGAAAGACAGTGTTGAGATTGCACTCATGCACTGTCTTTCCAGTGAAAAATCCAGTACTTAGGGGAAATTGCTATCCCTTTTAAACTACTTCTTATTCTTTTTCTTCGTCGTTCTGGCAATTTCAATCAATCAACGGAACCTATCGCAGTTCACTGCTGGACATAGGTCTCTCCTAGGCCGCTTTCCGAATTAGCTATAATCGCTCACAGCGCCCACATCATCTCACATGCGTTCCGATTTAGATATTACGATTATGACAGCTGAGAGCTGTCAACAATGAATGTAAAAACGATATTATTACAGTATTTCTTTGTATAGACACCACATTTCTTCTTCAGTTCTTCTCCTTTGGTTAGGTGGCGACTGTCAGCCAGAAGCACAATTTCGAAAATGCCACGTTAGTTTAATTTAAAGATATGATGCATCTCAAAACAAAAGACACACTGACACATCCAGACACATCCACACACACACACACACACACACACACACACACACACACTGTCACTGGCATGGTCGGCGTTATCGCAAGATGGCGCATGTCATGACGTCATCTATGACGATTCACGGGACATCGTAATCTCGTAATCGCGCTCACGCTAATTCGGTACGGGTTTAAGCACGCTCACATCGATTATTTCGCAACTCGGAACGCAGGGCTAGACTGCGCTACAGCACCCTGTCCTCCGCCTTCCGCATCCAGTCTGTCCCAGCCACCTTCTTTCTATAGGTCGTCGGTCCATCTAGCTGGGGGGCGTCCCACACTACGCTTACCGATACGCGGTCTCCACTCCAGGTCTCGTCTGACAATTTATATGACACAAAATAAGTGACCAATTTTAGTTCCAGCAAGGATCTACTAAGGAATCCGCTGGGTGCGAGAAGCACACAGCCGGTCAAAGTGGCGGTGCTTGGCCCTGAAGCGTCAAGCAGTGGACGTGTTTCACCTGAAACGATAATGATGAAGGATCTAACCTAAAATTATGTGTCTTTCATTCTCTCTCACTCTCTTTCTCTCGTCCATGGCAACCGAATGGACTCGGCCTAGAATTCGGCTACATGTCGTATAATTCGTCTTTTATCCCTTTGTCTACGTTAGGGCTACTGGGCTTAAAAAAGTGTCTCGCTCTAGTTATTCAGGTTGGCGATAATTTCTTAACTTTTTTCTATAAAAGCCACGATTAATGCTAGACAAGTTTTCCGATTAGAAAGAGCAAAAAGGTCCACAGGAAATTGAAAAATTAACAACTAAAGCTAGCTGATAAACTAAGTTTTAATTACATGAGCCTGATGATCGTTTAAAGGCTCCTACAAACAGGCGCGACACAAAGAAGCTAGAATTAAACTATCATCTATCTCACGTTATAATCAACGTTGCGCGACTTACGGTGCTTTTGTGTCGCGCACGATTTTATCGCGTGTCGCGCCTGTTTGAAGGAGCCTTGACTCTTGTTAAATGGGCCTACCTTACCATAGTGAAAATGAGCAACTGATAAACTAAGTTTGATTATAACGGGAGATAGATGATAGTTTAATTCTAGCTAAACGGCCCGTGAAACCTTAGTTTAATATTTAATTGAATACACACGCTTCTTAAAGTCTCGTGCTGTCTCCCTCACTTTAAGTATTCATACACACGAGCGCGAGCGGTACACGTCAATGCCAAAGGCAAATGCAACCGTCGCGCGTCGTCACTCGTTTTCCAATAAAATTTAAGTTATCTTTAGACTGGCTTGCAAATTTTCTTAAAAGGGATTTATTTAAAGACACGTTTAAGCAACAGAAATACTGAATCTATTATTATCTTCTGTTATTCTATTTCTCGTTCGTGTACTCAAAGTAAACAAATCCACCTTGTTATTGTAATTATCATAGTTTAAATAAGTACCTATGTACGCCATACGCGGACTCATAATATAGTTCCATAAATAATTTTGTCTCGATTTTCTTTACACGTTTATTATCAACTTCCCATTAAAAAACAAAAGATGGATAGACGTTTTCTTTCAAGAAAATCTACTTTCAAATGCGAAGAAATCTTCGACGCCTAAGGGCGCGTACACACGAGCGTGATTTTTTTCGCGTGCGCTTCGCGTACGCTTCTCTACCTCAAAAGAGATACATTTAATTCCAATGTTTTTCTAAAGTGGGAGCGATGCGTATACGCGACGCGCGCCCGTAAAAATCGAGCTCGTGTTTACGCGCCCTAAGTATCTATTTGTATTTATTTGTAAGTATAGATAGTTAGTCAATAATTTCGGTACCTAGGGTAAATATTTGTGTAAAATATTGTATAAGAATTTAAAGGCCAATAATAAAAATTGTAGTTCGTCTTTCAAATTCTATATTTGCGTCCATTTTCTCGCACAAGTGTACTGAAAATGGCGGCATACATTGCTCAGTAAAGTAAATGTTCGTAGATTTGTATTTATATCTTGATCTAACTTTAATTGAAAGTTCAACTGTTAACTGTACCACACGATCACTGCTAACGATTTATGCAATTGCAAACAGAACCGTTTGGAGTTTAAGTTTTCAATGTTTCGGAACCTTTAATTTAGCTTTTGGTTACTTATTTCAAACAGCCAGAAAGTCTTTGTCTGTGCAAAGGAAACGCACCTGCAATGCCTATAGTATTGCAGATTCCATAGGCAGCGGTTAGGTACCATAATTGGTACCTACCCGCCTACCTAACAGATGAGCTGTTTGCTTATTAGCCTCTGTTTTTGCGTAGTCTGTCTGGCCATGATTTTGGTATTCAAATAAAGAAAGTATTTTTATTTTTTATTAAATGGAACATCTCGAGGAGCATTTAGTAGTTGAAAAGAGCAGCTTCATGAAAAATTTAAATGTAGTAAAGTAGGGCATTATTGAACTCCTTAGATAATGTTATAACTTTTTTTAATTATAGTATTGTTAACATTGAATCTTTTTGAAGATTAGTTAACTAGGGACTTACACCAAAGTTATAGGTAGGTTACTTTAAAACTATCATGCTGAATCATCACGCTCATTTTGGTCCTCATTTACGTAGAGGAAATGAAAACATTACCAAACCGTAGAGGAAATGAAAACATTACCAAACCGTCCATCCAGTACCTCATCATAGCATCTTAACATGCACATGCGAACTTCCGAAACAGTAGCCATTCTCAAAACACCAGTCAAATAACACTACATCTTAACTTCTAGTAACCAAAGTTGATATTACGACGTGTGGTGTGAGATATCATTACTCTTGCCAAATAAAATCACACTCTAACACGAATATGATAAAGTTGATATTGAAGTAGAAAGTGTAATACCTAATGGTATTCCACATGAATGGGCTTTGTGCTGCAGTTAACTTTGTTCATTCAGCTTTGAAGGCACCATTCGATTTGCAGTGTCGGGATAAAGTCACTGAGCCTTGTGTCCACCAACATTTAAATCAACTGATTAAATATTAATCAGTTCTATATTCGAAATTTCCTTAGGAAATTTGACATAAACCGACTGTTTAAATATCTAACCGGTGGTGATTTGAATGTTGGTGAACTCAGGCCTGAGTTGGTATGAGCGCGTCATCCATTCCGCACCCTAATTGCGTAACAAACTATTGATCTCAATCTGAATCATTTTGAAGGATATTGCTAATCCATTGCTTTATATGTTCTAAAAATGTGTCTGTTCAACAACGTAAATAGCACAATGTATGTTGTTGAACTGTCGAAATGAAATCTTTTGCTACTGATAGTGTGTTACACAATTACCACGCTGGTAAAGTAGCTAGATCACCATCATCATTCATCGTTGGCAGCTTTGTCTCACTTCTGGGTATAGGTTTCCTCCGTTTTGTGCCCTGCTTCCCTGGTCTGTGCGAGTCTCTCCCAGGGCGAACCCGTGACCTTCTGTAGGTCGTCCACCCACGTACGTGGCTATTGGTCTGCCAACGCTGCTTCTACCGGCTCTCGGCAACCATTCCTTTAATATCTATCAATACTCTATAACTGTGACTAATGCCTAATGGAGACACAATTACTTTTTCTATTGTTATAAATCAAATTTTGATTTTCCTTCAGTTGAGAGGTGAGAAAATCGCTTTTAAATCTCGCGTAAAGCTTTGGTTTCTTAAGAAAGCGGTTCCGTCGTATAACACTGCCCTCATAAAAATCTGCCATTCACACCAGTATTTTACATTAAGTCAAACTCCGCGGCCCAAAGATTTAAATCGCTAGATTTTCTCTAGGTACCAGTACTCATGAAAAAAAAAATAGTCACGCGAAAAAGTGTCCATACTGAGAAGTCAGTGCGTCATTGTGTGTCAGAGCCTCAGAGGTGTCACGAAACAGAAACGCGACCGCGATCTTTTGACGCGGTATGGCGAATCTAACGATTTAAATCTTTGTCGCCGTCATCATGACAGCCGTCATCATGACAGCCGTCAATGCGGCCGTTAAGTGCGGCCACCGCTCTTCTAGGAAATAGCTTTAGTGTAAGGTATTTATTCCGGCTGTACTTGCTTAAAAACTCCTTTGAACTCATTCAAATTGAACCTTACCAGAATTTTACTTCACAGAGTAAACTTAGGGTGGTATGATTCCTTAGTCATTCATTATTAAACCCTCACAGACCTACGTAACATGAAATTCAATGAAGAGGTAAATTGTATTATTCATTACCTAGCAGTGGTATAAGGAGATGTGTTTGACAACACATGATCGTAAATTCATAGAAAGAGAAGCGACAGAAAAACTGTGGAATTTGGTTCTAGGACATATTGATTTCCTTACGATGTTTTCTTTCACCGTTTTGAGAGTAGTGGTGATAACAGAGTACATCACCTGTCGGGGTTCGAACCTACGACTCTTAGGTCGCGGTCAATACCTACCACTGGACCACCACTGCTCTTCAAGCTATACCCTTATAATTACGTTCCAATTTCATTATAACGCGATTTAAACTTTACGGCGGGTCTAAAGTGCGCTACTCGCTGCGCAGTACCTCACCCCTCACCCCCGCTGACAGGTGAATCTGTTACTGCGCAGTGACTCGCCTCATGTTCCGACCCGCCATAAAGTTTGAATCGGGCTGTACCTAACTGCAAATGGATAACAGCCACGTATATTGGCGAAATAGAAAGCGTCTAGCCAACACTGGCTTTTATTGTCGATATGCATGTTCACGATGATGTTACTTAATTGGTATCAGATCTAGAGTTATATGATTTTAATATTGAATGGCATGACATGTTTCTTCCGCGTTAAGGCTTCTTCAAACAGGCGCGGCACGTGATAAAATCGCGCGCAACACAAAAGCACCGCAAGTCGCGCAACAAGCGGTGGCTTTGTGTCGCACGCGATTATATCGCGTGTCGCGCCTGTTTGTAGGAGCCTTTAGACTTGAGCCTGTAAACTTCTTATCACAGAGGACTACCTTCTAATAATAATATGCATTCTACATACAGGGTGTCTAGGACATCGACGCACAACCTGTTACAATGGGTTCAGTATATGAAACCGTTGAAATTGTTCGATGGTTATTAAAAAAAAATTGCTGTACATTATGACCGCGTAGGCACTTTTCTATGAAACAGCGTTTTTTTTTTTTTGATAACCGATGGTCATTTCTACGCTCGGGTCTGGTCTAGAATCATGTGCTGTATTCACAGTTGCAGTTTGCGCGTCGACATAATATCAAGACGCTTAGCAAAAGTATTTGTGATAATAGTAAGTTCAAATCACCAATCATCATCATCATTCCAGCCGAAAGTCGTCCACTGCTGGACATAGGCCTCCCCCAAAGGGGGGGTTTGCCATTATCGCCACGCTTGGCAGGCGGGTTGGCGATCGCAGTATGTTATGGTGGTGGAATGCATAGAGAACGCTGCTACCCATCCTCCGGTACGACCTTTAGTCGCCTTTTACGACACCCACGGGAAGTATGGGGTGTATCACTAATACTTTAGGTAAAATTACGTTGAATAATGGCTGCCTTATTTAAAAGAAAGATACTTCTACTGCCTATCAGGTTGGTACAATACCTTAGTTTCTTAGCACTCAGGTTGAAGAGGACAGTTGGAATTCCTTACCAGCAGGCTGCAATGACAAGTCTACAATAATAACCGGCCAGTTACAAAAAATCTTGAGCCACAATTCGTCAAATGCGTTAAAAGCGCTTAACATATTTATCACATCATTCTGTCTCTTTTATCTTCAAACGATTGAGAGAAACATAATATTATAATTATTTTATAAAATCATTACCTTCGTCCGGGTGAAATTTCTTGTACCCCCGCCCCACCCCGCATCGCATCGCCTACCCGCGCTATTACTTCGTTTTCGCTCAGCGTTCTTTCTGTCATTTTTATTTTTGCTCGGCCCCTAAGTAACCCAGCGTAAAGTTGAATAGCCTTTAGCCATCCTCAAGAATTGGGCTATCATATGCCAAAATATTATCTTTCGTTTCCGACTGGTAGTTCCAGAGATTAGCATGTTTAAACAAACATACTCTTCATCATTATTATTAGTATAAGTCGGTTCTGTCTCTTTTATCTTCAAACGATTGACAGAAACAGAATTCTTTTAGCACTAAACGTAGTTAGTGACATGGAAGCGACTCTTATAACCATAGAATGCACAACAGTTTGCTATCCCACGGTAATAAAAGCCAAGGAAGATCATCGAACTAACCTTTTCAAGTGTGTCAGGGTCAGCATTCAGTCTAGCCAGATGTCGGTTATTTAGATTAGTTTAGTAATAATCTGGAAGCATTCTATAGGTTATAAAATTGAACTTTAAAGCTGCAGGTGAGCCGATAAAGTAGATGCGCTTAGTTTTTGTGCTGTTTAAAGATGAACCTAAACCGAGTCCTAAGTCCCAGGCCCGATTCGAGGGTCTTAAATTATTTCCCTACAGCAAGGCCGAGTTTCACTTGTTTTAAAGTTTCATTGTGACCTAGAAATTGTCAAGAAAAGTAAGTAAGTACCTAGAGATTGTCCCAAAAACAAACAAAAAATATTATTATAACATCATCGAATAAAATAATTATGTCTATTAGTAGGTACTTATTTTATACAATTGTGGTCATTCTCAACTCAATATTTGTGTCAAGTCCGTTACTTAAGCGAAGTGTAGTCAACCTAGCTTCTGTGGGTTGCTCCTGCAACCACATTCAAAGTCAATTTTGAGGAAAACTACGCCCATTAAAGACGTTTGATGTAGTTTAGTATTGCCAACAAAGGTGCATCTTCATTTTAATACTTAGCATAAAACTCGATAGCTTCTTAACTTTTAAGTGGGTGTTTAAAACTGGGTTTACTTTAGATCTTAAAACCATAAAAGCCAGCAAATGACTGCTACTTAGGTACTTATACAAGTTGTTCATGGACCCCTACAAGTCCACAGTAGAGTAAATTGTACCTAAGGGTTGTCTGATGACCATGTTTCGCAAACGGAATGATGATGTTGTTAGTTCTCAGGATGATAATTTTATTGAACGTCTTGACGTAAGGTACTCTCGACAAAATTGGTGCTTAACCACTTTTCACTTTTCATCATTATACATATATTAGTATCTAATAAGGTTGAAAAGTGATCAAACACGAAATCTGCCAACTGTACCTCAAAGTTACAAGACGTATAAAAGTAGCTTGTTTCATGCTTAGTCACTTGTATGACGTCTGCAACTTGCATTAAACTTATAAGAAACAAAGGAAATGAGTTCCGGTACACTTCAGAGTATTACAGAAATTTTCAAAAAATCTAGAACACATGTTTCAGTTTCCAGAGAATTATTCATTGTTCAATCGCGCTTCACGATTATCCTGTTCGTTGGATTTCTCACCGCACTCCTGTTTTAATCCTTGTAAATCAAAGAATAAGGTCTACAATAGCGTAAATAATAATTAGACGCATTTGGCGTTCCCAAGTTCAATACAGGAAAATATCGAGCAAAACATACATTTAAATTTAAACAAATATTGCTCCAAGCTCGAACAGAAACACATATGGTAATGAATTTAAATTGTTATGCCCTCCAACCGTCTATACAATCTTACTTGCTTTAAGTTTATTGGCCAATGCACACGACTTTATGGCCCGTATCAATACAATTAAATATATCAATAAACATGTATATGTCTCGGCGCCTGATCTGTCTTATCTAATGCACATTGCATTTAGTTTTAGTGTGGTTGCGCCACGCATGCTCCAGCTGCCACAGAAATAACGTAGAATATCGGTCACACAGACTCGAGCGCAGAATGAACGCATCCAATTAATTGCCGGACGGCGCACCACTATCGTGGTGGACGTGCCGCGCGCGGACGCTTCCGCTACAGCATTTAAAAATTAAAAAATAATAAAAAGCGCGCGAACTTATACAACTGTCAGTGTCAACTCAAAATTACCGCCTAAAATTTTTCGCATTTTTTTTTAGAACCCTTTAGTGCTGTGACGGCAAAATATTTTATACAGTGATGTCTCACCAAAAACAAGAGGAGCAAAAATAGTCAGCTATCAACAAAGGTCAAATATGCGTTCGTCGTATATAATTAGGAAAATAATGATAAGCGATCGCGGTCGAGTGCAAATGTCGTCGATATCGTACGCGCGCTCGCGCTCTACACTGCTATGGAGACGTCAAAGCTTAGTTTCGCGGAATCCCGCGTGTTGATTCATACACCGGTTATCGTGCAGCGGCGGTAAAATGTGTGAACTAGCAAGTTGGATTCCAAACGCAGTCGCGGACACACTGCGCTCCGAGACAGCGCAGCCGATTATCGAATGGCTTACGACAATACGGCTGGCGATCGAGGAGTACGACCCGCTAATCACAGTCACACCGCCCGAGCCCGAACCAGATACACCTGACAGCAAGTTCGACGAGATACTATCGCAGCTCGGCAAGGAAATCTACAAGCTCGATGAGTACCAGCGCCACCTGGCGCCCTCGGAGAAAGAAGTGTCCCTCAGCATTCTTAACATATTTGACGAGTGTTTGGAACGCATGACCGAAGAAAAACAAACAAAACACAGTGAGAGTGAATGTGAATCAACCCTATCGGACGTCTCTTTCGTGACGAGCACACCTAGTGTCAAAGTGAATAATAACATAAACGTAATCTTCGACAAGGGCATCGGTACACCGGTACCACCGCGGCGGGCTCGTTTAAAATCGATGTGCGACAATTCCATTACAGATATGGAATCAAATCAAATAACTGACCACGAGAGTGAATCGTCGAGTGATTCAGAGAGCACGTGCTGGAGTTACAAGGAGTGTAGTACTGACGACAATGAAGTTAACACTTACGCTGCAGTGTGGGCCCACTCGACGGGCTTTCACAATTCCGACGAAATACTACGTCGCGTTTTATCGCAGCACCACGCTACAGAATCGCGTCTTTCGTTCGACACGGCGAGCGATTTTATACCTGCTCGGTATTCAGTGTACTCGCTCCACGAGGTGGGAGAATGTAAGGACAGGTGTGTTGACAGTGGCTCAGTAGCAATGACGCCCGACAAGCCGACGGACGACGGCTACGAACCCGTGCGGGACGCGATCACCGACGAGAATATCTACGAGGAGATCGAGTATGGATATAGCTATACTGATGAGGGGTGTTCTTGCGGTGGTAGTGTTGAAGTGGAAAGTTGTTCGATCAGTGCTAGTTCGGAAGGTGTCGGTAGAGACAGTCCCTTGTACGCGAATTTGAGGGACCACGACGCGTATGCGATACCCCCGGATGTTATTTATTGGAAGAACCTACTACTGGATCCGTTCTTTAACGACGACGAGGAAGACGAAGTAAGTGTATATTCATTAAATGTTAATAAGCTCGTTGCATAGAAAGGCTATCCTTGAGTGTGAATGAGTAGGTCCTGATCGCCTGCTCGAAAGTTCCGTTTGAGCTTAAATTAGAACGTAAATTAAGGCTGTGTTGTTTTAATTCCGAGTTTGAATCAAAATAAGATCGGCTTTGGATAAAGGCACAGGCCGCGTACTTGATAAATCCAGATAAGTTCCTTTATAAATTGCAGGTTTCTTAACACTTAGCAATTTCCGTTTGTCCTCGACAAATCATAAGAAAATCAATCTTTTTTGCGGACATTGATGTAATCAGTACTCTGGTAGATGCTGCCTATCCTGTCGGATATAATCCCTTATTCTCTGCTCGTAATCCATCAGTAGGCGTAGGGTAAACTATTTTTAGAGCAGATACCATAATATTATTATTAAAGACATAAACAAAGGTTAATGCTAGCTGTTGCCTGCGGTTTCACACGTTTCCTAGGGGAATTACTCCATATGCTGAGATAAAAAGTACTCTATGTGTTAATTCAGAATATGGTGTTGTGAGTATGGTGGTGTTTGCCAAATTTTCTTCAAATCTGTCAGGGCATTTCTGAGCGATTGAGTATGTGAACTTCGAAACATATTATAATGGGAAGATCCTGCAAAGGTCTGGAAAAAGTAATGTCCCGCAACGTAAAGTTTCCTAAGGAAAGTAACAGTGATCTCATGAATGCAAATCATTGCTTAGTATTATTTTTTTAAAGCCTATCTGACGCACTATTTATAAAATAACAATTCTTTCAATACAAACATAAATCAGATGAAGTAATGTGCAATATTTATGATTGAAGACTGACAGCTAAATATATAAAAACACAACATTTCTTGTTAGTACGTTCCTAGTTGCGTCAGATATAAAAAATAAACAAGAGTAATAGTACGCGTCTTGGAATAAATATAACCGCAGTATAAAATGGTAGTTAACATGGTTTTGATGTTTCCTGAAATCGAAAACTAACCAACGTATCGACGGCGAAGTGCCAATACCTCCTAACTGATTTTTTTTTTGAGAAATTCTCTTTTTTTTCGTTTTGAATTTAAAGGCGTTATTCGCATGTTTTAGTGAAATCGCAAAGTGTATTTTTATTACAACAACATTAAATTAAAATGTGGAAATACATACTACCTCTCAACTAAAACAACGTGTCTATTTTTGAACGTTTTTATCCAGTATGTGTAAATTTTTGACTTTGTCAGTTAGGAGTTATTGGCACTTCGCCGTCGGTATATTTTGCAAGCCTGTTCGGATTTCTTTACTCAATCACTTCAAAGAATAACATGGATGTTAAAAGAGAACAAAACGTATTATGAAAATTAAAGAATGGTGTTCAAAAGGCTTTATAGAAACTTGTTAATCCAATTGAAATTCAAAGTATTAGTAAAGCAATAAAAGATAACAATGATGATTTAAAAGAGTTCCCAAATGGTGTAGAGCATTTTAAAGACCCGAATATATGTCATGAAAACAGTCGTAGGACAATAAAGTTAGAATGATCCGTATTTAACGCCAATGAACTGTTTTATTTGTTTGTTGGTCAGTTTTTATAGTCTTCAATGAATGGGCTTCCGTATCAATGAAAATCCGTTTATTTATGTAACTATCTTGAAACCGATTTAAGACAGGATGTGAAAGAAAGATTATGGGAAGTCTTAAAATGTCGACATACCTTGAATTCTGATTAAGAAATAATTTATTGTTGAGGAACAAACTTTTATAAAAGGACGAAAAGCGGTGAATAAAGAAGGGTCAAACTTATTTCGAAGACGCTAAAGTTGAATTATGAAATGTTGAGAAGACGGAAACAATTTACCCTTGCTTGAGTAATGTTTAAATTTAAATGAGTATGAAATTAAACAATGATTTTGATTAACATTAAAATACAGAAACTTGACTCAGTGATTGTACTGAAGAAGACAATATTCGTCAGGCAGGGACGTACCTAACAACACTCGTTGTTAATGTTGATAAAATTATGTAAACAATGCGTCACCCTTACTAATTAATGCTTTTAATTTCTATTTAACTATAATGACTAAGACATTATAATGTTGTTTGATATGTACATCATTACAATAACGACCATAAACAGGAATTTTAATAATATAATTATTACGAAAAATGCGGAAATGGTTTTTCCAGAAAATAAATGGACATGACAAGCGATCAACGATATTATGAGTATGGATATAAGGGTTACGAATCTGAATGGGAAAATGGTGGATAGGATAAATATTAACAATAAATAAAGAACTACCTTATTTCTATTAAGTATCTACGGACCAACATTAGTTTGTCAAGTATCTCTACTGCTAAACCAAATAAGCAAGTAATCATTAAAGAATATATGTATAGAATCACGTCATAAGTATGTCCACTAGATCCAAATGCAAGATATACCAAAAATGTAGAACCACTTCAAAATTGCAAAGATGGCAAGACCTCCAAGTTTGTCCTAAGATGCGATGCAAAGAATTAAAGATATTTGGATTTACAGACCAAAGACCAAACATTTAGTAGAAATCTTAGTATGGGCAGAACACGATCAAGATATATTAGGTTTTAAAGACTACAAGGAGAAATTCTTAGCATACCAAACAATACGCATAGTTCCATAACATAGACAAGCTAGTTGTTTTCTAGATGAATCATAAGATTCATAAGACATTCAAGCGTATACTCGTACGATTAAATTCTTTGATTGCGAGTAATTAAATGAAAATAAATAATTACCTGCAATGGACGACTATAGAGATACCTGCCATTCCATAAATCTTAATAGTACTGCAGTATAATATAAATGTCGTAAAAACCATCATTAATAAGCATAAATCCAGTACAATTTACCATTATTTCTATTGACAATCATCTCAGGACAATCCTTCTTGAAGCCGAGTTTATGGATTGGAATGCTGACGTAAGAAACTCCATGCTAATTCTAGCCTTCTCGGACTCCGTAGCATTATGATGAATGGCGTGGGTTTCATTCATCTTGATCTAAGTGTTCTTGAATAGATTAATAAACGTCTCTTACAAGGCCGTGGAACAACGGATGTGACTCTTACGCAGTGTGAATGTGGAGATTGATGCTAAATGGTTTGTGAGATTTTGTTTTCCGAAACTCTGCCTATGGGCTTAATTTTGGATCATAGAACCAAAATATTTTTCATATCTATGTTTTACCGTGAAATATGCTAGACTCGAAAATAAGAAGACTAGATCTGAAATGAATTTGGGAGAGTGCTGTTATTATAAATAAAATACTCCATATCATATTTTTGCCAAACAAAGTTGGTGTTATTTGCATAGTTCCAGATAAAATTTGGCTTTAAATTGAACTCAAAGATAGCCTCTTAGCATAGCGATAACAACATGTTATTTACACAAAAATGTAAGTAGCTGACGTTTAAACAAATCCAATTTAAATTGCTCGCATTATTTCAGTCATTTGGAATTAAACGGCTCGTTTACTTGAATAATTACGGATTAAAAAGACTTCACACGGCTTAAGTCTTGTTTTACAATTACTGGCAAATTAATATCTGTAACGACAACATATTATTCTAATGACTGTATTAACTGGCTTTAGTAATGTCGAGCAAAAACTTCATAAGAAACTTAACTTGGTTTTAAGTGTCTTTTCTAGGAAGAAATTTCTATTACTTTAGTACCATAAAAGTAAAAAGGACTTTTAAGTTGAAGTGTTAAGCGCCAGAACTCTGTCAAGTGTCTACTAAACATTTAATACATAATTGTTATTACCTGTTTTTGGAAACGTGCCAAAACAACACAAATAACATTTTTTATTGTCTTTGAAAGTTCCCTGAAGAGGAGTACTCTAAATGATCCACGAAATGCATTCTCAGCCACTATACGTCACTTCCCATTTTCTCCTTCATCCTTTACCATTTTATTTAGTCAACACTCCAGCTAAGCTTTGTCGCGATGCTCAGATGTTATAATTAAACCAGCTTGCTTGTCATGATGTCATATCCTTAGACGCGTCATACTGTATCATTGTTAGCTTTTACGGAGCCATTGTTGTCCACACTGTTCATTGGAGCATTCTTTATTTCAATGTTGATGTTGGACTTGAATTTGATTGCGGAGAGAAGAATTATGTGTACTGCTTCGTACCTCGTCAGAATCATTAAGCCGTTCCATACAACATGTATGAGAAAATTACTTACCTTAATTTTTTTTTCGTGAATTTTTCCCGTTTTTTAATAATTTACTCTGCTATTCGGGGCGGAGACAAATCCAAAAAATAACAAAATTTTAAAAATCGGTCCAACCGTTCTTGATTTATAAATGATATATCTAACCGGACTTTGTTTTATATACGAGTATACATATAGATATCTCGATACTATGTGTTTTGTTTTTGAATAAAAAGATGGAGACTAACGAATACGTCGTTTTTAGCAATCCTATAGTTCTTTACTTCTAGTAACTCTTTAAACACATGGTGATGTTTCCTCATCAAATAAACAATAAGCATGATACTCGTAACATTAACGTTTTATGTCAAGAAAATCCTTTATTAAATGTTCTATGGCTAGATAAGGTTCACCGTTAAAAAAAATCTCCACAGTTGGAGAGAAATTAAAAAATAAGCTTTTCAACTGATACAAAACTATGTTTTAAGTCACGTAAGGGCTGATTTTACCAAACTCAGAACTTCTTATGCGTGGAACATAATTGACCTCTGACATTCTAGTATGGAAAAACTGTAAAAAATTCAAAATTTATTCTATTTACATATTTATTCGAGACATCGCCAAGCGGTTGGTCGAATCTTCACGTGACCCGAGGGCTGGCTTATTTTTTGCCAAAGTATCAGAATTGCCATACAACGTGGCAATGCTGCCAGTCTTTTGGGCACGTTTCCTGTTGTCAGCGATGCAGATGAATTTTTTGATGCCCTTTGATTATTTCCAATCCTTTTTATTTACTTGTACATATTATTATTGTAATACTTTTAGCTTTTAAAATTATGTTCCACGAATAAAAACCTATAATTATTAAAGAAAAAAAGTATATATTCTCAGGATAAGACTTATTCTAGCAACTTAATATTCCAATCAAACTTCAAGGATAAAGTAGGTAACAAAAGACAACAACAAAAAAAAAATACCATGCAATTTAATATGCCAATACACACGTGAACAATTTGACAGCTCCCAAACCAGCTGCTTACTGCATATTCTTCCGCTTCCACAAACAAAATGGGTTTTTTTTTTTCAGGATGGGAAATCATCAAATGACTCCTCCCGCTCTGGGTGGAGCGGAAGGGAGTGTCAGACTCTTACTGACTAAAACCCACCCGTGTTCCTTCCTTCGCCCTTTATGTTCCGGGCCAGCGGTAACCCTTTCGGACAATCCCGCTGACCCGGCAAACAAAATGGGTTGCAGAGAATATTTATGAGCTGGCTGGCTGAACTACAAACATGTCCGTTTAGTGAATATTCCTATCTAAACCAAACATCGTTGGCAGTTACACGTGGCAATAATATCGGCGCGGAGTTTGTTTACCTCTCGTACAGTCACGAGCACTAATATTTCAACACTTGGCAACTTTCAATTGCGATGTTTTCCTGAATTAACGAATGCAATGTTGAAATACGACACTTTACACAAACCTATTGGTTCGAAAATACTTTGTTCGTAATAACATAAAATTTCATTCAAAACTAAAGGAGAAAATCGTCTTTGAATAAAGCCAAGTGTAAACATACTTATGCTCGTGACTGTACATAGTTACCTATAGGTTTGTAAGTCTGTATGTTTGATAAAACCTTTGAACTTGTAGTATGTAGGAATGTTATGTGTAGCAACAATTAGTTAAAATAAATAGTAATGGTAATTTAGTAGGCTATTACTAATTAATGGGTATTAATGGGTGAGATATCTACGTTATCCTGGATTTTAGGCGCTAAAAACTAGAAGTCAAAGAAAAAACTCAAATTGGATTTGTGGCCGTCGAGAGAATGCATTCTTGACACCGTTAGTTTCATACAATGGAATACTTGTTTTGCGAATTTGATCCTTTATTAGCTACTAGAATTGTCGCATTGGCAGGAATCTGGAACGCATTTTCTCGTCGGCCGCAGTGTAATACTTACTTATTTGCTTCTTTTCCCGAGCACCTTTAATGACTGCCACAGGGACTGACATTTGGTTCACTTGCATTCTCTTCCCAGTTTTGACCTCTAGTTTGTTTAGTCAACATAACTTTGAAATTATCTCGTTATCTCGTTAGGGTAAAGTGCCACTCTAAAACTTCAAAGTCGTTTTAAATTTTATCGTAACCTAACCAGTTTAATTAGTAACCTGGAGTTCTTTAGTGCTTAAAGCGAAAATGTGGTGCTGATTTAATCAAACCATGAGGATAATAACAACCATTTTTTTTCCTTTTTGCACTCCAGAGAAGAGAGCTTTTTGTTTTGATAAAAGTTTACTTTTGCTGTCTGTATCATTCTCTTAATGAGTTTGTCAATGAGTCCCAGAAACATTTTACACATGAAGAACATTGAACATTTTTTTTTTTATACATGATTGTTTTAGAAAATACAAAGAAACTGTAAAAGGATTAATGTTGTTTGTGAATAAAACAAAAGAACAAAATACAACCCAATCTGGATTCTCCGAAAGGGTAGAGGTGTTCCTATTAGTAACCCACATTTCGACATCTACGTTTAAGTCTCATTATGTGTAATATTGAGCGAGCCTATTACTACTAACCGCCACGGGGTAGAATTTCAGACTCGGGCTGCTTCTGCAAAAAAAAAACAACAAAAAAATGAAGTTTATCCCTAATACACCCTCGGAATTCGAAATCGGGCCCCCTGCACTATTTGTTTAGAAGTCTATAACTTTTTAAATGGAAGTGAATTTTAAATTCGGAACAATGACGACTACAAAATGATGGCCAGTATGTCGATTTTAAAACTGCATACAAACTTTTTCTTTGCCCCTCATCATTTTGATGTTCTAGGCTTTCTATACCTTACATGGCATTGCACGGTGGCTTAATTTAGGCGTCCGAGAGTGTATTTGGCCCTAATTTACCTGGTGCTTTCTTAGAAACTTAAGCCTTCCTCATTAGCGTTTTCCTATAAGTCATTAGTTCAGGTAGCTGTACTTATCTACGGTAAATTGCTTTTATTGTATACTCATTACAGTCATTACTTCATTGCTGATAATTACCCTAATAAGCCTAATCTGGTTATGAGGATTTGTGGAGCTCTATCAGTTAGGTACATGATGCTTATAAATGAACGGTTTTTTTTTTGAGGATGGGAAATCATCGAATGACCCCTCCCGCTCTGGGTGGAGCGGAAGGGAGTGTCAGACTTTACTGACTAAAACCCATCCGTGTTCCTTCCGTAGCCTTTATGTTCCGGGCCAGCGGTAACCCTTTCGGACAATCCCGCTGACGATAAATGAACGGCTTGAGTCGCGTTTTGACAGTATTATGAACTAGCTTTTGCCTGCGGTTTAGCCCGCGAGGAGAGGTGGATTGGAATTACCACATGGGAACGTATTACTGGGTTAAAAAAGTTTCCTAATTATGTCCTAAGGTCCTAACCCACGTTATGATTTATCCGTGTGTCAGATCTATTACAGCCAAAATCCGTTCAGCCGCTAAAGCGCGAAAAGCTAACAGACAGACTGAGTTACTTTCGCATCTATAATAGTAGTATGGATTTGCACTTCTTGCAAAAGTTTCAGGGCTGATCATCTGCATAAAATCTAAGTCATCTCATAAACATTAATATTTTTAACTGCCCAAACTATTAGGTAGTACCATTGGGTTATTACAGATTTCTCCTAGTTACTCTTGCAAATTAATTGTTATGTTCTTTCTTGAACAGATTTTAATAGGTACTTAGTCAATTTCCTATAAATTTGAAGTAATCCCCGAAAAACGTCAACAAAATGTACCTACCACAATATAGGTTGCCTCAGTTATGTCAACATATTTCTCAAAGATTTGGACTAAGTAACACAAGTTTTTATTGCTTTAATTTCGTAACAAATACATATAAATCAATTATCATAAGCCTTATTGACCAGTAGAGCGCATATTGCAATGTTTAGCACGCGAGCTCACTTGCCCAAGTGTTAGAGCAAAAACGACTAAGTGCCAACGGACCAATGAAGGCGAAAAGTTTTGACATGCTTCGGAATTTAAAACTTAGGCAACCTAGACTAGACTGTGAAAATATTATAGTCATTGTAAATGTTGAACCTACCTTCGAAAATTATGTTTTATTGATCTGTATCTGGCATAGTGAAGTTGTATTTTTAAACGTTTATTTGATCGATGTTGTGTAATATTAATGAGGCCAGTAAGGAAACAGGAAATAATTCAGTCTTCTCTGTACCTACATACTATTGATACTTCAAGTGAGAAATGGAACACAATCTAGCTAGTACAATTTCTTTTTTTAATTTCTCTATTTTCGTCTTTTCCTAGAATCAGTTGTAAGTACTTTGAAGGATTTATCCTTCAACGTTAAGCTAAAGTACCCAAGTAAATTCTCAGAGACCACATAAATCCTAACTTATAATAATATTATAAATGCGAAAGTGAGTTTGTATGTTTATTTGTAAGGCTTTCACGCTAAAACGGCAGAACTGATTTGGATGAAATTTGGCACATGGGTAGACCAGGACACAGGGTACTTTTCATCCTGGATCGCAGACGAAGTTGCCGCCAACAGTTAATTTCTCCATAATCTATTACATGAAAGTGGAACTCGCTGACCCATTCGGAACAAGTAACATAGATCAAAGTCTAAATGCACTAATTAGTGAGGTCACTAAATGTCAATCACACATCCAGACAGGACAGAATTTATGTCATGTTCTTGTTCGTGTCGAAAGTATTCAATTGATCTGAATATAGTGCTTCTCTTTCAGACTGTAGATAAGCAAACTGTGCTTTTTATTTTATAGTAGGTAACTATAGAATTATAACACAGATCACGTTCTTTAAAGTCGTTTGGTTGAAACATCCTCAAAACACTAAGCGCCACACCTACTCAAAAACATCATGGAGTGGAGGAGATTTTTGCAGTTTTAGATTGTTGCGGTAATTTTTTTTTCACTCAGCTAAACCTCTCTTTTACCAACCATGTGTTTTGAAGTAAAACAAAACTCTTGCTAAATCCAAGTTCTAACAGGTCTGGAATACATTACAATGTAAAAAAAAAACTCTTGAAACTTTGACTTGACTCAACTTGACTTACCGATAAGTATTTTATATTACAGCTATAATTAAGTATAAATAATAATAAAAAATGGAATGTCTTTAAAACTGTTACACGAAATGACGAAATAATCCGTTATGTTTTCCGTGTGTCCTCTAAAGATTTCGTGACTGTAACATTATTTATTGACGTAAAACATGTAAGACATTTTTGTGTCTTATACGATTCTGTTGTAATTCCAAATTGGTAATAAATAATGTCGCTCTTTTATTTGTTACGTGACATCGGATTGGCAGCGTTACATGAATGGCAGCATCTCCCTCTTTCTCATTTTTACCCGACTGCGCCAGAAGGAGGGTTATGTTTTTCGAGTCTATGTATGTATGTATATTTCTTTGGCACGCTCTGTAGCCTAAACGGCTTAATCGATTTCAGCTTGAGGGTAAGTATATCAAAATTGAAAAAAAATGGCGATTTTCGGCGCACTATTGTCTCCAAAAAATTTTTTTTTTTCTCGAAACCTATTGTGTGGGTTGTCAAAATAAAGGGTTTTAAAAGGGGACTACAAAAATATATACAACTTATAGGTATAGTTAAAGTAATTCGAACTGACAAATCGTAAAAAAAACACATACCAATAACTAAATCGTCTGCGAAACCTTTCACATGTGTCAACTAAAAAGCTGGAAATAAAAAAAAAAATAAAAACCCCGACTGCGGTAAAAAAGTTAAGTTAAAAAAAAAGAAAAGCTACAAACAAGCTCATTTTAAATAAAATAAGAATTACAATAAGAATTATAATCATTAAAATATCTTACTAAGTTAGATTTCTACCACCAACCACCAATCTCTTATGGAAAAGTGTTAGTGGTAGAAATCTAACTTAGAAAGATGTATTATTGATTCTAATGTTTATACTTTTCTAAATATGTAAGTACCTGCTATTGTCGCGAATCATATTTTGATCAAGATAACCTGACACTGACCTGCAAATTGCAAAAAACGTAAGAAAATTTGAATTTTGCAATCTCAACTACCCATTCACCTTAAAAAGGAGACGCGCACTCGGGCCCCATGACCCGAGCGTTTCGACCCCAAACGGCTCAAAGTTGTAGTTGCCCATAAGGTTATTTGCGCCGCTTGAGGGTCTCACTACGGTCTCAGCCTTATCCATTTCTTATTTTAATAAAAAAAAAACAGTTTTCTGCAACACACTTGTTTGGTTAATCCCATCACAAAATTCTAACGAATGATTCTTATCAACAAATTCTCATAATAATTTTTATCTCTGTAGTAAATAAACAGTAAATACTGGCTGGTATTACCATCCAATGTCATTAAGGGGCTTACAGGACCTAAACGCAAAAAACGCAAGTTTTAGAAACAATAAAAGTATATGATCGACTACAGTAAAATCAGAAAAATATATGATATTCTTCAGGATTTAAGCTAGGTAGATAGTGTGTTGAAAACATAATACAATTAATTTGATGCGATAGAAAAAAATCTTGAAGATCTCTCTAAAACTTTCTTTTTACAATCAAAACTATACTGATATACAATCATTATGATTTTTTGTCAGATTATTCTACAAGCAACATACTAAAGCACTAGTGTTTTATTTTCTAGCCCAAACAATAGATTTTTTGAAAATAGATTATTGATTCATATTTTATTTTAGCCAGCGATTTGAACTCATTTACATTGTTGATTAGATAGAAACTGTTCACAATCCAATGAACAACAGTTAGCAAGAAAAGAAAGAAAAAAAGTGTACATAAGTACATGTAAGTCGTTGGTCGATAAATGAGCAGTTTGTTGCAATTCCTTGTATACAAGTATTAACATAAATTATACTTATGAGGTGGTGTTGTTGAGTGCTTTAATTATTGGCTTATTACTGCTTCTTTTATATTTCGTAACTAGGTATACGTTTTTATGTGGCAACCCTAAAAGCTGCAATGTCAAATAAAGCGTTCCTAGACATCAAATACCTCTGATAATTTGAAAAATTAAAATAGATGCTCTATTGAAATATGGATTGACAATTTAAAAGATATACTAATAAAAAAAAACAATATAAATTGTATTAAGTACACATCTTATTATTAATTTGATAATTTTATATTGACACTTGAAAAACCAAAACATATAGGTGTATAGGAACTTAATTTTTTTCAAGATTTCTATTGATTAAAATCCTCGTATTTTTAAGAACGTTCGCAGGCTAATCAGTCTTTAATCTCTTTAAAATACTTCTAATTTCCCTACATTTTGACAAGATTTTGACATTTGTTTTTCGCCAAGATTGAGATTACGAATTTGCGTACTAGATTTTGAACGTTTAAAATTACAAGAATTGGCCTTCAGATTGCAACGAAATTTTGAACGTTCGCGAAATAAACCTTCTGTTTTTTTTTTTATTAAAAACGAAACATAAGAAAATCATTTAGCTCGGCCCTAAGCAATTTCGTTGCAGTGCAGTGTCATAAATCTACCAAGTAGTAATTGCTTGCCTTATACCGTGTTACGGCAACGAGGTTCCGACTGATTGGTCATGTGTGCCCAAGGACAGGAAGCTCATTTTGAACGATCATTGACTACTAATATCCACCTACATGCAAGACTCTTATTGGTATAATTATTGCGAAGTATTATTATGGATGACGTCAGCTTTGTGAACGTCATTTCACTTTGTAAGCAAAACGATGGTTAGTTAAGGCTATGGTGTAATTATAGTATTGTACCTTTTTGTTTAGCCAATCAGACAACTCAGTTTGGCTAAAGCTAAATGCAAAAATAACTAAATTGTTGGTTTTTGGATCCTCGTCAATGGCATAACTGAGAAAAAGGGGATCTCTTCTTTCCTGTTATGCTGTTCAAGAATATATCTATATATACCAATAATTTTATTAATAAAGCTGAAGAGTTAAGGCTCCTACAAACAGGTGCGACATGCGATATAATCGCGCGCGACACAATGGCACCGCCCGTTGCGCGACTTGCGGTGCCTTTGTGTCGCGCGCGATTTTATCGCATGTCGCACCTGTTTGAAGGAGCCTTTAGTTTGTTTTTATGTTTGTTTGAACGCGCTAGTCTCTTGAACTTCAAGTCAGATTTGAAAAATATTTTTTGGATTTGGTACCCAATTCTTGACGAACTCTATATTGCTACTTAACATCACGCTAGGATTCTAAAGAGATAGGCAAAAACAAAAAGTCACAAAGAACGCTAAGTGAAAACGAAATAATAGCGCGGGTAGGCGATGCGATGCGTCGGGGGAACAAGAAATTTCACGCGGACGAAGTCGCGGCGCTAGTTACGGCGAAGCTAGTTACAATATAATACCACCAGTCCCTCCAGTCCTACCAGTCTATTATTGTCCTACTGCACGAAACAGGCCTGTTCTCATACAGAGAAGGTACGAGCACTGATCACCACAGATTACGTATAAGGCTGTCTTCAAATTCAGCTCCATATCAAATCGATTCTGGAAAGTTGGTTCACTTTTTCCCCATCTACAGCTTTGAGATTACTATCTTGTAAAACGCTTGACAAAGCTTGTCGTATGTGCATCTATCGACCCAATTAATCTATCTAAGGTAAGCTTTTCTAAAAACCTCCTTAGGTAGAAGGGAGTGGTTCTAAAGGTCAAATGTTTCGTTCACAGTTTACGCTTCCCTGGTTGTTAATAAGGACGGTAAAGCTTTAAATAGCCGCCATGCGCTTGAGTTGTTGAGATAAATCTAACGCTTGATTGAGTAGCGGGAACAGACACTGCGATTTTATCGTAAAATATCGGTAAATGTTGTGGGAATTAAATTACTCATTTAGCCAGTTTATTAACCTACAAAAAACTTAGACCATTACTATAACTTCTTCTAAATTGTCATTCACGCTAGATTTTGAAACAAAGGTGATTCAAAATTGAGTTTCAATGCAGACAAATTCAACAGCTATAATTTGTGGTCAAAAGTAGATATTTTAGAACCGTGGGAGTAGTTTGATACCGGATTAAATAATAATCGCCTTTTTTGTCTCACTCAGAGTCGGTCCAGATGAGGCTTAGAACAAACGAACGGGATTTGTTTAAAAATAATGGCATTACAATTGTACTGATGTTTGTGGTCATAACAACATAGATTTTAACAAAGTAAAAGCCAGGCCCTTTACTACTGAAACTAATTTTGTAGAACATGAACACAACACTACTTATCTTGCATTGAGGTCGCGTGGCATCTGGCAGGGGACGAGCGTAATGTGCGACTGATGTGTTCATTTATAGGCAGTCATTTGTTTTGATTCCCTTAAAAACAGATGAATATCTAATTTCATAGTTTCTAGATTAGCTCCTACTGCTGGCACACAGATCTCCTTTCGCTGAGAGGGAATGGGTCGGAGGTAATCCACCACGCGGGCCCAGTGCGGGTTTGTAGATGGCACATATCTTCGAATGTTTGGTTCTAGAACATGGCGGTTTCCTCACGATGTTTTCCTTCACCGTTTTGAGAGCAGTGGTGATGAAATAATTTACACAAAGTAAAACGCCTGCCTGGGTTCGAACCCACGACCTTGTAAATCGCGGCCGTTACCACTGAGCCAACACACCACTGCTCCCATTGGTTGTCATATGTGAAATCTAGTGGAAATTGGTTTCAATGCGGGAGTTTAGATGAAGTAAAAATTGTGAGTGATCGTCATTACTGTTTCTGCGGTCTGCAGTATTTTAAGGCTTTTCAATATTTATTACATTTGTCTGTCATTTCGTCTTCTTTAACCATGCTTTAGTAAGTTTAGGTAGTGAGCAATTTTATTGGATTTTTAAAATCAACAGTTCCTGCAATGATAATCAGAAAAATTTCTTTTGGCACTGCCCAATATCTTTGCTGGTCTTACATTAAATTAATTATAGGTTAGGCCTGTGAAAGTATTCTCGAAGCAAAGTTCCCTCCATCAATTTTCCAGACATAGTAGAAATTATTCTGTTCTCTTCAAAATTTCACGACAAACTCTTTGACGCCGTTCTTCGGAGTCGGGAATAAATTTATAACTTTATAAGTTCTAGGACGCGGCTGATGTCGTCATCATGTCTGCATATTCGCTTCCTAACCTGAATAACGGAGAGCACGTGTAAAGAGATCACTTTCTGTAGACAAAGTGACGGTTACGGCGTCAGAAGAATGAATTTTCATAAAGAAAGGCTTCATTCAGGGTGGATTTTTGGGACGGGGCAGTAAACCTTGGCCGTTGTAGCTACAGGAAAACAGTCTTAATACCTATCACGTCTGTGAGGTTTACACATTAAAAAGCTGATTTTGAAACTGATATTTCAAGTGACTACACTATCTGCGATCGGAGTACCACAAAAAAAATCTTCGAATTTCTTAGGCGACTGTAGAAATTTTTATTCATGGAATAAAATTGACGTCTGACAGATTTTGTATGGAAGAACTGTCAAAAATTCAAAGTATTCCTCCGATAAAATTATCTGGCGTTGGAAAAATCAGCCCTATGACCACTACTTTTTAAAGCATCTATTGAAGTTGAATGGATGTTGTTTGCTCATTTTTATCCGTTGCTCACGTCATGCGATGACACAGGATTTGATCTCATTGTAATAATTTTTATATTATTGTTATGTAAATAATAGTAATAATCATTAGTCATGTCCATTGCTTATTTATTAGGTTTGTGGTTATAACTTCTTGTGATTGAGTGGACACTATGAGTGTGTGATAGTTTTGAAAGACTAATTTGAGAGTGACGTCATTGTTGAGTCATGGAAAGTCATGCGGTTTGTGATTTTAATTTAATAATAATAATATCGATACCCAGTAACCCACCAGCCCCCCAGTAACTGGGTTGTGAAGGTCAGATAGGCAGTCGCTCAATGTAAAATACTTGGTATTCAGCTGCATCCGGTCAGACTGGAAGCCGACCCCAACATAGTTCGGAAAAGGCTAGGCAGATGATGATGAATAATAATATCGATGTGTTATTATTTTGTCCTACTATTAATAATGTAAAGTAATGGCAAAAACCTCAAAGACAAGCGTTATAGTTTTCAGATCATATAAGCCCATATTAACGCATTAGATAATTATGTAGTAGAAATCGTCACGTAAGGAAAAGCGTCATGCGCTTCATGCAACTTTCTGTCTCTCTTTCTCTTTCTATTATTATATACGAGTGTGTGTGTGCATTTAATATCTGTCTGTTTTTTTTTAATATATTTTTCTCGATATTTATGATTTAAACAACTACATATATTGTGTTCATCGACTTTTGTCGCTGACAGTACTTTATCTCTTGATAAAGGCATATTAGTACTTGCACAGATTACTTGCCAGTAATTTGGACAGTTCAACAACATTCATTGCGACTTGCGTTATTGAGGAGACAAATTTTGTCGAATATAAGAAAGCAATGGATTAGCACTTATCCTTCAAAATGATTCAAATTGTGATGGAAAGTGTGGTGCTGCGGTGCTATTCTGTAAAAATCTCACCGTGAAAACTTAAGTGAAGTGAGCTGTCATTAGTGTCAATTCCTAGCAAAAACAAACTCACTTCACCTAAGTTTTCACGGTGAGAATTTACAGAATCGACCGGCAGTTCCTCAGACTAGATTTTGTTATGATTTATCATTGTTAGTGGAAGTCGAATGTAGTCCAACAGTATTTCAACGAAATCGCTTCATAAAACTATTCAACTTAGTAAATCACTGAAACGGAGTACCTAAATTTATTCTAATTTATGTTGAAACATTTGACGTTCACATCATGTTGTGAATAGAGCTATGTTAATAACTAGAAAACTTTGTTATTATTCCGCTCGCTTTTTGTTTTTGTTTCGTCTGGATTATTATGGAATTTGATGTTAGCAAAAGAAACAGTTTATAATATTTGAAAATATAAAATTAGCCTGCCTCGTTGCTTAGTGGTCGCTAGCGCTTACTGCTGAGCATGAGGTCTTGGTTCCGATTCCTAGGTAGAACAAAGTGTGTTATTGGGCTTAATTTCTACCCTAGGTAGTCTAGAATCATGTGCTGAATTTAAGATTTCAGTTTGCGCGTCGATGCACCTACCTCCCTGTATTATCTTTACTATCCAATCCAGTTAGATTATGATACTATAGAGCCAGAGAACTCTTATATCAATCTAGCTCTATCTAGCTAGCAAAGCTAGCTATGGTGCTGATCTATGCGTCATGTTCGTGAACGGGCGCCGTCAGTTGGGGCTGGTCATCACTTAGCTGGCTTATTTTTAATTATTTTAATTATGAATTGTTGTTTTCTTACTATTTGCTGTACTCTGGACGCTTTTAACGCGGACGTCTTTTTTACATCGTTCTCACATATAATTATAAATTCACATTAATGATGTAACTAATATTTTTGTAAAAATGTAATTTAAAAGAGTGTCCATGGAGTTTCTTGCCCGTTCTTCTCCATAGGTACCTACGCTTTGGAATAGGCAACTAGCTTCATATTTTCTGACTGACCGACTTTTTGACAATGCAAAAGTGCCTGTAAATGGTTTAATTGAAATAAATGCTTTGAGTTTGAGTTAGCATAGAATAATGTTACTTCTAGTGCCTTGGCTGTAATCATCTCGTTGCCTTTCATGAAATAACTTCGTGGACGAAGCTTCAAAAACATTTATTGTACTGAAACTCTAACAAAAAACATCCAGCAGTGCGATTCTGTAACCATCTCACCGTGAAAACTTAGGTGAAGTGAGCGTGGAGTGAACTGTCAGTGTCATCTTACCAGATACTAGGGATTGACCAAGCATACATTTACAATCATAATCGAGATTTTAATAATATTTTTTTAGCCTAATCCTATTGATATTTTTATATAATTCAAAGCTAGTATTTTAGTGGTCAAAACATTAATATTTTGTGGGGTTTTACTTACAATAAAATAGCAAAACAGAAGCGCAGTCAGAATCTCAATCCTGTTTTTTTTTATTTTTTCCCTAGTCCTTATATAGACTGAGGCGCGAGCGCGTCACGCACGAACAGTAAATAAAATTAAAACATTCACGTTTATGACAGCTAGACTGATGAAAATACGCATCGACATTGTTTGGTTATTATGAGCAATTGTAGATCGAGTCTAGTAAAGACTGCGACGATGTTCAGCGTTGTTATTAACCCAAATCTATTGAATTAGAAGAGATAACCGAGTGTGTCAAGTCATCGAGTGCTAACGGATGCCTAGCTGACGGACCATAGGATGTAATCCCACGTAGTTTGTGTGGCGTGATCACTTCACCCGATTCACGACACTAAATGTCGTAAATCGGGTGAAGTGAAGGTGAAATGATAAGATCACGCCGCGCTTGCGCGTTAATCACTGTCATTATCACATTGCAGATTGCGTGATCACTTCACCTTAACTTCACCCGATTCACGACATTTAATGTCGTGAATCGGGTGGAGTGAAGGTGAAGTGATAAGATCACGCCGCGCTTGCGCGTTAGTCACTCATTATCACATTAGAGATTTGTTTTTACATATTTAACTTGTAAGGCGTCATGTATAAGAACATTAGGAAAATGCAATACCAACGTCAAATAAGTGCAATTATTTTATCGCTCATCGCGCGCCCGTGTTTGCACTGCACCTCTAGTAACCCTTAAATGAAGAAGTGGTCGGTGTCACTTCTTCATTTAAGGGTCGTGTTGACGCCGAGGTGATGTTGCCATGGTTACGAGATTCGAGTGGAGTGATATATGGTACATTCCGAATTGCACTGTAATCGACTACAGCGTGCTTACACCTTGACCCCAATTCTGAGGGGCAATTCTACTAATTTTAACAACATTCACAGTCTGATCTCAGTCTCAATCTGTCAAAAAATACGTCTAATTTCCCTACATTTTGACAAGTTTTTGACATTTGCTTGTCGCCGAGGTGAGACTGCGACTAGATTTTGAACGTTTTAAATTACGAGAATTGGCCTTCTGCTGTATGGTATTTATCTATTATTCCCCGCATAATCTTACCACGCCGTACGGTTGTCAAGCGTGGTATTTTGACAGTTCAAACCGGTTTCGGTCATTGTGTCATAGAGAATACGTTAATAGCAGATGTAGTGATTAGGTTATTAAGGAATTGACGTGGTTTCGAAGTAATGAATCATGAACTGGTCATAGTGAATTAGGGCCCTTTTCTGAATTAACGTGAACGCGATAACGATGTCCCGTGAATCGACATATATGAAGTCATGGCATGTGCCATCTTGCGATAACGCCGATTACCGACCATGCCCTAAATTAATAATTATCACCGATCTTTAAACTAACGTGGCATTTTCGAAATTGTGCTTCTGGCTACAGTCGCCACCTTACCAAAGAAGAAGAAATTCGTGGTGTATACACAAATAAATACTATAATCCAACTACAATCTAACTACTCAATCTACCACCTACCTAATCTACTATAATCTAACTATTCAAGTGAATAGGTATATTACTGACTCTCAGCTGCCATAGTGGTGATTTATCTAAATCGGAAAGCAAATTATTCATGTGAGCGATGATGACTTAATTCGGAATGAGCCATATTTCACGCCGCGCAAGCGCGTTAGGCGCTGGCGAATGTTTTGACCACTAAAATACTAGCTTTGAATTATATAAAAATATCAATAGGATTAGCATTAAAAAATATTATTAAAATCTCTTTTATGATTGTAAATGTTTGCTTGGTCAATCCCTAGCATCAGTGGGATGACACTGACAGCTCACTCCACGCAAGTATTCACGGTGAGATTTTTACAGAATCGACATGCTGTAGCCATTTTGCATAATGTCATAAGTAATTAGTCCATGTCAAGTGAGCATCTTTATTTGACATTTGCACTGCACATGCACTGCGATCGCTCCAGCTGATTACCAATTTCAAGAACCATTTTATTTACTCTTCTTGCGTTTGCGACGTTTGGGGTCTTCCCTTCTAAGAAAACGTTTTGTTTTTGTTTATTAGTGTCGCAATAACCTGAATACTAATGCTTAGAGTTAATGCTGAGATGAAACTGATTGTGAAATCGTATGAAGTCGAGTGGTCGGCGAAATACGAAAGACGAAAATTTATATATGGGACAGTTTTTTGTAAACATTGGAATTATGGACGGTTTCTTAAACGGTTTAAGTGGATCTGATAAGACGTGATGAAAGATTTTAAAAGTGTAGATAGTGATCCTTAAGATACTTCTTTTTGTACCTTGACTGCTGATGCCTTTAAGTTTAACGATCTCGGCAACTTTTTATTTTATCGACTGGGTCATATAGTGGTATTATTTACGACATAATTATCAGCCCTTAAACGTCCAAAGCTGAACGTGAAGCTCCCATTGAAGGCTACAATGTACGACTTAACGGCCTCTTACTGTGATCACCATGCATAGAAGATACCACATTAAGTTTTTAAGTATCAGCAATAATCCGGGTCTAGCTTAAGAGCGGGAAGTAACCAAAATAGCCTAACTTCAATATGATTTTTCATCGGGCTAATCAGGGCGAGCGAAGCGAGCCCTGCTATATCCCACAACCTGAGCATTTTGTGGTACACTTTACGGAAAAACTATTACGCTTATTGATTTGTGCTTTAACATAATAATTTCTATTTATATGTAGATGTGTTATCAGTAAAAAAAATAATAATTTAAATTACGAAAAAAAATATTAAAAAAAACTGCCCTAAAGATTATTACCACGCAGAAAAACGACGCGAGCCCTCACAAAGCTCTGCTTTTAGCTAGTAATATGTGTAATACCTTGCCTTTTCCTTTGCTGCGACCACATTGATGTAGTTCTATTGTCAATATTGAGACCATATATCATTACCCTCATCTTCCTACTAATAAGTTTTATAAACGCGAAAGTTTGTGAGGATGGATCGATTGATGGACGGGACGGATGGATACTCTTTCACTCAAAAACTTCTGAACGGATTTGGATGAAATTTGGCAGACATATAGTTCATAACCAGTATTAAATGCATAGTATATTTTTATCCCGATATTACCACGGGATCGAAACTTATGCGGGTAAAACCGCGGGACGCTGCTAGTCTACCATAACATAACATCACGCTTGAAGGCCAATTCTCGTAATTTAAAACGTTCAAAATCTAGTCGCAGTCTCATCTCAGCGACAAAGAAATGTCAAAAACTTGTCAAAATGTAGGGAAATTTGAAGTATTTTTTGACAGATTGAGACTGAGATCAGACTGTGAACGTTGTTAAAATTAGTAGGATTGTCCCTCAGGTTTTCCCCGAAGTTTATGTTCCCTCCGGTAGTTTGGTGAAGGGCGGCGTTTTAAAGGACTGTCAACTGTGTATGTTTGAATTTCGAAAATTGCTGATTCGCAGCCTAATTTGAATAAATGGCTTTTGAATTTGACACCTACGTTTTGCCAGTTATGTCTTTGTCTTTTGTAATAGGGGGCCCCCCTTTTAGTACCATCGTCGCTTATATTCGACGCAGGAAACTTATCTAAATGAAAATACCTATAACTTCCCAAGTTTTCTTTTGCAATATGCCATAGCACAAACAATATTAAATCAAAGGACACTTGATTAAAATCACAATGTACGTTGCAAAAGCCTGCCGATGGTCACGTAGCCTCAACACACAGACTGACGGACGCCCCGCAAGGAGCTAACTAATGTATCCAATATGGACACTGGACTGCGATTCATGGACAGAATTTTGTATAAGTAGAGATGGGTGCGACTGACAGCGGTTGTACTCGGATGTACTAGGCACGCATGACGCAAGAGGAGAGATACATATGTATTAGCAATGGAAGACATGGATGGATGGAATGACAAGGACAGCGATGATCTAAGTGAAAGAAACGGCATTGCTGCATACCTAAGTATACAATAGATGTACTAGATAAGTATGATGCAAAATGAGAGGATGGATGGAGTGACATTAAGGACACCGATGATCTCAATTAAAGAAACGGCATTGCTGCTGGCTTAAGGCTGCCTTTCCACCAGAGATAAGCGAGGATGCGTAGCGGGGGATGTGTGTGAAACCAGCCAATAACATCGCTTCATTTTTATAGCTTGAACTAAGTTAGCATTGGTATTGGTTAGTTTTACACACATCTCTCGCTACGCATCCTCGCTCATCTCTGGTGGAAGCCTAAGTATACATAGATGTACTAGGCAAGCATGTAAAACGAAAGGTATTAGTAATGATAGGAATGGATGGGTGGGTTGACAAGGACAATGATGATCTAACTGAAGTAGAACCGGCATTGCCGTCGACCAAAAAAGGAGGTGGTGGGCTGCAATTTTAAAACTGCAGCTCATCCCACCATCTGGGATTGGCACAAGACCACTAAACCAATAAATCTAGCAGCCATATTGATTAAACAATTAATATAACCTGAATATAATTCTATATGTATAGGAAATGGTATGTAAATACTTTTTAGCGTGATTCTCGATACCTTTTTAGCTAAGTGACTTTTAAAGGTTTCGACTTTTCGAAGAGCTGCACGTGAAGAATGCCTAATGAAACGAAAACGTTATACCTGAATTGTAAATGAAATAACTGTGGTGTCGATTTTATTGTCTTTTTAACTTTTATGATTACCATACTATTGCAGAGATGGCTTATTGACTCGTATTTTCTGCAATGAGTCTGATATGAAACTTATTTTATGTTTACGGGAAAATATGGTTTGAGCTAGCTGAACGCTTGCACATAGAGTTCGTGAAAAATAGGTTTGTCTTGAGATATATCATAATGAATTTTGGCTTTGGCAGACCGTAGTTTAATTTACTCGTAAAATTCAATTTATATTTAATTTTATATATCCCAATCCAGAAGATTTTCGACTCTTAGTTATTCTCTCCCGCTTGTGAAGATCTAATCCGCTTTCACAACTCGCTAACTGTGTCACCATTCCTAACACCTAGGTACGGACACGCCTAGTCCTTACAATAGCGTTTGAATACTAAGTTGAAGTCTTAAGTGATATGTAAATGTACCCTTTGTGTATATAATAATACAGTGTTAATGTCACTTCCTTGTTTGTTATAGGTTTTCACGTTTCTTTAATGAGTATATTAGGGGCTCCGTGCATCGGTACTAAATGATAATGAGGTAGGAAATGAGTATGCATTGGGACTTTGAAACCTGCTTGGTTCTTCGTTTGTTTTTTTTTTCTTTATGAACGTTGTTACTGTCTGTTTTGTTTCTGTGTTTTGAAATTAGAACTTGATTAATTTTATGGCTTGCTGGTTATTATTTGAAGTCATGTAGGTGCTTATACCTACATGACAAATAAAATACTTCTTACTTACTTCCAGATTATACTACTTTCATCTGGAGTACATTCTCTACCTGAGTTCAACACAATTCGTCATAAAAAAACAGCGTCTATTTTCTACTAACAACAAAATACTGCGGTGACAAATCTGTACTGTCTTGTATACAGGGTGGTACAGGGATATCGTCGAGGAAACTATTACCATGAATTCAGCACACGATTCTAGTAGCGTAGAAATGTATCGAGGGTTATCAAAAAAAATAATAATCTGCCAAAAAAAGTGAAATACCTACGCGGTCAAAATCTATGGTAGCAATTTTTTTTTAATAACCTTCGTAAATATTCAACGCAGGTGGTTTCAGAATCATGTGATGAATCCATGGTAACAGCACGTCGATGTCCCACCGCCCTGTAAATTGGATTTATTGGATGTTTTGCAATTGGCAACAGTGACAATATTGGAAGTACTTATCAGTTATTAAAGTCATTATCTATTCCGTGGTATCAGTTTAATTTATATGCACAGAAATTACATGCTTTTACTCAAACAGAGAATACCTAATGAGATTAACTTTTTCAGTATCGTTTAATATAATTATCTTACACACACGAATGTATAGATGGTAACTGAAAAGTGGTGTGGAAATCGGTTGTCATGGTATGGGCATGTGATACGGAGGAATGAGGAAGGTGTCGTGAGGAATGTTTTGAGTATGAATGTCGATGGCTATATAGGACCAGTGGCGTGCCTAGGGGTCAAAATTAGGGAAAGCCCACAGATTTTCAACATATAAAAAAACGGCCAACTGAGGGATTGGCTGATTTTATTATTGTGTACGTGTGTGTTGCGAATGTTTGAATGGTATTTTTTTTTAATTCATTTTTTATTGATAGGTTTACGAGTACGTTTGTTGTTGTGAATTATGATTTTATTAGGGCAAGCCGGGCTTTTCGGCTTCTATGAAGGTACCGCCACTGTATAGGACTAGGGAAAGTCCAAAGAAACGATGGATGGACTGTAGGAATGATGATATGGTTGGAAAGGGAGTGACTACAAAGATGACGAAAAGACATGTTGCTCCAACCATAAACAAAATGGCATAAGGATAGCCATACTGAATCTTACACTCTTAGAATTTTCCCGCGACTTCGTCCGCGTGAAATTTCTTGTTACTCCGATCCGACCCACCCCGTCGCATCGCATCGCCTGCCCGCGCTATAACTTCGTTTTTGCTTAGAGTTCTTTCTGACTTTTTTTCTTTTTGCTCGGCTCCTAAAGGTCATAGCGTGATGTTAAATAGCCTATAGCCTTCCTCAAGAATTGGGCTATCAAATGCAAAAATAATTTTTCAAATCCGACTGTTAGTTCCAGAGATTAGCGCGTTCAACCAAACAAAGAAACTCTATATATGTATAGATATGGTAGCTTAGATTTTAGCTGAACACCCAACCATGGAATACCTATTAATTATTGACGAGTTACGTCGTTTTATGAGACTCCATCATATAATCCCACTTTCGTATCTGTAACTACAATATACTTCTTTGTAACGTTTATTCTCACGATTAACATAACAATGGCATATATACCAGATAAATGGAAGAACAGGAGAACGGAACGTAAACCGTCACGTCAACCTCGAGCTCCGTTTGTTTATACTTTTAAAATAATAATAAGCTCAAATATCCCGCTTATTATATGATAAAAATGTGATATGTAGTGCATTTCATCTGTGACAATATTATTTAGTGGAAAATCCATAGCTGGACAAAGTTATTCAACAAATCATAGTTAAAAGTTCCTAGTGTAATATAACCAGTGTTTTAAAGAATGTCGTGTTGTTAAATACCAAAAACACATAATCTAATTAGATACTATAAGAATGTGTTAAAAAAATGAACATAAACCAATATTAGTGAAAAAGTGATAACGGTTAATCATTTTTGAATGTCATTAGTACTTTTATAATAACGGACAATCAGAGTACGCAACAGAACACTAAATTTCAATAACTAAACTAGCGCATCAATAGCAGAGCGCTCGGGCTACGGACTGGCGTAATCGGTGTCGATGGTTCGAACCCCGCGGCTAGAAGTTCTTTTTGTGAATTTATAAATTGCACAATATTTAAAAATATAAAATGAATTTCTTAAATAATATAACTCTTCGACGAAAGCGTACATGCTCCGATCCGAACATGAGTAATGTTAGTGAAATATCCACAAATACCCTCGACGATGAAAGTTTAACTAGTCTACCCGACTTATCATACAACGATATACAAATTGAACAAATAACAAAATTGAAACAGCAAATCGACAAACTTGTGTTAGACCTCAACAGTGCTCATCAAGAAATTGAATCTCTATCTCTGGAAAATTCTAATCTCAAACAAATAAATGACGAGTTGCTAAGTAAGAATAAATTTCTCAAAGCAGTCACGTGTAGTCCTGTGAGGAAACCTACACCAAGCATTCCTACACCTAAGAGTAAAAATAAACAGCTACGAACCAAAACTACACTAGAACCACAACTGTCAACTGATCAATGCAACAATAGTGGAATTGACAAACAATCCCTGAGTACGGAAATCGCACCGCAACGACAAAAAACCACTACAATGCATTTGGAATCGTCATATAAGCAGACCAACTTAAATAGTAATGTCATCTCTGCTATACAATCTATTTCTCAAACCAACTGCAACTCTAGCACTAAAAAAACAGACAAAAAACTATGTATGATTACCAGTAACAAGTATAACAACATATTAGGTATAGGTGAAAATTTGTTCAAAGGATATAAACTGTGTCATTATTTAATTTCTAATGCAAGTGTAAAGCAACTGTTTAAAGATTTAAATAAGAAACTTACAAACTTTACTTTTGAAGATTTTTGTGTTATCTACATTGGTGAAAGAGACTTTGAAACTTCTCATAACTACAGATTTCTTATTGATTATATAAAACTCCAGCTTAAAACTATAAATAATACTAATGTCATAATATGTTCCCCGAATTTCAAACTTAATAATATATCTTCTATTTTTAATAAGCGAATTGAAATGTTCAATCATCTCATGTATGTAGATGCAGAGTTGTGTGAATATGCATATCTCTTTGATACTAATTACCATTTGGAATATACTTACGAAATGTTCTGGAAATATAGTTCAAGAATAAATAATAAAGCGATTTCTACAATTTTCCAAAACTTAATGTATTTCATGGATGATTTAAGTCAGCAACTAAACACTTCTCAAAGTATAGTTTGTCAACAGTGTACCTCCAAAAATAATAGTAAAGCTACCATAAATCAGGCAGTACAAACTATTTGCGCTTCTAGTAATAGTTCAAATGATCTTTTTCGTCTATAAGCATATCTTTATCCTAAATCAAAACATTAACGGATTAATTGGAAAATCAGATTTACTAAGTTTACATCTAACTGACCTCCTACATGAAGGGAAAACAGTAGATGTTGTATGTATTGTCGAACATAATATGATAGATGAAGATAGCTTACAATTATGTATACCTAACTATAAACTTGCAACTTACTCATCCAGAAACTCTAGAAAAGGAGGGACAGGCATACTTATTAGACATGGACATGAATTCAGAGTTATAGATATTAAAGAATTTTATGTTCCTGGTATTATGGAATGTTGTGCCATTGAACTGGTATTTCAGAAATTGATTATTATCTGCACCTACAGACCCCCAAAATATAACAACAGCGCCACATCACTTTACTTTGAAAAACTTCAACAGTTACTAAACTATTGCAGTCGAAACATTAGTAAAAAAATTTTGCTTTGTGGCGACTTCAATATTAACATTTTAAAAAATACAAATTTGTGTACGGAATTTTTAAATCTACTTTTAAATTTCAACTTGAAACCAAGTATCAAACAACCAACACGTATATCCAGCGGCTCATGTATAGATAATATTATGCATAATGTCAAGGGGGGGAGTGGTTATGTCTTAGAGCTTGCTTTATCTGATCACACAGCACAACTCTTTAAGTGTCCTGTGAAGAAGTCGTGTTATATTGATCACTGGTTTGTATTAGCAAGGGATTACAGTTCGGAAAACAAATCAAAGTTTATCGAAACTATTAGTAAGCTAAGTTTTAATAAAGTTTATAGTAGTACTGATCCCGAGTTAGCATTCAATTCATTTTACGATCTATTCAAACTTTTCTATGATCTATGTTTCCCCATAATAAGAAAAAAGATTTCTGCAAAAAAATCACCTCGTTGGATTTCGAAAGGAATAAGAAATTGTAGTAAACGGAAGAGAGAAATGTTGTGGGAGTATAGAAGATCACCTAATTTAAAAAATAAACTATCTCTAAAAGCCTATTCACAAAGACTAAAAAGAGTGATATACTTGACACAAAAATCACAAAATAGTTACTTGATAAAAAATGCAGAAAATAAAACTAAAGCAACTTGGCAATTAATTAATAGATGTAAAATAAACTTCCCTCCTGAACCCATTCAAAATATAGTTGTTCGAAATGTGCAAATAAGAGACCCTAAAAAAATTGCTTCAGCATTTAATGACTATTTTATGGATTCTGTCCAACCTAAGGTGAATAATAGTTGCACTTGTGCTGTATCCTCTGTAAATCACTATCACAAATCGCTATTTATGACACCAACAGATCCCTTAGAAATTTTACAAATTATTAATTCCTTAAAGAACACGAATAGTGCGGGTTATGATAGTATAACTTCTAACATTTTAAAATCTGTATCACATATAATTGCGCCCGTATTAAGTTTTATAATAAATTTATGCATAGAACATGGCCATTTTCCAAATGCGTTAAAAACTACTTTAATTAAGCCTTTGTTCAAAAAAGGTGATAAAGTTACAGTTTCAAACTACCGTCCAATTGCTCTCATACCAGTAATATCTAAAGTTTTTGAAAAAATAATTTATAATTCGATATATTCATTTCTTGAGTTAAATAATCTATTTGCAGAGCAACAATATGGTTTTCGGAAAAATAGAAATATTAATAAGGCAATATATGAACTATTTTCTGTAATTGTTACTAATGTGGATAGAAAAAATCCTATTGCGACAGTACTCATGGATATGTCCAAAGCGTTTGACCATGTCAATCATGAAATATTATTAGGTAAATTAGATCGATATGGCATTAGAGGAAATATTTTAAACCTACTTAAAACTTATCTCAGTGACCGTAAGCAAATTACTGTTTTAAAAAGAATATGCTCTAAGACTAAAGTAGAGGTAACTTATATGTCATCTCCTAGATATACATCATGTGGGGTACCGCAAGGAAGTGTCGTTGGCCCTTTGTTGTTTCTGATCTATATCAATGATCTGCCAAAATGCACTAAATTTCAAACAGTTTTATTTGCTGATGATAGCACACTGATTATACCATGCAAACAGATTGACACTTACCAAAATGACATAAAAAAATCCATCCATTGCATAATTGATTGGCTAGTAATGAATGAATTAAAAATAAACATAGAAAAGACAAAGCTTATGACATTTAACCAAAAAACCGTAAACCCTAATTTAAATATAACACATTCTAATCAAAGAATAGCTGAAACGAACAATGCCCGATTTTTAGGCCTCCAGATGGATAGTCACTTGACTTGGAAATGTCACGTAGAGATTGTCTGTAAAAAATTACACCAATACTCATATGCACTCTATAATCTTGCAAAAATGGCAAACGAGTCTATAGTTCTCATATCGTACAAAGCATATGTGACATCTACATTACGTTTTGGAATTATATTTTGGGGAAATTCCATCGAGAGGTTAACTGTGTTCAAAGCTCAAAAGAGATGTGTGCGTTCTGTATTTAAACTAAAACCTACTGACAGCTGTATCCCATTTTTTAAAACATTTAAACTGCTAACATTTCCTTGTATGTACATTTTTGAAATAGCAGTATTTGTCAAATCCAACTTTCATATATTTAAAACATTGAAATCTAAACGTCGCAACAGAGAGATATGTACCATTTCACACAGAACTGCATTATTTGCGAAAAGTCTTCTTGGAATGGCACCTAAAATTTATAATAAGCTTCCTATTGAAATCAAAGAATTAAATGCAATACTTGATTTCAGAAAAGCTTTATTAAAACTATTATATAATAAGGTATATTACTCTGTTAATGAGTACCTAGAAGACAGATTTTAATTTATTAATTCATTCCATTATCATTATTATTTCCAGTTTTTTATTATTATATTACTATTATTATTTTTCTTTTTTGCCTATTGTTTTAAATATTAACAAACTAATGACTACTATATCAATTACTATAAAATTAGTGACATATTTTTAAATTATTGATGATTATTTACTAATATATTAATAACTACTAAACTATTGACTATTGACTACTACTATAATGTTGCTAGTCTTTAACTATTGTATGCCTAAAGGCGGGTCATAGATGTACTTCATTTCATAAACTGTAACACCATATTTTTACCTGTGTACCACAATAAATAATTTGAATTTGAATTTGAATTTGAATTTGAATTTGAATTTGAATTTGAAATGTCTATATCTGGCAGACTCGCAGCAGAACAATGAATGAAGAATCTTATGATTTGAAAAAAAAAAAGAATTTCTATTTCAATGGGTTAATGGTTATTGTTAATGGCCTGCCTTTTTGTTCAGTCTGCTGGCTAGGTTTTTATTAATGTTTAACAGAGTAGGTGAAATTAAAAGAGGTTATCGTTAATCGTTGAGCTCCATAAGTTCTGAGTTGAGCTGCACGATAATTGACAAATACGTGCAATGACTGGACAGGGGGCTTACTCTCCAAACTAATTTTAATTCCAAGGAGATGCCAATATGATTCCAATGTTAATTTTACAGTCACGTGATTCAGTACTCTTAAAAACAATATTGTCAACAATTACCCCACGCAAGTCCGATCCCAATTCCACTTAGTTCTCCAAAATGGACACCCAATCTAAAAATCATTTAGCCCTAGCATCGAACTCAAGAGTACGAAACGTCACAATTCCAATGTCGATCTATCGGAATTAAATTGAAGAGTAAGCACCCAGGTCCACTCAATCTGTGTGGTTCTTTCTTCAAAATCCCATTTCAGATACCAATCTACGTGGTTTTCACATTAACTGACCAAGAGTATGTCTGGACTTTAAAAGGGACTGTCACTCTTTTAAAAACTCGCAGTCTCTGAGTTTGTTTCGGCCTTTCTTCTCAGAGTAATAATAATAATCTCGTCCTATATAATTATATAGGAAACGCCGACCTTATCTAGTTTTTAAAATATGAATAGTTGTGTATGTGAATAATTTTAAAATATGCTGTAAAAGTGTTTGAAAAAAAAAAAAAAAAAAAAAAAAAACCTACTTACAGAAATAAAATTATGAATTATCATTTATCGTGTTATCTATATTCTATAATTATTTATCATTTATCTTATGTATGTTTGTCCTCTTGCATTTTTTGCATTAACATTACTTTGATAATTATCGAACTATTTTTGCCCATTTCTTACTCGTTTTAGGCTTATGGTTCGGAGAAGCCCGTTTTTAGTCTAAACTACATTCGGTAA
The DNA here is from genome assembly GCA_963855955.1 of Luperina nickerlii. Lineage (NCBI taxonomy): Eukaryota > Metazoa > Arthropoda > Insecta > Lepidoptera > Noctuidae > Luperina > Luperina nickerlii. The sequence goes on from OY979682.1 coordinate 9,946,948, forward strand.
TTAAACCGAATACACAGCTAAAAGAACTCTACTTTACCATAATAGACATCACTCGAATCATACTTTTACTACAAATAATTTCATTCCTTACATATTACAAACATTTTTTAAAAATTGCTCTATACACTCTATTACAATATCCACGCCCAATAAACTGGAGGTACCTACATTATATTTATGACCTACATACATAATATAACCCATGATCTATCAACAGTTCACTTCTACCACAGGCGGTAACAAACCAGTCACAATGCTGCGCACACGCATTTGATGACTCCTTCCGCGCGCGTCTACTAACGCCCGAACTTCCTGTACACGTTGAACAAACAACTTGGGAACTTACTATGGGAACTCGACACGAGAATACTAATTCGAACGTGAATTTAGGATTATGTTTGAAGATTCGTATTTGATTGAATCCACTAACTTTAGAAACTGACACACAATATTGGATATTTGTGACCTTCAAACGACATCCAGAAACCATTATGACCTCTGAGTTCGTTTCGGCCTTTCTTCTCAGAGTAGTCAGATAGAAAACACCGACCTCATCTAGTTTAAAAAATATATGATTGACTTGTAAAAGTGTTTGTGCAAACCTACTTACAAAAATAAAATCATTTATCATTATCATTTATCATTAAAAAATCCAACACGACTCTTAGCATCTCTAGTTAGAAATTCAGTCTGAATGTCTACATGTCTGAACCATTCCAGATTGCGAAAATAAGCATAGCATTGATATTGATTGGACGATGAGGAGAGAGACAGACACAGAGAGGTAGATAGAAGTAAAGATAGAAACAAAAGAATATAGATTAGGAATTATTTGAAATCCGAAGTTCATACTTCATACTGTCGCTCCTACAGATAGCATCTCATCAAATATATATTATCTAAGATTCTCACGCTATCAAATATTAATCAATAGTAGTGGCTAAGGTCAGTTATATAGGTTATTGCTCTTTTGGGGCAGCAATGTAAACAGGTACAGGCAACTCGCGCGCAGGGCTCTGAATCACACTAGCTGCAAGTTAGCACAAATATTTGCAGTCCACTGCTTGACCATGGGATTTGGCATAAAAAAAACTATTGTGGGTACCACAAAACTTGCAGAAAAAAAGAAAGCTAAAGCAGTACCAAATGAGCTCGTCATATATGCCAGAGAGCCATATACCATTGACGATATACAGAAACCTTGTAGCAGTTAGATGAACTGTTCAAGTAAAAGGGAGTTAATAATAAACTCAAAACATTTATTTCAACAAAACCATTTATAGGCACACAAATTGTCAAGGAGTCGGTCAGTTAGTCAGAAAGTTGAAGCTAGTTGCCCATTCTAAAACGTAGATCTCTACAGAGAAAAACTGGCATGAAACTCCACGGAAACTGTTTCAAATAAATATATAACATGATATTACAAAATCGTGGGTACAAAAATAATATATTGTGTAAACTTACTCATTACGATTCAATTGAAGTGTTTGATACCGATATGTATTAGAATATCATAATATTCATTAATGGTCAGTAATCCAAATAGAATTCCTAAATTGGAATTCGTACTGTAGTTAACGAAACGACTGAGCACAAATATAATACTTTTATGATATCATCATACAAACTTAGAAGATGGCAGGTCGAGCTGGAGAAAACAAACGACCAGTGGTCCAGATTAGTCTAGGAACTCCAAGATCGCACTGGAAGTTTTTTTTTACGCAGAGGCTTTTGCCCAGCAGTGGGATGATATAGGCAAAAAGTAACTTCAACAACAAACAGCAACTGCAGCAACAGTAACTTAGCAAGAGGAGAGAAATGTTGACACTTTCTTGCGGAAATGAGGAGATCCAGTAAAGAGCTATTTGATACAATGATGTGTTGTGAAGTTTGGCATGTGACGACGAAAACTCAACTAATGCGGATTAAATTCAATCATAACATCCTAATATAAATATAGATTGAGCATTGTTATTTCATATAACAGATAATAGTTTAATCAAAGTAGGAATAGAATATATCCAATCAATGTCGAATTATTTCTCTAATCCCGAAACAACCATAATTATAGAGTTGACCAAATACATATTTATAAGGTTTACGTTGAATTTTTAGTAATTTTTATACCTGACAACACTTAGCATACTGCTCATCTTTATCATCCATAAGCCGCTGTTTATTCCACAAGGTGTGAAAAATGTCTTCCAGAATTGGAATATAACTTATGATGTTAGAAATATGCTTCATATCTTGATAAAAACAGATCACTTTCATGTATCTACTCTTATATCCGTTTCATATAGTATCTTACGAAACCTCCTCAATGTTTTTGACAACAGCTGGAACCTAAAAATGTAGTATAGTGCTTTTTGATAAATGTTCTAATTTGATTCGCTACAAGGAATGTACATGGATAAGCTCATCCTTCTCTGTCCTTCCACCCAAGTCCAACCAACTCAGAAAAAATCAAAGGACCAAACCTACCGTCTAAATCCCAAATAAAGGACCACATGAATGTGGTTCTATTTCAATCTAATTACTGTAGGTAATATGCTTCCTGATGTAAAAAATGGAAGAAGAAAACGTGTTGCGCCAACCCCAAGTAAAATGGGACAACGACAGGAAGACGACGAGGTAGTACTGCTACTTCCGGTAAATAAAATTATTACTGGATATTTAAGGAAGTGTCACATAAAAATAATCGTAATGTTACCGGATTTAATGAAGACGGCGCCACTGAATGACCTAATTGTACATGGTGACATCACTATTAGGCATAAAATAGATAATTCACGTATTGAAGAAACACTCCTTTGTGAGTCACGTGATTCTAGAGTTAACCAAATACCTTTAAAATACACATGGACCTAAATCTATACGTGACGATATTAAGGAAATCACAAAAATTATCATAAATTCCTTGTATTTTGTTTCAATTTCAGAAACGTGTTTATAAACATAATAGGTATATTATAGTGTCCTGTTTAGATGATATGGATTTGTATGTTTATAATTTTTAGCTACCTTTATAATAATTTTCTAATACTTTGTAGTTCTTTATTGTTATTTTCATCGGTTTTGTCACATGTTCTATATTGTGTCTATGCTTGTATAGGTGTCGAAATCTCAAAATCAGTTTTCTCTTACTTTTGTGTCTCTATAACAGTTATGTGGTCGACTGTAATATTACATAATACAGCATCATGCTGTTCTTTCTTATTATAGAATGGGTTCTGGATACTTCAAGGATAATCATGTGAATTGGCAAATACGTAATTGAAACATGAGCTAGTTGCCAAATATTATCAATACTTACCTAACAGATACTTATTTCAAAATGTAGTACTAGTATAAAACTAAGGAAATATTAAGTAAAAAAGGGCCAAGTTTGTAAAAAACCATTTAAATTAAGAACACATTATCCTTCTTCCTCTACCTATACTTTTCCACATTATATCGGTTGCCAATAGTAAAAATAAATAACAATCTCACAGGGAATAACCCATTGAAAATATACCTACAATGTTCTCTGGATATTTATAACTACATCATTGTTAAAATTAATTGAAAACAAGGATAAATGAAATGTATTGCCCTCTATATGGGGCGCTATAGTTAATTAACTCCCAATAAATATTTAAATTAATTAGGTATGCTTTTCTAATGTTTATCTAAATAGATTTTTAACAAAATCTGCTTTAAATACTTTGTCGGAATGTGTGGTGTGTTCCCATGCTTAAATCATCTCCTTTCATCAATGATTCCTCTGTCATAAAAAAGAGCCTTTTTAAATATTATCACCACGACGAACGCCTAACCTCCGTCTCTTGTTTCTCCTTAAATACGATGGTCCTTAATTTTTGCAGCAAGGTTATTATTACTATGTTCCTCGATCATCTGTGTGCCTCAATCACCACTTGTTTTTTGTCCAAATATGACCAAATCTCTTTATTTTCAAACGGTTTCTTTCTTATGTTGTTGTTGTTTCATCTTTTCCATCATCATGATAATTTCATACTCTGACTCCTCACAGATTGTTAACTACACTACAATTTTTCATCAAGTCTTGCTCGATTACTAATGAACTTACAGAAGCACCAATAATAAATCCATGGTCACAATCTCTAGAATGTAATAGAACATCATTATTCTACAGAAAATATGGTGCATGAAAGGTCTTAAATATAACATTGTTCCACATATTTGCTTACTTATTTCAGCATGAAAAAATACTTTTAAATAAAATTATAAACAAAAACACTTTAATTATTACTACTGAGATCATGTGATCAATGAATAGTTTAAAATTAAATTATTTATAAATATATTACTACTAAGATCATAATTATTCTATGGACCTGTGCTTATAATTTAAGAATTCACTGATAGCATACAACACATTATTATAGAGCCTTTTCATAAGTTTATTTTTTAAGTATTTACTTATTCTTACTCTAGTAAGCCACTAAATTACATACTTGATTGTGTTGCCATATCTATATAGCAACACAAATGATAATCCTGTCATCATTCCTACATTTCATTCTAACAATACCCCAACATCCGTTTGTTAGTAACAATATTTTGACAGATACTATTGTTTGTATAATCGCAGGCGCAGCTAAGTGCTCTTGTATAGCAATATTGAAATTCTCTTCGTTTGTCTTTTTATATCCATTGTTTGTTGAGAGAAAAAATACTTAATGAAGAATCATTTGAACGTGCATCACTGAGTTACACGTCTTCTAATGTTGTTCGGTATGGTTCTTCATCGTTTCCACTTGGTGTGGTTTCTATATTTCATTACTATTCGTTTGATGTATCAGTAATATGTACTTATTATACAATAGTTTTTATTCTCAGTTACTACTGAGCCAAAAAATCAAAGTAATGTAATGGGTAATAGATGGTAATAGGGTCGCCCCCCAATACATCGTCATCACCATTCGGGGAATACAAGCGTGAAGTTATGTTACGTTAAATGAAAAAAGTGATAAGTGTTTTTTGAGTTAGCCACATATCATGGTGCCAATTCTATTGTTTACAAACTAAACTAAATGTAAGTTCAGTGCATCTTTTTCTTTCTATTTCGTTAAAAAAAGGACAGAAGTTAAATTTTAGTTTAGTCCTATCAAATTAATCAGCACCAGACATAAATGGACGTAATTTTAGTAGGCAAGTTTTTAATCATGTCTAAACTTTTATGGAGTAGTGTTAGGCGCTGATTAATTTGACAGGACTAAACTAAAATTTATGTCTGTTCTTTTCTTAATGAAATAGAAAGAAAAAGATGCACTCAACTTAAATTTAGTTTAGTTTATGAACAAGCGAATCGGCACCAATATCACATTTAAAGGGTAAGTACTTAAATGTGTGTACTCATCTAATTTATTTGCCAGTGCTACTAACATCTCGAGTGCATTTGTAGTGTCTACCATATCATATGACAGCCAGTGAGAAACTTCAAGTAACAGTATGAACTGGAGGCCAGTTTCTCATCATTCTTCAAAACAAGTTATAAATCGCTCGTTTTTTGTTTCAATTGAAACACACTTGAGCCAGCATCAGTAGCATCACAGTAAGGTCGACATCAACTTTTTCACTCACGTCCAATCATTCCTTGAATTAACAATACATGACTAAATGGTATCCTACAGCGAATCCAATTAAGTATCATGGTTAATTGACTCTCATTGACTTTATTTTCTGTCTCATTTCGCAAGCTGCGTGTACGTCGAGTCAGAGAGGGACAGAACATCAAACTCATGAATGGGAGCTCCATTCGCGTTGACTTCTAAGGTCAATAAGGTGGTTCAACTCTTGATATCATGTTATTAAGGGGTATTAAAAGAATGGAAAGTGTACCGGGTTGAAACGTGAAAGGCATAAAATAATAGGTATCTGATTTACGAGATCATTTAATTGTACGAGTGCTGTTTATGAATCTGTCATGTAGATATTTGCTTCAGAAAAAATACATCGAATTGGATTTTCTTTGCTTTACCAAGCAGAACTGTGTTTCCTCGCTTACATTTTGTAGTCATACACATAAAAACATCATTAAAAGCTTCAATTTTCATAGCACCTTGAATAGCCATTACATAATACTTCCCCTAATTGAACGCCCGCATCATCAATTCATTCATATTCTTATTTAGTGCGACAGAGACGGCAAATGTCAATTTGGTGAAACAATAACAGCTTGATATTATTTACTTTATGATACTATGATAGCAAATAATGAATGAGTTCCTACTCGTAATTTACTTATCCTCCAGACTGCTTGAAGTCAACGAAATCGGTGCATGCAACTTATTTGCAAGATTTATGGTGTGTCGTGTCCTGTTTTGCATTTAATGCATATCCAACGGAGTCAGACTTTGAGGCGATGGAATGGAAAAACAGTGATTTGAAATCGTACCTTGTAGTACAGTTTAGATAGGTGCTAAAAGTGTAGATATAGCTGCCAGGTTTACCTTTCTTCTTTGTTCTGACCCTGGTGTAGATTTGCAAGCATCATCAGCTCAGTTGGAGAAAGTGTCGTCACAATAATGTGATATATAGGATGATACTGTGATGACATTGTCATTAGAAAAGGCTACTCAGCTAAACAGCTCAATTGCAGCTTAGAAAACTTCGTAGACAGTCAATGTTCTGCAAAGGAGACATCCCGTGCCCGAATTAGGATGACTTTTACTTCAATGCAAAAAAAAGAATCAGCTTATGTTGTTGAAAGTTTATTTATATGTAGACAGACTAACCCCGATTGTTTTCAGCTCCAAAATAGCTCTAACATCGATACAAAAGAAACCATTTAAATCTGAAACCGCGTCTCCAAATGATACAAATACAATTTGAACCAGTACAGTGATTCCTAAGATCACTATGGCAAAGACACACAGACTCGTATCATCGAGTTTATTGCTTACGATACAACTGATAGAGATGATTAATTATTCTCTTGAATGTAATTAATGTTTTCCTTGATATGTTAAATATTTCCCGTCTGACATTGTGGTCCTTAGGTACTGTACTCTGTATGTGTTTGTTTAGCATTATCTATTAGAGTCACGGTCTGTTAGACGTGGACGGAAACATGTTTTATGTACTTGTGTTACTTACTTGTGGACGTTTTCTTTCTACACTCGACTAGATTATTACAGTACTTTATTTCGTAGTTTTTATAAACTTTTTATACACAGTTCGTCGGAATAATGCTATAAGATTGCGTCCATTCATATTTTATGACATGACATCCCTTTGCTCTCAATAAGTTTACTGCAGTCTCATTTTCTGTAACTCAATGGTTTCATGCTTTCAAAATGAGAACACCGGCCCTTTAGATACAGATTTTGTATTCCAACTTTTATTCTATCTTTTTAGTCATGTTAGCTCATATCATCTGTACAATATTATATGTAGTTCGTATTTTAACTCTAAACGTAACATTTCATTGCCAAATCCTACAAGACCAATAACCTCATACTCCTACATCTCATTAGCATTCACAGATCAATCAGTACCATTCATAACTTCAACCATAAACAAAACACTACCAAGCAGGTTTTGTCTAAGTCTACAATACAGTAAACAAACTCCAACGCAAACTTGACATTTCGGGTCAAGGATATCTAACCGGTTCCGAAATCGCATCATCTCATTCATGATTTGAGTGAATCACGTCTGTGGGTGTAGACGTGGAAGGAAGGACGTAAGATTTAATTGAAGTATGGAAAAACCCTGATGCATTATCATTAACGTCGGATGGTGATGACAGTTGTGTTATGGTGACCGATGAGTTGATTATGTTAGAAGAAAGAATTAATAAAAGAGTTGGACTTTTCTACAGAAGCCTAAAAATATCGCAACCATCAATGTAAATACGGCTTTTGTTAGAAATCTTAGAAGGTAAGTTCTTTGGCTGTATAACCATGAAGAGGTGCATTCCAAGACCGTAATGTTACAGAAGTTAATGACAGTGAATTTGTTGGGTCAGAAGCTGCTAAGCCATTGATCTTAAACTAACGAGAGGCTTTGTATAGCCGTAGAGAAGCTTAACCAAGTCAAGTAATAGATTGCAATATATTAAAATAAGCTTATGAATTGCTCTACAAATACCTCTCCCTAGCTTACCTACTTGAGTGAATAAACGTATACAGCAGACCTAAAAATTTTAATTAATCTTTATTTCTATGGAAGATGCATAATATCGTGAACATAGATTTTAATTCGATTGCAGACTTAATTTTGCTTGCTATGCCCGTCGGCAAAAATGACGAACTTTCATATAAACTTTCATCCCGTACTACTTTTAACCCCTTTACCACAATATTGAGAAATCCTTCCTTGGTTCTTTCGTTATTGTAATTAACCCATGTGCAAAATTTCTTGCTTCCAGTAGAACTAACGGTTTTCACCGTGCGTTGTCTGTCAGTGAATTTAAGATCATAAGTAGATAGAACTGTGTGTTGTTTTTTTTTTTTTTAATGACTAGGGTGGTATAAATATTTCCAAACACTCCTCTCCAATCTTTTTCAAGAAAATAAAAAAGTGACGATCAGCGGTTTCTTATCCTGACGTCATTGCTAGGAGAGGCGTTGCCCCAATCAGTGAGTGAGTCACAAGAAACCTACGGCCAATAGGTCAGTTTCGAATAGCAATATCCGGGTTCCTTTTAGAATGGGAAGTGGTACCAAGGTCAACATCTGACTAAAACTGTAAATCTTGATAAAATAGAGCTGGGTTTTTGTTTAAATTTTGACAAACAAACTTTGTCTTATCGTTAACATTCTCTTCTGCACGTGTATGGACAATTGTGATAATATTACGAAATGGTCTTGATCATCACGTTTCGCAGAGATATTCATGATGCGATATGGAGTTATAAGTAGGCAGAAGAAGATTGATCTATCCAGCTTAGTCATAGTCCAACAGGGACACCTATTTGTGAAGTTAACGCACGTGTTTTTTACTCATTCTCGTAGTACTATTAGTTAGAGAGAACATATTAGTAGTAGTTTATGCAAGTACGTTGTAAATAGGTTATGTTTACGTTAAACTGTTTACTAAAAGCATTTTGCGCGTTCATTGATAGATAAAGTCGAGTCATTTTCACTTTCGATCAACTCAGCTCAACAGTCTTGAAGAATGAATTTGGCAAAAGGTATTTTTATAAATTTCTTGGTCCTTATGGGACATATCTCAGATGATAAAGAGAATTCTCTTGCAACGTTTGTGTGGCTTAGTTAAGAGGTCTCTCGTATGTTAAAAATACATCAGTACTTCCTGTATCTAAGCATAAAGCATAACGTTAATCAGTCTATAATGTTCACACTTGCCTGTGTCGCAGCACTCGCAGCGGACTCGAGCTTCCGCTCTGTGAGAGGGAGTGGTCCGTACTCGACCACGCGAGCCCTGTGCGGGTTGGTGGATGTAACATAATTATTATCTTCTCATTTTTTGTTCTCGTCTTGGACGGTTTCCTCACGATGTTTCCCTTCACAGTTTTATCTCCGAAAAAGTCTTGAATGTCGAAATGAGTAGTGTTACTTCGATCTCTCTCAATAATATACTCATAGTCATATGTAATCAGGTGGAATTACTAAGCACATTTTTACAAATCGGAAACCAACAAGACGGACTCAAAGTAAACAAGTGTACATAGACACTTAAAGGCTCCTGCAAACAGGCGCGACGCGCGACGCGTATCGCGCGCGACACAAAGGCACCGCTCGTTGCGCGACTTGCGGTGCCTTTTTGTCCCGTGTCGCGTCGCGCCTGTGTGTACGAGCCTTTACTGTGCTGCTTCTTACAGCGCAAAAAAAGTGAAGATCAGTTCATTAAAATGTAGTTCCTATGTTCGCCGTAGGTCAAGATTTATTGGTTCTTCCATATATAGTCATTGATCACGAAACGTTTTTGCTAACATATACTCATAACATAACACAGGTGGAATTACTAAGCACATTTTTACAAATCGGAAACCAACGAGACAGACTTGTTTACTGTAGTAAACAAGTATACATAGACACTTAACTGTGGTGCTGCTTACAACACAAAAAAGTGAAGATCACGTCATTAAAATGTAGTTCCTATGTTCGCTGTAGCTCAAGATTTATTGGTCCTTCCATATTATAGTCATTGATTACGAAACGTTTTTGCTAACGATACATTACAATTTAATTGTATTTATTCGTAATACATTTAAAATCATCTGTAATGGAGGTTATTATGCAATATGGCATTTCCTGATGTCTTTTTGATGTTTAAATGTCAGGAGACCAATTGTTGAGACTGAGTAGTAAAAGATGATCATTATTGTCTAATTGTGTAGGCCCGTGCGAAATAGGTACCTAGGTACTCTTAGAAAGTATGGTATGGACGTATTACGTAAGAAACGGTCTATTGTTAGTCACTCAATCATCATAAGATTATGAGGTCATCTAAGCAGAAATTCTGCTAATGTGCTAGTAGATGTAGGTATTTAATTAAACATGGGTTGACTCTCTGCATATCATCTGCTGTATGACAAACAGCAATGCCTGTCCGAAAATAATAACATACAGTATAAAGTGTATGTTGTTATGTATAACCTGGGACCGCAGCATTCCTTCTAGTAGGTTGGTTTGTCTAAAAAGGACCAGTATTTACCTTCCTATTTTAAAATAAAAAATAGTCCTTTGAACCGTTGATCCGTTTCTGCATAAATTATAATTTTATCCAATAGATCGCTTTGCCAAATATACTTTTAACTTTTCATAAGTCATTAAGATCGCAAGTGAGATCTTGTCTAAATCTCTAATGTTACAACTGAGTATCAGCGCCATCTATCGCACATAACCTCAACTGTGCCCGCAGAGGTGTCAAGAACTCAAGATACAACGACAGACATAACTCAGATGATTGATACTCAATAGACTGTGACTTAGCAACCGAAGATGTATGTGAAAATAAATAATGTAACTGATGATCTCGTGTTGCTAGTTGCAGCAGATTACCGACTAGTTATTACGTAATTAGCCATTCAAACACGTTGAATAGATGAAGAGCTACGATCATAAACTTACTAGATAAATGATCAAATTATTTGGGAGAAATCAAGTTATATAACAACTGAAGAAATATGCAATCGTGAAAAGTTAAACAACGATGCACAACTACATGATCAGCCCATAATGTTCCCATGGGACCCTGTCGGTGAGGGGAGTGTGCCGTAATCCACCATGGAGGCCCAGTGCGGGTAGGTAGATTTCACATATCTTCGATTTTTAGGTTTGAGGACATACCGGTTTCCTCACGATGCTTTCCTTCTCCGTTTTGACCGCAGTGGTGATGAAATAATTTACACAAAGTAAAACGGCTGCCTGGGTTCGAACGACCTACAACTCCTATACGTCGCGGCCATTACCTCTGGGCCACCATTGCTTCTACTGCATAACTAATCAGCCTAATTTAACATTAGTTTTAATGGTTGGTAGTACTGAAATTCAGGAAGAAGATTGAATAATATAATTTTACTTTAAAAGCAGTCGCTTTGAAATCTTCAACAATGTCACGTAGTACTAACATTTTGATTAGTTATGCTTTTGTTTGATACTGATGCTGTAAAATCAAATAGACATCAATCATGAAAGATTTAGGGATTACCCATTCAAGAAGAGCTAACAGCAGTAGCAATAAGTACTTTAAATACTGGTTTTAACTGGCTTTCCATTGATTCCCATGTGGCGCCATCGCGGCAGGATGTGCAACAAGGAACACTGTGCAAGCTGTAACACGATCGTGAAAGGAAATCATTGTATTTCACCATCAATTAGCATCCAGTATTAATGGATAGGAATGCTCTTGTCTGTTGCGAATTTTATACTGTCAGTGCGTGGAGGTCTGTAGCGCTATTCTGTCAAGTTGAGATCCTTTCAAATCTTGCTCAAGTGATTTGTTGCAAGTCGAACGCGAACTCGTTTGTTTTTAAATCATCTCGGATTCACACCTCGACACAATTCGAATTTCGAAGTGATGTTTGAGAGTAACTATGGATACCTACTGTACTTTGAGTTATTCTATGTATTTTTAACTGGACAGACAGCTGTGCTGCTGCGTAGTTTGTGGCGCCGCTTCTTCCCCCCTGCAAAAGCACGAGGCAGGCAGGCGTTTTGGGGAACTGTCTTATGTAATTTTAACGTTCAAAAAGGGCTGATTCTCGGCCTAATTTGAATAAATGACTATGGATATTTGTCTGCATCAACTTCCTATTATAAAGTGTACGTATATATTGACATGAGAAATTTTAACGAATAGCAAAAAATCTAAACACATAGGTACCTATATATTAAAATTGCATCCCGTGCTCAGGTGCTGAGAATTGGCTAGCGAACTATAATTTCCAATTTTTGTCTGCTAGGCCTAAAAATATCTTAACAATAAACATATCTCTGACTATCTAACATAATTCTTTCCTTGTCCACAGTGGATAACACCAGAAGAATGTGCAGTATACAGCAGAGACCAGAGGCCGCCTCTAGTCATCCCTCGAATCACACAGTTCAGGGCTCCTCGACCAAGAGCACAGCCTATTGGACATGGATATCATGAGGTAAGGATCGAATAAAAAAAAATATATAGAATACACTTGTCACGTCATGTGCGTCATCCATCAATCCTGAAAGGACCAACACTACTTTTACAGGTGCAACGTTTTTTGACTAACTAACTGAGGTCAATAAAGGATTGCCAAAGACATTACCTGGTTGGTCAAAAAACGTTAAGTTTTGGGCCATCCAGGCGGTCCTCGGCAACGCCTTCAGTTTATGACTGGAATCGTTGCTGAGGCCCGTAACAAATAAACCACCAAACAAAGTCGGTTAAGTAGTTCTCTGCAGTCCTTCTTTCTCGTCAACAACTCCATTTCATTATTTATAACGAGCAGCGCTCCGCGATTTCACTCGTGTAAGTTTCGATCTCGTGGAAATATCGGCATAAAAAGTATCCTATGTATTAATCCAGGAAATGGTCTATGTGCCAATTTTCATCCAAATCTTTTCAACGGCTTACGCGTGATTGAGTACGAAACATCCAAATATCTTCACAAACTTTCACATTTATAATATTAGCAGGAAGTAGGATTACTAGCCTATGTTGTCCCAATTCAGAGCAAAGGCCACGCTTTCTCCTTTCCACTACTCTTTGTCTTGAGCTAGTGTAGACCAATCATGTCAGTAAGCGTCATTTCATTATATATAAGGAAAAATAATTATAATATGGACGTCAATGGAAACAAAACAGAAGACGCGCCTACCCTTTTAAGAGTCTATATTATGCTGTTTTGGTGATATTGGGCGATCTAGATATCGGTATCTGTAAGACTTGAGAGTTTGCTATTTGGACACATTAAACTTGGACTTATAATCTTTAAATTTGTAGAAGCGAAAACACGATTGGATAAAAAAATCTCGATAAAAAAAAATAACGAAAAAACCTCGTTTTGCACTTATTTTGAGTTAGATCTCTGAAACCCTATGGAATTTAATGATGATTTTTAAACTAATAGATAGGTAATAATATTATCTCAAATCGTGCAGAATTATTTTTTTATTTTTCTACTCGTTCTCGTAATTAGCAATTCAGAGATTTGGCGCTTGCGTCATTTTATTCTAAGCGAGCATACTCTCTTTCTGTCTCTTGTTTTGCACGCGGTAGTAATAGCGCTATCCTTTTCAATTTATTCAATCAGTCTGCTACGGCATCTCTTGGAGGACGAACCTATGTTTGGCGACATTACAGAGAGAGGACTATTTTCGACATTTTTATTTTGTTTAGTGGTAGGTATTACCTACTGTAAAAAGGAGTTAAACCTGTTTGGTGTAAACATAATAAATTATTACCATTATTTAGTGTAAATAAAGATGGGCAAAAAGAAAACTCACGGAAAATACGACACATGGTTGGCGCCACGGAACAGAAAAAACAGTTTTTTCTGTTCCGTGGTTGCCGCAGTGGCTGAGCGATCGACTGCTGCGCTGCGTGTCGCGGTCGCGGGTTCGATTCCCGACCGGACAAATATTTGTATTGCCTACAGGTAGTTGTTCCGGGTCTGGATGTTTGTGTATGTGTATTTAAATGTTTGTAAACGCACCCACGATACAGGAGTAATTCCTAGTCTGGGGAAACGTTTTTTAAAAAACAAAACAAAACGTTTGAGGGAACAACTCCGTATTCTGAACGAAAGAAAGAAAAAAGTAAGTACAGACGCCAGCATGTCAAGCTACTACAATCTGTCAAATATCTTTAATAGATTTTCAACTTTATCACTGAAGCTTAAGGTTCAAAGTTGAATGGGAAAATTTGACAGTTTCGGGTAGCTTGGTGTGCTGGCGTCTGTACCTAACTACCGATTTATATAACGGTATCAATTCTTTTATTTCCTTAGCTACTTAGGTACCTATTTCGAATATCTATTGCCTAGGGGAAAAAAAGTAAGTAAATTTTTAATTCCCGTTACTATTTTTTTTACCTGGCTCGTTGGTCTAGCGGTCGCAAGCGCTACTGCTGAGCTGTGAGGTCCTGGGTTCGATTCCCGCACCTCTGCCCACCTCATCGGGCAATACAGGCGTGATGCTTTGTATTAATGTATGTAAATTTTAAATCGCATAATGTAACATAATTGAATCTTTCCCGTACAATGAGAGGTCAGCTTATATACTGGAAATGTATAGCTTAATACGTAGCCGTGTGTACCTACCTATCTACCTATATAATGCGGGTAAAAATACAATAAGTATCAAAATAATATCATCCTAGTTCAATCACTGATATTTTTACTAATTAATATTACTTATTCAAACTGATGAATTTTATTTAAAGAAAAAAAAACTTTTTTAGGGTTCCGTAGTCAAAAAGGAACCCTTATAGTTTCGCCATGTCCGTCCGCAGTTTAGCTCAGAGGCTCTTAGTACTATTAGAAAACTATAATTTGGCATGGATATAATTATGTACAGACGCCAGCACATCAAGTTACTACAATCTGTCAAATTTCTTTAATAGATTTTCAACTTTATCACTAAAGCATAAGGTTCAAAGTTGATTGCGAAAATTTGACAGTTTCGGGTAGGTTGATGTGCTGGCGTTCGTACATTATTAATCACGCCGACAAAGTGGTAAAATAAAATCTTGAAAAAAAATTTTTTTACGCTATCGGTTTTTTTAGGTACACGTAAAGTGGGGAAGTTTTTGAAGTGAAAACTTCTTTAGCATCGTTGTGATTTGAAATTTTATCGATCGATGGATCGCCGGATCGCGATGGATCGATGGATTGATGGATGGATGGATGGATGGATCGATGGATCGAAGGATCGAAGCATCGATGTATCGACGGATCGAAGCATCGATGTATCGACTGATCGACGGATCGATGGACCGATGGATCGATGGATCGATGGATGGATGGATCGATGGATGGATGGATCGATGGATCGATGGATCGACGGACTGATGGATCGATGGATCGAAGGATCGACGGATCGATGGATCGACGGATCGATGGATCGACGGATCGATGGATTGACGGATCGATGGATCGATGGATCGACGGATCGACGGTTCGACGGATCGATGGATCGACAGGTCGATGGATCGATGGATCCATGGATCGACGGATGGATGGATGTATGGATGGATCGACGGATCGATGGATCGATAGATGGATGGATCGATGGATCGACGGATCGACGGATCGATGGATCGACAGATCGGTGGATTGACGGATCGATGGATCGACAAATCGATGGATCGACGGATCGATGGATCGACGGATCGATGGATCGACGGATCGACGGTTCGACGGATCGATGGATCGATGGATCGACAGGTCGATGGATCGATGGATCCATGGATCGATGGATGGTTGGATGTATGGATGGATCGACGGATCGATGGATCGATGGATGGATGGATGGATCGATGGATCGACGGATCGACGGATCGATGGATCGATGGATCGATGGATCGACAGATCGGTGGATTGACGGATCGATGGATCGACGGATCGATGGATCGACGGATCGATGGATCGACGGATCGATGGATCGACGGATCGACGGTTCGACGGATCGATGGATCGACAGGTCGATGGATCGATGGATCCATGGATCGATGGATGGATGTATGGATGGATCGACGGATCGATGGATCGATGGATGGATGGATGGATCGATGGATCGACGGATCGATGGATCGCTGGATCGACGGATCGTTGGATCGAAGGATCGACGGATCGACGGTTCGACGGATCGATGGATCGATGGATGGATGGATCGATGGATGTAGTATGTTATAGTCGTTTGTAATTTCAGCTACGGAACCCACTATGCATGGCCCGACTTGCTTGGCCAGTATTTTTATTTATAAGGAAACATTTGTTCTAGCTCTAGGTACATAGTTATTATGGTTATGTTATGAGTTTATTTTTGTAGGAACATTACTTTTTGTTATTACGGTAATACGATATTTGTATTAGGTACATACATAGGTACCTTCGAATGTTGCGCGTCGCGTAATTTGTTGAAACCTTGTGAAACCACTTTGACTTTAATTTTTTTATGGGATTTTTATTGTTATTGTAATGGTATTATATAATTTTGAATATTAAATTGTTTAATAAATAAATATTGATGAATATTTACATATAATATTTTATTTCATACTAACCTTTTAGGTAAGTACATAATATATAGATTGAGTACCTACGCGAGGACTGAATAACGGATCAGACTAGATAGTCTCGAGTCCACGAAAAAAAAAACACGAGCTTCTAAATTTCGAAACTCGCGTCTCGGGATGGAAGCCCTAGTACCTATTTACCTACTATATTGGTGGTATGTCAGTTTGTAGGTCTATGAACGGAGCTTCCAAATAATTATGTATTTACCTATACCGACAATGAGCTCGTTTGATTATAATCAGCTATGTTATGCTTTACCTACACATCGCGATCGATCCGTCGTACCAAATACTTCCGTGAATTTGAACTTTATTTGAATGACATAATTTTTTACGAATACATTTTTATTGCCATACGAATCAAGTTCAAATTCACGAAACGGCATATTCACGGCCCGTCTTCGGCACAGAACGCTGTTGATCGCCTGGGCACCGCGCAGTTTAAACTCGAACTCGACTCACGCACTCGAACGCGTTGCCGCGCGCCGCCTGCGCCGGTGGTGGCGCGCCGCGCGCTATGCCATCGCGTATTATTGTAGAGGGGGCGCGGGCGAGAGGTACGAAATCGCTCGCGTTGGGCTGCCAAGGCATAGTATAAAGAGGGGAAGTAGGCTATCTCCGGCCCGATCCGCGTTATAATTGCCTACTGTCTCAGGGTTGTTACTTTTAGCTAAATGATAATTCAGTGCCTATAAATTGGCAAGGGTCGGGAAGTTGAATTTTTACTTGTATTGTCTGAGTACAGGGTTTGAGAGGTCGGTTTTACCTAAACGATGATGAAACCATTCACGATAAAAGAAAGAGTGACGGGCCAGCAAACGGGCGGCGCGGGGCGGTGATGAGCACGAGAAAACAATGATCAATGGCAAATCAATTGACAGATCAAAAGTACCTAATGCATTCTAGTGAGAAAGTAGGTCTACCTACTTCCTCTGTCTGATATAAAATAATACTTACAACAAAAACTAAATAAGTAGGTATCTCATCATCAAGTAAAAATTATATGCTAGAACTTGCAAGCTGCAACTTGCTTACCTTTCCAGTTCAATAGGTAATCAGAACAGAGACAATTCTGGAATTACTTATTAAGACACCCAAACACACATCAATACGTTTTCCTGCGATTATCACACATTTTTCATTCATTTAGCGGTGCCGAAAGCCGTGACGCGCGAAACTCATGCGGTGTTAGCCCCGACTGGCGCACTGAGAAACGGGTCGAGATTTTGTTAAGTGTGCGTGCGGCGACGCATAGATACTATGACGCACACATACAAGCCGCGCGCGGTGCGTTTGTATGAAGATAACGTACTTCCCCTCTTTATACTATGGCCAAGGCGCGCTCTTAAGGACATACATGTACATACTCATACTTACAGATCTGTCAACTCCTTCAAAAAGATTAGGAACGAAGATGTGCGCGTATATTGCAAGATGTATATTGATTGTTAGTATGTGTATTGATGATATGATGTGGAAGCAAAAGAAATGTGTAAGAACATAACACATTACGATCTCAAGTAGATTTTCTGCTTACTGCCAGGTTTGTTCAGAGTACACCAATTTCATGCTGATTTAAAAAGAATGCATAAAGCAAAGCAAAACATCCGCCCTTCCTTAACGTTGCAACACATGACCACAACGAGGTATATTTAGCTAATATCTGAAGAGATAAGAGCTGCTGATAACGATATGTATACATACTTTGCATTCCTTATTCACTTGTGCAACTCCAGTTAAATAATGATTTATGAGTAGTTACTTAATAACGACGTAGAAAGAGCTTCAGTACCTAATCCTATTCAGTATCAATTACACAAAAAAATTGGCACTGTCTTTAACCTGCACAGAGAGCAATGAAGCGTTCCATACTTGGCATCAGGCTAATAGACCGAGTTCCAAACGTTGAGATACGAAGACGTACGAAGGTCTTTGATATCAGAACACGTATTATGGAACTCAAATGGACTTGGGCAGGACACCTGGCAAGGTGCAGTGATGACAAGTAGAGTAAGGCTGTGAAGACGAGATGTCGGTCGTCTGGTGGCGAGATTAGCAGACGACATTGTTGCCATAGGCTGGCATAAGAGCGTGGGGATTGGCACAACAAAAGAGAGGTTTATGCCCAGCACTGGGTGCAGTCGGACTATTGGTGCTGATGTTAACCTGCATAATTATATTAAACAAGAAAGGGACTTTTTCGACAATATCAATCAGAATCTGAATTATTTTGAAGCAAATTGCTAATCCATCTATACTAATATTATAAAGCTGAAGAGTTTGTTGGGTTGAACGCGCTAATCTCTAGAACTACCAGTCGGATTTGAAAAATTCTTTTTGCATTTGATAGCCCAATTCTTGAGGAAGGCTATAGGCTATTTAACATCACGCTATGACCTTTAGGAGCCGAGCAAAAAGAAAAAAGTCAAGAAGAACGCTAAGCAAAAACAAAGTAATAGCGCGGACAGGCGACGCGATGCGACGGAGTGGGTCTGAGTAACAAGAAATTTCACGCGGACAAAGTTGCGGGCAGAAGCCAGTTGCTTCATAAGATTGAAAAATTTGTCTGTTCAACACGTAAATAACGCAATGAATGTTGTTGAACTGTCAAAATGAAACCGATTCCGATTGATAATGTGTTACGCAATTACCCCACAGATCAGTAAATTAACTATCCTGTAAGCTTTCATTTACTTAATTACTGTGAAGACAATCAATCAATAGTTGGCATTCTTTAAAGCTGATGAGATCTCGCGGAGTCACAGTACCGTTGACGCATAGCACAGGCATAGTAAAATGGCTCCTCGACAAATGACTGGTATTAAACAAACTAGAGGGCGTTACAACTGTTTTATTCACCAGGATACTCCTATCAAAATGTAGTGGCGTGTTAGGTAGGTACCAAACTATTTTCCTTGTCCAACATTCACAAGCAAACAAAATAAAAGCGGTCCCTGAGTCAGCGCGGACCGCAGGACCATAGGTCTGTGTTAATTTGTCCGATTACTGCTTGTCGTGCTGTTAATTTATGCGCAAGCGCACATATTGTGTTGTTCACCCGTTCTAAAATGGCGGTGGGGCAGAATGTAGGGAATAACCGTAGGACCAGTTTGGAAAGACCATTGTACTCACGTTTGCAAATCATTGAGTGTTATTTTAGTAGTCAACCTTTGGAAAGCTTAAAAGCTTCCAAAGCCAGAAACCAACTTTTAAATGACAGTATTTTGTTAAAAGCTTTACTGCTCTGGTTAAGCTGGATTTTGCAAGTAAAATGAAAGTGCTTCGGTTCGTTCTCCAAAAACTTGCAAAATTCCTTTATGGAAGTCCCTTATCTACTTCAAAGTGAGTGTTTGGTTCACTCTCATCTTATCAGAGATATCATATACCAGTATATTTCAGACTGCAAGACCTATATTTTCTACGCCTTGTCCGAATCTATATTTCTGTAATTCATCTGTCCTCTGTATTAAAATAACATGGCGTCGTGTTCTTGTCCAATGGCGTGCATCCGGCGCGCCCTTCATGTCAATGTATCGATTCAATGCAAGCGATTCATTCGCAAAATTCATATGGATTTCAGCTTTCAATGAAAACAGACGTCAATGCTGATTTATTTTCACATTTTATACTTAAGCTGGGAATTGGTTCATGTGTATGAATGTGGCTTGGGGGACTTTGGAAGGATACTAAACGTTCAAAAGTTTTTAAAGCTTTAAACCACAAAGACAAAGAGATCCATACGAAGTTAGATACTAGCCTATTACTGACAACAATGAGGGCAAAGGTGTCTTCTTATACAAAGAAGGCATGTCCATGGTGATCAACAACGCGCATGCTCTAGACGGGTTGGCGATTTCGACTCATTTTAATTATGAGTCCAGCGGGGTAATTTCGTAACACTATTAGTAGCATTGGGTTTCATTTTGACAGTTCAAAAACATTCATTACGTTATTTACGTTATTGAGCAGACAAATAATTCTTCTTGATTGATCTTTTTGATTGATAGTGTGTTACGCAATTAGTGTGCGGGTTTCCTCACGATGTTTTCCTTCACGAATATCAGTGATGTTCCAGATAAACTTAAAATCTATATATGAATTGAAAAGGTCACATTGTTACTTGCCCAGATTTCAACCCATATATCATGCATGAGAGGCGAGGCCTTAACCACTGGCCATCACACAAAGTTAGATATAAAATAAAAAATAGATTTAAAGCAAATTATTTAATGCAACTCAAATTGGTTTAACAGAAAAAAATGTTGTTAATAGTTTGAATCTGATAGATTATAGTCCGCGCGGAACTAGTTGGCCGCGCCTTAGGTGGGGGATGGGGATGAGCGCGGTGGGGTTGCCTTGTGTTCGCAACGCACGTACATGCGTGCCACGAAAGATGAGACTTAGAGAGTAGAAAGATACACATTGAATAAAAAAGAAGTTTCACGGTCCACAAACTTTTTAGTGGCCTATTTTTTTTTTCTAAATCCCATACATAACCTAAGATTTTTTCTTAACATTTAAGCAACGTTTACTTTATATGGTTGCTGATTACAAATTTCCACGCGTAACTAATAGTTCTTACGATATTTTTCTGGTTCTTTGTTACGGAGTCTTGAAGACTCAAAGCAATTAGGCTCTGTCCGACACAGAACTGCATCCAATACCATCGTTAATTATGAAATGATTAACGACAATATCAACCGAGTAGTAAAATAAGGGCTAAGTGGGTTGCAAAATGACCTGTCAAATCCACAATAAATCTTGTACCGATGCACCTTTCGAACCATGTTGGTACTCATGTAATTCTTGGCACACACGTGCTCTGCATCAGTTATGTTTACTCGTAATCTTGAAGGTTTGTTTACATAACAAATGTGTAAAAACGTCATCAGTCCACATAAACACAATTTGCATACTGAGCTTTAACGAAATTTCTGCAGTTTTGGAAGCAGATTCGAATTTACGTCAACATTTTAAGAGTTTGTGGGCAAGTTGTCTACGGAAATCTATCTATACTAATTAAAAAGCTGAAGAGTTTGTTTGTTTGTTTAAACGCGCTAATCAGTGGAACTGCCAGTCGGATCTTTATTTATTTTTTTGCATTTGATAGCCCAATTCTTGAGGAATTTTATAGGCTGCTTAACATCACGACAGAACTATTAGGAGCCGAGGAAAAAGAACAAAACGTCAGAAGAAACGCTAAGTGTAAACAAAGTAATAACGCGGGCAGGCGATGCGATGCGATGGCGTGAGTCGGGGGAACACGAACTCTCACGCGGACGAAATCGCGGGCAGATGCTAGTCTATAATAAAATGGTCAACATAATATGGAAATATGGTTGCAACGAGAACACAAACTAACAGATTTAACAGGGCTATTTCCTCATGCACACGTATTATGTGGGTTGATTGAAGTCTCAGGTTACGCTAGTACCACAGTGTAGTTAATATGCAGTGGTTCATCGCCATTGGACATGTGACAGGGTCATCGTACGATATAAATAACGCGTACATGGAATGAAATACGGTTGTATTTAAATTTACAATTAGAACGCTAGTCTGAGTGTTACATCCGAAGCTGCTAATGTCATTATTACAATTGCTCTACCTATTCTTCTGTCATTAGAAGGACAGTTCTCGTAATTTTAATAACGTTCACAGTCAGATCTCAGTCTCAATCTGTCAAAAATACCTCTAATTTCCCCACATTTTTGACATTGATTGTCGCTGAGATGAGATTGATTGTAAAGAACTATATTTTAAACGTTATTTAATTAAGGGAATTGGCCTTCTGTCCTTTTTGAATAACTTTGACTAAGTGTTACACAGCTAGGCTGTGGTTCGACTACAGTTCTCATTGGTACTGACTAGTGTGGCTACAGACAGCGCAATTATAATCAGTACAGTGTAATAAAGCATGATAACAATACACTTCCTAACATCGAATTGACGACCGGCCGGAGATAAGAGGGCACTAGTGATGCGACATTCATTGTTCCGTTCGCCGGAACTTCGCCATAAATGTGGACTATATTTGGTTGGAGCGTATAAAGGTTGATTTGAAAGGAATATATTTATTATTTCTCACGATTTTGATAGTTTTGGTTTGCTTGCAGTGCTTTGACAATTCTGCTAGTCTTGCTATTTGTTTTGTGTACGTTTTTGACATGTTTTTCATACAAATTTTCCTTATTTTACATGTTAAACTTAAAAAATAATATAAAACTCATTTTGTTTAAATTTTATTTACTTAATATATTACAACTGTTACTCATTTAAAACACTCATTCTTATAAGAAGGTGCCAACCAGTTAAAATTACTTTTTGTTTTCCTTATATTATTCCCTTTCATTGTTAATGTAGCCAGCTGTCTGCTTTGTGATTGCAGCAAATGAACTAACATGTTAACATGACATGTGTAGGGAAAATTATTATCATAAATATATATCATGAATTCACGATTTGCCTACTTCCACAATCATACTAATTTTCTTGTGTAGTACCTAAATACGTAGGGATATTTACCCTGGCAACGAATTTATAGATTCAACTTATTATTATTAATAAATATTTTGCTATTTGTTGAAGTATTAAAACATTTATCATTAAGGAAACAAGTAATTGATTACGGGTTTCCTTGTTGACGAACTAATCCACTTTGTAATACATCATTGGCATTTCAAAACTAGTGTGTGGCAGCCGACATGTATCGACACATTTGCGGAAAAGTATCGACAAAAACCATCGACGTGCGCCCATCACTAAATAATATCGTTCCAATGACACAACTGCAGTCAGTGTGTCACCCGCTCTACGAACAAGACGAATTTATTGTCGTTTTCCTTTAAAAATTACCTTATTTTATACATTTATACGTTTAGTTGAACATTGATAATATAACAAATATGTGGCCTATTGGTGTAGTGTGAAATTATAAGTTAAACAAAGTTTTTCAGAGTTTTATTATGTTCAAACTGAAAAGAGGAAAGACATGGTTCCGAGAGGTAAACGTTTTAATATTATTTGTTCATATCGTAAACTGTTTTATAGGAGTGGCTACAGCGTAGCTACGCGGTTAAGCAAAGTAGCCGCGGTCACGTTCAAGATGGGTGACCTTTCACATCCCAAATATGCGTGGAGGGCCTCATAGGGTGTCTATGATAGTCTGATAAGCAATTACACCTGTAGGTATACCCATTGATACCACAACTATCTCCCACCCGACTATACGGAACCTCTGGTCAAAAGGCACTCCGTCCGTATACCGGACATCTGCTTAGACTAAAAACCATCCCTAAGATTCTCTTTAAAAATTCAAAACATAGTCATCAGTGTCGTCACATCATTGTACCTTCTAAACTTCACTTCTCTTGCATCCTACGAACTAGGTGACAACAGCGAATGCCATGGCATGGTTATAGTAAGTACCAACCAGCGGGCTTGAATGCTCAAGGCTCTAGCTTTACCGCTTTTGACAACATTTCCTAATGCATTAAAGCTTCAATAAGGTTGAAATTGTCTTACTATCTTATAGACAGATAGACCTTGTCGTTTTTGACGTGCAAGTGTCATTCAAACTTAAGGGCAGTAAACCAATTTTATGGTGGACTTTACTCAGAGTAACAAAACACCACTAATGTAGGCTATACACCACACATAACATGTTACAAAGTATATAAAAACTAAAGTACCTAGCGTCCAAACAGCTCGCTACATAGTTCAATACACCACAATATAAAGAGGTCACGAATTTGATGGGAAACCGTGATTCATTGTTACTGAACTATGTGTCACTAACAACAAAATACTGTAACAAATAACTGCCGTGTTACTCCGTCATCATCGCGTAGTTATTACTTTTAACATAATATTCGTAATTATGTACAAACAATCTGCCTAGTCTTTTCCCAACTATGTTGGGGTCGGCTTCCAGTCTAACTGGATGCAGCTGAACACCACTTCTTTAAATGGAGCGACTGCCTATCTGACCTCCACAGCCTAGTCACTGGGTAATAATATAATACGGGCTGGTGTCCGCAACTCCACGCCAATGCGCGTATTTTACCGAGACGGCTCATTGAGCCCTGACCATGCAACTTATTTTATGAACTAAGCATGATGCAGCTGAATACCAGTCCTATCTGACTTCCACAACCCAGTTACTGGATAATACGAAACTCCTTCTTGGTAAGTCTGTCAGACTTTGGGGTTTCTTACGACCAGAAACGACTGTCAAAAGTCCACGAATGACAACTAGGACCAAAGGCTTAACATGCTCTCCGAGGCGAGGAGGAGTTTTGGTATGTAAAGATGATCACCCATCCACGGACCAGCCCCGGCAAGCGTAGCTTAACCTAAACGACCGACCCGTGCGACTGTTATTACTTAAACACAAGTCCCTTAGTGCCTCTGTCTGGTCTAACCTTTAATACACTAACCAATATTTCCCACTCTGGTTCGGAAGTCAACGATTCGGAAATACTGATTAGTTATACGGATATCAAACACTTCCTGTATAAAACTATTATTCACTCGCTTTTAATTTGTTTGTAAACGTATCCGACTCGAAGGACCAACATAACCACGTGCTGATAAAATTGCCGCGTGGCTCCCGGTAAAGCATTTCGTAATCATCTGTAGTGTCTGTTAGTTTCTGTAGTAGGGCTGATATCACCGTTTACTCACAGGAGTCACAGGCTCACCATCATATATGCATGTCCTAGTCCTGCTGTGTTCCGGTAACCGTGCTACAGTATGACGTCGACTGATAAGCGCATGGAACTTCCAACTTAGTCCCGACAGCTGTTACGTAATGTCGCACGGTCTTAAGTTTGGCGAAAGAAATCTATGACGTAATAATACTAAGTGCTATAACGTAATGAGGCAGGATATATAATGCCAGTTCGGTAGAAAGATAGAAAGAAATTACGTTTATTTGCGGTAAGACATGACGCAAAGAAAAAACACAAACACAAAAAGAACAGGTTAGGGAGAAATATGCGAAAAATCCATGGCCATCCCTCAACATATAGGGTCACATAGTGCTGTGACCCTATGTGAGACAGAGCCACAGCCCGCGTTACCAAACCTATTCCTATTACCCATTCACTCAAATAATAAACAGATAAACTCCCAAAGGCTCAACCCAGAGTTCTGTTAATCTCATTCTGCCCTCTTTAGGGAGTTTTTCAGCTTTTCAGAGCCTTTTATAGTAGCATTTGGGGGAACAGTTACGAAATCCAGATCATTAGATGTATCATTATCATCTACAGTCTACAGTATTCCACTGCTAGATGATAGGCCTCTCCGATTGCACGCTATTCAACGAGATTTTCGGCTACTCTCATCCAGCTGCTACCAGGCTCCGAAGATCGTTGCTCCACCTCCGTCATATAATGATCATATCTCCGTCATATCAATCATATAATGATCTGATTTATCAAATCATATTATGTGCCTCGGAAAGCACGTTAAGCGTTGGTCCCAGCTGTCATTCGTGGATCTTTGACAGTCGTTACGGGTAGTCAGAAGCCCGAAAGTCTGACAACCAGTCTTACCAAGGGGTATCGTATTACCCAGTAACTGGGTTGTGGAGATCAGATAGGCAGTCGCTCCATGCAAAATACTGGTATTCAGATGCATCCAGTTAGACTGGAAGCCGACCCCAACATAGTTGGGAAACGGCTAGGCAGATGATGATTAAGATTTTATATATCTATAGTAATAATAAAGCTGAAGAGTTTGTTTGTTTGCACTTACTAATCTCTGGAACTACCAGTCGGATTTGAAAAATACTTTTGCATCTGATAGCCTAATTCTTGAGGAAGGCTAAAAGCTACTTAACATAACGCTAGGTCCCTTCTGAGCCGAGCAAAAAACGAAGAATCGCAAGCAGGCGATGCGATGTGACGGGGTGGGTCGAGGGAACAAGAAATTTTACGTGGATGAAATCGCGGGCAGAAGCTAGTGTACATAAATAAAAAGTAAAAAAATATATGTTCGTGTCATGTTTCTAATTATTCCGATATATTGTCAGTCGACCAGATAAAATGTTAAATCAACCGAGTGGCGACCGGACGCTGTCATCGACTATTTTTCCTTATTTGCTATTCGCTCATAAACTGAACCGGTCGATATTAGGTAAAAAGTAATGCGATCGTTTAAAATTAACCGTAATTATCTGATTTATCCTATCCTTATTGACGAAGCTACAGTAACAGAGGCAAAAACAATTGAATTGTTAGAATTTTCCTAGTAACAACTACACGTCAAGTTTATCAGTTCGAGAGAACTGCTATTATGTCTCCAAAAGAGCATGATCCCGACGCAGTGCTGCTGAATGTTTATATTATTATTTGTTTGTTTGGTTTGTACAAAATCTCTCTCGTCTCTCAGCAAAATAATATATTTAGTTATAGTTGGACTTAAAGAATAGCACCACCTCATACTTCTCGTGGGTGTCGTAAAAGGCGACTAAGGGTCGTACCGGAGGATGGGCAGCAGTGTTCTCTATGCATTCCACCACCATACCATATTGCGATCGCCAACCCGCCTGCCAAGCGTGGCGATTATAGCAAACCCTCCCCTTTGGGGGGAGGCCTATGTTCAGCAGTGGACGTCATACGGCCGAAATGATAGCAGTATCTCTGCAATACAACTGAACGGGCCGTTATCCAGCACACACACAGGCTTAGTGTGGTTTTGGGGGATGTCATATTCTCTTCGAATTTTTAGTTCTAGGTCTTGCCGGCTTCCTTACCGACGATGTATGTATTGCTTCACCGATTTCAGAACAGTTTTAAATTTTACGCGGGATATATGTATATTCAAAGCTATGCTAAATGATGACACATAATATTGTTTAAACCTATTTATGTTTTTTTATAAGTTCATATGTACCTCTTTTGAGAAATAAATATCTTCAACCGTACACGGACTTAACCCACGATTTTCCCATGATTCCAGGAGGACATACCAGAGCAAGGCTCCTTGCGCGGGCGCGGCTACGACCACCTCAACAACTGGAGCCCCACATCAGAGAGATGCCGTGCAGATCTCGACCTTGGGTACAACAAGGCGAGCTCCGACAGCCCGCCCTTCGTCAGGATTAACAAACGATTGGGTAAGTGTGGTGAGAACCCTGGGAAATCTAACCCCACCTGTCTGGATGGAAAATCTTAACACAACGGTATCGTGCAACCTTACTCCAATTAACCTAGCTGAATAGTTAATGATACACCACGCTTTGGGTTATTCTTTTAAAGCTCATATCAAAAGACTTACGATATCTGGAGTAGCAGGAGAAATTATGTCGACGTTTTGGTTCTGGATAAAATTTTGGTAGGGATTTAAACCCATAAGAAGCTTTTACGTGGCGATGTCTGCAAAAATATAGTTAGTAGCCTAAATGCCTTACATTAACGTCACTGTGTGTCATGAACTCATGATTGTACAGCTGTTGAATAAGTAGTCTAGCCAAAACGGATACTATAAATCTGCATTACGTCAAGTAGTTCAGTGTAGTCCTCGAAACGGTTCCTAAAGAATTACAACGAGCGTTGTGCGTTTGCACGATAGTTTTAAGGTCCGTGGGAAGGGCATCACATTCGAATAGATGCACAAACTCAAAGCCAAAAGCCGAGCCTGACCGCCTGGCTGGCGGAGCCTGTTTGTATCCTATGAAGAAATTATAATATAAATACCATACTAATTCTAATAATCTCTACTTCCAGGTGGCTCTACAGAGAACCTTCTCATCAACCCCAGAAGACCGAATCATCTGCAGCTTCCAGCGTCCTCGTCTGGGGACAGCCTAGATGTGGAGATCCGGGAGAGGGAACCGGCGTATGTCAGGAATAGGAAGTCCAGGTCGATGGTGGCCCCTAAGAATCGGATGCAGTCTCCCATACCAGCGCCTCGGTTGACCCTGCAGGCACCGTCAGAGGTCAGGATCTTACAAGTACAATGGTTTTACTTATCTTTCGCTTGACTTCACTAGCACAAGATTTTTGATTAAGTAAAGTAACATAATTATAGAATTTGACACAGGTATACTTATAGTATACCTACATTTCGCAAGTTATAACAAACAAACAACAAAGTACAGTTTTGCACAAATTAGTAGGAAAACTAAAGCAGAACGTTGAAAAACAAAAGCTTTAGAATTGGCATATCCTAACTATATCCATACTAATATTATAAATTCGAAAGTAACTCTGTCTGTCTGTATGTTACTTTTCACGCCTAAACCACTGAACGGATTTCGATAAAATTTGGCAGAGAGATAGATTGCATCCTGGGGAAGGACATAGAATAGTTTTACCGACAAACCTCGCGGGCGAAGCCGCGGGCGGAAGCTAGTAACATTATAAATGTGAAAGTAAGTTTGTTTGTTACCTCTTCACGCCTAAACTACTGAACCGATCATCCTGAAATTTTGCATATACGTTGTCAGGTGTACAGAAACGGATATAGGGTACCTTTTATCCGAAAAATTGTGCTGTTTCCGAGGAAAACAACAATAACGTTATTATAATAATCAAAGAAAGGACGTCTGTCGGGTAAGCTAGTATGTGTATTCGTATGCCGGGACCCACGTAGGTAACAAAATACATGATATTTTGTTACCTACGTGGGTCCCGGCAGTGGAACGGACACCAAATTCTTTGGTTCAAATTGCGCAAAACCACGGATATCCACTCTAATTACTTCGCTTCTTAATAGAGAAACAAAGCTATAACAATTATGGAAAAATTTATTTTAGTTTATAGTCGCCTAAAAAGACAATAAATGTAAATAAATAAAGTAACAAAAAAAAACATTTTCACGACTGGAAATTCGAATATCATGTAATCATCCGTACGCAAAATACGCGCATTGACGTGGAGTTGTGGACACCAGCCCGTATTACCTATCGTAAAATCATCTGTTATTAATAACATGTCATATTATTATGTACAGACGCCAGCACATCAACCTACTACAATCTGTCAAATTTCTTCAATAGATTTTCAACTTTATCGCAAAAGCATAAGGTTCAAAGTTGATTGGGAAAATTTGACAGTTTCGGGTAGCTTGATGTGCTGGCGTCTGTACCTACATTATAGTGGATTCAGTCATACAATGTTTTAATTGTCCACAGGTGATTCTGGAGAGTCCCATCAAACGCACCAAGTTCCTGGAAGGCACGAAGAAGACCAAAAAGAACTGGATAGACTGCTACATGGTCCTCACACCCACCGCTCTAGTCTTCTACAAGGACCAGAGGACTTATTATGCTCCTGTGAGTATTAAACTCTGTAGATTACAGATTTTTTCTTACGCCATTGCGCCTTTTACTAGCGTTGAAAGTTATGCAGTATTGTATTCAAATGGTTGTTTGAAAATGTATGAAATTAGTGGGCTTTTTTTGGATCTCGGATCCTCTTTCTGTTTATTTTAACCCTCCTCATTCACACCAGTTCACAGTCCCATGAACATCAGATCTGTGCTGATTGTTTCGCGGACAACGAATCAGTTAAATCGGTTTATCATATAAAACCTTGTGGTCATTATGATCGTATGTAGAACGCATTGTGGCAAACCCATTCCGGGAGACACAATCCCTATCTCGATTGATGCTCCATCAAGCAGACTGTCCTGCTTCCATAATGGAACTGTTAATAAAATCTGGGAATATGAATTTATTATTATTTATAACATATTTGCTCGTAAAGGGTCTCTTATTTCACCAATTTCAATATCGTAATGTATCTCATTACGCACTTGTGCGGTAATGTAACGTAAATCGCACGGTTTATCAAGATGCTCCGTCAAAACGAACGGTACTTTTTTAAATCTTAGCAGAGTTTTTATTTCAGAAAAGTAGTCAACATTTTATGAATAAAATTAACATTGGGAGATAAAATATAATAAAAAACATTTAATTCTTTAATTTAATTAATTTTGACAATAAATTACAACCATTAATATCTGTAACAAAAATAATAGTAGATTTTACAACAAGTGCACAAAACAAACCATTTTTATCCGAGACTTTTAGCAGCCCGAGCCGAAGGCGAGGGCTGATAGTAATGTCGAGGATAGAAATGGTTTTGTGGACGAGTTATAAACTCTGCTTTTCACTTCGATTGCGAGGAAATAAAACAGTAGTATAACATAACATTTCTTTAATTAAAATTCAAAGTAAAATTAGAACAGTTTTATATACTGAAGGAAATTATTTTTTTTTTAAATCTTACGACATTGATATTAGGCTGCAGACCTATACAGCCTACTATTAAATTAATTTTTTAATAATAATTTTCTTAAATCAACTAACCTACCGTCGTACTTGAATTAAAATTTTAATATCTATTATATCTTAAAAAACACATAAGGCAAATAAATTAAAGTAAATATTATATAATAACAAATTCTATCTATGAACTTCTTATTGCATTTGGCTGTATGGCTCATTTTCTTTGCCTTAATATAATACGTTTATGAGTAGATACGTTAATGCCCTTGTGCACAAAATTCGATTTTGTGCAGCCTATACCCTGCACAAAGAAGCACTTTCAGAGCATGAGAAGTGAAAAAATATTTATTTACTTTATTAATAATACTGGCTGTTCTGTGTCTATGCCTGAAAAAAAAGCGCGAACGCGCGTGCATCACTTATTTGTTAAGAAGTAAAAATTATTCCGCGCGCTTTTTCTTTTCGCTGTACTTTTTTTTTATTTGAAAATGTCGTCAAGTAATGATGAATTTATTAATTCCACACTGCCAGAAGTCTCAGAGGCAGCGAAAAAGGCTACTCCTCTAAGCCTCTTGCCTGAGAAATCGACCGATAGATACTTACAAGCGTATCAAAATTTCATCATACGGAAAACAAGCAAATGTGCAAATTCAGTCCGAGTTCTATTTATTTCCTCGCAATAGTATATTTCATTACAAGTGCGGAAAGGTTGTCATTGCAAAGAGTTCCGACAAATGTCTACCCGAGCCGAGGCGCAGCCGAAGGCGAGGGTTGACAGTCGGAACAAGTTGCAATGACGGTTTCGCACATGTACTGAACGACTATTTTTAATACAGTTGCGAAAAAATGAAGCAATTTAATAAAATAATAAAAACACAATAAACTCAACTAACTAATGGCGCCAACCGTAGAATATATAAGCAGAGATTTTTTTTTCTTCGCCCATTCTGGTAGTCAAAGGGAACTAGCCCATACAGCCAAGTCTTCAGTAGAATTTAATGGAAATGAAATGAAACCTAACCTAACTCATTCAATCAAATCATTAAATCTGATATTGAAACAAATTAGTAGCTTCTTTTTAGAAATTACGTATTTGCATGAATCATAAAAACTTCTATGATTTTTTTAGTATAAAACTTCATGGTTGGTTTTTCTTTTTAATAGACATTATTTTGACAGTTGGGAAAGAGAACGCACGAGTTCGGGAAAGGTAAAAAAAAAGCACGAGTATGTAATAGCCCACATCCCGAACGCTATACGTCCCTGCAATACGCCACTTTTTGAGCAACTGTATTAAAAATATGTTATAAAACGTCGTATGACATAGTTGCGCTTTGGAAATTACAGCCTCTGCTTTCTTTTAGCCCTCGCCTACGGCTCGGGCAAGCAATATCGCCTCGGCTGTAATTTTCAACTTACCGCACTTATATCATAATGTACTATTATTTATTTAATACTTCAAGCACATAAATGTACAGAGGCGGACTTAATGCCATAGACATTTTCTACCAGTCAACCTTTGGGCGATGCAGAGACAAACAGTAGTAGGTGCAATAATGAACATAGAGGAATAAATATTTTAAATATAAAGATACGCATAAACCTCAAATTTCTTTCTTTTGAATTTATTTGTACAGACGCCAGCACATCAAGCTACTACAATCTGTCAAATTTCTTTAATAGATATTCAACTTTATCACTAAAGAATAAGGTTCAAAGTTGATTGGGAAAATTTGACAGTTTCGGGTAGGTTGATGTGCTGGCGTCTATACATATTATGGAAATAGCACTATAAATCAATCTTCTATTTCAGAAAGTATCTCGACCACCAGGCACGCCGCCCAGTCCGTCCGCGCCGCTCGCCGAGCTGGTGCTGCCGCTACGGAACGCACACGCCACGCAGTGCATACAGAAACACACCAAAAGGTAACACATATTCTTTGACTTCTAAGTACCTCTGTTTTTACAAGTCACTGTTGTTCAATTTCCTAAGTAAAACTAGACAGGGTTTGCTCGAGTTGGCTGCAGTAACAATCAAAACAACCAGTCTTCTAGATGAACTATTATAAACTATCTGACCCGGCGAACCTCGGACCGCCTCAGAATCTATAAGAAACAATGTATGAAAAAATAAATTAACTTCCTTTTTACTGACTTCAAACAAAGGAGGTTATCAATTCGACACGTATGAATGTAATATTATTGGAACTGCATTATATTCACATATGACAATCTATTAGGGCTTCCAAACAAATATACAAAATTTTATAGATGTATGTATGTTTGTCCACGCATTTCTCCGCAACTATTAATCGGATCGCGACTATTTTTTTTATTAGCCACCATTTACTTCAACTTAGGGAACAGAGGAAGTTTCATCAAAATCGATTCAGTAATTTTTAAGATATGGACTAATACGTGTAAGTGTGACGGTTTGGTTTATTGACACGAGCTACGGGTGTAGTATCTAAAGGAAAACATCTCAAAACCTTGGTCAAATTCTAGTGCAATATTTACAACAAAACTATTACCTACTTATTACAAACAAATATTCCAGTTTTTACTTAAAACTAAAAATTACGAAATAAAAAGTAAGTTCAAAGAAATTAATTCAAAATTATGAAATAATTTTTCAAGTCGGTGGCAAAAAACTAAAACTAAAATACAGATCCCAAGACACTAACTTCCGAAAATAAAGTTATTTCATAATTTTGAGTTAATTTCTTTTTGAAGTCGGTTTAATTTTTACTTTTTTATTTCATGATTTTTTCCAATGTTTTTATAGTTATTCTGCTATTCGGGGCGGTGACTCAATAAATCAAAAATCATAAAAATCGGTCCTGCCGTTCTTGAATTATAAATGGTGGAACTAACCCGACGTTGTTTCCAAACAAATTGCTGTGATAAATTTAATATTGTATTATTTCCCCTCCTTTTTAATTATTTTTACATATTAATATTATTATTTTAATACTGTTAGCTTTTAATATTATTAAAAATAAACAATAAATAAAATTGTGTCTAAGGAAACATAATTTGATAAATGAGCTGTTTGTTTTTCTATTAATAAAATTAAATCTTATTCGAAAACATCCATAAAAAACAGCTGTTACATAAAAAGTGCAATACCTACGCGGTGAAAATTTAGGGAACAGCCGGTCGATTCTGTTAAAATCCCACCGTGAAAACTTGGGTGAAGTGAGTTTGTTTTTGCTAGGAATTGACACTATTGACAGCTCACTCCACGCTCACTTCGACTAAGTTTTCACGGTGAGATTTTTACAGAATAGCACCGCAGCAATTTTTTTTAATTACAGGCGAAAAATTTCAACGCAGGTGGTCCATAATCTAGACTGAATGGGTTACAGTTTCCGCCCTGTTAGGCTTTCGGCACAATACAGCTTATCTTACTTTCTTTTATAACTAACAATTGATTATTCTTGCAGGTACCTCAGATCCATCCTGCTCATAGTGGGATACGATCAGTACCTGATTCAGGATGAAACCGAGGATGGAGCCAGGAAGTGGCTCGGACACATTCGAGGCGTTATTTATAACCTGGTAAGCATAATGTGATATTTTATACCCTTCGAGACATACGTTCGTTGGAATTTCCCATCGACTAAATGACCTTCCAGGTATGAATTTTCATAAATCCTACCTACCCTAGTGCACACTTCCGCTGTGTAAGGAGCTCTTATGCAAAATTTCATGATTCTAGACCCAGTGCATTGTCTGTCATGGCAGTGAATGAAAGAATTATTTTAAGATTTTTATTAAGTAAGGCCGATTGATCAGGTTAAGCTACGCTTGCCGCGGTTAGTCTGTGGATGGGTGACCATCTTTACATACCGTGACCGCACCGTGAAAGCACGTTAAGCCGTTGGTCCCGACTGTCATTCGTGGATCTTTGACGGTCGTTACGGGTAGTTAGAAGCCCAAAAGTCTGACAAGCAGTCTTACTAAGGGGTATCGTATTACCCAGTAACTGGGTTGCGGAGGTCCGATAGGCAGCCGCTCCATGTAAAATACTGGTATTCAGCTGCATCCGGTTAGACTGTAAGCCGACCCCAACATAGTTGGGAAAAGGCTAGGCAGATGATGATGATGATGATGAAGATGTGTAGTTCGCGTCAAACTTTATGGCGGCTGAAGTGCGCTCACTCTACTGCGCAGTACCTCACCCCCACTCACAGGTGAATTTGTTACTGCGCAGTAACTTTCCTCAGGGGTGTAATCCCTAAGCATGAAATCCGTACTTTCGTCCGAAGTAACAGACGTTTCCTACTCCGCGTATCACATACGGATATAATATAATTTTGACGACACGGTTGGCGTAGTGGTTGAGCGATCGACTGCTGCGCTGCGTGTCGCGGGTTCGATTCCCGCACGGAACAAATATTTGTATTGCCTACAGGTAGGTGTTCCGGATCTGGCTGTTTGTGTATGTGAATTTTAAATGTTTGTGAACGCACCCACGATACAGGAGTAATTCATAGTGTGGGGCATAGTTTAAAAAAAAAATGAGCGCGAACTAAGAACGAATGATGTCAAATCATTCGTTCTTAGTTCGCGCTCATTTTTTTTAGTTGTTCCAATCTATGATGTGTTTATGCCCGAACGGAAAATTGAATTTGAAACTTGTTTTGACGGATCAACTACTTTTGGCCGGTCCCGTATCTTCGTTGACGGTCTTAGAGAGTAGACCGCCATGTTCGAAGCCGCCATAAAGTTTAAATCGGGCTGCACCAAGAGTTTGCTATACCAAGTTGTTGTTCGCTGTAATGCTGTATGTTGTTATCCACCAAAATTCTAATTTGAGTTAGAAAAACAACCTTATCATTAAATAAAAAAGTTTATTTTTATACCGATAACCGATATTCATAAAATCATAGATTATAATCAAGTATAAAACAGTGTATTGTTTTTCTTCTTTATCAAATAATAATGATTAAGTACTCTAATCTAGCAGCAGAAAATGGAGCCAAATTTTCACTGAACTCCACAATCTTTTTTGACTTTATAACAACTTTTACGCTGGAACCACAAAGCACTAACAATGGATTTCTTTCTTGCAGTATCAATGCAGCCTCGCGGGAGAGTCTTCGCCCCCAGCGTTTTCTCAGAGCAGCAATACAGACCTGGAAAGCTTAGGCAGGACCCCTCCAGCCGCCCGACACGCCAACAGGAACAAAAATAAAGGTACATAACATTCAATGATCAGCCTATAATGGTCCTACAGCTGGGACTTAGGTCTCCTCTCTTTGAGAGGGTAATATCGGCAACAATTAACAAAGAACTTGTAACATTTACACAAAGGTTAAAAGAGATGCCGCTGTATACTAAAATTGTATTATATTTTACAGTAAATTCCCATATAGCCTTACTAATTTTTAACGCACGGAGCGACCATGCGTTTTTTTTTCTTGTGGTTACCAAGTGAAATAAACACGCTGTAAAAGTGAATGTAAGCGCAGGAGCTCTCGGTCCGAGACAAGGCGAAGTCGGAAGTGTGTGTGTGTGACGTTACTCGTTTTCAGGCACACATTCACAGCATGTTCGTACACTTGGTTACCACAAGTAAAGCGCGCATCGCATTGTGATTTAAAATACTTAACCAGCAGTAAAGGGGAAATCGAACGCTATTAGCCGCAATTGATGCTAATAGATATTTATTTGATAAAACAAACTTTTTTTTTAAATACAGGGTTATTTTGCAACCACCATCCAAATTTTCAGAAATGATTTAGAATCGATAACCTTATCAATTAATGAAATAAAAAAAAATAAAAAAAATTATATGATTTTCACCATTATCCGCTACTAAAATCACAACGTGTGGAATAAATACAGTTGAACAATAGGTCGTTGAACTGTATGACCGCACACGCGCTTACCTCAAAATTCGGGAAAGAACCATGGACTACGCCCCCCTCCCTCACACGTCGCAACCCGCGCAGCCCCCGATCGGCCCTGCGCCCGCGCCGGCTGTCAGTTGACCGTGACCTAGTTACGTGTGAACGTGTGCCATATTTTTTTGTCACTCTCGCTGCATTTTCGCTTCAGAATTCCGTTCGATCATCATCGCACACATGGCGACTTTTTATTCTAATGCAGAGTATTATGAAATGGTCAGGTGTTATCTTTTAAGTGGCGAAAGTTTAAATAGTGCGCAAAGAATGTACCGTACAGAAAGTTTACCGCGTTTACAAAGACGAGGAATTAATTCGCGAGTGCCTAATAGACAAACAATTTTAGCAGCAAATCAAAGGTTGTTAGATTATGGTCAGTTTACCACACCAGCCCATGCAACAAGTCATGGCGGTCATAACGAAATAACACCAGCAGTCGAAAATTCTGTACTCGAGTTTTTCGAACGTGACCCCTGCGCTAGCACTAACGAAGCTGCTCGGCGCTTCGGTGTCAGTCAGTATTACGTGTGGAAGCTGCTGAACTCTTCTGGTTATCACCCATACCATTACCAACCAGTGCAATCTCTTCATGATAACGATGGACCCGCTAGAATGGAGTTTTGTGAATGGCTGTTAAGAAACATTAATTGTAACATTTTGTGGACCGATGAAGCATTATTTACGCGAATCGGAATTTATAACAGCCGAAACGAACATTATTGGGCGTTAAGCAACCCCCACGTTATTAGAAATAACTACCACCAAGTGCGTTTTAGTGTAAATGTTTGGGCGGGTATTATTGGTAATGTTATCGTGGGACCGATTTTTATTGAAGGACGCTTGACGGGTACGAATTATTTAAACATGTTACGTGGTGTTATTGAAGAGTTACTAGACGAGGTGCCACTTTCATACTACAACAATCATTATTATCAGCATGACGGTGCACCACCTCATTACACAAGTGCAGTGCGTGACTTTTTAAATAATAAGTATGGCGATAGATGGATTGGTCGCGGAGGGCCTGTACCATGGCCTCCCAGGTCACCAGACTTGACTCCGCTTGATTTTTTTTTATGGGGTGAAGTAAAAAGACGTGTTTACGTTGAAGAAGCACAAAGTGTTGAGGACCTCCGTAGTAAAATAATAATAGCATTTAATGACATTAAAAATCAAACAGATACTTTAAACTTATTAAAAAATAGTTTAGAAAAACGTGCACGTTTGTGTATTGAGAGAAACGGACTCCATTTTGAACAATTGCTGAAGTACACGTGATTTGTAGGTTAATCGAGTTTATTTGGTAAGTTTAATTATTGTAAATAGCTAGTTGATTCCAATTTTTTAAATACGCCATAATAAAAACTAATAATTTCACATTCCTTATTTTATTATGTCGGTCCTAAGCCCGTAAAGTATGAAGGGAAAATTGGAATCAACCCTTTTAAGAACGCGTAGGTACCTACATCAGTCGCACTCGCAGCGAGCGAGGTCAATAACCTTGCTGTGTCTCTCTACATTCTGTTATTTTTCGGATATTTTCTTTTGAATGTTTTTTTTTTGTTTTTGTTATTATTTGATTATAATGTTTCACATATGAAAATAAGTTAATTAAAAGTCCTCGATTTTAAAATTTGGATGGTGGTTGCAAAATAACCCTGTATATTTTTTTTAAACTATTTATAAACGACGATGAAGTTGAGGCTTATTAATGGGAGCGATTTGTCCATATTAGTTCAGGATATTAGCGAATTGAGTAGAAAAAAAGGCTTTAGCCTTACAGGCTAACTGATATTATTATTAATATAGCAAAATAAAACCAATTCCTTTTAAAATTGTACTGTATTCAAAAGATTTTATCGTATTATAAACGTGCACGTGCAGACAGTATTAGGTGCACAATAAAGCATTTTTTATCCATTTAAGTATCTATTACTTGTTTGCACTGAGTAGGTAAATAATTCTTTTCTTTATTCCCCCGTTGGAAAATTATTGTGACTCGTTTGACGTTTCGAGTGAAACAAAAGTTTGCATCGCGGATACAAGGACAATAAAAATAATTTAAAATGGTTTTCCTGCGCTTCATCTTTTGCCTGATGCAAATCTTTGAGCGTGGAAAACCAATGACTGGTTTAACCACTGAGAAAGTCATCTTGAAAGGCGTAATTTTCGGATAAGTCGTGACGCAAAGAAAATGTATGTTTCTACGTACAGATGTTCTATGGTCACGAAGTCCGTTTGGCTATGAATGTTGTCAAGCGTGCACATGCACATTGTGATCAACAGAGACTCAACAATGGGTGAAGTAAAACGGTAACATTCGCGGAAATAGCCTCATGCGACGGCAGCAAGGGGCAGCCGCTGTGGGAGCGCGCTTATCGGGATACGTCACTACTACAATCAAAGCCGAACGGACTTCGTGAAATAGAATATCTGTAACAAAACATGTTCACAGCAGCGGTTTAATATACATATTATTCAAATCGACCACATTAACAGCTAGTTATTTTATTTTCCCTCTTCTAGGATGATGACGAATCGCTTCCCGGTAAATTGTGTCTGTTACTGACTGTATAGATTTTCCTCATTTACTTGGTATCAACCTCTGAGTTAGGTTAGTTATTCCACTCGCTGTGAATATAAATATTATTCGAACATCGGACGCAAAATTTTGACAGTGTTCATTCAGTGTTGTGGCAATACAGTTGGTCAAAACTTCCGTGAGAAAATATTCGAAAAAAGAATTTCGTTGTGTTTTTTTTGAAACGTGTTGGTAGACTGCATTTTGTTTATCTGTGGCTCAGTATGTGTTGTCGAACTGCATTCGTATATGCTGTGACACAGCTTAATTTTTTATGATTTCGACTGAATATCGTCTAACGGTTTGTGTGAAATGACTATATTGTGTGGGTGTTTGAGTAACGGCTATAGTCCGATGAATTCATGTAAGCATTTATTTATTTACTTTCTTATTACCGGATTTAGCTCAGTGTGAAAGCATTTGCTGTTTTTATTTTTGCAATAATGGGTACCTAACCTACCGCTACTGATCCAGCCAGATACAGTTGGACTTGAAAATAATTACCTACTTAATTATAGAGACCGATAAATTTTGAGTAAAATATCACACCCGAGCTCGCACCAGAGGGAGTTATTTCTTTCACGCTATTTGCAACTCTATTCGCGTTGTAATTTAGTTCATTATCAATTTGTCAACAGCAAATTACTCGATCATTTTGCTGCTCAGTGTGCAGGCCCACTGTTGATCCTCAGCTCTCAAAAATGTGAACATGGGTTTTGAAACTCACAAACAAACAAAGAAATTCTATTAGAAATATTCCACACTTAATTGCACAGTTTTTCTTGATACATGACATAGCTTAGTTCTATTAACATAAGTAAACAACTAGGTACTTATATCTGTTGACATACGCCGTTACCGTTGCGATTGTTCCTTGATCGAAAATAAAAATAATTGCGGCAAAATAACACCTATTTATTGTAAAATACAGTTCTCGAACGTTTTTGCGATTCCGGCTGTCATTCGCGGATCTTTGACAGTAGTCGAAACCCCGAAAGTCTGACAACCAGTCTTAAGAGGCCTCTTACAGTCCACTAGCGCCGCCAATCGAAAAAATGTCATAACTCGTAAATAGAATCAAAAATACAAAATATGTTCTATTATTACTGTGGAAAAGGCAATAACGTAATTGTATAACACCTTATCAACACTTGAAATATAGCTGTTTAGCTAAATCGTGCATTCAAAACATAAACGGCCGTTTTTGTTACAAATGCACGATTTAGCTAAACAGCTATATTTTAAGTGTTGACAATGTGGCACGCTTTGTACCTATCGAAAAAAACGCTACAACCTGCAAGAGTTAACTTGAGACTTCACTTGGCTGACGTAAGCGCGTGGTACTGAGGCGTCGATGGCGAGAGCGGTTACAGCATGCATGAAGGATCCTTCAAACAGGCGCAACACGACACGCGACACAAAGGCACCGCAAGTCGCATAACGAGATGTGCCTTTGTGTCGCGCGCGTTTATATCGCGTGTCGCGTCTGTTTGTAGCAGCCTTGAGGCTCAGGAGGGGCCGCTCGGGTCTCAAGTTAACTCTTACGGGATATTTCTTCACGATA
The DNA here is from genome assembly GCA_963855955.1 of Luperina nickerlii. Taxonomy (NCBI): domain Eukaryota; kingdom Metazoa; phylum Arthropoda; class Insecta; order Lepidoptera; family Noctuidae; genus Luperina; species Luperina nickerlii. Next base: position 9,987,957 of record OY979682.1, read on the forward strand.
ACTTCACGTTAATCCTTTACGTAAGAGACTGATTAGATATTTCGTCATGCCTAATCTCACGTGAACCTGAGCCGGTAATGTTTATATAATAAACATACATTATAATACTAGTCTGCCATTATGGCTCATGCAAGAGGTTTTAGGTTCGATCCGGGCAAGTACCAATGACACTTTTTCAATGCATATCGACGGCGAAGTGCCAATACGTCCTAACTGATTTTTTTTTTTGAGAAATTCACTTTTTTATCGTTTTGAATTTAAAGGCGTTATTCGCATGTTTTAGTGAAATCGCCTAAGTGTATTTTTAGGTGCAACAGCATTCACTTAAAATGTGGAAATATGTACCTGCCAACTAAAACAACGTGTCTATTTGTTGTTAGCACTTCGCCGTCGATATGTACTTTGTGAGTTTATCTTGGACATTACCTACTAACATCGATGAAAAAGAAACATCCTGAGATCACCAACCTGGTGATCAATGCTCGTGCCTTCTCAGTAAGAGTAGAGGCCTTTCCCCTACAGTGGCACAATAATAGGATGGTATTATCGATATCTATTATGGTATTATTATTATTATAGGTCAATCGATCTGCCTGGCCTTTTCCCCACTATGTTGGGGTCGGCTTCCAGTCTAACCGGATCACAGATACACCTAGATAACGCAAGACCAACTACTTCGCGTGCCAAAAATCGCACCGTACAACAATCGAAAGCTGCCACTTTCGCGCTCAGTCCAGCCGGTCGATTCTGTGAAAATCTCACCGGGAAAACTTAGGTGAAGTGAGTTTGTTTTTGCTAGGAATTGACACTATTGAAAGCTCACTCCACGCTCACTTCACCTAAGTTTTCACGGTGAGATTTTTACAGAATAGCACTGCTGTGTACTGCTGCCTGGGTGAGCATGAGCGCTGACGCTAGGCCCCTGGGGTGGGACGAGATGGGTGCCCCACGGCGGCGTCTTTGAATCGATTTGATGTTCCCATCACTAAGTAGTGCTTGTGACGTCATACTAGGTACTCAAAAAATGGCACGCTTGATTTTCATACAGATCGTGATGCTTGCGTTATCTATGTATCTATATCTGTGAAACGGAAGAAGTTGAATACAAGTATTGTACATGGAGCAACTGCCTACCTGACCTCCACAACCCAGTTACTGGGTAATACGATATCCCTTGGTAAGACTGGTTGTCAAACTTCTGAGCTTCTGACGACCCGTAACGACTGACAAAGATCTACGAATGACAGCCGGGACCAACGGCTTAACGTGCTTTCCGAGGCACGGAGGGGTCTTGTTATGTAAAGATGGTCACCCATCCACGGGCCTACCGCGGCAATCGTAGCTTAACCTCCATTTTCCCGTGCGGCTGCTTTTACTTAGCCGCAAGTTCCTTATTATTATAATAGCTATACCTACCTATTATTATATTCTTACATTTTACCCTAGTCAGATAACCAGCTGTCAAAGTTCAAGCCAAAACTGTGTTCATATAATAATGATCTCATGTTTCATTCTTAGTAAGACACAGAATTTCTAATTAAGACACTCATGCTCAATAGGTACAGTCAATAGAACAGATAAGTATGCAGGATCGTCGGATATAGTTGAAGTTTAGTAAGAAACCGGTGGATGTTCTCTAATAAAATTTAATTTTATTAATAGAAAACAAACAGCTCATTTATCAAATTAAATTTTAGTCGACAACATCCATCGGTTTCTTACTAAACTTCAACTATATCCGACGATCCTGCATACTTATCTCTTTTGTTGACTGTACCTACATGGAGAATATCCATATATTTGTGTTGGATTAGAAACTATTAATGAATTCTATTTTTGGTAGAATACTTCTGTAAAGTCTGCGTAACGTCTTATGTGTACCTACTAGAACAGAATTATCTACTTACTAAAATTATAATATGTTAGCTAATATTCTTATATTTTGTTTTTGTGTTGAAATAATTACCTCATTGGTCTAGCGGTCGCAAGCGCTAAAGCTGAGCATGAGGTCCTGGATTTGATTCACAACTCGTTCAAAGTACTATTGAGTTTTCCGTAGCAGCCTTTGCATTTGTGTTCGGTTGATGGCAATGTGCCCGTCACCTTTTTGCACGGAACTTAAACATAACTTGCGAAATACATTTCATTCTTTTTCATTTCATTTTTTCTTTTCTTTTTTTTTACATTTACTTTTTTTTTTAGTAGACCTACATGTGTACTTATCTGCCTAACCCGTACGGCATTACAGGCGTGATGATATGTTGTATTTTTGTACTCATAGAATTTTTTTGTAGCTTCGACAAGACCTAATGAAATTTTCATTCAATAATTTTCATTGACTGGGTCACTGGGACCGAAGGACCAAAATGCTTCAGAATTTCTAAATTCAACCAAAAAGTTAAGAGAAGTCATCATCTGCCTAGCCTTTTCCCAACTATGTTGGGGTCGGCTTCCAGTCCAACCGGATGCAGCTGAATACCAGTATTTTACATGGAGCGACTGCCTATCTGACCTCCACAACCCAGTTACTGGGTAATACGAAACTCCTTCTTGGTAAGACTGGTTGTCAGAATTTCTGGCTTCTGATTACCCGTAACGACTGTCAAAGATCCACGAATGACATCCGGGACCAACCTCTTAACATGCTTTCCGAGGCGCGGAGGGGTATCGGTATATAAAGATGGTCACCCATCCACAGACCAACCGTGGCAATCGTAGCTTAACCTGATAGATCGACCTGTGCGGCTGTTATTATTTAGCTCGGGCCCGGCCATAAAGTTAAGAGAAGTGTACCCACTAGAATAGAACCCAAAACAAATAAAGACAGGCCTTTGAGTGACCATCATATTATATCAACTTGTGAAACGATACTAAACAAGTATGGACGATTTATTCACTCTACATCGATCAAAAAAGTAAAAATAAAGTTCATGAAATACAGGGTGGCAGGTACACCGACGCGGAACTTGTTACTATGGTTTCAGTACATGATTCTGAACCCCATGCGTAGAAATATTCCGTCGTTTATTTAAAAATAAAAAATTGGCCAAGTGCGAGTCTGATTCGCACACGAAGGGTTCCGTGCCACACGGTAAAAACGCCGAAAAAAACACTTTTGTTGTATGGGAGCCCCCCTTAAATATTTATTTTATTCTGTTTTTAGTATGTAGCCACCCTGTATGATTTAGATGTTTTTGTTGTAATAAATCGAGTGAAGATGTTAAATCTCTCTTCATTCTACAGACCAAATCAAACGCAACCTTACTTAAAGCGTCGCACGTCGCTGTCCCTGCCACTATGTGTAACTTGACTCATCAAGATTAACAAAAAGATTTACGCAATCACAATAAAAATATGATTCATGATTTAGCTCGTCATTATAGTAGGTAATTATTTCTTGTTCGCTTTTTACGACATCTAGGAACGGCTAAAGAGAAAGACTCCAAGATAATATGTGCCAGCAGTACACATTACATCAATGGCAACCTTTACAAGTAGATTAACTCTAAAATATCCCATTATCATAGAACTTTTAATCAACGACGTTCGCAATATTTCACCTATTGTAAGTACTATCTGATAATGGCTCATATTGATAACTACAATCACTAATTGCGCCGATCGTTTAGTGTTCAACAATCTATAATGAGCCATTGTCATCTGCATCGTTAAGTTACAAATATCATTATCGTTATGTTGAATTCAGACCTGATTCAAAGTCGCCAACACTGACTCATGAAAAAAAATAAGTGTAAAATAGTAACGTGGGATGGATCGCCCAAAAATGTTATGTGCTAAGTGAATTTGAACCTTATTAAAAGTGAAATGGAACATAAAATAGTAGAAACATTAGTGCGGTATATACATAAAAAAATGCCCAGTGATGCAGTGATGAACAAACCAAAGAAAAGTCCCACGGAAAAAACTAATAAATTTAAAGAGTATTTTGGATCGCACCATGATTTGAGAATATTTGGATCACATAAACGTAATGTACCATTAATAATCTGTATGTTTATTACAAATACGATGACTAGTAATGGAAATGTCCTCATGCGGTTTAAGGCACATTGTAATATTTTCAGAATCCATAGTAAAATTGTTGTTATTTTCATCGACAAGTCCTATTGTCCTTATTGTATCAAACAACAGTGTTTGCATGTAGCCATATATTATCTGTACTTATCGGATTACATTATGCTTTATCTTTCTGTTGAAATTTTATGTTACCCAAAAAAGGTTCATCAACCATTGTGTTGATTATTCGATAATGCGCCGTTATACTTTTTTGCCTAATGCTTAATTAGCTGTTTTACACAACCTCTAGGTGTTTTACTAAACAGCTCCGTTGTGTAAAACAGCTGAACAATTGCGTTACATTTAACAAAACTGACCAATCACGTTCGCTGAGCGAGCGCTACTTTCAAATTGGTCGCGGTTAATTGGCTATTTAGTATTTTTAGGGCTGACTCTCATAAAACTCTGATAACTTTATATTGAAATTTCGTAAAATCATTGTTTTCACTTGAGTTAGAATCATTTTCACTTATAATAATACTCGTTTTATATTTTTCTGTTTCGGACACCATTATTATTGTTATGACACACAGAACCACGTGCGACAAAATTTGTGAAAATCATAGATCACACACATTGCCTTTTGACGCTATGTAAAACAGCGTGCAATCAATGCGTGCGACAATGCAACAGATCAATGATTAGTCGTCGACCTGCTGCATTGATAAATGTTAAACGTTTATGCAATTCTGGGTGTAATAATGGAAAATCACTAACGTCGTTGAGCTGTTTTGTAAAACAGCTAGCGGTTATGTAAAACAGTGGATTCAACAATCCATCTGCGACAGGTACATTGCGTTGATCTAGTTGTAGATCAGTCTAATCTTTCAAACATTATGAAGCAAAGGATTTGTTGTATTTCTACATGCCATTACGAAAGTGATTGTCATTGGAGTGAATTACGAAATTAAAGTGCTTTTATTCAAGTGCTGCGCTAAATAGGGACACGCTAGAGGCGATTACCTGGCTAATAGAGAAGTATGGAAGAAGAAGACATCCAAATAAATTGGGATAAGGGCAAGAGAATGATGATGACGTAAAATATTACAAGGCTAAATTGAAGTATGAGGGAACAATGACTCATAGCGATAAAGAACATAATCGCGGGACGATAATCTTATCTTCACATCACAAATCCTTTGATCTGTCGATTGATCTAGACTCCGCGAAGCAGCGGATGTTCAACAAAATAAAATAGACGCACCTATACAGAATAGTACGATCGGCAATACAGTCGACAGTAAATTAACGACGTGCCGATATCTATCATCTTATCGTATTGATACACGATTGATAACGGCTCCTATCAATTTATCTGTAGCAGGCATGACGAAATCTACTGTTTTTTTTTCAATAGTATTGACTATATTTCTTGTATTGAAACCTCAAAAAAGAATTGTAATAAAGTATAATGCTAATTGAAATTGCATTCGTAACTGCTTCATAATTTCTTATTGTCAGCGATCACAGATAATCCAAAAGCATTAGTTGATATTACCATTTTCTTTTATTTTTGGTGTGTATTCAGGAAACAGGCGAATAAGGTAAATGATTGATAACAAAATTAATATTTCCGAATGTTTTGGCCTCAGTTTGTGTTTGTCTCAAGTGCCTGTTCCTAACTTGTATCGTCCGTGTCATTCTAATAATAATTTTCTTATTCAAAATTCATCTTTTTGGGTACATCAATAAGTGGTCTATTATTGGGATGATTATTATTACTTAAAATCTTGTTTACATAATTATTTATTAATGTATGATTGTTTTACGCTAGTCATCTTCAGATGCTACAGGTTGCGTTTGAGTAGTGCCTCTGAATGTATGATCAACTAGTGTTACTAAACCCTTACTTCATTGTTACCTCAAAAAAACCTTAACTTTTATTTCTACACATGAATTTAAACTTCTTTTAAGAGTCATTAATTAGGTAGGTGCATTACCATGAACATCTTTTAATATAATTTCTGTGTCATCTTAACCTAAACAGCGTATAATATTAATCCATATGGTCTATTCTAAAAGTATTTGATTAAAATATAAAGAAATGGTTCAGAAAACTTACCTGTTGTGGTTGCTAATTTGTAGTGCCACTCACCAATTGTGTGTTTTGATTTGATTATTTGAATACTTAAACCCTAAATTCTAAAAGTGAAAATCACCTTAAACATTTTGTTTTAATTTGACAATTGAGCTTAATTTTTTTTTGAATAATGTTATGTTACTAACAATTGGGCCTAGTTGCCATAAATAAACAAATATTTAATTTAATTTTACCTCAATGTTCGTCTATAAGTGAGAGTTTAACTTGATCAGGGTTTGTTTACACTTCATCAGATGCTTTAGGAACAGACTATACTATATTCCGCCTCTCTGGTTATGGCTTTGAACCCAAACTATCTTGCTGTGGTATGGGATACCTTTAATTATGTACTGTCCATTATAAAGCAATAGCTTTGGAAAAGACTAATCCTTGAAAATTTAGATAGAATTCAAACCAATAACATTAAAGATGATATTGCAGAAGATGTAATATCAAATTGCTTGTAGTCATTTCTACCGCTAATGCTTTAGACATCAAGCTATCAATTTCCATTGACTGGCAGCGTGTAACCGATCTCGCAAACCCTCAGGCTACAATAATCGACTCAAATCTGGTTTTTTGTTCCGAAAATAATCAAAGGAAAAATTGCCGTACCTACTAACATAACATTGAAATGTGAACAATGCTCATTGAGTTACCTACCAGATTTGATGCGATTGTGTTGTGTGGTATTCTTTTGAAGGATTAAATAAATAAGTACGTATGTTCTACACAGGGTGGCTGGGACATGGACGCGCAACCTGTTACCATTCAGTACATGATTCTGAACCCCTTGCGTTTAAATTTTTCGACGGTTATTAACAAAAAAAAATTGCTGTTTCATATATTTTGATCGCGTAGGTATTGCACCTTTCTATGATACAACTGATTTTTATTATTGATATCTGACGAAAAATTTCTACGCTAGGGGGTCTAACATAATATGACGTTGAATTTATGGTTATAGTTTGTGCGTCGACGTCCCCTGCCACCCTGTATACTTTTTAAAATCATCCTAGTGTTGCAAATGAATACTGCTCAAAGAATGTAGCCTTCTATCTCCTGCTTCACCATTTCTTCTTCCTACGCTAACTAACAATTCGTTTTCATCTTCAATGTTCTATATTTCAGCTGGGGGAAGCAGTAATGAAGATCTGAGCGACTCGACAGAAGTTTCTATACAGAAATCACATGTGAGGAGTAGGTTAAGAAAATTCTTCGCCAAAAGACCTGCCATGGAGCAACTTGTGAAGAAAGGGATTTACAAAGGTTCGAAATTTGATCTTTGATGGTTTGAGTGGCACTGAGTAGAAAGTAGTTTTTGAAACGTAGATTTGGTTTGGTGTGAAAAAAGCTAACAGTTCTTTGAGTTATATTAAATCCTTTTTAAAGTTAACACTAGAGTTGGTGAAGAAGTGATTTGGAATTATTAACTGGATATTTTTACTGTAACAATTTTGGAGATTTTGGATTAAGTGAACTAAGCAGAATGTTATAATAAGTTTGTATAATATTTGGGTTTATTTAGTCCTCCGTTTGGCATAGTTACACTGCTTGATAGTTAATTTTCCAGTGCTCACATTGTAACCAAAGGTAAGTGCTTTTTTTGGAGAGTTGTATTTACTATGTATATATTTTTGTAAATTTGTTTTTACACGTATGTATTATAACAATTAGTTGTATAAAATTTAATTGGTGTTTTATTTTTTTACCTATGTCCGCCTGAACATCGGAAATTTTGCTACAGTAGAAGGGGAAATGTATATACCTAATTTTTGTACTTATTGTATTTTTTTGCACAATAACTTATTCATGCGTAGCGCTGGGAGTACGTTTAACCCCGTAGAGCAAAATTTGACGTAAAAAGTTGTCAACAACAAAACGTTTGTCATTTGTTTACTCAATTAAATTAGTAAACAAATCGTGACGTTTCATTATAAATTAAAAACAATGTCTTTTTAACACCCTGTGCATTTTGTACTACACCGCGTTACTTAAAGCCTTAAAAGTACCTATTTGTTAGACTTATGACGAAAGAGGATGATTTTCCAATATTTCATCATCGTTTCGTTTCGTTTCGTTTCGTACACATGAACTGTTTTTGATTTTAGCTTGTACGTAGTAAGCATTGTGGTTGATCTTAGCTTGAATTGTGTGTAAATAAGCTTTACAAATATCCACAGCTGTAGTATTAACTATTCCTTCATTGGCATCAGTACTTAGTGCCTTTTTCATTTCTTAAATTTTTATTGGCGGTTTTATTATCCATCTGCAATGAAGTGTAAAAGGCTGAAAAACACGATGGAGAATTTCTTGAAGAATTCTTTAGTTCTTGGGTACCGTCGTCTGAAACTTCTTCTGGGTACCGTATCTTTAACTTTTTGGTGTTTATTTTGAAAAAACTTTTCTTTTTTTGTTTTGGGTATTTTTTATGTATGTGTTAATATATTTACGTGTTCACTGAGATATAAGAGGATATACCTACCACGACCACATATCACATCGCATTAAAAAAAATCGAAGGACCCTCGATCGATCAATGTTTCTAATTATTTTCCAAAAAACCAATTCATTATTAAGCCTCTAATCGTTCTAAAATCTTAAAATCATCGCTATAACCACTGTCCATAATATTCAATATTTTAATTAAAATTTAATTACCTTTACCGCCAATGACTGAAATCTAACCGAACCTCTTATTTCTTGACAGACGAGCCTGTATTTGGACGGAACCTGGAGGAGGTATGTCCCTCCAACAGCCCACGGGTGCCAGAGTTCGTGGTGGCATGTGTCACCGAGATCGAGAGGAGTGAGGAGAATATGTGCACAGATGGACTGTACCGAGCCAGCGGGAACCTCAGCCAGGTCCAGAAGATTCGATTAGAGGTGAGTCTTGCACTATTCATCGTCGTGAACGTTATATATAGCAAAAGAGGACGCCTTTTGCTAGAACGTTCGAACCAACCTATGCATGCCACCGGTGAAACAAAATAAACCAAAGACAAAAAAACCGGTCAAGAGCGAGTCGGACTCGCGCACTGAGGGTTCCGTACCATCATGTTTTTAATTTTTCATCGGCGAGACCTATATTCGTCAGAATATTTTAACACTGTGCACTGCGTTGTAGAATATTGCATTTTTATGTCAGCGCTAAATCTTGACCGATAGTGGATCTAATGTAACTTCTGTTGATGATTTCTGAAAAAGTGTGCTATTTAGAGACTTTGTTTTATTTTTCCTGTAATCTTAAACATAAATTTCTATCACATAGAATAATTTCAGATTTTTCTCTTTGCAAACTTCGGAGGTAATATTTTTTTACATTTTTCATCAAAAGTCGAAAACTATGTGGCCTAAAAAAAAAAATGTTTGAGAATGTGCTAACTGCGCTCTTTCATGTGATACCCCACATGCCCTAGTAGTCCCACTTCGAATTTTTCAAACCCCCTTTCAGTCCCTGTTGCAAAAAATATACATGTACTTTTATTTCATTCTTAATTGCAAAATGGTTGGGCAAACGTCATCTAAAACTATTCTAAATTTCAAGTTGATAGCATTATTAGTTCTTGAGATATCCATCTGTGACAGACAGACAGACTGAGTCTCACCATAAGAGTTCCGTTTTACCATTTTGGTACGGAACCCTAATGACAGATTGAAGAAAAATTTCTAAGGCGAAGTGTAAAATTAAGAAAAATATCTCACTTAGTCTTAGTAGGAATAGAAAACGTCAGGCTACGTTTGCTGCTGAATAAAGCCGTAAACCAAGGATAAAAAAATGGCTCTGTTGAACTAGGCCCATAAATATTATGATAAGTACAATAAAACTCAACACCAAAGATTTATTTATAACTGTTAGAGAGGAAAGTAAACACGATTATATGGTCCTTCCCTGTGATGACACTATAGACAATAATCAATAAAACCATCAAGCTACTGATTTAGAAACCGCTTTATAGAATAACATGAGTCATTTAGGAGAACAATACATTATTGTGGCGACTGATTTCACAGGACTATTTTGAATCCTTCACACAATTTTATCTACAACTTCTACGTAGACTGCGCTATTTGAATATTAAATAATACATTAGGTACATCGGTTGGAGAGACTAACAGAAATACAGATACACATTATGAGTATCCCCTAAAAATAATAACGCTAAAACAATCTTCTATTTGCCCAGGTGGACCAGAACAAGATGTCGGTTATAGAGAACAACACAGACATCCACGTGCTGACAGGCTCACTGAAACTGTTCTTCAGGGAACTGAAGGAACCGCTAATACCCTGCACCATGTTTGACAGAGTACTCGCTGCCTGCTGTAAGTATATTTTTATCTAGGATGCATATCCGTTACGGCTCTTAAATTCTTCCCTATCCTACGGGCACCTCTTCCCTACCATTACAGCCCCCGGTCTACTCCTTGATATGCAACGGTTGTGGTGCACCATGAACATGAGGTTACAGGGGCTAGTGCGAATCTTGGGGTTCATTCGATTAATCGAGTCTGGTCAAACCTCGCTGGGGTCGGTGCATTTCATTCATCCATTAAACTATCCATTTTCCATTGTGTGTGGTTCCGCTGAACGTAACGCAGTCTTTAGAAATGATGCTGCCCTGTAGGTAGCTCGTCGCAAAGGAATAATGTTACAATAGTTGGACAATGATTTCGATGTCCATACTCTCACGCAATGGACCATCTACATAAATATCTATTGATAAACACGTGTCTTCTTTCCAAATTAGGTCTAAAGTGTCGAACCCGTTCACAACCTAAATCCTACGCTCTGATATATCATTAAATTACGTATATTTTAAAGTATCTACTCTTGAGGATAATGGCCGTATCAAATCGTACATACTTCAAATGTAATACCATCCCTCTGAGAGCCACTTCAATATTTAATATTGAAGCCATTAAGGGTTGAAAGGAATGGTTGATTCCGGCCAGGAATGTTCGGAAATTGTAACACTGCGAAATAAATACTTTGGTTGTGTAGGCATTTCCTAATCATTTGTCGGAATTAGAATGATATTTATTGTATTTTTTGTAATTATCTCTGCTACTTCAGACATGCAGAAATAAAATTGTGTTTATTTTCAATACAGAAATAAATCAGAATCAAAAATAATTTATTCAAATTTGGCTGAGAATCAGCACTTTTCGAACGTCAAAATTACTCAAGCCAAAACCCAACACCCCAAAACGCCCGCCCGTCACCACCTCCTTGTGCTTTCGCTGGAAAGAAGTGGCGTAACAAACTCCCCAGCAGCACAGTTGTCTGTTCAGTTAAAAAATGAGAGAATGAGCTTACGAGTTCATAAAATGAGGAAGGAAAACTTATAAGGTTCTGTTTTAATTTCAGCACTAAAACCCAAGGAAGCGAGAATCAAGGAGTTCCAAGAGATCGTGAAGGCCTTACCACAGTGCAACAGGGAGACGCTCAAATACTTATTAGAGCATTTGCTTAGGTAAGTCTTTAAATTAAACAAACGCTTTGGTAACAGTCAGTTTAATGGATAAGCTAACAGTAGCTTGTTTAAAACAACCATATCAGTATAATTAAATTAATAACTGATGCAGAATATATACGCAACGTTTTGTGTGTGTAAAACAGTATCGAATAACGATAGACAAAACTAGTAAATTTTTCTTTCTTTGAAAATATCAAATTCCTAATTTGTCAAATCTTTTCAGGGTAACACAACACAAGGAGCAAAACAGAATGCACACGGCAAACCTAGCAATTGTATTTGGTCCTACTCTTCTATGGGCGCCCCCGGAGCAAGCTCACAACATCGCCGTCGACTGCATCCAACAAAACAATGTCGTCGACATACTCCTCACAGACTTCAAAGAAATATTCGTAGACAATGGAAGTAAAGGGAAGAAAAAAGCGTGACCCTTAAATAGTCATTAGCTACGGGTAGTATGATGAGCCCTAGTATTGGTTATTGTGTCAAGATGCCAAAATGTTCATTTGCATCCAGTTTCACAAGTCGTGGTGAATACATAAGCGTTTATTTAGAAGCTAGTATCTACATTTCTTAAGTGAAATAATTAATACTAAGTTACATCGCAAGTTAATTTATTAAAAGAACGACAAAATATTTCGATCGCTTTTGTATAACACTATTAGACTTGGACACAGGATATCATCAAATGGTTATGAAAATACAAAATATAAAACTAATCTAAACTAAATAGGAGTTTAACAATAACCAATAATTCCAAAGGGTTAACTTATGAGTGAGTTAAGTGCGCTAGATTGAAATATGTGTACGAAAAGTGAGCTATACTACATATTGTAGAGGACATTCTATTTTGTATATATAGACGATGGTGTGATTACGAATATTTGGAAGCCTAGAGATATTCGGTATGATCTCTGTTGCTTGCAAAACTTATTTAATGTATACCTGCGATTAGAATGGTCTGACCACCAGTAAATGAAGTGAAATATTACTAGCATAATTATAGGACATTGAAAAGAGCACATGAAGTGAATTATTAATAAGCCATATTTATAAAATTGTCACGGTCATTAAGCATAAATTAATTACTGACTTTATTTTTGGGTTAAAAGATCGATTGATCTATTGACCTGAATGATTAAGTATAATTTCATTTCGTTGGTAGTCAGACTAAAAACTAAGTTACATTTAAATTAATCAAAATTAAATACTGAATGAGAGTTGTGATTGTGAAGCAATATATAGTACGGAAAGACTGTCCGAGGCTAGAGATAAATAATATATTCAAATATTAATGTATAGAGTAAAAAAATATTAAAAAAGAAAAAAAAATATGTTTCTTCTCTTTGTATATATTTGTGGCACATCGCACAGAACTGCTGGATCAACTTGGATCTGGTCTTGAAATTATCCAATTTTACATAGTTTGAGCTCTGGCGTTTTAATATTCTATTCTAGTGAACTATAGATCCAATATAATATCTAGATGGAAAGAAAAATGTTGGGGTAGAAGCTATCAGTAAAGTAGTTTATAGAGAAACTATTAAGTGTGATGCAATAGAAACTATAATTTTAAATCTTTATCAACAGCATTATTTTGGGGCCAATTATGTATATATTATGAGTCCTAGGGTTACTAGAGCGAGCGATGGCAATGAAGGTATTTGAGGAATTGTGCTATACATAGATGTTTTTTTTTTGTCAAAAGAGAATAATTATCTAAATAGTTTATATTCCTTATCCCAATACTTTATACCGTTACGTGATTCGAAACTTTCGACTCGAAAGCCAATACAGCATTCACAACTTTTCGATACGCTTCCGGGGTGAATCGAACATCAATGAATGTTATCAAAAGAGTCCTCTGATGGTTTTACACAATTCCAAAACTCTAAAATTTTGTCAGTTTAAATCACAAAGACGACCGCCATTCTTCCGACGGCTTTTTGTTATCGGGGGGGGGGGGGGGGAGCAAGGCAAATTAGTAATTTAAAATGTGTCATTTTCGACTCGACAACCTGTAGAATGGTTGTGAACAGCTATGCAGCTGAACCTTTCAGTTATATTGTTACAAAAATAGCGCCAAATTAGAATTCTGGTTAATAATTATGAAACCTTTCCTTCTTGTCATTACTGGCTCCACAACTTTTTCATTATAGCGGCTTTAAGCCAATTTATAATTTGTGCCTTAAGCTGTGTAAATATTCATCATAGATGATTTTCTTTATAATGTGATAATCATTACGTTGTTGTATCTTAGTTAAATTTCGTTGTATTAACTTTTTAAGTATAAACAATGCTTGCAAACGTGACAGTCTAGTCCCATACAGTTTTAGCTGGACTTTATTCAGTAAAGGCTTTGCTTTCGTCTACATACCTGTTTTAAAGCCTCTTACAATAAGCTAAGAATACATATGTTAGTTACTTGCGCAAAAATATGCAAGTGGCTTGCACGCCTTTGTTCCATATTTTTTTCTGATTGGTACAGTGTTCTCCAAATGTTAATTGACATTTTTTCACTTCAGCTTTGGCATTATGAATTAAAATCCTAGTAATCCAAATGTTTCAACTGCTATAGTTATTATTGACTTAGAGCTGATTTTTCCAATGTCAGATAATTTTATGCGAGGAATAGTTTTGAAATTTTGACAGTTCTTCCGTACGAAATCTGTCAGACCTCAATTTTATTCTACGAATAAAAATTATCTGTTGATTGAAAAATCAGCCCTAATTCAACTACCTTTGACTTATCATAAAAAAAACAAGTAATCCTTTAGGGACCTATTTTTTGTTTTACATTTTCAAATAAAAATGTGGCATCACAGCTGAAGTGGAAAAATGTCAACTAACTTTTGGAGGCGACTGTATATATCATACGTAATTGAGTACGTCACATTGCAAGCTCCTTGGATACTTTTGTCCCAATCACTGACATGTGTATTCCTGTCTTGAGGCTCATTTTTGGATTCATCATTCATTAAGTCTGTACCTACGTTAATTAATTCAATAGTTTTGTCTGTATTTGTAATAGATTGGACGTTTCGAATTTGTTTTTCTTTGCACTGTAAATATTTCCAATAATGTTCTAAATAGATCCTCGTGTTATTTATTTGCTGTAATTCTTTTAACAAAATTCAGCTTTCATTTTGTAAATTCATAAGATTGAACGCAGACAAAAGCTAGAATAAATACTCAAGGTAGAAACACCAATATTAAATGTAAATTTTCTAATAAGCTAGTAACCAAAGGTTTTGTATTCGGCTGATAGAGTAAAAGAAAATAATTATATTGTTGTGTAGATATTACTATATGTATGTTACGCCAATAATGCTTGGACATAGTTAATGAAGTTACATGAAATAAAATCAGATATTTTAATGATACTTTCAATTTTTATTTTTAAACCAATCAATACAACAATGACTACGGAGAAAAGAATTGAAATAACAAAAATAAAATATTATTTCGGACCCATAGGTTGGTTGGTTACACACACGACTTAGAAACTAGTGTTAGTATTATATCTACCAGAAAAACAACACAAACTATTCATTACTACGCCGCAGTGGATGTACCTAGGCGTGTCCAATGGGGCTGTCCCATCTAGATGCTGTTGAAGCTGGTGCGTAATGGAAGCGCAACGCTTGCACATGATGGCGTGAAAGACATCCATGCCCGCTTCTGCGAACATGCTGTAAGGACTGCAGTAACACGGCAATCCCGCCAACACCCTGAAAGCATTATTGAATTGTACGTGCAGAGCGCTGTATGCCCACAGACTACACGTATAGAACGGTTGTCAATGGTAAAGCCTTTACAAATGTAATGGTAAATAAATATAAGTAGCAGAAAAAGTTAAAATGTAGATACTGCTCGTTAGCAGTAGATACCATTTTTATACACACAAAACTTGTAATGGGCTAAATCTTTAGCCGAAAACCCGGTAGACAATTGTTAAGTAGCGACCAGACTGAGGTCGATCAACGTTAGCCTTCGATATCGATCGAAAGTGGGGCTGCCGTGGACCTCACTGGATTTGCCTGAACGGTCGATGTTATCGATCGATCGCAGTCTGGTTGCAAATTTTATAATTTACTGAATAAAGGATTGGCCAAAGTGACGGATGAGGTTTGCGTGGTGGAGATGAAATCACAATAAAAAGTATATTACTTAAAGATACTTTTTTTTTTCTTTGATACTTTTTCTAGGCAATTACTTTTCTAGGTGGTAGTCAATTTAGCAAGTTAGGTCACAACAATTCTTTTATTCGCTTTGGAGTAGCACAGTACTCTCCTGGCTCAGCCTTGTGTGAATGATAACCGCAGCGGGTGTGCCACGCTGCAGATGCCAGGGAAGGTGACGGTCGGCGAATGGATTCGCCAGACGCGTAGCGAGTTCGACGCGGCCACGCGGGTAAAATATGTACCCAGCGCGGAGCTCAAAGATGCCCGGACTTGCCGGAAGGTTGTTCCCCGGAACGCAGCGTTTGGATGCCTTTAATATATGTATTTTCTGGATTGCTTCGGAGATGGTAGGCAAGCCGGAACTTTGAAGATGGTTAAGCCGGAACTTTGGACCCTGGAAATATAACGTCAAGTGTGTCACAAAATAACCAATAATAGTAATCTCCGCTGATTTTGTTTATACTGTAACAATTAGAAAATATCTAATCATCCTATGACTCATAAAATTATGACAACTATGACCTGTGTACTGCACATGCGGTTTACTCACAAGTCATTGAGTCACACCTCAAAAATAAAAGATAACATGACACTTTCTTTGATGTTTGTTTAATGTTTTGTTGATGTTTGTTTGACATGTTTTTTAAACGGTCTGAAGGCAGGTCCACGGCAGCATGACTTCTGATCGATTCCTGCAAGTCGCCTCTCAGTCACAATGGAAACGCACCCTTATACATGATTACTCAATATTGAATAGAAACAACTACCTACTTATATAAAAACAATAATGGCTTCAGCAATAATGTAGTCTCGGGAGCAAATGAAACCATCACGAATTGGTTACCTACTTCATTTTTTTATGTCCGTGACTACCGCAGGACCACCAACGCCAATCGCTTCCATATTTGGTAAATAATTAGTGCTCAATTGGTACTAATTAGTACTCGAACAACAAAATTGGTACCTTAGTAGTTTTCGAGAAAATCGACTTTGAAGGTGGTCCTGCGGTAGTCACGCTCCCTTCAGCAGGACCACCATGAGCGCCGAAAAAGGGCCCACGCTACAGCTATTCTAAGTTTACAAATAATTAGTACCCATAAATGTGATTTATTTCGTAAAAAAAAACAGAACTGTAATATTTGTATTTACCGAGAAATCAACGATGATAACTTTCTCGAAATTGTTCAGCAGGACCACGATTTTGAATGTTGATTCCAAGCTAGAGAAGCTTGTCGCTTTCCTCAAACCTACATAGAAAATTAGTACCCTGCAAGATAAAATTAGTACCCAAAATTCAAAGTTAATACTTCAGTAGTTTACGAGATATACCATGCCAATGGTGGGGTGGCGGTAGTCACGGTGCCAAATTTTCATTTCAAGATTTCTCTATTAAAAACTCTATGATTTCTTCCCAAATTTATACAAAAATTAGTACTCCTAAAGAAGTTAAAGCGACTAGAAATCCAGATTCCTAAGTGTTGTATTTTAAGAGAAATTAGCTTTCATTACTTTTCCATACTAAATCTCCGCGTATAACCCGACCAAATTAAGTTGTCAATGGTATTAAGCTGTTTAAGAGATGTACACTCGTGCACATAAATTTATGGATGTCGAAATAGTATTAACATTCAATATCTAAATTTTTATACAAACTGAACTTTTATACTTAATAAGAAAAAAAATAACTTATCGCTACCCATCGCCTGTGATACCTTTGTTATTGACGTGGGCAGGTAGGTAAGTACTCGAATAATTATTTTTCTGTAGGTATTGTAAGTAGGTACCTACCTTCTGTGTTGTTGTGAATGAATATCATTAAAAGCGATAGGTATTTTTTATTTATTTCTTTTCTACTAATTTACCGTTGCTGCAAGCAGTAATACCTACCTAAGACCTTGTCCAGAAGGAGCGAATTCGCCGCGAAACGTTTCGCGAGAATTCATTCGCGCGTTAACGAGATACTAGGCGCCAATACATCGCGTCCACAAGCATCGCGCGATTTCAAAATCCGCGCGTAAATCGCGTTCACTTCGCCAGCCTCTCGACTCGCGCGTTTTCCGCGCGAGTCGAGATACTGGAGACTCCTTGTTGCGTCCAGTTGACGCGCGAACTTCAGAGCGTTCTACTCCATGTTTTCTACTGACAAATGAAATTCGAACCCAAATGCTCGCGCGTTGGTACGCCCCTTCTGAACGCAAAGGTCGCGCGTAATACGCACGAGAGAATCGCGGCGAATTCGCCCTTTCTGGACAAGCTCTAAGTATTAAAAAACTAATTTACTATTTTGCTAATAACGTAAGTATAAAAGGATTACAAACCTAAAAGTAAGTAATAGGTACCTTTTATATCAAATCTCAAATCGTTTATTGCAATCCATAATGTAATTACAGGTGGTAAATAAAAAATACTAGACACAATTATGGACCCTGTCGGGCACAGCAAATATTTGAATAATATGCATTGCAAAGGGCACACGCATATTTTAGTGTTTTCATATCACTGTGTACTAATTATGTACCTATTATGTTCGACAAGCCACGTCAATAACAAAGGTATCACAAGCCATGGGTAGCGATAGGTTATTTTTTTCTTAATATGTACCTAGATACACAGTTTGTATAAAAATTTAGATATTGAACTGTTGATACTATTCCGAAATCCATAAATTTATGTGCACGAGTGTACATCTCTTAAACAGCTCAATACCACCATTGGTGCCTATTCCCTTGTTCACAAACTAAACTAAATTTGAGTTCAGTGCATCTTTTTCTATCTATTTCATTAAGAAAAGGACAAAAGATAAGTTTTAGTTTAGTCCTATCAAATTAATCAGCGTCTGACGTAAATTGACGTAACATTAGTAGGCATGTTTTTAATCACGTCTAAACTTGTATTGAGTAGTGTCAGGCTCTGATTACTTTGACAGGACAAAACTAAAATTTATTGTCTGTCCTTTTCATAATGAAACAAAAGATAAGATGCACTGAACTCAAATTTAGTTTAGTTTGTGAACAAAAGAATTGGCACCGTTGACAACTTAATTTGGTCGCGTTATACGCGGAGATTTAGTATGGAAAAGTAATGAAAGCTAATTTCTCTTAAAATACAACACTTAGGAATCTGGATTTCTAGTCGCTTTAACTTCTTTAGGAGTACTAATTTTTGTATAAATTTGGGAAGAAATCATAGAGTTTTTAATAGAGAAATCTTGAAATGAAAATTTGGCACCGTGACTACCGCCACCCCACCATTGGCATGGTATATCTCATAAACTACTGAAGTATTAACTTTGAATTTTGGGTACTAATTTTATCTTGCAGGGTACTAATTTTCTATGTAGGTTTGAGGAAAGCGACAAGCTTCTCTAGCTTGGAATCAACATTCAAAATCGTGGTCCTGCTGAACAATTTCGAGAAAGTTATCATCGTTGATTTCTCGGTAAATACAAATATTACAGTTCTGTTTTTTTTACGAAATAAATCACATTTATGGGTACTAATTATTTGTATACTTAGAATAGCTGTAGCGTGGGCCATTTTTCGGCGCTCATGGTGGTCCTGCTGAAGGGAGCGTGACTACCGCAGGACCACCTTCAAAGTCGATTTTCTCGAAAACTACTAAGGTACCAATTTTGTTGTTCGAGTACTAATTAGTACCAATTGAGCACTAATTATTTACCAAATATGGAAGCGATTGGCGTTGGTGGTCCTGCGGTAGTCACGGACATATTTTTTTGCCTGTAATAAGGCTGTGGTTGTATATTTAAAACAACATAAACCTATGTTAAAACAGGAAAAACAACTGAAAACCTAGATAGGTAGGTAGCATAGTGTGGTAGGTAGCCAGGGCCCCGGAAAAGAAGGCTACTTTCATCATGTTTATTTGTACCTATTAAAAAGTGATGAAATACAGAACAAACGCAAACGAAGTTGCAGGAAAACAGCCTAGCTAGTTGTACTATAAACAGCACCCTAATTATTGCTTAACACACTCAATCACAATCGTTTTGAAGGTTATTGCAAATCCATTGCTTCATATGTTTGAAAAAATTGTCTGCTCGACAACGTAAATAACGCAATGAATGATGTTGAACTATCAATATGAAAGCCATTGCTACTGTTAGTGTGTTAAGGCTCCTGCAAACAGGCGCGACACGCGATATAATCGCGCGCGATTTTATCGCGTGTCACGCATGTTTGAAGGAGCCTTTACGCAATTACCCCGCTGTACCTACTCTATAATTTTATAAGTAGTAGTAACTGGACTTAACCTCGAATACTCAGGAAGTTATATGTACAAAGAATCCCAAAGTCATTCTATATTTAGTTCATTTTACCAAAATAACGTGCGCTGCTTTACCAATCAGTACAGTTTACATATTTTACGTAGGTACGTACTTGCGCTATGTTCTTTCAATACTTTATACTGTAGAGGTCGGCTATCAGACTGGCCAATATCTGACTTTGTCAATGCCTGACTTCGCCATTGATTCTGAGAGCTCTTGCGCATATCTCACACATTCCCAGCACGTTTTTACACTTGGTAACCACAAGTAATGCGCGCGTCGCTTCGTGAAATAAAAATAGTATATACATGAAACCATAGCATATTCTCTACTACTACATATGTAGGTACTCTGTAATTACATTACTCACAGGCCGTTCCCGACCACTTACAGTTCATTAAAGAGACGCTATGTCCACAATACTTAATGGACATAATGGAATTCCCATCCTTTAAGGCACGCAATACTGCGAGCATGGTCTATTGTTCGGGGTTGCGACTCTAATGTATACCTAAAAGTACATAGTGAATGCATGTGTATGTAGACTATACATACAAATGTATAGTCATATCAGTGACGCCCCTTTAGGTGTTTGGTGTATGGGTACCCATGCAGTGGCGTAGCTAGGCCTAAAGCGGCCCTGTATTAACATTTGTTGGGGACCCTGTTTTACTACGGCGAAGCTTCAAGATTTTCTATGTGATTTTACTAAATCTATGCAAGAGCTTGAGAATTTAACCCGCATCTGTACAAAGTCGCTTGAAACCTTTGTAAGCCATAAACAGCATAATCAGCCGATAATATTCCCACTGATGGGACACATGCCTCCTCTCAGATAGCGGTTATAGGCCGTAATCCACCACACGGGCCCAGTGCGAGTTGGTAGATGTCACATGTATTCAAATTTTTGGTCCTAGGACATGCCGGTTTCCTCACGATGTTTTCCTCGCCGATTTTTGAGAGCAGAGGTGATGAAATAAATTATTATTATCATTACCACTTAGTCGTTACCACTTCTCAACCCATAAATAAATTACGTTAATTTTCATATTGTCATTCATTATAATTATCAATAAGAATGTAAGGTTTTCGATAATATTTTACAGATTTTTGCTTACACAGGTCGGGCCCTTTAGCTTGGGGGCCCCGTATCACTGATACGGCTGATATGGCGGTAGCTGCGTGCCTGCACAGAATAGATTCCGTATTGTCCATTGCGACTGCGTTTTATTGAGCATCAAAATTATATAGATATAGGAATGTGTGGGGATTGAGCCTTAGATGTTTACCACAAAGAGATGCTAGAAGTACCCTTTGAGGTATTTTATGCGAATAAATAAACATACTTTATCTTGGACATTATCTACTGACACCGGTAAAGGAAAACATCGTGAGGAAACCTGCCGATTTACCATCACTGGCCCCACTTCTTGCATTTGTGAATAGCTCGTCGTTCTATGAGTACGCTGCTGCTCTTCTTTTTTCCTATACAAAATTCGTAAATCAATAGAATCGCAGGGTTTAGAGGTACAGTAGGTAGGGAGCACGTCAGTGGTAACAAAACCAGCATAAGCTGGCTGGCTTCTATTGAAACTCCGTACTACGCTAGGTCAGCTCAAGGTCGACGTGCGGTCGACTGTACCTACAAGACCACAGAGGATGAAAATAAATAAATTCCTTGAAACCTAGTATCGCGTAGCGTGGGACGCCCGCCAGCTAGATGGACTGACGACATTAAGAAGTTGGCTGGGACAGACTGGATCGGCGGAAGACAGGGTGCTGTGGCGCAATCATTGCTCGCCAACTTATTTTTAGTTGCCTAACTCTACTCGCTTCTCGTTAATCGCCAGCATAGGACAGGTGCCTAAATCAACGGTTGAATCACCATCATCTCAGCCGAAAGACTGCTGGACATAGTCCTCCCCCAAGCACCGCCACTTCGACCAGTTCTGTACTTCCCGCATCCAGCGGATTCCTGCGGCCTTCACAAGATCATCGGTCCACCCTGTGGGAGGTCTTCCAACGCTACGTCATTCGGTACGTGGTCGCCACTCCAGAACCTTTCGGCCCCATCGGCCATCTGTTCTGTCAGCAATGTGCTCTGCCCACGGTCACTTAAGTTTGTCAATGCTTCGGGCTGCGTCGGTTACCTTCGTTTTCCTACGGATCTCTTTGTTCGGTTACGTGTCGTAACGGTTGAATATTTTTCATACAGTTTCGAACAAAAATGTGACCCAGGATTGGTTATTATGTTTACGTTAACGAGAAATTTATTAACGGTACGTTTACGTGACTCATGACCGAGCCTGTGATGTAACTGAACGATTAGATTTTATTTAATGGTGGGGAAAACTGGGGTGATTTGATTTGAAAATAATTTCCCTCACATTATATAATTTGTAGGGGTGCGCCAAAGTTCACCAAAATTTTCAACTCTGATAATTGGAAATCCGAAAATGTTCTTCTTAACATTTTTCATCCTAACAATCACAATTCCTAACTACTCGGTCTCTAATGTTCATAATTCCGAAGCATTCACCTTCATAATGTCAGTAGCAATAAACATCTATTATACTTTTATTTGTTTTCCTATATTTTCTCAACATAACCATCTTTTACACTATTATTCAAAGTCATATATTTTTTGTTTAGATTTTTTTTTATTCATAATAATCAGTATTAGGTATATCTAAGGCTAAAAGTGTCTTGGTGTTTTTTGTCTCCGACTATCCGTTTGTCGTAAAAACGATGTGGAAGGGATCCATAGGTTAGGTTAGGTTAGAACTGTGACCAACTACGCGCGAGCCGAGCGAGCGAAGCGAGCGGTGCCGCGGCAGCGGCCGGCGAGCGCTACCTCGAAATTGGTCGCGAAATTTTTCTAAGTATTTTTTTCATAGTGCTCCCAAGACGACACGCTGAGCTGAATTTCATTCATTTAAGACAAAAATCACTTTGTAAATGTTTCTTTCTGAGTATGAGTGAAAATATTATGGTAATTATGTTTAGGGATAAAAGCGTTATGATAAAAAACAGTAGGAGTTTAAATATATTTACAGTAATGATATTATTAATTACAATTTTCGGAAACATGAGTGTTATGAACATCGCCGGTAGCACTACAAATAGTATGAATGAAAACTTCATAAGGTGGTCATATCATGTTCTATAAAGTTGTTATCTACTGATTTTTGGCCCCATCTACCAAGCTGGTTTCTGTTCTGGCTAAACTAACTTCTCTATGTAGGTAGTTTACCCGATATCCAACTCATTTCAGTTTAACAGCCATTCTTAATATAGAAATGAAATTGGAAAATCCAAATGTGCACGACTCATAACGCTCATTTGATCGTATGAAAAGCCATAGATATAGATATTATCCGGTTAGACTGGAAGCCGACCCCAACATAATTGGGAAAAGGCTAGGCAGATGATGATATAGATATTAAATTAGTTAGTTTTTTATTAATTATAATTATACTACTTTGAATAAAAGAGCCATTTTCAATAGAGTTACTCCTATAGATGAAACGAACCTATTAAAAAAAATTTGCTCTATTAATTGATTTTTTCACAAGCTACAATGTTTTCAGGTTTCAAATTTGATTGACAGGAATTTGATGATGATGATGATCGATCGACCCTTGCGGCTTTTAGTACTTACTTACTTACCCACGCTGTTTATTAATATCTAGTAATATATTTATGCTTGTGACTTTACGTACCTACCACAACACCTACCTACATAACTTCCATGTGGTGACACATCTTTTTGAAGCCGATGCAGCATTCTATACTTCGGCGTCGCTTGTCTCGTCAGATAAGTAGTTTGTGTTCCTTCGATGTCACAAAAGTGGCCGCACAAGAAGGTTGGTGTGAAAGGTTCCGCAAATGATCACATTATATTTGCCGTCATCTTGACGACAGATATTAATGGATGAATCATGTAATCAGAATTCCAATTCCCGTAATTAAAAACGTACAAAATCTAGTCGCAATTTCATCTCTGCGTCAATTAATGTCAAAAACTTGTCATAAATGTAGGGGTTTTAGACGTATTTTTGACAGACTGAGACTAAGATTAGAATGTGAGCGTTCTTAAAAATACGGGAAATGCCCCTCAGATATTATTGCCGAGCTGTTCATAATAATATACAGGGTGTTTGGAAGCTGAGTGCAAAGCTTTAAGGGAGTGATAGTTGCCACCATTTACAGCATTTTGAGCCATACATGCCTTAGACGAAGTATGTTTTTTTATTATTATTAACTACAAGCATTTAGTCAAAAATATTATACCAACTTTAACTGGGAAAAAATAAAAAAAACGTACTTCGTTTAAGACATGTATGGCTCAAAATGCTTTAAATCGTGTCAACTATCACCCCCTTATTAC
This sequence comes from Luperina nickerlii, assembly GCA_963855955.1. NCBI lineage: Eukaryota > Metazoa > Arthropoda > Insecta > Lepidoptera > Noctuidae > Luperina > Luperina nickerlii. The sequence goes on from OY979682.1 coordinate 10,012,453, forward strand.
ATATAGGCTTTATATCCAGCTTCCAAAGATCCTATTACACCGTATTCTTCACGTTATCCATAAACTTTGGCAAACGCTTCTATAGCTTTTACAAATCAAATCTAACAAAGGAAGTAGTCCTTAAATAGGCTTTGTTACAAAGAAATTTTGTAATTTCATTTAATAAAACTCAATTGAGCTATGCCGTAAGAAAGGGCCTTAACTTAGTTTGACAAGTTTCAATTAAATATTTAATGAAAATACGATTAACGTTGCCAATTCGGATAAAGAGGCATGCATATCGGGTGATTTACGTCAAGATATTTAGTTTGTATGAAAATTAACAAAACAATAAGAATTCATGTATGTATGTGTCCATAATGAAAAATGCTTATTTCCATGGTCTGAACAATCTGGTCGAAGTTTATGTATATCGTCCAGAACGCGGTGTAATATTTATGTTCGTGACTATACCTACTTGTTGAATCCACACATGGTTTTTCATACAATCCTCGGGGGCATTAAAAAAACAATAACTATAATACCAGTATGTAATTAAGTAATGAAAAATGGTTACAGAAGACAACGGAAACGTTTATTGGCTAACAATTTCTTCTTTTTTTTTTCATAATTTTTACGCAGTCTTATTTATTTACTGTAATCGTATCGGACAGAATATTTAACGTTTTTTTTTCTACCCAAAATTGCGTTACGGAATGTACTTCTACAAAATTAATATCGAAATTATTATTCTTTATAATTAAAATTATATTTCTATTACAATTTACAAACTAAAATTAAACATTATTTGTTAATCCTACCTAACTTATCTACATATTAACAAATTATTATAATTAACAAAATTATCATTTTACAACTAATGATAAAAATATTTTTACTGATCGGTAAAAGTGTAACGTATTAGATGGTTTCAAGACACGTGATTTTACGCGCAGAAATTAATTGAGGAAGCACGTGCTGCAATAATCCAATTTCAGTTAACACGTGTATGTCGACTAATACTCGTATTACCATTACATAATATTACACTTTTACGAAAACTACTGTTATGAACATTGACATTGCAAATAATTATTATTTGTATAATTATGTGATATTAACATTTAAACTAGGACAAACATTTATTATGTAAATGGACAGTGAAGAACAAAATGCGTAATTAAAATGCTAACACATAAAAAAGTAGGTACACGTACAGTCACCAAAAGTGATAAGTAACCAGGGTCGTCGGATATAGTTTAAGTTTAGTAAGAAACCGATGGATTTTTTCGAATAAAATTTAATATAATTAATAGAAAATAAACAGTTCATTTATCAAATTCCTTCGAAAATATCCATCGGTTTTTTAGTAAACTCAACTAAATCCGACGACAATGGTGCCGATTCCCTTGTTCACAAACTAAATTTAAGTTCAGAGCATCTTTTTCTTTCTATTTCATTAAGAAAAGGACAGAAGATAAATTTTAGTTTAGTCCTGTCAAATTAATCAGCGCCTGACACTACTCCACACAAGTTTAGACGTGATTAAAAACTTGTCTACTAAAATTACGTCAATTTACGTCAGGCGCTGATTAATTTGACAGGACTAACCTTTATTTATTTATCTTCTATCCATTTCGTAATTAAATAGAATGAAAAAGATGCACTGAACTTAATGTTTACAACTGTGACTTGTGAACAACAGAATCGGCACCACTGTTTACTGGTGACTGTACATTGCGTGGCTAAATAAATGACCTACCCACAGTGATTATTATTTATTTTGTGATTATTTTTTTAATAACAGAATAAGTAGTAGGTATATAGCAGTGGCGGTACCTTCATAGAAGCCGAAAAGCCCGGCTTGCCCTAATAAAATCATAATTCACAACAAAAAACGTACTTAAACCTATCAATAAAAAATATATTTTAAAAAATACCAGTCAAACATTCGCAACACACACGTACACAATAAGAAAATCAGCCAATCCCTCAGTTGGCCGTTTTTTTATACGTTGAAAATCTGTGGGCTTTCCCTAATTTTGACCCCTAGGCACGCCACTGGTATATAGCATTCTCCTATCACAGTCCAATATATAACTGTTTATGTACAACCAGCGCAAACGTAATAACTTAAAACGATACAATTATTATTAAAATTAAACTAACTGTCTCGTGTAAAAAAGCTATTTATCGTAATAAAATTTACAAAGCTCATGTTTTCATGTTTTTGTACATTTATTGATGGTTCGAGGGACATATATTTACGTTTTTTTTTTATAGAATTTTTGAAATATTTTATTTTGAACAGGTCTATTTCTAGATGTATTTTACAAATAAACGTTTAATTTTATACTTTAAACAAAACACTATCCTTAGGATTTGTTTTTTTTCAGGTCTATTTATACTGCAGACAGCATTTTTAGTAAAAACAACAAGACAAAAACATTAAACTGAAACAGAACCTCAAGAATTACAAAAAAAAACCTCCTCATAAAATCGTAACTACAAGTTACGATAAATGCCATCCCAATAAGATAGGTTTTTGTCGGCAAATATCGGATAAAATGGAACAGGACGGATTAGGGACAAAAGGGGTAGTATGGGGGATACACCTGAGGGGATTTGTCCATCCCCTCAGGTGTATGAAGCTAAAGGTAATATGTACTATAGTATCTAGGCATTCTCTGGAAGCTTTCAACTACTTATGAAATACCGCAATATACCCCTCTTTCAGACATTTAACGATATTTTTTGGAAGAATCCTTTTGATATATTATTTTAGTTTTTTAAATAATATCTAAATATATCGTAACACTTATGATCTATATGATAATTAATAGGTAATTATAGGTATCAAAATCATAAAATATAGCAAAAAAAAACGTATAATTACTTAGAATCAGAAAATAAAAATAAACTTTGGGTGTGTTATGTTATGATAGTACCTACCTACAGCTACACCCATCAATTAACGCCCTACACTCCGTATTACGTCTGTTTGTTTTAACTTACAACCAACCCAATGATTTTGAATAAGGATTTATTATTTCTACATTCGAATAACTTTTACAAAGGATTTGTTAGGCTCAGTCGCAAAATGACCACTCCGCAAAATGCCTACCGGACGCAAAATGTCCATTTCTCAGAATGTGTCTTTTGCAAAATGTCCATTTCTCAGAATGTCTCTCTCGCAAAATGACCACTTCGCAAAATATCCCTTTCGTAAAATGTCTATTTCTCAGCTACATCGAGATGTTTTATTCATAACTTTGGTAAAGAAAATAACCAAGTTCAGTTCAACAGCTTTTTCACGAAACTTGTGTGATTCTATCAAGATCTGGTTTACAAAGTTTGTAAAAAATTTTCTACCGCTCTAGTTTCAATAGGTACAAGATTAGTTTTGAGTAAATAAGTTGGGCTGGTTTTATTGAAACACAGTATTTTATTTGTAAGCGGGAAGGTACTTTGCAACAATGTTACATAACTTAACATAACATCACGCATGAATTCCACCAAAGGTTTGTCAGAGAGAGGCAGATAGTACACTGATATTCCACCAGTTATGTTTAAGTCCAAGCAATAAAAAAAAACTATGCTACTTCATAAATAAAATTATGAGTTAAAGAGGTGCCTCAAATATAACATTCATCTTGCGATATTTATGTTATAATATGTACTTAAGAGCTTTTGTATGAACTCACAAAGAAAGTGTGAATGTTTTTATTTTATTTTTAATGCGTAATCCATTCAAAACTAACCTTGAAAAACAAATTAGTTGCACAAATATTTACAAAAGCAACTGATCGAAAATAAATACTATTTGCGTTTATTTCTATCAATACCACTGCACCTGTAGGTTATTTTAAGAGAGAGTTTCAGACTGTTGGGTAATTGAATTCAGGTTAGGTCTTATTGGGAACTTAAAAACATAACTGGTGAATTATGAAAGTCTAGGTGGAGAGATGATCTTCGCAGAGTCGCTGGTAGCTAGATGAGAGTTGCCGAGAATCGAGCTGAAGTGAATGCCGTGCAATTAGAGGGGCCCATGTCCCACCCAGCAGTGGACTGCTGTAGGCTGATGATGATGACGGCAAAATGTGGGTATAGGTACACCTCTACCCAACCCTACGCGTAAACAAGGCGTGATGTTATGTGAGAATTCAGTTTTAATAGATTAATCCCCGAACCATCGATGAACATACGTTTTCATAAGTTCCCTAGACAACAACACGTTGTACAAAATTTCGGATGTACAAATATATAAAAAAGTGCATAAAATGTTCCAAAAATGTGTCTCAACAATCATTTGTCTCGCCACTAATTTCTTTCTACATAATTATATTAATATCACTAACAATCATCGCAAAGGAAAATACATATCTAAACAATATATTATGTATGGAATTTTCATCTAATAAGCTCTCTATTCGATTGAAGCATAACTTTATTTTAAAGAAATATTTTTCTGATTGATTCGAGTTGAATATTTTTAATTATTCGTTTAATAATGCGCAAATCATTCAATTCATTATATTCACAAGTATTTAATAAAATTGTAGGTATTCCATGTTCAATTCAAAATAGGTTTTTTTCTCTGCAGTGGGACACTAATATGCTGGTTATTACCAGTATACCAATATACTATTGTATATTGTTGTGTATTGTGTATTGTTGTTGTATACAATATACTGTTGTATATTGTTATTATAGTTAGACTGCTCTCAAAATGGTGAAGGAAAACATCGTGAGGAAACTGGCATGTCCTAGAACCAAAAATACGAAGACATGCGCCATCTACCAACCCGCAAAGGACCCGCGTGGTAGATTACAGCCCACTCCCACTCACAGAGAGGAGGCCTGTGTCCCAGCAATAGAAACAGTATATAAATTATTATATTTTTGTAATAATCTACATAGATCAAAAAAATCGTTTCTATAGCTTCTTTAGCACTTGTAGGTATATCTCTTAAAATATTTCGTGTATGAATAAATACACCTACAGGGTCCCATTAAAATAGATGGACAAATTTTAACACAGCGCTCAGTACGTCTAACCAAAGATATCCAAATAAAAAAAAAATATTAAAGTGATTTTATTTTGACCTAAAATAATAAATTGCCGGCACATTAGAGTATTTATTTTCGTTAGCTGATTATTTTTCTTGTATCTAATGCGTTTTTCTTATATTTTTTTTACCATCGTCGTTTGGTGGTCTGAATGATTTCTATAAGTTTGTCCATCTATTTTAATGGGACCTTATATTATGCTATATTTAGATTTATGTCGGCCTTGTCTATTTCCTTGATCATTATAACGATATCTTCACATCAAATACCTGGTATCTCATTAGTGATGGCATTAACATGTCCACCACCCCATCAAGTACACAACATCAACAACACGTAACATGTTTTCAGGCCATGTCAGTCGTTTTCGTTGGTGACTGAATGAAGCATAGGGCTCGAATAATTATACTTCCATTAGTAAGCCGTTAGGCTAATTTGTCACGTTTTTTGTTTGTCTATTGTTAATGAATGATTTGTAACCAAATTATCACAGGATTTGTTTTCATAGAATTTTCCCATAAACATGACAAATGGCGTAATCTTCACGCACTAAATCTCGAAGTAAATCGAAACAATTTAAAACAAATGGATATACTTGGTTTACATTCTCGACCATCGTTCAAATATTTCTTTAAAATAAGCACATATTACTTATTTTATAACATATTGACCGTGGAATAACATTGGTTTTAACAAACAATTGAAATACATAAGTAATAAAAAATAGCCATAATGTTCAATACTTTTATTGTACCGTTTCTTTAACGTAAAATTAATCTGTTTTTGATCGCGGTATCATGTCAGTATAGTAGTTAGATATCAATAAGACGAATGCCATTGAAATTACGTCAAATAGCTTTACATTTTGCGTTTCAACAAATGAATAGTTTCAAAAAATTCGACCTGTTGTTTCTCTTTTATTATTCATTTTAATATTTAATCGGTCGAAATGCTGGACATAGGCCTCCCCCAAGCACCTCTAGGTGCTTGGGGGAGGCCTATGTCCAGCATTTCGACTGAAATGATAATGAGGAATATTTAAATGCTTTAACGTCTTTTGCGTCTTTATATAGTTGCCAGTGTACCCCTAATTCAGACTTCAGAAACAATGTCTGAACAAAAGCTTTTCTTTTAACACCCATTAATCAAATCACTAATGCTACAAGCTACAACCACGAGTTTTACCGCGTTAAAGAATCAGTTTTTTGCCTTTAAACTTATATATGGCGCTATAAACTTGAGTGGTAAGCCAAGTTTATAGCGCCGTAAAATCCATTGTGAACTATTGATGGTCTTTCACAGGCTTATAATGTAACGTAAAATGATTTTCATATAATATATGCGTCTAAAAAAGTCAAGGTGATTCGAGGGTAAGTAGTGTCCTTGATCAGTAGCACGCAATGCGATCCTTGTCAACTATTTATTATTACCATATTGTATAATCTGTTTTTGTTTTGTTTTTCCCTTATTTATAACGAGGCTGTCAATTTCGACTATCTACACTAATCTTTGAAGTCGTAATAATATCTTTATGTCAATTTATTTCATCTCGGGGCTCTTTTGTTTCGATTTTGACTATTCTATAACTTTCTGTAGAGATATGTTTAATGTTATCAGATAATATAAGATTATCAAGTTGAAAATTACTAACGCAATGGCAATCATTTCAGTTGTTGATATACAAGGTGAAGACGGCAATACGGCAATAAATTAAACTACATATAGCTAACGACGTTCGCAGTTCGCATACGAAAATTCAATCAAATATATTCAAAAGTTTGTCAATATAGCTAGTCAAAGATTGGCAAACCTCATAGTCGGCCCATCGCTTCTATTTAATTTGTTAAGAAAAATCACTTTATTAAATTCAATGTGAAGATTTATTTGATAGTTTCCAAATACTCCTATGCATTATTGCCAGTGTTTTCATTAATTGTCGTATAGCCGTCTAAAATATTCAGCATAATGAAACCAATGTCAGTCCACCGGTCAACCGCGTGAACACGCAATAACAACCATATACGTATACTACTGCTTCTCAAAGCGGGGTCAACAAAAACTCAGTCACAACTAATTAGGAACATTTTAATACAAACAAACTGTTCTTACAAACTAATAACATATTTTCTCTCCTTACAAAGCACAATCAGTCTGTGGCACCATTTTTTTACTAAAAATACACTTAGACGATCTACGAGTGCTATATCTCGTCGGAGTCCGACCTTATTGAATCATAGTTGGACGTTTTGCTTCTCAGCATCCTTAGGAAGGAGCCTACCGCGAAGATCGTCCGTCTGTGCCTGTGAAAGATACCCTGGTACAACGCTTCTCTCAGCGCCTTCCTGTCGTCCGACATCGAAGGCTGAGTGCTTAAAGTTATGTCAGAATGCGCCTGCACCACAACAGCTTTCTGATGCCTCAAGCCACCGTGTTTCTTTTCCAAAGACTTCTGATTAGGCAAACTCATTGTCGATTCTATTGATGAGTTTTTCGTTTTTCTCAAGTTTAGCGTCTTCTTCCCAGAGGACTGTGTCTCTGAGGTTGACCTAGTTGGAGCTAGTTTCGATCTGTGTAGAGGATTGTTAGAACCTTCTGGGTGGACCATTATTTCGACGGATTTCTGGCTCACAGCACTCGACCGTGTTAATGTTCTCTGTGGATGGGATGTTGTAGCCTCCGGTTTGGGCATCCGCTCCTCGCTCGGGAGGGGAGATTGTTCAGTTTCTAAAGCAATCATTTTGGTTGATTACTTTTTGTGTGATTGTTGGAAGCACAAAACCTAATCACATCATCGGAGGGCGGGCCTCATCAATGCTATCAATAGCGGGCACGGCCAAATGAATGTCGACTTCCTTTTTGTTCGGCAGGTCGCTCCTGGTGTATCCGTCGCAACAGTTACTGAATGTTATTGTAGGTACTTTTGCATCACTGTCTATTTTCACAGAATTCAAGTTTTGTGCCAAACAGTCCACGTTGCTGTCGTTCTGAGAGTCGCGGTCATCGGAGTTTGCGCTCATACTCAGTGCGAGCCATTCCTCCTCGTTTTCTGCGTCTGTCTTTTCTACGTCTGGCGACGGCCCGTGGTCTTCCCGGCTCGGAGACAAGCGCTCCCCGTTTATATTCAAACTAATCAAATCTGCCAAGTTAACGTTAAAATTCTTGTTCTTTCTGTTACTTGCCTGATTCTGTTCTTCTACAGTTTTAACTTCATCAGCAATTAAACGGTCGGTGATAGTTTCAACTTCTTCTCGTAACTCTTGGTCGTCGTCGTAGTATTCGGATAAGTTTTGAAGGTTCTGAAACCAGTTCTTCTCTAGGATGCTGGGTTGAGGTTTATTTTTTTCGGCGTTCGTTTGACGATACTGTTCGATGAGAGGTTCTAGGGATTCCTCGTGCTGCCGGAACAGGTAGTGGTAGGTTTGACTTACGGCGTAGAGAGAGTAGGCAGATTTTGGCCTCGGCAACACAGACGCTGATCGCTTTTGCGGTCCGACACATCCATGCCACACGTGGCTACGCACTCGCTCGCACAGTATCGCATTAGAATTAAGAATCCTTTCAAAGTCTGTCACTTGTTCGGCTTCGCTGATCTGCAACAACAGCTTATTCTCCGTCCCTTTCCCGCAGCCCGCAGTGTCACACAGCCTCTTGTTGTCGCCGACCTGTTTAGGAGGATTACAACGCTTAGTCTTGTTAACATCGATCCGTCGATTGTATACGTTCTGAGGAGGTTTGGAGGTTGAATGCCTGGGTTTCGGTTCGTCCGCGTACTTCATAGGTATAGATAAATTTTGTACGGAAACCGCGAACGGAACTTTCTCAACTACTTTTCTATTTTGTTGTTTAACAATAACACTATTTTGTCGGCGTTTGGTATCGTTAGTGGACGCTGGCCGTTGGAAAAACTGTTTATCGGCGAAGCGTATTCGGTTATTGAGGTCGGCGCTACGGACGGCGCGAGCATATTTGGAGCGCGGCCTCTCCGCTAAACAGACACTCTTGGCCCGCAAGGGGATATCGCGAGCCTCCTTAGGGACACCTGCCAGCTTTACGAGCGCGATGTCGTATCGTGATCCGATTGAATACGTATCAGGGGGCGCGAGACGAGCGGCGGCCGCGTGCTCACACGAGTGACTGCTTGCAAACCATGCACCGCTTTCTTCGAAAACTCGAGCAAAAAGTAATTTATCGCGGTAGCGTGCCCGACCAATCGATCCAATTATTCCGAATCAACGTTTAAATAAAGATGCGCATAAAATTTGGCGAATGTATGATGCACGATTACCTCTGAACGACGTTTTTATAATCCGTTCGTGGTTCCTTTTTGTTGAGTCTTACGTGATTTGTATTTATTACGACTGTTCGTGTCCTGACCGAGTTGACGTGACTTTCCGATTGCGAATCCGACTGGCTCTGATTTGTGTTATCATGTGTTTGCACGCGTGCAAGTTTGAATATCGCGTGTTACGATGCGTGCATGCATGCAAAATTTATGTATAGAGAGATGTCGATACACATCTTTCAACGAATGCGATTTATCTGTTGAATGGAGTTTTAAGTAGGTTCTTAACATTTGTAAACAATGATTAAAAATGCAAAGGTCTAAGCAGAAGTGTTTAACTTTATTTTAAGTAGATATTTTTCATAATATTAAGGGCAGAGTTTAATATTTAAAGTTAACCTTTTGACTAACGACCTTTTTTAGTCACAAAACTTTTAAAACAGCGGGGTAAGTTCGTAACATACCGACAGTAGGAATGGCTGTCTTTGTCGGACTGCATAGAAAAGAAAGAGAAGCGCGATGACACAACGCTGGTACTTTATTGCAAAATATGAAGCAATTATCTATTTAGAAAAATCTATTGTTTGGAATAAAAAAATAAAACACTAGTGCTTTAATATGTTCCTTGTAGAATAATCTTACAAAAAATCATAATGATTGTATTGTAAAAAGAAAGTTGGTAGAGGTATCTTCATGATATTTTTCTATCGTATCAAATAATTTATATTATGTTTTCAACACACTATCTACCTAGCATATATCCTAAAGAATATCATATATTTTTCTGATTTTGTTTACTGTAGTCGATCATATATATACATTTATTGTTTCTAAAACTTGCGCTTTTTGCGTTTAGGTCCTCTAAGCCCATAGATTTCGAATACGAAATCATAGTTTTTCTATATTTACTTTAACACGGTTTTTATCCGCTTTAGTATATCACTATTGTCAATGGCCTCTTCAAGTTTTTGACTTCAAATTCAAATTCGTGACACGACAGTCAAGAATACCATTTTGTATACGAATTATTATAAAAAGGTATAACTCATATATATATATGTCGGTATACATATAGGAAACGTGTAAAAAAAAAATTAATGTTTTATTATTTTGTAACGACCTAGAAATTCTGCTCAGAAGAAAGCTAATGTACCCCCACTGATCGTATGTGTGTACATTAAAGGCAATGTAACTACTGTTACCTAGGAGAACTTAGGATGCAAGAGCGAGCGAAGCGAGCTCCGGACTTGGGGCACCCCGATTCGGACAGATTAGATTCGAAGGAGATGTCGGGGTCTAGTGAGCGAACGTAGCGAGCGAACTCATGCCCCTTCGTGGTTATTTTTTTTTCAAACCATTTTGCCCCTCGCAGCGGGGCTCTGACTACGCCTTTAAGCCACTTTAGTGTTTTGAGGAATTTGTTTCTCTCAAGAATGGTGCGTTGCCTTTTCATGAAAGTGGCGCCAGGGGAGAGCGAGAGGGGGCACCCCCCTCACTTACCCCCCCTCCCACCTCCTCCTCCTGCCAAACGATACTAAATTTTTACCAGATCTACGAATGGCAGCCGGGACCAAAAAATCCTATATAAATACGTAATTGGTTTTCATAATCTCGTTGAAAAGTGTTTTGGCTATTCTAGGAATTTATTTAGGTATCCAATCTACAGGTTCAGCCTACAGAGTATTGTTCAAAATTGATTCAAAGGTAGGATTAATTTTCCTTTGTTGATGGACCCACAATCCAAACCCAAGGAGTTTATTTGTTAAAATTAATCTAGGTACCATCCATTTATTTGTTGGTCGTCTACAGACTGATTAATTTATCGACCCACCCAATTTTACTAATACGAAAGGATATGGCTATCGACATTTAAAATTTGTATTCTTTTATATTTTATTTCGTTGAAATTAATAAAATATCAATATTTAAATTTTACTTCTAATTTATAAGCAGCTTTTGTCCAATATCTTTTCTCTTTCTTTCTTTTCTGTTATGCACACCTATAATTTGTGCAGATATACCTACATTAGCATTTTATTTACCTTTCCTAAATACTTTTGTATTTTTTTTAATTTATCGATCCACCCAATTTTACTAATAAGAAAGAATACGCTATCGACATTTAAAATTTGTATTCTGTTGTATTTTATTGTATTGAATTCATCATCTGCCTAGCCTTTTCCCAACTATGTTGGGGTCGGCTTCAAGTCTAACCGGATGCAGCTGAATACCAGTATTTTACTTGGAGCAACTGCCTATCTGACCTCCACGACCCATTTACTGAGTAATACGATATCCCTTGGTAAGACTGGTTGTAAGACTTTCGGGCTTCTGACTACCCATAATGACTGTCAAAAATCCACGAATGACAGCCCGGACCAACGGCTTAACGTGCTTTCCGGGGCACGGAGGGGTCTCGGTATGTAAAGATGGTCACCCATCCACAGACCGACCGCGGCAAGCGTAGCTTAACCTGATCGATCGACCTGTGCGGCTGTTATTATTTAGCCATGGGCCCCTCACCAATCATTTTATTGAATTCATGAACTATATTTAAATTTTACGTCTAGTTTGTAAACAGCTTTTGTCTGTCTTTTCTCTTTAGGTACTCGTAAATGTTACGTACATCAATAATGTTTGTATACAATAGCATTAATACTTTTGTATACCAATGAATGTGCATGTGTTATTTAATAAATAAATAAATAAGCAATTCAGCAAGTTTGTTGTAATAAGCATCACAACATTCACAACCATTCAAGTCTTAACCTAGCAAAAAATACTAGAAACGCATTTTAATAGGTACAGTCGTTTCGCTACCATCACATGGGCGTAAGGTAAAATATTTATTCGCTGTTCATTACTTTTCTGTTAAACAATAGTTCTTGTAGTAACGAAACGGCCAAGCCTCATACTTTGACTAAGGTGTAGAGTTTGTGAAGTTAGGGCTTATAGAGTTACGGCGTGTAGAGTTAGAAGCTTGGCTCTATATGAGATCTGATAAGTTTTTGACAGTGCGAGCCATATAGTCTCGTCTTGGCAACATTTTACATGAAAATATTTTTGGTGGGTCTTACATTACTTAAAATCTCAAGTCTTCACACTCGTGCCGGATTCCTTGTTTAAAACACAGTTTTTAATTTGACAGGTCTAAACTTAGTCCTGTCAAATTCAATGTCAATCAGCGCCTGATACTACTCCATACAAGTTCATACGTGATCAAAAACTTGCCTACTAAAATTAGGTATGTCATATTACGTCAGGCGCTGATTTATTTGACAGGACTAAACTAAAATTTATCTTCTGTCTCTTCATAATGAAATAGAATTCTGCCTTTTCATAATGAAATAGAAAGAAAAAGATGTATTGAATTTAAATTTAGTTTAGTTTGTGAACAACAACAAAATCGGCGCCAATGTTCTACTAACCCAACACCTCACACTTGCAATTCCCCTGAACCGAAAGTACTTCCAATACAACACAAAGAAATGCTCAAACACTGAAATTTATCCTCGCATTATGAATCATTTTACTACGCAGTTTGGTTATAAAAAGCTCATGTTTACTATCGGAGCATGTATGCTTTACATCGTACATCGTAATATCTTGACCGGCTGCAGACGAATCGGTTGACCTTTGCATATATTGAGATGTTTTTATTTATTGGCTTGTTCAAGGCCTAGCCCGATGGAGCCGGGAACGCAGGAATGTTTTTGCGCGCGCCTGCATCAGAACTGTCTGGAATTGACTTTGTTACTGAAAATGGGGTCTACATAACGTAGATTTTTATGAGAGTTCATTGATAATTTTTGTTATTTTTTTATTCATTTAATGGATACTTAATGTTAGCTTAGATAGCAAATAGTGGTATACGAAATTGTGGGCAGGTACAAAAACTAACAAGTGAAAAATAAAAAAAATGTTTTACAAAAAAATACCGAGTAAGTACCGAAATAAATGTTTTTTTTTTTTTTTTGTTACAACAGCTACTTAACTTCAACATAAGTTAAAGATAAATAATCAGTAATCACAGCTCTACAGGTGTTTTGTTAGTATTATTTCTAAAATATTATTGCGTGAAAGAATCACGAAAAAAAATTGTACAGATGACGTTGTCGAGTGTTATTTTTATTTTTCTCTCGTTGTGCAAAACAGATTTATAGTTGTAATATCTATTTTTAATAACATTATGATGCATATCCGAGCACGCCGATGATTGCTGAACAATATAAGAAAATATAAAAGAAGCTCGTGGCTAAATGATCAGCCGCACGGGTTGAAGGTATAGAGGTATGAGGAACAGGGTGTAAAGTTCACTCATACTCTATAGAAAAGGGAGGATCCTCCGACCAGACGGGTGTTGTCTAGTGGGCAACTGCCCATTGATTCGTGTCGGGCCGTTTGTGTCTATGCTAGTTGCGCGGTAAACTCTGATTGCGCGATGCAGGATTTGCGTGACGTCAGTAACTCAGTATGACGCGGTGTTTGCATGTGGCGTTGTAGATACCGCTACAAAGGTTTAGCTACGCTTGCCGCGGTCGGTCCGTGGATGGGTGACCATCCATTACATATCGAGACCCCTCCGGAAAGTAGGTATGTGCGTTTATAAGCCCTTTTTCCCGACTGTCAATTTTTTTATACTTTGACGATTGTTAGTTGCCCGCCGACCCCAATTATATAGGAGTTATTCCGGTCTGATCCCCTGATTTTATTAAAGCACTGTCTCTCGAATACGAGCATCCGTTGTAAAAAATACCTATAATTACAAACCTATCATTACATTATTTACTCGGTCCATTAATCTGGTCTGGTGGTGGTGGTGGTGGTGTGGTCTGGTGGTAATTGGTCATAAATTAATGGACCGTGTTAGGAACACACTGGTGCCGCTCCAAAACACAAATCGCCGACATCACCAAAAAACAGCCAAGCTTAAGGTGAATGCGGAGTGGTAAACCGCGAAATTCAAATTTCTTACGGTTTTTGCAATATGCAGGTCAGTGTCAGGTTGTATCTTGATCAAAATATGATTCGCGAGTATAATAGATATGTATTTATAGAATTATAGTCAGTAGAATCATCAATATATTTTTTTAAGTTAGATTTCTTACATAAGTACTTTTCCATAAGAGACTTGTTTTTATGGTACAAATCTAACTTAGAAAGATGTATCAATCATTCTAATGATTATAATTCTGTAAATACGTACCTGTTATAGTCGCGAATCATATTTTGATCAAGATACAACCTGACACTGACCTGGAAAATGCAAAAAACGTAAGAAAAATTAAATTTCGCGGGCTACAACTGCGCATTCACCTTAACTTGGGCTGGGCCGGACACGTTTGCCGCATGAACGACACATGAGCCAAAGCTACCACCATGTGGGTCCCAGAAAATGTCCGGCGACGTCGAGGCAGACCCAAAAGTCACACACTAGTCACGACAGGATTTCTCCACCCTAGCTCAAGACAGAGAGGAGTGGAAAGAAGAAAAGGAGGCCCTGCAGTGGGACAACATAAGCTAAAAATAAATAAAATTAATAATCCAGCTTCCACACATACCAACATGGCGGATAAATTGAGATATTAACGACTCGACAGGAAACCACAAAATACATACTGTTTATAACTTATGTAATTAAAATATAGGTACAGCTGAACACTGAATTAAAAAATATAAGTAAGTACGAGTATAATCTATTTGAAGGAATGAAGGAAATGAAATGAATGAATGAATGAAAGTAACCGGAATGAAATAATTTGTCTCACATTTTGGCACTTCTTTTATTTGTTTGTGTGGGAAGAAAATTCCATTCAGGTAAATATATTTTTTCTTATCAATTCTGTTTGCGAGATGTTCCGTCTATTCCAACGTCAATCATTCGTTTATCTACTTTATTTTATTTATTAAAATACAGGTTTGCAGGGACATCGACGTGCAAACTGTTGGTACCTAACTATGAATTCAACGCAATATGATTCCAGAACTCCTAGCGTAGAAATTTTTCGTCAGTTATCGAAAAAAAATCTTCTGTTTTATAATAGAAATGTAAAATACGCTGTCAAAATGTATAGAAATGCATTTTTTTAATATCCCACCAAAATTTCAACGCTGAAGGTTGAGCTTCTTTAAAAATAAAACAAAGTCCAAGTCGGGTTAGCTACACCATTTATAACTCAAGAACAGCTAGACCGATTTATATGTTCTTTGATATGTTGAATTTGTCTCCGCCCCGAATAGCAAAATAACTATTAAAACATGGGAAAATTAACAAAAAAAAATGAAGATAATTCATTCTCTTACATTTTGTATGGAACGGCTTTTTTATTATGAGGTGGTACGTAGTTCGAGTTTTAAATAAAGTTAAGTGTCGTCATAAAATTAAGTTAGGTAAAAGCCTAATTCAGCGATTCTGTTAGTGTCCAGCTCAGTCCACAGCTGGACCCAGAAACCGTTCAGTCCAAAAAATCGTTTTCTAAAATAGTGCTGACGCGGTTAGCACCGGTTAGCTACCTCGGCGCCAGCGTTCTTCTCCCAATACTGAAATCTTACTACAGCCCATCAAAATCACAGTGATCCATAAGGCTCCTTCAAACAGGCGCGACACGCGATAAAATCTCGCGCGAAAGGGAAGATAACTGTGAACGGTCTATACAGGTCAAGACCTTGTGATCCAGGTATTTATATTAAGAACTAAAAACCTCTGCCATTTTATTATATTCAGCCAGCTATGTTTATACCAGCAATGATAATAAAAACTTTTTACATCACATATTCAGGTCAAACACTTTTTATCGTAACGTATGCATGAACACTTTCGTAATTCGTTACATATTTTTATATTTCAATGTCGCTTATGTCACTGTGTTGCTATGTTTGATTATGACTGATAACCGCGGACAAATAGAGTAATTTTCGATGTTTGGTTAATTTTCAATAGTTTGTTTAAGATCAACTGTTAACTGTTACGGCTGAATTGGAGTTAATATTATTTTTTCGGGTGATTAAGCAAGCAAATAGGAAATGATCACGTCAAAGTCACAGAAAAGCGTGACTTAAGTGCGGGTTTAACTCACACAGTGCTATAAAATAAGTTAATCAACAGGATCGTTTTACAATCAGGAATCCATATAAAACTAGTTTGCAGTATATTAGCAATGCTATAATATTGAAGACTGTACTTTGGTGGTATCATAAGAATGTTGTGTTTTGCGATTATGGTGATTTGAGATTATGATATTTTGAGAATACGATATTCAGAGACAGCGGATAAAGCTAGTTTTGCAGTAGGTTTCAATCAGAAAGAATTCAGATTTGGATCGAGATTCATGCCCGAGCAAAGTCCTCAAACTAAAAACAAATTTTAAAAGAAGCAATTCGCTAAAAGAATGTTGCGTAACACTGTATAAACTCGTCTAAGTGGGTAACAAGGTCATAATTAAGATTAATCGCACCAGGAGAGTGGATTAAGGCAACCTTAAGAATTCCGTGACGTCAGGTAATGGCTACTGCTTCGTTACAGGGCGTCCATAAATTACGTGAGATGTTTAAGGGGGGGAGGGGGTCGAGTCAAATCTCATCTAATCTTACGTTGGAGAGAGGGGGGGTCTCGGCAAATATCACGCAATTTTTTTTCTGATTGAAACAAAAAAAAAATACTATTTTGGTCCATTTAATCCAGATTGTACATGCTTAAGATTTAATCCATTAAGATCATTCACTAATTCGTTCGGAAGAAAATAATTTCATTCATACTTCGACGTCATACATCTACTGACTGTCAAACCACCATATTTGTTTTATACCAAATAGTTCAATTTAATTGGATTTTTTTTTACAATAACAATTCAACGCGTTTACGTAAGAAAAACTCACATTTTGAAAAATCTCACGTGTGATTGGGGGATGGGGGAGGGGGTTGAATAAAATCTCACGACATCTCACCAGGGGGGGAGGGAGGGACAGAAAATGTAAAAAAACACCTCACCTAATTTATGGACGCCCGCCCCCTTATAGCTTAATTTTATTAAAAAAAAATAAGGTTACTAATTTAAATGTACAGTGCAAGTAACTTTAGGCTTATCCCAATTTATCTGGGATTGGCGCCACATGTTTTATTCCTCTATAATTCTCTATCAGTCGTCATCTCTGTACTCACCCCCTTTCTACCCATATCATGTTTCACACAGTCCATCCAATCTGCCTAGCCTTTTCCCAACTATATTGGAGTCGGCTTCCAGTCTAACCAGATGCAGCTGAATACCTGTACTTTACACGGAGCGACTGCCTATCTGACCTCCACGATCCAGTTACTAGTTAATACGATACCCCTTGGTAAAACTGGTTGTTAGGCTTTCGGGCTTCTGACGACCCGACGAAATGACAGCCGGGACCAACGGCTTAACGTGCTTTCCGAGGCACGGAGGGGTCTCGGTATGTAAAGATGGTCATCCATCCACAGACGAACCGCGGCAAGCGTAGCTTAACCTGGTATCACTTAGACACGGGCCCCTCTCACTCAGTCCATCTATCGTTTCTTTTGTATCACCCTACTTACTCCCATTATTTATAGCCGTCCACATTCATTCTCAATTCAAAACTTTCCTAACGACATTTGCTTCATTCCTCCGCATCACATGCCTTTGCCATGACAACCGATTTCTGGAAAAATCTAAATCTGCTACCAATTCTCAGGTCAGTTATTTATTATGATTAGTTGACGACAAAAACAACAACATACTGCATTGGGTACAAAAATCATATCTGATCAACTTCCTAATTGAGTGATCAGTAATTCTGCTGTAAACTTTCATAGTTACCCCCTATGAAGATAAGCAGAATCAATCGATCTGGCTAGCCTTTTTCCACATTTATTTATTACTTCATACATTCTATTATTTTTATTATTTTTCATTTTATTCGTGCCCTACGCTGTTACATAAAACGGTATTTACCGGGTGCAGCTTTATAGGACCTGAAAGGCTTCACCTCAGGTAAAGGTAGAAAGTCGTGTTTGTGCCGTAAAAGCTGGAACGTTTCATATAGCAATCATGAGCTGGGATATTGAGGAATGCCTAGGAACGTATAAGTTATATTGAAATGCAGTTATGAGAATGTGTGTTAGTGATATATTTATTAAACATTAGAGTACCTACTCTTTATTTATTGAAACTTAATGCACAAGTAAATAAAATACTGTACAAAGGCGGAGTTAAAGGCTCCTTCAAACAAGTGCGACAGGCGATAAAATCGCGCGCGACGCAAAGGCACCGCAAGTTGCGCGACGACCGGTGCCTTTGTGTAGCGCGCGATTCGCGTCGCGTGTCGCGCCTGTTTGTAGGAGCCTTAATGCCTGAAGTACATATTGTCTACCAGTCAACTTTAGGGTGGTACAGTGATAAAACATTACAGGTGCAACATATACAGGATTGTTAGCTTGGAAATAACAATACATGAAATATAATACGCGTCGACTTGAGAACCTCCTCCGTTTTGTTGTCGGTTAATAAATACAAACAAATAGATACATATAAACAACACAAACTATGTCAGGAAAATCTTCAGCTACAGTACAGTCGAACCCACGTCGAAGGTAACACTGTCTTTGAGCTGGCGTAGTACGGAGTTTCAATTAAATAAGAGGCCAGCTTAATTGTTTTTTTAGGATTCCGTTTTTCCTTTTAAGGTATGGAACCCTAAAAAAACAGTACAAGATCAGTTCCTTGTCCGTCTGTCTGTCCGTAGGTCAAGACCCTTTTCTCAGAAACGCGTGATTTCCTCAAGTTGAAATTATTCAGGGCTGCAATCCCTTGTAGCAGTGAAAAAATCAAACTTCTAAGTCAACGCAATCAAAAGATACGACCGTTTATGTTCCAAATCAAAACCTATAGGTAGGATAGTTCCCGTTCCCGTTGACCTAGAATCATGAAATTTGGCAAGAAGCAATGTCGTGTAGAACAAGAAAAAGGAAAAAAATCCGAAAACCGTAAATGTGTAGTTACATACCTACAAGTACGGAACCCTCGGTGTGCGACATCGACTCGCACTTGACCGGTTGTTTTTACCACTGACGTGCGAACTATTGCACAGCAAAATCTTCAATAAATAATTTTGAGATAATATTTAAATAGACAAATCGGACCTCTTTAAAGCCTCCTACAAACAGGCGCGACACGCGATATAATCGCGCGCGACACAAAGGCACCGCTCGTTGCGCGACTTGCGGTGCCTTTGTGTCGCGTGTCGTGTCGCGCCTGTTAGAAGGAGCCTTAACGTGGCAAAGAACATTTAATTTATCATATTATTTAAACTACTTATAGGTGAAAACTTGTAACCATCTCACCGTGAAAACTTAGGTGAAGTGAGCGTGGAGTGAGCTGTCAATAGTGTCAATTCCTAGCAAAAACAAACTCACTTCACCTAAGTTTTCACGGTGAGATTTTTACAGAATCGACCAGCGGTGCTATTCTGTAAAAATGTTACCGTGAAAACTTAGGTGAAGTAAGCGTGGAGTGAGCTGTCAATAGTGTCAATTCCTAGTAAAAACCAACTCACTTCACCTAAGTTTTCACGGTGAGATTTTTACAGAATCGATCGGCAGTATCGTATTTTGTCGTCTTCACACGTTGACTTTGTCATAAGTACTGAAAAACTTTCATTATGAACAGTTTAGGATCGTCGCTAATGAATGGCAATAGATTCTTCCCCGAATGAGGTGCGAATACTGGATAGCATCACGCTGAGATAGGAGCCTTTTGGCCTCATAGGACTTTCTGTTTTTACGCAACTGCGCCAGAAGTTATGTTTTTCAAGTAAAATAAAAGTTGGAAGCAGACGGGACCCATTTGAATTTGCAAATACAATAAAAATGGTATGGGTCCTCTCTGCTTCCAACTTTTATTTAATTTAAAATGGGCTTGTTTTTAGCTTTTCAGTTTTTTTTTAACTTAAGTTGTTTACCGCAGTCGGGTTTTTTATTTTTTAATTACTTTTTATTTTCATTCTTATAATTTTTTTTTGTATGTTTCTATGAGTGTGTTTAGTTTAGTTTGTGGTCTGCCTATGCGAGTCCTAAAAAATACTTTTTCTTTCTTTCTTTCTTTCATCACTGCCGAATTGAAATATACTAGCTCTTCGTACGTCTCTCCTTAACTAACCCCGAAATACAGTACTGCGTTTTTATGTTTTATTTTTAGCTGAAACATTCATTCAAACACTACACCTCAATGAAATTCCTAATAGTTTTAACTTTTTTATGCGTTCTCACGAATTACGTCAGCAGGCACGCCACACACTGGCTACAATACATCATTTATGAGCTTACTCCAAAAATAGCCAGGTACGTGTGTCGACATCATCCAATTAACTATTTTGGAGAAACTGACTATTTTCGTCCTAATGTATGCGAAGTTCAACTTTCTCTCACGCTAAATAGTGGCGGTATTCGTGTGTGGTTTTATGGCTGAATTAGCAACGTGTCTACTAAGTATCCGTGGAGTTTGTTGACATAAAGTAACAGGATTTTCATTAATTTGATAAGTGTTTACAGGTTGAAAATGGTTAAAGGAATTTTACTTAGGGTTGCATGATGTTATTTTTATGAACTTTATATAAAGAGAAACTTCATAACTTTTTCATGTGGAAAACTGTTTACTATAAACTAACTTTGATAAAGGACCACGTATGTGGATTTCGTTTGTTTAATAGAAAAGTAGAAACGAAGCAAAAGAAGTAGGTATTTAAGGATCGTAGAAAGGCTCCTTCAAACAGGCGCGACACGACGACTCAAAGGCACCGCACATCGCGCAACTAGCACTTTGTGTTGCGCGCGATTATATCGCGTGTCGCGCCTGTTTGTAGGAGCCCGAAGGCGTTCTGTAGTTTCTATCTCGCCAGCCAACCCACATGGGTGAGTTTATCTATGTGTGTAAAAGTAGAGAGAAGGCGGGGAGAAATCTCCATCTTCTTTACAACGATAACTGAATGCCAATTCTCGTAATTAAAAACGTTCGAAATCTAGGCGCAATCTCATCTGAGCGACAATCAATGTCAAAAACTTGTCAAAAATGTAAGGAAGTTAGGTTAAAATTACGAGAATTTCCCCCTTTTTTTTTTTTCAGGATGGGAAATCATCAAATGACTCCTCCCGCTCTGGGTGGAGCGGAAGGGAGTGTCAGACTCTTACTGACTAAAACCCACCCGTGTTCCTTCCTTCGCCCTTTATGTTCCGGGCCAGCGGTAACCCTTTCGGACAATCCCGCTGAGAGAATTTCCCCTCTGATAACAATCAATCCATCTTCTAAACACGACTTTCACATGGCACCTGCCTACAAAATAATTAACCACCTGTCTGTGGATTTCGTAAACAGAATAGTAGGAAGATGGTGGTAAGGAACCTCCGTCTGCCAATCAACGATAATCAGTCCATCTGCCAAACATGGCTATCAGAATTTGACCACTGACAAATTCTTTCCATATAACTATAAGGAAGGAATTACCAACCATACCACAGTTATTCCATTTTTAGGGTTCCGCACCTCAAAAGGAAAAACGGAACCCTTATAAGATCACTTCGTTGTCCGTCGCTCAAGACCCTCTTTCTCAGGAACGCGTGGAGTTCTCAAATTGAAATTAATATCAAAAACAGCGATGCAATCCCTTGAAGCAGTGAAAAAATCAAACTTGTAAGTCAACGCAATCAAAAGATACGGGCGCGTTTATGTTCCGGAATCAAAACCTATAGGGTACTTCCGGTTGACTTAGAATCATGAAATTTGGCAAGAAGCAATGTCATGTAGCACAAGTAAAGGCGAAAATCCGAAAACCGTTTTGTAGCTACATTAAAAAAAAAAACGATTTTTTCCGTGATAAACTATTTACTATTACATACCTACAAGTACGGAACCATCGGTGGGCGAGTCCGACTCGCACTTTACCGGTCTTTTTTTTTAAACCATTGGGAAACATATATTATCTAGTGAAGAAGTCCTGATTATGACTTTATGAGGCGGTTAATATTATTAACATCATCAGCCTACAGCAGTCCGCTGGACATAGGCCTCACCTATTGCACGCCATTCAACTCGATTTACCAGTCACTCTGCGAAGATCGACGGTCTAGCCTACGTGCCTAATATATGTAGATACAGAAAACCCAACATTGCCGTGGTGCTCAAAAATCATACCTACTTATACGTAACCACAGCATCGAATGGCGCGATAAAAATATTTCCAGCTTCATAGTCAGCGCCACAAATTTAGAAATTAACACTCATGTACTAACCTAGGTAGGTACTTGAAAAACAATGAAAATCCAATCGCCTTGTTTAAATTGTCGTGTGTTGGCGACTTTGGCACGAGTGAGATCTTATTCCGAACTGAATTGCAGGCGTGTTGCTGGAATGAGAATTCCTATTGGAGCTTGCGCTGACCTTACGGAGCGAAGCTCTCTGTTAGTGAGCCATGTTTTCATTTGTAGGTAGATTTTGAGTTAGAACATATTATACGAGGTGTTTTTTTATATATCCCATAACTCTAGGCCCTAGAGTTAAGGGATATATAAAAAAAACACCTCGAGTCTAGGGTATGAATGAGACCATATCAAAGAATCAACTGGCATATGAATTATTATTCAATTATGATTTTTTTTTCTTTTTTCATTTTAAATAATTCGACAAAGTCACGATTATCAATTTAAAACACTCTTACATGATATACGACAACGACGCATTTTCTTAGCTTTAAATATGAATGATTGGTTTGAATGAAAATAAATTACTCGTATTTTATCAATGAAACTTAGATACATGATATGAATATATCTTTCAAACTATGAATTTTTGGAACACATATTCTAGGACTTTTTGTATTATTTTTCCTTTTATAGAATATAACGCTAGAGCTATGGGATATGAAAAAAACACGTTGTATATGAAATTCTGGCTAGAGTTATCATCAGTAACAGAACATAACTTAAAATCACGCCTGTAATCCTCATAGGGTTAGGCAGAGGCCGCAGAGGTGTACCTATGTATAGTACACCCAGATTTCGCCAGGCTTGTATCATCCATCAGTACTAGCTTTAAATTCTACTGCTTTCCTAATTAAAAGTTTTGAAGATTGAACACAAACACTATTGTTTTTTGTCATTATGAAAAATAAAAAATAAACACCCAAATTGAGAACGTCTTCCTTTTTTTGAAGTCGGTTAAAAAGTCGTGGGTTTTAAATTGGTCGTAGTTCAGTCATTAAGACTTGACTTGACTTGTGTTTGACGTGAATACGTCTTTAAAATTTCTTCCATAGTGAGAGGCAAGTCGAAAAAACCAATGATAATAAAATCGGGGGATACAGTTTGGTGTTGCAGCTTCGTATCTGTCATCTCCATCCTAAATTCAATTACACCATTGGATAGCTAAAGGATGAAAGAATTCACTACGCTAATTGAGGACTGAGAAGCATCGCGCGCGGTGAATGAGGAAGCGCCGCCATTTTGAAGACGTTTTGCTGCGTATCCAGATTTCCACTTAATATAACTTTTGACTCAGAAAAGCTACGACGTTCGTTTTAGTTTCAATCGTTAGCTATCGATTGTATACAAAACATTAGTGTAAATAGTGACAGTGAATATAATGTGTTAAAATAAAAACAAAATAAATTCAAAAATATATAATGTCGGCCTATACGCATCAAAAAGCCAAATCCATTTACAGAGATCGTAAACGGTTGGAATGGGCTTCTCAAAAGCAATCGAATGGTACTAGCTGAGAATCTGTCCAGTTGCTCCGGAGGGAATAAAACACCAGAAGACCGAATCAAGCAGTGCTGAGAACGTAAAAGAATGAATGCGGCCGAGCGGATCAAGCCCGTTACGTAAACGTATTCACGCGTACAACACACGGCCGTGTCCATGACACCGCCACACCCCATTTTTTCCTGAATAGTCCAAGTAGCTATGACTAATTATACTCATAGCTACATTCAGGAAAAAATGGGGTGTGGCGGTGTCCTGTGTATGTACGCTTTATCATGTATGTAATACTAGCTGTTGCCCGCAACTTCGTCTGCGATGTAAGATAAAAAGTCCTTACTTAGGTCATAGTCTACTAGCATCTGTGTGCAAAATTTCATCCAAATCCGTTCAGCCGTTTTGGCGTGATTGAGTACCTAACAAACAAACTCACATTCGCATTCATAATAATATTAGTTAGGATGTTTAAGTAAATCTCATATTTACAAATTTGTAAACCTAGCCCTAGGGTTTAAACGACAGACTAAAGAATTATACCAGTAGATACTTTATGCGTTTGACGATGAGCAAGAGGCTCATGAAAAATAACTCTAATGACCAAACAAATAAGTCTATTAACAACAGTTAAGATAATAATCTCAAATGTGCTCAGTAATTACTATCAATCATAGAGGGCATGGGAACTGCCGCAGAAGATGAAGCAAGGGGCAAGCAAGTATCTATATACTTATGTACATATAATAAAATAGTAACGAAGTCAAAACTGCACATTGAATATTTTTGAAAAAACCTCAAATAAATTAGTTTTTAGATTTTTTTCTAAAAACTATATTTTCGGCTATATCAAGCACAAGAACTGTATGAAAGAAGGAAGAAAAAGCTACTGTTTTCTCACTTTTCTTGTTACAACAAGTAAATATGAAATATCTTCAAAGTTCCTGCTTATTATATGTAAGCTAGCATATTGTGTTATAAATATTTTACCTTCATTCTTCCAGATTACACAAGACAAAAGAATAACATTACTCTTAGGGGTGCTACGTACACATGTTCGAGCCGACAGGATTCGGCATTGCTGAGCGGCAAAATTGAATATACGAAGATATTTGTTTGCGAAAATGCGTAAAGCACTTTAAGCCGTTGGTCCCGGCTGTCATTTGTAGGTCCTTGACAGTCGTTACGAGTAGTCAGAAGCTCATGAGGCTGACGACTAGTCTTACGAAAGGAATATCATGTTAGCCAGTAACTGGGTTGTAGATGGAGGTCAGATAGGCAGTCGCTCCATGTAAAATACAGCTACTTCCGGTTAGCTGGACCCCGAAATGGGAAAATGGGAAAAGGCTAGGCAGATTACAGAGAAAAAGCCTTTTGACTTAGCTCAATTTGTGCTAGGCCGACCCGAACATGATTTAACGAGAATAGACATAGAACGGAGTTTGCCGATCGGCACGAGCCGATCGAAAGCCGAATATGCAGTAATTGCTTCGGGTCGGCTTTGCTGTTCAACAAATACTGCCGAATCAAATGTGCCGGACCCGAACATTTGTGTAGCACATACGACGGATAATAAATTGCCTCTATGAGTCAAATGACATCTACTTTAGTAAAAGATGCAAATCAATCAGGCAATTTCTAGAAGCTTTTAAGATATTAGGGTCATTTATCTAGGTGAGTGGAAGGAAACATACTCTTATGAGTATGTTTAATAATATTTTATATAATATATAACAGGTATGTGGCGTAATGTGGATGTAGGAACCCACCACCTACTAGACCTAACACCCCTGCCTAACATTTCGGGGGGACATGGCATGAAAAAAAGGAATAGATCAAATTTTCTAATGTTACATACATCTAAAAGCCACTTACTGTAATTGAAAACGTTCAAAATCGAGTCTCATATCAGCGACAATGTCAAAAACTTGTTAAAAACAATGTAGGTAAATTAGAGGTATGTTTGACACATTGAGACGTAGATCAGACTGCGAACTTTCTTAAAATTGCGATAATTGTCCCTCTGTTATGGCATGACATAACGTGATTTTATTTTGGACAAATTCGTATGTCCTAACTCACATCATAGACACAACAATCGAGAGAAGTAGTCATAATAAGAAATATTCTCTTTTGGCAATTTGGCATTCTACAGATTAGCCTAATCTCCTTTCAACGGATGCCGATCGTGACACAGATAAGGTACCAAACAAAGTTATTTTTGCATTAACTTATAATATTAAGTAGGGATATGGACCAGTCTTCCCATGGGTTCAGCTGCATCCGCTTAGACTGGAAGCCGACCCCAACATAGTTGGAAATAAACAGATTGTTAAGACAATATGAAAGGAATAACCCACTGTTTACAAAATATCGTGAGGAAAACTGGTAAAACGGCATCACAAGCGTAGCTAAGAAACCCTAACCTATAAGGCACTTATAACATAACATATTTCGGAAAAGTATAGGCAGATTGATTGAAGTATGGATATGGAGAGAATTCTTTAACAGCACCAACCGCTTGCCTAGAAATTCCAACTAAAAAACAGTGGCACTCCAGGAGTGCCGACAGAAATGAAAACTTGAAAAAGCATAGTAATTTTATAAATATGTTTGAAGGTCATTCTTCCCAAAGAAATGTACCGCGCGTTGATGTCCTTATAATGGCCAAAACTTAAAACAGAGGTGTCGGTAACAGTGCCGCAAGTTCAA
Organism: Luperina nickerlii; assembly: GCA_963855955.1. NCBI lineage: Eukaryota > Metazoa > Arthropoda > Insecta > Lepidoptera > Noctuidae > Luperina > Luperina nickerlii. The sequence goes on from OY979682.1 coordinate 10,039,239, forward strand.
TGGTTTTTGCCCATCTCAAAAAATGCCCAACATGCCTAAAGAAGTTTTCTCTTCAAAAATATAGGTACCTCCATTATACTCGTGTCGCCAATTACCTTGTACAGAAAGTGTAACATGCCACAACCTAATGGAAACAAACAAGTATCGAAATCAAGATTAAAGAATACTTAACAAACTAACACGGAGCATGACATTTTTTTTTACTTATTGTAGATATTAACTGTGTGAGTAATTCGAAAGCTGGCCATCAAAAAACATGTCACGATAACGGTCGGTAGATACTGTTATATTATTATCATTTATTACATCATTATCTGACACAAAACACGAGCCAAAAGTTGAACCATTAATGAGTGGGCTAAGTAAGATATAAAAACCCAAACAAGATGCTACGCTGTCCTCCCAAACTTATTAATACTGCAATTTGAAAACATTGCAAAAGCCAATAATTTTTAAGAGTAACCGTGGTGTTTCTTGCCGGCTCTTCTTCATAGGAAACGACCAATTGGAACCGTGCACCTAGCTTCTGACGTTTCATAAGTGCCCAGTAGGTTTATGTGTAATAAAATATTTTAATTTTTTTCAAACTCAAACTCAAAACTCAAAGCTTTTATTTCAATTAAACCATTTACAGGCACTTTTGAATTGTCAAGAAGTCGGTCAGTCAGAAAATATGAAGCTAGTTGCCCATTCCCACCTATGGAGAAGAACGGGCAAGAAACTTTGATTTTGACGGTAGTTTTACAAACAGACAGCTACGGACCATAATCGGCATATAAAGTTCCCACTGCTGGGATTCTGGCCTCGTCTTGGTGAGAGGGAGTGGGCTGTAATCAACTACACGAGCTCTGTGCGGGTTGGTAGATGTCACATATCTTCGAATGTTTGGTTCTAGGACGTCCCGGTTTCCTCACGATGTTTTCCTTCACCCTTTTGAGAGCAGTGGGGATGAATTTATTTACACAAAGTAAAACCTGCCTGGTTTCAAACCCACGACCGTAATTCGGGGCAGTTACTACAGGGCCACCACTAATCTAGCAGCTACGGACCGGTGATCATCATCTGCCTAACCTTTTCCCAACTATGTCAGGGTCGGCTTCCAGTCTAACCGTATGCAGCTGAATACCAGTATTTTACATGAAGCGACTGCCTATCTGACCTCCACAACCCAGTTACTGGGTAATACGATACCCCTTGGTAACACTGGTTGTCAGACTTTCGGGCTTCTGACTACCCGTAACGACTGTCAAATATGCACGAATGACAGCCAGGACCAACGGCTTAACGTGCTTTCCGAGGCACGGACCGGTTAGACATAAATAAATCGGACCCGGAACCCAGGGATGCAAAAAGGCAGAAACAACATTTTGAAAACATAATGAGAACACAAAATTAATAATTCATTGAAAAGGACGATGAAACGATATCTCCCGGGACTGAAAGTTTACTGAAGCCGAATGATACCGATGCACGCAAAAAAATGAAATGTGCTCCTAAAACATGTGAATTTCTGACAGAGAATGTAATATTTTACTGTTACCAAGACGAGATATTATGGTTATAACTTGAGGCTAATGTACGCCGTCTAGGTCAGTAGGTTACGTTAAATTTTTTGTGGCGTAACAATCTTTTTTCTTACATAACTTTTCCTTTTTGTTGCTACGTAATAGGTAGTTTTATTAATTATGAACGACCCTAAATATTATTATTATTATTAAATTATGAATACGTTACCGAATAAGCCATAGTTAATAATTCAGTTCAATAAGACCAATTAATAAATTAGTAACCTTCAGAAAATCATATTATTATTTTGTGATTGTAGCAATATGTCGCAGCACGTGTAGCCTTCGTAGCGCGTCGTAGGCGATATGGACTTGTAAGGCTACGCCGGCACATACGGCTACGAGTGAATACTACGACTTGCTAAAAGGTGCTCTTGTATTTTATACTATACTAGCGAGCCCCTGCTTCGCACAGTTTTTACGTCTTGACAAAACGTCGAGATTTCAATTCACAAAATCTACATATATGTAGATTATAATTATTTTACACTCAATTAGTTAAAAAATTAAAATACATCCTTTTTTAAGTTACCATTAAGTAAGGAAAAATGTCCGTTAAGAATTGCTTTGAAAAACAACATATTGGTGATATTGACAAATATCTTTTGTAATACAAGGTTACAACCCCTTACCATGGTTTCAGTACATGATTCTGAACGTACTGCGTTGAAATTGTTGAAACGTTGCGCTTTTCTATAAACAGCTGATTTAAAAAAATATAAATCCCCATTCATCATTATGTCTTTAAAAAAACCGCATTCCCAAAGCAAAGAAAAATAATAAAAGTACTCAAAGGACTGTAATTAATTAAAATAGCTCATAACGCTGTGACTTGAAGGCACTGAAGTAGATACAAACTTCTAATAAAATTACTTATTCATGAATAAAAAATGCAAAAAATGCGATTTCTAATTAACTTTGAAAGTACTTTGTATTTCACGAGCTACATTATAGGAATCACTAGTAATGCTAAAGTAAGGGATTGATAAGTTTCAAATTCTGAATTCAGAAACAGATTGTAAGTATTCTTAAAACTGACCACGTCAGGACAAAACCAATCAATCAAAAGCTGGATGTGTGTCAAAACTTCAGGCAGAAATGGAACGAAATATACAGAATTATTTATCAAGATGGCTTATTGAAAGCGTGTTCAAACTCTTAGTTTTGAAGGATATACCTAATCCATTGCTTCATAGGTTTGAAAAATTCGCCTGCTCAACAACGTAATTGACGCAATGAACTTGGCTGACCTGTCAAAATAAAAATAATTGCGATCAATTGTCATTTTAAATGCAGAGTGACAAGAAGCTAGAAATAAAATAATTTCTTAAACTAGCAAAGCTTTCAAAAAAAATCACTACCTTCATTTAAACTCACATAGTTTCACATTTCACCCGTCAGCGTCAGCCCCAACTCAAATTCTCACCCTACACAGTGAATATTCCGTTCTGGAATTAAATCAATCAATCTGTTTCTAGGAAGCTGTGTTAAAACAAAGGAACTAGGTCAAGCCTGTTTGTGCGTGGGGATGGGACCTGTTTTCATGTCCATACCTGGAACAGGATCGAACGGAAATCATAATGTCGTTCCTGGTATTCAGCCCTAGCAGAGCTGCCTCAATATATGTATAGATACCTAATAAATTCTTAATTGAACGTTCTAAGTAATATTAATGAAGCTGTGTTATTATAAAAATCTACATCTCTCAATTCTTTTTGCACGTGAGAGTCAATAGCTTCTGCCCGCGGTCAATTCCGCGTGGAAGTCAACTGTACCATAATACATAGCCTATGACACTCAGAAATAGTGTAGCTTCCTTTCAGTTAAAGATTTTTTATAAATGGGATCAGCGGGGTAATTGTGTTCAACACTGGCTACTAATAAACGTTGTATAGCCTCTGTATTATTATACAGAGGCTATACAACGTTTATTAGTAGAAGACTAAGCGTTGTGTATTATTATACACAACGCTTAGTCTTCTTCTTTCGAAAATCAAATTACTAACGACTGAAAGAAAGAAATCGTTGTTTTCGTATGATATAATACGTTTATTAATAAGGGGGTAAGTACCCTGGACAAAGGCAATTATTTAGTACAAGCGACCCACCCCTACTTCGCGCGGGTGCAATGGCTACATGTCAATGCATCGATATCTCTGTGCTATATTTAAGTTAAATCTTGATGTAAGTTTTATACAGGCTGGCAGGGACATCGATGCGAAAACTAAATCTCTCATGGATTCAGAACATGATTCAACACCTTCTAGCGCAGAATTTTTTCGTAGGAAAAATTTGATGTTTCATAGAAAACTGCAATAACTATGCGGTCAAAATGTACTGAACAGCAAATTTTTTATTTTTTTTTATTTCAACGCAAGGGTACTGAACTTTGTAACAGGTTGCGCGTCGGTGTACAGACGCCAGCACATCAAGCTACCCGAAACTGCCAAATTTTCCCAATCAACTTTGAACCTTATGCTTTATCGATAAAGTTGAAAATCTATTAAAGAAATTTGCCAGATTGCAGTAGCTTGATGTGCTGGCGTCTGTACCTACTACCCTGTGTACACTCTAAATTTAATGATGTTGTAAACCGTATCAAAATCTGTTGCGTATTTTAGTACGGTCACATAGACACGAAAAGCGACTGTATTTTATTATGTTTACTACTGTGTACATATACGAGTATATTATATATAGAAATTACGACATGTAGCAATCGCATAGCTAACAAGACAAAAATATTATTGACAATAATAATCGTCACTGTTAATAATGAAGTTCAAACTCTGCCAGAAGATAATGTTAATTATTTTTGCAATTAAAACAAGCTTGGTTTTAAGTGATAACAGACTTTTGTCCTTTTTATTTGAGGAAGTGACGGAACTCGCTTTAATTAGATAATAAGTAATATTGAATGAAAGAACGAAAATACGTATACGTACGTACGTATTGGTTTGTTTAATTGGGTTTTTCTATCTGGAATTTTTCAGTAGTAGTCCGGAGTCTAGATTCGTGCCCGGGTAATATATAGATAGCAATAGGGTCGCTCCCATGGGACTTCTGGCGAAATGTGGGTGTACTATATAGGTAAAACTCTTCCCAACCTTTCAGGCAGTGGCGTAACTATACCGTTTGGGGCCCGTGCCAATTCAAGGGATGGGGCCCTCCCTCAATGTAAAGAAGTTCAACAAACGATAGTTTTTTTTTTACTAGCACTTTTCCGCAACTTCTTCCGCGTAGATTTCATATTTTCCCCTACAACATTTAACACCTGACTGCTTCGTTGGTCTAGTGGCCGCAAACGCTACTGCTGAGCATGAGGTCCCGTCCAAGAAAATAGACAAACAGTGGGAAAAAGGTACAAAATGTTCGAAACCTGAATGATGTCCTTTGTTGCACATTTTCAAAAAAAAAGTTTGCATTTATAAACTTATGTTAGGCTCCTCCTGTGCTCATGGCCCTCTCGGGCCGGGGGCCCCCTCTGGCTGGGGGCCCGTGGCATTTTGTTCCAATGCCACCCTATAGTTACGCCACTGCCTTCAGGGAAACAAAGGGTGATGTTTATTGGATGGAAAGAAGAAGATGGCCCACGTGATGGTAAACTACTTATTGTCTATTCAAACTTATGTTTCAAATTAATATTATTTCAAGTTAAACAAATATAAACTTTATTTTAATAGTAATTATGTTGATTTCAGAGTGACAAGCGCTGTTGAAAAAGTTATAAAAATGTATGGAGTTGTAGCGTAAACTGAACTTTATTGTGTAGGACTTAAAGTTATTTTTCCATAAATTCATATTTGTTCACATTTTTGGCAAATAAATCTCGAATGCGATTATGACTGTATTTTGTAATACGTTCAGAAGTTAGCGGTGTGATTCCCTTGTGCCTCGGAAAGCACGCCGCTGGTCCTGCGCTTGATCTCTTCCCGGTCGTGTCGGATTGCCGTCTCATCGGACTATGAGAGTGAGGAAAGAGAGAATGCACCTGTGTCTGCGCACAGACTTGTGCACTATAATATCTCCCGCGCCGAAGGCTAGTCTCCGCTGAGATTGGCTGCCGTGGTTATAATACGGTCTAGAGGACTATATATTATAGTACTGTGGAGTATCGCAGCTGCGTTGTCATCCCAGCAACAAAGTTTAAATGGCTCTGTGTCTGCAATTACCTACATCTAGGGAGCCTGAGATGCGTTCTACATGTCTTTACAGTACGCCAGCCATGCAGAGATAAAGTTTAAACGACTAAACGTCCTATGTGCAAGCAATTGTATCCTCAAACCGGAATACGGCAATTTTTATAGACGACACAAGTAGGTATGTTGGTGGTTTCTCCACGGATGAACTATCTCACAAAAGAGCTCTTTAACTGGCATACAATGACATGACCAGACATATACATGTTCGACGTATAAAGGGCTCTGACAATGCGAGATATTTGTCAAAAAATTATATAGTACTTAATTATCACATTTTCACTACAAGTCCTTTCACGATTATTTTACCTCTGACAGCTGCAACCGAAAAGCAACCTTATTACAACATCAATACAGATCACTGTGATTTTGAAAGACTTGACACTTGCAGCGACCAAACAGGAACCTTATTGTCACGAGATTAAAGATCACTGTGGTATTGACAGTGATGCAAAATCAGAAGTAAAACAACTGTGAATGGACGGTACAGGTGCTGATAGAGCAGAAAACTTATAAAATACTGTCAAAATTGTGAGATTGTCACCTGTCACCTGTCGGTTTTACTAAATAGGCCCCTGCTTAGACCTGGATTTATTTTCTGGCACTTAAACAAATTCTATTCCATGTTTTCGTTTATCTGGTCTGCCAAAATAGAGACTATAAAACATTTATGTTTTAAATCTATAATTAACCAGTTTTCAACACTTCCTCCGAAGTAAAAATAAAAGAAATACATCCATCAAGTTGTTTATCATTCTGCGCAAGTCGCAAAAGTCGATTGAGGGTATTGCACCCTGCGAAGCAGTGATAGACAGACACTATACATATCTTTAGCCATACATAATGTTCTGGTTCACCGGAGATATACCTTGCTTGTTTTATGATGCTACTGGTTGTACCATCTCCACTTGTGTGTACTTAAATTTACTGAAACCTAGCCTGAAGACATGTCTATGCATTTGAGAAATAATCACGTAAATCGAACAAGTGGTTTTTGACATAGAGCCCATTAAAAGACGTGCAAAGACGTTGAATCTTGTGATATATAAAATTATATGTAGGAAAGGATTGTACAAAAATCTAATAGATTGTTTCTGCAGTACTATTTAGTATCAACCTACTCACATATAAACCTAAGCCGAGAAAAATCTATGAATTTAAATAAAAATCACGTAAATCGTATATGTATTATACCTACGCGGTTTTAGAGTTATGTGCTAACGAACGAATGGACAGAGAGTTTTGTATTTTACAATGTGTAGGATGCTTGGTATAATTCTAATTATAATAGATTGTTTCTATTTAAATGAAGACCGAATGTAGGACAATAATTTGTCATTACATACTTTGTTTTGTGTATCTAGCAGTTTTATAAAAAAAAATCAAACTATACAGGGTGCAGGGAAGTCGACGCGGACGCCATGAATTCAGCACATGTTTCTAGACCCCCTAGCGTAGAACTTTTTCGTCGGTTATCAAATAACAATCGCGTGGCTAAATACTTAATAACAGCCGCACAGTATGATCGATCAGGTTAAGCTACGCTTGCCGCGGTTAGTCTGTGGATTTTTGACCATATTCACATACCGAGAACCCTCCGTGCCTCGAAAAGCTAAGCCGTTGGTCCCCGGCTGTCATTTATGGATCTTTGACAGTAGTTACGGGTAGTCAGGAGCCCGAAAGTCTGACAACCAGTCTTACTAAGAGGTATCTTATTACCCAGTAACTAGGTTGTGGAAGTCAGATAGGCAGTCGCTCTATGTAAAATACTGGTATTCAGCTGCATCCGGTTAGACTGGAAGCCGACCCCAACATAGTTAGGAAAAGGCTAGACAGACGATGATGTTGCTAATTAGCTACAACTAATTACATTTTGTTTTTTATAATCGACGAAAAATTTCAACGCAATGGGGTTCAAAATCACGAACTAAATCCATGGTACTTAAAAGGATCACCCTTACGTTGATCGATGATGAATTGATGATATCACGTCGTCGTTATGATCGTGGTAGCCCTACGTTATTTAGGTATCCTAGGACTTATCATAAAGAGTATCGTAGGCTATTAAATATCAAACAAAACACCAAACAAATATACATACCTATTTAAATCAATATCATATTATATGATAATGGTAGTACTTAGTACTCAAACTGTTGGTTAGAACTTGATTATTATCCTCTAGTTATCCTGATATTATAGTAATTTAAACATGACTGTAATATGTTTTGAACAATTTCCCTTTGATGTCAACAAATGTAAGCGATAACATATTTCTTAAATGGTTAGGTATAAAATAATAGAATCCAGAATGTAATAAATACGTCATTAGTCATTGATTTATGTAAATTAGGTACCTATACAAAATTTTATTATCAGCTGTAGAAGATTTTTTGTTTTTCTTGTTTCTGTTATCTTTGTTTTTGGTACACTTGTTTTTATGTAAATACGCAAGTAGATAATCGTGCATCGTAATTAGGGTCAAACGCTAATTTTGCATATTACGTCGCAATTCAAGCTGGTGCGACTTACATTTTTAAAAACATAAAATCAAAATCCGATAGGATGTTTCTTTTTTTAATCGTAAATTATCTTTTTATTCACCGATGCTCGTAAATCACGGACTTCATCCGACTCAATGAAGTCCGCCTCACAAACCGTACATGATTGATGATCTTCACCTATGAGTCGCCAAAAAAGTCGCGAAAAACCGTAAACCTTTGTACCAGGCACAGGCACACAATCGATACCGAAACCCTTCCGTAAACAATAACATAAGAAACTCCGAAACCTCCTCCGAACACAAATTAACCCAGTAAATTGAAAACACCGAAAAAAATACGACGAAAACATACCAAATGTACACAATTTAAATTCGTCGAGTAATCAATATTATTGTGACCTACTTTACTCACCAAAGTTATGCGTTATACAATACTCCCAGAAGGCACTGTGTTTTCCTAATAAAATACTTTAAATCACTGGCACATGTTTATTTTATTTAAATTTTACACTTTAGCGTGGATCGATAAGTCTACCATACTGGTACGCCGGCCGTCTGTGATCAGAGCGCGTCCATTCAATACTGGGAGAGGCATGCGTAGAGGGACGCTCGCATCGACGCCGAGCGCGGGAAAAATGACGTTTTGTTTTTTTTAAGATGAGGAGAGCGGAGCAGGGACGTTCACGTTACCAGCTAACATAAACGTGACAATAAATAAATATAAGTTAATGTTGTTTAAGCAAATATACATAACATGATAGTAACTGTTTTAATTTTAAAATTATCAATGAGTATACTTACAGTAGCTGGTAACATTTATTACTTTGTGAATAAGCAATAAATTAAGTGTCATTGCTATTTAGATTGATGTTCTAGTTCATTATTTATCTAATGATAGTTTGTAGAACGATTTTTCACGCAATGAAAGAAAGAAAGCCGTATGCCTGTGAATACAAATAAGCGTTTTTCAAAGGCAATAAAAAATGTTTCTTTATGATAAATAATACTATAATATCATCAAAAGAAATGCTGCAGTATTTAATAGATACATAATGCACTATTTATATACCCTAAAAAGCAAACATCGCCCACATTTTCCGGCATTTCCGGGCCGTAACAATAGGCATTTTCCAAGAATAACATTATATGCGGGTACATCTGGCTGAATACATTGTTATAACCTATTTAAATTTTCAAAAAAGTATATTGTTCTATTTTTAAATCTTGTTACTCGATGTCAAGGAAGCCTTACTTATGTCATTTTCAAAAATCGAACGGAATATGGCTTCATCCTATTGTATAAGAACTCTTTGAAATATCGATGAGCAAAACTTTTTTATATTTTTGTGTTTGCAAAAATCTTCTGACCCAAATATTTTTATATCAATATTTAAGTACATTATTACTAATATGATATCAAAGTACCTATACAGTTTAGAGTAAGGAAAAACACCAGGCAGGGATAATATAAGCCGTTCCGTATCTGTAATAATGTGAAGCTTATTAAGGAAATGGAAATACTTGGCAGCGTAGGTCAGGACGTCTGGCGTCGTCGTACAACCAGTGAAAATAAACACCGTTAGGCTGCTTGCAATACTGACAGATTTAACGTAAGTACATTTTCCCCCTACCCTCTCAGTATGTGTCGCGCGCGATTCGCGTCCCGCGTCGCACCTGTTTGAAGGAGCCTTTATCATGTTTCAAAAAATCATCTAGTTCCGAGAAATTTCGTAATTGGATCTTTGGGCAACCTTGAAACGTGTAGGCTAATAAACGGTAAACATATACTGGGTAGCTAGCGAAACTCTGCAGCCGTGATGGATACCGATATCTAAACATATATATAAAAAAGTTTGTTTTTTTATAATAATATAATATTACTCCCACACTTAACCCCACTGTTGGACACTTGGCTTAGGCCCGTGCCATCAGTTCTATCCGGCTAGGCCGAGAGAAAAAAAAAATATAAACAAAATAATAATAATATTTATTTGCAAAAAACACGGTATTAAAAGATGTTACAATACAAGATGAGACCAAACATGTTTTGCTCAATATTAAAGCATGCAAAATTATAGTAAGTGTCAACATTATAGTTTATGCTCGAGAAAATCTTTAACATTATAAAAACTATGTTCATTCAGCCAGTTATACAATTTAATTTTAAAAAGTCTGTAATTTTGATCTTTAAATGTATTTGGTAATTTATTGAATATACGCACACACAATATACGCACACACACACCATTTTTTGGGGTCAACGACCGCTGTTAGTGTTTTTAGTTAAAGTAAAAATGTTTTCTAGTGTTATGGTGTTTTGGTATCGATACCAATCTGAAATTTACACAAAAAAAAACTGAATTTTTATACTGTAATTTCAAGTGACTGCACTAATTGCAGTTGATGACCTCACAAAAAAACATCAAATTATTTATTTTTTTGTATTATTCTATCTAGATATCGATAGTACCTACCCATCACGTCTCCGAAGTTTCGCTAGCAATTTAAGTTGACCCTGAATAGACATAGAAGAGACACGAAAATAAGGCATTAAAATCCTTCTGCATACTTAATCATTTCGCAAAATTCCCATATCAATTCTCTCATTTACAAGCAGCCTAATGCACCATGGGATAATACAGGGGGTATTATACTCAGCAGGCCGACCCGCCGCGGTCGTCAACCCTCCGAATGAGGTCAGTGGGGGCGATCTCACTCTCTACTTAAATATTCAGCCTAATAATACCCTTTGTGATGCAACGGAATTATACAAGCGAAGCGGAGTGAACTGTTTGAGCAGCCGGTCGATTCTGTAAAAATCTCACCGTGAAAACTTAGGTGAAGTGAGTTTGTTTTTGCTAGGAATTGACACTATTGACAGCTCACTCCACGCTCACTTCACCTAAGTTTCACGGTGAGATTTTTACAGAATAGCACCGCAGTAAGCGTTATTCTGAGCGATTATAATTTGCAATTAGGTTTTGTGGCTGCATGGAAGTTAGAAGGCTTGCGGTAATGACAGCCGCACAGGTCGATCGACCAGGTTAAGCTACGCTTGCCGCGGTTAGTCCGTGGATGGGTGACCATCTTTACATATCAAGACCCGTCCGTGTCTTGGAAAGCACGTTAAGCCTATGGCCTATAACGACTGCCAAAGATCGTGAATCTGTGACAGTCGATACAAGTCGTCAGAAGCCCGAAAGTCTGACAATCATTCATACCAAGGGGGTCTTAATCAGTGTTACCCAGTCATTGGGTTGTGGAGGTCACTTCTGTAAAGTTTACAAAAAAACTGATATTTCATGTGACTCACGTCTGCGGAGTTTCCCTAGCTAATTTCATTTGGCCTTGTATATCGAGTCCCTATTGAGTATGAGTATTGAATTTAGGGTTTGTGGGCTGTTACCATGAACGAAATCATCTACACTAATATTATAAAGAGGAAAGATTTGTATTTTTGTGTGTGTGTATGTTTGTAATGAATAAACTCAAAAACTACTATGCCGATTTAAAAAATTCTTTCACCATTAGAAAGCTACATTCTCCCTGAGTAAAATAGGCATATTTATTGCTAGAAAAGATTAGGGATCCTTACTAAATAATTCATAAAATACTATTTTTGCTGGACAGCTAATTTTGACAGCTCTAGCTTTGAGTTTGAGGGTCGATTTACTCCTCGTTAAATTGACGTTAGTTGCGATACAATCTTGTCTACGCGACGCGAACGCAGCAACTATACAAGGCATCAGGTCGTCGTCAACGCCCTTTGTAAATCTGACATATCTACAATCACATCACGCACCCCACAACACACACAACACACTTTCTATCACAATCCATTGCTTCATATGTATGAAAAATTCGTGTGCTTCACAACGTAAATAACGCAATGAATATTGTTGAATTGTCAACATGAACAAGCATTGATCTTGTAAATGGGTACCCGGTTACTCCGATGGAGTACCAATTATGGTCTTGCAGTAGTGGTAGACCCGGAAAAAATGTTTCTGTGACGTATCATGGTTGTCCATATACTTTAGCCATTGGAACCGTCATACAACTGCTCGGGTTGTTAGAGGACTACATGACCTAAAGCGCGGACTGCCGGATTGCATAGAAAAGAAAGAGAAGCGCGATGACACAACGCTGGTAATTTATTGCAAAATATGAAGCAATTATTTAACTACAAAAAATCTATTGTTTGGACGAGAAAATTAAAACACTAGTATTTTAGTATGTTGCTTGTAGAATATATAATCTGAGAAAAACTCAGAATGATTGTTATGATTATAATTGTGAAAAGAAAGTTTTTTGAGGTATCTTCATATTTTTTTTCTATCGAATCAAATTATTTGTATTATGTTTTCAACACACTATCTAATCTTAATATAATATATAAATTACGTGTCAGGATGTTTGTCCGCGATGGACTCCTAAACTACTTAACCGATTTTAATCAAATTTGTACATCGTGTGCAGTTTGATCCAACTTGAAAGATAGAATAGCTCACATTTCAATTTATAATCGCAATATTATTTTATTGCACAAAAACGTTAGCCACAGCAACGCGTGGTCGGGTCAGCTAGTTAGCATATACATATATTCTGATTTTGTTTACTGTAGTCGATCGTAAACTTGTAGGCAAAAAATTTGCTTAAATATTTGTTTAAATATTTGCTTTACTATTAAGATCCGCAAGTATGAATCTGTAAATGGTTAATAATTATTAAAAAAATTATAAAAACTTATCTAAATAGGCGGCTATGATAATTTTTAGAACATGATAACATCATGCATGTAATCCCCGAGGTGTACCCATAGAAATGTAACAAACACACATATTTTTGTGTGTGTAAATTGTACGATGCATGGTAGATGCACCCTGTGTTTGATGAGTTAAGGTTTATAATTGATTATGTAGTACTTTCTGATTCATTAATTGCGAGTGTGTGCGCGGCTTCGTATCTACACTACTATACACCACATGCAGTTCAATAAAAGCAATAGTGCTTTTATTGAACTGCATGTGGTGTATGGTGGTGTGGTGTGTTTTCGGAGGGAACCGAAACCCGCCGCAGAATCGGCGAAGGCGGGCGGCAATCCATGAGGTCACCGGGGTTGGCTCCCGTCTGATCCTCAGACAAGCTGCGACGAAAACCTCAATACAAAGTTGATAACTGATTCACTACATCAAAACCACATTCAAACAATCAACTGACTACTTCCTGAAACAAATAAAACAACTTTAACAACAAACTACAATTATGACCACACTAACACCACATGCAGTTCAATAAAAGCAAAAGTGCTTTTATTGAACTGCATTGGTGGCTGCTGGCACTTGTCTTATCCCCAATTACAAAGGATATACATATAAGATTCTTAAATTTAAAAGTGTTCTAAAGTTTGTGGTAGTGTGTTTTAAAGTTTCTTGTCCGTTCTTCTCCGTAGAGATCTACGTTTTGGAATGAGCAATTAGCTACAACTTTCTGACTCAATGACCGACTCTTTGATAGTTTAAAAGTAGGTACCTGTAAGTGTGCATACACACGAGGGTTGACGAGTGTCGGCGACAACCAATGAAAATGTTTTGAGTTTGAGTTATACCTAAGCGTGACTGCCAAAATTTGGCACCTCTGGCTACACTTTGGTGAAGACATGCGTGATGTTCTCTTGTTCCTTACATTTTGTTCTTGGGAAATATTTTACTGATCCTGTAAAAAATTATTGACCTTCTAATAATGGACCCTTTTTTAAATTAATGAACCTACTTATTTTTAACTTTCTGGCCCTTTCTGGTCGCAGTAACAAAGCACCCCGACGACCAACACTGGTTAGAATTAGAACCGTGATAAAACGTGCGCGAGCCGAGCGAGCGAAGCTAGCGGTGCCGCGGCAGCGGCCGGCAAGCGCTACATCCAATGGCTGTTTACTTATTTAGTATTTTAGGTCCCCAAAACATGAATTATTAGAGGTTCACAAAAAAGAGGCGCAATCATTATACAATATTATTTTTAGGAGCGCAAAACGGGAATTATTAGAGGTTCGGCTAAAGGCTCCTGCAAACAGGCGCGACGCGCGACGCGAATCGCACGCGACACAAAGGCACCGCTCGTTGCGCGACTTGCGGTGCCTTTGTGTCGCGTGTCGCGTCGCGCCTGTGTGTACAAGCCTTAAATACATGCCTTTGTTATTTCTTATCAGACATTCTGAAGTGCCAGGTATGAAATATGATGCACTGAGATTCGTTTGCATATTAACACTGTGTTTGAATAGTAATTAGCAGTATCTAGTTTAGTTTAGTATTTACTCACGAACAAAGCCGTTGGCAATTGTTATGCGAATATAATCATTGTTGCAGTGTTGCTAGCTCACTACATAATATAATATGGAAAAAATTTGAAGATACAAATTACAATGATGTTGATTGTAGTCTATGGTCGACCAATATTTATGTGCTTGCTTTGTGCTTGTGCGGGTTTAATTCCCGCATCTTACAAATATTTTAGATAAATAGGATCAAATTAAATTAGTTAGCGAAACTCTGCAGACTTAGGCTAAGAACTCACGGAGCGATTTTCGCCCGCGTCCGCTGCGGTTGCGGGCCCGCAGCTTCTGTAGAATGCAAATATTTATATAAAAAATTAAAGCACATTTCACGACGCGTTTACGCCCGCGGTGTACGCGGTTGTATGCGGCTCCCGCTGTACCGGCGGGCAACTAGTAGAATCGCGCGGGCCGCGGTTACCCGCAGCCTCGGCGGGTGGCGCCCGCGCGCTTTGCGATCGGTTGGCGGGCGACCGCGGGGGCCGGCGGGCGGCGCGGCGGGACCTCAACTGATCGTTAACCACCCGTCTTGCAATCTTGCGATCATCGCCCGCCACGTTTGCGGGCGATGATCGCAACCGCGGCGGCCGCGTAACCGCGCGAATAACCGGTCTCGTGAGTTTTGAAATAAAACCGCAGATCCACGACCGCGGCGGTTGCGGGCAAAAATCGCTCCGTGAGTTCTTAGCCTTAATGGGTAACGATACCTAAACAGGATAAAAAACAATTGTTGGGTCAACGAACGCAGTTAGTGTAGTCACTTGAAATATCAGTTTAAATATTTCACGGAGGAATTCAAGTACGTGATCAAAGCGTGATTTTTATTTTTTTTAAACTACAAAATTATTTTTATTGCTATCTGTTTTCTCACTCTAACTTACAGAAATATTTAGACCTAGATCTCTGAATATTTTATTCCCACCTCCATCGTTTTCTATCGATCAGTTTCGCCATGGTAATTTAGCTGCTTCGCTGTAGGCAAGAATAGTTAAGAGTCGTCTATTGTCATTCATAGGCTAATGCACTTGGATCAACTTATTCTTAGTCGAATTTCCCCAAGGGACCTAAAAACCTAATTTGAAAAGTACCTTTTATCGAACATCTCAATCAATTTAGTTCATGTAGATAGGAATAGCAGTACCTATAATGCTGAATACGGCCTCCAAAAATTAGGGCAAGCCAATTTGAGCAACACGCGAAGTGAGCTTGTACCTCGATGTAACATAAGTATGTACCTATAGGTGTGTAGATACTTTATTTCTGAATTATCATAATCTATTACAAATAATTGAAATTGGAGTGTCTGTATGTAATGTCAAAATCAAAACAGCTTTTTACTAAATGCATATAAAAGTATATAGGTACCTATATATACTTACTTATACCTACCAAAAATAAAAATATTTAACACTTGCCTGTTTCTGTCTGTCTGTCTGTTCCGGCTAATTTCAGAAACGGCTGGACCGGTTTTGACGGGACTTTCACTAGCAGATAGCATATGTTATAGGGAATAACTTAATTATAATAATAACTTACTTTTATTTTAGAAAAATAAGGATTAGTAAAGCTTGTCGCCAATATAGGGACTTGACCAAATGGAGTAAAGATTTAACCAATACATCTCAGACCAAATAAAAAGTCAAGACATAGCGCTGCGAACAATACAGTGAAGCATGCAAAAACTACACCTCCGCTCTGGGCATAAACGCTCGCACGCACACATTTGCGACCATTTACAATCAAACTACACCTCACTATGTTCACACATGTTTAAGAAACCGGCCTCACTTTACTGTTGACAGGCCTCTGTCTTGGTTTTAGGGTTCCGTACCAAAATGGTAAAACGGAACCCTTATGGTGAGAAACAGTCTGTTTGTCTGTCTGTCTGTCGGTCTGTTTCTCTGTCTGTCTGTCTGTCAGAGCTGGATATCTCAAGAACTACTAATGCTATCAACTTGAAATTTGGAATTGTTTCAGATAACATTTGCCCAATTATTTTGCAAATAAGAAAGAAATACAAATACCTATAGGTATATAAAATACCTATGTACTCGTATATTTTTTGCAACAGGGACTGAAACCGGTCTGAAAAATTCGAAGTGGGGGGGGCTACTAGGTTTTATTTGGTCTGATGTCTAAGCGTACTCTTTCCAATTTTTGTCCCTATACATGGCAATTTGATAGGCTTGAAAAAATTAAACACCCTCACTCTGCGAAAATTAGGGCTCGTACACACAGGCGCGACGCGACACGCGACACAAAGGCACCGCAAGTCGCGCAACGAGCGGTGCCTATGTGTCGCGTGTCGCGTCGCGCCTGTGTGTACGAGCCTTTAAGCGTGCAAAGCAGCACAATTCTGTTAACCCCTTCGGGTATAACCAGCTCAATGTCATAATGTGTCACCCCGGAACTGAAAGGAGTTTATTACCACCCCCCTCATGCCACTCACCACCTCATAAACTGACGATTACCACATTGTATCACATTCAGCTCGTTACTCAATCGCGTGAGCATGAAGTTATGACCCCTTGATGGACGCCTACGCAATCTATTGATTTCTTTGGCAAAGATATTGATGAAGGATAGTCATTTATTTTGATGTAGTGACTTTAATAGATAGTAGATATACCTAATATCGTTCATTGGTAATTTAATTATTAGGGTAGTATTTAAAAGCAAATAAAAAAAAATAAAAAATAATTATCCGAAAATTTTGTAACAATTTTATGATTTAAAAGAGTGAGTGGAGTTTCTTGCCCGTTCTTCTCCATAGGTACCTACTACGCTTTGGAATGGGCAACTAGCTTCATCTTTCTGACTAACAGACCCCTTGGCAACTTAAAACTGGCTGTAATTGGTTTATTTAAACGAAATGCTGTGAATTGTCTAAATATAGCAAACTCCAAGTGCTACACCATTTTATAAACAATGTGGAATGTAAAATCGACTGATTTCTGCATTCCAACCGTAAATAACCTTACCCTCTTAGATCTTATTTCGTATCCTCCCTCAGCGACCTAACCTAGCCACGAGCCCCCTACGCATGTATTTACGATATATTAACATATTATGATTACCTATTTACCCGTTACGCCACAATGTTTGTCTTTTTACGTAAGTCTCTATCTCTAGTGATAAACAATGTTGTTTTTGTTGTGTTTACTAGATGCGTGTGTTTTAGACGTGTTTGTCGTGTCGTAAACGAGCAATGTTAAGAAAACATTGTAGAAGGTGTACCTTGATAAGTTAACCGGGTTCATTTGTATGCTGCAAGCTGAGATTTAATGTAGCAGGAACTTATAGAAAGAAAGAAAATACGTTTATTTGCGGTAAACATGACGCAATAATGAATACTTATATGTATATATATATTTTTTTTTTGTCTTGGTACTTAGCATATAAGTTTACAAAGCATTCTTGTTCTTAGTGCTAAACCCTTAATTTTTCGACACCTTGACCTAATGTTTTCTTTCATTGAAAAGGTCCTCCGCAGAGCACGAACTATTATGCAGGTAGGAAAAGTTCTCGTTTGACTTTGAGAACTGCCTCTTAGTGCCTAATATGTATTTTCTAACCGAATTACTAATTTTGTCACTGGACACAGTGACCATGAACACACCACTATTGTTGGTAATTTTCCACTTAGATACCGAAGCTAAGTCCTATCATGAGTTGACAAACTTTCGAAAAGCACAGATCTACACCAGCAAATAAATAAAGACCTTTATTTCTGCCCGTATCCCTTACCTTTCGTCGTGATAAACATCGTAGTCCCCGTAGTTTCTCACTCCGTAAAGCCTCACTATGATGAAATGTTTGCTAAGTTGATTGAACGTATCCCCGGCATTGTGTGGACGGCAAATACACAGTCGACTAGATAATTACTGTTTATTTTGATCCGGCAAACATGCACGCTATTTATGGAAGGGGATATATCTAAAAGGTCTCCATTAGTGGAATACGTAGGCTTTCCCGTATGTCTTAGATATTAGGGGATGATTGCAGGTATCAAATTATTCTATCCACGGGCGTGAAATACCTATTTAATTTCTTGGAAGCAGAAAAGCGTTCAAAAACGAAGATATACGAAGCTTTCTAAAACAGAAGAGTTAAAAAAAGTTTATTATAAAATCCGACTGATTAACCATTTCAGGACCTAGACGAGTCGATAGACACCAGATCATGATCTCATGTAATCAAATCCATCCAGCTGTTAGAATGCGTCAAGGGTATCTACGCGTGAAAATCGCATAAACCTATCTATGTTGTCGCGCAGTCGGGTAAAAAGACCCTAAGGCCATTTGTCCACCACCACGTCAACGGGTTGTCAACGAGACGTCAACAAGAATGAGATGACGTGACGGCGCGCGGCGCCGAAGTAGCGATACAAACATTTACTGTGGCCGCGTGTCCACCGCACGCCGTTACCGAGACGGAGACGTCACGCTCGGTTCGAATAATATCGTTCCTTGATGTTGACGGTAGCAGGTGGACTAACGGTGTAAAGATAGTCCAGACCACCGATTACTGACTGTTGATAAGCAAAAAAAAATTCACTTAGGGCAATTTTTCGATCGACAGATAATTTTTATTCGTGGAAAAAAATTGACGTGTGACAGTTTTTGTATGGAAGAACTGTCAAAAAATTTAAAATTAACCCTCCGATAAAATTATCTGGCGTTGAATAAATCAGCCCTTATGTAAATAGCTGTCTGGAGATTTGAGTTTTAACTCAACCATATTCATGGTCTTCTCTGTGCGAAGGGAGCCTTTGCCATGAAAGGTTGAGTGTTGAGTTAGAGATCGTCTACACCCAATTAAAAGACTCGGTGCCATGTTTGCGGTTTCAATATTCTATTTTCGTATCATCCGACGCTCCACCCTCGTATAAGCAAACAGTTCAAATTGCTCCGCCTGCCGGGAACATAGCCCTGTATTTGGAGCACTGTAGCGTATGCCTTGCGCTTCACTAGAGCCGCAATATTGCTACAGATGAGACGTTACCAACTCGGTAGGTACATCGGCTTTGATATGAAAATATGACCTACCTATCTATATCCACAGTTTCTACTAGGTACAAGTCTTTGTCAGGCAAGACATGGCAGGAAGTTGCAGCTTCGATAAACTTTTATGAAACATGAACATAATACAGCGGTGCTATACCTACTGTAAAAATCTCACCGTGAAAACTTAGGTGAAGTGAGCGTGGAGTGAGCTGTCAATAGTGGCAATTCCTAGCAAAAACAAACTCGCTTCACCTAAGTTTTCACGGTGAGATTTTTACAGAATCGACTGATACTTAATTATACTAATAACAGGCACCGCAGGTCGCGCAACGAGCGGTGCCTTTGTGTCGCGTGACGTGACGCGCCTGTTTGTTGGAGCCTTAACACAGCCAATTGGCATGACATGTAGCAACAATGTAGCATATGGAATGCAATAAAGAATTGAGTACGTACCTACCTATTGGTATGTGTTTAGATATTCAATAGAACATATACAATTCCTCTTAATACCAAGATGTCACAGGTCATTTCCATCAACAGCTGAAGTGTTTAGAAGTCTCCGGTGACCTGCCAATGACTCCTTATTGATCGCATCGCTTTTTTATTACCACAGCATTAGGATTGGTCGCTTGCGCATGAATTTTGAATGTTTCAATTGCACTCGATAAACTAGAATATTGGATGACGTTAGGATATTTTATTAATGTAGTGGGTTAAAAACAATCTTATTGTTTGTTGAAAGACCTATGGTTACAATGTAAGAATGTATGAGTCTGCGCATGCAATTTTACGATTTTAGTAAAAACTACAAAAGTTTAACCTCCTGAGACCCCCGGTGTCACGTATGACACTTGCGTATTTTATTTTTGTGCCGCGCCATCTAGTCGTATTCGTAAAAACTACTTCAATAGTATAAAAGGATATGTTGCTACCAATTACCGTACGGTGGCTATGGCTCGTATGTGGGTGTTTTTGCTTGCGTAAATATTAGTTGAAATTTGAAATTAGTGCAACTAACGACATGACGGATTCCCGGAAAGGTAAATAATGTTTAGAACCCGTATTTTGTTATTTTTTTGTGTTATTTATGTGCTAGGTTCATAGATCTATTAAATTTTATAATAAAAATTTCAAATGTATTTGATTTTGAATGGTATTTTTGTCAATATTATTGGGTGTCAGAGGTGACACTTTAGGCACTCACGACTTGAAATTCGTACTTTTACAGGACTGAGAGACGGAGACATTGAGGCGGAGTTATTAAACTTAGATGTATCGGACTACGAAGATATTGATGAAGATGAAGAGGAGGACTTGACTGCAGTTCAGGAAGATATCCGTGAAGAGGTAATCCCTGGGTCTCTCGATAGTAGTGAGTGGGATTCTTCAGACGAGGAGCCGCTTGCTCGTGCTCGTACTGAAAGAAGATCAATAAATAGGGCGTTGCGATGGGATCATACTAGCAATTTCGTAAACACTTCAAGCAATCTGTATGAGGATCCACCATTAGTTGAACCAACCACGGTAAAGCCTACCTATGAGTACTTTTGCCAATACATCAAGCCTGAATTTTTTGAGCACATGTCGCATTGTACTAATATTGAGAGCACGCACAGAACTGGCAAATCTTTAAATACCAATCCAGAAGAAATGAGAACTTTCATAGGGGTTTCAATGGCTATTGGTTCGCTAGGGCTTCCTCGAATGCGCATGTTCTGGGCTTCCGAAACTAGGGCCTCACTAGTAGCTAACGCCATTACTAGGAACAGATATTTCCAGTTGAGGAGTAATATTAAAGTTGTTGACGATCAGGTAGTAACTTCTTCAATGAAAGATGTCGACCGATTTTGGAAAATTCGGCCTCTTGTTTCGACGATCGAGCGAGGTTGTAGAGAGAACCAAAGAGACCAGAATGTATCGATAGACGAACAGATTATACCATTTACAGGAAAGTGTAAAATGAAGCAGGTCGTGAGAGGGAAGCCCAATCCAGAAGGGATAAAGGTATTTGTAATGGCTAATCCTGATGGTCTTCCTTTGGACTTTTATTTGTATCAAGGAGGGGGAACCAGTATAGAATCAGCACTTTATCCAACGCCGGAGAAACTTGACCTCGGAGGCCGTGTAGTGCTGAAACTTGTGGATACATTATCAAAACATACATCAATCTACATCGATAGATATTTCACTTCAATCCCTCTTCTTAACACATTGTTAGAAAGAAAAATTTACGCAACCGGGACTCTGAAGAAGGATCGAATCCCTGAATACCAAAGGCCAAACAGTAAAACCAAGAAGAAATCTCTGCTGAAAACTGACAGAGCATTGTTAAAAGACGGAAGAGGAAGTTTCGACTGTGTCGTCAGGCAAGATAAAGCTGTTGCTGTTGTAAAATGGCTAGATAGCAAACCAATTCACCTTGCCTCGACAGAAAGTGCTATTGAACCTTTGGGAACTTGTCGGAGATGGAGTAAGAAGGAGCAGCGCTACATTTTCATTCCACAGCCCGTTACAATCAAACGTTATAACCAATATATGGGGGGTATTGATTTATTAGATCGCATTATTGGCAAATACCCCATGCGCGGCAGAACAGGGAAATGGACAGTTCGAGCTATTTTCCACTTTTTTGATTTCGCTGCTGGTGCTAGTTGGATACAGTATCGAAAAGATGCTGTTGAAAGTGGACTTCCAAGAAAAGAAATAAAACAATATCTCGATTTCAAAATGGATCTCGCCAAACATTTGATTTTTGGAAGTCAAATGCCAGTTACGCCCCAATGTTCGAATCCTGCTTTATCACGTGCCACTCGGAACAGTCCTTGCAGTAGTCCTATTATTGAAGAGCAAGAAGAATTCTACTCTGAATCACTGCTTTCAAACCGAAAGCGTCGACTGGTCGAGCCTATTCCTCACGTTGCGAAAAGACTGAAAGAAGCACAACACTTACCTTTGTTTGTGAAGGGCAATCGGTCGAAATGTCGGCTTAGATCATGCAATCAGCAAACTTTTGTTAAATGTTCTAGCTGCAACGTATTTTTATGTTTCAATGTTAACCGTAATTGTTTCTTTACCTTCCACACTTCACAATAACGTACACGACATAATAATAATGTCAATTAAATTTACCTAAATTTTATTAAAATATTCAGAAATTCAAACGTCTTTTATTGTCTTTGAAACCCACAGTGTCACTCGTGACACCCCCCATTTTGTCGTACATAGGGGGGGTAGAATTTTTTAAATATTTTTTTTTTAGATGTATGTACAACACTTAAACTGCTTTACAAAATTCATGAAAATCCGACAACTTTTTGAGGTCTGGGTCTCAGGAGGTTAAAAGTTTCGATTAGGAATTTCTCAGTAGCAGCCGTGAGTCTGGGTTTCATAATCAGCCTATAATGTTCCCACTGCTGGGACACAGGCCTCCTCTCAGTGAGAGGGAGTGGGCCGTAATCTACCACGCGGGCCCACTGCGGGTTGGTGGATGTTACACGTCTTCAATTTTTTGGTTCTAGGACATGCCAGTTTCCTCAAGATGTTTTCCTTCACCGTTTTGAGAGCCATTCGTGATGAAATAATTTACACAAAGTAAAGCGCCTGTCTAGATTCGTACCTACGACCTACAAACTCGTAAGTCGTGTCCGAGACCACTGGGCCACCACTGCTCCTGAGTCTGGGTTTATTCCTGATTAATGGCATTGGGCTCCCCCCCTGTTACATGAGACTACATAACTGACTAAATGTGGGTGTCCTATGTAGGTAGGTACACCTCTGTCGAAATCTTCAGGAAAACACACGTGTAATACACGCACCAAGTGCAAGAAATACGCTCGTAAAATAATTACTGGGCCAATAGAAAACCATAACAGGAGGTATTGTCTCGATTGATTGCATGTAGAAATCCATCACGGTCTAAAAATGCGCATTGATCTATTAACTTATGTAAATTAATGTATAGAGCAGAGCAGACATTCCGTTACAGTCTAACTAATAGGTATGTCTTTCCAGCAGTGCGATTCTGTAACCATCTCACCGTGAAAACTTAGGTGAAGTGAGCGTGGAGTGAGCTGTCAATAGTGTCAATTCCTAGCAAAAACAAACTCACTTCACCTAAGTTTTCACGGTGAGTATTTTACAGAATCGACCGGCTGTTGTCCACTGTTGAAATTTTATTTCTTTGTAGCAAAACGAGGGGCGACATGAGTGCAGCAGGAGATGCGATTCTGCGACTATCAACGGAATGTCTGATCAAATTCTACCGCTAAGCATAGTGTTGCTGTGTTTTGATATAATAACCGCGGGGTACTTAATTGCTTACAGCCACAGTAAGGTTGCCAACCATACTGTTAAAAACAGTATTATACTTTTTTTCGTTCGTATATACTTTTTACTGTTTGATGAAAAAAAAGTATACAAAATACTGTTTTTACGTCCACTAATTGACTCGGGATACACCAATCAAACGAATCTGTTCAGGACTACGTCAAATTACAACGAGTTTTGATTGGCTAATACTGCGTCAGAAGGCGTCACGAGCGATGTTCAAATCCGCTATAAACTGTAAACGTGTTATAAACTATAAACTATATTCATATAGTCTGTTATTTTATACGCTATAATTATAGCGCGCTATTTCAAAACTCGGGCGCAGTCTGAACGCGGAGACGCTATAATTTAGCAACACGCTATCAGTGCTATCACGCTAAACGGACTTGATGAATTGATGATGCGCGGTAGATATTATTTCGCAACGCGCTATACATTATAGTCGCTAACGCTATCTTGCTATCTCGTTCTGGCCCCGCTGTGCGAACGCTATCTTACTATCTCGTTCTGGCCCCGCTGTGCGCGTTTAAACTTTTATTCATTGAGTAGGTTGAGGCGCTATAATATAGCGCGAAGTCAGAGCCGCTATAGCACACGCTATACGCTATGTACAAATAGTCTGTTATATTTTGGCGCTATACGCTTTATTAACCACCACTAGTCACGACACGACACAACACAGTAGTATAAATCCGGCTTACCACACATACAGTAGCAATGGCTTTTAATTTTGACAGTTCAATAACATTCATTAAATTGCGTTATTTACGCTGTTGAGCAGACAAATTATTCCCACATATTAAGCAATTGATTAGCAATTGCCCTTCAAAAAGATTCAAATTTCGATTGAAAGTGTGTTACACACGCAATTAGGGTGC
Source organism: Luperina nickerlii (assembly GCA_963855955.1). Lineage (NCBI taxonomy): Eukaryota > Metazoa > Arthropoda > Insecta > Lepidoptera > Noctuidae > Luperina > Luperina nickerlii. The sequence continues at coordinate 10,064,047 of OY979682.1, forward strand.
TGATATGATACGTAGGTATATATGGATGCCGATGAGACATGTCAGCTTTGTCTCTAGCTGTAGGATGATAGACAATTTAACGCACCTCATCATCTGCGTAGCCTTTTCCCAAATATGTTGGAGTCGGCTTCCAGTCTAACCGGATGCAGCTGAGTACCAGTATTTTACATGAAGCGACTGCCTATCTGACGTTCACCACCCAGTTACTGGGTAATACCATACCCCTTGGTAAGACTGGTTGTCAGACTTTCGGGCTTCTGACGACCCGTAACAACTGCCAAAGATCCATGATTGACAGCCGGGACAAACGGCTTAAGGGGGAAGCGCTAAGGTAGCCCGCGAAATTCAAATTTTCTTACGTTTTTTGCAATTTGCTGGTCAGCATTAAGTTGTACGTTGATTAATATATGAATCGCGGCCGTAAGAAATATGTGTTTACAGAATTATAATCATTAAACTCATCAACACAACTCTCTAAGTAAGACCACGTAAGTCCAAAGTATGATGATTTCATGAAACAGTTATTCTTGGGACTTACGTGGTCTTAGCAAATTCCAAAAAACCTAAAAAAAATTGAATTTCGCGGGCTACCCTGGCGCTTTCGCCTTAACGTGCTTTCCGAGGCACGGAGGGTCTTGATATGTAAAGATGGTCACCCATCCACGGACCAACCGCGGCAAGCGTAGCTTAACCTGATCGATCGACCCGCGCGGCTGTTATTGCTTGAGCACAATTAAGTTCCTAGACAACACACCTAAAATACCGAATCTTTACATTTTAAGTATAATCTATATTTTAAGGATAATAAAGAGTACCTACCTATTTTTTTCTATTCTATAATGCCTTTAGTATAATTTCCAATACAATATAATAATATAGTGGCCATGTACTTTAATTCAGGTAAGTAAGTACCTATTTTCATAACAAAAGCAAACACATTTTACCAGCTGGTGCTGTAGTTATCGATATAAAGAAAACTTTTTGATTATAATCTTACGTTTCGAATGTAAATTTATTGTGTGTAAGTATTCTGATGACGCAAATCTTGGGATGCAGATTGCGTCAAAACCAAAACCCCGTCAATAGGATTTCCTGTCCACGCACCAGCGATCGAGTTTTGATAATTTGTGACGCAAGAGATCTCGGGAGATAACATTATTTGCGCGTAATCAGGCGTAAGAGTGGAACTACCTATATAAATACAGGTAGATACCTATACAAGGCCAAATCAAATTACATAGTTATCGATGCAAAATGACAGATTTTTTAAATTGCTATTTTAACTCTCCTACAAACAGGCGCGACACGCGATATAATCGCGCGCGACACTAAGGCACCGCTCGTTGCGCGACTTGCGGTGCCCTTGTGTCGCGCGCGATTTTATCGCGTGTCGCGCCTGTTTGAAGGAGCCTTTATGTGACAGCGATCGATGACCTCTCAAAAAATAATCAACAAATTATTTTTTAATACAGTTGCTCAAAAAGAGGCGTATTGCAGTTACGTATAGCGTTCGGGAAGTGGGCTATTACATACTCGTGCTTTTTTTTTACCTTTCCCGAACTCGTGCGTAATCTTTCCCAACTGTCAAAATGATGTCTATTAAAAAGAAAAACCAACCATGAAGTTTTTACTAAAAAAATTCATAGAAGTTTTTATGATTCATGCAAATACGTATATTTCTAAAAAGAAGCTACTATATTGTTTCAATATCAGATTTAATGATTTGATTGAATGAGTTAGGTTAGGTTTCATTTCATTTCATATCAATAAAAAAATTCTACTGAAGACTTGGCTGTATGGGCATAGTTCCCTTTGCCTACCAGAATGGGTGAAGAAAAAAAATCGCTGCTTATATTCTACGGTTGGCGCCATTTTTCAGAAAGTTTCTTTATTAAATTGCTTCATTTTTTCGCAACTGTATTAAAAATAGTCGTTCAGTACACGTGCGAAACCGTCATTGCTACTTGTTCCGACTGTCAACCCTCGCCTTCGGCTGCGCCTCGGCTCGGGTAGACATTTGTCGGAACTCTTTGCAATGACAACCTTTCCGCACTTGTAATGAAATATACTATTGTTATTTTGTCATATTCAGATTTCAGATATTGATACCCAGGCCATGCGGAGTTTCTCTAGCTAATTTAATTAGACTGGCGCTCAATCAAAATTGGGCAGTGAGGTGAAATAAAGTTACCTAATTGATTAGATGTTTCCACTGACCCAGATATGTGTCGGTCCCTAATTGAATTTAGGTGTGTCCATCCCATCGTAATATTTATTACCTGCGTATTTAGTCTGTCTGTCCTGTAGCCAGTTTTAATTAACTAATTAGGTATTATTTGGCAAAGATGATTGCCAAGAATGATTGCCTTCTAAAGGTGTCTACACACCAGCAAAACCCGGGCTCATTTTCAAACGTATAATGAGATTTTTGTTTAGAAATTGTGGCTTTGGTGAGTGTAGGCACCCTAAATGTTTTTCAAAGCACCAGAGGATTTACAAGGTTACCGTTGCTAAAAGCAGCTTTCCAGTTTTTTACTTTAAGGGAGATGCAAAGGTAGCCCGCGAAATTCAAATTTTGCCACAACAAATATGGCTTTACAGAAATATAATCATTAGAATCAGCAATACATCTCCTTGAGTTAGAATTGGCTTCAAATGTCATGATTTCATGAAATAGTCATTCAATAGGGTAATACGAACTTAGAGAGATGTATTCATGATTGATGATTGTTAAATGATGTTAAAAGATGATGATGATTAAAAATGACGTACGGACAGACTTGAAACCCATACCTACCATGTAGGTATGCAATGTCCGTGGCAAGTTTAAAAGATAATAATGATTATAAGTTGACCAAGTTCGTAGCTTCCAAAGTGTGAAAAATACACTCTCTCTATAGAATAAATCATTTTATTATTATAATAATTCTATACTTAAATAAATAATTGTGTCGGCCGTGAATCATTTATTACTCGTAAGATCAACATACAACCTGCAAATTGCAAAAAACGTAGGGTAATTTGAATTTCGCGGGGCACCATGCGCTTTCGCCGTGCCGTGCATAACTTTTTATTTATTTAGTTGCCAGCCCTTTATTTCCCAGTAAAATCACCTGACGATAAACAAGACGCAGTAGAAATTCTAAACCACAATAATACGTGGAAACTGGCTAACTCCTAGTTTAGTCAGACGTCTTAGCCACTACTTCTATACTTACTACAAAAACAGTTCAGTTAGCCCCCTATTATTCCATTACAGGTTCGAATTTAGACCCACGTGCAGGTTATTATTCAATAGAGTCAGATTCCCTCATGCACGTTGCAATTGTACGTGCATCCAATTGGTAGAGGTACTGTGTGTCCTCCGCCTTGAGGGGAATAAAGTTGATCATAATAATTATGTTTATGACCTCGTTGGGTTTATGTTGTAAGGTCTACTACTATAGATCCTGTGTTAAAAGATGGTGTCAAATAATTTTAAAATATAACGTAACTGACGCCTGTAATGCTCGTAGTTTATTAATTATTTAGTGTGAAAATCTCTACGTCTAAGGATTGTATAAAAAATTAAGAATATCCAGTGTTAAAAGATGGGATCAAGGCTGTGGTTGTGTATGTTAATAAAAAAAAGCATACAATGGCGTTTCACAGCACCTAATCACATATTTTCCATGGTGGAGTGCACTGCATGGTGCTCCTTTGCGACGCCTGCGTAGATTTTAGATAAGCGCACATAATAGTAATATTGCTCTACCAATGTCTATAGGCAATAATGTCAAAGTCAAATCATTTATTTCAAAAAGGAACTTTTGACCGTCACAATAGTCGTTCCTTCCTAAAGATAGTTTAGGCACTCCTTAGGTAACCTGGGGCTACTATTTCAATGCTTTTGCAATTGGCGTAGCAAGCAACGAGGGATGGAGGAACCAGGACCAAAATATGAGTGAAATATTTCGCAAGAAGTGTCCTTTCTATGCGGTCGTGCCAAGCGTTTTTTTTTTTCTTAATGGTTCCAGTAAGTTCATGATAAAAACGTTCGTATTTTTTTTCTGTGATGGCAGCTGGATTGGGTTATTTTATTGACCATCGCAACGATATCTGTTACGTTACGAAGGCATTTCTCTTACCTACCCAATAAAAGATATCGTATTGAAATTGACTACCTACCTGGGGTCGAACCTTTCCAAGTTTAATCACTTAACTAAAGCTGATATTCATATCTTTCATTGGAATACAGCAAGTTGAAAGCTTTCAATGCTAGGAAAAAAATCGTAAATGGAGTAGATGATAGGGAAAGTATTCGAAGAAGTAAAAGATACAAACATTGAGTTCAGACAAAAACTGCTTTTTATTTGGCGAGATTTTGGTTTTTAGTCCATAAATACCTACGCGTATAAATTAAAGTCTACGTTTAGTTTTAGTTCAACTAAATAATAAATTAAACGAAATAAATACACATAACTTATAAAATTAAAAAGAAATACGAAAAACATTGCAAAATTGTGCGGCAAGTAATCATTGAAATGATTCTGAATAATTAACCAGTAGACTAGTTAAAATAATAAATAAGCTGTGGACTCACACTAATTCTAGTGTTACAAAAATTATAATTATATTTTAGTCTTTAGATATCTTGTACAAAAAAACTGACGACATTCTCATTATACAGTCTACTTAAAGGAATACTATAACTATCACTTTGGAATTTATTATGCTTTGGACAACATAGGAAACATCTTAATTTAAAACTTAATAAATTAAATCTTATTAATAAAATGTCAATGTATAAAAATCACAACTGCTATAAAGTAAGTACATAATTAGGTCTTAAAATCCATACACAGGTCGAAAGTTCTAGTATGGAACTTTTCCTTAAAATACTTTTATACTTAAAATACTTTTGCTTACCTACATGGAAAGTAATTGCACTGCAATCTAAGTTATCCATATTAGCTCAAAAATATAAAAAAATATGGTTTCTAGAATTCATGGATAAGTGATTGCAACAGTCATTAAAATCATGATCTACCAAGTAAATTATTTCACATATTTTGTTGCAAAAACTTTCTCTCATTGATACAGTTCTCCAACTCATCGTGATACTTATCAATTTTAGCGTCAAACCCCGGGCTCTGGATATCATAATCGAAACTGTTCCCTGTGATTACTTTCTCTTGATTCAAAGTTGAATCAAACCGAACTTTCTTACTGGGAGTATTTGTTTTGTTATGAGATACATCAGCATTCCCGCTTCTTTCCTTCAAAGGAGTAATATTCATGTTAAGATGTGTATTTCTTAAAGTTTTTACTGTTTCGTATTCATGTTCCTGATCATCAATTTCTTCTATCTCAATTTCATCTGAATTGTCCAAGTTTAATGCTGGGTTTTCGATCCCTGATTCTTTTGTTTCAGTCTTCTGTTTCGGCAGTTTTCGTGGCACTTCATAAGGATTTATTGTGACATTATTCTCAGTTTTCTCACCTTTAAATGTTTTTCGTAAAGTCTTGAAAACTCTTTTGGATAATCTGTTGCCAACTTTCAAGAAAGAGTTCTTTGCTTTCTTGCTGTCATTAGATTCGTTCGACGAATCTTGGAGTTTATTTTTATTCAAGTTTATAATGTCTACAGCACTAAACTGAGATACGTCATACCCCAAAATCCTGCTTTGTTTATTAAATTCGTTTGCTTCATCTATGTTTTCATAGACTGGACTTTCAGATCTGTAGTTATCAATATTTTCATATTCATGTTGACCGTCCAAAGATTCATTTTCTGTTGATATTGTACTGTTGGTATCTCCGAATAATCTGCGAGGTTCAAGTACCTTTTCAGCTTGATTTGGTAGTTCTACAGGCCTGTTCAATACTTCTTCATTATATTCCAGTTCTGGTTTTGTAGCATCCAGGTTCAAAAAAGGATTTTTGCTAGGCGCTATAATAGGAACATTTACGTTACCTATGTTCGGATCTAAGAAAGGATTAGTATTCCTAGTATTAATCCTTTTCTTCTTAGTTATGATTGTGATAGTCTTGATCTCCATAATATTGCTCTCGTTCAAATCATCATCGTAGAATAAAGATTGATTGGACAGATTCGGTGAGTCCAACCCAAGTCGGTCTATAAAACTGAGATTTAAATTGCTTGAATTGTTGATAAAGAATTGATTTGTGAAATTTGTTTGTATATTAGTTATAGGTGAGAATACTTTGGTGTCATCATCCGTCATAGTCATAGCACTTAAAGATTTTTGTTCTAAAACTGATATGCCAGAATCCATGTCTTCATTAGGAACGGAAACTTCCATAATATCATTCCTATGCACCACTGTTTGCGAATTAAAACTATTTTGTGTTATATCTGTTAGATTTAAAGAATTATCTTGCCGCTTTGGTATCTGCGGTACTTCTGATAGATTAGCATATATCGGTTCACTGGAATCCATACTTGTATCATCTGTGGTACCATGTCTGACATTCTTCCGTACATTGTCAAGTTCTTTCGCAAGTAATTTGTTGACTGTTGCTTTGTTAACACCCAAGTCTAAGGCAGAGTTGTCGAAAGTAGCGGTGTCACCGCAACTTCTGGTCCGTTTCCTCTTTTTAATAGGTATCTCCATTGCGGTGTTGCACATAGGATCTTCGTTGGCAAGGATGTCCAAGGCTGGGTTGAGGTATGCGTTGGAGCAAGGAGTTGCAATCTTCCGCTTACTCTTTACAGGTTTTATTTCAAATTTGTTGTTGTCTACCGAGTCCATTGCAGTCTGAAAATGAAATAGAATGCTAAATAGAATAAAATGCGCCCCTAAGACGACACAATGACCGAATATTCTTTAATCTTTACTTTGTAGAAATCTTACAGGTGACACAATAAGTAGATACACATTAAGTATGGTAATTTATATTTCCATGTATTTCTTTTTGGTCTACTGACACAAATCATTCATTTTTATCCATGAGTGCAGCAACAACATGCCTCCCCATAAAAGGTATTTTGAAATTATAGTATAAAAGACATTTTTGATGGCAAAATATTATAATAGACATGGTGAATTTTTTTTTCAATGTATCTTTTTATAGACTGCAATACAGAGTTCGCAGGTTTATTCCTTTATTTTGACACAATGTTTTCAGTAATTTCACTCATAGGTTCTAGTGTGATTATGAATAATAACATTCATACCTTGTGAAATCCAAAATACTGCTGCAAACATCAATGAAACTTATGTATGCACGCACAAAACACTATTATCTACAATTTATATCAGTAATTTTATTAACAGAACAATAAGTTTCATTCATAACTTTTCGTTTGAACTTTTGAAGATTGTAAACAAAAAAATCGGCAGGTGTTGAGCAACCGTTATTATTTGACAGTTAAATCCAGTCAGTTGCCACACGTCAAGAAATATTTCCTACCAAATTATATTTCTAAGTTTTTGCGATAGATGGCGTTAGTCATTGGTGATGTAAGTTTTCTTTACCGTATTTTGATTGCGTTTATTGATGTTTTTAAATTAGAGAGTCCAACCAATGGACACAATGATTTTACGACTGTTTAAGAAAATTTCTAACCATTCACTATTATTATTATTAGGAAAACAAAACATCATTTAACTTTTCTGTTACTAACCCATCAGGTATTTCCTTGGTATTCCGATCAATAAAAATACAATTTATTGCATAAAAATATATTACTAGTTCAAATCACAATTTCCGATTCTTGGAATCAACTTAACACATTTTTTCAGTAACACAAGCATTATCACAAACTTTGATAAGGAATAAAGTGGAATTTTCAACTAAAACTAAACTACTGTGCACATAAATAGAAAACCTTAAGTACCTACGCTACCGCCACCTTACAATGACGCTAAATTTACAGGAGAATTTGTTAAAAATTAGGTACAGAATTGAACATGGAATAAGTACGCGCTTTCACAAGTCCCAATTTTTTTGTCATATTTGGCTCATTTAACATCAGCGCACTTCTATTTTTTTAGTTTTGAGGTAAAATTACCGTAAAATGTTCTTGAACATGGAAAATTAAAACTTAGAAATCACTACGTGAATACTTTCCACTCAGTAACCAGTTACCAGTGTAATGCTATAAATTAACCTTTCAATGACGTAGCTCGTTTTAATTTTTTTTAATGCATAATTGAGCGTCAATTGTTTTGAATATCAGACATTGATTTGACAATGACTTAGTACTACTTATATTTACACAAATGTGTTCAGATTTACCTAATACATTTAATAGACAAGCAAGAATTGATAAATAATACATTATTTTTTATGGAATCTCTAAATTAAATTGGAATATCGCGGAACTTAAACAAAATCATTAATTATCGGATTTTAAAATATTTAATTACATCTATTCATCTGTTAATCTTATCGGTTCCGTCAAAAACTATTTAAATTTCAATTTTAATTTAAGTCACTTTTAATTATGTACTTTTTGCATACCAAAGCATTTAGGTAATTAATGTAAATACCAATTCATTTGTCTTTTACTATTTTCTCACTTTTGTATCACATTATTTCGATAAGATTATAATTTTTATTTTTTTAAAAACCATTAAGTACATATTATTTAAGTGTGTATGTATGAGGCGGCATGTACTTAGATCTATAGAAATGTAACATTATATTAAGTGGTATTTAGTACATTCAAACTAACGAAGGTTAAAGATTTGCTAGAACTATTAGCCATCTACTTATTAAAATGTCTTAGAAGAACACAATTGTTCATTGGTTTCTTAATTGTAAATCCATTTATTTAATCATGTCTTTACATTCAAACAGTCCAAATACTTTTTGTTATGGTGCGTTTCTTTCACACCTAATAGGATTAATGATTTCATATCAAAAATTAACTATTGATTACTTGCAAAATTATTTGTATCAGATGATAACAGTTGGGAAGCCTAGCTAATCCTTTACATGTCATTAATAATTTCCATTTTTCTTTACAATGCTTAGCAACAGTGATTATCACTGCCTGTAGGAATAAGTACAATTTATGGAAGTGTCCGCAAAAAAATGGATGCCAATAATAGTAAGTACTTAAATAACTTTAGCAAACTATTCAATATTTGCCTAATTTTTGAAAATTATGAATATATATATGTCAAGCACGGTAGATAAGTGATAACATAGATATATTATATTAAATATTGGTTAAGATACTTCTTCTTTAAATCCATATAAAGCAATTATAGATATTTATATACATAGACTGTAGAACACTTAACAATTTATTTATAAATATTATGCCATGGTTTGGCGTCATGTATATTTTTTAGCTTAAAGCTAACTCTAAAGAAAACTTCTGTCACCTCCTAACATTGACTTCCTGACAAACAAACAATTTTTCTAATAAAAAATAATATTCTAATCAGTTGTAACAAAAATAAAACTTTTTATATACACCAATGACTGATCTGCTTTTTATTATCATTTTTACTACATTATTGTGTGTAATTTATTATAACGGGTGTAAAAAACACCCCCATCACCAAGCCATACATATTTTTCCCGTCATTGCAATTTTTTTGTAGTTGAACAGACTGACTATGGAGATTTTGGTGATAGATCTTTTTACACCCTCTATAGCCGAATTAGTACTATCTCAATTCTTAACTATTGTAATTATATATTCATAATTGACAATATTTGAAGAACACATTGCTAAGATCACGTGAAAATCTTTTTCAAACATAAAAATAACCCAACTATTAACGAACCTATGAACATAACTTACTCAACACCGCTATCATTGAATTTTATTACTTCCAACTTAAGTAACACTGAAATGTATATTGTACTAAATATAAAAACCCCTTCAAGGACTGAACTGGCAATATAATGAAAATGGCAACCAGCACTGCTAAAATCTTCGCTACATTCTAAATATGTACTAAAAGAACTTTTATAAATAGAAAGGATTACATTTAAATACATGTTATGAGGAAACAAGCGGTATATCCATCGCCAAATACACTACTTTTTTTTAAAGAGAGCGATTAGCTTTACCTTTTTCATTATAGTACCAGGATAAAATTGACTTAAAGAGTTAGTCGATATCCAAGTTCTTGAATGCCCTTTCCATAGCCTTCTCTCGCTTCTTGTCTGGTAAAGCCGCGATCCTCTGGTCCTCCTCAGCTTTGAAGTAGGGCTCCATAACTTGGAGCTGCTGCATGCACTTCTTGTGTAGAGTCTGGGTGTCAGGGAGGGTACCACCGTAGTCTGGAGGTAGGGATGATCGTGGCACCACAGTCTCGTAGAACTTCTCCAAGTCTTCGTTCTTGTTGTGGAATTTAAGCTGAAAAAATTTGGTAGGAATTTGTAGTAAATTGTGTACATTTATTCAAATTAAATATGGTAGTTAAAAAGTTTGGGTTAAACCAAACTATCTAGTGCGTAAAATAAATATATAAATGTAATTTGCTTTTAAAATATTTCGCAACCCTCCTTATTAGGAACATTACAGTCACTTTGTCGTAATCGACCTCAGATCTATTTATTAAGACTAAGCGCCCAAAACAGGATTCAGATTTTACCAATCAAGGTAGGTCCAGTCACATCCAAAATTTGTTCGACATCTTGATGGCTATTTTCTATTTGTTTGTTCTCAGTGCCGTAGCTTCAAAATGTATTATGTGTCCTGACTTGATAAAGCAAAGAATTTGAAACTGACGAAGATATCAAGTCTCAATATACATATAAGTTCCTATACTTGTATCAGAGGATACAAATGATGCAACAGAACTCCCTTGACACCGATCCGCAAAGTTAAAGCACCATCGACTTTAAGGTATAATTAATTCGTGAAACTTGTTTAACGCACTCCTATAATATGACGAGGCATGAAAATGTCAGAGGTAGGGAGAACCTATTGCAAAAAAAACTTAAAACCTTTAAAAAAATACTCTTTATCACGTTGTATTTGTCATTTACGCATCAAAAACCGGTAAATTGCATTTTTAAAGATTGTTTGTAGAAGGTCAAGATCAGGGTCCAACGACGAATTATTACAAAGATGAATTATTCATTTTGGTTAACTCGTCTATCATCATAAAGAATATGACTAATAATTTTAGTGCATTGAACTAGACTGGGATTTATCTTACTAAATAATTCGACGTTAGGTACCTGTCTTTCAAACCAAGCTCTTTCATAGCATGACATACGATAAGTACAGTAGATAGATACAAGAAACGGATAGAAAATTGATTTTATGCATATTTCATAAAAACCAGTAACAAAGATAAGATTACTTTAGCATTATGATTTGTGATATATACTGAAAACCGAATAAGGCCTTCGGGCTTCAGAGAATTAAGATAAAAATGCATTTATTATACATATTATGTAGAGTTAATCCCGCTTTTTTATACGACCATAATATATGGCAAAAAAGAAAGGTTCAAAATTGGTTTAAAATTAACGTGCTACTAACTAATGAATTAAGCCAATCTGCGGTCTGCCTAGCCTTTTTTAACGTTTGTGGTTTTGCTGTATCTCTGAAACGGTTAAGCGGATTCTTATCATCTTTTGTACATGACTTCTTAAGAATTAGTTTTAATTAGTTGTGCAGTAAAAAACAAAAATTAAGCACTGTTCAAAGGTACGTCAATCCATACGAGTACTAATATTTTAAATTCGAAACTCTGTGATAGTTTATATCCTGATATTCTCACAGGATCGACACTTATGCGGGTGAAACCGCGGCCGCTGCTAGTTTAATATAAAAACGCTTCAATAGGTCCTAAGACTTTGAATAAGAGCTCTAAAGACTTACTTTAACCGTTATTTTGTAGCTTGTAACTGCCTTCAAATATATTTATTTATTTTAATATTTAAAATACATAAATGTACAGAGGCGGACATAATGCCATAGGCACACACACATACACACACACACACACACATCTGTGCTAAACTTGTAACACTATCTTCCACATTTTAGAGCATAGCCTAATAATGTACTATGCGGTCGCTTTTTGTAACCACCTAAACGTGATCGGGTCACCACGGCTTTGCACTTCACTTCCTATGACTTTTATTTAATTATTTCGTAAATTTTTGTATGTATTACGCTAAAATTTACAAGTATAAAACTGAACTAAGCAACTAATTATTAAAATTATTTCATAAGAAGTCATGTACAAAAGATGATAAGAATCCGCTTAACTGTTTCAGAGATCCAGCAAAACCACAAACGTTAGGTACTCCAGCAGGATCTCGAATAACTTAGCAGCCGAAGAAAGAAAAAATACAAAATAAGTTGCAACATTTACCTAGTCTAGACAACTAATTGTATAGCTAATATTTATTTCAATATTCCCATTAAAAAAGAAAATGTCTGGCTACGGTAACGTTACCCCAGCAGGAAATGTTTTTGTGAAATCACAAAAAAACTGTAAGTGCAACAAATTTAAAAATGTACGCAACAATTACAGAAGCTGGGCAACAAATTTTTTATAACATTTAAATGACTATTTTCTACATTATTATGCTGGGGTAACGCCAACAACAGATTTTCTATTGTGTCTGCTGTCTGGAAAAGATGCATTCTAAGCTAGCGTAGTTACACAACTTATTTACTGTCACACGGTATCATCCAAGTTTATAATTTTAAATTGAACCCTATTCACAAGTGTTTTCCTAAAAAATGTGGAAATAACCGACACTTGTGTCTACCTTTTTCTCCAAGACATAAGACTCAAAATTGTATCTGATGTATGCCAAGGCTAAATGACCCATTTGCAAGTTGAATAGTTAGAGTAAACACTTACATAAAGTAGTGTCAGATCAAACAAATATTACCAACATAATTATGTACAGTGTACATAGTAGTACTTATAGGCAGGCACATTGTGCGCAGTTCCATAAAATTAACTATTTTATGACAAGGTAAAAACCGTGACTTGCTCCTTACATAATAAAAAAAAAACTTGTTACATAATCTGCAATCAACAGCAGTTTAGGTAAGCAATAATAAGGCATTGCAGCAATATGTTTTAGTACAAGCAAAGAAAATGAAAACGTGTATAATTAGTATAACTTTGAAACGTCATGGCGTCAGTTTTAAGTTTCTTAAAATAAAGAACCTTCCCTTGCAAAGCGTAGCGTAAGTGCAATATTCCACTAACTACAATAACATGTACGTATAATCAAAGATAAATTGGACAGATAAGTCGACCTTTAACCATAATAATGCCAATGCAGAAACGGGCATTAAAGTAAAACCTACAATTTTTACAGTAACTAATTTACAAAATGCATTACTCGCAGTGCAGTACTGTTACTTTATGGCTGTAGATGCTAATTTATGGGTTTAAAATGCTAAGTTAATAAAAACGAAGGAAAACTTACCATATCAAAGAACTTCTTGTCCATAAACGGCCTAATGAGCAACATTAATTTGTCTAACACTGGTTCTGTGTTCAGTACATGTATCGCGCGCATGCGTACTGGCATCGCCTCCTGGACATACTGGAAGAATTTGCGGAGGGTCCTGAAAATGTTGGTATTTTTGTGAATATTTAGAAAATTTTATAAAAAATTCTGGCTAGAATGTATCAAAGGGCTCATGATTTAGTGACGTTGTAGCAACTTTCGAGGTCATGTTATTATGTTACTCTATTTGTATAGGTACAGTACTGAATGCATGTGCAAACATCGGCTTTAGAACATAAAAAAGAATTATCATCTAAATTCATAAGTTCCTCGTATTTAGTACATAGAGCCATGTAATACCACAGGTTTCTATGGTGTTATTAGCAATAAAATTAACTTTAGCTTCATGAGATTTAAGTTGTCATAAGTCGTTAAGTTTTTAAGACTCATAGATTTCTTCGTTCAGTAATATATTCTATTTATTGAGAAAAAAGAACAACTATCGACACCTGAAGTTCTTACAAATACTTAGAAAGTAACCAATCGTATGACGATGGTGTAGAGGTTCCTTTTTGTTACAACTATTTATAGCTACTAATTTATCACTACATTTTAAATAAATCATATAAATTATTATAAAATGTATTTTTTATGTATGTAGAAACTATAATGATAAATGATGATATTAATTTGGACATATAAAAGCGAAAGTAGGACATTTATGTGCACGTCGTTTACCTTTGTCTATCCTTTTGAAAGCTATGAAAATATAAATATGTATACTATCATATTATTTATATATATATATATATATATTGAAAACTTTATATTCTTTCATTATTTTGCTGCAACTGTGAATCCATTATGTTTTGTTGGCAGAGATAACTACGTATCGTCATTACATGTAATTTACACAATAGGACTTAGCAAGCATTAGAAAATTATTGCAGAATAATTACTTATAATATTTTTATCAGTTCTTACCAATCACAGTAATAACATCAATAAAATTACATAACGAAAATTTATAGCCGAAGGATAACGGATCCACAGTGTTTATTCAAACATATCTTTATTATACTTACGATAAGCTAACTCTTGTGAGATGTCCGAATTTTACTCCGCGCATATCGAAAAGGAACATGTAACCTGGCTGTGGACCCCTCTTGGTGAGACACAAATCTGAAAAAAAGAAAGGTAAGAATAAATAAATGTTAGTTAGATTAGGTATTTGATTAAGTCCTTGTGGAAACAAAAATCCTACTAAAACGGTAGCTTTTGCATTGGCGTCATTGATTTTTCGCCTGCTTCTTCCGTCTCAAGGCTAAGGAAATTTTTATGGCTGCCTATTCAAGATTTTTTACGATGTTTACGTATCGAATAAGTATCTAAAAGTATGTAAAGACATTTGTAGACACGACTTAGGTACTCAAAGCAAATATGTACTTACCTAAAAGTACAAGATAACTTGCCATATTGGGGAAAAATACCTAAATTAGCAGACTAAACTTTACATTTCATCTCCCATTTATTGCATCATTAAATAGGTAAGATTAACTTTAATTATTATAGGTAAGTGTTTGTAACCTTTTAATGTCTACACGTGTAGTAGGCACAGCAATTTATTCTGCATAAAGTTGTGCAACAATATCATTAATAAAGGCTCTTCAAACAGGCGCGACACTCGGTAAAATCGCGCGCGACGCAAAGGCACCGCAAGTTGCGCAATGAGCGGTACCTTTGTGTCGCGCGCGATTATATCGCGTGTCGCGCCTGTTTGTAGGAGCCTTAATGATTATAACATTTTAAACTACACTCGATAAAAATATTACGTAAGTACATGAATTTTGATTACGTAATAGGTAAATCAAGTCATCATAAAATCAGATTTGTCTTTAATCTTGACCTAGATTTTACTTACCTATAAATTTATCTAGTTCGGTACTAGGTATAACCTAGGTACTGGATAATATTATGACGCCATAAAAAACAAAAGGCTTCAGCTGAACAAAATGTTTTCTGCCTACACTGACGTCACTGACACACAGGCTACAAACCATAACATAAAAAATACTTCAAGGCATTGGGTATTTATGAAAACACAGACAGTCAAAAATAGAAAAGACATCAGAGATTCAAACAGGTCATCTCGTCGCCTTCAGACTGTACCTGCGAGGAAAAGACAGTAAAAAAAATACAAAATTCATTTGCACGTCATACAGCCATAGGGTCCATTTATATTGAGGTATCTACGTAGATAATCTGAGGTAGGTATTTACGCCATGAAAAAGCATCGAGAATTCTTTATGATAAGTAGGTAGGTAAGTTAATGTATTAAAAACTTTCCGGGATACATTCTCTAAATGATGGTAACAACCGCATCAAAATTCGTTAACGCGGCTACAGACCGACTCGAACAGCGACTTTGATTTATAATAATTATGTAAGCACAGACTTATAAGTCTGTGTATGTAAGTATAGATTTAGATAGAAATAATAACAGCCGCACAGGTCGACCACAAACTAAACTACAAAATCAAAAATTAAAAAAATTAAGTATGTATCTAGATAAAAACGAAAGTAACAAAAAAAATCTAAAAAAATCTCATCATGAACTAACTGGTAAATGATTTTATTTCTTGTAAGTAGATTTGCACAAACACTTTCTAGAGCTCGAGCGGTTTCGCACAACATCCGATCCGAATCCGACTTCAATCTGAATTGGGAATGTTCTAAATACGCACGGATAGAGTTCGAATCTATTGCGCAACCCCTCATAAAAATAGGACTATGGTCACTTCGGACATTTCTCGGATTCGGATCGGATGTAGTGCGAAACTGCTCTTACACGTCAATCATATTTTAAAAACTAGATGAGGCCGGCGTTTTTTATCTGACTACTCTGAGAAGAAAGGCCGAAAGAAACTCAGAGTCAACAAACTCAACATAAAGTACTTAGGTACACTTACTTAAGTTGTAAATGTTGTCTACACTGATGACCATCTTTTTTGGCCGGCCGTATTTACAGCTCTGACGACATGTTTTGATTTCATATAATCAATACCCCGCTATTCAGTCAGATCCGGGTGGCCCGCAGTGGCTCCTCTATGTTAGATCATTGGTTACGATGACATCAGAGTTGAAACGGTTCGGGGTTAATAACGGCTTGATCACAATTTTACTGCAAAGGTTTAGCATTAGCAGGTTAAGTTATGATCTAAGTTGTCAATTAAATGTAGTTGGTCTACAGATATAAACAGCCGGTCCATTCTGCAATAATCCCACCGTGCAAGCTTAGGTGAAATAAGCTTGAAGTGAATTTTCATTCCACCTGAAGGCCGAAGCTCGTACTTGGAAAAGGTCAAATTCACGTCGCAAACTCATCTCAGCGAAAATCAATGTCAAAAACTTGTTAAAATTACGGGAATTGCCCCTCGGATGCTAGGGATTGACACGTGACTGCTCCCTTCACCTACGTTTTCATGATGAGATTTACAGAATAGCACTACAAAGGTATAGGAACCTAGGGAACGACTAAAGTAATTTTGAACCCTACATTTTCGAGTACTTCAGTATGTAAAGGATTGTAGCATGTAACGATTTTTGCGAGTTTACCCATACAGGGTGGCGGGACATCGACGCGAAAACTGCAACCATAAATTCAGCACATGATCCTAGACCCTAGGCGTAAAAATTGCTGTTCCATAAATTCAGACCGCGTAGGCATTGCACTTTTCTATGAAACTGTTGATTTATTTTGAATAACTGACTAAAAAATTCTGCGCTAAGGGATCTAGAATCATGTGCTAAATCCATGGTGCAACAGGCTGTGCGTCGATATTCCTGCCACACTGTATAGGGAATTCCTACACTGTCTCACATTTAATACGAATCTATTCTACAACGCACTGGACGGACAAATAAGCCAGTCAATAATAGTCGATGTATCTATAAATACAAACAAAATCGCTAACTAATACAGCGACCATTAATCCGCCTGCAATGCGTGGTCATTATGGCAATTTCCCCCGGCGGCTATTCTCGGTAGCTGCACAGATTATATACAAGATACCACAGTGTAAATGATAGTACTATGTTACCACAGTGTAACTATCCACTTATACAGGCAGTGGTGCAATGATTCTGACATTAAATTGACGATGTATTTTTGAAGGTAGTTCTGGGGCGGAGTTTTCGTTGACCTTTCAAGGTTGCTATCTAGAGGGGAGCATGAAGACTTACACATCCGTAGGCACAGTACGGGATGTTTACTTACAGCGTTCATTTCATTTAAAATGGTCTTAGCTTTTATTTCGTGGCACAAGTTCAGCAGCCCGTTATGCCACCGCAGGCGCCTGTATTACCCGAAGGATTACGTAGAGGTGTGCACAGTAAACCCACATTTCGCCAGTCTAGTCATGATTGTGTCCAATAGAACAGAAGGCGAGTCCATTGCGATCAACCATGCATAAATCGACTCAGGGCTGCTACTGAGAAATTCTAGATGGAAAAATACAATAACACTTCCACTTACA
Source organism: Luperina nickerlii (assembly GCA_963855955.1). Classification (NCBI taxonomy): domain Eukaryota; kingdom Metazoa; phylum Arthropoda; class Insecta; order Lepidoptera; family Noctuidae; genus Luperina; species Luperina nickerlii. The sequence goes on from OY979682.1 coordinate 10,081,989, forward strand.
ACCACTCCCCGTAACCGCTTAAAGTAACAGAATAAACGTCCCTCCACAAACATGCTATAAAATCTGTTGGAGAATAGAGGAAGGCTAAGTATTTTCCGGCAACTATATTGTTAGAGCTAGGTAATTCGGCGCATTGCTCCCAGCCGTTCTCTTCTTTCTTATATCTTTGCTCCCATGGCAGCACTCCCAGAAGTCCCAGACATATCACCGCGCAAGAATCACGTTGGTCAACTGTGTCGAATGGTTAGACTGTGGTCGAAGTGCAGCAATAAAGTAAAATAAGTACTGCATTGTGGTATATAGGGACCTGTGGGAAAGCCCGTGATCTTTTGTAAGCATTTGTAGGTTGTTTTACTGTGATCGTAAATAACTATATTTTTGCATTCTACGCCCCAATAAAAACGAATAAAAATGCATCGCTGAAAACACAATACCTACGATAAACTTCATAGTGATAGTGGTTCGTTAATATATTGTTTTCATGTCCCTTACATTTTTCCATAATAGGTACCTACAACTATTTATACCTTTCATTGCCATAACCGATTGTCATTGTAGGCTTTCATATCAATTGGATAAGTCATATAATCTTATCAGCCCCATAGACCTGCAAAAGGAGGGGGGAGAAAAGAGTGCCTGCGCGTACCTACCTGCTACCTTTTGTACCGTATCTTTTCAGTGTCCCGACCGTGAAATTTCGAGGTCACTTCACGCAAGAGCTCGTCTAGTAATATTGATTTTTCTGCCTCCCTTATGTACCATGCTTCCCTGGTCTGTGCGAGTCCAATGCAGATTTTACCCGCGGTTTTTTTTAAGCCATACACCAGTCACCACCCAAGCCTGGCGACCACAGTCATCGATATATTTTTCCGTTTAACAAGATACTACTTCGTCTACTTTTCTGAAGGCAACAGCATAAAGAAAATTGGAAAAATATCGGGGACTTTATCCAGCAATGGAAAAACATAGGATAAAACTGAAAAAAAAAAACCGGCCAAGAGCGAGTCTGACTCGCGCACCGAGGGTTCCGTACCATCATAATAATATGTTTTTAAATATTCATCGGCGAGGCCTATATTTGTCAGAGAATTTTAACACTGCGCACTGCGGTGTAGAATATTGCAGTTTTAGGTCAGCGCCCATCTCTTGACCGATTGTGGAATTAATGTAACTTTTGTTGATGATTTCTGAAAAAGTGTGCTATTTACAAACATCGTTTTATTTTTCCTGTAATATTTACATAAATTCTATCATATAGAATTATTTCAGATTTTCTCTTTGCAAATTTCGGAGACAAGGTGGGGGGGATCGGCATTTTTTTTACATTTTTCATCAAAAGTCGAACACTATGTGGCCTAAAAAAAGAAAAAAATGTTTGAGAATGTGCAAACTGCGCTCTTTCATATGATACCCCCATGCCCTAGTAGCCCCACTTCTAATTTTTCAGACCCCCTATCAGGCACTGTTGCAAAAAAATATATTTTTTTTTTATTTCTTTCTTATTTGCAAAATAGTTGGGCAAACGTCATCTATTAACAAACTAAACTAAACAAAACAAAAAAACAAACAAACAACAACAATAAACTATTCTAAATTTCAAGTTGATAGCATTAGTAGTTCTTGAGATATCCAGCTGTGACAGACGGACAGACAGACAGACATACTGAGTCTCACCATAAGGGTTCCGTTTTACCATTTTGGTAGGTACGGAACCCTAAAAACGATGCTGAATTGTTTCAAGCGATTGAATCGCCCATTGCTATTGCTACAATTTGAAAAATTACTAAATCGCTAATCGGAAATGCTACTCGTAAGAGTAGGTAGCTAATCTGCTAAGGCCCTTATTTAAGTTAGAACTTATTTTTCAATGGTCACTTTGAAGGTTTGACACAAAATCTGGCAAAAGTATTTTTTTCTTCGGATAACAGAAATCTGATGATCGGAAAATAAGCTCTTAGTCAAATTATTTGTAAAAAAATCTACGGAAAACGAGGGATCACAGAAAATAATGACAATTTAACTTTTTTTACTTCATAAGTTTCGGTTCAGCCGAATCTAGAAGAGGACCCGAAAGTTCGGTTACGGTTTCGGCAAAAAATCGTGTTTCGGTCGGACACTACTCAAAACGTTATTCATAAATATACTACATCTTTATGTATAGTGACGAACTACACTATAAAGTATAGATAGGTATATTCAACAATATTATGGACGGCAGCACATCAAGCTACTACAATCTGTCAAATTTCTTTAATAAGATTTTCAACTTTATCGCTAAAGCATAAGGTTCAAAGTTGATTGGGATAATTTGACAGTTTCGGGTAGCTTGATGTGCTGGCGTCTGTACTACGTGTCCACGTAATAAGGTGACGGAACTTGCCAACCTTGACTGTTCAGACAATTTACGAGAAGGGATCATTTCGCAAGACTCCGCGAAGGATTATGTAGGTCGCGTCCATTGCAAATTGCAATCCTATGCTCGGTACTTTTTACGGGGTAAACAAAAATAGAGTAGGTACAGCTTTATTAAAAGACTAGGACACGGTGGAGAGTGGATTTTTAGTTTTGGTAGCTATTCGTAGAACAGTGACAGTCGCTACGGGTAGTCAGATGCCCAAAAGTCTTACCAAGGGCTATCGTGTTACCCAGAACCTGGTTTGTGGAGGTCAGATAGGCAGTCGCTCCATGTAAAAACTGGTATTCAGTTGCATCCGGTCAGACTGGAAGTAAAGGAAACGAAAACAAGGTTTGCTGCCTCCAGCTGAAAATAACCCAGCACCCTATGTCTGTTGCAGAGGTAAAATTAATAATGTAATGTAAATACAATATTTATGTACTTAACATAATTAACGCAAAAACTCAGACACCCCGGTTAGAGTATTGAGTTAAAATTAAAAGCAAAAAGGCTCCTACAAACAGGCACGACACGCGATATAATCGCACGCGACACAAAGGCACCGCTCCGCTCGTTGCGTGACTTGCGGTGCCATTGTGTCGCGCGCGAATTTATCGCATGTCGCGCCTGTTCGAAGGATCCATATTACAATGACCAAAACCTTAGATAAACTTTTAAAAACTTAATTTTTATAAAGCTAACTATTATTATCAAGAATACCGTGTTGATTAGCATTACTTTATGCATTTAAAATTGAGCCTTGAAATAAAATTTTATTTTCTTTGGCGAAATCAGCTGTCGTATGGGAAAATATATATATTTTTAATACCTGTATTAAAAGTTAATGAAATCGTTTCAGTAGTCAATTGTGAACAAACTACTTTCAGGAATTGCGTTTATTCTGTTACACCTTGTCCTTTTTGCCACCCATAACAAATATCCAGGTGTTGACAAGTACGTGCGCGCTAATGTCTTTCTTCTTACAATCCAAGGACAATGTTTTCATAACAATAGCATTCTTTAAATCTAACTATTTATCCGTCTTCTATCACAAACCCAAGCAAAATCAAAATATTTTATTTCTCATAAACCTACATGGGCACTTATGAAACGTCAGAAGCTAGGTGCACAGTTCTAATTGGTCGTTTCCTATGGAGAAGAGCCGGCAAGAAACTCCACGGTTACTCTTTTTAAAAATAATTGGCTTTTACAATGTTTTCAAATTACAGTAGGTATGGGAGGACAGCGTAGGCCTGTCAACAAGTACCAGGTACTTGATAAAATAAATAATGGTCTACAGATCTAAAGTCTACAAGGCCTACAAAGTCCTCACATTTACAAAATAAGAATCTATCAAAAGGATAATTAAAAAATAAAATTAAAAACCTACTAAAACCAAGTGATATGAATGCCATTACAACCACTACTATAGAGGTGAAAAATTAGAATCGTCTGTATATAATGTCAAATAATAAAAAGATTATGTCAAAGAAGTATGTAAAAAATAAATAAATAATAAACATCACAATTTGAGAGCATATAGTTATGTCGTTAATGAGGTGCCAAGGAAGTCACATGTGCAGAAGGAATTATTGCCAAACTACCTTGTCTTCAACGTAGTCTTTAATCTTATAAATATGCATTTTTGTTATGGACACGTTAGATGAGGGTTTTGAACTTTCCATCACTAAGTTCTGTAACCGGCTTTGGCAAGTTGTTATAAAAACGGATGCTGTTTTCAAGAAATGACTTGCTAGTTTTAGTTAATCTAAATTTAGGTATCACAATTTGATTTATACTACGTGTATTTAATTTATATTATGGAAATCGCTTCTTATTTTGAAAAGTCCTAAGTTTTTGCGAACATACAAAATACTTTCTAAAATATAAAGAGAAGGCAAAGTTAGTATATCAATTTTTTTAAATTTGTTTCTAAGGGACTCGCGCGGCCCCGCGACCCATTTTATCGATTGCGCGGATTGCCTTCTTTTGTAAAATGAAAATTGAATCTACGTCAGCTGCCGATCCCCACAGCAGAACATCATAAGATAATTATGTCTTATGATTTTCTCACATATTAACATTGACACACACACAGACTGTTCACAGTATTAACTGTAGAAATAAGCAAAGTATACTAACCTAGCTGTGGCTATATCTGTCAACTGCCTTATTTTTCTTACTGCATATGCAGCTGAACTTAATCTACCTGAAAGAGCTCTAATGTGTGCGCTCCATTGTAACTCCTAATAATTCCTAGTAATTCCTAGAAATATAGTTTCCGTAACAGCATCTAATTTTTTGCCATCAAGTTTTAAATTCGGACCCACTTGAGGTACATTTGGTAATGAGAACTTAAAGACATTTAGTTTTGTTTGCATTAAGTAAAAGATTATTAGCTGCAAACCATTTCGAAAGAACAGCCAGACTATCGTTGACATGTAAGACATCTTTTCTATCTATTTAAAAAATAAGGGAAGTGTCATCAGCGAATAAAATGATATCCGACAAGTTAGCCATCATGTAAGGAAGGTCATTAATATGAACTAGAAATAGGAAAGCAACTCAAACTGCCTTTTCCCAACTATGTAAGGCTGCTTTTCCATCAGAGATGTGCTATGCTACGTTGCTATGGATGCGATTGATATCCAGCACTCATATTCATTGGTCCACGTAGCATAGCACTGGTGGAAACGGGTGCAACTAAGCTATGCTTTTTATACGGAAGGATGCGTGCCATGGATGGGGAGATATGGATGCGCGAGTAGTGTAGCTATGTCCAGAGCAGAGAACTCCCCGTGCCTTCCCTACTATCGATGCATCGCATAGCTCGAGCTGCGCTACTTTCTCGCACAGCTACCCCACGCATCTTTATAGCATATCTTAGGCTGCCTTTCCACCAGGGATGTGCGAGGATGCGTAGCGAGGGATGTGTGGAGCGCGCGCTCCGCTCCCACCACACCTCACCCCGCTCGCATCTGAATAGAGCCCGCTACACATCCTCGCGTCACTAATTTGCACACCTGTTTCGAGCTTAGCAACGCATCCTCGCACTACACATTTGCACACCGTTCACCGCTAGCTTTCTGGTAGAAACACTCGCACCGTTCCACAGCCTCCTCGCACCACCCAGCTACCTCGCACATCTCTGGTGGAAAGACAGCCTTACTCGTTTTGCTACACAGCTTAACATTAGTGGAAACGGTCGCATAGTTTCGTAGCTTAGCTTTGACATCCTCGCAGCATGGCTGCATAGGACATCTCTGGTGGAAAAGCAGCCTCAGGATCGGCTTCCAGTCTAACCGGATGCAGCTACCAGTATTTGAAACGGTTGGTAAACTAGAAATCTACAAATGATACGATTTAAAATAAAACAATATTTTTGGCATTCTTGCAATTTTTCATACACGCCACACGCGTAACTATTTACAGCAGTCCTTTATAAAGGACACTCAAATAAATAAGGGTAGCATGACATCGACGCGTAAACCGTAACCATGAATTCAACACATGATTCAAAACCCGACGAAAAATATCAACGCAGGGGGATTCAGAATCATGTATTGAATCCATCTAGGTTGCGCGTCGATGTCCCTGCAATTCTGTATAGTCGAATGACAGCCAGTTTCAAAGTTTATTTGCGCAATACTCAATAAACCACTTATCAGTATAATGTGTGTTGTAAAGGCAAGCAGTACTTAGAAAATTCTAATTTGATAATACCGAATTAGCTCATTTTACGCCTAAAACATCGCAGAAATCAATCGCAGAACAACATAATTTCGATCGATAACATTGTGTTCAAATTACTACAGATTAAGACTTTAATCAGTTCCATATGTTTGATAATTAATTACAAGATAGTAACGAGTAATTATTGACATCTATATTCGTTTTAGTATAAGCGTTAGATAAGAATCCACATGCTAAGTATAGCTAAATAGCGTGTATCAGAAACTTGTGGTCATATTATCTGTGGGCGTGGTACAGACCATCAAACAGAACAACTTTCTCCATGGGACCAAAGTCGTAATCGCGAAAAAATAATCAGTTGTCCCATAATATATTTGGGTCGAATAAGTACTGGTTTTATTTATTTATTTTACCATTTATGTACACACGTAGGTTATAAACACACAAGAAAAAAAACAGAACAGAAAAATAGGTACAAAGGTGATGCTTATTTCATAAGTAATCTCTTATCATAAGGAATCTCTTGGTTTTGTATGGGACAGCTGATTATGTGTTCGCGATTACGATGTTGACCCCATGGAGAAAGTTGTTCAATTACAACGTACCGAAAGATACCTCACTGCGATATATATTTTAGGGGGATTACCTCGATGCCTATCAGCATGCATTTATTTTACTAACGGTCAGTTTCTTCATCAACAACTAAAATAAACAGTCAAAGTATAGAGGTATGAGGAACAGGGTGTAAAGTTCACTCATACTCTATAGAAAAGGGAGGATCCTCCGACCAGACAGTTGTTGTGTCTGGCGGGCAACTGCCTGTTGATTCATGTCGGGCCGTTGTATCTATGCTAGTTGCGCGGTAAACTCTGCTTGCGCGATGCAGGATTTGCGTGACGTCAGTATGACGCGTTGTTTTTATGTGGCGTTGTAGATACCGCTACATCACTCCCCCCCGGAGACCGGAGGTCGATAGTGGGCTGAGTCTTGTATCTTGCGATGCTTGCCAGGCCAGCTGAGGTTCCAGTGAGTCGGAACCGGTTGCCGCATAGTTCACGGTGAGTCGGAACTGTCTGCGAAGATGTCCCCAGTGAGTCGGGGTATTGACCTTTACTCATACTACGGCAAATGTGTTTCTTCATTCAAGTAACAGCTAAAATAGTGAAGAAACAAATTTAACCATTACTTACTTTTGTGACGTTACTTTGGCTGTTACTTTTGATGAAGAAACTAGCCGATAGAGGTGACATCGAGGTAGCGAGCTAAACCGCGACCGCGAGGTGTCGCAGTGAGGAATCTTCGGCACGCAATTTACCCCAAAATAAGACCACACCTTTCTGAGACACACTGTATAGTCTTGGCTGGGCTGGTAGATAACCCCGAATGCGCTGGAGGTAGACAGGTGAAAATACCACCCTACTTTCTTTTTTTTTCATAGCATAAAAATGTGTCATCGTAACTTTCCATTAAAATTCTAGAAGCCATTTTAGACTTTTGAGTGCATTTCCCCGATTTATTTGTGACCTTTACTTTTACTTCGAGAAAGCGCGCGCTTTCTCATTAGCACCCTGCAGTCTGCGGCCATTTCCCTAATTTGAGGCATGATAAGTTTCTTGTTTGTAAATTGCGAAGAGTCTGAAATCTGAGTGCCTACTCAGCTACTAAATGGGAATATCAAGATGTTCTTTTTCATTTTTAGGTGCAAAAAGTGCTGCTGCGCCTCCACGCCTTATTATTATTTATTAAAAACTTTATACACAAGTAAAAAAATACCGTACAAAGGTGGACTTAATGCCTGAGGAATTTTTTACCTATCAACCTTAGGGTGATGCAGAGAGAAACGTACAGACGACAGCACATCAAGCTAGTACAATCTGTCAAACTTTAATAGAATTTCAACTTTATCGCTAAAGCATATGGTTCAAAGTTGATTGGGAAAATTTAACAGTTTCGGGTAGCTTGATGTGCTGGCGTCTGTACATTCAAAAGTAAATCAATAAATTCTAATGAAAATCCTTTTAAAACTTTTTGTTGGAACCTTTAACTGACGACATGTTATCACGGCATTCTTTTTACAAGTAAAAACCTTACATGACGTTTACCCCAACGGTCAGTAGGTTCTACGGCTAAAGCTACGGTTCTCTACGGCTAATACTACGGTTTTCTACGGCTAATGCTACGGTTTTCTACGGCTAATGCTACGGTTTTCTACGGCTAATGCTACGGTTTTCTACGGCTAATGCTACGGTTTTCTACGGCTAATGCTACGGTTTTCTACGGCTAATGCTACGGTTTTCTACGGCTAATGCTATGGTTTTCTACGGCTAATGCTACGGTTTTCTATGGCTAATGCTACGGTTTTCTACGGCTAATGCTACGGTTTTCTACGGCTAATGCTACGGTTTTCTAGAAGAGCGATGACCGCTTCACGCGGCCGTAATCTATATTATCTATACTAATAACTAATAATAAAGCTGAAGAGTTTGTTTGTTTGAACGCGCTAATCTCTGGAACTATCGGTTGGATATGAAAAATTCTTCTTGCGTTTGATAGCCCAACTTTTGAGGAAGGCTACTTAACATCACGCTAGGACGCTTAGGAAACAGCAAAAAGAAGAAAGGCAGAAAGAACGCTAAGCGAAAACGAAGTAATAGCGCGGGCAGGCGATGCGATGCGACGCGGTGGGTCGGGGGAATAAGAAATTTCACGCGGACGAACTCGCGGGCAGAAGCTAGATGTTTAATGTGTTGTAATATTTCTCTAAAATATTTCATATTTGCAGGAAAATAAAACAAGGAACGAACCTTCATTCCAACCTTAAGAGCCCATACTACCTCAGCTAAAATTCACTCTTTATCTCGCTCGCACGATACTGCTCGCGGACTGAGTGAGAGCGACTAATTGGTTTTTCAAAAACTGTCAACTGGGCTAATTGAGTTGTCTGACGGTAAAATATCAACGCCGATTTATCAAAAATCTTTTTGAAATTTCGAACAGTAATCTCAGTTTATTGAATTTGTTTGCTCATCCGTCACATTTAATGGGTCGTTAAACATCTGCGGCCATTTAAGAAACGTTTATGTAATTATTCAGCCATTGAGAGTTTTTTTTTTAGCAAAATGGTTTGTTCGTACTTTTTGTAATAATTTGACATCGACACCATTTAACCGAGGTACCTAATTATAGATTTTTTTTCCTGGATTTGTCTCTTACATTTTACTCAGTTTCATGGGAGTCTAGCATTTTAATTTCTTTAACAATTATTTAAAAAAAAACAATAAATACATAATAACGTACTGCGTAATTTAATTCATCATTCATTTGTTTTTTTTTTTCAACGTCAATTAAAAATGACGTCGTCGTCAAATATTATAGAAAACATGGAAGCTGTACCTCTAGAAACATGTGCTTTTGAACATATTTGTCCTTTACATAGAACACTAGCTTCTGCCCGCGACCTCGTCCGCGTGAAATTTCTTGTTACTCCGATCCACCCCGTCGCATCGCATCGCCTGCCCGCGCTATTACTTCGTTTTTGCTTAGCGTTCTTTCTGACTTTTTTTTCTTTTTGCTCGGCTCCTAATGGTCATAGCGTGATGTTAAATAGCCTTCCTCAAGAATTGGGCTACCAAATGCAAAAAGAATTTTTCAAATCCGACTGGTAGTTCCAGAGATTAGCGCGTTCAACCAAACAAACAAACAAACTCTTCAGCTTTATAATATTAGTATGATGACCGTAGTAGAATAGATACATAAGTATGTGTTACGCAATTAGGGTGATGTACTTCCGAACCTAAGATTGTTTTTCATCGGTATTTTATGTTAATCAAAAACGCTTATTTTATTCTCAAGTTGGTTATCTTTTACATCAGGTTTTACCCGACTGCGGCCGAGCCTAAATGGAGGATTATGTGTTTTGCTAAGGACGTTTTTTAAATTCATAATATTTGCAAACAAATTGAAGGTCATACACGGGACTTACCCGATCGGCGATTTTAATTAAATAAATATTTGCCTATTAAACAATAAAATGGAATGGATTACGTGAATTGACATAATCTTCACTAACGTATTCTCACAGTGATCGATCACTTTTTTTGACAGAAAAGTAAACCTTTAGAATTCTATACAGGGTGGTAGGAAGACGCACAACCTGCTATTTCTGAAGTAACCTACCTGTAATATCACCGTTTTTCACACAATTCATAATGTTATCCTTTTATGATTCTGCCAAAGTGTCCTTTTTAGGGGCCCCTCACATACTGACAATGCACTGTGGATGCACTGTTGTTCATGAGTGAAGATTGTCTGAGCCAAATTATTCAACAATGGGAAGATTATGTGCTTGGTGGTCTTGAAAGAATCTTAATGAGCGTAATATTAAGCTGTTTTGGAGACTGGGCAGTTGGGATATAATAACTTTTGATGACATGGATGTGCATGTGTTCTAGAAAAGGCCAGGCGATAAGCCTCCGTCTCAGGATGAACGATCAACGCATCTAAACCGCGTTCAACAGCTGTCAATATGTCATCATTGTTGTGGAATATTGACACTGACAGCTCTTAATCGCGGTTTACATGTGCTGATCGCATTCCTTGGTGAATTTCGCCCTAAGCCTTAAAAAAAGGGATTAATACCGCCAGGCAGAAGTAAACCAGCATCACAATCATCCATAAATAGTAACTAATAGTACTTCCTAACAGACTTGTAACATCGAGACCTTTTAGAAATAAATATTTTTGAAATAGCACTATTTCACCGTTCGTTTTTTCCGTGTATGGCAACCCAAATTTGTCTGTATATTTAAAAATGTGGACCGTGTGGTGGACCCTCTCATTCATTCCATGTGCCGGTTATACAAATACAGGAAGGTAACTTACAGGACCCTGTGTAAGATAATCTTATCAATTATCTTATCAAAGGCCACGAGCTGCACTTAAAGGACTCTTTAACTAACTAAAAAGTGCGATTTATAGCTTCAAATGGAAGTTAGCCAAAATCACAAAGATCCTTGAGTATATTTGTGCGTCGTGACACTGATGAGCAAAACGACCCTTTCATTAAATCCAATATAAGTACAAGAGAAACAGGCCAACTTACCGACAGTCATGAAGAGTAGTTTGCATCCAGCTTCCAGGTTGTACCTGGACGGTTCAGTCTCGTGGAGCCGATGGTAGATGATGTCATAGCCTTCGCATGACTTGCCCGGCAGGACAGAGAACTCCCTGCAAATAAAACAAAAACATAGGTCAATCTTTGGTCGAAAAGTTTTGGCAACTTGCAACATTTTGTTTTTTATTAGGGTTCCGTACCCAAAGGGTAAAAACCGGACCCTATTACTAAGGCTCAAATATCCGTCTGTCTGTCTGTCTGTCACCAGGCTGTATCTCATGAACCGTGATAGCTAGACAGTTGAAAAATTTACAGATGATGTATTTCTGTTGCCGCTATAACAAAAAAGACTAAAAACAGAATAAAATATATATATTCATTATTACAATTTTATTTTAACATAACACCTGCCAAACTGCAATGCAATTTGTCGGCAGTAAGTTCTCGTGGATTTGCATGACTTTTTGCTTGACTAAATATCTGTTTAACTTGAAATAATATTGATTAGAAAAAAGTTTGAATAGACTTTATATGGCAAGCAAACTTAGGATTAGATCCCACGACATCAGCCGACCGAGGCCGCCGATCGACCGCAGCAACTATGAACACATCGACAGGTAATGTTTCCTTATGACAATTTAGGTGGTTTTTACTTTTAACACGATCGATTATTCATTCATTAATAAATTTAGGTATAATCCATCGCCTCGTACGCCTACCATAATAATTATTTACATTAGGCACATGTAATTTCTTTTTCTTTGCAAGTCGGGTTAGGTAGTTATGTACTTTTTCTTTTTGTTATTATTATGTTGTTCAAGAATTATTGTCATTTTTACTTTCATTTCAACTGGTAATAATATATATTGCACTTCTTAAATAATTTTTCATATTCCTTGTTCAAGCTTTGTTTAGTTTTTCTGCTCACTAACATTTTCAGAAGTCGTATTTGTAGTATTTTAATTTTATCTAGATATGTTTTAAATGTAAGTCCATAACCACACAACCCATAACTAATAATCGAGTCAGCAAGTGCATAGTACAATGCATACAATAATCCTTTCTTGACTACATGCTTCAGGGTATCTGCTCCCACTAAGTTTTTATCATTTAGGTAATTATTTACATCATCCGTAAATCTTGCTAGCACCGTTGCCGTCCTTCTGTTTGGTCTAAAACCGTGTTGAATGTCGGTAATGATGTCGTTTTTGTCTAAGTAAGTTGTGATTTGACTAACTTTTCCATAATCTTATCAATTGTATTTAAAATAGCTATTGGTCGGTAATCTGTATATTCCAGATGTGATCCTTGTTTATAGATTGGCCTAATAATTGACTCTTTCAACCTAATAGGGTATTTACATTCTTTTACACACAGATTTATAAAATATGCTATAATTATGAAGTTCTTAATTTCCTTTAAATCTTTTACCCTAATACCATCTGATCCCGGCGACCTGTTGCAGCTGGCGATATATTATGTGGGCATTGCTTTATTGAACCTAAAACTAACATTACACGGTTTAACATAATCATGTCTATTTAAGAACGTCTTCTTATATTTATGCTTGATATTGTCAATTTCCGTTGTAAATGCGTTACAAAAATGATTACAAATGGTTGTCAAACATTCTTTTTTTTTGTAAATATTTCTCTATGACGCTATCTACTGTTACTTTACTTCTACTCAGCCAGTTATTAATATTACACCATATCTTACCCATGTCTCCCTTACTTTTTTTTATTTCGTCACGTCTATGTCGATCTCTAGCCACATTTATAAGTTTATGTGTTTTATTTCTATATTTAGTGTATTGTAATCTAAGGTTGTTATTGTTTGGATCCATTTTCCAGCGCCTAAATAAGTCATCTTTTCATATGATCATGTTTTGTAATGTCTTATTAACTCAAGCTTGGCTATCACGTTTTTATCTGTTGATGGTTGTTTGGAAGACTCATAAAATGTCGCTAAAAATCGTGTACATATTATCATATAACTCAATAGGATCATGTGTGTTTAATAATTGTTGCCAGTCAACATTATGAAGCTTATTACTTTGTTTTGGATGGTCATTCTAGTCCATTGAATACATTCGTTTTATGTTCACATCAGCTGATAATCCCGTCAGGTAGTGCACCGCGATCTTAGTCGTTACCGTGTATGCTTCTAACACGCAAGCCTTCTCAGTCCGTACAAACACATGATCTAGGCAAGACGTCACATTGCGATCACCCGTGACTACGTCACGAGTTACGTCTCGTATGCCGCATTGTAATTCCCTCCAGAGGACACGGTGGAGGTCTGCCCCGCTTGGGCGGAGCACCACCGTGTCCTCGTAGAGGCGATCGGCAGCGGCGGCGACCTCTCGCGTCCGGCCTTGGTTCAAGCCATGGTCCGGGGCGAGAGGGAGTGGGGGGGGGGCAGTCGCCTCCTTCTGTGAAGCAGTCATGCTAGCGAAGGAGGCGGCGGGACGGCTGAGGGAGAGAGCCTCCCGTCCCAGCCGCCGCGGGAGACGCTCCGGGCGTCGGGAGCCGCGCGACGACTCCCGGCCACCGTAGGCGCGGGCCTACGGGCGGAGAATAATGGGTAGCTTACCGTCCGATCAGGACCAGGCCCGTGCCGGACGGCGCGTACGTGTTCCACGCGCGCCTCAAAGAGATGTCCGCATCAACCGAAGGGGCCCGTCAGGGCCGAAGCCTGCCGGGTCAGCGGGATTGTACGAAAGGGTTACCGCTGGCCCGGAACATAAAGGGCTAAGGATGGAACACGGGTGGGTTTTAGTCAGAAGAGTCTGACACTCCCTTTCGCTCCACCCAGAGCGGGAGCATCATTTGATGATTTTCCATCCTAAAAAAAAATCCCCTCTCCGACAGTGCGTTCAGATACCTATCAGCAGTTGAGTCGATACCACTGTGCAGTATGTTGATGTTACAGTCGCCGACCATAATTATATTGTTTCGTTTTGGTATTACTTTGGATATCTGCTACAAAGTTTATTTTATTTGAGCTTGGCGGTCTATAGATAACCATAATGTCGGTAGGTAGTGTATTCGTTAATGGTTAGCCGTCCATGTACAAACTCATAAGTCGCGGTGATACCGGATTTTACTGGATTAAACTGCACTCTGTCGTTCACGTAAACTAGTATTCCTCCACCTCTTCTGTCTTCTCTTGTTAAAGCATGCATATTGAATCCACTAATCTCGTATATTTTAGTATCTTCTTCTTTGATATTTATTTCCGATAAGCAAATTAAATCCAGTCTGTGCAGGCATTCCTTTGCTAAAACAATCAGCATTGCCATACAACGTGGCAATGCTGCCAGTCCTTTGGGCACGTTTACTGTTGACAGCGATGCGGATGAATTTTTTGATGCCCTTTGATTATTTCCCCTCCTTTTTATTTACTTGTACATATTATTACTATTATTTTAATACTCTTAGCTTTTAAAATTATGTTTCCATGAAATAAATTTATCTTGTAAAAACAATTAGCTCTGGAAGGAAAAGGAACTTACAGGAGGATGTAAGATGATGCGTCCCTTCGATAGCAGCCTCCAGCACACCGGTTTAAGCGATATTTCCACCAAGTGTCACAAGAGAAAAGAGAGTTAGAGGATTCACCACACAGCACCAATATATTTATCACTTTTGAGTTTTTTGGCGGGAGCGCGGGCGCACACGACATACGTGTCGCCAGTAAGCGAGCGGATTTTGGAGTGTTAGAGAGCGAGCGGGGGTTGTTCTAATGAACGGAACAGGAAATGAGTGGGAGTAAGAAAGGAATCGATTTTGATTGGAAGATCCTTCTCGAGTGAGCTAATGAGTGAAGTGTTGCAAGTATTGTATGATTTCAATGGATAATTAGATAAAATTAATAATAAGCGTAGATAAAATAATGCGAATGGCGCAGACAAGCTCATTAAAATATTTTCTCAGAGAGCATACATTTATATGTATAACTTGAAGTGACGCCGGTCGTTTGTTTAAGTGCTCATACCACTCGAGTCTGTGTGTATTTTGTATTTTCTATATCTTGTATTTCTGATTCCAGGTCCATTTTTGAAACTATCGTTTAAGTCTATGTAATATTATTTATTATTTATATATTAATCTGTTTATGTATAGGGTTAGGTTGTAGATTTTATATGACTACTCTTTGTTTTCTGTTAGGCAATTATCAATATCGCTTTCGAAGCGTATGTGGTGTACTTTTTTATCATTGTCAGATTGTGTAGAGTTCTGAATCCATATACATATATTTGTAGGATTCCTTCAAGTTAGTCCTAACAGCCCAGAACAGGTTGCGCATCTGACGTGTCAAATGTTCATTAACATAATTATATTTTATATATATTTGTGAATCATCATTGTTTTGATATATTGTGTGATTTGTTATTTTTGTTTCTTTGAGAGTTTTCCACCAATCTGACCAGGCTGCCTTTGTGCGTAGTGTGACGGTTATTGGCCGTGGGTTTTTTCCTTCGACTCTCGAGTTCCTTCCATGCATTTTCAATATCTTCGGCCTTTAGTTGTAATTTCTCTGCAATTCGTGCTAAAATTTCCGTGACATTTTCGCCATCCCGTTTTTGTACCTGCATGTACTAGTTCAATGTTCCTGCTCAGTAATTTCGGCTCCAACATCATGATACGCTCTTCTAATGCCTTGTTGCATTTTTCTAAGTATATTTTATTTTGAAATATATATCTTTTATTTTACTATCGTGGTTTTGATATTTTCTGAGAATTCCATATGCGATTTATCTAAATCTTCAAAATTCAATTTTAGATCAAAAACAGTGTTTTCGGTGTCTTTGTCATTTTTCTTAATTTCTGCCAATCGGTTTTTATTTCAGATATGTCTGTCTGAATTCGCAACGAAGCGTGAATTCTGCTCTTCTTTCATAGCGGTAAGGAGACAGTGCATAGCTTTCATTTCCTCTATAAAAGCATTTATTGTTTCGTTCAAGGTATTGGTTGAGCAGCAGGCAATTTTAGTTCTTCTAAATTCCTGTGCTCCTGACGAATCACTATCCGAGTCCATTGCAATACGTTTCTTGTCATGCCTTGGGTTGACCCACGTACCTGACGTTTTTTGCTTACCGGTCATAGTCGCGACATTTGGATCAGACGCATAATGTTGCCCGCTTTTAGGAGATGTGTGCTCCATGATGGTTTATTTAAGGGCAACGCTGCTTACCTTATTCATGAGCGATGGTAAGTTAAGACGTGATCTAAATTTTATCCCCAATTTCATTAATACTCCGTCCTATACTATATTGGCAATATGAACGCTAGAAATAAATTCCATTTCTAAGCTATCCTCGCAATATGGTAAGGCGAAATACCGGGATTGTCGGGGTGCTGGAATGTGAACAACGTAGAGATGAATCCTGTAAAAATATTTATGTCGTATGAAACTCAATTTCCCGACAAATTCGAGAAAATTTTGCTGGCAGAGCCACGGGCACAGCTAGTGAAGCTCGAAATCTTCGCTGGCAGAGCCACGGGAACAGCTAGTGTAGGCTACACTAGCTGTGCCCGTGGCTCTGCCAGCGAAAATTTCTTGAAATCGGTCCGTTAGCCGTGAATCGGATAAACATACATAAAGTCTATTCAAATTCATGTTTCAAATTGATGTTATTTCAAGTTAAACAAATATCAACTTTATTTTAATAGTAATTAAGTTGATTTCAGAGTGACTAACACTATTGAAAGAGTTATAAAAAAAAGGTTTGAAGTTGTAGCGTAAACTGCACTTTATTGTGTGGGCATTGCTAAAGTTATTTTTCCAAATACTCATATATGTTTACATGTTTGGCAAATAAATCGCGAACGGTGATTACGGATTAGATAGAACTGCCTCGTTGGCCTAGTGGTCGCAAGCGCTAATGCTGAACTTGAGAACCTGGTTTAGATTCCCAGGTAGGGCAGTATTATTGAGTTTTTCGATTGATAATTTCAAAATAATAATAATAAAAAAAAATAATAATGAATAATATTTGTTTAATTTTTTGATAATTTTCATTTTTTTTTATTTTCATTTTAATTTCATTTTTTTTTCTCTCTTTCTTTTTCATTTCTCTTTTTCTCTTTCTCTTTTTTTTCTCTCATTTCTCACATTTATATGGTGTACATAATAAAGAGTACTTATTCTATTCTATTCTATAATTTCTCATTAGCAGCCCGGAATCTGGATTTATGCCCAGTTTATGGCTGCCCTTATTACGTGGTACTTAAAAAGATAACTGGTGAAATGTAGGTGAACTTCACTACAGATTCCTGCCTAACCCTTCCGAGATTACATGCGAGATGTTATAGGATCAAGTTTGGTATCTACTCACTAATTGGTGTGGATCGAATCTCCATTAAATGTGACCAGCAACTGATTCGTTCGTTTTTCGCTCTGATCGTATTACCCAGTAACTGGGTTGTGGAGGTCAGATAGGCAGTCGCTCCATGTAAAATACTGGTATTCAGCTGCATCCGGTTAGACTGGAAGCCGACCCCAACATAGTTGGGAAAAGGCTAGGCTGATGATGAACTGATTCGTTCCGAAATTCAACTTGTCCCATAAAAAGGTCAAAGCCAAAAGATAAACATATAAGCTTACCTATATGAATATTTTCTTCTATGGCCTTAGTTTTAAAAAGCTGTCGACCACGAAAAAATGCCATCGACCGTAAATAAAAAGTCTTCAGAACAAGAGCTCTTAAAGTGGTCTGTAAAGGCACTTAAAACAAGGCCTCAACTGCTGCCAAAAGCAAGCAGGTGCAACCGACGCGAAAGTTATTGCACACAGGCCTTGGCCGACGAGAAATGGGAAAATAAATAGTCGTATGTGAACATAAAAAGCGACACGAAGGGAACCATACCGACGTAAAATATTTAACACTAAATATTTTTTTTTTGTACTTAGTGTTTAGTAAAAAAAAAACACGCTTCTTGTATGGGGACCCCCATCGATATGTACAGACGCCAGCACATCAAGCTACTACAATCTGTCAAATTTATTTAATAGATTTTCAGCTTTATCGCTACAGCATAAGGTACAAAGTTGATTGGGAAAATTTGACAGTTTCGGGTAGCTTGATGTGCTGACGTCTGTACTAAGATATACTTTAATAGGGGAACCCATTTTATTTTTCACTTTATTTTAATTTTATTACTAGCAGTGCCCCGCACTTTCACCTGCATAAGTGTCGGTCCCGTGATTATCGGGATAAAAAGTATCCTATGTGTTATTCTTATGTATAAGCTGTTTTGTAAAGTTTCGTCAAAATCCGTTCTGCGTGAAAGAGTAACAAACATCCATCCATCCTCACAAACTTTCACGTTGATAATATTAGTAGGAAGAAGAATATTTTGTTTTAACAGCTGCCATAGTAGTATACACTCTGTGAAATCTTCAAGTATCTACCTAGGTTCAAAAGATACAGCCCTGTGACAGACGGACAGATGGACGGACGGAAAGCGGAACCTTAGTAATAGGGCTGCATTGGCTGGCACCCTTTGGGGAAGGAACCCCAAAAATGAAAATTGAATTTCCTGGGTTTTCACAGGGATTGGCGACTACGCGTTTACAAAAGAAAAGAAAATGCTTTAGTATAAAATTAACATGGAATTTTCAGGGTTTTCTCTGACGCCAGTTACAATGCCATTGAGAGGTCTCCTTTTAGAAACCTCCACCTTTATTATAATTGGAAAATATACAGGGAAAGTTTTACTTTGTTAGTTTAGGCCTTTTATCGAGGCTAACTTTGGGATTTACGAATTTTCGTCTATACTTGTGTGTATCAGAAAGGTGTGAATTATTGTGCAACTAGCAGCACCCCGCGGTATACCCGCATAAGTGTCAATCCCGTGGGAATACCGGGATAAAAACTATCCTATGTCCTATCCCGGGATGCAATCTATCTCTCTGCCAAATTTTATCGAAATCCGTTCAGTGGTTTAGGCGTGAAAAGGTACAGACAGACAGAGTTACTTTCAAATTTATAATATTAGTATGGATTAAGGGTGTGGTACAGAGTTACAAACCATCAATCTGAACAACTTTCTCCATGGGAACAACATTGTAATATGCGATAAAATTATCAGTTATCCCATACATTTGGTCCGAGTAGGTTTTGTATGGTAACAGTTGATAACTTTTTCGCTATTACGAATTACAATGTTGGTAAGTAGTTAATTCATCACGATATTATAAGAATGGCGCCAAAAAAAAACAAAATATTTTCAGTCTACTTCATTTTGGTCTCAAATAATAATGAGGTAATTAGTCTTATTTAGCACGTCTAGATATTTCTCGAGAATTTCGCAAGTATATGTGATTCTAAGTACGTAGTGTACGATCGATGCATTTTTCCTTCGCTTCGTTATTTTTCCAAGTAAACACTTTGTGGCTTCATTGCAATACTTATATTAATCCGATTGAAATCCATATTATACATAATATAGCACTGTTTTAGAGAAGGCACGTATACGGTACTACGGTGTTATATACCGGTTTTAAGACGTAAATCTGGTAGGTTTTAATATCAGGTTGTAAAGTTGAAAAAAAAATGTTGCTGCTACTATTTAAGTTTTATCACATCTATTTAAAAATAGCTAGTGTATTCTTCGTAAACAGCTAGGAACTTAAAGTGATTTGAATTTGTAACGTGGATATTGTTAGTAAAAGTTCCAATCACCAAAGAGGTCAAACACGAATATTGTATGAACAAGTAACAGGCTGTGTAAAAAAGTAAAAAGGGCGCGAGCCAAATTAAAAAAATAAAAAACGTGTGAAAAGCATTCTGCCTTCGTTCGTAATTGTTTAGTCAAAATTGTATGTAAATAAATAAACGTATTATTCGTATTCATAAGTTGCACTTACTTAATTTTTCAAAGAGGGTAATAAAAGTAGAGTCCACCTCGGGAGCAACACTATTTTAAGCTCGGGTGACGTACTTTCTCTCGCCTTCAAAACAGTTGTTTGCTCCCTTGGCAAACAATCTACTAGTAACTACTAACTAGTAGTAAGTACTAAGCAGTGTGTATGTAACTATTCTAGTGTGTATAGTATACATGGTATGTTTTCTTAGCATAAATAGCCTATGATGGACCCACTGCTGGGACACAGGTCACCTCTCTGTGAGTGGGAGTTGGCCGTAAAGATGTAATCCACCACACGGGCCCAGTGCGGGATGGTAGACGTCACATGTCTTCGAATTTGGTTCTAGGACATGCCGGTTTCCTCACGATGTTTTGCTTTACCGTTTTGAGGGCAGTGGTCATGAAATAAATTATACAAAGCATGTGCATTCTTCCCACCCATTTTTCACCTACGGAGCGCAAACATGGTCTCTTACAAAGCGTCAAAAGTCCGCACTTGGAGTCTGCCAATAGTCTATGGAACGAAGTATACTATGTGTCAAACTCGCAGACTGCGAAACTTCGTTCCAAAACACAAATGGCGGACGATGACCGCACAGCTGCTGGACTAAAGTGGAACTGGGCTGGCCATATCTGTCGCATGTCGGTGCAGTACCTAATATACAAAAACCACTCAGTGGGTCCCCAATGACAGGAAACAACTGCGCGGCAGGCCCAGAAAGAAATGGCGGCATGAGCTGGAGTCTGGACCCTTAAACGATTGGCTCACAATCGCAGTAGACCGGTGTTGGGGATTCTTGACGAAAACCACTATGCACTGTACTTAATATTGTTTATTGAATGTTTTATTACACTTTTGTACATTATTAGGAGGTAATAAGCACTATAAACTATTTTATTCTATTAAACATCACAAGAGACGTGTGCGCTCCGTTTATGGCGAGAGTAGAAGGGAACCAGTGTTGCCAGGTTCATATTTAGTTTAACAATTGACATAATGTTGCTATTACTAAACACTCTCGGGCCTCCAAAGATAGGAAAGCCTCGGTACATAAGTACATCTAAGTTTACACAATAATAAATAAAATTATTGAAATTAAATAGAACATTGAGTTTCATTTACGTAGTTTAGAGCCTTAATATGAGTAGAGAACCGTTATATGATAATAAGGTATGTGTAAGGAACATAATTTCTTTAATATATTATAGTATAGCATTAGCTAGGTAGTAGGCTTGTTTACATAAGTATATACTTATCAGATATGTTACTGTTTAAGTATTAATAATTAGGTACTAGATAAGTTTAGGAAACTTATTAGTTTAGTTATATAAGTAAGGAAAGTAAATCTAAAGAGTGTAGCAATACTGAGAACATAAAAGTTAGATAAACAAGCATAGCTAGGTAAATCTTAATCTAGGTTAAATCTAGGTCTTATGAATAATTAGTACACACACTTATGCCTAAGTACTTATAGTAAGTTACACCATATATATTATAGGCATAGGTATGTTAATAATACAAGTAAAAAATACACAATATTAACACATTTAGATTCAATCTTTGCGTGGTAGCAATATTACTTTATTTACAGGTCTAGTAAATTCTCCTTTACTAGTTCGAATCTTTACAGATCTACATAGGCCGTCTGTCTTGTTAGTGTATACAGAAGTAATTCGACCTAAAGGCCATGAAGTGGGTGGACAAGCTTCATCTTTAATTAAAACCAAGTCTCCTATATTTAAGTTATTATGCACTTGTAGCCACTTATTTCTAGTTTGTAATTCAGATAAATAGCTAAAATAGAATTGTTTCCAAAATCTTTGTTTAAATTGTATTATTTTTTGGTATACATGCAGTCTAGATTCGCTAACATCTAGTACATTAGGTTCAGGTAGGTCAGTAATAGCAGTACCTATAATGAAATGAGCAGGTGTTAGGCAAGTTAAGTCATTAGGTAAATCAGTAATAGGATACAATGGTCTGGAATTAAGTATTCCCTCAATTTGAACCAGAATGGTATATAACAATTCATAAGTTAATTTTGTGTTACATAGATGTCTCTTAAGGAGAGATTTCACAGCTTTAATCCCTGCTTCATATATTCCTCCCATGTGGCTTGCAAGAGGACAGGTAAACTTGTATTCTATGCAATTTGTAGTACATAAATCAATAATTTCACTGTAGCTAGTATCATTTTTGAACATTTTATAGAGTTCGTGTAACTCAGTTTTGGAACCTTTAAAATTAGTGGCATTATCTGTATATAAGCAGGTAGGTATTCCTCTCCTAGAAATAAATCTTTTAAGAGCACAAATAAAGGCTTGTGCGGATAGATCAGACACTAATTCTAAATGAATAGCTCGAGTAGCTAAGCAAACAAATAGGCATATATAACCTTTAGAGTATTTACAGTTTCGTGTCATTGAACTTCTTATAGCAATAGCACCACTAAAATCAATCCCTGTATGAGTAAATGCACGGGTCAACGTGACTCTGGGAGCAGGAAGATCCGACATCTGCTGCCCACAAACCTTGCCTCTAAACCTAGTGCATCTAACACAGGAATATATGCATTTCTTTACTTCACCTCTACCATTGATAGGCCAGTATTTCAGTCTTAAGTTACAGAGTGTGTTCTGAACACCTGAGTGTAGTAGTTTGAGGTGATAATGCTGTATCAAAATCTGTGTGATGTGATTTTTGGCAGGAAGTATGATAGGATGTGCTTGATTGTATGGAATGTCTGAGTGTTTTATGCGACCACCAACTCTTAGTATGCCATCTCCATCTAAGAATGGATTTAGTTTCCTTAGTGGGCTGGATGTGAATGTGTAAGACTTTTGTTTATGTGAAGTCTGTGAGTCAATGATATTTTTTATAGTTTGTAGTTCATGCATTTCCTTTGGGAAAGAATGACCCTGTGTTGTGACAACTATAAAATTGTGAGCATGTTTTATTTCTGTCACTGTTAAATGTGTTGTATGTTTGTTTTGTTTGTTTTTTATATTATGTACAAATCTAAGTATGTATGCGACAATTCTGATAAGCTTAGAGAAACTGGAATGTTTTGTGAATCCTGTAGAACTTGTGCCTACATGTGATAAAATGTCAGTGTGGTTAGATGACCACTTGTGCAGTTGAAAACCTGCTTTGCTCAATAAGTCTATAAGCTCAGAGCATACTTGTTTACATTGTTCTAGAGTTTGACAGCCATACAAATAGTCATCCATGTACCCAGAGCTTTTAATACAGTCAGCTGCCTGCGGGTGAGTATCTGAATGTGTGTCAGCTAAATGTATCATTGTGCGACAGGCTAAGTATGGTGCACACTTTATACCATAGCAGACCCTGTTGATCTCTAAACACTTGAGCGGTTCAGATCTGGAGTCTCTCCATAGCACTCTTTGTAAAGATGTTTGTTGTGAATTTATTTTTATAGCTCTAAACATTTTAACTATGTCACAAGAGAAAGCATATTTGTAAAGTCTAAATCTGAGGATAATGTCTAAAAGATCATTGTATATGTTTGGACCTTCATACATTATATCATTGAGTGATATACCAGTGGATGTCTTGGCACTAGCATTAAAGACTGTACGTAATTTTGTGGTGATACTGTCAGGCTTTATGACCGCTAGATGTGGCATGTAGTAAGCATGTGTATCTGTGGGTGAGTAGTCCTCAATGTAGTGAGCATGTCCTAACTGTATGAACTCATGTATGAACTCTTTATACTGTATGTAGAGATTTGTATCTCTTTACATTTTAGATTCAAGTTTTAATAAGCATCTATAAGCTGTGTTGAAAGAATTCCCTAGATCCTCTATTCTATCAACCTGTAGTGGTAGATCCACCGTGTATCTGCCTGAGCTGTCTTGTGTAGTTGTAGACATGTATAACTCTTCACAGTGTTTGTCCTCCGGTGAGAGCAGCTTTTTTGGAAGCAGCTCCTCTTGCTCCCAAAAGGATTGTAGTATGTCATCTGTTGATGTAGGTGTAGAAATCATGCTAGCATGCATGGTGCATTTAGGTGTATTTAGGTGAGTGTCAGGTAGGTAGGAACCAGAAACAACCCATCCAAATAGTGTTTCAATTAGGAATGGTAGGCGCGAGCCAAGCTGCATGCGCCCAGTTTGCAGTGTAGCATAGAACACTTCAGCATTAAGCAGTAAGTCAATAGAAGCTGGCATGAAGAATGTGGGGTCAGCGAGTGATTGAGCTATTTTGTTTGGTATATGCCATGTTTGTGTATGTACATGTGTGTGCGGTAGTGGCACTGAAATACTGTCCATGACCAAGAAAGTTTGATTGCTTTGATAGCTGTTGTACCGAGATGCAATATTCATGTTTACACTTACTTGAGTACGCTCTTTGCTATTGCCTACACCAATTATAAGGCATGATTGCTGCTTGAGCTGTAGTTCCAGTTGAGTTGCAAGTCTGTGGGCAACAACATTGACTTCACTTCCTGTGTCCAGAAGTGCTCGGGCAGTGATCCACCGGCCTGAAGCATGTTGAACCCGTACCAGAGCTGTGGAAAGCAACATTTGATATCTGTTAGTGTTTGTTACTAGTACTGTAGAAGGTATAGTGACTGATGTGTTTGAAGATGTGTTATTTGGCTGTAAAGAACCTTGTTGTATGTGTACTTGTATAGAATCTACCGCCTGTTGGCTTTGTGTAGGATTATTTGTCTCTTGACTTTGAGTTGGATTGTTTGCCTGTTGGCTGTGAGTTGGATTGTTTGCCTGTTGGCTGTGAGTAGTTGTAATAAGATTAACCTGTGGTTGAGGTCTGTCTTCGTGTATGGATGTGTGATGTTTACCTTTGCATTTTAGGCAGTGAAATTTGGAGCATTTATGCCTGAATTTGTAGGGCTGTAAACAGTTATAACACAATGATTTAGATTTGATCAGTTCAATACGTTTCTGAGTTGTAAGCTCAAGATATGTAGGGCATTTATGCAAAGCATGACCACTATTGCATAGAATACAGGTTTCACTGTTTGGTGCACATGCTACATGAGAGACTTTAACATTCTGATTTTTATCATTATTAGATTTAGCATCATACATTAACTCGAAGGCTGTTCTGCGTTGGTTTAAGAAATCAAGTAGCTCGCTCAGGGTAGCAATAGAATTTTCTTTACGGTTGATTTCCCAAGCGGCTCGGAGTGAATTGTCTAATTTTTGTGTTATTATAAAAACCAACAATGCATCCCAGTGCTCCACAGGGAGCTGAATGGCTCTTAGGGAATCTAAACTTTGTTGTAGCAGAACCAAGTACTCTTTGAGGTTATTTCTAGTGATAGTACTAAAGCTAGTGATACTTTTTAAGTGGAAGTTTACAATTATGGTTTGGTTTTCATACCTCTTTGCTAAGATTTCGAGGGCTCTGGAATAGTTTTCTTCAATGATGAGCAGTGAGGCTATAAGGCCCGCAGCCTCCCCCGTCAGCGCCGTCTTCAGGTACTGCAGCTTGTTCACCACGGGCAGGTCGGTGCTGTCCACGGATGCGAAGAAGATGTTCTTAAACGCTGGCCATTGCCGGATGTCCCCATTGAACTTAGGGAGTTCTAGTTGAGGCAACTTAACACGTGGCTTGGCGTGGTCGTAGTGTGTGCAGTTCAATAATTGATCACTGTGGCGTGAAGTTGATACCGTCGCCGCGGGTATAGGCGATTTTGCCGTCAAGGCGTCCATCATAGATGCTTTCAGTGCGTAGAATCTGTTCTCGAAGGCACTCCGCTCCTCTTCGTGTGTGTCTTGTCTGTCCGCGGCGTCGTCGATTGATTCGATTCGTAGCTGCAGCTCCTCGAACTGCTGCATCAATTGTTCTAAATCGCCTTGTCGGACTTTGATTTCGTTCACGGAGTGTCGATCTGCGTCGAAGTTCTGTAAGTATCTTTCTATCCTAGTAAGCTTGCCTTTGATTGCGCTTCTCTTCTGTTTGAGGGTTTGTAGATTGATCTCGATGTTTTCTTCTCCATTGTGAGACATTATAGAATATTTTCATGTGTTGTTTCGCTGTTGCGTATATTGAGTTGAATAGAATGGGTGCGGTGCGTCGTAGCCGTAGAAAAAAACCGTGTGACCGCGTGTCTGCTTGCTGACCGCGTTGAGCCGAGCGGAAGTTCCGTTGATTGTTCCAGATTGTTCTGTCCGCTCGATATGTCAGTTGTCACTGTAAGTTGACGTACGTCTTGTAGATGACAGTATTGAGTGTTCGCTGATTGGCCGATTAGAGATGCCGGATGTACGAACTATGTGGCTGTTGCCTATGTGCGAATATAGATGTCGCTGTGTCGGTAAAGCAGTGTCCGATTGATTACTTCTTGAAATCGAATTAATTATTGATTTTCGACTGTTGTCGCTGCCCGTTGCTGGTTCGCCGCCAAAACTCCTGCGTTTGCGTGGTGCATACTCACATACTGTAATGCGTACGAGCGATGTTTGCTTCGTGCTCTCCGCCTCCACACCAAACGACGCGGAGAAACAAAAGATGGCGATCCATAAAACGTCGGCTTTCTCGAAGGACCAAAATGTTGGGGATTCTTGACGAAAACCACTATGCACTGTACTTAATATTGTTTATTGAATGTTTTATTACACTTTTGTACATTATTAGGAGGTAATAAGCACTATAAACTATTTTATTCTATTAAACATCACAAGAGACGTGTGCGCAGTGCTGCCACCCATGACGCGGGCAAATCTGTGATACCAACCTAAAAAATCTGTATAAATCTGTATTTTCTAATAGACTAGTATTCTAAAGCGATATATTTTATGAAGTCCACCTAAAAAAAAAAAAAACCGCGTGTTCCGTATTATTTTAATGTCGAATTTAATTAAATTATAATTTAAGTGTAGGTACATCTCAAGACGAAGCTAAACAATACGATACCTACTCATTTTTGTATAGACCGCTCCTTTGAAAATCGAGAAGCACCGGCGCACAGACTGCACAGAGCACAGACTATGTAGTGTTCCCCGGCAGTAAATAAGTGGGAGTACTGATATGCCCTTTGTACACGGTACTTTTTCTTTACGGTACGGCGTACAAACCGCGCCGTTGGAAAAACGTGTGAAAGTGTGCCGAGGTCGTAAATCTGTATAAAATAAGGTCAAATCTGCTATCTGTAATATAATCGGAAAATCTGTATGTATACAGACAAATCTGTAAATATGGCAGCACTGCGTGTGCGCTCCGTTTATGGCGAGAGTAGAAGGGAACCAGTGTTGCCAGGTTCATATTTAGTTTAACAATTGACATAATGTTGCTATTACTAAACAACCGGGAAAAGTGGAAAGAGGGAAGGGAGGCCTTTGCGCAGTGGGAAAACACAGACTTAGTAACAAAAAAAATGAATAAATAAAATTTTAATTAAAAAAAAATGTGTTCGAACTAACCCGATTATAAAAGTTTCGGTGTTATAATTGTGAGTGTTTTTTACTGCCCGGGTCGGCTACACGAACAGAATTACTTATTCGTAGGTTCGAACCCACAACCTACAACACATAACTCGCGGCCTTTACCACTAGGTCACCTTTGCTCTTAAATCAACGTCTATTTCTGTGTGTGTGAACGTGGAATGAAACAAAAATTAACATTCATTTGAGTGAACCATTTACTCGAGTGAAGCGTTTAGGAAAATGAACTAAGAAAACTTCTTTCACCAGTAGCTAAGGTTACCACCGCTCCCGGATTTCCGAGAGTCTCCCAGAATTCAGCAATCAAAATTTAAATCTCCCGGAATTTAAAATTCACGCGCGCTGGCGCAACTATAGCGCCGCATATGAGCGCGTTTTTGACAAAAGAAAGAAACCGCTTATATGAAGAACGTCAAGGCAGAAATCCAGACTTTTTCAATTTCAAAATGGACTGCAGAGTTTTTTTTTATTGCAATGGCTTTCATTTTGACAGTTCAACATCATTCATTACGTTATTTACTTTGTTTAGTAGACACATTTGTCGAACACATGAAGCAATGGATTAGCAATATCCATCAAAATGATTCAAAATTGAAAGCGTGTTACGCAACTAGGGTGCGGATATTTTGAAGTCTGTATGTTCGAAATAAAACAAAAGTTTGAAAAAATTGCAGTTTTTTTTTCTCAGATTTAGACTAACAAGAGGTGGCCACCCTACCAGTAGCACGGGCACGGGTATAACTTGACTTAATTGAACGTCTAGAAACCCAGTAACCTATTTTCAGCCATTTCAGCGGAAGATTCTTACAGGTAACGTAATATTTCATAAAGTCACGATATAAAGGCAGACACAGACAAGCTCCATTATAAGTTTAGGTATTACATCGCACCAGCTGTTTTTCTTCAGAAACTAGGCAGAAGATAAAGTCAGGAAAATTAAATGTTAAGCAAATTGGCTACCGACTTAAATTATCTGTACTGTAAAATCACAAATGTCATTCTTTGACAGTTATATGAAATGGCTATACATCGCAAATAGGTGTGTGTCAATTTGTTTTATAATTTTCCCCGACTGAACCTTCTATCCAGAATGAACTTCGCGTTCATTTCGCGTGTTTGTTTTAGACTTTTAAAATGTATGTATTTTGATTGGTAGGTAGAGATAAACTACGATAACATGGCGCGCCCCTCCAAATTACTGTTTCGATGTGTTTAGCCATATCCTTACGAAAGTTTTTGTATGTAGTTGTAAGTGTTCGTCTTCAGTAGCAGGCCGGCAGCGGTCTGAGACAGTCAAGTTGTTGATACTATATCGCTCAGTGACACGAAAGTACTGATTGCAAAATAAGTTAGTCATGGAAAATTTGGGGAGTGTTAAAAAACTATGTCGCAAACAAAAATATAGACCATAACTACACATCCATAATGAAATTACTTCATGAAGATCTAGACATGATCGATTGCACAATGTGGACCAACACTTGCAGACATGTGGAGGAGACGGAATCCAAATACTGGGATAACTACGACGACGAGCAAGAATTTATTATTCACGTAGGAGAATCAGATTCTGAAAACGACACATCAAGCTTCTATGACAGCGATGAACAAAATTTTAGTTCCAGTGCTAATAGAGATAATTAAGATTTTTTTATTTTATATAAACGTTGTGGGCCAAGTGATTAATGAGGGTATTATTAATAACGCCCGGGCAGTATGAATAATGCCCTCATTGTCACTTGGACCATAATGTATATTATGTACTTTTTTATAATAATTATGATTACGTATTTTTGTTAATTAATGATTTTGATGTCTTAGTAACTAAAAATAAATGTGTTACAAATATATTATAAAGGTTTCATTTATTAAATATTTATTTTATAAAGCATTAATGATTAATATAATAAACAGTCATAAATTATTAATATGTATAAAAATAATAAGAGTCACATTTCATTCATTCATTCATTTTATTGAAAACATTAAACATCAAAATATTAGATTTAGAGTAAATTAAATTTCAATATTTGAACACAATAAAATTTATTCATAGTTTTGTGCAATCGGTACTCGTAATATCTCACTTATTACCAGATTTGTTGGTCAACTAATCATAACTAGCCGACCGCGCAAGACAACGCACGTGTTCGTTTCATAGAATACCTCAGTGCAGCGCCATACTAATAATAATGAGCGATTAATGACGGCACTAGTCGAGCAACATATCCGTGGATTTGTTTTTGTTTGACGGTTTTTGCATTACACACACATGCGTTGTGAGTGTTGGTGGTGCTTTGTAAATACTTACACAAATACTTTCAAACGTTTCTGAATTTTGGAGGGGCGCGCCATGTTATCGTAGTTAATCTCTAACACGAACCTTTTTTGTAAGCTTGGCAGTATCTAAAACCACGGGTAATAATAATAACTATACTTACGTAGATCCATAGAAAATAGAAAGTAATATTTCCTAGTCACTGACCTTTTACGTTTGTTAATTATTATCCACGAAATTAACGAATCAAATGTTACTTGGTTTCAAACCGGCTAGGCCTGTTTGTAGAATTACTACATGACATAACAAAAACTATTGATCTACAAATTACGTTCGGCTGCCGTCGAGGATGCAAATAAAACCGACATAATTTACTTAAAGAATTTAATTAATATAATAATTACAATTAGATCGGTAAAACTAAGATGCGTGACAACTGTTCGATGTGAGAAACAAGAGTGAGCCACCAATACACAATCTTCGGTCACACGCTATAGAATTGCTGAGGAGGCGAATCTGAGTCACCAATATCACGGTAATAATATCACCAACTGTTCGATGTGAGAAACAAGAGTGAGCCACCAATACACAATCTTCGGTCACACGCTATAGAATTGCTGAGGAGGCGAATCTGAGTCACCAATATCACGGTAATAATATCACCAACTGTTCGATGTGAGAAACAAGAGTGAGCCACCAATACACAATCTTCGGTCACACGCTATAGAATTGCTGAGGAGGCGAATCTGAGTCACCAATATCACGGTAATCTTTATACTGTGCCAATATGCTTCTAAGTTCTAATGCATAATCAAAATCATAGGTCCCACGCTATTGGATTGCTGAGAAGGCGAATCTCACGGTGTAGAGCGCGAAGCGGTGTTAGTCATTGTCGTAAGAATTTAGGGTTCTGCAAGTAGCGACATAACATACATACTGTTGCGCGCCACAATTAATGCCTGGTACATGGTGACATTAGTTACCACTAGCGCCATCTAGTATCGGGTAGCAGAACTAGTAGAGTCAAGATCCTTCTAAAAATTTAGACGCTAGAACATTCTAGAACTTTCGAGAACTATCGACATCTAGGACCGGTATGTGGGTACTCGAACATTCTAGATGTTTTTACAGTAAAAGGTTCTAGAACTCTCTGAGGCACTATACATATAAGGCCGGTAGGGGCCGCGAGCCAGTCATTGTTGGATAAGCGATACAAGCGAATACATTGAAGCGATCTTCAAATGCGACTTAAGAGTGATCAGTAGTGCAATTGTGTTTTATAATTAGGGTGTTTGAGTTGTTATTAGTGTTGTTTAATTAAAGTGTCATTTTTGGTTATTAAATCGGCATTTTTTACTGTCACGAACCCCGAGCCCGTAACAATACTTACACAGGATGTCCAGTGGCAGATTTAAAGGTTTGAACAAACGTAATTTCTCCGATTCTTGAGGAAGGCTGTAAGACTACTTAACATCACGCCAGGACCCTTACGAGTCAAGCAAAAAGAACAAAAATACGCTACGGGAAAACGAAATAATAGCGTAGACGGGCGATGCGATGCGACGGGGTGGGTCGGGGAATAAGAAATGACACGCGGTCGTAGTCGCGGGCAGAAGCTAGTCTACTATGTATATCACAAGGCTCTCGAGCTTTTTTGGCTAAACAGTTACCATACCACAAAGAATTCTGGTTCATTGGATCTAGCTATCTGGCTAGGTTATCTTAGATGGGCCAAAATTGATAGCACATTATCGTTTTGAAGTACATTAAAAGGGCCCTCATAAAGAGTTGCTGATCCAAAAGTAAAACCCGCACATCCCAGTTGTCAGTCCAGCTGCTAACCTTGCCAACTACATTATTTTGTTGTCACATTGACACGAAAAAATGCCTAATTAGGAGTGCTTAATACAAGTATTTGTACTAAACTTCTGCACTGCACCCGATTTTTTTGTTTTCCTTGTGGAATTCCTTATGGATGTCCTCCACCCTGAGGTGGATAGAGGGGTCTGTCAGGCTTTTACTGACTAAAACCACCCCGGTGTTCCTTTTCGGTTGCGGACATCCCAAACCTAATTCAACTTCACATTACCCACAAAGTTTCCTCAAACTATTCTTCTTCCGATTCGTAACAGCACAAACCTGCTCTAAAGGCTAAAAGTGTCTTCAATCCCATAGGGAACCCTCGAAGGCTGGTTACGCAATATGCACCGACAATGCGCCAGTGACCTGATTAGGAGTCATTATAACGCTGAGTTAACTAGGTTCCCACTAAACACCGCTGTTTTGATGGATCAATAGGCTTCACAGTATATCGGCGACCCACCACTGACTGGGTTGTTGGGGTCAGAAGGTATTTACTACAGCAGGTACACAAGTTGTTCGATGACAACAGAACATTTAGGAAGCTGACCTTAAACAACTATAAGGTCAGTTTCCTAAATGTTCTGTTGTCCAACGAAAAAGGCTGAATTGATGATGAATACACCAACTTTCCACCTAAAAAGATGACCTTTAAAAGCAATTAGGACTTCTACAAGGCTTATTTGGAATGGGAAAGCAATAGGAATACTAGTTGCTCTATACTGCGAATATGCGTTTAGAAGAGGTTGAACTGGGAACGGCTTTCCTACACGAAAACATGCTGGATAAATTACTAATAGACCAAGATGACTTGAAAATGAATGACAGCAAATAACAGTTCTGCAAGGCTTATATAGAATTAGATTCCGCTCGCGGCGTCGCCTTGGTATGTTGATAAAAAGTATAGCTTATGTCCTTCCCCAGGGTTCAAAGTATCCCCATACCAAATGTCATCAAAATCGGTCCAGTCGTTTCGGAGATTAGTCGGACAGACAGAGAGCTCTCGATACAGTGCATCAAGCAGCGAAAGGTCAATTAAATCAATTGGATTGAAAGCATAATTGGAGTCAAGTAACCCAAGAACCGCTGTGTCCCAGCAGTGGGAACATTATAGGGTGATGATGATGATGATGATGATGAACCCAAGAACTACAATCAGACAGTATTGACGAGTCAAAAGTTTCAGTTTCAAAACAACAAAGAAAATCATACTATCACATATGTTTGTTACTTCTTCACGCTCAAACGGCTGGACCAATTTTGATAAAATTTTGTATGGAGGTAGCTGACATCCTGGATTAACATATAGGCTACTTTTTATCCCGATATTCTCAAGGGATCGATATTTATGCGGGTGAAACCGCGGGACGCAGCTAGTATACTATACTTACTTTTCAACGCTACCTAAATATAAAACGTTGACGTTTAACAGAATATAATGTACCTACGTATTGTATTAGCATATTTACTTATACAAATTGCTGACAGGTCAAATCGATTCAGTATCTTTTGTATACCTTTGTATCCGAGCGTGCGATTTCATTTTATACATCATAATCACTTGTCGAACACTTTCGCGCGAAGTTTTTGCCAGAAAGAGATTGTAATCGTGAAGAAACGCTTACGATGCCTTTTGTAACCGATTGTGACAAAAGAAGGGTAATGCCGTTCCGCGTGTGTGTACATTTCTCCCAATCGCAGTGTAAATAAAACTTGATATCGCTTTGGCATCAATAGGTACGTATTTTTAATGATGGAAACGGCCTTGAATGAGGACAATTATAGTTTCAAAAGGGGTTCTGGAATCTGCCACGTCTCGTAGTTGTTAACGAGATGAGGGATGGCAGGCGATCTTATGGCATTGGCAATGGCATTCAGAATAGCGTCCAGACGTCCAGATGTGATAAAGTTAATTTCATTTAATTTCAATTTGATACTTAGATGATACGTTTACATTTAATTCGAACTATGTAGCTGCTAATATGATGGTTCTACCGCTTTGGTGCCATAGTACCAAATGCTTAGAATGATGTTCCAAATGGATTAAAAACATCCTTTTAGTTACTTCAACGAAGAATTTGACACTGATCCTTTAAGAGCATTTTATATGCTCCTCCGGCGACCTTTGATCCACTCCTATTTACTGGAAGAGATTTAGGATTAATTTAATGGCCCATTACAACAGGGCGTCTCGTAAGATGTATCCAATGCTCAAAGGTCTCTTGGCAGTAGTACATTTGGACACATGTCTAAACTCCGGGAACAACGAACAAATGTGTTGTGGTAATCGCCAAGAGAGTTTAGACATTTTAATTAATAGCTTCAGTCTTCAAGGACTTGCGCAGTTGTGTACGAGTGGGCCAATTATTCCTGCAGTTCCAGAACGTGACTGTGATAAATCTTCGTATGTATTCTGTGATCTCCGTGGCAGATAATTTCGAAACATTCATGAATATCTCTCGGGACGAAACAATGTTTAACAGAATGAGAGATCGAATAATAACAACCAATGACCGCGACCTTTGCCCTTTTGAAAGTCCATGGACGGTCGGGAGGATGAAAGTGAGGTATTTCAGCGGTTACTGAATTTCTAAATACTTTTGCAATTTGGTTAAAAATGTAAAATTGAATACACAGGATGGCATCCCCATCGTCCCACATCTGCCGGTCGATTCTGTAAAAATCTCACCGCGTGAAAACATAGGTGAAGTGAGTTTGTTTTTGCTAGGAATTGACACTATTGACAGCTCACTCCACGCTCACTTCACCTAAGTTTGCACGGTGAGATTTTTACAGAATAGCACCGCAGTTCATCATCTGCCAAGTCAAGCCTTTTCCTAACTATGTTGGGGTCAGCATCCAGTCTAACCGGATACAGCTGAGTACCAGCATTTTACATGGAGCGAATGCCTATCTGACCTCCACAACCCAGTTACTACTGGGTAATACGATACTCCGTGGTATGACTCGGGCTTCCGATGACCCGCAACGACTGTCAAAGATCCACGAATGACAGCCGGGACCAACGGCTTAACGTGCTTTTCGAGGCATGGCCGTTTAAAGGAGTCTTGGTATGTAAAGATGGTCACCCATCCACGGACCAACCGCGGCATGCGCAGCTTAACCTGATAGATCGACTCGTTCGGCTGTTAATACTTAGCCACAAGCCCCTCTCGTCCCACATCTGTTACCATGATGTATTCAGTACAGACGCCAGCACATCAAGATACCCGAAACTGTCAAATTTTCCCAATCAACTTTGAGCCTTATGCTTTAGCGATAAAGCTGAAAATCTATTAAAGAAATTTGACAGATTGTAGTAGCTTGATGTGCTGGCGTCTGTACATGATTCTAAACCTCGCAGCGTTGAAATATTTATTAAGAAAAAAAATAAGCTGTTCACTACATTTTGCCCGCGTAGGTATTGCAATTTTGTAGGAAAGAGCACATTTTTTTTAATAAGTAAAAAAATTAAAATTTCAACGCAGTGGTATCCAGAATTATGTACTGGATCCGTGGTACCAGGTTGTGCGTCGATGTACGGACGCCAGCACATCAACCTACCCGAAACTGTCAAATTTTCGCAATCAACTTTGAACCTTATGCTTTAGTGATAATGTTGAAAATCTATTAAAGAAA
Source organism: Luperina nickerlii (assembly GCA_963855955.1). Classification (NCBI taxonomy): domain Eukaryota; kingdom Metazoa; phylum Arthropoda; class Insecta; order Lepidoptera; family Noctuidae; genus Luperina; species Luperina nickerlii. Next base: position 10,117,277 of record OY979682.1, read on the forward strand.
TCTGACAAATTGTAGTAACTTGATGTGCTAGCGTCTGTACCTACTCTGTATATCAGAGTCAGTTGCTGAGCCTTTTCGGCAAAATCTATCTAGGACAACTGTGACTGCGTAGACCAATCAAATTATTCTGCGTAAATGTATTTAAGTAGTCCATAAACTATCTCTCGTACGTATGACACCATAATTGATGTCACAAAGTCAAGAGAACTTCCTCAATATCTGAGGATACAAAATGTCAACTGTTTTCCTACAATGTAACGCTAAAAGCCATAGGAAGTAAAAGTTTTAATGTCCCTTACTTGACGACGTTTCATCAAGCGATTAAGTAATTTCATCATATTAATATTGTAAGGAAACATTTGTATTATTTGAAAGAGTTTTGGTATCCTACTAATCATAATTATTATAAATGTGAATGTTTGTATGTTTGATTGAATGTATGTTACCCAATCTCGTAAAAACAGCTGAACGGATTTGGATGAGATAGTTTATAACCTGGATTAACGCAAAGGATACTTTTAATCCCGGTAGTAAGTGGGATGTTTGTATGAAACGATGGATTAGCATGGATTATCCTTTAAAATGATTCACATTGACATTGATAGTGTGTTACGCAATCAGGGTGCTGTTTGCAAGCGAAACCTTTTTTAACCGACTTCAAAAAAGGAGGAGGTTCTCAATTCGGATCTTTATATTACATATTTTTTTGTATCTTCGGGCATAACTCCCTCATATAAAGACAGATGTGCATTTTTTTTTTGTTCGAAAGAGGTTTATTCCGAAATGGTCCCATTTAAATTTCGTAAATATCTGATGATGAGTTTCGGAGACAGACAACGGAACTCTTCAATAAATGTCAGCAATTCAACCGCGATTGCTGCTATAGCAAATGTATGCATTGTTTACGCAATCACACAACATAACATCACGCCTGTACCCTTTAAAGAGGTAGTTAGATATGTTCAACAGCTTCCTGTCACTGATATTCACATAGCAAGTAATGTTATATGAATTTGTTTAGGGTAGGTAGGTACAGACGCCAGCACATCAACCTACCCGAAACTGTAAAATTTTCCCAATCAACTTCGAACCTTATGCTTTAGCGATAAAGTTGAAAATCTATTAAAGAAATCCGACAGATTGTGGTAGGTTGATGTGCTGGCGTCCGTACAACTAAAAAGTGAAAAATAAAAACTTTTTTACAAAAAAAAACAACCGACTTCCATAAAAAACACTACAAAGTGAAAAATAACTTTAATTTCGAAAGTCGGTATCAAAAAGCGAAAACACAGAACCAACGACACCGAAGTCGGTTGTTTTTTTTTTGTAAAAAAGTTTTTCCTAAGTTCAGACATTACGAGTGTGTACCCCGACACACTCGTAATGTCTGAACTTAGGAAAAACTTTTTCAAGCCTCCTAAAAGCTCTGTAATCCAATGGGATTACAGAGCTTTTTGATACCTAATTAATTCCATATAGATTTTGTATTGAAGTGACTATCTAAGTATCTAAAGGTAGGTTTTCTTTTCAAAGCTGAGCAAACACCAATACAATACTTAATACAGTAATTAGTAAAGGACCAAATGAAAAGAAAGCAGACGAAAGAACTGCAAATCTATCATCCCTTTGCAGTTATTTATACTAAACAGCAAAGGACCAAAGTTCTTGTGTCTAAAATTCAGACTAACGCGTTGCCAACAACCGATCTATTCTGTAAAAATCTCACCGCAAAAACTCAGGTGAACCCTCAAATCCTCATGGTTACCCCCATGCCCCCATGAGGATTTCCCCACGGAAAAAAAGGTGAAGTGTCAAACCTAGAGATTCAAATATCATCAGGACAGATCAGTTCAAGCTCACTTCACCAATGCACTGCATGTTATCCATATATGAGTGAGATTTTTACCGAAAGGATGGGACTTGTTTTCTGTCTCACTCCATGATCAATACGCGTTATAAAATGGATCTGGCAAGCCCTCGTTGCCTAGGAAACCCTTTTAATAATTTTACGCATTTTACTCTTGAGTGGCACGGGCTATAAATTGATGTAATGGGTCCTTTCAAGTTGCCAGACGGTTCTTTAGTCAGGGTGTAATTGCGTAGTGTAAGCTTGCTTGAACATCTAATATAAACTTCGCTTTAGCCGAGGTAACTGACAGATGGTGGGACGCTCCAGCGATTTTCGTTCATCTAGAGTATGAGTTCTCAACGTGGGCGATAATACCCCCTCGTGGGTGTTTGAGACTTAGGGGGGCAGTATAAAATAAGAGAAAATTAGATATCCTATCTTACAACTGTTTAACATAACACGTTTAAATATAATCGTGGCAATAACTGTTTCAGATTCGCGCCAGATAATAAGTAAAAAAAAAATTGGGGCTCTAGAAAAAAAATTATTCTTATATAGTGGGCGGTGGGTAAAATAAGGTTGAGAACATTATGATGATATGAGAGAAAAAGGTGGTCTTTGAATGATACAATAGATAGATGAAGTTAGAGCCTTTTCCAAATCTGCTAAAACTACTAAGGGTTTAGTTAAACGTGCTAAAAATATTCTGGCTTTTCCCACGTATACAGGATGGCAGCCTGGCAGGGACACTGACGCGCAAACTGTGACCATGAATTCAGCACATGATTCTATACCCCATAGCGTAGATGTTTTTCATCGGTCAACAAAAGAATAATCTGCTTTTTCATAATTGCATTTCGGTCAAAATGTATCCATTTTTTTTTTAATAACCGACGGAAATTTTCATCCTGTGGGATTTCAGAATCATGTACAGACGCCAGCACATCAAGCTATTACAATCTGTCAAATTTCTTTAATAGATTTTCAACTTTATCGCTAGAGCATAAGGTTCTAAGTTGATTGGGAAAATTTTACAGTTTCGGGTAGCTTGATGTGCTGGCGCCTGTAATGAATCCATAGTAACAGGTTGCGCGACAATGTCCCTGCCACCCTGTACGCCAGAACGTCTGTCCATATGTAGCTGTGCCAATAGCTCCACGAACAATCCAGATTGTCACAATGCCTTTCAAAATGCAACGATAGATCACAAACAATGAATCATTCACTTTAACTAATCAGTTATAAATTACAACGCCACACTGATAAACAAGTTATAAGTTCAAGTTCAAATTTACATGACAATAGAATGGGAAGGTACTGTATTCAAATATTATGATACATAAAGAGGTATTTGTGTACCTTGCTACAATTTACGCTCACTTAAATGAAAGTTAAACAACTGTAAGAAACTAAGCAGTTGTTAATACCGGTAACTGGTTTTCTAACTGCCTTCGGAGTATTGCGGCCAAAATTTGTTTGCTATTTCGTGAAAAGCTGCGGTGCTATTCTGTAAAAATCTCACTGTGAAAACTTAGGTGAAGTGAGCGTGGAGTGAGCTGTCAATACTGTCAATTCCTAACAAAAACAAACTCACTTCACCTAAGTTTTCACGGTGAGATTTTTACAGAATCGACCGGCTGTTCTTCTATTCGTCTATTGAGTTCTACTATAAAAATATTCAGTAGCAGGTATGGGGCTGAAAAATTGCAGCATAAGCAGCCTGTTTCCACTGACAGGCCTCCTCTCTTCGAGAGTGAGTGGGCTGTAATCTACCACGCGGGCCCAGTGCAGGTTGGTAAATGTCACACGTCTTTGAATTTTTTGTTCTAGGACATGCCGGTTTCCTCACGACGTTTTCCTTCACCGTTTTGAGAGCAGTGGGGATGAAAATATTTACACAAAGTACCTAAAGCGCCTGCTTGGGTTTGAACCCACGACTCGTAAGTCGGGGCCGATACCCACGGCCACTGCTCCTGGCGGTAGATCCCTTAGGACCAATGACCTTGTGAAGGCCGCAGGAATCCGCTGGATGCGAGAATCAAAGGTCGGTGTGGCGACACTTGGGGAAGGCATATGTCCAGCAGTGGACTTCTTTCGGCTGAAATGATGATGATACCATCGTCGTTGTCATGAGGGTCTATGACAGTTCTGCCTATATCTTCAGAGAATACAAGCAAAGTATGTTTGATAAGATATGTATCCTATACATTACTGTCTCTGCTTGATAACTCTGAATTTCCAATATCCTTCAAACGACACAAGATATACAAATATATTCCTAACAGTATCAACATCAGTGTTGATTCAGATCAAAAGGAGCAAACATATTAAGGCCTTTCACGAATTTCATTCGCGATCGAATAATGTCTGCTTTCATAAATACGAAGAATTTGATTAAATGTTTGTTTTGATTTCGCTGTTCAAAGAATGTTATATTGGGTATTGAGCCTGAATTTCAGGCATCCAATAAAATAAACAGACGATCTGCTGAAGGGCGTGCCGCTCCAGTTGACGAACTTTGATATTAGGTTCAGAACAGTTAGGAGAGAGGAGCTGAAACTGGCCAACAAACGAACTGGCCTAATCAGCCAATAATGTTCCCACTGCTGGGACACAGACCTCTTTGTAAGAGGGAATAGGCTGTAATCCACCACGTGGGTTCAGTGTGAGTTGGTGGACGTCACGTCTTCGAATTTTCGGTTCTAGGACATGCCGGTTTTCTCATGATGTTTTCCTTAACCGTTCTAATTGGCCTTAACTGGCTTTTCATGCGTCTCAGCACAATCTCTTCAACATTACCATATATTTATTACAAAGTGAAAGCTAATTCATCATGCTAAGCAATTTGAGGTAGTATAGACTCTCAAACCAAAAGCGATGCGAAAATATTTTAATGGCTAAAACATCACAAAATAGCTCTCCTCCTATCCTCTCTTTTATAGCATTGTTAGGATAACAGATTATTGATAATACCTACGGAGCAAATCTCTGACGTCAGAGCAAACAGACGTCTATAAAAATAATTGATTGTTCAAGAATGAATAATTTTATTGTTCATTGTAATTTTATTGAGCATAGGACGAATGACGTGGGCGGTAAAGAAAGTTGCCGCTAATGTGCTGGGTAATTTGTAACACCATGCTGATTTCAAATGGGCGGAAGTTTTAATGGCAGATTTTGCCATTGTTTAATTCAGTCCGTATAGGAATCAAAGCGGCCAATCTGCACATAAAAGGATCAGAAGAAAAAACAGGCAGGACCAAAATCAGATGGATAGATCTGCTGATAATAAAAACATTTGGACACTTGCAAAATTTTCGGGTAATGGAGCGAAAAGGGATGACGTGAACGTAACGCCAATAATACGAAAGTTACTGACAAGGCCATTCTTTTAAAGGACGAATGGCAAGCGACCGTTTCAACACATCAGAGAATATTTATAGTGGTTCGAAAAATCATCTTCCTGCCCTCGTCCCATATATTACTTGGGGTCAGCGCAACACGTTTTTTTCTTCCATTCTCCGCACGCCGTCAGCCGTCATTCACTCCTTTTTTATCATCTCTCCCACAACCCACTTTATCTTTTCTTTGCTCCTTTGGTTTTATATTCACTCTTTTAGTTACTTACATGCGTTTCATTCCTACTCATCACATGCCTATACCAAGACAAACGATTCCCTTCGCTTATAGTGGTTGCAGACAAGAGCAAAAAAAAAAGAGTCTGGTGTTAACCACAAGATAGAAGTGAAAACATACGACTGGATCAGAGTTCACGCGATTCAGCGCCTAGTATGTGCGATTCAGTGTCGCTGATCTACGTTAGCCGAGTCTGTGAGCCAGGTATATCTGATTCAGCGTCATCAACCTGAGCGTGACGGTCAGGGAGGTCTACTTCCCCAGCACAAAGTCCGTAGTTTCGGCTTAAGATACGGGCGTTTCCTACTCTATATAATTTACGGACGTAAGATTATTTCGGGTGTCGAACTAGAATGAATGACAACACGACTTGACAATTGTCCCTGCTCTCGACGTTTTATGCCCGACCGAAAAATTAAATTTGACAGTTTTGACTGGTCAACTACTTTAAAACGGGCCCGTATCTTCGTTGACGGACTTAATAGGGAAGACCCCCTGTTCGGTTCACTGTTCAGAAGGATCACAAAGATCGCCTAATAAGTTTTTACTTCAAAAACAGCTGTTATCTATATGTACCTATATAAAATTCCAAATCCTGACTGACTGATATATAAACGCACAGCCTAAACCGCTGGTCCTAGAGACATGAAATTTGGAGGGTGTGTTCTTTGTGAAGAGTAGGTATCCACTAAGAAAGGGTTTTTTCGAAATTCCACCCCTAAGGGGCCGCCTCCACGAGCGCGAGAATCGCGGCGATAGTCTCGCCGTGCCATAAAATTATCGCCGCGATGATATCGCCGTGTGGAGACACGTTCTAAGAGAATGTATAGAAAATGAAACTGAAACTAGCAGCTAGCAGCTAGCAGCCGACAGAGACGAAACATAACAGATAGGGGCCCGGGCCCCTAAATATTTTTGAAAAATTAGGATTACAAATAATATTAAAAACTAACATGACATCTGCTTATTAACAATAATTGTTGAATTGTAAAAAATTAAAAAAATAAACAAATATCATTCTACTGAGACAAAATAGTTTTTTACAATTAAACTATTAGAGTATCTTGGCTGGTATTACACCCACTACTTTTTCACACTAAAAAGAAGTTCTAGGGCAAATTTTAGCAAGTTCGTATGTGTAGATGAAAAGATATAGCTTCTTAAACAATTAAAAATCATTGTACTGAGACAAAATATTTTTTACAATTAAACTATTAGAGTATCTTGGCTGGTATTACACTCACTACTTTTTCACACTAAAAAGAAGTTCTAGGGCAAATTTTAGCAAGTTCATATGTGTAGAAGAAAAGATATAGCTTCTTAAACAATTAAAAATCATTATACTGAGACAAAATAATTTTTTACAATTAAACTATAAGAGTATCTTGGCTGGTATTACACTCACTACTTTTTCACACTAAAAAGAAGTTCTAGGGCAAATTTCAGCAGGTTCGTATGTGTAGAAGAAAAGATATAGCTTTTTAAATAAACAAAAATCATTCTACTGAGACAAAATAGTTTTTTACAATTAAACTATTAGAGTATCTTGGCTGGTATTACACTCACTACTTTTTCACACTAAAAAGAAGTTCTAGGGCAAATTTTAGCAAGTTCGTATGTGTAGAAGAAAAGATATAGCTTCTTAAACAATTAAAAATCATTCTACTGAGACAAAATATTTTTTTACAATTAAACTATTAGAGTATCTTGGCTGGTATTACACCCACTACTTTTTCACACTAAAAAGAAGTTCTAGGGCAAATTTCAGCAGGTTCGTATGTGTAGAAGAAAAGATATAGCTTTTTAAATAAACAAAAATCATTCTACTGAGACAAAATATTTTTTTACAATTAAACTATTAGAGTATCTTGGCTGGTATTACACCCACTACTTTTTCACACTAAAAAGAAGTTCTATAGCAAATTTCAGCAGGTTCGTATGTGTAGAAGAAAAGATATAGCTTTTTAAATAAACAAAAATCATTCTACTGAGACAAAATAGTTTTTTACAATTAAACTATTAGAGTATCTTGGCTGGTATTACACTCACTACTTTTTCACACTAAAAAGAAGTTCTAGGGCAAATTTTAGCAAATTCGTATGTGTAGAAGAAAAGATATAGCTTCTTAAACAATTAAAAATCATTCTACTGAGACAATATTTTTTTACAATTAAACTATTAGAGTATCTTGGCTGGTATTAAACCCACTACTTTTGCACACTAAAAAGAATTTCTAGGGCAAATTTCAGCAGGTTCGTATGTGTAGAAGAAAAGATATAGCTTTTTAAATAAACAAAAATCATTATACTGAGACAAAATATTTTTTTACAATTAAACTATTAGAGTATCTTGGCTGGTATTACACCCACTACTTTTTCACACTAAAAAGAAGTTCTAGGGCAAATTTCAGCAGGTTCGTATGTGTAGAAGAAAAGATATAGCTTTTTAAATAAACAAAAATCATTCTACTGAGACAAAATATTTTTTTACAATTAAACTATTAGAGTATCTTGGCTGGTATTACACCCACTACTTTTTCACACTAAAAAGAAGTTCTAGGGCAAATTTCAGCAGGTTCGTATGTGTAGAAGAAAAGATATAGCTTTTTAAATAAACAAAAATCATTCTACTGAGACAAAATATTTTTTTACAATTAAACTATTAGAGTATCTTGGCTGGTATTACACCCACCACTTTTTCACACTAAAAAGAAGTTCTAGGGCAAATTTCAGCAGGTTCGTATGTGTAGAAGAAAATATATAGCTTTTTAAATAAACAAAAATCATTCTACTGAGACAAAATAGTTTTTTACAATTAAACTATTAGAGTATCTTGGCTGGTATTACACTCACTACTTTTTCATACTAAAAAGAAGTTCTAGGGCAAATTTTAGCAAGTTCGTATGTGTAGAAGAAAAGATATAGCTTCTTAAACAATTAAAAATCATTCTACAGAGACAAAATATTTTTTTACAATTAAACTATTAGAGTATCTTGGCTGGTATTACACCCACTACTTTTTCACACTAAAAAGAAGTTCTAGGGCAAATTTCAGCAGGTTCGTATGTGTAGAAGAAAATATATAGCTTTTTAAATAAACAAAAATCATTCTACTGAGACAAAATATTTTTTTACAATTAAACTATTAGAGTATCTTGGCTGGTATTACACTCACTACTTTTTCACACTAAAAAGAAGTTCTAGGGCAAATTTTAGCAAGTTCGTATGTGTAGAAGAAAAGATATAGCTTCTTAAACAATTAAAAATCATTCTACAGAGACAAAATATTTTTTTACAATTAAACTATTAGAGTATCTTGGCTGGTATTACACCCACTACTTTTTCACACTAAAAAGAAGTTCTAGGGCAAATTTCAGCAGGTTCGTATGTGTAGAAGAAAAGATATAGCTTTTTAAATAAACAAAAATCATTCTACTGAGACAAAATATTTTTTTACAATTAAACTATTAGAGTATCTTGGGTGGTATTACACCCACTACTTTTTCACACTAAAAAGAAGTTCTATGGCAAATTTCAGCTGGTTTGTATGTGTAGAAGAAAAGATATAGCTTTTTAAATAAACAAAAATCATTCTACTGAGACAAAATAGTTTTTTACAATTAAACTATTAGAGTATCTTGGCTGGTAATACACCCACTACTTTTGCACACTAAAAAGAAGTTCTAGGGCAAATTTCAGCAGGTTCGTATGTGTAGAAGAAAAGATATAGCTTTTTAAATAAACAAAAATCATTCTACTGAGACAAAATATTTTTTTACAATTAAACTATTAGAGTATCTTGGCTGGTATTACACTCACTACTTTTTCACACTAAAAAGAAGTTCTAGGGCAAATTTTAGCAAGTTCGTATGTGTAGAAGAAAAGATATAGCTTTTTAAGTAAATAAACAAAAATCATCCTACTAAGACAAAATATTTTTTTACAATTCAACAATTATTGTTAATAAGCAGATGTCATGTTAGTTTTTAATATTATTTGTAATTTTGCAATGAAGGATCCTAATTTTTTAAAAATATTTAGGGGCCCGGGCCCCTATCTGTTATGTTTCGTCTCTGTCGGCTGCTAGCTGGTAGCTGCTAGTTTCAGTTTCATGTATAGAAATACGTGCCACGTATTTCTATACATTCTCTTTTCATTATCGCGGCGATATTATCGTCGTGCCACGTATTACGTGGCACGACGATAATATCGCCGCGATTCTCTCGCTAGTGGAGACGGCCCCTAAGAGGGTGGGTGAAATTTCACGCGAATGAAGTCGCGGGCAGAAGCTAGTTTCAATATAAACCCCGCCACATTTAGATTTCGCTTCATTCTGACACAATCACCCATGACACGTGGCTGCGAAGCTGCGACGACCTTAGGCTCCAGTATTGCAAATTCGAGTTCGAGAAAATATTTTAATATTTCCGTTTCAAGTTCTGTGAATGGTTCCCGATAATTGAAAGTTGGCAGGGTTTGATTCAAACTTGAGCGTTTCAGAATGTTTTCAAAGGGTTTAATTAAGGGGCCCGTTAGGGCTGCCGGGTTAGCGGGATTTTCCGAAAGGGTTACCGCTACCCCGGAACATAAAGGGCTAAGGAAGGAACACGAATGGGTTTTAGTCAGTAGAGTCTGACACTCCCTTCCGCTCCACCCAAAGCGGGAGGAGTCATTTGATGATTTCCAACATTAAAAAAAGGTTAATTAACTTCAGAAGTTTCTGGTTGGTTAGGGTATCAGCTTTATGATTATTTTTTATTTTATTTAGGTATTTATCTTCTTACATAATGATATTTCCGTTGTTACTCGTAACGGTACAATTTTATAAATTAGGTACAGACGCCAGCACATCAAGCTACTGCAATATGTCTTTCTTTAATAGATTTTCAACTTTATCCCTAAAATATAAGGTTCAAAGTTGATTGGGAAAATTTTACAGTTTCGGGTAGCTTGATGTGCTGGCGTCTGTACATACAGTACACACAGCCCCGTGGTTATCGATCTTGACGTGCGAGTTGTAGTTAGCGAGTTCGAACCCAGACCGGCACTTTACTTTGTGTATTTAATTTCATCACCACTGCTCTCAAAACGGTGGAGAAAAACATGAGGAAAGCGGCATGTCCTAGAACCATAGATTCACAGACATAATTATGTCATCTTACAACCCGCAGTGGAGTCCCCGCGTGGTGGATTACGGCCGACTCTCACAGAGAGGAGGCCTGTGTCCCAGCAGTGGGAATATTATAGGCTGATTATCTTTTATAGGTACCTACTGATATGGGTTCTAAACATGCATATTACAATACCAAAAAAGGATACTAATCTTGATTTAAATCTTTTCGCATTTTTAGTGCTCTTACTCACTACTCGTAAAATGCATTTTGAACGCGATAAGAAAATAGGTACCTGCTACCATGTCGAAGAACGCAGTCAGCTTATATGCGTATTTAAATTTGTACGATAGGTATCGCGTAATCGCTGGAATCCATATTTAATATTTTATATATATATATAAACGCAAAAGCAACACTGTCTGTCCGTCAGTCACCTTTTCACGCCGGCTGAATGAATTTGGAAACAATTTGGCACAAGGATCGACCATGACCTACGTTAGAAGGACATAGGCTACTTTTATCCCAGTAGTACATTCCGACCTCCACGCGGGCGAAGCCGCGAGCAAAAGCTAGTTGTTTTTTTTTTGCGATTAGGTATCATGAACGGCCATTGATTTATTAAACCTATGGGAAAGGACGGATCCGTCGCTAACCGGACGCATCTGTCCGTAAAAACAGGGTTTGTGGGGCAGTTCTGCTATAAACTTTTATAAACAAAAAAACTTAATAGTAAGAAATGCTGCAAAGCTCTGCTATGCAATTGTTAACTTTACTTGTTGTTAATAAATATTTAGATGTTTTTTGTGTTGTTTAAGTTTAGAATAGAAATAAAATGTATTGTATTGTATGGTAGGTGTGTACGCCACAAGTGTTCATAACTATATAACTATGATATTGTAGCCTTAGCCACCTTGGTATTCAAATATTTACATATCATAACATTATTCCTGTATCCCCCATGGCTCATAGTTACATTCACATTTTGCTTATGTCGTTAAATTCCCATATCATAGGGGAGAGTCTATTGCCTTCAACCGGGAACAGATGGAGTTTCTTTTCCTAGGTTCCTATTATGCTTTGGAATGGGCAACTAACTTCATCTTTCTGACTTGACAATTCAAAAATCCCTGTACTTAATTGTTTTATTTGAAATGCTTTTATTATTTATTAGCTTCTGCCCGCGACTTCGTCCGCGTGAAATTTCTTGTAACCCACCCCGTCGCATCGCATCGCCTGCCCGCGCTATTACTTCGTTTTTGCTTAGCGTTCTTTCTGATTTTTTTCTTTTTGCTCGGCTCCTAAAGGTCATAGCGTGATGTTAAATAGCCTATAGCCTTCCTCAAGAATTGGGCTATCAAATGCAAAAAGAATTTTTAAATCCGACTGGTAGTTCCAGAGATTAGCGCGTTCAACCAAACAAACTCTTCAGCTTTATAATATTACTAGCTTCTGCCCGAGACTTCGTCCGCGTGAAATTTCTTGTTCCCCGACCCACCCCGTCGCATCGCATCGCCTGCCCGTGCTATTACTTCGTTTTTGCTTAGCGTTCTTTCCGACTTTTTTTCTCTTTGCTCGGCTCTTGAAGGTCATAGCGTGATGTTAAATAGCCTATAGCCTTCCTCAAGAATTGGGCTACCAAATGCAAAAAGAATTTTTAAATCCGACTGGTAGTTCCAGAGATTAGCGCGTTCAACCAAACTAACTCTTCAGCTTTATAATATTATATGTATATATGTATATATATATGTATAGTCATATAGTAATATAGTATAGTATATATAGTATAGATTAGCCTGTGATGTCTCACTGCAGGGCAAAAACCTCCCTGCTTTCTTTCCACTTCTCTCTGTTCAAAGCTGCTAAGGACCAGTTCATGCTGAAGGAGTCCAGCTCATCCCGCTTTTGAAATGCGTTTAGTTCAAGAAATTCCTCTTGGAACACGCAGGGCACTGCTAGTGTTTACATAATTTATTACAACATAACCAGCTCCATTGTTTCTGTCAACTAATTATAGATTTTTCTGTGATTATAATGATAAATTAAACATGTAATTTGTTTTAGTTTTCCGCATGAAAATTATGGTAAAGGTGAGTATAAAAAAACGATGTTATTTATCAGCCTGGAAAAAGGTTTTTTGTTGTAGATTATATCTATTTGTTGTGCTTTAGTAGGCTACTTTTGGCTTCTGTTTATTTCTTGCCAACACCATTGTAAAAATGCATAGAGAGAGGATAAGTTATGGAATGTACTTAACCCAAGTAACAACAGTATCTTGCAGAGAAACTTTTTAATTTTGATCGGCTTTATTTTTAAATAGGTACCTATTGCAGCAAAAATTATAATTTGCTGTTCTTTTCTAATCATAAAAAATAGAGAGATCAAATATTTAATTTATGCATTTTATAGTAATATGCAGAATTAGGTCATGTATAATGTTTTGAAATTTCATTATGTTTGGAGCTTGTTTTAATTCATGATTTTTGTAAGAAAGTAAAAGATTTGTATTTAAATGTTGGCTAAAAGTTAGATAACTAAAAACATTTGGTGTTTGCCAAACAGCTGCCAATTTCACAGATTGTAAATATCGGAAAGATCAATATCATCAGTTTATCAGTTTGATCGCATTTTAAAGACGACATCGTATTATTAAAAGAATTTTACTCACAGAACATCCGCACTTTGTTTCAACTCTTCAGTCTTCAAGATCCGATTGTCGAACAGTTCCGGTCCATTTTTTCTGCATGAGTAATACTTTTCTATACACGCTTTCGTCTTTTCCATGTCCCCGTAACAAGCATTATAAAACAGCACTAATTGTTTATCTGTTAAATCCTTAGGCACATATTTTGATTTATCCAATTTCTGTGTCCAGTAACGTAACTCGTTCATATCCTCCTGGGAAAATTTATCCATGGCTGCTGTCGCCTCATTATAATCAAACTCTAAATCCACTTGCATGTTTACGCTTTTTGAATTTATTTTTATCGTAAATCGTATACGAATTTGTTTATGTTCAACACACCCAAACTCAAACGCGATAAATTGACAACTAATGAAAAAATATTAAACAATTAAAATGATAGATCTTAATAAATGTTGCCACTATTCAAAATAAATTTCTACCAAATATGTTCAAACATAGTAGCTTTTTTTAGGCAAAGCTGTAAAATAGTTAAATAATATAAACTAAAATAACTAATTTTTTCTTTTCCTAGATGAACCATCGTGATTATCGGAACCTTCGCGACTTATTTTGAACGTCAGAAAAGTAAAATATAAATGGATTATCACTATCACGCTTAGCTCAGTGAAATTGTACTTATATAATATTAATAATATAAAACATGGATTCTGATGCCTCGTCGTAAGTTGTATCTACTTTAGAACCATTAAAATAAACATCACTACCGTGTATACATTTTATCACGTAGTTTCTTTCACAGAGTAACTAACCTTGTGATAATCACCAGAAGGGATCGGTACAAATTATTCTGCAGGACATATTGGAGAACATTGGTTATTTTGATTGTTCCAATTATCATATTACCGGTTACTTCTATCAGTGATAAAATTGTTAGTACCTGAGTTACATTATAAGTTGATTATCGGTTAGGGTATATATGTTCTGTGATTATGAGCACCAAAAGAGTTTTGAAACCACGTATGTACCTTTTAGAAATAAAGTTTAATTTAGACCACAGTGTCCACAGTATAATAAAGGTGCTTAGACTAATCTTTCTAAGTACTGGGTACCTGCTGGTACTCAGCCACTACATTCCACTTCTGGTAAAATGAGATCAATACCGATTTAGGAAAAAGGTTTTTATAAAACTTATTGCAAGGTTCACTGAACAAAGTTCTCCAACTGAGAACGGTGTTGCCAGTCTATTTACTAGTAAATTGTATCCATGTTGTACCGTTTTCATGTTTATCTGCCTTCGATATCTTGCTTTTAGTCGTTTATTGTAATCGTCATCGAAGTAGTTAGCATCAAAACGCTTGTCGGTAGCACTTCCTAGTTCCTTGGAAAAGATCCTCATAAGGAGAGACTTGCAAAGACCAATAAAAGTAGGTGCCTAACGCTTAATTATTTTATGGCCCAAGAGAAAATTAATATTTCTCAGTAGGTAGGTAGTTTTATTTTTCAATATTTCGTAGGCCTACAAGAGTTTTTACGTGTTTCTGCTGATGGTCGTTTACTGGACCTTGGATGTGCACCATCCTGCTGTGTTGGCAGTCATGCCCATTGGCTTCTCATGCTTCATGACCGGGATCGGCAAGAGTTTTATCAGTGAGGTAATTGATTACCTATTTGACTAGGTACTACCAAAAATATCCATGAATAAATACTTATTTTAAAGATATCTCCAAACGGCTGGTTGACACTTCCCGTGACCAAAGGGTTGGCTTTTACGAGTACCTTAGCCAGATAACGTGGCAATGTAGCCAGTCTCTTGGGTAGCTACATTATCTACCAGTCGACAGCAATTCGGAGGAATTCTTAGACGCCATATTTTAGTTTGTTATTAGTCATAATTACCTTTAATAGATTACCTATTATATTTTTGTGTGTCGATCCCGTGGGATGATGATGATGATGATGGCACTCCCTTTTCCGCACTTAGACTCGAAAATCCCGTGGGAATATCGGGATTAAAACTATCCTATGTCCTTCCCCGGGATGCAATCTATCTCTCTGCCAAATTTTATCGAAATCCGTTTAGTAGTTTAGGCGTGAAAAGGTAACATAAAGACAGTCAGACAAACAGAGTTACTTTCGAATTTATAATATTAGTATGGATGTATCTATTGTCTCTAAGCTTGAAGTGCCATTTTAATTCCAGGTATTCAGGTATTGCGGTGGGTAGTCTGAGCCACTCTGAGCTACTTATTTCTCAATGTTCTACCCATCCATACCGTAATTTACCCCGTCTACCAATTATTGTTTGTGGATTAAGGAGTCTAATTTAAAAGAAGTTACAATACAGCCGATGAATCATAGCTGGTCTGAACATAGGTTCTCCGATCATTCGCGCATGTTCTCTCACTGTACTCATACTCGCTCGGCGCATATGTCACCATTTGGATCCTAAAAAATGTTATTGCGCAGCCTTCTGCGCGAACTTCGGACCGGCCATGATTCATCGGCCGTATTGTAACTTTTACATAAACAGTAAACTCGTCTATGTATCTATGTAATGTTTTCAGATGTACATTCGAAATGACCTGCTGGACTGTATCGGAGCAATGATGATCACGATAGCCATAGAGAATTGCAATGTGCACAGAAGGGTCGCTCTCAAACTCTTGCTCGTGTTTGGATGCTCACATTATAGGTAAAGCCTTTTTTTTTTTTCAGGATGGGAAATCATCAAATGACCCCTCCCGCTCTGAGTGGAGCGGAAGGGAGTGTCAGACTCTTACTGACTACAACCCACCCGTGTTCCTTCCTTAGCCCTTTATGTTCTGGGTCAGCGGTAACCCTTTTGGACAATCCCGCTGACCCGGCAGGCTTCGGCCCTAGCGGGCCCCTTCGGATAGGTAAAGCCTTCATCATCATCGTCATTTCAGCCGAAAGACGTCCACTGCTGGACATAGACCTCCCCAAAGCATCGCCACTTCTACCGGTTCTGTGCTTACAGTTAATAAATTGCAGCTTATTCGTTTGATAAGTTTGATCATAAATAACGAATTTTTGAAACGGTAGACAAATTGAAGGGTTAACCAAACAGCCCAGCTTAGACCTCCTGGCCAAAAATTACTGTATTGGTATAACTACCATAAATTCAAAACAAAGTTCAAAAACATTTGACATTCTAACTCAGATGGTAGTCGCTGGATGTCACATCCACCAACTACTATCTGGGCCGGTGACTAAACTGGACCCGGCCCACGTGCTGGATTAAAATTAGGTAGGTAGGTACAGCCAGTTCTCTGTTATAGAAAGTAGGTAATCCTGGGTAAGTTGTAGTAGTACTTATCTGATAATGTTTAAAGTCTAGAATGAGAGGTTGTCAACTTGTCAATATCAACACCCTTGGCAAAGTTCCTGCTGATCACCGACATAACAATGGTTACAGATTAAGCTTTCTTCTATTCTTCTCGAGCATGTTCCTATCAATGTGGATATCTAACATCTTGGCATGTGGACTGATGATGCCTGTCGTCAAAGCTATTCTTACTGAACTTGAAAAGGTAAATAGGTAATTTTGTTTTTGAGTCCAGCCAGTCGATTCTGTAAAAATTTCACCGTGAAAACTTAGGTGAAGTGAGTTTGTTTTTGCTAGGAATTGACACTGTTGACAGCTCACTCCACGCTCACTTCACCTAAGTTTTCACGGTGAGATTTTACAGAATAGCACCGCTGGAGTGGAGACCGCGTATCGACAAGCGTATTGTGAGATGCCTCCCAGCTAGATGGACCATAAGAAGGGGACAGACTGGACGCGGAAGGTGGAGGACAGGGTGTTGTGGCATAGCCTGGGAGAGACCCATGTCCAACAGTGAACTGTGATAGGCTGAGTTGATTGAATCTTCTTTCAATCTTTAAACAACATCCTGTGGCAGTCATGAAAATGGCTGATCTTACTTACAAGTTAGTTATTAATTTTAGATGGGAATCGTGGAAATCTATCAAACTATTGGAAAGGCTCAACAGAAATCTACTCGGCATGAACAAAAGTAAGAATTAAAAGATAAATAAAAATAATTAATAATAATAATTTTAAGGATAAGGATATTAATTTTTTAAGGTTTTTTTTGCCAAATAAACGCAATTTTCTTTCTTTCTTTCTTTTCTTTCTTTCTTTCTTTCAATTAAGGTGTTATTATGCTTCTGTGGAGTAATCGCGTAACACACTATCAGTATCAAAGTATCAATGGCTTTCATTTTGACTATTCATTGATTTTGATATTTTCTCGCTAAATTTAAAAGAATGGTTTCACAATTTCTTGCAAGTCGCCCATAAAACGGGTGCTATTGTCATCCGCTTCCTCCGATTCGTCGGTATTATAGTATTTTTCTTCTAAATACATAGTGTATTCTCTTTTTTTTTCTCAAAATAAAGACAGCTCAACAACATTAATTGCGTTGTTTACGTTGTAGAGCAAACAGATTGTCCGAAAATATGAAGCAATGGATTAGGAATATCCTTCAAAATGATTTAGATTGTGATTAAGAGTGTGTTACGTAAGGGTGCAGATCAACATTCATTAGGTGCTTGTTCGAAGGTTCTGCCATTAGAGATAGAACTTACTCTTCAGTCACTTCAGCACGTGTTAACATACCATCTGAAGAGCTTGTATTCTGTCAATTTCCGGGCAATAATAACTTAAATTATAATACAATGCTAATTGTTTCAGTGTGCCAAGGCCGTCAGACTTCACCGTATTTTATTTTCTCGGAATTGCGTATTCATCATCCATTGGTTAGTGTGACAACTTTAACCAACACCCGGTTCCTGAAAAGCTGGTCAACGCAATTTACAATCCTTTTATAGTTATTTTACGTTTGGTACTAGAATCCTAACAGCAATCTTATTATACTTAACAAGAAAGATCAATATGTATAATCTCTCTCTCTCATCCAATCTCTTCACCACCCTTGGTTGACTGGTAGAGAATGCCTAAGGCATTAAGTCCGCCTTTGTACCTTTTTGTGCGAAAAGTTTAAATAAATAAATAACGAGATGACGAGAATATAAATCACTGTGAGTTTGACAGTCATGCAAAATCACAGGTAAAATAACTGTGAACGGACATCCGATCACAGTTATTTTGCTAGACCAGCGGGGTAATTGCGTAAATTGCTACCAAAATTGCTACTGATAGAGTCAGTAGCAATTTTGGTAGCAATGGGCAACGGGTTTCATTTTGACAGTTAAACAACATTCATTTCGTTATCACAATATCGTTCTAAATGATTCAGATTCAGATTTGATAGTTCGTTACGCAATTACGTTGTAGATTGGGCGCCTGAATGACATTGACAGTGGGCGTTGTTTGTAAACATTTTGCGTACTTAATTATTGTGTCACAGTTCACATGGTATTGATAAAACCAGATGGCGAAGTTAGTTCCCATTTTGGCCACGCGCCACATTATCTTTGTAGCCTTCTACATACTCTCACCTGGGCCCCAATTCTGTATTATTCCCCGTGAAATCTTACCATACCACATGCAAACCACGAAATGTCAACCGCGCGTACGGACAACATTTATTTTGACCTCCGCTAGGAATAAGTGTTCTGTGATTTTGACAGTTCAAACCACGCCATTGTGTCATAGAGAATACGTTAATAGCAGATGTCGTGATTAATTAAGGAATTGACGTGGTTCCGAAGTAAGGAATCGTTAAAAAGTGGTCATATGCGAATTAGGGACCTGTAGTAGTGCTATTTTGAAAAATCTCACCATGGAAAATTAGGTGAAGTGTGTTTGACGTGAGCTGTCAATCCCTAGATTACCTAGTGTCAGGTAGTATGACAGTTCACTTAAAGCTCACTTCATCAAAATGTTAAAAGTGAGATTCTTACAGAATAGACCGGCTGTTGTGACAACTGCCCCTAAAATCACTTGACATGAGATTGGACGATCAAATTCAGGAAGCTTTAATGTTAACTTTAGGTACAGACGCCAACACATCAAGCTACTACAATCTGTGTATCTGTGTTTCTTTAATAGATTTTCAACTATATCGCTAACGTATAAGGTTCAAAATTGATTGGGAAAATTTTACAGTTTCGGGTAGCTTGATGTGCTGGCGTCTGTACCTACCTTAACTTTGGTTCATAATCAGTTTAATGTTCCCACTGCTGGGACAGGCCTCTCGTTGAGAGGGAGTGGGCCACCACGGTCCACCACGCGGGTCCAGTGGGGGTTAGCTGATGTCACATATCTTCGAATTTTTGGTTTTAGGACATGCCGGTTTCCTCACGATGTTTTCCTTTACCGTTTTGAGATCAGTGGTGATGAAATAATTTACACAAAGTAAAGCGCCTGTCTGGGTTCGAACCTACGACCTACAACTCGTAAGTCTTTGGTTGACCTATAGGTATGTACAGACGCCAGCACATCAAGCTGTAAACTGTAAAATTTTCCCAATCGATTTTAAACCTTATGCTTTAGCGATAAAGTTGAAAATTTATTAAAGAAATTTGACAGATTGTAGTAGCTTGATGTGCTGGCTTCTGTACCTACTAAGAAAATAGACTGCCATGTTGATCTAGTGGTCGCAAGTGCGCTGCTGAGCAAGAGGTCCGGGGTACGCTTTTGAGTTTTTCCGTCTGTGTTTGCCAGTAGCAGCCTGGAATCTGAATTTGTGCCCGGTTGATGGTAAAAAGGCTATTTTTTTCTTTTTTTTAATAGCAAAAAGATTCGGCCCCTATCACATGGGAATTTAATTAATTCCATTCCAGGTGACATGGCGACAATGATGGGAAGCCAGACCAATCAAATATTCAAGATCTACTGTGAAACGTAAGTTTGGATAATTATGTACGGACGCCAGCACATCAACCTACCACAATCTGTCAGATTTCTTTAATAAATTTTCAACTTTATCGCTAAAGCATAAGGTTCAAAGTTGATTGGTAAAATCTGACAGATTGTGGTAGGTTGATGTGCTGGCGTTTGTACAAATGATTGATGATTTCTAGGTAAATGAAATATACTTAAACTTAATTCGACTAGTGCGAGTTACGACAGAATTCTCAAACGCAGCTGAATTTTGAGTCCCCGCGCGTGTTAGGTACAGACGCCTGCACATCAAGCTACTACAACTGTCAAATTTCTGTAATAGATTTTCAACTTTATCGCTAAAGCATAAGGTTCAAAGTTGATTGGGAAAATTTGACAGTTTCGGGTAGCTTGATGTGCTGGCGTCTGTACTTTCATAAGGAGGTAGGTACCTACCTGAAGACTTTTATGAAAGTTTTGAATATCCAAAGTTGCACTCAACTTTGCAAGCAGGTGCAGCATACCCCTATTGTGTATCACACTTTCAATCACAATCCGAAGGATTTCGAAATTAGTTCTTAATCCTTGAGAAATTCGTCTGCTCGACAACATAAATAACGCAATGAATGTTGAATGAATGCTGTTGAATTGTCAAAATGAAAGGGCACGGCAGTTGTAAATGTGGTTATTTTTACAAAACACTACAAAAGTTTCCTCAACCTACACAAATTCCATTATTTGCCTTGACAAAAGAGTCTAGGCTCTTTGTTGGAATCAGTAAATGACCCCTTGCTTGACACAATGTCGTGAAGGTCGCCATTGTTCTCTAACTACTCACAGCCTAGGTTACCTATTTAAACATCTTAGAGCTCTATCAGACGAACTGCATTTTGTCGACGACAAACGTAACTGCAGCCGTCGTCCCTTGTCGACGGCTGCGGTAAACGCGCCAGCAGCTGCCGTCGACGTGTCGGCGACTGCAGTCGACTTGACTTCAAACGACGCTATTGGTAGTGGTAGTCGCCGACACATGCGAACGGCTGAGTTATCTTAGTAACCATGGCTGTGGGAAGATGCCGGTCCTCTATAAACAGTCTTCACAGCAACCATAGATACGTAAGTAGCATTCTAAAGGTACACCTCTGCCTTTATCCTCTCTGGCAATACAGGCATGATGTAATGTGTTAAATTATTGTTTGTAAGGATATTCCCCGTCGGACCAAAGATAGAGTTTCCTCACTTCATGCTACTGAATCTCCCAGGAGTGCTGGTCATGGAGACACTGTTGTATTTGTGGATGAACTTCAACTTCCTGGGGATGTTCAGGTAAGTTCTAGAATTAGTACCTACCTATTGGAACGAAGTTCTTTTATTCTAAGTACTCTGTGCACACTTGGCGAATGAGAGCTATTATAGACCGAAAAAATTGTAAGATCTTGACCGTCACCACACTTTCATTCACATTCCTTAATTTCTTTGTTTCGCATTTTGTAACTTTCAAATGTTACATAAGTAATTGATTGTACTATGATACATCGTTTAGTCCCAACCGGGTGTCCTACGACACCTCTTGACTTTTATATTATTTATAATTTCCATTTGGCTAAAAGGTCCCAGCCATGGACCTATAAAAAAAGGCGGACGCCGTCTCCTTTAACAATAACTGAAGCACCCTTAGTCGGTCAGCGCGCTAATATAGACAAGCCAGCACGCACACATTCACACCATAGTCGGTCTGCCGTCGGCCATTACGCTCCGAAGTTTTCCGCAGGACGCCCGCGTGTTGTTTTACTACTAAAACTTATAGAATGCCGTCATGTGTTGTAAAAAGTTGTCGAAACCATAGTGGTTCAAGTAAAAAAAGCCAGGGGATCACTTTTCATAGTTAAGCATGTTATTTATAAGCTTATTTCTCGATTTTACGTCAATGTATTTAATAAAACACGAAATCAATCAGTGTTGCAACTATTTCAATTTGCAAATTATTTTAAATGTGGGACATTTATATTTTTATGTTACTATTTATCGTTATTATGTATTGTTCTACATTTTACAGATTTCCCTCAGCAAATGACGTATGGAAAAATTATTGGATAAAAATAATAATTATTTTCATTTCTACACTAGATATGAAAATAATTGGAATCCAACAAAATATAGTGTAATCTGCAGTATACATTCTGAGAAGAATGATTTGTACAGACGCCAGCACATCAAGCTACCCGAAACTGTCAAATTTTCCCAATCAACTTTGAACCTTATGCTCTAGCGATAAAGTTGAAAATCTATTAAATAAATTTGACAGATTGTAGTAACTTGATGTGCTGGCGTCTGTACACAACTAAAGGCGGACTTCTTCACGTTGTTGTTTACGCCATACCAACAAAGGTAATATTCAATTAATTTAAGGACATCTCATTACCTAACCTCTTAATCATATTTTTTAAGTTTAACGATTAACAGTTTAATAACAAAATATTTTAATAACAAAAATTTGAACCAACAAAAGGGATTTTAAAACTTTATTAACATAAGTGCCTATTAAATAAGTTGTAAATATTTTTATTTTCAATGTGTTTTATTTATTTTACCTTTAACAATATCCGTCACAAAACCTTGTAATAAAACCCAAGGGAGATCTTATTGAAATATTGTTTAAAAATGGGTAAATTTTCCTCCATCTGGCATCCCTTTACACACGCACACACAGTTACGCCGCCGCCATTTTGGTGCTTCAGTTGTTTCTTAGTGAAGTTCCGTCCGCCTTTTTTTATAGGTCCATGGTCCCAGCAACCAGACCATTAAAATAATAAAAAAAATATTTGCATGTTAAAAAAAAAACAAAACACTAGGTACATACGCCAGCACATCAAGCTACCCGAAACTGTCAAATCCCAATCAACTTTGAACCGTATTCTCTAGCGATAAAGTTATAGAAATTTGACAAATTTTAGTAGCTTGATATGCTTACCTACATAAAAAATCATACCTATCATCGTATTCCAGTTTGGATTTGCTTGATCACCAATTCAATCTTCAAAAAGGTTGAACTCATTTTATTTAGGTATACCATGTAAAAATAGTGGCTGATTTAGCGGAAAAATAACATTAAAAGCCATGTAAAGATGAAAAATAAACCAATAAAAAAGAAAACTTTAATGGCTTTTTTATGTTTTTTTTCACGAAGAAGGGCCAGTACCTATCTACTACGTCCCTGTTTGTTGTGCACGAGAAAAAAGTTTTAATGTGAAAAGGATTTTAGAAACTTTTTTATATTTAAAATCACTTTTTTATACAAGAGGACGCGTATGACCGAAGGAGCCCGTCAGGGCCGAAGCCTTCCGGGTCAGCGGGATTGTCCGAAAGGGTTACCGGATGGCCCGAAACATAAATGGCTAAGGAAGGAACACGGGTGGGTTTTAAAGTCTGACACTCCCTTCCGCTCCAACCAGAGCGGGAGGGGTCATTTGATGATTTGCCATTCAGAAAAAAAAAAACGCGTGTGACTAAAAGAGTGATGAGTATATTAATGTTCATGGATGGAGAGAGACAGAGGAAGGCCTGAATGGATTGTATGAGGAATGATATGAAAGAGAAGGGAGTGAATGATAGCTTGACAAATAAAAGGGGAGAATGAAACGTGAAGAAGAAAACGTGTTGCGCCGACCCCAAGTAACACACGGGACAAGGGAAAGAAGATGATCATGGCTGTAGAGACACTTAGTTATTTGAAAGAAAAATGTTTCAGATCCCGAAGCAACATAGAAATCGGGATGACAGAAGAAGAGGCTCAATACATTGACGCTCTGTTAGCAACGCAGTATCAGCAGCTTGGGAAGCTTCGGTTTCATGAGTTTGTTAGTACAGCAGACAAAATAATCTTATAATTTGCCTCATACTGGCTAGGTCTTAAAAAAAATAGGCTTGATAAGCAGGGTGACCCGTAAAAATACCGTTTCATGGAAATTATTATATGTTCTTATATTAGCAGATATTGAATTCATAGGCGGTGATATGATGGATAAGATGGATTGGACGTGAATTGAGACTGAAATCTCAAGGACGCGTCACTTTTAGGCACATTTCGTTACATGAGAGAGAAGAAAGATAAAGAAACTCTCTTTAATTGTCCTTCAAACTAAATCTCTCTTATTTACTTCTATCACGTGTACGCAACGGTGCGCGCAATTAAAAAAATAATAATTTATGGGATTTTTTCAAATAAGTAAAGTATCTATTTCACTATTTGATTCTTTTTTCGTAGGTCATATTTTTTACTACCCACTTCCCGCATTCTATAAAGCTCTAGGCGCCCCATGATCATGATGCGAGTGTAGTTCAAAACCGTGCAAGTATATAAAACAAAAATTTTATAACATCAGGTGGTCTCCGCTGTTGTGGTGCTAGCTGGTCTGCTGCAGGCTACAATCAGCACTGTGCACATCGACCAGGTCATTGATGGCAGCCCCGAGTTTCACAAGTAAATAGGCTAATTTCATTTGCTGAATAATAGGGTCATTGAATTTGCCCTAAGGTCGACTGGTAGAAAATGCCTCAGGTATTAAGACTCGTATTACAGAATCTGACTCAAAACTCAAGCATTACTTTAAACTCGTTTATATAAAGTCTGTTTGATTGGTTGAAACTAGTAAATGTAATGCTTGAGTCTTGAGTAAGGTTCCCAATACAGCCCTAAGTCTGCCATTGTACTGTATTTTTTTCTTGTGCAATTAATAAATAAATATGTTAAAAAAACTAGCAGCCGGCCCTAAGTGATGGTAAAGTGGTCAGCAGCACACCACCTAAGAGCCGTCTTCAAGCATCTCCAGAGTTATCGCAGATGCGTAGCCTGTTGCCATCCCAGCAAGACAAAGCGGAAAGTCTTGGCGTCATCCATATTTCCCTTGCATCGACTAAATGCCTATAATTTATACCTATATTTTTTTGATTTACTTAGCGGTAGGCAGCCAAATCTTCGCAGTTTATTTATTACACAACACATGCCACTTAAATAAATTAAATGGTAACATCAGATATTAAGTACCTACTTCGTTTAATTAGAAGAAATTCGTAAGTAGGTAATGCTTAGAGGTTTATTTATTCAACTTGCCTTCTTAAATATTTTCGATCATCTTTCTTAATTCCAGTCACTTCAGAGTTTCATCGCCCTGTGTCATGTGTGTGATCCTTCTGTTCAATATGCCTGTCAATCTGGATTTCATGAAATATTTCAAGAGACGAACAGGTGAATTCGCTATGCAACCCATATAATAATAATAAAAAAAAAAAAACAAAATAAAAATCGGTTCATCCGTTCGGGAGCTACGATACACACACACCCCCACACACGAAGACACGTCAAACTTATAACACCCCGTCGTTTTAGCGTCGGGGGTTAATAACCAAAATGACCAACGGCTTAACCTGCACAGACAGATGCTCCACTACCCAGCAAAATAATAACAGTCTACCCTACCCTGTGTTTCGCATGAATGACGCTCGGACATAACAAATAATCAATAACCTATATTTAGATCGGAACAGCGAGCCCCTGCCGATCACGCAGACCAAATCATGTCTGAGTTGGAACATGGTGCGGCGGGATATTCACTGGAGCATACTCTTAATTATAGGTAAATTTACAGAAATAGCTCACCTCAATATAACTAATTATAAGTAATACGGGCCGGTGTCCGCATCTCCACGTCAATGCGCGTATTTTGCGTAATACAGGTGGCAAAATCGATTATTCAATCCACCCCACCTGCATATCTAATTAGGTATCTATAAGACGCAGCTGTTCTTAGATAGAGATTGTAAGTAAGTATAGTAAGCTTGTTTTGTTTAAACAAGCTTACTATACTTACTTACAACCTACCTTCTTAGCTGTTGAACTTACAACCCGTAAGTAGAAGTCTTTCAGGATAAATACAGCAGACAGACAAAATTATCTAGGACATAGAATAATGTCCTAATATTATGTCATAAAGATAAATATACAATAAGTTACGAACTCTACTTCGCAGTAGCTGCCCGCGGAATCTGGATTCGTGTTCAGTTAATGGTAAGACAGGATCACCCCCTCGCCCCTGGTTTCGAAAGGTCGGTGTGCTACAGGGTGCTGTTTTAGTACATTTTGACCGCGTAGATACCGCACATGTCTATGAAACAGCAGATTTTTTTTTTTATAACCGACGTATAGTTTCTACTCTAGGGGCGCTAGAATCTTGTACTGAACCCATGCAGGTAACAGGTCGCGTGTCGATTTCCCTAAGCCGCCACCCTCTATACACCACTAGCTTCTGTCCGTGACTTCGTCCGCGTCAAATTTCACCCTCCCTCCATTCACCCTCTTAGGGGTGGAATTTCGAAAAATACCTACCCTTCACAAAGAACACACCCTCTAAATTTCACGTCTCTAGGACCAGCAGTTTAGGCTGTGCGTTGATATTTCAGTCAGCCAGGACTTTGAATATATAGATTGCGCTGTCTACCCCTTCTGCGAATATAGGCTTGATGTTATGTTACATTCAATTTATGACCTCGACTTTTCAGCCGGCAGCAGCACTCTATTCGAGTCCCTCAGAGATTCGAAAATGACGGAGGAGTTTGAGGAGTTCCTGCTGTACTTCGAAGGCTGGCATGCGTCCGCCGTGGTCTTCGTCGTAGTGGTGTTCTGTAAAACACTCACAGAGTTCGCGTCCAACTTCTGTGTGATCTATACGCTGCTGCCTAGCATTGCTAAAGTGGTAAGGAGATTATTGGTAGACACACTGTATATATTTTATAATTAACTATGTATAATCTTCTTCATCTTTAGTCGTACACACCGCGCTAATCTCCGAAACTATCCAACGGATTTCAATGTTTTGTAACCGAAACCATCCCGCGGATTTCAAAGAAAGTTTGTAAATGAGTATGGTTGGTTCCAGTTTGCAAGTTGCTATACTAGGTGTAGGTATACAGGATGATTTTTTTTAAGTGGGCGTGGATGGCCAAATTCGAAACTATGAGGAATAGCGAAAAGTACTCAAAGGAGTGTCGTGCTCGATTTTGATGAAAACTAAAACTGCATCATAGGATTTTTGAAAAATCAATAGTAGGAATAAATAAAAAAGACCACGCTTGCCGTTTCGCAGTCTCGACTGGAGGAATCGTCTGGCTGCCATCTATCATTTGAGGAGTCTGTCTGCAAGCTGGGTGTTCAGGGTGGCCGGGACATCGACGCGCAACACTGCAACACCTTGGAATCAGTACATTATTCTGATTATTCTGAACCACCAATTTCTCGAAGGTTATTAAAAAAAATTGCTCTTCCATACATGTAAAAAAGTGTTAGTTTGCGCGTCGATGATCCTGACACTGTACTGGTTCTCTAGTTTTTTTTTTCAGAGGCCTTCTAAAAGTCTGAGCATAGTAGGTCACTCCAGTGCACAGGCACGTTACATAAATCAACGATTTATTTGTATTATTTAGAGTGTGTTCTGCAACATAAACCCTCACTACCTGATGATGGCGGCCACGCTCGCCAGCTCACTGCCGTTCCACCTGGTGACCGGAACACCCGTCAACGCGATGGTCTGTGCTTATGTGCACATCCCGCCTTGGAGGATGGTTAGATCATCGAGTACACTTACTAGCTATATTAGGAAATTTGTTCCATTTTACGAATGTAAAACTTAAACTCAGACAGAGTTCTGGACACCGGTATGCCTTATGTTTCTCGACGACGGCGACGAGGAAGTGATCGATGAAACCTACAAAAGATAGTAGGTCCTGTGTAAGTAAAAGATATACAAATATTAATCGCTAACTGTTCACACCACCGGCGAGTATGTACCGTACCTACTTCTTTGTTGCAGCGACCAGATATAATATCAAAGAGTACCTACTCGCTCAGCGACGCTCGCTTGGCGGGTCGAACACTTGCTGAGAGAGTCGCGCTTGGTACAGACGCCAGCTTGTAGTAGCTTGATGTAAGCTACTACAATCTGTCAAATTTCTTTAATAGATTTTCAACTTTATCGCTAAAGCATAAAGTTCAAGGTTGATTGGGAAAATTTTACAGTTTCGAATAGCTTGATGTGCTTGCGTCTGTACATACTAGCGAGTAATCGCTAGTCGCGCACTCACTGCTCGCCAACTTGTTTTTAGTTCGCTCTACTCGCTTCTCGTTAATCGCCGGCAGTGGAGCAGGTGCCTCTTTTATCAACCATTTGTAGTATGTCACCTATGGCCTTTACACGGCTAACCTTCAATACAGTACAAGATATTTCATTCAAGCTGTTTTTCTTGACCCTTGACAGATGTACGCCGGCATCGGTCCGTCAGTGATTGCCATAGTGGTGGTCTGGTTCACAGTGACGGTGTGGTCCACAGCCATATGGACCGACATCACGCTCGACCCGGAGTGGGCAGACATCAACGTCTTCAAGATATTTAGGAAAAGGAGTTAGGTATTAGTAGGTACTGTAATAAAGTATTATGTAAGGATTGCTTGCATGGTTTTACTGTACAATTTGGTGTAGCAAAGATTATGTTCTTGATCAAAATAGTTGGATGTTTCGCATTTCGTGCCCGGGCGTATCTAAATATACATCAAGCTTTATTCATAGAGACCTTACATGTATGAATCGCTTTTGAATTCTTGCGTACCCTACAGCCTAAGATATATGGATGAGAGCTGCCGACATTCAAGCTGAATGGGCTATGTCCAGCACTGAACTGCTGTAGACTGATGATGGTGGTGGTGGTGATAATGATAATGAATCAATTCAGGAAATAAAGCACGCCCAAGGTTTTTGACGACTATAACAAAAACGGTAAATTATTTGCAACATACTATTTATTTAATAACACACTCCTTCGATTCACTATTTACAAAATGAGATTATTACGTACATTTATATTTTAGTTTTGCATCGCAAGAAACGGAAATCATGAAAAAAAAAACATCGTCAACCTTATAAAAAAAAATAGTTTTTTTTTGCAGTAGCATCTTATGTTTTATCCGTTGAATATAATTGACGTCTGACAGTTTTAGTGTGGAAAAACTGTCAAAAAATCAAAATTTATCCCAGGATAAGACTTTTTATACGTATAAAAATTTGGTGAAATTCGCCCTTAATGAGAATAAAATTAACATTTGTGACAGTATTAAGGATCACAACCGACTTAAAATTTGGAAAACGGTCATTTTAGTTAATACATTTTCTATTAAGCCACTAACATGGATAACTTTACGAAACAGAACATGCAGTAAAAAGCGTGTTTAATACAATTTTATTACATTGGCATTTCTTCTATTATACTTTTAAAATATCGAAAAGTTACAGTATATATATTCTTCCAATTTACAGAAAAAGATTCATTGTAAATGTTGAAGTACAAAAGTGTCTGTTTGAAATAAATACTTGGACTTTGACTTTTTTTTTAATATTTGCAATAAATTAAAAAGGTTGTTCAATACGTAAAATTTAGCATAAAAAGTTCAAATTTTTTTTTTCATAAACTGGCAATGTTGTTCAATACGTCAAATTTAGCATAAACAGTACATTATATTTTTTCATAAACAGGCATAATTTTTATATCAAAATTGGACATAATATCATTGTAATTATTAGAATATAATATGAGAACACATCGATTTAAAATCCATTGATCATAGAGTATTTTGACCATAGACCATGATCATTATTTAAATTTTAGATTCAAGATAAAAATGTATAAACACGTAGAAAAGCGGCATTAACTAGTGACACAATAAAATGGGGAGTATACAGGGTCTAATAAAATTAGCTAGCGAAACTCCGCAGACGAGAATACTAATAATATCTAAACATGATAATCGTATCATCAAATCATTTATTTGTGTTTTATCGTGTGCAGATATTGATACCCATCAAGCCCGTGGAGTTTAGCTAGCTAATTTAATTTTACCCTGTATTCTCCAAACAAAAATTCTGTTCGTAGTTTATACAAAATTGGGTAAATGTATCGAAATAATTGTTTTGAAAAGGGCTCCTATATGTATGTACGCAATAAACATTCACACACACACACACACTTTATTAATAATAATTACGACTAATTTGCACTTTTTAACACACTTAAATAAAATGCATCACAATATTATTTGTCTCACAACAAAAGCACGCTTTGTTCTTTATGGACTTAACATTAAGGCACCTCTTCAAGCTTGATTAACTAAGGAAGCCTTTACATGGAATATTTTACCTAGGAAAAGGTCCATAAAAATAAATATTTTTTAAAATGAAGACTTTTTGCACACATTATAGGGTTCATTCTTCAAAGTCCACACACAAAATACGATTCACACACCACACATAATATTTTACTCGGTATTAAAACTAGGAACCCTTACATAGGGATTTTTAAATAAAAATATTTGAAATATATCTTCACATAAACACTTTCTATATAAAATATATTTTTGTTGTTTACGCACCCGCAAACGCATTTGGTAAACGTTTTATGAGAAATGGCTAATTCGTTTTTACCCCACTACGGCGAAACCCAAAAGGAGGGGAGAGGTACTTACCTAATAATTTTGGTATCTTTGCTGAGATTCTTTGTTTCTTGGTAGGTTTACTACTTTTAATAAGTCGCACCAACAATTTCGCTTCTCACATTATTTTTTTTTAAAGATAAAGGTAATTAGGTTAGAATGAGATTACTATTTTCAATTGCCGCTTTCACCCCGTTTCTACCTTTACCAAGTGCCAAGCGAAAATAATCCTTATACCATCGACATAAAATATACCGTCATGTTAAAACTACATTCCTCATAAAATTCGTTGCAAGTGTGAAAAGCGTAAGTTTATACATATAAATCCTCACCCGCTTCATTCCGTTAAAATATATAATTATGTACTAGTGTCATAATAATAATTTATTTAAGCATTATTATTGTCCCAGTAGGCTGGATTGTGTAGGCACTAGGTTTTGGCCATGATTGCGTTAGGTAATTAGTTTGCAATTGGACATAATATTAAAATGTTACAGCAAATTTTATGAATTTGCAACATGCATGAACAAGAAAATCTAAAGGATGTGTTTTTTTCAAACGGTGATTTAGATAATATTATCCAAAGCAATAAATAGCAATGTAATTCATTTCCTTTTAATTGTAATCATGTCCATTGATTGATGTTCGTTTATCTTCTTATGGGCCCACCACCTATTACATGGGACTCACACATACCTGGAGAAATGTGGGTGTACTAAAAGGTAAACCTCTGCATAACCCTTCTTGAAAAACAGTCGTGATGTTATGTTTATGTGGATCTCATATTTTCCATCACATAATAATTTAACTCTCTCTATCTTTGCCAATTATTTAAAATTATGTCCAGCTGTATTTTAAATATATATTATATTTATTATGTAAGTATATATTTTGGCAATGTACTAAGTCGGTGGGGCGACTATCATACGTACATAAATGCTGTTTTAATATTATTTATCATATAAAATGCTTTTATATTGTAGAAAATACAAAAATATTATTTTCAATGACTAATTGGCGAAGTTGCGAAATAAAATGGTTTCATTATAAAATGCCCTTTCAAATAAGCACTATGCCGAATTTTGCGAACCTCGTCTAGATATAACAAAACTAGTAATATGCAATCACCGCAGGATTGCTAAAAATTTATAGAAATAAAAACCATTTCAACATTGCCATTATACGAATTTTTCGAACATTTTAAGTACGCAAAAATAAGTAAATACTTATCATAAATTCAGACCAAAAATATAAAGCGACCTCGCCAATTGTCTATGATTTACAATTATCATTTTGTTGGCAAAATTTAATCATAAATACAGATAATATAGGCCAACCGACTCCCTTCAAAGCTGGGTTCTCTTGTCACAAAACAAGAGTAATAAAAAATATTTGAAGAAATATCTTCACACTGAGATTGCACAAAATAAATCTAAGAACTTTCCCTTAGTTTGAAAATGGTACAAAATGGCACATACCTGTACACCTTTCTATCTTTGTAGACATCTAACAAATGGCTAGCACAATTCATAGCCTTTAAAATCCCTTCACATTTCACCGATTAAATTACCTATATTAAATTGGGTTTAGCTTTTAAAAGGAAGGTAGTTGCATGTGATACTACCCGTATTGTTCCTTAGCAATGCGGGTAGTGTACAATTGAAGTTCGGGAGGGTAGACAGAGCGCTGTATGATGTATTGCAGGCTAAAGACACGGTGTTGTTGGCTGATAAGGCTGTAGTGTTGGTGAGGTGGGTCACTGGGGCCAGGAAGGGGAAGATAACTGAGCCCCATGTGGGGTAGGCGCCCCATACCACGAGGGTGGTGATGATTTTCGGGCCTATGCCGCCGACAGCCTGAAAAAAGAAACAAAAACAGTTCTACTTAGAATCATATTCTTTTTCCCGTCTCACCTTTTACATATTGTATACACAGGGGATTGATTAGATGCATCTCTCAGACAATGTAAACGTCCTACTCTTTGCAGAAACTGGGGTGACCACAGATATAGATATACCTGGATAACGCAAGAGCAATTACTTCGCGTGCCAGCTTACGTTCAAAAATCGTAAGCCGCCACTTTCGCGCTCAGTCCTGTGTACTGCTGGCTGGGTAAGCGTGAGCGAGAGCGCGAGCTTGTGACGTCATAGTAGGTAGTAAAAAAATGGCACGCTTGGTTTTCATACAGTTGGGGTGACTTTATCAGTCAGTGCGAGTTATATAAGTTAACCAAGGGATCATTTGTTTTCTTTTCAGCCTTTTAATATTCCTACTATAGGGATGAGCGATAGTGTTCTGCTGGCTTGTAATAATGATAAACCGCTACCACAAATCAGTATGCAAGCGTGGTAACCATAGCTGGGGAAAATAATTTAAGCTTTTGCTGTAGCAATTGAGGTACTGTTTTTTTACTTATACGATTCGGAAGGTACTAAATACTACGCACGTTAGACTTTAGCTTTCAATCGGATTAAACGTAGGGTCCTGCTGCGTATACAGACATTTAGAGACCCATTATAGGAATGGTTTATTTATGTTAACAAAGTACTCACCATCTTAGAAGTAGGTATATGCGCGACGCCGGCGACGATCGCGTTGGGCGGAGTGCCGACCGGCATGTGGAACGCCATCGAGCACGCCAGTGTGGCGGGAATCATGAGGTAGCGAGGGTCGATGTGCAGTACGCGGGCCTGAAGATACACCAAATTGTTAAAGCTCGGTCATATATTACGTACGTATATCAGGTTCAATATAGTATTATAATAAACGCCATGTTACTCATGGCAGTCGCGGTCATAAAAGTTGCGAGTAAGGAGGTAAATATAGGTGTTGTCTCGCTCCCACGTTTTATGACGACGACTGCATCATACGTTTGTGTTCAGTTGGCATTCTGTTATACGATAACTGCTGTCGATATTATTATCGAGGTTTTAAAGAGTCGTTGGTCTCGAATAAATGAAAGGGCCAACTCTAGTAAAAATGGTGAATTGAAAACACCAATTCACCATTTTTTCTAGAGTCTAAAGTGGCGAATTGTTCTTTCGAGGCGCTAGTCATTTTAACTATCACCGCTCGTCATATAAATTCCATTTCTTATCCTAGCCAGATTGATTTCTTACCATATTAGCCAACACAGGCAGTATAAGATTAGCGATGGCGACATTAGAGGTGAACTCCGTGATGAACTGGGTGACCAGCACCACTACCAGCAGCACCACGGCGTGGTTCAGACCCTGCAGGCCTTCCAACGAGGAGCCGATCATGGCGGACAGGCCGGTGGCCTTGCTGCCCTCAGCGAGAGCGAAACCTCCACCTATTGGAAAAGAGATTTATTAGTCACATCATCAATTAAAATCAGTACCGCGAGGAGGTTTTCTCCTCGAACAAAAAATTACCACTTGGGAACAACCTCTAAAATGCCTCATTAGTTGTTAGATGTCTATAGTACTTTCTCACCAAATTTTATTAGATTAAGTGCAATAACTTTCATATATAGAGGTTTACAGGACTAAAGTAGAGATTTGATTTATATTTTAAAATTCAAAACTTCTCTGATTATCGCGGAACTTGCGTTTAGGTAAATCCATGGAACGACCTATACACAAAAAAAATTGGACCCTATGAATGGGCCATCCTGTATTTATGAGTCTTAAAGGCGTGTACGTTACCCCAGCAAGAAAGTGTCTCCTAGAGTTATAGGAGTAGGACGTATAATATGTGCCCTATCTGCTGTAAATGTGCCCCCAAATAAAAAATGTGTGCCCCCTGTCGTTTTGGAAAAAAACGGAAAAAACGATTCCTGCTGGGGTAACGTTTTTCTAGCAGGAAAATTCTAAACGAATGATCGGAGAGAGAAAAATTGTGCATGGCCAGAGAGCTTATATGTGTGCCAAAATGTGCCCCCAAAAAAAAAATCTGTGCCCCTTCAGGTTTTCGAGATATTGCATTTCCTGCTGGAGTAACGTTTTGATGAATCGTATATCTCTACAACCATTGCATGTGCCCCTGTAGAGTAAACATACACGAGTAGCTCTTAATGTGTGCCCCTTAGTGCCCCAATTAGTTTTAAGAAAATATTTATAGTTTTCAAGTTATAGCGGTTTTATGAAAACCCGAAAAAACATCGCAGCGCCTAAATTAGACAAGAAACAAGTTCGCTGAAAACTGTATTCGGTCCTTCTTGACGCTAATAATAACCATACAAAGTTTCAAAACTATTCATGCATGCGTTTTTGCTAAAAGTCAAAACGATGGTGTCCTAACTTTGACGGCAAAATACAAGGAACCGGCTCAATCCGAGATGTGTAGGTGTAAACCAAAATCATGTGCCTTTAGTCAAAAATATATGGTGAAAATATTCAGCTTGGAATGTTTCGCATTAAGTAAATATTAACAAAAAACCAAAATATGTAAGCAACGGCTGGTTATCCGGCCAAATTTGAATGACTACTAAAAAGCGACTGATTCATACATATCGATGACCTTCTTTATTGAACGTATTATACCTAAGCTGTTGTCCGTACAGTCGCGTTCAAAAGTTTTGGGGCTAATTAAAAAATATATTAAATGCACCTTGTGACTATAATAAATGAAACAGCTTGTTGATGTGGAAATTGTTATTTTTATTCCCTTAATTTTAATTCTTAAAGTAATTATTGCATCAAATCACAGATCAAAGTTCCTACCTATAAATATTAGAAATTAGTAGGTATATAAAGTAATGAAAAAAATCGGTTGTCTGTAAAGTCGGTTTACTGACGATAGTTGAACGTGACAACGTCATAAGAAAATACTGATGGAATAGTTGCATTGCATTTGTTAATATTCGCTTGCACTTCAAGCCGCCATGGAACGCTACTGAGCGAGGCCGCGAGGTAACGCTACATGAGTCATGTTTTTTCGTGAGTGCAGCCAGCTTCATCGATTTATTAGACGTTGTCACGTCAAAAATCCAAGTACTTGATAAGACAAGTATTTTTAAATAGGTAAGTCAAAACAATGCCATTAAATACTTATCACCGCAGATCGTGCCATAAAATTCAACACCCCTACAACCACATAATTGTTATAAAATGCTTAATACGCCACTTTCAACCAACTCAAAAAAAAGTAAACAAACAGTATCAGTGCAACTGCGTGACTCAACGTAACAGTGTCCTTGGCGTCATAACATAACTGCAACTGTTTACCAATACCAAGTAATAATCCAAACGCACTTCCTCAATAAACACTTCGTACCTATTATTCATAATAGAGCGACGTTACACGTAACCTGTCTCTGTCACACTAACACCGTACGCGTACTAGCTGTCTCACTTTCTCCAAGCTAGACAAAGCGACTCCTTGCGACACGACGTCAGCGGATGCCGCGGGGCCAGAGATATATGCAGCGGTGTGGGGAGGCGAAAAAAGGGAATCTTCTATTAAGTAAGGTGAATGCTCCAACCAGCCCGCAAAATTCAAATTTTTTCTGTTTTTTTTTTGTTCCTACGCCTTTATGAACTTGGAGGGTTGTATTGGTGATTTTGATGATTATAATTCTGTAACTATATACGTCTTACAACCGCGAATAATATTTTAATCAACATACAACCTAGCACTGGCCTGCAAATTGCAAAAAACGCAAGAAATTTTGAATTTCGCGGGCTAGTTGGAGCATTCCCCTTAATGATGAAAAACTTACAATGCGTGCCACGAAAGATGAGACTTGACACACCACGTGGTTTGACATGCGCAGTACACGATTTTAGGTATCTTTAGCGGTATGAGGTCTGAGTGCGGGACGGGACTGGACGTCATAGGGGCGGCGGAAAGAGCGGGGGAGGCGGGTCAAGTCTCATCTTTCGTGGCACGCATTGTACTGTTAATTTATCTAACCTACGGCTTATCAATAAATATATATGTAACTAATATAAAAAGACAAATACGGGCTTTTTATTTATATACAAAAAAGAGCTACCTCTTTTTAGTAGTAGGTATTCATCACACATTTCATGAACTATATTTTTTTTTAAACATCGGGACCAAGTCAAAGACCTGGCAAATATCTCGATGTATTTCTTTCGTTCACACATAAATTACTGGATGTATTTTAATGAAATTTCGAATCGAGAAGATAGCTTACCTTGGAATAGCACTTAGGCTACTATTTATAATGTACTTAATCATGTGTAACGTCATAGAAACAGCTAGTAGAATATAATCCAATAACAACTTTATTTAATTACTTATTACTTTTGTAAGTCAGTGTACTCAGGCACAACACGTGTGAACCGGTTATTGAGTAAAGTAAAGAAGGTCATCGATATGTATGAATCCGTCGCTTTTTAGTAGTCATTCAAATTTGGTCGGATAACCAGCCGTTGCTTACATATTTTGGTTTTTTGGTAATATTTACTTAATGCGAAACATTCCAAGCTGAATATTTTCACCATATATTTTTGACTAAAGGCACATGATTTTGGTTTACACCTACACATCTCGGATTGAGCCGGTTCCTTGTATTTTGCCGTCAAAGTTAGGACACCATCGTTTTGACTTTTAGCAAAAACGCATGCATGAATAGTTTTGAAACTTTGTATGGTTATTATTAGCGTCAAGAAGGACCGAATACAGTTTTCAGCGAACTTGTTTCTTGTCTAATTTAGGCGCTGCGATGTTTTTTCGGGTTTTCATAAAACCGCTATAACTTGAAAACTATAAATATTTTCTTAAAACTAATTGGGGCACTAAGGGGCACACATTAAGAGCTACTCGTGTATGTTTACTCTACAGGGGCACATGCAATGGTTGTAGAGATATACGATTCATCAAAACGTTACTCCAGCAGGAAATGCAATATCTCGAAAACCTGAAGGGGCACAGATTTTTTTTTTGGGGGCACATTTTGGCACACATATAAGCTCTCTGGCCATGCACAATTTTTCTCTCTCCGATCATTCGTTTAGAATTTTCCTGCTAGAAAAACGTTACCCCAGCAGGAATCGTTTTTTCCGTTTTTTTCCAAAACGACAGGGGGCACACATTTTTTATTTGGGGGCACATTTACAGCAGATAGGGCACATATTATACGTTCTACTCCTATAACTCTAGGAGACACTTTCTTGCTGGGGTAACGTACACCTTAAAGGCGGATACGTCGTTCATATTAGTAGTGAGGCATGCCGAAGCACATGCCTCCTCCACTAATATGAACGTCCACACATTGTGCATCATGCGATGAGCGCCGTGCGCTGCGCATGCCTCGCAATGTCTGTATTTGCCTTACGATGTGCGTGTTGTCCTGTGATGATTTAGAATTTATAGGATTCCAAACTTATGAGATTGTCGTGTTATACTCACCAAGCAAGAACAGTAGTCCCCAGGGGATCTTTTCCTTGAGGATTCCCCAGGTCACGATGCTGGGAGAAGGCTTCGATGCTTGTAGTTCTTCGTCTGTAAATAATGGAATAAAACATTTACTAACAACTAGTCGCGTTCTGTAAAGTTGCTTAAAAAATATCGTGGTGTAAATAGACGCCTAGACTTTTCTGAATACCAGTAATTTACACGGAGCGACTGTTTATCTGACCTCAACAATCCATTTTTTTTTATTTATTGCGACATGGGCCAGCTCTTGACTTCGATCTCACCTGGTG
Source organism: Luperina nickerlii (assembly GCA_963855955.1). NCBI lineage: Eukaryota > Metazoa > Arthropoda > Insecta > Lepidoptera > Noctuidae > Luperina > Luperina nickerlii. The sequence continues at coordinate 10,155,496 of OY979682.1, forward strand.
GAAAGCGATGGATGAGATGTATGATGGAACGAGCAAGTCCAAAAGATGCCTATTTACTGTTGCTTTGAAGCCTGACGGGTTATACGTGGAGGCAAACACGATACTCCTTGGTAAGACTGGTTGTCAGACTTTTGGGCTTCTGATTAAAGATAAGCATTAACTTTTTATAAAACTAACCACCGTAAAATTCACTCTTTAGGTACTTACATGAAGAAGAAGCGGAGAAGAACTTGAGGAAGTCACAGCACATCGGTAGAATGAACATCAGAATGACAATAAACATTGATGTCACACCATCCTTCACTTTCCTGTGGCAAAGAAAACAACACGTGTGAAATAAATTAGGTATTTCGATTTAAACATGCGTTCATACAATACTATGAACCTCTATCGACGAAGAGGTTATTTTCATTATAACATTAGCTCAGTAGAGGCCCACAACCCAATGTTGAAACCCTGAGGCCGGTATCATATCTCCACCGCGAAACCATAGCAGCGAAACCGCAGTAGTTCCGCCATGACTTGTTCCTTGTACAGTCAATAGCATAAGTATGTATACACTTGGCTAAAGCCAAGTACAGACGCCAGCACATCAAGCTACCCGAAACTGTCAGATTTTCCCAATCAATTTTGAACCTTATGCTTTAGTGATAAAGTTGAAAATCTATTAAAGAAATTTGACAGATTGTAGTAGCTTGATGTGCTGGCGTCTGTACAAAACTAAATGAAATAAAAGAAAATCGTCTTTGAATAAATTCAACGACGATTTTCCCCTTTAGTTTTGAATGAAATTTTATGTTATTACGAACAAAGTATTTTCGAACCCGTAGGTTTGTGTAAAGTCGTATTTCAACGTTGCATTCGTTATTTCACGAAAAAATCGCAATTGAAAGTTGCCAAGTGTTGACATATTAGTGCTCGTGACTGTACGACATGCGGAACTGTCTGTCTCTTTCCCGCGTGATTTTGCCCGGAGGCCAGTTACAGCCTGCTATTTTGACCTAAATTTTATTTACTAAATTTAAAGCAACAACATTTTGCTCTGATTGCTACCCCTCATGATATTCTGCTACTTGAATTGCGACATAATGTAGTAATGTTTCTTAACGGAGTTCGTTATGCGGTTTCTAATCATTATTCTTGCGGCGGAGGTGTGCTATTGCCTTGAATGCCAAGTCTCGATACTAAACTTGTTCTAAAGACATTAAAAAAATATGTTAATTTATTCCTTAATTATAACTTACATGTCAGTGATTACGTTAGCCCAGCCGGGCATGAATCCGGGGCTACGGAAGATGTACAGGAACACCGCCAGGATGAACAGGAGACCAGAAGCCTGTGACCAAATACGTTAAAGTTAATATTGATTTACTGATTCATGGAATAAAGGGTCATTTAAACGAGACTTGTTTTACGACCGACGATTCGTAGGTAGAACTTGCCAGGCGATTATCGCACTTATGTGTATACGCCCAAGAAATACACAGAAACTAGAATACGATTATGTTTTACGAGTCTCGCTAGGAATTTTCAACTATGGAACGCAAGGCAATGCTCGCCTTTCGATATGTTTGAGACTATCTATTATTTTATCCAAATGTTTTTATTTTTTATAACATAGGTTTGGGATCCACTCCTACCATCGTGACATGGACGCCTTTGCTCAGGAGTGGACAGCGCAGGCTAGCAAAAGAAAAATAAAAAAAAACATATTTCTGTTATCCATATTATAAATGCGAAAGTATGTCTGTTTGTTTGTGTTACCTCTTCACGCTTAAACCGCTGAACCGATTTAGATAAAATTAGGTATAGAGATGGTTTGAGTCCCGGAAAAGGACATAGGATAGTTTTTATCCCATATTCCCAAGGTATCGAGACATATGCGGGTGAAACCGCGGGACGCTGCTAGTCTCCTATAAAGCCTGTTCGAAAGCAAGAGCTTATTTCTCGTACTTCATTGAATTAACTACTACACATTATTGTTAACTTTTGTTTCATAAACTCACCCTTTCGTGGAAAGTGATAGGTCCAAGATTCCTGTACTGTTCCTTGATAACCTTCATCGTAGTCATTGATCCCGACGACGCCCTGTTTACTTTCTTGGCGGCTTGGCTGTTTGGTCTGCAGAAATGAATACCATAGATATAATTTAGTTCTTCTTAGGATTTCAACAGCGCTCGATTCGCGAAAAATCATTGATATTTTTGAGCAAGCCGAGCAAGTTTTTCGGATAAGTTAGATTTTTCTTTTGACCATTCATACAGAAATAGAGGTAACTTTGTCGACTTGTGCGGAAGATATTTTTCATCGGACCCGAAACCGAAAAAAAAAACGGCAAAAAACACTCCTTTTGTGGTTTTTAAGACAAATGCATATTACTGCCGCACCGGGACGCTGGGCATCGCATTCCAATATTCAATATTTTTTTATTATGCTACAAAAAATAAAATACTAGCGACAGCTCTAGCTATGACTTCTTATAACCTCTCATAAGTTTGCCCAATAATAGGGTAGTGCATCAATGTTGAGGGTTACATACCTGAACAAGCCCATGAAGGTGACCTGGAGAGCTACCCATACAAGAATCTGCATAATCAGCATGGGGGGCGTACTGTACGCCATGAACCAGAAGAAATTCACCGAGCTTCCGTATTCGGGGAATTCGCTGGAAGAAAAACATAACATATTAATATATTAAGCTTCCAACTAAGTTTTTAGAAGGTGATATTTTGTTTTTAGGGCTGATCTGCACACAAGCAAAGTTTTTTTTTTAAAGTTTAGTAATAATGTAATGTTCGTACAGTCATAGTAAAAAATGTTCTTTTTTATACCGAAAACACACGCGTACTTATACATTTATTTGGTGATCTTTACTGCTGTACACCAATTCGTTACTATACCCAACATCTTTAGAGCAGCTGGGAATATTCTTCCCATTTTGCTCTTTTAAATATTCTATTCCTTTTTGGAAGCTACAATAGTCGACTCTGATAAATGACTCATCATCTGCCTAGCCTTTTCCCAACTATGTTGGGTCAGCTTCCAGTCTAACCTATCTGAATTCCACAACCCAGTTACTGGTAATACCATTTTCCTTGGTAAGACTGGCTGTCAGACTTTCGGGCTTCTGACTACCCGTAACAACTGTTAAAGATCCACGAATGACAGCCGGGACCAACGGCTTAACGTGCTTTCCGAGACACGGAGGGCTCGGTATGTAAAGATAGTCACCCATCCACGGACCAACCGCGGCAAGCGTAGCTTAACCTGACCGATCAACCTGTGCGGATTGTATTATTTAGCCATAATTCCCTCTTCATACATACAACAAGACTCTGTTAAAAGACTATGAAGTATTAATCAACAAAGAGAAAAAAATATATAATAAGAAAAAAAAAGTTAAATAAGAAAAAGAGAGAAAAAGAAGATAGAAAGAAACACAGAGGAGGAGGTAGAAAGGGGGGGGGGTTATAGATAAGGGGTCAGGCAAAGGTGTACAGTATGTACGGTCACCAAAGGAGATTAGTAATCAGGTCGTCAGATATAGTTGAAGTTTAGTAAGAAACCGATGGATGTTTTCGAATAAAATTGAATTTAGTTAATAGAAAACAAAAAGCTCATTTATCAAATTAAATTTCATTCGAAAAAATCAATCGGTTTTTTACTAAAGTTCAACTATATCCGACGACCCTGGACACTTATCTCTTTTGGTGACTGTACAACCCACATTTCGGCAGTTATGTTAAAGTCTAATGTAAAAGGGGGAGACTGGGGCGAACCTATTGCTATGTAGAAAATTATACTTACGAATCAAAGATTCCTTTGAAGGCGGAGTTGGTAGCAGTTCCGACGAGGGTACCGCAGCCTCCCAGGGTGGAAGCGTAGGCTATACTCAAGTAGTAGCATACTGTTATGTCACTCGGCATTGGGGCTCTGAAAGGCGAAAATTTCATGTTCTTCGTAAATTAAATGAGATAATTCATTAAATATAGGGAACTAGCTGCGCCCTGCGGTTTCACCCGCATAACTGTCGATCCCGTGGGAAAATCGGGATAAAATTCCTATGGTTATAAACTATCTGTGTGCCAAATTTTATCCAAATCCGTTCGGCCATTTGTGCGTGAAGAAGTAACAAACATACAAACACACTCACAAAATTTCGCCTTTATAATATTAGTCTGATTAAAGGGATTACAGTACCCAGCCGTATACACAGCCTCGACCAATAAATTACAGACTCTGCGCGTAACACGACACGTCGCGTTTCAGAAAAAAAAAAAACGATTTTGTAAGAGCGTCCTGTGTTACTCATATAGTATTTCTATCTCACAAAGCGAGGCGCGATTTACTTGTGGTAAGTGTACAAACATGCTGTAAACGTGTCGTGAAGACGAGTAGCGTCAGCACAAAACACACACACTTCCGACTTCGCCATTGTTTTGGACAGTACCGAGAACTCCTGCGCGTACACACACATTCACAGCGTATTTGTACACTGGGTAAACACAAGTAAAACGCGCGTCGCTTCGAGAGATAAAAATACTATACCTGTGTAACAGTCTCTTTCTAAAGCTTAATGTGTTATATTTACTCCGAGTGCTGTACGCTGTAGTTTTGAGACACAGCGGCCTAGCGGAATTAACATGTATATCTGTTCGATTTCTAGATTTTTTGAACTACAACTAAGTTAGAGTTAACTATAAGTCGACTATTTCTGATCCTTTATTTTCATCGATTTAAGGTCATAGCACACGTATCAAACCGGAAAGAAATCGGCACCGTATTCACTCGAGCCATTCAGTATTCATTGTATGAAACTCCCTACTACAACGCACACTAATCAGAATCGTAACGTAATCGCCTCGCCTCGGGACAAGCTCACGAACCGCGGTGCGGTGCGTTACGGCTCTCTGTACCCGAGCTTACGTCTCTTCGTCCACCCTTGCCCCTCTCACCCCTCCGCCCTGCCTCCTGCACCATCAACCAGCGGACGGCGAGCCGTAAGCGCTAGCCGTAGATAAGTCGACGTATCAGAGCTTCTGATCCGCTTTGGTTACGTGCTTACGTTAGATTGAGGGTGCGTTTCCACTAAAGCGGAGCTGTGCGGAGCGGAGCGGAGACGTACAGGAATCGACCAATCACAATGGTTGAAATCCTCAGCGCGTCACTCGTCTCGTCTATGATTGGACGATTCCTGCACGTCTCCGCTCCGCTCCGCCCAGCTCCTCTTCAGTGGAAACGCACCCTGACGCCTGTTTGACGGCGAGGCTAAAGGCGACACGGTGCCGATCCCTTTCCGATTCGATACGTGTGCGACCTTTAAGGTCATCTTGATTGATTCATTTGTCAAAATCAAATTAGTTTAAAATGTAACTTACTCTTCTTCACCAGTCTTAACAACGGCCTTGGTGTCTTTGCCATTCTCTGCTGGTGAGTTCTTCTTCTTGTTTATATAGACATCACCAAGTCCTTGCTGTAAATTTAATTATAATCTGATTACTATGGACTCATTAACAATGGACGAAGTTGTTGATAAAAATCAGTCTTTACCGGAGTTGACAAAGACACGACTTCGACGGTATTGTTTTTAAGTATTTGATTATTGTCACTTTAAAAAATGGGGGTGGCTACCGAGATGAGTGATAATAGAGAAGTATGGAAGAAACAGATATGCTGCGCCGACCTCAAATAAATTGGGATAAGGCCAAGAGAATGATGGCCCTGTTATTTTAAAACAAAGATTATTCTAACACTTAGGGCGCGTATACACGAGCGTGATTGTTTACGCGGGCGCGTCGCGTACGCATCGCTCCCTCTTTAGAAAAACATTGGAATTAAATACTTGTCTTTTGAGAGAGCGACGAGTACGCGACGCGCGCGTAAAAAAATTGAGCTCATGTGAACGCGCCCTTAGGTACTGTTGTCAAATCACGTTAATATTTTCCTTTTATTGTTTTTAAATTGATCCACTAATTACTACAACTAACACGATGTTGGATAACATGAGTATTTCATAAGTGCCCATTTGGTGTATGTGAAATAAATTATTATGATTTTTAACAGATTTACAGACTTGAACAGCCCTTCAAATTACGTGGATGGCTTCTCTGAAATTGGTTTCAATACATGGAATTTATTTGGAATCTATTCATGTAATTGAAAATATTTACCTGTTCTAGTACTTCTAAAATGGCTTCAACGATTGGCACCATCATGGTAGTAGCAGCAGCATTCGACACCCACATGGATATGAACATAGTCACGAATGTTAGGCCGAAATTCAGTCTAGAACAGAAAAGAAAATATTAGGGCGTGGAAAAATTTATATATTGAATAATTTATAACAAAATGGTTGGGACGGTGGCTGAGCGATTGACTGGAACACATCGGGGTAAGGGGCCGTCCATTAGTATCTTTAGTACCTACAAAGAATCGGACCTTTTTTTTATGTTTATAAAATACAGGTATAATCATCTAATTTTATTAGAAAGTTTGCAGGATGTTTTTGAAAAAATAAATACACGTGATATATTACTACACCCCCCCTCCCCCCTTGTGATATTTCGTGATTTTTTATGGACCCCCTCCCCCCTTTCGAGCCTCACGTGATTAATGGACAGCCCCTAAGTGCGTAACACACTATCAGTGGGAATGGCTTTCATTTTGACAGTTCAACAACATTCATTGCGGCGTTTACGTTATTGAGCAGACACATTTTTCGAACATCTGAAGCAATGGATTAGCAATATCCTTCAAAATTATTCAGATTGTGATTGATAGTAGGTACAATGCGCGCCAAGAAAGATGAGACTTGACCCCGCCTCCCCCGCTCTTTCCGCCGCCCCTATGACGTCCGGTCCCGTCCTGCACTCAGACCTCATACCGCTAAAGATACCTAAAATCGTGCACTGCGCAAGTAAAACCACGTGGTGTGTCAAGTCTCATCTTTCGTGGCACGCATTGTACGTTACGCAATTAGGGCGCATGTTTTTATAGCCTACAGATAATAATATTGTTACGGATCCAAAAATTTGAGTCGTAAAGCCATCCACCATGAAGAAGGAGAACTGCTTAGTGTAAAAAAATATGGTGCGTCTGATTACGCTCTTAGAGAATTTTGATAAGGCTGGAAATTGTTTTACTACGTCAGTCACGTGCATAGTGTATGACGGACGGTTTACGGCTGCGAGTTTATATACAGGACGATTTTTTTTATCACCATCCAAATTTTACAGAGTGTTCTACCCATAAATATGAACAACTTTCACTATGGGACCAACTCAGAAAACGGATGGTGATAAAAAAAAAACACTGGCACTCCGGTAGTGCCGACAGAAGTGAAAACTTGAACAATTACGAGTGTATTTTGTGAATCGTCTTATAAACAAAACACGCGTGTTAAGGTGTGTTCCTTATTTTATAGGGTTTTTTGCAAATCAGGTATGATGACCAAAGTGACTGGTTTATTCTTCTCGTGAAAGGAATTTATTCAGATTTACAAATAAGCACACAGGATAGACTTCAGTTCGTGGTGTTGGTCGCGGCAGTGGTAAGAGAAGCAAGCCGCTCGCATGGAGCTCGTCGTCAGTTATATATCCGTGGTTCAGCGCCATCTCGTCGTTGTTGGATGAACTACGTAGTTAGTACGCGAGGACCTCGTAGTTCTTCCCGATGTGCATAGATGGCGCTGTCCTCAACAACGCGCGTCTTACGTTTTACGTCTTACGAATTTTCGATCAGGGTCACGTGACCTGACGCGAGTTTAGAAGTTTTTACCCATTCCAAAAAAAGTACACAGCGCCGCTAAAGAAGTTTTCACTTCAAAAAAAAATCTTCCTGTATATGTCGAGCATATTCATACGAGGCCGTAAGACGGTAAGACTGGAAGCCGAGCCCAACATAATTAAAGGGAAAAGACAGATGAAGATATTTGGTACGAGACCAACGTACGCGACCCAAGTCGGCATTAGACAATTTCCATTATAAAAAAGATAATTACAAACCTTCTATGAGAGCACCCAACAACTTGCACAGTCCACAGGGCAACTCTTTTTGGCAACCTCGAATGCTGTACCCCAGCGGCTATCATCAAACCACCCATAAACATCATGTTCGTCTCCTTCATGTACGCTGCACAGGTCTTGTCTGAGTCTAAGATACCCATGGTCGGGAACAAGACGATTGGCAGCATAGATGTGACGGGTAATGGAAGGAGCTCCAACACCCAGTATATTGCCATTATTAGAACTACGTACATGCATCTGTATGCCTGAAAATTAAAGGATGTTCATTGATTATTTTGACCGATTTTTACTCTATGCATTTATTTTTGTCCTGTCTGTCTTTTATTAAACAGAAATAAAATGACAAGGACAGGCAGTGTTTGTATGAAAAAAGGAGTGTGTCTAGTTTGTCTTGTGAAGCGATAAGTACTTATTCAATTTGAGTGCCACTTCAAGATTATTATGCGATTATTGCCTGGATCAATGGCAGGAAATCACAAATATTATTTGCAAGCCAATGCAATATTTGCTTAATTTATTTAATAAAGGTTTCCATAATTAAAAAAAGATCTCTTAGCTATATTTTTTTTTCATTCATCATGGATAACTTATTTTTATTATATCAAATATTATTTACTGTATTTTCATAGTTACTAACATACAAGGAGAGAGAGAGAGAGTATTTTTTGTGTATTTGTACTTAGTTCTTCCTGCATGTATGTTTGTATCCTTTGTCAATTAGGTATTTGTACACAATTAGTAAATGATAACAAGAGATAAAAAGTTACTTACAGGGTCATGGTTCACAATAGGTATAGGCAGCAGTATCAAAGGAGTCAACACCACAATGAGTGCCTTCCAGTATATGGACACAAAGAGACTCAATCTCTGCCATAGTGTAGCACTGGAACCAGTCTTTGGGAAGTAATATGTTGCGGAACTGAAACATAATTGAACAAATAAAAATAGACTGTGGCATACTCATATGAACAGCAGTTTGAGTACCTGCATAAAAAGTATGAATGAAATGTAAGTGTGCATACACACAAGCAACCCACGTCGGCGACAAAGCCATCTGCAGCTGAGGCGTGTCGCTCATGTGCAGTGGCGGATCTTGAATTTGTGGGGCCCTGGGCTAATACTGCTTAGGGGCCCTACCTAATTACTCAACCAATTGCCATTTTATTATGATCAGAGGTTTTTTAATTCTAGATAATTTTTATTATTGACAATATTGTCTATTGTTTTCAGTTCGGTTGGGGGCCCTCTGTATCCACGGGGCCCTGGGCTGCAGCCCAAAAAGACTAAGTAGATCCGCACCTGCTCATGTGTATGCACACTATGCACATGGCATTTTGTAATTTTTGTTTTATTTGGGGTGTAAAAATGCCTTCTAATGGGCCACTTCAAATAAATCATTTGACTTTGTCTAAAAACATTTAAAAAAAATAATGGGGTCTACTTAAATAATTATATTTAATTTCTAATACATAATTAGCTGGCAATTTATTTGTAAAGCTTCGGAATAAGTGCTTAAATCGTGTTGCTGGATTGTTATTTTTAAATTTTATATTACCATGCTTCCAATCTATTTTTATACTAACATAGAAATGATGCAACAAGCCAACAACCATACAAACGCAAGCTGTTTTAGCGGAGAATACGGTAATATATGGCTAGCTAGGTTACCTATTGAATTTATTTGAAATGTATTTCCTTCTTATAGGTGCAATGTAACCCCTAAGACGACCCACTGACCTAAAGTGACTCTATCGAAGAATCTGGATAGTGGATACAACGTCTAGAGTTTTGGGTGCTTTAAGCAAATTAACAACTTACCGTTCTTCAGGCACACCGTTTTCTATTATCGGGTTCGACATGGTGAAGGTGATATAATATGTTTTAAATCTCTTCAAAAATATTTATTGTTTATTTATGTTTCACAATTTCCACATTCTTGGCACCATCTGAAAAAGAAGCCGAGATTTAGCTACTATAACAAGCATAGTCGAGTAAATACTATGTTAATTCTTTGGCAAAGTTAAAATTACCCGCTAAAATTATTCAAAATTTCAGACAAATCGTGATTCAATATCTAATCAACGTGCATTCTTCTCCAATCAAAACCAAATGACAACTAAAAATAAAACATTCGAGACGCTTGTCAGTATTTTACAGGTAAAAAATCATGATATTTTTAGCTAACAACGAAACGTTGTATGCCTGTCGTCATTATAAAAATTATTGGAAACATATTTCATTTCTTGAAATAATTCAATTATTATTTAATTGCTAATTTATTACTTTAATTTTAAAACTGCTCACACAACCATAAATAAAGCCATGATGATTTCAAATGCGCGAAACGTAACCAAACGTATACACGCCACAAGGCAAGACAGGCAACATTAAGAATATGAATGTCAATGTCATTGAAACCAAAACAAGATTTTGATAATCAAAATATCTTCCAAGTACCTGTTTTATTGGTTTAATTTTAAAAATAAACCTTAAAATCGAACTGTAATCTATTCTTTGGTGTCTTTCAATGTGCTGTTAGTGATATAGTGTCTACAATGACGAAGCACGAGACTAAAGGCGAGGTGGAAGGTATGTACCGTCTTAGCTCAAATTTATCAAGTCTAAGCTCATCATATTATTGTAATTTATCAAGACTTAAGGTGAATCTATGGATATTCGGTCCCTTGGCATGTTGTCTAAGTATTATTTACTGTGATGGTACAATTCTTACATGTCGGTTCCTATTATAAATTTGAGGTTATAAATTTATGACCAATATTGATAGTACTCAAAATCTGCAAAGAATGCTGTCTATCTTCAATAATCTTAGAGTGGAACATCACATTATCAATATTAACATAACCTCTTAAATCTGTAATGCGTTATTCTTGAAATGGATTTACATATAAATTTAATTCAAATTCAAATTCAAATTCAAAATATTTATTTGCCAGAAAATACATTGTTCAACAAGGGAAGATCTTAAAGCCTAAAAGTTATTGTATTCTGCCTGCAAGCAAGCGTGCAAATTACGTTCAATAATAAAGTCATTAATTTTCACATCGTACCCAAAACACAAATTCTAAACATAAATAAATCCTTACTAACAAAACTTGTATAAAACAAAATCACCGAAATGTCTGTACGCGCATAACTTCCAAATGACTGCACCAAATTGGATAATTCTTTTTTTGTTGTGTTCGGTATTGCTAGGACAAGGTTTGTATGAAAGAAAGTTTCGGATAAACAGACCAAACCTAAATAACATTTTGCCTTTCAAATACATTAAATTGTCCGATTATAAAAATTATTAAAAATTAAATAAAAATGTCAGTAGGTACAATAAGTTTAAATGTGAATAATTAAAATAAAAAATGTCAATCAAATAAATTTATGTCAATAGCTAAAATTTTATAGTTTAGTATAGTTTAGTATTAATTTATTAGTAATAATAATCATCAATAATTAAAAAAAATATGTCACTAATTTTATAGTACCTAATTAATTTAATATTAATTTTCCAATTTTTTATTAATTAAGTCACTCACTGAGTAGAAATTCTTTTCCCTTAACCATACTTTAAGACACTTGGCAAATTTATACGTGGGCAAGATTTTAATACTGTCAGGTATAGCATTAAATATACGCACACACATTGCATAACTGTTTTTACTGTATAGCGCTGTCCTTGGTATTATGGGCAAAACTATTCTATTCCTGTGCCTAGTGCTTTTTGAAAATATTTCATGGTGTTTCTTAAATAACTCTGGGTGCATTCTAACAAATTTAGCGCATTCAAAGATGTAAAGACATGGAAGGGTTAATATCTTGTACTTTTTGAAAAAGGGTTTGCAAGATTCCCACGGGCGTATTCCCGCTATGGCGCGGATACATTTTTTCTGCGCGATGAACACTCGCTGACTCTCTGTTGAGTAACCCCAGGTGATGAGACCATATCTCAACACAGAATCAACATACCCATAGTATGCAGATAATACAGTTTTTAACGCCGATGTTTTTACGAGTTCGTATAAAACATACACGAATTTATTTAATTTATTGCATACTTTATTCACGTGGGCCTTCCAGTTGCAGTTTTTGTCAATCGTGATACCGAGAAATGTTGTTTCGTTTACTTCCTTTAGTTTAAATCCTCTATAATTAATGTCTAGTGTCTTATTTTCTTTTCCATATGTACTAAATTGAATAAAATTGGTTTTTGTCATGTTTACGCATAGATTATTATCGTCAAGCCATGAAATTATCGATTCAATTGTCTTATTTATGTCAGTAGTATATTTATCAATGTCATTATTATTCGATGTCATTATTAACGATATGTCATCAGCGAACAAAAAACAGGGGTGATTAGTAACATCAGGAAGGTCATTTATATATAGTATAAATAATAGGGAACTCAGCACACCCCCTTGGGGCACACCAGACCCATTATGTTTATAGTTCGATCTGTATGACTTTAGTGTTCGTTGACTATCAACTTTTTCAATTTCTACACACTGCATTCTGTTACTTAAATAGCTGTCTATCCATTGGAGTGCTAGACCCCGTATACCATACTTTTCTAATTTGTCCATTAGCAATTTGTGTGATACGAAATCGAACGCCTTAGACATGTCAAAAAATATGCCTGTTGTGCTAATTCGCTTATCTAAATTAGTTACTATTGTGTCAATTAGGTTAAAACATGCCAGTGTTGTGGATTTTCCCTTTTGGAACCCGTATTGTTCTTCCCTTATGATAGCATGCTTATTTATGAATTGAGTAAGGCGTTTATGCATGGCATTTTCAAAGATTTTTGATATGATGGGTATGAGAGTAATTGGTCTGTAATTATCGAGATCTTCCTTGTTGCCTTTTTTGTGTAAGGGTTTCACAACCGATTGTTTAAGTAGGCTGGGAAAACATCCAGATTCAAAAGATAAGTTTATTAAGAATGTTATGACTGGTGTTAATTCTACTGAGCAGCTTTTTAAGATTTTAGTCGCTAGCTCATCATACCCAACTGAGTTTGTGTTGTTTAATGATAATATAATTCTATGTGTCTCATCATATCCATACGGTTTTAAGAATATACTATCACTAACAGATTGCTTCAAGCTGACACGATTATTTTTATGGGTATCGTTTGTTAGATTAATCCAATAGTCATTGAATGTTTCAGCAATTTTTTCCGGGCTATTAACTATATTACCGTTGTTTCTTACGTTGTCTATGAATTGTTTACTCCACGTACCGGTGGACTCTTTTTTTATTAGCTGCCATGCTGCCTTGCATTTGTTTTTCGATTTACTAATAAATTGATGATTAGTTCTTTTAATAGACCCATGTATGCAACACCGTAGAAGTTTAGAGTATTTATTGAATTTTGATTTATTTTCCACAGTTAATGAAAGCGGCTTATAGATATTATTTAATTTAATAATATCTTTATGCAGCTTTTTTTGCGACAATTTATGAGACAATAGATATATTGTTTTAAGAACATTGGGGTCCAGTATGCACTTTATTTTATTTGTTAATCTCCCCAGACTCAATTATGGTAAAATACTGTTCTAAATTGAGCACCTGGATCTGAACTATTCTGTGAAACTCTACAGCTTTGTAAAGCTTATTCAGGTATATTTTATCAATAGTTCAAATAGCTTGTTTATAACTACTTATCACACTGCATTTAATTCATAGAATTTCACTGTTTCTAAAGGTCTTCTGACAATATTACATTCTTTATGTTTGCAATATTATAATCAAGCAAGCGAACTACGGAAGGACTGTGGGACCAAGTGGTCATTCTGTATTTTCTGCCTAGCCCCATATGAAGAAGGTGTGAGTTTTTATATGTATTGTTAGATACGCAGGGTATGAAAATGAGACGCAAATGCAGGTTGAGTATGTAGTGTGTTTATTACCAAAAGCCGGTTCCTTATATATTCCGCTACAGTATAATCAAATTGTTGCTATTATTTACCGCAACAGCCCTGAATAACATCATCCATATCATAAAATACCTGAAGGTTGTAACAAGTAAACAACTTATTATACCTAATTGTGGTGAGAAACCACAAAGTTGTTGGTAAACTGCACAATTTCGTATGAATTCTATACCATCATTGTACTCATTTTTCTCTTGCGGTTTTTTAAAAGGTTATGGAAGTTTTTTGCCTGCAAAGGAAATTCTCCTGCAAAGGAGACTCTTAATTATGTACACCACATAAATTCCAAATTTAAAAGTAGTAATTTTACAAATGGTGACTCAATGGGCGATCTTATCTCTAAGAGTGATGTTTTAAAGACAATCTAGGGATTGATTAAAAATGGGAAGGAGAGACAATATTGAGTGCTTTCAGAATACTCTTTATATTATGTATATCAAGTCAAAAATTTGCAATTCAAGAACTTAGTTGCAAATACATACTGTATTATAATTTCAAAATTATTTGCACAATTTCAAATAATACATATATATTATTGTTATATTTTAATAACAGTAGGAAGAAGGACACAAAAAGAAATTGTTTTACACAAGCCGGTTTTGATGAAATCATTACATACCTACTTCATAGGAATAAGGACATTGCTTATCTTATCAGCATTCATTTTCAAAATACTTGTCAGTGTATGGTCTCATTACTGAAACCTTTTCTCATTACAGTCTAATTTCTCACCAATCAATGAAAAATTTGACAAACTCCACCCACTTTTTCCTTTCCAACTTTTATTTATCTATACAAAGAAAAAAGAAAAGAAAAAAAAAGAATCAAAAAGAGGTAAATTTTCTGAGTTTGTATGTAGAGATAATCATCGGAACTACTGATCCTATTCCGATTATTTTTCACGAATGGGAAGTTACAGTATTGCCAAGTGTTACAGGATATATTTTATGTTAAAACAACTAATTTCATGCGGATGAAGTTGCAAGCAAAAGCTAGTATTATTTTTCTGGCTATCCCTTTGCTCCGACCACTCTCAACTGTATTCACGCTTTCCATTGAGAGACATTCTCTGCCCATCTGTCCAATAGAGAATTATTATTAATTCAAGAATTTTTTTAAAATCTATTTCTATTCATTCGTCACGCCTTTATACATTCCTGTAGCCTATAATGATAAGCAATTTAACTTTAAACTGTCAATAATATTTACATAGTTCATGGGCAGTCTACAGCACCTACTACAATGCACTAACGTCTCACGTGACGAGGCCACGACAAGCCACGTGAGACTTTGTTAACAACACGTTATGTTACGTTAACGTTAAGTTTACGTTAAGTGAGTAAGTAACACCTTGTTATGTGAGAGGATCTCTATTTAAAGAAAAGTAGCAGTCGATGTAGCAGTACTTGACGTAATCATAACAATGCAGTGGCGTGTTCAATTTAATAATGCTTTAGCATGCTGACTACCATGGCGTTGTAGTGCTTCGAGAATGTTCGCAGAGGCTCGCACAAGCTCGCCAAAGTGGCTTCCTTACTACAGCGCCTGCATGATAGTAACAACACCATTCTAAAAATGATCGCTGCCAGAGCGAACTGTCCCTTTTAGGGACACTGGGTGGGGACAGTCCTAGGTCTGAATTAATATTTACTTTACATAAGCATTTTTGTGTACTAAAATCGATACGGCCGCTTATGCCGCAAAAAGAACGTATGTATTTCGACACTCTCAAGGGAATCAAAATTTATAGGGTACATCCCGTTGACCTAGAATCATGAAATTTGGCAAGAAACAATGACATGTAGCACAATTAAAGGGAAAAATCCGAAAACCGTAAATTTGTAGGTACATTACATTACATAGCTACAAAGTACAGAACCCTCGGTGCGCAAGTCCGACTCGTACTTGACTGATTTTTATAATAACGTCACACCTGTTTTTCCCGAAGGGTTTGGCTGAGGTGTACAGAGTTACAGACGCCAACACATCAAGCTACTCCAATCTGTCAAGTTTCTTTAATAGATTTTCAACTTTATCGCTAAAGCATAAGGCTCAAAGTTGATTGGGAAAATTTGACAGTTTCGAATAGCTTGATATGCTGGCGTCTGTACATACTTATTACACCCATATTTCACCAGTTCTGTTTAAGCCCCAAGTTATAGAGGGCAAGCCTATTGCTATCAACCGGGCAAAAATCCAGACTACAGGCTGCTACTGAGAAATTCCTGACGGATAAACCCATTAATACTTTGCCTTACATCTGGGAATCGAAACCAGGACCGTGCTAGCGACCAAAACAAGATAAGTTATCACAAATACGTCAAGTTTTTCTCCTGCGAGTACTAATCACATGTTAGTCCTACACACTGTTCCATTCATAGAAATGTAATTATTATATCTATGGTTTCGTTCCACATTAGATAAACTTTTGCAGCTTACGTACTTATTTGCGTTAATGTCATTATTTGTTGCCATTAAACATTTGACATTACATGGGATGGGAGACGCGTATCTAAAGGTGCCTACAGATTTGCTAAATTTTTGACGATCGGCACGTATTTTCTTTAGTTCTTCTTCGTCATTGATGAGGGGCTGAAGTAAGCAGGTACGTAGTAAAGAAAGAAGTCAGAAATCGATAAAATCTGTTAGAACCTTGAAAACGTGATAATTGTGATGAATAAGTGACTTTATCCTCGTTCAAATAAAACCGTATTATATTCTTGTAACAAATTATTTAACTACATATTTAGTACGCGTAGGTGTTATAATTTGCCGCCAAAAGCTTTGTACGTCTTCGTTTATTTTCACATTCCGACTCACTACCGGGACAGCCCTGTGTGTTTATTAATAAATTTTCTCATCAGAGAAAGTCTAAAGGAAAAAATCTTGTGTAACACTTGCTATTGTTTGTAAGAGGAATTTATTTTCAATGTATGTACTTGTAATTGGGTTGTTTTCATAAGATGTTATGAAATATTTTGTTCTGCAAATATTATCTAGAGAAAATTCCATTCGACCTCTTCTTCAAGTTTAGATTCCTATGGAGAAAAAGGTTAATAGAATATTTGGCGTCATAATCTTGGGGTAATTACGTAAGACACTAACAGTAGGAATGGTTATAATATTGAACTGAAAAAAAATTTCTAATTACAAATATTTAGAATGTATGAAGCGATGTATTAGCAATATTCTCAAAATGATTCAGATTGTCATTAGAAATTAGGATGCTGGATGTCGATGTCACAGTGTAACCCAAACAGCTGATAACAAAATAACCAGACAAATTGTCGCCATCCATATCTCCGTACTGTTTAGACAACGATTCAAAATATCTTAATTAAATAATCACAATGATTAAGATATCAATTATGTACGAGTATGTTCCTCCGAAACTTCATCTGATGAAAAACGGACGACAAAAATGAAAACTTTGATACAATGTAGGTAGGTACTCATGGTCAAAAGAGGAAACGGTCATCACCACGCTAGCGACAGACGGTATAGTGAGCCTATTTGCTTATTGTCAGAAGACAGGAAAATAAAATGCTGCTTTTTTCCTCGGAATAAAATATCTGGAAAAAACTATGAGTAATTTACAATACTGTGGAGGCATCTAAATAGCCACAAGTGAACTATGCATCACACTTACATCACGCAAAATCCTGCATTGTGCAAGCAGTTTGCCGCGCAACTAGCACTTAAACAAAACAAAGTTCCGACATTATAAATCATCGAACAGTGGCCCATCTGACTTGGTCTCACCCGTCTGGTCGAAGGGTGAGTGAACTTTAAACCCTTTTCTTCATACTCTATATACCAATCGAATGAATATAATGCAACTGTTGCATGCCCTCTTTCTTATTGCAAAACATTCCTTCCGATATCTAAGATATGCATGCCACATTCACACTCCATTCGTGATCGGAATAGCGTCACAGACTAGGAAGAAACAGTATATTAATTCATTCAGCTGCCATCGTCAACTTTTATTAGGACAGATAATGTTTTGCGCCCAATTTAATTTGTTCCTCACCCTTTAGCGACAGCTTTATTGCTTTTATTTTAGATGTGGCATTGATCATAGTGACATCAAGTCTACGCGGTATCATCTCGCTAAAAGCTTTCGGTGGGGGAGCACATGTTGGCAAGCCAACTGAAGGCCAAACTGAGGGAGAGTGGTTCCTTACAACTGATAATTTGTCGGTGTGTTGAAAGTTGCCTGTACCCGGAGCCTTTATCCTACTTAACCCATTCCATGTCCCATGAACCACATATGGTTCAGGTTGATTGTTTAATTATTGTGTCTACTTTGTGGACAGTGAAAGTGTTAATCTAACATTCTTACCGGAACACAGTAAATGTTATTTAGCGGTAGAAATAGTTAGTTGGTATAAGCTCTGTATCTAAACGAACATAATGGATTTGGAACAATTCCAAATACTATTATCCTAATCGTTCATCAATGATAGCTATGTTAGGGCTCTCACTTCTCGTGTTTCACGTTGTAGATGCCATTTCTAGGTCAAAAGCGTAGTTTTCCTCATCGCATGTTGCGTAAAATTACAATTAGCCCGAAATTCTGACAACCAGTCTTACCAAGGGGTATCGTATTACCCAGTAACTGGGTTGTGGAGGTCAGATATGCAGTCGATCCATGTAAAATACTGGTATTCAGCTGCAACCGGTTAGACTGGAAGCCGACCCCAACATAGTTGGGAAAAGGCTAGGCAGACGATGACGTCTTCCTGTCACGTTAGCCGCAATCGTTCTTATCTGATCCACAGTTTCCGTCATTGTTAAATTAGTAAAGCCCTTACTCTGTTGCGCGTTGCTTTATCTGTTTAAAAATTCCGTTTTAAAATGTATTATAAATTATGCGCACTGCCATAGAAATCGGTTCAGCAATTTTTTTAATTATTATACGCTTTTCTTGTATGTGATCTTGTGTATTCAGCACAATAGGGGGTTGTCTTTGTCAACTGTCTGTCGCTAATTTTAGAATCTGACATATGCATGAGAGATTACCTTTAGTTTAAAATATGACGTCATTTGTTGTGAGCCAGAAGCTATCCAACCGAGAGATCTTCACCATTTGTCATCCATTCCATTGTAGGTATTATAAGATTGAAGTCTTGTTTTAACGGAACGGCCCTCCTATCCTGCCCTTTGTGCCCCAAAACAGTGCAGTGCTGCCAAAGTGACCTCTACGCTGCCACCGATAACGCCGTGGAAGAGTCGAAGTTTTGGGCCAAACAAAATTGAATGACTTTCTTGCCAGCGACACGAAAAACAAGCTGCACTCCATTCGTTCCAAATATTAAGTCACTATTCCTGCTAATAATAAACGCTTATGTAGAGCTGAGTAAGCGCAGGGCAATAAAAGAATGCAATTTAAAAGGAAATAAAAAAGCCGGTTAAGTGCGAGTCGGGGGTTGTACCGAGGGTTCCGTACAAATTTGTATGTAAGTAAGTATGTAAATAGTTTATCAAGAGACTTTTTATTGTAAAGTAACTACAAATTTACGGTTTTCGGATTTTCCGTTACTTGTGCTACATGAGTTACATGACATTGCTTCTTGCCATATTTCATGATTCTAGGTCAACGGGATATAGGTTTTGATTCCGGAACATAAACGCCTGTATCTTTTGACTGCGTCGACTTAAAAGTTTGATTTCTTCGCTGCTTCAAGGAATTGCATTATTTGCTGCCCTGAGTATTTGATATTAATTTCAACTTGTTAACCCCACACGTTCCTGATAAAAATGATCTTGACCGACGGACAGACAGCCTGACTGAGATCTTATTAGGCCGCTATCCCACTGGCGTTTTATGAGCGTTGACGTCAACGTCACGTCTGCGCAGCGTCGACTCCGCGCAGACGCGACGTTGACGTTGCGTCGTCGCGTGGCAAGCATTAACGTCCGCTGAACGCGACGTTAACGTCGCGCACATGTACCTGTTGCCAACAAACGCGACGTTAACGTTGCGCAGACGCGACGTCGACTTCGCGTTCAGCGGACGTTAATGCTTGTCACGCGACGTCAACGTCGCGTCTGCGCAACGTTCGAGAGACGCCGACCCTCGTAAAACGCCAGTGGGATAGCGGCCTTAGGGTTCCGTTTTTCCTTTTGAGGTACGAAACCCTAAAAATATGAAATACTTGTATGTAAATAAACACATAAACGTACTCACATAGCCTGTATCTTTTATTATGTGTATCATAGCCTGCTAATTATATTTTGTCATAAGGATATTAATAAGTACCTATCTAAACAATAATATGGGGTTTATTTATAAACTATGATTAAAGTTCAGTGACATTCAAACGTCCAAAATGTATTGCTAAACAGTCGCTAATCACTACTTAACTGTAAGTAACGCTGATGAAGAAAGGGATAAATGGCTGGCGAGTGCTGCGACTTCATTCGTTTTATCTGCTTGGGGATGCAGTTTTGGAAAACCTTTATAATGCCTCGTCCTTTAATGGATCGCCTTGACCTTCTGTAAAACATATTTTCTTGTTTTTAGGCTGTGGCATCTGTGGTGGCGTGTATATTGTCCTGACAGGGAACTCTTGCAAAGTTAAAGACAGTGCTACTGTTGTGTATCATTAAGGGTTTGTTAATAATAATTACAATACCTGCAGCAAACGGTCAGTATGTACCTACAGTCAGCAACAAAAGTCGATTAACACTTGGGTTTTTTTATTCCCAGTTATTGAGCAAAATATTAACACTTCAGTTTTTTTTAATCTCAGTTATTCAGCAAAATATTTGTTCGAATTTGCATTGTACTTCTGCTGCAATTTTGAACAAATATTTTGCTCAATAACTGAGATTAAAAAACTGAAGTGTTAAATCGACTTTTGTTGCTGACCGTACGTATTCACAAAATGTACCAATTACCATATTTCACACCTGTATATTATTCTCATGTTAATTTGTTAGTCATGAGTTTCAGTCTCAAAAGAGAAAAACGTGACAAAAGGTTTCGAAGTCTTCTCAAATATAAAATTTTTCAATTTTTTTTTATTTATAAAGGAACACCAACAGCTTCTGTATATGGTTTAAGATATATCTTAATTACTTTAAGCACGTAATGTAGAAAAAATAATCTAGGATTTTTATTTCAGAATAATGAATTTTCGGAATGAGGCACGGTGTGACAAAATGTATTTATGTATGGACAAAAATCAAAATATTTCTAATCATAAAATAAAATGACACTGAATTAATATTACCTATATTACATTAGAAAATTTTCCGCATTTTCGTAATCAGCATAACATAGGTATTTAAAGTCAAGGCTCCTTCAAACAGGCGCGACACGCGATAAAATCGGGCGCGACACAAAGGCACCGCAAATCGCGCAACGAGCGGTGCCTTTGTGTCGCGCGCGATTATATCGCGTGTCGCTCCTGTTTGTAGGAGCCTTCATTAACGTTTTCAAACGCGTGATTTCGTATGACGAATTGACGACAAACTAATGTGTATTTTCTTACGTTTTTATTACTTATGTTGATGTAAAAGTTCAGCATAATGTACGACGTTGTTTCACTTTCAGACTAGACTTTAAAGTTATAGATTTAATTGCGAATTTTACAATACATTATGTGCTTCCATGTGCAATTGTGCACATGGTGATACGCTTTTCACGGCACAATGTACTGGGTGTCGGAGAAATTGACGCGCAAACTGAAACCACGAATTTAGCACATGATTCTAGATTATACGTACGTAGACTCAGCGTAGAAAATTTGAACGCGTAGGTAATGCAATTTTCCATGAAACAGCAGATTTTTTTTTATAACCGTCGAAACTTTTGGACGCAGTGGTAGGGGTTCAGAATCATGTACTGAATCCATGGTAACAGATTGCGCGTCGATGTCCCTGTCACCCTGTAGTTAAACTAAGCAAAAGCAACTGCACCCTATCAATATCAATCTGAATTATTTTGAAGGATATTGCTAATCCATTACTTCGTATGTTCGATAAATGTGTCTGCTCAACAACGTAAATAACGCAATGAATGTTGTTGAACTGTCAATATGAAGGCAATTGCTACTGGCAGTGTGTTACGCAATTACCCCGCTGGTTCTAATCTGTATAGATAGATGAATAGGATGCCAAAAGTAGCCAAAAAATATCAATAATGATAATAAAAAAGCTACTGAAATGAACAGTTTATCTATTTTAATGGCTTCATTAAGTTTTCAACTGATTCGTGATTATTGAATAGAAAATGTCTATATTTCTGACAGCCTACTAATAGCTATCTATAGGATCAGCTGATTCAAAGTCCAAGGTTAATCATATAGACGCCTACACGTTAAGAATTCACGTCGCTCTGTGACGCAATTCCTTTGGTGTTTTATTAATAAAACGGGAGGCGTGCCTTTTACGTCAAACCGGCTGTTTTTCTGATCTGAAATGAAATCATTTATTCTGTAAACAGGATATCGGAATCAATTTTATACGTCATGTTAAATAAACAAGAAATAAGCTATACAGAATCGACAATTCCTATCTGACTACCCCTGAGAAGAAATGGCGTAACAAACTAAGGGGTCAAGTCTCTTCTAAGGTGTAGGTAGACATTATCTTGGTCAGATCATGTAAGGGAACATGCAGAGTAGTGTCTGAAATGGTCTTTTGAGGAAATAACTACACAGATTTGAGTGGATCTGTATAGTCAGTGCAAGCATTTGTCAGTAATCATGTAGCTTGGATCGCCCGGAGGACACGGTAGAGCATACGGTGGAGGTCTGCCCAGCTTAGGTAGAGCACCGCCGCGTGCTCACGGCGGCGATCTCTCGCGTCCGGCCCTAGTCCAGGCTATGGTACGGAGCTAGAGTGCATTGGAGGCCGTCGCCTCCAAACTCAAACTCAAAGCATTTCAGGCAATTATAATTATTTTCATAAAATTGTCTGTAGGTCGCCAAGCACATCAAGCTACCAAAATCTGTCAAATTTCTTTAATAGATTTTCAACTTTATCGCTAAAACATTAAGTTCAACTTTCAATGTTGATTGGGAAAATTTGACAGTTTCGGGTAACTTGGTGTGCTGGCGTCTGTATAAAAAAGACCTAACTAAACAAATACCTAACGATAATGTATACTAAAACATACACGGCGTATCGTCGTAAACAGTTATCTTGGTGATTATACTTTTAAAATAGTGATTAGTAATGCCAATTACTTTCAAGTTGTTGACATTTAAATCCATTGAATTTATAAATAGTCAGTGTAGTCTCCAAACTACGATTTTAGTAGGTAGAGTAATTTTGCAGGAATTAAATAATACGTCTGCGGGGTAGTTGCGTTTGTTGGAGTATAGCAAAAACAAATCGATCCTACTTCAACACTTATCGTCTTTCTCATTCTAACTCATAAATGTTATTTATGTATCCGTGCGTGCCCGCCCTGAACCGCTTGACCGAAATCCTTACTTTCGCATAGTGACTGTACTACTCTATTAGCCTTGTGTGGGATCACACGTCTCACGTAATATTAGTAAACACACCTTCCAATATGTGTATAAATAAAAGGATTAATAAACGTATTATTGAAATCCTTAGAACGGTCTTTCCTTTGGTGTCCAACCATAAACCCTAATAGCGTTACACACTGACAGTAGGAATGGCTTTCATTTTGACAGTTCAACACCATTCATTGCGTTATTTACGTTGTTGGGCCGACAAATTTTTCGAACATATGGAGCAATGGATTAGCGACATCCTTCAAAATGAATCAGATTGTGATTGATAGTGTAGTGTACTATGCAATTAGGATGCTGGTTCAAAAACCTTTGAACTAGTTCTAATTTCTGGTATAAAAACTCAAAACTTTTATACCATCGCAGTCAAATTATTTTCTTTATCAAGTCAAGACACATAATACCTTTTGAAGCTACGGCACTGAGCACACTATTGCATAGAAAACTATATTGAATTTATACTTGATTACAGAGATCATAATAGCATAAACCTGTGACCAATGTCGAGTTGACATCAATCTAAAACCTTTTGCGACGAACATAATTATGACTATGACTTTACAACGATACACCCATCCTGCCTATGTAATTATTGCCACTATTATTGTTGATCATCTAATTGATTCTGCAACGTTCGAAACTCCTGCGCAACAAGATCGTAGCGTCAAACAGTGTTTATCGATCAATTGCACTCTCAATTGTACGTAATAATGACTTAAACTGCGCAGAACTTGATACGCAAGCAACTAGTAATTGTAGGAAGTTGTCACGGACATGTTTTTATAGGCCTTGTATTTTAATGAGGAATAATGAAGGCTACGAAAATTAATTAAATGCAGAATTAACATTTAAAGATGAGGCTTGCAGATATTCATTACCGTTTTTATTGCTTCATCTTTATACGTAATATAAATTAAAGTCGCTTTTCGTGTCTGTATGTGTGACCGCGTTGCTACCGCAACGGGTTTTGATGCAGTTTTCACCATCATTTACAGTATTTATACCGGAAAGTTTGTGTATGACATAATAATAATAAAACTTATTTATTTATTCTTTTGGAGCCCTAACCAGTGGCTCAGACCCTGCTTCCGATACCGGCGGACTTGTTATATTTTTAAATGTTTTTTATATAAATATATTTAAAAAGTAAGTAAATAAATAAACGAAAAAAAACTTAGTCATAATGAAGAAATCTCGGTGTTATGTGAAGTCGTTAAAACCGTGGAAGCAAAAGCGGGTCGCTAGTCTAGCTTAGCTATAAAGATATTCTTCTGATTAATTAAAGAACAACAATCTTAAAATCAAGCCAATAAAGTACCTTTTTTATAAAACTGCTATCTAACCCTCAAGTCTCGTAATAGATTTACTGGATAGTGGCAAAGACAGTACCTTCGCAAGGTCAAGAGCAGAGACAAGGTTGAAGTTGAGGCCGACTTGTGGCTGTCTATGGTCGATATCTGTTTACCGGTAATCAATCTTGTATACATAATTATATAGGTTTTATATACATTTCTGTAGGGATAATCATAAATCTTTCCCTAATGAGGTTACTTACAGGTTCATTATTACTAAGCTAAGTGCCGTCAAGATGTTGAGTATTTTGGAACCATATTTTGTATTTTCGTTGAAAGAAGAGTGGTGTCAAGTGCTGAATTATTCCTAGTATTTACCCGGTTTCTGAATTGAGATTTTAAATGTCGCAAGCGTCACTTCAGTAATGCCCAAGTTGAGATTGACTCAAGTTCTCTTCTCAATTCTGAGAAACTGCGGGATAATTGCATAACACAACAATTACAGTAGCAATGGCTTTTTGACAGTTCAACAACATTCATTGTGTACTTATGTTGTTGAGCAGACAATTTTTTCGAATATATGAAGCAATGGATTAGCAGTATCCTCAAGATGATTCAGTTTGTGTTTGAGTGTTACGCAATTAGGGTGCTGGTCAAAAATGTTTTATAAAGCTAATTTTCAAAGGTAATTCCATTGTCATTCACTTATTGTACTTATAGATTAAACACACTAAAATCACAGTGTCATTTGTACAAAAACAATCAAATATTGACACCGATGACGTAAGTGTTAGTACGATCATTGAATACCTATATTCGTTTTCGGCGCCCATGTTGAGGCGTTAATTAAAATGGCCTTTTTCCTTATAAATATGCTTTTGTCACATTGTCACTGTGGATAAGGATGTTCTTGTAGTGGTATCCAAAGGTAGTCTTGAATAAGATCGCATTTAGCGATTAGACCGCCCATTGTGTCACCCTATGTAAAATTTCTACTTTAATATCTGTAATTCATATGGAGGACAGACGCCAGCACATCCAGCTATCCGAAACTGTCAAATTTTCCCAATCAACTTTGAACCTTATGATTTAGCGATAAAATTGAAAATCTATTAAAGACATTTGACAGATTGTAGTACCTTGATGTGCTGGCGTCTATACATAATAAAGCTTCGTGCAACCCGTTACCATGGATTCAGTACCTACATAATTCTGAAAAATCCTGCGTTCAAAATTATAGTCAGGTAAAAAAAAAATTGCTATTCCATACATTTTGACCGCGTAGAATCACTTCACTTCTAGAACAGGTGCTGCCGGTCGATTCTCTAAAAATCTCACCGTGAAAACTTAGGTGAAGTGAGTTTGTTTTTGCTAGGAATTGACACTATTGACAGCTCACTCCACGCTCACTTCACCTAAATTTTCACGGTGAGATTTTTACAGAATAACACCGCTGAATCTATGATTACAAGCTGCGCGTCGATGTCTCTGCCACCCTGCGGGGTAATTGCGTACATAATACACTATCAGTAGCAATGGGTTACCCTTTGACAGTTTAACAACATTCATTGCGTTATTTACTTTGTTGAGCAAACATATCTTTCGAACATAATGAAGCAATGGATTAGCAATATCCTTCAAAATGATTCAGATTGAGATTGATAGTGTGTTACTCAATTAGGGTGCTGTATAGTTTGAGTAAGCAATTCTTCAAAATCATCTGTGGCAATAATTAATCAGCGTTTGTTTAAATCCTTAGTTTTTGACTCTTTGGTATTAGTTGCACGTGTAGACAATGTGTGAATGTGATGATCACACGTTTGGCAGATCATATTGTACATTCCATTTTATAGTGCAGTGGTATCAATTTCGTGCGGGCAATGTCCTCTTATTGAAGTGAAAACTTCTTTAGGCGCGTTTAGCAATTTTCGGCAAGGGATAATCTTATGGGTTCCTGTTACCGACATGCTAATGTAAACAGTTTATCTGTAGCTATAAGAATGACGTGTGGCGCTTGGCCAGCAGTGAAAGCATTTCATAGTTTAAAATTTTCACTTATGTCAGCAGTCCCAATGACAGCCTAGATGTTTTTAATGCCATTAGAATCAAAATAATTCCTAGTGATATTTATTACCTGTATACAGGGTGGCAGGGACATCGACACTCAAATTGAAACCATTCTAGCCAGATTCTAGCCCCCTAGCCTAGAAAATTTTCGTCGGTTACAACAAAAAACAGCTGTTACATAGAAAAGTACAATACCTACGCGGTCAAAGTGTATGGCAGACCTAATTTCTTTAATAATAGACGATAACTAGTGCGTGCCACGTAAGAAGAGACTTGACCCCGCCTCCCCCGCCTCTTTCCGCCGCCCCTATGACGTCCGGTCCCGTCCCGCACTCAAACCTCATACCGCTAAAGATACCTAAAATCGTGTTCTGCGCATGTCAGACCACGTGGTGTGTCAAGTCTCTTCTTACGTGGCACGCACTGCCTCAGGGGTTCTGCGTCGATGTCCCTGCCACCTCACCTTGTATGGTATGTATTTGTTGTTTAATATATTTAACTAGCAGTGCCCCGCGGTTTCACCCGTATAAGTGTCGATCCCATTCGAAAGACACGTGGCGCCTTCTATTATCATAATAACGTTATTGTTGTTTTCCCCAAGAACAGCACTTTTTTTCGGGATTGAAGGTACCCTATGTCTGTTTCTGTACACCTGACAACGTATATGCAAAATTTCAGGATGATCGGTTCAGTGGTTTAGGCGTGAAAAGGTAACAAACAAACTTACTTTCGCATTTATAATATTAGTTAGGGTTTACCATCTTTACCATATACTATATGCATTTAAGTACCGCAATTTTTTCATTTGTTTATCTTGAATGTCGATTTTAATAGGTAAGATGTGTTTTCTTTAGAATCTACTGTTAAATAATACGACACGTCGTTATACACAATATATATATATAATAACAGCAATCAATTTGTTTTTATAAACACTTATGCTTCCTTATTCACGTGCGTTTATTTAAAATCCAGTTTGGCAGGTGAAAAAAGACGTCAATCAGTGTAAATACCGTTTCATTTTCGTGTCGCTTCGTCATTCATTATTTAAGTGGCGCCTCTATCGTATTATGTTTTTGTCTAACCTTCGGACGCGTGCGGCACACTGTGCGATGTTTCGCATACATACATCTATATCTATACTAATAAGAGTTTGTTCGTTTGAACGCGCTAATCTCTGGAACTATCAGTCGGATTTGAAAAATTCTTTTTGCATTTGATAGCCCAATTTTTGAGGAAGGCTATTAAACATCGCGCAAGGGAATCCGACCAAAAACAAAAACAAGTCGGAAAGAACGCTTAGAGAATACGAAGTCAAGCGCGGGCATTACATTGATTGTATAGGACAATTCCAAACAATTTAGGTACTAGACAATCAGGCGCATACCTACTGTTATTTGTTATATTATATTGTTACATTATATTGTTGCAAAAATATTGACTCATTAAATTTTATCCATTTATTGTAGGGACGAAATATGCAATAAACTTAAAACCTATTCCTTCAAATTATAAATTGATTCAATTATTCGTGCAATGTTTAGGAAACATTCATAATTTTCCATGTTTCGTAAACTTGATACTAGAAACAAATAATGTTTTATCTGTTCCATACCTAAATCAACAAATCATTTAACCTGATCCTTGTACTTATTGACTGAGGTCCTCTACCGTAGCTATTGCTTGTAACAAATAACTATAACTGTGTTTGAACTAATTACTCATACATAGACACGTAAATATTGCTATTGAATGTGACCTACATATCACTAACGGAAGGAACAGTATTAGGGATACGAGATAAGAACAGAAACGTCCTCGAGCATTCAAGTACTTCATAATATGTAGTAGGCCCCAACGTCACTGGTATCAAAACCAGTGAGTTAATTGCGTAACACACTATCAGAAGGCCAATTCTCGTAATTTAAAACGTTCAAAATCTAGTCGCAGTCTCATCTCAGCGACAAAGAAATGTCAAAAACTTGTCAAAATGTAGGGAAATTTGAAGTATTTTTTGACAGATTGAGACTGAGATCAGACTGTGAACGTTGTTAAAATTAGTAGAATTGCCCCTCTGTTATCAGTAGCAATGGTTTTCATTTTGATAGTTCAACAATAGGTAATAGGCTAATAGGTAATACGGGCTGGTGTCCGCAACTCCACGTCAATGCGCGTATTTTGCGTACAACAGTTTTTCAGTTCAACAATATTCATTGTGTTATTTACGAACATATGAAGCAATGGTTTAGCAATAACCTTCAAAATTATTCGGATTGAGATTGATAGTCCGTTACGCAATTAGGATGCAGGATAAGCGGGCTTCATATACTATTGACACTCCTTACTACGCTTGGCCAGCTCAACGACTAACTGATACCACCACTGGTTGACTGTACAGTGCGTGCCACGTAAGAAGAGACTTGACCCCGCCTCCCCCGCCTCTTTCCGCCGCCCCTATGACGTCCGGTCCCGTCCCGCACTCAGTCAGACCTCATACCGCTAAAGATACCTAAAATCGTGTTCTGCGCATGTCAGACCACGTGGTGTGTCAAGTCTCTTCTTACGTGGCACGCACTGTACTGTCCTAGTGCTTAAGGGGACAGCGTCAGGGTAGCCCGCGAAATTCAAATTTTCTTACGTTTTCTGCAATTTGCAGGTCAGTCTCAGGTTATCATCATCATCATCATTTCAGCCGAAAGACGTCCACTGCTGGACATAGGCCTCTCCCAAGCACCTCCACTTCGACCGGTTCCAAGCTTCTCGCATCCAACGGGTTCCTGCGGCCTTCACAAGGTCGTCGGACCACCTTGTGGGAGGTCTTCCAACGCTACATCTCCCGGTACGCGGTCGCCAACTCGCCACTCCAGAACAGGCACAGGTTATATATATTGATCAAAATATGATTCGCAGCCGTAATTTAATTTCGGGGTCTACCCTGGCGCTTCCTCCGTATGGGGTGCTACACACGTGATTCGGCACAGGCGGGTGGCAAAATTTTATGTATACTTCCCGCCCGGTTGTGCCGAATCATGCCGATTGCCGACCCGAACATGTGTAACACGCCTTACGAAGGATAATAATGGAATTTTACCAAAAGTTAGTTTGTTAGGAAACCAGGAAAACGTGCCATCAACAAAGATTTTCTCGTAAAGAATGCGGTAAGAGCCACCAATCGCTCTTTATAAATACTACTGGCAGAAGTTTTGTACTAAATCGGCTGCTGTTTGGACGAGAGGCCCGAAATAACCTGACAAAATCAAGGTTCCCACGTGATATAGGCGTGGATATTTGAATGCATCACGTTTTAATTTAGCATCCGCATCTCAGCAGATAGCTTTCACTATTATTATGCACTTTTTTAATAATCGTGGAAGGAATTTGTTCAACTTTAAAAGAAGAACGCTTCAATTTGAGTAATTGGCAGGCTGATATTCCATTTACTTTCAAATGATTATCGGACCCCACTATTTAAAGAGTCTGGAAAAGTATTTATTATTCCTAACCAGCGGTAATAGCGTAACACACTATCAGCAGAATGGCTTTCGTTTTGACAGTTCAACAACATTCATTGCCTTATTTACGTTGTTGAGCAGACAATGTTTTCGAAAATATGAAGCAATGGATTAGCAATATACTTCAAAATGATTCAGACTGAGATTGATAGTGTGGTACGCAATTAGAGTACCTAAGTACCTATATGTGGAATTGTGGAATGGAAGAACAGTTACAGCTTTATCTTTACTGCCAATAGCCATGTCATGTCAATGCGCATTTTATACAAATTATGTACAGTATGCTTTGTAAATGCCAAACGTTCTGCAGAATTGAGTATCACCTGTCTCTATTGTATCGAGTATCTTGTCCTACCATGTTCAGCATAATAAACTTGATTAAATTTACCAGTAATAACTCGTTAAAAACCAGTTATATCTACGCTTAATCTGGTATTAAATAAATAACATTGTTTTTTTTTAATGTCAATAATAAAATATCAGTAAACTCGGTAACCTATGAATTTTAATAATCAGCGTTTTTTTCGAGGGCGTCGGTTTGCGATAAACTCGAAAATGACTGGTTTAAATTCAGTTTTATTTTTAAACTTTTAATCTGCTTTGTTAAGTTCTCGTCATGCTAATCTATATTACGAACATATGTATTATTATAATAAGAACTTATTTGACATAATATGCCCGAAACCCAACACAAATCAAGAACACACAACCCATCAAAATCAATTCACTTTCATCTATGACGAAGGAAAATTAAAGGTCACGAAAATCCGGTAATGGAAATTTACAATGTGTTTAAAAAATTCGTTAGATTTATTTTCATTACGCACTTGAACGTGAAAGAAAACATCACGAGGTAATCTCGCCAGTTTAATAATAAACTCGAAATGATACTAGAAACAGAGACGGATAACCTTGGAATAATTGACGTAACTTAGGATAAAATAGCATACCATTCTGGTCCTAATCCCAAAGGAAATAATAGCGAAACTGATGATGACGATGGAGACCTTAATGATTCACCAGAAAAGTCACCAATTTCCAAGGTGACAAGGGTATATTGCACTACAGCTGGCAGAGTTCCAAGTGGAACTAAAACTGAGAATTTTGTAAATGAAATCTCAAATCACGCTATCCATGATCTTATTAAAAATAAAGTTCTCTAAGCCAAAGCTGAAAAACATACTAATTTATTGGAGAATCGAGTGTCTATATTAAAGTCTGCTATACTTTGTGAAATTCGTACTGCATGAGTGAATACATATTGCTTTCCGTTGCTAGGAGGAGGAAGAAGACTAGAAACGAAGTTAAATCGGACAGTTTCCAGATTACATAATCCAAATGAACAGACCTTATCGTCTAAGTACGTTATAAATAGACAATATTTATGGCGTGCAAACAGTGGTTACCGTCAGGAAACACATTAACTTAAACTGTTGCATTTTCCTGTCATCATCATCATTTCAGCCGAAAGACGTCCACTGCTGGACATAGGCCTCCCCCATTTTTCTGTGCAATACTTAAATTGTTACTAGGTTTTACTCCATAAAATGTAATGGCGTCTTTTTTATCATCATCATCGTGAATGACGTCGGTATCGTTTAAAGAGGTATCATGTTTTTCATTACTGCCGTTAATTTTATGGGTTCCATAAAATTAATGGCAGTAAGAGAAATGAGAAGACATTGCCATGATTTTCATGAAGATTTTGCGGTTGAAATGTTACAGCTGTTTATAGGTACTTCAACTAGGTATGTATGCCGAAGGGTATGCGAAAGTATATCTTAAAACTACTACACTATCTGTATTGAGATATTTTTACGACATTGTCACAAATATTGCCTCATGTAGTTGGTCATTGTCTTAAAAAAGCCGTTATGACCAAAATCACATCAGATCAGTCAAAATAACAAGACAACCAACTGAATTCTACTATCTTATCTATCATCAGATCTACCTTATAGCACAGTATAAAGACATTATTACCGTGCTTATAGTAAACATGACGTCAGGGGGCATCTGCAACGCAATTCAGTTATTATGTGTCAAGGGCAAATTACTTGAATCACTTCCGTGGCTAAATGACTTGCGTGTTTTCTCCGAGAAAAGATAATTATTTTCGCTGTGTGAAAAATTTAAAGCTATTTTCCGTCACTACTAGGTCACCCTCTTTCTTCTTTTCGATGCCAACAAATCAAAATGGAAATATATCACGATGGAAATCTCCTGTGTGTTCTGCTGGGATCACAAATCCAGTTTCCAGGAATCTTGGTTTTCCTTTCTTTCGAAATCTATGAGGAATCCTACGTATACCATAAGATATTTTTTTATTGAGTTCTGATAAGGATAATGTCATTTGATGTCCCGTTCCTGAAGTATATTGATGACGTTCGTGTAACACAACACTAGTATTCATAATCGGTTTTAGGTTACGCTGAAACACACCTGCATCGTCACGTAGCGTAGGAGCAGCCCCAGCGGGTGCTTACTGCGCTCTGATTGGTCAAATAAAATGTGTGGCGATATGGTGTGGCGTCGTCTGATTACATTTGTTACTGGCACGATACGCTTACGAATCGTGCGTTTGTTTAATATTAATTAGGATTTTAATTTTTGTGATTTGTGATGATTAAACAGATTTAAATATCTTCGTGTAGAACTAATAAGGATATAGTATGTCATCGTGCCTTTGGTGGTGACCAAATAAAAAAAGAAATATATGTATAATTTCATATAAAAAATATAAATTCGAAAGTAACTCTGTCTGTAATCTGTATGTTACCTTTTAACGCCTAGATTTCGATAAAATCTGGCAAGGAGATAGATGGCATCCTGGGGAAGGACATAAGGCTACTTTTTCTTCCTCTCTCTAACCTCAAAAACGAGTGTAAACATGTGTTTACTTGTTTACACTCGTTTTCGAGGTTTTATTGTATACCCTAGTTAATTTACTACATAACGATGAACGCATTATAATTTGAATTTGCTTTTACAAAGAAATGTGGCTTTAATCGTTGCAATATGATTATTCACGTTTAATCCAGCAATATCGTGTTTATGTGAAGGTAGTCAAATTCTGGTGTTGTTTGTTCCTACGGTTTCCCAAATTACGATTGGAATTTATTATTAAGTTGTAAACAAAATAGTTACGAAGCTGCTGTGTGCATTTATGTATCTAATGGTTACCAAATTCTATGATATTGGCTAATTGCAGAAGACCTATTTGCTCAACTAAGCTGTAAATGTTTAATGCGATCATCTGTAAGTAGTAAATTATCAAAACACAATAGCGTATAACATTACATTAAGATATCAGGTCCAAACAAAACTACCTGACGACACGACGGGTGCTTAGATGAATGTATATAAAATAAACGAGTTAATGCCAGACGAAATGCGCCAATCGGACAAGACTAAAAAAGTAGGTAATTTTAAAAAATTAAATCGACTTCAAAAAGAAATTAACTCAAAATTATGAAATAACTTTAATTTCGGAAGTCGGTGGCAAAAAACTAAAATTAAAATACAGATCCAAGGCACCGACTTCCGAAGTTATTTCATAATTTTGAGTTAATTTCTTTTTGAAGTCGATTTAATTTTTTTTAATAACTTTTCATTCGTAATTTTAATTTTTAAGTAAAAACTGGAATATTTATTTGTAATAAGTACGTAATAGTTTTGTTGTAAATATTGCATTAGAATTTGACCAAGGTTTTGAGATGTTTTCCCTTTGACACTACACCGTAGCTCGTATCAATAAGCCAGGCCGTCACACTTACACGTATTAGTCCATATCTTGAAATTTACTGAATCGATTTTGATGAAACTGTTCCCTAAGTTGAAGTAAATGTAAGCCAATAAAAAAAAATTGTTACGACCTGGTTAATAGTTGCGGAGAAATGCGTGGACAAACATACATAAATCTATAAAATTTTGCATATTTGTTTAGAATCCCTAATAGATTGTCATATTTGAATATAGCAGTTCCAATAACATTACATACATATGTGTCGAATTAATAACCTCCTTTTTTTTGAAGTCGGTAAAAATGAACATTAATTAATTTAGAAATCAGGACGTCTGGCAAAGGCGCAACACACAATTGCTGACAGGTTCAAAAACCCCTATGCATCGAGATTAACTTAAAGTTTAAAAGAATGAACTTAAAGTAATAAATACTGCGTCAAAAAATTTTAATAGAGTATATTACGATGTTGCTCTTAACTCCAATGGTACTCCAAAGCCAAACGAAACTTTAGAAGCCAAGCCCCCAAAACGGTTAAAACCGATATTCAACAAATTATGCAACTAACACTCCACTAAGTCGATACCAGTCAAGCCACTTTTTTGTTACACGCGCCCATGCTGGGTCAATCAACTTCTCTTTTAATTTTTACTCGCGTCATAATATTATGCATTAATAATTACCCTTCATCATATCTGAGACATTTCCAATATTAGCCGGGTCTCTTACAAGATGGCTGCCATGCAAGACATTTCGCAGCACTTATGTGTTTACTGAATTATTATAACCGACTCTGTAATGACGATATCCAACGCATTGTTACATCAGCTGCGTCTCGTCCCGAATTTGTTCAGTGTATATTTATACGCGTGGTAATAAAACGTATTTTATCTTTTAATTGTACCTACAATTACATCCCGATTAAAAGGAGACCTTGTAGTACTATTGTAAATGTCATTGCAGTGTCAAATTGCAATGCATTTAGCTATCAAGCTATTTGATATAAATATTTATGTACATGAAGAAATGTGACACCTTCTATTTATTGAAACTAATGTGTTAGCTTGTCAAGGCTATTAGGCTGATTTTTACCTATTGTTCCGTTAAGGCCTATGGATGAAGTAATTAGTAACAAGAAACTTGTTTTCAGATCCTCCTCTGCTCGTGACAAAAAGCACTTTCACACCTTATGATAAGTCTCAAAACTTCCGCAATATATTCAGTTTAGCAAAATTCATAACAGGCAGTTGTCCTTGCTTCAGTTTTGCCACCTCTCTTTTCCTGGTCTCATATATTACTATCACCTAGTCCGAACAGGGTCACTTTAGTACCTATTCCATCGTATTTCTATTTTGTTTTGTCATTTTTGTTTACTTCCTGCCTCTGTCTAGGCTACCACCACGCCTACCACGTTTCTGATTGAGTGTTTCCCGACTTCCTATATTGATATTCTAATATTATTCACCGACTATAATCATAAATACTGTAACTTTTTCTTAAGCATCGTCAAGGTACACAATTCTTATCGAAAGCAGCTTTACTTTAACCTCTTATCACTGTTTACAGAAGTGCAATATCGCCTGTTCTGCTTGCTCATAGTTTGGAAATATTAAACCACAACCGGCAGAAATGGGTACAAAGATGTATATGTCATGTTTTTCAAAGTGTTTGATGTCAGTATTTCAAAGAAGCCATTTGAATTAAGGCTTAGCTAAATCGAACTCTGGTAAATGATTGGTAGTCTTGTCTCTAGTCACGTTAATAAATTCGTGTCTTCTTATCATTCTCATTTAACCTATTAAAATTAAGTTGTTTTTTTATCTTACTAATTTGGTTGGGGTCATCATATCGCGTGCGAGACGACCCCAATCATGAAAATATCACGTTTTGCACCGTGCGATACTGCTTCCATGCGCTTTGCGTTAATAATATTTATCTTACGGCAGATATTGATGAATACTTTGAAAAGCTGTTTATTCAAATAGATTCTCTCAAATGTTTCAGATACCTATGAGTTAAACAATCAATCATTGCTCTTTCTACGGTTAAGCTCATCAATTCCAAATAGTTTTATCTTCACCTTTCTTTAATATTGGTATTTGTTAGTTGTTCTAGTATTCAAGTCATAAATACGTTTCACCACCTGTAAACTACTGTTTGTGTTAGGTAAAGTCACGTTCAGTTCAGCTATAACCGGCTAACTTGTAGATCGTAGTTACAGATAATGAGTAAAATAACTAGGTCGTTTAACAACGTTCCACTACGACTACTCGTTTCGGTTAGTTTACTGTAGGGTTAAAGAGATGATTAGGCGAATTCTGTTCGAAAATTCCTCGATATGTCAGAGGCATATAGTCACGAGAGTACGAGACTTAAATAATAATAACCGCATATAAATCCAAATCCATAGCACTTGAGTTATTTTTTCTAATTCTTATTTTACTTTTTAAGGGTAAGTTAATCTAGTGACGTTTGTTGACAGACCTTAATTTATGTCTAGCAGTGGACTGTAGACGTTTTTTGACTGTTATGAAGATGATGAATCTGTATCTCTTCATGCTGAGAATCCGTCATGTTCACTGTAATACTAGTTAAAATCACTAGATCAAAGTCCCTGTCTGGACAAATTCATTTAGGAATCTATAAAAACTGTCGTCACATCTTTAATTGTTCCGTTTCATCGCAAATTCATGTCGTCAAGTTTGAGACGTGCGCGCAAATTGATTACTATATCAATGCCTATTGTCTTCAATCAAAGCCATGCCAAGGTCGTCTCTGTGTCCGCTATTACTATTTATTGTGATATCGAAGCTAGATCTTACTGCGTCTATTTATTGTCAATTAATATCCTTCCAAGATAATGGCCATTGTTATAAATTTTCTTATAATAAGTACATTTTCAAAATATTTGCATCTTCTTTTGATCTTCCTAACATTTTCTTTCGATTAATACATTATTCTGTACTCCGTAGCAAAGTATCTGTAGCCAAAAATAATAAGCAGACTCCTAAAAATAACTTTTACAAAAACGTTTTATTATTTGTCTCCATTACGCAACCGGTTTCGTTCGATTTATTTAAAGAATTCCTTGTCGTCTTTTAAAGATCGCCTTTTTGTGAAAGGATAATTGCCTTAGGAGTAAGAACCTCTAATATGAAACCGTAGTAACTAAATCCGATGGCTTCGTCTGCTTGCTTAAACACTTCACTGTACCAACTGTACTGAATCCATTAACTGCTCCGTTAGTCTCGTGGTTGCAAGCGCGATTGCTGAGCCTGGGGTCCTGGGTTCAATTCCCAGGTCGGGCAAAGTGTTATTGAGTTTGTCAATTGGGAATTTCTTAGTAACAGCTCAAAGTTTGGAAGTTGGCGGTATGATACCCCCGTGACTCGGAAACACTAAGCCGTTGGTCCTGCGCTCGATCTCTCCGGTCGAGTCGGTCTGTGCTATTAGTGAATCCTTTGATTTAAAATATAAGTAAGCTTTTTATAAGTCAGACATGCTTAGATACAGCTATAATGAAAACAATGATAACCTCTGATCAAACCATTAACATGATCACATGATAATCACACCTTTAGGGGTCATGTCACCTCTCGATATCACAAATTATAAAATTGCTGTTGATATTTATATTATTAATAGAATGTCATCTACCGTACAATGATAGATCACGACTATGACATGATATTCAGATAAAGACAAGTCAATGGGTCAGATTAAAAAATATAATTATTACTCACAAGACAAGAATTACACAGTACCTACTAATGAAAATCTTGTGGAAGTACTTATACACTATGTGAGCGGACAGAAGTATTTTATAATGTAGGAACTCTTCAAATACTGAAGTTACAAGGTAGTATGGTTAACTGAATTTAAAGCTCACTAACTTACACAGAATGGCATAGAAATCGAAGCGCATCAGTAAGTGATTCTGAACCCTTACTCCTCCCCCATGTGTTTAAATGTTTCTAAAATCTGCTGTTTCCTACATGCACTGAATCCATGGTTACAGGTTGCGCGTCCTGCCACCCTGTATAGCTATGTGACTACTATGTGACGTAGGCCCATTTTAAGCATCATCAACGATGTTAATGATACTAGATAGAACTGGAAAACTCACAAACAATTTCTAATGGCCGTGCTTTGAACAGCAATGGTTCTACATGTGCCTTTCTTAACGAAAGGCACGTGTAGAACCCTAATGGAAAGCAAAGCAATAATTAGATATGAATCGACATAGATTGACTGTTGCAAGAATGGGAGCACTTTAACTAAGACACAAAAGGATAGCTTTGTTTACTGTGCCATTAGTGAGATTCTAATGATCATCATTTCATTAATGCTGAAAATGTTAAAGAAAATCTATTGCCTGTCTGTAGTACCTAGGACAATAATTAATATTGACTTATAGCGAGACCATCGTTTATTCAAAGATTGCGTTCCAAATTAATTGTTTAGTTGCATGAACATGCAATATCTTCTCATTATGTATAAGGTCAGTAATTTAATCATGTGACATATTTATTATGTAACTATCAGTTGCCTGGGGTATCATGATTATCAGTGTTATCTTAATTGAGATTATGGCTATACACATGCGTGTCTTTGACAGTGATATTCACTTTCCTTCGTTAGATCAGCACCTATAGTGGTATGATCATCCGTCAATAGGTCAATGATGATTACAGTTTGTTTTGTATACTAGAATTCCATTAAGAAGAATTATTGATTGAATATAATTTATTTTACGCAATGTTACTTCCAAGGTCTTCGCTCATAGGACCACATGTTTTTTTTATTATATGGTAAACATCATAATAATGTATCTTTCGAACACACGTGTATGCATGTTTTGCCAGATTTAAGTTAAAGACTTATCTTAAAGACGAAAAAAAATGTCTTCAAATTTATCGTTCAAATAATGCAATTGACTTGCATGATAATTTTTAGTGATCCTGTTATCAATTTATCATATAGGTTATCATTATCAATACATTTTGATGGATTATAAAACTTTGATCCTTAAACAGTGATTCAGATATCAGGTCAGAGATAACGGGATTCGAATGAGAACGTATCCGCAGACTTGACCTGGGGCCAATACGTGGTTCTCGTACCAAGATATACTTTATAGAACAAGTTCGTGGAGACACTTGGATTTGTGTTGGAATTTCTTATCACTAATTGCCAAGGAATCTCCGCATAGTTGCAATATATTCTTACTAAGTAATTGTTGCCTGATTGATACAGCTATGTGAGTATCTTTATCAAAGCTATTAACTGTATTGTCTACAAAGGTGGTCCTAAGATGTAAATTTCTACTCTTTCCATGTTTCTGTAGCGGTATTCTCCTTACTAACATCTTTGTTACGAGAATGGCAAGAACAGTCACCACTGATCTCTTTGCTCAATTATTATATCGTTCAGTTAGTGACTTGTCTCTTTTGCTTCCTTCTAAAATAACTATCATTGTTTGCTGTACTTATTTAGTCATTTAGCTGCGGTTATTCGGCCATCTCTTTATGTGCTGTGCGGCCTGGGCCCAATTCTTTGTTTTGCATTCGTGAATCACAACTTTATATTTAACATTTCAGTAAATGCATGACCTGTTTTATTCACGTTATATTCTGCATGTTTCATTTCAACAAATTGTGTATTTATTGAAACTGAAATGCTCGGAATGCCTCAAGGCACTCATCAAAATTCAAAGTTTAACACGTCAACCACAGAAAAACCTTCACAAGTACAGTAAGTACTTCAAAATATCTGTGTCCTATCGCAGGTATGCTGGAAGAGATTTCTTATGAAATAAGCATCACCTTTGTACCTATTTTTCTGTTTTGATTTATTTCATGTCTGTTTATATATGTGTGTACATAAATAGTAAAATAAACAAAATAAATAAATAAAATATCTTAAATAAATTCTTAGAATTTTGTTTTCTACCTGGGAGTTCAATACCTTCGTAAAATCAACATCCATCTACATACAAATTATATTGCACAAAAGGTTGATTAATATCTGGCTTCTCAAAATTTCCACCGCTTGCTAGTGAGTCAGCTTCGGAAGATTTAGCCCAAACTTAATATATCTTTCAGCATAAAATATGATCATAACATATGCGCTCGGCATCCAGTATTCGTACTTATGACGAAAGCATTCATATTCATAATTGGTCACACCGTCTATGAATTTGTAAGTGATAAGCAGTTATTGCCGCTTGTATATTTTACGTACTTTCCATTTCTACGAGTAACGTGTCTTTATTAGTTGGAACTGCATTGAAAAGAAAAATAGTTTATTCAAATTCTCCTTTCATAACCGGTACCTAAAGAAAATCAATTGTGTCTTATTAGCGGAGCTTAAGGGTTTAAGCCAGAACTATTACAGATACAGAATATATTTACTACAAAGTATAGAATCGATGAAGTCCACCAAACTATCGTAGATCGTACAATGTAACTCTGCCCTAACATTTCATGCTAATGCATTAAAATCAGTGCACAGACTTCTTGTAAAATGGGAGCAATGTATCGCATTGACCTTTTCCGGACCACCTTCACGCAGTTTCATTCACTATAGCAAGGTAGTGTTTTGAAAATACTATATTTCAAGCTACTACGTCTTGCTTTGAAGTTTTAACATCAAGTGTCAATTATTCACCTGGTGATAATTAAGTGTGTAACATACAATGCGTTACATCCATTTTCTTATAGTTGTGCATAATATACTTAATGAGTTCTTTGTGTAGTCATTAGAATCTTTCATTTTCCTTTAGATAGGTAATTTTATTTGTTCTTCTCTCCTTTTTTTTCGCAAACTTGGTATAGATGACAAATCTGTTGGTCACTCCATAGTCAGTCGTTTATCTACTGTTCTGGCATTCCTTAACATTAAGCACACTTAAGGCAAAGCAAATGTTTATCTTGGAAATAATACGTTCGGCTATGCAGTCTTCACGTATTTTTTTATAAGTACATGCTTGTCTATGGCATGTACTCGTAATGTAATGATGACTGCTAAATAAAAATTCAGCGGTAAGATAATAATTTTTTTTATGATTTGTTATAATATCTTTGAATTGTACTTTCAATGCCATTATGATATGACACACCTCCTTTCAACGGCTTTCAGTCTTCCGCATACGTCATGCACTCATGAACACGAAACAAATAAAAGTGCTTAACGTAAAACATTGACTCCACTAAGGATTGTCTGGTATTATTGAACAGTTCAGGGGGCTTACTCTCCAAACTAATTTTA
The DNA here is from genome assembly GCA_963855955.1 of Luperina nickerlii. NCBI lineage: Eukaryota > Metazoa > Arthropoda > Insecta > Lepidoptera > Noctuidae > Luperina > Luperina nickerlii. The sequence goes on from OY979682.1 coordinate 10,196,850, forward strand.
ATTCCAATGAGATGCCAATATGATTCCAATGTTAATTTTACAGTCACGTAATTCGGTACTCTTGAAAACAATATTGTCAACAATTACCCTACGCCAAGCCCGAACCCAATTCCACTTAGTTCTCCAAAATGGACACCCAATCTAAAAATCATTTGGCGCTAGCATCGAACTCAAGAGTACGAAACGACACAATTCGAATGTCGATCTATCGGAATTAAATTGAATAGTAAGCACCCAGAATATTCTGTATAATTATCTATTTCAAACTTTTGTTGATATTAATTTGAATCTGTTACGGCAAATATCAAAGCCTCATTCTATGGCCACAGTCTATCAATTGATTGTTTTCAACAAATACGTTTTATTTGTTCAGATGATATCGACTTGGAAGGTAAAACAGGGCACCCAGTCATTGTCTTCTTATTGGGTCAGCGTATGTCATTCGGCCTAAGCAGCTCTATTTTAGAAATCTTTGTTAAATCTAAGAAAATAAAAGTTACAATTGTAATGGAGTTATCTTGTAACCTTGCTTGATTCTGTGTAGTGGTGTAAAAAACTCGTAAAGACAGTATCTTTACGAGTTTTTTACACCACTCAGATACAGAATTCAAATTTGAGTTAAACTCTATTTGAACAACAGAAAATATTGTCAGAAATCTGAATCAGTTGAAAATATGAGTAATTATAAGAAAAAGTATTTGCACTTTGGCGAAGGATGGAATCCGAAATTCAAGCTGAAAGTTGACACTCGTGAAGTATTAATAATACGCGATGTAATGTTGATACTACATTCGATATCAATCCTAAACACGAGACACTTCTCACAAAGTGAAATATTATAAATGTTATTTCTTTTACTTCCACTCCACATTGTTATGAATAATAAAATTGTGGCACAACTAAGTAATTGTAAACGTATCTACGTTTACAATTACTAGGTTCTAAGTTCTTTCATACCATAAGTTTTTACTCTATCAATTTTTGTTCTTTCTGCTATAGCATTATCTTCCTTATCGTGCAGGTTCCAAAATATATTATTGTATATTTCGGAATCTTCCTCAGATTTAGCCGAAAACTTTGCAGCTTTCCTTCCGTGTCCTTCGAATGTTTATGCAGTAATTGGCTGAAGCCCAACCTAGATGTTATCTTATCTGTTTATCAATACTGCAGAAGTGTGAAGACTGTTAATCCCGAGAATTACGGCCTTTTGGGGCTTCTTCTAAACTTAGTTCACGTTGTTTTTGACACTTGCACTGCTGTCAGAATTTGTAAGGTTTGAAACCTCTTGTTATTGTAGACAATAAAGGAAGAGGTGCTTGATGATTAACTGACTTCTTTTGGTGTAATTTTGATGTGATTAGATTTTCTACCGAGATTGGTTTTATTTGTCCAAATATTAATCTTCCTCAAAAAGTGCAATGTCAGATAATCTTCCTCAAAAAGTGCAATGTCAGATAAGAGCAAGACATTAACCTTGAGAGGAAATACAAAAACTAAGACAAAACTATGTATAGTAGTTTTACGGATTTATTATTTCTGATTAATATATTAAACAGACAAAAGCTTTGAGATTAGGCACCCACATGATTCGCATATGCTACGTAGATGATAATTTAAATGAAGTTGGAACTTTCTCTATTAAAATTTGTTTGTACATTATAACTGCAATGACTATTATAAAGTTATCTAGATTAATAGCATCATGATAAGGCTCACTATTATCGTCTTAATACGTAGTAAAAGTCGCTATAAGAATAATATGACGTACAATGTCAGGGCCTTCATTATTTACATTATTATGTGAACATATTATATAACATTAAAATGTTTGCCTTATGCAGCTGCTAGTCGTATGTTTCGATAATCGAATAGGTTTTCCGTTTATGTGTAATATCGTCAAGAATTGTTTTAGGTAGTAACTCCATAAAGAGATTTGCTGTGTTCTCTGGTTCTGATTATATTAACCGGTATTTTGTGGTTTTGGTCATTTTCATCAGGGTAAGTTCTGGTTTTGATTTTGAAGGTAAAAGTCTATACCAGTAAGTATATTTATTCCATTGCCACAGAGTATATTGATGTATTTATATATTCAATATGCATATTTAAATGTGTAGAATAATTTATCTAGTTTTTACGTATATGCCTGTTGAATATTAAGTAAAGTCTGACGTTAATTTGAACAAAAAATATCGTAGTCATGATTGATTGTATGTAAAGTGATTTTGTTTATTCTTTTGTTTTCTTTACTTTCAAGTGGTTTTCGTTGAAGATTTGAATCCAGTTACAACTGGATGGAGTTTGTTTTGTATTTTGAACGATATATTCTTTGACTTTTAACTTATTGTATCGTTTACCATTGATAAAACGGTCTTGATTGGAGAATAAGGCGTTTTTATCTTCTTTGTTTATTTTATTTCGCTGTTATCCAGTCTTAACATAATTTCCATCGATTTTCTTATCCTCGCTGCGATAACGTTCAACTTTTAACATTAGAATTTTGTAATTGAGTTAAGCTTTTGATACTTAGTATTAATATGCAGGAAATATTTTTTCATTGCATAGAAATAAGTGTGTAGCACAGAGTCGGTCGAAGTGGAGGTGCTTGGGGGAGGCCTATGTCCAGCAGTGGACGTCTTTCGGCTGAAATGATGAAGTGTATAGAATCCAAAAAAAAATAAAAATAAATTAAGTCTCACCGATACGAAATTGAGAAATCCTTTGTATCCTCACGGAGTCAGGCACCAGGCGTCGCAGACAAAAATAACACTACACGTTTACGTTATTATTAAAAGTTTTCACAGTTCGAAAATATTATTTAATCGCGTAAATACGACGAAGAGTCGTGCATCCCCTACGAACCGCGGGCACACACTGACCCGTTGGTTAGACTGATTGAACGCCGGACGCTCCCGCGCTTTTTTCTTCGACAGTGCTCCGTGTCGGGCAACGCGAACGCGTCGTATTCAGCCTATTTATTTTTAATTTCAATCAGGAGTGTGTGTACCTTCGAGCACGTGACAATGGCAGGTCAGTATTCTATGGTCAAAAAATGTTTTACCAGACTGTTATCATTTTGTGAATGTTTGTCTAAGGTTAAAGTTTCAGTGACCTGTTTCTGGTGTTGCTAGATTGCCTGTGATTTGTTACTATTATTTATACACATGTCTCCGTTCATGGAAGCCGAGTAGCCGACCCATATAATTACGGAACTAGTCTTGGCGGTAATGTTAGGGCCGCGCCTTTTATAAAATGTCTACATTTGAGTTGAGTACCGCCATTTTTCTTGGGAGCAAATTACGGTCATCCATTGCCATGATGGCATTCGAAACGTGAATGCAAACCCATGGTTAGGACCGATTTTACATCATTAATGAAATATTTTCCTTGAGTACTTTTAGTTCCATACTATATTAACTCTTCGTTTTTTGTCCAACTATAAATACAAATTATTTATCCTGCTAAAGCACCATTTTTCACCATACCTATTTTACAACAAGGAATCGAGAAATATTATGTACTTTCTTAGGTACAGTACAAACGCCCAACCCATTAACCCATTAGGTACTTAAACTGTCATGTCAGGCACTCAGGCACACGGCCTGACGCTAGTGAAGGTTTAAGTTTCAACGTTTAAAAAGTTATTTGAGTTCCATCTTCCAGTACAAGAACTCTCTGTGTACTATGAGTTCCATTTTCCAGCACAGCGCGGTATCCTCTTTGTACTGTCAATATGAGATACTTCAACGCAATTAAATCAAGAATTACCTGCGTACCCGAGGGTTCTAACAAGTTATTCGCGATTTTTTATCATCCAACACAAAAACTAGATGTCATTAAAAATGTAAATTAAATTGCTTGTACATAACTGTATCCAACTATTTCAAGTAGGTCGAGTTTTTAATTTAAGTATTTGTTTTTGTTTATGGTTCTCAATAACAATGGACTCACCGGCAAACGTTGATAGATTACTAACTACTTTATTAGTGTGTCTATACGTTACTTGCGTGGCTTCCATCATGGGCCATTGTTGGCAAATGACATAAAGACTTAAGGGGTCAAGGCCATTTGATTATAGCTGTAACGGAAATAGTTTTTATACGCAAAATGTTGCATGAAAGTAATTTGTTTGAGCTTTTGAGCCCGCAAGATAAAACTGGTTTTTAAATAGAAGGATGTATGACTGCACTTTTTGACCTGTTTCAAAAAAAAAACTAAAATGCTGGCCTTGAAAATGATCATGAAACTGAAATTGAAATTAATCATTAAAAGAGTTGACTGAAATTGCATATTATTACTCAGTACTATTAATTTTCTTTAAATAAATAAATCTATACTAATATTATGAAGCTGAAGAGTTTGTTTGTTTGGTTGAACGCAAAAAATATTTTTGCATTTGATAGCTCAATTCTTGAGGAAGGCATCAATCAAATCAACATCACGCTATGACCTTTAGGAACCGAGCAAAAAGAAAAAAGTCAGTAAGAACGCTAAGCAAAAACGAAGTAATAGCGCAGGCAGGCGATGAGATGCGACGGGGTGGGTCGGGGGAACAAGAAATTTCACGCGGACGAAGTCGCGGGCAGAAGCTAGTATAATATACTAATATTATGATAATTGTTTTGTGTTGTGTGGATATTTTGATTGTTTTTCATTTCATTTACCTTGCTTGAGACAGCATGCCGATAAAAATGGGTTCATTAGAATGCAACAAGCACGATTTCAATCTTCAAAGATTGTACGAAAAATATAGCGCTACCTTCACCCAAATCCTGACATTCAGAACTTGTAATCTATAGAGCATTATTTAATCAAAATACATATAGACATAATCATATCTTTTTAACTTATTAGATTAATAAACCTGAACCTATATTTTTAACCGACTTCTAAAAAGGAAGAGGTTCTCAATTCGGGTGTTTCTATTTTTTCTAAATGTATGTTCGGGCATAACTCCATCGTAAATAGACGGAAGTGCAAAAATTTTCTTTGTTCGAAAGATATTTTATTCCGAAATTCCGATATAGTCCCATTTAAATTTCGTAAAGATCTGATGATGAGTTTCGGAGACAGACAACGAACTCTTCAATAAATGCCAGCAAATCAACCGCAATTGCTGCTATAGCATATGTATGCATTGTTTACGCAATCACACAACATAACATCACGCCTGTACCCTTTAAAGGGATAGGCAGATGTGTTCAATAGCTTCCTGTCACTGATATTCACATAGCAAGTAGTGTTATATGAATTTGTTTGGGGTAGGTAGGTACAACTAAAAAGTGAAAAATACAAAACATTTTACAAAAAAAAAACAAGTTTTTTATGACTTCAACTAAAACTTGGTTTAATTCAACCCAATCATGGACGGACGACCTAAAGAAGTTGGCTGGGACGGACTGGATGCGGAAGGCGGAGGACAGGGTGTTGTGGCGTTGCCTATGCCCAGCAGTGGACTGCAAGAGGCTGTTGGTTGATTGATGCATTCCATCATTCTGCTGCCCTTATTTCAATCTATTTAGGGTCTGCGCCACATATCTTTTTCTTCCATACTTCTCTATTCGTCGTCGTCATCTCGGTCGTCATCGGCTGTCCCATTTCAAAACCTAGTAGGGGGCGTCCATAAATTACGTGAGGTGTTTTTTTTTTAATTTTTGTCCCTCCCTCCCCCCTGGTGAGATGTCGTGAGATTTTATTCAACCCCCTCTGCCATCCTCCAATCTCACGTGAGAATTTTCAAAATGTGGGTTTCTTACGTAAACGCGTTGGATTGTTATTTTTTATAAAACAAATATGGTGGTTTGATAGTTAGTAGATGTATAACGTCGAAGTATAAATGAAATTATTTTCTTTCGAACGAATTGGTGAATGATCTTAATCGTATTACGATATACGTTTAAGAATTAATCTTAAGCATGTACAATCTGGATTAAATGGACCAAAATAGTATAATTATTTTTTGTTTCAATCAGAAAAAAAATTGCGTGATATTTGTCGAAACCCCCCTCTCTCCAACGTAAGATTAGATGAGATTTGACTCGACCCCCTCCCCCCCTTAAACATCTCACGTAATTTATGGACGCCCCCTAAGGGACATTTTTTACAAAAATCGTTGTATTGCATAATCTTGCTAACCTAGAAGGTCTCCTCTACCAAATACAAAAACACCAGCGTTTTAAACTTACCTACATAAAAGGAGACATATTTAAGCATCGATACCTAGTAAGTGCATTCACTCCCTAGTGACCATTTTAAAACCTAGTAAGTCACTTTGACTAATTCAAAACCTCTTTAACAACCATTAGCATTTTTTTTACCAATATTACGTTTATGCGCTCTCCTGTAACTAGGTTTTGAAATGGGTCAGCCGTCATCCCCTTTCTAACATTATTCATGTTTCACACAGTCCATCCCTCGTTTCTTTGATTTTTCCCTACTGTTATACTTATAACCATCCACATTCATACTCAAAACTGTCTTCTCATTGTTCTCACTCCTCCACATTACACGCCCATACCATGACAACCGATTTCCATTTCATTTTCCGAAAATTATAATACCTACGCACGTCTCTCTCATTATGATGCGTAATTCACATTTATGTAACCGCTTTGTTTTATTTATACATCAGAAGTTATAAAAATATTATTACAATAATGGCATCGTTAATGCGTAATACACTGTACGGACGGATACTCACTGATAGCAATATCCCAAGAGGAATAAATGGCTGAAATATAAGTACCAAAAACAACCGACTTCCCAAAAAAAAAAACACTACAAAGTGAAAATTAACTTTAATTTTGGGAGTCGGTGTCGTTGGTTCTGTACTTTCGTTTTTTGACACCGACTTTCGAAATTAAAGTTATTATTATAATTTTTCACATTGTAGTGTTTTTTAGGAAGTCGGTTATTTTTTTTTTGTTAAAAAGTTTTTTTTTTCACTTTTTAGTTGTACCTACCTACCTCAAACAAATTCATATAACCCTTGCTATGTAAATCAGTGACAGGAAGCTATTGAACACATCTGCATACCCCTTTAAAAGGTACAGGCGTGATGCTTTGTTGTGTGATTGCGTAAACAATGCAATCGCGGTTGATTTGCTGGCATTTATTGAAGAGTTCCGTTGTCTGTCTCTTGAGAACTTCCTCCTCTTTTGAAATCGGTTAAAAATAACACTATATCACGCCTGTATTCCCTCAAGGGTGAGGTAGAGACGTACCTATACCTAGTACACCGACATTTTGCCAGTTATGTGTTATGTTAAAGTCTCATGTAATAAGGTGCGAGCTTACTGCCATCAACCGGGCACAAATCCAGACTCCGAGCTGCTTCTAAAAAAAGGAAAACAGTGGCACTCCGGGAGTGCCGACAGAAGTGAAAACTTGAACAATTACGTGTGTATTTTGTGAATCGTCTTATAAACAAAACATGCGCGGTACCGGCTACGGCCATCCGTCTTACGAATTTTCGATCAGGTCACGTGTCCTGACGGGAGTTTAACATTTTTTACCCATTAGAAAAAAGTGTACAACGCCGCTAAAGAAGTTTTCACTTCAAAAATTCAGATGGAATGGATGGTGGAAAATTTGGAAGTACCTACCTAAGTACCAAAATATTGTAAAAATCGTACTTTTGACAGCAAATTATACGTTTTTAGCATCTCACTGAATAAAGGCTCGTACACACAGGCGCGACGCGACACGCGACACAAAGGCACCGCTCGTTGCGCGACTTGCGGTGCCTTTGTGTCGCGTGTCGCGTCGCGCCTGTGTGTATGAGCCTTAAATCATTGACATGAACCAAATCTACCCTCGAAATGAGAGAGATTTAAAACAAACCTTCAGCCGATACCAAATTTTCTTCACCTGTTAACGACCAGACGGAAGGAGATTATGGGATCAGCTCAACTCTTTCAACAAGAACTGGTCCTTAGCAGCTTTAAATAGAGAGAAGTGACATCACAGGCTATAGCCTTTTAATCATAATAACAGGCAGAAAGTTTTTCGGCCATATTGTTAATTCTAACAATTCCAATTAGGCTACTAAGTAATATCTACTTAAAACAATTAGAGTGAGAAGCCCCACAAGACCGCAAGTACAGTCGAATACGTAACAGTTTACCTATGTTATATAATTCGGCTTACAACCTGACCTATGAGTAATACAAAATTCCAATCTTGGTATGCAATCCGTAGGGCGCAGGGAAAGCGATGTGGAAGTCTATGTTATGACCCTCGGGTTGACCCCATGGGGAAAAATATTCTCCTAGATTCGTAAATCGAGCCACCGTGGAATGTAAATATTACAGGTATAAATAAACCCCTAAAACACCAACATAATTATAAGTCAGAGTAAAAGTTTCTATGTTGTTTTAAAGCCATCATTTTGGTGTGGTCATTATTCCCAATTTATATTCACGACCATCTAAAAGTTATACATTTCTTCAGAAAAAATGCAGGGTGGCTCGATTTAGGCGTCCGGGAGTGTTGTACAGTTTTACCTATACATAATATTTTGAATTGTTCCGAATTTTGCCGATCAGCACGATCTGAATATGAATAGTAAAGTAATTGCTTCGGGTCAGCTTTGTTGTTAAACAAATATGTACTGCCTAATCGACTGTGCCAATCCGAAAAAGCGCGTAGCACCTCAAGTCGTGATTTCAATTCAAAATACAAGGAAAACCATTACGCGAATTATCAATGATCTTGACACGAAAATAGTTCACTAGTTGTGACCTTGGATCACTTCCCGGTTCCCTACGAAAAACATTGGTTAAATATAAACTCCTGGGCATCGTAACACAATCGTTTGAATAAAAATACGTCGCAACTCGCTTAAAACCGTTTGTATTTCCTCAAGATTGTAGAGGACAAGTTTCCTTGTATATATGGCTTTTTCAGGCCATGTGTTATGTCTAGAAACTTCAAGATACTACAAACATCAAACCATTCCTAGTTTCATTTGATATTGAGCTCCTTACTACTAAGTTTGCATTAATTATCCGTTTTTAAAAAATATGAGGAACTAGCCTGATTCCTGCGTATCCATACCTATTTTTGCTGCCAAGCAAATTTGCTGTCTTCGGGTTAAGAGGGTATGGTCACTGGCGGACTAAGGGGGAGCCAGCAGGGAGGGCGTCAACTTTGTGTTCAAACTTTTGTTGAAAAAGTAACTCGTTGCTTAAATTTTCGAGCTCGCTTCGCTCGCTCTACAAGGTAACCCCTATTGATGTATGAATGTTCGAAGAAAACCTAACCTTTCCGAGGCGAAGCACGGCGTGCTAAAATTTTCGAGCTCGTTTTGCTCGCTCTTGCATCCTTCATTCTTCTACTTCTCAAACTGTTCTGCTTGAGTAGTCAAAGCAGCTCCTATTTCTTTATGTAAGAATGTTCAAATTAAAATGATTCCGAAATGGGGTACAAAAAAAATCCACTTCTATCTGAATCATAAGCTAGCTAGCATTAGGAATGTAATCTTAAACCTAGAAGCAAACAATGCAAACATGAAGAACATAAATTCCCAAGATTTTTCTTTGTTTAAAGAAAACGGAGCATATGTTTTTCCTTCATTACTGCACTGGAATAGAAAGTTTCAACGAAAACTTTACATTACTTTTTTATTCTTAGGTACCGATGTTTACAAATACGTCATTCTACAGACATGCGTTTACGCAGGTGTTAGCAGGATTCTTTAATTATGTTGCAATTTGCAATCAAGTATCTGTGCTATCTTTATTGTTTATTTATTTATACTTTAATGTACAATGGTAGAATAAAAGGAGGACTCAATGCCACAAGACATTACCTGCCAAGCAACCTTTGGGATAAACCATAGATACTTATTACATTTCTATGGGATAAAAAATTATTACCTTCACTACCTACAGTCCGTTCATAGTTATATTACCTCTGAATTTGCATCACTGTCAAAATGACAGTGATCTTTATTCTCATTCTAATAAGTATGCTGTTGGGTTGATATTCACTTTCATTGCAATAAGGTTCTATAGAGGTATGAGGAACAGGGTGTAAAGTTCACTCAACCTCCATGGAAAAGGGAGGATCGTCCGACCAGACGGGTGTTGTGTCTGGCGGGCAACTGCCCGTTGATTCATGTCGGGCCGTTGTATCTATGCTAGTTGCGCGGTAAACTCTGCTTGCGCAATGCAGGATTTGCGTGACGCGTTGGTTGCATGTGGCGTTGTAGATACCGCTACATCACTCCCCCCCGGAGACCGGAAGTCGATAGTGGGCTGAGTCTTGTATCTTGCGATGCTTGCCAGGTCAACTGAAGTTCCAGTGAGTCGGAACCGGTTACCGCATAGTTCATCGTGAGTCGGAACTGTCTGCGAAGATGTCCCCAGTGAGTCAGGGTGGCGCTGCGTTATGCTCCAGTGCGTCGGATGTAGTACAGCGCCGAGTTGAGGCTGGCTGCTGCGTCGACCAGGAGAGGAATTCAGCTCTTCTTATTGACCGGCCGGACGTGCAGTGTGCTGTGCCGAGGTTGCTGATGAGGCTGAGGGTGATGACCAGGTATGCGCGGTCGCTGCATGCGGGTGGTCAGGATACCCGTTGAAGCCGTGGGAGCTGGCTGGCTGGGTGACTCGCCGCTAACGCTTGCGGGTGTGATGATGTTGACGTCACGCTGAAGTATTTGCACGAAGGCTGCGCTGACGTTCATATTCGGGGTCACCAGTCTAGAGGTATGAGGAACAGGGTGTAAAGTTCACTCATACTCTATAGAAAAGGGAGGATCCTCCGACCAGACGGGTGTTGTGTCTGGCGGGCAACTGCCTGTTGATTCATGTCGGGCCGTTGTATCTATGCTAGTTGCGCGGTAAACTCTGCTTGCGCGATGCAGGATTTGCGTGACGCGTTGGTTGCATGTGGCGTTGTAGATACCGCTACAGTTCCTATACGATTGCCAGCAGCAACCGAATAGCGAATCAAAGTTAAAATTAATGTGAAAAGGCTTTACCTACTGCTTTGAATGTATACTTAGCACAGACATGTATTAGAAGGCTAGGACTTTTGCCAAGGCTGTTTTAAGTACTAAACCGTTACTCTTTTGCTCTAAAGCTAGTCTATAGTCTAAAAATGTTAGAAAATTTAAACAGGACACTTCCGACTACCCGAGATCTGTCTTTGGACTCCTACTACTAGTTTCAGGGACTGAAATAAATATTATTACCTATAAAGTAAACCCCACAATTCTAATTTTGGCCGAAAACAGTGAAGGAAGTTCGTCGTCAAACACTTTTCCTTATGGAATTCCAATCCTAACAGTTTTCAAACAAAGAATTTACTAACCCATACATAACCCCTTCTGTGCGCACGCTTAAAAATATAAACGCAGTAATGCCAAGTACTGACAAAGGTCACGTTCACTTGTTTTGCTGACGTAACGAGGGCGGGTCAACCACACCCACGGCTACGCAGTTCGACTGCGAATCAGCAGCGGGCGGCGGTGGCGGGTTAAGCAACAGTCGGGGGCTTGGCTGCCGGCCGCCGCACTATCACTGCACTGCATATCGGGTGTTCTAGAACTGTACAAATGTGTGCGTTGTGCCGTTGACGTTTACTGCTGGAGTTGTGGCGTAATTTGACATTTAAATTAGGAATATAATTGCTCTTTTATTTTTTAACTAGCTTCTGCCCGCGATTTCGTTTGCGTGGAAATCGTAAGATACACGATATAGGTACTAAAATAACAGCCATGTTTTTATAAAACTCCTTCACCCGCCCGCTTCTTTTTGGTCGGCTCCTAAGGCGCTGTGCTCGAGGGCTGCTTTGGGCGGCTTCGGCGCCTGAGAGCTGCCTCGGCTGTCGTAAACATACCTAAGTATGCTTACGACTGCCCCAAAGCCGCCCGAAGCAGTTCTCAGGCGCCCAAAACCCCCGCAAGGCGCCCTGTATCGAGCCGCACCGATGCCCACCAATGTGGACACCGCGCCTAAGAGTCGTAGCGTGATTTTGCATAGCCTCTATCCTCCCTCAAGAATTGGGCTATTAAAAGCAAAAATATTTTTTCAAATCCAACTGGTAGTTTCAAACAAACTCTTCTACTTTACTATATTAGTATAAATTTGCTGTGTTGCCTCGAAATCCAAGCCGAAGTGGCGATACACCCACGTATCGCCATCACATAGCAACTACGAATACATTTAAAAGAATCCTCATGTTTATTCCTCTTGTATTTTCGCTACTAGCTTTATTTAAATTATGTAATTAAGTATTTAATGGGCTAATACATAAGGATATTTAGATTTACATGACTTACATAAATAATTATACTTGGCTGATTGACGTCATCTAAATAAACATACCTACCAAGGAAAATAACTATTGCGAAACTAACAACGAAATGGCTTAGTAAATAGGTACTACTATGTACTAAGTTAAGTAAGTTACTCAGTAAATAATTAAATTAAATATAGACAGTACTTTAAAAGTTTTCCTTTCGGTTGTACCTACAGACGTCAAGCACATCAAGCTACTACAATCTGTCAAATTTATTTAATAAATTTTCAACTTTATCTCTAAAGCATAAGGTTCAAAGTTGATTGGGAAAGTTTAACAGTTTTGGGTAGCTTGATGTGCTGGCGTCTGTACCTACCTCAATCAATCTGCTTAGCCTTTTAGACCCCCAACTATGTTGGGGTCGGCTTCCAGTCTTAACCGGATGCAGCTGAATACTAGTATTTTACATGGAGCGACTGCCCATTTGACCTCCACATCCCAGTAGTCTCTGGGTATCACGATATCCCTTGTACAGACGCCAGCACATCAAGCTACCCGAAACTGTCAAATTTGCCCAATCAACTTTCAACCTTATGCTTTAGCGATATAGTTGAAAATCTATTAAAGAAATTTGACAGATTGTAGTGGCTTGATGTGCTGGCGTCTGTACCTATTTGCCTTCTGTCTTGCCTCCAGCTGCAAATGTGCAACGTTAGCAAAATTGCAACGTTACATTATGGGTACCTACATGACTTTATTATCTGCTTTTTCATACAAAAATGAAAAAATCCAAAAAGTGGTTCATATTCATGATTAATTGATTACACTTTCAGTCCCTGAAAAAAATACCGATAAATCCAAAGTCAGACTGTCTGTACTCGTTTTTGAATTGCGTGGTTTTCTATAAGTAAAGCAAGAGTTTTTGCTTTTGAAATATGAAAAGCACACAAATAAACACAGGAAATATTTACATATCAGTAATAATTTTAACTTGCAATTCTCTCTCAACAATATACAGGCTCACTGAATATAAATTCGCCATCTTATGATGTCAAATAGGAACATTCACCGCGTCACTTGACATTGAACCGTGCGCCCCCCTAGAGCTCTGTGACTAATGAGACACAATTACTTTTTGTATTGTTATAAATCAAATTTAGATTTTCCCGCAGTTAAGAGGTAGCAGCAACGGCGGCTGATATTTCCTGCATTTTCATTTGTGTGGTCACATAATCTACGATTCGCCCTTGACAAATCTGCGGTCGTCGCTGTCACACCAAAACGTGCGTAAATTCTGTTATCAAAGCTTTTATGGTGTTGAAGGACGAATTTGTTATAAAAATATTATCACAGTCAGAATTAATTTGTTAAAATTTTATGTTAGTTAAACAAATCATCTCGCTTATTGTTACACTAGCTTCTGCCCGCGACTTCGTCCGCGTGAAATTTCTTGTTACTCAGACCCACCCCGTCGTATCGCATCGCCTGCCCGCGCTTTTTGCTCGGCTCCTGAAGGTCATAGTGTGATGTTAAAGAGCCTATAGCCTTCCTCAAGAATTGTGCTATCAAATGCAAAAAGAATTTTTCAAATCCGACTGGTAGTTCCAGAGATTAGCGCGTTCAACCAAACAAAAAACAAACTCTTCAGCTTTATAATATTAGTATAGATAATATTTATAGTTTCCTTTTCCACCTAGTTTCCTTGTAGTAATAGCTAGCGCGACTGCGCGACATAATTTCAGTTTTGTAATAGATAATTTCTTGTGACTTTCGCAACTTCTAGGAAAATTGTATCAAGAATCTACCTACACATCTGTAGCGTTTACAATTTAGTATAATCATTTAGTTGAGTTGCATTACACCTCCACAAAGGTCTCATAGGCAGTCGCTCAACGTAAAATGCTGGTATTCAGCTGCATCCGGATAGAGGAGAAGCCGCACCCAACATAGTTGGGAAATATCTAATCACTGGCTTCTGCCAGAGACTTTTTCTGCGTGTTTCTTTTTTCCCCGACCCACCCTGTCGCATAGCATCGCCTACCCGCGCCATTACTTCGTTTTCACGTAGCGTTCTTTCTGACTTTTTTCTTTTTACTCAGCTTCTAAGCGTCTTAGCGTGATGTTAAATCGCTTATAGCCTTCCTCAGGAATTGGGCTATTAAATGCGAAACGAATTTTTCAAATCCGACTGGGAGTTTCGGAGAACAGCGCGTTCAAACAGACTATTAATCTTTATTATTAGTGAGTGTAGATTGTATAAATTTAGTTGGGCCTCAACAAAGGTCTGATAGGCAGTCGCTCGCTCCACATAAAATGCTGGTTTTCACCTTCATCCTGTTAAACTGGAAGCCGATCCCAACATAGTTGGGAAAAGGCTAGGTAGAGAATGATATTCTAATCATTTAAATACTTAAAATGGCTGGTAGTGACGAGAGAGATTAATTACTAAAAACAATCTAGGCTCAATTCTTACAAAAGACAGTCTCCATTTCAAAATAATTCCGTAGTGCGTCTAAACTTCATTACTCAATCATAATAAAATTATAATGTCGTTACACGAGCTGCATCATCGTTGCCTACTCTTCTATCTGCCGACTATCTTTACGACATAATACACATTAACTTAGCTTTATAAATTATACATCGTAACGTTAAACCTTTTCTTATTACTTATATTACTTTGGTTATAAAATTAATTACATAAAATAGCTAAATGAAGTCAGTCACAACCTAGTACAGACATTATTAATCAGAAACCCTCAAACAGTGCAGCAGTGTTAAAACTCTTAACAAAACTCCTTGACTATACAAAATGTGTCGACAGTATTTTCTTAAACAAAGTAGGATTGTACTACTAGATAGATTTATTTTTCATCTGGTGTCCGAAAGCATAATTGAGTCTCTGATTCGAAAATCTTGACTCATATTGTTAGCTGTTGAACGAAATAGTAACAACCGGTAACGCCACTTGACAAAATTAGATTTGAGAACATTCGGGATTAGTCACTCTGGAAGTCTGGGAGTATCAATCTTTCTCTAAATAAAGGGCGAAGGACTAATAAGGAGTACCTATATAGGAGCACTTGTTGACACTAATATACAGTAGCTTGACTATATGTTAGTATCAACAAGTGCTTCTATATACTCTTTGTCTTACTCATGATAAGTTTAAAGGACAAGTTTTAGTCTAGCTAGTTGGTTTACCTTGGGAACCCTTCCGTTTTCAATGATCATCATATTTAACCGTAGAGTTTTTGTCGGCTCTTCTCCATAGGAAAGGACCAATTGGATCCATTGGTCCATGAAGATTTTTGTGAAATAAAATATTTTGAATTTGTTGTGAGCGTCTCTCGTCACCACTCACCAGTGAGCAACAGAGCGCAATTGGCTGGATGATAGAAACTCAACACGTTACCGACGCAAATATTTTCCGGCGGTGCTTACGCAAGAGCATCGAGTTCACTTTTGAACATCAATAGCGTAAGGACACAGAGGTTATACATATACAGTGTGTGGCGTAAATAGTGGTCCACCGTTAAGGATTTGATATATATACCAGACAATTTACTATAACATATTACAATTTTAACCATTTTAACCCAAGGGTTCCGAAAATACATATTTTTTTGTTTTTTATATATGAAATTTCAACCTTTTGTTACAAGTTTGGTTGTAGTTTCAATAAAAACCATTGTATTTTCATTTTGATTTCCGTTATTTACTGCTGAAATACTAGAGCTATCGTGTAAAATTATGGTTTTTTATGTAAATTTAGAGCTTTTGAAGAAAAAGTTAGTTCTTCTCTATTTTAACCATAATTTTTCACATAATCATGCAAATTCAAGAGCGATTTTTGTAAAAAAAAATACTACTAAAATGTTTAAAATTGTAATATGTTATAGTAAATTATCTGGTATATCGAATTCCTAACGGGGGACCACTATTTCCGCCACACCCTGTATACTAACTTTATGCCATGGTATTTATAGAACTTGCAGTGAATTACGATCTTCCAACAAAAAGTTTGCTATTTGCTATTTCCCGAAGAGCCAAAATACTTTTACCCACGCCAAGTAGTCACAAGGCAGAACATATGTATGTACATACCTGCATTTTATTCGGATATCGATTGCTTAGGTGCTAAAACTTGTTAGATTTCGAATTACGTATCCATTAAAAGGCCTATTCAGAAGTGTTGAATTACTGAAGCGAGGTAATTGATACCTTGTAGATTTTTGATTCATTAAAAGTAACAACTCCTTTTTTCCGACTTAATTTTCTTGTCGATTGCGTAACTACCTACTTAATTTTTTTTCCGAACAATATGTCTACTTATTTTCTGAATATGTAGGTGTCTCCTCACAGAAAGAAGGCATGTATGATGTATCCCTCCAAGCAGGGGAAACTCTGGGAACTTTTTAGGATGATTTATGTTCCTTTTTTTTGTTAAGAGCTTTAATTAGACATAAGAGCTGTATTATTAAGAGTATCATCATATCACTTATCATGATTGTGTGTACAGGAATTTTCATATTGTTTCTACGGCTGCGGGTATATTATTATCCGTTGTCTATCAATTAAAGTTTGGATAACCTTACCAAATTTCTGCTTAACATTTCGGTCAACTCATCTTTAAAATAAGTTATCTTCTTTATCTAGCCCACCTATCACTTATTTATAGTTTTAAACATAGGAATTAGCAAGTAATTTCAAGTTATAAGCTAGATGTAAACATAGTAATTTCCTTGGTTTATTAGGTCAAGCTTAGTCAATAATTCTAGGCTATTACGCTAGGTCGCAGACGTAGCAATCATTCTTATTATAGTTACCGCTATAGCGACAAGTTAAACGATAATTAACACGTGAAGGTACATACTTAGCACAAGACCTTCCTTGTCAGACCTAGTATCAAAGTGGCGTTTTGTAAGGATAAAATCTAATGTCTATGTAACGTTTATAATAAATACGCTGGTCTAGATTGAAAAAGAACTCTGTAACCATCCTGTAACGCACACATTAGTTAACTTTTTGATCATTTTAAGAACCGGCAAGCCCGTTCTTCTTGTAGCACTTGAAATGAATGACTAAAACACATATAAAACATAACATAACATCACGCCTGTATTCCCCGAATGGTGAGGTAGAGGTGTGTACTCACATTTCGCCAGATTTGTTATATGACGGTAGCAGAAAGCTTTCTGTGCACCAAACCAATGCAAACACAGAAATAATTCTGACGAGCGCCATGCAAAGAAAACATCTTGAAATATTTTTATAAAGGTAACATTTGAAGGTGAAAAGTGTTAAAATGTGCGTCAGACGGCAGATTGCGTATGTTGAGTATCATTGGGGCTGGGGCCCAAATCATTAGTATGTACTACTAGCACGATTTTATCTACCCAACGAGAATCAGATATTTCTGTTCCTATATTTTATGAAATCCCGTGAAAATTTTCAGGGTAATTATAATATTATTATGAATGACATTAGAAGACCTCCAGAGCCAAATGATTCTAAAAAAGATTCTTTATTTTGGGAAATGGAAAGCTCTTGTTTTGCTTGCTTCAGCAGCATTCCAGTGAACTGAAAACCGCAAATCGTGTGCAAACCGCACTAAAGCATAGAATAGAATACTCTTTATTATGTTCGCCATACAAATTACAGATATAAATGTAGAAATTTACAAAGAGTGACATAATGGGCGGTCTTATCGATAAGAGCGATCTTTTAAAGACAACTTAAAGATCGGCATTGTAAAGAAGCTATAGACATAAAACCATAAATTGAAGTGCTGAAATGCATTTTATAAATGAGATGCAACAGATAGAAGATAAAGAATTGCTCCTTATTTAACAAGAAACAAAATTATGAGAAGAAGGAACTGACAAATACATTACAAGTAACATAGAAACAATATATCTCCAGATATAACCGGTTCCAAATTTTTTTATATCTGAAAAGCCATGTATCACTTGTTAGACTACTGAATACAAACAAATTGTGTCAACATCAACACACCGTTTAAGAGGCCACGCCAGGATTCGTGAAACTAAGCAAATATGATTATAAAGTTAGCAGATTTGTAAACGAATTTTGTTAAGGTCGATTGGATGGAATCAAGGATCTTCAAAACTAATAGAAGAAACATCTAGACTTATCTCCTAGAAATAATGGTCTAATCTAGGTCCAACAGAATCATCAGAAATTGGCTAAAGCAAGGTTGATTAATGATAGACAGATTAGTTTCTATAAGTAGATACCTATATTTTTGGACAGTTTGATGGAAGTTTTAAAAGGTCATAAACAGACATTTGGTAGGATAGCACTAAGACTGATCGTCCACACTATATAAATCACTAAACGATTTCTTAGATTTTAAATCAAGATGAAGACAGCACAAACACGGCGACAACCTTGCAGCTTTGCAAGGGCCTAACTACGAGAAGATACTGACAAACATGAATTAGTTAGATGCAATTACCCTGAAAGATGAAACCAGCTCCTAAACTTTTGAAAAACATGAATTGTTCGTTAGACACATAAACTCGTTAGACGATAAATACTGTCAACATCAACACACCGTTTACGCGTTACGATAATAAACTTGGCCACCTTCTGGGTCCAAACAGTATAAGCAAGATTGATGAACATCGAAACGAAAATAAGAAAGGCCTAACTAAAAGAAGATGGTAAAGCAAAAACAAAAAGCATTTTGAGTGAAATATGAAAGCACTCTGGGTATTAGAGTTAGTTAAATTAACACACTACCAACCTCAAACTGAATCATTATGAAGGATATTGCTAATCCATTGCTTCATATATTCCAAAAATATGTATTCTCAACAACATAAATAACGCAATGAATGATGCTGAACTGTCAGAATGAAAGCCATTGTTACTGACAGTTTGTTGGACAATTACCCCGCTGACCGAAAGCATGACTGGAATCTCCCAGTTTGCGCAATGACACCGTAAGCTTAAACAAATTGTTTATCCAGGGTTTTAAATTTGAAGACAGTTTGGCACTTGAAGCGATTAAAACCAGTACGTATGTGAATGACACTGCACTGTTATCAGATAAGAAGTCGACTTCATCCACGCGCGGTGCCCCAAATTCTTGTTCATTTATTTTCTCATCATTTCGTATATCTATCCTAACTCTTGTTAGCTTGACAAACAAAATATGTATGTGCAGACCTGTCGTGATAAAATTTTATTTTAATGCTTCATTCAATATTGTTTTGTTTTCATTTATTATATTAGTTGGAGGATCATCTTTTATTGTAAAACGGATACAGGTGATAACATCTTAAAAATTTTGTAGAGATCCTCGCATAAAAATTTATTTATTTCGAATACATAAACTAGCTTTTCTTCTTACTCTGCAAATCCGAGTTCTCATCAAACTGCACTGGTCTTAAGAAAAATCCACTAAAGACTGCAATAAGGCCAAATGGCTCTCTCAGTACTATACTTCATGCTGCCATGAATATGGCAAAGGCAAGGCTCTTACTCTACGAGAGGATTTGGATGCCAATAAAACTTATCTAATTACAAGCCATGTGTTCGATGGGATTTCCCATCGGGAAAAAATATGAACTTCCGTACAAATAATCAGGCCCTATGAATTTTGTACAACTTCTTGTGCAAGTAACTCGTGTGCAAACTTTTTTAAATCCTTTTTAACTTAACAGTTTAGGCTGAGCGTTGTCTGTCCGTCTGAATTTTTATTATGTAAAATCGAATGGACTTCCTAACCACAGTAACCACCGGATAACCTAGTGCTCAAGATCCATAGTTACCATTCATAAAGAGGAAAATGATTCTCATTCATAGTATAGCTCCGTAGCTATCATATGTAGTTATCATTATTTGAAGTCGTTGAAGCACCTTCCACCGCCGATGAGGAAGCGACGAGTTATCAACGATTTACTGCTCAAGGAACGTATAAAAGGTTGTAAAGTCACGTGTAAATAAATGAGAAAAAAAAATAATAAAAAACAATTAGAAACAACAATGAGACACATACATTAGTATCTAATTGATCGCCGACTGTTCACATCTCTGGCGAGTACTCGTTTTCGCAGCGACAAGAGGTATCAAAGAGAGTACCTACTCGCTCAGCGCCGCCCGCGCCGCCCGCCGCCGCGCCGCCCGCCGCCGCCGCGCCGTTTTGGCGGGCAGAATACGCATACCAGCGAGTAATCGCTCGTCGCCCTCGCGCATTCCCTGCTCGTTGCTTGCTACTTGCAACTCGTTCTTACCTAGTTGCTAGCTCTACTCGCTTCTCGTAAATCGGCGGCAGTAGGACATGTGCCTGACAAAAGAATGTTGTGGTCAAATTATGTACAGAAGCCAGCACATCAAGCTACCCGAACCTGTCAAATTTTCCCAATCAACATTGAACCTTGTACTTTAGCGATAAAGTTGAAAATCTATTAAAGAAATTTGACAGATTGTAGTAGCTTGATGTGCTGGCGTCTGTACTTGAGTTTCAGAAGTAGGGAAAACATTTGTATGATGATGTTTAGAACTATTTCATGAAGGAAATATCTGTATTATTTAACAAAGTTAGCATTTCTGTTACCAGTATTGGTATCCTAGTCTATGATTGCTGCCTACATGTTGAATAACAAACTATTTAATGTGCATCGGAAACCTATACACGTGTTGCGTTTATTTGTCAGTCTGTGAATATGGAAACAAGAGAACCAATGAAAAGAATGAAAGAAAAATAGGTTTAGATACAGAAATACGAGTACGTGCATACAAACCTGTTCTCTGAATCTGTCACATATGAATTGATAAACACATTGCTACCTTCAATATCCATTAATCCGTTATAAATTACTCATACCAATGATAATGTGAACAGAACGTTCAAATTTATATTCCTAATTTCAATTAGTTCTTAGAAATCATACCCATAGCCACGTACACAAGTACTCATTCTGCCTATAAATCACCTTGCCACCTAAAATGACGTCCAAGTCATCGCTAGATATAGGAAATGACAATATTGTAGCTCTATAAAATACTCCATGCAGGTATTAAATTGTTATACTTAAATGCAACAACGTGTTGTCACTTTAATACGTCATATAAAATATATATATTATGCTATATGGTATTGACATTTGCTGTACTACGACTTTCCCTAAAAGAAATGGCGAAACAAACTCGGGGGACAGTCTCGAACTCTCGACCGGACGTAATCTTGATCAGATCTTGTGAAGACCATGTAGATTGGTTTCTGAAATGGTCTTTTAAGGAAAAAACTTGTCCAGTCAATGCACGCATTTTTCCAATCAGTACATGCAGATCAACTCTTAGAACTTAAGGAGCTTAACGATTCGACGAACAATACTAAAGAAAGGAAATTTGGGTAAGCCGCATAAAGTACTCAAACCGCCAGACCATCATTAAAACTACTTAACTGATAAAGAAAAAACAAAAATGACACACATAGTCCCCACATTCACAATAATTAAAGTAATATATACTTTACAGAGTAAATATTCATTTTATTTATGTTTATAACCCTAGTATTTAGGTCACACGAGTAGTCTAGAATAGTTGATCACAATGACCTGTATAGTGTATATACAGTGACAACTTACTGGATACTAAGTTTTATTTATGTACCTACTACCTATTTATCATTTGCAATGTGTATCAATACTCATGTTTGTGATCACATGAAAGATCACATGACAAAATAAGGTGTCTTCAACCTTGTGATCTTTGGAAGAATTTATGATCCTAGAAAATTGCATTCTCTAGTGCGCTAGACTGTAGACTATGAATAGAAAAAGCTTGCTCAATGTGGTTTTTGGTGCTATACTTTCCTGTGGGTTTTTGTTATAGGGGTACAAATATACTTATTGTTTTTTTTCGTCGCAGTTCCTGACTAGAATTTTGCGCCGAAACCAATCCTGCGCAAGCACATATGAGTTTTATACGGCAGTTAATAATATTCAATTCAAATGGTCTACAATTATTATTATTATTATTTGTTGGTGCACATTTTTGTATCTCAGCATTGATGTGCCGGTTTTATAGGATAACACGGGCCGAAGCCAAGTGCTAACCTAAGCGATAGATGATAAAATATTATGATGTGATGATATGTTTAGACTTTGGTGATGTTTGTGGGTGTGGTATTTGGGCATCATTGTCATTCTCAAGGAATTTTCGGACAATTCTGCAAGTGTTCAGACTAGCAGCTTTCTGTAGAGTTTGGTAGGAGGAATGACACCGGTGTTTGAGACTACTACCGGGATTATGGCAACGCTGCCTAATTGCCACATTCGGCTTATTTCTATTTTTAAGTCTGTATATTATTATTATGAGCCTGTTATGTCCCCCTGCAAGGCAAAGGCCTCCCTTCCGTCTTTCCATTTTTTCCTGTCTCTTGCTACATCTGGTCAATCCTTTAGATAGGCGTCCAATTCGTCACGCCGCGCCATCTCTTTCTGGGGCTACCTCATCGCCGATTGATTGGTCTACAATTTCATTGTTTAAATTGTGATGCCAACTAGTGATTTTCGTGATAGATGGCACGTACCATGGTGAATCAAAAAGTTCTTAGAAATGCATATATATATAAAACCTATTTGGGAGAAGTTCGATATTCAAATTAAAGAGTGACAATCACACAATATTTATGCAAACTGTCACTTGTTTTTTTGTCAGTTCGTTCGCACGTAATAAATTGTTTTGTGCAACGAGTTGCTAAAAATACAAAATTATGGATAAAAGTGAATTACGTGCGGTGATAAAATATTTAAGTTTGAAAAAAATGTCTACGAAGGATATTTTTTCGGACATTCAGCAGACATTAGGGGATAATGATGTACCCTATTCTACGGTTGCGTACTGGGTGGCTGAATTTAAAAGAGGTAGATCAAGCTGTAAAGATGATCCGCGTTCTGGGCGGCCTTCAACCTCCGTTACGGAAGAAAATGTCAAAAGGTTGAGAATCTGGTTTTGGAAGACAGACGAATAACTATAAAACATATAGCTGAGATCCTAAAGATATCATTTGGTAGCATTCAATCCATTTTAATTGATTCACTGGGTTTCAAAAAAGTGTCGGCAAGATGGGTGCCACGAATGTTAACCGACGAAAACAAAAAGCGACGTTTGGAAATTTCTAAGCGTAATCTCGAAATGTTCCAGCGTGATTCGGATAACTTTTGCCGTCGCCTTGTCACCATGAATGAAACGTGGGTCCACCATTTCGATCCTGAAACTAAGAGACAAAGCATGTCTTGGAAACGACCATCCTCTCCATCCATTAAAAAAATTCGAGTTGCTCCTACCACTGGCAAAGTTATGGCCTCAGTGTTCTGGGATAGTGAAGGAATCCGTTTTATTGATTACATGCCAAAAGGCCAGACGATTACTGGACCCTATTATGCAAATTTAATACAGAAAGTGCGTGTAGCGATTAAAGAAAAACGTCGTGGAAAACTGTCGTTGGGCGTGTTGCTTCTTCAAGATAATGCTCCTGCTCATCGATCGGAAGTTGCGCACAACGCAATCCACTGTGCTGGCTTCAATCTCCTTGACCACCCACCATATTCTCCGGACTAAGCCCCGAGTGATTTTCACTTATTCCCAAAATTAAAAGAGGAAATTCGTGGAACAAAATTTCACGATAATGACGCGGTTATGGCTGCCGTAGAGTTTTTCGAGAGTCAAGAAAAATTTTTTTTTCGCAAGGAATAGGGAAGTTAGAAACGCGTTATTCTAAATGCATTGCATTGGAGGGAGATTTTGTAGAAAAATTAAATATTTTTGTTTAAATCTTTGAATTTTTTAATATTGATTCCAAGAATTTTTTGATTCACCCTCGTAGCTGCTTTAATAGCTCCTGAAATCTGTAATGGTAGGTGTTATAAAATGTATCACATTACAAAGTAGTCGTCAATGAGCCAATCTCTTTCATTCGATTTTTGACATTGAGTTAAATCTTTCACTCAAGCGCATGGAAGCTAACAAACAGCGATAGTTAAAAGTATCTAAATTCAGTGTTTCAAGAATTTATTTAAATTCAATTTGTGGGCGTGGCGCATTAATGTATCCAGTTTAAATTGCCCCAACACTACGTACAATATACCCTCCAGAAACCATGACACGCAGGACTTTATAAAGATACTCTCACAAAGGTATAATTGACGGAGACGACGCTATACAGATTTTTTTTTTTTTAAATTCGTAGTTCCATCTTTACGGCCAATTACTGTAAACAGTTCACTAGTCCAGGGTTCTGTTATCCTGGTATTTTATGGTGCGTAGTTGTGACGGTATCAATAACAAAGGTCAGATGTTAAGCAGGAGAATGAGTGGTAATTGAGGGCAATTTAGCACCAAGTTTTTAATAGATGGGCACGCGTCATTTCTGTGTCGTATTGTTTTGATTTTCATTTAGATATTGATGGCGTCTGGGCGGACTTATTAGCCTAAATGCGAACTATGTTGAGGTTGCTTTCGGGATTAGTCAATTGCGGTAGACCTCAGCTAGTGATTTATGGTTGGCTCATCTCATGGCTGGTTCGTCAATTAAATCACGTGCACGTCGGTAAATAAAATTGGATTTCATGTGTTTTAATGTTTTGTGCGGTAACCCTTATTCTTTTTCTAAAATAAAATTAGCTTAACTTACTGCTTATAACATCAGTTCGAACCGCATCGGAACAATCAGACACAAAAATAAAAAATAAAAATTTTTGTTATTTGTGCCGTAGATATACAGGGTCATATGTAAAACATTAACAACCTCTTAAGAGGTCATTGTACTCATCATTATGAACAACTTTTACTATGGGACTAAACCTGATATCGCGAAAAAAAAACCAACTGTTCCCTACATTTATGTTCGTCAAAATGTAGGGAACAGCTGATTTTTTTTTCGCGATTTCAAGTTTGGTCTTGTTTAGAACAGTCTTAACATATAATTATTATTTTTAGTGTTAAAGTAATTAGTAATAATTTTAGCTAATAAGCTTGCAACACTTTTTTTATGATATATTTTTTCTGTTGTGTTGTGGCAATACTTTTTTCTTTTTGGTCTAATGGGGAGACACACTGTGGAACTAATGGCGCTAGCATAGCTGGTTCCCAACATCGTCATTGGTTGAAAATGTGGTAATGTCATTTTATATTTCAAAATATCATAACCTCATTGGTCAGATTGAGACCAGCTATGGTGGCGCCATCTTAGATTATCTTTGCCTGTATCTGCCCATTGCTACGTGTAACGGTGTGCCTCTTGACTGTATTTTTATATTTTCAATAAACTCCATAAGTTTTAAGTTCCCACGCATTTTATTTCGTACAGTCCCATATTAAAAGTTGTTCATAATGATGAGTACAATGACCTCTGTATGGTGTACGTACATGGTTTTGTAATATGTATTGTTTATGCAATAAATTAGTTATTAGGCCCGCGTATTTGCACTTTGATCGCGACCTACATTTGGGAGTGCATTGACATACTGTGGAGCCTAGATGATGCATTTTTGTACATAATTTAATTAGTGTTCGAATAGACGTGGTTTGTGTCGGACAACTTGCATTTAGATTCATGCCCGTTGAGCATTCATTGAAATTCCTTGCATTTTCTTGACATTTTTCTTCATACTTACATTTTGCATTTTCATTGACAGTCTTTAATGTTTGGTTAACACACCCAACACCCTCTTAAGAGGTTGTTAATGTTTTACCAATAACCCTGTATACTTTCATAATGCATTTAGTATATGCTGTTATTTTAACATTACAAACAGACACTTCAATTTTATTTATTTGTATGTATAGACAAGCCGTATGATGGGATTTCCCAGCGGCAAAAAGGACGATCATTCATACAAACTTTTATGTGTTTAGAGGTCGTACTTTCCTTAGTGCTCACTTTTGTTATATGTATAAGTAACTCTTGTGCAAAATGCCATGCTTGTGTACCCAGCGGTTTAAGCTGAGAATTATTTGTACTCTTTTTTTATATCTGACTATAAATTTAAGATTTTAAGTAGAACAGCACACACTGTCCCACTGCTGGCCAAAAGCCTCCCCCCTCCACTCTTTTCATTTCTCTCGGCTGATTGCTGTTGTAGTCCAATTCCTCGTGAAGCAGTCTAGTTCGTGTCGCCATCTTCGCCTGGGTCTTCCACGACTTCACTTTTAGTTCTAAACTTTTGGTTCCAAAAGTCTAAATAAATATAGGTACAGCACTTCAGTGGTAACAATTGCACCACGACAGTCACCCTAAGTGCTACGACATAAAGGCGATGTCAATACCAGTGATGTGCATGTTGCTTTTAATAGTATTTTGAGTTTTTGAACCAATTTTACTTAACTATTGAAACGAAGATACTGATGAACGAAAATATGGACCGGAGCTTCTGCAAAGACATATTTTCCATTTACATATTGTGTGTGACAAACGACACCGAACAAGGTTAGCACACTCTCCAAGGCTGCTAAAAACTATGATGTATCGTCGATATCCGCAAAACTATTTAATATATCGCTAACACAATCAGTATTATCTATGGAATTTTTTTATTATTGGCTACTGTTTGCTATAGTTGTCGCGTTTTTGCATGGTAATAGCGGTCATTATTCCATGTCTTGTTATTAGGCTGTATGACAGCTCACATCATCAAAGATTTCACGGTGTGATTTTTACAGAATAGATCTGCTGGTAGGTCAGCTTCCAGTTTTACCGGATGCAGCTGAATACCAGTATTTTACATGGCGCGACTACCTATCTGAGCTCCACAACCCAGTTATTGGGTAAAGGCTCCTACAAACAGGCGCGACACACGATTTAATCGCGTGTCGCGCCTGTTTGAAAGAGCCTTAACACGATACCTCTTGGTAAGACTATTGGCCTTCTGACTACCGTAACTACTGTCAAAGACCTACGAATGACAGCTGGAACCAACGGTTTAACGTCTTTCCGAAGCGAAAGGAGTCTTGACATGTAATGCACGACCGTGGCAAGCGTAGCTTATACGTCGAACTACCCTTGCGGCTGTTATCATTCAGCCACATTATAATTAAACAATTTCTTACATTTTTCCACGGATAGATAGATACCAGAATATTCCGGCTTAGTTTCTTAGTAAACATACGCGTGTGTCGTGCGTGTGTTGTATTTCATAAGTCATTGTTAGCTGCCACGCATTGTCTTCGCGACGCTGATGCCACAATACTAGCAACTGCTAATGTTTACAAACCGATAGAGCCGAACGGTGACCTGTGTCATAATGAACATAATATGCACAGTCATGTGCTTCGTTTCGGGCAGTCGGCCCCAGAAAGAATTCATTTCAATGTCTACAAACTTGGTACCATTCTATAAGTGTAATCGTAAAAACTACAGCTATGTACGAGCCCCCACGCTCCCATTTGGTCAGCACCAAATGGGAGCGAATGGGGCGTGGGGGCGCCTTTCCATTTTCCATACAATTCGGGGAGGTAATTTTTATCAAGATGTTTGCCGACTGGTTATTACGGTGTCAGTAAAAAAAAAATTAAAAAAATATTTATATAAGCTGTGGCAGCTAAGAGAGGACCAGTCCCTACTGACGGCGTCCGTTCACGAACATAACGTATGAATCAGCACCATTCAGCTGAATCATACAAGAGTAGGAACTGACATGATCGTCATGCTGGATCTGCTTGTTTTCGATTTCAAACCATTTTGTCTAGTTTCAGTCGGGCCTAGACTAATCATCAATTCATTTCCTTGAAAAACATTTCGATGCTTATTTAAATCATTTCTTGATTAAATGTTCCTGTGAAAATGTTATTCCCACGCTCTTTAATTACTTAAACAACTTTTTAAACAAATCATTATCGATCTAATCAATAATGCTATAATGATGTTTACTTGCAGAGTCCAACCGGATGTGGGCGAGTGCTTCCTTCGTCGGAGTGCTCATTATCATCGGGCTGCCCCTCTGGTGGAAGACTACGGAAGTCTACAGGTAAGGCATGTCGATTAGACCTGCAGAAAGGACGCTAGGTAGTGACGTAAGAGTCCCGAACACATAACAGCTATCGCATGTACCCTACTAGTAAATTGGTCTAGTGACCCAAAATTCAGTTGCTGTGACCATGAGGGTTCGATTCCAGGTCGCGCAGTGCGATTGGGGTTTTCATTCAGGAAGTTTTCAGTAGCTGAGTTTGCCTTTGCAGTGGCAATTTATAGGCTCTCCTCCAAAGCCAAACCTCTGCCAAAACCAAAACAAAGCCAAGTCTGGGAAAAAAGAGGGTGTGTGCCCACACGATAGAAGTGAACAATTACCACTAGAGCTGAGTATACTAGTAGCGTCACCGACCCGAGTCTGACGGTTCAGTTTCGTTTATTCAGAAAGAGCGCTTAAAGAGGTTTTCAGTTCAAAAGGCGTTACACTTACCGATATAGGGTACGAAGCAAAATGAGTATTCTAGGATCGTAGCATTGGTAAAATTTTGTAGTTTTTACCTACCCCAAAGGGGAAAAAATGTTAGTTTATCATGTATGCAGTTAGCCGTATTGCCTTGTCTCACTGGCCAGTACAAAGGATGTCCATCAGTAAAGATTTGGCGAGACACAATTGAGCCCAAGAGGAATTCGTTTTTAATCAATAGATTACTTCTTCTTTTCGTGTCGATGGTACTCTACTCCGTTGTTTTGAGATTATTTGAGCCCAGTAGATGGCTACATTTATTGCGGTATCAGCTGCATTCTTTAGATCGCCTGAGATGCATGTGGCACTGGGGGCTTAGGACACTCCAGCAAGTGGTCTGTACTGAAAATCTAAGAATATATCTACATTAAGAATCTACATTCCTACTACTTTATTCTTAATTAGCTACATAAATAAACTAAGGCTAATGAAAATATTCATTTGATGATTTCCCATCCTGAAAAAAAAAAAAGGAAAAAAAAAAAGGCTAATGAAAATATTAAAATGATTAACAGAGACCGTGTCGCGTGTCTTGCTAATAAGTATGACATCTAATTGACCCACTCAGGGCTTCACGCATTACTGATAACTGATAACAACACAGTATTGATACAAACCAAAAGGAGACATTTTTTTTTTGTTTGGGGAAAGGCTCACCACAAATTGTGGCGTATAGTAATGAAATGCATGTTGGATTATTCCTTATAATCTTTAGATTACAGTGGTGAAATTAGCAAAACTACACACAACATAACATCACGCCTGTACCCTTTAAAGGGGTAGGCAGATGTGTTCAATAACTTCCTGTCATTGATAGTCACATAGCAAGTAATGTTATATGAATTTGTTTGGGGTAGGTAGGCACAACTAAAAAGTAAAATATTACAAAAAAAAAACACTACAAAGTGAAAAATAACTTTAATTTCGAAAGTTGGTGTCAAAAAACGAAAATACAGAACCAACGACACCGACTTCCGAAATTAGTTATTTTTCACTTTGTAGTGTTTTTCTTGGAAGTCGGTTGTTTTTTTTTTTGTAAAAAGTTTTTATTTTTCACTTTTTATTTAAAGTACGTTAGGTCTGTACTTATTTGCGTTAACCGTTAATAATAGCAATAAAAACAAGTTCACTGTACCAATTAATTATTATCAAGCCGATATTATTACCGCCGCGCACCCTAGTAACTAGTAACGTATCTTTTTCACCTTAAAATAAACCTAAAAACGTTCCTAAACACGCATTCTTTGCGGTACGTAACACTTTTTTACTATTATTTCATTATTCCGGTTAGATTTCAATATCATTTTTGGTCTGTTATTTATAATAAGGTGACCACTTTTTTATGTGTAATATGATTAAAAAATTGTCTCCTTTAATTTATAAATTTATTTTATTATTTATGTACACACAGTGAAACAGACACAGAGACGACATTCTATAAGTATTGAGTGACATAATATAAATATTGAGTACAAATGTACTGCTTATTTCTTAATGAATTTTCTTCCAGCAGACCTATTGTGTGTGAGAACAGGAAGAGAAGAATATGATTTATGACGTCTTAAACTAAAATATCAACTACTAGCTATTAACTGCTAGCGTTGCAATGCCTTTTCCATTTTTTTTTTGTTAGGAACCTTCCGGCCCGTACACAACAACTAACCAAAGTTTCATCACAATCGGTCAAGCCATTTTCGAGTTTTTGCGAGACTATCGAACGGCAATTGATTTTTATATATGTACTAGCTTCTGCCCGCGTCTTCGTCCGCGTGAAATTTCTTGTTACTCCGACCCACCCCGTCGTATCGCATCGCCTGCCCGCGCTATTACTTCGTTTTTGCTTAGCGTTCTTTCTGACTTTTTTCTTTTTGTTCGGCTCCTAAAGGTCATAGCGTGTTGTTAAATAGCCTATAGCCTTCCTCAAGAATTGGGCTATCAAATACAAAAAGAATTTTTCAAATCCGACTGGTAGTTCCAGAGATTAGCGCATTCAACCAAACAAACAAACAAACTCTTCAGCTTTATAATATTAATAAGAATAGATAAGAATATTAATAGTATAGATAAGAAGATATTACCTACAAATATAATGCAATATATTAACATATAATATACTTAAATAAATACATCATGCTTATTTATGTAATATGATTATTTCCCTTATCAGCCCAATTGCTCTATGACTGCGGATAACCTTTTGACACATTTTTATTCGTTATTTACTTTAGATAAATGCATTTTTATGACCAACCTTCAATAACCTTCATTTTACGCGTTTTTTTTATCGCCAAGTTAGCCGAGCTAAGTTACGGTTTTCTTGAAGAGCTGTGGCAACCAGATGACGGCCGCAGTGACGGTTGTCATGAAAATAATGGCAGCAGGATTTGACACCAACTTAAAGTGGTCCCTCACCTGCAGCGTTCGCCTGTATTGTAACATTTCAGATTCGATTTTGAGCATTACTTTACAATACTCCCTCACTGACTAACTAGCATTCGCCTGTAATGTAACATTAGATTTGATTTTGAGCATTTAGTTGATTCCACAATGTCAGACGAAGAGGTATCGTTGTGCTGAGCGCGGCAATTTTAATTCCCTTCCCTTCCCTCACCAATGTAATGCTCGAATCTGTAACATTACAGGTTGCGCACTGTAATGCTCGGTTCTCTTCCCTTACCAATATAATGCTCGAATCTGTAACGTGTGCGTTATTCCGGGTCTGGCTGTTTGTGTATGTGAGTTTAAATGTTTGTAAACGCACCCACGATACAGGAGAAATTCCTAGTGTGGGGCAACGTTTTTTAAAACAAAAAAATAAAAAAGTTACAAATTGCGCACTGTTATGCTCGGTTCTCCTCCCTCATTGATGTAATGCTCGATTCTGTAACGTTACATTACAGGCGAATGTTCCAAGCGAAGGAGCACTTCTCCGTTCATAAATAACCTTTCAGTGACGTCATTCGCTGGTAAATTGTAGACTCTATGTGGCGGCGATGGCTCTTCTAGGAAACCGTAGCCCAATAGGGTAAATAAAGATAAGTGATTGGTTGACTTGAAGTGCACAGATTGAATTACGAGACTACTTCGAGAAAAGGATGTCACATGTCAATGATAGTCTGGCTGTTCTTTCGAAATGGTTTGCAGCCGAAATGTCTTAAGTTCTCATTACCAAATGTACCTCAAGTGGGTCTGAATTTAAAACTTGATGGCAAAAAACTAGATGCTGTTACAGAAACTGTATTTCTAGGAATTACTTTAGATTCAAAATTACAATGGGGCCGTACACATTAGAGCTCTTTCAGGTAAATTAAGTTCAGCTGCATATGCAGTAAGAAAAATAAGGCAGTTGACAGATATAGCCACAGCTAGGTTAGTATACTTCGCTTATTTCCACAGTATTATGTCTTATGGTGTTCTGCTGTGGGAATCGGCAGCTGATGTAGATTCAATTTCCAATTCATTTTACAAAAGAGGTCAATCCGCGCTATCTATAAAATGCGTCCTCGTGAGTCTCTTAGAAACAAATCCAAAGAAATTGTTATTATAACAAGTTGCCACAGCCGATTACAGAACTTAGCGATAGAAAGTTCATAACCCTCATCAAACGTGTCCTTATCAAAAAAGCATATTATAAGATTAAAGACTACGTTGAAGACAAGGTAGCTTGGCAATAATTCCTTCTTTCTGCACATGTGGCTTCCCTGGCACCGCATTAACGGCATAACTATGTAAATGTCTATTAACTGCTCTCAAATTACGATGTTTATTTTTGAAGTGAAAACTTCTTTAGCGGCGCTGTGTACTTTTTTTGGAATGGGTAAAAACTTCTAAACTCGCGTCAGGTCACGTGACCCT
The DNA here is from genome assembly GCA_963855955.1 of Luperina nickerlii. Taxonomy (NCBI): domain Eukaryota; kingdom Metazoa; phylum Arthropoda; class Insecta; order Lepidoptera; family Noctuidae; genus Luperina; species Luperina nickerlii. Next base: position 10,229,414 of record OY979682.1, read on the forward strand.
GATCGAAAATTCGTAAGACGTAAAACGTAAGACGTAAAACGTAAGACGCGCGTTGTTGAGGACAGCGCCATCTATGCACATCGGGAAGAACTACGAGGGCCTCGCGTACTAACTACGTACACTATTTGCGCTGTAGCATGGTGCGGGTGACAGTTGCCCGTATGACGTTGACATTTGTCAGTACCACGTAGGGATGTGAGGTTATGCAATTCATTTTTATCGCTAACGATACTCGCAGCGTGAATCTAGTTCTCTTTAATATTGTTATGAAAATTAGTGTATTATTCAGTTGTGCAGTGTAACTACGTGTGTGCTACGTGTATAAACTTGTCAATATAAATGTTTTATGGCTACATAATTATCTTTGTACTTATATAAAATAATCAAAATCGGGTTTATGTTTTTTTTTTTCGTGACAACATTTTTGCTCTATGGTGCATCGGCGCGGCGGCCATGTTGTTTACCCGTGCGATGCTGTGAGTGCGAGTACGAGTGCAAGCGCGTTATATTGTGACTTAATGTGACACGTATTACGATTTCATTGTTTGTTTTCATTTTTGTTAAATTGTTATTTGTTATAAGTTTGTTGAGTTTGTTGTTATTACCATGCCTAAGCATACAAAAAAAACTGTTTTGGGTAGTCAGGCCAGGGAGCTTGTTGTTCGCCTCCGAGACTACTTTGAAAGAGAACAACAAAATAATGGACCGTTGTTACCATTGAATCATATTGTAGAACGAGTAGCCGAAGCTCTTGATATTGGCCGCAATACTGTTTCGCGTATAACACGTGAGAAAATTGGCCAAGATGGGATGTTTGAAAATAAATTATCGACACCCAACAAAAAGCGGACCAAGGTGAAGCCAATCACAGATTTGGATGATTTTGCTAAGGTTGCTATTAGAAATCATATTTATGATTATTATAGAAGAATGGAGCTACCCACATTGCTCAAGCTTCTAAAATCATTAAAAGAAGCTGACTTGTTCAAAGGAGGTATTACTTCGCTACGGCAAGTTATAAAAGATATTGGCTTTGTTTACAAAAAAGTTAACAAAAGAAAGATTATTATGGATAGGACTGACATTGCCCTAGCAAGATGTAGATTTTTAAGGAAGGCCAAAAACATAAGTGATTGGAGCAAAGTTGTCTTTTTGGATGAAACGTGGCTAAACGCCAACCACACAGTGGGTAAAAGTTGGACCGACGATACGGCACAATCGTGTACCAAAGTGCCGGAAGGCAAAGGCGAACGCCTTATTATTTGTCACGCAGGTACAGCAAGTGGATTCGTCCCTGATTGTTTGCTGGCTTTTAAGTCAAAAAAAACTACGGAGTATCATGAGGAGATGAATTACGAAAAATTTAAAGATTGGTTCATAGGTCTATTAAACAATTTAAAAGAGCCTATGACCATAATAATGGACAACGCACCCTACCATTCGGTGCAAGTTAATAAACCCCCAAACCAATCCAACCGCAAAAGCGAGTTGGTGAAGTGGCTGAGTAAAAACGGAGTTACAGCAGATATAAAAATGTTAAAGACGGAGCTTATTGCCTTAGTCCGACGCCATAAGCCACCAACTCCTACCTATGCTCTGGACGAGATGGCAAAAGAAAAAGGCCACCAGGTCCTTCGACTACCACCCTACCATTGCCAGTATAACGCTATTGAGCTGATTTGGGCCCAAATAAAAGGTATGCTTTTAATTTCAATTCCCATTTTGAAGCTTTATAAAAAAATCAGCTTTCCGATCGTAGCATGTACCTAGTTTAAAAACATTACCAGATACTAGATTAGGCTGATTGATGATTATTTGAATACTTTTTTTTATAAGTTCGTTTATTTTTAGGTTACGCCGCAAGAAATAATACTTCGCCGCCATTTACGGCAAATAAGATGTTGGCCCTATTACAAGAGGCCATCAACAATGTTCAACCTGAAGACTGGTCGAAGGTCGTGAATAAAACAAAAAGGGACATTATGTCTGATTGGGATCGTGACATACATATTGACAACATAATTGAGTCATCGTTAATAATATCCGTCACAGATTCAGATGATGAATTGAGTGACAATTCAGATGTTCCTGACTCTGATATGAGTTTAGACGAATAACATGTATTTTTTTTTAGCAACCTTTTAAGCAACCTTACCCTATAAATGTTCTGTTGTATAATTAGACCTTTTAAAAATAAAAATTGACCTACGCACAATATACGTTTTTTATTATAAAAAATATCGACTATCCATCGTAGCAGTACATCCCATCACTAAATACGTCTATGGCGTTACGTTATACGCATAACACTTTGCTTAATTTTTCATTCAATTTGATTTTATTTCTTGATTAGAACATTCTGGTTGGGTTTAATTTAATTTACTACAGTTATTAATTATTTAATATATTACGAATGTGGTACAACTGAAATATTAAGTCATAAATTGTAAATCGCGGCAACTTTCAAGAGTGAAACGAAATGTTACTGAAACTGTCACCCGCACCATGCTACAGCGCAAATAGTGTAGTTCATCCAACAACGACGAGATGGCGCTGAACCACGGATATATAACTGACGACGAGCTCCATGCGAGCGGCTTGCTTCTCTTACCACTGCCGCGACCAACACCACGAACTGAAGTCTATCCTGTGTGCTTATTTGTAAATCTGAATAAATTCCTTTCACGAGAAGAATAAACCAGTCACTTTGGTCATCATACCTGATTTGCAAAAAATCCTATAAAATAAGGAACACACCTTAACACGCGTGTTTTGTTTATAAGACGATTCACAAAATACACTCGTAATTGTTCAAGTTTTCACTTCTGTCGGCACTACCGGAGTGCCAGTTTTTTATTTATTTTGTATATACTTCTTTGACTTTTTTTTATTATTTGACATTATATACAGACAATTCTAATTTTTCACCTCTTTATTAGTGGTTGTAATGGCAATCATATCACTTGGTTTTAGGAGGTTTTTATATTTTATTTATCCTTTTGATAGATTCTTATTTTGTAAATGTGAGGGCTTCGTAGGCCTTGAAAACCATTTAAGTGAAAACTTCTTCAGCGGCGTTGTACACTTTTTTGTAATGGGTAAAAAATGTTAAACTCGCGTCAGGACACGGGACATCGAAAATTCGTAAGACGGATGGCCGTAGCCGGTACCGCGCGTGTTTTGTTTATAAGACGATTCACAGAATACACACGTAATTGTTCAAGTTTTCACTTCTGTCGGCACTCCCGGAGTGCCACTTTTTTTATTTTATCAAGCACCTGGTACTTGTTGACAGGCCTAATCTGTCCTCCCATACCTACTGTAATCTGAAAACATTGTAAAAGCCAATTATTTTTAAAAAGAGTAACCGTGGAGTTTCTTGCCGGCTCTTCTCCATAGGAAACGACCAATTGGAACCGTGCACCTAGCTTCTGACGTTTCATAAGTGCTCATGTAGGTTTATGTGAAATTCAATATTTTGATTTTGAAACCGATAGTGTCTACTTTGTTCAGCCACTCCTCTTGCATCGGGCACGAACTAAGGCCGAGATCTGATAAATGATAAATTATTTTATTTCTTTCTGTAAGTAGGTTTGCACAAACACTTTTACACGTCAATCATAAATTTTTTAAACTAGATGAGGTCGGCGTTTCCTATCTGACTACTCTGAGAAGAAAGGCCGAAACAAACTCAGAGGTCATAGTCTCTTTTAAAGTCCAGACATAATCTTGGTCAAGTTATATGAAGACCATGTAGGTCGATGTCTGAGATGGTCTTTTGAGGAAAGAACCACACAGATTGAGAGGACCTGTCCAGTCAGTGCACGCATTTGTCAGAAATCATGCAGCTCAACTCAAGACTTAAGGAGCTCAACGATTCGACGAACAATACCAAAGAAAGGACATTTGGGTAGGCCACATAAATTACTCAAACTGCCAGACCATAGAGAGAATAATAAAAAATATAAAATGACTAAAATAAATGACCCACATCGTCTTCACATTCACAATAATTAAAATAATGTAATACTTTAAAAAGTAAGCAAATGTCATTTAAAAAAAAATCATTAATGTCAATGTGTATCTACAAACAAACGTTACTTTGCACGGATTAATCCTACAAGAATTAGATCGAGACGGGATCATATCTAAGCACGTGCTAAGTAATGTTTATGGATTATGGCCTAAAAATAAGAGTATAGATCATGCCGTGCACCGGCACTTCTTGAATGCAACCCTGAGCCACAAAAATCTTGACCATTTAATCAGAATTCAATGAGTAACTACGTCATATTCCAGGGAGGAACTAAATAGGCCCCTACTGCGCTTTGCAGAAAAGTTTGAGAAGCTAGGTAATGAAGGCAGATACAAAAGCAAACGAAGCGAGCTCGAAAATTATAGCAATCCGCCTTGAAAATCCGAAGAACAGAAAAGCCTGAGAAATAGGAGAATGAATCTACATTCTCCTAATTATCAGGTTCTTCTCGTTTATCTTTTGCAGACGTAGGGGGGGGACCTCCATCTACAAACTGCCTTGTAGTTACTAAGCATCGTTTCGCCTTGTTTTGGGTTTTATAATAAAGTATTTATCGAGATTGGCCGATGACCTGGTGAAGGCCGTAAGAATCGCTGGATGCGAGAAGCACCAGAACCGGTACAAGTACTTGGCGGAGGCCTATGTCCAGCACTAAACGTTCTTCGGCTGAAATGATGATGACTTATCGAGATTTGGGGGCCCCCCAGGATCTGGGGCCGGGGGCGGACCACCCCTGCAGTATTTATAGACTCGCCGACCGTGGGAAACCTTGTCTAAAGCAGTACCCATATGGAATTTGCTATTGTATCTCTTTTAGCCCAGAACAAAATTTTGATTGAAACCTTTTCTTATTCCAGGGTGTCTCTACCGTACGACAAGATCCGTTCATTCAATACGCTGCCGCATTCGATAACTACAGAACTGATGGTTTTGGCTAACGATGAAGCAACTGCTTCAGAGATCGTCGGTCTCATTGAGAAGGCCTTTCAAAATTCTAGTGAGTAATAAATTAATCTATCGTAAGTAAATGTTTCCCTGTCAATGGGATATTCATGGCTAATAATAATAAGAAAATGTTTCCCACCCCGGGCTCCATAACTCAAGTTGCGGATGTTGGATAAAATACAGCCAGGCTGAAGTTGGAGTTGGCTGGCCATGTAATGTTATATAATGTTACACCGCAGACTACCGCAGTATTGTCTCTCCTCCCTTTACACCGCAGACTACCAGCATTATTGTCTCTCCTCCTCCCTTTACACCGCAGACTACCAGCACTATTATCTCTCCTCCTCCCTTTAAATTCGTCCAAAGGTTGTCTTTAAAAGATCGCTTTTAGGCGCCATCTACACGGGCGAAAGTATCGCGGCGATAGTCACGCGCGCCGTGGCATCCAATTCAATAGAAACTGTATGAAGTAATTTCCACACGGCGATATCATCGCGGCGAGAATTAGATTATCTTGAGAAGTTGAGACTATCGATATATCTTCTATATTATTATCAAAATATCTTCTCTGTTATTATTATTTTTTTCTTATTATTCTCTTTTCGACTTTTACCTCAATAATGGGGGTCCGTGACTAAATAATAACAGCCGCACAGGTCGATCGATCAGGTTAAGCTACGCTTGCCGCGGTTGGTCTGTGGATGGGTGACCGTCTTTACATACCGAGACCCCTCCGTGCCTCGGAAAGCACTTTAAGCCGTTGGTCTCGGCTGTCATTCGTGGATCTTTGACAGTCGTTACGGGTAGTCAGAACCCCGAAAGTCTGACAACCAGTCTTACCAAGGGGTATCGTATTACCCAGTAACTATAGGTTGTGGAGGTCAGATAGGCAGTCGCTCCATATAAAATACTGGTATTCAACTGCATCTGGTTAGACTGGAAGCCGACCCCAACATATTTGGGAAAAGGCTAGGCAGATGATGGCTTTTACCTAAATAGCTATGATCGTTTCTGTTCCCAGACGTAACAAAACTAAAGATCATCAAATCCATTATCTCAAAGCAACTGCACTCGACCCTGGACTCCGTAGCTGATGAGCACGAGGCGGTGGAAGAAGTGGCGGCTGCCTACGACCTGAGCAAGCACAATAGCTTCTATGTGGTACAGAGGAAGCCGCTGTTCCAGGACACCTGGCTGGCTGGAGAGAGGGTCATGTTCTTCAGGGATGCTAAAGGTAATCATGCCAATGCTAAAGGTAAATTGATTGAGATGGTAAAGGTAAAATGCCTCCCCCTATCAGTCGCCACATCGAACGATCTTGTGCTTCTCGCATCCACCGAATTCCTGCGACCATTACCAGGTCATCTGTCCACCAAAAGGTAATACAGGTTTGCTATGATAAATCTTGGAGTTTCCAGTGTGGCAAGACACGTGTAAGTATGACTTGTCAAATTCAAATCTGTACATTATGTTCTAAAATATGGACTTCAGGTGATTATTAGTTTAGTACAATGCGTGCCACGAAAGATGAGACTTGACACACCACGTGGTTTGACATGCGCAGAACACGATTTTAGGTATCTTTAGCGGTATGAGGTCTGAGTGCGGGACGGGACCGGACGTCATAGGGGCAGCGGAAAGAGCGGGGGAGGCGAGGTCAAGTCTCATCTTTCGTGGCACGCATTGTACCGTATATGTGACATGCATATTTTGTTACTGAATAAGGGCAAGGGATTTACGAGCGGCCGTCGCAATCAGGGGATTGTGGTGCTTTATTGCAGTATCAAAGAAACCCTTGGAGAGGCGTTTCGAGCTTCACAGTGATATCCTTCAAACGTTTTATTTAACAAATGTTTTTGAAGTGAAAACTTCTTTAGTGGCGTTGTACACTTTTTTGTAATGGGTAAAAAATGTTAAACTCGCGTCAGGACACGTGACCTGATCGAAAATTCGTAAGACGGATGGCCGTAGCCGGTACTTCGCGTGTTTTGTTTATAAAACGATTCACAAAATACACACGTAATTGTTCAAGTTTTCACTTCTGTCGGCACTCCCGGAGTGCCACTGTTTTTTTTTTACCATTCCCTTCGATTTAATAACTATCTTTCAAGTTATTAGATCAGTAATCATAGCCAAACAAAACATTTAAAAACACATTTTTTCTATGATTACAGCCGCAACAACCGTAGTCGAAGCTCTGAAGCGAGTTGTCTACCAGACCTCAGTGGTGGAAGGAGCCAAGTCGGAAGCAGCCGATACAGCCCGACAGACAAGGTTCCCTCCTGGCGGCGGGTACCATATTGTACTGTCTGTGGTGCATCCTAGACCTGATGCATTGATCGTAGAACTTGATGCTGGAGAGGCTGTTGAAGGTACGTTCATTTATTTACAACGGGTGTAAAAAGACGCTTAATGAAGCCAAGAGAACTTCTTTTTCACGAAAACAAGTTTCAATGGTTATATTTTATAACTTAACTTTAAATACCCCCACAATTACATGTACTGCGTGTATTGGGGCGCCGCCGAAAACAGGTTTTTCACATAAAGAATAAAAATAATTTCCCAGCAACAAGTTTTGCTCAATGTTACATAGTTTGATGTACAGACGCCAGATTCAGATTCAGCACATCAAGCTACTACGATCTGTCAAATTTCTTCAATAGATTTTCAACTTTATCGCTAAAGTATAAGGTTCAAGGTTGATTGGGAAAATTTGACAGTTTCGAGTAGCTTGATGTGCTGGCGTCTGTACAGCTTGCGTAGATAACGGCTATGTGATGAATCTTGTTACACCATCTATTGCTACAGTCCGATTCAAAATTTATGGCGGCTCGAAACATGAGGCGAGTCGCTGTGCAGTAACATTTTCACCTGTCAGCGGGCGTGAGGGGCGTGGTACTACGCAGCAACCATAAAGTTTGAATCGGACTATACCTCCTACATGTGTTTTATATCGGGTCCGTTCTTTGTCCTCTAGACTACATCGGATCGTTCGTGGATGAGCTGAGCGTGCTCCACAACTTTACGCTCAAATCACAGTGGCTATATCTTATAGATTTCGATTTCCAAGCCAAGGAGGTGAGTAAAAATTGTTTTATAGAATCCATATTTTAAGAAATCTTGTAATAAGAAATTAGAAGATTTCGAAGAACGAAACGTGTCGACGGCAATCTAGATTATGTCAGCCCAACTGAGCTTGTTTTGATGCAGCACCACAAAACGCTATTTCAATTTTAAGAAGTGAAGACTCGTGTAATTATCTCACCTCAATATCTCCCACCTGGACAAGAATTGCTTAAACTTCAAGCTAAGATTGAACGAATCTAGGAAATCCTGCCCAGCATATCAATGCTACCTATTCATAACCATTCGACAGGCTGGCATGTCGAAAATGACACCTTTCTGATTACCTGAAGGCGAATTCCCGTATTTAAAAACGTTACAATGTAGCCGCAATTATCCAGTCAGCGACAATAATTATTAAAAACTTGTAAAAAATATCTAAGGAAACTCGAGTGTTTTCGAGAATTCAGCACGAAAACTTATTGAACTGAATAGCTATGTGCTGTTCTGCTAACAACAAAACATCTGGTCCTGCCTGCCCTGATACCTAAACATTATGGGCACTACAGATAATTTAAAATTTTGTACTTTCAGGTAATAGACATTAGCGATTTCGGCCGCCATTTCGCAGTCCGTCAAGACCGCCTGCACTTGCTACTGACTAAGCTAGAAGAACGCATGGCCACCCACGTGTCAGAACTACCCACGATAAACCTTGCGCTGTACGCCGTGCCGTGCGAAAGTGCGCCACTTGTAATCTATGACAGTAATGGTGAGTTATTTATTTTTTTTTGGAAGTGAAAACTTACTTAGACGCGTTAGGCATTTTTTGAAATGGGAAAAAACATTGAACTCGCGTCACTGTTACAGTAAACTTTTATTAATTTTATTAATTTTGACTTGCCTGTATTCTTAATTTGACATTTGTAATTTCTTATCTTATTGACTTTTCTAAAATAATTTTAATGAATATAACTATGAATCATGGCACATCAAAAATTTGCATGCTGAATTTAGTAGGCGGAATATGAAGTACTATAAATTGTATTATGACATCTGTAAGCACCATATTTCATGCAAATAAACGATTATTATTATTATAACGACACCGCGCGTGTTTTGTTTATAAGACGATTCAAAAATAGGTACCCGCTTTGGATGTGTTCGGCTGTCCTCGGGATGTACTCGATTTTAATGTATGTATATCCGATAATTATGTCAGTGATGGAATAATATTCTGTTTGTGTTTTGTTTTCACTTCTGTCGGCACTCCCGGAGTGCCACTGTTTTTTTTAAATCAATCAATTAACTTATATCGGGAACGTGGATTCACGCGGGACACAATGGCATTTTAATTTTTCTGTACTTACGGCATTCAACCGGTTAAAGGACATCGTTGCGGCCAGGAAATTAAAAGATTGTTTTCTTACGGTAAATTAGATAATAATACCAGCCTATTACAGTCACACTGCAGGACAATTAAAGGCCTCTTCAGAGAAGGCATGAGCATTGAGCATTGATCACCACGCTTACTAAAGACTGGTTGGCGATTTCAGACTTAAATTCCCTATTCCTTACATAGTATAAAACAAAGTCGCCGAAATATCTGTACGCGCATAACTTCCGAATCACTGCACCAAATTGGATAATTATTTTTTTTGTTGTGTTCGGTATTGCCAGGACAAGGTTTGTATGAAAGACAATTCTGAAAATTCGAAAAAAAAATTGCACCCGTGCGAAGCTGGGGCGGGGGCCGCTAGTTAACTATAAATTACGTTCTGAACAATTATTATTTACTAGTAAATAATAGATATTATACTAGTAAGTACTAATTTGATATTCACATATTTGTGCACTATAATAGCTCCCGCGTAGATGGCTAGTCTGCGTTGAGATTGGCTAACATTTCCGAAATTCGGTCTTGGAGGCCTATTAATGTTAAATTAACCTTTTTCACCCGAAACAAATATAAACAAACATTTTAACATTTAAATACTTAAACATTTTTACTTTCTTACATAAAGTCCATACAAACTTCCGCAGATAAAAAGGTCCAATCCCACGTGCAAGCCTTCATGTCTCCCAAATGGGGTGGCGTGGTGCTGGGCGGGCCGAGTGAAGCTGACTGCCGCGACGCTCGCGTCACCTGGCGGCCCAACGTGAGAGTCGTGATGGGCACCTTCATATCGCAGCTCAGGAAACTGCTGGGGATTACTGATGCGGTTAGTTGAGGATTTTAATGATAGCTGCTCGTGGCGAGACGTAACGGCAGATTTAATATCGGCTGAACATGATTGAGACCGTTCAGCAGAGCTATTCACAACCGTTCGATTCGCTATCGGATTTAATTGTTAAGGTTCGCACGGGGAACGCTACAAAATAGAATCTTTTGTAGAAAATTAAGTGGTAAATAAATTATTCATATTATTAATTTTATATAAGCTTCGACCAGAATTCGGCCACTTCAACAGCGTTAGCGTTAGCCTCGCATAGGTCTTCCATAGTGCAGGTGTTTTTGCACAGAGGGCACGACAAGAGGTGAGGCATCGTTTGTGATGTGGCTTCACAGTCGCCCTGTGGCTCCTCGGAGTACCCCCCCACCTGACTGAGTTGTACTTGCAACGATGACCCGCCTGGCTTCTTAGTCGGTTAAGAGATTTTCAGGTGGGCCATGGTAGTTGCTGGCCTACAGGGAGCTTAAAAAATATTTTAGAACATATTACATGAGAACCTTCAACATCTCTGGAAACCTCTAAATATTTTATGAAACAACCACTATTAACTCTTCAAGAATTATAAAGAATCTGATTCTAAAAAAAACTTCGTGTCCATTTCAGGAACACATCGAAGGCGGTCACTTGGAACCTCTGCGCTCTGTGACTCCTCGCCATTGGGAGATTGACAACCTGCTCCGCATCAGGACATTGGAGCAACTCATATCGGCAGAGAGGACGCTGCAGTCTTTAGCAAAGTTGCTCGGTAAATAAACAATTCTTACAGACAACAGAAAAAATACGTGTGCGGTTGGAGGACCCCGTCAGAAGCGAAGTTCCTTACGCGATTCTCGCACGCACACCCACTCTTATATAATAGAAAGAGACAGAGAGAGAAACTGGGAATTAAATACGCGTTTATAATGCAGAGCCATCTAGTAGAAGTTTTTAGAAGCTCTCATAAAGATGCGCCATTTTGGATTATTGGCTTCAGCACCCTTGAAAACCATGAATACTATCTCTCGCTCTCTCTGTCTCAATATTATATAAGTATAGTAGAAAGAGACATAGAGAGAGAAAGTCGAATGGAGGGGGCATAACGCTTTTTCATTACGTGACGATTTCTACTAGTTTACTCATACCGCAAGCCTTGTTCCAAAAATCTTACTGACTTTGGTGTCTGGCCAGCCTGAGAGCTAATATTCCGACCAGCCGACCGAAGGACAATGGAATCTTTATAAGATCACAATCATCTTGGCCGTCTGTCACACAGGTTTTTTTTTTAGAATACTTAGGCAAGACATGAGGGTAAGATATTTTATATCTGCATATCCGTTCACTGATAAGCCACTAGTTGGTAGCGACTTGCGGGAGCGGGAGATTGGAAAAGGGCTCATAGTTTAAAGTATTGCTCATCATGAGATTACCGTATTGTAACCCTTTCCAGGTCAAATCTCAAACATCGTGATCAACGATGAAGTAGGCGCCTCAATCAACTCGGCCGTTGACAGCATCCAACAAGCCAGTGAACTAATGAAGAGGGGGGCGTTAGTTGAGGCCTACAAGATGTCGCAGAGCGCCTTTTTAGCAGCCGAAACAGCTTTTATGGAGCCCAGCCTTTTGGCACTGCTGTACTTCCCTGACGATCAGAAGTGAGTATGATTAAGCATAATCATCCATTGGGGGGCAGTCGCCTCCTTCTGCGAAGCAGTCATGCTAGCGAAGGAGGCGGCGGGACGGCTGAGGGAGAGAGCCTCCCGTCCCAGCCGCCGCGGGAGACGCTCCGGGCGTCGGGAGCCGCGCGACGACTCCCGGCCACCGTAGGCGCGGGCCTGCGGGCGGAGAGTAATGGGTAACTCACCGTCCGATCAGGACCAGGCCCGTGCCGGACGGCGCGTACGTGTTCCACGCGCGCCTCAAAGAGATGTCAGCATCAATGGAAGGGGCCCGTCAGGGCCGAAGCCTGCCGGGTCAGCGGGATTGTCCGAAAGGGTTACCGCTGGCCCGGAACATAAAGGGCTAAGGAAGGAACATGGGTGGGTTTTAGTCAGTAAGAGTCTGACACTCCCTTCCGCTCCACCCAGAGCGGGAGGAGTCATTTGATGGTTTCCAATCCTGAAAGAAAAAAAAAAAAAAAGTTTAGTCATCCATTGCTGGGACACAGGCCTCCTTACTTCGAGAGGGAGTGGGCTACAATCTTCCACGCGGGCCCAATGCGGGTTGGTAGATGTCACATGTCTTTCAATAGTGGGTTCTGGTACATACCGGTTTCCTCACGATGTTAACCTTCACCGTTTTGAGAGCAGTGGTGATGAAATTATGTAATAGTGGTGATACAATGTAAAGCGCCTGCTCGGGTTAGAACCAACGACCTACAACTCCTAATTCGGGGCCGCTACCACGGGGCAATTAATGCTCTCGAAATGAGTACGGATTGTCTTGTTTTATGTTTTTTTTTTTCTGTATGGGAAATCATCAAATTACCCCTCCCGCTCTGGGTGGAGCGGAAGGGAGTGTCAGACTCTTACTGACTAAAACCCACCCGTGTTCCTTCCTTAGCCCTTTATGTTCCAGGCCAGCGGTAACCCTTTCGGACAATCCCGGTGACCATGGCTTTACGGTGGAACTGGTTTTAGCACATAGCAGTAGCGGGTGTCAGGGTATTTTTGCAATCCAAAAAACTTTTAGCCCCTTTGCTTGTTTGTATGAGGAGTGGGTTTTCGTCATTAGTACTACAATCGAGGCTTTCTAGTTCAGTAACTGGCCCTCCCAGTTTAATAATGTCAATCTAGCCGTTGAATTATGCCACTTTTAACATGTTTTAAAATCCGTTTTCTGTATAGTCCTTTCACAGTTACTTTTACTCTGAATGTGCATCACTGTAAAATCAAAGTGATCTTTATTATAAGGTTGCTGTTAGTTTATTGCCACTGACTACTCTGTCAAACTCACAGTGGCCTTTATTCTCGTTGCAATAAGGTTGTAGTTGGGTTGCAGCTGTCAGGGGTAAAATAACTGTGAACGGACTGTTGGTTAAAGCAGCATAAAAATGTCTTGTCATTTCCGTTTCCAGGTACGCAATCTACATTCCATTGTTCCTACCAATCATGTTCCCAGTGGTACTGTCACTGAGGAACTTGCTTTCCTGGTTCAGAGGCAAACCTATCCATAAAGAGAAGACGGACTGAAGATCTAGTACTTAATTAATTATTTAATTAATATAAAATTTACTGGCATTAAAGTATTGTTATTTTAACAGGAGTTTTAGTTATGTAGCTATGTTTTTTTGTGAATCTTGGAGAGAATAATTAAAAGATACACTAGAGCATTTTCTCGAGGCATTTTCTACAGGTAGATGCTCACTCGCCGTGATCATTACGTCGAACGCAGCGTCGAGCATTCGCAGGAACGCTACATTACATGGAAATGCTTTTGGAAACTGAGCTTTTGCCTGTATTGTAACATTCGTAAGAACGTTACATTACATGGAAATGCTCGAGAAAATGGTTTAGTGTTTACTCACCTGAATGCACTGAAATGAAGCAGTGAAGTTAGCGGTGTAAAAGGATTACAAGAAGTTGGCGCTGAATATCTAAATCTGGAAGATGCTACAGCAACAAGAGCATAGCTCATAGTTTGGTAAATTATAAAAGTTGATAGACGCTTAAACGACACAAAGTGTATGGTTAACTCTTGGTTAACTAGACATTAATCATTACCTAACTTTGAGCAACTTAAGGATAAGCCGTCATATTTGATAATAATATAAACATCACGCCTTCCCAAAGGGTTACGCAGAAGTGTCCTATTGTTATCAATCGGGCGCAAATCCAGTCTCCGGGCTACTACTGCTGCGGTGATTTGCACCTTATGCAATGACTGGCTATGTTGAATTTCTAACTGCATGTAGGTATCCTATCAAACTAATAAGATCTACTCCACTGTTTGGTCATAGGCGAAATAATAAATGATGGATCTACAGTGTTATTGTCTGACAAGACAATACTGAGTGCTACCCATCCTCACATAGGCGCATGTCACACTTCAACGCGCCATCCAACGGTGCGCGGGAAACGGAGCCAAATGCGCCGCGGAAACGCCTTTTTATTGAATTTGTATGTAGCAAATCACGCGCGGGGACCGCGTGTCTCGCGCACCGGACCGTGGCGCCTGGTAGTGTGAGATCCGCAATAAGTAATCCAATATGTAGCCTATTGTCCAGGGTAAAAACGAGCGGGTAATGCCCTACTTTCGAAATTATTTGGGCAAGAAAAATACTAGATTGGTAAATAAAACAAAATTGTTGCTTCAATTATATAATGTATCATTATTAATACTTGAGGTACTTAATCAGAGTCGGAATCCGATCAAAACATTACTTAAACTAACTATATTACGATATCATTGTGCAGAAAATACATTGTGTGTTGTTTCAATTATAATTTAATCTAATTATACGCCTATGTACTGAGGACGGGCTTATCGGTCAAAGGTGGGGGATTTGTTCGTAAGCCAAGTTATACAATAAAATATAAATGATTTATGTTTCTACGGAAATCTTGAAAAAAAATGTATGTCAAGTTTTACTTATCTTGCACATAATTTTATACCAAATCTCATCCATTTAAAACTGTCCTTATTCAATATTTATATCATATTAAGGGTACATCTGTAAAACTTGTACGAACTCACATTACATACATAGTTTTATGAACATATAGGTTAATTTGCGTATAATAAGTCCGCCCCCAGTACATATTTAAAACTTAATGACTATTGAAGTGAATTTGAAATGTAAACGATGATTGATATGTGGACACGTCCTTCAAGAACTCAACCATTAGGTATATAATAAACTGTCTGTCTCGGCGTATGCAAATTAGGTAACTTTTTGTATAAGCATAGGTACAATCAGGACATTTTTCGCCTCAGAAAAGCCTAATTTGTATGTATCTCTGGATATTGAATGAAACTTTGTAAGTTGGTTATCTTTCAGAAAAAATAAATGGAAGATTTAACACAGTATCAAGCAAATTCGCAAGAGACAGAACAACACTATTTTAGGACATATCGTATTCATTTAAAGGTAGATCAATAGGTAATTAGAGCTCCAATTTCTAGCTTATCTCGATTAATTTCTTTTAACGTTCTATATTTCTGGTATTGTAAGATACTCATAGCTTAGATTTTTGAACACCTTATATTTACTTCTGGATATGTACCGATCATATTGATTGCAAAGGGCACACAAATTTTATGCATTTGTAAATAATTTTTTGCAATAGGTAAATAGCAATTCGGAAGTAAGTGATCGATACATATCTCACATTCATTTATCTACTAACGAAGGACAATTCACACGAGTTATCTAAGTACATTAGGATTCATTCCAATCGGTTTCCGTGATCATGGCCACGTTTTCCCCTTTGCCCGGTAAGTAATCGAACTCCCAGAGGGAATTAGCCAACACGAGAGTCTCCCCTTCTGACAACTCGAAGTTTAGAGTGTAGCAGTCGTCTTCGCAGGGAGCGCGCGGTCTCAACTGTATGAACGTCTTGCCTTTCAACTGAGACATGATTATCAACCCGACGTCAAGCTCCAAATACTTATATCTATGAGTATCATAGTTCTTAGACAGTAACAACCAATTAAAATGGGAAGGGGGGATATGAGGGGACAGGAAATAAGGTCTAGGTGCGAGGATCCTAAAGGATTTAACCGCACGAATATCGCAGTTCTGAAAATGGACAAACCAACTCGGTATGTCAGTGTTCGTTATTCTAGAAACTATTTCTTCTAAGTCCATGGGCTGACGACCGATTCGTATGTTAGTGAGGATCCTACAAGGAACTGAGTCGCGGAGTCGGTCATCGTCGCTAATCAGGCCGGTCAAGTTGAGTTCGTCGCGTGAGGACCAGTCGTAGTGCGCATCCACGATGATAACCGGCGCCCCGCGGAGGAGGTGGTGGTTGAAAACTTCGTTGTATGAGGTGTCGGACAAGCGCGCAATGTTTTCTGCAAAAAAGACAATACCTTATTGAACATTTAATTCATAATGACACGACTATCTGCTTCCTATCGACTCCTAATTTAACAGTTCAATGCAATCGAATAAATTCAATTCAAATAACGACAGATAAATGTAAATAGGGCACGCCTGCACACCAAATACAAATGTATCTAATTTGAATGAAAATTGGTTTCGAAAATTGTTCATTCGGAGTTAGTGGCGAAAAAACGCAAGCTGTTTCAGTGCAAAATCAATAAATTATAAGCTTATTAGACTGCAGACCTTGAAAACACTTGGTGGAATTAAAGTTAACCTTACTGGTTTATTACAAAAGTTTAGATTTCATGCCTTAATACGGGTGTAAGACTGCAGTAGGTAGGTACCTAAATTAAATTTGCTTAAACTGCAGTCGACATCAACTTTACCTAAATTGTGGAAGTATCGATTGATACCAGCTAACAATTAACCTTATTACGTATAGGTATGGACCTGCTTACGAAGACCGCGAGAGGAAATCTTACTGGCTTCTTAATCTTACTGAATTAAGTTTATTCGACATTCATTTATTTTGGCATCTGATCTGGCTTTTACATCCAGCAGGGTGCAGTGATTAAGACTTGTGATTTTGACGGACCTTCCTGCCCTTCTTAACACATGGGTAGCAATAGATAGGTACGCCTCCGTCTGGCGACAGGATAATATGGTACTAACGCCAAGGGTATCAGTGATTGAAAGTTTGGATGCTCAAACAATAGAATTCGGATTCAAATGGATCGACGGGACGTTGGACTATATTGCAGATTGTTTTCGGAAATGGATTTTTCTCTTGAACTGGGGTCTTTCAACTGATACAGGGGTTTAAATTAATATGCCCAAAAAGTTGAGTAAAAAACGATTAGGTATCATCTACTTTATAATATTTATCAACTACCCTACTATCCAAATTACCTATTGCTCTTGTGCACATTGACATAAATTACTATATTTTTGTTATTATTCTTGTGCGTTAAAGTTTAGTTTATAATGCCTTTGTGTACAAGAGCATTACAAATGAGCCTTCATGGGTCAATATTAAACACCTAACTACAGCAGATTTTCTTTTCCGAACATACGTAGGTACGGTACGATCCATTTTACAAATAATTAAAGCATTAAAATTATCACTCACTACTTAGTGCTATGAAAAACTATAATTAAAAGGCGAACTAGATACTGCTAGTGCTGCTACGTATGCAAATCCAAGACTTTTTCAACAATCTTTTTTCCGTCATCCTAGCCATCTGAGGAAAAGAAAAGAAAAAATGTTTTAAATCCAAGCGAATGCACAAACGTTATATTTCTAAAGGCATAGCTTGTAAAATAATTTAATGATCTTTACGAGCTGTATTCGGTAAACGTTTAGGTGCGACTAAAAGTGCGTCTACATGAAAATCTTTCCCTAATAACGCAAGTTAGACAATAAGTAATATGTGGCAAGCGTAATCACCAATATGATCCATCAATATAAGATTTGCAAAAACAAATACTTACTGACTGCCTCACAGGCTATGCAATCCGTTGTTGACGCGCCTCCATCCACATTAGGAGGTTCCGCTGGTCGCGCGATCATACACTTGTTGTGGTACAAAGGGGTCCAATCCCAAATAGGTAGCAATTTGATCAGCACAATCCTGGCTACCGCCGATGCATGCCACTTGAAAGTATCCGTCTGGCTGACAGTGTATCCAATCGCTATACCCATAATCAAAACCAGAACCACCCTTGTCCAACGCTTTATAGTAGCTTTTCTCACAGAATTTGTCAAAGGCCGACAAATCAAATCCATTTCTTCATCGCTCATGCCAGCTTCCTTACAATATTCGTAGAAAGAACGCACTTCGGAATTAATTAACTCGAATTTTTCACGCTGAGACATTTTTGCCCCGTTTTTGAGACTCATCTTGATGACCTAGTCCCGCGGCGATCAATAATAAACTCGACGGTTTTATTGATAGGAATGAAATTTCGCGCGCGCGCGGATAGCCCGATTAGGTTTTTAATGTTGCAGTACTGTTTCAAAGAAGCCAATGACACAGCACCATTAAAATCGACTAAGCAATAATATACTATATTTAAAAAAAAATGAGAGCCCTATTCATCTTAGAAAAAGTTTTACATGTTATTCGTTTTATTACCCACATTATTTCTTTAGGTATAAGAACCATTTTGCTAAGCCATTTTGTGAATAACACATTTCGCTTAAAACTTACTAAATTATTATCCATATAACTACTGTTTCCATAACTATTACGGTTTTTTTCTCTATAACTCTTAATAAAATCGATAATTCTTTTCAACTATGGTTAATTTTTTTTGTTTGTGGACCTCAATTTATTTTGTTTTTTTTTTTAATTTTATGTCTTGGCAATACTAAAAGTCAAATACCTATCCGCCATATTGAAAGTTCTAAAGTGGGAAGTCGGTCAAACGCTGACCCTATTAGTTATTTCTATTTATTGTATGACGGTATTTATTAAAAAAGTTGTCCTAAAATTCTCTTACACATTTAGTGAACTATATGTTGTGATTTGATTATAGGAAAGTGCATTTATACAAATTTGCAATTCGCCTAATGAATACGTCACAGCGCCATGTTGTATTCCTGCGCTGATTGCAGGCACGAGAAATCTGCCAACCCGTTTATTTTCAGGGATTAGTCCCCGAGAATAAATCGAACTGCGATTTTGTACTCAAATATATTTTAATTTATATTTGTTGGCAAATGTCAAACAACTTTAGTGGAATAGATGAATTCCTGTCATCGCATTTTGAGTGCTAATTCCTAATATCTACTGCATTTTTGTGCATCGCGAAAGTTGAAAGGACTGTGTTGTAAAAGAAAGAAGTGATAATTAGCCAAAATTCCGGTCCCTACGCGCAGACGAGAAGGTGCCTACCCGCCGGGGCAAGCAGGCGAAACGGACATGAATAACAAGCGCAAAAACCGCCAAGGGCCACCGAGGTAACTACCATTTACCATCATCTTTAAGCATCGAGCTGACATGTCTTTGTTGTTGGGGCTAGTGTCCGCTTAGCGAACATTTTGTTGTCACGTTGACAGATTTTGGGAGGTTGTTAAGCATGGATACGCTGACAGTGTAAACAAAAATGAGATTGTGCGGTGTTGTGTGGTGTGAGATCGGCGCGTGCGATGCCGCGCGTCGCGGCGCTTTAGTCTAGATGTTTGGCCTACTTTTGCTCCGTACTCGATACGATTAATATAGCCGTCTGATCAGCTGTTGGCGATCCCAGTACGCTAGTCGCAAACCGGACTAATTATGAACTGCAATTTACATCTAAGCTCAATATTGCAAACTGTCACTTTCATACTAATTTCTGCTGAATCAACCAATAACTAGACAGCAGGCCGCGTTAGGAGTGCCGTTCTATAACATACTGTAATAGGAAGTAAGGTAAATGCTTTTATTTTCAATCACTTTCACTAGTTTGTACAATGGTGGATATAATTACTGGCAAAAGTCCAAAGTTCTTAATTAGAATTCTCTTATTGCTGTTAATTTGTGTTTAGTGTTAGTTATACCATATGAATTTTAACTGTGACTGATAAATTTTCACGAGGTGATTAAGCTGCTAACTCATATAATTGTGTGGTAATGTTGGATGTTTATGGTCCATAACATGTTGCACATTTAGGGATTATAGCTGAGTTTGCCATTACTTGTCTTTGTCTATACATTTAGTTACGAGTACATACACACTTTCTAATTCTCACTGTACATGTGTTCCGTTGCTTTTTCTGATTTATGAATACTATAGCTTGATGTTTCAGTGCCCACTCCCTCTCACAGAGAGGAGGCCTGGCTCCCAGCAGTGGGAACATTATAGGCTGATTTTGATGTCTCAGTACTGCTCATTGTCATGAAAATATTGTTTTTAGATAAGCTCTGTTAGTTAGATCATTCCTTGCAAGCATCACAATAACCAATCCCTTCAATTGTCTTGCGTGGGAAGTTAAATGGATGATTCACAACATTATTCTTTTATCAATGAACTTAAATTGCATGGTCAATATTAGTTTGATGAGATAATGGTAGTATTTTATGGTATTTTTAAACTACTACATTGATAGTCTGTTACTAACCAACTTCATGTTGCAATGTTTGAAATGTTCTACGATAAGATCCTCAGATATGTAGTAACATTGTTGTTAACATTAATTTATTAAAAAAGTGCAGTTTCTTGGAAAGTTTTTATCAATATCCAATCAAGAGAGGAAATCAATCGATGACAATTTAGTTTTGCTCAGTATATGTTGGTAAATGCCAACAAAACATTAAACTTTAACAAAACAAATGTTAGCTTAGTGACAAGAGACTTTAATACTGCCGTGCTAAACGCAAAAGCAGTATCTCAAGAAAAGCTAGTTTCGAGAAAATTGAAGTTTTGTTTTTTATTCTCTCAGTGATTTGAGGTAAAGCTGAGATAGGGAACACTTTTCTAGGGACTTTTTTATTAAGATAACGTTATTTGGCTAAGCTCATTGGATGCATATTTCTTTAAGCTATCCGATACCACAAAAATCAACTTTACAATTTTTTTTGAGATACCGCTTTTGTGCTTAGCACGGCAGAATAGGTAATACGGGCTGGTGTCCGCAACTCCACTTCAATGTGTCTTTTGATCCATTGAATGGTTATTTTGTTGAGGTTATCCACCTGATTGAGGCGCTGGTGAATCTCGTATATTAGCCCAGAGTCACCTGTATAACTGTTCAGCACTTGCAGAACAGCCATACTGTCAGGGAGTATGCGGATTGAGTGGTCTTTTACTTGCATGGCCATAACGGCTGAAGCAGCCAGAGAAATAACCATGCATTCGGCCTGAAACACTGTGTTGTGAACCCCCAATGGTGTGGCTATATGTATGTTGAAATCCACCGAGACGATTCCAGCACCTGTTTCACTACCTGTTTTGTTTTGCAGACAAGAGACCTTTGAATTATTATCATTAGATGTCTATTATTGATCTTAATTTCATTGAATGCAAGCTAATCCATACTCCATACTAATATTATAAATTCGATAGTAACTCTTGTTACCTTTACACGCCTAAACCACTGAACGGATTCCATAAAATTTGGCAGAGAGATAGATTGCATCCCAGGGAAGGACATAGGATAGTTTTTATCCCAATATTCCCACAAGATCGACACTTATGCGAGTGAAATCGCGTGGCGCTGCTAGTTTACTAATATGTATATTAATTGTTTGTCAAAAATATCTCCTTAATCATTTTTATTACATGTCAATCATCTAATTATATTTTCGTACATGTTGTAAAGGCAATTAACCTACAAACCTTTTCCCACTGCTGGGTTAAAGGTCTCCTCTCTGTGAAAGGGAGTGGGCATACACCACACGGGCCCAGTGCCAGTTTGTGGAAATAATTTACATATTTTATTCTTTATCTGTTTATCAAGACTATTTATGCTATCTATGGCAGCTATTTTATAACTTGCATCGCAATGCTGACTTTCTAAGAAAATATGATAATTTGCAACACAAATTAGATGGGTTTTCCATACATGGTGTAGATTTTTTGTATTCTATGAATAATGGTACATCCTAGTGTTGGTCATGATATTGAAGCTTTTATAAAGATAGTTCCTACTTTCTGAGTGCCATATTATTATTGCCATGAATAGGACTCTTTTTAACAGCTGTGCTAAACGGTATCAGGATTGTAGTAAGGACATTGTTTTCAGTCTTTTTGTCATGCTTACAATATCAACATTCTGATATTCAGATGTGCTGAGTCAGCATGTTCTAATACATTTTTATGATACATAATTATCTTGTATACATATCCTACATTTTGATACATTTAATGAAACTATTGAAGCTTACATCCTATAACAATACGAAGTTTTGAATCCCGCTTTAAAATTGTTGAGATTACATTCTCAACTCAATCCTAGTTTTCAATCAAGATACATGAATGACCATTTTATCTCCTCATCCTTTTGCTCTTATCCCAATTTATAAAGGGTTTAGGGCAGCATAACTTTTTATTCCATGTCTTTAGCAGCTGTCATCTCAATATGCACCCTCTTTCCAGCCAATCACTGATACCCTGTTTCTGAATTGAGAATGTAAAGCTAAGATCTTGTCAAATGTCTGCTTAAGCATAACTTGGGTCAGAGCCTGCAAAATTAAAAATTTATTTCCAAAAACGGTAAGACATTTTGAATTTATGGAAATTGATGGAATAACTTCTCTGCCAGTGTCTGTTTACCTTCGGCAATACTCTAGCTTCCCATAAGTGAAAGAATTTTCGGAATCAGATCAATATTTCCAAAGATTACCCTTACATACTAACACAGTCATTTTACATTATAATATATTAGTACAGACTTGTGCACCAGTTTGGGGTACACAAACTTGGTAGAAAGAAGCTTATCAATTGGAGACAAGTTGGGAAGTAGGTTACATGTAACATGATGCAGTGGTCATGTTTGATTGATAAGAAAAAACTCTGTTTTCAATGTATGTTTTCTTAATATTGTCATTATTAGATTGGGAAGAGTATAAAATGGTTTTCCAATTACTACTTGTAACCAATTACTGCATTTGTATGTGTATGGGGCTTGTGGCTAAGAAATAATAGCCGCACGGTTCGATCGATCAGGTTTAGCTACGCTTACCGCGGTTGGTCTGTGGATTTGTAACCATCTTTACATACCAAGACCCCTCCGTGCCTCGGAAAGCATGTTAAGCCGTTGTTCCCGGCTGTCATTCATGGATCTTTGACAGTCGTTACGGGTCGTCAGAAGCCCGAGAGTCTGACTACTAGTCTTACCAAGGGGTATCGTATTACCCAATAACTGGGTTAGGGAGGTCAGATAGTCAGTCGCTCCATGTAATGTACTGGTATTCAGCTGCATCCGTTTAGACTGAAAGCTGACCCCAATATGGTTAGGAAAAGGCTAGGTAGATGATGATGTGTGTATTAATGCATGCGGAAGGTGGAGGTCGTGGCGCAGCCAGGGTGAGACCTATGTCCAGCAGTGGACTGCGATAAGCTGAGTTAATTAATTCATTGAACCAATAAATTAAAGGTTAATGATTATTAAATGCTTTTAAAATATTGATTAATTTAAATATGAGTAGTTAATGTTGTTGTATTTATGGCGAATAATAGTAAATCTCATGTTTTGGTATTAACTGTAGGGAAAACATCACATTGATAACACAGAAATGATAACAATGCTATTACTAAATTACATGAAACTCTATTGTCAAGAAGTGTGAACTAATTGGACAGCAAATATGAATGATCAGATCAGTTTTGATCCATCCAAAGGTTTTCTTTAAAAGATCGCTATTAGCGATAAGACCCCCGCCCATTGGTGAACTAATTAGACAGCAAATATCAATGATCAGTTTTGATCCATCCAAAGGTTGTCTTTAAAAGATCGCTCTTAACGATAAGACCACCATTGTGTCACCCTTTGTACAGTTTCTATACATATTTATGTCTGTAATTTATATGGTGTACATAATAAGGAGTATTCTACTCTATCATCAAAATATAAATTAAGTTTTCTGTTAGTTTAAAGTCCTATAACTTCCTGTGTTTTGTATGTATCAACATATACAGGAAATTATAATGCCTTTTTATGTTTATGTATGACAGATAAACTCAATACTTACAAAAAAAGGAAAACCTAAATGCAATTTATGCACTATCTTGCCTCCGCCCGCGAAGTATTTACATAATAATTTGCCTATATCCTTTCCCAGGATTCAAAGTATCCGCACACCAAATTTCATCAAAATCAGCCTAGTCGTTTCGGAGATTAGTCGGAACAAACAGACTAACAAAGAAGAACTCAAAGAATAGTTTTTTAATCAATTTTCCCATTAGTTATTTACTTACCTAATTACTTAAAACCATTAATGCTATTTAGCTGTATTTAAAATTAACTAATGCTTTAGTCCAACAATGCTACAATAGCATTACCAAACTAATACTTAACAAAAATGTTTGGAAAGTGACAATAGTCAGCTTATCAGGCCAATAAAGTCGATTATTAACGACCTGTCATTCACAAGTCTTGCTCAGCCATTGAAAGTGTATCAGCCACTTGAGTTTTTGTCAACAATTTCTTCTATAGTTTACATTAGAAGACTTTTTGCTTACAGAAACTTTTTCGAGTTTGAGTCATTATTTTGCCATGTGATTTCTGAATTTAATTGTTTGTTTATAAATGTCTTACTAGAAGTTACAGGCTACAGTCAATGTTATTTAGCTTCAATGTATTCTAAACCAATAATTTTTAAGAATGGTGCTGATGATCAACTGAATTAGGTACAGTCGCCGTCAGACATAATGTAGCAGACAAGGTGACCAAATACTTCTGTACAATATAAAATGTCACTACACACACACTTGACGTTGTAAGTGTTCAGATATTTTTGGTTAGTTGTGTGTAAATTATTTGACAAGCGTCTGCCCAGATTTTAATGAAGTAATGAATGTTCACATATGAATGGTAACTTGTAGTGTATGGAACTTATTGACATTTATCATTGTTCAGAAGTATTTGGTCACCTTGCCTGCTACAATATATCTGACGGCGACTGTACTACAGAAAGAGAATGATAGTCATCCTAGTATTTATTTATTTATAGCCTTATTTCAGAGTGATAGTTGTAATCCAAAACACGTTTAATATCAGTTCTGAGTATCCATGTGCCCTTTGACAAAGGCCTCCTCCAATTCTCCCTGTCCAGTCCATGTCTTTCCAGCTGTCCTCACCAAGTCATCCGCTCATCTTTTCCATCGTACCATTGATTCATTTTTTGTTCTATTTTTCTTCTCTCCATCCTGACATTGTAGCCAGCCCATCCCCATTTAAATCTTCTCAGTTTTAGTACTACATCTTGCGTTTTTTTATTGCTTTCCTGGTTACTAGTCTATGGTATGTTTGGGGTTATCTGTTGGAGTGGGATGAGTTAATCCTAGTAACCTATCCTTAAATCAAAAGATTTATTATTGAGTATTATTCAAGAATGTGGATATCAGTATTAATTACACCTTTTATTTAATTCGTATAATCATAAAAGCTAAAATTCAAGAAGCAAAGTATTACTGCTTCATCATAGATCTTAAATCTAAGCGAGATCTGAGTTTGATTATAGACTACAGACCTAGGCATAAGTTTCTAAGGTCATTGAAGGCAGCTGTAACTCACAGATGTAAATTTTATGTCTGTTTGATTACATGCAATTACATCTTTAAACATAGCTTGCCCTTCTGTGTGGCTGTTTTTATTCGACAACAGCATAGGCTTATCCTTGATAAAATATTCTTTCTGGTATTTCCGGATCTGTAGATCATTATTTTGTTAGTGAATTTGTATTTTTGGCTTCTTGGTGGTATCTTCTTGTCTTATCATTCATACAGCCTAAGCATCATCTTTGCCACCAAAATATTTCTTGATGTCTGTCAGAAGTCTCTTATAAGCTGCTTTATTGCAATTGGTTCTTCAAAATAAACTGGTAGAAGCCTGTGTGCCTGGGAACATACTCTCTTCGTCTTGGTTTTCCACCTTTCACATTCACCCTGCTGCTGCCTTCCATCTCTAACATCTTCCTGGGATAGACTTAACGACATCCAATCCTAGATTATCCACCTACCTTCTGCTGAATGTCTCAGGAGAGATTGCATTACAAAGGAGTTAAAAAAAGAATCCTAGGTATAGTAAAACGGGGTGAATAGGGATGCAGGGGTGAATCGGGATGAAACTTTAAAATGGATTTTAAAATTGAAATAATATAGTTTTTTTTTGCCAAAAAGGACTCTGTGTTTACTATATTAAAAATTAATGATTAAGTGTCTGTCTTGGCAACAAACTATAAATACATCAACGTTAAAATCCATTTTAAAGTTTCGTCCCGATTCACCCCTGTATCGCTATTCACCCTGTTTTACGGTAGTAAAATATATTAAAGTAAGACTCAATAGGATAACATAACATCACGCTTGTATTCTCCGAAGGGTTAGGCAGATTCGCGACTTATGTTTAAGTCCCATGTAATAGGGGGGGGGGAGCCTATTACCATCAACCGGGCACAAATCTAGACTCGCTGCTACTGAGAAATTCCAGGTGGAAGAACCCAATAACACTGCCCGACCCGGGAATCAAACCAAGGACCTCATGCTTGGCAGTAGCGCTTGCGACCGCTAAACCAATGAGGCAGTTGACAATAGGGTAATTAGTGCCAGATGCGAAAGTCATGCTTTTCAACTCTGCAGTTTTAACATTCCCCAAATAGTTTGCAATACTTACAAAACTAGAATCTTCAGCATGACTACAACCTATTCGTCACTATGTTAAAACAATGGCAGATCACGAATAGACATCGTACTTGTTAGGTCAGGGGTGAGCAGTGGCACTTTGATGACCATGTCATAATACATTAATATTCAAGTCCTTATGTTACATTATGATAGACCATTTAGTTAAAAGCTACTTACTGTATTACCTCGATTATGGAATTTTGTTTCATGATTTATGTACAAGATTCATACAAAAAAAAAACTTAAAAGTTTTATAAAAGTACAGCGTGTAGTCTAAATTAAACAAAATATTAAAAAAAACATTACATCACGCCTGTAATCCCAGAAGGGTAAGCAGATGTATGAAAACTGAAAAAAAAGCGAAAATTTTGAACTGTCTAGCTATCACTGTTCATGAGATCTTGAACCGTGATAGCTAGACAGTTGAAATTTTGAACAGACAGCTCTGCTGCTGGGGAGTTTGTTGCGCCACTTCTTCTCAGCTAATGCATTAGGCAGTGGTGAACCACTGCCTAATGTCACTGATAAGACAGTCCCCCAAAACGCCCAGAAGGACGGGCGTTTTGGGGGACTTGTCTTATGTCATTTTGACGTACGAAAAGTGCTGATTCTCGGCCTAGTTTCAATAAATGACTATTGATTGGTTAGTTTTTTACTCTAAAAAACTCAAGTTACTGTAGCTATTCTAAAACATAAAAATAGGACCCGGAAAACAATTCCGCACGTGTGTAGTATATTAACAGAAATGTAAACTGTCGCTAAGTAAAGTTGTGCACAAACTGCCATCCTTGACCTTCAGACAACAATAAAACCTTATTTTTCGACTAGCCAATGCTAAACCGGGTTTTAGTTTTTCACATCCATCATATCAGATTTCTAAAGTCCCCCTTTTGGTTTTAAATCGCGTCAAAATGTTTATTGTAGAGGATATATTAACATAAAGTTGTAATTAATGGCTTGGTGGTATGTGCTAAATGGAGTTTTTATGTTCATAACATTTATAAACTAATAAACTGTGTGTTTTTGTCATGCCCATTGACAAAGAAAAACTACTGTAGGTGACTTTAGAAATCGCCCCTGAAACGTTGTAAAACACGTTTTGAGTAATAATTTTCTCGTTAATATTCCTACTCATCTGCTATCCGAGCGGACTCTCGAATCTTTCCTCAAGAGTTGACTATCAAATGCAAAAATAAATATTTTAAATCCGACTGGTAGTTCCAGAGATAAGCGCGTTCAAACAAACTTTTTTACATTTATTATTAATATAGTTAGATATAAAAATATCCACAATGCACAGATTTTTCAGTCTTGTTTGATGCAAAACTGTCATTACCATTGCAATTTTAAAGCACCTACCTTACGTTTACCCTGTACCTGGCTCGGATCGGCACCCAATACTTGATATCATAATCAATACCGCTTGATATCTATCAATCATGCTTGAGAGACAAAAACATTGTTGTGTATTTTGTACACATACATCTGTATCGTTTGTTTTCGCTGAAAGTTTTAGTAAAAAGCTCTTAAGAGGTACTTTGACAGTAATTAAAGTATGAAGTTTCGTGTCGGGAGACGAGTATATAAACGTTGATCGGGCGGTATATTATAGTCAGGAAAATTAAGAAGTCCTAACTGGAATACAAGCAGTCGTAGGTTGGAACCCAGACAGGCGCTTTACTTTGTGTAAATTATTGCATCACCACTGCTGTCAAAACAGTGAAGGAATACAAGTCCCAGAACTAAAAATTCGAAGACATGTAACATCTACCACCAACCCGCACTGGGCTCGCGTGGTGGATTAACGGCCCGCTCTCTCTCACAGAGAGAAGGCTTGTGTCCTGGCAGTGGGAATAATACTGGCTGCATAAAAAAAACAGGAATAAGCCGCAGTCATTTTTGCAAAATGCCTGAAGCGATTTGCCATTTCTGCAGTCCATTCACAAATACGCTATAGTTTTACCGACAAGGGAAAATAATTGAACGCGGTATTCACATCATAGATATAGAATGTTTCTTGAGAAAGTTGTATGTATTTATAAACACTATAAGACACTGAACAGTGAAAGTCATCGCAAAAGCGATAAATTGTTCCATGTTAGTTGTTGGGAAGTTTACAATGCAGAAATTGTTAGTGTAGATTGCATTAATCACGAGGAAATTAATGATTAATATTATTATTACGGCCTAAACCAGGTTCTACTGATATAAAAGCTTTTCCTCATGTGATTCAGGTAGTATCAATAAACCTATTAACCGCAGTAACCACAGGAACCATACTATTTAGTGTTGATACCGTTGCAATTAAATAGATTTCTGAATAGAACTGAATAATTCATGAAGTTGTTCTTGGATCAGAAGCCAGGGCGCCCTGCGGACTCTCCGTCCGCATACCGGCCCATTGTGCTGCTCGACGAGGTGGGCAAGCTCTTTGAGAGAGTAATTGCGGGCCGCCTCGTCGGGCACCTGGTGAGGACGGGGCCGGATCTTGCGGAAAGCCAGTTTGGCTTCCGCAAGGGGCGCTCGACGGTGGATGCCATCATGCGCGTGAGAGCCCTCACGACGGGGGACGCAGTGTCCCGGGGTGGGGTCGTCGTGGCGGTGTCACTCGACATCGCCAACGCGTTTAACACCCTGCCCTGGGGCTGCATTGGGGAGGCACTCCGGTATCACCGGGTGCCGACCTACCTCCGTCGAGTAGTCGGGGCGTATCTGACGGACAGAGCCGTCATCTACCCCGGTCGCGATGGGGAGTGGAACCGGCGAGAGATGTCGTGCGGTGTCCCACAGGGATCGGTTCTGGGGCCGCTCCTGTGGGACATCGGTTACGACTGGGTGCTGCGGGCCGACCTCCCTGATGGCGTCAGCGTGGTTTGCTACGCTGACGACACGCTAGTCCTGGCGCAGGGGAGGTCGCATCAGGCGGCGGCCGACGCGATGACACGCGGGGTTGCGATAGTCGTGGAGAGGATCCGGCAGTTGGGTCTCGAGGTGGCATTGCACAAGTCCGAGGCCATGTCGTTTCATGGGCCCCGGAACACGCCACCATCGGGATCCCAACTAACGGTAGGAGGGGTTCACATCGGCGTCGAGACGACGATGAAATACCTGGGTCTCGTCCTCGACAGCCGGTGGAGCTTCGTTGAGCATTTCCGACGTTTGGCTCCCAAACTGGAACGGGCCGGGGCCGCCTTCAAGCGGCTCCTGCCCAACCTGAGGGGGCCAAACGCCTCCTGCCGGAGGCTTTACGCGGGGGTCGTGCGGTCCATGGCCCTATACGGGGCCCCGGTGTGGGCGCGTTCACTGCGGCGGCGAGCCGCCCATTATTTGAACGCGCCCCAGAAGGTGGTAGCCACAAGGCTGATCCGGGGGTACCGCACGATCTCGGGCGAGGCGGCAAGCCTCCTTGCCGGACTGCCGCCATGGGATCTGGAGGCGATAGTCCTCGCGCGCCTGTATGAGTGGCGCGCGGAGGCACTACGCCGGGGGGAAACTCCGCTTCCGCAGCAAATTGCGGCGGAGCGGACGGACCTCCGGCGCGATCTCATGGCGGCATGGAAAGAGCGACTGTCGCAACCCAGCGCAGGGCACGCCACGATAGCGGCGGTAAGACCCCTCTTTGAGGAGTGGCTAGAGAGGCGTCATGGCGCCCTCACCTACCGCCTGACGCAGGTCCTCACCGGACACGGAAGTTTCGGGAGGTTCCTGCACATAATCAGGCGGGAGGAAACGCCCGGGTGTCACCATTGCCAGGATCGCCCAGAGGACACGGTGGAGCACACGGTGGAGGTCTGCCCCGCTTGGGCGGAGCACCGCCGTGTCCTCGTAGAGGCGATCGGCAGCGGCGGCGACCTCTCGCGTCCGGGCCTGGTTCAAGCCATGGTCCGGGGCGAGAGGGAGTGGGGGGCAGTCGCCTCCTTCTGCGAAGCAGTCATGCTAGCGAAGGAGGCGGCGGGACGGCTGAGGGAGAGAGCCTCCCGTCCCAGCCGCCGCGGGAGACGCTCCGGGCGTCGGGAGCCGCGCGACGGCTCCCGGCCACCGTAGGCGCGGGCCTGCGGGCGGAGAGTAATGGGTAGCTCACCGTCCGATCAGGACCAGGCCCGTGCCGGACGGCGCGTACGTGTTCCACGCGCGCCTCAAAGAGATGTCAGCATTAAAAGAAGGGGCCCGTAAGGGCCGAAGCCTGCCGGGTCAGCGGGATTGTCCGAAAGGGTTACCGCTGGCCCGGAACATAAAGGGCGAAGGAAGGAACACGGGTGGGTTTTAGTCAGTAAGAGTCTGACACTCCCTTCCGCTCCACCCAGAGCGGGAGGAGTCATTTGATGATTTCCCATCCTGAAAAAAAAAAAAAAAAAAAAAAAGTTGTTCTTGGAGATGCTCTCATCGTTGCGACGATGACAAAAGTATAATTAAAATCAGAATTTACCATGTTTAAGCGATAGAACCCTAATAATTAAGTCCTTAGTTTTGGCGACCTAGCGTGTCCGCATGACTCTGTAAAGGAAATCAGTTCAATCACCTTATTTTAGTAGAGAATGCAACTTGGTACCTATTTGTGGACACCTGAAGAACAAATTTTGCTTAGTTAATTTAACTCAAGTGGGATGATGTACCGTTTTTAAGAGACGTAACGAGTCTGATGCGAAAAGTATTCGCACCGAAAAATCTCAAGGGCAACGCTTTTCCGTTAAGTCAGTGACCGGAGAACGTAAATACTGAAATCACATGATTAGCACGGCACGCTAAATACTTGGTTCAATCGCCTTTTAAGAGATAAACAGTACTTACATTAGATTCAGCTTAGAATCTTGTCACCTAAAGCTAGACAAATGGATACCAGTTCAATCCTAACTCGGTTCCGTTATCCCGTACGTTTATCCATCATGGACGTAATGACTTCCTTTTCAACGATAGTAGAATATACGTTATTACGTTGTCATCAAATCGCCTTTAGCTCGAGTCGCCGAAGTACACCACACAACATCGCTCTCTCTTTGTAGATCTCAACTTATTTCTACGCCATTGTAATTATAGCAAAGAAAAGTAATAATAGTGCCTTCAACCCAATCAACCAAGGGCTATTTGGGTTATATAGACTGGGGTTGCATTCGATGATTCTAGTCAGCAAAAGAAGCACTTTTTTTGATTATTTGTTAACCGATTTCTTTTTATCAGATCACCACGAGGCCGAGTTGTGCCAGAGGGCGTCTACAACAACGCGCACTTCATGCACGCCGCGACGTCGCACGTCGGCGACATCGTGCAGGTGCTCACGCAGTCAGGCAGCCTCTGGGAAGGCGTCTTTAAGACTTTCAGCGCTCAATTTGAGGTAAGTCCATGACCTACGGAAACGGAGCAAGAAAAGGCATCAAAAACAGATTTTTGCGTGGTGGACCTGCAGGCATAAAGCCAGCCAGCGTTGGGATTGGCGAAAATACCCCATTTTCGATGTATGGGAGAGTGAATCATTGACTCCATAGAAGGAGACCCAAAAAGGTTGTTGTAATTTTCGTTAGTTGTAAAGATGTAGTTTTCTGTAGAATGTTAGAACTGACGCTGTGCTACACATTTTGTATTTGGTGCACTTTTATTTATTTATTTATTTATATATACTTTATTGTACACCAGAAAATACAAAACAAAAAATACAATTATGAATACAAAACATACAATGGGCGGCCTTATCGCTTTCTGCGATCTCTTCCAGGCAAACTTTTTTCTAAGACCAAAAGCCTGCTTTTTAGGTTTCCGTACCAAAATGATAAAAAGGAACCCTTATGGTGCGACTCAGTCTGTCTGTCCGTCACAGCTGGATAGTGGATATCTCAAGAACTACTAATGCTATCAACTTTAAATTTGGAATAGTTTTAGATTTGCCCAACTATTTTGCAAATAAGAAAGAATTTTTTTTTGCATTAGGTACTGAAAGTGGTCTGAAAATTCGTAGTGGGGCTACTAGGGCATGTGGGGTATCTTATGAAAAAGCGCATTTTGCACATTCTCAAACATTTTTTTTTAGGCCGCATAGTTTTCGACTTTTGATGAAAAATTAAACAAAATCCCCACCCCCCCCCCTTATCTCCGAAGTTTGCATAGAGAAAAATCTCAAATTATTCTATGTGATAGATAGAACTTTATGTAAAGATTTCCGGAAAAAATAAAACGATGTCTCTAAATAGCACACTTTTTCAGAAATCAATAACAAAAGTTACATTAGTTCCACTATCAGTCAAAAGATGGCGCTGACCTAAAACTGCAATATTTTACACCGCAGCGCGCAGTGTTAAAATTCTATGACGAATATAGGCCTCGATGATGAAAATTTAAAAACATATGATGGTACGGAACCCTCCGTGCGCGAGTCCGACTCGCTCTTGACCGGTTTCTTTAGAGTAGGCGTGCTACTAATCCTGTTAACTCAGTCAGAAATTTGTATTTTTTTTTCTAACTTAGGTAGGGGTATTTATTAAAACATGCTGTACTCTTGTCATAGTACAAAAGTCGTAAGCTATTATATCACTAAATCCTTTTAAACCGCCGCTAATCCCGTAAAACTTAAGGAAAGAAATCTCAAGAATTCTCAAGTTTTTCCGCCGGCTGGTTATAAGGATAATTCATTTGGAAACTGTCTCAAAATGGGATCCATACGGAAAACAGAACTCCGAAATAGAATAATTAAAATATCCGGATAACAATAGAACTCCGAATAGAGTAGATTTAATATCCGGACGAAAATAGAATCCTGAAATAGAATAATTATACAAATGGCTATTTCAGGGTTCCGTGTCTCATAACTAAGTGCCACGTGCTATATTATGTCCGGAGTGCTGACACGCCAGCCATTGACTGTTAGACATGCATCAAGGTAAATTTAAACTGGTACTGTTATTGAAATTGCACTATAATAATGTCTGTAACTGAGATCAGGTATAACAACTGTTTACATATTTTGTAGGGGTGATCATTCTTGAGACTGAGACCCCTTCGTCCTTCAGAAAGTTCGTTAAGCCGGTTGTCGCCTGTCTGGGGGTCTTCAATCATCAGTTGTAAAGTTTCTACAAACTATTTGAAATGTTATCGTCTTTTCACTATGTCACCTGATCAGGTTGATGATCTTAAAATTACTGATACCGATAAACTGCAGTTTTTTACTCGTTCATGTGTGAAAACGTATTTTTCGCTCAAGTCTGTTCGAAAGAATCGAGTCAAGAGGCTCAAAATATTTTTACGTGGTACTTCAATCACCTAATGTGGTGACTATTCTAATGGCCAATTAAGATTATTAGTTTATGGGCTGATTTTACCAAAGTCAGATATCTTTTATTCGAGGAATAAAATTGACGTCTGACAGTTCTTGTATGGAAAAACTGGCAAAAGTTCAAAATTTATTCTCATTGTGAGACTTATTCTAGCCTTCTAGGTATAAAAGTTTGGTGGAATGCGCCCTAAACGTGAAAGTTATAGACAACTGATGTTGTAAAAATGAGACAGGACGTTTCCTAACAATACGTGTGGGCGTTGAAAGACTGCCAAAGGAAGGAATCAGATGCGTTACAAAGAAAGAATGAATGAACCAAATGAGTTGACGCCACAATAAAAACAAAAGCGTATCCGTTTATGTCACCGTTACTATGTAGTCAAGATTATAGCTTGTATACTGTATATCGTCGTCATTTTTGTCACGCAACGGGCGTCATATCTCAAGACTGAGAAATTATTGGTAAATATAACTATCGGTCAAGAGATGGCGCTGACATAAAACTGCAATATTCTACACCGCAGTGCACAATGTTAAAATTCTCTGACGAATATAGGCCTCGCCCATGAAAATTTAAAAACATGATGGTACGGAACCCTCGGGCCTCGGTGCGCGAGTCCAACTCGCCCTTGCCCGGTTTTTATTGAAATCTTATTAGGCTCAACTTTTAGCTGTTGAGCTAATATTCAAATTGTGCTCTGAAATTACAAGGCTGGTAGACTAATTATGCTCTCATGTTAACAAAGAGAATTTTAAGCTCGAAAAATAAATTGGCACTACAATATACGTTGCCCTAGCGAGTAATTATAAGAATAACAAATCAGGAGCATGTCATTACATTAAAACTTTAAAACACTATTAAAATGATAATCATATTGTTGTTTTTAGTAGCATAATAATTAGTTAAGCGTTATAAACGTCTATTGATTAATTACTTAGTATTTCGATGACTTTCAAATGAGCCAATAATTACAGAGGCATCAGTTTCCTTTTTTGTCATTCATCCATACCAAGTTGTGTTGGTCTGTTGTTGTTGAGTTGTGCAAGTCAGTTGGGGCTGGTCATCACTTAGCTGTTTATCGTTCGTCGTATTAATGGGAAAACCGACTAAATGATCAAAATATCAAAACGAGATATTGCATTTTGAAAGTTAGATAAAGAAAATCGCCGATGAAATAAATTATATTGTACGTTGTGTCCAAACCATATTTAGAACAATTATTTATCATTTCAGATCACTAAATATTATGTTCTGCAAGTCTATAATAATATTAGAAAACGGAAAAAATATCGTAAAATCCCCCAATTAGTTGGTTTTACCTGTATAACCTTAAAACATGAATATTTAATTAAATATGGCTTCTTTTAAAGTGTTATCTATTGTTTAGATTGGCCTAGAATAATTATTTAATAGTTAATATTGAATTACATCTCTAAAACCGGCCTATATCTAATTATTTGTAAAAAACGGAAATTTTAGTTGGTTTTACCCGTCTAGTAATAAGAATATATATTAATTTATAGTTTAACTAATAATAACCTATAACTAATTATTGAACAAAAACGTCGATTATAATTTTCTTGACTCTTTACTAATTAATGTATGACTATTAGTCCGTTTTCTGTCAGTGCAATGTATGTGTGTGTGTTTTATTAACTTAGTTATTAAACTACCTACTCAGAAATGAAACCAAAAAGTAAGTATAAATTTTAAATGTTTATTATTTAAAAAAGTTTTGTTCCGTGAATTGTAAGTACAGACAGAATCGCGAAAACGTACCTACAAACAAAACACCAAATGAAAAAATACAGGAAGTGCGAAATCATATTAATTCATTTCCTAAAATGGAAAGTCATTACGTCCGGAAAACTATTCGACGTGAGTACTTGGAATCTAACCTGTCCTTGACAAAAATGTACAAGCTTTACGTTGATGATTGTAAGAGAAGACAAACTGATCCAGTTTCAGAGCCCATTTATCGCAGTGTTTGGTACAGAATTTAATTTAGGTTTTTTTCTTCCAAAAAAAGACCAGTGTCTTATTTGTACAAAATAACGCACGAAAGCTGAAAGTAATCCTAGCTTTCAGAAAGAATATGAAGACCACATCGCCAGAAAAGAAGCTTGCAATGAGGAAAAAAGAAAAGACAAGGAAAGAGCAAACAAGGAGAATAAATTCATTTCAGCTACATTTGATCTATAGTCCATTTTACAAATACCTAGTGGCGAAGTGGGTCTTTTATATTATTCCCGAAAACTAACAGTTTATAATTTATGTATCTACGAAAATGCTTTGCCAAATGAAGCCTATTGCTTTCCATGGACTGAGCTAAATGGAAAGAAGGGTAGTTCGGAAATCGGCTCGATTTTGTTTATGTACTTATCTGAGTATGTACCTGCCTATGTTGAAGAGGTGGCTTTTTTTTTCGGACACCTGCGGAGGGCAGAACCGAAATCAGTATGTCGCTTCATTGCTATTTTGGGCAGTCCAGAAGATTGATCACATCAAAGTCATCGAGCACAAGTTCCTAGAGAGTGGGCACTCATATATGGAAGTGGACTCAATGCACAGCAGCATTGAGTCCGCCAAGAAACATACAGCAGTATATTCTATGACAGAATGGGTTAATATTTTTCGTCGAGCAAGATCTTCAAAGAAAACAAAGAACAAGATCCAGAAGCCATACAGTGTGCGAGACTTGAAATTTAGCGAGTTCAAAGACTTAAAAGAATTAGCAGCGAGTGTGATGGGAAAGAAAATATCTAAGAATGCAGAAGGAAACCGTGTACTTTGGCTAAAAATAAAAAGAATGAAATATGTGAAAGGCGAAATGAAATTTTATTATAACTATGACATGTCAGAAAACTTTTTCTTTATAGACCTAGCACTTACAAATTCCAATCAAGTCAGCTTTGATTTAGATCCACCAGTACATCACTACTTGACCCGAAAAAGGAAGATGCGTGCTGACGATGCATTTATTCAAAACGTTAGAACAATGAACCTACACTTCCTGCCGAGTTGAAACAACTATACCGCAAGCGTCTGGCAATTACTAAAGCAAAAAAGCGGATTTGCTAAAACTGTGTACCAAAGGAGTAATCCCAGAGGAGTACCATGACTGGTATGAGAAAATGGAGACTGAAGATACCGTTGATCGATTACCAGATGCTACTGTGTCTGATGAAGTTACCTCGGATGAAGAGTAAGGATAGACGGAGGAAGGTTGTTCAAGGAGTAGGATAATTATTATAAATTTCAGGCATCTAAGACCGTTGATTAAGTTTTTTTAGTTCTCTTTCTATTTTTTAAGTTTTAAGTCTATAATAGACTTAAGACACTGGTCTTTTTTTGGAAGAAAAAAACCTAAATTAAATTCTGTACCAAACACTGCGATAAATGGGCTCTGAAACTGGATCAGTTTGTCTTCTCTTACAATCATCAACGTAAAGCTTGTACATTTTTGTCAAGGACAGGTTAGATTCCAAGTACTCACGTCGAATAGTTTTCCGGACGTAATGACTTTCCATTTTAGGAAATGAATTAATATGATTTCGCACTTCCTGTATTTTTTCATTTGGTGTTTTGTTTGGTGGAGGTAAAAAGATGAGAAAGGCAGACGAAGATATTTATTAGATGCTCGTCATTTTGACGAACGTTAGCTATCTAGGGTTAAAAAACAAATAAATAACACAGAACAACGTGCTTGCAAGCGCAGTTGTATTACGACTAAGTAGACGTACGCGCAGTGTTGCCAACTTAGTGCTTTCGGCACTAGATCTGGTGCATTTTTTGATGTTTTAGCGCTCAAAATTCCATAACAGTGCCTAGTGCCATAACTAGTGCATTTTTGAAGTCTGCAATTTATCACACACGTTGGTTAAAACAAGCTACTAATATCTAATCTGTGGTGGAGAGTGGAACAAGGATGTCCGATCTGCAGATGACATCTATAAGATAATTAATCAGTGGCGGAATATACACATTTAGAAATGGATTCTTTCCTTATTCAGAGATTCACACCAATGACACTGTCAAGTTTTGGCTTGAAGTATGTCATTACAAAGATGCTGGAATGAATAACCCATTCCAAGAAATAGTTGATTTTGCTTTTCTTGTTTTAGTATTACCACATTCAAATGCCGATGTTGAAAGAGTGTTTAGCCAGATGAACATAATAAAAACAAAGCAACGAAATCGAATGAGTCTTCACACACTTAATTCAATATTATATATTCGATATGGGCTACGAGCATCAAATAAAACTTGCTACAATTATGATATTCCGAAGGAAGTTCTTGAAAAAGTCGGTTCAAAAGAGTTTAAACTCTAACAATCAACTCCTGGTCCCTCAACTTCTCAAACAGCCACCACAGCGACCGTGAATTCAGACCAAGATTCCTACTCTAATTCGGACGATGATCTAATTTTGTACAACTTAAATATTCTCAATACTTTTTTTTTGGTTGAAATTATCTTTGGTGCTCTTTTGTCAAAATTAGCACAAACCTAGTGCATTTTAGGGTTTGTTTAGTGCATTTCTTACAATAGCAGTTGGCAACACTGCGTACGCGTCGAATGAATCAGTGCAAAAACACAAATAAGTCGAGGTAGTCGGTTTTCGCTGTAGATTATTTTGAACGAATAAATAGTCTATTCTAACGGTAAAAACTGCTAATACAAGTTAATATGAATGACTATACTATTATATTTCAGAATTTACTAAATTATCGTCGAGTAAAAAGTACTATTTCGGTTAAGTATGAATTCATTCTATATTTGAGTTCTGCTTAAAAATTTTCACTAAAGTCAAAAACAAATAACTCCTGATAGTATATTTTGCATGTAGATCAACAAACTGGGTACCAAAAAAACGTTCAGCATGAATAAGAGATATGTTAGGATAATCCTTTTTATTCGAAGATATAAAATATAAAACGAGAATAAGTTGTAATAATTGCTTTTCTGTCTCATTTTTTTATGAAAAGTCCTATTTTAGTGGTTATTCCCATTCACTATCTTTTTATGTATGCATTATTTTGTAAAGTGGGTTTTACCATTAGATTGTTCTCGTTTTTTTTAAGAAAAACTGCATTATTAACTCAGCTTTGCCAAAATCGGTACTTAGTCAGTTTTCCCATTAATACGACGCGTTCTCACATTATATAATTT
The DNA here is from genome assembly GCA_963855955.1 of Luperina nickerlii. Lineage (NCBI taxonomy): Eukaryota > Metazoa > Arthropoda > Insecta > Lepidoptera > Noctuidae > Luperina > Luperina nickerlii. The sequence goes on from OY979682.1 coordinate 10,268,477, forward strand.
TTAAATCAAAAGTAATGATGTAACTAATATTTTTGTAAAATATAATTTAAAAAGAGTGTCCATGGAGTTTCTTACCCGTTCTTCTCCATAGGTACCTACGCTTTGGAATGGGCAACTAGCTTCATATTTTCTGACTGACCGATTTCTTGACAATTCAAAAGTGCCTGTAAATGGTTTAATTGAAATAAATGCTATGAGTTTCGAGTTTGAAGTGCGTTAATTAACAAAATTACACGCATAATAAATTTAAAACGCAATGTAAATGCCACTTTGTAAAATTGATAAACAATATAAATGTCTTAGATTGCGTGTTCCACTCATTTCGGGAGTGAAACAGTCACGATTATAGAGTGGTATGTGTGAACTGTCGACTCGTTCAAGGCATTTTAAATACATATACCAGACTAATTGCCGTTTATTTTGGTACATAAAAACAATTTTTTGGTCATTTTCTTTCTCCGGTAACTGTTGCTGGGCAATTATTAACGTATGACGGATTATCTGATCATTGACGGCTACAAACAGGTTTAATATCCATAAATACATTACGAGTTAGCTTCAAGTGTGTCTAGAAACCATTACAGTCTTGTGTAAGTTACGAAATGAACGAAACAAACTTGAATACCGCCTGCAAGCTCCAGGGCGCAGCTATATTATTATATAACCATAAATAATACAGTAGGAACGACCCCCGCTAGCTGACGTAAATGTGCATAGATTCATCCTGCGACTCAGTCTCACCGCGCCCTCTACGCGATCGCCAGCCAGCCGGCGGGCAAACGTCGAAACAGAGCTTAGCGCTGCAGAAAAGCTACCATTTTCAATTACATAATCAATATTTAACTGTAATCGGTATATTTACTCATATGAATTGTCAGATTGCTAGCAAGCATAGAAAATAGGCTAAGTTCCAATCGAAGGCTGATAAGGCCACGGAATTTACGTCCGACCACAGATCTTAAACATTCTAACCAATGCAGTGCTGATAACCTATTTTAAATACTTCGAGCTTGCATACCATATGTTTTACCGATTGTTTTGCATATTGCGAATAAGTACTTACATTAACACTTAACGAATTACATAATTCACATACTGTGGAAAAATCAAAATTTGATTTTAACAATAAAACAATTATGTCTCATCATTAGTCACAGTTGAGCTCATAAGAGATACATTTTATTGTCAAAATTCTTTATTTGGTGTGTGCGAAGTAAAATGCATCATAGTAACGCAGCAGTTTTGTGTTATCTGCGCTTGGCGTGACCCCCACGAAACTACGAAATGTAGGTCGAATCAATAAACGCATTGTAGCATGCTTTTGGACATTTTAAAAAGGATTTGATCGTTGGTATCACCTGCGTGACGTGTGAAGTGATGAGTGTGATGCTGTGCTTTCCATGAGGGATTCAAAGATAATTACTTACGTTATTGTGTTAATGACGATTTCCCATCCTGTGTAGTGGCTCATTCGATTTGTTACACAAAGTCATGCTTCGGCTCGGTATAGTCTCAGTTCTTTGAACCTGAGTGCTGTAATATGTAAAAAGTGCAATGTAGTGTCGAGTTAGTTAGATTACCAGCTTATTTGGGAGTGCTCTCACCCCGCCGCCACTGGTCATGCGCGGTATACCAGCTGATTTTATGCCTTCCATTTTGAGCTTTAGAAATTTATAGGGGTGCTAACCTGGGGCATGTATTTGAGATTCCAGTGAACTTGATAATCAAGTTTAGCTCGTAAGATGACAGTCTCTAGTCTTGAAAATATTTCATTCAATCATATTTTTGTCAGAAATATAACTCTATAATATTTACGGAATTATTTTTTTAATGTATAGCAAGTCACCTTGATGGATGCCTGTCTCATGCACCACGGGCGGAGATCCATAGTCCATCGTAAACGAATAGATGGCGCTGTCTGTCGCAATTCCTAGGGCATTCACGTTAGGGCCCGGTTAGTGTTTCTGTGCAATTTCCATTAATAGTGATCAATAAATAAGTTCAAGTTTTTGTAATGTCGGAATACCAATCTATTTTGAATACATCGCCGTCCATGCTGGTGTCATTCTTTGATAATTTATTCGCTCACTAGGTAAGACTTGATTGATGTATTGTAGTTGTATGAATGGAGCATCGTTGGAGCCATGATGCTCTGTGGATAGAACGGATCATAGATAATGGAATGTTTTTTTTACAGCCGATATAAAAATAATTTTTGCATTCAAAACATGTGCGTTTAATTAGTGCTAAATAAAGTCTGCACAGCTAGGACACAGGTCTCCTATCTGTGAGAGGGAGAGGAGCTAAATAAAGGAT